>CM072775.1:17510000-20010000 GCA_036936925.1 Cenchrus fungigraminus
GTAACCGAGCTGAGGTGACGCGTTACCTGCACCCTCTCAGTTACACACCATCCGTGCGTGGATGGTGCTCACGTTCTCGGTTACACACCATCAGTTAACGCACATTCTCGGTGTTTTTCCTTTTATAAATACTTGGGCATTCAGTTTCAAAAAAAAAAGAAGTAGTTGGAAGAGCAAACTACTTTCTGTAGGAGGGAGACTAGTTTTAATAAACTCTGTTCTTTCTAGCCTGCCAATGTATATAATGTGTGTGTGTGTGTCTGTGAGAGAGAGAGAGGAATTTAAAATGATCCGTGAACCAACCAAGCAGACCGATCCCAACATACAAATGGCAGCAAGCCGCGTAACCTCGGCTGAAGCAGCGCGTGTGCGTCGTGGATTGTGCGTAACCCAGCGGGTCTTGGCGGGTGCCCCTGTGGCTGTGGACGACACGACGGGAGGGGAGCAGAGGCGCCTGTAGGCCCGTCCCGTCCTGTCTATATAAGGGAGACTAGTTTTAATAAACTCGGTTCTTTCTAGCCTGCCAATGTATATGATGTCTTTTTCTAGAATTCCTAAAGGAGAGTGCTAAAAAAGTTGGATTATTTTAGATCAAGGTTCTTTTGGCAGTGCGATGAACAAAAGAAGAAGAAGAATCATGACAAGCGCGAGGAAGAAGATCTGGATGGGTTTGGCGACTACAAGTGGCGTTTCGGTTCCAAAGGGATTGATTACTCACGGGAATCCAGGGAGTACCGGCCTCAGCGGGCCCCCACGGCCCCACACACACCACCACCTCCCCGGTCTGAATGTGCCACGTTGAATCTGAAGCGGCCCGACCCAGTTTTAAGTGTGAAGCGTCTTCCGTTTGCCTATGCGTATTCCAAGACGTGGTGGGGCCGGGGAGGCGAACTGCTAAACCCACCACCCCAGATAACCCCTGGCTTTCGACTCCTACGTATATATAACTACTACATCGCGAAAGGTTCACTTCACCTTCGCCATCATATCGGCTACCCTTCCTTCTCCAAGCCTTAGATCCTCACGCACCTGCATCAATATTCACCCTCTTAGTAGCCACCTCGCGCCATGAGCTTCGTCGGCGAGCCCTCTCCGAAACGCGCACGGGTTGGCGATGAAGCCGTGCCCGTGGTTGAGCCACCGCGCACCATGAGCTCCGTGGGCGAGCCCTCTGCGCAACGCACACCGGTTGGCGATGAAGCCGTGACCGTGGTTGAGCCACCACGTGCCATGAGCTCTGTGGCCGAGCCCACTCCGGAACGCGCACCGGTTGGCGATGAAGCCATGCCCGTGGTTGTGGCAGCTCCGATCAATGAAAGCGCTGCCCATGACGCACGATGGGCCATAAGCATCATGTGGCCCGCCTTCATCAAGATGAACGCTCTGCTTCGTGACCTAGATCTGGGCACCGTCAACAAGCCGCTGGAGGAAACAGTGCAGCATTACGCCTATGCATTTGACCGTCTCGCCGAAGTCCTGGACAAATTGCCGGACTACTTGACGGCCCGCTTGAAGGAGGACAGACGCACCAGCGCGGTTGCCATGGCGGAATACATCATGGCCTGCTATAAGAGCCATCCGATTGATGGCTTTGACCCCAGCGTCGCGCTTCTGGGAATCAGCACTGCCGGCGACATCGACCAGGATCAATGGTGTGAGATGGTTCGTGACGATGCTCAGGGTGTGGCCAACCTCCTCGTCGCTGACATGGAAGGTGATGCCGAATAATAAGAGCGAGGGACTGAGGGAGGAGTGCACATGCCGCATGCCGGAGACTACGATGAAATGAAGGAGAGGGGGTTGTGCCGGACTACCGGTGATCTCAGTACGTATGTAGCTAGCTACTAGTTTCTACTTGCTTGGTCGCCATCTTATTAAGTACTCGTATGTATTTCAGGGCTGAAGCAACATGTATTTCTTATGCATTAGTAATTGCTTGTGATCTCACTCTAGTGACTCTACTACTGTTACTGTATCGATAGCCGACGGCGGCTATGAACGATAACCGCCAGTCCACCACCACCATCTTCTAAATCTTGTGTCACAAAATACTTGCATATTTATTTTGTGTTTGCAATATCTAGGCTGCAATGTTCTTGTCCATTGCAGAGCAATATTGCAGTTTTTTAAGTTATAAACGACATCCTGGAAAATGTTTTTTGGATAGTGTTAGGGTGACATGATAGCAAAGTAGTACATTGTTATTTGTCAACCTGAGCATAGAATTTTTGTATCATGCTACATTTTACTGCTTGCAAATTCTATTTCTAAACATATTTGTCACTAATAGTTTGATGGGTTGGATTAAAAATTAGTAAAATATTGGTAACGTTTCTAAATTATCTGTTAAACCAAAATGCTACAATCTTGCCAGATCTTGAATAATAATGATGTTCTATTTTTAATATGTTACGATGTTTTTGCTGGTAGCGGTTCCTTCCTGATGGTCCTTTGCCATTGTGTAACTGATTGTTTCTTCATCAACTCGTAGCTAATCACGTCTTCGGATATCCGTTTGCCTACCACTGCGATAGTATAAAGGACCTTTGTACATTTAGATGGCATTTCTCAACTTTTTAGTTTATAATCTAACAAGTGATTATGATATAATGCTCTCTAATTCTTTGAGAAAAAATGAATAGACGTCTACTGTGGCAAATATTCAGACCTAATTTGGCCATTTAATAGATGTGCCATCGTGCTCCCATTGGTTTGGTTCAATTTTTTTCATGATCATGGCTATTTACTTTTTTTTAGACCATGGTTGTTTACTACTGTCGTGCTTCAATACATAGTTCCGCATGCTGCATCAGGGTGAGCACTCCGAGTGTCTGGCAATGGAGAATAAAACAAACAATTGATGGTAAATAGTTTGTGTCAAGTATTATTATGGTTAGTTGTAAGAAGAACTCATTTCCCTACTATTATCTCAAAGTAAAATATTATTACATTTTTCAAGATTATTACAGCGATTCATGAGGTGATGGAGCAACAGATAGTTAGCAGTGCCAAGGCCGGCATCACCACCTCTCTTCCATGCAAAAACTGCAATTCTAGCTGCTGATAATATATTCAGTTTTGTAGTATTGACCAAGCACGAGCTACCATCTTGTCAACCTGATGGAATTCCATAAACATTAAAAGAAAAGCTTACTCTCGGTGATTTGTTGTCTTTGAATTCATGATAAACTTGCATCTGGCTGGCTGGTCTTTGCTGATATTCTAACTTGCTAAATTTTTTCATTGTACTCTAATTGTACATTAACTGAGCCAAGTGAAATGGATATGCCCATTGTCAACAACTTTGATCTACAAATATATATGTATCTTTGCTATGAATTCGCAAGATTTTGCAAACTTTACAGCTCTTAATGTAGTGTTCTTCAATGGTTCATTTTTAAGCTATACGTGGACGTCACTATATATCTTCTGTTGTCTGTAGCAACAAACGGACGTGATCCTAGTACAAATAAAAATAGCAAATAACCCAAACCGGCGTAACCTGCACCCACCCGATCACCAATTCGGCGTAACCATCCCTGCTGCATCCGGTCCTGTCGATCCTGCGAGTAACCTGCCCCTGCTTGATTACGCACTATCAGTGCTTGCCTGCACCTGCGAGTCGGTGTTGCCTGAATGGTGTGTAACCGAGTCTGTGCGTTACCCAGTCGTAGTTGCCCTATGCATGCAGCAGTGCATAACCCAGTGGGTGTAGGTTACGCATACGGAGTACAACTGAAGCCTATTTCTTATGTTACGCGCCGTGCCATGAAGAACGGATGGTGCCTAGACGAATCGTGCGTAACTGAAGCTGGTGCAGTGCCGGTGACGCGCAGGATCAACACGATCGGATCCAGGTTACGCGCCGAATCGGCACCACCCAGTCGGTGTTGCAGCATCAAGGTGCGTAACCGAGTCCGTGTGGGTACGAGCGGGTTCAGGTCACGCATACATCTGGAACCGGTGGTGTTGTACCAAGCTGAACGGACAGTGCGTACGCGCTGAATTGACACGACCCAGTCGGTGTTGCACGCGCCATGCAGAACGGATGGTGCGTAGCCGAACCGTGCGTAACCGAGCTGAGGTGATGCGCAGAACCGACACAACCGGATGCAAGTGACGCGTAGGATCGACACGACCGATTTGCGTAACAGACCCCGTGCGTAACCCAGCCAGTGTTGCACCATACAGCCAGTAGTCTTAAACTTCTCTTCTGTCAAATGGCATTCTACTCATGATACTCATTGTTATCTGTGCCATTTATTGCCACGGCGCACACCAATGGCAAATAGGACTATCATTTGTAAAAATCTGATTTTTGGAAATACGGAGTATTCCTATCAAAAGAGAATGGAGGGAGTGCCATATAAAGTTGATCTGTTTTGTGGCCTTCGGGGTGCGTTGCCAAGAAGACGGCATCCAAGGTTATGCACCATCCCTGCTGCATCCGGTCCTGTCGATCCAGCGTGTAACCTACACCCGTTCGGTTACGCACTATCAGTGCTACCTGCACCTGCGAGACGGTGCTGCATGCAGCATCGATGGTGCGTAACCTAGGGGGTCCAGCTTACTCCTCGGGGTGGGCGGCGCTGTTGTGGCTGTGGACGACACGACAGGACGGGAGCAGAGGCGCCTGCAGTAGCAGGCCCGTTTCGTCCCGTCAAGGCTGTACACACGACATTACATAGAGACCGTGCATAACCCTTGGCTTGGCAGCAAGCCGCGTAACCTAGGCTAAAGCAGCGTGTGTGCGTCATGGATTGTGCATAATCCAGCGGGTCCAGCTTAATTGATCATCGTCGTGATGTCACAGACAAGGTAGGAGTAACTAATAACTAGTAGCTGATACCCCGCACGTTGCTGCGGGAATTTTTAAGCAAAATTTTAAGGTGAAATGTGAAACTAGAAACACCAAAACGATTACATGACGATATTTATCTGTAAACAATAATATATATGAAAGCATGTTAATTTTGTTGAGTGAGAACCATTCTTAAATGATTGATCCTACATGTATTTCAACTGCGAGAATTTTATGGCGTGCTACTCGCAAATACAACATGCTATTAGTCACAGAAAATCGACGAAGGCATAAATACATGTCTTGGTGGATGTTGACATGGTTTATAGTGGATGGTGACATGGCGTGTAGTGGGTTATGACATGGCGTGTTGAGAGGCAAGAGAAATTGTTAGTGGGTACCAATTATATAGTTTATATATATAGTTTATATAAGCTTAATTGCAGAGTGGATGCAGTACGCGTGTGCGTCATGGATTGTGCGTAACCCAGCGTGTCCAGCTTACTCCTCGGGGTGTGCGGCACTGTTGTGGCTGTGGACGACACGACAGGACGGGAGCGGAGGCGCCTGCAGCAGCAGGCCCATCCCGTCCAGTCAAGGCTGTACACACGACACGGCACAGTGACCGTGCGTAACCCTTGGCTTGCCAGCAAGCTGCGTAACCTAGGCTGAAGCACCGCGTGGCACATGTAACACAGCGGGTCCAGCTTACTCCTCGGGGCGGGCGGTGGCCGTGGCTGCGGACGACACGACGAGAGGGGAGTGGAGGAGGGAGGCCCCGTCCCGTCGTCCATCGTAATAATGATGGTGCACCGCGTGGCCCACAACGGCCTGCCCTCGCCGCAGTTTGCTTCTCCCCGAAGCGATGCCCTCGCCGGGGGTGGGGGGGGGAGCTGCTGACGCGTCGTCCATGGAATTCTCTAGTGCGCAGCCTGCTGAATGGCACCTGCGTAACCGAGACCATGCAGGTTACGGGCTTAGTCGACACACCCGCCGTGTCCCACGGCAACCGCGATGCTGGCGTGCGTAACCCAGTCGGTGATGCACGCGCCATGGGATGGTGCGTCGCCGAACCGTGCGTAATCGAGCTGGAGCAGGTGACGCGTAGAATCGACACGACCGGATGCAGCCTGGATTTTGCGCAACCAATCAGTGCGTAACCCAGTCAGTGTTGAGCCATGCAGTGTGGATTTTGCAGAGTGGATACTGCGTAGTGCGCACACACATAGACATACAGAGGCATGCGAAACCTGCCCAGTCTAGATTATGCTAGAGCCACGCTGCGTGCTTGCGAGTTTGGGTTACAAACGCTTTGTTCTTGGCTGCTTGCGAGTTTCTGCTTCACAAGACGAAGTTTAGGGAGTAGTACTCCGCACAGTTGTTTCTGGTGATTCTTTTGGTTGATTTAAGTTATTTTTCTTTGCCTCTTTGCCATGTCAAGAAATTATGGTGTATGCCTCGTTGCCAGCTGCTCAGCCATTAATGACAGGTGCGCCCGCCGCGCTGACTGTGCAGGAGAGCTTAGGGGCACGGCCATTCCCGACCCTGCTCGACAGACCAGCTGCTTTGCCAGGCCCTCGGTCACTGATGGCGCCGACTGTAATGATAACTACTACTCCCTCCGTCCTTAAATATATGACGTTTAGGACAAGAAATTTAGTTCAAAATGAACTAATTTGTTGTCCTAAACGTCATATATTTAAGAACGGAGGGAGTAGTTTCTGATTAAGTTTGGTCCCTCCTTATTTGATTGTGCTGCTATTTTTTGGTTGTAAGATCACTGGACTCTATTTCCTACTATGGAGGAGTACTTTGGATGGATGTTCGTTCGAAAAACGTGAACCTATTTTGCCAACAAATCAACAAATAATTCAGTCTGGCTTGGTCACTTTTTCTTATCAGTAAGACAGTACATCGTGGATTTTGCGTAACCTACATCGTCCATAACCCAGTCAGTCTTAACGCAGTCGGTGTTGCAGGAACAATGCAGCATGACTGGTGGGTAACCGAGCGAATGCAGGTTACGCGCTAAATCGACTCGACCCCGTCGGGGGTTGCAGGTTGCAGCATGCAGCACGGATGCTTCATAACCTAGCCAGCGCAGGTTACGCGCAGAATTGACACTAATTTAAACGAATGCTGAACCATTTTCTAATCGGCACTTAACCATTTTTAATCAGCACTTAACCATCTGCCTACACCATTGTTATTTCCTCAGGTGTACACCCTTGATGTTTGAAGAGCATGTTGGTGGTGAATTACTCTTCATTTACGCGTGCTTGAATGTCCACTTTTGAGACTCCAACCTCAGTTTCCTAAGGTGATCAGAGGATAATAAGTATATCTGAATTAAGATTAGATCGATTCACATATAGTAGGTACTAGTAATCGAATATGCTTAGGAAATGAATATCTAATCACCAACCAGAATAGGAGTATTGTAAGATTGTCTCTGAATCTTGTTGTGTTCAGAGAGAATCAACCTACACCACATCTTGTTCCTGAATGCATCCATTTGTTCCTAAAGATTAAAGTTAACAAATGACCGCAAAAACTTACTTCGTTATTCACAAATGTATCCATTGTGAAATGATAATAAAATGGACGAGCGTACAGACTTGGTTGAACGTTGCATTAAGTGTACTCCCATTCCAATGCATCATGTACTTGATGACGTAGATGCCACATGACGAGCTACAAAATGCACATGTTACATAATACAATGGTATATACAGTAAATATTTTTAGTGCAACGATATATCTTACCTGTCTTGTTGCATTGGTATGTCTCTAATATGTAGGGTATCCCACTTTGTGACATCAATCTTTTTTTGGAGGCGGGTGACATCAATCTCTGAAGATCCACTCACATTTCTTTGTGAAATGTAGGTTTCAATGCAATGCTGCACTGACTGTACCTGAAGCAAAGAATTAGGTGCATATGGTTGAAAGAGCTAACTACATTTGCACGACATCTACATAATACAGAGTACTCACCAGCGACAGTTCCATCTTGCCATCCCACGTTCCATTACAAACTAACGAATTCAGGACCTGCTCCTCCTTCATCGTGATGCTGAACACAAGAAGAACCCAATGATTACCTCTGACATTTATAGGGATATATAGCTGAGATGCAGGAATGCTGTTACAATCTTGCGGTGTACTATCAAGTGTCGAAGCTAGAATCAAGAACAGACCATAGCACATTTAAAGAAGTATTCTCCTGTTTTGGCAATCCAACCACTGTGAGAGGATTTCAATTCTTCTGGAGATAGTAATTTCCTAGCAAGAAAAGTGTTGACGTATGCCACCTTTTCATTTAGTAGTTTTCTGGCTACTACGTAAGCATCTATTACCTGTCACACTCAGACACCGTGATAGATTAGGACGTACAGTAGGTAAAATAGAACGCAGCATTGTAACATATTGCATGTAGAGAAAAACAAAAACATAAATAAAACGCACTCACATCATCAAGCATCCAGCCATCTTTATTGGAGATCCAGTCTTTTTTATCAGTAGCCATTCCCATCAATGTTTTGACCGGAATTTCTATGTCATTGATACTGACGACAATTGCATCTTCACAGCTGTTCAGGACAAAGTTTAAAACTTCTTTATCCTTAGCATACAGGCTGTAGTCATCGTCATATTCACAGGCAGGAGAGTATGCTCTAGGACTGTGCACATTTGTCGTCTCGTGCCTGCCCTGATGTGTGTACAAATTTTTCTAGTTTTGTCATGACAAATAAACTTATTCAGGGAGATGTCATTTTCTATATATTGGGATCAATTACTGGTGCTGTATAGCAGGGATTGTACCTGGCAATCATTTTCGTCAAGCTGTTGGGTGTTCAAGCCAGAGTATTTACCAATTAATGTAAGAATGTCATGTCAGAATCAGAACATTTCTTAAAAGAATATTTATGAAAATACAAATTCTGAAATTCACAAGTCGAATCATGTCTTTTAAACAATGTGACAACAGAAATTTAACCTGGCTGTGATTTATGTCGTGTTGTGTTGTGCCGTGGTTGGAGTATTTGCCAAGGAATTTATAAATGTCCTGTTAGCACAACAACTTTAATAATAAAAATAAGCAATGCAGTTCTGAAATACTGGCATAAACAGAACTTTTACCAGTGAATAATTTCCGTGATGCAGTGGGGTGCCAATGTTGTATTTTGTAAGGAATTTTGAAATTTCCTGACATAAGCATAAATAATATAAAATAAAAATTTGGCTGCAAAAAAAATTGAACATTTATGAACCATGCAGTTGTGAGTACATACATCGACAGTGACACCCGTCTCATTCCCGTGGTAGTTGTCACTACTTTTGTCGAATCTAGCAACATCGTCATCATTTGCAGAGTCGTTGTTTGAGGATAAAAACGTCTGGGCATGTGAACTGGTGTCGTGGCTTTTGTCCGGAGGTACATTACTAGTAACATCATCATGTTTGTTTTGCTTCTCTCGGTTGTATGGAAGCTTCTTGAAAACCTTTTGTCACAAAAGATTGAAAATAACTGTCAGACATGAAACCCACAGTTACAAGAGTACTAGTAATTAGCAAGCAAGAAACAAAGAGACATACAATTCCGTTAGCGATACCATCCATTGAGGCGATCTCCAGTCGCTTCTTTGCTAAACGTTATGTCCAATGCCTCATTAATGGGTACTCTCGTTGTCCAGGATAATCGATTTTGTGGTGGCTACATGCGTGGACATGCTCGAGGTACTAGTACTGCACGATTAGGAATCAGGGTTAAACATATCCTGTGTGAATCCAAATACTAGTCTGGCCTAAAACTGGTAATGAAATGGAAATTTATTACCTGCAACAAGATCAGGCTGCCTTTAGGAGTATTACCAGGCGTCGGATTATTCCCTTGCCTTTTGTAAGTAGCCAGACCATCTTGTAGATTCTTATGAGTATAAACACCCCAGTTCATCAAATGTAAGTCACCAACATTCTCGACTAGCCGCTGGACTTTTGCTGGAATAGCTGGGTTGGTATCAGGGTCAAATAAAACCTAGTGGCAAAACATGAATAAATCTCAAAGAAACGAATCATCGGTAGGCCCGTCCTTTTGCTTCAGTCTGTTTTCAACCTCAGACAATGTTAGTGACGACCTTGTTTTTTCTCAACCACAACTGGTCATATTGACCTCTTTTCCCTCGATTGGTAGACCCATGATGTCCTTCACATCCGATGGTGTCAACTGGACCAGCTCGCTACCAAGCTTGAAACCTGCTTGATCCGGATCGTATGTGTTGACAAGCGACATCAGCAATGGACGATCTATGGTGATTGGTTTGATGTGTAGCAAGAAGTCGAACTTGATAGACTCTAGCTTTTTCTGTCTTGCTGTTGAAAGCAGCCCAAGGACATTCGCTAGTCATTTCGGCGTGCCTAGAATGCATAGGCTCGAGCACTTCGAAGAAATGGTAGAAGTAGAACTGATTGGTATCTGGTCACGGAGTGAGAGTAATCAATAAGCGCGCACCGTGCAGGGATAGGTATTACATCGCATGGAATCTGGATGTTGTGTTAGATTACATACCTCCGGAGTAGACGACGACAATGGGCCGCCAGAGTTGAAGTTGTTGTTCCGCCTCCTCCGAGGATGGGCGGCGCTGCCGGTCGGAGGTGGTGCCTTTTCTTCACTAGGACTAGGAGGCTGCTTCCTTGACGTCGTCGTCGACTATGGTTTGCCATCAGAAGTCATCGTTGATCTGCCGTCGGAACTCTGTGTCGTCGGCGTCGCATTGCCGTCCGGTGCGCTTTTCTTGCCAAGATGAGGGACACAAGATGATTTCTCCGGCGCGACCGACATGATCATAAACCTCTTCCTCCGCCGCGCTTCCGCGATCTGAACTTGCAGGGTCTACGATAATGGATATATAGTTAGTTTTCGTTAAACGGATATCCCGAAAATCCCGCAAAAACGTGAAATCATCAGCTCAAAAGAAGGAACGTAAAGCTTTTGTTTACGTGCGCTACTGAACCACCCTTGCAGCACGCAACGTGACATCAGCATAACCGTCAGTTCCAGCCGCTACCGTGTGGGTCCTGGAATGCTTGCCCGGTGTCAGCCATTGGAGGTTTGGAAAGGCGACGCATGGCAGCAACAGCTGAAGACGAAGAGTTCAGTGGCACGTTTGATAGGCAACACCGGGATCGAGGGCATATCTAGCTCAGGGCGTAATCTCGGTTACACAGGATCAACACGACCCGCCGTGCTCCTCGTCGAGCGCGATGCTGCGTGCGTAACCCAAGCGGCCTTTTACATGGCCGTGTGCGTAACCCTTGCTATTACATGCAGCCAGTAGTCTTAAACTTCTCTTCTGTCAAATGGCATTCTTCTCATGATACTCATTGTTATCTGTGCCATTTATTAGTGGCAAATAGGACTATCATTTGTAAAAATCTGATTTTTGGAAATACGGAGTATTCCTATCAAAAGAGAATGGAGGGAGTCCCATATAAAGTTGATCTATTTTGTGGCCTTCGGGGTGCATTGCCAAGAAGCCGGCATCCAGGGCACCTGCACCCAGCCAAGGGTTACGCACCATCCCTGCTGCATCTGGTCCTGTCGATCCTGCGAGTAACCTACACCCGTTCGATTACGCACTATCAGTGCTGCCTGCACCTGCGAGACGGTGTTGCATGCAGCATGGATGGTGCATAACCTAGAGGGTACGGATTTGCCGGAGGTTGCACCATGCATACGTAACCGTCGCCGTGAGTAACGCAGTCAGTGTTGCACCATGCAGCCAGCCTTCTTAAAGGTGCGTAACCTAGTCCGTGCTTAATCGAGTCAGTGTTGCTGCTCAAGCAGCACGTACGGAGCGTAACCTGTGCAGCTTATGCGCTGATTCGACACGAGACAGTCGGTGGTGTTGCATCAAGCAGCACGGACGACGCGTAACCTGCAAAGGTTACATGCAGATTCGAGACGACCGGATGCACCGTGGATTTTGCGTAACCTTATCGGCTCAAGGTTATGCGATGAAACGACACGACAGAGGATACAGCATGGTTTTTGCGTAACCGACACTCTGCATAACACAGTCAGTGTTCCACCATGCAACCAAGTCGGTGTTGCATCAAGCGGCACGGACGGTGCGTAACTGACACCGTGCGTAACCCAGTCAGTGTTGCACGTGCCATGTAGAACGGATGGTGCATCGCCGAACCGTGCATCACCGAAGCTGGTGCAGGTGACGCACAGGATAGTCACGACAGGATGCAGGTTGCACGATGAAACGACACCACCCAGTCGGTGTTGTAGCATGAAGGTGCGTAACAGAGTCCGTGCGTGTCCGAGCGGGTTCAGGTTACGCATACATCTGGAGCCTATAGGTGCGCGTGCGTATTCCAGGCGGTTGCAGCCTGGATGGTGCGTAATCGAGCAGCTGGTGCAGGTAACGCGCAGAATCGACACCACCGGATGCAGCATGGGTCAGGTTACGCAGTCGGTGTTGCAGGAACAATGTAGCCTGGCTGCGTGCTACCTAGTGGTGCAACCTACAGAGCCTGGTTGTAGGAACAAACAATACAGAGGCTTGGTGCAACCTGGGTTTTACATGCGTAACCTATGGTTACGCGCGGGCCATGGTGCGTATTAGCGTATTGCAACCTCCCCGGGACAAGTGGACTTTGAAGGGCATGCGTAACCTGTCCGGTATCGGGCTGCGTTATGAATGGTGTTGCCCGATACCTGCGAGACGGTGTTTCCTGCACCGTGAAGCCTGAGTGGTATGGTGATGTGAGACGGTGAACAGTATGCCGTGAAGCACTAGAAAGGTCAGGTACCTGGAGGCGAAGGGTGGTTCCTCCGGCCAAAAACAACAAATTATGTGGGTTCTGAATTGGGATGTTGAGCAGGAGCTTCTAATCACTTTGTATTGGAAAGACGTTGGACAAGACGCGGCTCTGATCCGTAGAGCCCCACAATCAAACAAAAAGCACAACTGAAAACAGAGTAAAAACCTGAACACGAGTTTATTCCTAACATCCATCTTGATCCTTGTTTCCCAGGGCTTTGGTTACCACATCTTCCTGGTTTGGCAAAGGACACCGGCTCTGTGAATGTTCAGAGGAAACTTACGCTGCAAGGGTACAATATGTTGTTAGTAACTTGCTTATAAGTACTGGTCGATGAACAACATTAGTGTGTCATTTTGTTATCTTACAATGCGCTGGAGCACCTCCTCGTACCTAGGGTTTTTGGATAAGGTTTCACCTGTAGCTGGAGGTGTGGTATCTTCCCACCTCACTTGTACCCGGCTACTCTGCTCTTTGCTATAGTTCTAAAATTCTTCTGACTTGTTTGCCTGGACCAAGCTATTCCAATCTGCTTCTGTAATAATACCTCATAATATTGTAGAGGCGATACACCCTTGTTGACAACTTTTTTGATTAAGTCGGATTTTAATTTAATTTTTCTTCAGCGCTGCAGCCTTCACAGCTTTCTTTGAAGGCTCTGGTATCTTAAACCTAGGCTTCAAAAGAAGTTGTGAAGGCTTAGAAGCCTAAGTTTAAGATACTAGAGGCTTCAAAGGAACCTGTGAATGTTGTAGTGCTAAAGAAAATAAAATTCAAACCCAACTTAATCAAAAAACTTGTCAAGAAGGGCATATCGCCTCTACAATATTATGAGGGTATTATTATAGAAGCAGATTGGATTTGGAACAGCTTTGTACAGTCAAAGAAGTCAAGAAGATTTGGCATTGTGCTTTGAGCTTCTCCGCGCCGGATCTCGATGGGAGGGAGAGGGCAGAGGAGGGAGGTCGCGCCGCTGTTCCTCCCGCCTCGCCTCGCGCCCCTGCTCCGCCTGTCGGGGACGGATCTCGCCTCGCGCCCTCTCCGGGGAGGCCGCCTCCTGCTCCGCTGTAGTCCCCACCACCCCGTGTTGCCACCGAAATCCCCGAGGGAGAGGCCACCACGCGCCGGATCCGGGCCTGCCGAGGGGAGAGGGAGGTCGCCGGTGGCGGGGGCGGAGGAGGTGGGGAGATCAAGGAGGCGACGACAGCCCCTCCGTTCCTTTATATAAGCATTCCAAGGGTTCAAACTCAACAAATAACTGTGGAAGAAAATGACATCTATACCCCTCATTTTACACTAGCCACCAACTCTCTACCTACCCACCAACCCTATTTAATTTTGTCCTATCCCTAGGAATGCTTATATTTAGACACAAATTTTGAACCTTAGAAATGCTTATATAAAGGAACGGAGGGAGTATTAAATAAAGTCAGTTTGCAAAACTATTTTCACAACTCCGTGCAAAATCACGAAACGAAATTTAGTACTCCATGCATGAAAGATTCGCTGAACGAAATTTTTTTCCATGCAGCTTGATGCAACACCGACTCTGCGGTTGAGCACGCACTAGGTTACGCATCTTCATGACGGGGTGTGTCATGTGTACCTACGCGGTGCAGGTTTCTGTGATAACCGCCTGGGTTACGCACGCAGCAACGCGGTTGCCGCGCAACACGGCGGGTCGTGTCGTGTCGAACCCCCAGTTCATTTGGCTCCTGCCCCCGGTCGGCAGGGTTACGCACCATCTATTCTACGTGGCTCCTGCAACACCGATTGGGTTACGCATGTAGGCCTGGTTACGCACCATCCATGATGTGCATCCGGTCCTGTCGATTCTGTGAGTAACCTACACCCGTTCGGTTACGCACCATCCATGCTGCACGGCTCCTGCTCCTGCAACACCACCGACACCGACTGGGTCATGTCTCGCCTGCGTAACCCTCGCCTAGGCGGTTACGCACGACCCATGGTGTCTACGTAGTACGGAGGGAGTACAAGTAGCGTGTAACCAAACCACAGGTCGGCTAAAGTATACTCCGTATGGGGTAGACGATGGCGGTAGATTGTGTGGAGGGGTCGGGTAGCGGAATCAAGAGCAAGATGGTAACGCAGGAACACAAAGACACAAGGATTTATACAGGTTCGGGCCATCAGATTGATGCTTCGTCCTCTCTCGCCCTTGGCCATACTACCCTAAATGCCGCCGTCCCCCCGTGATCTGGTTCTCCGATCCCCGACGATCGACCAACGTCTTGGTGGTTTCAGTGAGTTCTCGCCTCGAGTACCCGCTCTCTGTCAACGTGATCAGTTCCCAACCATCGATCCCTTTAAATTTGTAATCACTACTGTATTGTTGCACTTTTGGATATGGATCTGCTTCACCTGTACGTCGTCCCCTTTCCAGCGCGCATCATGGCCGGCGTTGACCAGATAAGAGACCAAGAAATCACACAATACCTAGCGGTTTCTCCTCTTTGAAATTGCCCCACTATCCAACTAGGTCGTGGTTTTTTTCCGTGGCCGCCCACACTTCTTCCTCTTCGAAGTGGATGTTGGTAGTGTTGACATGGAATCATACATTAGTTGTGTAGTCATCTTCGTTTGAGACCGTGTTCTTTTCGCAACTATATCTCCTGGATTGTTTATTTTCTTTTCTTCTTGGAAAGACTGTACTTTTTCTGTTTGCGCTTCACAAGATTATTCTTCTACTAATGAAAATCCTGGAACATCAGATTCCTATACATAAAGGAAAAAAATGGATGTCAGATTCACAAAACACGAAATATACGTTGGACATTAAATATCATTTTAAATATATACACCAACCGCAATAGGTACACTGTACGAATATCGCCCTTCAAATGTGTTATGCACGGAGAGCATCAATCTACAGCAAATGTCCACAGAACTGATATATAAGTTTTACTCCATTTGTATATCATAACATTCAGGGTGCAAGCACAAGCAGACGTACCGAAGTAAACGACTCATTAAGGGTATCCCCGTTCCAGTGCATCATGTACTTTATGACATAAGTGCTGCAAGTTGAGCTAAGGGTGTATGTATTGTTAATCCATGTCTACATGCATGGACTGCACATGGCTGCACTAGGACAGTACTGTAGCTTACCTATCTCATGGTGTTGGTATATTCTTATGATAAACTACCTTCCACTTTTTGACTTCAATTTGTCCATCACTACGTCCACTTTTTGAAATGTGAGCATCGATGCAACACTGAGCTGATTCTGTCTACACAACAAAGATACACGTGGGGAAATTGCTGACCAGATGAGTAATAATGTATTTGATGCTCACCAATGATACTGCCTGGCTCAATTGCCAAATATCATCACTGAAGATTAACGGGTCCAGTACTTGAACCTTCTTTTTGGTAATATTGAACAGAAGAAGAGCCTAATGATGACCTTCAATGTGTACAGGAATATAAACCTGAGATGGATATAGGTTCTCATATAGGTTAATGCAAATGTTGGTACTATATATCAGGTGCGAGAATAAGCGAAAAAAGTAGGGAAGATAACGAGAAAATACACCATGTATCGTGTGAGGAAACTTTCCCCGACAGATACCATCTTCTTTTGTCTCTCATATGTTCCTTTCTTTCCCTTTTCTTTTACTAAGACCACTTCCGTTATATTGGTGTCAACATAAGCCACCCTTTCATTTCCTATGCCGACTATAAAAGCAAAAGCATCCATTATCTGCAGGAAACATGGTTAAAGTAACGTAAACAATTAGCCATGTGATGATTCATAACCTGATCTATAACTTAGGAATAATATGCATGGATTCCAGAAACAAATAAATTTATCTGCACTCACTTGCCCAGCTGCTCGATTGGTTTCACCTGAGATCCATTCTTTAGTACCAGTAGCATTAGGCAGTAGAGTACTGACCCAAAAATGTACACCATGGATAACAAGGACAGTTGCTTCTTTATAACTTTTTGTGAGGAAGCTTAAAACCTCTTCATCCGTAGCAGTCAGCACGTAGTCACCATCTCCAGAATGGAGATTTCCATATGCTTTTGCCCTGTTTACATTTGATAATGTCATCTGCCCATGGTCATTTATATTCTCCTGGCACCGCAAGATCGTTGAATAGTGTAAGCTTGTGGTAAAGGTGGTTTGTACATGCTTAACATATGCTTTCATTGCCCATGTGAAATACTGGAATAACGAGGACTTTTACCTGCCAATTGTATCGATTATATTAGTGGGTACTACAGTTGAGAATGTGTCGAAAAAGTTCAAGGATGCCCTATGTGAGCAACATATGTCAAGTAACAAAGACATGCAATTAAATAAAGATGCAGTTGTGAAATCCATACGTACACTAGTTACTCTAGACTTGTACATCTACTCCAGATGTAAATCAATGGCAATCTGACTTTGTATGCCTAGGAGATACGCCTGTAACAACAATGCAATGGAGTGAATCATGGCGCAGAAATAATTCTAAATTGGTTCATTAAATGGATGTAGTCTAGGCTTACATCATCATCACCAACTCCAGCATTGTTGTTTAAAGGGAGAACTGATGGGGTTTGTGGACTAGTAGTGCTGTTGGTTGATCTGTCCCGAGGGCCATTACCGGTCTCGTTTTCAGTGGTTTTTGATGTATGGCGGTAGTCTCGAAGCTTCTCGAATACCTTTTGCAAGAACGGGACATATATAAACACGAGTCACAAAATGAATATATAGAATGAAACTCTCTATATGCATGGATGACAATAGTAATTGCAAGGAATTTGCCTCTCTTTTTTGTGTGTGTTGCTGTTCCATCATGAGTCGGTCCTCTGTTAATTGTTTTGTCCAATGTCGCATTAGTGGGTATTGACGTCGTTTAGGATATATTTCATTTTTATCCACATGAACATGTTCAAAGTACCAGAGCTGCATACAATGAAGAATTGAGGCTAAGCATCTTGAAGTTTCATGTCATCGATCAGATATTGATAATATCATTTACCTGCAGAAATAGTAGGTTTCCTTGAAGGATATGTGTCTTTCCAAGTTCTTCTCTCACTCCATTTCTGAATGTAGCAAGACAATTATGCAGATGATTGAGCATGTAAACACCCCAGTTCATGGAAGGTATCTCTTCCACTTTCTCCACTAGCAACAAGACGTTGACTGGAATACATGGATACATATCGGGTGCATACACCACCTTGTGGCAGTACAGGAAAAAGTCACGAAGGAAGAATGTATCTCCAGGACCATCACTTTGTAGGAGCCTTTCTTCAATTTCTGTTAGTTCTAATTTCTTCTTTGCACTTCCGTGTTGGGTAAGCAGAGTTTCATTATAGTTGCCATCCATCTTGACCTCTTTTCCTTCGATTGGTAGACCCACGATGTCCTTCACATCTGATGGCATCAACCGGTCCAGCTTGTCACCAATTCTGAAACCTTTTTTATCTGGCTCGTACTTGTTGACAAGAGACATCAGCAGGGCACGATCTAGGGATATATTGGGCATGTGTAGAAAGCACTCGAATCCGAATGACCGTAGGCTTTCCTTTCTTGCTACTGAGAGTTTGCTCACGACACCTGCGAGTTGCAACGGCGTCCTCGATGAAATGATAGGACTAATTGGTATCTGGTCACGGAAAGAGAGTAATCAATAAGCGCGCCGTATAGGCCTAGGTACGGTAGTGCGTCGTATGCATGGATTCTGGATGGTGTGTTACGTACCTCTGGAGTAGACGACAATGGGCCAACGGAGTTGAAGTCGAGCCGCCGCCTCCGAGGATGGCCGCTGCCGGTCGAAGGTGCTACCTTTTCTTCGCTAGGAGGCTGCTTCCTTGACTTCGTTGTCGACTGTGATTTGCCATCAGAAGTCACCGTTGATTTGCCGTCGGAACTCTGTGTCGTCGGCGTCGCATTGCCATCCGGTGCGCCTTGCTTGTCAAGATGAGGGACACTTGGATGTCCATCAGTAGACGACAATGGGTCGCCAGAGTTGAAGTTGTTGGGCCGCCGCCTCCGAGGATGGGCGGCGCTACCGGTCGGAGGTGCCACCTTTTCTTCGCTAGGACTACGAGGCCGCTTCCTTGACGTCGTTGTCGACTGTGGTTTGCCATCGGAAGTCACCGTTGATCTGCCGTTGGAACTCTGTGTCATCGGCGTCGCATTGCCGTCCGGTGCACCTTGCTTGCCAAGATGAGGGACCCGAGACGATTTCTCCAGCGCGACCGACATGAGCATAAACCTCTTCCTCCTCCGCTTCCGTGATCTGGGTCTACCAAAATGGAGGGGGAGAATGTAAACCGCCTGAGAGAGAGAGATTGGCGGTGTTCCTGCGAAACCGTCGTTCACGCCGTAACGCATGCAATCAGTCGATGGAAAGGCATCACCGAAACGAAAGGAAACATTACTAAGGTGTTGCAGGTTACACGTCGAATCGACACCACCCAGTCGGTGTTGCTGCATGAAGGTGCGTAACCGAGTCCGTGCGGGTTCAGGTTACGTATACATCTGGAGCCTATAGGTGGGCGTGCGTATTCCAGGCGGTTGCAACCTGGATGGTGCATAACCGAGCAGCTGGTGCAGGTAACGCGCAGAATCGACACCACCGGATGCAGCATGGGTCAGGTTACGCATATATCTGAAGCCTATTTGTGCCTAACGCAGTCGGTGTTGCAGGAACAATGCAGCCTGGCTGCGTGCTACATAGTCGTGCAACCTACAGAGCCTGGTTGCAGGAACAAACAATACAGAGGCTTGGTGCAACCTGGGTTTTACATGCGTAACCCGTGGTTGCGCGATGAAACGACACCACCCAGTTGGTGTTGCAGCATGAAGGTGCGTAACAGAGTCCGTGCGTGTCCGAGCGGGTTCTGGTTACGCATACATCTGGAGCCTATAGGTGCGCATGTGTATTCCAGGTGGTTGCAGCCTGGATGGTGCGTAACCGAGCAGCTGGTGCAGGTAACACGCAGAATCGACACCACTGGATGCAGCATGGGTCAGGTTACGCATACATGTGAAGCCTATTTGTGCCTAACGAAGTCGGTGTTGCAGGAACAATGCAGCCTGGCTACGTGCTAGCTAGTGGTACAACCTACAGAGGCTTGCGTAACCGAGAGCTCCGCTGTGTGCTGCAACCACCTGGGTTGTACCGGTCTTGGCATATTGCAACCTCCCCGGGATAAGAGGACTTTGAAAGGCATGCGTAACCTGTCCGGTATCAGTTGCACTGGAGCCGCGCTGCGTTCTGCGTGCAACCGTCCACATCCGCCGCAACCAAAAGGCGCACCGCATCTACCTTGACGATTCGCGCTCGCGGCTTGACGCACTTCCGGCGTATGCGTGCGTCGGTTTTAGTTTTTTTTCTGCCATTTTAGAAGTCATTTATTATAAACTGTTGGAGATGTCATTCTTTTTTTCTCCTAATATCATTTTAGGAGTTCTAAAACTGCAAGATTTTAGGAGGAAAAAATAGAGAACTCTTGGAGATGCTCTTAGGGTCATGCAACAGCCGGTTCTGCATCATGGATGGTGCGTTACCGTATTCGTGCATAATCCCAGGGCTACAGGTTACGCGCAGAATCAACACCACCCTGTCGGATGGTGCGTAACCGAGTCCGCCGACATTGCGGGACGGTAAGCTCTAAGAGAGGAATGCGTAGCACCGTAGCCTGCAGGGTCTCAGTTACGCTGGAGTCACGCTGCTTGGAGCAAACTAATTTAAACAAATGAAAATAACCATTCCTATTCAGCATTTAACCTGCGTAATTTGTACGTTGGGATCGATCGTCGTCAGGTGACACGCTATCGATCCCATGGTGTGTATTGCAACCTCCCCGGGATACGCAGACTTTGAGATGATGAGTGCGCAACCTGTCCAGTCTAGCCACGCTACGTGCTGCATCCAACTGCCTGGGTTGCCCACACGGCATGCGTGTGGTCCTCGTACGGTACGCACACAGCATAGAATCTCGATCGTGCGTGTTGCAAGTTGGTTGTTGCTCACATTCCATGGCCGGCCCTGGCAATTTTGGGATCGTGGTGCACGGAGGCTTCCCTAATGAGACGATCGTTTCCATCTCTCTCTCAGATCTGTTGGCCCTTTCACTACAGTAGCTATATAAACAAGAACCGGGAGGTGTGTTGGTCCATTATTCATTCATACTGTAGCATCTCATTTTACTATAGGTTTACTAGAAACAATTAGTGGTTTTCCCAGCGGATGCACGTAGTATAGTCGTCGTAGTACAGTAGTACTTATGACTACACCAGCAGCCCCAGAAGAGGTGGTTGTTGCTGCCTCCGGGTCCAGGAAAACACCTTCGAAGCGCCAACCCGAGACTTCTGATACTGATGATGTAAGTTCCCCGGCCAAGCGTCTGCAGACGATGGACACGCCGCTGCCGCCGCCCACCACCAAGCGTCTACTGTTTGATGAGCCGGCCGCTCCTGCTCATCACACCATCGAAGAACCGCTTGTGCATGAAGACGACATTGAGGTACGTAATTATACTAGTGGGATGCTCGATCTGGTGGTGTTCCTCTCGCACTACACTCTGCATGGTTTAATTATTTTAATTTCCATCTCCTCATTTTCTTGTTCTTCATGCATGGGCACATGCAGTTGATGAGTGAGTTGGAGAAGGAACTTTTGGATGTTCTGGCAGCAATTGGTGCGATGTACAAGGAAGATGATGACGACATCTCGGCGGTTCAGTACATCCTGCACGATCCACCTACAGCTCCTGATGCTCCATCTGTTGAGGTTGACGAAGATGATACCTCCAGTATAGCAGGTGCTAATAATATACATATATACTCCGTCGTCGTGTATATATATCGATGAGTGTGCTTCTGCTACCTCTAACTTGGTTGCTTTTTCTTGTCTCGCAATAATATAATACAGGCAGCGACGACGAGTAGTAGTCTTCAGGCTGGGAGATCGAGCAAATAATAAACACCAGGTCAAGGAAGGTGTGTGCAACATGGGCCACCCCCACATGATCCCACGCCGCTGCGCTACTGGCTGATGATATGATGCAGCAGTTAGTTTGCTGGTGGAGACGAAACGGTCGGCCTCTTGTCTAGTACTAGCAGTGGTAGTAATAACGGGAATGGAGAAGATCAATCTAGTGCCTTCGGATGAATTCAGAATTCATAATATATATATATATTGCATCTATATTATATTAGTGCCTTTGCACCCTTTTCTATTTTTGCTGTTTTATATTCACTGCTAATACAAATAAAAATAGCAAATAACCCAAACCGGCGTAACCTGCACCCAGCCGATCACCGATTCGGCGTAACCATCACTGCTGCATCCGGTCCTGTCGATCCTGCGAGTAACCTACCCCCGCTAGGTTACGCACTATCAGTGCTGCCTGCACCTGCGAGTCGGTGTTGCCTGAATGGTGCGTAACCGAGTCTGTGCGTTACCCAGTCGTAGTTGCCCTATGCATGCAGCAGCACCGATGGTGCATAACCCAGTGGGTGTAGGTTACGCATACGGAGTACAACCGAAGCCTATTTCTTATGTTATTACGCACCACGCCATGAAGAACGGATGCTACGTAGCCAAATCGTGCGTAACCGAAGTTGGTGCAGTGCAGGTGACGCGCAAGGTCAACACGACCGATTGCAGGTTACGCGCCAAATCGGCACCACCCAGTCGGTTTTGCAGCATCAAGGTGCGTAACCGAGTCCGTGCGGGTATGAGTGGGTTCAGGTTATGCATACATCTGGAACCGGTGGTGTTGCATCAAGCAGCACGGACAGTGCATACGCGCTGAATCGACACGACCTAGTCGGTGTTGCATCAATAAGCACGGAAGGTGCGTAACTTGTACAGGTTACGCGCTGAATCGACACAACGCAGTCGGTGTTGCACGCGCCATGAAGAACGGATGGTGTGTAGCCGAATCGCGCGTAACCGAAGCTGGTGCTGGTGACGCGCAGGATCAACACGACCGGATGCAGGTTACGTGCCGAATCGGCACCACCCAGTCGGTGTTGCAGCATCAAGGTGCGTAACCGAGTCCGTGCAGGTACGAGCGGGTTCAGGTTACGCATACATCTGGAACCAGTGGTGTTGCATCAAGCAGCACGAATGGTGCGTACGCGCTAAATCGACACGACCCAGTCGGTGTTGCATCAATAAGCACGAATGGTGCGTAACCTGTACAGGTTACGCGCTGAATCGACACAACGCAGTCGGTGTTGCACGCGCCATGAAGAACGGATGGTGCTTAGCCGAATCGCGCGTAACCGAAGCTGGTGCAGTGCAGGTGACGTGCAAGATCAACATGACCGGATGCAGGTTACGCGCTGAATCGGCACCACCTAGTCGGTGTTGCAGCATCAAGGTGCGTAACCGAGTCCGTGCGGGTACGAGCGGGTTCAGGTTACGCATACATCTGGAACCGGTGGTGTTGCATCAAGCAGCACGGACAGTGCATACACGCTGAATCGACACGACCTAGTCGGTGTTGCATCAATAAGCACGGAAGGTGCGTAACTTGTACAGGTTACGCGCTGAATCGACACAACGCAGTCGGTGTTGCACGCGCCATGAAGAACGGATGGTGTGTAGCCGAATCGCGCGTAACTGAAGCTGGTGCAGGTGACGCGCAGGATCAACACGACCGGATGCAAGTTACGTGCCGAATCGGCACCACCCAGTCGGTGTTGCAGCATCAAGGTGCGTAACCGAGTCCGTGCAGGTACGAGCGGGTTCAGGTTACGCATACATCTGGAACCAGTGGTGTTGCATCAAGCAGCATGAATGGTGCGTACGCGCTAAATCGACACGACCCAGTCGGTGTTGCATCAATAAGCACGAATGGTGCGTAACCTGTACAGGTTACGCGCTGAATCGACACAACGCAGTCGGTGTTGCACGCGCCATGAAGAACGGATGGTGCTTAGCCGAATCGCGCGTAACCGAAGCTGGTGCAGTGCAGGTGACGCGCAAGATCAACATGACCGAATGCAGGTTACGCGCTGAATCGGCACCACCTAGTCGGTGTTGCAGCATCAAGGTGCGTAACCGAGTCCGTGCGGGTACGAGCGGGTTCAGGTTACGCATACATCTGGAACCGGTGGTGTTGCATCAAGCAGCACGGACGGTGCGTACGTGCTGAATAGACACGACCCAGTCGGTGTTGCATCAATAAGCACGGACGGTGTGTAACCTGTACAGTCGCCGACATGTACCGCGTCGAAAGGTTGAAGCTGCACTGTGCGTCAAGGATGTGGGACATGGCAAGCGAGCAAACTGTGAGCACATTTCTACGATGGGCAATTGAGACTAACTGCACCCAATTGCAGGAGAAGTGCATGTCTCTCTTAGAGCGAATCTGGCCGCACGGAATACTCACAACAGATTTTGTGTTCGTATGCTTTCACCATCCCCATGTTATGCACGATCTCCGTAGTAGATTACACCAAGGCATGTACCAGGGTCCCTGCTTGTAGTATGCAGTTTTAATGTTTTAGTTCCTATAGGATCGTGCCCTTGTGTTGCTACGGACAACACATCATTTACATTGCAATACACATTGATATATATGTGCAATACACATTGTAGTTGATATGGATTCATATGTGCATTCAGGATGTGTATAATAATGTGTCCCTTTGAGCAGCACATAACACAGGCATTTCACTATTTGTACTTGTATACAATCCATTTTTGTAGACCATGCTGGAACTTATTGTTTCGATGGAGATGAAATGAATGACTTCCGCGACAAGTTTAATGCACATTTAACTCCGAAACTAAACTGAATTGTGGTTTCCACCCAATTATCTATAACCCTACAAGTGCTCGTCACCCTGCTTTTGCCCGTCGAGGCGGTTGCCGGCGAGCTGCGAAGAGCGCCACGGCGCCGGCACCACGGATGGAGCTCGTCGATACTCGATAGTGAACCCTTGGTGACTCATCGACGATTGCCGTCAGGAACGTGAAGACGGCAAGCTCCATGGCAGCGGCGTGCGGTGTCAACGTAGTCGGAGACTGGGACGATCGAGGGAGACGACGACAGACGAGGGCATGAGGCGTCGAGCTTGAAGGAATTGCCCATGCGACCGTTCAGAACCAAACAAAATCCGCCCAAACCTATCTCAACTATCAACCAGACCTAACAGGACTGTTTCTCTAGACTAATCGCTTCCCACCAACTAATTACTCCCTTTGCAAATAGTACTCAAGGCATCTATCAGGAGCCTACAAATGGCAGCAAGCCGCATAACCTAGGCTGAAGCAGAGCGTGTGCGTCATGGATGGTGCGTAACCCAGCGGGTTGGGGCGGGAGGGGAGCGGAGGCGCCTGCAGGCCCGTCCCGTCCCGTCAGGGTTGTACACACCCGGGAGGCTGACGCGTCGTCCATTGGAATTCTCTAGTGCGCAGCCCACTGAATGGCACCTGCGTAACCGAGACCTTGCAGATTACGCACTTAGTCGACACCACACTTTCGCATCACCTCCTCAGCGCAAGAAAACCCTATCGGCATCTCCTCTCGGCGTAAGAAGACCCCATCGGCATTTCCTCCTCTAGGCGAAAGTACCATCATCCTCTCTCCCAAATCAATCGATTTCGTTGTTCTTTCGACCATTCCGCCTCTTTGATATAACTAATTTCTATGTGCATTTCAGAGTATCTCCCCCAATGGACGGCGAGAATCCCCGCGTGCCTCGTGTGGCGCACACTCTCCAACCATCCACGCCGGTTACAGCTCCGGCGGGGCCGAGATGCAGCGACTGCGGCAGGACAAAATCGACTCAATGGAGGGCTGGCCCAATGGGGCCCGGCACGCTCTGCGCCAACTGCGGCAGTCGTCGCTGGCATGCCGGGGAGCGGTGGGGCAAGTGTCGTTCTCACCGCAGCAAGAAAACCACGAGTCCCGTCTCAACATCTCCACCAGAAGCTGGCGTGCAGTGGGTGGAGTGCCCAAGAGGCCAGGCCGTCCGTGCATGGCTGCCGTGGCTGTCCACTCCACCACTGATGTCAAGCGCACCCGCCGCGTCGACTGGCCTATTCCTGCTCGACAGGCCGGCGGTGTTACCAGCCGCTCGGCAATTGATGTCAAGTGCGCTCGTCGCGTCAACTGTCCCGGAGAGCTCTGGCGCACGGTCGTACCCGTCGCCACCACAAACTGGCGTCTAGTGGGTGGAGTGCCCGAGAGGCCGGGCTGATCGCACGTGGCTCTCGTGGCTGTCCACTCCGCTACTTATGTCAAGTGCGCCCGCCTCGTCGACTGTCCCGGATAGCTCAGGCAGACAGCCGTTCCCGGCCCTGATCGACAGGCCGGCGGCGTTGCCAGCCGCTCAGCCATTGATGTCAGGTACGCCCGCCGAGCCGACTGTCCCGAAGAGCTTAGGGGCACGACCGTTCCCATCCCTGCTTGACAGGCCGGCAGCGTTGCCTGCCGCTCAGCCATTGATGTCAGGTGCGCCCGCCACGCCGACTATGCAGGAGAGCTCAGGGGCACGGCCGTTCCCGACCCTGCTCGACAGACCGGCTGCGTTGCCAGGCGCTCGGCCACTGATGTTGCCCCTGTCCCTGCTCGAAGGCGAGGCGGCGCCCATGATCATCAACGAACCAGATTGGATGAAGCACTAATTGCCAACAATAACAAGTGTTGCATTGCTGTAATGATAACTACTAGGACTAGTTTCTGATTAAGTTTGGTCCCTCCTTATTTGATTGTGCTGCTATTTTTTGGTTGTAAGATCACTGGACTTTGTTTCCTACTACGGAGGAGTACTTTGGATGGATGTTCGTTCGAAAAACGTGAACCTATTTTGCCAATAAATCAACAAATAATCAGTCTGGCTTGGTCACTTTTTCTTATCAGTAAGACAGTACATCGTGGATTTTGCGTAACCTACATCGTCCGTAACCCAGTCAGTGTTAACGCAGTCGTTGTTGCAGGAACAATGCAGCATGACTGGTGGGTAACCGAGCGAATGCAGGTTACGCGCTAAATCGACTTGACCCCGTCGGGGGTTGCAGGTTGTAGCATGCAGCACGGATGCTTCGTAACCTAGCCAGTGCAGGTTATGCGTAGAATTGACACCACCGGATACAGCATGAATGGTGCGTAACCTGACCGGGTGCTGCCATGTTTCTGGTGATCTCCGACCAGAGTAACCGAAAGCCACGTTGCGTGCTGCAACTGCAACCATGCCACCCGACGTGCTGCTCCGCAGCAACCGCGGTGCTTGGTGTGTAACCCAAGCCGCCTTTCACATCAGAGATGGGACAGGGCTATGTGGGTAGTCGCATGGACGGTGGTGCGTGCGTGACCCAGTTGGTGTTGCAAGAGCCAGGCCGCACGTATGGTGCGTAACCGAGCAGCGGGTGCAGCTTACGTGCATAATCGACATTACCGGATGCACACCACTGATGTTGCGTGACCAGGTATCCGTGCGTAATACAGTGGGTGCTGCAGGAGCAATGCAATTAGATGGTGTGTAACTATTAGGGTGCAGGTTACGCGCGGGTTCGATACGACGGGACGCTGCATGGAGGGTGCATAACCGGGCAGCTGGTGCAGGTAATGCGCAGAATCGACAGTCGACACCACCAGATGCAGCATGGATGGTGCAGGTACCGCAGGCATGCACGCGTAACCGTGGCGGTGAAAGTTAATCAGAAAAACCATGGTTGTAGCCGCCAGAAAAACCCGTCGCGTGCGCAATCCGGTGTCGAAGCCACCATGCTTGGAATGTAATCTACTGCTCGGCTACTGGTTTTGCCGATCAACAAAAAGGGTCCAGATGTACACATCCTCGCCAACATCCGCATCGCAGACTCGCAGCTCATCGCGGAGACATTGGGGTGGGCCCTCAGTATATTTTCCCATTAGTTCCCTATTATGCGGAGACATTTGCCCTTGGTAATAAGCACTAAAATGGTGCCCTGTGAGGCATTCCCTTCGTCCCAAATTACTGGTCAATTTTGATGTTCCAAGCATGGAGACAGGAGCTGTATCTGTAGAATTAGGTTATGTGTTGTGATGGTGCTTCGATGATACCTTTTGTTTCCTTTTGTGCATTAAAAGAAAACACTTGAGGCATTCCCAATGGTGCATTAATGGTAGTTTCTATCTCTCTTAAATAGCTTGTCAATTAATTTAAATGATGATGTGGCAGCCTATTTAATGAAGAAAGAGATGAGAATCATAGAAATGGTTTCTTCATGAAGAAACCAAGTCTTCTCTTGAACCAATGCACCAAGAAACCATGAAATTATCATTGGGGAGAAACTACTAGTTTCTAGAGGACTCATGGCACTCTCTAATTGGAGGAAGAAGTTAGAGTTGACAGAGAGAAAGAGAAAACAATTATTACTCGAAGACACTATGGAAGATAGTTTGATGATTTCTTGTGCTATGGAAACCGTGCCAATTTTTTCCTTGGCAAGCGGTGATGTGCGGGTCTCCTCGGTGTTCGTCTGTGTAGGACCTGGGCTGTCCTTGGGGGCCTCTCCATTGTACCCTTCTCTGCTTCCTAGTGGTAGGCTAGCTTGTGTTGGTGGTGCGGGATCTCTTTTCTTTTTCCTCTGTTCGTTTCAGGCGTAGCCTTGTTGTTCCTTCCCTCGCTCTTTGGGGGTTCTCCCATCGTGGCGTGTTGTAAAACTCTCTCTTCTCTTGATGAAAAACGTGCTTTGCACGTCTTGAAAAAAATTGCCTGAGTTGCACAATGCATGATGTTTGGACTTCAAGTTCCTATGCTCTGTATTATTTCACTGTTTCCAGAACCATAATTAATCGCTGTCCACTTTCTTCACTTTTTGTTCCCTGTGATTGAGCGCTTTCTATCTCGAAAAAGCGGTTCCGACGGAATATGTTGGCATGAGAGGGCCGTCCCCATGGGCGTGCATCCTATTCGGTTGAACAGGGCCCCTACTTTTTTGGTGCCTCCAAAATCTAACGTATGCGTTACCAACGCCAAGCACTAATCATCGGAGCAAGGGTAGCGCTGGGGACGTCTAGCATGGTTCCTACTACCTCGCTGCGCCTGTAGCGTTTCGTCATGGGGACCGCGCCACTGTCGCCTTCCCTCGCCGTCTCACTCACTCTGCGGCTCAAAATCATGGTCTGCGACGAGAAGATGGCCACGCGTGCCCATGTTCAGGCGCTGTTCCGGTGGACGCAGACCACGTAGGACGGCTTCTTCTCCTCGCCGTCTTCCGAGAGCGTGTGGAACTCAAGAAAGGTGTCGGCTGTGAGGAAGTCCAAGCAGAGATCCTTGGCCATCTCGGGGTAGATTTTTAGAGCCTTTGAGTGCGGGCGGTAGGAGGCACATTGGTACATGGAGCTGCTGACGAAGCTGGCATACCCCTCGCTGTAAGGGACATCGGGTTCGATATACCACTCAGACTCGGAATCGGAGTTTTCGAGTAGACCGCCGAAGGCGGCGACCATGTCACTGCGCTTGCCTGCAGCTGCAGGGACGATGGCGCTCATGTAGGGCCTCATGAACAGGGCGAGGAGCGGCGGTGCGTGGGGCACACGGAAGCGGCGCCGAAAGGCGGGGGAGGAGCGGACAACATCGAGAAATGCACGGCAGGTGAATGCCGCTCGGGTGAGGCTCGTGATGGAGGGGAGGCGCAGGAAGATTTCGTAGAGGATGTCATCACTGAGTGCGGTTATGGTGGTGGGAGCGGGTACCGGTGGCTGCAGCGGCAGTGGGGGCAGGTGCCGGCGGCTGTAGCGGCGGCGGATGGGGCGGGATTCGACCATAGCTGTGAGAGATCTCTAGCTGTGAGGACGAGTGGGCCTAGGCAAGCCTCGGTCCATTGATAGAAAGCCCAAGGAAACGGCCGAAATGAATCGACAAGACCGGAGGCAGCGTGGATTTTGCCTAACCCAGCCGGTAATGCACGGTGCATCGCCGAACCATGCGTAACCGAGCTGGAGCAGGTGACGTGCAGGATCGACACGACCGGATGCAACGTGGATTTTGCGTAACCTTTGAGGGTTTAGGTTACGCGATGCAATGACACGACCCAGTCAGTGTTGGATCAAGCATCAAGGACGGTGCGTAAGCTGCATTCGACACGACACAGTCGGTGTTGGATCACACTCCAAGGACGGTGCCCTGTACAGGTTACCCGCTGATTCGACACGACCGGATGCAGCGTGGATTTTGCGTAACCTTATCGGCTCTAGGTTACGCGATGCAACGACACAACCGGATGCTTGGGGATTTTGCGTGACAAACTCCGTGCGTAACCCAGTCGGTGATGCACGCACCATACAGAATGGATGGTGCGTCGCCGAAACATGCGTAACCGAGCAGGATGGTGTGTCGAATCAGAATGCAGCGTGGATTTTGCGTAACCGTCACGGTGTGTAACCCAGTCGGTAATGCTCGCACCATGTGATGGTGCGTCGCCGAACCGTGCGTAACCGAGCTGGAGCAGGTGACGCGTAGAATCGACACGACCGGATGCAGCGTGGATTTTGTGCAACCGATCAGTGCGTAATCCAGTCAATGTTGAGACATGCAGCCAGCCGTCTAAAAGATGCGTAACCTACTACGTGCTTAACCGAGTCGGTGTTGCATCAAACAGCACGGACGGTGCGTAACCTCTGCATGATACGCGCTGATTCGACACGATCCAGCCGGTGTTGCATCAAGCAGCACAGATGGAGCGCAACCTCTTTTGGTTACGTGCTGATTAGACACGACCCAGTCGGTGTTACATCAATCAAGCAGCACGGACGGTGCGTAACCAGTGTAGGTTACGCGCTGAATCGACACGACCTGATGTAGCGTGGATTTTGCGTAACCTTTGCGGGTTTAAGTTACGCGATGCAACGACACGACCTAGTCAGTGTTGGATCAAGCATCAAGGACGGTGCGTAAGCTGCATTCGACACGACCCAGTCGGTGTTGCATCACACTCCACGGACGGTGCCCTGTACAGGTTACGCGCTGATTCGAAACGACCGGATGCAGCGTGGATTTTGCGTAACCTTTGCGAGTTTAGGTTACGCGATGCAACGACACGACCAGTCAGTTTTGGATCAAGCATCAAGGACGATGCGTAAGCTGCATTCGACACGACCCAGTTGGTGTTGCATCACACTCCACGGACGGTGCCCTGTACAGGTTACGCGCTGATTCGAAATGACCGGATGCAGCGTGGATTTTGCGTAACCTTATCGGCTCCACGTTACGCGATGCAATGACACGACCGGATGCATGGGGATTTTGCGTGACAGACTCCATGCGTAACCCAGTCGGTGATGCACGCACCATACAGAACGGATGGTAGGTCGTCGAAACGTGCGTAACCGAGCAGGATGGTGCATCGAATCAGAATGCAGTGTGGATTTTGCGTAACCGTCTCGGTGCGTAACCCAGTCGGTGATGCACGCGCCATGGGATGCTTGAGGACCAGGTGTGTCCGAGGACCATTGGAGGGTCGCTTCTTAGTGATGAGTGATTGACAACGTTGTGTGGACTAATGCTTGGCTAAGTGTGCAGGTACAGGTTGCGGCTTGACTCGTGTTGGTGCAGGTGAAGAACAAGCGCGAAAGGCCTTAGCCGTGGCGCCCTCCGGGTGATGGAGTGGCAAGAAGGCTTGGTTCGATGGACCCGGTGGCCGATGGGGTCAAGTGCGAGCCGTGTGGTGCAGGACTGGCAGGCTGAAGTCGGGAACATGGGCCGGTGCAAGGTAGCGGTTGGAGCCCAAAGCTTGCACACGGGGTTTGTTGGTTTGCCCACAAAACCATCCGTGGAAGGTTTCTTGGTTTGGGCCTCAAAACCAAGTCCGGAGGCCCGAGGCGACGGAGACGGTGATCCGGGAGCTTCGGGAAGCTTCGAGGCGGAGGGCACGTGGCGTGATCGCGGGGTTTGCGTCGAGGTGAAGCGAAGCCGCGGTGGAAGCGTGTCCGTCTGATGAAGTCTTGACCAAAATGCCCTTGAGGGGTTGTATCTTCATTTCAAGCAGTAGGGGTAGCGTGGTCATTTACCCCCCTCCGATGGACTTCGTATAAATAGCGGAGAGGTGGATGGCATCTCTCTCGCTGGGACTCTAGGGCTTTCTCCCCCGGTAGATTTCTCTGACTGCTTCTTTTCCCTCTGGATTCCTTAGGCTAGACTCTTGTACAGACTCTGACTTCTGGGTGTATGGAAACATTTGGCGTTGCGGTGACCTCCTAGTCCTCTGTGATTTTCGTGTCATTTTTGGGGCAATTTTTGGGGAGTTTCGTTCTTCGCTCGATTCGGGGATTTGAGGGCGTTTTCCTTCGGATTTCTTTGAGGAGATCATGGGTGGATGCCTTGCGCATCTTTGTGTGTGATCTTGACTCCTCAAACGCCGTGGAGAGCCTTCGATTCGTGAGTTTTTGGCCGGAGTTCAAGTTCTTGGTAGTTGCTTGTGTGATCCTCGATTCCCGATGATTTAGGGAGTTAGAGGTCGAAATTTTTGGGGTATAGCATCCTTGTGTGACGCTTTTCACCTCCCCAAAATCTTGTCTCAAGAGCTTCAACCGTTTGGGAGATCGGTGATGAGTTCTTGGAGTTGACCCCCGCGGGTCGAGCGTTTTTGGTTCTGTTCGTGGCTCGCGGACAGTCCGCGTGTTGGCCAAGGACGGTCCGCGCGGCTAGGGTTCGTCCTGTGTTCTTTGTGTTCGTGCGCGTGTTCGTTTTGATCCATTTCGGCCCTAGGTTTTGGTTGCAAGGGGTTTGGCGGACAGTCCTCGAGGGCTTCACGGACGGTCCGCGCAGCCGAGATTTTGTCTGCGGTGCCTTGAGGTTTGTCTGGGGTTTTCAGCGACATTGGCGGACAGTCCGCCTAGGCCTCATGGACAGTCCGCGACACTGGCGGACGGTCCGCGTGACCTCTTCGGACGGTCCAAATTTCGTCTTGCATCTCTGGTGGTTCTGTTCATCATTTCGGACAGTCCGGGACGTACCCGCGGACAGTCCGCCGTACTAGCCGGACGGTCCGCATTGGTCGTTTCCAGAATTGACCAAGTGCTTTGATTCTTGTCTGGTGCTTCCGCTCTTTGCTCCTAGGGTTGTCGGTTGTTCTTCTAGGCTTGTGTGTGCCTTGTGTGGAGCTTCCTTTGTGTGCGCGAGTGCTTGGAGTGGCAATCGGGGTATAGGCCGAGTTCGACCTTTGGGAAGGATTTTTATCGGCTCCCATTCACTCCCCCCGTATCTGGTCGCCCTATTCGGTCCTTCAATTGGTATCAGAGCCGGTTACGGATCTTCTTGATTCTAACCAGTCTAAGATCCAAAGATGGGCGATTACGGCAAGGGGTCGGGTCCTCCGCACTTTGATGGCAAGAATTACCCGATGTGGGAGAGGCGCATGGGCGCGTTTTTGCGAGGGAAGGGAACTCTGATCTGGGAGGTCACTCAGAATCCTCATTATGTCATCCTAGACAGTTTTCTGCTTCCAGGATCGCGGGACATGTTTGAGGCCAACAGCAAGGCCGTTGATTACTTGTTTCGTGCTCTCTGTGCCTCGGAGTTCGATCGAGTGTACGGAGAGGATGTGGCCGGAAAGATTTGGCTCAAGTTGAAAAATGCTCATGTTGGCAAGTGCAAGCCCGTATGTTTTCCACTTACCGGAGAGAGTACGAGAACTTCACTCATCTCCCCGGTGAGTCGACCGATGCTATGTTTCAGCGCTTCACTTGCATAGTCAACAACATGAGGGCCAATGTGACAGTGCTCCCATACACAGATCACGATCAAGCTATCAAGCTTTTGCAAGCCCTGGATAGGTCCGTGTGCAGTGCCAAGGTCGAGGCCATTGAAGAGTCGAGCGCGTATGACACGCTGTCGCTTGACGAGCTGTTCTCCAAGCTCAGGTCTTCAGAGGTTGATCGTGGCTTGAGAGCCAAGAGCGAGAGCCCCACTGATCCTCATAGTTTGGCTCTTGTCTCAGGATCGAGGACTAACGGTAACTCTGTTGGCTTTTCTTTGTCTTGTCTTGTGTCCTTGCCAGATGAGGACTTTGAGGTGCTGAGCGAGGATGATCTCGCCTTGTTGAGCAAGAGGTTTGGGCGGATGTACGAGAACCGCAAGAATGCAAGGCGGAGCTCGGGATGTGCTATCGGTGCGGGAAGCACGGGCACTTCATCGCCGAATGCTCTGAAGCCATGGAGATCAAGAACGACTACAAGGGCAAGCCCAAGCACGACTACAACAAGCACCGCTCCCGGAACGACTACAAGGACAAGCTCAAGGACAAGGGCGAGAGAAGGTACAAGAAGAGTGGCGGCCACAAGAAGAAGACCACTCGAGCAATGGTGGCCGGAGCAAGCGACATCGACTCGACATCAAGCGATGCTTCTTCCGACTCAAAGAGCAAGAAAAGTGCAAGGACAAGCGGCACATGGGCAAGAACTTCACCGGCCTGAGCTTCGTCGCACAAGGAGGCTTTTGCGGCATGGTGCACTCCAAGAAGGGTGGGAAGCACAGCTCGGATTCGAACTCCGACTCTGATGAAGAGGTACGACAAGATCCCAACTTCTTGCTAGAGGAGAATGCTAGGCTGAATGAGTTGCTTGACAACAGTGATGATGTGCTTAGAAAGACCAACAAGGAGAAGAGCGAATTTAGGTCTTTGTTGGGTGATGCTAAGGACAAGGTAGTTGAACTTGAATCCTTGCTTGTGGATGCTAGAAATGAGATAGCTACTTTGAAATCTGCTCCTGTGGTGTCTGATGAGATTGATTGTGGTGACTGCTCAGTTTTTCTTGCTGATTTGACTGCTCTCAAGGAGAAGCATGCCTCTACCTTGGAGGAACTAGATGTGATTAGGATTGAGTGTGATGAATTGAAGTCTAGGCCAGCTTTGTTAGGAGCTTGTACCTCATGTCCTGTTTTGCATGCTAGGCTAGATGAGTCTCACACTAGAATTGTTTCTCTTGAGGCGGCATTGAAAGCTCCTCTTCCTACATCATGTTCAACCTGTGAATTGCATACTTTGAAAAACATGGAACTTGCACACTATGTTGATCGTCTGTAGGATGAAAATGATGAGCTTAGGAAATTGATGAGTTGGTTGTCTGGGCATGAGCCACAATTGAGTTTGATGTTGGCTCAGTTCAAGAGGTTTGATGGTCAGGCATTGGGGGCTGAGAAGAGTGGTGAGGGAGAAGAGAAAGTTGGAGAGATCCCTACTCAACCACACACCATACCCATGAACAAATATGCACCCAAGCCAAACCACTTGAGAAACAAGCTTGATACAACTCCAGACCCACCAGTGTTCCCCCAGAAAACAGAGAATTACCAGAAACCCATCAAGTTTGTGAGCAACCTGGGTAATGTCTTTGAGGGGAAGTCAGGAGAGAAAGGTGTTGAGAAGCCCACAGAAAAGCTACCGCCTAAGCCAGTGCCGATCCGTTTCCATTGTGAGTATTGTGGGAGGGATGGGCATAAGGATGAGTTCTGTTTCCAGAGGAAGAGGGATGAGCGGTTTGCTAGGGAGATGGCAAACAAGGACAGGTACCACCTTGCTCGTGGTGTGCCTGAGCCTCGTAGAGGGCCTCTACCTAGGAGTGAGGTGTATGTGCGTACAGTTCCAACTCGTGGAGGTGGAGGTGGAGGTGTGTTCCCTCAGAGAGATAGTCGTGTTGGGTTTGGGCGTGGTGAGTTGGCTCGACGTGCTCCTTCTCGTGACCGTTACGAGTTTGGGAGGCACGATCGGAGCTTTGGGTCTCAGATGGACTACGGTACGCGTACTCCTCCAGTGAGACATGATAGGTCCTTTGGTGGTAGGCGTGAGAGGGCTCCGCTGAGAGGTTTTGGGAGGATGGATTTTGCTAACCCTTCTTTTGAGCAAATGGCTCAGCACTGGTTTAACTCTTTTGGTACTAACCCCAGTGTTGAGTCGCTTGCTCATTCTCGTCCTCGTTTTTTATTGCAGGTGGGAGGCTTGGAGAACTTTTGGTTGATCGACTTCGGTTGCTCACGACACATGACCGGAGATCGTGGGTGGTTCTCCAGCCTCACCCCGGTGAGTACGAGGGAGTACATTACTTTTGGGGACAATGGGAGAGGACGAGTGCTTGCTGAAGGTATGGTGAAGGTGAGTAGCAAGGTGACCTTAAGAAGTGTGGCCCTGGTCAAGTCACTTGGTTTTAACCTGTCGTCAGTATCTCAATTACTTGACGAAGGTTTTGAGGTTCGTTTCAAATCGGGTGCTTCTCATGTGCTTGATTCTCGAGGCGATCTTGTCTGTACGATCGTCCCCGAGGGTCAAATCTTTCGTGTCGACTTTTCCCAGTCTGTTGGTCCTCCTCGATGCTTTGTTGCCGGTGTTTCAGCTGAGCTTTGGAAATGGCATAGGAGGTTGGGACACTTGAGCTTTGAGTTGCTTTCCCACTTGAGTGGTCTTGATCTTGTCCGAGGATTGCCTAAGTTGAAATTCGAGAAGGATTTGGTTTGTGCTTCTTGTCGGCATGGAAAGATGGTTGCCGCTTCTCACGCCCCTCTGACCTCTGTCATGACCGAGCGACCTTTGTGAGCTGTTGCACATGGATTTGGTTGGGCCAGCTCGTGTTCGCTCTGCTAGTGGGAAGTTGTATGTTCTTGTGGTTGTTGATGATTTTTCGAGGTACTCTTGGGTATTCTTTTTGCAGTGATCTTGGTCTCGATCATTAGTACTCTTCTCCATACGTCGCTTGCCAGAATGGTGTAGTGGAGAGGAAGAACCGGACCTTTTGTGAGATGGCCAGGACGATGCTCGATGAGCATAGGACTCCCAGGCGTTTCTGGGCCGAGGCGGTCAATACCGCTTGCTATGTCTCAAATCGCATCTTCCTTCGTGCCTTTAAGAAGAAGACCTCTTATGAGCTGATGCATGGCCGACAACCCAAGGTGAGTCACTTTAGAGCTTTTGGTTGCAAGTGTTTCATTCTGAAGAAGGGCAAGTTGGATAAGTTTGAGTCTAGATGTTCGGATGGGATTTTCCTTGGTTATGCGATTCATTCTAGAGCATATCGTGTGCTCAATCTTGACACTAACCGAATCATGGAGACTTGCGAGGCTACCTTCGACGAGACACAACCATGTAGCTCTTCTGCTTTTGAGTGTGCAGGTGACGAGGAGATTGGGACGAGGATCTTTGAGGATGAGAAGGATGGAGATGGAGAAGATGATGATGATGGTGGTGATGCTCCAGCGGCTGATCGTGTACGTGCTACTTCCATTGCTACGACGACGATCGAGGACGGACCATCCCCTACACCCACTATGACTGAGGCTGTTCGAGTGGAGGCTGCTGCTAAGGGGGAGGTTATGTCCAGGCGAGAAGCTCCCCGGCGAGTACAAGTTGATCACCCACCGATGACCATCATTGGTGACCTTCATGAACGCACTACACAGTCGAGGTCAAGGAACACGTCTCATTTCGCTCACTCTACTTTTGTCGCTTCTTTTGAGCACAAAGATATTCGACATGCATTGTCTGATGAGAATTGGGTGAATTCCATGCATGAGGAGTTGGAAAACTTTGAGAGAAACCAAGTCCGGGTGTTAGTCGATCCACCGCCAAATTGCTGTCCCATAGGTACCAAGTGGGTGTGGAAGAACAAAGAGGGTTAGAATGGGATGGTTGTGAGAAACAAGTCAAGGTTGGTGGCGCAGGGGTTCAACCAGAAGGATGGGATAGATTATGAGGAGACTTTTGCTCCTGTGGCCTGTTTGGAGGTAATTAGGAACCTTCTAGCCTTTGCCGTGGCTAAAGGGTTCAAGTTGTACCAAATGGATGTCAAGAGTGCTTTCTTGAATGGGGTGATAGTGGAAGAAGTGTATGTGAGGCAACCCCCGGGGTTTTAGAGTGAAAAATACCCACACCGTGTATACAAACTCCAGAGAGCGCTCTATGGGTTGAAACAGACACCTAGAGCTTGGTATGGTAGGTTGAGAGGCTTTTTGCTGAGTAAGGGGTTTGTTATGGGCACAGTTGATAAGACCCAGTTCCTCCTTAAGCATGGGAATGACCTTTTGATTGTTCGGATATACGTGGATGACATAATCTTTGGTGTCTCTTCTCATGATCTTGTTGCTAGATTTGCAGATGACATGAGCAGGGAATTTGAGATGTCCATGATGGGCAAGCTGCAGTTTTTCTTGGGTCTCCAGATCAAGCAGTGCAAAGACGGGACCTTTGTACATCAGGCGAAGTACACCAGGGACATGGTGAAGAAGTTTGGCATGAATGACTCCAAGCCACTGACTACCCCGATGAGTACAACTACGGCTTTGGATGCGGACGAGGACGGCGAACCCGTGGACCAGAAGGAGTACCGGAGCATGATCGGCTCCCTCCTCTACTTGACGGCGACGAGGCCAGACATACAGTTCAGCGTGTGTCTGTGCGCTCGTTTTCAGGCTTCACTGAGAACTTCACATCGGCAGGCCGTCAAGCGGATTTTCAGGTACTTGAACTACACTCCTGAGTTTGGTCTTTGGTACTCTACCTCCTCGACACTCAGACTTCATTGGTTTTCTGATGCGGATTTTGCTGGGTGTCAATTGGACCGCAAGTCTACTTCTGGGTGTTGTCAGTTCCTTGGTTCGTCTTTGGTCTCTTGGTCATCTCGCAAGCAATCGAGTGTAGCCCAGTCCACCACCGAGGCTGAGTATGTAGCTGCTGCTAGTTGTTGTTCTCAGCTGCTTTGGATGACCTACACCATGAGTGACTTTGGTGAGGAGTGCTCCCAGGTTCCACTTTTCTGTGACAGCACCAGTGCCATAAGCGTAGCCAAAAATCCTGTCCTCCACTCCAAAACGAAACACATAGAAGTGAGGTACCACTTTCCGAGGGACAATGTTGAGAAGGGAAACATATCTTTGTCCTATGTCCCTACCCAAGACCAGCTAGCTGACATTTTCACCAAACCGCTTGACCAAGTCACTTTCACTCGCTTGCGGGGTGAGCTTGGGGTATGCTTTCCTTTCTAGCTGGGTCTTGGAGCTTCTCATGTATATATGTGTCATTTGTTCATTTTGTTGCATTCCTGTCATGCATTTTACTTTCTGTACAAAACCTGGTTGGATAGCCATCTTTGGATCACTTGAGCTAGATTTGAGCTTGTCTTATATACATTGATCACTGATGTGCTATGGATGAGATATGTGCATGTTTGGTAATTTGTGGATGTAAATGCTATGCTCTTGATGGTTGTGTCATATATGTATGATGAGATAGCATTTTGTTTGTGAAAATGATAAAATTGTCTCTCTCATGAGTAGATGCTTGTCTATGCTCAATTTGTGCTTAAATGCTTATATCATGCTCAGTTTGTGCTTGAGGATCATATTCTCTTTGTTTGGGGTCAAAGATCTTTTTGTCATTGTAAATGTTTAGCCCTTTTGCTTGCTTGGGGAGGAGCATAAGCTTCTTTTTGCCGCAAAGGCACTTCATGTACCATGTTTAATCTTGAAAATAAAATTGGTGTATGAATTGCCTTATGCTTGAAGAATGAGCTACTAATCTATGTTTTTATGCTTTTGATATTCATATCTTGGGTGCTAAACCGTTGCATGTTGTCTACCATGAGAAGTCTCATTTTAAGAAGTAGACACATGGCTCGGTGGCTTTAACATGACTTGATAGCTTGTGGGCGTTTATAATGATCTTGTAATGAGATTTTTTGATCTTGCATAAACTTTGAATGATCTAGTGCCTTTGTGTTCAAATTGGCATGGATAAGGTCTTGCTCATGAGATGAAAGTTTCTTTGTGAAAATTGCTTAAAATTGCTTTTGGCCATGTCACATGCTTATATGTCTCTACCTTCTAGATGGCAATATGCTAGATACACCATGTCTACTTTGCTTGCTCTATGTCTCATTTGTAGCATTTTGTTGTGCTCTTTGTATATTTGAGAAGCTTGGTAGATTGTATATGTGCTTTGACATGCATTTTTCATGAAAACAAGGGGAAGAGGTTCATATACCTTGATTCATGCATTGTCAACAAGGGGGAGATTTTTGTATGATATGGGAAGATTTTGTGGAAAATTGGTATGCATTTGTGAGATGTTGCATGTAAAGAAAAAATTGAGAAGAAGAGGTTGCATTTGCTCAGGGGGAGTTTGCATATGTGTAGGGGGAGCTCCTTTGGTTTGCCTGAGTTTTGTGTTTTGTGGTGTGCTCCTTGTGAGCTTTGTTTTGTCTCGGCTGTGTCGAGCCGTTGCCCTTGTCTTAGGGGGCCGAGACTTGGATTGGCGGGTGATCTTGTTTTCGCTTGTTCTTTGGCTTTGGATCACTTGCTTTGGAGGTTTATGTTTGTGGTTGTTTTCTTTTCTTTTTTCTCTATCATGGTTACTATGGGTGTTGTCAATGCACTCATCAAGGGTGAGGTTGAGGACCAGGTGTGTCCGAGGACCAGTGGAGGGTCGCTCCTTACTGATGAGTGATTGACAACGTTGTGTGGACTGATGCTTGGCTAATTGTGCAGGTACAGGTTGCGGCTTGACTCGTGTTGGTGCAGGTGAAGAACAAGCGCGAAAGGCCTTAGCCGTGGCGGCCTCCGGGTGATGGAGTGGCAAGTAGGCTTGGTTCGATGGACCCGGTGGCCGATGGGGTCAAGTGCGAGCCGTGCGGTGCAGGACTGGCGGGCTGAAGTCGGGAACATGGGCCGGTGCAAGGTAGCGGTTGGTGCCTGAAGCTTGCACGCAGGGTTTGTTGGTTTGCCCACAAAACCATCGGTGGACGGTTTCTTGGTTTGGGCCTCAAAACCAAGTCCGGAGGCCCGAGGCGACGGAGACGGTGATCCGGGAGCTTCAAGAAGCTTCGAGGCGGAGGGCACGTGGCGTGATCGTGGGGTTTGCGTCGAGGTGAAGCGAAGCCGCGGTGGATGCGTGTCCGTCCGATGAAGTCTTGACCAAAACGCCCCTGAGGGGTTGTATCTTCATTTCAAGCAGTAGGGGTAGCGTGGTCATTTACCTCCCTCCGATGGACTTTGTATAAATAGCGGAGAGGTGGATGGCATCTCTCTCGCTGTGACTCTAGGGCTTTCTCTCCCAGTAGATTTCTTTAAACTGCTTCTTTTCCCTCTGGATTCCTTAGGCTAGACTCTTGTACAGACTCTGACCTCTGGATGTATGGAAGCATTCGGCGTTGCGGTGATCTCCTAGTCCTCTGTGATTTTCGTGTCATTTTTGGGGCTATTTTTGGGCAGTTTCGTTCTTCGCTCGATTCAGGGATTTGAGGGTGTTTTCCTTCGGATTTCTTTGAGGAGATCATGGGTGGATGCCTTGCGCATCTTCGTCTGTGATCTTGACTCCTCAAACACCGTGGAGAGCCTTCGATTCTTGAGTTTTTGGCCGGAGTTCAAGTTCTTGGTGGTTGCTTGTGTGATCCGCGATTCCCGGTGATTTAGGGAGTTAGAGGTCGAGATTTTTGGTGTATAGCATCCTTGTGTGATGCTTTTCACCTCCCCAAAATCTTGTCTCAAGAGCTTCAACCGTTTGGGAGATCCGGTGATGAGTTCTTGGAGTTGACCCCCGCGGGTCGGGCGTTTTTGGTTCTGTTCGTGGCTCGCGGACAGTCCGCGTGGTGGCCACGAACGGTCCGCGTGGCTAGGTTTCGTCCCGTGTTATTCGAGTTCGTGTGCGTGTTCGTTTCGATCCGTTTCGGCCCTAGGTTTTGGTTGCAAGGGGTTTGGCAGACAGTCCGCGAGGGCTTCACGGACGGTCTGCGCGACCGAGATTTTGTCTGGGGTGCATTGAGGTTTGTCTGGAGTTTTCAGCGAGGTTGGCGGACAGTCCGCCTAGGCCTCACGGACGGTCTGCGACACTGGTGGATGGTCCGCGTGACCTCTTCAGACGGTCTGAATTTCGGCTTGCATCTCTGGTGGTTCTGTTGATCATTTCGGACAGTCTGGGCCGTACCCGTGGACAGTCCGCCGTATACTAGCGGACAGTCCGCCAGTACCAGCCGGACGGTCCGCACTGGTCGTTTCCAGAATTGACCAAGTGCTTTGATTCTTGTCCGGTGCTTCCGCTCTTTGCTCCTAGGGTTGTCGGTTGATCTTCTAGGCTTGTGTGTGCCTTCTGTGGAGCTTCCTTTGTGTGCGCGAGTGCTTGGAGTGGCCATCAGGGTATAGGCCGAGTTCGACCTTTGGGAAGAATTTTTATCGGCTCCCATTCACTGCCCCCCTCTCCGGTCGCCCTATTCGGTCCTTCAATGCTGCATCGCCGAACCGTGCGTAACCGAGCTGGTTCAGTTGAAGCATAGAATCGACACGACCGATTAGTGCCTAACCAAGTCAGTGTCGAGCCATGCAGCCAGCCGTCTTAAAGGTGCGTAACCTACTACGTCCTTAACCGAGTCGATGTTGCATCAAGCAGCACGGACGATGCGTAACCTCTGCATGTTACGCGCTGATTCGACACGACCCAGTTGGTGTTGCATCAAGCAACATGGATGGTGCGTAACTTCTTGTGGCTACGCACTGATTCGACACTACCCAGTCGGTGTTGCATCTATCAAATAGCACGGACGGTGCGTAACTAGTGCAGGTTACGCGCTGAATCGACACGACCGGATGCAGCGTCGATTTTGTGTAACCTTTGCGGGTTTAGGTTACGCGATGCAATGACACGACTCAGTCAGTGTTGGATCAAGCATCAAGGACGGTGCGTAAGCTGCATTGGACACAACCCAGTCGATGTTGCATCAATCAAGCAGCACGAACGGTGCGTAACCAGTGCAGGTTACGCGCTGAATCGACACGACCGGATGTAGCTTGGATTTTGCGTAACCTTTGCGGGTTTAGGTTACGTGATGCAACAACACGACCCAGTCAGTGTTGGATCAAGCATCAAGGACGGTGCGTAAGTTGCATTCGACATGACCCAGTCGGTGTTGCATCACACTCCACGGACGGTGCCCTGTACAGGTTACGCGCTGATTCCAAACGACTAGATGCAGCGTGGATTTTGCGTAACCTTTGCGGGTTTAGGTTATGCGATGCAACGACACGACCCAGTCAGTGTTGTATCAAGCATCAAGGACGGTGCGTAAGCTGCATTCGACACAATTGGATGCATCGTGGATTTTGCGTAACTTTATCGGCCCCAGGTTACGCGATGCAACGACACGACCGGATGCATGGAGATTTTGCGTGACAGACTCCGTGTGAAACCCAGTCGGTGATGCACGCACCATACAGAATGGATGGTGTGTCGCCGAAACGTGCGTAACCGAGCAGGATGGTGCGTCGAATCAGAATGATGCGTGGATTTTGCGTAACCGTCACGGTGCGTAACCTAGTGGATGCTGCATCTCCGAACCGTGCGTAACCGAGCTAGAGCAGGTGACGCGTAGAATCGACACAACCGGATGCAGCGTGGATTTTGCGCAACCGATTAGTGCGTAACCCAGTCAGTGTTGAGCCATGCAGCCAGCCGTCTTAAAGGTGTGTAACCTACAACGTGCTTAACAGAGTCGGTGTTGCATCAAGCAGCACGGACGATGCGTAACCTCTGCATGTTACGCGCTGATTCGACACGACCCAGTTGGTGTTGCATCAAGTAGCACAGATGGTGCGTAACCTTTTGCGGTTACGTGCTGATTCGACACGACCCAGTCGGTGTTGCATCTATCAAGTAGCACGGACGGTGCGTAACGAGTGCAGGTTACGCGCTGAATCGAAACGACCGGATGCAGCGTAGATTTTGCGTAACCATTGTGGGTTTAGGTTATGCGAGGCAACGACACGACCCAATCAGTTTTGGATCAAGCATCAAGGACGGTGCGTAAGTTGCATTCGACACGACCCAGTCGGTGTTGCATCACACTCCACGGACGGTGCCCTGTACAGGTTACACGCTTATTCAAAACGACCGGATGCAGCGTGGATTTTGCGTAACCTTATCGGCTCCAGGTTACGTGATGCAACGACACGACCGGATGCATGGGGATTTTGCGTGACAGACTCCGTGCATAACCCAGTCGGTGATGCACGCACCATACAGAACGGATGGTGTGTCACCGAAACGTGCATAACCGAGCAGGATGGTGCGTCGAATCAGTATGCAGCGTGGATTTTGCGTAATCGTCTCGGTGCGTAACCCAGTCGGTGATGCACGCGGCATGGGATGCTGCGTCGCCGAACCGTGCGTAACCGAGCTGGTTCAGGTGACGCGTAGAATCGACACGACCGATCAGTGCGTAACCCAGTTAGTGTCGAGCCATGCAGCCAGCCGTCTTAAAGGTGCGTAACCTACTACGTGCTTAACAGAGTCGGTGTTGCATCAAGCAGCACGGACAATGCGTAACCTCTGCATGTTACACGCTGATTCGACACGACCCAGTTGGTGTTGCATCAAGCAGCACAGATGGTGCGTAACCTTTTGCAGTTACATGCTGATTCGACACGACCTAGTCGGTGTTGCATCTATCAAGCAGAATGGACGGTGCGTAATGAGTGCAGGTTACGCGCTGAATCGAAACGACCGGATGCAGTGTAGAATTTGCGTAACCTTTGCGGGTTTAGGTTATGCGATGCAACGACACAACCCAATCAGTTTTGGATCAAGCATCAAGGACGGTGCGTAAGCTGCATTCGACACGACCCAGTCGGTGTTGCATCACACTCCACGGACGGTGCCCTGTACAAGTTAAGCGCTTATTCAAAACGACCGGATGCAGCGTGGATTTTGCGTAACCTTATCGGCTCCAGGTTACATGATGCAACGACACGACCGGATGCATGGGGATTTTGTGTGACAGACTCCGTGCACAACCCAGTCCGTGATGCACGTACCATACAGAAAGGATGGTGCATCGCCGAAACATGCATAACCGAGCAGGATTGTGCGTCGCATCAGTATGTAGCGTGGATTTTGCGTAACCGTCTCGGTGCGTAACCCAGTCGGTGATGCACGCGCCATGGGATGCTGCGTCGCCGAACCGTGCGTAACCAAGCTGGTTCAGGAGACGCGTAGAATCGACACAACCGATCAGTGCGTAACCCAGTCAGTGTCGAGCCATGCAGCCAGCCGTCTTAAAGGTGCGTAACCTACTACGTGCTTAACCGAGTCGGTGTTGCATCAAGCGGCACGGATAATGCGTAACCTCTGCATGTTACGTGCTGATTCGACACGACCCAGTTGGTGTTGCATCAAGCAGCACAGATGGTGCGTAACCTTTTGCGGTTACGTGCTGATTCGACACGACCCAGTCGGTGTTGCATCTATGAAGCAGCACAGACGGTGCGTAACCAGTGCAGGTTACACGCTGAATCAACACGACCAGATGCAACGTAGATTTTGCGTAACCTTTGAGGGTTTAGGTTATGCGATGCAACGACACGACCCAGTCAGTTTTGGATCAAGCATCAAGGACGGTGTGTAAGCTGCATTCGACACGACCCAGTCGGTGTTGCATCACACTCCACGGACGGTGCCCTGTAAAGGTTACACACTGATTCGAAACGACTGGATGCAGCGTCGATTTTGCGTAACCTTATCGGCTCTAGGTTACGCGATGCAACGACACGACCGGATGCATGGGGACTTTGGGTGATAGATTTCGTGCGTAACCCAGTCGGTGATGCACGCACCATACAGAACGGATGGTGCGTCGCCGAAACGTGCGTAACCGAGCAGGATGGTGCGTCGAATCAGAATGCGGCGTGGATTTTGCGTAACCGTCTCGGTGCGTAACCCAGTCGGTGATGCACGCGCCATGGGATGCTGCGTCGCCGAACCGTGCGTAACCGGGCAGATTCAGGTGACGCGTAGAATCGACACGACTGATCAGTGCGTAACCCAGTCAGTGTCGAGCCTTGCAGCCAGCCGTCTTAAAGGTGCGTAACCTACTACGTGCTTAACCGAGTCGGTGCTGCATCAAGCAGCACGGACAATGCGTAACCTCTGCATGTTACGCGCTGAATCGACACGACCGGATGTAGCGTAGATTTTGCGTAACCTTTGCGGGTTTAGGTTATGCGATGCAACGACACGACCCAGTCAGTTTTGGATCAAGCATCAAGGACGGTGCGTAAGCTGCTTTCGACACGACCCAGTCGGTGTTGCATCACACTACACGGACGGTGCCCTGTATAGGTTACGCGCTTATTCAAAACGACCGGATGCAGCGTGGATTTTGCGTAACCTTATCGGCTCCAGGTTACGTGATGCAACGACACGACCGCATGCATGGGGATTTTGCGTGACAGACTACGTGTGTAACCCAGTCAGTGATGCACGCACCATACAGAACAGATGGTGCGTCGCCGAAATGTGCGTAACCGAGCAGGATGGTGCGTCGAATCAGAATGCAGTGTGGATTTTGCGTAACCGTCTCGGTGCGTAACCCAGTCGGTGATGCACGCTCCATGGGATGCCGCGTCGCCGAACCGTGCGTAACTGTGACATCCCGGCCCAAGGCTTAATAGGATTGATAAGGATACTCATACCAAAAAGTTGCAACTTCTTTTCCGGAAGCCCATCTCGAAAGAACTCTGAGGTTAGGCGTGCTTGGTCCGGAGTGATGGGTGACCGACCGAGAAGTCCTTCCCGGGTGCGCATGAGTGAGGACAAAGTGCGCAGAAAAGACATGTGTTGGTCTGTGAGGAGATTCTTGGGGTCCTAGAGAGCTGCCAGGCGTAGGCGGGCCCGGCCTCGGATAGGCGGGTCGTCACAGCTGGTATCAGAGCCGACTCTCGCGGTTTCACGGGCGCATGCGGTCGCAGTTGCGCAGGCATGGTGTGCATGGCTGGTGTAAGCCCTGAGTGGTCACACAGCATGGCACATGCGCTGGCACTGGGCCCACGGACGTGGCCAAGAGAGGACGTTCCTGGCTTGGGGTTGATCGACGAGGACGTCGATCTTCTAAGGGGGAGTGTATGTGACATCCCGGCCGAAGGCTTAATAGGATTGATAAGGATACTCATACCAACAAGTTGCAACTTCTTTTCCGGAAGCCCATCTCGAAAGAACTCCGAGGTTAAGCGTGCTTGGTCCGGAGCGATGGGTGACCGACCGGGAAGTCCTTCCCGGGTGCGCATGAGTGAGGACAAAGTGCGCAGAAAAGACATGTGTTGGTCTGTGAGGAGATTCTTGCGGTCCTAGAGAGCTGCTAGGCGTAGGCGGGCCCGGCCTTGGATAGGCGGGTCGCCACAGTAACCGAGCTGGTTCAGGTGACGTGTAGAATCGACACGACCGATCAGTGCGTAACCCAGTCAGTATCGAGCCATGCAGCCAACCGTCTTAAAGGTGCGTAACCTACTACGTGCTTAACCGAGTCGGTGTTGCATCAAGCAGCACGGATGATGCGTAACCTCTGCATGTTACGCGCTGATTTGACACGACCCAGTTGGTGTTGCACCAAGCAGCACGGATGGTGTGTAACCTTTTGAGATTATGTGCTGATTCGACACGACCCAATCGGTGTTGCATCTATCAAGCAGCATAGACAGTGCGTAACCAGTGCAGGTTACGCGTTGAATCGACACGACCGGATGCAGCGTAGATTTTGCGTAACCTTTGCGGGTTTAGGTTATACGATGCAACGACACGACCCAGTCAGTTTTGGATCAAACAACAAGGACGGTGCGTAAGCTACATTCGACACGACCTAGTCGGTGTTGCATCACACTCCACGGACGGTGCCCTGTACAGGTTACACACTGATTCAAAACGACTGGATGCAGCGTAGATTTTGCGTAACCTGATTGTCTCCAGGTTACGCGATGCAACGACACGACCGGATGCATGGGGATTTTGGGTGATAGATTCCGTGCGTAACCCAGTCGGTGAGGCATGCACCATATAGAATGGATGGTGCGTCGCCGAAATGTGCGTAACCGAGCAGGATGGTGCGTTGAATTAGAATGCAGCGTGGATTTTGCGTAACCGTCTCGGTGCGTAACCCAGTCGGTGATGCACGCGCCATGGGATGCTCCGTCGCCGAACCGTGTGTAACCGAGCTGGTTCAGGTGACACGTAGAATCGACACGACCGATCAGTGCGTAACCCAGTCAGTGTCGAGCCATGCAGCCAGCCGTCTTAAAGGTGCATAACCTTCTACGTGCTTAACCGAGTCTCTGCTGCATCAAGCAGCACGGACAATGCGTAACCTCTGCATGTTACGCGCTGAATCGACACGACCGGATGCAGCGTAGATTTTGCGTAACCTTTGGGGGTTTAGGTTATGCGATGCAACGACACGACCAAGTCAGTTTTGGATCAAGCATCAAGGACGGTGCGTAAGCTGCTTTCGACACGACCCAGTCGGTGTTGCATCACACTCCACGGACGGTGCCCTGTACAGGTTACGCGCTTATTCAAAACGACTGATGCAACGTGGATTTTGCGTAACCTTATTGGCTCCAGGTTACGTGATGCAACGACATGACCGGATGCATGTGAATTTTGCGTGACAGACTACGTGCGTAACCCAGTCGATGATGCACGCACCATACAGAAGGGATGGTGCGTCGCCGAAACGTGCGTAACCGAGCAGGTGAAGGACCGAATCGGGCGACCAGAGAGGGGGGGAGTGAATGGGAGCCGATAAAAATTCTTCCCTAAGGTCGAACTCGGCCTATACCCCGATTGCCACTCCAGGAATCCGTGCACACAAAGGAAGCTCCGAACAAGGCACACACAAGCCTAGAAGATCACCCAAGAAGCCTAGGAGCAAAGAGTGGAAGCACCGAAGCAAGAATCAAAGAACTTGAGCACTGCTGCGAAGCCCCTGGCGGACTGTCCGGGGTGACCAGGCGGACCGTCCGCGAGGAGGGCGCGGACTGTCTGGCAGGTCATGGCGGACCATCCGCAAAAACGTCTCGAGCCACCAGTAGCGCACCCTCGAAATTCGAAACGTCTGTGGAGGCACCGCGGATCGTCCGTCAGAAATCCGACCACGCGGACTGTCCGTGAGATCCTCGCGGACTGTCTGCTAAACTCCTTGCAAACAAAGCCTAGGGGCGAAACAGATCGAAATGAAGACGCGCAAGAACACGCGAAGAACACGAAGAACAGCTGGGCTGTCATGGCCTCGCGGACTGTCCGCCAGGTGCGGACAGACCAGAAAAACGCCCGACCCCGAAAGTCAACTTCACCTTTCCTTCACCGGATCTCCCGAATGGTTGAAGCTCTTGAGACAAGATTTTGGGGAGGTGAAAAGCGTCACACAAGGATGCTATGCCCAAAAAATCTCGACTCCTAAGCCACTAAATCACCGGGAATCGCAGATCAACTGAACCACCACAATGAACTCGGGCACCAACCAAAAACGCACGAATCAAAGGCTCTCCACAGCATTTGACGGGTCAAGATCACACACAAAGATGCGCAAGGCATCCACCCATGATCCCCTCAAAGAAATCCGTGAAGAAACGCCTCCAAAATCACGAATCGAGCCAAGAACGAAAACTCCCAAAAATAGTCCCAAAAATGACACGAAAATCACAGAGGACTAGGAGATCACCGGGACGCCGAATGCTTGCATACATCCAGAGGTCAGATTCTGTACAAGAGTCTAGCCTAAGGAATCCAGAGGGAAAAGAAGCAGTTCAGAGAAAATCTACCGGGGGAGAAAGCCCTAGGGAGCAAGAGAGAGAGATGCCATCCACCTCTCCGCTATTTATATGAAGTCCATCGGAGGGAGGAAAATGACCACGCTACCCCTACTGCTTGAAATAAAGATACAACCCCTCAGGGGCATTTTGGTCAAGTCTTCATCGAGCGGACACGCTTCCACCGCGGCCTTGCTTAGCTTCGATGCAAGCCCCGCGATCACGCCACGTGCCCCCCATCTCGAAGCTTCCCGAAGCTCCCGGATCACCGTCTCCATCGCCTCGGGCCTCCGGGCTTGGTTTTGAGGCCCAAACCAAGAAACCGTCCACCTGATGGTTTTGTGGGCAAACCACCAAACCCCGCGTGCAAGCTTCGGGCTTCAACCGCTACCTTGCACCGGCTCATGTTCACGACTTCAGCCCGCCAGTCTTGCACCGCACGGCTCGCACTTGACCCCATCGGCCACCGGGTCCATCGAACCAAGCCTACTTGCCACTCCATCACCCGGAGGCCACCACGGCTAAGGCCTTTCGCGCTTGTGCTTCACCTACACCGACATGAGTCAAGCCACAACTTGTACCTGCACACTTAGCCAAGCATCAGTCCACACAACATTGTCAATCACTCATCACTAAGGAGCGACCCTCCACTGGTCCTCGGACACACCTGGTCCTCAATTTCCCCTTGATGAGTGCATTGACAACACCCATAGTAACCACGATAGAGAAAAAGAAAAGAAAACAACCACGAACACAAACCTCCCAAGCAAGTGATCCAAAGCCAAAGAACAAGCGAAAACGAGATCACCCGCCAATCCAAGTCTCGACCCCCTAAGACAAGGGCAACGGCTCGACACAGCCGAGACAAAAACAAAGCTCACAAGGAGCACACCTCAAAGCACAAAACTCAGGAAAATCAAAGGAGCTCCCCCTGCACATGTGCAAACTCCCCCTGAGCAAATGCAACCTCTTCTTCTCAAATTTTTCTCCTCACATGCCACATCTCACACATGCATACCAATTTTGCATAAAAACTCTTAATGCATGAAAATTCTCCCCAAATGCATAACTCTCCCCATAAAGCATGTGTATTCTCCCCCTTATCATACAAACCTCTCCCCCTTGTTGACAATGCATGAATCAAGGAATATGAAACTCTTCCTCTTGTTTTCATGAAAAATGCATGTCAAAGCACATATACAGTCTACCAAGCTTCTCAAATATACAAGGAGCACAACAAAATGCTACAAATGAGACATAGAGCAAGCAAAGTAGACATGGTGTAGTTAGCACATTGCCATCAAGAAGGTAGAGACATATAGGCATGTGACATGGCTAAAAGCAATTTTAAGCAATTTTCACAAAGAAACATGCATCTCATGAGCAAGATCCTATCCATACTAATTTGAACATGAAGGCACTAGATCATTCAAAGTTTATGCAAGATCACAAATTCTCATCACAAGATCATTATAAACGCCCACTAGCTACTCAAGTCATGTTAAAGCCACCAAGCCATGTGTCTACTTCTTAAAATGAGACTTCTCATGGTAGACAAGCATGCTACGGTTTAGCACCCAAGATATGAATATCAAAACATAAAAACATGATTAGGAGCTCATTTTTCAAGCACAAAGCAATTCATGCACCAATTTCTTTTTCAAGATTAAACATGGTACATGAAGTGCCTTTGCGGCAAAAAGAAGCTTATGCTCCTCCCCAAGCATGCAAAAGGGCTAAACATTTACAATGACAAAAAGGTCTTTGACCCCAAGCAAAGAGAATATGATCCTCAAGCACAAACTGAGCATGATATAAGCATTTAAGCACAAATTGAGCATAGACAAGCATCTACTTATGAGAGAGGCAGTTTAATCATTTTCACAACCAAAATGCTATCTCATCATACATATATGGCAAAACCAACAAGAGCATAGCATTCACATCCACAAGCTACCTATCATACACATATCTCATCCATAGCACATCAGTGATCAAAGTATATAAGAGAAGCTCATTCCTAGCTCAAGTGATCCAAAGATGGCTATCCTACCAGGTTTTGTACAGAAAGTAAAGTGCATGAAGGAAATGCAACAAAATGAACATATGACACATATATACATGAGAAGCTCCAAGACCCAAGCTAGAAAGGAAAGCACATCCCAAGCTCACCTCGCAAGCGAGTGAAAGTGACTTGGTCAAGTGGTTTGGTGAAAATGTCAGCTAGCTGGTCTTGGGTAGGACCATAGGACAAAAATATGTTTCCCTTCTCCACATTGTCTCTCAGGAAGTGGTACCTCACTTCTATGTGTTTCGTTTTGGAGTGGAGGATAGGATTTTTGGCTACGCTTATGGCACTGGTGCTGTCACAGAAAAGTGGAACCTGGGAGCACTCCTCACCAAAGTCACTCATGGTGTAGGTCATCCAAAGCAGCTGGGAACAACAACTAGCAGCAGCTACATACTCAGCCTCGGTGGTGGACTGAGCTACACTCGATTGCTTGCGAGATGACCAAGAGACCAAAGAAGAACCCAGGAACTGACAACACCCAGAGTGGACTTGCGATCCAACCGACACCCAGCAAAATCCGCATAAGAATAACCATGAAGCCTAAGTGTCGAGGAGGCAGAGGACCACAGGCCAAACTTAGGAGTGTAGTTCAAGTACCTGAAAATCCGCTTGACGGCCTGCCGATGTGTAGTCCTCGGTGAAGCCTGAAAACGACCGCCCAGACACACACTTAACTGTATGTCCGGCCTCGTCGCCGTCAAGTAGAGGAGGGAGCCAATCATGCTCCGGTACTCATTCTGGTCTACGGGTTCGCCGTCCTCGTCCGCATCCAAAGCCGTAGTCGTAGTCATCGGTGTAGTCAAACAAAGCGTGTCGAAAACCTTTGGGCTCGAAAGAGGCAACAAATGCAGAATGAGCGAAATGAGAAGTATTCCTTGACCTCGACCGTGTAGTGCGTTCATTGTTGACGGCTGATTTTCACTCACTTCTTACCCGACAAACATTTACCTTTTGGCATGGAAAATGATCATCAACACTAGAATAGGGCTTAAACTAATCATTTCCACAAGTGTTGGTGATTATGCAAATACAGGTAAATAGCACTAGAAAGAGGAGTAAAAACATAAGTCTTTGATCCAAGCATTTCAAGTCCAGCCAATGAAGGGATGCCACCTAGGATTCCCCTGGATCACTGACGTCATCAATCCAAGAGAAGTGAGCCTGACGAATCACGAAGCGCCACGTGGACATCACATGGATTCAAGGGCCTACTTATCCCCCTAAACTGTCAGGAAACTTGGCATGCATGGAGGACAGGCATCAGGTCCCACCAGTCAGCCACCACGAGGAAGCCCAGGGTGCCACGTGGCCCCTAGGGTTTGGCCGAACCCTAGATCGGCCGAACCGACCTTGGTTCGGCTGATCTAAGCCCTCCACGTGTCACCTCCTGATTGGCTCCTGGTTGCAGCTCCGGACATTTAGGGGCACTTGGAGCCACGAAGCAAGCATCTTCCCCCTCAATAAATAGGAGGGTAGGGGCTCCATTTTGGAACACACTCTTCTCCTCCTCCTCTTCATTTTGGCTTGGAGCCTCTCTCTTTAGGAGAGGAGAGCCCTTTGTATAGGATTAGTGCTAGGAAGTGAGGTGGGAGGCTTGAGGTCATGTCATGTTCATGACATCTTCCTCAAGAATGATCCTCAGCGCTGCCTTTGTTCTTCAACTAGACTAAAGTGAGTATTTCGATATTTCCTATTTAGACTAAAGTTGTATGCATGCTTAGAATGTTGTGTTCTTGTGTTCTTCGTTTGTTCTTGGTTTAGAGGCTTGTGTTCTTCGAACACAACCCTTTCGATCCAGTAGACTTAGATCATAAGCTTGCATCTAGTTTGCCAGCTTGTCTATTAGAGTAAAGTGAAGCTCCTGCATGTTTCTAGTTAGATCAAAGTGCATTCGTGATCAAAGTGCATTAGTTAGGGGGAGCTTAGAGACATGTTTTGTCTTGAGTTCTTCCCTCCATCTCGTGTTGCTGCTCTACGGGAAGATATCTGTTGTTTTCGATAGAAAGAGAAGGAAATGATAGACACAGCCTAGGCTAGATTTACACGCTTAGTGTATTGTGGACCGCCCTTGTCGATACCTGATTCTCAGTTGCTTCGCAATTTTTATGATGGTCTCGACAAAAGGTCTGTCTGTCATCTCGACCACGGAAAACCATTTCTTGAAAGGGGACCAGCTGAAGGTATGGAGTTCCTGAACTCCTACTTCGAAGTTGATCCCAGATCCTACCGAGAGGAATCCGAGTCGAGCCATGAGAGTCCCTCAACATCCAAGTCCGAGCCTTCATCTTCCGAATCCCAAGACTTGTCTTTCGAGCCCTCTCATGAACCCCGAACACCAAAGGAAGAAGAAATTCAACCTTCGGTGTTCACTTGCAAATTCGAGGATCCCTATTCTGTCCATACCGATCATTCTAGAAATCTTTTGACAGAACCTTCCCTTAGGCCTGCGGTGCCACCTCTACCTCCTGATCCTCCTGACGAAGCATATCCTGAGGAGGCCATGAGGGAGGAATGGTCAGAGGGAGTGACACATTTTTCCGAAGCAATTTGGAATAGTTCACCTTCTCTGGTTATCCCTTGCTCTATCAGAGGCACTGCCGTAGAGGCCCATTATAACCCCCTCATGGAGGTTAACATTTTGCCATGGCACTTAGCGGAAACTCTTTTGGGCAGAGTCCCGCTAGCACCATCCGACATGCTCCTCAAGACTTGTCCCTTTTGACACGTTCTTGAATGTCGGGGGATTGCAAGTGTCGTGCCGCTTATCATAGACGGGATTGAGGCTACCTTAGACTTTCACATCTTCGATGTCCTTGATCTCGATCTTCTCCTACGCTCCCCTCTGGAGCAGCTCTTCGATACATCTTTAGGGAGCCTAGATGATAAGCTTAGGGGAGTCGCTTCTGCCACTGCTACCCCTTGTCAGGGACATCCTATGGCAAAGCCTTTTCCTCACTGAAACCCGCTCGAGAAGACGACGCATACATCTCTGTTCGCATCATCCAAGCCCGTTCTCATTAAGGTTGTAGAATGTTCTACCCCTCATGAGGATGACTCGGGAGACTCTCTTCACTCTTGTGAAGGCGAACGATCGTCACCACTCTCGACCGAGTTTCAGCCTCTTCCCGCTGGCCCGCATCATGTTGCTTTCGATCTTGATCGAGAGTCAACATCGAGCTTCCACGATGACTCTCTTGAGATGGAGAATTCATGGGCCATGGAACCTGTCGAGGCACTGACTCTGGAGTCCGGAGGAAAGGATTCCACACACGAGCATGGTGGCTTCACTCTTGATGCACCATACAGACCATGCTCGCATCATGTCCCTCCAGAGTCAGACATGCTTAGTGCGCTAAGCACGCATGAGGGCTGCAATCACCTTATGGTCCTCTTTTGTAGAAAGTTCAGAAGGTTTGTTGTAGATGTATATGTCTATCATAAGCATATCAGATTTCGTGTGTGCACTGTGGCACTAATCTTGCAGCTGGAGCTTCACTGATACATCAAGGATTGGTGGTGAGACGGGAATGACACCACCAACGATAGCTGCAAGATGAAGTTCCCATGGTCGAGCTTATGACCTTAAATAAACAAAGCACTCCTAGGAGATAGCCTGGATTAGGTTAGGTTTTATTCCCTTTTCAAATAAAAGCAAGAACATGTTTTTAGGATAAGTTGTCCTTCGGGTATTTTTGGTCACTAACCTTTCAGGTGGAGATTGAGAATATGGACAAGTAATGCCTACGAACATGTGAGCCACATCATTTGCAACACCTAGATACGCTTTAGTGAGGGAACGTTTACAAAAGGAAGCTTGATCACAACACACTTGAGTTTTTTTGCCTAGCAATGCAAACTTCAAGTGTGGGGGAGGTATGTGAGCATCCTGAGTAAAGTTCCTCCTCTACCAAATCTTATCCTGGTGTGAAGATGATGTCAGCTTTTGCCTCTTGCCCACTAGCTAGGTAAGTCCTGCTTTTGACATTAAACAAAGCCCTTCCAGGAGGCTCCCGAGGTTCACCATCTTATGCTCATGCTTATGTCCCTTGTTGATGATCTCTTGATCATGCTTTCATGCCTCCTTTATCTTTGTTCATATGCTTTGGTTTGAATGTTTGAGTATACACGCATTCATAGATTGTTTTAAATTAAGCATGGTGCTTAGGTTAAAATTGTCTTCTTCAATCAAAACAAGACATGGTGTCGAGTTTTGATTGATGAACCTTAGAGTTATATTTTCATAGATCTTGGTTGCATATATGCTTACTAACTCCTGCAGAAAATTGTCAAATTTGAATGGGTAAGTCATTGAGCTAAATTCAAATGGGAAGGTAAGATGAGGTGTCAGATTCATGTTGCACATCATGCAAAGGTGGTACATATGACCTCACAAAGGTCCAAGGTAAGTATATTCCCCTTTGTGTATGAAATGTAATGTTGATCTAACCCTTTCGAGCAAATGACATGGTGACAATAAAAATAAAACAGAAACAACAAAAATATTTGAATTTGAATAAAGACTCTATGGTTCTTGAACCAGTAGAGTCCCTCTTTTGTTTTCACTTTTTGTTTGAAGAACAAGCACCAGGTTCAAGCACTAGTGTGGGGGAGTTCTCTCGAACTCATCATCGACATATCCACTCGAGAACTCCCACACAGGCGCTGCACAACATCGACTACGCCTTCATGACAAGACCAAAGTAAACTAGAGTGAGTCGGCTGCCTTATGGTCAGCCGAATCACCACTAGTCTCCCTTGATCTCTTAGCCTTCATAAGCGATGGTATGTGCACCCTCTATCTCACTCTATCCTTATACATGAGTTTGTTTGAATTTCAATTCATATCCTTTATATCAAACACAATGGTTGGTGTTATGCTTGCTCTACATGGTTCCTGTGGTTGGCTTGCATATGTTTTATTCCTTACTCATCATCTTATGCTTGTGAACAAATATCATTAGGGAACTCATGCTTATCTAAGTAGTTGGTGTTTGTGATATGGTTTGATGATATGATCTTCGCTCTTTATGTTTGAGTGCTTGGGAATTTTATTTGAAAAAATCATAAAAAAACCCTTTGCAAAGCTCCTCTTTGATATGCCACCGTCCCACTAGAGCCATATGATATTCATAGTTGAAAACCTTCTACTCATATGCTGCTTGTTATTGCATTGAGCTTTGTCAAATTCTGTGACCCTTGTGAGAATTCTTTTCATGACTTTCATGATCAAGATTCATGTGCACACCCTCATATCCCCCTTGCTATGCTTCTACACTGGAAGTTAGCATTGTATCACTCATCCGTTTCATAAAAATAAAGCTCCCAATGTGGTGTGACATCTCTCTCCAAAAGTACCCTTCAAAAGAGGCATGGGCTATGAAAAGAAAGAGAGACATATGCTCAAAGCATGATGAAAAAAAAGAAAAAAAAGAGGAAAGAAAGAATAGCCCATGTCCAAAAAAAAGAAGGGAGAAATAGGAGAGAGATGAGATCATGCAAAAAGGAGTTCCATAACTAGATGGTAATAACTAGTATCCATTCAGGAGCTAGTGTCCACCTTACCATCTACCAACATTCATCATATACGTATGGTAATATCTAGCACCCATTCCGGGCCTAGTATCCACCTTACCATACTCACCATACCCATACACGTGCACATCTTGATATGATTGTGTGATTTGATTTTCTCTGTGGATCTAGTCTTTGACTTTGCAATACATGTGATGCAAGTATGCCTTATCCTCTATCCTACCCTGAGCTCCACATATAGCCATCATTAGAAGTAGGGTGAAGATAGGCAATCTAATGCTTTGGTGAGGACATATACACATTGAGTGATCTGAGAGAATCAATGAGGAGCTAAGCAAGGTTTGTTTTTGAAAATTTATTGCAAAACCCCAAGTTACTTAACATGATGAGTAGGAGTGACTTGATTCATGACTGTTCCATCCCTCAACTGCCCAAGATAGCATGATAGACACATCAGAGTTCACAAGTACGAGGTGTGGTTTGGAATATCTCTTATGCTCATTTCATACCTTTGGATATCATGTCTCACTTTGATCTTGTTCTTCCCTTCACTCGGGACGAGCGAAGGTCGAGTGTGGGGGTATTAGTTGACGGCTGATTTTTACTCACTTCTTACCCGACAAACATGTACCTTTTGGCATGGAAAATGATCATCAACACTAGAATAGGGCTTAAACTAATCATTTCCACAAGTGTTGGTGATTATGCAAATACAGGTAAATAGCACTAGAAAGAGGAGTAAAAGCATAAGTCTTTGATCCAAGCATTTCAAGTCCAGCCAATGAAGGATGCCACCTAGGATTCCCCTGGATCACTGACATCATCAATCCAAGAGAAGTGAGCCCGACGAATCACGAAGCGCCACATGGACATCACATGGATTCAAGGGCCCACTTATCCCCCTAAACTGTCGGGAAACTTGGCATGCACAGAGGACAGGCATCAGGGCCCACCAGTCAGCCACAACGAGGAAGCCCAGGGTGCCACGTGGCCCCTAGGGTTCGGCCGAACCCTAGATCGGCCGAACCGACCTTGGTTCGGCTGATCTAGGCCCTCCACGTGTCACCTCCTGATTGGCTCCTGGTTGCAGCTCCGGACATTTAGGGGCACTTGGAGCCCCGAAGCAAGCATCTTCCCCTGCTATAAATAGGAGGGTAGGGGCTCCATTTTGGAAAACACTCTTCTCCTCCTCCTCTTCATTTTGGCTTGGAGCCTCTCTCTTCAGGAGAGGAGAGCCCTTTGTATAGGATTAGTGCTAGGAAGTGAGGTGGGAGGCTTGAGGCCATGTCATGTTCATGACATCTTCCTCAAGAACGATCCTCAGCGCTGCCTTTGTTCATCAACTAGACTAAAGTGAGTATTTCGATATTACCTATTTAGACTAAAGTTGTATGCATGCTTAGAATGTTGTGTTCTTGTGTTCTTCATTTGTTCTTGGTTTAGAGGCTTGTGTTCTTCGAACACAACCCTTTCGATCCAGTAGACTTAGATCATAAGCTTGCATCTAGTTTGCCAGCTTGTCTATTAGAATAAAGTGAAGCTCCTGCATGTTTCTAGTTAGATCAAAGTGCATTCGTGATCTTGCATGAGTGATAGAGCATACCTTGAGCTTGTGCCAGTATCTCCCTCGTGGATTCGTAGGAATAGTGAGTGGTGTAGACGAGGTGTCTGGACCATAAGCTACCCTTCGAAGACCACGTACGATCGTAGCGTAGAGGTAGGCCGCAGTGCTGACAGCCTGTTGGACCCTTTGTCAACCCTCTTAAGTCGCGTACCGAGTTGGGCTCGAGCCAGCACAAAGGCCTTGTGCTTGGTGCCCTAAGTGAGTGTTATACCTGAGAGAACGTAACTATACTCTGCGCTCGGTCCGAGCAGATCCTTTCTACCTATCCTATCCATTAGAGTTGTGTCCTTGGATCATCCATACTAGAGTAGGAGATAGTGCACACCGTTCCTTGGATTCGATACCCTTGGAATACTCTCCTTCCTTGGGGAAGTGCTACAGCGGTATTTTCGTGCGCTTGCGGTATACCTGGTTGTTCTTATACGCTCCCTCTAGGTGTACAACTAGTGGTGACGTTGAGAAATGCCAACATTCATGAAGGTCGCCAATGATGGTCGTCGGTGGGTGATCCACTTGTACTCACCGGGGAGCCTCTCGCCTGGACACAACCTCCCCCTCAGCAGCAGCCTCCACTCGAACAGCCTCAGTCGTAGTGGGTGTAGGGGATGGTCCATCCGCAATTGTCATCATAGTAGTGGAAGTAGTACGTACACGATCAGCCGCTGGAGCATCACCACCATCATCGTCGTCGTCTCCATCTCCGTCCTTCTCATCATCGCTCCAATCTCCTCGTCACCTGCACACTCAAAAGCAGAAGAGCTACATGGTTGTGTCTCGTCTACCTCGCAAGTCTCCATGGTTCGGTTAGTGTCAAGGTTGAGCACACAATATGCTCTAGAATGAATCGCATAACCAAGGAAAATCCCATCCGAACATCGAGACTCAAACTTATCAAACTTGCCCTTCTTCAGAATGAAACACTTGCAACCAGAGGCTCTAAAGTGACTCACCTTGGGTTGTCGACCATGCATCAGCTCATAAGAGGTCTTCTTCTTAAAGGCACTAAGGAAAATGCGATTTGAGACATAGCAAGCGGTATTTACCGCCTCGGCCCAGAAACACCTAGGAGTCATATGCTCATCGAGCATCATCCTAGCCATCTCACAAAGGGTCCGGTTCTTCCTCTCCACTACGCCATTCTGGCAAACGACGTATGGAGAAGAGTACTGATGATCAAGACCAAGATCACTGCAAAAGGCATCAAAATGAGAGTTCTTAAATTCCGTGCCATTGTCACTGCGTATAGCTCGAATGGCATCACCATGTCTCTCATTCTTCAACCTCAAGATCAAGTCTCGAACAAAGCCAAATGTCTCACTTTTGTCCTCCAAAAAGAAAACCCAAGAGTACCTCGAAAAATCATCAACAACCACAAGAACATACCACTTCCCACCAGCAGAGTGAACACGAGCTGGTCCAACCAAATCCATGTGCAACAGTTCGCAAGGTCGCTCGGTCATGACAGAAGTCAGAGGGGCGTGAGAAGTGGCAACCATTTTTCCATGCCGACAAGAAGCACAAACCAAATCCTTCTCGAATTTCAACTTAGGCAATCCTCGGACAAGATCAAGACCACTCAAGCGGGAAAGCAACTCAAATCTCAAGTGTCCCAATCTCCTATGCCATTTCCAAAGCTCAGCCGAAACGCCAGCAACAAAGCATCGAGGAGGACCAACAGACTGGGAAAAATCGGCACGAAAGTTTTGACCCTCGGGGACGATCGTACAGACAAGATTGCTTCGAGAATCAAGCACACGAGAAGCACCCGACTTAAAACGAACCTCAAAACCTTCGTCAAGTAATTGAGATACTGACAACAGGTTGAAACCAAGTGACTTGACCTGGGCCACACTTCTTAAGGTCACCTTGCTACTCACCTTCACCATACCCTCAGCAAGCACCGTCCTCTCCCATTGTCCCCGAAAGTGATGTACTCCCTCATACTCACCAGGGTGAGGCTGAAGAACCACCCACGATCTCCGGTCATGTGTCTTGAGCAACCGGAGTCGATCAACCAAAAGTTCTCCAAGCCTCCCACCTGCAATCAAAAACGAGGACGAGAATGAGCAAGCGACTCAACACTGGGGTTAGTACCAAAAGAGTTAAACCAGTGCTGAGCCATTTGCTCAAAAGAAGGGTTAGCAAAATCCATCCTCCCAAAACCTCTAGGCAGAGCCCTCTCACGCCTACCACCAAAGGACCTGTCACGTCTCACTGGAGGAGTACGCGCACCACGAGGGGGAAAACGTGGCCCGTAGTCCATCTGAGACCCAAAGCTCCCATCGTGCCTCCCAAACCCGTAACGGTCACGAGAAGGAGCACGTCGAGCCAACTCACCACGCCCAAACCCAACACGCCTGTCTCTCCGAGGGAACACACCTCCACCTCCACCTCCACGAGTGGGAACTGTCTTCACAAACACATCACCCCTAGGTAGAGGCCCTCTACGAGGCTCAGGCACACCACGAGCAAGGTGGTACCTGTCCTTGTTTGCCATCTCCCTAGCAAACCTCTCATCCCTCTTCCTCCGGAAACAAAACTCATCCTTGTGCCCATCCCTCCCGCAATACTCACAATGGAAGCGGATTGGCACTGGCTTAGGCTGTGGCTTCTCTACAAGCTTCTCTCCAGCTTTCTCTGCTGTCTTCCCATCAAAGACTCTCCCCTGGGTGCTCACAAACTTGATGGGTTTTTAGTAGTTGTCAGCTTTGTGGGGGAACACTGGAGGATCTGGGGTTGTGTCTAGCTTGTTTCTGAGATGGTTTCGCTTGGGTGCAAATTTGTTCATTGGTGTGGTATGTGGTGGAATGGGGATCTCTCCGGCTTTCTCTTCTCCATCACCACTCTTCTCACCACACTTGTCAGGCCCTAACGCCTGACCATCAAACCTCTTGAACTGAGCCAACATCATACTCAATTGTGGCTCATGCCCAGACAACCACCCCATCATTTTTCTCAATTCATCATTTTCATTCTGCAGACGATCAACATAGTTTGCAAGTTCCATGTTTTTCAAAGCATGCATTTCACAGGTTGAACGTGATGTAGGAAGAGGAGCTTTCAATGCCGCCTCAAGAGAAACAATTCTAGTGTGAGATTCATCTAGCCTAGCATGCAAAATAGGACATGATGTACAAGCTCCTAACAAAGCTGGTCTAGACTTCAATTCATCACACTCAATCCTAACCACATCTAGTTCCTCAAGAACAGAGGCATGTTTCTCCTTGAGGGCAGTCAAGTCAGCAAGAAAAACTGAGCAATCACCACAATCAATTTCATCTGACGCCACAGGAGCAGATTTCAAAGCGGCTATTTCATTCCTAGCATCCACAAGCAAAGATTCAAGCTCGGCTACTCTGTCCTTAGCTTCACCCAACAGAGACCTAAATTCCCTCTTCTCCTTGTTGGTCTTTCTAAGCACATCATTACGATTATCAAGCAACTCATTGAGCCTAGCGTTCTCCTCTAGCAAGAAGTTGGGATCTTGTCGTACCTCTTCATTGGAGTCGGAGTTCGAATCCGAGTTGTGCTTCCCACCCTTCTTGGAGTGCGCCATGCCGCAAAAGCCTCCTTGCGTGACGAAGCTCAGGCTGGTGATGTTCTTGCCTGTGTGCTGCTTGTCCTTACGCTTGTCTTGCTCTTCCTTGCTGCTCGAGTCGGAGGAAGCATCGCTTGATGTCGAGTCGATGTCGCTCGCTCCGGCCACCATCACTCGAGCGGTCTTCCTCTTGTGGCCGCCACTCTTCTTGTGCCTTCTCTCGCCCTTGTCCTTGTGCTTGTCCTTGTAGTCATTCCGGGAGTGGTGCTTGTTGTAGTCGTGCTTGGGCTTGCCCTTTTAGTCGTTCTTGATCTCCATGGCTTCAGGGCATTCGGCGATGAAGTGCCCGTGCTTCCCGCACTGATAGCACATCCCCGAGCTCCGCCTTGCTTTCTTGCGGTTCTCGTACATCTGCCCAAACCTCTTGCTCAACAAGTCAAGATCGTCCTCGCTCAGCACATCAAATTCCTCATCTGGCAAGGACATAAGACAAGACAAAGAGAAACCACCAGAGTTAGCATTAGTCCTCGATCCTGAGACGAGAGCCAAACTATGAGGATCAGTGGGGCTCTCGCTCTTGGCTCTCAAGCCATGATCCACCTCTGAAGACCTGAGCTTGGAGAACAGCTCATCAAGCGAAAGCGTATCATACGTGCTCGACTCCTCAATGGCCTCGATCTTGGCTTCCCACACGGACCTATCTAGGGCATGCAAAAGCTTGATAGCTTGATCATGATCCGTGTATGGGAGCACCGTCACATTGCCCCTAATGTTGTTGACTATGCAAGTGAAGCGCTGAAACATAGCATCGGTCGACTCACCGGGGAGATGAGTGAAGTTCTCGTACTCTCTCCGATAAGTGGTAAACATCCGGGCTTGCACTTGGGCATTACCAACATGAGCATTCTTCAACTTGAGCCAAATCTTTCCGGCAACATCCTCTCCGTACACTCAATCAAACTCCGAGGCACAGAGAGCACGGAACAAGTAATCAACGGCCTTGCTGTTGGCCTCAAACATGTCCCGTGATCCTGGAAGAAGAAAACTATCTGGGATGGCATAGTGAGGATTCTGAGTGACCTCTCAGATAAGAGTTCCCTTCCCTCGCAAAAACGCGCCCATGCGCCTCTCCCACATCGGGTAATTCTTGCCATCAAAGTGCGGAGGACCCGACCCCTTGCCGTAATTGCCCATCTTTGGATCTTAGACTGGTTAGAATCAAGAAGATCTGTAACCGGCTCAGATACCAATTGAAGGACCGAATCGGGCGACCAGAGAGGGGGGGGGAGTGAATGAGAGCCGATAAAAATTCTTCCCTAAGGTCAAACTCGGCCTATACCCCGATTCCCACTCTAGGAATCCGTGCACACAAAGGAAGCTCCGAACAAGGCACACACAAGCCTAGAAGATCACCCAAGAAGCCTAGGAGCAAAGAGCGGAAGCACCGAAGCAAGAATCAAAGAACTTTAGCACTGCTGACGTGGCCCCTGGCGGACTGTCCTGGGTGACCAGGCGGACCGTCCGCGAGGAGGGCGCGGATTGTCCGGCAGGTCACGGCGGACCGTCCGCAAAAACGTCTCGAGCCACCAGTAGCGCACCCCCGAAATTCGGACCGTCCGTGGAGGCACCACGGACCGTCCGTCAGAAATCCGACCACGCAGACTGTCCGTGAGATCCTCGCCGTATGGTGCGTAACCTCTTGTGGTGTTGCATCTATCAAGCAGCACGGACGGTGCATAACCAGTGCAGGTTACGCGCTGAATCGACACGACCGGATGCAGTGTAGATTTTGCGTAACCTTTGCGGGTTTAGGTTAGGCGATGCAACGACACGACCCAGTCAGTTTTGGATCAAGCATCAAGGACGGTGCGTAAGCAGCATTCGACACGACCCAGTCGGTGTTGCATCAATCAAGTAGCACGAACGGTGCATAACCAGTGCAGGTTACGAGCTGATTCAGCATGACCAGATGAGTGTGCGTGCGTTGTGAGCATCTCTGATGTACTCCTGTGTAATTCGCAAAAAAACATCAAGAGACAATGCCCTCATCCTACTGCGGCAGGCCGAGCCCAGCAGCCCACTGGCCGGCCCACAGCTTGGCGCCGAGCCCGGTGCCACAGATGGTTACTTGGATCTATGAAGCCGAGCTTTCCTCGGCGCGAATACCTTGGCGGGTTCTCTGTCGCCGAGCACGGCAATCGGCAATGCTGATGCCATTTAGAATCGGATCGGCAAATTCGAAGGAATCGGCTATTTTCCAAGAAGCGGGAGGCAACTAGCATATATTCAAGAATTTGGAAAACATGAAATCTTTAGCTTTGGCAAGGTAAATGCCTTTTCTGTCACATTTCTATTCATGTAAAGACATATGGGGGTGACAACGACATATTTGGAAAAACGACAGATGACATAGTGACACTAAACAGACATGGAACATGACACCATTATCACATAACGTCTCCATCCTTCCCTCACAACACGTCTCAATAAAAGCCCAAATTAAGACGAGACAACAGAACTAGGGTCACCCAATAAAGAATTGGGAACAGGCTCTACCCAACATTCCCTTGCACATTTGCCAGCAGCTTGCTCTCTCCATCCCCTGCTAATTCGTGCTATTGGGTTCAGTACCTATTCTCAAGACATTATGTCTTGCAGCTTCCAATCCTGACTCTAAAGTAGCGATTCTATTCAGAAGAGAGTTCGTCTCATCATCAAGTAAGAAGGCCTCTATCTCTGCAAATTTAGAGTTGTCATCATCAATTAGTTGTTCTCTAAATGATTTCAACGCTGTGAAAAGGACAAGAGAAGCCTTTTCAGTGCCCATAGGACCATCATCTTCAGACATTTTTCTTGTAACTGCGGTGTCTGAATCCTCCTGTGACATAAAGATAACTCATATGTAATATAAGATTTTGCATAGAAAAAAATGTAGCAGCCAGCAGGAACGAGTAATAGATTCTAATTATACAAATCAAATTGCTTAGCGTGTACTACAGTACCAATGAAACTGAAATATGATACCCTTGAATTGGTTAGCATTATAAAGTAAGTGGACAAAGAATTCCAGCATGAAATATAGCGAATAACATTACAAATCCTTAAGGTATCATATAATGTAGACAATCCCTCATGCTATCGTATACAATCAGCAATTGAGCAGCACGGTCATAAGTAATTTTATTCATGTTACTTCATCTAAACCAGAAAGCCGAGGATAGAATTCCACAATAATATGATGACCTACTCTCATGTGATGAGAACGGCCTACAACTGAGGGACGGAACATATTTTATCATGTCACAAGGAATACGTATACGTATAGGCTCACCTTGTCATTTAAAGACGACGGCCAGCTGACCATGATGTACGGAACACCTTCTGATATTACAAACTGGCTTTCCTTACAGAACAAATTCATCTCGCCTGTTTCCAAGCAGAAGGAGAGGAACAAATACCGACGGTCCCAACCTAGGTAGGCAGATAGGTACACAAAGCCATTGATAACTGCCATAGGATGCATTTCAACATCAGCCTCTTCTGAAAGCTCGGTGATCTTATTGAAAGTTGGGCGCAATAAGATCATCTCCTGCGGCAAGAATCTCTTGACACCCTCATCATCGGCTTCCTAGAGCCAAACAGAAAGCATGCATTGCAGTGCACAGACGACACGCAACTTCCCATCATTGGCCTGACCAAGCTGAAACACTTACATTAGCCATTTCAAGGTCGATGGTAGTTCCATCTGAGAGAACTGAAATGCCTCAGTGTTGAGGGCGACGATGCATCCCTGCCACTTCTGTATCCAACAGATGAAGCCATTGACAACTGTGCCAGTGGGGAATTTCTCATGAACATTCAGCACTCCCCATGTCTGCGTCTGCGGCAAAACCACCCGCCACTCCATGGTCTGCGACGAGAAGACGGCCACGCGTGCCCATGTCCAGGCGCTGTTCCGGTGGACGCAGACCACGCAGGACGGCTTCTTCTCCTCGCCGTCTTCCGAGAGCGTGTAGAACTCAAGAAAGGTGTCGGCTGTGAGGAAGTCCAAGCGGAGATCCTTGGCCATCTTGGGGTAGATTTTCAGAGCCTTTGAGTGCGGGCTGTAGGAGGCGCATTGGTAGGTGGAGCTGCTGACGAAGCTGGCATACCCCTCGCTGTATGGGACATCGGGTTCGATATACCACTCAGACTCAGAGTCAGAGTTTTCGAGTAGACCGCCGAAGGCGGCGACCATGTCGCTGTGCTTGCCTGCAGCTGCAGGGACAATGGCGCTCATGTAGGGCCTCATGAACACGGTGAGGAGCGGCGGTGCGTGGAGCACACGGAAGCGCCGCTGGAAGGCGGGGGAGGAGCGGACAGCGCCGAGAAATGCGCGGCAGGTGAATGCCGCTCAGGCGAGGCTCGTGATGGCGGGGAGGCGCAGGAAGATTTCGCAGAGGATGTCATCACTGAGCGCGGTTATGGTGGTGGGAACAGGTGTCGGCGGCTGCAGCGGTGGCGGGGGCGGGTGCCGGTGGCTGCGGCGGCGGCGGATGGGGCGGGATTCGGCCATAGCTGTGAGAGATCTCTAGCTGTGAGGACGAGTGGGCCTAGGCAAGCCTCGGTCCATTCATAGAAAGCCCAAGAAAATGACCGAACTGAATCGACAAGACCGGAGGCAGCGTGGATTTTGCCTAACCCAGCCGGTAATGCACGGTGCGTCGCCGAACCGTGCGTAACCGAGTTGGAGCAGGTGACGTGCAGGATCGACATGACTGGATGCAGTGTGGATTTTGCGTATCCGACGCCGTTCATAACCCAGTCCGTGTTGCACCACAAAGCCAGCGGTCTTAAAGGTGCGTAACCCATACGGTGTTGCATCAAGCAGCACAAACGGTGCGTAACCTGTGTAGGCTACGCGCTGAATCGACATGACCGGATGCAGCGTGCATTTTGCGTAACCTTATCAGCTCCAGGTTACGCGACAGAACGACACGACCGGATGCATAAGAATTTTGCATGATAGACTGCGTGCGTAACCCAGTCGGTGACGTACGCACCATGCAGAACGGTTGGTGCGTAACCGAGCAGGATGGTGCGTCGAATTAGAATGCAGCGTGGATTATTCATAACCGTCAAGGTGCGTAACGCAGTCGGTAATGCACGCGCCATGGGATGGTGCGTCGCCAAACCGTGCGTAACCGAGCTGGTGTAGGTGGCACGTAGAATCGACGAGCCTCATTGGTTGAGAGCCAAAATTGCGAAACCAAAATTGGGGCATGACCAATATTTTTGGCAAATGTGCTTTGGCATCAAACCAATTGAGTGCCAAAATTTTGGCTATTACATTTAACACTAAAACATGTGTAACTTTTGCCCAGATTTTGGTAGAAAATGTTGGCATGCCCATGTTTTGACATGCCCCAATTTCGGTAGGGCACATTTGACTCTCAACCAATCAGGCTCGACACGACCGGATGCAGCGTGGATTTTGCGCAACCGATCTATGCGTAACCCATTCAGTGTTGAGCCATGCAGCCAGCAGTCTTATAGGTGCATAACTCAACACTATTTATAACTCAACACTTACCAGGAACGCAACACTCTATTTATAACTCAACAGTGAACATGAACGCAACACTGCAGACTCCTGAAAGTGACCACGACAGGACACAACGTGGATTTTCCGTACCCGACGCCGTGCGTAACCTAGTCAGTGTTGAGGGAAATCAGTTCACAATGACATCAGTTCATCACTTACATTGAGCAACTAGGTGGGTCACACCAACGAGCTAAAAAGATCACTAAAACATAGTGGCATAGCTTCTTCACCTCCACCAACTTGACCAGCAACAGATCCCATCACATCACTTTTAACCAAGAAGAAAGAAAGAATCACCTGGTTTTGGTGACATTCAACAGCGGCCTGGATAGTTGGGTCTGACAATGGCGATTCTGCCATTGTCCCATGCCTTAGATGAGTAAAATCAATATCAACGCGATGCACAACTCCACTGGCTGAACTCAACAAAACCAATAAAACACGTATCGACAGCTGCAACCTCGGACGACAACAACCACTAACACCGTTGTCATTGCCAACGATGTCCCACACCGAGCCAGCCACCACCACAAGAGATGCCAGCCTGTTCGGATTGTGCCGTTGCCATGGCAACCAAATTGCTGCAGCATCATGGATACCTGAACTTACTTGTTAGACGAGCACGTGTAACAAGCAATCCACAAAGTATTCATTTCATAACAACTATTAGGCTCCTAACTAAAACTAGTAAGACCCATAGTGCGATGCTGGTAGTGGGCATCCTTGATAAGAACCATTATCAGCACAGTACCGCATGAGCTTATCCCAGTGCAAATCCTGAAATTGTAAATTTGATGGAAGTATAAATATTAGTGCATCTTGATTGATATAGATAATGATAGAGAGAGTATTACCTTTGCAATCATATTAGGGTTCCCGACAATGATGAGCAGTGATTTTGCACGGATGATCGTAACATTGAACCTTCTATGATTGCTCAAAAATCCAAGATTAAACAACTTGTCAAATTCATTATACTTTATAGTTGACCTGAGTGTAGAGATGATTATCACGTCCCGCTCTTCACCTATGAATTGTTTCACATTACCAACTTTCAATTGAGTCATGTCAAGTTTTTTAAGGGCTTTCTTAATCTTTGCAACTTGCTGGCGGTATGGAGCAATGACTCCTATTTCAGCTTCACGGACAAGACTGCTGCTTGTGATATTCCTTACGAGGCTTACAACCTTACTAACTTCAATCCTATTGAACCATGATGGATCAGTGCTGTCCATCCCATCCCATCCATGTATTCCGATAAAAAGAATAGGGAACAGATTATTACGTAGACCAATACAATCATAAGTCAATGGCACATTATGTTTGTGATGAGAGATCATTTCACCACTGTAGAAAAGCTTCGATGGTAGCTTCAGGATTGATGGATGGCAACGATAATTAGTCACAAGCTTTGTCACATAGTTAGAATTCCCTGTTTGGTACTGCTCAGATTCAAGCAGCCTTTGCAGATATGATTTCCCCAAACCATTCTTTTCTGCTTCCCTACAATAAACCAACGGCCCCAATTGCATTGGATCTCCTGCTAACACAACTACAGTGTCGCTTCCACATAGGGATAAAGGAATCATCATCTCTGTTTCAGAAACTTGCCTAGCATCATCAAGAAAAATGTGTGTGAAATGATCTCGGGTAATGTTCTGATGTCGCAGCAGATAAGAAATCATGTATGTTGTTATAACAATCCTGTAGTGCTTCAATTTTTCCAACTAGGGGCATTTGAATTTTTTATGTTTAACAAAGAAGTACCAGATCAATATAGGATCTACATCTTCATATTGACGGCTTGGGGCATTCAGCCTGAAGATATCACAAGGGCGGCAAGTCATATGTGGCAGGAGCTTTTTCAATAGAAGGCCAGCTGATGCATTGGTAGCAGCACATACGAGAACATTTTTCCTTTGTTTGACTGCTTGAGAAATGGCCTCTACAACTGTTAATGTCTTGCCAGTTCCTGGAGGTCCATGTATGACATATGGTGGAAGACCACGGCAGTCAAGTACCCTTGCAACCGCATTTTTTTGCTTGGTGTTTAAGTGTGGGATCAAAGGCAAAAAATACACCTTTTCCACAGTTCTTACTGGTGATTGGGAGGGAAATAAAATCTTAGCTCCGAAATGTTGTGCACTCTTTAAAGACATGTAGAGCCTCCAGTCAACTTCATTGTATCCGAACTGAACATTGTACCGGTACTTGGGATGGTGATTATGATGATTGTTGTAGAACTCATAACCGAACTCTACAAATATCCCATTCGCTGCAACCTTTGTAATGGTGCCCTGACGAAAATGCCAAACATATAATTAATTGTTGGTAGCATATATATACCTATATTTGACCTTTAAGAATGACAAATAAATATTCAAACATCAATGATAGGTTACTAACTTTGTAAGTCTGAGCATGTGTACCAACATAGGTAACAGATATATTGTCCCCGTGGAGTGGTGATGGCCTCCTTTCTGCCAAACCAGGGACTTCAATAAATGGAAAGCCATTCAAAAGTTCTAATGAGTCACCGCGCATGTCATATGATCTTATTAACTCGTGCAAGTGGACATCTGAAGTTACCAAATAAAAAATTTTCAAAATAAAATTTGCATATTAATACTATTAATCTACTATGGATGCTGAAATACCTTGAGATGGGATTCTTCCATGGTTAAAAGAGACATGAAAGTTTCATAGTAGTTTGCCACGCTAAAATCCAAGGAAAAGGCATCAGGTCTTTGTCTAATTGGACCATGCTCATGGATACATGGTACAATTGGAGAGTAATTAAGTTTTATATTTTGAGAGCATCTCCAATAATGAGGTGTACGAACATATAAGGCTTTAGAGATATTATCATCGACCATTAGACAAGCTACACGTTCAATCATCATATCTCTGAAACAAAAATGCACAACTAATGTATGCAAACCAATATCTTTAGGCATACATGTGAGCCAAACTGTCTTAGTCCGTCCAGGCAGAAGTGTAATGTCTTCCAGATTAGATTTACCACCATCTAGTGGTGAACTCATTGATAAAACAAAGCTGTTTTCTGGGATTGAACCAAATATTTTTATCCTACATAAAAACACAGATTCAGGAGAGGTATTCTCTATTTTTATGGTGTCTAAACATGTTTCTCCAAAGAGGATGGATTTTGGTTTGCCGTCAATGAAAGTGAAAGGATCTGTAATCATCACATGACCATAATCAGGGTCATGATGCTGATGAAGACCATTATTTTGATAATCAATGAACATTACTTGGGGCTTGTCATCAGCACATGAGAATTCATCATCTGAAACATTACTGATTTAAGTTTCCATCTTGAATCCTTAAAAAAAGTAATATGCTAACAATGCTATAATAAACTAGACAACATGATACCCACCCAAACATGCCAATATACTTTGGTAAAATAAGAGGGATGAGTTGACAGATTCTGGTAGCAACTAGCAACCCGAACAGTGGCGAAATTGGCATGCCAAATGTTTAGCCTTACAACTATCATGGTCTAAAGCCGGCTAATGATTCAGAGCATGTGAACAGCAAACCTTTCAAGTCCCATGACAAGTAGCATCAATTTTTTCGTGATGGATGTATTAACGTCAACACTATGTTACAGATTTATGTCAGGAAATTGAATACCACAAAACCCTCCATAAAACCCCACTGAGACTGGCCTAAGTTTGACCAGCAACAATCTTAATTGGACAAACTTACTACATGGTTAAAAAATTTATTGACAAATCAATCAGAATACGGAGCTTTGTGCTTTTGAGTTATATGGCATGTACACTTCACCTTCTGTGACATTATCAAATTGCCCCGCGGCAACCTGATGATGGCTACTATCTTCTACAAAGCAGCAGAATAAGCAATCAGACACTATGGTGCATTAACTTACAATAGAAAGGAAAAGGAACCACGACAAGGCATAAACACAGAAAGTTCAGGATACCTTCAGCATCTCTGCTCAAATGATCCATTTCCACAGCAGTATCAAAGCTCCTATGGAGATCCCTAGCAAGTAGTAGAACTTTCCTTTTCAGGGATAAAATAATCACAAAATAATACTTGTATCGGTTCGCATTGGCAATGCTCCTGCCTTTAATTTCAAAAAAAAGAGAACTAAATACTCGCCAAAATTGGTTACGAAAACAAGAACAACTGCATTGGTACCCAAAATTTCTAGACATGCCTAGAATTAGGTTGGGCAAACATTGAAAGGCATCCAAACAAGTTTTGACCTACACTCGCCAAAACTATGCGTACACAAGAACTAAATACTCAGAGAAGGCACGTGACTTACAGCGGCCGCGGAGGTGGCACCTTGCGGGCGTCCTCCACCGGGACCTTCTGCGCCTCCTCCTTCTTCTGCTTAGTCTCCGGACTCGGCGACTTCGGTGCATCTTCCTTAGCGTCCAACGTGAACTTCGATCCCGCGTTGGTCGAGTCTTTCTCCGACTGAGGGGCAACCTCGCCCCTCTTCTTTTCCCCTTCTTCTCCGACTTGAGCTTGGCGGTCTTTGAGGCATTGGCTTTGGAAGCCGGCTGCTTCCGAACAACGCTTCTTGTGCGTCGTGCCCCTACCGACGTCGCCGTCGCTTGATCATCTGCGGCTACCTCCTTGTTGACGTCCGCCTCGACGGACGAGTCCGACGCATAACGCTCCATCAGGTCGGCAGGCGGCGCCCTGAAGTACTCCTTTGGCCATAGCTTGAAACGGGGCTCCACGTATTGCCCCGCGGCAACGTGATGATGGCCACTATCTTCTACAAAGCAGCAGAATAAGCAATCAGACACTATGGTGCATTAACTTACAATAGGAAGGAAAAGGAATGACAACAAGGCATAAACACAAAAAGTTCAGGATACCTTCAGCATCTCTGCTCAAATGATCCATTTCCACAGCAGTATCAAAGCTCCTATGGAGATCCCTGGCAAGTAGTAGAACTTTCCTTTTCAGGGATAAAATAATCACAAAATAGGCACGTTCTTCTAATATGATGTGGCAGTGCTCCTGCCTTTAATTCCAAAAAAAGAGAGAGAGAGAGCGCCTGCTTGGTTACGACAACAAGAACAACTGCATTGGTAGCCAAAATTTCGAGACATGCCTAGAATTAGGTTGGCCAAACATTGAAAGGCATCCAAGCAAGTTCTGATTTACTACACTCGCCAAAACTACAAGATGGAACTAAAAAAATCAAATCAAATCAAATCAAATCAAATGCTCGTGAATTGGGTGGGGGTGGTGGTGGGGCGGAAGAGGTGGTGGGCTTCCACACCCTCCGCCTCCCCATCATCCTGCCTGCCCCGCGCCCGCTATATGTCACCGCCGACTGGGGCCCCGCCTCCGCCGCTAACCTCGATCAGTACCAAAGTTCTTGAAATAAAGACAACACAGATGTACATTACTGACGCAAGTTCTTAAATCATTGCTCCATAACAAAAACAATCCGAGCGCCTCGAACCCAAGACAAAACTAGACGAGTGCAAACCATCAGTTTTGATGTGTACGAGCAAGGACATAGGGCCTGACCTATGTGACAAAGAAATGAATCAATCGGTACCGACGGCCACGACTGCCGCCCAACTGCTCAAGTCCTTCGAGGGGGTGGAAACTGGGAAACCAAGCAGACGAAATCCGAAAAGTCCAAAGTGGTCACGGAATTCAACCCCACGAAAATACGTTAATGAAAAAGAGAAAAACTGGGCAAACTCGTCAGTTCCCACCCGCTACCATGTGGGTCCTGGAATGCGGGCCCGGTGTTAGCCGTGGGAGGTATGATAGGCGACGCGAGCAACAGCCGAAGACGAGGAGTAGTAAACGGACCCCGTGGGCCCATTCCCGTGGCAACACCGGGATTAGCGGTTTGCACTTGCACATTCCATGTTGTGGTGTGGCCCGCGTGTATCTACAGTAGCACCGGGCGTTTTTCTTGCAACCGGATCTTAAAATCTCTCGATCCCTGCAGTAGCCTGTGCCACGTCCCGGCGAGCCGTGCGCGTGTAACCTGGCCACGCAAGGCAGCCGTAGCTTGGGTTTCGTAATCACCGAGTCGTGCACCGGAAAAATGTGAAATCCCTTCATGCGTAAACAAGGGGGAGCGCTAGCGTATCACCCGACGATGCGGAGCAGTTGGTACGATCCCAACGTACAAATGGCACCAAGCCGCGTAACCTAGGTTGAAGCACCGCGTGTGCATCATGGATTGTGCGTAACCTAGCGGGTCCAGCTTAATCGATCATCGTCACGATGTCACAGACGAGGTAGGACTAACTAATAACTAGTAGGTGATACCCCGTGCGTTGCTGCTAGAATTTTTAAGCAAAATTTTAAGGTGAAATGTGAAAGTAGAAACACCAAAACGATTACATGACGATATTTATCTGTAAATAATAATATATATGAAAGCATGTTAATTTTGTTGAGTGAGAACCATTCTTAAATGATTGATCCTACATGTATTTCAACTGCGAGAATTTTATGGCGTGCTACTCGCAAATACAACATGCTATTAGTCACAGAAAATCGACGAAGGCATAGTGACAGGGCGTGTAGTGGGTTATGACATGGTACGTTGAGAGGCAAGAGAAATCGTTAGTGGGTACCAATTAAGCTTAATTGCAGAGTGGATGCAGTACGCGTGTGCGTCATGGATTGTGTGTAACCCAGTGTGTCCAGCTTACTCCTCAGGGCGGGTGGCACTGTTGTGGCTGTGGACGACACAACGGGACGGGAGCGGAGGCGCATGCAGCAGCAGGCCCGTCCCGTCCCGTCAAGGCTGTACACACGACACGACACAGTGACAATGCGTAACCCTTGGCTTGGCAGCAAGCCGCGTAACCTAGGCTGAAGCACCGCGTGGCACACGTAGCGCAGCGGGTCTAGCTTACTCCTCGGGGCGGGTGGCGGCTGTGGCTGCGGACGACACGACAGGAGGGGAGCAGAGGAGGGAGGCCCCGTCCCATCGTCCATCGTAATAATGATGGTGCACCGCGTGGCCCACAGCGGCCTACCCTCGCCGCAGTTTGCTTCTCCCCGAAGCGAAGCCCACACCGGGGAGAAGGCTGCTGACGCATCGTCCATGGAATTCTCTAGTGCGCAGCCCGCTGAATGGCACCTGCCTAACCGAGACCTTGCAGGTTACGCGCTTAGTCGACACCACCCGCCGTGTCCTGCGGCAATCGCGATGCTGGCGTGCATAACCCAGGCGGCCATCAATGTAACCTGCACCGCCTCGGTTACACGCGTGGACGCCTGGGATACACGGCATGCTTTGATCAAAGGCATATGCTATGGTAAGTTGGTAACCCAACCGCGAGCCATGTTGCTCCACGCATCCATCATGGTTCCTTGTGCGTAACCTGCCGGGCGCTGCCACCAAAAGGTATCGGTTACGCATTCCACTTCACCTGCCATCTCTTGATGTGCCCAACTTAGGAGGCCTCTTGACCCCTCTGTTCCCTCTTGATGTGCGGGCCTGACATGGTGGAGTAGCAGCAATACAAGACTACGATCCCGGGAGATCGTTGTAGGTAGGAAAAAGAAAGGAAAGGAAAAAACAACAAACTATATCAATGAACCACCCGACGAAGTATGATCTAGATTTTTTTTGTAAGAAACATCCCTAATAGATTTGTCTCTCTATTTTCCATCCATCAGTGTAATTAGTTTTACAATTAAATCGTGTTTAGTCTTCCTAATATTCGATTTACAATTGCTACAGTAAATTTTCACAAATTTCGTGACGAACTAAACAAAGCATTATTTGGAAACTATATATTTTTCTTCGAAATTTTACTGTGCACAAAAGTCAAAACAAGTGTCAGGCTGCTTGCACTAGCTTTGTTGGATTGTCTTCTTGTCCTTCTTTTATCTGCGTTGCTGGGTGTTTCCCCTTCCTTTTTCACCGGCAGTGTCTGTCCGCCTTCGGCCTAGCGCGGGCCTTTTCTGCTTCTCCCCTCCCAATGCTCCCACAGTTACCCACTGCTCTACCTCCATCGAAGCCAAGAAGAATTCATGATGCCTTCGTGGTCGTCGGCGACGGCGGCGGCTCATTGCTTGGGAGTGGGCCGCTGATTTCTTGTTCATCAGCGGCGATTTGTTCGTCCTCAAAGGCACAGGCCAGGTTAGGTTTTGCTCGTTCATTTGGGGACGGATGGCTTAGTTCTGCGACTTTTATTTGAGTTGGATTTGAGATTCAGAACTTGCTGCTGTTCATTTGGGTTGTCAGAGACGACCAGTGGTGATATTTGGTGAGAATGGTTCAATCTAACTCAAACACGGAAGGAATCCCTGGTATGTAGCTATTTTTTTTGTATCTATGCCTTTGTCTATGGGATTATGAATTGTCATTAGTTGATTGGTTCATTGTTGCACTTGAAGATACTGTTCACCAGTTGCATCTACCAAGGGACTCAAGTCTTGACGTTGCAGTGGTTCATCCTGGCAAAGATGCAAAAGGTACTTATTGACAAGTAAATTCTATATAATTTCATGTGCTGATTGATTTGATGCTAAAGGGTCAAATCATGTAGTGAGCGTGTCCATTTAGGATTGAGGTTGGTCAAATTTATTTTGTTTTGACTATCAGCTATTCACGTGCCTAAACCATAAACATGCTAAAATTCATATAGTATCATATAACTATTTTCTTATTTCTTGTCTCTTTATACTCCCACATTGGGCTGCTAGGTCACGGGTTGTGTTGAACCTGCGTAACCGAAATCAATGCTACTTGCATGGTTCAAGAACACTTTCATAATATATAGTAATTTTTTTTGTTATTATTCATTTCGATACTTATCTTCGGGGTCAGATGTACCAATCTGTCTGTCCATAACTTGAATTGATTTATTGTTCGTCCTGTTGCTAAAGGTTCTGGCTCCAAGAAGAGATCAATAAATGATGGTGCCCAAAGAAAAAGAAAAAGGCTCACTGAGCCTTCAGATTCAAAATTAGACCCCTCAAGCAAAAATGTAAAATAAGACACAGAGTGCATCTTCATATTCACAACCAACCCAATGGTGCGGATTCACACTATCTGATAACATGCACAACTACTTTTTTATGTTAATTAGACTATTGCCACAAATAATTCTATATATTGGTGCATGGATGCTGATTCACTTTGATCTAGAAAACAAGTGCTTTAATTTTGGTTGTGCTGGAAGTGTCCCTATAAACAAAAAGAGTCTTGCAAGGTTAACTGGATTGCCATCCACTGGGAAAAAAATTGAACCAAGCAAGAATGGCTGCGTCCATCAGTTCAAAGAAAACCTGGCTATACTCCAAACCGAAAAGGGATTACTGGATGATCATTTACTCGATGAGATCAAGAAGGGCAAAGATGATGACCTTTTTGTCACATGTTGGCTTTTGCTTTTATCTGATAAGATATTGGCTCCGGACACACTTAACAATGTCAGCCCTAAATTGCTGAATATTTGCCAAGATGTGACACATATAATGTCCTATGACTGGGTTGGCTACATACTGGAAGATATTAAAAAAAGTGCTAAGGATATAAAGGAAAAGATTGAGGGAGATCACAAAAGTAGCTATATAAAAGGATCAACATATTTACTTGGAGTAAGTACTATACACATCATATCACACTCATGTTTCAGGAGTTATTTTTTCTTTATTTTGGTTGCTCATACATCTGCTGTTTATGCAGATATATTTGCTAGACTGGCTCGAACATGGGAGGAATATTGAACTATGTGTTGGACAACCTCGTTTTAAATTTTGGGATAGCTACAATGAAGTGAAACAGGTTGAAAAAGATCATCAGTTGTGATATGGATTTTTCGGAAAACTAAAGGTAACTTTTGATTTTTTATTTTTTCAACCTCATGATTTGCTGTTGTTTTGGCCTAATAATTTTTTGCATTTTTTTGATTCATCTTATTTTTACAATGTAGTTGAAAAATGTCAAGAATACTTGTTATGCATAAGATTTCCATTGCACAGATATAACAACAAATGTTGATAGGACCCATGTATCACCACAGGTGAGTTTTGCAAACCTTGTTTTCCTTGCTTCTATGTGACTGTACTTTTATGAATGAACAAAATACGAATGTACTGCACCATACCAATATTGTGAAACATACCAGCTTTATAAATATGTTATTAAAACATTGGATTTGAATTTTCTATATTATGTAGTACAATATAGTTTTATATTTCCGGTCTTGATCAATCATTGTCTTTTTAACAGTTACTTTCACAAATTTCGGAGACTCTTGATCGTGCAAATGCACAAATTTTGGAGAATCTTGATCATTCAAATGCGAATTCAGCCAGCACGTTGCAGTTTATTAGTTCTTGCAAACAAATGATCAAGGATCATCAGGAGAAACTTGATAAGAGTACACAAAATCCTCTTGCTGCTGGAATTGCATCGGCCATCAAGGCGAATGGAAACCGTTTTGAAAACTACAATAAATCAACTAGAACAATGGAATTGTCTGAGCATCAACATCACCAGGTTCTGGCATAAGATGCATAGTTTCAGTTGTCATTTTGCACTGAGAAATTAGTTCAAAACTCCTAATTCCCAAGTGTTGCAGGAAGTTGCAACATCAGATTCTCATGACTCCCACGCTATGGTAATAACACCGACTCTGATGGGGCTACTGAGTTCCTTTACATTTTAAGTCAGACATAATTGATAGCTTCCAGTTTTTAATGTCTATTGCAATGCAGTAGGCACGGTCTGTTTTAATTCTGCTTCTAGTTCTGATTCTATGTTGAACTCAAATGAATTGATTCACATAGTTGAACTTATCTTACCAGAGAACTTTTAATCCCTCGCATAGGCACATAACCGAGATTGCTTGGTGAGACTAGACGGCTCTCCAAAGGATCCCCTTCAGGTTAGCATAGAGGATTGTGCTTCAAATGATCATTAGTGTTGCTTCACTAATAGTACGAGTTAACTTTTGATGATGTGAACAAGATTATAGGGAAATCATTCGGTTCAAAAGTTTATATGTTTATATGATCTCATCACTCGGTTCAAAAGATTATATGTTTGGCTTATGTAGGGAAATCAAGAAAAAAACCATGCGTGGTGGAAGCGAACAAGATGCTTCATCCGTGGGCACCATTCAGCTTCATCATTCTGAGTTGCCTTGGAACCTCCTCATGGCTGCTACAGCATTGGTATCGGAACCATTTAATTCAGCTGCAACTAATGTATTGAGTGAAACTTACACAGTACTAACTGTTGAATTCTAGGAACATACTAACACACCTGGAAACCTGGAGGTACCACTAGGATGCTCTCCAAAGGACCCCCTTCAGGTTAGCATAGAGGATTGTGCTTCAAATAATCATTAGTGGTTCTTCATTAATAGTACAAGTTAACTTTTTGATGATGCCCAGTACTTCCAAGATCATGTAATTAATAGTTTTTTTACGAAGCTATTCCTTTATATCCATGAGCGCTAAAAAATGATTGAATGAAACGGGCAATACGAAGTGGAGTTCCGGACGACCTAGCATTTGTTCAATACTAGCGCTGAAATTAAGCGTATAAAACTATCGGTTGAAATGATACGATTAGAAAATAGCAATCACAGATTGCAGATGTCTCTTGTTCTGTAGTAGCCTGTGTCTGCAATTCTGCAGCAGGAGCAAGACATCCTGTTTGATGTTCCTTTTGTTTCTCGTTCTTGACGTGGAGTTTGGATCAGTTCTGCAGCAGCACATCTCGTTGAATAATTGATGTGCTTTTTTGCTCTTGCATAAATCTCATCACTCAGTTCAAAAGCTTATATGTTTGGATTATGCAGGGAAATGAAGAAAGTACCACGTGTGGTGTAAGTGAAGAAGATGCTTCGTCTGTGGCCTGCATTCAGCCTCAAGATACTGAGTTGCCTGGGGAAAAACTCATCGTGGCTGCTGTAGAATTGGTATCTGAACCATTTAATTCAGCTGCAACTAATGTGTTCAGTGAAACTTACATAGCACTAACTGTTGATTGCACGTTTTCAATTTTTTGGGTTATTTGTTGAAAAGCTTTAGTGTATTGCTTCACAGACCGAGAGTAGATTGTTGAACCGAGAATGCGCAAGATATGATGTCTCAACTAGTGCCAAACAGGTACATTAGCTGTTTTTAACAAATTCTCATTCACCTGTGCCTAAAAATGTAGGCTCGTGATTAGCTGTTAAAACTGAGTGTCAATATGATACGCATCAGGATCAGAGAGGGTCTACATATTCACATCGCCAAGACGACGATGAAGAGGTGCATGACGTTTTGGATGAACAAAAGGAGATTGTGGTTAGTATATATCTTTTGTATAAAATTGAATCCTTTCAAAATCTTCTGAGCCAATATTCTGATTCTATGTTGAACTCAAATGATTTGTTTCACATAGATGAACTTATCTTACAAGAGAACTTTTGATCCCTTGCATGGGCACATAACCAAGGTTGCTTTTTTCGAATTCTAGGTACATACACCTGGAAGCCTGGAAGTACCACTAGGATGATCTCCAAAGGATCCCCTTCAGGTTAGCATAGAGGATTGTGCTTCAAATAATAATTAGTGGTTCTTCATTAATAGTACAAGTTAACTTTTTGATGATGCCCAGTACTTCCAAGATCATGTAATTAATAGTTTTTTTATGAAGCTATTCCTGTATATCCATGAGCACTAAAAAATGAATGAATGAAACGGGCATTACGAAGTGGAGTTCCGGACGACCGCATTTGTTCAATACTGGCGCTAAAATTAAGCACATAAAACTATCGGTTCAAATGATACGATTAGAAAATAGCAATCACAGATTGCAGATGTCTCTTGTTCTGTAGTAGCTTGTGTCTGCAATTCTGCAGCAGGCGCACTACATCCCGTTTGCTGTTCCTTTTGTTTCTCGTTCTTGACGTGGAGTTTGATCCAGTTATGCAGCAGCACATCTCGTTGAATAATTGATGTGCTTTATTGCTCTTGCATAAATCTCATCACTCAGTTCAAAAGCTTATATGTTTGGATTATGCAGGGAAATCCAGAAAGTACCACATGTGGTGTAAGTGAAGAAGATGCTTCGTCTCTGGTCTGCATTCAGCCTCAAGATACTGAGTTGCCTGGGGGAAAACTCATTGTGGCTGCTGCAGAATTGGTATGTGAACCATTTAATTCAGCTACAACTAATGTGTTCACTGAAACTTACATAGCACTAACTGTTGATTGCGCGTTTTCAATTTTTTGGGTTATTTGTTGAAAAGCTTTAGTGTATTGCTTCACAGACCGAGAGTAGATTGGAGAACCCAGAATGCGCAAGATATGATGTCTCAACTAGTGCCAAAGAGGTACATTAGCTGTTTTTAACAAATTCTCATTCACCTATGCCTAAAAATGTAGGCTCGTGATTAGCTGTTAAAACTGAGTGTCAATATGATATGCATCAGGATCAGAGAGGGTCTTCATATTCACATCACCAAGACGACGATGAAAAGATGCATGCTGTTTTGGATGAACGAAAGGAGAGTGAGGTTAGTATATATCTTTTGTATAAAACTGAATCCTTTCAAAATTTTTTGAGCTAATATTCTGATTCTATGTTGAACTCAAATGATTTGTTCCACATAGATGAACTTATCTTACCAGAGAACTTTTGATCCCTTGCATGGGCACATAACCAAGGTTGCTTTTTTTCTAATTCTAGGTACCACTAGGATGCTCTCCAAAGGATCCCCTTCAGGTTAGCATAGAGGATTGTGCTTCAAATAATCATTTGTGGTTCTTCATTAATAGTACAAGTTAACTTTTTGATGATGCCCAATACTTCCAAGATCTTGTAATTAATAGTTTTTTTATGAAGCTATTCCTGTATATCCATGAGCGCTAAAAAATGATTGAATGAAACGGGCATTATGAAGTGGTGTTCCGGACGACCGCATTTGTTCAATATTGGCGCAGAAATTAAGCGCATAAAACAGAAAATAGCAATCACAGATTGCAGATGTCTCTTATTCTGTAGTAGCCTGTGTCTGCAATTCTGCAGCAGGAGCACTACATCCCGTTTGCTGTTCCTTTTGTTTCTCATTCTTGACGTGGAGTTTGATCCAGTTCTGCAGCAGCACATCTCGTTGAATAATTGATGTGCTTTATTGCTCTTGCATAAATCTGATCACTCAGTTGAAAAGCTTATATGTTTGGATTATGCAGGGAAATCAAGAAAGTACCACGTGTGGTGTAAGTGAAGAAGATGCTTCGTCTGTGGTCTGCATTCAGCCTCAAGATACTGAGTTGCCTGGGGAAAAACTCGTCATGGCTGCTGCAGAATTGGTATCTGAACCATTTAATTCAGCTGCATCTAATGTGTTAAGTGAAACTTACATAGCACTAACTGTTGATTGCTCGTTTTCAATTTTTTGGGTTATTTGCTGAAAAACTTTAATGTATTGCTACACAGACCGAGAGTATATTGGAGAACCCAGAATGCGCAAGATATGATGTCTCAACTAGTGACAAAGAGGTACATTAGCTGTTTTTAACAAATTCTCATTCACCTGTGCCTAAAAATGTAGGCTCGTGATTAGCTGTTAAAACTAAGTGTCAATATGATACGCGTCAGGATCAGAGAGGGTCTTCATATTCACATCACCAAGACAACGATGAAGAGATGCATGATGTTTTGGATGAACGAAAGGAGAGTGAGGTTAGTATATATCATTTGTATAAAACTGAATCCTTTCAAAATCTTCTAAGCTAATATTCTGATTCTATGTTGAACTCAAATGATTTGTTTCACATAGATGAACTTATCTTACTAGAGAACTTTTGATCCCTTGCATGGGCACATAACCAAGGTTGCTTTTTCGAATTCTAGGTACATACACCTGGAAGCCTGGATGTACCACTAGGATGCTCTCCAAAGGATCCCCTTCAGGTTAGCATAGAGGATTGTACTTCAAATAATCATTAGTGGTTCTTCACTAATAATACAAGTTAACTTTTTGCTGATGCCTAGTACTTCGAAGATCATGTAATTAATAGTTTTTTTACGAAGCTATTCCTTTATATCCATGAGCTCTAAAAAATGATTGAATGAAACAGGCGTTACGAAGTGGAGTTCCGGACGACCTAGCATTTGTTATATACTGGCGCTGAAATTAAGCGCATAAACTATCGGTTCAAATGATACGATTAGAAAATAGAAATCACAGATAGCAGATGTCTCTTGTTCTGTAGTAGCTTGTGTCTGCAATTCTGCAGTAGGAGCACTACATCCTGTTTGCTATTCCTTTTGTTTCTCATTCCTGACGTGGAGTTTGGTCCAGTTCTGCAGCAGCACATCTCGTTGAATAATTGATGTGCTTTATTGCTCTTGCATAAATCTGCAACTAATGTGTTCAGTGAAACTTACATAGTACTAACTGTTGATTGCGTGTTTTCAATTTTTTGGGTTATTTGCTGAAAAGCTTTTAATGTATTGCTTCACAGACAGAGAGTAGACTGAAAAGAAAGCATAAAGATCTTTTTTTTTCAGTGACATATTTTCAACCTCCTGTCACTGCAGGCATCATCATACATGACGAAAGATACCCATGACAAAATACCAGTGGATAAGATAAATGCTACATCAAATGAAGTTAAAAAGGGAAACGGTAAGATGCAACAAGTCAATAAGGATTCACAAGAACGTGACACAGAACAACCTTGTTCTGTAAATTTGACGACCTATCAATGTGACAAAAAGGAAATAAACAAACCAGACGTTGAAGAAAACTGTCGTGCGAGGCAAACTCATGAAAAATGAAGGAAACTCCTTGAGGAATTGTTATCACTTCAGCGCCAGAGGTACATGACTATGTCTATATCATTGATCAATTAATATTCTTGTCTTCTGCATGAGTTTTTATTTACGTAAAGCCTATCGTCTGTTGTGCAGAGAACTTATATTTTCTTCTGATAAATTCGGTGCTATAAGAGCCAATGAGTTGGTAGCATGTTACACCAATGGAGATTGTATGAATCAATTACTAGATGTAGTAATTAAAATCATGCGGGCTGAAATCTCTACTCCTAAAAAGAATGAAGTCGAGACAAAAACTTGGTCGACCTTTTTTTTCTCCGCTCCCCCGCGCGTCCGCCCCCCTCTCCCGTGCGTCCGCCTCTCCAATCCACGGCCTCCGCACGCCGCCACCTCCCCATCCGTCGTGCCCTCTCCGCGCCCCCGCCCGCGGCCCGCCTCGACCTCCCTATCTGTCGCGCCCCGCCTCTGCCTCCCTCTACGCACTCGCATGCCACCTCCCCAACCGCGCACCCTCCGCCTCTGCCGTCGGGGGTCGTGCCGTCGGGGCCACGCAGCGCCGTCGGGTCGACGACGCTACCACACCGATCCGGGTCGCTGTCGTCGTCGCTCCTCTCCCCCCACCATCCGTGGACCCCGCCGGCACCCATGGATGCCACCGCCATCTCCCCCGCCGTCCGTGGACTCTGCATGCCGTCGACGTCTTCTGCGGGCCAAATTTCGCCTCTGCCTCCGAACAGATCTTCGTCGCCACCGGGGCAACGCCGCCGCTGCACGTAGCGCCGTCAGGTCGACGCCGCCGCCGCCGCACCGATTCGGGTCAACGTCGTGACCGCTCCTCTCCCCCCGCTATCCGTGGACGCCGCCGTTCATGGACTCCGCCGGCACCCATGGACGCCGCCGCTCCTCTCCTCCCACCGTCCGTGGGCGTCGCCGTCGACATCTCCTATGGGCTCCGCTGGGGTCCATGGATGCCACCGCCGCCGCTTGGTGGCGAGCAGAAGGCCGGCTCCCCTGCCATCTCGTTGTCGAGGTATTCTGCCAATCCCTTTTCCGCCGTCCTCCCTTTTCCGATCCGCTTCTTCCGATCCGCTTCTTGTGACTCCATTCTCTCCTTCCGTTGGCAATCCTACTTATTGGGACAACCCTACTTAGATGTAGAACACTTGATTAGCCAATCCTACTACTTGGTTTGATTATTTGATTTGGCCAAGTTATACATGATCAATTTTACTGCTCAAGGGCTTGTAAGCTGCACAACAAAAATTCATGGTGTGTAACAATGTGATACTTTTGATAAGATTTTAGGGACCTTCTGTACGCAAATGATCCATCTGGTGGAACTATCATGGCAACACCTGATGCAGGTAATGCAAGATCTTAACATTCGTCTTCAGCCTCCAAATGTTTGAGTGTCTACACGTACTAATTAAGCTAGGTTCTTCTTTAGTAGTTTCAATTGGAATGCAGTATGCTAATGGAGGGAGAAGAAAGGGAGCTATCTATCTGAATCCTGACAAAACTGAAACCTATTACTGAATGTTACAATCTGCCTTGCGCATAATTACATGGTGTGCATTTAATTATTATTGAATGATCTCCTAAATTTAGTCCATGCACGTTTCTGTCAAGCCGCAGCCACGCCGGGGCCGCACTGCCGGAGCGATGGCCGCCCCATCTTCCAACGCCACTGAAATCAAGTCCGCCGCAGCCTCCATACATTGTCCAGATCCATGCAGCAGTGTCTCTTCTATGCTTTCATCGATTCATTAGTTTTGTGCTGTGTACAAATCGCCATTTTTTATTGATGCGTACAGATTGAAAGTTTTTGATCCCCAAGCATTGTGACAAATCCCCATCTGTTTCTGAAGTACCGTGATTTTTTTAAATGATGTGGTTGATTTACTACTAAATTTGGAAATGACAGAACTTGGTCAATGTTATACTAAATTCATAGGTTTACGTTAATTACTTATCAGGAAGTGTTTTTCTTATAAATCATTGTCAGTAATTTACATTCAATTTCGCTGTGTTAACTTATGTGGTTCATTTGTACTCGTGTTCTTATTTCTTTTAACTATACTTCTCAGCTTTCAATTAGTATAGAACAACACTAAAAATAATCCTTCTCATCTTGGTCACCACATTATGTGTTCGTGCTAGGTTTAATGCTGCCAAAAATAGTCAGTGTGGTCTCTATCATAGATATGGGTTTTGGTTCTCTTTCAGATATCAACAGATATGTCAAGATCTATTTTCATTTTCCAGATAAACCTTTTCCAGAGCGTGTGAGCAGGTTAATAGCTCCTGAAAAAAGTTCAATACCAACGCTATCTCCAATTTAATGAATTAGTAGTGCATAACTGTTATTTTAAATGTAGAATTTCAGATCATGTAGTAACTGGTCATCATTATGAAATGATGATCTTACATTTTGTTGCTATTGTTTTCCTTGAATATCAGGTAAGATTTTGCGATTTTGAATCTCTGAGAAAACAATACTTCATAGAAGAAAATTGTGCCGGAATTGTTTCTTCAGTAGCAGATTGTTATCTAGGAATGACTGGCAAATACTTTGCTAATGATTAGCAGATTGTGGCTAATGGCTTTGCTCTCCATAAGTTGCAGGTTAGCCCAGAGCCCCACACTGTAACAACAGTAGGCTTTTCACCTTTTGAACTGTAAGATGAACATCACATTCCTTTCAATCCTCATGAGCAATTTGTTTTTAGTTTACCTTTGTATTCTTCCTAGATCTACATCCCTATCAATTGGTTAAACAAATTGGAGAATGGTCTAATGATACTTATTTTGTATTGCTTTGGATACTGCAGAGTGATGAATATCAAGCAACAGGATGCTACAAAATGTTATGCTCGGGATTCATCCAGATAAACAATCAAAGGAACCGTAGAGGGATGGGGGCCCCTTCAATCAGGGGAGGCTTTTGTAAAACATTACGAGGCATTTATGCTTATCTTATCTGTTTCTTTTGGGCTACCATTGCTGTTTAGTTGAATTCATTTGTATATCTTTGAGCCTTATTGGTGCCATTTGTAGACCAGAACGTGCATGGCAAGAAATATCCATCCTCAGTATTCTTTAGTACCGTTATGTGACCTTTTGAACTTGATAGAACATTGCTCTTTCCTCCTCCAAGAAAACATGATAAACAACATGTGTTTTGGTTATTCACATTCAATTCTGCTCATACTGACTGGTAAGAAAACAACTAAATTTTAACACCTGATTAGCATAATAAGTACAAGCTGATTAACTAGCAGTGTTTATCAACAATAAATGAGTATATATCTGTTGCAGTTTGTGAATTTTTAGCTGAATTGTTTTCTAATGTTTGAAATGTGGGTTTTCAGATTTGTGGTACTTTCTTATGCTCAAGATATTATGGAATATGGACTTCTAAATTTGCATTTTGAAAGCCTTGTTAATATGCATTTCTGCAGAGATTTCTATATATGCTTCTAAAATAGGAGACCATGCTGGTAATAACATATAGCCAAGGTGACCTTTTTCTCATGCGCATTACTTATGTTGGCTGTTCAACAACCTTTCTATCGCAGTTCCTGCATCCACTAAACAAAATTCATGTAACTCTGTCAATAGTGATTGGTTTTTTCCTTCCTCCACAATTTGGAATGCCTCGCTACCTTCTGCATCAGGTACGAAATGCATGATACCTTCGATTAGTTTGTTCAATTTACCCAAATTATTAATGATTAAAGGATGGATTACTTATGATGACTAATGATGGAATCATAGTTTAGCATTAAGTGTAACCGTTAGAAGTTAACGTTGACCCAATCAGTAAAAAATATTTCAGAATGATGGCATCGTTGACGAATTTGGGTTGTTTAGACAATATTTGTAATGCAAGACGGCAAATGAGCTGCGATGTAAAATTGGTTCTCTTTGCAAGGATTTTGTGCTTGGACATTGCTTATGACCACGTCCAAGTAGCATCCTTGGACAAGCATTAGTTTTGGTAAGCAATCTGGGTTTGAATTGCATTGCCCTGAATTAGTGTTGTAGGAGATTCCCTTCCTTACTTTGACTACTTGTCGTGTGATTAGTGTCGTGACCAAGGGTCCTACACCTGAAATATGATATATTATTCCTTATGCTGTCATTGTGCAGATTAACCATTGCTAATCCCAAATCCTGTAAGTTAACATGCAGATTAACCATTGCTCTTACCTATTTTTGATTGACAGAACAAAAGATTTAGATTGTTGATGTTTTTTTAAAAAAAATCTGCAGTTGGGAGAGCAGTCAGTATGGCTTCTTCATTTTTCGACAATCTGATGTGTTCACTCCACTTCCCTCTCGTGCAGGCAAAGAAATACAAGATTGTATTGAGCGTGTTGCCATGAATCCAGTCGATGGCAAAAAAGAACCTCCTGATGTTCGTGCCATTGAACTTGGCAGCATTATAGGTGAACATAATGATTCTATTATTGCTTAATTCAAATACCCAGCGTAAGTGGCATTCTTGATGAGGGGATGTTGAGTCAATGCCTTTTGTTGAACCATTAGGTCAATTTTCATATTTTATTGGTAAGAAAACATCAAGTCCATCCCTGAGCATGACAATTTTCCTTTTGGCGTGGTCCTTTGTAGAGTTTCCTTTGGGCCTCAGTTGATTTGTTCCTGTTGTGTACTGTAGGGCATGTATACTTCTTTTTGGTTCACATCAGTTTTCTTCCTGTTCTGAATATAGTTGGTGAATATGTGTCATCATATATTTGATTTTAGTACGCTCGTAACGTTAAATCCACTGAATAAATTATTAACTAACGACTAGCTCAAAGAATTTGGCTAGGATAGTAGGAGTGCATAGAAAACATTAATGTCAATAGATATGAGCTCAGCTGTGTTTTCAGCAGGATTTTTTTACTGTACTCATGAGTTATATGTGAGTCTAATATTGCTCCCTACTTTTTAAATGTCAAATACATATAGGTTTGCAAGGTTTTAATCTCAAGCCATGTTTAATAATGCCCTTATGCACATTTGTTTTCTTCATGTTCTTTTCAGAAATGAAGTGATAAGTAGAGGGAGCATGCTAAAGGGTTGGCAGGTATTACCTTTTCTCTTAATTGCAGTGACCCATTTGCTTAACGTGATAACTGATAAGGTATGTACACATGAATTTGTTTGTCCATTTAGTCATCAATCACAACAATATTCATTCATAAAATGATCTGTTGAAAGGAAACTATTCACATATGTAGGTAGACTGGATGCACTTTGTTGCCTTTGACCTTTTGACAAGGATAGATTCATAGCTATGTTATGCATGCTTGTGTCACTACTCAGCACTAACAATAGACGACACATGATGTTATTGAGGTCATGGATGGTGGAATGACGAACTTCACAGCACAAATTCTGACTCAAGAGATGAAGGGCCAACCTCCAAGGAATTTTGATTGTGTTGAAGCCTGGGTGATAAGCCATTATCTGCTAATGCAAAATATGTAATGGAGATTTATAAAATGCATACAGAAGTTTTCAAGAGAAATGGCCATCAACTAGGATCCACTTTGGAACATATTTTCATGTCCATTATTTATTTCTTCATAAACATGATATGAGTGTATTTGTTAATCTTTAAAGAATTGTATATTGTTTCTGAAATTCTTCAATATCATACTATAGGAGTTGAGAATTTTTATTTTTCACGGTTAGTAAGAGGAAGGAAAATCGCACTGAAACACTATTATGATTTATTAGCATTGCTCATAGAAACTGAATTTTTTTTATATGTTTGTCATTGCTTTCACACAATATAATTGTATTGGATGTTTTTTTATGTATTACGCTATCAATATTTGGATGCCCATAGCAACGCACGGGCACGTTCCTAGTGGATTCTAAATTAATATTTTCACTGGATGAAGTGGACACTTTGATGGAAGGGGGTGAGATGCATTTGCAAAGTGCTCTGGTTACATCAAAATTGGGAATAATGGAGATTTCAAAACTGACTACACGTGATATGGTAGATACCTCTTATATCAGTTTTTCATATATTTCTTTTTAGTGTGATGTTTGATTTATTGTATGTCATGCACATGTCAGCTTCTGGTGCCCTTGGTCAACAAGGAAAATTGTGCCTTGTATTCATTTGCTACCAAAGGGAAAGATATGAAAATATGTGTTATCAGCGTAGCTAAAAATGTTCTGAGTAAGGCTGCAAAGAAAAAGCTACTTGATAGGATGATTAACCTTTTAAAATATAATGATTTTCGAATGAAACGGATGTGGAGCATAAATTCTTTCAAGACAGCTGAAGTAATCCTTTCTGATGAAAAAAAATGTTTGGATTCTATCTTTTGAAATTCATTGAAAGTTGGGATGGGACAAGGATTCACGGAATAATTGATAAGGTGATTTATTCTTTAACTTTGCCGTTTGACAAAATGTTTACATAAAAAACAACTGAGAATAGGTTTCATAAGTACCTCTGCTCTAAATACTCTCTTTTAAGCAGGAGACCATTGAATATTTTCGACTAGTTCTGCTGGAGAAGGTTCTGGGCAATCCAGATAACAAAGCTCGTATTCCTGAGAATATCAAGAATTATCTCCCCTGTAATTGTAGACGACACAAACTCCTTGGTGAAGTGTTAAAACTTCAGGACACTTGGTACAAACACTTGTCTTTATCACTGATCGATTCTTGTTTCTTCCATTAGTTTATCTGCTAGAACTAAAAGCAAGTTATATGATTTTGCAGTGGCAACATATTTTAAAGCCCCAAATATGGTACTGTACTTTCCAAGGACCTGGCAACTACTTACATTGACGGAAATGATTTGTCCGATGATTTTTTTGACTGTGCTGTTAAATTTATCGTTGATGATCTTTCTCCAAAAGATTCGAAATTTATATTTACAGTGACTCAGACAGTAAGTGTCATCTCTATTGCAAGTTGAATCTTTTTTAATCCATGAATATACATTATATATATATATATATTGATTTTTTTTGTTACTGCAAGCAATTTTTGCTAGCCGACTATTGGGACTACTCCACCTTCACAACTTTGATGAATTTGGATCATGAGATGCGACAATCGACTGTTTCTGCCAAAGTGGTAAGCGTCTTGAATTCAGCTCTCTTTTCTTTTGACAGCTAAAATGATGCCCACATGTAAAAGAAACCTAACCCAGTCGTGGAGTAGTCATCATGTAATCAAAATTTTATTTCTATCTTTTGATACTATGAAGACTAATTTATTTCAATTTGTCAGATACTGGTGCCAGTGCTAGCACATTCACACTTCACTTTGTATGTGTTCAGTATGAACAAGAAGTCCAGAAAAATATATATTTTGGATTCTTTAGAAAGGGATTATGAAGGAGACGGAATGGAAAAGCGAGATGTGCATCATGAGGCTACAAAAAAAAGATTGCTGGTAGGATGAGTATGTTTTTTAGGGATACCTATCCGCAACTGGAAATGAACTGGAGAGAAGATGATTATGTGTACTTTAAGGTCACAGCCCAGGGAAACAAACAATATTGTGGATTCCATGTTTTGAAATATTTGCAACTTTGGACTGTGGAAGGATTACTTAGCATAGTTGATACGGTGAGTTTTTTAAAAAAACCTTTTCCGTTCATCAGTTTGTCTTTTCTTCATTATTAACGGAAGAGCAGAATCAGTTTTTGCTATGACTAAATAAAGATTAGAGTACATGTGGGTATAATTTTATTTGCTCTCTAACTATTTCTTTGTTGTAAGCAGGAGATGATTGAGGAATTTCGTCTAGAGCTGCTAGAAAAACTCCTCTCGCATCAAAGTAATGACACTGTTATTCCTGAGCAGATTAAAAAATATCTCCCATGAGACCACTGAGGCACAACTATGGATGGCAATGGGTTGGGTTCGGAGCAGATATCCGCGGATTTTGGGTCCCTGGGTTGTGGGTTTGCTTCAGATTTTCGCCCACAGGTTCGCGGATTCGGATATCCGCAACGCTTCGGGTTTGGGGCGGATTTTAGATTTCGCCCACGGATGCCCATTGGAGCTCCGCAAATTTGCGACTCTTTTTATTTCACAGGGTGAAGATGATTCCACCATAATTGATGAATGATAAATTGTCTGTTGTTATTCGTTTGGAGGACTATATATGGATGTTGATTTGTGTTTTCCACTTTTATTGAACTTGTAGTGTGCTGAATTGTATTGTTGCATACTTCTGAAACAATTTGGACAGTGTGTGATGTACTGATGTATTCTGTGCTCTTGTTTTTTATGAAGTTTTTTTCCGGATTTTGGATTATCCGTTGGGTTATCCTTGCACAGCAGCACACGGAAGGCAACGCCATGCACATTTGGCTAAAAAAAATGGCTCATGGTGATGATATTATGTGGTTGCTGGCTGATGACTCATCTGAACTTCAAAATATACGACACATAAAAAAATCATCTCCAACATTATCTATATTTTGATCCTACTTTATATATTTTTTCAACATAATCATATATGCACAATTTATTTGATTTATCTTAAATTTATTTTTAGCATAAAGATGGCAACAGGCAAACATAATCATATGCACCATAATCATATATGCACCATTTATTTTCAACATAATCAGCCTACACCTCTACGCCGCCGCGGCCACTGTTCCAGCATAAAGATGGCAACAGGCAAACAGCCTGCGGAGACCCAAGTACCGTGGCAAGACCCTAAAGCCGAGAGATTGTGCAACCCTGCAACAGTGCTCGTGTAACCCAAGTTCCATAGGTCCATTACCGTCTTGCAGAAAGATGGTGTAACCCTGGAAGTTCGCAACACATCGCGCAAGCACATGCACTTGTACTTGCACTGCACAACACCTTACCTGTCACTTATTAAGGCGCTCGTTTCTGCGTAACCATATATACAGTGTTTGGGCATTACTACTCCGTTGGACCATGCCATATATATACTAGGCACTGCGGCGGCGGCGAACCGGCTCCTGACCCACACCGTCTCCAAGGGCGAGGTGTTCGTCTTCCCGCGCGGCCTCCTGCACTTCCAGCGCAGCGTCGGGGCGGCGCTCGCCGTGGCGGTGTCGGCGTTCGGCGCCATGCCGGTGGTGCCCACTGACGTGCTGGCGCGGGTGTTCCGGATCGACGCCGGGGTGGTGGAGTGCATCAAGTCCATGTTCCCACCGCCGCCGAAGTGGTCAATCGCGCAGGACCGATCTGCAAGGACGGACGTGACTCGAACAAGGGTGGTGCTAGCGTGGGGCGTGAGGTAGCCGGTGTGGCCCCTCCTGGCGTCACGTGAGGCCGTCGCCGCCGCCGACTCCGGGCCGCTGCCGGGTCCCCTCTTGGGCTGGGTGGGCCGCCGTCGGTGTCCGCCCCTCCCTCCGCGCCGCCGCCGTCGGTGTCCGCCGCCTTCCTCGACCTGGGCCCAACCCACCGCTGCCGGCCGCCGCATCTGTGAACACTCCCCTACGACACGACTACCTGACGGAAGATCGGGCACCCCCGTTCCCATCATATGCAATTATGCATGGGGCTCAACGTGGACAATGGTGAAGACACCAAGTCTGGGAGGTGCCAGAATAGCGCGGTCAGGGTGATGACATGTCGGGGCGGCACGGGCGCGACTATGAGGCCGGGAAGGTGGGGATGACAATGAGGTCGAGAGACGTAGAGGACGGCGAGCGAGGTCGGGGTGACATGTGTGCGATGAGAACTATGGCGTGACCGGAGAAGGCGAGGTCAGTCAGATGGCGGTAAGGTTCGAAAGGCGCGGACGAGAACGTTGGCGGAGCGTTGAGGTTGGGAAGGGGTGACGGTGTGGCCGAATAGACCATGATATAAGCATTGTTTTCTCCCGTTGCTGCATGGTGCCAGGCTTATTATGTATGCGTAACCTGCACCGGGTCTGTTACGCACCGTCCATGCTGCACCGCAGCACCGGTCGTGTCCGCGTTACCTGCACCCGCTCGGTTACGCACCATCCAGGCTGCAACCTCCAGGAATACGCACGCGCACATATAGGCTCCGGATGTATGCGTAACCTGAACCCGCTCGGACTCGGTTACGCACCTTCATGCTGCAACACCGACTGGGTGGTGTCGATTCGGCGCGTAAAAAGACATGCCAAGTAAAAAAAGAGTTCATCTCCAACAGTTTGGCATAATTTATTTGTCAAATCTAGATTTATCTTACATCAGGAACCCTGAGAGAGAAACAAAAATATGTTTCTACCCTTCCACCTCTTGAAACATAAATCAGGAACCCTGAGAAAAAACAAAATTATTTTTATACCCTTCCACCTCTTCTGTTACGGAAGGATGCACCGCGGATAGCTGCGCGCATATATACGCGCGGGGAGGGGAGGGATGCCAAGTTGCTATTGATGCCAAGTTGTTTCGCCAAACTGTTGGATGCTAATTTTTCATGTTTTGCCAAAATTAGGTGGATGCCAAACTAAGATAGCAAACTGTTGGAGTTGCTACCTGCACCCGCTCGGATTAATTATATACAACAAAAATGCAATGTATGGTTTGCGTAACCTGGACGAGTAGATTACGCAGGAGCCATGCTGTTTGAATGTGTGATGCAAAGTGCAAACACCTGGGTATAAAGTACCCGACAACAGTTCAGTAAGATCAAAAAATTTCTTCAAGCAATGGAACAGTTTAAATGTCATAGCCCATTCACTAGGAGTGATTTTTTCATACATATATGTGGATTTCTATCTTGTTGACACATCAAGTGAAATGCCTTTCAATTGTTGATGAGGACAGAGATACCTTTCAATTGTTGTACTTGGAAAGCCAAAATCCCCTTAAAGATAAAAATCTTTCTCTGGTATATTAGAAAAGGTGTAATCTTGACCAAAGATAATCTAGCTAGGAGGCAATGGAAGGGGTGCACTAGTTGCTGCTTTTGTAGTAGGGAAGAAACTATTCAACACCTCTTTTTTTAATAGCCAAAATCCCCTTAAGATGTTGTGGATGACAATATCTATTACATTTGGTATTAGAGCACCTGCAAATATTTCTAATCTCTTTGGTCCTTGGCTTAGAAGTTTTTCAAATAAGCAAAGGAATCAAGTGTTGATCGGTGTGGCAGCTTTTTGCTGGGCTTTATGGCTCTGTAGGAATGAAGTTGTGTTCCAAAGATCAAAATTTGTGTCAATTTTACAGGTGATGTTTAGAGGAACATTTTGGATAAGGAGCTGGTCCATCTTATCCAAAGAAGAGGAAATGAGCATTTTGAAGGGAGCTGAGGATGCCGTTGGTTAGAAACAATGTCGTTGGAGTTTTTTAACAAGAGTGGATGGAATGTTTGGAAAGCGAATTATGGACTAGTCGCCGGTCTTCAAGTGGTTTGGCTAGAGTGTTTCGTTTTAGTTTTGAGACTTGTGTGGTTCCTGGTCTGAACTTGTAAGTTTTTCTTTTCATGCCTTGTTATGTTGATCACCTGTAAGGCGAACTTGTACAGGACTTAGATCCTGGTGGGTTACAGCTTTGTGGCTATTGATGTTTTCGCTGGCTGCAGGCACTTGCGAGAGTGCTGAGGCCGGAACTTTTGTTCCTTAATCTAAAAAAAAGTGAAATGCCCTTGTTTGTATCTAGCTCACACTCAGTTGCACGCTTCATAAGCTCCTCCCTTTGCACGGATCGCGGTCAGTTTACACGCGGGATACGGTGCCAGTCGGGACGAGAATTGCCCGTTCCCATTTACTACATCCCTAGCTAGCATAAAGATGGCAACGGGCAAACAGCCCGCGGAGACCCAAGTACTGTGGCAAGCCCCTAAAGCCGAGAGATTGTGCAACCCTGCAATAGTGCTCGTGTAACACAAGTTCCATAGGTCCATTACCGTCTTGCAGAAAGATGGTGTAACCCTAGAAGTTCGCAACACATCTCGCAAGTACATGCACTTGCACTTGCACAACACCTTACCTGTCACTTATTAAGGCGCTCGTTTCTGCGTAACCCTATATACAGTGTTTGGGCATTTACTACTCCGTTGGACCATGCCATATATATACTAGGCAGGATATCAACGGACAGATCTGAAAGTATGAAACACGAGTGCCGTGCAAAAAGAGCAGCGGCAGATCTACGGTTGTCGCGTCCGGTGGCAGACGGCCGTGGCGCTGCAGATCATAGTGGCGCACAGGGGACGTCCTGTGCTGGCAGAAGGTAATCTGGGTATGCAAATCTGTGCCTCTATTGCTGCTTTGATTTCTAATGTTTTCGTTGGGGGTGGGGAATTGGGGATTCTGAAACCGGACTTTGCGGAAATCTCCAAGTTTCGTAGTCAGATTCACATCGATCAAATTGATTGATTTGAAATGGTTGGTATTGAGTCTAAGAAATAGTGTATCATTATATATCTATATTGCCTAACCGTTCATCGTGGCAAGCCATGCAACCGGAAGGAAGTCGCTGGTGCCCGGAGGAAGGCGACGGAGGGGTCGACTGGATCAGCAGCCTTCCTGACGAGCTGCTTCTCAAGATACTTGGCCATCTATTCGACCTACGCGAAGCTGCCCGTACCACCGCCATTTCCCGCTATTGGTGTAACCTCTGGAAGCGGCTTTCCAATTTGGATTTCAACGATGTCGACCCAGATTCTGTCGAAACCGTGCTCGCACAGGTCACCAGCCCTGTTTTGGACAGGCTCGGCGTCTCCTTCAGGACCCTAGTGGCCTCCCAGCGCGTCACTTCACTTCTCCACGCTGCTGCAATTCTGGTGCCCGAGAGTTTCTCAATCCGCGCGGTGGTCCATTTAGAGGGAGATAATGTCATCAGGCTGCCTTGCTATAACCAAACTGTTTCCTTGAAGCTTCACGCGGAGAATTTATGCTTTGGGCCACCACGATCCGACCAATATACCATGCTCAAGAACCTGTCCATGGTCGGGGGCTGCATGGACCCTGCTTCTATGCTCCCCATATGCCCATGGCTTCGTGTGCTCGAGATCAATGACTGCTGGGCGCTTGATATAGTGAAAGTTCACTCATAGTCGCTAGAGGTGCTCTCTTTGCACACCACAACAGATTTAGAGACCATCAACCGTATCGACATTGATGCCCCCGTGCTTAAAGACGTGAAGGTGCGCATTAACACGGATTACAATTTCAGCATATCTTTCTTAGCTCCTGCAGTAAAATTTTTTTCCTGGGAATGCTATGGTAAAGCTTGGTTTGGTGATTTGTGGGTCCTCGAAACCATACGTGAGCACAAGCTTCATGCTTGCTATGTATTATCTTTGACAATTTTGTGCCGGGTGAGTCTCCTGCTCTTCTTAATCTTATGTTTATTTTCTATATAGTGCCAAACTGTTATGCGTGTAACTTGATATTGTCTGTTTAAATGGCATTCAAACATTGATTTTTTTCATGTGCAGTGTTCGTCCCCACACTATGATCCTCGTGGTGGTTGGAGCTTTGTGCAAGAGGTAGAGTTACTTCCAGCAACCAACTTTTCCATTTTGGAGTTGGATCTAGAAACAGAGGGACATGCTTATGGTCCATTGGTATTGCACCTGCTTTGGATTCGACCAGTTATACAAAGGCTTAAGGTGACCCTATCAGTAAGCAAGGTATCCATTGCGATCATCGGTGTCATGTAAACCTTCTTAATAATTTAATTAAGTCTATCATGTTAAATTTACTTTCAGGTGGGAGAATCATGTGAAACAAATTGCCCCCGCGAACAACCTAATAACAAATGGATACATGATAGTGTTGCTTTGAGCCTTTGACTGATCTTGAAGAGGTAGAGATTGTGGGCTTCAAAGCAAAAGATCATGAAATTGATTTCTTTAAACTATTATTCCAATGTGCAACAATGCTCAGGAGGGTGACTTTGAAAGTGACAGGCAAGATATTGCTAAGTAGCGATGGATATAATAAAACCTACAACATCCATAAGGAGTATCCCCATGTGGTATTTTATGTTGTTGGGATCCCCATTGTTGTCGGGGCTGAGGGCGTGACGGTAACTAGAGCTGCTCTTGCTGGGTCAATGGGTCCCCATACCCAGTTGCACTACGAGGTGTTCACCCTGTTGAAACAATCCCTGCATGACCGCTTCGATTCCTTGGACACCCAAACTAGCCAACTGATATCACAGGTCCATGCGCTGCGCGGGCATGGGACTGAGCTGTCGGCAGAAGTGCAGGCGACACTGGTGGACGCCCACGCTATCCTCATGGACGCCAGGGAGCAGTTCACGGAAGCTTTGGAGACAATGTGCCACTCCTTTCCCCGGATCGGCAGTCAGCTGGTGAATATTTGCCTTGTTGCTGATGCCTTGGATAGGTTGCTAGACGTCCTCGCAGCAGGGGAATGCATCCTGGACTGTGTTGTTGCATATTGTGGCTGCTCCTGCTGGGATGCTGGTGGTGGTGCCGGCTAGTCCGACAACCAACGATGGAAGGAGCGGGCGCACCTACCCTGTTCAAATGCGTAACAAAGTTTCAGTGGGTTTTCTTTTTTCCTTCTTTTTTTGTTGTTGAGAATAAAGTTCCATCGGAAGGAGCATCTATGTATTATTATAATACAAAAGTATATAATACAAACGTATTAGGAGTCACCACATTAAGTTCCTCCCCTAGAGGGTGGTGCTTATAACCTATTATAATACATAAGTATTAGGAGTCACCACGTTCCTCCCCTAGACGGTGTTGCTTAACCTAGTCGGTGTTGCATCAAGCTGCACGGATGGTGCGTAACCTTTTAGGTTATGTATTCGCAAAAAGAAACCTTTTAGGTTACGTGCTGAATCGACATGATGTAGTGGGTGTTGCACGCGCCATGCAGAACGGATGGTGCATACTGCGTTGTGCGTAGCCGAACCGTGCATAACTGAGCTGGTGCAGGTGATGCGCAGAATCGACACGACCGGATGCAGCGTGCATTTTGCGTAACCGACACCGTGCATAACCCATATCGCAAGTTCATTTTTTTTTGAGAATACCCATGTTGCAAGTTGGTAATTACCAGTTAGTTTAAGTACAGTATTACTAGGTGATACCCCGCGAGTTGCTGCGGAAATTTCCTAAAAGACACTAAGCTGAATAATTGCATGCCATGCGTTCAAATGGGATTAGACACTGGCGCAAATATGGTAGTAGTCTCGTAAAGAAAAGGCATATCGAAGAACAGCACATCTCTGTTCCATCCATTACACAATCGCTTACAATGCCATATAAGGCCTCAGCCAATGTAAGTCATTCTCATGAAACAAGACTTGTAGACAGTTATAATCGACGCCGACCCAAGTGTTCCTTCAATGATTTCGGGAGCTCTGCATGGTTTAGTGTATGCGTGATCATTTGTTGCAGCAACCTTTCATGATAGTTGGTGGCCCATTCGTGTCGGTATGAAAATATTGTAAACACAGCATGCCAACATTTGCAAGAACGAATATTAGTACGGTTTTGAGTATTGCTATATATACACATCAACAAACTCATCGAATTAGTAATATTAGATCCGTCCCAGTTGGTCATGAAGTGTAGGATGTATAGTCCAGAAGCATTAGTAGCCTCTTCATGCCTTGGGACATCTCCATACACTATCGGTTCCTTGGTCCAGTCGATACCCAGTTCAGGACATATACCCCTGACAATTCTATCACATTTGGTTTTCTTGTGCAGCCTCCAGTTCTCTTGGTCTTCTCGTTTGACCGGGTCCAGTATAGTGACTCTGATCCCAACCTCCTCGTTCATCCCAAAGGAGTATAATGTCCAATTATCATCAAATACTGGCAGGAGCAGCTGTTTAAACATGGCCTAGTTAATAAACATGTATTGATAAATGTTGCTTCCGCATTTACAGTTGAGGTAACATATAGTAAGCATTACCAAACTGCATAGCTCTTGGGAATACGGCGTTACCACACTTCTAAACTTCTCAGTGAAATCTGATATATTGTCTTCCCATGTGGAAGCGTCTACATTTACCAAAGACCGCTAAAAAAAGGATCAAAAAAAAATTTCAAAGCAATTACAAGTAACAATGCACCACAAGAAATTATATATTGAAACCTGGAAGAACCAACCCAAATTGAAGCAGGTATTATTATCTTCCAACCAGCATGACTTTCCTTAGACTCATCATGTGAGATTATTTTTATTCCCCAATCAATAAGACGAATGGTCTGGCGACCAGTTTCCTTGAAACATGGAATCAATTCGTGGGCACTGATCCTATAACTTGAATCCTCTGAACGAATTAATGTTGGACTGCACAAATTTTCATGCAATGGTTATAGACTTGAATTAGAAAGAAAATTTGTATACTTATCAACATCTTTTTCTAAGATGATCATCGCCTACCTTTGGCTGTCAAGTTTCATAATAGCATTGAAGAGATTGACATGATCTTCAGTGTTCTGATGCAATTTTTTAATTGTCCTCTCTCATTGGCTTTTTCACTGGAAATTGAAACTGTTTTCTTTTCCGTCCTCTTTGCCTCCGCTCACCATATTCACCTTGTCAGCGTGAAGTGGCAATGACGACGTCGCAGGAACCTTACTAAATTGGCAAGATACACCCTTGCACGCAGTCATTGTTTCAACTTCTTCCACCAGCTTTGGATCTTCCATGGGCTGTAATGATCATGATGATGTACCATATCACAAATTAAGTTTTCCATAAGTACATCTACCTTTCAAGAACAATGGAGTACAATGAACATTAAAAATTTAAAAACTATGACTATGGAATATCACTGAACTGAATTGAACAGAAATGCACGATGTATTGTAGATCATGAAGATATTATATTAACCATATTACCTGTGTGAGTTGTAAGTTTTGAATGTTCCCATTTCGTTTCATATCTACATCAGCAGACACTGTTCTGAATAGATTGGTAACTTGAAAAGAATGACCAGTTTCCTGAAATGCAAATATTTCAATATACAACTGTCAGTGTTGTGTTATCAACATTAAATGCTTGAGATTTATGGGTACCAGAATGTAGCTAATCTATTAAAATCCAAATAATCTTGTATAGTAGAGTATCACGGTGCGGGGGTGGACATAGGTTATAGTAATTGCCCAATGAGTTTTGTATTGTATAAACATTCATACTGTACCAATTCACACGGCAATTGCAATAGCAATTTCCCCTTGGGCTATTCAGATGATAGACAAGCGTCGGAGAGCCTTTCTCTGGAAAGGAACGACCTCTATATCGGGCGGACAATGCCTACTTGCTTGGCCTCTGTAGAGCTCTCCACATGGATTACGGCAGGCTATGCTAGCCTTTAGGTCCTACAACAAGAGGAGGCCGATACAATCTTGGGTCGCCGAGCTTTGTTGCTCACTTGAGATGTTTTAGCTCTGCTCTGGTTTTGCTGTTTCTTATGTCAGGTTGTTTCCTTTTTTTTAGTGTTTCTCTACCAGTTATCCTTAGTCCCCTTGATCGGCCAAGTGTTGTTTGGCTGCATCAGGAACTGTTTGGAACTGCTTTCCTCTTAATGAAATACATGCCAAGGCACGGTCGCGAAAAAAATACTGCAGAGTGATGACACCAAAAGAATTGTTTGTTTGTTGATCCAGAATCTTACCACAGCACCATTGGTTCTTGATGTGTCCACAATACTTGGATCTGGTGCCATTTCAGGTTTTGCAGAACAAACAGTGTGCATCACCATGTCTCCATTCACAAGATCTTTTCCTCTATGCTGTGACAGAGAACACAAAAAGATTAAGTATGTACCTATCATGAAAGACAACAATAACATCCGGCACCATCATTCTACTAGTGTCATCACTGTATGATGAGGTCGATTCATCTTGTGAAAGTGGGTGTTGTTCCTTTGACAATTCCATATGGAAAATTGGCTTATCAACACTCATGGATATTTGTCGCTAAATGAAATGTCTTAGGAATCCAAATCTGAAATTCAAAATTCATAGAAGGGAAAAACTGTGAATATTGTACCTCCATTTGTTGTTCATAATAAAGTTTTAAGGTATCTGATGATGTGCTCTCTGTAAGAGAGTTGTGTTGCATGTTCTCACAGTCCACACAGTCAGTTGCTTTCGGGGACATGAAGTTTTTTATGTTACCTTCACCATGTTTTATTGGTAATGTACCCTAAAAAATTATTTAAAATTTATTAGAAAGATATGATTTAATTTTAAAAAAATGGTTGAAAAATCTTTGTTATTCTTGCACGAACCTAGCTCAGCATGTTGGACTGTTCTCTGGTCATAGCTGAGTCAGAACGAGTATCACTCTGCTTGAGAATTGCAAAGGCACCAGCCATTCTACAGGCATGTTGAATACTATCGCATTCAGTTTCCTCTAGCAATTCAGTAGGCTGGGAGATATTTGCAGTTCCATCAGGCACAACAAATGTCATCAAGGACCTTTTTTTCATCTTCTTGCTTATGTGGATACATTGGATTAATTGTCAGTACTTACGTCGGCTGAGCAGGGTTACAAGATTTGCATTGATTAGAGAAAAATGTTGGCTGTTACTTTTTCCTTCTTGTTGGTTACAAAAATGAGTGTCAGATCTGGAATGTGTGTGGTAGAAATTTGTAAGAACCACTTTCATTAACAAAATATATGTTCTGTACCATATTCATGTCACTATACAAAGTAAAAGATCCATGGATTGCCAAAAGAAATAATGCATAATCCATCACCTCATTTGCTATTTTGATACCCTGGAATGCCTTTAGAAATGTATCACACACCCCATCCGTCTTCCTCTCGGAAGCTACTGTTGTTTCGCCAAAATCGTTTGCATAACAAGTTTCCTTAACGTTTCGTATCTGCAATATTAAAACAGGAACAATGTTAACAAACAATAAATGGAGCCTAATATATAAATATATAGGCACTAAAGTTACTGGCAGGTGTTCACAGGATGCTTCTACTTGGAGTAGTTGTGCTTCACTCCAAAGTATAAACCGAGGTTCACCAACTAGAGGTGTGATAGTACTACACTGCATCCAGTCAAGGCAGTACAGCTGCTCATTATAAGTTAAAATCAATTAGCACAGATCTATCACCAAAAGTAAAATTGATCAGACTGCAACAAAGATTGTGTGAATATATCGTACTCCAAGGAGATATGTTGATCCAGGGATATAGTTGGCACCCACATGTACATTCTTATTATGTAATGCCTCTTTACCAAGTTTAAAGTTATCGATGATGCAGCCAACCCAATCATAGGTCTTTAAATTATATACGTCAAGGCACACATTCAAATACCTCGTACTGATGTTATTGCCAGTATGTGGGACAATGATCTTGTCAACAATAAGCATAGTCCAACAGGTGATAAAAATGTCATCAGCGGCACCTTCTTTAATTTTCGCCTGCAGTGCTCCGGTAGAGATTCTACGCCTCCCGAATTTATCAGGAAGCACAGCTAGTTTCTTTTGAAATTCAGTTATTCTTTTATCTGTACGACTGTTCTCTTGAATTTTTTTCCACTGCATGGTAATCCAGTTAATCTTGCAATACTAGCTGGGGATAAAGGGATATGTTTACCGTTCCCAAAGTCAAACCGCATGGCTTCTGTGTCAAAGTGCTTCAGCATCCATAACCCCAAGTCCAATAAGGAAGGTATAATTTTCATCTCTAAGAAATTACCAAATACAGTGTCCTTGATCCTCTTGATCTGATGTGATTCCAAGTCTGGTTTGAGGTCTGTCAGCAAATGTGGAGCGCACCTTGTGCTTATCCTCATCTTCTTCAAGTATAAAATACAAGCACACAATTTTATTAGTAATTTATAGAAAAAACAAAAGGATGAAAAAATTGTAGAAAGTGATAGCATGATGTAAGACCATACATTTGATGATTGTGTTTCCTGCAGTGGCACCTTAAAACCCGTGTTTCTCATTGTTGCCGGTAGTGGCTCCTTAAAACCGATGTTTCTCATTGCTGAGGGAACAGTTTCACTGTCTGATGGTGGTTGACTGACACTTTCCACTATCCAGGGATGATGGATCTTTTCAACACAATTAATACCCCTTTGGGGATTTTTCCATTTCATTTTTTCAAAGCCTGGACATCTGCCTATTTGCATGAAACAGCCGAAATGAAGTTATGATCAGAAAAATTCTCGAAATGTACAAAGGTTAACCAAGCTCTACAACGAAGTTTCGGGCGCCAACATTCTTGATATTAACAAGAACAGATAAATTGATACTCCTACCTATTCCTCCGACGCCAGGACAAGGTTTCCCCGCGATTCATCAATCGGAAAATCGACACAGTGGATTAAATATCATACCTTTGATTGCTAAAAAAATATCATACCTTTCATGTGTTTTGTGCGATGGGTGGTCGATGCGTTCCTAACCACGGAGGAATATGATTCATCGTCGCTTTTGTCAAAACCATCGCAGTGGTATGATTCCATCACAGATGAATCGTGTGAATCGTCTACACCGATCATTTTCCTAGATTTTGTTCGCAATTTCGAAGGACACAAGCATCATCATTCATGAGAAAACCCCGAACAAAGGAGTGGAAAATTAGAAAGTATAATATAATGATAATACTCTTACTGACGATCTCGGTGGACGATACCCTGTTGCCAGCAATCAACTGACAGGACGAACAACGTTTTCCAGCAATCCACCAAGTCCACCATGTCCGCCAAGAAAAAGTAAAGAACGAAACAGATCCATACCATGTATATATAGCCAGATCCGGTGGACCCCACAACAGAGATTTAAAAATAAGATTTTAAGTATTTATTGAGAAATTTTAATATCATTTTATGTTAATGAAACGAGAATGGAACTTCCATGCATCCGCATAACTGGAAGCGGTAGTGACGCATGCGCACGATCCCTGCCTACTGCGAGCTACAACTGCCTGCCGTGTGGGTTCCTGTCAAACTAGCATAACCTGCTAGGCGGTGCAGGTTACGGATGATTGAGAACCCGTACCATTGCTCCAGCGTAAGCAGGAGGTTCACCATGCAGCCTGGCTTGTGCGTAACCGACTGGTATCCACAACCTACCGCGCGTGTTCCTCGGCAGCAGTAACCCACAGGATTTGCAGCACGCAGCATGACACCTGCGTAACCAATACCATTGATGTCTCTCTCTATTCGAGAGGAAAAGGTAGCTGGAAAGATTTGATCTAAAGAAAAGGAACCCGTCGTGTTCGCGGCAACCCCGGTGCAGTGTGCGTAACCCAAGCGGCCTTTTACTTTTACATGGCCGTGTGGGTAAGTAACCACGTGTGTTAACCGAGGCGTGCGTGGCAGGTTACTGTGATAACTGCCTATGTTACACAGCCAGCATCCAGTTACGCACGATGCGTGGTAACCAAGCGCTCTGCATTAGCGTGGAGGTTACGCATAACTCAGGTGTACGTAACCCAGCAGTAATTAGATCTATTTTCAGGATTGCTCTTTGTGGGATTTTTTTTTCAAATGCTAGGATTGCATTCTTCCCGGGACGGAGGGAGTAGGTTATTAATGTTTCCTTTCTTTTCGGTTATGCCTTTCCATCGACTGATTGCGTGCGTTACGGCGTGAACGACGGTTTATTATTTCTCTCTCTCTCTCTCTCTCAGGCGGTTTACATTCTCTCCCTCCATTTTGGTAGACCTGCAAGTTCAGATCGCGGAAGCGGAGGAGGAAGAGGTTTTTGCTCATGTCGAGCGCGGTGGAGAAATCGTCTGCTGATGGATGTCCAAGTGTCCCTCATCTTGACAAGCAAGGCGCACCGGACGGCAATGCGACGCCAACGACACAGAGTTCCAATGGCAAATCAACGGTGACTTCCGATGGCAAATCACAATCGACGACGACGTCAAGGAAGCGGCCTCCTAGCGAAGAAAATTTAGCACCTGCGACCGGCAGTGGCCATCCTCGGAGACGGCAGCCCAACAACTTCAACTTCGGTGGCCCATTGTCGTCTACTCCGGAGGTATGTAACACACCATCTAGATTCCATACGACGCATTTATTGATTACTCTCTCTCCGTGACCAGATACCAATCAGTTCTACTTCTACCATTTCTTCGAAGCGCTCGAGCCTATGCATTCTAGGCACGCCGAAATGACTGGCGAATGTCCTTGGGCTGCTTTCAACAGCAAGAAAGAAAAAGCTAGAGTCTATCAAGTTCGACTTCTTGCTACACATCAAACCAATCACCATAGATTGTCCATTGCTGATGTCGCTTGTCAACACGTACGATCCGGATCAAGCTGGTTTCAAGCTTGGTAGCGAGCTGGTCCAGTTGACGCCATCAGATGTGAAGGACATCATGGGTCTACCAATCGAGGGAAAAGAGGTCAATATGACCAGCTGTGGTCGAGAAAAAACAAGGTCGTCACTAACATTGTCTGAGGTTGAAAACAGACTGAAGCAAAAGGACGGGCCTACCGATGATTTGTTTCTTTGAGATTTCTTCATGTTTTGCCACAAGGTTTTATTTGACCCTGATACCAACCCAGCTATTCCAGCAAAAGTCCAGCGGCTAGTCGAGAATGTTGGTGACTTACATTTGATGAACTGGGGTGTTTATACTCTTAAGAATCTACAAGATGGTCTGGCTGCTTACAAAAGGCAAGGGAATAATCCGACACCTGGTAGTACTCCTAAAGGCAGCCTGATCTTGTTGCAGGTAATAAATTTCCATTTCATTACCAGTTTCAGGACTAGTATTTGGATTCACACAGGATATGTTTAACCCTGATTCCTAATCGTGCAGTACTGGTACCTCGAGCATGTCCACGCATGTAGCCACCACAAAATTGATTATCCTGGACAACGAGAGTACCCATTAATGAGGCATTGGACAGAACGTTTAACAAGACTGGAGATTGCCTCAATGGATGGTATCGCTAACGGAATTGTATGTCGTCTATGTCTCTTGCTTGCTAATTACTAGTACTCTTGTAACTGTGGGTTTCATGTCTGACAGTTATTTTCAATCTTTTGTGACAAAAGGTTTTCAAGAAGCTTCCATACAACCGAGAGAAGCAAAACAAACATGATGACATTACTAGTAATGTACCTCCGGACAGAAGCCACGACACCAGTTCACATGCCCAGACATTTTTATCCTCAAACAACGACTCTGCAAATGATGACGATGTTGCTAGATTCGGCAAAAGCAGCGACTACTACCACGGGAATGAGACAGGTGTCACTGTCCACGTATGTACTCACAACTGCATGGTTCATAATTGTTCAGTTTTTTTTTGCAACCAAATTGTTATTTTATATTATTTATGCTTATGTTAGGAAATTTCAAAATTCCTTACAAAATACAACATTGGCACCCCACTGCATCACGGAAATTATTCGCAGGTAAAAGTTCTGTTTATGCCAGTATTTTTTGATATGCCAGTATTTCAGAACTGCATTGCCTATTTTTATTATTAAAGTTGTTGTGCTAACATGACATTTATAAATTCCTTGGCAAATACTCCAACCACGGCACAACACAGCACGACATAAATCACAGCCAGGTTAAATTTCTGTTGTCACATTGTTTAAAAGACATGATTCGACTTGTGAATTTCAGAATTTGTATTTTCATAAATATTATTTTAAGAAATGTTCTGATTCTGACATGACATTCTTACATTAATTGGTAAATACTCTGGCTTGAACACCCAATAGCTTGACGAAAATGATTGCCAGGTACAATCCCTGCTATACAGCACCAGTAATTGGTCCCAATATATAGAAAACAACATCTCCCTGAATAAGTTTATTTGTCATGACAAAACTAGAAAAATTTGTACACACATCAGGGCAGGCACGAGACGACAAATGTGCATAGTCCTGGAGCATACTCTCCTGCCTGTGAATATGACGATGACTACAGCCTGAATGCTAAGGATAAAGAAGTTTTAAACTTTGTCCTGAACAGTTGTGAAGATGCAATTGTCGTCAGTATCAATGACATAGAAATTCCGGTCAAAACATTGATGGGAATGGCTACTGATAAAAAAGGCTGGATCTCCAATAAAGATGGCTGGATGCTTTATGATGTGAGTGTGTTTTATTTATGTTTCTGTTTTGCTCTACATGCAATATGTTACAATGCTGCGTTCTATTTTACCTACTGTACGTCCTAATCTATCACGGTGTCTGAGTGTGACAGGTAATAGATGCGTACGTAGTAGCAAGAAAACAACTAAATGAAAAGGTGGCATACGTCAACACTTTTCTTGCTAGGAAATTACTATCTCCAGAAGAATTGAAATCCTCTCACAGTGGTTGGATTGCCAGAACTGGAGAATACTTCTTTAAATGTGCTATGGTCTGTTCTTGATGCTAGCTTCGACACTTGATAGTACACCGCAAGATTGTAACAGCATTCCTGCATCTCAGGTATATATCCCTGTAAATGTCAGAGGTAATCATTGGGTTCTTCTTGTGTTCAACATCACGATGAAGGAGGTGCAGGTCCTGAATTCGTTAGTTTGTAATGGAACATGGGATGGCAAGATGGAACTGTCGCTGGTGAGTACTCTGTATTATGTAGATGTCGTGCAAATGTAGTTAGCTCTTTCAACCATATGCACCTAATTCTTTGCTTCAGGTACAGTCAGTGCAGCATTGCATTGAAACCTACATTTCACAAAGAAATGTGAGTGGATCTTCAGAGATAGATGTCACCCACCTCCAAAAAAAGATTGATGTCACAAAGTGGGATACCCTACATATTAGAGACATACCAACGCAACAAGATAGGTAAGATATATCGTTGCACTAAAAATATTTACTGTATATAACATATATGTAACATGTGCATTTTGAAGTGCGTCATGTGGCGTCTACGTCATCAAGTACATGATGCATTGGAATGGGAGTACACTTAATGCAACGTTCACCCAAGTCCGTACGCTTGTCCATTTTATTATCATTTCACAATGGATACATTTGTGAATAACGCAGTAAGCTTTTGCGGTCATTTGTTAACTTTAATCTTTAGGAACAAATGGATTCATTTAGGAAGAAGATGTGCTGTAGGTTGATTCTCTCGAAACACAACAAGATTCAGAGACAATCGTACAATACACGTATTCTGGTTGGTGATTAGTGATTAATTTCCTAAGCATATTCAATTACTAGTACCTAGTATATGTGAATTGATCTAATCATAGATATACCTATTATCCTCTGATCACCTTAGGAAACTGAGGTTGGAGTCTCAAAAGTGGACATTCAAGCATGCACAAAGCAACAAGGCAAATCTCCTTCTACCAAAGGAGGAAAAAAAAGAGACAAGTATGGAGATACAGTTGCAAATAGAACACGATCTCAAATGAAGAGGTGATTCACCACCAACATGCTCTTCAAAGATCAAGCGTGTACACCTGAGGAAATAACAATGTTGTAGCCAGATGGTTAAGTGCTGATTAAAAATGGTTAAGTGCTGATTAGAAAATGGTTATGCATTCGTTTAAATTAGTTTTAATTACTCCTATTTGAACTTTTAAATCAGTCCTAAACTCCTAATTATTATTATTCTTTTATGAATGATGAATGGTTTCCTTCAAGTCTGAACCTCTGAATGCGCTGTTCCAAAGTCTCATAACGGGCGTGTCGGGTGTGCATGCCAAACCTGCACCACCTCGGTTACACACGTGGACGCCTTGGGATACACGGCTCGTGAGTAACCGGTTGGGCGCTGCAAACAAATACGTGTGTCGTGTGTGCGTGCGTAACGCAAGCGGGCCTTTTACTCGTCGCTACAGATTTATGCGTAACCTTCACCGGGTCGGTTTTACGCATGTGTGTGCGTAATAACAAATATAGGCTCCAGATGTATGCGTAACCTTGACCGGGTCGATTTTACGCGTGCATGGTGCGTAGTAACGTGAACCGGTTACGCACTATCCACGATTCCACGCTGTATCCGGTGGTGTCGATTCGACACGTAAGCTGGACCCACTCGGTTACGCACCATCCACGCTGCATCTGGTCGTGTCAATTCGGCGCGTAACCTGCATCCGAGAGGGTTACCCACGAGTGGGTTCAGGTTACCCATACATCTGGAGCCTATAAGTGCGCGTGCGTATTGCAGGCGGTTGTAGCCTGGATGGTGCATAACCGAGCAGCCGGTGCAGGTAACGCGCAGAATCGACACCACCTGATGTAGCGTGGGTAGGTTACGCATACATCTGAAGCCTATTTGTGCGTAACACAGTCGGTGTTGCAGGAATAATGCAGCCTGGCTGCGTGCTAGCTAGTGGTACAACCAACAGAGGCTTGCGTAACCGAGAGCCCCGCGGCGTGCTACAACAACCTGGGTTTTACCGGTTACCCGTGGGCCATGGTGCGTAGCGTATTGGCGTATTGCAACCTCCCCGCGGGATAAGCAGACTTTGAGATCCATGCGTAACCTGTCCATTATGGGTTACGCTGGAGCCACGCTGCGCTCTGCGTGCAACTGCCTGGGTTGCCCACACGGCAAGTCGGCACCCGTCCGGCCCTCCTGTGGGTTACGCATTCCTGTGAGGGTGTGTAGCAGGGATAAGAACACTCGGCGTCCCCTCTCGTGGCTCGTGATAACAACACTCGGCGTCCAACTTCACCTTTTTGACCTAGTTGACAAACGGCGGCGGCACGCCGGCACCAATCCCTCCGGTTCGCAATGTCCCTGCGCCGGGTGGATCTGTCGGTCTCTAGGGCTAGCACCTCATGTGTGAATGAGTCATCCAACGCGGTGGGCAGGGAAACCGGGTTTCCCTTGATCTAGTGCACGGTCTGTGGGTTGGCGCGGATCATTGAGCTCCGCGCAACGACTGACACGAATAGAGGCCGGGTGTTTTTCAAGTGCCCAAGGAACATCAAGGGGGTGAGTTGTTTTTTTAATGCATTCGACGTGTCGAGTTTCAATGTGGTGATTGCTTTTCCGAACTAGGGTTTGAGCATTTTTGAACTATATTTGTAGGCACCTGATAGATGCCCTGAGTACTATTGACAAAGGGAGTACTTCGCGAAGCTTATCAGTATCAGGAGGATCATAGTGCATGAGGAACCAGAAGAAGAAAGGACCTCTGAAGAGGACGCTGCATCCGGGGTGATGCAAGCTGACAATGGAATGGAACAGAGGATGGACATTTTGGTCAGGACCATGAAGATGTTAGTTGTTATGGTGGGTCTGTGTGCTGTTGTGGGAATTATCTCTGTAGCAATGAAGTAATTAACAGATGATGGAAATTTTGGTCAGGATATGATGGAGATGAAATGAATGCCTTTCACGAGTGATTTTGACAGAAGTTGTATTGGTTTAAATTAGTGTTAATTAATTACTGATACTTGAAATAGTGTTAAAGGTGGGCAAAGATATGATTACTCTCACTCGACTCGAGTAACAAAATGGAGTTTGGATCCATGCTGTGGTCACTGTCGTCAACCCTAGAGGATCGTGCGTAACCTTGTGGTGTAGGTTACGCACCATGGATCGTGTGTGACCAACTAGGTGCAGATTTAGATATTTTTAAAAGCACAACGTGAAATGAAAGCACGATACCGAAATTGCCGGAAGAAGGAGACGCCAAGCGCGGCCGTTCCAGGGTTTCTAATAAATGGTTTGCTCTTCTGGCTCGCAGCAGCATCTCATGTTGATCGGCAAAACCACGTAGCAATCTCCTTCCATACCACCAGCCGAGCAGCAGCTACATCGATGGGGGGCGCCGTTTCTTCCGCTGCCCTCGCTTCATGGAAAGTTCCCGAAACTTAATTTCTTCTAATAACACAGGACTCTTCCATGCATCTTTCGTTTAGTACACCGGATCGATCGGCATGCACTTGCCTTGACTCGCATCTTGTCTCTTCCTGCAGGTGGATGACTGTGGCTACACAGAGTGGGTGGATCCGCCTGTTAATGCGCACATCCAAGTCTAAATGGCTCATCCCCTCTCAATGGTTGAGAGTCTGGAAAGGATCCTTCAACAGGAGGGGGAGGCCAACGACCAGCTCTGGGATAAGCTGCTGGAGAGCTGGGGGACATCAACGATCTAGATCTGATAGATCCCTACTATGCATGCATGTTGATTTCCGTTCTTTCACCCAGACGATGTTCTCGATCTTTTTTGGCCAAAAAAAATGTATTCCTACGACTATATTTCACTATTAGAAATTATTCTGCAGTCCAGAGCTCATTCGTCTGAGAAGTTACGCGCGCGTGAGGGTCAAGGTCACGCTGTCTATGAAATCATCTCCCACATTCGCGTCTTGCTATGAAATCGTCCAGGATGACCTGTCCACATCTGATCTCACCTGCTTCTTCCGCGTGGGCACAAATGGCAGAAATCAGCTCCTAGCGGAGGCACGGGGACGGAGGCAAAAGGTGAACCGATGGTTGCAGCATTGTTTCTGCAACACCGACTGCGTTACGGGGTGCGCCTATCACCAGTACCCCGTGATAGGCGAGTAACCTACACCCGTTCGGTTACGCACTATCAGTGGTGACTGCACCTGCGAGTCGGTGTTGCCTGAATGGTGCATAACCGAGTCAGTGCGTTACCCAGTCGCAGTTGCCCTATGCAGCAGCCAATGGTTGAAACTGGTTAAGTGCTGATTGGAAAGGCAGGTTATCAGGGGCGGACCTAGAGCACAATTTGAGCGAGGGCACACCTTGAGAATACATAAATTTATGAAGATTTTATATAGAGAATTTTTGTCGATTAGCTTGATTTATAGAATTTGAGTGAGCCCTCGCTCAGCATAACGTAGGTCCACGCCTGCAGGTTATTATGCATTCGTTTAAAGTAGTATTTGCACCAAGCAGCGATCCTCATAGCGTAACCGAGACCCCGCATTCCTAAGTGCGCATACCAGGAGTAGGAGGGAGTGCCTCACGCGTAACCGTCTGGGTCAGGTTACGCAGGATCGACACCGGCCGCCGTTTTCCGCCACCAAGGAGCGTTCCTCTCTAGGTATATGTGCGCGTGCGCACTATCCTGGCAATTTCGCGATCGTGCTTTCCATGGTGCACGGAGGCTTCCCTAATGAGACGATCGTTTGCATCTCTCTCCCAGATTCCGTTGGCCCTTTCACTGCAGTATAGCTATATAAACAGGGACCGGGAGGTGTGTTGGTCCATTATTCATTCATACTATAGCGTCTCATTTTACTATAGGTTTACTAGAAACAATTAGTTGTTTTCCAAGCGGATGCAGGTAGTATAGTCGTCGTAGTACAGTAGTACTTATGACTACACCAGCAGCGCCAGAAGAGGTGGTTGTTGGTGCCTCCAGGTCCAGCCAAACACCTTCGAAGCACCGACCCGAGACTTCTGATACTGATGATGTAAGTTCCCCGGCCAAGCGTCTTCAGACGATGGACACGCCGCCGCCGCCGCCGCCCACCGCCAAGCGTCTACTGTTTGATGAGCCGGCCGCTCCTGCTCATCCCACCATCGAAGAACCGCCTGTGCATGAAGACGACATTGAGGTACGTACGTATACTGGTGGGATGCTTGATCTGGTGGTGTTCCTCCCGCACTACACTCTGCGCGGTTTAATTATTTTAATTTCCATCTCCTCATTTTCTTGTTCTTCATGCATGGGCACGCGCAGTTGATGAGTGAGTTGGAGAAGGAACTTTTGCATGTGCTGACCGCAATTCGTGTGATGTACAAGGAAGATGATGACGACATCTCGGCGGATCAGTACATCCTGCACGATCCACCTGCAGCTCCTGATGCTCCATCCGTTGAGGTTGACGAAGATGATCCCTCCAGTATGGCAGGTGCTAATAATATACATATATACTCCATCGTCATGTATATATATCGACGAGTGTGCTTCTGCTGCCTCTAACTTGGTTGCCTTTTCTTGTCTCGCAATAATATAATACAGGCGGCGACGACGAGTAGTAATCTCCGGGCCGGGAGATCGAGCAAATAATAAACACCAGGTCAAGGAAGGTGTGTGCAACATGGGCCACCCCACCAGATCCCACGCCGCTGCGCTACTGGCTGATGATATGATGCAATAGTTAGTTTGCTGGTGGAGACGAAACGGCAGGCCTCTTGTCTAGTACTAGCAGTATTAGTAATAACGGGAATGGAGAAGATCAATCTAGTGCCTTTGGATGAATTCAGAATTCATAATATATATATCTTGCATCTATATTATATTAGTGCCTTTGCACCCTTTTCTATTTTTGCTGTTTTATATTCACTACTAATACAAATAAAAATAGCAAATAACCCAGACCGGCGTAACCTGAACCCAGCCGATCACCAATTCGACGTAACCATCCCTGCTGCATCCGGTCCTGTCGATCCTGCGAGTAACCTACCCCCGATCGGTTATGCACTATCAGTGCTGCCTGCACCTGCGAGTCGGTGTTGCCTGAATGGTGCGTAACCGAGTTTGTGTGTTACCCAGTCGTAGTTGCCCTATGCATGCAGCAGCACTAATGGTGCATAACCCAGTGGGTGTAGGTTACGCATACGGAGTACAACCGAAGCCTATTTCTTATGTTATTACGTGCCACGCCATGAAGAACGGATGGTGCGTAGCCGAATTGTGCGTAACCGAAGCTGGTGCAGTGCAGGTGACGCGCAGGATCAACACGACCGGATGCAGATTACACGCCGAATCGGCACCACCCAGTCGGTGTTGCCGCATCAAGGTGCGTAACCGAGTCCGTGCGGGTACAAGCGGGTTCAGGTTACGCATACATCTGGAACTGGTGGTGTTGCATCAAGCAGCACAGACGGTGTGTACGCGCTGAATCGACATGACCCAGTCGGTGTTGCATCAATAAGCACGGACGGTGCGTAACCTGTACAGGTTACGCGCTGAATCGACACAACGCAGTCGGTGTTGCACGCGCCATGAAGAACAGATGGTGCGTAGCCGAATCGCGCATAACCGAAGCTGGTGCAGGTGACGCGCAGGATCAACATGACCGGATGCACATTACGCGCCGAATCGGCACCTCCCAGTCGGTGTTGCAGCATCAAGGTGCGTAACCGAGTCTGTGGGAGTACGAGCGGGTTCAGGTTACGCATACATCTGGAACCGGTGGTGTTGCATCAAGCAGAACGGACGGTGCGCACGCACTGAATCGACACGACCTAGTCGGTGTTGCACGCGCCATGCAGAATGGATGGTGCGTAGTCGAACCGTGCATAACCGAGCTGAGGTGATGCGCAGAACCGACACGACCGGATGCAGGTGACGCGCAGGATCGACACGACCGATTTGCATAACATATCCCGTGCGTAACCCAGCCAGTCTTGCACCATGCAGCCAATAGTCGTAAACTTCTCTTCTGTCAAATGGCATTCTACTCGTGATACTCATTGTTATCTATGCCATTTATTGCCACGGCCCACACCAATGGCAAATAGGACTATCATTTGTAAAAATCTTATTTTTGGAAATACAGAGTATTCCTATCAAAAGAGAATGGAGGGAGTGCCATATAAAGTTGATCTGTTTTGGGGCCTTCGGGGTGCGTTGCCAAGAAGCCGGCATCCAGGGCACCATCCACAGAGAGGTCTTTCTATTTAGTCTTACATAGAGAGTCTTCCGAAGTAACTTTGTGCGACACAAAATTACTTCCCTAAACAGAAAAAGTACACAGGAGGAAGTAACTTTTAGTCATACATGGAGAGCCCTCCCAGGGTACTTCCTGTGACACAAAATTACTTCTCTCAACAGAAGGAAGCACACAGGAGGAAGTAACTTTGTGTCGCGAGAAGTAACTTTTTTGTCGCGGCAAGCAACTTTTGGTCGCGGGAAGTAACTTGTGTGTCACAGGAAGTAACCTCGGAGGGCTCTCCATTTAAGACTAAATGGAGAGGCCTCTCCGTTTAGCATTTGGGTTTTGCGTAACCTCATTGGCTCAAGGTTACGCGATGAAACGACACGACAAAGGATACAACGTGGTTTTTGCGTAACCGACACTCTGCGTAACCCAGTCAGTGTTCCACCATGCAAGCAAGTCGGTGTTGCATCAAGCGGCACGGACGGTGCGAAACCGACACCGTGCGTAACCAAGTCAGTGTTGCACGCGCCATGCAGAACGGATGGTGCATCCCCGAAGCTGGTGCAGGTGACGTGCAGGATCGACACGACCGGATGCAGGTTACGCGATGAAACGACACCACCCAGTCGGTGTTGCAGCATGGAGGGTGGCTCATTTTCCTCCCCTTCTATTCATCCATGGCTGAAAATTTAGAGGAGCTTCAGGATGCTCCAATGGACACCCTGCGCCCATGCTGGATCCGCCCCGGACGGCACTAGTCGTGTCGATTTTGCCTATACCTCTAACCTCCAGCATCGTCCGCACATGCTGCGCCGTTCTAAAATATTCTTCTACTAGAACAGATGAAGTGCAAGTAATTGAAATAATATAACAGTACTTTATATCAGTTTGTAATGTTTGTGCATCCCCATCGTACATATTTTACTAGCATACATGATACATGAACCGACAAGTTATGAAAACTCCTAACATTTCGGCTCCACACATCATTGCCCGGCAAATTACATGTCACAATACCGAGTTGCATGCATGACCGTTTCATGTAACCGGTTGGTTAGATAACTATGTAATGAAACTTGCACTGAGACTGACCTTAGCCTTCCCATGTAATACACCAGTAAATAAAACCTGTAAAGATAAACAAGCTCCCAAGGTCATCATCTGAGAAATCATTGAGAAGTGGGAAAAAAGGTAACTAAAAATGAGGTACTGTAAAGGACTAATGTATATACTATCTCACTGACCAAACATTGGTATTCAGGATATTCCAAAGCTCGAGTGAGGTACATCTCAAATGCAACAATGATAATATAAGCTTTTAATCAATTCCATCCTCTCTTCGAGACATCTTCAGGACACTGGGAATCCTTTGAAATGCAACTACGAGTTTCATTTAAATAAGTATCTTTGTACATTCTGCATAAAATTTAAGTAAAACATGCTAATACAAAATTCTAAATATATTTATAGATGGAGCTAGTATTCCATTAGTTTTGAAGTATTATCTCCCAGTATTTACACTACAAAAGCTGCTAGCAAGGAAATCAAGATATTTGTTTGATGTAGATTTAGCCTGATAAGGGGGCTATCAAAGGTGATAAATAAGTGAAAGTAGCAAAACAGAAAAATGTTTTGGATATTGCATCGTCTATTTGAATCCTTGCATAGCACATAGTTACTTTCATAAGATGGTGAAGGTAGAAAACAGATTCAAGATTCAGGGTTCTGAAGTGTCATTTCCAAATTTATTTGGTACATCCAAATCAATACCTTAACAAACAATATGACTTTTCTTCATTTACTTCCAGTTTGAACTTTTTTCTGTTTGGCCCACATGTATAAGTGTTAAAGGCACGAGAGTGTTGTTAGCTAACATACTGATGTTAAGTGTTCCTCTGAGGAACTTGAAAAATTCAATAAGTCTTTCATCGATCACTCCACATACGACTTCAACTCTCTTGATATGAGATGAAATAATGGGTGGTACCTCCTTTGGGTTGATCCTTCCTTTCATTTTCACATTACATCCTTGCGGCTGCAGTATAATAAAAGAGTTTGCCAAGATCAGTAACCTATATAAATAAAGGTGTATATGCAATATTTGTCCATTTAGAAATGTTTTACCTTAAAAAATATATGAAAGTAAAGGTCCTGTAAAACTGGAGAATGTTCAAGAATGCATGCTAGTCCATGTACATCACGCACACACCATTCGGTGAGGACCAGAACCTTTAATCGACTAAAGGTAGGGCACCATTTCAAGTCCCTTTTGAAAATAAACTGGACAGATAGCGACTAGATAGATCAATAATGCATTTATATTTGAAACAATGAGACCATGAATTTAATGATTTGAGGAGTAAGCATACCATTTTACAATTAGTGCCCAACACTAAAGTCTTTGCTTTTGATATACCACGCAAAATGATGGTTGTGCTGTCATCCTTTATGGAACATCCGCAGCTCTCGTCACCACAGTCCCCATAGTTGGAATGGTTGGACCTGCACCAGTCTTTACAGGTCCCTAGCATCCCAACACTTGCTGAAACCAACATGGGCATTCTCTCAAGTAAAGGAGTCCTGCCATAATAGACTTGTAGCCCCAGAAAAGCAAGATTGGGGGCACGGATTCGAGTGCGAAAACTGTCGTTGAAACTTCCTGTTTTGATGCTTAGATGTTTTAAGGACTGTGACGAGATAACTTGTGTATCAATGAAGCTGCAATCTTCGATCTCTAGATGTTGCAGTGCGGGACATCTCGAAAAGTCAAGAAACTCACGGTTGAACAATATTCCACGAAGCACTAGAAAGGTCAGATACCTGGAGGCGAAGGGTGGGTCCTCCGGCCAAAAACACCAAATTCTATGTGTTCTGAATTGGATGTTGAGCAAGAGCTTCTGGACTTTGAACTGCAATGCATATTTGACCCAAAGCCTGATGCGCTGAATGTCAATGGTGTCGTTTCTGACGACACTGACCTCAAATGTCTTGAGAAACGAAGGTTTACGGAGGAGCAGCAGGCTGTCCAAAAACTCCAAGATGTCCGCATATGGGGCCGGGGCCTTGCCATCGGTGCCGACAATGCGCAGGCCAGTGACGTACTTCAAGAGGTTGAGCCAACGCCGGGCGAGCACGCAGGTCTGCACGGCCTGCACCGCGGGGAGGAAGGAGAGGACGCGGTGCAGGATCTCGTCCGGGAAGGCACCAATGTGGTCACCTCCGGTCACCGGAGCACCGGCCGACGCTCCCTTGTGCGATTTACCAACAAGCATTCCGCCGGTGGAGGGTGGATGCCGAGCTCCGCCTGCGAGATTTGCGGACGAGGCGGATTGGGTTTCACCGGTGGCGGCGCAGTTGAAGTGGGCGGCAGAGCTGTAGGGACGTGGGGAGCTGGTTCCCAGCGGCTGCCGGCTGGAGTATCTAGGGTGGATCCATCTCTGTAGCCTCGATGTCGGGCTGGCAGCGACTGCGCACAGGGCGGCGGACGGCGTGGTGGAAACTGGAAAGTCTACTACTCCTCCCTGAGAATACTCCTCCCTAAACCGGGCAATTGGCTGGAGTATGATATTTCTCTCTCCTTCTTCTATCCGGCGTGGCAGGATAGGAGTACTACTACTAGTCAGCTTGGGTTACGCACACAGCAGCATCGCGGTTGGCACGGAACACGGAGAGGCTCGTGTCGAACCTGCGTAACCCAAGCTGCCTCAGATAGTTGTCATTTAGTTTAGCACTAGGAATGTGCCCGTGTGTTGCTATGGGCTTTTTTTGCGCAAATACATAGAGCACAGAAGTTTCTTCCTTTGAGCTGCAACACTGATTTCTCCACTAAAAAAATCTCATGTATCCGGTAGTTTCTTCCTTTATCATATAGGCATATGTTTCTCTTCTCATAATTTTCTGTGTTCTCATACAAAGGAGTCTTCCAGCACGGAACAAGAGGGAGGTACAGCCTGTGAATCAATGAAGTCTCGTGATCATACTCTATTCAGCCTGTGAACCTTATTAAAAAATCAGCACCCGATCATGTCGCCAATCATATATGTTCCTAAAAGAGGATATCATTTATATATGCAGTTGTGTTCTGTTTCATCGTGTTTTTATATGAACGTGCACATCCAAATTTGGAAACGACACGGGGAATACTGATTATTGGCAAAAAAAAGAAATTACTAAGTTATGAGTTCCATTGTATTTTGAGTGCTTTTTGAAAAAATCGACAGTGTTTATCTTTTCATTCTTTATATTTATAATATTTGAATTTGTTTAGTGTTCCATTTATTGTTTATAGGAGTTTTGTTCATCTTGACATTTTTAACTAGATAATCATTTTTAAGGTGTTCAATTATTTGTTTACTATGATAAAGTTACTATACCATATTTAACTTGTTCTGACAGTTGTTCTGATTTGTTCTGTTTGTTTGTTCGAGATGACAAACAAAGTTGTTCTGGCCATAATAATAATCTTATAAAAATAACTTGTTCTGACCCTTGTTCTGATTTGTTTTGACACTACATTTGTTTTGTTCGAGATGACATACAAACTTGTTCTGCGTATAATAATGACTTGTTTTGATCTTTAAAAATTTACATATAATATTTATTCTGGCACTTTTTTAGTTTGTTCAAGATGGCATACAAACTTGGTTTAGCTATAATATGATCTTGTTCTGACAGTTTATTTATAGATTTTTTAAAATTCGGAATAACATTTCATTTGAATGACATACCTTTTTTTGTCCACATTCGCATGCATGCAAGAAAGAAAGCTTTTCACCCAGACTTCCCGCGTGAACTTCTGCTAGCGTGATGGGGATTGTCATCACCCGTGCGCGTGTCTACTGCCATCGTGCGGTGTGCACGCGCCCACACGATATCGATCGTGCGTGTTGCAGGTTTGTAATTTAAAACCGGATTGCTGCTCAGTTGCATGGCAACTGCCAGTATTGAATCACATTCCTTTATGACGTCCAAAAATCAATGGAGATTTGAGATTACTATACGAGACAACAGCAAACACAAACGCATTGTACTAGGTTCCTCGAAAGCTTAAAAAACTCTATATGGGACAGCACCAATATAAAAATTCGGAGATAACGAAAGATGCACAATGGTGCAGAGATGTCTTTGTGTCTACCGTACAAGAGAAGATTACGTAGTGATGTTGGCATGGCTTTTATAATTTTTCCCATCTGGGCCTCTGGTTCATTTCTCTTTGTGGAAAAAATAAGATTCATCTTGTTGCACTTCATTGGCATTTGTCTTCTGTTGGGCATTCGGCATCAGCTTCCTATTTGCCCTCTGTGGAAATATAAGTTGCAACCAGATCGATTAGGCGTTCTATTCTATGGTCTTTGGATCTTGTTGTGTTTGTAGAGTATCAACCTACAGCATATCTTCTTCCGAAATACTTCCATTTCATCATAACATTTTAACATAAAAAATGTCCATAAAACCTTAGTCTCAAAGAACACAATATATGTATTCCTAGGAAAAATATATTTATGTAATGCTGGAATGACATTATCTATACCTGGGTGGGTGACTCACTAAGAGAATGTCCATTCCAATGCATCATGTATTTAATGACGTAAACACCACATGACGAGCTGCAAAATTTTGTCTTGTTAGGCTACTTACTGGTAAGTACGTGGTAACTATCACATTGTTTCAAGACAGCATGACATACCTATCATATTGTTTAGGTAAGTTCTTCATACGAACAATCCGCCACGACTTGACATCAATCCATCCGACATTATTAGGTAGGCCCTTTATAAAAGCTTCAATGCAATTCTGTATTGATTCTATTTGCAACAAGAGATACATGTAGGCCTTAGCTACGACTGTGCGCGCGCGCGTGCGTGTGTGCTCACCAATGATGATTCCTTTTGGCAATCCCACGACCCCTCGTGCGCTAATGGATCAAGGATTTGCACCCTTTTGTGGCTAATATTGAACACAACAAGAATCCAGTGACTACCTCCGACGTGTAAAGGAATAAACACCTGTGATAAAGGTTACACAGTTAATTTTATTTTTTACCACGACTAATATGTGCGAAAAAATATTAGAGAAAAGTTTGTAGAAAAATGAAAGTATACACGCCATATATCGTTTTTTGAAGAAGTATTCTCCTATGATCGGCATTACTGAATTACATCGTAGGAGCTCGTGATGGGTAATATAGGTGTTGATGTATGCCACATCTTCGTTACCTATAATAGCTTCAAATGCGTACGCATCAATTACCTGTGACAACCAATGATATATTAAAGGACAGTATCTCGTGATAGGTAGTAGAAGGTTAAGTACACAAGATCAAATGAAACCCATTAAATTAAAATAAATCAAAGTATGCTCACATCACCAAACACCCAACCATCTTCAAGCGAGATCCATTCTTTACAACCAGTGGCATTATGCAATAGGCTTTCCACCGGAATTTGAAGGCCATTGATGTCAATGACAATATCATTTTTATCGCTATTTGCGATAAAGCTTAAAACCACCTTGTCCTCCTCAGTGAGTATATAGTCATCATCAGCTGCATGAACAAATGCTCCAGCATTGTGCACGTCTGTGGGTTTCTGCATGCACTCATTGGTATTCTCCTGCCAAAAATTGTTCTTTCAAGATAATCCACAATTCCAAAGATTTTCTTTTTATATTCTGACGAATTAGTGGCATTTACTTGGCATTTGCTTCCAGTGTGTCTATGGGTTCCACTGTTGGCGATGATGTGTTCAGACAGTTTTAGGATGCCCTATTAACAGTAATAGGTTAAGTGAAAACTTATTATTAAATTACAATAATACAATTGTGAAAAACATACTCCAACTGCTCTTGACATGTGTTTCTGCCCCTGATGTAGATCTGAAGCAATCTGGCTTAGTATGCGAATGAAATCATTATCCTGTCAAAATAATTCAAAGAAGTGAATCATGGTACAAAATCTAGTGTATACTGGTTGGAGTGGAGGTGGGCTGTGCTGACATTTTTATGAGGTGCGGAATCGATGGTTGAGGCGAAAAGTGACGGGCCTTGTGGACAAGTGCTACGAATTGATCTGTGCAATACACATTACTGGTCACCTCTTCAGTGGTTTTTGGTTCCTCACGGTAGTTTGGAAGCTTCTCGAAAATCTCGTAAGAAGGGAACTGAAAAACGAGGGTTGTCTCAAACACAGAGAAAATAATTGGAACCACCGTGCATGCACAGCAAGACTAACAAATTGAGGAATTCACCTTCGTGTCTGTATACAGATCACATTTTGAGTTGAGTCGCACCTCGGCCGATTGTTTTGTCCAATATCTCATTAGGGGGTATTGACATCGTTTAGGATAGAGGTCGTTTGGTCCCGCATGGACATGTTCAAAGTACCAAAGCTGCATAATTATCAAGAACTGAAGTTAAATTTCATCAGATCGATCTGAATTTTAAAAATGTATACCTGCAAAAATAATAGGTTTCCTTGAAGGACACGCGTCTTTCCAAGTTCTTCTCTCACTCCATTTCTGAATGTAGAAATACAATTATGCAGATGACTGAGCATGTAAACAACCCAGTTCATGGAAGGTATCTCTTCCACTTTCTCCACTAGCTGCAAGACGTTGACTGGAATACATGGATCCATATCGGGTGCAAACAACACCTTGTGGCAGTACAGGAAAAAGTCACAAAGGAAGAATGTATCTCCAGGACCATCACTTCGTAGGAGCCTTTCTTCAATTTCTATCAGTTCTAATTTCTTCTTTGCACTTCCGTGTTGGGTAAGCAGAACTTCATTATAGTTGCCATCCATCTTGACCTCTTTTCCTTCGATTGGTAGACCCACGATGTCCTTCACATCTGATGGCATCAACCGGACCAGCTTGTCACCAATTCTGAAAGCTTTTTTATCTAGCTCGTACTTGTTGACAAGAGACATCAGCAGGGCACGATCTAGGGATATATTGGGCATGTGTAGGAAGCACTCGAATCCGAATGACCTTAGGCTTTCCTTTCTTTCTCCTGAGAGTTCGCTCACGACACTCGCAAGTCGCAAAGGCGCTATGGAAATTCCATCCCTAGGAGTAATGGTGATTGTTGGTCGTATCTGGTCACGGAGAGAGAGTAATCAATAAGCGCATCGTGCAGGCCTAGGTAGTGCGTCGTATGGAATCTGCATGGATGGTGTGTTACATACCTCCGGAGTAGACGACAATGGGCCACCAGAGTTGAATTTGAGCCGCCGTCTCCGACGATGGCCACTGCCGGTCGGAGGTGCTACCTTTTCTTCGCTAGGAGGCCGCTTCCTTGACTTGGTCGTCGACTGTGATTTGCCATCGGAAGTCACCGTTGATTTGCCGTCAGAACTCTGTGTCATCGCATTGTCGTCCAGTGCGCCTTGCTTGTCAAGATTAGGGACACTTGGACGTCCATCAGCAGACGACAATGGGCCACCGGAGTTGAAGTTGTTGGGCCGCCGTCTCTGAGGATGGCCGCTGCCGGTCGCAGGTGCTAAATTTTCTTCGCTAGGAGGCCGCTTCCTTGACGTCGTCGTCGACTGTGATTTGCCATCAGAAGTCACCGTTGATTTGCCGTCAGAACTCTGTGTCGTCGGTGTCGCATTGCCGTCCGGTGCGCCTTGCTTGCCAAGATGAGGGACACTTGGACGTTCATCAGCAGACGATTTGTCCGTCGCGCCCGACATGAGCAAAAACCTATTCCTCCTCCGCTTCTGCGATCTGAACTTGCAGGTCGACCAAAATGGATATATACTGTAGTTAGCATTCGTTAAACGGATATCTCGAAAATCCCACAAAAACGTGGTAATCATCTGCTCAAAAAAAGGAATGTAATCAGGTAGATAGCTTTTGTTACGTGCGGTATAGACCTCGGGTCGTGTTCAAGCATGCGTAACCGGAACTCAGACGGTTACGCGTGAGAATGGTGTATTGTGCTTGACTTGGCAGCAAGTTGCGTAACCTAGGCTGAAGCACCGCGTGCGGCGTGCTTGGCGTGTCATGGATTGATTGTGCGTATCGGCAGCGGGTCCAACTTACTCCTCAGGCCCGGTGGCAGCTGTACGACCTACAGGGTTATGCACGGTCCATGGCTCCTACGATTCGGTTACGCACGAGATGGTGCATGTTAGTTATGACTTACTATGAGCATGACCTGTCGTGTGTGATCGTGTCCAACCTGCGTCTCTCTCTCTCTCTCTGTCTCTCTCTCTCTGTTTTTTTAGAGCAAAAGGAAGAATTCGATTATATCAAAGCTGAGTAACCGGGATACACACGTGCACAAATAGGCTCCGCATAGTAAGTCATGTTGCAACACCGATCGGTTACGCACGGACTCGGTTATATCAAAGTTGAGTAACCTGAATCCGCACGGACTCAGTTAGGCACCTTCATGCTGCAACACCGACCGGTTGTTGTCGATTCGGTGCGTCACCTACAACAGCTCGTTTACGCATCATCCACCCTGCATGCCTCCTGTGCAACACCGACTGGGATGCGCACGGACTAGGTTACGCACTCCATTGCCGGCACCGCCAATTTAGTCATCGTGAATTTCATCGTGCACGGATTCGTGATCGTGAATTAGATGATTGTTTCCATCTCTCTCTCTCTCAGATGAGTCTACTCTGTAGGTGAACAGCAATATACTATGTACTAATATGACTTTATTGACTGTAGCAGGAACAGTGAAGATTTCACAGTTACATCGGTTTGGTGACTTGGGATTCACAGGCAATGGCATTTATAGAATCTCCATGCGTTCTCTGCTGTTTACCCTGCTCCTCATTCAACCCCGCCGCCAGCCCCTGCTGCCTCCTCCGCGCCGCCCGTCCCCTGCATCCGCAGCCGCCACGGGTCGCCTAGTGACTACCTAACCACCAAGGCGCCGCGGTACCCCTCCGCCGAGCTGCGATGCGCGCCTAGGCGAGCACGGAATACCGCTGCCTTGAACAGTTGAACATTTTTGCAGCCTAGATCTATCTCTCCGACATCGGTCTTCTTCGGTAGCTACGAGGTATTGCCGGCCGATTCCGGTGAGCTCATGTGTTTCTGCTGATCCGCGTGAGTTTGTTGTTCCCAACTTCTGATTCGTGGTTTTTGTCCTCGTCCCGTACAAACTGCATCTGTCCCTACGAGTAATGATCTGTTGGTGCCTGCTATTTATAGCTGAATGTTTTATGTATTTCCTTATCAGATCTATCGCTTCCTACTGTTTATAGCCGCATGCTCCCATATATTTACTGATCAGTTGCTAGTACAGCCGTTCAGGTACCTGCATCGTAGGGTTGAATCTTGAAAGATCTGTTTGTTAGTATTAATCGGCGATTGGATCTCATTGTTGTGCCGTACGGTTCACATTCACTTTGTTCTCCTGCCAGATTCACTCTGTGGCACACGAAGCTGGTTTGCATTAGATACGTTGCCATCATTGCTTGTGCTCATTGACATAGTACTTTTTTTCTCTCGAATACGCAGAAGAGCTGTGCAACATAAACTACCTAGCTTTTTTTGTGCTCATTTGCTCATTCACATAGTTATTAACTAATTAATCCCTTCATTCATGTGTTGCTGCATGATCCAATTCCACTGACATATAGTAAGTTGCAATGCTGGTCTGAATGGGCTATAAATCTTGATGCTATGCTTTACCCGTAGCCTGTGGATCCCTGCATGTCTGCATTCATGGTCAAATGCTAAGTTGTTCTCACAACCATTATGCTTCTTGACAGTTTCTTTGCTCACAGTCCTGACACTATCTACCTTATGGATGGTGTGCATCCGAAGAGAAAGGTGGTGGATAACGGCAGTTTGTCATCTCCGGGACTTTCCGTCGACTTCATTGACGCCCTCCCAGATGAGCTCCTTCATATGATCCTCTTCTTCTTGCCAGTGCAAGATGTTGTGCAGACGTGTGTGCTTGGCCATCGCTGGCGCCACCTCTGGAAGAGTGCCCCTTACCTGAGCATTTCATGGTTTGGTGGCATTGAACCATTTCATCTTTTTGCCATGGAGAGGATCCAGAAATTCGTGTACAATCTGCTTCTCCTTCGTTAACGCATATCTATCCGTAGATGTGTGATTGACCTTCCTGACATTGAAGAGGATGGCGAGGAATTGGACCACATGGACCACATAATTATCTGGATCAAGCATGTTCTTAGTTGTGAAGCTGAGTTTTTGGGTCTCCGAATTTCCAGGGATGTCAAGGAGGTTTGTATTGAGGTGCATGGTTTTCGCCTCGATTCCCTGTTCCTGAGTGTCTGGAGCTTTCCTTCATCAAGTTCGATGACAGATTCCTTGATTTCTCGAGTTGCCCAGCATTGGAAGTACTCAAGATTTTCTGTTGTGATATATTGTGTGCTACAAAGATTTCATCCCGCTCCTTAAAGCATCTAAGCATCCTTGCAAGCAAGTTCTGTCGCAGTGTTCACATTCGTGTTGATTCACCGAATCTTTTTTCCCTGCGTCTTGAAGTTAATAATGGCAAGATTCCTGTGCTTGATAGAATGCCCTCTTTAGTGGATGCAGTTGTCGAGCTGGGAAAAAGTGGAAGTGACTATTGTAGCAGTCATGTTGATACCAACATCCTGCAAGGCTTATCAGAAGCTAAATGTTTGGAGCTGATATCTACTGTCAACATGGTATGCTTACATTTTCGATCACCATTAGCTTTCTTGTTCTTCATCCTGAAAAAAAACATTCATCACTAATATCATGATTTTGTGACCAGCCTACTTTCATGAGTTATTTTATATCGTGCCCAACATTTATCAACTTGAAGACTTTGTTTCTCAATGATCACTAGTGTGTGCCAGACAAGTGTGCCCTCGCAGCTATGCTACGACAATCACCAGTTTTGGAGGAGCTTACACTTCAACTGCTCTGCATGGTAGTATATATTTTCTATTTACAAGATGGTTGTGAAATGGAAATACTACACGGTGAGTTTGGTTACTATTGATCCTAGCAACATGTCTACTTTCTGCAGGGTGGTGGGTGGAAAGTAGAAATGAAAGGAAGGAAGGCGTCAGAGGTTTCATGTACGATTTGTAAACATCTGAAGATAGTGAGACTGTGAAGTGGAAAGGTTAATAAAAATGTACTAGGTGTTTTAACCTACCTGAGTCAACTTGACATATGGTAAGCTCTTTCCCTTTTCATGCTCTCTATATTTGATGCGATTTTTTTGGGGCATTTGTGAAAGAAATCCTATGTTAAATTAAAAAAATATTGAATATCGAACTAGTTTGTGAGAAATTTTGGGAGTCACTTTCAAGGTCTATTAGAGGTAGTAAACATAGACTAATTATAAAAACTAATTACATGAATGGACGGGAAATTCCGAGACGAATCCATTAAGTCTAATTAATCCGTCATTAGAGATTGTATAATGTAGCACGACATTGTCTAATCATGACATAATTAGGCTCGTTAGATTCGTCTCGAAAATTAAGGTAGGGGTTGTGAAATGGGTTTTGTCATTAATCCACATTTAATACTCCTAGTTAGTGTCCGAAGTTTGATGTGATGGGTGGTTGGTGAAATTTTGGTGAACTAAACACCCCCTTAATATACTTGTTACTTCTCAAATTGTTTGTAGTATATATGAGTGCCTGCTTTGAACTACTTTTTTACTTGTTCTTGTTCAGGTTTCAGTTTTCGATGTTGAACCACTGTACACCGGTTCAGGGAGCAGCAGCATCTGGTGGAGGGCATCCTGTCAATCGAATCATCTTAGACTCTGATGATGACTAGAGTGATGGCTTTGAAGCGTCTGGGCATCAGCTTCAGAAAGACTCGATGTGTCGTGCACACATAATTTTGCTAGGGTCAATGCATTTATTTGTTGTGTTTATTTGGTAGCAGGATGTAGCTTCAGAAAGACTCTTCGGATGAATTCAGAACTCATAATATAACCCTGTTTGGAACGAATGGTCTATCTTTCCTGTATGTTAGTGCATTATTTGCAGCACCATTTTCTATTTTTATTGTTTTAATTGCTACTAAAATTCTCTACATACAACGCCGGTACACGTACGTCACCTTGTACCCATTGTGTCTACAAATATACGCACCACGACGGAGTGTACAATCAGAGTGTACAAAAACTTCTTGCTGAAATTGCTCTGCTCGTTTGTGAGTGTTGACGGTTGAAATTCACCATTTCCAACCCTCAATATTCTCACATAAATGGAGGCATATGCATTATTTACTAGCATTTAGGTTTGAATAATGTAGTTCCACTTGTCTTTGGAGATTATTTGTATGTATGTGATTTACCCCTTAAAAGAGATGGAAACTCACCTTCTATGAAGAAACCATGCCAACTCAGCTGAGGAGGTGGCTGCCACCAAGGGAAACATGGCAATCCACATCATCGATCCAAGGGAGGCACTCACCGACGAATCAGAGGACGCCACATGGACTTCACATGGATCAAACGGCCCACCTCGGATACCAAATCAAGCCATGCACCGGGGATGGATCAGAGGGCCCACAGGGCAGCCAACCAGAGGAAGGCCACCAGGTGGGGTCACCCTAGGGGGCCGGCCGATCCTAGGATCGGCCGAACTGCCTTAGGGGGTTCCATCCTGGCCCTCCACGTGGCAGCCCCCTATTGGTCTATTGCCTCACTCCCGGGTGTTTAGGGGAACTTTGGGCGTCCAAGCAAGCCTTGTCCTTGCCTATAAATAGAAGGGGAGGGGCTCCCATTTCTGACACACCACTCTCTCATTCTCCTCTGACTTTTAGTTTCCAAGGCTAGGGGGTAGGCTAGAGTAGCTCTTATTCAGGTTCCAAGTCCTCTTAGAAGTCTAGGTATGAGTTCCCTTTTATCTTTATTTCTTTGTAAGACTTTGATCTACTTCAGTTATTCAGCTATTTCATATAAAGTCATGGTAGATCATATGTTTGATATGTTCTTGAGTTCATCCTCTGTTCATCATTTAGAGGCTTGTGTTCTTCGTGAACACTACCTTTTGATCCACTTGAAGGGTGATAAACTCCTTCCTTATGTGTTTGTTCATAAGTTAGAGGCTCGTGTTCTTCACGAACATGACCCTTTGATCTTATCGATTAGACATAAGAGAGTTCATATCTGTTTGTATGTCTAGCCTTAGTTGATCCTGTTAGATGGCATGAGAGTGTTGCATGAGGTCTGTGTTCAAGCTAAGGTACTCGGTCTAGTTGACCAGTCTTCTGGTGGCTCTCACCCTGGGTCACAATAGCCCGGGCCGGGTGGAGTCCAGTAGCAACGTAGGCATAGTGCCTGGGTTGTCTGGCTACGATAGTTATGAGCATACCCCCCGTAACGATAGAGGTCGGTCCTTAGGTGGTGACGGCCCTGTTGGATCCTTGGGCAACCTCCACGCTGGGGTACCTGCTGTAGGCGTCTAAAGTCTAGTTTCGCAGAGTGCTGGTCGTCGCGGGCTAGCTCCCCATTTGTACCTGAGTGCTGAACCTTATCTCTCTCATGCAATACTCATGCCCATCTCTTGTATCTTCTAGCTTTGTATGTTTAGTACATTAGAACCTAGAGCTAACTCGTATGTTCCCCCTAAGCCGTAGTGTGCTAAAGTAGAGGTAGATCTGAGTGTGTGTGTCACACTACCCCGTATATCTTTTATCTTACCCTTGTTTTGAGTGTGTTGTTCCCTATATCTATCTCTTGGTTTACATTCAAAGCAAAAGCATAAGTCTAAGATATCCGCCATTGCCTTCCACGGATACGATACCCTTGGAATACTCTCCTTCCTTGGGGAAATGCTACAATGGTTTATCTGTGCACTTGCGGATTCGTTCATGATCGTTTAGATTGACCTTTGGCAAGTCTTGATGTTCATGCTAACCCGGCGTCATTAGTTGTGACATTGAGAGTTGCCTAAAGGCATTTGTAACGCTGACGCTAAGGATGGATTCCAAATCTGTTCTTAAGTGATCGACGTTATGAAATGCCAACAAGCATTTCTAGCGCCGTTGTCGGGGAAGGCACAAGATTATCATGACTGTGCTTTGCATCTGTTTATAAACTCTGAGTAGGTTAGGACAACTCTCAATGCAGGCTAACCTTGATTGTCTTCTTTTAACTTTGGATGATGAAGACAGGTAGTGTATGACTGGTTTCGACCTACCGGGGAATTTTACTGAAGATCCCGAGTCACTTGTGAGGAAAGCTCGAATTCATTCCGGCTCACCTCGTCGTACTTGTCCCGAGGGCGAACCAGCTTCCTTTGTACCATCCACGTCCAATGCTATGGCCCAGAAGACACTTCGTGAGTACTCAGCTCCTTTCGCTGACCAGGTGCTGCAAGGCCCTGAGGTGGCAATGGGGACTGAAATTTTTTAGATCAAGACGGGTCTAATTACGATGGTACAGGCTAGCCCATTCTGTGGCAAGCCAAATGAGGATGCCAATGCTCATCTGTAGCAATTCCTAGAGCTATGCAGCACTTTCGTCATCAGGGGTGCAAATATGGATGCTGTTCATCTACGGCTGTTTCCATTCTCCCTCCTGGGGAAAGCTAAGCAATGGTTCTACGCGACTCGTGAAGCTATTAACACTTGGAGTAAGTGTTCAGAGGCATTTCTCAAGAAGTTCTTCCCATTGGGTAAAACCAATGCTCTTCGTGGAAGGATTTCTGGTTTTCTGCAAGCAGCAAGTGAATCTATTCCAGAGGCTTGGGAAAGGCTTCAGGAGTATGTCCTAGCCTATCCTCACTATAGGATGGAGGATTGGCTTATTCTTCAAAGCTTCTATAATGGGTTGACTCCGACAGCCCGAGGCCATATTGATGCTGCTGCTCAAGGAGCATTCTTCTCACTCACTGTTGATGATGCTAAATTACTCATTGAGAAGATGGTCTCCAACCATGGGTGGAGTGATGAAAGACTCCAACCACAACTGAGGGGTATTCATACTGTCAAGGAAGCAGACATGATTACTACCAAGATGGATCTTCTTATGAAGAGATTGGATGACTACACCAGCGAGAAGGCTGCATGGCCACCACTACTCTGCCTATGGACTCTTATATGACTTGTGAAGTCTGTGGCAACACTGGGCACTCAGGCAACTACTGTCCGGAGAATCCGGAGGAAGTGATGTACATGAATGGCAACAACAACGGTTATCGTCCACCTCAACAAGGAGGCCAATCGTGGAATCAACAACGCCCTTATTATCAAGGAGGTAACCAAGGTAATTCTTACAATCCCAACGAACCTTCCTTGAGAGATCTCGTTTTTGGGCAAGCTAAGATTAATGAAGGTATTAACAAGAAGCTAGCTACCCTTGATAAAACTGTGGAAAGCCTCAACGTTAAGCTTGATAGTTTTTCCTCTGCTCAGAAGAGTCAGCTAAGTTTTAACAAAATGTTAGAAACCTAGCTGGCCCAGCTGGCTGCTTTGGTTCGATCTCCTAATAACGGGAGGATCCTGGGGCAACCCGTATCCTCCTGTGAAAATGTTAGTGTAGTGTCAACCAGGTGGGGTAAGCCACCTAGGAAGACACATGCTACTAACAATGCAGGAAAGCCCATACAACAAATTCTTGATCCATGGGAGGAATCAGCAGTGGTGCACAAGAAAGATCCAGGCTACCCGACTATCACTTGCACAATCTATTACAAGAAGATCAGGCATACCCTTTGTGACCTTGATGCGAGTGTTAATCTCATGTCCAAGGCTATGTTCGAGCAACTCAGATATCCAGCTCTCTCTCCAACAGCACGGACTATCCAACTCGCCGATTCAACGATACGATATCCAGAAGGAATTGTTGAGAGCATATTGGTTAAGGTCAAGAGTTCTTATGTCTTCGCGGATTTCATGGTCCTTGATATGGATGACGAGGGAGGAATGCCGCTCATCCTTGGGCGACCATTTCTCAGTGATGTCCGAGCTAGGATCAATGTGGGGTCTGGAATCATCTGTTTCCGCATTGGGAAGAGGAACATTGTAACGCCCTGGGTTTTCAAAAGCAGAAAACCTGTCATTCTATCTCGTGATAGTCCCTGGATCAGATGCTATCATGCACAGGCATTCATCACAGATAAATATCACAGTCATACATCGAAATAAAGCATCAGAGTATGAATATTATTATATATCCTGAATAATGGAGTACATCAGTACACACCTCTTGGCGGAATAACATGAATAAGAGCCTACATAGCGGTAGCTAGCTTCCAAAAGGTGTCTCCATCTTCATTAGTCTCCCACAGGCATCCTTGAGCACAACGACGTGCCCCTCAGTCGTACCATCCGTCAGCGTTGTTGTCGAAGTCTGACTCGTACCCTGCAAGCTCAGGGGCTATCCCCAAGGATTGGGATAGGTCCACGTCACCAACCGTATGCAAGCTTTAAGTGGCCTACTTCTAAACGTAAAGAGAGAAACAAGGTAGAGGCTGGGTTTCCTAAGCAGCAGCAGCATCAATATAGAAAGAATAATATCTCCATAATCCCACCAAATCCCATATCACACTTCCACAAATGGTTACACCTGGTCACCCAGATCACCGTCACCATCACCTATCTCCAGCTAGGGTCGGTGTGAGAACTCCCACTCCTCGCACCTCAATGGTTGCACCCGGATCCGCGAGGCAGAGGGAGCAACTCTCCTCTCCCCGAATACAACCACGGCTCACCAAACACTCTCATCCTATAAGGGGGAAGGTAGAAATCCCAAAACGTAAGAGTCGGAGTAAACAACGGGCATGTCCATAACCGAGGACGTGGCTATACGTATAGGTCTAAACTCTGCAGAGCGTTTACACCAGTACCCATCTCGGAACACCTAGGTCTAAACACGGCTATACGTATATGGCCGACCGAGCCTACCCAACCGAACGAACACCTAGGAGTTACGATTCCATCCTGCATCTGGTCCTCGATGCTGTCCTTCGCAAAGGACCACCCCAGAACTGTGAACATGCCCCCGTGTGGCCGCACGGGGAGCGCCCAAGAGGGAAGGGACTCCACCCTACACCCTCATCACTGATACCCTCTATCCTACTAGCAGGTATGGCATCGCACTTGCTAGGGTCGAAACGGCCCTATCCCCACTCTCGGCGAGGTGGTGTGTACGAAAGTCCCGTGTAACAAAGCGACCCACTCGGTTTCAGACCGGGGCGAGCTCCTATCCTCCAAGTCATCACAAAAAACCCCAACACCTGTGCTCCTAAAACAGTGTACCCGCCATAGGTACTAAACTGGGCATCACCCGAGAAGACGATCCCTGGCCCCCGATCCCGGATCGGGTTGTCTTGAGCTCACCCCCGCCAAGTATCCCAAAAACACCTTCTCCTGCCGGTTTTTCCCCACACACGCCAAGAATACTATCACAATATCCCAACACATGCACCGCAAGCTCAGCGTATCATCACGCATAAATGTAGTAGTAGTAGTAGGTCAATCAAGGACAGGGTAAAAAAAAGGGCAGTGAAAGGGTTTCATCATAAACATCATAATGCATAAGTAAAGCGCTAGCAGTTCTAGAGCAACGCCTAATGGGCATTCAAAGTAGGTCGGGCGTGAACCTGGGTGCGAGTAGTCGTCGTAGCCGAGGTCGTCATTGTAGTCCTGGTTCAGCTCCCAGCTCCGGCGGCTCCTAGAAACGTATTTAAATAAATAAACTCAGATGCTAATTGCAATAAATCCAAGACGAAGAGCAAATAAGATCCAAAAAGTGGCAAACTCTAGCCTAGCGCGGAGTTTGGAATTTTAGAAGATTTTCAGAAGAAGTTTTTTATTTTTCGTAGTTAAAATGGATTTAATATGAATTTCCAAAGATAAAATAGATTTCTAAAATTAAAATACGCATTTACAATATTGCAAACTTTAGGGTAGCTATAGGGTGTCTCTAGCTAGCTCATAACAGGCTTATAGCCGGCTACAAGCCAGCTCTAGTGCTCACGTGGCGGCCACCTGCGCGGCTTTAAGCCAGCGCGTGCTGGCGTGGACGCCCGCGTGGCAACAACGCGTGGCGGAGCGCGGCGGATCCAGGGCGGTCTGCTGCAGTGCGGCGGCGTGCAGGCCGGCGTGTGGCCAGGCCATGGGTGGCCAGCCACACGGGATCCGTTCGGATCCTCTACGTGCTCTCGTGCGTGTGTGCGTGCGTGCAGGTCCAAAACCCCAGGGGTTTTGGGTTGGTGCCGGTGGGTGTTCGGTGGATTGCCCCAAAGGGGGTTCCGGCGCGCCGAGGCTCGCCGGCGGCGAGGCGCGGTCGGGGCTGGACAACAAGCGGCATGGCTCCACTCAGAAGGTGATTGCGCATCGATCTGGGCCAAAAAGGTGGCACCTTGGGGTCGGAGCGGGCTCAACAGCGACGGCGCGGCAATGGGCGCGGCGGCGCAGTGCGGCGATGCCCGGCGTGGACGCATGAGTGCGTCAAAATGCTAGGGACGCGAGGGCGTGCACCAAGAGAAGTGAAACAGGTCCAAAGGTTGGGGCTTTGCCCCTTGCCGAACGCATAAGGCCAGGCTCGGCCATGGCAGCGCTCTGGACAGCGCGCGCGACGGCACAGAGCAGAGCTCCCGCGGCGAGGCGACGCTGTGCGTGGGTGCGCGATCGCGTCGACGGCGGGGCGTGCACGGTGAAGCACCAAAGGCGCGGCCTTTTTCCTCCCTGCTCGTGTGTGCACGTAGGCAACCGGCAGACATGGCCTCGGCGGCGCGGCGAGCAAGGCGGTGAGGCCTCCGGCGTGCAAACAGACAAAGGATCAAGGCCAAGCGGCGAGCGTGCGCGTGTTGACGACGGCAGCGGCATCTGCAAGCGTAAGGCTCGACACGATGGTCGGCAACACAGTCGACGGCGATCAGCGGCGGTAGCGCGGTGCATGCGGGGTCCAGCACAGGGTCAAAGCGGGGCCTTTCTTCTCCCTTGGTGCGAAGGCCGGCTCACACAGGCGAGAGGAGGGCGACGGCCTCACCTGATGACCACTGGTCGAAGGGAAGAACGGCGGTGAAGAGGCGCGGAGCAGGACGGCAGCGCAGCGAGCTGGAGCAGGGGAAGCAGAGCGGACGACACAGTACGGGGCTTCGCGGCGAACGGGGGCTCCACGGGCGGTCTCTGGCTTCACGGCATCGACGGCGATCCCACGGATGGCCTTCCCCGCCTCCTCCTCCCCTCCTTCTACTTCTCCAGGCGCGGCGGTGGAACAGGGGAAAAACCCCAAGGATGGCTAGGTCAGGGGTGCGGCTGCGGACGGTCGGATGGCGTTGTGGCGAGGTGGCGGATGACGCGTGGGACCATCGCGTCAGTGAGAGAAAAGGGAGGAGGTGCGCGCGTGGGCTAGCTGGGCTGGCGTGTTTGTTGGGCCGGAGAGTGCAGGGGGTGTTGTCGGTCTGAGAAAAAGAGTAGAGGGGCCTCCGGTAGACTTAGGCTGTGAACTTTAGGCCCAAACGGCTAAGGTTGGTTTTTCTTATATTCGAAACCCTATATTAAATAGATTCAAATTTTGAATTTAGAATTCAAATTTGAATCTCACTAAAATTTATCCAAGTAAAATCCAAATAAACTCCAAGGTTCTCACACTAGCATTTTATATTTCCTCGAAATTTTTATTTAGCTCAAAAATAAATCTAGGAATTTAGGAGAGAAGTTAGAAGACATCCTTAATTAAATTATCAAGCACTCAATTAATTCACCAAAAATTTTGAAATCCTCATTTTTACTATTGACATTCCGTATTGAAAATGCGGGATGTTACAAACATGAAGTTCAAGTTTCAGGACAAAGAAGAGCAATGTTATTTGGTGCAAGATAGTGTTGAGCAGCTTGGGGGAAGGAAAGAGCCTATACCCCCGAGGAAGAAATCTCCGTCAAAGAGGCTAAAGAAAATTCAGAAAGAATGGTGGAAGATTGAGATGGCACCAACCTCTACTTCTCAAGAGTTCTCACACCCTGAAATTTCTGATTTCAGGATGTGAATAAGAAAAATAAGTTTGTAAACAATTTTCTCTCAATTTTAAAATTTTGCTAGCAACATATGAATTTGTTTAAGGATTTTAAGGAGTTATTTGAATTTTCTAGGCATTTAAATAATTTATAATAATAAAATAAAGAAATATAGGAGTTGAATGTTGCATTCATGCTGGTGCATTATTTTTGAGTGTTTGAATTCAAATTTTTGTTTAAATTCAATGTTTGTTTGAGTTTAAAAGGTTTCAAATAAATTCAAAATGACTTTCCTTCTCTTCCCCTGTTTCCTGTTCTTTTTCGACCTGTCCAAGCTTCAAAGTCTGTTCTTCCTCCCTCAGCTCTGTGGCCCGGTCCACCTTTTTCCCTCTTCCTTTCCTTTCTTCGCGCAGCCCAGCAAAGTCCAGCGCGGCCCCTCCATCTTCTTGGCCTAGCTCGCTCGTCCTCCCTCTCCTTTCCGTTCCCGCCGCGCAGCCCAGTTGAACAAGCAGCCCTGCACCGGCCCGCCAGCACCTTTCCTCGCCCGGTCGCCGACAGGCGGACCCCGCCTGTCATCCCTGCCGCCGCGACGCGCCGAGTCGGGCTCGAACCGGAGTCCGTACACCGGACGCGCGCCACCTCCTTCCCTTGGCCCGCACACCAAGAAGGTGCACCCGGGGCTACTTAAGCCGCCGCCGCATCCCGAGCCCCCGCTAAAACCCTAACCCTAGCATCTCGAGCATCAGCGCTGCTTCGCCCGAACCCTAGAGCCGGCCGCCGCTGCTGATCTCCCTGCTCGCCACCGGTTCGTCGATGGGAAGCTACTCCAGAGGTGTGCAAGGAGGTGAGGAAGCATCTGGTGCCACGTTTGGTCGCTCTTGTGCCCTGTGTTCGCCGCACGAGCTCGCCGGAGTCGGCTCTGCGCCGCTGTCCGCCATACCAGGCGTCACGCCATCGCCATCGCCCGTGGGTGTGCCCCGATGCCCCTATTGAGTTCGCAAGCGCGTGCGCGTCATTCTGGTGCTTCCCGCGTGCCAAACCGAGGCCCCTAGCTCCAGATCGCTTTGCGCCGGCGAGCCCGCCGCCTTGCTCCGCCGCGCTCCGATGCCAGCGCCGCCGCCGGCCGCTTGCGCGAGTCCTGGTCCGTCGGATCACGAACGAGCGGCCCAGATCCAATCTGAGCTGAGTCAAACCGGAGTCGTACTGGTCAACCCCACCTTTGCACCGTCGTTTTACAAAAAACCCCCTGGCTTTTCTTTTATCACAAGCCGGTCCTCCCACCTCTGAAAAACCTTTTCAAATAGGTCCTGGTTTTCACGGTTTAGACCGTAAGCTTCATAGATTTAGTCACCGAGGTCCATAGGTGAGTTTTTGCATGTTAGACCTTGTGTTTACACGTATAATTATGTTTTAGCCCCTGTTTTCTTACAGTTAGGCCCCTGGAACCTTAGATTCTTCACAGTTATGCCCTTGTACCTTCTTTTAGCCCTATCTTCTCCGGTTTAACTCTGTTTTTCGCGTTCTTTATGTACAAACGATCGTATCGAAGAGTAGAATAGATTTATGCAGTTGTTTTGCTCCGTTGTTACTGTTTGGTGATTGTTTCTTATTTTATTTCATTGTTTGCTTGTATGTATCAATTGTGTGGTGCGTAGAGAACGTGCCGTTTGAAGCTTTCGCTGAAGTTCAAGCTTTTGAAGACGTTGAAGAGTTTGAGCAGCAAGAATTTGTGGAAGGCAAGTCCTTGATGCACGCCCTTTTTCCTATACAACTGCATTTTAATTACATTATTTATTTTATTGCTTGCATTAAATTGATGGGACCCTATGCTTAAGGTGTGACTAGTGTTGTTTACCATGTCCTTGTTAACATGGGTATTTTATTCATGTTGGGTAGCACATGCTTAGTTGCTAACTATGGGTTGAGGATGGTTTAATTGTTAACAAAAGTAAACTTGATTTATTTTATGCTCTACCCTCATGAAGCAAGATTACCCCTGTTAATCGGAACATGGAGCGACCACCCAGGAACCAGGTGCAACCACAAGACAAATGGCTCTGTCTTGGCTAACTAATTAGAAACCTTAGTGTGTAGTATGCTTTACCTGATAAGGGTTAGGGGGTGCTGGTAGTTGGTGTATAGCCCGGCCCTCAAGCTGATCTGCTCTGTGGTAGCTTCGCAGTCTTGAGAGGGTTATGCATTGCGCTGTCATGAAACCTAGCGAGCAGCTCATACTAGGGAATCTTTGTAAGGGCCTCGTAGTGAAACCCATGCCACTCACCTCGGAAGTGTTTAAGGGAGTAATTAACCCGGGCATATATGGGGGACACGACTTGTGGGTAAAGTGTACAACCTCTGCAGAGTGTAAAAACTAATCGATTAGCCGTGCTCTCGGTCATGGAGCGGCCTGGACCCTCACATGGGTAAATTATGGAACATAAAATAATCTTGTGCATTGCATCCTGATTTTGTTGCATTTATTATCTCTGGGTTGGTATACAGTTACACTACTAGTAATTTGTTGCTTAATAAAATCTGACCAACTAAAATTGCTTACCGCTTTAACCATGTCAGCCATCCACCCAAAGAGCCTTGCATGTTGTTATAGCTATATTCCCTTGTTCAGTATGACATGTGCTCACGCTTGTTGATTTTATTTCTTGCAACTACACTACTCAAACTGCTGCTCAGACGGTCGCTTTGAAGACTACCCTGAAGACTTTAAACTCTTCTAGGCGGGCGTGTCACCAGTCCACTGCCTGTGGTGTTGATCCTATCCGCTGCGTTGCTACTCGTTATTAATTAGATCATTTATGAGACATTTTGGTCTGTAATAAAGTTTAATACTCTCTTTACATTATGGCATTGTGTTTTGGTTATCACTGAGTCGTTATATGTGTGAACTTTGATCCTGGCACACATATAATATGAGCATTCGAGTTTGCCTTTAAATTCGGGTGTGACAGGAGTGGGGTGCTAAATGGAATTGATCGTTGAGGAGAGTCCAACTCGTCGGACTGAAAATGATGGGTCCTTTCTACCAAAAAGGTTAAAAATGGTACTTATCTCATATTTCCCTTTCCAAAATTTCATTTCCAAAATTGCATATTTAATTTTCCAAAACTCTGCATTTGCATGCTAGATTTATCTAGCCCTTTTCCCTTTTCTAAATAAAATTTCTGAAAATAATTTCTGAGTTTGAAAACCATAGAAAATTTATTTGGGTAAATTTGTGGAGTAAACTTTGGCCTGTGCACCTTGGCATATCTTCATATAGCCGTTGGTGGCACACCTGCCAAAGGTGGCCAGCACCGGGCCCACCACTGGGCCGGCCGAACTCTGGTAACGGTCATGTGGGCCCAGCTTTAGCCGTTGCCCAATGCCTATCCCGCGGTGTGCTGCCCCTTTGCTCTATAAATTGGACCCGAGAGGGGGTGTTCTTCACCCATTCAACTCATTTCATTCACACTCCCCTCTCTACTCCTTGCTCTCTTGGTTTTCTTGAATTTCTAGCTCGGGATTGGATTAGGGGGTTCCATCCTGGCCCTCCACGTGGCAACCCCCTATTGGTCCATTGCCTCACTCCCAGGTGTTTAGGGGCACTTTGGGCGTCCGAGCAAGCATTGTCCTTGCCTATAAATAGAAGGGGAGGGGCTCCCATTTCTCACACACCACTCTCTCATTCTCCTCTCACTTTTAGTTTCCAAGGCTAGGGGGTAGGCTAGAGTAGCTCTTATTCAGGTTCCAAGTCCTCTTGGAAGTCTAGGTATGAGTTCTCTTTTATCTTTATTTCTTTGTATGTCTTTGATCTACTTCAGTTATTCAGCTATTTCATATAAAGTCATGGTAGATCATATGTTTGATATGTTCTTGAGTTCATCCTCTGTTCATCATTTAGAGGCTTGTGTTCTTCGTGAACACTACCTTTTGATCCACTTGAAGGGTGATAAACTCCTTCCTTATGTGTTTGTTCATAAGTTAGAGGCTCGTGTTTTTCACGAACATGACCCTTTGATCTTATTGATTAGACATAAGAGAGTTCATATCTGTTTGTATGTCTAGCCTTAGTTGATCCTGTTAGATGGCATGAGAGTGTTGCATGAGGTCTGTGTTCAAGCTACGGTACTCGGTCTAGTTGACCAGTCTTCTGGTGGCTCTCACCCTGGGTCACAATAGCCCGGGCTGGGTGGAGTCTAGCAGCAACGTAGGCATGGTGCCTGGGTTGTCTGGCTACGATAGTTATGAGCATACCCCCCGTAACGATAGAGGTCGGTCCTCAGGTGGTGATAGCCCTGTTGGATCCTTGGGCAACCTCCGCGCTGGGGTACCTGCTGTAGGAGTCTAAAGTCTAGTTTCGCAGAGTGTTGGTCGTCGCGGGCTAGCTCCCCGTTTGTACCTGGGTGCTGAACCTTATCTCTCTTATGCAATACTCATGCCCATCTCTTGTATCTTCTAGCTTTGTATGTTTAGTACATTAGAACCTAGAGCTAACTCGTATGTTCCCCCTAAGCCGTAGTGTGCTAAAGTAGAGGTAGATCTGAGTGTGTGTGTCACACTACCCCGTATATCTTTTATCTTACCCCTGTTTTGAGTGTGTTGTTCCCTATATCTATCTCTTGGTTTACATTCAGAGCAAAAGCATAAGTCTAAGATATCCGCCATTGCCTTCCACGGATACGATACCCTTGGAATACTCTCCTTCCTTGGGGAAATGCTACAATGGTTTATCTGTGCGCTTGCGGATTCGTTCATGATCGTTTAGATTAACCTTTGGCATGTCTCGATGTTCACGCTAACCCGGCGTCATTAGTTGTGACATTGAGAGCTGCCTAAAGGCATTTCTAACACTGACGCTAAGGATGGATTCCAAATCTGTTCTTAAGTGATCGACATTATGAAATGCCAATAGTGAGTCAACTAGAACTGAGGAATTGGCTGAACAGCAACTCCACCAGGTTCATATCTGCATAGTCTCAGTCTTTGTTTTGCAATTTCTGTAAATTATTGCTGAAATCACAAATCTCAACTGTTAATTGATGGTTGTTATTTCTTAACGTTCAGGAAAATGGAATTGCATCTCTAGATTTTCCGGAACCCCAGAATAAGGTTATAACACAAACTGGCTTGTGATAATTTTTCAATTATTTGTGCATCCCTTCTTCCTAGTAGCGGCCGACATGAACATCTCCACGATTTCCGACAAGGAGAGCGCGCAGAATCAAGCGAACAGAGTGCAAGATTGGGGAAGTGAAGCGTGGCCGGAGGATATGGGGGGCAAAGCTTGGCAGCTTGGCGCGGAAATCTCCCGCGCAAGGAAGCCCCGCGCGGGATCCGGTCGCGGCGTCGCCTTGGGGCGACGGGGCCGTATAACAGTGCCGAGGGCGTAGATCCCGCCTGGGACAATGGGCCGCCCCCGTCGCCTCGCCAGACGATGCGGCAGCCGTCTATATGTCGCGGAGGGGTGTTTTTGCAAAAAAATAGGACACGGACGGAGGCTTGTCGACGTGATGTACGTGCAGATACCGACCCTCACCGTGTGGTTAACCCACCAAGGTTTTTTTTGAGAGTGGTAACCCACCCAGGTGGTGGCAGCACGCAGAATTGTGGATTATCCAATGAAGAGAATAGGGCCGAACCAGTGACACAATCAATACCCAAAATTAAGTTTCTGGTGTAAATACCCATTAGGCCGGCCCAAACAAACAGTGCAGTCAAATGGTGGCAGACCCTTTGGGTCATTCGGGTAACCTAGCAAAAAATTGATCCTCTTACCCCTCTGATGAATCTGGACCCCGCCGCTCGGTGTGGCAAAGCAGCCATGTCCACCGCCGACTTTGCGCCGCCCGACCACTGAGTCAGTTCTGCACTCGTCCCTCCGTCGGCGTCACAGGCCGCGCCGTCCACATCTCCAACGGCACAACTTCCTCCGACCCAACCGCGCCCCTCGTCCAGGCCGTCGTCGGACCCAATTATCTAGGCCGCCGTTGAACTCGCCAGAACCAGGTGATTCTTTCTTTCTTCCTTCTCTTTCTCCGTCGATGCGAATCTGCGGTGCGCCATGCGTCGACCTGGGGTTTCCCTTAGCTTGGTCGATTGCTTTGTTTCGGAGAACCTGGGGAATCCGGCCTGGTGATCCAAGAGACTATTTTTTTAGTTAATATTTTTTTCAACTGTCGTTTGAGGCGATTAGAATCCGCTCTAGTTGTGCTTGTTGGAGCAAAGGATGCTGTACACACCCCGTCCGTAAACACTACTCCACATTCACGATAATGCTCACAAACAACAAGAGTGCTCGCTGGAAATCTTGCACCTGCAAATATAATTTATTTGAAGTTGCCACCAGATATGCTATGAAGATAAATGTTCTGGTGTGTTCTTTTAAATTAAGCCGGTGGGGGTAAGACCGCCCCCACGGTTTTCATTAAGAAGAAGAAACCTTCTCCCGGCTTAGAAAACCCCCCGAACCCCGGTTTCACGGAATTTTTTTTAAAATCAACTCCAACGATGAATCGAATCTAGGCTAGAGGGCTTTGGTCTGGTGTGTTCTTTTTATAGGCCAAAGAAGTAGTATCTATTAAATACTCAGTTTCTAGTACATGAAAAATCTCTATCTATCTGATGGAGTTTACTTGTAGGTTGCACAAACAATGGAGATACCTCCTCTGGCTAATCCTTCAGTTACAACTCCAGTGGTCGAGGTCATATATAGTATCTATTAAATACTTAGTTTCTAGTACATGAAAAAACTCAATCTGATGAAGAACGGCTTTCTTGATGCTTCTCCATCAGTTACAACTCCAGTGGTCGAGGTCATAATGCCAAGTCCCAGAAATTATCCAAGAGCCAAGCGAACAAGATCAAGTTTCAACAACAAGCTTAGCAAGAATTGACCAAGCACCAAGTTACCAAGTCATGTCCACAAGAATTGACCGAGCACCAAGTTTTTACCGGGCCCCTTGTGAATGGAATTGGCCATCTTCACTTATGATGTCCCGATAGATAAAGTTGCATAGTCGTCCTGAAATGGAGACAAAGTCAGCTCTTCTTAGCTCATTTCTTGGAATATTGAACTTCTGTTTGTAGGAAACAAAACTTGGTGGACAATTATATGTTATGTGTACCTGAAGTGGACATTGTTCCCTCATTTGTTTGCTACAATCAGAAGTTCAGTGTTCCAAGAAATGAGCTAAAAAGAGCCGACTTTGTCTCCATTCCAGGGCGACTACGCAACTTTATCTGTCTGGAAATCACAAGTGAGGATGGCCATGTCCATTCACAAGGCGCCCGCTAATAAATGTGTTTTATTGTGGACATGACTTGGTAACTTGGTGGTCAATGATGTATGTACTCAAGTCCTGCTAATTCAAGTTCAGCACTTGGGACCAGAAACTGAAATCGTATGACATGGATAGCAAGGAGGTGTACACTCTCTGCATTTTTGGGGTGGGCCCTCAGTATATTTTCCCATTAGTTCCCTACTATGCGGAGACATTGGCCCTTGTTAATATGCATTCAAATAGTGCCTTTTGTGGTTGAGGTATTCCCTTTGTCCATCCCAAATTACTGGTCAATTTTGATGTTCCAAGTATGGAGACAGGAGCTATATCTGTAGAATTAGGCTATGTGCTCTGATGGTGCTTCGATGATATCAAACACTTGGGCATGCCGTAAGTTACCGTTACATATGTAAGCAATTGCCTGAATTGCACAATGCATGATGTTTGGACTTGAAGTTCCTATGCATCATTTGTTTTGAATGCAAAAATGCTTAAGGAAATGGATTTTGTGTTGCATTTTTTTTGAACAACATCGGGGGGAAGATCCCCACCTACATATATTTCATTGAACGAAATAGAACAGAGTGTACAAAGTCAGCCTAGCAAGTCAGCTTAGCAAAGGAGAGAAGAAAAACAGATAGGAGGAGGAAACAGGTTACAAGTTACGACCGAGAACGCAGATAAGCAGCCCATGCATGCCAAAGGCGGAACATCTTCTTGTAGCGGCAGCTCCAGCTTTCCATGTCGTGTAGCACCCGTCTGAGAATTGAAGTGGCCGAGGAGTTAACTTGATGAACGCATTCCGCGCCTTCCAGATATGCCAAAGGACCAGGATCATCACATCAGCATGAACTGCTGACGGTAGTTGTAGCTCGCGCCCCAGAAGCCATGGCATCCGGAATTCCTCTGGGTGAGGTTCGATTCCAAAAAGATGCCAAACCACAGCTGCGATAGAACATTCAGAGAAGATGTGTGTATCGGTCTCAAGGACTAGGGGGCATTTCTTACAGTAGGATTCTTTCAGTACGCGGATGTGTTGCATTTTCGAACTAGGGTTTGAGCATTTTCTAAATATAGTATATATGTAGGCTCCTGATACATGCCCTAAGTACTATTGGCAAAGGGAGATAATTCGCGAAGCTTATCAGTATCAAGAGGATCGTAGTGCATGAGGAACCAGAAGAAGAATCGACCTGCGATGTGGAAGCTGTTTTCAGGAGGGTCATGCAAGCTGACAATGGTATGCAACAGAAGATGTAATGAAGTAATTAACTTTGCAGCTATATCAATGATATAGTTTGTTGTTTTTCCTTTCCTTCCTTTTTCCTACCTACAATGATCTCCCGGGATCGTAGTCTTGTATTTACTGCTACTCCACCGTGTCAGGCCCGCACATCAAGAGGGAATAGAGGGGTCAAGAGGCCTCCTAAGTTGGGCACATCAAGAGACGACAGGTGAAGTGGAATGCGTAACCGATACCTTTTGGTGGCAGCGCCCGGCAGGTTACGCACGAGGAACCATGATGGATGCGTGGAGCAACATGGCTCGCGGTTGGGTTACCAACTTACCATAGCATATGCCTTTGATTAAAGCATGTCGTGTATCCCAGGCATCCACGCGTGTAACCGAGGTGGTTCAGGTTACAGTGATGGCCGCCTGGCTTACGCACGCCAGCATCGCGGTTGCCGCGGGACACGGTGGGTGGTGTCGACTAAGCGCGTAACCTGCAAGGTCTCGGTTACCCAGGTGCCATTCAGCGGGCTGCGCACTAGAGAATTCCATGGATGACGCGTCAGCAGCCTCCCCCCCACCCCCGGCACAGGCTTCGCTTTGGGGAGAAGCAAACTGCGGCGAGGGCAGGCTGCTGTGGCCACGCGGTGCACCATCATTATTACGATGGATGACGGGACAGGGCCTCCCTCCTCCGCTCCCCTCCCGTCGTGTCGTCCGCAGCCACAACCGCCGCCCGCCCCGAGGAGTAAGCTAGACCCGCTGCGTTACGTGTGCCACGCGGTGATTCAGCCTAGGTCACGCGGCTTGCTGCCAAGCCAAGGGTTACGCACGGTCACTGTGTCGTGTTGTGTGTACAGCCTTGACGGGACAGGACGGGCCTGCTGCTGCAGGCGCCTCCGCTCCCGTCCCGTCGTGTCGTCCACAGCCACAACAGCGTCGCCCACCCCGAGGAGTAAGCTGGACATGCTGGGTTACGCACAATCCATGATGCACATGCGTACTGCATCCACTCTGCAATTAAGCTTAATTGGTACCCACTAATGATTTCTCTTGCCTCTCAACGCGCCATGTCATAACCCACTACACACCATGTCACAATGCCTTCGTCGATTTTCTGTGACTAATAGCATGTTGTATTTGCGAGTAGCACGCCGTAAAATTCTCGCAGTTGAAATACATGTAGGATCAATCATTTAAGAATGGTTCTCGCTCAACAAAATTAACATGCTTTCATATATATTATTGTTTACAGATAAATATCATCATGTAATCATTTTGGTGTTTCTACTTTCACATTGAACCTTAAAATTTTGCTTAAAAATTCCCGCAGCAACGCGCAGGGTATCACCTACTAGTTATTAGTTACTCCTACCTCGTCTGTGACATCGAGACGATGATCGATTAAGCTGGACCCGCAGGGTTACGCACAATCCATGACGCACATGCGGTGCTTCAGCCTAGGTTACGCGGCTTGGTGCCATTTGTACGTTGGGATCGTACCACCTGCTCCGTGTCGTCGGGTGACACGCTAGTGCTCCCCCTTGTTTACGCAAGAAGGGATTTCACATTTTTCTGGTGCACGGCTCGGCGATTATGAAACCCAAGCTACGGCTGCCCCGCGTGGCCGGGTTACACGCGCACGGCTCGCCGGGACGTGGCACATGCTACTGCAGGGATCGGGAGATTTTAAGATCCGGTTGCCGGAAAACCGCCCGGGGCTACTGTAGATACACACGGGGCACACCACAGCATGGAATGTGCAAGTGCAAACCGCTAATCCCGGTGTTGCCACGGGCACGGGCCCATAGGGTCCGTTTACTACTCCTCGTCTTCGGCTGTTGCTCGCGTCGCCTATCATACCTCCCACGACTGACACCGGGCCCGCATTCCAGGACCCACATGGTAGCGGGTGGGAACTGATGAGTTTGCCCAGTTTTTTTCTTTTTCATTAACTTATTTTCGTGGGCTTGAATGTCCGCGACCGCTTTGGACTTTTCGGATTCTGTCTGCTTGGTTTCCCAGTTTCCACCCCCTCAGAGGACTTAAGCAGTTGAGCGGCAGTCATGGCCGTCGGCGCTGATTGATTCGTTTCTTTGTCACACAGGTCAGGCCCTACGTCCTTGCTCGTACACATCGAAACTGATGGTTTGCGCTCTTCTAGTTTTGTCTTGGGTTCGAGGCGCTCGGATTGTTTCTGTTGTGGAGCAATGATTTAAGAACTTGCGTTAGTAATGTACATCCGTGTTGCCTTTATTTCAAGAACTTTGGTACTGATCGAGGTTAGCGGCGGAGGTGGGGCCCCAGTCGGCGGCGGCATATAGCGGGGGCGGGGCAGGCAGGATGATGGGGAGGCGGAGGGTGTGGTAGCCCACCACCTCTTCCGCCCTGCCACCACCCCCACCCAATTCACGAGCATTTGATTTGATTTGATTTGATTTTTTTAGTTCCATCCCGTAGTTTTGGCGAGTGTAGTAAATCAGAACTTGCTTGGATGCCTTTCAATGTTTGCCCAACCTAATTCTAGGCATGTCTAGAAATTTTGGCTGCCAATGCAGTTGTTCTTGTTGCCGTAACCAAGCAGGCGCTCTCTCTCTCTCTCTCTCTTTTTGGAATTAAAGGCAGGAGCACTGCCACATCATATAAGAAGAAGGTGCCTATTTTGTGATTATTTTATCCCTGAAAAGGAAAGTTCTACTACTTGCCAGGGATCTCCATAGGAGCTTTGATACTACTGTGGAAATGGATCATTTGAGCAGAGATGCTGAAGGTATCCTGAACTTTCTGTGTTTATGCCTTGTCGTCGTTCCTTTTCCTTTCTATTGTAAGTTAATGCACCATAGCGTCTGATTGCTTATTCTGCTGCTTTGTAGAAGATAGTGGCCATCATCAGGTTGCCGCGGGGCAATTTGATAATGTCACAGAAGGTGAAGTGTACATGCCATATAACTCAAAAGCGCAAAGCTCCGTATTCTGATTGATTTGTCAATAAATTTTTTAACCATGTAGTAAGTTTGTCCAATTAGGATTGCCAGTCTCAGTGGGGTTTTATGGTGTTCAATTTGCTGACATAAATCTGTAACCTAGTGTTGTCGGTAATACATCCATCACGAAAATATCGATGCTACTTGTCATGGCACTTGAAAGGTTATTTTACCAAAGTATTTAATTTAGTATCCCTGTATCTTTGTATTCCCATTGTGTCGGCCCATTCCCTAACTTTAATTAGTGCTTTGTTCATTTTGTTGTATCTAAAGGATCTGACTCCAAGATGGAATCCAGAAACCGCACCAAAGGCAAAATTAGAAAGTGTGTCACTCAGAATTCAGTATCTGATTCAGAACCCTCAAGTAAAAAACCAAGACAAGATCCAACCATCTTGATACTCAATTTTGACCCAAGTGTACAGATTCAAACTATCTGATTCCATGCAATACTCCTTTTTTCTGGTAATCTGGCTGTTGCCATATATAATTCTGTATGTTGTATTTGCCAGGACAAGGAAGTACGTGCAAGAACAAGGTGCTCTCCACATGCAATGATTAATGCCAACAGAAAATTGAATACAAACCAGGAAAAAAGAATTAATGATCTTAAACTTGGTGCTTATTTGCAAATGAAGCTCGATCACTCCTTTGAAAAGTTTGGAGCATGGATACTGATCCACTTTGATGAAGAAAACATGTGCTTTAATTTTGGTTCTGCTAGAAGTGTACCTGTAAACAAAAGAAGTCTTGCTAGGTTAACCTGATTACCATCCAATGGGGACAAAATTGTACCACAAACTGGCAGGCAAGAGAATGTCCGTAAGTTCAGAGAAAAATTGGGTATACCAAAATATGAAAAGGGATTCCCCCAGATGAAATTACTCAATGAGATCAATAAGCGCAATGATGATAACCTTTTCGTTACATGTTGGCTTTTGCTTTTATCCGACAGGATATTTGCTCCTGACACACTTTACAATGTCAGTCCTAAATTGCTGCATATTTGCGAAGACGTGGATCGTATAATGTCCTATGACTGGGTTGGCTACATACTGGAAGATATAAAAAATAGTGCCAAGCATATAAAGGAAAAGATTTATAATGATTCAAATTTAAGTTGTTACATGAAAGGGTCAACATATTTCCTTGGAGTAAGGACTATCCATATCAAATCGTAATCCTGTTTCAGGAGTTATTTTTCTTTGTTATGGTAGCTCATGCATCTGATGTTTATGCAGTTATATTTGCTGGACTGGCTTGAACATGGGAGGGAGATTAAACAATGTGTTAAACTACCTCGTTTTATATTTTGGGATAGCTACAAGGAAACGAAACAGATTGAAAAAGATCATCTGTTCCGATTTGGACTTTTCAGAGAACTTAATGTAACTCTTCATTTTATGTCCTTTTGCAACTCATGCTTAGCTGTTTTTTTTGTCCTAATGCATTTTTGCACTATTTTGATTCATCTCAATTTTTTCAATGCAGTTGAAAACGTCAACAGTACATGTTATGCACAATATTTCCACTGCACAGATTGAACGACATATATGTCAATTGACAATATCGATCTGCCACCAGATGTGAGTTTTGCACACCTTGTTTTCCTTGCTGCTGTGTGACCATACTTTCATGAATGAAACAATGTAATAATCAAAAACATGTAGTAGAATATATTTTTATATTTCTGGTCTTGACAGATCATTGTCTGATTAACAGTTGAAGTCGCAAATTATCAAGAAGATTGAGGATCATAAAATTGCGAATTTGGACCAGATCTCGGGGACTTTTGGTCTCTTGATCAGTTTAATCACTAAATTGGACAACGAAATTCAGAGAACTAACAATCAGAGTGTACAAAAACTTCTTACTAAAATTGCTCTGCTCGTTTGTGAGTCAACTAGAACTGAGGAATTGGCTGAACACCACCTCCACCAGGTTCATATCTGCATAATCTCAGTCTTTGTTTTGCAATTTCTGTAAATTATTGTTGAAATCACAAATCTCAACTGTTAATTGATGGTTGTTATTTCTTAACGTTCAGGAAAATGGAACTGCGTCTCTAGATTTTCAGGGACCCCAGGATAAGGTTATAACACAAACTGGCTTGTGATAAGTTTTCAATTATTTGGATTTTTTGTTGAACAGCTTAAATGTTTTGATTCATGCACTTGATAAGCTGTAAAACAGTTTACATGATTTATATGTGTTGTTTGTATTGTTAATTCGAGTAATATATTGCAGGAAACACTGGATTCCACCTATAGGCATTGGGCTTCTCTTGAAAAGCAGATTGTCTTGTCCATCTCCAAACTAATTGGGGATGCTAGAGACTACGTCAGGTTCCGTGTTGTCTGCAAGAACTGGAAGGATGTCATCAATCCCAATGCTGACACTTGCTTTCAGCCCTGGATCATGTTGTCCCAGTACGATGAATGCCTACAGTTTCAGACATTGGATGGGACCTGGTCTGCATGCATAAAAGTCCCAGTTCTAGATGGCAAGACGGTGGCTAAGTGCGGCTATTTCCCTGCCCTTGTTCGTGGGAGGATTACCGGTTATGACAGCGGCCTCCTTATTGGGATTGATATTAGAAAGAATGCTAAGGCTGTGATTGTCAACCCTCTGACTGGGTGGAACACCGAACTGCCGCCCCTGCCCAGTTGCATCCATGGCAAGGCTGAATATGGATTTGTCATATCAAACAATGTTGAGGATAAATGTACTGTTGTTGTCTACACCAAGCACACCGAGCCGGGTGTTCCCATGACCGCAGCGGTATGTGAACTTGGAATTGACGAGGAGTGGAAAACCAGTCCTCACACCAGCGTCAGGAAGTTCTGGCTGCAGATGGAGGATTGTTTTAAACCATCCCTGTAGAAGCACACAGTCAAACAGGAGGATCAGGTGCTCTTCCTCTGTGGATCGTCCGACGACTTCTACACTCTAGACTTAGACACTGCCACCAACACCCAGTGAGCTTTGTCCTCAGAGATCAGACCATCAATAACGGTGATGGTATCAGCTGCAGCAGCATGTCCCACCTAAATGGCACAATCATATTGTCGACCCATAATGACTTCTCCTGCTTTGTGTTGTCGGACGACAGATTCGCCGACATCAACAATATATACTACTTTGATTTGGATTTTAGAAGATGCTTGCTGAGGAAGCATAGCATAATGGATGGTGTTGATGTCATCATGAGAGATATAACCCTGAAGTCACAGAATGGTTCCAGATCACTGTTTGAATCAGTCAGATGGTTCGTACCTACACTGATGAAGCCAACTGTACAGTTCTGATGAAAATGTAACCTTCAGCCACACAGTTACGCATGATATATGCTTCCGTGGTACAATCGTACAACAATTTTGGTTACACGACTTTGTTGTTGCATAGTATAATTAATAGTAAATGTAGTGATAGCTACTTCAGAGGATCTCATTCCGCTCAGAGCCGGTCGCCGCTGAGACCCGGCGGCCCCGCCGTCGTCCACCGCCATCGGGTCCGTGGCCGCCGCGTCCCACCACCCCACCGACGCCGACTGCTGTGGCGCGGCCGATGGTGAGTTGGAGTTCGCGGCGCGGGGGCAGCCAGTGCATCCATCAAGGCGACGCAGCCAGCGCAAGAGCTCACCCGGCGGCGGCGCGACATACACAGAGGCCCCCACGGCGGCGAACATGGCGGCGCGGGTAGATCGACGATAGGGGTGGCACGAACGCAAGTAGGAGCTCCTCCGCGGGGGCGGGCCGGCGCCGTCGGTCGATCCCCCCGGCCGGGCAAGAAAGAGCTCCTCCACGGGGGACCCAGCGCGGCCGCCGGGCGAGCTCCGCCGGGAGGCCAGCTGGGCCGTCGGACGAGGCCTACCGTCGGGCAGCACGGTAGTCGGCGGTGGGCGATGCTGTCAACCGGACCCTCCTGGCACACGGCGCGGGCCTGCTGGGCGGCAGCGACGCCTACGCACGCTTCCGCTGAGGCCAACGCTGTCACGCCCAAGCAGGGCCGTCGTGCAAGAAGAGGAGGCCTCACGCGCGCCTCTGCGCCACAGGCTGTCGTGCTCCTCTCGCGCCGCGGAGTAGGTGCCGGCGGCCTGGATGACCTCCGGCTTCGTCCCCGGCCATTGCTCTTCTTCCCCCTCGTCTTTGTCCTCCTCCCCGGCATCGCCTTCGTCGCCGTGGAGGGTGTGCAAGGCGGCGGTCAGGAAGCGGGCCGGGACTGGACGTGGACGAGTACATGTACTGTATAGGGTGATGGCGAGGGGATGAGGCGCGCGGCTGGGGCTCGTCCTGGACCGCGTCGAGGCTGCGGTGGCTGGACCTTGCCGAGTGGGAGTCCACCATCTCGCCGCCTGCCAGGGACATGCACGACGAAATGCCCTCGAGGGACAAGAGCAAGATGAAAGCCTTCACGTCGTAGCTTTTGATGACTTGTTTGGTTCAACTTTAAATTAGTTCTAGTGATAGTGATTTTTATGTAGAAAGATCAGAAGTGTTGTGCTACTGTCGGAGGCCTCGGCCTCGGCGTGGGTGAAGGCAAGTGGGGCTCCGTTCAATTAAAGAAGCTGTTGGATTTCATCAAAATTTTTCTAGCTATTTCATTTTACATAATAGCTAAATTAGAATTTTAGCTATTCATTTTTAAAGAACTCACTGCCATTGTGCGAACCACTCGCCTCAGAATCAGAAAGCGGTGTTGAAGTTTTGACACCCAAATATCCATCTAGCTTGGCAAAACCGGCATCAATTTGACCAAATAGGCGTTTAACCTGGTCAACTTTCTACAGATATAAAGCGAGGTAAAGGGTAAAGCATGACGCAATTAATTGGCATCTCAATTCTTAAGGAGTGTACAAGGTATATCTGGAAAGAAAATATTTACTACTCCTACTACATTGCTATGCTCTTCATCGTTGGTCTCCTCGTCACTTTCAGGGGGTCCGCAAGTGAATGGCAGCGCCTTGTCTGCCTCGATGATTCAAAAGTCATAGATTAAATGAAAAAAATAAATGGTGCAAAGGATTGATAATACCATATCAGTACTATGTACGCACTGTGGTTGAGAGCAACAAGTACTTTAGCTAATACTTCACAGCGTGTGAGGGGTGGGCTTTGTCCAGTGTATTTGAACATACCATCACCAGTGTCTGCAATTGGTAGTATACCTCCAAATGTCGAACAAATGGAGGTGATGCCATTGTTAAGATATTCAATCTTTTTTCATGTTCTGTGCATTTTCCAGATAAAAGATTGCAAAAATCGGACTCCCTAAGCAGATCACGCTGCAACTTGCAGACCTTAGCATGATTGTAATCATCAATTGTCACGACTGCATGTTTTTCCAAGTGCTCAATCACTTGCTGGCAGAGATCTTCGTCTGCCTCATACCCCCTTTTGTCTGGACCACTGAGGAACATGGCCTCTGCTTTCTCCTGTACTGACAAATCAATATTAGGAACATCTATTGTCATCGCTAAAGTCATTTGACCATCCTGGAGTTCAATGGTTTCCTCATGCACTTTTAGGCCCAACCTTTTAACAATGTCATCCAGGATGCAACGACGTGGGATTGTGATTACATGAGTAGAGTAGCTAGACTGCACATGCCGGTACACAAGGGAAAAAGAATCAGCAAGCATGCACTCGTATGTGTATACCAGATATGCTCAATTATTGTTTATTCGAAACTTGGACGATGCATAGAGCTTACCCCAGGAACATGAACAAGGGACAACGAATCATCTTCTGACACAGCTGAGTTGACCTACGTTAAAGAATAATAACACAAACCAAGTTTGAGGAAATGTGGACGATAATTTGGGAACAGATGCGGGAAATTCACTCTTTGTACCAGTGGGTTGTCAACAGGCAGTTGTACAAGTGAAGTGACATAATCTTTTGTGCAAAAAAGGCGACGAGAGCAGCGGCCAGAAACCTACAGATGCCGAGATGGAAAAGTGTATGAATATATTAATTTGCTGGGTCGAATTAAGGTGAAGTTTGTAATATTGTTTGAGATATTCCGATATACTTCTACTACTATGTAAAGCTCTTCCCATTCCCAATTCTATTCTGGTTATGGGTTGGTCGTAGTAATAGACAGAAAACTACCCCCAGGTTGATCTGTTTCTGTAATTTCGTTGCTTTTATCACTATAATGAAATTTCGGACCTGGCATAGTGGGAAAAAAAATGTAAGCGATACTTGAGCAGGAACTCCGACCGCCACAAAACAAGAAGAGGAAATCAGAAATAATCTGAAGCTCGACTTGATGTGGTGTTGGATGTAATTAATTATTATATTACTGGAAGGTTGCCCAGTGTGATTTCAATCCTCGTGATGCCATTCTATTACTGACTACATTAATTGATTACGTACAATCTCCTAAGTTCAGAAAGGGAGGGGGCATAAAAAAATTAACCTCTTCATCGGCCTTTGCAGGCGTAGAAAGGGGAACTGGAGGCGAGGCCGCGACATGGCTCCCTGCCACCGAGTGGTTGACATCACCTGGACGGCTTGCTGGATTGTCGGCAGACGAACAGATTGGATCTTCTGTAGGCGCTGCAGGTGGAGTGACGGTGCCCATGTCAAGCCGCCTCTTTGACGGAGAGTCCTTCCCGCTGCGTATAGGCAGTGGACGCTTCGTCGGTGTACGGCAGGGGGATCCACTGGTCGCTCCATGAGGCGATGAAGAATGCATTGTGGTAGTGATGGACTGCAGCTATGCTACATGGAGCCTTCGTGATATATATGAAGAAGAAGAAGTAGAGAAACCTTGCAACACAAAGAGAGAGAGAGAGAGAGAGAGAGATGGAAGTGAATGAAAACCACGATCGCGAAATTGCCGGGGTTGCCGCAAAGCGTACGTAACTGAAACTCGCATGAAATTATGGAAACATTAAGCAATGAAGTTACCATGCATACTATGCCTTTGATCACCCGCCGTGCTCCGCGGCAACCGCGGTGCAGCGTGCCTAACCCAAGCCGCCTTCACATGGCCGTGTGGGCAACCCAAGTGGTTGCACCTAGCAGCGTGGCCCCAGAGTAACCGAGACCAGGCTACGCAGGTTGTGCACGATGGCCGCACGCATGCCGTGTGGGTCACGGTTACGCATTCCTCTGTAGGTTGTACTAGCTTTTACCACTAGCTACATGCATGGATGGTACGTAACCGGGGCACCAACGTCGCGCCATCATGCGTAACCGAGTACATGTTACCAGCCGGCGTTATACGTAGAGAAGTTTACAATTAATAAAAAAAAGCATTAAGGAGTGTAGACCACCCGATCCAAACAGGGTTTTAACTACTTTTGTTCTTGTTCAGCTTTCAGTTTTCGATGTTGAACCACTGTACACCGATTAAGGGAGGAGCAGCATCTTGTGGAGGACATCCTGCAACACCGACTGCGTTACGCAGAAACAGGCTTCAGATGCATGCGTAACCTGGATAGGCATGGTTACGCAAGCATCCATGCTGCATCCGGTCGTGTCGATTCGGCGCGTAACCTGTACCCGTGCGGATACGCACTATCCGTGCTGCGTGCTGCAACACCGACTGGGTGGTGTCAATTATGCGCGTAAGCTGGACCCGCTCGGTTACACACCATCCATGTGTGTAGCTGTTATGTAACTTATGTGGCCTACGAGATGAGCTTGGTTGGGTTGCCTCCGTCAGATCGAGAGTGGATGGTGCAGATGCGGTGATTGCTGAGTGCAGTCATTTTGCCTGACTGCACACGACAGGTGAATGCGTAACCCGTACCAGCTCGGTTACAAACGATCCATGCTGCGTGCTGCGATCATTTGATGGCAGCTTTGCCTGTGCCACGGTCCACGTGTATTACGCATGTACGAGGCCGCTTTGTACACAGCATCGCGGTTGCCGCGGAACACGGCGCGAGTTCATTTGGTGGCAGCACCTAGTAGGTTACGCACGAGCCATGGTGCGTGCAACAACATGGCTAGCGGTTGGGTTACCAATCACCATAACATTAGCATATGCCTTTGATCAAAGCAATACGCACAGTCCGTGCACCATGCTGCGTGCGTAACCCAACCTTCCGCAGGTAACGCGCAGAATCGACAGGATCAGCCAAGGCCATCGGTGTAGCTTTGGTGTACGTCCTACTAACTTAGCTAATGCGAATCTAAAAAAACCATAGCTGATGCATAAGAGAGTGGGTCCAGGATAAATCATAAATATAGTTAATTATGGGATGCCATGTTGTTATGTGAAATGTGCATTAAACTTGTCTGCTGTCAAATTAACTCGCAGAAGGCATTCATTTCATCTCCATCGAAACAATAAGTTCCAGCATGGTCTACGAAAATGGATTGCATACAAGTATAAATAGTGAAATGCCTTTGTTATGTGTTGCTCAAAGGGACACATTATTATACACATCCTGAATCCACGTATGAATCCATATCAACAACAATGTGTATTGCACATATATATCAATGTGTATTGCAATGTAAATGATGTGTTGTCCGTAGCAACGCAAGGGCACGATCCTATAGTAAACTAAACATTAAAACTACAAACTACAAGCAGGGACCCTAGTACATGCCTTCATGTAATCTACTACGGACATCGTGCATAACATGGGGATGGTGAAAGCATACGAACACAAAATCTGTTGTGAGTATTCTGTGCGGCCAGATTCGCTCTAAGAGAGACATGCACTTCTCCTACAATTGGGTGCAGTTAGTCTCAATTGCCCATCATAGAAATACGCTCACAGTTTGCTCGCTTGCCATGTCCCACATCCTTGACGCACAATGCAGCTTCAACCTTTCGACGCGGTACAGGTCGGCGACTGAGAGTAACACAGGCCAGGCGTTGGCAGGGGTGTCCCATAAATCAGCCTCTTCCGGGAGTGATCCTTCACTGGCATATTTGATCAGAAGCGAGAAGCCATCAGGGTGTGTGTCTTGAATTTGAACAGTTTCAGAGTTTGACTCCACTCCACCACCGTAGAGCATTGCCTTCATCACACAAGATACTACGGCCACATCGGCACGTATCGCTCGTATCACCCAGCGGCCTATGTCGAAGACAACGTCCACAGGGGCTTGGGCTGCAAGTGTTGCACATATGCTTCTACATACTGGCGGAGGAGGAACATCAATGCGAGCGTCCTCAAGTATTGTAACAACACACGATATGTTTATGCGACCTCCGTTGGAGCTCACGCGCTCAATGTCACGATTCTCCACCAGGCATTCGAAGCCTCGTTGTCCTAGATCCCCATTCCTGAATTCAACATCTTTTGTAGCTTGAACTCGAAACGTATCATTGTCATCAATGTTGTCATCGGTGGGGTATCCAGCCACCGCTCGCAACAATACTCGCACCAATGTGTGGAACCATGCAGTGTCATCACAGGCTCTACAACAGTGAGAGCATATATGCATGTGTGAATGTTTGTATTCATAACAACGAGAAACCTAACTTTGGGCTATTTTCATTGGAACGAGGAGGACGGCAATGCCGTCTGGTACACCCATCCACTGATGATCAGTCATACCTATAGGATAGCAACGTAGCCTCCATTGACGGCCTCCAACCATGAATGTACCGGATTCCTTGTACTGCCCTGCGATTCCTTCTGCTTTCGCTTCCTCGCTTGAGACTGAGAAGTCAACTTGCTTGGAAGGAGACATGTTAGTGTCTAGAGCCATGATCGCAAATGGCGGCAATGATTGACTCGTGGGTAAACTACCTCCTTTTATTGTGGGAGTGCATGTGCCGTTCCGAAACAACAACCGTTCGGGACATGAGTTACCACTACTTATTACCCAGTACACTAAACGGACGCATCCCTTCAGTGCGGGTGTGTGTTGACGTTTCTTAGTGCAATCACCTAAGAACAGGTTTGGAACCCATCCTGGTAATAGCGCCAGAAATGCTGATTGGTAAATCTTAACGTTTACAGAGATCCGCAAGCGCACAGAAGTACCATTGTAGCATTTCCCCAAAGGAGTATTCCAAAGGGTATCAAATCCAAGGAAGGCATTGGCGGAATGACAAGATCAACTCTATTGCAATGAGTATAGATCATAGATGGAAACAAACAAGACACTCAAGTGCAGGGGTAAAGATATGATAATGGGGTAGTGTGATCACACACACACTCACTCTCTCTCTAAAGGGTCCTAGGCATAGGAGGCGACACATGAGTTAGTTCTAGGTTCTAATGTACTATACACATAAAGCTGGAAGGAACGAGTTAGATACACTAGCGTTCAAGAACATTGACTTGAGCACCCAGGTACCACGGGGAGATAACCTCCCGCGTTGCTTCTGCACAACTCCGGTTGTTATATTTTAGACTCCTACAGCTTATCCGAACGTGGGGGATTTCAGAGGACCAACGGCTGTCACTACCACGGTCTACCCTAAGACAAACCATGGGATAAACTCATAAGTAAGGTAGCTACGCACCCAAGTACCATGCTTACATTGTTAGCCGGACTTGACCAGCCCGGGCTATTATGACCCAGGTCAAGCCACCAGATAAACCAGCCAATTACACCGAGTACCATAGCTCAAGCACAGACTTCATACAACGCAATCATGTCATCTAATTAGATCAAACCAGGTTATGTACACAAACGGATTTGTGTTTTCCTATGTCTGTTCCACTGGATCAAAGGGTCGTGTTCGCGAAGAACACGAGCCTCTAACTTATGAACAAACACTAGAAACATGTAAAAGTCACCCGTCAAGTGGACCGAAAGGCCTTGTTCATCAAGAACAGGAGTCTCTAAATGATGAACAGGTGAAGAACACATGAACAAATCACTCATGTATACTAACACAACTTTATATAAAATAGATAAATAACTGAAGTAGATCAAAGTCATACAAATGAAATAAGATACAAGAGAACTCATACCTAGATCCCAAAGTAGACTTGGAACCTGAATTAGAACTACTCTAGCCTACCTTCTAGCCTTGAGACTAAAAGTGAGAGAGGTATTGCAAGTGTGGATGTCTCATAAGTGATCCCCCTCTCCTTCTATTTATAGGCCCGTGCACCGGCGAAGAATGGAGGCAAACACCCCGGGGAAGGCGCCTAGGACGAATGGAGAGACACCACATGGAAGCCCCTGAGTGGCGGCCTCAAGGTCGGTTCGGCCGACCCCTGGGGTCGGTCGACCCCCTGTGGGCCCCACACGAGGTGTGCTTCCTCCTGGAGGCTGCCCTGTGGGTCCTTAAGTTGGTTCCCGGTGTCCACCCTGTTTTGGCGCGGTTTGCATGCCTTTGTGGGCCCATGGATCCATGTGATCGTGTCACACTCTGATTCGTCAGGGGTTGCTTCACTTGGATTGCTTGCATGGCATGCAGGCATGGCTCCCTAGTTGGCAGGTTTGCATGCATGGCATCCTTGTTGGCAGCCCACCTAGGATGAGGTGATGTGGCATGGACCCTAGAAGGTGAGTTTGACACTCTTTTCTTGCTTATTTTCCTGCAATCAAATAATCTCCAAGGACAAGTGGAACTACATTATTCTTAACTAAATATGTGTAAGAAATGCCTTATGCTCCTTTATTAATGAGTGTATTGACGGCTAAAGTAGGTACTTAATAGCCGTCAACAACTCCCCCAAGCTAGCCTCTTGCTCGTCCCGAGCAAGAGATCAAGAACTTAGGTTGGTTGATCAGAAGTTGCTACGATGTTGTATTCCTAATGTATAACAAGATACAGCTAGGTACTCTATCAAGAGTTGAAAAAGTTGGCATTGATCTTACCTTACACTCGATTTATATGGGGCATGTAGCTTCACTTGCCTTGGGCGGTTGAAAGATAGAATGGTTGTATAAAGATTACTAATCACATGTACCTTGATCAGTTATCAATCCGGAGGTTTTGCAGGTTTTTCAAAAGAAATCAAAATTCCTCAAATGATACTCTCGGATCGCTCAATGTGTATGATTCCTCACCAAGGCTTTGGTTTGCCTTCTTTCACTACCTACTCCTAATAAGCTGATATGTGGAGCTGTAGGTAGGGAAAACATGTGGCATACCTGTTTCTCATATATTGTCGAGTCGAAAACCGGATCCTTGGAAGAACAAGTCATACACCCTGATCAAGATGTGCAAAAGTGTGTGTATGGTGGATGGATAATGAACTCCTCTTTGCATGATTTTTACTCTCCTCCTTTTCAAAATTTTTGAGACTTGGGCTATGTCTCTTTATTCTTTTCCTCTTTTTTTTTATGCATGCCCTTGAGCATGTTTCTTTTCTTTCTTTTTTTTAACATAGCTCATAGTCCTTGCTGAATATTTTTGGAGGGAGAGTAATCATGGAACATGCGCGGAGCTTTATTTTGTGGAATGGACGAGAAATGGAAGAAATGATGGTTGCTAACTTCCAGTGTAGAAGTTTCGCATATGGTGGTGTGTACGTGATCTTGATCATAGGAGTATGACAAGTTACTTGCCGAGGGTCACAACAATTCGACAAAACTCAATGAAGAAATCAAGTAGCATATGTGGAGGTTAACAGAAGCTAAGATCTACATATGGCCTTGGATACGAATTTCTTATCATGAGGAACTTATCATTTTAACATTTTTCAAAAGAAAACTCTGGATATCAAACATCACTTAGTACTAGCTCATAGCAACTCTATTATACCATATCATACCTCGCAACAACTTAGGCAAAGATCATGCTTTTTGCTACCCACTAATTTCAAGCTCAGGTTCGATCATACTAGCCAACAAACTCAAAACTTGGATAGGATGCTAAGTTGTGAACAAGGCATACAAGAGGAATAAACAGAGCAACTATTCATCATTTCAACCATGGAGAATAAGAACACTCTTACCGCGCATACGAAAACAAACTAATTTAAGAAAGCAAATAAATATTTTTGGCTTTTTAACTTTTTCAGATTTTTATGTGTTTTTAGCATATGGGGTTCTGAAAACAATAAAAGATACAAGTTACCTCAGAATGGGGGTCCTCCCCCAAGCTAGCTTCAGGCTCATTGCTGTGGAGGGTGGTATCCCAACCACGCGTAGTAAGCCCTCTACTCCTCCACCTATCGCAGCTGTCTCTGCTCCATGGTGTGAATCCTCTCGCCTATCATACGCTGCCAGTCCCGAGTGGACTCAACCTGCTGGTGCATCATCTCCTCCATAGTACTGACACAGATGTTGAGCTCTCTCATCTGCTGAGTGAGGGTAGCCCCACGAGATGACGAGCGCAACCCGGACGATGAGGACGAGTCCCCGTAGGTAGCACCGGCGGGCCGAACCCACTCGCCACTCCCTGCACTAGCCCAGGTCGAGCTACTCGCACCCGGCTGACTCATGGGTTGGTCCCAACTGGGGGCATATCTGGGTGTAACTCCAGACATGTACCCGGCCGAGGCCCATGCGCCAGACAGCGGTGGTGTAGGCTGAGGCTGTGGCTGAGGTGACGGCTGCGGTGATGGTTGTGGCGGCAGATGTTGTGGCGGTTGCTTTGCTGTTGCTACCCTCCTCGCTGCTCTCCTAGTGACCCTATCTCCAGAAACACTTGAACGACGAGGTTTCTCAAGAGGAACGGCCAGTGGCCCTTGGCCGTACAAACGGAAATCCAGGTTAGGTAACCGAATCTGATTTGCGTGGCCAGGGTAAAAGAAAACCAAGGAATCATCCGGGCCCTTTTTAAGAGTATGTCCTTGAATCAAATACGCCTCATCTATCATGGCCCAAGGAGAATCTATGTAGGGAATGTTAGCCCCTAGTGAAATCCCAAGACCCGAAATGATACGTGTGATCAGGGACGTACATTCAATAGAACCTGTCATCCTAAAATTTGTTAACCACTGCCGAATCATAGCTTGCACTGGGGCGATTTTGATTCGTCTGACCGCGGTGTATAATATCCTCATCTCATCTGTGCGTATGGTTCGAACATCATCCCTCGGAAAGAGAGTAATGGCGAGCCACTTGTGCCGCAGTCGGAGAGTCGGATGCAATATATCGTTGCACCAAGGTGCTAACTTGCCACGGACAGGCCGACCAGAAATCTCTTCCCAAAAACTATATCGAATAAAATCACTGCAAGCTTGATCGAGAGAAATAGCACAACGACGATGAAAACCGAGAGCACAACTAAGATCATGCCATGAGACTCGATACGACGTTCCATGGAAACGAAACGTAATACCGGCCTCATCCTCCTGAAGAGTACGGAGAAACTGAATGGTGAGAGGCCTAGAACCGATCTCCCGCACCGGAACAAAGTTCTCCCAACCAAGAGCATGCCAAATGGAATCGAACTCGGAGTCCATACCTGTTTTCTCGAGAAGGGCCGAGTCGAACTCCTTGGTGTTGGCGAAGACTCGATCCTTGATGAGAGCATAGGCCTGTCTCTCCCGGTCGTCCCTCAAGTCGATGAAGGCGGCATCGGTGTTGATCACCCCTTCGGCTCGTGGCATAGGTAGCTCCACCTCTTCCTCTTCTTCATGGTCGGTTGACATTGGACTTGGTGTAGCTCCGGAGTGGTGAGACGAGCCCTCTCCGTCTCTAGAACGGCGTGAGCGGGTCACCTTCCGGTACGCACCGGCAATCCAACTCATCTTGCCCGACAATGGGACAACATGAGCAACTCGGTGATGGGTTAATGAAATCGAAATGAAATCCTTACCGAGCTTGCTCCACCAATATTCAATATTTAGCGACAAATTGGAGAGAGTGCTTGACACTTCCACTTGAGCAAGAAATACAAGAAAACCAAAGAGCAAGAGCAAAGAGGGAGAGAGGGTGATGGAAATGAGTGAATGGGTGAAGAAACCCCTCAAACCCCCTTCTATTTATAGGCAACCGAGCCAGGCACTGGGGTAGAGGACAAGGGCAACGGCTAGGAGCCGTTGGAAGAGACGGGGCCCACATGACTGTTGGCCAGGGTCGGCCGAGCCCTGAGCTCGGTCGACCCCCTACCGGGCCTGCCTGCTTCCAACTTTTTGCAACAGCTCTCTAACGGCAACCTGATGTCCTGCCCAGATGTCTAGGTCCAGATTCGCCCAAAATGTTGCTCGAAAAATTATTCTTTGATTTTGCACTCAAGAAATTATTTTCAGATTTTTATTTGAAAAGGGAAATTGGCTAGAAAAAATCTAGCATGCAGATGCAAGGTTGGAAAATTCAAATATGCATTTGGAAAATCAAATAAAACTTTGGAAGGGAAATATGAGATAAATACCAATTTTACCTTTTGGCAAAAAGGACTCATCTTTTTAAGTCTGAGAGCGAGACTTTTCTCGGCGATTAATTCCACTCATCACCCCATTCCCAAGAAATTGATGGAGATGACTTCTGTATTTCCCGCCACACCCTTCTTGTTTTCTTAGGCTTTGTTGGAGTGGTGGGAAGTAGCGGGGGCTGTAGCTCCGTCCTTGCCCCTGATTTCTCACTTTAGCCCTGCAGTGTATAGCATTTCTCTTTTTGTGTTTGAAATCGAAACATCAAGTTCCTCTTCCCAATGCGGAATCGGATCGTTCCGGCTCCCACATTGATCCTTGCGTTGGCGTCACTCAGGAACGGTCTCCCAAGAATGAGAGGCATTCCCTCGTCATCTTGCATATCAAGGACCACGAAATCTGCAAAGATGCATGAACCTTGGACGAATACCAATAAATTCTCTACGATCCCCTCTGGATATCGGATCGATGCATTAGCAAGTTGGACGGCCGTCGCAGTTGGAGTTAGAGCTGGATACCCCAATTGTTCAAACATGGCCTTGGACATAAGGTTAACACTTGCACCACGTCACAAAGAGCATGCTTAATCTTCTGGTAGTATATCTTGCAGGTGATAGCCGGATAACCAGGATCTTTCTTGTGTGTGATTGTTGAAGATTCCCATGGGTCAAGTACCTGCTGTATAGGCTTCCCTGCATAGTCAGTGGTTTGTGCCCGCCCAGATGGCTTATCCCATCTGGTGGACACTACACAAACATTTTCACAGGAGGACACGGGTTGCCACGGAATCTTCCCGTCTTCAGCAGAGGGAACCAAGGCAGCTAACTGAGCCAACTGGGTTTCTATCATCTTATTAAAGCTCAACTGGTTCTTAAGAGCAGACGAAAGGCTATCAATTTTAACATTAAGGCTCTAAAAGGCCTTATCATAGGTAGTTGTTTTCTTATTAAAACCTTCATTAATCTTAGCTTGCCCAAAGAGTAGATCTTTCAAGGAAGGTTGGTTTGGGTTGAAAGAATTACCTTGATTACCTCCTTGATAATAAGGGCGCGATTGATTCCACGTTTGACCTCCTTGTGGACGATAACCGTTGTTATTTCCGTTCATGTACATCACATCCTCCTGAGTAGTAGGGCAGTAATTCCCTGAATGCCCAGTATTACCACAGACTTCGCAAGTCATGCGAGCATCCATAGCTTGAGTAGTGGTGGCCATGGCAGCCTTCTCATTGGCTAGATCATCCATTCTCTTCATCATTAGGTCCATCTTGGCGTGCAACATATCCTCTTCCTTGACGGTATGTGTACCCCTTTAACGTGGCTAGAGTCGATCATCACTCCACCCTTGATTGGTAACCATCTTCTCAATCAATGTAGTAGCTTCAGTGATAGTAAGAGAGAAGAAAGCCCCTCCAGCTGTAGCATCAATATGGCCTCGGGCTGTCGGAGTCAGCCCATTATAGAAACTCTGAAGAATAAGCCAGTTGTCCATCCCATGATGAGGACAAGCCAGGATGTACTCCTGGAGTCTCTCCCATGCTTCGGGGACAGTCTCATTTGCTGTCTGCTGGAAACTTGAAATTTGCCCCCGAAGGACTTTGGTTTTGGCCAACGGAAAGAATTTCGCGAGGAATGCTGCGGAGCACTTTGCCCAGGTGTTAATCTCTGCACGGTTAGCATAAAACCACTACTTTGCCTTTCCCAAGAGGGAGAAGGGAAACAGTCGCAGACGAATAGCATCTTCCTCCACTCCTCGTATAGTGAGGGTACTGCATAGTTCAAGGAACTGCTGCAGGTGGGCCCTCGCGTCTTCATTAGGCTTGCCACAGAATGGGCTAGCTTGTACCATCGTAATTAAGCCAGTCTTGATCTCGAAGTTTCCATTCCCGGTGTTGATCACGGGGCTTGTCGGTACCTGGTCAGCAGAGGGAGCAAAATACTCACGAAGAGTCTTCTCGACAGGGTTGGCCATGGAAGTTGATGCGGATGGCACAAAGGAAGCTGGATCGACTTCCGAAAGTTCACGCGAGTGACTCAGGATCTTCAGTAAAATTCGATGGCAAGTCGAAACCAGTCATGCACTACCTGTCTTCATAATCAATAGACAAAGAAGACAATCCAAGTTAGCCTGCATTGAGAACTGTTTTATTCCTGTCATGATTATAAACATATGCAAAGTGTTGATATATCATCCTTAAGCCTTCCCCGGCAACGGCGCCAGAAATGATTGTTGACATTTCTTAACGCAATCACCTAAGAATAGGTTTGGAACCCATCCTGGTAATAGCACCAGAAATGCTAATTGGTAAATCTTAACGTTTACAGAGATCCGCAAGCGCACGAAAGTACCATTGTAGCATTTCCCCAAAGGAGTATTCCAAAGGGTATCGAATCCAAGGAAGGCATTGGCGGAATGACAAGATCAACTCTATTGCAATGAGTATAGATCATAGACGGAAACAAACCAGACACTCAAGTGCAGGGGTAAAGATATGATAATGGGGTAGTGTGATCACACACACACTCACTCTCTCTCTAAAGGGTCCTAGGCATAGGAGGCGACACACGAGTTAGTTCTAGGTTCTAATGTACTATACACATAAAGCTGGAAGGAACGAGTTAGATACACTAGCGTTTAAGAACATTGACTTGAGCACCCAGGTACCACGTGGAGATAACCTCCCGCATTGCTTCTGCACAACTCCGGTTGTTATATTTTAGACTCATACAGCATATCCGAACGTGGGGGATTTCAGAGGACCAACGGTTGTACTACCGTGGCCTACCCCAAGACAAACCATGGAATAAACTCATAACTAAGGTAGCTACGCAACCCAAGCACCATGCTTACGTTGTTAGCCGGACTTGACCAGCCCGGGCTATTGTGACCCAGGTCAAGCCACCAGATAAACTAGCCAATTACACCGAGTACCGTAGCTCAAGCACAAACTTCATACAACGCAACCATGTCATCTAATTAGATCAAACCAGGTTATGTACACAAACGGATTTGTGTTTTCCTATGTCTGTTCAACTGGACCAAAGGGTCGTGTTCGCGAAGAACACGAGCCTCTAACTTATGAACAAACACTAGAAACATGTAAAAGTCACCCGTCAAGTGGATCAAAAGGCCTTGTTCATCAAGAAAAGGAGTCTCTAAATGATGAACAGGTGAAGAACACATGAACAAATCACTCATGTATACTAAAACAACTTTATATGAAATAGATAAATAACTGAAGTAGATCAAAGTCGTACAAATGAAATAAGATACAAGAGAACTCGTACCTAGATCCCAAAGTAGACTTGGAACCTGAATTAGAACTACTCTAGCCTACCTCCTAGCATTGAGATTAAAAGTGAGAGAGGTGTTGCAAGTGTGGATGTCTCATAAGTGAGCCCCCTCTCCTTCTATTTATAGGCCTGTGCACCGGTGAAGAATGGAGGCAAACACCCCGGGGAAGGCGCCTAGGACCAATGGGGAGCCACCACATGGAAGCCCCTGAGTGGCGGCCTCAAGGTCGGTTCAGCCGACCCCTGGGGTCGGCCGACCCCCTGTGGGCCCCACTCGGTGTGTGCTTCCTCCTGGAGGCTGCCCTGTGGGACCTTAGGTCGGTTCCCGGTGTCCACCCTGTTTTGGCGCGGTTTGCATGCCTTTGTGGGCCCATGGATCCATGTGATGTCCACGTGTCACACTCTGATTCATCGGGGGTTGCTTCACTTGGATTGCTTGCATAGCATGCATGCATGGCTCCCTAGTTGGCAAGTTTGCATGCATGTTATCCTTGTTGGAAGCCCACCTAGGATGAGGTGATGTGGCATGGACCCTAGAAGGTGAGTTTGGCACTCTTTTCTTGCTTATTTTCCTGCAATCAAATAATCTCCAAGGACAAGTGGAACTACATTATTCTTAACTAAATACGTGTAACAAATGCCTTATGCTCCTTTATTCATGAGTATATTGACGACTAAAGTAGGTACTTAACCGCCGTCAACAGTGTGCACACGTTCGGGTCATGAGCGCCCGGTTACCAGTCCCGAAAACCGTACCAGTCCTTACTTAACTGTAGTTCACAATGGTCCTGACGTGGATGAACTTGTGGGAGTCTCGTTCCCAAATGGTCATTCGACACACCCCTTCTATGCGGCAATGCCTTTTCAATTCCAGCATGTATATTGTGTTTTGGCCTTGTCACGTCGGCAAGTTCGTCACGTTTCTTAGTCTCGTAGCGGCACGCGACAGTTTGCAATTTTTGTGCATCCCCATCGTATTGATGTAACTGGCATACAGGAACAAACAAGTCATGAACGAAACTCCCAATAGCTTAAGCTGATAGGAAAAGGTGGGCAACGATAGGATCACTCTCACTCGAGTAACAAAATGTAGGGGTGGCAACACAGAAGTAGGGATGGAAATATGGAGATGGAATCCGAATTATCCGATATCCGTATCCGCTAAAACGTAAATATGGATATCAATATCCGTATTCGAATTCAAATGTGATAGTAAAGTGGATACATCCGAATTTGTTTTTGTCAATGCAATGAAGTAATTAACTTTGCAGGGAAGAATGTACTACTAAACCTTGAGTAGACCATGCTGGAACTAATTGTTTCGATGGAGATGAAATGAATGCCTTCCGCGAGTTAATTTGAGAGCAGACAAGTTTAATGCACATTTGACATAACAACATGGCATCCCATAATTAACTATATTTATGATTTATCGTGCACCCACTCTCTTACGCATCAGCAATGCTTTTTTTTGAGATCCGCATTATTAGCTAGTAAGTTAGAACTTTGAAGACCGACGACCTAGACTAACTGTCTATTCTGCGCGTTACCTGAGGAAGGTTGGGTTACGCACGCAGCATCGCGGTTGCCGAGCAGCACGGCGGGCCGCGGGTGTTGTCGGAGCGTGCGTAACCTACGCACATCCGGTTACGCACGAGCCATGGTGCCCGGTGCAACGTCACTGGATACTGCGTAGTGCGCACGCGCACAGACATACAGAGGCATGCAAAACCTGCCCAGTCTACATTACGCTGGAGCCACGCTGGGTTCTTGCAAGTTTGGTTTACAAATGCTTTGTGCTTGCCTGCTTACGAGTTTCCGCTTCACAAGACGGAGGGAGTACTCCGCACAGTTGTTTAACTTAATAAAAAAAGTTCAGGGAAAACGGTGTCCAAAGTACAGTAAATGTCTAAATAAACTATGATATGCTTGCTGGTACTCCGTACTCACTAATGAAACGAACCATACCAGCCAAACTACTATCATGTGTCATCAAGTCAACGTTGCTGCTCTTTTCGTTAGTCGCATCTTATTCAGACTCTGAAGACCTCCACTATCCAGATTTATCTTCTGACCTGAATGCAGATGACCTAATAAATAGGTGGACGCGTTATAAACTCAGAGAAAATGAGATGATACCTTTGCTAGGTGGCACTTCACCATCTTGCGGAGGTACAACATCGTCACGAACATCCTCGGCTTGCTCCTGCTCCTCCTCCTCAAGCTCCTGCTCCTGCTTGTTCTTCGACTTTCTCTTCTTCGTGAGATGGCACTTTGGCCTGAGGGTGCATACACATTAAATAAACATTTATGTAAACACAAAATATCTACTACTGCTAAGGATGCTTGAGGAGTTCAATGCAGAAACAATGCGTACCTCTTATTAAAGTTGGGGCAACTAGGTTTCGTATGCCTTTTTACCAAGCACTCACTGCATCTGTACTTAGATATACCCTGATTAATTCTTTTGTGGAGGGCCTTTATCCTTTTCGAAGGAGCACCTCTGCGAACAATCCGCAACGGGTCCAAAACAGTTTCAAATTGACAATGTGGGTCGGCTTCAGTAAATATCTTAGGCAAGTGATGATGTTCGTCCTCTTCAAATTGGTGTGCCTTGATGCATTCATATACCTCCTCCAAAGCATCCCTCAACTTCTTTGTCAAGACTGGACTCGGTGAGGCATAGTACGCAACTTTGGTACCCATGTCTCACATATCACGGAACCTGTGAAAGGACATGGACTGGTCAAAAATCTGGGTCCTCCTCTCTGGAGGAAATCCAGACTTTGGAGAAACGGTGAGCCTAGACTTCACGCAGGCTCGTGGTAAATTGGCTGCACCAGTGTGAAACAACACTGCAAACATGTGACAGCATGGGATGGCATCGCACTCCAGCTTCCGACAATCGCAGCGCAAGTCCTGCTCACCACACGTTGGATTGGTAGTAGACATCATGGCAAATTTCTTACCTGGCTTGCCTTTTCTGTATGCAATAGTGAATTTCACCATTTCGATGGCATGCTGACCATTCTGAGGTGTCACCATTTCGAAGCTGTACTGTTCATTCTGAACCTCAAAGCGCAAGGACCTATCGATCTGCTTCTTAACAATATCAAAATTTGCCTCAGTGTAAGTACTAGCACATTACTTTTCAATCTCAGATGCTTGGGTCATAGTGAACCGGAATGAATGTCGTGTATTGGCATCCAGCATTAACTCAGTTGTCCACATATGGTACACACAGCTCTCATAGTGCTCTAGTAAAGAAACCAGTGTCATTTGGGGATGCAGATACGTGTGCAGCCTTGAATTCAAGCTCTCACTTCGCTGATTGGTGTGGAGTTCAAGGAAATAGTGATTGGCATGGTAAGTTGCAGCCCACAAATTCCTCATGTTATACATCTTTGAAAGCCAAGTGTTTTTGTAGGCCTTGTGTTCCTCTATAAATTTGGGCCATTGGCTTTCAACACTTTCAGGTGTATATGGGCGATACATAAACTGCTTGAAGTCACGTTTCAGCTTCTTGCCACGAAGATGTTTGACCTGGTTGCGATCTATGTGCTGGGTGCAGATTCTGTGGTTGGAATTTTCTAGTACATCATGGATGCATTCTGCATTGTGAAGTCTCCGTCAGTGATCACTGATTTGGGGTGCTGCATGGACATTGCGCGCTGGAATGTCCGGAGCAACCATATATATGCCTCTGTGGTTTCCTGTGCGAGAATGCCACATCCGAATATGACGGTACTTCGGTGGTGGTTCACTCCAACGAAAGGAATGAAGGGCAGGTTGTACCGATTTGTCCTGTATGTGCTGTCAAACACAAGAACATCTCCAAAAACCTGATAGTCCAAATGAGATTGTGCATTACACCAGAACAAGCACTTCAAATGTCCCTTGTCATCTTCTGTGTAATCGAAGTAGAACCCGGCATTATCTGTCCTGCGGGCCCACAAGTGCTTGAGCAGTGTTCCTGCATCGCCATCTGCTAAGATCTGCTTCTTTCGCTGGTCGCAGAAGTTGTATAGGTCCTTTGTTGTGAAGCCTACTCTGTCGTATCCTCCGTGCTGCTAGTCCATGATGTCCATAATCTGGTTTTTCTTAAGCCCTGCTATTTCGTAGGAGGTGATTTCTGCCATTTGTGCTGCAGTGATATCCCGGTGCCCACGGAAGAAGCAGGTGAGATCAGATGTGGATAGGTCATGGCCATGTTCAGCGACGAATGTGCTTACGACCCACTTGCTCATTTCTCTGTTAAGCTTGACAATCAGTTTGGCTATGCAGCCAATCCTGGTTAGGCTCCTGGGCTTCCTGCAAAGATCTTCTGGATTCGAATTCATGTACCTGTCATCACGCCATCCTTCACAGCAGCAAACAAAAGTTCTTGATGTACGGACTCCGTCATCGTCGTTCTTCGTAGATGATTTCCTTACCCCGAAACCTTTGTCCTTGGCATAATTTTTGTAGAAATGAAACGCTTGGTCCTCACTGTCGAAAGTCTAGCTAGTAATGTAATCGCGTTTAAGTTGCTGATCGCCGGCGAGGATGTCAACGCCGGCCATGATCCACGCTGGAAAGGGGACGACGTACAGGTGAAGCAGATCCATATCCAAAAGTGCAACAATACAGTAGTGATTACAAATTTAAAGGGATCGATGGTTGGGAATTGATCACGTTGACAGAGAGCGGGTACTCGAGGCGAGAACTCACCGAAACCTCCAGGACGTTGGTCGATCGTCGGGGATCGGAGAACCAGATCACGTGGGGACGTCGGTGTTTAGGGTAGTATGGCCAAGGGCGAGAGAGGACGAAGTGGGAGAGGTAGGGGCACGAAAAGGCGGAGGCCGACCATAGCAATCATCGCATTTATAATATTCTATATATACTAGAATATAAAGTATATAGTAGTACATGATGACGGATCCCATCCATCTCGCCGCATTGTGCGCACTGACTGTATATATGCGTCAACTGCCATAGAACTCTGTATCCTTTTTATTTTATAGGATGTCTCTGAAGAGACGCCATACGGAGTATACTACTGGCCGACCTGTGGTTTGGTTACACGCTACTTGTACTCCCTCCGTAGACACCATGGCTCGTGCGTAACCTCCTAGGAGAGGGTTACGTAGGTTTGACACGACCCAGTCGGTGTCGGTGGTGTTGCAGGAGCAGGAGCCGTGCAGCATGGATGGTGCATAACCGAACGGGTGTAGGTTACTCGCAGAATCGACAGGACCGGGTGCACCGTGCACATCATGGATGGTGCGTAACCAGGTCTACATGCGCAACCCAGTCCGTGTTGCAGGAGCCATGCAGAATAGATGGTGCGTAACCCTGCCGACCGGGGGCAAGAGCCAAATGAACTGGGGGTTCGACACGACACGACCCACCGTGTTGCGCGGCAACCGCGGTGCTGCGTGCGTAACCCATGCGGTTATCACAGAAACCTGCACCGCGTCGGTACACATGACACACCCCGTCATGAAGGTGCGTAACCTAGTGCGTGCTCAACCGCAGAGTCGGTGTTGCATCAAGCTGCATGGAAAAAATTTCGTTCAGGGAATCTTTCATGCATGGAGTACTAAATTTCGTCTCGTGATTTTGCACGGAGTTGTGAAAATAGTTTTGCAAACTGACTTTATTTAATACTCCCTCCGTTCCTTTATATAAGCATTTCTAAGGTTCAAAATTTGTGTCGAAATATAAGCATTCCTAGGGATAGGACAAAATTAAATGGGGTTGGTGGGTAGGTAGAGAGTTGGTGGGTAGTGTAAAATGAGGGGTATAGATGTCATTTCCTTCCACAGTTATTTGTTGAGTTTGAACCCTTGGAATGCTTATATAAAGGAATGGAGGGGCTGCCGTCGCCTCCTCGATCCCCCCACCTCCTCCGCCCCCGCCACCGGCGACCTCCCTCTCCCCTCGGCAGGCCCGGATCCGACGCGTGGCGGCCTCTCCCTCGGGGATTCTGGCGGCGACGCGGGGTGGTGGGGACCGCGGCGGAGCAGGAGGCGGCCTCCCCGGAGAGGGCGCGAGGCGAGATCCGTCCCCAACGGGCGGAGCAGGGGCGCGAGGCGAGGCAGGAGGAACAGCGGCGCGACCTCCCTCCTCTGCCCTCTCCCTCCCATCGAGATCCGGCGCGGAGAAGCTCAAAGCACAATGCCAAATCTTCTTGACTTCTTTGCCTGTACAATGTTGTTCCAAATCCAATCTGCTTCTGTAATAATACCCTCATAATATTGTAGAGGCGATATGCCCTTCTTGACAATTTTTTTGATTAAGTGGGTTTTGAATTTAATTTTCTTTAGCACTACAGCCTTCACAAGTTCCTTTGAAGCCTCTAGTATCTTAAACTTAGGCTTCTAAGCCTTCACAGCTTCCTTTGAAGCCTAGGTTTAAGATACCAGAGCCTTCAAATAAAGCTGTGAAGGCTGCAGCACTGAACAAAAATTAAATTAAAATCCGACTTAATCAGAAAAGTTGTCAACAAGGGTGTATCGCCTCTACAATATTACGAGGTATTATTACAAAAGCAGATTGGAACAGCTTTGTCCAGGCAAAGAAGTCAGAAGAATTTTAGAACTGTAGCAAAGAGCAGAGTAGCCGGGTACAAGTGAGGTGGGAAGATACCACACCTCTAGCTACAGGTGAAACCGTATCCAAAAACCCTAGGCACGAGGAGGTGCTCCAGCGCACTGTAAGATAAGAAAATGACACACTAATGTTGTTCATCGACCATTACTTATAAGCAAGTTACTAACAAAATATTGTACCCTTTTGCATAAGTTTCCTCTGAACATTCACAGAGCCGGTGTCCTTCTCCAAACCAGGAAGATGTGGTAACCAAAGCCCTGGGAAACAAGGATCAAGATGGGTGTTAGGAATAAACTCGTGTTCAGGTTTTTACTCTGTTTTCAGTTTGGCTTTTTGTTAGATTGTGGGGCTCTGCGGATCAGAGCCGCGTCTTGTCCAACGTCTTTCCAATACAAAGTGATTAGAAGCTCCTGCTCAACATCCCAATTCAGAACCCATAGAATTTGTTGTTTTTGGCCGGAGGAACCACCCTTCGCCTCCAGGTACCTGACCTTTCTAGTGCTTCACGGCATACTGTTCACCGTCTCGCATCACCATACCACTCAGGCTTCACGGTGCAGGCAACACTGTCTCGCAGGTATCGGGCAACACCATTCATAACGCAGCACGATACCGGACAGGTTACGCATGCCCTTCAAAGTCCGCTTATCCCGGGGAGGTTGCAATACCCTAATACGCACCATGGCCCGCGCGTAACCATAGGTTACGCATGTAAAACCCAGGTTGCACCAAGCCTCTGTATTGTTTGTTCCTGCAACCAGGCTCTGTAGGTTGCACCACTAGGTAGCACACAGCCAAGCTGCATTGTTCCTGCAACACCGACTGCGTAACCTGACCCATGCTGCATCCGGTGGTGTCGATTCTGCGCGTTACCTGCACCAGCTGCTCGGTTACGCATCATCCAGGCTGCAACCGCCTGGAATACGCACGCGCACCTATAGGATCCAGATGTATGCGTAACCTGAACCCGCTCGGACACACACGGACTCTGTTACGCACCTTCATGCTGCAACATCGACTTGGTGGTGTCGTTTCATCGTGCAACCTGCATCCAGTCATGTCTATCCTGTGCGTCACCTGCACCAGCTTCGGTGACGCACTGTTCCGCGATGCACCATCCATTCTACATGGCGCGTGCAACACTGACCGGGTTACGCACGATGTCGGTTACGCACCGTCCATGCCGCTTGATGCAACACCGACTTGGTTGCATGGTGGAACACTGACTGTGTTACGCAGAGTGTCGGTTACGCAAAAACCACGCTGTATCCTCTGTCGTATCGTTTCATCGCGTAACCTTGAGCCGATAAGGTTACGCAAAATCCACGCTGCATCCGGTCGTCTCGAATCTGCGCGTAACCTTTGCAGGTTACACGCCGTCCGTGCTACTTGATGCAACACCACTGTCTGTCTCGTGTCGAATCAGCACGAAAGCTGCACAGGTTACGCTCCGTACGTGCTGCTTGAGCAGCAACACTGACTCGATTAAGCACGGACTAGGTTACGCACCTTTAAGACGGCTGGCTACATGGTGCAACACTGACTGCGTTACTCATGGCGATGATTACGTACGCATGGTGCAACCTCTAGCAAATCCGTACCCTCTAGGTTACGTACCATCCATGCTGCATGTAACACCGTCTCCTAGGTGCAGGCAGCACTGATAGTGCGTAACTGAACGGGTGTATTACTTGTAGGATCGACAGGACCGGATGCAGCAGGGATGGTGCGGAACCCTCGGCTGGGTGCAGGTGCCCTGGATGCTGGCTTCTTGGCAACGCACCCCGAAGGCCACAAAACAGATCAACTTTACATGGCACTCCCTCCATTCTCTTTTGATAGGATACTCCGTATTTCCGAAAATCAGATTTTTACAAATGATAGTACTATTTGCCATTGGTGTGGGCCGTGGCAATAAATGGCACAGATAACAATGAGTATCACGAGTAGAATGCCATTTGACAGAAGAGAAGTTTAAGACTACTGGCTGCATGGTGCAACACTGGCTGGGTTACGCACGGGGTCTGTTACGCAAATCTGTCATGTCGATCCTGCGCGTCACCTGCATCCGGTCGTGTCGGTTCTGTGCATCACCTCAGCTCGGTTACGCACGGTTCGGCTACGCACCATCCGTTCTACATGGCGCGTGCAACACCGACTGGGTCGTGTCGATTTAGTGCGTACGCACCGTCCGTTCTGCTTGATGCAACACCTCCGGTTCCAGATGTATGTGTAACCTGAACCCGCTCGTACCCGCACGGACTCGGTTACGCACCTTGATGCTGCAACACCGACTGGGTGGTGCCGATACGGCGTGTAACCTGCATCCGGTCGTGTTGATCCTGCGCGTCACCTGCACCAGCTTTGGTTACACGCGATTCGGCTACGCACCATCTGTTCTTCATGGCGCGTGCGGCACCGACTACGTTGTGTCGATTCAGCACGTAACCTGTACAGGTTACACACCGTCTGTGCTTGTTGATGCAACACCGACTGGGTTGTGTCGATTCAGCGCGTACGCACCATCCGTGCTGCATGATGCAACACCACCGATTCCAGATGTATGCGTAACCTGAACCCGCTCGTACCCGCACGGACTCGGTTACGCACCTTGATGCTGCAACACCGACTGGGTGGTGCCGATTCGGCGCGTAACCTGCATTAGGTCGTATTGATCGGTTGATCCTATGCGTCACCCCACCAACTTCGGTTACGTGCGATTCGGCTACGCACCATCCATTCTTCATGGCGCGTGCAACACCGACTACGTTGTGTCGATTCAGCGCGTAACCTGTACAGGTTGCGCACCGTCCGTGCTTATTGATGCAACACCAACTGGGTCGTGTCGTTTCAGCGCGTACGCACTGTCCATGCTGCTTGATGCAATGCCACCAGTTCCATATGTATGCGTAACCTGAACCCGCTCGTACCCGCACGGACTCAGTTACGCACCTTGATGCTGCAACACCGACTGGGTGGTGCCGATTCGGCGCGTAACTAGCATCCGGTCGTGTTGATCCTACGTGTCACCTGCACTACACCAGCTTCGGTTGCGCACGATTCGGCTACGCACCATCCTTTCTTCATGGCGCGTGCAACACCGACTGCGTTGTGTCGATTCAACGCGTAATAACATAAGAAATAGGCTTCAGTTGTACTCTGTATGCGTAACCTACACCCACTGGGTTATGCACCATCAGTGCTGCTGCATGCATAGGGCAACTATGACTGGGTAACGCACAGACTCGGTGGACGTTGTTCATGCCCCTGTGGACATTGTCTTTGACATAGGCAGCCGGGTGATACGAGCGATACGTGCCGATGTGGCCGCAGTATCTTGTGTGATGAAGGCAATGCTCTACGGTGGTGGAGTGGAGTCAAACATCATTCGTGATGCCCATTTTACCCCTTCCACTGTAGTTTCCCCTAGCTATAAAAGGGGGGCGAAGCAAGTGAGCGAAGAACGCACTCGGACAGAACCAATCAAACCCAAGCACACTCGCACTCGCATCACAGGGATCCACAAGGCGGCTAGTGGGAGTCGGAGCTGGAGTCCCCCGCACCGTCCTGGCCGCCGATGCCGGCCTGGCCTCCGACGCCGCCTCGCCCCTCGAGGAGCTCGTCGAGGTTGGTTTCCCGACGAATAGCGCGGTCGTTGGCGGCATAGTACGCCTCGCGGAGCCGACGCGATTCAGGCATGGCATCCCGCGGCCACCCCGACTGCACCAGCTCGAGCACGTGGTCGTTCTCCTGGTCATGGAGGTCGGCGGCCGCGATGGCGTCAGAAGCGCCGTGCTCCACCGCCGTCGCTAGCACATTCCGGACGTGCCCGAGAAGCGCGCGGAGGCGGTCGGTCAACAGTACTGGGTCCATCCTCACCACCGAGGCCGCGATCCCAGCAGCCCCCTTGAGCTCGTCGTAGCGATTGACGAGCTCGTCGAACCGCTGGCGAAGAATCTCCTCCTGCTCACGGAAGAACGCAAGGTGAGCAAATCAAACGACTGCAGGAAAAACCCCACAGCGTGCGAGAAGACTAACCGAAGGCAAGGGCCTGCGCGTCGGCCGCGGCGTCGCGGGCTTTGTTCCCCTCCTCCTCGGATGCTTGGAGGGCGGCCTCGGCGTTGCGGAGGGCATGCTCCATCGCCGCATTGCAGCGGAGCACCTCGTCGAGCTCCAAGATCCGGTCCACCTCGTGTGCTAACCGCACAGGGGGTGCCGGAGCGATGGCAGCAGAAGGAGTAGTTGTGGCGACCGGAGTGGCGGGGACGGCAGCCAATGCCGGCAGCGGGGAGACCTCCCTCGACCCATCCTCGGACGAGCTACCGGAAGCAGCGGCAGCAGTGGTGGCGGTGGCCGGCCCACCACCGGCGTTGTAGTCCACCCTGCAAAGATAGACGTGGCAGAACACCGTCAGTGATGGCGGCAGGGTACGACGGCAGAAGAGGACAAGGAAGAACAAGGCCTACCCGCCGCGGGTGAGGATCCGGCGAAGATTCGGCCCCGACGCCGTCGAGTCCTGGGCTCCCTCCGTGGGGTGCTTGTCACCGGCCATGGGCCTCGGGCGGAGACGGAGAAGAGAAAAGAAGGGGTGCGAAAGCGAGAAGTTTGCCGCGGGCGTCGAGGCTCGGGGAGCAAGAAAATGCCAAAGGAAAGAGGCGTGCTAGATTCATGGCGACACCGCGGGGATTTATAGTCGCTGAAGGCAGAGCGTCGGGGCGGTTCCCCAAAGACGATGAGCTGCGACCTCTCTCCCTTCACCCACGCGGCCCACTTCCCAAGTCCGTGCTGGGCCCGCTAGGTTACGCACCATCCATGCTGCAATGGCTCCTGCAACACAACCGACTGGGTTGTGTCGAACCTGCATAACCCTCGCCTAGGCGGTTACGCACGAGCCATGGTGTCTACCGAGTACGGAGGGAGTACTAGTAGTACCAAACCACACAGATCGGCTAGTAGTATAGTATGGCGCGTCTCTTCGGAGACATCTGATAAAATTGGAACAATACAGAGTAGTAGTAACTCCTATGGCAGTAGACCATTGAAGCATGGTTACGCACCAGCCTTGCTGCATTATTCCTCCTGCAATACCGACTGTGTTACGCACAAATGGGCTTCATATGTATGCATAACGTGCACCCTCTCGGTTACACGGCATCCATGCTGCACCAGTGGTGTCGATTCGGCGCGTTACCGGGACCCGCTCGGTTACGCACCAGCCACGCTGCATTGTTCCTGCAACACCGACTACGTTACTATACGCACAAATGGGCTTCAGATGCATGCATAAGCTGGACCCGCTAGGTTACGCTCCATCCATGCTGCATGGCTCATGCAACACCACCTACTGGGTCGTGTCGAACCTGCGTAACCCTCTCCTCAGCGGTTACGGACGGAGACGAACATGACCAAAGGCATGGCTGGCTCTCGCGCATGGCTTCCTTAATTTGGCAATACACAGGGTGGCAATAAGCCATGGTGCCGCCGCCGATCGCCAAACGCCCTCACACCATACCCTAGTTTCAGACGAGTATGCGTTCACTTCTTCCACGATTGTGCCATGATCAGAAATGAACTCAACCAACTGAAAGTGCGAGGACACAGCAGGGTTGAAAATCAAACTGGTGAAAATATGTTCGTCGTCATCATGTTCCAGGCCCTCGTCAATCCGGTCGGCGATGAGGTCGCGCCAGGCCCGGGAGACGCACTTTAAACGGCAGAGAGATGCTTGGTACTTCCCATTGTACATTATCATCAGGCTGATCTGAGACATGTTGCTGTTTTTCCTTCTCTACCTCCCGTGCACAATGCCCTATAGCGCTTAGGGGTTCTGCAACTGCAGCTCCTATAACTTCTCTAGGCTTGAATACTCCCCACAGGTAATGTTTCCTCTGAAATGCTGCATATATAAGAGAATAATGTGAGTGAATAAACCCTAGAGTAAACACTACAAGATACAAAGAAATTAAGGCCATCTTAGCGAATCCTGGTTTTGAGGAATCAAATATGATGTATCAAGAACAGAATACCTATTTGTAAGGTGTACACACACATTAAGATTCATATTTTACAATCTTTGACCAACAATTTTAAATTTTTATAATGCAAACATGAAATGGTTAGATTACTCTCAAATGATCATGCTACTTCCATCCCATGAAAAGTGCAATTCTAATATTTGAAAAAAAATACCAAACAAATGCAATCCTAGGAAATAGATCTAACTACATGCCTAATTAAGTGGTGAGATGGATTTGCATGCCAAAGTTTACTGCATGTGGCCAACGAATAAGGGCATTCAAGTCTTTTCACACCACCACTAATCTGTCGTAGAAAAACTAGAATTGCACTCCTCATGGGATGGAGGGAGTAAGTTTTATAACAAATAAAATAATATAATATAATATAACATAACATAAGATAAATGAATTGTCAGAAGTGTAACTTAAGGAGTAACTAGTCCATACTTTTGTGCTGGTCTAAACTGGTCCATAGGGAGTAACTAGTCTCGATCCGATAGGTCCCAAAAGGACTTCATTATATGAGATCACATTTGCAAAAAAAAAGTGCTAGAGGAGTACATACTTTTATGATGATCAGGCAATAGAGTTGATGGGAATATCAACATATCAGTATCACCAATAATAGCTCGCAAAACCAGATCATTATCCATGACTTCTTTAATTAGTTTGTCTAGTTCTTTATCTTGCCTAGGAATAAACAAAGAACAAGATTAGGCATCTATATATTATGGAAATGAATGTTGGATAAAAGTTATGCCGAGAAATGGTTAAGTGAGATACCTCATATCAGGAGGAAAAAAGTATATGCCAATGTTGTCACCGCTTGGTTTTGATGCCTCCCATGCCTTAGGCCACAACTCTGATCTCGGGAGTGTTGTCAATTCAACTAGTGGAAACAATTGTCTAGATAAACTCCATGCTTTCTCACATGATTTGGTTGACAAATGTCCAGCCAATGATATATATTCCCCACCATCAATCTTAAAGATTCCGCTGACAACATAAGCTACCGAAAAATTAGAACGTAAAATATGAAACAATACAAGAATACTTCAAATATATGCTAGAGCATCCATTATACCTCCAATTAGGTTTGTCAATGGGTTTCGAGCAACAACACCATTGTTGCTCAACAAATGTCACCATGGAGACTTTGACATGACCATCTTGTGACAAAGATTTAGTCATGTCATTTCCAACACGAATAGGATTATGATTGCCACCACCTTCTTCTCCTTCATCATCATATTTACCTTTCACACATCTTTGTTTCTTCATCAGCCTACTAGCCGTATTATTCCCTTGCACATATTTGTTACCATCATCCTCCATTGGTTTCGCCTTTTCTTCCAACAATGGTTCCTTCTTCTTCTTAGACATGTCATTATTGGTTCTGCCATCACCTTTAGCAACTTGGTCCCTGTTACTTGACTCTATGAGCTCCCTTTGGTTATCATTGATCAAATCGGATCGCTCTTTTGATCTCTTTGTTTCCTTGTGAGCCAACTCTGACATAGCCTTCAAGCGAGTTGGAACATCTCTTTTCTTCTTCAAGGGAAATTGTTCATTCAATACAACATTCACGTTTGAACTTGACCTCAATTGAATTTTCGAACTCAAGGTACTATGTTGCTTCGTATCCTTCGATGTAGGTTGAACTTGACTTGACTTTCTAACACTCTTTTTCGCAATGTTAGCTTCCAACTGACTAGAATATTGTTTACCATGTTGTGGACCCGCTAGTCGCATATTTTGCTGGGTTTTCAGTAAGTCTTTAAGAGACATCTTCATGATTTTAGACTTCTTCCGTAGAATTGGCACCCTTGCCTTTGGGCTAAAAGGCAAACCATGTTTCCTTGGACTTACCATATTTTTCTTATTGATTTTTCAATAAGAAAAAGTATTCCTAATACCACACGAAAAACAAAATCAAATGCATGCAAATGTAATTATTGTGCTAAATATTTTTTCATTTCACATGGGAACAATAATAATAAAGAGAAAAGTGAACCAAAGAAAATGATTCATGTAATTTAGCTTGACTCCTATCCACAATATCAAATATGCTCAGCATTCAGGCCAACAATCGCATTTTGCGATATATATCCACTAGATATCTAAGTGCTCATCCCATTCAAACAAAATAATTCTATTCATACAAAAAAAATCCTTTGATTAGATATACTCCATCCATCCTGGATTAAGGCATTTAAGCATTCAAAATATATGCTCAACACATAAGGCATTCTAGACATATTTAAACATGATAAGTTTAGCTGATTAGTTGATTAGTTGAAGTTTGTTCCTTGTTATCTGAAACCAATGTTAAAATAACATAGCAATACAGCACCCCACGTCATAATTTAAGGAGACATGCGTCTTTTGCCAATCCTTAATCGGATGTGAAGGCACGCTACAAATCTTGTGGTTGTCTAATATGCAAACAAATTATGCTTGCAATATATGTATCCAACTATCTTGAGCAGTACCAATACTTACGTATGAAACCCATTGAACGAACAAGCTGAGCTGAGCCTTGCAATGCAAGCACATGGTCCATCCAATATAATGTAGCATGCATTGCATAAAAAATCAGACTATTATTTATCTCGATTATGCTTAACGCTCCATCAGCTGAACTCATCAGCTCCTAATGAATTGTACTAGCAGAAAAAAAATCAATCTATAGCTACTACTAATCTTGATTATGCTTTACACTCATCAGTTGATCTCAGGTTTTACTCTCTACCCAATCAATTAGTAAGTTTATTGATTACTGCCCTGCCACTGAATATCTAGAAAGGAACACCCAATCTCCTCTTTAGTGAAACCACTGACACCATGGATGTATGAATGGATGATAAGTGATGCGAACGGTGCGCAATTAACTGAAACAAGTAATCCACCCAAGCATCTGACAAAAGCACACACGCACAACATCAACAAGATCAAGATTTTTCAGTTATTAGGTGTGAAAACAAAACGAGACATATAAAAGATGAGATAGTGAGGCCGCGCATGCATACCTCCGCTCTACCGGCGTTCGATATAGTATCGTGCAGACGATGAAACCAACCTCGATCATCCACAGAAACCGTCGGAGTCCTAGCTCGCAAGGCTGGCGAAATAAAAGCGGGGCACGATCGTGAAATTGCCGGGGCTGACTGCGAACCTAACTGAAATTTGCATGCATGGAAGCCTATAGCCCGCGGGATGGTTTCCTTCCAAAACATCAAGCAACACAACCCAGATGGTGCGTATTGCAGGCGGTTGTAGCCTGGATGGTGCGTAACCGAGCAGCTGGTGCAGGTAACGGCGCAGAATCGACACCACCTGATGCAGCATGGGTCAGGTTACGCATACATCTTAAGCCTATAGGCTCGGTTATGAATGATCCATGCTGCGTGCTGCGATCATTTGTTGGTAGCTTTGCTTGTGCCACGGTCAACGTGTATTATGCACGTACGAGGCCGCTTTGTATTACGCATGTAACAACGCGGTTGCCGCGGAACATGACTGGGTCGTGTCGATTCAACGCGTACGCACCGTCCGTTCTGCTTGATGCAACACCACCGGTTCCAGATGCATGCATAACCTGAACCCGCTCGTACCTGCACGGACTCGGTTACGCACCTTGATGCTCCAACACCGACTAGGTGGTGCCGATTCGGCACGTAACCTGCATCCGGTCATGTTGATCCTGCGCGTCACCTGCACCAGCTTCGGTTACGCGCGATTCGGCTACGCACCATCCATTCTTCATGGCGCGTGCAACACCGATTGCGTTCTGTCGATTCAGTGCGTAACCTATACAGGTTACGCACCGTCCGTGCTTATTGATACAACATCGACTGGGTTGTGTCAATTCAGCATGCACGTACCGTCCGTGCTGCTTGATGCAACACCACCGGTTCCAGATGTATGCGTAACCTGAACCCGCTCGTACCCGCACGGACTCGGTTACGCACCTTGATGCTGCAACACCGACTGGGTGGTGCCGATTCGACGCGTAACCTGCATCCGGTCGTGTTGATCCTGTGCGTCACCTGCACTAGCTTCGGTTACGCGTGATTCGGCTATGCACCATCCGTTCATCATGGCGCGTGCAACACCGACTGTGTTGTGTCGATTCAACGTGTAACCTATACAGGTTACGCACTGTCCGTGCTTATTGATGCAGCAACGACTGGGTCGTGTCGATTCAGCGCGTACGTACCGTCCGTGCTGCTTGATGCAACACCACCAGTTCTAGATGTATGCGTAACCTGAACCCGCTCGTACCCGCACAGACTCGGTTACGCACCTTGATGCTGCAACACCGACTGGGTGGTGCCGATTAAGCGCGTAACCTGCATCCGGTCGTGTTGATCCTGTGCGTCACCTGCACCAGCTTCGGTTACGCACCATTCGTTCTTCAAGGCGCGTGCGACACAGACTGCGTTGTGTCGATTCAGCATGTAACCTGTACAGGTTACGCACCGTCCGTGCTTATTGATGCAACACCGACTGGGTCGTGTCGATTCAGCGCATACGCACCGTCCGTGCTGCCTGATGCAACACCACCGGTTCCAGATGTATGTGTAACCTAAACCTGCTCGTACCCGCACGGACTCGGTTACGCACCTTGATGCTGCAACACCGACTGGGTGGTGCCGATTCGGCGTGTAACCTGCATCCGGTCGTGTTGATCCTGCGCGTCACCTGCACTAGCTTCGGTTACGCGTGATTCGGCTATGCACCATTCGTTCTTCATAGCGCGTGCAACACCGACTGCGTTGTGTCGATTCAGCGTGTAACCTGTACAGGTTACGCACTATCCGTGCTTATTGATGCAACACCGACTGGGTCGTGTCGATTCAGCGCGTACGCACCGTCCGTGCTGCTTGATGCAACTCCACCAGTTCTAGATGTATGCGTAACCTGAACCCGCTCGTACCCGCACGGACTCGGTTACGCACCTTGATGCTGCAACACCGACTGGGTGGTGCCGATTCGGCGCGTAACCTGCATCCGGTCGTGTTGATCCTGCGCGTCACCTGCACTAGCTTCGCTTACGCACCATCCGTTCTTCATGGCGCGTGCGACACCGACTGCGTTGTGTCGATTCAGCGTGTAACCTGTACGGGTTACGCACCGTCCGTGCTTATTGACTGCGTTGTGTCGATTCAGCGTGTAACCTGTACAGGTTACGCACCGTCCGTGCTTATTGATGCAACACCGACTGGGTCGTTTCGATTCAGCGCGTACGCACCGTCCGTGCTACTTGATACAACACCACCGGTTCCAGATGTATGCGTAACCTGAACCCGCTCGTACCCACACGGACTCGGTTACGCACCTTGATGCTGCAACACCGAATGGGTGGTGCCGATTCGGCACGTAACCGGCATCCGGCCTTGTTGATCCTGCGCGTCACCTGCACCAGCTTCGGTTACGCGTGATTCGGCTATGCACCATCCATTCTTCATGGCACATGCAACAACGACTGCGTTGTGTCGATTCAGCGTGTAACCTGTACAGGTTACGCACTGTCCGTGCTTATTGATGCAACACCGACTGGGTCGTGTTGATTCAGCGTGTACGCACCATTCGTGCTGCTTGATGCAACACCACCGGTTCTAGATTTATGCGTAACCTGAACCCGCTCATACTCGCACGAACTCGGTTACGCACCTTGATGCTACAACACCGACTGGGTGGTGCTGATTCGGCGCATAACCTACATCCGGTCGTGTTGATCCTACGCGTCACCTGCACCAGCTTCGGTGACGAACCATCCGTTCTTCATGGCGCGTGCAACACCGACTGCGTTGTGTCGATTCAGCGCGTAACCTTACGCACCGTCCGTGCTTATTGATGCAACACCGACTGGGTCGTGTCGATTCAGCGTGTACGCACCGTCCGTGCTGCTTGATGCAACACCACTAGTTCTAGATGTATGCGTAACCTGAACCCGCTCGTACCCGCACGGACTCGGTTACGCACCTTGATGCTACAACACCGACTGGGTGGTGCTGATTCGGCGCGTAACCTGCATCCGGTCGTGTTGATCCTGCGCGTCACCTGCACCATCTTCGGTTACACACCATCCGTTCTTCATGGCGCGTGCGACACCGACTGCGTTGTGTCGATTCAGCGTGTAACTTGTACAGGCAACGCACCGTCCGTGCTTATTGACTGCGTTGTGTCGATTCAGCGTGTAACCTGTACAGGTTACGCACCGTCCATGCTTATTGATGCAACACCGACTGGGTCGTGTCGACTCAGCGCGTACGCACCGTCCGTTCTACTTGATACAACACCACCGGTTCCAGATGTATGCGTAACCTGAACACGCTCGTACCCGCACGGACTCGGTTACGCACCTTGATGCTGCAACAGCGACTGGGTGGTGCCGATTCGCCGCGTAACCTACATCCGGTCATGTTGATCCTGCGCGTCACCTGCACCAGCTTCGGTTACGCGTGATTCGGCTATGCACCATCCATTCTTCATGGCACGTGCAACAACGACTACGTTGTGTCGATTCAGTGTGTAACCTGTACAGGTTACGCACTGTCCGTGCTTATTGATGCAACACCGACTGGGTCGTGTCGATTCAGCGTGTACGCACCATCCGTGCTGCTTGATGCAACACCACCGGTTCTAGATGTATGCGTAACCTGAACCCGCTCGTACTCGCACGGACTCAGTTACGCACCTTGATGCTACAACACCGACTGGGTGGTGCTGATTCGGCGCGTAACCTGCATCCGGTTGTGTTGATCCTGCGCGTCACCTGCACCAGCTTCGGTTATGCACCATCCGTTCTTCATGGCGCGTGCAACACCGACTGCGTTGTGTCGATTCAGCGCGTAACCTTACGCACCGTCCGTGCTTATTGATGCAACACCGACTGGGTCGTGTCGATTCAGCGTGTACGCACCGTCCGTGCTGCTTAATGCAACACCACCAGTTCTAGATGTATGCGTAACCTGAACCCGCTCGTACCCGCACAGACTCGGTTACGCACCTTGATGCTACAACACCGACTGGGTGGTGCTGATTCGGTGCGTAACCTGCATCCGGTCATGTTGATCCTGTGCGTCACCTGCACCATCTTCGGTTACGCACCATCCGTTCTTCATGGCGCGTGCGACACCGACTGCGTTGTGTCGATTCAGCGTGTAACCTGTACAGGTTATGCACCGTCCGTGCTTATTGATGCAACACTGACTGGGTCGTGTCAATTCAGCGCGTACGCACCGTCCGTGCTGCTTGATGCAACACCACCAGTTCCAAATGTATGCGTAACCTGGACCCTCTCGTACCCGCACGGACTCGGTTACACACCTTGATGCTGCAACACCGACTGGGTGGTGCCGATTCGGCGCATAACCTGCATCCGGTCGTGTTGATCTTGTGCGTCACCTGCACCAGCTTCGGTTACGCGCGATTCGGCTATGCACCATTCGTTCTTCATGGCGTGTGCAACACCGACTGCGTTGTGTCGATTCAGTGCGTAACCTATACAGGTTACGCACCGTTCGTGCTTGTTGATGCAACACCGACTGGGTCGTGTCGATTCAGCGCGTACGCACCGTCCGTGCTGCTTGATGCAACACCACCGGTTCCAGATGTATGCGTAACCTGAACCCACTCGTACCCGCACGGACTCGATTACGCACCTTGATGCTGCAACACCTTCTGGGTCGTGCCAATTCAGCACGTAACCTGCATCCGGTCGTGTTGATCCTGCGCGTCACCTGCACTGCACCAGCTTCGGTTACACACGATTCGGCTACGCACCATCCGTTCTTAATGGCGCGTGCAACACCGACTGCGTTGTGTCGATTCAGCGCGTAACCTGTCCGTGCTTATTGATGCAGCGTGTCACCTGATCAGGTTACGCACAGTCCGTGCTGCTTGATGCAACACCGATTGGGTTTAGCACGGACTCGCGGTTACCCACCTTTGAGACTGCATGGTGCAACACTGCTTGGTTACACACGTTGACGGTTACGCAAAATCCATGTTGCATCCGGTCGTGTCGATCCTGCACGTCACCTGTAAACCCAAATTGTTGTACCACGGAGCGAGCATATATAATGCGTAACCGTGAGGTTACGCACCATCCATGCTACATACCACACCGACTGAGTTACGCACCACCCCCTGCTGCATGGTGCGTAACATAAGAAATAGGCTTCAGTGGTACTCCGTATGCGTAACCTACACCCACTGGGTTATGCACCATCAGTGCTGCTGCTTGCATAGGGCAACTACGACTGGGTAACGCACAGACTCGGTTACGCACCATTTAGGTTTAAGATACCAGAGCCTTCAAAGGAAGCTGTGAAGGCTGCAGGCCTGCAGTGCTGAAGAAAAATTAAATTCAAATCCGACTTAATCAAAAAAGTTGTCAAGAAGGGTGTGTCGCCTCTGCAATATTATGAGGGTATTATTACAGAAGCGGATTGGATTTGGAACAGTTTTGTACAGGCAAAGAAGTCAGAAGATTTGGCATTGTGCTTTGAGCTTCTCTGCGCCGGATCTCGCTGGGAGGGAGAGGGCAGCGGAGGGAGGTTGCGCCGTTGTTCCTCCCACCTCGCCTCACGCCCCTGCTCCGCCCATCGGGGACGGATCTCGCCTCGGGCCCCATGGTACCGCGGAGAAGCAATTGAAGGAAGGCAGAGGCACTCTGTATTCCAGAAGAGGAAGAATCAAAGATAGATACCTATCAACGTTACTGACGGCAGCAGCAAGCTTACTAGCATCATCAAGTAGCAAAACCATTTCAAGGAGAAGCTTGCTAAGGACTAGTAAACACTGATCTTGCCTGAACACACTCCAAAGAAAAGATGCCTCCCATGCCTAATCTAAGGTAGAGCTGGTCTAAAAACTATCGGCTAAAGAATGAAATGACCTACTGAAGGAAACGAGTGGGAATCCATTGGGTTATAGGCTGAGCTTCATAGCAAGAGTCACGTGTTGGCTGCAACCAAGTGGTGGTGCTCGTGAAGTGATGGATGGTGTTCGCCTGCCAGGTTCAGTAGGATCACAAGACAAGCAGTGCATATTGCAAATAAAAGGAAATCATCCAAAGATACACAAGTAAATGGCTTAAATCATATGAAGGATTCTCTTTAATAAAGGCCGGGTACATCAAATCAAAAGCCGACGACATCGGCTGAAAAAAGGAGACACATCAAGATCTTGCTAATTCTTTAGCTTTCTCTAGCTGTACTCTAGTCATAGCTATTTCTTCCAGTTTCTTCTCATCCGTGGAAATCACAAGTTGAAGACCCTGTTTCTGCCTCGACGATGGCGCGCGTTGATTCGCACCATGAGCGTTGATGTTCGTCAAGATCCTTTCTACGTCCTCGCGGTTAGGAGACTGAGGGAAGAACATGAGTGAATGTCATGTGAAGCCCATAGATGGGAAAATAAAAGAAAGGATTGAAGGAAACCTGATTCACAGAAGAACAGGAGGAAGACATCGCATCGCATCAGGTTACACATAACAGAAGAGGATGAAATGTATTGTTTTATAGGCCGTGCAACACTGACTGCGTTACGCACGGAGTCTGTTACGCAAAATCCCCATGCATCCGGTCGTCTCGATCCTGCGCGTCACCCGCACCAGCTCAGTTACGCACGGTCCGGCGACGCACCAACCCATGGCGCGTGCATCACCAACTGGGTTACGCATGGAGTCTGTTACGCAAAATCCACGATGCATCCTGTCGTGTCGTTTCATCGCGTAACCTATAGCCGATACGGTTACGCAAAATCCACGCTGCATCCGGTCGTGTCGATTCTGCGCGTAACCTCCTTTCGCCCTCTTCAGTTATATGGACCATGTAACGTAGTAGGTCCAGCTTACTCCTCGTGGCGGGCGCCCCTGGGGCTGTGGACGACACGATGGGAGGGGAGCGGAGGTGCCTGCAGGCCCGTCCCGTCCCGTCAAGGTTGTACACACAACACGACACGACACGACACAAGGATCGTCTGTAACCCTGTCTTTGCAGCAAGTCGCGTAACCCGGGCTAAAGCAGCGTGTGGCACCCCGTCCCGTCGTCCATCGTAATAATGATGGTGCTTCACAGGCACGCGGCGCCCGCGGGCCCACAACGGCCTGCCCTCACCGCAGTTTGCTTCTCCTCGAAGCGAAGCGCGCGCCCGGAGGCTGAACCGTCATCCACCATACGGATAGTGCACAGCCTGCTATATGGCACCTGCGTAACTGTCACCTTGCAGGTTACGCATTCCTCTCAAGCTCTGCAGTATCCGGCCGCCGCAGGATCGACACAACACCATGTTGCAAGTTGGTAATTATTACCAGTTGATTTAAGTACAGTATTACTAGCGGACAGGGCATATGAAATAGGGCTTCAAAAACCACATGCGCAGACAAACAGCATGTTCATAGGACTGGGGCTGAACAGACAAACAACATTCTTCTTAATGTGGTGCTCAATTCCCATGATGAAGTTCGGCATTGTTTTTTATTTTTCTATTTGGACTGGTCAATTGAGATAGTTGCTCACATCCTTCTTCATACTTTACTCAATCAGTTATTCGGTTTCAGCACAAACATGATGCCTTAGAGAGATTGACAGTCTGCAACATGTAAAAGCTGCATGATTTTTTAGCCTTTTTCTTTACTTTGTTTTTGTGCACATACATTGCCACAAGAGATGGTAAAGTATTTATAAACAAATAGAAGTGTTACTACCAGATGCTAATGTATTTACAAACATAGAAATAATGTAGAAGAACAACAAAGTTGGTCGTAATGTAATAAGTGTTCGCAGATAATTTAGAACACTGAGAACCCTTTCATCAACGTTTTGACATTTGACGTTGACCATCTTAAGGCATGGCGATTTCATATTTGATTCCACAGTTGCATCGGGGTATCCTTTAACTTCCACATTGTATATGCTCCACAGTACATTAAGATGTTATAAACTACTTTAGTTTAACATAACCAATATTGTTGCTAGAATATCACTGACTGAAAATTAAACGATTCTTGAGAGTGATTGTGATCACTCGGAGCTCTTGAGAGTGACAGCAGAAACTAACTGACGCCAATTTGTCAAATTGTGATCACTCGGAGCTCTTGAGAGTGTTGCCGATGTCAATGACGAAGCGGTACCTGACGTCAGCCTTGGTGAGGCGCTCCATGGCCGTGGTCACGTAGTTCGCTCCCACCACCTCGACGTCCGCCATCACACCATGCTTCGCCACCACATCGATCATCTCCTGTGTGTCCCTCATGCCGCCGATGCAACTCCCCACCAGGGTCTTGCTCCCTGCAGGTATTTTTTCACACGCACATGATTAGTTTCGGAATGGCCGCTCGACAAACTGATGGAGAACCAACAGTATGAAAGGTCCATCATACCCAGCACTGTTTGGAAAAAGCAAGCAAATTTCTCATAAAACAGATTAAAATTCGTTGAGGACTTGCCCGTGACGAGATCAAACGGCGGGATCTCCAGTGGCTTCTCCGATAGGCCGACTATGACCATTTGGCCGTAGGGCTTCATCAGGCTCATGTATGGGGCCATGGGGATGTTGGCGGACACCGTGTTGATGATGCCATCCATGGTGCCAGCCGCAGCCTGCCAAAAAAATATAAGACCCAACTTTGCAGAGTGAGAAATTCATGATCCAGTTCATTAGTTCAATATAGAACACTTAATGATGTATTTCTCTCACAGCACCTTCATTTCGTCCGCATTCTTACTTATGATGAAAGCGTCAGCACCAAGGCGGTCTAGGGCATCCTCCTTCTTCGCTGGCGACGAGTTGATCATGGTGACCTTCATCTCGAACGCCTTGGCGAATTTCACGACGATGTGGCCCAGCCCTCCCAGGCCCACCACGCCAACGTGCTTCCAGAGCACGTTCAGGCCGTGGTGCATCATGGGGCTATACACAGTGATGTCGGCGCACAGCAGCGGCGCACCCTGGACCAGTGGCATTGCGTTGGGGAACCGGACCACGAACCGCTCGTGGACAACCACGTTGCTCGAGTAGCCGCCGTAGGTGACAGTGCCGTCGAGGTCGACGTCATTGTAGGTGAAGATGATGCCCTTGCAGTGGTTCTCGAAGCCCTCGTCGCAGCTGTCACAGGACTGGCATGAGTTCACCATGCAGCCGATACCGACGCGGTCGCCAGCCTTGAACTTGGTCATGTTCTTGCCTAGCCCCGTCACCACTCCGGCGATCTCATGACTGCAACACATGGACAAAAGAGTTGTTCAGTATTTTCGGAGGTCACAATTTGATAAAAGTCTTTCTTTGGTACAGCTCTGGCTCCTTTGGATTTTTTAAACTTCGATTTCTCCGTACAAAATGACTCCAAGTACTCTAATGCTCTAAAGATGAAGTCGGTTTTGACTTTGAGCAAACTGTTTGATAGAGATTCACATTTGGAGATGCAGGAGAAACCAAAGCCGAACCTAAAAAAATAAACCAACAACAGCAGCAAGGCAAGGGCAAGTCACGTACCCAGGTACGACGGTGTACATGGTGTTATTCCACTCATTCTTGATGCTGTGCAGGTCAGAGTGACAGATCCCACAGTACAGAATCTTTATCGCTACATCATCATCTCCGGTGCTCCTGCATCATTAAGAATTAGATCGGACGTACGGGCTCACAACGCCGTAGGAACCGACCGGGCACAGCCCTGCCAGCGGCGGGGGTACGCTGGCGAGGCCGAGACCCGAGCGACTAGATCAATGCGGGCGACTACCTAGCCGTCGGGGGACAATTTCTAGTAGGACACATGTACACGACATGTAAGGACGTACCTGCGGGTGATGGTTAGCGGCACGAGGTGGCCGGACACGTCGTGCGCCGCGAGCACCGCCGCCTTCCCCATGTCCTGCTGCTTCGCCGCCGCTGCCTCCGCCGCCACCGTGGGAGCCATCGATGGATCTGACCAATTGCGCGCCGCTGGGGAGCCGAGGGAGGGAACAAGCTCTCTCGATCGGGATCCGGATGCTTCTTCTGGAAGGATGAGGATGATCTGGCCTCGTAAATGCCTGGAGATCTAGGCGTGGAATGGAGGAGCCTGCCGCCTGGTTAGATCGAACCGAACCGAATGGTTCTTGGTTACTGAAAGTATGAAATTATATGTGGTTCCAAAGAATCTAGGAATCGGGAATATTTTGTCATGGCTAAATCGGTGCTTTGTGCTTTCGGACTTTCGGTTATGCTGGAGCCACGCTGCGTGCTGCAAACACCTATGGCCTGTTTGGATGTAAGGGGTAAATGTTTACCCCAAGGCAAATGTTTTGCCCCTTCCATTTGCCTCTTATAATATTTATTACTCCTTTCGGTGTTTGGATTGAGGGGTAAATGTGGATGTGGATGAGATAGAGGGCTGGGGTCCACAACAATTTTGCTCCAATTTGCTACTACTTTTTAGGAGTATATGGAATTAGAGGGGCAAAACATTTGCCCCACCACATTTGCCCCACGTGTTTGGCGCCTTAGGAGTAAATTTCACGTTAATTTGCCTTATTTGTTCAATTTACCCTTCCATCCAAACACCCCCTGGATTACACACACGGCAGGCATTTGTATCACGCAGCATGGATCGTGAGCAACCGTGGATTGGGCATGCGTGCTGGCCTGCTGCCATCTAAAAAATGGCAGCTATAGGGTTACGCACGGAGCATACAATCGCGATCGAGCGTGTTGCAAGTTGGTAATTTCCCATCGGATTACTGTGCTGTGCTTGATGTTTTGGAAGGTAACTATCCAGCGCGGGCTAATATGTTTCCATGCGAGTTTTAGTAACGTACGCACTCAATCCACGGCCCCAGCAATTTCGCGATCGTGCTTTTATTTCAAGGTGCACAGAGGCTTCCTTAAACGATCGTTTCCATGAATTCCATCAACTCAAAAACAAAAAGCAAAGTGGTATAATACTCAATGAAGTAAAATAAAGTTTCTACACATGAGTACATGACAACTAAATACTATAGTATAATATTCTCATTAATAAACGGCATGCCGCATAGGCAAACGTGAGGACATAGCATGGGATTTCATTTCACGGAAATGAAACTAGGCTACCATTGAGGATTTACAGTTTCATCTCCGCACATGCATCAACTCTAACTTCCATGGGCTAGATCAACGGCTACTGGACGAAAAGCAGGTTGGAACCACATCGGCATTTGGTACATGTCCAGGGGCCCAGGATAAGATATGCGCTTAACGTTATCCGGGATGTCTTCCTCATTCAGGTCAACAACCTAGTATTCTCTTGGTCCATCTGTTACCGTTGCGCTCGCAGCCATAGGAAGAAACTCCCAAGAGTTTTCTGTTGATAGACTGGCCCAAGAAGAACTCATATTCCATGTAATCCTGTAGAGGAATGGTTGATCTTACCACTAGTGTAGGATCTGTAGCTCCTCGGCCAAGATCCCACGACCACAAGTCCCCATTCTCACCAATAGCCATAATTTTCCCATTGTGGACAATGACATCGAGATGCTGTACATATTCTCCAGTAGGGGTCGTCTGCATGGTCCAATCAACACTTCCATGCATTGTGTAGAGTAAGACATTTGGAACAAACATGGCGATAGCAAGATAACCGCCTGATTCAGCAGGAGTCTGACACAGTTTCACTCGATTAAACACGTAAGTGTTCAAAACGAACCCAGCCTTGGTAAAAGCAGCAAACGAAGGCAAAGAAAGCCGCAGTCCAGTAACAGGATTAATGAGTTCGACATTACAGTGCACATTCGTGGTTGCAAGCCAGTCATCCTTACAACCGATCCAAAATCTATTCTTCAAACCTTCTACATCCACGAGAAATGTCTCGTTGGAGAAAATATTGTTGATGAAGAACATACCTTGCTCATCATCTTGAGGAATATCCCTGCTATCGGTATCGATGGGGGAAGTAAGCAAGGTTGGAGCACCAGGATGATGGCGAGGTTTCCATGTACACGCTCGAAAGCTTTCACTGCAAACTAGGGGAAATCTTAGGACGTCAAAAGCCTCCAAGCGATCTAGAATGAGGCCGTAGACATCAGACGGAAGGTTGATAGATGGAGTGAATGAAGTAGAATCCATGGTGGAGTAATAAACAACTTTGGCGACCAAAGAGAAAGGGGAATAATTCGTGAAGACGATGAAAACTTCCCCAACCTTTAAATACTCAGCCACCTTCTAGTGGTTCGAAATAAACTCAAGCGACGCGAAATTTTCGCCGTTGCCCATCATGTCAAGCGACGCGACGCACACATGAAATCCATCGACTACATGCGCCGCGTCATTGTCAGTGTACAATTAACCATCACACATTCGGTTACGCACAAGTTGTGGCCAATCTTTGAAGTCCAAACCCTAGCTTGGGTTTCGAACCCTATTCTACATAACCTAAACATTACCGGTTACGCACGAGCCAAGCGACATGGTGCAAACACATTTTTGGCATAACCTGCTCCCACACGGTTCCGCCTGTTTGGTGCAACCGCCTGTTTGCACTATTTATTGATTAAAAAATTTCATTGGAGAGGTCCTTTTTTTAGAAGGCCATTGGAGAGGGTCCTTAATAAGCGGAGGCAACCATTCAGCCTCAGCAGTTCGGTCACTGTCACGTGGGGTCTATCGCTGCGGGGCCCATACGGTAGTGACACAACTGCAGGGATACCAACGGCAGAGAATCTCTTCACCTAGGCGCGTTTGGTTTGCTGCAGCTGGCCTGGCCGTCATCCGACCAACCAAACGGACCCTAATCTTCTTGTCATCTCCACCGCGGCCGCCTGCCATCTTGCTCGTAGCCGAGCGGATGCAAGTTACGCGCTGAATCGACACGGCAGAAACCAGCATGAATGTTGCGTAACCGGGTGGGTGATGGTTATGCTTACATTTGGAGTTTTTTTTTGAGAATATAGATATGGAGCTTGGCTATTTGCAATCCTAGCAAGTTGGCACCAAAGAGCATGCTTCATGGGTGGTGCGTAACTGATTTAGCGAAGGTTACGCATAATCGTCCCGATGCGTTACCGAGTATGCAGGATGGGTTGCTCTGCTGGTAACCCAGTCTACATTAGATTGCCTCATGCATCTCATTTCGAAGACAACTATAGTACTACAACTACTTATACAGCTGCTCCACTACACATATTGTGTGAATTACAAGAGTTGCAAGCTCCATGAGCGATGGGTAATAAGTCCCAATAGCGTCGGAATTTTGCAACTGTTCAAGAATAGATCATAATTTCTACTAGCGTTAGACATGCCGTTGGAGAATATTTCTACTTATAAAAGGAGCTGGAAGAGGGTACTACACACTACTACCACGAAAGTTCAGGTGTCAAACCCGGCACCACGGACAAGATTCATCCTACCAGCTGAACGGTCTCCAAGGTGGCACCCTGATCGTCCTCCACCGCGCTCGCGTCCTCCTCATCAACAGCAGGAGCGAAGAAGTTCACCACCTCCGTGGTCAGGTCCTTCACACCGGCACGGAGCTCCTCGCCCTCCTCCGGCGGCCCTTCGCGCAGCAGCTCTGAGGGGAAGTCCGGCACCCGGGCTCGCAGAGTGATGATGATGTACTCGGCCACGCTTTGCGCAAGCGATCGAGCCCCATGGAGTGCCGCCGCATCCACGGCAGCGCGGAGCTGCGCCACACGGTCCACCAGAGTGAATAGGGCTGGGAGCAGAGCCCCCAGGCCTCGCTGAGTCAGCAAGTTGGGGACGGGGACCCCATCATGCCCACTGTCCGTCAAGATGTCGTGGAGACGGAGGCAGAGACCACGGAGCTGGGAGGCGACGTGCGCTTGGGCGTTCCTCACCTCCACAATCTCTGCCTGCGCCATCTCCGCCACTGAAGCTAGCTTCTCGGTGTGGATTGTGTCGTTCCCAGCGCTCCGCGCCTCCACCAGACGACTGGTCGCCGCGGCCTCCATGGCCGTCTGCTCCATCTCGCGCTCGCAGCGATCCAGTTGTTGCGCACGAGGCTCTAGCTCGCGGGCGAGGGTGTCAAGTTCCTGGGCGCGCCACGCCAGCTGGTCCACCTGCTCCTGGGCTGCATGTCGTGCCGCCGACACGGCCTGATGGTGCTCCACCATCTGACTGTCGAGGCGCTCGGTCCCCTCCAGCACCACGGCTTCCCGTTGGAGCAGCTCGGCCTCTGCGGAGGCAAGGAGGCCCTCGTGCGTCGCGAGAGCCTCTTCTCAAGCCGCCAGGTCCGCCTCCAAGAGTTGCGCCTACTCCTGGTGACGCTCGAGGTCCACCGCCAGCGACAGCAGCTCCTGCTCCTGGTGGTGGTGCTCCTGCCAGCGCCACCCGGGTGGAGCACTGCCTCCACCCTCGAGTGTGCGGCGGATGCTGCCCAGGTCCTCAGGCACAGCCAGCGACAGCAGGGCACGGGTCGGCGTCCCGACTGGGCGAGCAGCGGTGAACTGCTCTGTAGGCTCCCGCGCCAGGGAATCCGGGCTTCAACCATGGCACTCCTTGCACCAAAGGGGGAGGGCGGCGGAATGCGCGGCACACTCCTGGTGGCGCCCGCGACGGGGACAGCCGCCGTGACCAAAGCTAATGGAGGCTGAGACGTAGTAGAGCTGCCGCCACCGGCAATCACCGCGCTCGTGGAATCTGTCGCCGGTGAACCTCCCGAGCTCCTAGAAAAGGCAGGATTTTTTTTAAAAAATGGAGAGGACGGTGAACGTTAATGGCATGAACGGGGACCGACCAGCCGGGGAGCCCCAGTAAACCCATTTTGCTGTGCCGCCACCATATTTGTACCGCTTCAAGCACGCTTGGATGGCGGGCAACGCACGCCTGAGGACCCCGCAGTCGACGGCGAGCCCCGTCCCAGGGCGGTGACGGCAGGAGGGGATGGCGCTCGGGGCTGTTTCTCGGCCAGCGTAGCATCTAGACTCTGGCGCGGAGGCATATGCCGCGCGGCGCAAGCTCCAGATGATGGAGGAGGACGGACGACTATCCCATCCTCATCCATCTTTGGGAGCGAGAGCTGAAGGGCTTCGTGCGCTGTGTCGTCGCACAGAGGCCTGACCTCGTCCGGGAGCATCCCTAGCGAAGGGTTCTGCACGTCCAAGATCCGGTGTAGGAGCTCCTGCACCTCGTGCTCAGAGGGTACGCTCAGGAGTCCCCGCACCGTGTGGGTGGGGTCCTCGATGCTGGTGTAGAACCAAGCCGGATGAAGACGTCGGCGAAGAAAGTCTGCCACCACCATGGTGGAGGTGAGCCCCGCCGCCTGAAGCGCCACAATCCGATTCCGCACCGGACTCCACTGCTCGGCAAGGACGGGCTCGTCGGTCCATATACGAGCAGCGGGAGTCAGGTGGGAGGAAGGAAGGCAGAGAAGGGGATGTATCATGCCGGCATCCATGTGAAGCCACTGCCGCTTCCATTCCTCCCACATGGAGTGGACGCGCATGGGTATATACTCGGCCGCACGCGTCTGCCGGAGCGTAAAAAGGCACGCGCCCACCACCGGACGTGAGGTACCCGTGCAGGAGAGCTGGAAGAAGAACCAAAAGAGCTCGACAGAGGGCTGTACGGCGACAAACATCTCGCACAAATGTGCGAATATCGCCAGCATGAGAACGGCGTTGGGGGTGACGTGCACCAAGTGTATCTCGTACACCTCCAGCACGCGGCAGAAGAAAACAGAGAATGGCACTACCAGGCCACAGAAAAAGAAGGGGAGGAACATCACCACTTCCCGCGGTCGTTCAGTGAGGCCGGGTTGGTGGCGCCACGGATCCCTCCCCCGCCGTTAGCACTGGCAGGGGGAAGCACGGCCTCGATCGTCGTCAAGTCCTCCGGCCTCAGGATAGTGGAGCGCAAGAGGGAAGCAACCCGCACCTCATAGGGAGGCGGTGATGGCATGCACCCGCGGCAGGCATGCTGCCTGCGAGCCATGGCTACAAGCAAAGATGGCAGGCGGGAGCGGAGGAGATGACAAGAAGGTGAAAGAAGGCGACAAGTGGTGAAGACAAGTGGGTTACCCTCTCGACCGCTTAAGGACCTCTCCCCTTGAATTTTTTTTATATAAATAATAATCTTTATCTTTACCTAATATTAAAGAAAGGGAGAAATAATCCTTCATGTTTTCTGCCACGTTAGTTTAGTTTAGTAATCGAAGGCAGGGAATTACCGAAACGGAGCCGGTCTCGATAACATCACCGCTGCAATCGAGTCCCTTGGCACCAAGGAGCATCGTCGGGCCCGTAGCATGCCGAAGACAATCGCGAGTGCTCAGCGGCTCCATTCCAGCCGTCCCGCGCCGTCCTACCCTGGCGCACCCACCGTCCAAGGGCAGGTAAGCACCGACCATCTTCGGTCTCGGGCCTTCCTGCTCTGTTGCCGCACGGTGTCATGCCCGGACGGTCGAGCGGCCGTGGTGTGCCCAGCAGCATGTCTGATCGAGTCTGACGTTTATCTGTTCTATGCTCCTTCTATGCTACAAAATGTGTTGATCTGATGTGATTGCTCGGTGGTGTTAGCTCTGCTTGCTGCTGCTTCTTGCCCAGCAGTGCTACTACATGCACTTTGGTTGTTCGATGAAATGCCGGTTAAGTTAATTAATTATTTTTTGCAATTGGGATGGCATATGCTAAGCTGAATGGTACTTTATATTAAATGGATGTGGCCTTCTTTGAACAAACAAGTTTCTTTCGAGCATTATCCTTTTTTTTAATTTCCCATCTTTTTCATAATCAACCCGCTGAGAGGTGGGTTTTCAAGTAGTAGTACTCCGTACATTAACACTTGATGTTTCATATGCCTTATAGGTAGAGTTATCTCACTTCATCTATATTGGGGGAGGTGTGTGGGTGGTGGGATGATGATGCGGCAGAGGAAGAGAAGTTGGGGTGAATGACGATGGGTGAGGTCGAGGTGATGCGTGACTGGGGTAGCCGAGGTTAGGTAGATGGCGGCGAGGTTTGAGAGGCACACACAATAGCGAATAAGGTTAGGGGGAGCATGCGTGATGGGGATGGCGGCGAGGATGGTAGGGTGACGGCGTGGTCGGGACGAGCGAGGTTGTCGTGGCGCAGGAGCGACGGTCAGGCCCAGGAGTCAACGAGACCATTGCAAATGACGACGGTTAAGGTTAAGATGATGGAAGCACGATGACGTCCAGGACGGTCGACAATAATTAGCCCTGTTTACTTCACCAAAATTTCACCAACTACCCGTCACATCAAACTTCGGACACTAATTAGTAGTATTAAATGTGGATTAATGACAAAACCCATTTCACAACCCCCACCTTAATTTTTGAGATGAATCTAACGAGCCTAATTATGTAATGATTAGACAATGTCATGCTACAGTAACCAATCTCTAATGATGGATTAATTAGAATTAATCGATTCGTCTCAGAATTTTCCGTCCATTCATGTAATTAGTTATATAATTTTTCTATGTTTACTATCTCTAATAGACCTTGAAAACCACTCCCAAAATTTTGGTCCCAAAATTTTGGTGAACTAAACAAGCGGGTATTATTCTCACCTGTTGCAACCCACGGGCATAGTTGCTATACAAACATATATGAAAATGATGTATGCATATGGGAAACCTCTTCCTTTTGAAGAATGAGAACCTAGCAAAAATGAAGAGGCATGTACTGACCACTTCTGAATGAGCATTATAGTTTCCCAAACTGTTAAGGATGAGTCGTTGACAGAACATGCCAGCCAGTAGAACCAAGGAAGCAGAGCTCTTATAGTACTTGTGTGTGAGCGAAGGCCAATGGTTCTTGTATCATGTTTGCATATCGTTCATCTTGCGTTCATTATTTTTGCTTGCCATAAGAAATGAAGAACTTAAGTTTCAAAGAACATTTTTCATATGGTCTACAATTGGAACAAACAAAGTATCTAACACATGTATGTATATAGGCGTGTAAGTTTTGTTAGAGCAAGCTTCATGATTTTCAACTGGCCATACATTTTTTTTTGCCAAACAAACAATTCATTTTAGTTTCAAATTTTAATGTGTCGAAATGTAGTTTTTTCTATCAACAAGATCCGATTAAACTTTGAAATTTTGAATAGCAGTAATTTTTTGAACTATTTAATTTGGAAACATAAAATGCATGTGTGTATTTGTTTTCAAAAGTACAATCATAAGACTCCCTCTGTTTCAAATTCAAATCATCCTTGCAGGTTTTTTTGTTACTATTAGTAAAGCAAGCCCCAAATTTAGTTTTAAAAAATCCAAACAAACTATAATTTGGAACTAAGGGAGTACTATTTTACGTGTATTCTTCGATAAGCATATTTGAAAAGAAAAGTTACAATGAAGCTGTCAAGGTATCCCTAAATTTTTTTTACATATAAATAAATATATATGTGTGCGTAACCTAGGCTGAAGCACCGCGTGTGCGTCATGAATTGTGCGTAACCCAGCGGGTCTAGCTTAATTGATCATCATCGCGATGTCACAGACGAGGTAGGAGTAACTAATAACTAGTAGGTGATACCCCGCGCGTTGCTATGGGAATTTTTAAGCAAAATTTTAAGATGAAATGTGAAAGTAGAAACACCAAAACAATTACATGATGATATTTATCTGTAAACAATAATATATATGAAAGCATGTTAATTTTGTTGAGCGAGAACCATTCTTAAATGATTGATCCTACATGTATTTCAACTGCGAGAATTTCATGGCGTGCTACTCGCAAATACAACATGCTATTAGTCATAGAAAATCAATGAGGGCATAGTGACATGGCGTGTAGTGGGTTATGGCATGGCGCGTTGAGAGGCAAGAGAAATCGTTAGTGGGTACCAATTAAGCTTAATTGCAGAGTGGATGCAGTACGCGTGTGCGTCATGGATTGTGCGTAACCCAACGTGTCCAGCTTACTCCTCGGGGCGGGTGGCGCTGTTGTGGCTGTGGACGACACGACGGGACGGGAGCGGAGGCGCCTGCAGCAGCAGGCCCGTCCCGTCCCGTCCCGTCAAGGCTGTACACACGACACGACACAGTGACCGTGCGTAACCCTTGGCTTGGCAGAGAGCCGCGTGACCTAGGCTGAATCACCACGTGGCACACGTAACGCAGCAGGTACAGCTTACTCCTCAGGGTGGGCGGCGGCTATGGCTGCGGACGACACGATGGGAGGGGAGCGGAGGAGGGAGGCCCCGTCCCGTCGTCCATCGTAATAATGATGGTGCACCGCGTGGCCCACAGCGGCCTGCCCTCGCCGCAGTTTGCTTCTCCCCGAAGCGAAGCCCGCGTCGGGGGTGGGGGGGAGGCTGCTGACGTGTCGTCCATGGAATTCTCTAGTGCACAGCCCGCTTAATGGCACCTATGTAACCGAGACCTTGCAGGTTACGCGCTTAGTCGACACCACCCGCCGTGTCCCGCGGCAACCGCGATGCTGGCGTGCGTAACCCAGGCGGCCATCACTGTAACCTGCACTGCCTCGGTTACAGATGTGGACGCCTGGGATACACGGCATGCTTTGATCAAAGGCATATGCTATGGTAAGTTGGTAACCCAACCACGAGCCATGTTGCTCTACGCATCCATCATGGTTCCTCGTGCATAACCTGCCGGGCGCTGCCACCAAAAGGTATCGGTTACGCATTCCACTTCACCTGCCGTCTCTTGATGTGCCCAACTTAGGAGGCCTCTTGAACCCTCTGTTCCCTCTTGATGTGCGGGCCTGACATGGTGGAGTAGCAGCAAATACAAGACTACGATCCCGGGAGATCGTTGTAGGTAGGAAAAAGAAAGGAAAGGAAAAAACAACAAACTATATCATTGATATAGCTGCAAAGTTAATTACTTCATTGCATCTTCATGTCTTCTATTGCATACCATTGTCAGCTTGCATGACCCTCCTGAAAATAGCTTCCACATCGCAGGTCGATTCTTCTTCTGGTTCCTCATGCACTATGATCCTCTTGATACTGATAAGCTTCGCGAATTATCTACCTTTGCCAATAGTACACAGGGCATGTATCAGGAGCCTACATATATACTGTATTTAGAAAATGCTCAAACCCTAGTTTGAAAATGCAACACATCCGCATACTGGAAGAATCCTACTGTGAGAAATGCCCCTAGTCCTTGAGACCGATACACACATCTTCTCTGAATGTTCTGTCGCAGCTGCGGTTTGGCATCTTTTTGGAATCGAACCTCACCCAGAGGAATTCCGGATGCCATGGCTTCTGGGGCGCGAGCTGCAACTACCGTCAACAGTTCATGCTGATGTGATGATCCTGGTCCTTTGGCATATCTGGAAGGCGCGGAATGCGCTCATCTTCGACCAAGTTAACTCCTCGGCCACTTCAATTCTCAGACGGGTGCTACACGACATGGAAAGCTGGAGCTGCCGCTACAAGAAGATGTTCCGCCTTTGGCAAGCATGGGCTGCTTATCTGCGTTCTCGGTTGTAACTTGTAACCTATTTCCTCCTCCTGTTTATTTTTCTTCTCTCCTCTGCTAAGCTGACTTGCTAGGCTGACTTTGTACACTCTGTTCTGTTTTGTTCAATGAAATATATGTAGGTGGGGATGTTCCCCCCGATGTTGTTCGAAAAAAAATGCAACACAAAATCCATTTCCTTAAGCATTTTTGCATTCAAAACAAATGATGCATAGGAACTTCAAGTCCAAACATCATGCATTGTGCAATTCAGGCAATTACTTACATATGTAACGGTAACTTACGGCATGCCCAAGTGTTTGATATCATCGAAGCACCATCAGAGCACATAGCCTAATTCTACAGATATAGCTCCTGTCTCCATACTTGGAACATGAAAATTGACTAGTAATTTGGGACGGACAAAGGGAATACCTCAACCACAAAAGGCACTATTCAGTGCATATTACCAAGGGCCAATGTCTCCGCATAGTAGGGAACTAATAGGAAAATATACTGAGGGCCCACCCCAAAAGTGCACAGAGTGTACACCTCCTTGCTATCCATGTCATACGATTTCAGTTTCCGACCCCAGGTGCTGAACTTGAATTAGCAGGACTTGAGTACATACATCATCGACCACCAAGTTACCAAGTCATGTCCACAAGAAAACACATTTATTAGCGGGCGCCTTGTGAATGGACGTGGCCATCCTCACTTATGATTTCCAGACAGATAAAGTTGCATAGTCGCCCTGGAATGGAGACAAAGTCGGCTCTTTTTAGCTCATTTCTTCGAACACTGAACTTCTGATTGTAGCAAACAAATAAGGGAACAATGACCACTTCAGGTACACATAACATATAATTGTCCACCAAGTTTTGTTTGCTACAAACAGAAGTTCAATATTCCAAGAAATGAGCTAAGAAGAGCTGACTTTGTCTCCATTCTAGGACGACTATGCAACTTTATCTATCGGGACATCATAAGTGAAGATAGCCAATTCCATTCACGAGGGGCATGGTAAAAACTTGGTGCTCGGTCAATTCTTGTGGACATGACTTGGTAACTTGGTGCTTGGTCAATTCTTGCTAAGCTTGTTGTTGAAACTTGATCTTGTTCGCTTGGCTCTTGGATAATTTCTGGGAATTGGCATTATGACCTCGACCACTGGAGTTGTAACTGATGGAGATGCATCAAGAAAGTCGTTCTTCATCAGATAGAGTTTTTTCATGTACTAGAAACTGAGTATTTAATAGATACTATATATGACCTCGACCACTAGAGTTGTAACTGAAGGATTAGCCAGAGGAGGTATCTCCATTGTTTGTGCAACCTACAAGTAAACTCCATCAGATAGATAGAGATTTTTCATGTACTAGAAACTGAGTATTTAATAGATACTACTTCTTTGGCCTACAAAAAGAACACACCAGACGAAAGCCCTCTAGCCTAGTTGGTTAGAGGAGCTGAGGTATGGTCGCAACCACCCAGGATCGATTCATCGTTGGAGTTTATTTTTAAAAAAAATCCCATGAAACCGGGGTTCGGGGGGTTTTCTAAGTCGGGAGAAGGTTTCTTCTCCTTAATGAAACCCGTGGGGGCAGTCTTGCCCCCACCGGCTTAATTTAAAAGAACACACCAGAACATTTATCTTCGTAGCATATCTGGTGGCAACATCAAATAAATTATATTTGCAGGCGCAAGATTTCCAGCGAGCACTCTTGTTGTTTGTGAGCATTATTGTGAATGTGTAGCAGTGTTTACGGATGGGGTGTGTACAACATCCTTTGCTCCAACAAGCACAACTAGAGCGGCTCCTAATCGCCTCAAACGACAGTTGAAAAAAAATATTAACTAAAAAAATAGTCTCTTGGATCAGCAGGCCGGATTCCCCAGGTTCTCCGAAGCAAAGCAGTCGACCAAGCTAAGGGAAACCCCAGGTCGACGCATGGCGCACCGCAGATTCGCATCAACGGAAAAAGAGAAGGAAGAAAGAAAGAATCACCTAGTTCTGGCGAGTTCAACGGCGGCCTAGATAGTTGGGTCCGACGACGGCCTGGACGAGGGGCGCGGTTGGCTCGGAGGAAGTTGTGCCATCGGAGATGCGGACGGCGCGGCCCGTGACGCCGACGGAGGGATGAGTGCAGAACTGACGCAGTGGTCGGGCTGCGCAAGGTCGGCGGCGAACATGGCTGCGCTGCCACACCGAGCACCGGGGTCAGGATTCATCGGAGCGGTAAGGGGATTGATTTTTTGCTGGGTTACCCGAATGACCCAAAGGGTCTGCCACCATTTTGACTGCACTGTTTGTTTGGGCCGGCCTAATGGGAATTTACACCAGAAACTTAATTTTGGGTATTGTTTGTGTCACTGGTTCGGCCCTATTCTCTTCGTTGGATAATCCACAATGCTGCGTGTAGCCACCACCTGGGTGGGTTACCACTCTCAAAAAAAACCTGGGTGGGTTACCCACACGGTGAGGGTCGGCATCTGCACGTACATCGCGTCGATAAGCTTCCGTCTGTGTCCTGTTTTTTTGCAAAAACACCCCTCTATGACATATAGACGGCTGTCGCGTCGTCTGGCGAGGCGACGGGGGTGGCCCGTTGTCTCAGGCAGGATCGACACCCTCGGCACCGTTGTACGGCCCCGTCGCCCCAAGGCGACACCGCGGCCGGATCCCGCGCGGGGCTGGCTTGCACGGGAGATTTCCGCGCCAAGCTGCCAAGCTTTGCCCGCCATATCCTCCGGCCATGCTTCACTTCCCCAATCTCGCACTCTCTTCGCTTGATTCTGCGCGCTCTCCTTGCCGGAAATCGTCGAGATGTTCACGTCGGCCACTGCTAGGAAGAAGGGATGCACAACTTCGATGGCGGGTGCGGCAGGCCGTACCCTAGGTCGAGGCGTCAACTCGGCGGCGGCCCCAGGCCGTATCGTAGGCGGCGGCGCGGCACAGCCCACCAGTAAGCGCCGCCTTCTCTTCCTTCCCATCCCCGGTCCTTGCGTTCTTGTTAATGAGGAGATTGGGGAAGAACAGACCGGAGCGCATCCTCTCGATTGGATCTCGAGTTGATAGCTTTGATCCAGGCGTCCAGCAGGGACTTGATTCAATTGCTGTCTGACATCAGGAATTCGCTCAGGTCCAGTGGGTGCCTCCTGCGTAATCTGAATATTATAGATGATGGGGAAAATGTTTGGAGAAAGGCTTGGAAAAATGGCTTGGGACGATTCAAAGAAGCATGAGGACTTCTAAACCGTTGCATACTGAAAATTTATAGCGATGCCATCATAGCATGTTGTTTACTGAAAATATATAGGATGCCATCATAGCATGTTGTTTACTGATCCTATCTTCTGAATACATGTGAGTTTTGTTTTTTCATGTCAGTTTTGTTTGCAAGGTCACATTTGCCAGTTCTGTTTGCAAGGTTACATTTGCAAGGTGAAGGTCCAGTGTGTCACATGCATGTGAATGTGCCTATCAGTTTGTCTCTGTCAATGTGAAAGTGAAGGTTTTGCTCGCCTTAGTTTCTGAATGGTGGAAGTTTCTGAATGGTGGAAGTCAAGGTGGGGGCGTCAGTTTTCTGAATGGTGAACCTGAACGGTGAATGTGAATGTGCACGTCAGTTTTCTAAATGTGAATCGTCTCTTATTTATGCTTGAAAATATTGTACCAAATGGCCACACAATAGTATACACAAGTACATTTGTAGTTGATCTTAGCTACATGTAGAGCATTAAACAGCTTAGAGATGGATTCTTTGTCTGTGGGTTGTATGAGTTGTCTGTATATCCGTATGTATGCTAAATTCGGGTTCTGCAGACGACCCGCCGTATGTGGGTTGTACATGCCCAGGTAGGGTCGTTTCTTTAGGTTTGCCGTTTGCCGCGGAACACGTCACCACGTCGGGTCAGGTCGGGTCGGGTCGAACCTACATAATCTACGTTCGTCAGGTTATGCGTGAGCTACGCCCATCGGGTTTGGTCGGTTATGCAGGTTCGACACGACCCAACCCGCCGTGTTCGCGGCAACCCAGGTGCAGTGTGCGTAACCCAAGCGGCCTTTTACTTTTACATGGCCATGTGGGTAAGTAACCACGTGTTTTAACTGAGGCGTGCGTGGCAGGTTACTGTGATAACCGCCTGTGTTACACGGCCAGCATCCAGTTACGCACGATGCGTGGTAACCAAGCGCTCTGCATTAGCATGGAGGTTACGCATAACTCAGGTGTACATAACCCAGCGGTAATTAGATCTATTCTCAGGATTGCTCTTTGTGGGATTTTTTTCAAATGCTAGGATTGCATTCTTCCCGGGATGGAGGGAGTAGGTTATTAATGTTTCCTTTCTTTTCGGTTATGCCTTTCCATCGACTGATGGCGTGCGTTACGGCGTGAACGACGGTTTATTATTTCTCTCTCTCTCTCTCTCTCTCTCAGGTGGTTTACATTCTCTCCCTCCATTTTGGTAGACCTGCAAGTTCAGATCGCGGAAGCGGAGGAGGAAGAGGTTTTTGCTCATGTCGAGCGCGGCGGAGAAATCGTCTGCTGATGGACGTCCAAGTGTCCCTCATCTTGACAAGCAAGGTGCACCGGACGGCAATGCGACGTCGACGACACAGAGTTCCAACGGCAAATCAACAGTGACTTCCGATGGCAAATCACACTCGACGACGACGTCAAGGAAGCGGCCTCCTAGCGAAGAAAATTTAGCACCTGCGACCGGTAGCGGCCATCCTCGGAGACGGCGGCCCAACAACTTCAACTCCGGTGGCCCATTGTCGTCTACTCCGGAGGTATGTAACACACCATCTAGATTCCATACGACGCATTTATTGATTACTCTCTCTCCATGACCAGACACCAATCAGTTCTACTTCTACCATTTCTTCGAAGCGCTTGAGCCTATGCATTCTAGGCATGCCGAAACGACTGGCGAATGTCCTTGGGCTGCTTTCAACAGCATGAAAGAAAAAGCTAGAGTCTATCAAGTTTGACTTCTTGCTACACATCAAACCAATCACCATAGATCGTCCATTGCTGATGTCGCTTGTCAACACGTACGATCCGGATCAAGCAGGTTTCAAGCTTGGTAGCGAGCTGGTCCAGTTGACGCCATCAGATGTGAAGGACATCATGGGTCTACCAATCGAGGGAAAAGAGGTCAATATGACCAGTTGTGGTCGAGAAAAAACAAGGTCATCACTAACATTGTCTGAGGTTGAAAACAGACTGAAGCAAAAGGACGGGCCTGCTGATGATTCGTTTCTTTGAGATTTCTTCATGTTTTGCCACAAGGTTTTATTTGACCCTAATACCAACCCAGCTATTCCAGCACAAGTCCAGCGGCTAGTCGAGAATGTTGGTGACTTACATTTGATGAACTGGGGTGTTTATACTCTTAAGAATCTACAAGATGGTCTGGCTGCTTACAAAAGGCAAGGGAATAATCCGACACCTCGTAGTACTCCTAAAGGCAGCCTGATCTTGTTGCAGGTAATAAATTTCCATTTCATTACCAGTTTCAGGACTAGTATTTGGATTCACACAGGATATGTTTAACCCCGATTCCTAGATATCGTTCGGCGGTAACGCAATCTGGCCTTAGATGGAAGCATGCCGTGTAACCCAGGCTGTGGTACTCGCTCTAACCGTGAATCAGTAGACCGTAACCCAATGCTAATAAGTATTTCATTGGCTCTATGGGTTTCTCAATGAAATATTTTCTTGGTACTTGGTGTAGTTTAATGAGAAGATCATTTAATACAAGCTTATATAAACAGTCTTTGTGGGACAAATTTTGAAGGCTATAACAGTCTTTTTGGGATGGAGGGAGTATATATATATGGTCTAGGAGTAGTAGTCTGAGGCTTTGAGCAAGAGGAAAATAATCACTTGGCTCCACAGACTATGGTTTCCCCACGTAATCCCGCCGCCCGGCATACAGGACGATGCCCCGGCTCCCAGTCATCATGGGCGGATCTGCCGCCGGAGTTGCTGGAGCGCATCATTACTATCCTCGGTCCCCGCGATCGTGTTGCCATCCGCCTCGTCTGCGCCTCTTGGCTCAAATCCGTTCGGGAATCATTCCCGTCGACTGATCTTTCTTTTGAGGTACCCCGACTCCTCATACGCCGACCTGCCCCCCACGGCAATCTCACCTTCTTCAGCCTACACCACCGCAAGATCCTGCATTTCTCCCTCCCCGCGAGACTCAACGCCGGGCGGTGCTGCGGCCAGGCCGCGGGGTGGCTCGCCATGGCCTTGGACGACCAACGCACGGTTGTTCCCTACAACCCCGCATCCGGCCGAATCCTTGCTCTCCCACCTCCTCCAGTGTTTCTGGTGTCAAAGGTTGTCATTTCCGCACTACTAACCACCCCGGGATGGGCCGCTGCCCTGCTGAGCCGAATAGGCATGATTGTCCTGCACCAGCCGGCCGTCTCCGACGCATGGATGACCATCAACATCCACGAGGGAACCGAGCACGGGGGCTTCAGAGACATGCTCTTCTGCCTCTACTGTCTGTATGCGCTAGGCCATGATGGGGCGGTCTTGTCGTTCCGTGCTGACTTGCGCATGCGTGCGGTGCTGGTTTCGCATCTGCGTGATGGCATGAGCCAGACGGCCGGGGACTCGCTGATGTACCTGGTGGAGAGCGACGGTAAGGTCCTGCTGGTGCAGATCCAGAAGCCTAACAGTGTGCAGCGCAAGGTGCAGGTCCAGATCCTTGTGTCAGCAGGTCTGTGGAAGTGGATCACGGTGGAGAAGATGGCCGGGAAGGCTCTGTTCGTGGGGTCGGTGGTGTCGGTGGTGGTGCCCGTGGCGCTGTATGCGGTGGCGGGGCTGCGCGAGAGCTACATCTACTGTGCGTGGCGGGTTCTGGAGATGCAGGCGCCGCAGGCTATCTGCGAGTACTCGCTGCTGGACCACGAGGTGACGGGGATATCCGTCACTGGTGGCCACTCCGCCGATGTCGAGCCTGTGTGGATCACTCTGTTCGTCTGATCTAAGCCGGCGTTCATCCCCTCCATCGCATTTCCATCTGCGAAGGATCAATTGGTGCAAAATATGGTTTTGATGTCTTCCCTTGTTCTGGGGGCTAGTATGCATTTACTTGATGCAGGTTCTTCAAATATGTTTGCATAAATGTGATGTAATGTAGCCATGTAAGTTATCCTTTCGTGGGTTGGTGTAATCCAAGAAGTTGCCAATGGTTGATGGATTTTCCGTACTTCGTCACTACGGTCTACGGTAGTGATTGGTTTCTTGGCCTTCAGTCCAAGCCTGGCTTGGAGAGCGATCACGGCTTCCTGATTCAGTGTGGTGTTTGGTTAGGAGGTGAAAATTTTCACTTTACTGTTCACAACTTTGATGCCATGAACTCTCGATTGAAAATTACGCCATCGAATCCGGGATCGCAGCCCGTGACCTGGACGGAGTGAAATAGGAGCGGCGAGCGCGGCAACGCTTCGACCGAGTAGTGGTGGCGGCGCTGGTAGCTTGAATTGGCAGAGGCGAGGCGTGGCATGGCGAGGCGCTCATCGAGACTCGAGAGAGATGCGGAAGAAGCGGGTGAGATAGAAGTAGATTAAAAAAAATAGGCATATGTGGTTCCACTGACGAAATGATACTTAGTATACTTTAGTCAATACTGGTGAGCTCTCTATATACTTTCGCAGTTTCGCTCCATGTTAAGGATCGGATCTCACTCCAACAGAATATCGAAACTCTTCTCTTCACTAAGAAATTGATAGTCTGTCAAGTCCATGTAATCTCACTCTCAAATCCCGCGGAATAACCTAGTTAACCTAAAACTACTATCAGATCGATGAACCAACTGCTACAGCTAAAACATGGATGAGGCCTACTTCATCTCGTGCCACTTGCAAAGCCTCCCATGACTTTCTTCTTGTACAACTTTACTAGGATCCTCTTCCTGCCTCTGATCTTCGCTGTTAAAAGCACTGCGCCATACACCATGGAACACATTACTCGGCTTAGAACATTGATGGAACGTTCATATATAAATGAACTACCTACAGAGACATAAGAAATTAAGAAATGCGTTACGTTTCAGTTGTACTCATCCCAGGCTGTGGAACATTGGGGCAAATAATTTCGTAGTGACCTCGTACACCACAATTCCCGCAGATCCTTCCTGACAGCGAGTATCTGGGTCCAACCCTGTATGTTCCGGTTCTGAGCCCATGCGGATCCAATGCCCAGGTGAGTCACATTTCTCCCGATCAACGGTGATTTATTTTCTTGCAAGATGAACATAGACTGACGAAGGCGACGCTCCACGGCGGCGAGGCATCGACGGCTTACATGATTTGTTCTCCTTGCCGTGACGTCCATAATACAAAAAGAAAAGATCGATCATCCTAAAGTTACAGGACGCAGAGAAAGTGAGAAACGATGTATCCACAGCCGGGGCAACATACCTTCGACTTGTATTCAGATGAACAAACCGGCCTCCAGGTCCTCCCTCCTCCATGATCTCCACAACAATGTCTTCCTCCAGACCCCCGACGCCGAGACAGGAAATTGACGATGCTAACTCCCCCGCCAGGCCAACCAACATGTCGCCGTACAAGGTCCAACGCAATGGTACATATAGGCAGAACACAGGATCCCGATCCGATATTCATGCTGTATTTCAGCACACACCGTGATTTTTTAATTCCCGTATATACACATCAACGTGGGTATTTCCATCACCGCGATGCTGCGTGCGTAACCCAGCGAGTCAGTGTTGCCTGAATGGTGCGTAACCGAGTCTGTGCGTTACCCAGTCGTAGTTACCCTATGCATGCAGCAGCACTGATGGTGCATAACCCAGCGGGTGTAGGTTACGCATACGGAGTACAACTGAAGCATATTTCTTATGTTATTACGCGCCACACCATGAAGAACGGATGGTGCATAGCCGAATCGCGCATAACCGAAGCTGGTGCAGGTGACGCGCAGGATCAACACGACTGGATGCAGGTTACGCGCCGAATCGGCACCACCTAGTCGGTGTTGCAGCAGCAAGGTGCGTAACCGAGTCCATGCGGGTACGAGTGGGTTCAGGTTACGCATACATCTGGAACCGGTGGTGTTGCATCAAGCAGCACGGCTGGTGCGTACGCGTTGAATCGACATGACCCAGTCAGTGTTGCATCAATAAGCATGGACGGTGCGTAACCTGTACAGGTTACATGCTGAATCAACACAACGCAGTCGGTGTTGCACGCGCCATGAAGAACGGATGGTGCGTAGCCGAATCGCGCGTAACCGAAGCAGGTGGGGTGACGCGCAGGATCAACTGATCAACATGACCGGATGCAGGTTACACGCCGAATCGACACCACCCAGTCGGTGTTGTAGCATCAAGGTGCGTAACCGAGTGCGTGCGGGTAAGAGCGGGTTCAGGTTACGCATACATCTGGAACCGGTGGTGTTGCATCAAGCAGCACGGACGGTGCATACACGCTGAATCGACACGACCCAGTCGGTGTTGTATCAATAAGCACGGACGGTGCGTAAGGTTACGCGCTGAATTGACACAACGCAGTCGGTGTTGCACGCGCCATGAAGAACGGATGGTGTGTAGCCGAATCGCGTGTAACCGAAGCTAGTGGGGTGACGCGCAGGATCAACCGATCAACACGACCGGATGCAGGTTACACGCCGAATCGGCACCACCCAGTCGGTGTTGCAGCATCAAGGTGCGTAACTGAGTCCGTGCAGGTAGGAGCGGGTTCAAGTTACGCATACACTTGGAACTGGTGGTGTTGCATGAACCAGCACGGACGGTGCGTACGCGCTAAATCGACACGACCTAGTCAGTGTTGCATCAATAAGCACGGATGGTGCGTAACCTGTACAGGTTACGCGCTGAATCGACACAACGTAGTCTGTGTTGCACGCGCCATGAAGAACGGATGGTGCGTAGCCGAATCGCGCGTAACCGAAGCTGGTGCAGGTGACGTGTCGGATCAACACGACCGGATGCAGGTAACACGCCAAATCGGCACCACCCAGACGGTGTTGCAGCATCAAGGTGCGTAATCGAGTCCGTGCGGGTATGAGCGGGTTCAGGTTACGCATACATCTGGAACCGCCAAACCGGTGGTGTTGCATCAAGCAGAACGGACGGTGCGTACATGCTGAATCAACACAACCCAGTCGGTGTTGCACGCGCCATGCAGAATGGATGGTGCATAGCCGAACCGTGCGTAACCGAGCTGAGGTGATGCGCAGAACCGACACGACCGGATGCAGGTGACGCGCTCGATCGACACGACCGATTTGCCTAACAGACCCCGTGCGTAACCCAGCCAATGTTGCACCATGCAGCCAGTAGTCTCAAACTTCTCTTCTGTCAAATGGCATTCTACTCGTGATACTCATTGTTATTTGTGCCATTTATTGCCACGGCCCACACCAATGGCAAATAGGTCTATCATTTGTAAAAATCTGATTATTGGAAATACGGAGTATTCCTATCAAAAGAGAATGGAGGGAGTGCCATATAAAGTTGATCTGTTTTGTGGCCTTCGGGGTGCGTTGCCAAGATGTCGGCATCCAGGGCACCTGCACCCAGCCGAGGGTTCAGCACCATCCCTACTGCATCCGGTCCTGTCGATCCTGCGAGTAACCTACACCCGTTCGGTTACGCACTATCAGTGCTGCCTACACCTGCGACTATGCGAGACGGTGTTGCATGCAGCATGGATGGTGCGTAACCTAGAGGGTACGGATTTGCTTGAGGTTGCACCATGCGTACACAACCGTCGCCGTGAGTAACGTAGTCAGTGTTTGCACCATGCAGCCAACCGTCTTAAAGGTGCGTAACCTAGTCCGTGCTTAATCGAGTCAGAGTTGCTGCTCAAGCAGCACGTACGGAGCGTAACCTGTGCAGCTTATGCGCTGATTCGACACGAGACAGTCGGTGGTGTTGCATCAAGCAGCACGGACAGCGCGTAACCTGCAAAGGTTACGCGCAGATTCGAGACGACCGGATGCAGCGTGGATTTTGCATAACCTTATCGGCTCAAGGTTACGCGATGAAACGACACAACAGAGGATACAGCGTGGTTTTTGCGTAACCGACACTCTGCGTAACACAGTCAGTGTTCCCCCATGCAACCAAGTCGGTGTTGCATCAAGCGGCACGGACGGTGCGTAACCGACACCGTGCGTAACCCAATCAGTGTTGCACGTGCCATGTAGAACGGATGGTGCATCACCGAACCGTACGTCACCGAAGCTGGTGCAGGTGACGCGCAGGATAGACATGACCGGATGCAGGTTGTGCGATGAAATGACACCACCCAGTCGGTGTTGCAGCATGAAGGTGCGTAACAGAGTCCGTGCGTGTCCGAGCGGGTTCAGGTTACGCATACATCTGGATCCTATAGGTGCGCGTGCGTATTCCAGGCAGTTGCAGCTTGGATGGTGCGTAACCGAGCAGCTGGTGCAGGTAATGCGTAGAATTGACACCACCAGATGCATCATGGGTCAGGTTACGCATATATCTGAAGCCTATTTGTGCCTAACGTAGTCGGTGTTGCAGGAACAATGCAGCCTGGCTGCGTGCTACCAGTGGTGCAACCTACAGAGCCTGGTTGCAGGAACAAACAATACAGAGGCTTGGTGCAACCTGGGTTTTACATGCGTAACATGTGGTTATGTGCGGGCCATGGTGCGTACTAGCGTATTGCAACCTCCCCGGGATAAGCGGACTTTGAAGGGCATGCATAACCTGTCCGGTATCGGGCTGCGTTATGAATGGTGTTGCCCGATACCTGCGAGATGGTGTTGCCTGCACCATGAAGCCTGAGTGGTATGGTGATGCGAGACGGTGAACAGTATGCCGTGAAGCACTAGAAAGGTCAGGTACCTGGAGGCGAAGGGTGGTTCCTCCGGCCAAAAAGAACAAATTCTATGGGTTCTGAATTGGGATGTTGAGCAGGAGCTTCTAATCACTTTGTATTGGAAAGACGTTGGACAAGACACGGCTCTGATCCGCAGAGCCCCACAATCTAACAAAAAGCCCAACTGAAAACAGAGTAAAAACCTGAACTTGAGTTTATTCCTAACACCCATCTTGATCCTTGTTTCCCAGGGCTTTGGTTACCACATCTTCCTGGTTTGGCGAAGGACACTGGCTCTGTGAATGTTCAGAGGAAACTTACGCTGCAAGGGTACAATATGTTGTTAGTGACTTGCTTATAAGTACTGGTCGATGAACAACATTAGTGTGTCATTTTGTTATCTTACAGTGCGCTGGAGCACCTCCTCGTACCTAGGGTTTTTGGATACGGTTTCACCTGTAGCTGGAGGTGTGGTATCTTCCAACCTCACTTGTACCCGGCTACTCTGCTCTTTGCTACAGTTCTAAAATTCTTCTGACTTCTTTGCCCAGACAAAGTTATTCCAATCTACTTCTGTAATAATACCTCGTAATATTGTAGAGGCTATACACCCTTGTTGACAACTTTTTTAATTAAGTCGGATTTTAACTTAATTTTTCTTCAGCGCTGCAGCCTTCACAGCTTTCTTTGAAGGCTCTGGTATCTTAAACCTAGGCTTCAAAGGAAGCTGTGAAGGCTTAAAAGCCTAAGTTTAAGATACTAGAGGCTTCAAAGGAACCTGTGAAGGCTGTAGTCCTGAAGAAAATTAAATTCAAACCCAACTTAATCAAAAAATTTGTCAAGAAGGGCATATCACCTCTACAATATTATGAGGGTATTATTACAGAAGCAGATTGGATTTGGAACAGCTTTGTACAGGCAAAGAAGTCAAGAATATTTGGCATTGTGCTTTGAGCTTCTTCGCGCCGGATCTCGATGGGAGGGAGAGGGCAGAGGAGGGAGGTCGCGCCGCTGTTCCTCCCGCCCCTACTCCGCCCGTCAGGGACGGATCTCGCCTCGCGCCCTCTCCGGGGAGGTCGCCTCCTGCTCCGCCGCGGTCCCCACCACCCCGCGTTGCCGCCGGAATCCCCAAGGGAGAGGCCGCCACGCGCTGGATCCGGGCGTGCCGAGAGGAGAGGGAGGTCGCCGGTGGCGGGGGCAGAGGAGGTGGGTGGATCGAGGAGGCGACAGCGGCCCCTCCGTTCCTTTATATAAGCATTCCAAGGGTTCAAAGTCAACAAATAATTGTGGAAGGAAATGACATCTATACCCCTCATTTTACACTACCCACCAACTCTCTACCTACCCACCAACCCCATTTAATTTTGTCTTATCCCTAGGAATGCTTATATTCAGACACAAATTGCTTATATAAAGGAATGGAGGGAGTATTAAATAAAGTCAGTTTGCAAAACTATTTTCACAACTCCGTGCTGCTTGATGCAACACCGACTCTGTGGTTGAGCATGCACTAGGTTACGCACCTTCATGACGGGGTGTGTCATGTGTACCGACGCGGTGCAGGTTTCTGTGATAACCGCCTGGGTTACGCACGCAGCATCGCGGTTGCCACGCAACACGGCGGGACGTGTCGTGTCGAACCCCCAGTTCATTTGGCTCCTGCCCCTGGTCGGCAGGGTTGCGCACCATCTATTCTGCGTGGCTCCTGCAACACCGACTGGGGTACGCACGTAGACCTGGTTACGCACCATCCATGATGTGCACCCGGTCCTGTCGATTCTGCGAGTAACCTACACCCGTTCGGTTATGCACCATCCATGCTGCATGGCTCCTGCTCCTACAACACCATCGACACTGACTAGGTTGTGGTCGCACCTGCGTAACCCTCGCCTAGGAGGTTACGCACGAGCCATAGTGTCTACGGAGGGAGTACAAGTAGCGTGTAACCAAACCACAGGTCGGCTAGTAGTATACTTCGTATGGCATCTCTTCGGAGACATCCTATAAAATAAAAAGGATACAGAGTTCTATGGCAGTTGACGCATATATATAGTCAGTGCGCACAATGCGGCGAGACGGATGGGATCCGTCATCATGTACTACTATATACTTTATATTCTAGTATATATAGAATATTATAAACGTGACGATTGCTATGGTCGGCCTCCGCCTCTTCGTGCCCCTGCCTCTCCCACTTCGTCCTCTCTCGCCCTTGGCCATACTACACTAAACGCCGTCGTCCCCCCATGATCTGGTTCTCCGATCCCCGACGATCGACCAACATCCTGCTGGTTTCGGTGAGTTCTCGCCTCGAGTACCCGCTCTCTGTCAACGTGATCAATTCTCGACCACCGATCCCTTTTAATTTGTAATCACTACTGTATTGTTGGACTATTGGATATGGATCTGCACCGGCCGAGAACCTCTAACATTTCGATACACACACATGCAGTGCAGGTCTGCGACTCTAGTACTATCTTTTGCTCCACGCCGTCGCTGTCCTTAGTGAGCCGCGAGCCTTGCATGGCTGCCTCGGCGAACGGAACTCTCTCTAGGTTCATAAATGGTACGATCCACCTGTCCAATTATTCATATCTCTACTTCCATCCAATGATAGTGCGTATGCTAGAAAAATTATAAGGGATGAGATATAAATGAGAGAGCAATTAATACACTTAGACTCCATGCATGGTGAAGTCTGCATTGGGAGTACCAGTTCAAATAGTTAGGGGGTTGATTTTCATCAAATGATACGTGATGGTTGAATGTCACACTTTTGCAATACTTGAGGGATGAATTATACACTTTTTTCTATTTTTTCAGATCCCAAGGTTGTGCAATGCACCAAGCCAATGTTTGACATCACGGCCGAGGCGACGGAGGGAATCGTGATCTCTGACGGTCCGCCAGGTTTCTGGCCGAGCATACTCGAGCTTGATCTGACCATCACGGTGACGCACGACTTGATCGACATTGAAGGCAAAAGGAGGAGCTCAAGGCTTCGCCCCAGAACCAGAGACATCAAAATTATTGAAATTCCATTAGCTTACCCCGGCGTTACGAAACTTCGCTATCCCAATTCCTGTTGTAGCCTAATCAGGCATTCCTTGATGCAGAACCTAAACGACCTTGATGTTTACGTGGGTCTAACCGTACCTCACTGGGACATGGTAGTTTCTTTCGGTCTGGAGGATTGCCTCGCACAGCGCGCTGTTGCCATGCCTGACAACTCTGTTTTCAGATGCAAGGTGTGCATCCAGCTCTCAATAACATTTGTCTACTGCGTGGCGACACCGCTGAAGGATTACTACATCAAGGACGTGCCAAATTGCATGATCTGCCTGGAGGACATGGCTCCAGGTGCAGATGTCAAGACCCTGCGAGTGTGCGTGCACCGTTTCCACATGACATGGATCAAACAGTGGTTCAACGACAAGACGACGTGCCCGTTGTGCCGCTACGACTACGGAGAGGGTGCTCGTTGGGAGGTGCCACTATACTTCCATGCATTCTGATGAGATACGTACTACTACCTCCATTCTTAAATATATATGACACCATTGACTCTTTTCGTTCGTTTGACTATTCGACTTTTTTCTGCAAATATGTTTGCAAATCGATAAACCTACAAGGTTGGATTAAAAAGTTAACAGTGTCATATATTTAAGAATGGAGGGAGTATATATATAGGGAGAGCAATCGGAGGTATCTAGAACAAATTAAGAACAGTCCTGCAGGATTGTAATGTGTCAAAGAGCAATGTTAAATTGTTATTTTATTTTGAGTTTGTTTCCCTTTAACCTTAATAATCAACAAACTAGACATTGCACGTGCCGTCGTGTGTAACCGAGCGGGTGCAGGTAACACGTAGAATCAACACGACCGAGTTTGTGTTGTACCATGTCGCGTTTGCACTTTGCAGCACACAGCATGGCTCCTGCGTAATCGCCCTGGTTACGTAAGCCTTGCGCGTAACCCAGGCGGTTGAATGTTGCTGGCTTGCCGCATGTTGGTTTGTAATCGAGTGGGTGCAGGTTATGCATATTGGAAGGTAACCATCCAACGGGATATATGTTTCCATGAGAGTTTCAATTACGTACGCACTCCACGACAATTTCGCGAATGTGCTTTTATTTCGTGGTGCACGGAACGATCGTTTCCATCTCTCTCTCTCTCTCTCTCTCTCTCCACACACACACACCGGATTTGAACTCCCAACGTGCCGCCGACGACCGCAGCTCCTCCTTCACTGCCCTCTCGATCCTCTCTCCGCTTCGATCCAGGCGAAGACTTTCGTAAGCAACTCTCGCTTGACAGAATATACTCCCTCCGTCCCAGAATAAATGCAATTCTAGAATTTGAATTTTGTACCACAAAGAATGCAATTTTAACCAACCAACTATAAAAGACAAGATACTTTAGAAAGTTCTTACACAAAAGATAAGTTCATGTCTAGATCTTTCTCATAAAAGACAAGGGGTAGTTTGGTCATTTTACACTCCACATTGGTTTACGTGTCCGGTCCTATAATTGCATCTATTTTGGGACGGAAGGAGTATATGTGTTTTGTGCGTCAGTGCGTGGACGATCCTATGCAACCAATTTTATGAGTACACTATTGACATTTCTTAACGCAATCACCTAAGAACAGGTTTGGAACCCATCCTGGTAATAGCGCCAGAAATGCTGGTTGGTAAATCTTAACATTACAGAGATCCGCAAGCGCACGAAAGTACCATTGTAGCATTTCCCCAAAGGAGTATTCCAAAGGGTATCGAATCCAAGGAAGGCATTGGCGGAATGACAAGATCAACTCTATTGCAATGAGTATAGATCATAGACGAAAATAAATCAGACACTCAAGTGTAGGGGTAAAGATATGATAATGGGGGTAGTGTGATCACACACACACTCACTCTCTCTCTAAGGGTCCTAGGCATAGTAGGTGACACACGAGTTAGTTCTAGGTTCTTATGTACTATACACATAAAGCTGGTAGGAACGAGTTAGATACACTAGCGTTGAAGAACATTGACTTAAGCACCCAGGTACCACGGGGAGATAACCTCCCGCGTTGCTTCCGCACAACTCCGGTTGTTATATTTTAGACTCCTACAGCTTATCTGAACATGGGGGATTTCAGAGGACCAACGGCTGTCACTACCACAGCCTACCCCAAGACAAACCGAGGGATAAACTCATAAGTAAGGTAGCGACGCAATCCAAGCACCATGATTACGTTGTTAGCCAGACTTGACCGGCCTGGGCTATTATGACCCAGGTCAAGCCACCAGATAAACCAGCCAATTACACCGAGTACCGTAGCTCAAGCACAGACTTCATACAACGCAATCATGTCATCTAATTAGATCAAACCAGGTTAGGTACACAAACAGATTCGTGTTTTCCTATGTCTGTTCAACTGGATCAAAGGGTCGTGTTCGCGAAGAACATGAGCCTCTAACTTATGAACAAACACCAGAAACATGTAAAAGTCACCCGTCAAGTGGATCGAAAGGACTTGTTCATCAAGAACAGGAGCCTCTAAATGATGAACAGGTGAAGAACACATGAACAAATCACTCATGTATACTAACACAACTTTATATGAAATAGATAAATAACTGAAGTAGATCAAAGTCATACAAATGAAATAAGACACAAGAGAACTCATACCTAGATCCCAAAGTAGACTTGGAACCTGAATTAGAACTACTCTAGCCTACCTCCTAGCCTTGAGACTAAAAGTGAGAGAGGTGTTGCAAGTGTGGATGTCTCATAAGTGAGCCCCTCTCCTTCTATTTATAGGCCCGTGCACCGGCGAAGAATGGAGGCAAACACCCCGGGGAAGGTGCCTAGGACCAATAGGGAACCACCACATGGAATCCCCTATGTGGCGGCAACAAGGTCGGTTCGGCCGACCTATGGGGTCGGCCGACCCCTTGTGGGCCCCACTCGGGGTGTGCTTCCTCCTGGAGGCTGCCCTGTGGGTCCTTAGGTCAGTTCCCGGTGTCCACCCTGTTTTGGCGCGATTTGCTTGCCTTTGTGGGCCCATGGATCCATGTGAAGTCCACGTGTCACACTCTGATTCGTCGGGGGTTGCTTCACTTGTATTGCTTGCATGGCATGCATGCATGGCTCCCTAGTTGGCAGGTTTGCATGCATGGCATCCTTGTTGGCAGCCCACCTAGGATGAGGTGATGTGGCACGGACCATAGAAGGTGAGTTTGGCACTCTTTTCCTACTTATTTTCCTGCAATCAAATAATCTCCAAGGACAAGTGGAACTACATTATTCTTAACTAAATACGTGTAAGAAATGCCTTATGCTCCTTTATTCATGAGTATATTGACGGCTAAAGTAGGTACTTAACAGCAGTTAACAACTCCCCCAAGCTAGCCTCTTGCTCGTCCCGAGCAAGAGATTAAGGACTTAGGTTGGTTGATCAGGAGTTGCTACGATGTTGTATTCCTAATGTATAACAAGATACAGCTAGGTACTCTATCAAGAGTTGGAGAAGTTGGCATTGATCTTACCTTACACTCGACTGATATGGGGCATGTAGCATCACCTGCCTTGGGCGGTTGAAAAATAGAATGGTTGTATAAAGATGACTAATCACATGTACCTTGATCAGTTATCAATCCGGAGGTTTTGCAGGTTTCTCAAAAGAAATCAAAGTTCCTCAAATGATACTCTCGGATCGCTCATTGTGTATGATTCCTCACCAAGGCTTTGGTTTGCCTTCTTTCACTACCTACTCCTAATAAGCTGATATGAGGAGCTGTAGGTAGGAAAAACATGTGACATACCTGTTTCTCATATATTGTCGAGTCGAAAACCAGATCCTTGGAAGAACAAGTCATACACCCTGATCAAGATGTGCAAAAGTGTGTGTATGGTGGATGGATAATGAACTCCTTTTGGCATGATTTTTACTCTCCTCCCTTTTGAAATTTTTGAGACTTGGCTATGTCTCTTTATTCTTTCTTTTTCTTTTTTTTATGCATGCCTTTGAGCATGTTTCTTTTCTCTCTTTTTTTTACATAGCCCATAGTCCTTGCTGAATATTTTTGGAGGGAGAGTAATCATGGAACATGCGCGGAGCTTTATTTTGTGGAATGGATGGGAAATGGATGAAATGATGGTTGCTAACTTCCAGTGTAGAAGTTTCGCATATGGTGGTGTGTACGTGATCTTGATCATAGGAGTATGAAAAGTTACTTGCGGAGGGTCACAACAATTCGACAAAACTCAATGAAGAAATCAAGTAGCATATGTGGAGGTTAACAGAAGCTAAGATCTACATATGGCCTTGGATAGGAATTGCTTATCATTGAGGAACTTATCATTTTAACATTTTTCAAAAGAAAACTCCGGATATCAAACATCACTTAGTACTATCTCATAGCAACTCTATTATACCATATCATATCTCGCAACAACTTAGGCAAAGATCATGCTTTTTACTACCCACAAATTTCAAGCTCAGGTTCGATCATACTAGCCAACAAACTCAAAACTTGGATAGGATACTAAGTTGTAAACAAGGCATACAAGAGGAATAAACAGAGCAACTATTCATCAATTCAACCATGGAGAATAAGAACACTCTTACCGCGCATATGAAAACAAACTAATTTAAGAAAGCAAATAAATATTTTTGGTCTTTTTCAACTTTTTTTCATATTTTTATGTGTTTTTAGCATATGGGGTTCTGAAAATAATGGAAGATACAAGTTATCTCAGAATGGGGGTCCTCCCCCAAGCTAGCTTCAGGCTCATTACTGTGGAGGGTGGTATACCAACCACGCTTAGTAAGCCCTCTGCTCCTCTATCTGTCGCAGCTGTCTCTGCTCCATGGTGTGAATCCTCTCGCCAGTCATACGCTGCCAGTCCCGAGTGGACTCAGCCTGCTGGTGCATCGTCTCCTCCATAGTACCGACACGGATGTTGAGGTCGCTCATCTGCTGAGTCAGGGTGGCCCCACGAGATGACGAGCGCAACCCGGACGATGAGGACGAGCCCCCGTAGGTAGCACCGGCGGGCCGAACCCACTCGCCACTCCCTGCACTAGCCCAGGTCGAGCTACTCACACCCGGCTGACTCATGGGTTGGTCCCAACCGGGGGCATATCCGGGTGTAACTCCAGACATGTACCCAGCCGAGGCCCATGCGCCAGACAGCAGTGGTGTAGGCTGAGGCTGTGGCTGAGGTGACGGCTACGGTGATGGCTATGGCGGCGGATGTTGTGGCACTTGCTGTGCTGTCGCTGCCCTCCTCACTGCACTCCTAGTGACCCTGTCTCCAGAAACGCTAGAACGACGAGGCTCCTCAAGAGGAATGGTCAGTGGCCCTTGGCTGTACAAACAGAAATCCGGGTTAGGTAACCGAATCTGGTTTGCGTGGCTAGGGTAAAAGAAAACCAAGGAATCATCCGGGCCCTTTTTAAGAGTATGTCCTTCAATCAGATACGCCTCATCTATCATGGCCCGGGGAGAATCAATGTAGGGAACGTTAGCCCCTAGTGAAATCCCAAGACCTGAAATGATACGTGTGATCAGGGACGTACACTCAATAGAACCCGTCATCCTAAAATTTGTCAACCACTTCCGAATCATAGCTTGCACTGGGGCGATTTTGATCCGTCTGATCGTGGCATATAATATCCTCATCTCGTTTGTGCGCACGGTTCGAACATCATCCCTTGGAAAGAGAGTGATGGCAAGCCACTTGTGCCACAGTCGGAGAGTGGGATGCGTGATATCGTTGCACCGAGGTGCTAACTTGCCGCGGACAGGCCGACCAGGAATCTCTTCCCAAAAATTAAATCGAATAAAATCACTGCAAGCTTGATCGAGAGAAATAGCACAACGACGATGAAAACTGAGAGCAGAACTAAGATCATGCCATGAGACTTGATACGACGTTCCATGGAAATGAAACGTAATACCGGTCTCATCCTCCCGAAGAGTACAGAGGAACTGAATGGTGAGAGGCCTAGGACCGATCTCCCACACCGAAACAAAGTTCTCCCAACCAAGAGCATGCCAAATGGAATCGAACTCGGAGTCCATACATGTTTTCTCGAGAAGGGCCGAGTCGAACTCCTTGGTGTTGGCGAAGACTCGATCCTTGATGAGAGCATAGGCCTGTCTCTCCCGGTCGTCCCTCAAGTCGATGAAGGCGGCGTCGGTGTTGATCACCCCTTCGGCTCGTGGCGTAGGTAGCTCCTCTTCCTCTTCTTCACGGTCGGTTGACATTGGACTTGGTGTAGCTCCGGAGTGGTGAGACAAGCCCTCTCCGTCTCTAGAATGGCGTGAGCGGGTCACCTTCCAGTACGCACCGGCAATCCAACTCATCTTGCACAATAATGGGACAACACGAGCAACTTAGTGATGGGTTAGTGAAATCGAAATGAAATCCTTACCGAGCTTGCCCCACCAATATTTAATATTCAGCGACAAATTAGAGAGAGTGCTTGACACTTCCACGTGAGCAAGAAATCCAAGAAAACCAAAGAGCAAGAGCAAAGAGGGAGAGAGGGTGATGGAAATGAATGAATGGGTGAAGAAACTCCTCAAACCCCCTTCTATTTATAGGCAACCAAGCCAGGCACCGGGGTAGAGGACAGGGGAAACGACTAGGAGCCGTTGGAAGAGGCGGGGCCCACTTGACCGTTGGCCAGGGTCGGCCGACCCCTGGGGTCGGTCGACCCCCTGCCGGGCCTGCCTGCTTTCAGCTTTTTGCAACGGCCCTCTAACGGCCACCTGATGTCCTGCCCAGATGTCTAGGTGCAAACTCGCCCAGAATGTTGCTCGAATAATTTTTCTTTGATTTTCCACTCAAGAAATTATTTTCAGAATTTTATTTGAAAAGGGAAATTGGCTAGAAAAATCTAGCATGCAGATGCAAGGTTGAAGAATTCAAATATGCATTTGGAAAAATCAAATAAAATTTTGGAAGGGAAATATGAGATAAATACTAATTTTACCTTTTGGCAAAAAGGACTCATCTTTTTAAGTCTGAGAGCGAGACTTTTCTCGGCGATCAATTCCACTCGTCACCCCATTCCCGAGAAATTGATGGAGATGACTTCTGTATTTCCCGCCACACCCTTCTTGTTTTCTTAGGCTTTGTTGGAGTGGTGGGAAGTCGCGGGGGCTGTGGCTCCATCCATACCCCTGATTGCTCATTTTTGTCCTGCAGTGTATAGCATTTCTCTTTTGTTGCTTGAAATCGGAACATCAAGTTCCTCTTCCCAATGCGGAATCAGATTGTTCCGGCTCCCACATTGATCCTTGCATTGGCATCACTCAGGAACGGTCTCCCAAGAATGAGAGCCATTCCCTCATCATCTTGCATATCAAGGACCACAAAATCCGCAAAGATGCATGAACCTTGGACGAATACCAATAAATTCTCTACCATCCCCTCTGGATGTCGGATCGATGCATCAGCAAGTTGGACGGCTGTCGCAGTTGGAGTTAGAGCTGGATACCCCAATTGTTCAAACATGACCTTGGACATAAGGTTAACACTTGCACCAAGGTCACACAGAGCATGCTTAATCCTCTGGTAATATATCTTGCATGTGATAGCCAGATAACCAGGATCTTTCTTGTGTGAGATTGTGGAAGATTCCCATGGGTCAAGTATTTGCTGTATAGGTTTCCCTACATAGTCAGTGGTTTGTGCCCACCCAGATGGCTTACCCCATCTGGTGGACACTACACAAACATTTTCACAGGAGGACACGGGTTGCCCCGGAATCTTCCCATCTTCAGCAGAGGGAACCAAAGCAGCTAATTCAGCCAACTGGGTTTGTATCATCTTATTAAAACTCAACTGGTTCTTAAGAGCAGACGAAAGGCTATCAATTTTAACATTAAGGCTCTCAAAGGTCTTATCATAGGCAGCTGCTTTCTTATTAAAACCTTCATTAATCTTAGCTTGCCCAAAGACTAGATCTTTCAAGGAAGGTTGGTTTGGGTTGAAAGAATTACCTTGATTACCTCCTTGATAATAAGGGCATGATTGATTCCACGTTTGACCTCCTTGTGGACGATAACCGTTGTTGTTGCCGTTCATGTACATCACATCCTCCTGAGTAGTAGGGCAGTAATTCCCTGAATGCCCAGTATTACCACAGACTTCGCAAGTCATGCGAGCATCCATAGCTTGAGTAGTGGTGGCCATGGCAGCCTTCTCATTGGCTAGATCATCCATTCTCTTCATCATTAGGTCCATCTTGGCGTGCAACATATCCGCTTCCTTGACGGTATGTGTACCCCTTTGAAGTGGCTGGAGTCGATCATCACTCCACCCTTGATTGGTAACCATCTTCTCAATCAATGTAGTAGCTTCAGTGATAGTAAGATAGAAGAAAGCCCCTCCAGCTGCAGCATCAATATGGCCTCGGGCTGTCGGAGTCAGCCCATTATAGAAACTCTGAAGAATAAGCCAGTTATCCATCCCATGATGAGGACAAGCCAGGATGTACTCCTGGAGTCTCTCCCAAGCTTCTGGGATAGTCTCAGTTGCTGCCTGCTGGAAACTTGAAATTCGCCCCCGAAGGACATTGGTTTTGCCCAACGGAAAGAACTTCGCGAGGAATGCTGCGGAGCACTTTGCGCAAGTGTTAATCTCTGCACGGTTAGCATAAAACCACTGCTTTGCCTTCCCCAAGAGAGAGAAAGGAAACAGTCGTAGGCGAATAGCATCTTCCTCCACTCCTCGTATAGTGAAGGTACTGCATAGTTCTAGGAATTGCTGCTGGTGGGCGCTCGCGTCTTCATTAGGCTTGCCACAGAATGGGCTAGCCTGTACCATCGTAATTAAGCCAGTATTGATCTCGAAGTTTCCATTCCCAGTGTTGATCACGGGGCCTGTTGGCACCTGGTCAGCAGAGGGAGCGGAGTACTCGCGAAGAGTCTTCTCGACAGGGTTGGCCATGGAAGTTGATGCGGATGGCACAAAGGAAGTTGGATCGACATCCGAACGTTCACGAGAAGGAGAGCCGAAATGATTTCGTGCCTTCTTACGAGTGACTCAGGATCTTCAGTAAAATTCGATGTCAAGTCGAAACCAGTCATGCACTACCAGTCTTCATCATCAATAGACAAAGAAAACAATCCAAGTTAGCCTGCATTGAGAACTGTTCTATTCCTGTCATGAATATAATCATATGCAAAGTGTTGATATGTCATCCTTAAGCCTTCCCCGGTAACGGCGCCAGAAATGCTTGTTGACATTTCTTAACGCAATCACCTAAGAACAGGTTTGGAACCCATCCTGGTAATAGCACCAGAAATGCTGGTTGGTAAATCTTAACGTTACAGAGATCCGCAAGCGCACGGAAGTACCATTGTAGCATTTCCCCAAAGGAGTATTCCAAAGGGTATCGAATCCAAGGAAGGCACTAGCGGAATGACAAGATCAACTCTATTGCAATGAGTATAGATCATAGACGGAAATAAATTAGACACTCAAGTGCAGGGGTAAAGATATGATAATGGTGGTAGTGTGATCACACACACACTCACTCTCTCTCTAAGGGTCCTAGGCATAGGAGGTGACACATGAGTTAGTTCTAGGTTCTTATGTACTATACACATAAAGCTGGTAGGAACGAGTTAGATACCCTAGCGTTGAAGAACATTGACTTAAGCACCCAGGAACCACGGGGAGATAACCTCCCGCGTTGCTTCCGCACAACTCCGGTTGTTATATTTTAGACTCCTATAACTTATCCGAATGTGGGGGATTTCAGAGGACCAACGACTGTCACTACCGCGGCCTACCCCAAGACAAACCGTGGGATAAACTCATAAGTAAGGTAGCTACGCAACCCAAGCACCATGCTTTCGTTGTTAGCCGGACTTGACCGGCCCGGGCTATTGTGACCCAGGTCATGCCACCAGATAAACCAGCCAATTACACCGAGTACCGTAGCTCAAGCACAAACTTCATACAACGCAATCATGTCATCTAATTAGATCAAACCAGGTTAGGTACACAAACGGATTTGTGTTTTCCTATGTCTGTTCAACTGGATCAAAGGGTCGTGTTCGCGAAGAACACGAGCCTCTAACTTATGAACAAACACCAGAAATATGTAAAAGTTACCCGTCAAGTGGATCGAAAGGCCTTGTTCATCAAGAACAGGAGCCGCTAAATGATGAATAGGTGAAGAACACATGAACAAATCACTCATGTATACTAACACAACTTTATATGAAATAGATAAATAACTGAAGTAGATCAAAGTCATACAAATGAAATAAGATACAAGAGAACTCATACCTAGATCCCAAAGTAGACTTGGAACCAGAATTAGAACTACTCTAGACTACCTCCTAGCCTTGAGACTAAAAGTGAGAGAGGTGTTGCAAGTGTGGATGTCTCATAAGTGAGCCCCCTCTCCTTCTATTTATAGGCCCGTGCACTGGCAAAGAATGGAGGTAAACACCCGGGGAAGGCGCCTAGGACCAATAAGGAACCACCACGTGGAAGCCCGTGAGTGGCGGCCACAAGGTCGGTTCGGCCGACCCCCTGTGGGCCCCACTCGGTGTGTGCTTCCTCCTGGAGGCTACCCTGTGGGTCCTTAGGTCGGTTCCCAGTGTCCACCCTGTTTTGGCACGATTTGCTTGCCTTTGTGGGCACATGGATCCATGTGAAGTCCATGTGTCACACTCTGATTCGTCGGGGGTTGCTTCACTTGGATTGCTTGCATGGCATGCATGCATGGCTCCCTAGTTGGCAGGTTTGCATGCATGTCATCCTTGTTGGCAGCCCACCTAGGATGAGGTGATGTGGCACGGACCATAGAAGGTGAGTTTGGCACTCTTTTCCTACTTATTTTCCTGCAATCAAATAATCTCCAAGGACAAGTGGAACTACATTATTCTTAACTAAATACGTGTAAGAAATGCCTTATGCTCCTTTATTCATGAGTATATTGACAGCTAAAGTAGGTACTTAACAGCCGTCAACATACACACATCCGCCGCAACCAAAAGACATGCCGCATCTGCCTTGACGAATCGCGCTCGCGTCTTGACGCACTTCCGGCGTACACCCTCCGTCCCAAAATATTTACACCTTTTGACTTTTACAGATCACGTTTGACCATTCGTCTTATTCAAAAAAATTTTAAAAATGTAAAAATAATTATGATATACTTAAAATATATATAATGATAGAACATGTCATAGCAAAATAATAATATTTTCATAATTTTTTTCTGAATAAAACGAATGGTCAAACGAGAAACGTAGAAATCAAAAGGTGCAAATATTTTAGGACGGAGGGAGTATGCGTGCGTCGGTTTTAGTTTATTTTATGCCATTTTAATGTGTTTCTTACGGCATGAGACGGCCGGTGCGGCGGCTTGGTGGCGCCTACAAATGCGGTGTTTGGGCCCCAGTGGGTCCATATTTATTTTTTAATCCATTTGTTTGCATGTGCGCGTCACCCCATCACCACGGGGCCTGTTGGCACCTGGTCAGCAGAGGGAGCGGAGTACTCGCGAAGAGTCTTCTCGACAGGGTTGGCCATGGAAGTTGATGCAGATGGCACAAATGAAGTTGGATCGACTTCCGAACGTTCACGAGAAGGAGAGCCGAAATGATTTCGTGCCTTCCTTACGAGTGACTCAGGATCTTCAGTAAAATTCGATGGCAAGTCGAAACCCGTCATGCACTACCAGTCTTCATCATCAATAGACAAAGAAGACAATCCAAGTTAGCCTGCATTTAGAACTGTTCTATTCCTGTCATGATTATAATCATATGCAAAGTGTTGATATGTCATCCTTAAGCCTTCCTCGGCAACGGCGCCAGAAATGCTTGTTGACATTTCTTAATGCAATCACCTAAGAACAGGTTTGGAACCCATCCTAGTAATACCACCAGAAATGCTGGTTGGTAAATCTTATTGTTACAGAGATCCACAAGCGTACGGAAGTACCATTGTAGCATTTCCCCAAAGGAGTATTCCGAAGGGTATCGAATCCAAGGAAGGCACTGGCGGAATGACAAGATCAACTCTATTGCAATGAGTATAGATCATAGACGGAAATAAATCAGACACTCAAGTGCAGGGGTAAAGATATGATAATGGTGGTAGTGTGATCACACACACACTCACTCTCTCTCTAAGGGTCCTAGGCATAGGAGGCGACACACGAGTTAGTTCTAGGTTCTTATGTACTATACACATAAAGCTGGTAGGAACGAGTTAGATACAAGCGTTGAAGAACATTGACTTAAGCACCCAGGTACCACGGGGAGATAACCTCCCACGTTGCTTCTGCACAACTCCGGTTGTTATATTTTAGACTCCTATAGCTTACCCGAATGTGGGGGATTTCAGAGGACCAACGACTGTCACTACCGCGGCCTACCCCAAGACAAACCGTGGGATAAACTCATAAGTAAGGTAGCAACGCAACCCAAGCACCATGCTTTCGTTGTTAGCCGGACTTGACCGGCCCGGGCTATTGTGACCCAGGTCAAGCCACCAGATAAACCAGCCAATTACACCGAGTACCGTAGCTCAAGCACAGACTTCATACAACGCAATCATGTCATCTAATTAGATCAAACTAGGTTAGGTACACAAACGGATTTGTGTTTTCCTATGTCTGTTCAACTAGATCAAAGGGTCGTGTTCGCGAAGAACACGAGCCTCTAACTTATGAACAAACACCAGAAACTTGTAAAAGTTACCCGTCAAGTGGATCGAAAGGCCTTGTTCATCAAGAACAGGAGCCTCTAAATGATGAACAGGTGAAGAACACATGAACAAATCACTCATGTATACTAACACAACTTTATATGAAATAGATAAATAACTGAAGTAGATCAAAGTCATACAAATGAAATAAGATGCAAGAGAACTCATACCTAGATCCCAAAGTAGACTTGGAACCTGAATTAGAACTACTCTAGACTACCTCCTAGCCTTGAGACTAAAAGTGAGAGAGGTGTTGCAAGTGTGGATGTCTCATAAGTGAGCCCCCTCTCCTTCTATTTATAGGCCCGTGCACTGGCGAAGAATGGAGGCAAACACCCGGGGAAGGCGCCTAGGACCAATAAGGAACCACCACGTGGAAGCCCCTGAGTGGCGGTTACAAGGTCGGTTCGGTCGTCCTGTGGGGTCGGCCGACCCCCTGTGGGCCCCACTCAGGGTGTGCTTCCTCCTGGAGGCTGCCCTGTGGGTCCTTAGGTCGGTTCCCAGTGTCCACCCTGTTTTGGCACGATTTGCTTGCCTTTGTGGGCCCATGGATCCATGTGAAGTCCATGTGTCACACTCTGATTCGTCGGGGGTTGCTTCACTTGGATTGCTTGCATGGCATGCATGCATGGCTCCCTAGTTGGCAGGTTTGTATGCATAGCATCCTTGTTGGCAGCCCACCTAGGATGAGGTGATGTGGCACGGACCATAGAAGGTGAGTTTGGCACTCTTTTCCTGCTTATTTTCCTACAATCAAATAATCTCCAAGGACAAGTGGAACTACATTATTCTTAACTAAATACGTGTAGGAAATGCCTTATGCTCCTTTATTCATGAGTATATTGACAGCTAAAGTAGGTACTTAGCAGCCGTCAACATACACACATCCGCCGCAACCAAAAGACGTGCCGCATCTGCCTTGACGAATCGCGTTCGCGTCTTGACGCACTTCCGGCGTACACCCTCCGTCCCAAAATATTTACACCTTTTGACTTTTACAGATCACGTTTGACCATTCGTCTTATTCAAAAAATTTGTAAAAATGTAAAAATAATTATGATATACTTAAAATATATATTATGATAAAACATGTCATAGCAAAATAATAATATTTTCATAATTTTTTTTCTGAATAAAACGAATGGTCATACGAGAAACGTAGAAATCAAAAGGTGCAAATATTTTAGGATGGAGGGAGTATGCGTGCGTCAGTTTTAGTTTATTTTTTGCCATTTTAATGTGTTTCTTACGGCATGAGACGGCCGGTGCGGCGGCTTGGTGGCGCCTGCAAATGCGGTGTTTGGGCCCCAGCGGGTCCATATTTCTTTTTTAATCCATTTGTTTGCAGGTGCGCGTCACCCCATCATCACCCGCACCTACAGGCCCATCCCGTCCCGTCCTGTCGAGGGCTGTACAGTGTACTGTACACACGACACAACACGACACAGGGATCGTGCGTAACCGATTGAAAATGGTTGTGTAAATTAGTGCCGAGTACTCCTATTTGATTTTTCAAACGAGTCCCAATCATTTATTATATTTTTCATGAATGATTATTGGTTTGCTTCAAGTCTCTGTTCCACCCAGGTCTTCAACAGGCGTGTCAGATGTGCGTGCGAAACATGCACCACCTCGATTACGCACGTGCACGCCTGGGATACATGGCACACGCTTTGATCAAAGGCATATGCTATGGTAACCCACTGGCTAGCCTTAGCTCCACGCGCCATGGCTCGAGCAATCCACCGGGCGCTGACACCAAATGATCTCGGTTACGCAGGCTCGACACCACCCGCCGACCGCTGTGTCCCGCGGCAACCGCGACGCTGCGTGTGTCACCCATGTCGCCTTTCACATGGACGTGTGGGTAACCAAGCGGTTGCGCTAAGCAACGTGGCCCCAGACCCAGAATAACCGAGACCGGGCAGGTTACGCATTCCTGTCAAGGTCTCTGCGTCCGGAGAGAGAGAGAGAGAGAGAGAGACTAGTGTTGTTGTAGTATGACTTGACTCTAATATCTTGACTACAAGCCAAGTGCTTGGCTCAACTATTGACCTTGCTCTGATAGGGGTGCGATGTCATTCTCTCTCTTCCAAGTACTCCAGCTGCGGTGCATTAAATCTGGTGGGACCCACCACCAAAGGTGCGCCACCTCAACGCGCGTCCCAGCCCGCCGCGGGTGAAATTATCAAAGAGGACATGAAGCTTCACAGGGATGCCTGCGGTGGAGCAGAGCCTGATTTTGTTCTTCAATGATGTCGCTCTTTCTTTTCGAGTGGTGTCTCTCTAGTTTCTTATATGTAATCACAAATATGTAAACCGTTGCATGCTTCTTCTCCTTAAATGATATGGCAGTGCTCATGCCCTTCTTTCAAAAAAAAAACTTGCTCTTAAAAATAGTCGCTCCCTTCTCCCCTAGACTGCGTTTGGAAACGGAGGAAAAAAAATAGCTCTAGGGATTCTTCTATGAATGGAGTACTAAATGAAATTTATTTGCAAAACATTTTTCAGATGAGTGTAACTTTGCGTGACGAATCTAAAATGAGTATAATTTTTGAACATCGCATGCGCACATAAATTGGGACGGAGGGAGTAGTGATTTGCGCGACGAATCTAATGAGCAGCGGCGCTTGCCTCACAGCCAGACCCATATTTTCCGACCACCTGGCGGCCTCACCACCACACACGGGTCAAAAAGAAAAATAAAAGATCATAGCTTAAACCCCAACCTCGGTTCCTAGTTTCCCACCACCAACCTGGACGGAGTACTACAGCATTACTTCCCTCCATATAGGAGTACCTAGATTGCAAATTAGATGCCGTTTCTCCTCTGAACCAAAAAACTGGGCAAAAATTTGAGGCCACGGAGGATAGATCCGGCAGGCCCCATCCACTGGACTAGGAGCACAAACCAACTGAGATGAGTGCATTTCAACGCCTATAATCCACCCATTACACTATTTATTAAGGGCCTACTGGAAAACTAACCCCTACTTAAGCACTCCTTGTATGTGTGATCCTGTCTTTTTGCAATTGTATATGGTAACCGGTTTGTTGCTCTGGCAACCATTAATCAGGGACGGAGGGAGTACCTCAGACCAGTCTCGTGGCAGTGTGCACACTTACCAAGTCCGCTGCACCAGATTTTCAGCATGGTGACCCTGTCACTCTCAATGCACAAGGTCATGGGCACAGTTTCATAAATAGAATACACAGGGTCATGTAGCATTTTCATAAATAGACTGTAGTAATGAATCCTACCATCACTTCTGCATCGGACGTCTCCAGGGGCTTCTACCCCAAATGATAATTCCAACTACTACCCGAGAGGATCTCATTCCCACCAAATGATAATTCCTCCTTGAGGGATTTGGCCAACTATGCCTTTATCTTGAAAGCCCGTTAGCTCGGCATATATATATACGAAGCGTCCGGCCCACTGTAGCCGCAGCATCCCCCCACCGGGCCTCACGCGCGCCCTGTGTCGACTCCGTGGAGGCCCTGCTTCCCTGCTGCGCTGCTCGGCTACGGTGATCTGAGATGGTGAGTGGTGACCGCGGGGAGGACGAGGAGGAGACGATCCGATCGACTAATTCCACTACGCTTCGCGTCTAGTAGTAACAATCCATGATCTGCAACTCGCTCGCAAGTTTATTGGGTGATTCGCTAGCTTAGGGTGTGTTTGGTAGGGATTCTTGTGCAGCTTTGGAATCTGTTTTTGGTGAAACCCTACCAAAAGGGCTGCAAACGCGGAAGTGGTCGGAAATCCCGCTCTCTGTCACGGTTCCACCGGGCGGGAGCTGCAAAAACGCAGCTTCCCTCGCTCCTCCCGCAGCTCCGCCCCCCTTTTCCTTCATTTGCCCTCAGGGGAGGGGCCCACGCACCAAGGGGGTAGAGGAAGCGGCAGCAGAGGAGAGGACCGCGATGGGGCAGAGGAGAGGTGGCCGGCGGTGGCATACCTGGTGGGTGGCGGACGGATGACGGTGGAGCTGGAGGCCGACGTGGCTCGAGGGAGATGAGTTCGACAGACGGCGTGGGGGAGGGCGGGGCGGAGGCGGAACTGGAGGGCGGCGGCTCATGCACGGGGGACGCGGAGGCTGGAGGGCCGGCGGCAGTCGCAGGGCAGCGCCGCGGCGGACGGTCGAGCTCCGTGCCGCGGGTGGAGGCGGCCGGCGGGGAGCTCCGGGGGTCGCGGGTGGCAGGGGCGCGGCGCGGGGAGGCGGTAGCCGCCGGCGGCATCCTGGGCGTGGCCCGGCGGGGAGGAGATGGCCGCCCGCTGCTGCAGGGGCAGTGAGGTTAGGAATGAGGATAAGGATAAGGAAATAGGAAAGAAAAGGAGACAAAAAAGAAGGTGAGGGAAAAAGGGGAAATAATAAGAAAAATAAGGAAAATAAAAAAGAAATAGAAAAAAGAAAAAAGGGAAGGGTATTTCACCTCTTATCCCTGTGACACTGCCAGGAGAAGCTGTTTTGCCAAACGTTTTTTAAAACAGTTTCAGCTCTACCGGAGAATCCGCTCCACCAGCAGCCGCAACCACAGCTGTACCAAGTAGCCGATTCCCATCACTACCGTCAATAGACTAGTAACTAGTTTATGCATCCGTTGAACTATTTTGCATCAGATCAGAGATGAACAGTATGACCACCAAGAAGACCAAGGTGACGCCGGCTGCGGCCCCATCGAGGAGGAGATGCGATGGCGAAGAGATGGAAAAGACCATCTGGTTAGGTCCAGATGCTCGCTCGGTCTATTGCGTCATCTGCTTCATGGCTTTCGAGTCCCAGGTGTTCATGGTAAGCACACCGGCGCCCTCTAGTACCACAGCTACTACTGTGCTGTTTCAACTATGGTTTGTACGGCGTGGTGCATGTATCCTAATTTTTACTGTATTATGTTCAGTTCAGTGCAATAATGGCCACGCCGCGTGCGCCAGATGCTGCGTCCGCATCAACCGCAAGTGCTGGTGCTGTGAAGAGGCCATCGGCGACGTCCGATGCTGCGTGATGGAGCATGTGCTCGCTAAGATGAACAGCGTCTGCAAGTTCCGCAAGTACGGCTGCCGCGAAGTCATCAAGTTCATCGACAAGCGCCGCCACGAGGAGACATGCCCGCTCGCGCCGTTCGTCTGCCCTGTCGGAGGCTGCAACTACCGCGGCTTGCTGTTGTACAGGCACGTCCTCGATGACCACAACGACGTGGCCGCCTCCATCGCCTACCTCGAGGCTACGACGGTGATGCTCCGCAAGGGCGAGCCGTTCCGAGTGCTGGTGCAGGCCGGCATGGGCAGCGTGTTCCTGCTGCTCAACGGTTGTGGCTTCCTGACCGGGCGGTCACTATCGTTGGTCTGCCTCGGCCCGTGCCCTGAGGGTAACGTCCAGATCAACTACAACAAGGAGGTGCGTGGCAGCGAGCCCGGCTCGCTGTCGCTGGCGGGGATGGCCCCGTGCATCCGCCTGCTGGAGGGCTACGAGGCCAAGCAGTTCCTCTTCGTGCCTGACGCTGAATGGGGGCCTTCCAGTAGCGTCTCCGTCAGCATCAGCATCGCCTGACGACGCCTCAGCTGCTGATTCCACTCGGTCCCATCTCTCCTAGGAATAGACGACTAGTATAAGCTTGAAATCGGCCGATGGGCACTGTAAACCTGAACTTGTTAAGACCTTGAATGCCTTTTATCTTTAATGTAAGCGCTACTCCATGATGGTTCCCAATGCTCCTTCTTTGTTTCTTTTGACTGAAGGTCCTTGTAGCGGCCTTTTAGCAACAAGATCATCACATAGACGGGGTAAACCGACGGGCTGTACATGCTTCTTCTTCTTCCTCAGTTCAAAAACTTCTCTGATAGATTTTCTCATTACTTCTTTAGCCTCCAAATCGCGAGGATGTGGAGACCATTGTGACGTATATCAGCGCCGTTGGTGCAAATCAGCAAGCGCAAATGTCAAGGCAAGAACAAGGTCTCCAACTCTCCATCTACTGTCGGCAATCTCTGAGGAAAAACTTGAAGCTTTGTAAATTAAGAGAACCCACCTCCTTCATGAACTGGATCGAGTGAACGAGAAAATCGAGTTCATCAAGATCCACCTTCATCATGTGAAGAATTTGACTAATCCTCCCGTCAGTAAGTGAAATTCAAGAATTCCTGCGTACAGAGCCTCCGGCTTGGGGGCAGCCTCCGTCACGGCCGTCTTGGGGGCTCCAGTGCGGCAGCCTCCGTCACGGCCGCCGGCACGGCCTGCTAGGCGTGGCGGCATGAGACAGCCGGCGCGGCGGCTTGGTGGCGCCTGCAAATGCGGTGTTTGGGTCCCAGTGGGCCCATATTTATTTTTTAATCCATTTGTTTGCAGGTGCGCGTCACCCCATCATCACCCGCATCTGCAGGCCCATCCTGTCCCGTCCTGTCGAGGGCTGTACAGTGTACTGTACACACGACACAACACGACAGAACATGACACAGGGACCGTGCGTAACCGATTGAAAATGGTTAAGTAAATTAGTGCTGAGTACTCCTATTTGATTTTTCAAACGAGTCCCAAACATTTAATATATTTTTCATGAATGATTATTGGTTTCCTTCAAGTCTCTGTTCCACCCAGGTCTTCAACAGGCATGTCAGGTGTGCGTGTGAAACATGCACCACCTCGATTATGCACGTGCACGCCTGGGATACACGGCACACGCTTTGATCAAAGGCATATGCTATGGTAACGCAACTGCTAGCATTATTGCTCCACGCGCCATGGCTCGTGAGCAACCCACCGGGTACTGACACCAAATGATCTCGGTTACGCAGGCTCGACACCACCCGCCGACTGCCGTGTCCCGCGGCAAGCACGGTGCTGCGTGCATCACCCATGTCGCCTTTCACATGGACGTGTGGGTAACCAAGCGGTTGCGCTAAGCAACGTGGCCCCAGACCTAGAATAACCGAGACCGGGCAGGTTACACATTGCTGTCAACACGTCCGGATGCAGGTTACGCGCAGGATCAACACGACCGGATGCAGGTTACGCGCCGAATCGGCACCACCCAGTCGGTGTTGCAGCATCAAGGTGTGTAACCGAGTCTGTGCGGGTACGAGTGGTTTCAGGTTACGCATACATCTGGAACCGGTGGTGTTGCATCAAGCAGAACGGACGGTGCGTACGCACTGAATCGACACGACCTAGTCGGTGTTGCACGCGCCATGCAGAACGGATGGTGCATAGCCGAACCTTGTGTAACCAAGCTGAGGTGTGCGCAGAACCGACACGACCAGATGCAGGTGATGCGCAGGATCGGCACGACCGATTTTCGTAATAGACCCCGTGCGTAACCCAGCTAGTGTTGCACCATGCAGCCAGTAGTCTTAAACTTCTCTTCTGTCAAATGGCTTTCTATTCATGATACATTGATACTCATTGTTATCTGTGCCATTTATTTCCACAGCCCACACCAATGGCAAATAGGACTATCATTTGTAAAAATCTGATTTTTGGAAATACGGAGTATTCCTATCCAAAGAGAATGGAGGGAGTGCCATATAAAGTTGATCTGTTTTGGGTCCTTTGGGGTGCGTTGCCAAGAAGGCGGCATCCAGGGTGCTGTCTCCCCGTCCCCCCTCTCAGCAGCCGCCGTTCGCTGTCGTCCAAGGTCAGTACCTCCCGCTGAACAGGTCGCCACCTCCCCTCTCAGTACTTCCTCGAAGTGCTAGATGTGCACTTATTTTGGGACGGAGGGAGTACTTTATATTCTAGTATATATAGAATATTATAAATGCGATGATTGCTAAGGTCGGCCTCCGCCTCTTCGTGCCCTTGCCTCTCCCACTTCGTCCTCTCTCGCCCTTGGCCATACTATCCTAAACACCGTCGTCCACCCGTGATCTGGTTCTCCGATCCCCGACGATCGACCAACATCCTGCTGGTTTCGGTGAGTTCTCGCCTACTGGCCTTCGCCGTACGCGGCTGTTTATCTAGTTAGGTTAGCCAGCAGGCAGAAGAATTAAGAACCGTGATTAATTCTCTGGTCATTAATATTAAGTAGTGCTATTCGATCTTATTTAAAGACTGACCTTTTGAAGTACATACAGATTTTATATTCGGTCAATACTGACTTTTATCTGCCTCTATGAGAGCAAATTCTGGTTCCATTTTATTCAATTCAAAATAGCATATTTTTTAAACCATATATATATATATATTTATATTTATATTTGGAGTGCATATTATTCTCCATGCATGAAGTTTTTTTTCTTAAGAAAAGTAGCTTCATGTGTTTGTCATGAATAATCTTGGTGTGCAAACTAATTAATAAAGCTAATTTATATTTTATTTGTATGTACTTACAAGATATCCACACGTAGGGCATATTTTGATATGAGATCCGAATGCGTCCAAGTGTTTGGGTGGTGACACGCACTATTGACAGGTGCGTATGGTAGCCAATGCAAGTGGGTGTGTGTGTATGGAGCACTTGGACTAGATGACCCATTTCCGTTTCATATGAATCCTTAATTTAGTTTGTGAGCGACGATAGCAGCACATTCACGTTACTTTATACGGATGAATATAATTTTGGTGAGCTGATGCAGGACTTGATACGCATACTTATGACTTTTCCATGCGTATATAGGCAACATGATGGGCTCAGAATAAATCATATTCTGATATTCATATTGTATTACAGTATGCATGGGTAAGCTTGATCATCATCGCGATGTCACAGATGGGGTAGGAGTAACGAATAATAAGATTAATTGCAGAGTGGATGCAGTACGCGTGTGTGTCATGGATTGTGCATAACCCAGCGTGTCCAGCTTACTCCTCGGGGCGGGTGGCGCTGTTGTGGCTGTGGACGACACGACGGGACGGGAGCGGAGGCGCCTGCAGCAGCCGTCCCGTCCCGTCAAGGCTGTACACATGACACGACACAGTGTCCGTGCGTAACCCTTGGCTTGGCAGTAAGCCGCGTAACCTAGGCTGAAGCACCGCGTGTGCGTCATGGATTGCGCATAACATAGCGGGTCCAGCTTAATTGATCATCATCGCGATGTCACAGATGAGGTAGGAGTAACTAATAACTAGTAGGTGATACCCCGCGTGTTGCTACGGGAATTTTTAAGCAAAATTTTGAGGTGAAATGTGAAAGTAGAAACACCAAAACGATTACATGACGATATTTATCTGTAAACAATAATATATATGAAAGCATGTTAATTTTGTTGAGCGAGAACCATTCTTAAATGATTGATCCTACATGTATTTCAACTGCGAGAATTTTATGGCGTGCTACTCGCAAATACAACATGCTATTAGTCATAGAAAATCGACGAAGGCATAGTGACATGGTGTGTAGTGGGTTATGACATGGCGCATTAAGAGGCAAGAGAAATCGTTAGTGGGTACCAATTAAGCTTAATTGCAGAGTGGATGCAGTACGCGTGTGCGTCATGGATTGTGCGTAACCCAGTGTGTCCAGCTTACTCCTCGGGGCGGGCGGCGCTGTTGTGGCTGTGGACGACACAACGGGACGAGAGCGGAGGCGCCTGCAGTAGCAGGCCCGTCCCATCCCGTCAAGGCTGTACACACGACACGACACAGTGACTGTGCGTAACCCTTGGCTTGGCAGCAAGCCGCGTGACCTAGGCTGAATCACCGCGTGGCACACGTAATGCAGCGGGTCCAGCTTACTCCTCGGGGCGGGCGGCGGCTGTGGCTCCGGACGACACGACGGGAGGGGAGCAGAGGAGGGAGGCCCCGTCACGTCGTCCATCGTAATAATGATGGTGCACCGCGTGGCCCACAGCGGCCTGCCCTCGCCGCAGTTTGCTTCTCCCCGAAGCGAAGCCCACGCCGGGGGGGAGGCAGCTGATGCGTCGTCCACGGAATTCTCTAGTGCGCAGCCCGCTGAATGGCACCTGCGTAACCGGGACCTTGCAGGTTACGCGCTTAGTCGACACCACCCGCCGTGTCCCGCTGCAACCGCGATGCTGGCGTGCGTAGCCCAGGCTGCCATCACTGTAACCTGCATCACCTCGGTTACACGCGTGGACGCCTGGGATACACGGCATGCTTTGATCAAAGGCATATGCTATGGTAACCCAACCGCGAGCCATGTTGCTCCACGCATCCATCATTGTTCCTCGTGCGTAACCTGCCGGGCGTTGCCACCAAAAGGTATCGGTTACGCATTCCAATTCACCTGCCGGAGGGGAGCGGAGGCGCCTTCAGGCCCGTCCTGTCTCGTCCCATCAAGGCTGTACACACCAGGGAGGCTGACGTGTCGTCCATGGAATTCTCTAGTGCGCAGCCTGCTGAATGGCACCTGTGTAACCGAGTCCTTGCAAGTTACGCGCTTAGTCGACACCACCTGCCGTGTCCCGCGGCAACCGCAATGCCGGAGACTATGACTTGGGCATTCCGATGCACTACCGCAAGATTTTGAATAAAGATTGGAGGAATGTGGAAGAAAGGTTTAAAAAAAAGTAGTTGGAAGAGCAAACTACTTTCTGTAGGAGGGAGACTAGTTTTAATAAACTCATTTCTTTTAGGGTTTCTTTCTAGCCTGCCAATGTATATGATGTCTTTTTTTTGAATTCCTAAATGAGTATGCGATGGACACAAGAAGAAATATACTAGATTAGCAAAGTGGAGTATCCTGTGTCAAACCAAGAGTTTTGGTGGCTTCCAGGGATGTCAAGAAGAAAAAAAAAGAAAGAGAAGAAAAGAGTCATGACAAGCGCGGGGAAGAAGAACTGGATGGAGTAAGCGGGAACCCGAAATTCCCATCCCGACCGACACCGTATGCCGTGTAAGCCGACCGTGAACCGTTTACATTGGCAAGTACAATTGGCATCTTGGTTCCAGAGGATTACGCACGGGAATCCTGGGAGTACGGCCTCCGGGGCCCCCCACACACACCACCACCCCGATCGCCACCAGCACAACCACAAACCACCCCTTGGTCTGAACCGGTCACGTTGAATCTGAAGCGGCCCGACCCAGTCTTTCGTGTGAAGTGTCTTCCGTTTCCCTGTCCATTTCCCTTTTCCTCGTTCCTAGTGTTGGGAATCAACCCGTGAACTCTCGAATGCTCTCTGTCACTCGTGCCTCTTCAACCTGGTAGTTTGGACTTTGGAGAACACAGCCAGCTGCGCATCTTCTTCGTTGAAGCATTGTCCTCATATCTATCTCGAGTGCATCCTGCTAAGTAAACTCCATTCTTCTTTCTCCTCTATTTTTTCATTCATTATTGTCTCTATATGAATCCTATAGTTATTTTCCTATTTTTTAACAGTTGTTTCTTGACGAATCTTAGAATGTACACTCTGTACTTTGTGGGATATATTGTGCTATGTTAGTATGATAGCCCATTGTCGGTTCCTATATTTTGGTTATATGTCTAAGCTCCTAATCACACTCCATTCGAATCTAGGTATGGATCAACCTATTCCCTTCAGTGCTCATGACATCCTTGCTGCTGCACTCGATGAGATTGATGGCACGCAGCCTGTGTTTGTCAATGGTTTAGGAAATGGCTCGTTTCGTATGCGCGTCTCGTTTTATTTCCCAAGTGCAATGGATCCTACTGTGATGGAGGACATAGAAGTTCTGGGTCATACTGCAGCAGCTGAACATGATGCAGAGGAAAGTGCTTGTGTTGCTGCCTTCCTGCATTTGAGGCAGAATCACAATGTTATCATTCTTGACTATAGTCTTCTTCGTGTCTGGTGCTGCCAGGAAATGCAATTTGCCCTATTACAGAAGCTCCATCAGGTTAAAAGCATATTTGAAGATATATCTGCGCAAGCTCTTGCCGTCGTGAACTCGATCCTGGATGTTTCATTTTCTTTACACATAGGATCTGAGGGATGGAAACTATTGTAGTTGATGAAGCTATTGTTAGTTCTGCAACTACATGTCTTGGTTTGCTGCAGACGATGCACGCACGTGGTATGTTTGGTTTAAACCAGGCAACAAATGCATTTCATGCAATGAACAATCAACAAATTATTGACAATGTACTCCAAGGAGAAGGATTCAACCTACCCAATAGAAATGTACGTACTTTTAGTTTTTTTATATCTTAATTAGTTTTTTCATACTCTGTTCTACGGATGTTCTAGTGTCTCTTGTTCGTTGCTCATATGAATTTCTATTTTTTTCTATTTATTAATGTTTTTTGGTTCATATGTTCTGCATGATGACTCTTTCAATTGGAGTGGAGGTGTTCGAATGATGCTGAACAGAGTTGCTGGTATCGTGGACTACGGTCCTCCTCTTTTCCTAATTCAGAGTAGAGGTGATCGTCACAAAGGTTTCTTTGATTTCGCTGGAGATGATGGTGTAACCTCCTCGAGGTTCCGACCTTCAGGACTTGTTTGTTCGTCTGTTGCTGCTGCCACAGAATCTGCAATATATACTTCACTTCTGGCTCTCTGTGTGAATTACAATGTGCAAATTGGAGATGTCAACCACCAAGCTTACCTGCTGGCCAAGGAAAGGGTTGTCGATGTTGGTTCAGATCTCCAGGTTTTCGGTAACCTAGGAAATAGTATCTGTTCTTATTTGGACAACATTCTTCAAGGCCTGCGTAGGATTATTGGATTACGTTCTTGTTTGCTTCGCCGACATCCTTCTGGAGAGCGCCTTGCTGAGAAGTTACAGTTCCTTGTTTCGGAGGTTGAGCAGTGTCTTATCAGCATCGCTGGTCCTGTGCGTTCCATGAATGAGAATGGAGTTGTCGTTGCAATTCGCTTCTAGGCAGAGCACCATGGGTATGCCTTACCAGGTTATCTTGTGTTATGTAATTTGTTTTAGTAATAGTACTCATTACTTGTTGTTGAACCTTTCATATTCATGTGTGTTGCTGAACCTTTCATATTCATCCGTGAGAACTTTATTTAGCTGCTGTCTTTAATATGGAAGAACTTCTTTGAATTATTTTTCTCAATTGCCTTAAATAGTGACATCTCAAAAACTTTATTTAACAATTGTTACATTGATTGTCTGGTGGGTAACCGCGAGTCCGTGCTGAACCCAGTCGGTGTTGCATAAAGTAGCACGGACGGTGCGTAACCTGATCAGGTTACACGCTGAATCGACATGACCCAGTTGGTGTTGCATCAATAGGCACAGACGTACAGGTTACACGCTGAATCGACACAACGCAGTCGGTGTTGCACGCGCCGTGAAGAACGGATGGTGCATAGCCGAATCGTGCGTAACCGAAGCTGGTGCAGGTGATGCGTAGGATCAACACGACCGTAACCGAGTCCATACGGGTACGAGCGGGTTTCAGTTACGCATACATCTGGAACCGGGAGTGTTGCATCAAGCAGCACGGACAGTGCGTACGCGCTGAATCGACACGACCCTGTCGGTGTTGCACGCGCCATGCAGAATGGATGGTGCGTAGCCGAACCGTGTGTAACCGAGTTGAGGTGATCCGCACAATCGACACGATCGGATGCAGGTGACGCGCAGGATCGACACGACCGATTTGTGTAATCGACTCCATGTGTAACCCAGCCAGTGTTGCACCATGCAGCCAGCAGTCTTAAAGGTGGGTAACCGAGTCCTATTTGTTGGCAGTGCCAAGCCGGTTACTCATGAGCCGTGTATCCCAGGCGTCCACATGTGTAACCAAGGTGGTCCCGGTGCCGGTTACTCACGAGCCGTGTATCTCCAACCTCAGTTTCCTAAGGTGATCAGAGGATAATAAGTATATCTGTATTAAGATTAGATCGATTCACATATAGTAGGTACAAGTAATCGATTGGGCGGGTGCATGTAACGCGCAGAATCGACACGACCGGTGCAGCATGGATGTTGCGTAACGGTTTCGATCCAGGTTACGCGTATATCTATAGCCTATTTCTGCGTAACGCAATCGGTGTTGCATGAACAATGTAGCCTGGTTGGTGCGTAACCTAGTATCTTGTTGGATGTAACAAGCTATAGCGAGTTCCTAGATCATGAATTGACCCTCATCTCAAGTGCTCGTCTAAATCTTCTTCAAATTAGAATACACTCACATTATGGGCCTCAAATATCAATCAGTGGTTTTATTATGAAGCCAAATGATGTGGCGTATTGGAGTGAATGTTTGTTAGTTTTGTGGAGTAGTTTTATTATAAAGCTAAAGATGCTTGTACTGAACAGTGATGGATAATTTGTTCGAGTAATCACACAAAACAAAATGCAAAATGGAGGTAGTAGATGGTTACATGTTTTGCAATTTTCATGTCACGAATCTTGATCTTAATTATAAATCTACTAGTTATAAAGCTATCTAGTGTAAATGGAACGCCGTGTTCCTGGAGTGGCAAGTCCGATATTCCTGGATATATAGATGTTTGATGATTCAAGGGAATATATGTATGACTTACAAAGATACAGGAACATCAGAGGCAAAAAAAAGTTACTACCTGGGTGTTCAGCTATTGTGGTTTCAATTAGTAGGAGGGAATAAGAGAAGTTTCATTGAAAAGGAAAAAGTTACCTCATCTTGGCGTCGTCCTTTATGGCTAGTGAACCTGGCACCACGACCTGGTAGTTGGCCACCTCTTCGGCGTTTGCTCACACAAGCTGGCTCATCAGTTCGTGGTTGACGGACCCGCTAGTATGGCCCTCCTCCAGAGAGCGGGAGGACAGGGCGGGTGGAAGCCCGTGGACTTGGAGGACGTCGGTGACACGCACGAAAGCTTGGGAGAGGCCGGCCAGCCTCTCCCGCAAGGCATGGCACAGCATGGTCACTGCCTCAATGCCAGTGTCCCAGTGCTCTGTGACGCGCGCGGCCTTCCTCCCTTCCTCGTCGCAAGCGGCAGGGGAAGAAGTTGTTGCGACGTGGGAGCTGCTTGTCCCTGCAGCCCCCATTAGTGCGAGTCTCGGGGAGGGCTCGTTCTTCTCAATGGTCGAGGCTTTCCGGTCATGTCCCCCAGCGGCAATGCCCTCCCTGATCACAAGTGGTTGGTGCATCCTCAGCTCTGAAGCGCTGATGGCGTCCACCTTTGGGTTCTGGTTCATGCGCCGGCCTCGTTCCGACGTATCAACGGTGCAGAGGGGAAGTGCGTCGTCTGGAGGGGCCGTGTCGGCCAGACGTGTCGGAAGAAGCTCACGCAGCAAAAACTCCAGGTCGGGTTCTTCCATCCGACCTTCCCCTATGATGCGTATCAAGAAAGATCACGAACCAATAATGGTCAATACATAATAAAATTTTCAAAACAATCTTGATGAAATGATTCGAACAGGATTGTTACCGCCGGGTAAAGTAGGCGTGCGGTCCGTGAAGAAGCTGGTGCAATAGCACGCAATGTGGTCTCGCCGGCGTAGAGGACTGATCCGCCGCCTTAGGGCATCGGCCATCACCATGGCGCCGGTCAATCCGAAGCCGCGTAGCTCTCCGATGCTAGACTCGAGGGCCCTCGTTGCGGGCGTCTCGCCTAGAACAGAGCGCCACTGTAGGAACCACTCAGGCCATCCTGTCGGCAAGCGAAGCTCGTCTATGGTGGAGTCGGCCCTCACGTACAGCCAATTGCAGCGCCACGAACCCCAGAGATCCGTTGTTTCAAGCTTGATGTACCGATTAGAGGCGGTGTTCCGCAGCCGGAATTCGAAGAAGCCGATCAACTTGTTGTCTTCCCTTGAGAATTTGTTATGTTGCAGGGTGTAGAAGTGCCTGAACAACTCCAGGCAGGGAGGGACACCCACGAACATTTCACATAAATAGGCGAAATCGATAGCACAATGATGGAGTTGGGATGGAGTTGCACTAGGTGCACCCTGTAGAAGGTGAGCACGGCGATGAAGAAATCGGAGAATGGCGGGACAAGTCTTGCCATCAAGAACGAGACGAACATCACGACCTCACCGGCGTGTGGCGCCGGTAAATCATCACCCTCGGGGATCTGGAGTGTCGTGCTGGGATGCGCTAGGCGGAGCATGAGCATCCTCAATCCATCTCGGCGGGCATCGGATGGGGGAAGCACCATCCTCCTGGTGGCTTGCGGTGCTCGACCTCTAAACTGACAAGAGAAAGAGAGCAATCACGATCTCAAGAAGCTCCTCCGTAGGCGTCAGTGGATGAAGGCTATAGACAGACTTCAGGAGGATGGGCGTGTGGGCGTCGGGCGACGGTGCGTGAGGGGCAGCACTCAGTAGACGGAACCGTCGCCCTCACCCTCAGCGCCAGGTACAGGAGTTTCAGTTTCTCTTTAACCACAAGGTCAGGAAACCGATAAGAGTTTTGGAGATGCGAGACGATCCAAATGACGTGTAACGGTAGCAATCATCTCGCGAATCGTGATCTTCTTTGGAAAGGTAAATTAACTCTCCAGCAGTAATTCCCTCCCTCATGTAACCGATCATGCATGCTTTTGTAGTTTTGTTCCCCGTGTGAGACGGAACGATGAGGATGGCGCGGCGTAACCATCCGCACAGGGCCGTGGCCCGGGAACGTGCGAAAGTGGGGTACCAAGGCAAGCATCCCTGCCAGTTCGTATAGACATTTGTAGCAGTGAATGTGACGTGCCAAGATTATCGGGTACTACCTCATGCCAGAGTTAAAGCAGTTGTACCATTGGCAGGCTTTATGGTAACCTCAAGTAATTAGGGATACTATTTAATGGGTTGATATTCCTTTTTCAATTTCGTACGTACTCCAGTATGCTTGTCTATTTTTCTTCCCCTCAAATTCCCATAATAATTCCGGGTGAGTATATTTGCTATTATCAAAGCTGTGGCCCGGCGACTCATCTTGGCAGTTGGGTGCCTTGCAGACGTCGAAACTAGTACTGCTATTGTCCGCCGAGAGTTCATTGTTCACCGTAAGTATATCTCCTTCCACCTCCTTATGTACTATTGCTGCTAACAGATCTATGTTTCCGTAGATTAATATTGTTTGATGGCGAGAACCAAGAATAGAAAACCATGCGATCCCCCACGAACTATATCGATTCGGAATCGCAAACAAGACAAGAAAATTGGACGCCGCCGACAGGCGTAAAGAGCAGGTGTATACAGCACAGGACGCATCCACTGATGAATCATACGAATACGATGAATCTTCTGAAACAGATGAGGAGTATGATACAGACGAAGTTAGTGATGCATCGACTGCAAGCCATCATCGTAGAAAACACGTAAAAGGTTTGATATTCAATCTGCTGAATCGCAAAATCAAATAGTTCAGTGTTATGTACAGGATGTAGGCTCCCTTCTCACCTTCGTGGGGAAAAAGTGTATTTTTCATCTCCTCAAGTCTTGCAAAAGTGTGGCATTCATCCCATAATTTGGTGCAAATCAATTCCTTAGCCATCTGAACTAGTGCGGCATTTATCATCTTGCTAATTACTATTTAGTCACTTTTATGTTAATTCAATCTCTATAATAATTGATTGTAAATCAGTTTTATTAATTTTTTAGAAAATTTTATAGAGTATCCAATTTAGAGAATTTACTAAAAATTTATAGAGTATCTATCCAATTTGGAGTCTTGGTATTTTCTATGGCAAAGGCTGAGTTTCTTCAGTTTTGAATTTTCCTTTTAATTTCGTCGGATAAGTTATTGAATAGTAGGCAGTTTTCCTCGCAAAAAAAAAAAGAATAGTAGGAGTTGACCGCATTGCATGAAATTCTATCACAGCACATGAGCAGTCTAGTTGTTTATCTGATTCTCTGTAGCCTTTTCCTATAGTGTACTTATTTGTTCCTGAGGTTTCGATTTTCCCCTCACAGCTGATGGTGAAACTTGTCTGGATTTATCTATTAACAAGAACACAAATAAATTGGTCGACAAAGCTGAAACCATTGGGGAAACTACAACAAATCCCAAACAGAAATCGGTGAAAAACACTATGGGTGAGTATGTATACGTATACTATTTATATTCGGTCCCATGCAACTGCATGCACCTGCTAATAAAACTCATGAGATATCTTCATTGTACAGTAGAGAAGGGTCAATTTACAGAGAGGAAAATGCAGACAAATCCACAAAATCCGTTGACATTGTTAAAGAGTGTCGACCAACTAGCATCTGTCAGTGAAGATGGCAAGTGTAACTCAGAGGAAACCACATCTGGACTTCCAGAAGAAACAATCATCAGGAACACAAAACGAAAGAGGAAGCAATATTATGGTGTTACTCCTTCAGAAATGGATGGCGGTGTGGTCTCGGCAGCAAACAGTGTTGTGGTATGCTGACATCTTGATTTTTTTATTACCTGGTTTTGGTCTACTATACCTTACACTGATGACTTAATGGTTTTTTTCCCTCCGTAAGAAGCGGATAAGCACTAGGTGCTCATCGAAAATGGTGATCAATGTCAACGGTGGCATGAAACCACAACAGATTGAAAAGATCAAAGACATTGGATTTGGTCATTTTTTGAGTATGGTGACTAAATCTCCCCTATTGAACCTAGGGGTGTGGATGATGTGGCACTATGATACAAAAAAGGAAGTCTTTGATTTTGGCAACGGTAAACAAATCTCTTTAAGTCCAATGAGCATTTCAAGGTTGTCTGGTTTACCATGCAGAGGCAAACCAATACATGAGAACACTTCTAAATATAATGGCATAAGTGAGTTGAAAGGAAACCTAGGAGTTCCTACTAAAGGAAGCCATAAAATCTCGCGAAGAACATCAGAGGCCAAAATCAGAGATGGTGCAGCTGATGACATTTTTGTCACCTGTTGGACTTTACTTCTTGTTGACAAGATCATTGCTCCAGATACAGGTGCATACATTAGTACAAGATTTTTGGAAGTGTGTCAAGACGTTAATAATTTGATGAACTACGACTAGGTTGGCTACCTTATATACAATTTTAAACGTGGTGTGAATGCATTAAACCTTAAGAAGAGACACAAGGGTGCCAACTATATTCATGGATCCACATATCTCCTTGCAGTAAGAAATATAAATAGTGCTTTCTGATCTTGCCATTTTATCACAGATCTGAGATAATTTCTTTCAACTTTTTGCGAGCATGCAGTTATATTGCCTTGATTGGCTGAAGAGTAGTTCTATCACACCACCTATTGGTGAACCTCGGTTTTCACTATGGAGCAATGCACTACGACTTGAACTAGAGGCTTCCCACAAAAACCTGCCGGTAACTGCAGTAACATAATAATTAAACTTTTTTTTCAGAAATATAATTCAACTTTTTGGATGAATACATATAGAGATAGTATAATGACTAACATTGATTGTTCACATTGTTATTTTACTTTTGTATTGCTGCTGAGAAATATTGATGATACTTGTTATGCAAACGACTTTGGCAAAACGGTGGCAACTTCAGAGAGGGACACCACTGGAAAGTGCAATACAATTTTTAAGGGATTTGAGGGTATTAAATTCACATGCGAGGTCATGTCTTATGCATTAATTGTATTGATTGATATTCTTTTGTTTACTTTCTGGATTGACATGAATATGATATATTAACAACCACAAGTTAGTTTATGTTCCACAGATAAAAAAACTGTCACAAGTTACGTTATTGTTCTTAGACAGCTCTCCTGCCTGTATAAGAAATAAATTATTGTTCTCTATGCATGCATGTCCCATCAATAGGTAAATGGAGCTTCTCCAAATGGTTCAAGTTTTCTTTCTCAGGACCTCAATTACCAGAGAACACCAACAAAGGTAGAAACATTGACTGGATATATATATTCTTTTTGGAAATGAAATGACATAATTTGTTTAGGCTACATCACCAAGAAATCTTGGTCAGGGTAACCAAGAAAACATCATTTGCCAGAAGGAATTTGATTCCATGGACCGGGAGAATATTCAAGACAAGTCTGCAAGGGAGAGCACCTCATCTGATTGCTCGGAACTATATTCTGAATAACAAATGGGGGTACAATCTTCACATTCTATTGCCCATTTTTGATTTTTTTATGCAACAAATATGGGCAAGTATTGACAACCCAATTTTCCCGATGGATCTGTCAAAGGAGAAATATCCATTTTCAGATGATAGGTACATAATCTTTTATGTTATCTGTTACAACAGAGAGGAAGAAATCCTAATAATCGATAATGGGCAACAAACAAAACAATTCTTTTGGCACACTTTGTACTTTTGGCAAATGATCACGCATACATACACTAAACCTTGCAGAGCTCCCGAAACCATTGAAGGAACACTTGGGTTGGCGTCGATTATAACTATACATCCTACACTTCATGAGCAATTTGGACAGATCACGGATCTAATATTACTAATTCGGTGAGTTTGTTGATTTATATATAGCAATACTCAATACCGTACTAATATTCGTTCTTGCAAATGTTGCCATGCAGAGCTCCCGAAATCATTGAAGCAACACTTGGGTCGGCGTCGATTATAGTTGTCTACTACGTACAAGTCTTGTTTCATGAGAATGACTTGCATTGGCTGAGGCCTTAGATGGTATTGTAAGCGACTGTGTAATGGGTGGAACAGAGACGTGCCTTCGATAGATATGACTTTTCCTTTCGAGTCAACTACCATATTCCCGCCAGTGTGTAATCTCATTTGAAAGAATGTTGGCATGCAATCACCTTAGTGTCTTTCAAAATTTCACCTTAGTGTCGATTCTGCGCGTTACCTGCACCCGTTCGGTTACAAATGAGCAATGTCTCTGGTGTTGTCCGGCCGGCGTAACCTTCACGGTGCCCCGGTTACGCAGGATGGACACCGATTTTCCATGCATGCAAGTTCCAGTTACAACGCTAGCTCGCACTCTATATATATGCCCGACGCCGCCAGCAATTTCGCGATCTCGTGCTTCTATGATTGACTGATTCTAGGTTATAGCTGCTTGTTACATCCAACAAGACACTAGGTTACGCACCAGCATGGTTATGCACCAGCCATGCTACATTGTTCCTGCAACACCGACTGTGTTACGCACAAATAGGCTTCAGATGTATGTGTAACCTGGACAGGCATGGTCACGCAAGAATCCATGCTGCATCCAGTCGTGTCGATTCGGTGCGTAACCTGCACTCACTCAGATACTGCAACCCCAACTGGGTGGTGTCGATTATGCGCATAAGCTGCTGGACCGGCTAGGTTACGCACCATCCATGCTGCATGGCTCCTGCAACACCACCGACTGGGTCGTGTCGAACCTGCGTAACCCTCTCCTCGGCGGTTACGCACGAGCCATGGTGTCTGCGTGCTGCAACCCAGACTGGGTCGTGTCGATTAAGCGTAACTGTAAGCATCAAGGCCCCACCGCACCTTTGGTAAGGGTGTGTTTCTGTGATAAATGACAACCATATACTTGTGACTAACCTTTGTTTTGTAGCGGATTTATCCTTGGGTTATTGTGATAAGTAATTAATGAAAAGAGACCCCTCAATTTGAATTAATGGATGATCAATGGACAAAGACTACAAGGCTAAGGACATTTCTAGTTCCAAGTGTCACAAGGAGATGAAGAACACTTGGATTTGCTAGTTTGTAGTGTTTGACCGTACTATAAAGAGGGGTTCACACTTGAGTAGCTTGACCATGCCAAATGCTATGCCATAATTATGCACTCTCAAGTTCCTTGGTCTCTAAACAGCTCAAGACACTCATGGAAACACTTTGGAAGCAAAAGACTTGAAGAAAATCTCAAAGAGGATTGAATTGGATGAGTTGAAGTTGAAAAGGGCGCGCCGGATCACCCAACACCATCAAATTTAGTTGCACCGGATGATTGATGTGAAAGACTCAGCAGAATTCAACAGCACTGGATAAACCGACAGAGTATCAGCAGAAGCATCGGTTCATCCGATTACCTAGGGTTTGGCAACAGTAACGAATCAAGTCAAGTGCCTTCAGCACCGGATGAAGCGACGGTCTCAGCAGCGGTTCATCCGGCGCATGCATATATTTCATACAGAGATGCACCGAGTGAACATACTTCAGCACCGGATGAACCGACGCAAATGGAAACCATCAGCGGTTCATCTGGCGACCCTGTTTATTCTATGCAGAGACGTTCTGAGTGAAGAGGCTTCAACACCGGATAAACCTACACTACAATGGTGTGAGCGTCGGATGAAGTGGTACAACGTTCGTGTTCAATGGCTATAATTCGAGACACAGAGTGACCGGATGAACCGACGCTGTCGCAGGGGGAACCGCCGGATCATCCGACGGTACTACTTTTCAGAGAACTTTTGCAACGGCTAGCCTCCCTTGCTAGGCCTATAAATTGGACCCCCCTGCGTCTCTTGAGCTGCCTTTGCCACTCTGAAGAACCACAACAGCCAAGGAGAAGGAGAGTTAGTGCTTTGATCATTTGGATTTCATCTTCCTAGCCAAGAGGGTTTCTTTCTTGTCAATCTAGGGTTTTAAGGTGCTTTCATTGGCATAGCTGAGTGCATTGGTCAAGTGAAAGGTTGTGATCTTGTTACTCTTGGAGTTTGACGGCTCCTAGACGGTCTCGGTGATTGGGGTTCTTGGTGAGCTCTTGGAGATTGTGGGAGCCCCGGGAAGTTCTTGGTGTAAATGGATTGAGACCCACCATTCCGGAGATGGAGAACGGGTACTCTTAGTGAGCACTCAAGTCTAGGTGGCTTGAGGGGGAGCAAAACTCTTTGTGAGTGCTCCAACGTGGATTAGGGAGAAGCGTCAACTTCTCGATACCACGGGAAAAAATTCGGTTGTCTCGTGTCCTCCCTTTCTACCTTCTTGCACTTAATTCTGCATTTACTTTCAGCTCTTAAGTTCCTTTGCTTTTGCTCCCTCTAGTTTGCTTTGCTTGTTGCTTTCTTGACTAGGGTGCCTTTCACATGTTAGTGTGATTCTTGCTAAGGAACATTGTTGTTAGTGTGCTTAGTCAGTAGGGAGAAACCTTTTTAGATGGGCAACACTAGAGATCTAGGTTAAGGTTTGTTTCTTGTTCTAGAAAATTGAAGAAGGCCCATATTCAACCACCCCTTCTATAGGCCATCGATCCTACAATTGGTATTAGAGCCTAGGCTCTCTTTTTGGTGGCTTAACCGCCAAGAGAGATGGGCAAGGGGAGTGGAAATGGCCTCCCAAGTTGGCGGGGAAACGGTTCACTTTTTGGGCACATAGAATGGCTAGCTTTCTTCAAGCACAACACCCTGATGCATGGATCACCACCATGTATCCCTTTCCAAATGTTCCCACCGAAAGTGAAGCTAAGTGGAACTATCGTGCTAGAAACTTTGTCTTTGAGACTCTTGAGGAGGATTTGTTTTATAGGGTGTTTGCCTTGGATACCGCTCATGAGGTTTGGACAGAGCTCAAAAGATTCCATGTAGGCAACAAGAAAATCCGTGAGGAGAAGTATGAGTTGCTTAAGGTTGAGCTCAATGAGTTTAAGATGAAGGATGATGAGTGTGTAGAGGAAATGTATTCTAGGATGGGTGTTCTTATGCAAAATATCAATGCTCTCGATATTGCTAACGTGTCCGAGCAGGAAATTATTCAGAAAATTCTTCAAACACTTCCCAAGCCCAAATACAACATCGTGAAGGCACTCATCTTTGAGAAGGACTTCGAAACTCTCACCATCACCGAAGTTGTGAACAAGATTCGATCTCATGAGATGTTCTTGATGGGTCAAATTGAAGGATCTTCTTCCACATCAAGCTCCAAGAAGGATCTTGCACTCAAGACTAGTGACAAGCCCAAGTCAAAGTCAAAAGCGAAGCCTCCTCCCTCTTCAAGTGAAAGTGAAGACAAGAGTGACTCAAGTGATGAAGATGATGGTGAACTTGCTTTCCTCATGAGGAGGACCACCAAATTGCTCTCCAAGATTGGCAAGAAGGGCTACAACTATGATCCTAAGAAGAACAAGTTTCGCTCATCAAGAAGAAGTGGTGAAGGTGGCAAGAGGAAGTGCTACAATTGCCAAAGCTATGATCATCTATCATATGATTGTCCCAAGCCTGACAAGCGAGCGGCAAGCTCAAGCAAGAAGAACAACAATGATGATGATGATGAGAAGGATGACAAGCACTCCAAGAAGGACTCATACAAGATGAAGTCTTCTAGCAAGCCCTACAACAAGAAGAAGGGTGGTCATCGTTCTCTCTTAGCAAATGAGTGGATCATGGATGGTGAAACTTCTAGTGAATCAAGCGGAAGTGAAGATGAGAAGAACAAGAAGTTTGCCGGTCTTGTGATCATGGATGATGAAGAACCTCCTCTCCCTCCATCGCCTACGTGCTTCATGGCTAAACACTCCAAGGTGAGCGATAGTGAAGATAGTGACTCATCCGATAGTGATAATGAACTTTCACCTCAAGCTCTTAAGGGACTTCTAGATCAATACACCGACATGATCAAGAAACAAAAAGTAAGCTCAAGGCTCTTGAAGAGACCCATGAGAAGCTTAAGCTATCCAATGATGAGTTGCTTGTACGACACAATGACCTTAGCAAAGAGCATGAAGCTTTGGTAGTGTCTAACAAGTCACTTAGAGATGACCACAACAAGTTACTTGATAAGCACAATGAGCTAATCGTCAAACATGATGATATAACCGTGCTTAACAAGTCTCTTGAGTCAAGTCAAAAGATGCTTAAGAAAGATCATGTGGTCTTAGAGATGAAGTATCAAGAGATTGAGCTTGCTTATGAGGCTATTTGTGCTAGTGGGCAAGAAATTCCTAGAGACATCACTAAGACAAATGCTTCTACTTCTTGTGATGATTTGATTGAAGAACCTAAGATCTTGCCTAATGATGAGAATGTTGCCTCCTCTTCCAAGACTAACCATGATAGGGTGAAATCACTTGAAGAGGAAGTAAGAAGCCTAAGATCTTGTGTGAAGAAATGGCCAAGGGTGAAGCATTGCATAAGGAGATCCTCTATCACAATGCAAGAGATTATGGCACTAGGGGACTTGGCTCCTTCCCTCAACCCATCAAAGAGACTCGCAAGTCAAAGGAGCTATATGGATGCTTTGTGAAGGAAGTTGGGTCTTATTGCCAACATTGCAACATCACCGGTCATCACACAAGGGAGTGTCCTTTACCTTCGCGTCCTTTGCCTAAATTACCTTGCAACTATCATTCCATGTTCAACAATAACCATTTCTTGTTGTTGAAGAATAGCAATGGCAAAGTGGCGGCAAGGTTCATAGGGACCAAGGCTAAAGTGAATCATCCTAGGCAAATTTGGGTTCCGAAAGCTTTAGTAACTCATGTGATTGGACCCAAACTTGCTTGGGTTCCTAAATCTTCAACTTGATCTCTTTATGTGTAGGTGAACTACAAGGCCGGGGGAAGTCATTGGCTCCTTGATAGTGGATGTACTCAACACATGACCAGCCAAAGTAAAATGTTCACCTCTCTAGTGGATGATGAGGGGAATCATGAGCAAGTCACCTTTGGTGATAATTCTAAAGGAAGAGTTTCCGGTTTGGGTGACATAACCATAGCAAAAGATCTCTCTCTTTCCAATGTTTTGTTTGTAGACTCTTGTAATTATAACTTGCTTTCCATTGCACAATTTTGTGATCTTGGCTTATCTTGCTTGTTTGATGGTGAGGGAGTTATCATTACTAACAAGAAATCTAATGAAGTTGTGTTCAAAGGTTTTCGCCATGGAAACATCTATCTTGTGGACTTCTCCTCTCATGAAGCAAACTAGACTACTTGTCTTTTCACCAAGACATCCAAGGGTTGGCTATGGCATCGTCGTATTACACATATAGGCATGAGCCAACTCAAGAAGGCTTTCAAAAGAGGTTTAGTTCTTGGTGTGAAGGATGTCACATTTGAGAAGGACAAGTTGTGTGGAGCATGTCAAGCCGGCAAGCAAGTAGCAAGTCACCATCCTATGAAGGCTTATGTGTCTACCTCAAGACCATTGGAAATCTTGCACATGGACCTCTTCGGCCCTACTACATACAAGAGTCTCGGGGGTAATCTCTATTGTCTTGTCATTGTTGATGATTACTCACGCTACACTTGGACATTCTTTATGGAGGACAAGAGCAAGACATTCGGGATCTTCAAGAACTTTGCAAAAAGGGCTCAAAATGAATTTGAGTCATCTATTGTGAAGATCCGGAGTGACACTGGATCGGAATTCCGGAACACTAATGTGGAAGAATATTGTGATGAGCTAGGCATCAAGCATGAATTCTCTTCAACCTACACACCACAACAAAATGGTGTGGTAGAAAGGAAGAACAAGACTCTCATCACATTGGCTAGAGCTATGTTGGATGACTATGGTATCTCTCAAAGATTTTGGGTGGAAGCTATCAACATGGCGTGTCATGCTTGAAATAGGGTGTATCTCCATCGACTACTCATAAAGACACCCTATGAGCTTCTCATTGGGAGGAAGCCCAACATCTCCTACTTCCGAGTTTTTGGGTGTAAGTGTTTCATTTACAAGAAGAGGAAGCACCTAGGGAAGTTTGAGAGTAGGGTAGATGAGGGCATGTTTCTTGGTTATGCATCAAACTCCAAGGCATATAGAATATTCAACAACACTACAGGTGCCGTTGAAGAAACATGTGACGTGGAGTTTGATGAATCTAATGGCTCCCAAGGAGATGGCTATTGTTGTGATGATGTAGGAAAAGAACCTCTACGAGAAGCAATGAAGAAGATGGCTATTGGGGACATCAAGCCCAAAGAGGATGATGATGCACCTTCTACTTCCCACAACCATGAAGACTCATCCTCTTCCGATGATGATAATGATGACCATCAAAGGCGTACAAGACAAGAAAGCCCATCTTCCTCAAATGGACCACCTCCTACATCACAAGACACCCAAGATCAAGGAGAAGAAGAACCGGAAGTAGTGCAACCTCAAGAAGATCCAACCACACTTGAAAGGCGTACAAGGACTTCATCAAACCACCCCATCGATCTTGTCTTGGGTGATTCCAAGGGTGGTACACGTACTCACCGCAAACAATATGCTTCGTTTTGCAAACATCATGCATTTGTTTCTTTTGTAGAACCCACTACTATAGAGGAAGCTCTAGAGGACCCGGATTGGATCTTGGCTATGCAAGAAGAGCTAAACAACTTCACAAGAAATGAAGTTTGGGTCCTAGTAGAGCACCCCAAGAACAAGAACGTGATTGGCACCAAGCGGGTCTACCGAAACAAGCAAGATGAACATGGAGTCATGGTGAAGAACAAGGCAAGGCTTGTCGCCAAGGGCTACTCGCAAGTGGAAGGCTTGGACTATGGGGAGACCTTTGCTCCGGTTGCACATCTTGAAGCAATCCGTATCCTTCTTGCTTATGCCTCTTGTCACAAAATGAAATTGTTCCAAATGGATGTCAAAAGTGCCTTCTTAAATGGCTTCATCAATGAAGAAGTCTATGTTGAGCAACCTCCCGGTTTTGAAGATACCACACATACTAACCATGTCTATAGGTTGATGAAGGCTTTGTATGGACTCAAGCAAGCTCCTAGGGCATGATATGAGAGGCTCCGGGACTTTCTCATCAAGGAAGGCTTCAAGATTGGAAGAGTGGACAATACTCTATTCACCAAGATCATCAACGGAGAGCTCTTCATATGTCAAATCTATGTTGATTATATCATCTTTGGCTCTACCAATCTTAAAGTATGCAAGGACTTTAGTGATCTCATGACTAAGGAATTCGAGATGTCTATGATTGGGGAGCTCAACTTCTTCCTTGGGTTTCAAATCAAGCAATTGAAGGAAGGAACCTTCATCCATCAAGAAAAGTACACCAATGATATTCTCAAGAAGTTCAAGATGGATGATTGCAAGCCAATCAAGACACCAATGCCTACCAACGGACATCTCGACTTAGATGAGGGAGGTAAACCGGTTGACCAAAAGCTTTACCATTCTATGATCGGTTCTCTTCTTTACCTTACCGCATCTAGGCCCGATATCATGTTTAGTGTTTGCATGTGTGCTAGGTTTCAAGCCAACCCTAAAGAATCTCACCTAAGTGCTTTGAACAGGATCCTTAGATAATTAAAATACACACCTAGCATTGGCTTGTGGTACCCCCATGGTGCTTGTTTTGAGCTCTTGGGTTATTCGGATTCGGATTTTGTCAGATGTCGAGTAGACCGTAAGAGCACATCGGGTGGGTGCCATTTGCTAGGTCGATCTTTGGTTGCTTGGTCCTCTAAGAAGCAAAACTCCGTGGCCTTATCCACCGCGGAGGCGGAATACATTTCCACCGGGGCTTGTTGTGCTCAAATCCTCTATATGAAGCAAAACCTCTTGGATTATGGTGTGGTTCTAGATAGGGTTCCTCTCCTTTGTGACAATGAAAGTGCCGTAAAAATTGCTAACAACCCGGTTCAACACTCGCGCACCTAGCACATTGATATCCACCATCACTTCTTGCGAGACCATGTGGCTAAAGGTGATATTCTCCTTTGTGGTGTTCGCTCCGAGGAGAAATTGGCGGATATATTCACTAAGCCTCTTGATGAAAACACCTTTTGTTGGCTAAGGAGTGAATTAAATGTGCTTGATGCGTCTAACATCATGTGATGCTTGTCATATAGTTTGCATTTGCATATGTACATGATGTAGGGGCTTGTCTAACCTTGTTAAGATAGTGGTGAGTATGGGTCTTGCTTGAGCCGGTGGTTCCAAAATTTCGCTCAAGGCATGTTGAAAGGCTCACCATAAGTAAGCTTAACAAGGGTTCAAACTTGGCAAGATAGTTTATCTTTCCGCTTTGCATCTTTGCTTGTCATATAGTATGCATTCATATCTATTTTCATGCATTTGTTCTTGCATAGCATTGCGTGAGAGGTGTCACAAAGGAAAATCACACTATGACAAAGTTGCTTAGCGTTCAATGCAAATCAACATCTCCAAAAGTGTGCTAAGACAAATGATGGTGCTTAATGCCTATTGAGTTATGTCCTAACGAGCTTAAAGTTTCTATCTCTAAGTTCAAAGGCAATGACTCATACATTCCCTTTTTTTTGGATCTTATTCGCCTATTTTTCTAAAAATTTATAAGGTTTATCCCTTGAAGGGAATCTATGGTGTATATACCTCTATTTTGCAAAGGAGTGCTTGAGGGGTGAGGTTGTCACTCAGGATTGATCCAAAAATGTGATTGAGTTGGCTTGTGTGTGGCATTTGTCGGATCAAAAATGAGCTTTAGTTCAACATTCTGTTTTTATCTTCACCAGATAAACCGCTGCTAAGTAGGTTCCAGCGTCGGTTCATCTGGTGGCTGGGTCAGTTTGAATTTTGCCTCACGCGCCTCTGTTAGCTATCGTCGGATGAACCGACGCTAACCTCTGTGGTTGCAGCGGTTCATCCGGTGCTACTAAAATCTGGGGCAAATTCAGACCCGCGTGATAATCATTCGACGAATCTAAAAATCATGCCATCGGATCATCCGGTGATGAGTTTCACAGATCTGCCCCTATCGTCCGACGCATACACCGACGCTGCACGTTTTCTACCGTCGGTTCATCCGACGCTTCTCTGCAGCGTGGCCCCACATGTCATATCCTTCCTGTCCGTTTCCTCTCTGTTTCAAACCGCATCTGTTTGAACCAGCCGCGCCCGTTCGCCGCCGTTCCGTCGCCGCCGGCCATCAGGGCTGCCATCCCAACCACACGCGCCTCCGCAGCCCTCCTGTGCTCGCCGCCGGCCTCCTCCGCCGCCGCGCCGCCGTCTCCTCTACACGGAATCACGTGCGCGCCGCCGCGGCCCCTGCTTAGGGTTTCCGATGCCGCCGGTTGTTCCGGCTCACCGGCGCTGCCACGACTCATCGGCCACCATCCACAGGCTCGCACGGGACTTCTCCGCCCTCCACTGTCACCACTCGTCGATTTCTTCGCAGTGGTGAGCAGGCCCCCTCCCTGCTCTTCCTCCCAGTGCCTCCTCTGCTTGATTAGAGTGATTTTCAGGATGAAATTGCTGGAGTTTTGTGATATGTGACCTTCAATCATCAGCAAACTCTCATTTGTTCAGTTTTAGGACTCAAATTCATCTAGATTTGCTAAAATCACTTAGAAACTGAGCGCTGCGGCTACTGTTTGAGGCACTATTCAGCACTGTTCATGCTATTTTCAGGATGTGTATGTCACAGTAGCCTAAAATCTTGTTCCTAATCATATACCTTGCTCTATCTCATTAATCTTTGTGCATATGTGCTACTGGTTCTTGCTCCTGTTGGCATATCCCTGTCAGTTGCTCATATTCATGACTTTGCACACACATTCACATCTGGTGCACCTAAGGACTGTCCTAGTCTTTATCGTTTCATGCCATGATCATCTCCTAGACTTCATGATTAGGCTCTATCTATTCATATGCTTTGCTTAAGGACCCCCTCTTTAGTTATTTATTCTCGTTTATATACTTCGCTAGCTATTCTATAATCTTCCATCATTTCTCTGACAGATGGCAGGCGACAAGAGGAAGGGCAAGGCCATTGTTGAGCCGAAGAAGAAGAAGAGCAGACAGGAAAAGGAGTGGGATCGTGTGCTCCAAGTGCCCAACACCGAGGGTCAGCCACAGAGGGGCATACGGATCGGCAGCAGCGCACAGGGTCAGGGGGAGCAGCCCCATGAGCAGCAGGTGTTACGACGTTCAGGCTGTACCAGTACCTGACAGACCGAGACAGAGACTCAGTCACCTTCCTCTGCACCACGCACCGGTCCTCGGACTCGTGGTGGACACACTCAGGCTCAGCCCACTCCGAGGCAGAGGAGGACAGCAGTAGAGCAGCAGGTGGAGCAGCATCAGGAGGATCACTCTAGAGAGGGACCTGAGATCCGTATTGGTGCACAGCGTGCTGAGGCCTTCGGGGTCTACCTCCGTGATCTGAGGAGCCTTTCTGGTCTGAAGATCCGAAAGTTGAGGTTTGTTACGGAGGACGAGTGGTTCCCTCCTCAGAGAGAGAACTGTGACCCTAGGTTCTGGACTATTCTTCAGGAGAGCTTCTATGCCTCCTATATCAGGAAGGGATCACAGTTGAGCCAGTACATGATGCTACAGTGGACAGCACTCAGGGCAGCAGCAGCTGGAGTCCCGATACTCCCACACTTCGACTATCTCCCGGGACTAGCAGCTTTGGTCAGTGAGAGGCCACGGTACGTGCCAGAGTGGGTCAGAGTGTTCTACTCTACGATCTACGTTGAGGATGCCCGGCTCTCGATCAGATTTATGTTCATGTGGCAGCAGTACAGACTCACTCGAGAGGGGATTGCAGAGTTCCTCGGGGTTCAGGTCGACGACACTTCGATACACTACCTGGCCTACCCCGACGTTGAGGCTCCTCGTCGTGCTCACTCTCCTATTGTACCATCACACGAGGAGATCATCTTCTTGTTTCAGCAGCCTTTCCTCCCCGGCACCCCTCGGACTCTTGACAGGCTGACACGTGAGGCTTACGTGGTCCATTTTGCACTCAGGAGGTCCCTTCCTTTCAGGATGGGGAATGCAGAGTCGATCACCGGAGTCCAGCAGTGGATACTTCTCTATATCATGACTCACCGGCCATTCGAGATCGTGGATATCCTGCTCAGTGAGATTGAGGATGCTATTATGCATGGGATGGGTATGACACAACAGTTTCCTTTTTCCCACTGGATTAGTTGGATACTCTCGCGGTTGGAATCTCAGAGATATATCTCTGTCTTGGAGTGTTCCCGATACGTGTTCAAGACATACCAGCCGCCGATGCCAGGGGACAGGAGGCAGGGACCTAGGGGACGGAGACGAGCAGTAGAGGACCTCCTGGCTCGTGCTGCAGCTGAGGCAGTGATGGACGAGGCCGCTCGACAGGATGAGCTACTTGCTCTAGCTGAGGGGCCTCTGCCCGCGTACCTTGCCACTGACACAGAGGAGGATTCGAGCGAGGATGAGGACTTTGAGCCCGACTTTGAGCCCGAGCCACAGCACGTCTTCCGTACTCGTCGTGCTCATGACGACGAGGCTGGGGGCTCCAGTCTGCCAGGACAGAGAGAGGCTGAGTCACCGATTCCACCTATCTCCACCTCTCAGGTCACTCAGCCCGACGCCTTAGCTTCTGTGATTCAGTCCTTGGCCGATCTGTCGAAGGCCACGATGGAGATGCAGCGCAAGATGCAGGCGCAGTTTCAGAGGCACCAGGAGGCACACCAGGTTATACTCGACAGTATACGCCAGCAGCAGGAGGCACAAAGGTTGCAGTTCGAGCAGCAGCAGGAGGGTCAAAGGCAGCAGCAGGAGGCTCAGAGGCAGCAGCTACAGCAGCACCAGATGATGACTGCTCAGATGTTCTCGTTCATGTCCACTTGCTTGGGTCAGCTCTTCCAGCACACAGGGCTTCAGCTTCCATCTCTCCCGACCCAGCAGCTTCTTCAGCCTGAGCCGGCCATTTCAGTACCTCCTGTCAGTTTGGTGAGCCTCTCGATCCCGATGGTCTCGATCTCAACTTGACCACTCCTTCCGTCCGGGACGTTCACTACTCAGCAGCTCGCGACTCCACAGATGACGACACTACTTGAGCAGCTCAGGGCAGGACAGTTTTCTCAAACTCCGTCAACCTAGCTGATGTCTCCTTTCCCGACAGGACCACTGATCTTCAAGACACCAGCATGTCCTTCTCTGGGGTTCACCTCGCCCATGCCCTCCATGGCTACTCCTCAGGCAGAGCAACTCAATCAGGAGGATACCACTCTTCGCTCTATCACTCAGCAGATCGAGTCCGAGATGGTAGCTGTGAGCTCTCAGGCGCTTCCCACCTGTAGCGGCACCGACACAGCTCGTATCGCTTCACCTGTCAGATCTTCGCCGGTCCGCTCTTCAGAGCTGTCAGGGTTCGAGTCCGATGACGGTGACACCTCCGGATACCACATCTCTCCTCGCTCCGGACACCACGGTGACACCTCGACGCCGCCGACTTCTCCTCCGCCTCAGCAGGATTAGGACCCTTTTTGGTGCTTGTTGCCAAAGGGGGAGATAGATAGGGGGAGTAGCGATAGGGGGAGCTTGGGAGTTTGTTTTGAGAGGTTTTGTGCCCCTTGTATGTTTTGTGGAGTTCATGATGAGACATGTATTTGGATCTTGTGTATGTTGTTGGTTTACATGTCTACTCATGCTTGTGTGTTTGTTTAATTAATGCATGTGTGCTTGTGCTTATCTCTTTCATGCATTAGTTGTTGAGTTTACGCTTTAATTTCAAATTTTTGTGTATCTCTACTTGTGTTGTCATCTATCACCAAAAAGGGGGAGATTGTAAGCATCAAGGCCCCACCGCACCTTTGGTAAGGGTGTGTTTCGGTGATAAATGACAACCATATACTTGTGACTAACCTTTGTTTTGTAGCGGATTTATCCTTGGGTTATTGTCATAAGTAATTAATGAAAAGAGACCCCTCAATTTGAATTAATGGATGATCAATGGACAAAGACTACAAGGCTAAGGACATTTCTAGTTCCAAGTGTCACAAGGACATGAAGGACACTTAGATTTGCTAGTTTGTAGTGTTTGACCGTACTATAAAGAGAGGTTCACACTTGAGTAGCTTGACCATGCCAAATTCTATGCCATAATTATGCACTCTCAAGTTCCTTGGTCTCTAAACAGCTCAAGACACTCATGGAAACACTTTGGAAGCAAAAGACTTGAAGAAAAACTTAAAGAGGATTGAATTGGATGAGTTGAAATTGAAAAGGGCGCGCCGGATCATCTGACGCCATCAAATTTAGTTGCACCGAATGATTGATGTGAAAGACTCAGCAGAATTCAACAGCACCGGATAAACCGACAGAGTATCAGCAGAAGCATCGGTTCATCCGATGACCTAGGGTTTGGCAACAGTAACGAATCAAGTCAAGTGCCTTCAGCATCGGATGAAGCGACGGTCTCAGCAACGGTTCATCTGGCGCATGCATATATTTCATACAGAGATGCACCGAGTGAACCTGCTTCAGCACCGGATGAACTGACGCAAATGGAAACCATCAGCGGTTCATCCAGCGACCCTGTTTATTCTACGTAGAGATGTTCTAAGTGAAGAGGCTTCAGCACTGGATAAACCGACGCTACAATGGTGTGAGCGTCGGATGAAGTGGTACAACATTCGTGTTCAAAGGCTATAATTGGAGACACATAGTGACCGGATGAAGAGGTGCATCATCAAGTGAAACGAGCACACTAGTGCATACAAGTGCATAGCATGGCAATCTAGCAGCACGTAGATCAGCAAATTCACCATGAGTAGCAAGCGACGCCGTCATCTGCCATGGTTAGTGCAAACACAAAAACAAAACGACGACAAAAACAGGGGGGAACAGCTCACAAGGCACTCACACTAGTGCTGTTATCAAATTCTTATCCGTTCTTACCACGCACATAGGGGCGACCTGCAACCAACCGGTGGAAATCGCGAAAGAATGGAGGAGCGATTGCCTGGAGAAACAAAATCTGCTCATCGTAAAAATATGTGGAGTTCTGGGTAGGCTGCACTCAAGTCAAGGATTAGCACAATCAAACAATAATGCAAAGTTGAATTATAGTGCTAAACATGAAACAAACGCTGCTGGCAACAAGTGAAACCGAAAGGACAACAAGGAAGGTGGAGAGGGCGCAACAATTTGTTGTTTTTTTTGCTTCTATTTTTTTTCAGGAGTCCTCAAAACTGAGAATATAAACACAGAGGATCTCAAACAGCAAGTTGCGACACACACACACACTCTTTCTCTCTAGAGTAAGGCCAACCTCAGAATATGGTACCCAGAAAGAGAGGAAGAGCAGTTGGCACGACGTGGGGAGAGACTGCGAGAGGGTAGGGCACGGTGTGAGGGGGAAGGGCGCCTCACTACCCGGGGAGAACTACAGCGTGTGTGGGACTACTTTGAGTCGGATTGGACTCCTTCTCCCTGTTGGATTCCTTCCTTGTTTTGATTGTTTCTTTCCTTTTTTCTTTCCTTTTTTCGGACTTTCCAACATAGGGAGGGAGACATGCGGAGGGGGGTCGCGAGGAGGGAAGTTCTGCGGCACTAAGCAAAGTGCGTGGCTAGGAAGTCACGGCACGTGGGGGCGGTTGGCGTGGAGAGTGCGGCAGCAGCGAAACTAGGGATAGAAGAAAAAAACAAGAAACAAGAGATTAAACACAAGTAACCAGCAACAATTGAACGAGTAAGCACACAAATTCAACAAAGACACTTATTGAAAGAATGTGCAAGGCTAAACGGTTGCTGGGACAAGGATCTAACCTGAAAGTAAATTTTTGTTTGGTTGTTGTGGACTGTAGGAAGGAAAAGACACTCGATAAAACTCACCGATCAACCTGGAAAGCTAATACCACCTGATAGAGGCGGAGTGCCCGATCTTTCGGTGAGTGGAGATAACTTCGATCTGGTGGGAGGTGACCCTCACGATCCGACTATGACGAGCGAGACTTGAAGCACTAATGCAATCGCTGAACCAACTCCCGATAGTTACCAACCCTGCCGGCGCAAGATCAGCCTGATCATGAAGATCAATTCCTATACGCAAGCAAAGAACAAACAAGAATCTGAGGCGAGCAATCTTAATATCACTCGAAGGTGGAGTTCTGAATCATAGAGGACAGCACGTATTTGTGCGTGTTCTAGTGTAACTAAAGCTAGATGTAAAACAAAACTCAAGTTCTAAATGAAACAGGACTCTGACAAATAAAGGGAAAAGGGGGTGCAGCCCCTGGCGGCCACGAGGAGGGGCGCGTGCGGCTAGGGAGGGTGGCCAAGGGTGGAGGGGCGCACAGACCCCTAGCGCCAACCCTAGGCACCTACGTGGGCCTCCTGTTGGGCCAGCCTTTATTCTTCTGGGCCTTCATTCTTTAACAGCAGGACGAAGTTCAATTCTCTCGCACGCGCCCGAGTGAGTGGCCCAGAAGGTGTCGCCTGGAGTGGAGGATCAACTGGAGGCGCCAGAGGTGCTGCTGGTGTAGATGTACTCGTGGTGTCCACATCAACTGGCGTAGATGTACTCGTGGTGTCTGCATCAACTGGCGTAGATGTACTCGTGGTGTCCGCATCATGTGTCCCCCACAAGACAGATATATTCCAAAAACTGGTGAGGTTTGTGAGCAACCTTGGGAATGTCTTTAGGGGGAAGCCAAGAGAGAAAGTTGTTGAGAAGCCCATTGAGAAACCACAGCCTAAGCCAAAACTAGTCTGCTTTCATTGTGAGTATTGTGGGAGGGGTGGTCATCAGGAGGACTTTTGCTTCAGGAGGAGATGGGATGAGAGGTTTGCTAGGGAGATGGAAAACAAGGACGGGTACCACCCTTCTCATGGCAAACAAGGAGAGGTTTGTTCGGATGATTCCTACTCAGGGTGGGGGTGGTTTTTCTCAAAGAGATAGGTGTGTTGGGTTTGGGCGTGGTGAGTTTGCTGGACGTGCTCCTGCTCATGACCGTTACGAGTTCGGGAGACATGATCACAATTTTGGTTCTCAGAGGGACTACGGGCTACGTTTGCCCCCTCATGGTACACGTTCCCCTCTAGTGAGACGTGATAGGTTCTTTGGTGGTAGGCGTGAGAGGGCTCCGCCTAGAGGTTTCGATAGGATGGATTTTGCTAACCCTTCTTTTGAGCAAATGGCTTGACACTGGTTTGACTCTTTTTGTACTAACCCTAATGTTGAGTCTCTTGCTCATTCTCGTCCTCGTTTTTGATTTGCCGATGGGAGGCCTGGAGAACTTTTGGTTGATCGACTCCGGTTGTTCGCGTCACATGACCGGAGATCTTTTTGGACATGGCTGTACTCCCCACACTCTTCACACATGGATCTTGCTTTGGCGGCCTTTTGGTCTTGGGCTGCTTTCTTTTCTAGCTCCATCTTTTCCAACCTCCTCATGAGTGAGCCAATCTTTCCTTATAGAAGTTCCTCCTTTTCAACCAGCAAAACACCTTTAACATTGCCTGTGGGTTGAACGGGAAGTAAGCGTCCGGATGACGCCCATGTATCATTATCCGCAACCTTCTTGAAAAGAGTGAATGCTTCGGTCGGAGTAAGCTCAATGATAGATCCTCTTGTCGATGCGTCAATTACAGTCCTCAATGCTAAATTGAGCCCTTGATAGAACTTTTGAACGAGGTCCACCTTCGGGAACTTGTGATGTGGCACGGCTCGAGTGTACTCATTGAAACACTTGAAAGCTTCCGCGATAGTCTCCGTTGGATATTGAGCAAATGTAGCAATCTTGTTATGCAAGCTTTGAGTCTTACCCGGTGAATAATACTCCTTCATGAAAGCTCTCATCAATGCTTCCCAATTTTGCACTGTCTCCACCGGTAAAGTACAGAACCATTGCAAGGCTTTTCCAAGTAGCCAGAATGGAAAAAGCCTCGCCCGGTGAAAGGTGAATGTTGCACCATGCGGATGGTTGAAGTGTTGATCTCAAACAGTCTTCCGATGTCGGCTAGGTTGAGGATGGGTAGATCAACGAGCTCTCGGATGCATAGCTCCCCAATCTTCCTCTCCGGTTGCGCCATTGGTGGCGGTTGAGGTTGATCTCCCTTCGGACTTGGAGGTGGTGATTCCTTCTTCGGACTTGGAGATGGTGATTCCTTCGGAGATCCCGACGATCCTTCGGCCTCAGCTTTTGGATCTACAATCTCCAGCTTCCTAGCTCATGCTTCACGTCTCCTTTACCTGTAAAGTTTTTCTGGGTCATCCACAAAATTTTTCAGTTTGTTGGAGGTAGCCGTCCATCTCCTGTTAGGGTTAGCAATAAACAAAATATACAAAGATCTAAAGAGAGAAAACTATAAACAAAAAGTTAGTCAAAAACTAGATTAGATTGGTTTTTGAGGATGATCAAAGTTTAATAGATGCAAAAGAAAATCAAAAAGAAAACTGAAAATACTTACAAACAAGATACTAGATTGGATCTTGATTACTTGTTCCCTGGCAACAGCGCCAGAAAAAGGGCTTGTTGACGGTTCAATAACGTGCTAAGGTTCACCGCAAGCTTACAGATCATGTAGTACCTTTTTCCCTCGAGTATTACCCAAGGTATCGAATCCGTGGAACATGAGCAACGCAAGATTCAATCTAATAACTGAGAAAACACTTTCATCTTGAAGAGGTTTCGAATGCATCTAATCTACTTAAACACAATAGGTAGTGACATAAAGCATAGAGATAACCAATCTAGAGAGCCTAGATCATGCTTTATGTTGTAGCTCTGAGCAAGATAGATGAAGAAAACCAAACGAATCTCATAAAAAGCGTCTTGAAACCTTGACCTTCGGTCAAACCCCCTAAGTCGTCCCGCCATACTCGGTGTCAACATCCTATCACGATGTTCCCTTTTCTTCGCGGTCGAATCTTAGAGCACGCTCATAAGGAACGTGTTGAACTACTTGGTAGATCGGGTATGCACCTCTAGCCACCGTGGCTACAACAACATCCCATGCAATCTATCTCTAGAATAGATTGAGGAAGAAACACACCCAAGCAAGAACAAGAATCATAAAAGAAGGCACTTCATCAGTAGAAATCGGATTCATAAAGACTTCACCATGAATGCTTACATGAACAAGATCACCACCGGGATCCTACCTCGATTTTCATCCAAGCTCCGAAACTCCGACGTGGTCTTCCTTGCAAGGTTCCCATGCCGGCTAGGGTAACCCTAGACAACTAGCACGACCCTCCTCTCCGAGATGCTGTCCCTCTAGCTTCTATGCTCCTCGGCGGTTAATGATGAATGACTTTCTTGCGTGGTACTTCGCACGGGGACTATAAATAGCCCGAAGGGGTGCTAGGTCAAAGGGGGTGACGAACTGACCCAGAAGAGGGCCAGGCCGGCCAGCCTGGGCCGACGGGCCTAGGTCTTCTTCGGCCCGGTTCGCCCCCGGTTTTCATCCTGAAGCTTCTCGCTTCTTCTTGAGTTTTTGCCAAGCTGCATGTGGGTCCTTGACGTCATTTCCCCGCGGTTTAGATAAGGGTGCTTGGCGCATGAACTCCCGCATCTTCCGTCTAGGTCCTCGATGCTTCACGGCTTCACGCTTAAGTCCTTGGCTCATTTGGAGTCATGTTCATCTTGTGTCTTGACTTGTGCCGGGCTTCATGATCCTCTTGTAAAGTGCTCGATGAACTTTATCCAGAACTCCTCATTTAAGCTCTTAATCCCTGCGTAAACAATAAACTCCAAAAACCATACGTGAGTGCGAACTTGACATATAATGGGGCTAAGGATCATTAGTGTGAATATCAAATTAGTACCAACATTGAAGATAAACTCATGGCTAGGTTGACATAAATCGACCGCCAACAATGGTGACGAGGCCGAACATACAGTTCAGTGTGTGTCTGTGCGCTCGTTTTCAGGCTTCACCGAGGACTTCACATCGGCAGGCTATCAAGAGGATTTTCAGGTACTTGAAACTCCTGAGTTTGGTCTTTGGTATTCTGCCTCCTCGACACTCACACTTCACGGATATTCCGATGCTGATTTTGCTGGGTGTCATTTGGATCGCAAGTCTACCTCGGGTTGTTGCCAGTTTCTTGGTTCTTCTTTCATCTCTCGGTCGTCTCACAAGCAATCCAGTGAGCCCAATCCACTATAGAGGCCGAGTATGTTGCTGCAGCCAGTTGTTGTTCCCAGCTCCTATGGATGACCTACAAGCAACTTTGGTGAGGAGTGCACCCAGGTTCCACTCTTTTGTGACAGCACCAGTGCCATAAGTGTAGCCAAAAACCCAGTCCTTCACTCCAATACTAAACACATCGAAGTGAGATATCATTTTCTGAGGGACAATGTTGAGAAAGGGAACATTTCCTTGTCCTATGTACCTACCTAAGATCAGCTAGCCGTCATCTTCACTGAACCACTTGACCAATTTACCATCACACGTTTGCGAGGTGAACTTGGAGTGTGTTTCCCTTTTTAGTTGGATCTTGGAGCTTCTCATGTATATATGTGATATATGTATCATCTTGTTGCATTCCATGCATGCATTTTTTTTTTTGTACAAAACATGGTAGGATAGCTATCTTTGGATCATTTGTGGTAGGATGAGCTTCCCTTATATACTTTGATCACTATGATGTGCTATATGTGAGATATGTATCATTTGTTGCATTTCATGCATGCATTTTGATTTATGTACCAAAACATGGTAGGATAGCCACCTTTCTATCATATGTGTGTTGACGGCTGTTAAGTGCTACATTTACAATGTCAATACCTACATAAAATAAATGTAAAAGGATCATCAACACTAGAATAGGGTTTGATACTAATGTTTTCCACAAGTGTTGGAGTTTCTAGCTTTTGTTGTAGGATGCACCGAAATGCGTGCCAAATGCTACAGTTGAGAGCAAGTAGTGCAAAGGCTATTAAAGGACGTCATCATAAACCACCTCAAATGCCAATTTAGACTGCACCATTGCTACGGGCTCGTTGAGACGATTGAAATGGACATATTATATGGCTACATCGGAGTTCGGACGCAAAAGATATGAAAAGGACAAAATCTACACACGGATGACGTCACCCGAGCCCACAGCCGCTAGGTGAAAACGCAGGGGCCAGACACGTGGCGGCTCGGCAGGGGCCAGCCACCTCTACCACATGCTGATGCGCAGGCGCTGCAGAAACGCAGGCGGGCCCATGGCGCGCGTGTGGGGTCCGTGTGGCCACGTGGCGGCCACCGATTGGCGTAGCAGCCTCACACCGGATCGCTGATGCAGAGCACATGCACTCCCGCTGGGCTGACGTGGCAAGCATCGATTGGCTAGAGCCTCCCTCACCGGATCGCTGCTGTGGCGCGGGAAGATCCTCTTGGGACACGTGGTGGCCGATCACCGGCTGGAGCGGCCTGCACGGCGCGCGAGCGCTTCGCGCGCGGTTCGCCCTCTAGGGCCGGGCACGTGGCACTCACGGATTGAAGTGGGGGAAGGCAGTGCATGTGCCGTATGCTAGAAGGCACCAGGGCCGCGGTTCCAGCCCGGTCTGCTGCTGGTTTTCGCCGGTTCAGCCCTCTTTAGTGCCGGTTCTTGCCCCTAGACGCCTAGGATTCCCCGGTTCTTCACTGCCACGTGTCCATATGCCATTGGCCGCGCCCAGCAATTTGCACAATATGGAGGAAAGAGCAAGCCACCCCCTCCTCTATAAATGGGAGGGGAGGGGATCCCATTTGAGACACATCCAAGTTCTCCTCTCCTCTCATTCCCCATGTAGGGTGTGTGTGTGTGTGACTGCAAGGTAGAGAGGGAAGTGAAGGTGATGATGAAGGAGTTCTTCTTTGCTCTTCATTTAGACCAAAGTAAGTATTTTGACATATCTCAGTTAGACTAAAGTGTGTTCTTGCATGATTGATATGTTCTTGTGTTCTTCATGTGTTCTTGAACTAGAGGTTTGTGTTCTTCATGAACACAACCCTTCGATCTAGTTGAATACTTATTCAAGTGCATTTATCTGTTTGTCTATGGATCACTCCTTTGATCTAGTTGAGGCCCATAAATATGTTAGTAGTTGTTCTTCCTAACCTATCCTGATCTGATAAGGTACGATCTAGTACACACTTGCTTACGTTCGTGGTTCCGTATTTATACGGATTGCTATAGTGCTTTAGACGGGCCAGGCAGACGTCGCAGTGCTATAGTAGTTATCGGGAGTGTAGACGTGGTGTCTGTACTCCGGTTAACCTACGAAGACCACGTGCATTCGCATAACGATAGAGGTAGGCCGCATGCATGTTGGACCCTTTGGAACCCTCTGCGCCTGTGTACCGAGTTGGGCCCCGTTGCCAGAACATATTGCCTAGCCTTAAGTGGCTAGGGTGGGTTAGCACCCCGTAGTGAGTTCTATACCATGAAATGATACGACCTTGATCGATACACTTAGGAAGCCCTTCACCTTCTATCCCTACTATAGCTGATCTTGGTGTCCTTGGACCATCTATACTAGAGTAGAAGATAGTGCACACCGTTCCTTGGATCCGATACCCTTGGAATACTCTCCTACCTTGGGGAAGTGGTACAGCAGTATTTCCGTGCGCTTGCAGTATACCCGGTTGTTGTTATACGTTCCCTCTAGGTGTACAACTAGTGGTGACGTTAAGAAACGCCAACAATGTGGTAGGATGAGCTTCTCTTATATACTTTGTTCACCATGATGTGCTATCTGTGAGATATGTGTATGCTTTGGGAATGGTGATGTGAATGTTATGCTCTTGATGGTATTGTCATATATTCTTGTTGATATAGCTTCCTTTTTGTGAAATGCTAAAATGCTTCACTCATGAGTAGATTCTTTTTCATGCTCTCTTTGTGCTCAAATGCCTATATCATGCTTAGCTTGTGTTTGAGAATCATGCGCTTTTCACTTGGGGTCAAAGACCCATATGTCAATGTTAATGTTTAGCCCATATGTTCACTTTAGAGGGAGCATAAGCTTCTTTTTGCCGCAAAGGCATTTCATGTACCATGCTTAAATTTGAAAATGATTTTTTTCTACAAAATGTCTATACTTGAAAAATATGCTCATAATCATGTCTTTATGCTTTGATGCATATATCTTGGGTGCTAAACCGTTGCATGATGTCTACCATGAGAAATCTCTATTAGAAGTAGAGACATGGCTCAGTGGCTTTGACATGACATATATTCGCTTATGGGTGTTTGCTATGATCTTGTGATGAGAACTTGTGATCTTGTACGAGTAGAAGATAGTGCACACCGTTCCTTGGATTCAAAACCCTTGGAATACTCTCCTTCCATAGGGAAATGCTACAGCGGTATTTTCGTGCGCTTGCAGTATACCCGGTTGCTCTTATACGTTCCCTATAGGTGTACAACTAGTGGTGACGTTAAGAAATGCCAACAAGCATTTCTGGCGCCGTTGCCGGGGAACGGTTGTTGTATCTATCTTCGAACCTAGTGGTCCTCGTATTTATCTTTTTTCATTTTTCTTCTACCTTTACCCCCGCTATACATGGAAGGTTATCCTTGTAAACACCTTCCACCTTGGAGGAGTGAACCCTCAGAGCCATCCTTGTCAGAACCCGTTCTTTCATTTGGCTGTCGGATTTGCCCCTCTCTCATGAAGCTAATTCAGAATCTTTTCCTTCTCGGGGTCAATTCATGAGAACCCCTTCGATCATGTGAGAGACTACGAGTGTCTGATTGAAACTCCGAGTGAAATCGGAGAATCACCGGATGCTCGGAAAAGGGAATTTTTCCCGCTATCCCTATTTGGGAAAGCCCGGGATTGACACCGTTGTTTTGGTAGAGACTACCTCACTTGGGAAATTTTGAGAGCAGCTTCCTGCTCCCGATTCTTCCCGATGCGACGTGTCATCTTGTTGAGGATCAGGATTCTCAGCCTCAAGCAAGGTGAGGAGGAATTGCTAGGAATGGCATGGAATTACTTCGCCTTCTCGGCAGAAGATTGCTCAGTCCTCCACACTCCCGATTGGATGCTTCTTTAGAGCTTCTGGTATGGGTTACGGAAGGATAATGCCATGCGGCTTAATGCTCTCTCTAAAGGCTCTTTTGTGCACTTGGACGCTGTTGAGGGAAAAGAGATCGTGGAAACCCTCCGGGATTTCAGCTTCCCTTGCATCTCGGTCGATGAGGTGCCCACCAGAAGAATGTTGAGCCACCTAGATCCATCATCAGTCGAGCTAAGGCTTTAACCTCCGGCTAAAGATATCATTCCTCAATAGCAGGAGTCTAAGGGAAAGATTGCTCAGCGCAGAGTCTACCCTTGGGTTCCCCTCTGGTGCCTCTTCTTAGACCTTCTCCCGAGACCTTGTCTCGTAGGAGGATGGAGAGAGTAATTAGGAAAGGACGAATCACTCTCGGGCAGGATGACTTGTCTGATCCTAGTTATGATCTCCTAAGGAGAGTACAATATGCTTATCATGTTCCTACGTCTCGGTTTGAGCTGAGGTGCCTAGCACCAAGGTTTCGTATAAACTAAGACATCGGTCTCTGCTTTATAATCCAGTGGATTCATTCGTCAGACCAAAGGAGCACGATCATTTACCGATCGAATGGAGTACATTCACTTTATATATTAAGCCCATCGATCGATGCCGATCAGTCAGGAGAAGCTTAAACTTCATACCTTGTGCCTGACTTGACCGATGCCTAATGGGAGTTGCACTTTCCAGCCTATCCATAACCTCCCATTGGAAGCTTAGGCTAGACCCGGGATGGCTTATTGTTTTGATGAGAACATCAGTCCATCTACCTAAGGAAGGATGAGCTTAACCTCACCCTTCACCCGAACTCTAGCTCCTGAACGTACGCCGGCCGTTCGAGTTTCTACTCTATCTTCTTTTGGAGGTTGTGTGTTTTTCTGAGCTGAGTTCAGTCAGAGATCAGTTGCGAGAGCACTAGCTTCAGTGCTCAACCTTCCATCTCTGAGGTTCACCCTGGTGCTATAGCTTCTCAAGTCTCGTGATCGCCCCAGGAGCTGTCTTAGCCTCCCTAGAATGATCATGTCTGCTTTTAGCTTTGCTATCTTTTGGACTCGTGTTCGTATATGGCACCAACCTTGCAGCTAGAGCTTCACTGACTCATCAGTGATTGGTGGTGGTGGGAAGGACACCACCAATGTGGCTGCAAGAGAAATCTCCCTTGGTCGAGCTTATGACCGTAATAAACAAAGCACTACCGGAGATAGCCTGAATTAGCATAGGTTTTATGTCCCTTCTTCGAATAAAAAGCAAGAGCATGTTTTTAGGATAAGTTGTCCTTCGGGTATTTTTGGTCACTAACCTTTCAGGTGGAGATTGAAAAGAAAGATGGGCAGGTGATGCCTACAAACATGTGAGCTACATCAGATGCAACACCTAAGGTAAGCTTTGGTGAGGGAACATTTACAAAGGGAAGCTTGATCTCCACACACTTGAGTTTTGTTGCCTAGCAATGCAAACTTCAAGTGTGGGGGAGGTATGTGAGCATCCTGAGTAGAGTTCCTCCTCTACCAAATCTAATCCTGGTGTGAAGATGATGTAAGCTCTTGCATCTTGCCCACTAGCTAGGTAAGTCCTGCTTTTGACATTAAACAAAGACCTTCCGGGAGGTTGCCTGAGGTTCACCATCTTATGCTCATGCTTTTGTCCCTTTCGAAAATAGCTTGATCATGCTTTCATGCTCCCTTTATCTTTGTTCATATGCTCTGGTTTGAATGAATGAACGCGTCAAACATTCATAGGCTGTTTTAAATTAAGCATGGTGCTTAGGTTAAAACTGTCTTCTTCAGTCAAAACAAGACATGGTGTCGAGTTTTGATTGATGAACCTTGGAGTTATATTTTCATAGATCTTGGTTGCATATATGCTGACTAACCCCAACAGAAAATTGTCAAATTTGAATGAGTAAGTCATTGAGCTAAATTCAAATGGGAAGGTAAGTAGAGGTGTCAGATTCATGTTGCACAACATGCAAAGGTGGTACATATGACCTCTCAAGGGTCCAAGGTAAGTATATTCCCCTTTGTGTATGAAGTGTAATCTTGATCTAACCCTTTCGAGCAAATGACATGGTGACAATAAAATAAAATAAAACAAAAACAACAAAAAATATTTGAATTTGAATAAAGGCTCTATGGTTCTCGAACCAGTAGAGTCCATCTTTGGTTTCCATTTGTTGTATGAAGAACAACACCAGATTCAAACACCAGTGTGGGGGAGTTCTCTCAAGCTCATCATCGACATATCCACTCGAGAACTCCCACATAGGCACTGCACAACATCGACTACGCCTTCATGACAAGAGCAAGGTAAACTAGAGGGAGCCGACTGCCTCCTGGTCAGCCGAATCACCACTGGTCTCCCTTGATCTCTTATCCTTCAGAAGCGATGGTATGTGCACCCTCTACCTCACTCTCTTTTATCCATGAGTTTGAATGAATTTCAATTCATATCCTTTACATCAAACTCAGCAATTCGTGCTATGCTTGCTCTACATGTTTCCTGTGGTTGGCTTGCATATGTTTTATTCCTTACTTATCATCTTGATGCTTGTGAACAAATATCATTTGGAAACTCGTGCTTATCTAAGTAGTTGGCGTTTGCGATATGGTTTGATGATATGATCTTCGCTCTTTATGTTTGAGTGCTTGAGAATTTTTATTTGAAAACTTGAAAACCCTTTGCAAAGCTCCTCTTTCACATGCCACAGTCCTACCAAAGCCATATGATATCCATAGTTGAAAACCTTATACTCATATGCTGCTTGTTATTGCATTGAGCTTTGTCAAATTCTGTGACCCTTGTGGGAATTCTTTTCATTACTTTCATGATCAAGATGCATGTGCACACCCACTTTTCCCCTTGCTATGCTTCTACACTGGAAGTTAGCATTGTATCATTCATCCATTCCACAAAATAAAGCTCCATATGTGGTGTGACATCTCTCTCTACAAGTCCTTCAAAAAGAGACATGGGCTATGAAAAAAAGAAAGAAAGAAAAAGAGATACATGCTCAAAGCATGATGAAAAGAAAAAAAAGGAAAGAAAGAATAGCTCATGTCCAAAATAAAGGAGGAAAAGGAGAGAGATGGTCATGCAAAAAGGAGTTCCATAACATAGATGGTAATAACTAGTGTCCATTCCGAGGCTAGTGTCCACCTTACCATCTACCAACATTCATCATATATGTATGGTAATATCTAGCACCCACTTCGGGCCTAGTGTCTACCTTACCATACTCACCATTCCCATACACGTGCACATCTTGATCTGATTGTGTGATTTGATTTTCTCTGTGGATCTAGTCTTTGACTTTGCAATATATGTGATGCAAGTATGCCTTATCCTTTATCCTACCTTGAGCTCCACATATAGCCATCATTAGAAGTAAGATGAAGAAAGGCAATCTGATGCCTTGGTGAGGACATATACACATTGAGTGATCTGAGAGAATCAAATGAGGAGCTAAGCAAGGTTTGTTTTGAAAATTTATTGCAAATCCCCAAGTTAGTTAGCATGATGAGCAGGAGTGATTTGATTCATGACTGTTCCATTCCTCAACTATCCAAGATAGCATGATAGACACTTCACAGAGTTCACAGGTACAAGGTATGGTTTGGAATATCTCTTATGCTCGCTTCATACCTTTGGATATCATGTCTCACCTTGACCTGACTCCCTTTACTCGGGAGGAGCAAAGTTCAAGTGTGGGGGTGTTGTTGACGGCTGTTAAGTGCTACTTTTACACCGTCAATACCTGCATAAAATAAATGTAAAAGGATCATCAACACTAGAATAGGGCTTCATACTAATGATTTCCACAAGTGTTGGTGTTTCTAGCTTTTGTTGTAGGATGCACCAAAATGCATGCCAAATGGTACAGTTGAGAGCAAGTAGTCCAAGGGCTATTAAAGGACGTCATCATAAACAAAAGATATGAACCACTTGCTCTCAACTGTACCATTTGGCTACATGATCGAAATGGACATATTATATGGAGCAAGTAGTCCAAGGGCTATTAAAGGGCTACCTCAAATACCAATTTGGACTGCACCATTGCGACAGGCTCGTCAAGATGATCGAAATGGACATATTATATGGCTACATCGGAGTTCAGACGCAAAAGATATGAAAAGGACAAAATCTAGACACGGATGACGTCACCCGGGACCACAGCCGCTAGGTGAATGCGCAGGGGCCAGACACGTGGTGGCTCGGCAAGGGCCAGCCGCCTCTGCCACATGCTGATGCGCAGGCGCTGCAGAAACGCAGGCGGGCGCATGGCGCGCGTGCGGGGTCCATGTGGCCACGGGGCGGCCACCGATTGGCGTAGCAGCCTCACACCGGATCGCTGATGCAGAGCACATGCACTTCCGCTGGGCTGACGTGGTAAGCACTTATTGGCTGGAGCCTCCCTCACCAGATCGCTGCTGTGGTGCGGGGAGATCCGCCTGGGACACGTGGCGGCCGATCACGGGCTGGAGCGGCCTGCACGGTGCGCGAGCGCTTCGCGCACGGTTTGCCTGCCAGGGTCGGGGCACGTGGCACTCGCGGATTGAAGCGGGGGGAGGCGGTGTATGTGCCGTACACTGGAATGCGCCAGGGCCGCGGTTCCTGCCCGGTCTGCTGCTGGTTTTCGCCGGTTTAGCCCTCTTTAGTGCAGGTTCTTGCCCCCAGACGCCTAGGATTTCTCAGTTCTGCCCGTTTCAGACCGGTTCTGGCCCGGTTCTTCACTGCCACATGTCCATATGCCATTGGCCGTGCCCAACAATGTGCACAAGATGGAGGAAAGAGCAAGCCACCCCCTCCTCTATAAATAGGAGGTGAGGGGCTCCCATTTGAGACACATCCATGTTCTCCTCTCCTCTCATTCCCCATGTAGAGTGTGTGTGTGTGAGTGCGAGGTAGAGAGGGAAGTGAAGGCGATGATGAAGGAGTTCTTCTTTGTTCTTCATTTAGACCAAAGTAAGTATTGCGACATATCTCATTTAGACTAAAGTGTGTTCTTGCATGATTGATATGTTCTTGTGTTCTTCATGTGTTCTTGAACTAGAGGCTTGTGTTCTTCATGAACAACCCTTCGATCTAGTTGAATACTTATGCAAGTGCATTTATCTGTTTGTCTGTGGATCACTCCTTTGATCTAGTTGAGGCCCATAAATATGTCAATAGTTGTTCTTCCTAACCTATCCTGATCTGATAACATACGATCTAGTACCACTTGCTTACGTTCGTGGTACCATATTTATACGGATTACTATAGTGCTGTAGACGGGCCAGGCAGACGTCGCAGTGCTATACTAGTTATTGGGAGTGGAGACGTGGTGTCTGTACTCCGGTTAACCTACGAAGACCACGTGCATTCGCGTAACAATAGAGGTAGGCCGCATGGTGACAGCATGTTGGACCCTTTGGAACCCTCCGCACCTGTGTACCGAGTTGGGCCCTGTTCCAGAACATATTGCCTAGCCTTAAGTGGCTAGGGTGGGTTGGTGCCCCGTAGTGAGTTCTATACCTTGAAACGATACGACCTTGATCGATACACTTAGAAAGCCCTTCACCTTCTCCCCCTATCATAGCTGAGCTTGGTGTCCTTGGACCATCTATACTAGAGTAGAAGATAGTGCACACCGTTCCTTGGATTCGATACCCTTGGAATACTCTCCTTCCTTGGGGAAGTGCTACAGCGGTATTTTCGTGCACTTGCGGTATACCCGGTTGCTCTTATACGTTCCCTCTAGGTGTACAACTAGTGGTGGTGTTAAGAAACGCCAACAATGTGGTAGGATGAGCTTCTGTTATATACTTTGGTCACCATGATGTGCTATCTGTGAGATATGTGTATGCTTTGGGAATGGTGATGTGAATGTTATGCTCTTGATGGTATTGTCATATATTCTTGTTGAGATAGCTTCCTTTTTGTGAAATGCTAAAATGCTTCACTCATGAGTAGATTCTTTTTCATGCTCTCTTTGTGCTCAAATGCCTATATCATGCTTAGCTTGTATTTGAGAATCATGCGCTTTTCACTTGGGGTCAATGACCCATATGTCAATGTGAATGTTTAGCCCATATGTTCACTTTTGAGGGAGCATAAGCTTCTTTTTGCCGCAAAGGCATTTCATGTACCATGCTTAAATTTGAAAATGAATTTTTTCTACAAAATGTCTATACTTGAAAAATATGCTCATAATCATGTCTTTATGCTTTGATGTATATATCTTTGTTACTAAACCGTTGCATGATGTCTACCATGAGAAGTCTCTATTAGAAGTAGACACATGGCTCGGTGGCTTTGACATGAAATATATTCGCTTATGGGTGTTTGCTCTGATCTTGTGATGAGAACTTGTGATCTTGTATGAGTTTTGTGTGATCTAGCTCATTTTTGCTCAATTTGACCTTGGATAGGGTTTTGCTCATGATCTGAATTTCTTTTATGAAAATTGCTTAAAATGCTTTTGGCCATGTCACATGTATCTATGTCTTTACTTTCTTGATGGCAATGCGCTAACTACACCATGTCTACTTTGCTTGCTCTATGTATTATTTGTAGCATTTTGTTGTGCTCTTTGTATATCTAAGAAGCTTGGTAGCTTGTATATGCTTTGACATGCATTTGTGCACTCTCAGGTTAGCTTGATTCATGCATTGTCAACAAGGGGGAGAATTTGTGGAGAAATAGTAGATTTTGCATGTTGGGGAGAATTTGTGAAAAGGATTGCATTTGCTCAGGGGGAGTTTGCATATGTGCAGGGGGAGCTCCTTTGTGTTGCCTGAGTTTTGTGCTTTGTGATGTTCTCTGTGTGGTGAGCTTGTTGTCTCGGCTGCGTTGAGCCGTTGCCCTTGCCTTAGGGGGATGAGACTTTGTCTGGCGAGTGATCTTGTTTTTGCTTGTTCCATGGCTTTGGGTCACTTGTTGTTCGTGATTGTTTTCTTTTCCTTTTTCTTTGAAATGGTTACTTTGGGTGTTGTCAATACACTCGTCAAGGGGGAAATTGAGGACCAGGAGCGTTCCAAGACCAGTGGAGGGTCGCTCCTCAGTGATGAGTAATTGACAATGTTGTGTGGACTGATGCTTGGCTTAGTATTGCAGGTGCAAGTTGCTGCTTGACTCGTGTTGGTGCAGGTGAAGAACAAGCGTGAAAGGTCTATGCTGTGGAGGCCTCCAAGTGACGAAGAGACAAGTAGGCTTCATTCGATGCACCCGGTGGCTGATGGGGTCAAGTGCGAACCACATGGTGCGAGAAGAGCGAGTTGAAGTCATGGACATGGGCTGGTGCAAGGTGGCGGTTCACGATCGAAGCTTGCATGCGGGGTTTGGTGGTTTGCCCACAAAACCATCGGAGTACGGTTTCTTGGTTTGGGCCTCAAAACCAAGTCCGAAGGCCTAACGACAGAGACGGGGATCCAGGAGCATCGGGAAGCTTCGAGGTAGGGGGCACATGGCATGATTGCGGGGCTTGCGTCGAGGCTTGATTCTTGTATAAACTCTGACCTCTGGATGTATGGAAGAATTCGGTGTTGTGATTCTTTCTCCTTCTTAGCATCTTGTGATTTTCGTGTTATTTTCGATGCTAGTTTTGGGGGCTTTTGTTCTTCGCTTGATTCGTCGATTTGAGGGTGTTTTTCTCTGGATTTCTTTGAGGGGATCATGGGTGAGTGCCTTGTGCATCTTTGTGGATGATCTTGACCCCTCAAATGCCGGGAATAGCCTTCGATTTGTGAGTTCTTGGTGGAACCCGAGTTCATGGTGATGGTTTCTTAGAATCTCGATTCCTCATGTTTTAGTTGGTTTGATGCCACGATTTCGTAGGGATAGCATCTCCTAGAGATACTTCATCTTCCCCTATGTTCTGGTCGCAATCCATTGGTTGATTTGGGAGATCGGGTGAAGGGAAGGAGGAGTTGAACTTGTAGAGTTCGAGCTCGAGCAGCTTTGTCTACGTGTGGTGGACGGTCCTCCTAGTCCACGTGGACAGTCCGCGGCCAGCGTGTTCATCGACAGTTTGTCCGCATTCGTGCGAGTTTGCTTTTCGATCCGTCGTGTGGTTTTGTTTCCATTGGAGGAAGTTTGCCAGACTGTCCGCCTGGGGAGGCCAGACCGTCCGTGAGGCTCGGACTGTCCGTTCTGCTTGCACGGACCGTCCGAATTTCCTCGGAGTCCTTGGAGGTTCGGGGAGCTTTTTCGGACCGTCCGCCCAGGTGTTGCGGACTGTTCGACCGGCCTACATGGATCGTCCATCTAGAGCTTGCAGATTTGGCTAAGGGCTTTGATTCTTGTCTTGTGCTTCCCCTTCTTGATTCGTGGCTTGTCTCTAGGACTCGGAGGCTTGTGTGTGCCTAGTCTACAGCTTTTTTGGTGTGTGCGAGTGATCGGAGTGGCAATCGGGGTATAGACTGAATTCATCCTTCGGGAATAATTTTTTATCGGCTCCCATTCACACCCCCCCTCTCTAGTCGCCTAATCTGTCCTTCAGAAGAATGGTCAAATGTTTGTACCAAGGAATGTAGAACTCACGACGAATGTGATTTGTTCTTTAGCAAAATAATTGGATATATGCATCCAAACAAATTAACCCTTGACGTGCGAGGGTGATTTTTGATATCTTTTGTTTCTAGATCAATCCCCTGATATCTTCTCTATTTCTATCTCTCTTCCTTCGTTTGGTAGTCGGAATAGTTCATCGCAATTTGGAGAGGTGGAAATCAATATTGGACGATTTAAAAACAAATTATGTGATCCAATTTTCACTCTCTTAGAAACTACAAAATCTGTAATCAGGTTTGCCCAAATTATTACAAGCAACTTTTGCCAGGAAAGGAATGAAAATTTTTGTTTGGTCTGTTCATGTTTCCTAAACACAAACATCTGTCCATTATCTCTCCATCACAAATAATTCTCCGTCCTGTTCATGTATCCTGAACCCAAACATCCGGTCCTGCCCGGGTTGTATTGCCTATCTAACCAAGTCTTGGAAAAACAAGGAAAAATGTGGATGGTTGAAACTCTGGGTCCTGCTCGGATTGTTACCGAGCATGCCTCGTCAACAAGGAAAAATGAAGTTGTGGTTGAAACTCTGGGTCAGCTTGCTTGTCTTCACAATTCTTTCCTACTCCCTCTGTCCCGAAATATAAGGCACTTTGGTTTGTCCTAAGTCAAACTACTGTAAGTTTGACCAATTTTATATTGAAAAGTCTTAATAACTATTATATCAAATGAGTAAATTATGTTTCGTAAACCAGAATAACCGGTCTCATGGCAACATTCGATCTCATCATGTTCAAGTGAATTAAGTTTGCTCCAAGTTCAATGAGATCGCAAATTACGCGCCTAGGCCATTTGCCTGACACGATCCCCGATGCGACCCAGCGCCTTTCCCTTAGAAAATGAGATCTATTAATATATACTGGAACACACTTTTGCATGTCCTCCTCAATGCAAGAAAACTCCATCGGTATCTCCTCCTCTCGGCGCAAGAAGACCCCATCGGCATCGCCTCCTATCGACGCAAGTACTGTCATCCTCTCTCCCAAATCAATTGATTTCTTTGTTCTTTCGACCTTTTCCACCTCTTTGAGCAAACTAATTTCTATGTGCATTTCAGAGCATCTCCCCAAATGGCCGGCGCGACAATCATCGTGTGTCTCCTGTGGAGCTCGCTCTCCTACCATCCACGCCGGTTAAAGCTCCGGCGGGGCGGAGAAGCAGCGACTACGGCAGGAAAAAAACGCCTCAATGGAGGGCCGTCCCGATGGGGCCCAGCATGCTCTGCGCCAACTGTGGTAGTCGTCGCTGGCATGCTGAGGAGCAGTGGGGCAGGTACCGTTCTTGCTGAAGCAATAAAACCATGATTCCCGTCTCACTGTCGCCACCAGAAGCTCGCATGCAGTGGGTGGAGTGCCCAAGAGGCCAGGCTGGCCGCACGTGGCAGCGGTGGTCCTCCACTCCGCCATTGATGTCAAGTGCACCCACTGCGTCGACTGTCCCGGAGAGCTCAGGCACACGGCTGTTCCCATCCCTGCTAGACAGGTCGACGGTGTTACTAGCCGCTCGGCCACTGATGTCAAGTGCGCCTGCCGCGTCGACTGTCCCGGATAGCTCAGGCGCACGGTCGTTCCCGTGCCTGCTCGATAGGCCAGCGGTGTTGCCAGCCACTCGGCCATTGATGTCAACTGCGCCTGCCGCGCCGACTGTCCCGGAGAGCTCAGGGGCATGGCCACTCCCGTCCCTGCTCCACATGTAGGTGGCATTACAAGCCGCTCGGCCATTGATGTCAAGTGCGCCCGCCGCATCGACTATCCCGGATAGCTCAGGGGCACGGTCGTTCAGGTCCCTGCTCGACAGGCCAGTGGCGTTGCCAGCTGCTCGGCCATTGATGTCAAGTGCGCCTGCCGCGCCGACTGTCCCGGAGAGCTCAGGGGCACAGTCGTTCCCGTTCCTGCTCGAAAGGCCGGCGGCATTGCCAGCCACTCAACCCCTGATGTTGGAGCCGTTCCTGCTCGACAGCGAGGCGGCGCCTTTGATCCTCGACGAACCGGACTGGATGAAAAGCTAATTGCCAACAATAACAAGTGTCACTTTGATGTAATGCTAATTAGTAGTTTTTGATTAAGTTTGGTCCCTCCATATTTGATTATACTAATTATAATATTAGAGAACTCTATTTCCTCCTACGGAGTACTTTGGATGGATGTTCGTTCGAAAAATGTGAACCTATTTTGCCAACAAATCAACAAATAATTTGGTCTAGTCCTATCACTTTTTCTTATCAGTAACTTCTGCCCGTTGCCATCCTCGTGCCACAACTTCCCATGGAACGTGGTTGTCATCATCAAGAGATCACAAACGTGTTGGTCATACGGCGCGGGGACCTACACATCAGCCTTTCAATGGTAGAAGATGAATGGAAGCCACTCAAGAGGCGCCCGTTGCTTACCATCTCACCGAAGCAGCACAACTTCCCAGGCAAGGCGAGTAACTCCACATAAACCGTTATTCCTACCCCCACCATGGCATCATCGCCAGCTCCGAATCACTCTACCACTTTCCAAACACTCGCGCCTCACTCCTACTGTCCGGCCGACACAATGAAGTGATCAGGCTCCCCGTCGCACCGTCTATCCCACACCGGCTCCCTATCGTGCTGGCTCTCACCCTCGCTTATCAACAGATCCTCTGGCGCCACATCCTCTTCGCGCACCCGTGACTGGGTGGCACCGCGTGACGGCCACCACTTCGATAGTGGTGGCTCACCGGCGGATTCCCAGCCTCCTCCACTTTCGTTGCTGCCGCCTCCGACACCACCAATGTCAACCCGCCGTCGATCACCGTCCCTGCTCAGGCACACGGCCGTTCCCGTCCCTGCTCGATAGGCTGGTGGTGTTACCAGCTGCTCGGCCATTGATGTCAAGTGCGCCTGTCGCGTCGACTATCCCGTATAGCTCAGGCGCATGGCTATTCTCGTCCCTGCTCCACAGGCCAGTGGTGTTGCCAGCCGCTCGGCCATTAATGTCAAGTGCGCCCGCCGCGCTGACTGTCCCAGAGAGCTCAAGGGCACGGCCGTTCCCGTCCCTGCTCCACAAGCCGGCACCGTTACCAGCCGCTCGGCCATTAATGTCAAGTGCGCCCACCGTGTCGACTATCCCGGATAGCTCAGGCGCACTGTCGTTCCCGTCCCTACTCGATAGGCCGGTGACACTGCCAGCTGCTCGGACATTGATGTCAAGTGCGCCTGCGGCGCCGACTGTCCCGGAGAGCTCAGGTGCATGACTGTTCCCGTCCCTGCTCGAAAGGCTGGCGGCTTTACCAGCCGCTTAGCCACTGATGTTGGAGCCGTTCCTGCTCGACGGCGAGGCAGCACCTTTGATCCTCGACGAACCAGACTGGATGAAAAGCTAATTGCCAACAATAACAAGTGTCACTTTGTTGTAATGCTAATTAGTAGTTTTTGATTAGGTTTGGTCCCTCCATATTTGATTATGCTGATTGTAAGATCAGAGAACTCTGTTTCCTCCTACGGAGTACTTTGGATGGATGTCCATTCGAAAAATGTGAACATATTTTGCCAACAGATCAACAAATGATTTAGTCTGGTCTTATCAGTTTTTCTTATCAATAACATCCACCTTTTGCCATCCTCGTGCCACAACTTCCCATGTTAGGTGGTTGCCATCATCAAGAGATCACAGACTTGTTGGTCATACAGCGCGGGGACCTGCACATCAGCCCCTCAATGGTAGAACATTGGAAGCCACTCAAGAGGCACCTGTTGCTTACCTTCTCACGGAAGCGGCACAACTTCCCAGGCAAGGCGAGTAACTCCACATAAATCGCCATTCCTACCAGCACCATGGCGTCCTCGCCAGCTCCAAACCGCTCTACCACCTCCCAAACACTCACACTTCACTCCTACTGTCCGACCAACGCAATGAAGTGATAAGGCTCCCCGTCACGCCGGCTATCCCCTACCGGATCCCTATCGCGTCGGCTCTCAACCTCGCGTATCAACCGATCCGCCGGCGTCACATCCTCTTCGCGTGCTCGTGACTGGGTGCTGCCACGCGACGGCCACCACTTCGCACATGGTGGCTCACCGGCGGATTCCCATCCTCCTCCACCGTCACCACTGCCGCCCATCGACGCCGCCAACGTCGACCCGCTGTCGATCACCGGCGATTTGCCAGGAGCAGGTGATGGCTCGCCGACGGATATCCATCCTCCTTCACTGTCGCCGCCGCGGAACCTTATGTTTACGGTTACCCTTCCAGCTGGTGAGTTTGACTCCGACTCCCAAAGTGACACAGTCTTGTCTGAGGACCATCGCCACAGCTACATCCCTCCGGTCCCACTGGGGTGATGCTTTGCGCGTCTTCCTGCGCACCAACAGCATGTACGAGTGCCTTGTCTTCGCCAACCGTATGCACCGGTGGGGCAACCTGAATGAGGTCAAGGACCATGTCCATGGGATGGCCAGGTCTGCGCACCAGAGGCAAGACTACAAGAAGAATTGGAGCCGCCACCGCGTCGTGGCCAGGAACGAGGGATGGATGTAAATGGAGTGAGCGAGTCGCGCCGGCGGAAGATCTATGTTGTTATGTTATCTGTGATGTTAATTAGTACCTTTGATTTCGTTGGAACATTGTCTTATGTATGTGAACATTGTGATGTTATGTTATCTGTGATGTTAGTTAGCATCGTTAGATTTCGTTGGAATATTGTCTTATACTCTATTTCCTACTTTGGATGGATGTTCATTCGAATAATGTGATTGTATTTTCCTAACAAATCAACGAACCATTAAGTCCAGTCCGGCCATTTTTGCAAATCAGTAAGATCCGGCCGTTGTCATCCTGTTTTTCCCACAAATGAACAAACAAATTAGTCTGGTCTGGTCACTTTTTCTTATCAGTAACATCCGGCCGTAGCCTTCCTCGACAGGCGGAGGTGCCCGTTGCCTAATTTCCCAGGGATGCTAGCCACAACGTCCCATGGAAGGCGGTTGCCATCAACAAGAGGTTAGTGACGTGTGGGTATACCCAGATAGTACCTGTTGACATTTCGTAGCGCAATCACCTAAGAACAGATTTAGAATCCATCCCCGGCAACAGTGCTAGAAATGCTTGTTGGCATTTCTTAACGTCACTACTAACGACGCCGAGTTAGCGTGAGCATCAAGACATGCCATAGGTAAATCTAACGATCATGAACGAATCCGCAAGCGCACAGATAAACCATTGTAGCATTTCCCCATGGAAGTGAGTGTTCCCAGGGTATCGTATCCGTGGAAGGCAATGGCGGATATCAAGACTTATGCTTTTGCACTAGATGTAAACCAAGAGATAGATATAGAAGACAACAGCTCAAAGACAGGGGTAAGATAAATGATATGATAAGGGTAGTGCGACACACACTCAGATCTACCTCTACTCTAGCTGAAGGACCGAATAGGGCGACCAGAGAGGGGGGGAGTGAATGGGAGCCGATAAAAATTCTTTCCGAAGGTTGAACTCGGCCTATACCCCGATTGTCACTCCGAGTTCTCGCACACACCAAAGAATCTCAAGACAATGCACAAACAAGCCCACAAGAACAAGAGATACCCCTAGAAGCAAACCGCGGAAGCACAAGACAAGAATCAAAGCACTTGGCAAATTCTGGAAACGCCAGGCGCGGACTGTCCATGCAGTACGGGCGGACAGTCCGCTAGGGTACGGCGGACTGTCCGCAAGTACGTCTCGGACTGTCCGAAATAAGCAGCAGAACCACCAGAGATGCACCCCGAAATTCGGACTGTCCGAAGAGGCCAAGCGGACTGTCCGACAGTGTCGCGGACCGTCCGTGAAGCCTGTGCGGACTGTCCGCCAAGCTCGCTGGAAACCCCAGACAAACTCAGCTCCACCCTAGACCAAATCTCCACCACGCGGACTGTCCGTGAGTTACACGCGGACTGTCTGCAAACACCTTGCAACAAAACCCTAGCGCCACGACGGATCAAAACGCGAGTTCGCAAGAACAGACGACGAACACGCGACGAACCCTAGGCGCGCGGACTGTCCGCGGGGTCCTTGTGGACTGTCCGCTAGCCCCGGACAGAGCAACTCGTGCTCGAGCTCGCGAATTCAACTCTCTAAATCCATCACCGGATCTCCCAAACGCCAAAAGCTCTTGAGACAAGATTTGGGGGGGATGATAAGTAACACAAGAGGAAGCTATGCCCCAAAAATCTCGACCTCTAAGCCACTAAATCGCCGGGAATCGCGGATCACACGAACCACCACCAAGAACTCGAACTCCGGCCAAAAACTCACGAATCGAAGGCTTTCCCCGGCATTTGAGGGGTCAAGATCACACACAAAGATGCGCAAGGCTTCCACCCATGATCCCCTCAAAGAAATACGAAAGAAAACGCCCTCAAATCCCCGAATCGATTGAAGAACGAAACTCCCCAAAACTAGCCCCGAAAACGACACGAAAATCACAGAGGACTAGGAGATCACCGCAACGCCGAATGCTTCCATACATCCAGATGTCAGAGTCTATACAGAATCTAGCCTAAGGAATACAGAGGGAAAAGAAGCAGTTCAGAGCAATCTACCGGGGGAGGAAAACCTAGAGTCCAAGAGAGAGAGATGCCATCCACCTCTCCGCTATTTATATGAAATCTATCGGAGGGAGTTAAATGACCACGCTACCCCTACAACTCAAATAGAAGATACAACCCCTCAGGGGCATTTTGGTCAAGTCTTCATCGGACGGACACTTTTCCACCGCGGCTTCGCTTCACATCGACGCAAACCTCGCGATCACGCCATGTGCCCCCGCCTCGAAGCTTCCCGAAGCTCCCGGATCACCATCTCCGTCGCCTCGGGCCCGAACCAAGAAACCGTCCACCGATGGTTTTGTGGGCAAACCAACAAACCCCGCATGCAAGCTTCGGGCTCGATTCGCTACCTTGCACCGGCCCATGTTCACGACTTCAGCCCGCCAGTCTTGCACCGCACGGCTCGCACTTGACCCAATCGACCACCGGGTCTATCGAACCAAGCCTACTTGCCTCTCCATCACCCGGAGGCCGCCACGGCTAAGGCCTTTCGCGCTTGTTCTTCACCTGCACCGACACGAGTCAAGCCACAACCTGTACCTGCACACTTAGCCAAGCATCAGTCCACACAACGTTGTGAATCACTCATCACTAAGGAGCGACCTTCCACTGGTCTTCGGACACACCTGGTCCTCAATCTCCCCCTTGATGAGTGCATTGACAACACCCATAGAAATCACAAAGAGAAAAAGAAAAGAAAACAACCACGAACACAAACCTCAAAAGCAAGTGATCCAAAGCCAAAGAACAAGCGAAAACAAGATCACTCGCCAATCCATGTCTCGGCCCCCTAAAACAAGGGCAACGGCTCGACACAGCCGAGACAAAACAAAGCTCACAAGGAGCACACCACAAAGCACAAAACTCAGGCAAACCAAAGGAGCTTCCCCTGCACATATGCAAACTCTTCCTCAATTTTTCTTCTCACATGCAACATCTCACAAACGCATACCAATTTTTCCACAAAATCTCCCCTTATCATACAAATCTCCCAAAATGCATACAACATCTCCCCCTTGTTGACAATGCATGAATCAAGGTATATGAAACTCTTCCCCTTGTTTGCATGAAAAATGCATGTCAAAGCATATATACAATCTACCAAGCTTCTCAAATATACAAATAGCACAACAAAATGCTACAAATGAGACATAGAGCAAGCAAAGTAGACATGGTGTAGTTAGCACATTGCCATCAAGAAGGTAGAGACAAATAAGCATGTGATATGGCCAAAAGCAATTTTAAGCAATTTTCACAAAGAAACATTCATCTCATGAGCAAGACCCTATCCATAGTAATTTGAGCACAAATACACTAGATCATCCAAAGTTTATGTAAGATCACAAATTCTCATCACAAGATCATTATAAACGCCCACAAGCTACTCAAGTCATGTTAAAGCCACCGAGCCATGTGTCTACTTCTTAAAATGAGACTTCTCATGGTAGACAACATGCTACGGTTTAACACCCAAGATATGAATAAGGCAATTCACACACCAATTTCTTTTTCAAGTTAAAACATGGTACACGAAGTGCCTTTGCGGCAAAAAGAAGCATATGCTCCTCCCCAAGCAAGCAAAAGAGCTAAACATTTGCAATGACAAAAAGGTCTTTGACCCCAAGCAAAGAGAACATGATTCTCAAGAACAAACTAAGCATGATATAGGCATTTAAGCACAAATTGAGCATAGACAAGCATCTACTCATGAGAGACACAATTTTAGCATTTTCATCAAAAGAAAGCTATCTGAACATAAATATATGGCAAAACCATCAAGAGCATAGCATTCACATCCACAATTTACCAAACATGCACAAGTCTCACAAATAGCACATCAGTGATCAATGTATATAAGAGAAGCTTTTCCTAGCACAAGTGATCCAAAGATGGCTATCCTACCAGGTTTTGTACAGAAAGTAAAATGCATGAATGAAATGCAACAAAATGAAACAAATGACACAAATATACATGAGAAGCTCCAAGACTCAGCTACAAAGGAAAGCACACCCCAAGTTTACACCGCAAGCGAGTGAAAGTGACTTGGTCAAGTGGTTTGGTGAAAATGTCAGCTAGCTGATCTTGGGTAGGGACATAGGACAAAGATATGTTTCCCTTCTCAACATTGTCCCTCAGAAAGTGGTACCTCACTTCTATGTGTTTCGTTTTGGAGTGGAGGACATGATTTTTGGCTACGCTTATTGCACTGGTGCTGTCACAGAAAAGTGGAACCTGGGAGCACTCCTCACCAAAATCACTCATGGTGTAGGTCATGCAAAGCAGCTGAGAACAACAGCTACTAGCAGCTACATACTCGGCCTCTGTAGTGGACTGGGCTACACTGGATTGCTTGCGAGATGACCAAGAGACCAAAGAAGAACCAAGGAACTGGCAACACCCAGAGGTAGACTTGCGGTCCAATCGACACCCAGCAAAATCAGCATCGGAATACCCGTGAACTCTGAGTGTTGAGGAGGCAGAATACCAAAGACGAAACTCAGGATTGTAATTCAAGTACCTGAAAATCCGCTTGACGGCCTGCCGATGTGAAGTCCTCGGTGAAGCCTGAAAACGAGCGCACAGACACACACTGAACTGTATGTCCGGCCTCGTCACCGTCAAGTAGAGGAGGGAGCCGATCATGCTCCGGTACTCCTTCTGGTCCACGGGTTCGCCGTACTCGTCTGCGTCCAAAGCCGTAGTGGTACTCATCAGTGTATTCAGCGGCTTGGAGTCGTTCATGCCAAACTTCATCACCATATCCCTGGTGTACTTCACCTGATGTACAAACGTCCCGTCACTACTTGATCTGGAGGCCCAAGAAAAACTGCAGCTCACCCATCATGGACTTCTCAAATTCCCTGCTCATGTCATCTGCAAATTTGGCAACAAGATCATGAGAAGAGCCACCAAAGATTATGTCATCCACGTAAATCTGAACAATCAAAATGTCATTCCCATGCTTAAGGAGAAACAGGGTTTTATCAACTGTGCCCGTCACAAACCCCTTGCTCAGCAAAAAGCCTCTCAACTTGCCATACCAAGCTCTAGGTGCCTGTTTCAACCCATAGAGCGCTCTCTGGAGTTTGTGTTCACGGTGTGGGTATTTTCACTCTCAAACCCGGGGGTTGCCTCACATACACTTCTTCCTCTATCACCCCATTCAAGAAAGCACTCTTGACATCCATTTGGTACAACTTGAACCCTTTAGCCACAGCAAAGGCTAGAAGGATCCTAATTGCCTCCAAACAGGCCACAGGAGCAAATGTCTCCTCATAATCTATGCCCACTTTCTGGTTGAACCCCTGAGCCACCAACCTCGACTTGTTTCTCACAACCATCCCATTCTCACCCTCTTTGTTCTTCCACACCCACTTGGTACCTATGGGACGGCAATTTGGTGGTGGATCGACTAACACCCAGACTTGGTTCCTCTTAAAGTTCTCCAACTCCTCATGCATGGAATTCACCCAATTCTCGTCAGACAAGGCGTGTCGAATATCTTTGGGCTCAAAAGAAGCAACAAAAGCAGAGTGAGCGAAATGAGAAGTGTTCCTTGACCTCGACCGTGTAGTGCGTTCATGAAGGTCACCTATGATCGTTGTTGGTGGGTGATCCACCTGTACACGTCGGGGAGCCTCTCGCCGGGACACAACCTCCCCCTCAGCAGCAGCCTCCACTCGAACAGCCTGAGTTGTAGTGGGTGTAGGGGATGGTCCATTCTCAATCGTCGTCGTAGTAGTGGAAGTAGTGTGTACACGATCAGCTACGGGAGCACCAACATCACCATCGTCGTCGTCTCTATCACCATCTTTCTCATCCTCAAAGATCCTAGCTCCAATCTCCTCGTCACCTGCACACTCAAAAGCAGAAGAGCTACACGGCTATCTCATCAAAGGTTACCTCGCAAGTCTCCATGATTCGGTTAGTATCAAGGTTGAGCACACGATATGCTCTAGAGTGAATCGCATAACCGAGAAAGATACTATCTGAACATTTAGACTCAAACTTATCCAACTTGCCCTTCTTCAAAATGAAACACTTGCATCCAAAAGCTCTGAAGTGACTCACCTTGGGTTGTCGTCCATGCATTAGCTCATAAGAGGTATTCTTCTTAAAGGCACGAAGGAAGATGCGATTTGAGACATAGCAAGCGGTATTGACCGCCTCGGCCTAGAAACGCCTAGGAGTCCTATGCTCATCGAGCATCGTCCTGGCCATCTCACAAAGGGTCCGGTTCTTCCTCTCCACTACGCCATTCTGGCAAGCAATGTATGGAGAAGAGTACTGATGATCGAGACCAAGATCACTGCAAAAGGCATCGAAATGAGAGTTTTTAAACTTCGTGCCATTGTCACTGCGTATAGCTCGAATGGCATCACCATGTCTCTCATTCTTCATCCTCAAGATCAAGTCCCGAACAAAGCCAAATGTCTCGCTCTTATCCTCCAAAAAGAAAACCCAAGAGTACTTCGAAAAATCATCAACCACCACTAACACATACCACATCCCACCCACAGCGCGAACACAAGCTGGCCCAACCAAATCCATGTGCAACAGCTCACAAGGTCGCTCGGTCATGACCGCAGTCAGAGGGGCGTGAGAAGCAGCAACCATCTTTCCATGCCGACAAGAAGCACAAACCAAATCCTTCTCGAATTTCAACTTAGGCAATCCTCAGACAAGATCAAGACCACTCAAGCGGGAAAGCTCAAGTGTCCCAACCTCCTATGCCATTTCCAAAGCTCGACCGAAACGCTAGCAACAAAGCATCGAGCAGGACCAACAGACTGGGAAAAATCGACACGAAATATTTGACTCTCGGGGACGATCGTACATACAAGATCGCCTAGAGAATCAAGCACACGAGAAGCGCCCGACTTAAAACGAAACTCAAAACCTTCGTCTGGTAACTGAGATACTGACAATAGGTTGAAACCAAGTGACTTGAACAGGGCCACACTTCTTAAGGTCACCTTGCTACTCACCTTCACCACACCTTCAGCAAGCACTCGTCCTCTCCCATTGTCCCCGAAAGTGATGTACTCCCTCGTACTCACCGGGGTGAGGCTGGAGAACCACCCACGATCTCCGGTCATGTGTCGTGAGCAACCGGAGTCGATCAACCAAAAGTTCTCCAAGCCTCCCACCTGCAATAAAAAAATGAGAATGAGAATGAGCAAGCGACTCAACATTGGGGTTAGTACCAAAAGAGTCAAACCAGTGTTGAGCCATTTGCTCAAAAGAAGGGTTAGCAAAGTCCATCCTACCATAACCCCTAGGCGAAGCCCTCTCACGCCTACCACCAAAGGACCTGTCACGTCTCACTGGAGAAGTACACGCACCACGAGGAGAAAAATGTGGCCCGTAGTCCATCTGAGACCCAAAGCTCTGATCATGCCTCCCAAACTCGTAACGGTCACATGAAGGAGCACATCGAGCCAACTCACCACACCCAAACCCAACACACCTATCTCTCTGAGGAAACACACCTCCACCTCCACGAGTGGGAACTGTACGCACATACACCTCACCCCTAGGTAGAGGTCCTCTACGAGGCTCAGGCACACCATGAGCGAGGTGGTACCTGTCCTTATTTGCCATCTCTCTAGCAAACCTCTCATCTCTCTTCCTCCTGAAACAGAATTCATCCTTATGCCCATCCCTCCCACAATACTCACAATGGAAGCGGATCGGCTGTGGCATAGGTGGTGGCTTTTCTACTAGCCTCTCTCCAGCTTTCTCTCCTGACTTCCCATCAAAGACACTCCCATGGGTGCTTACAAACTGATGGGTTTTTGGTAGTTCTCAGCTTTGTGGGGGAACATTGGTGGATTTGGTGTTGTGTCTAGCTTGTTTCTGAGGTGGTTTGGCTTGGGTGCAAATTTGTTCATTGGTGTGGTATGTGGTGCAATGGGAATCTATCCAGCTTTTTCTTCTCCCTCACCACTCTTCTCACCACACTTGTCAGCCCCCAACGCCTGACCATCAAACCTCTTAAAATGAGCCAATATCAAACTCAATTGTGGCTCATGCCCAGACAACCACCCCATCATTTTTCTCAATTCATCATTTTCATCCTGCAGACGATCAACATAGTGTGCAAGTTTCATGTTTTTCAAAGCATGCATTTCACAGGTTGAACATGATGTAGGAAGAGGAGCTTTCATTGCCGTCTCAAGAGAAACTATTCTAGTGTGAGATTCATCTAGCCTAGCATGCAAGACAGGACATGAGGTACAAGACCCTAGTAAAGCTGGCCTAGACTTCAATTCATCACACTCAATCCTAATCACATCTAGTTCCTCCAAAGTAGAGGCATGCTTCTCCTTGAGAGCAGTCAAATCAGCAAGAAATAGTGAACAATCACCATAATCTACCTCATCAGACACAACAGGAGCAGATTTCAGAGATCCTATCTCATTTCTAGCATCCACAAGCAAGGATTCAAGCTCGGCTATCCTATCCTTAGCATCACCCAACAAAGACCTAAATTCCCTCTTCTCCTTGTTGGTCTTTCTAAGCACATCATCACAGTTATCAAGCAACTCATTGAGCCTAGCATTCTCCTCTAGCAAGAAGTTGGGATCTTGTCGTACCTCTTCATCAGAGTCGGAGTTCGAATCCGAGCTGTGTTTCCCCCCTTCTTGGAGTGCGCCATGCTGCAAAAGCCTTCTTATGCGACGAAGCTTAGGCCGGTGAAGTTCTTGCCCGTGTGCTGCTTCTCCTTGCGCTTCTCTTGCTCTTCCTCGCTGCTCGAGTCGGAAGACGCATCGCTTGATGTCGAGTCGATGTTGCTCGCTCCAGCCACCATCGCTCGAGCGGTCTTCTTCTTGTGGCCGCCACTCTTCTTGTGCCTTCTCTCACCCTTCTCCTTGTCCTTGTCCTTGTCCTTGTAGTCGTTCTGGGAGCGGTGCTTGTTGTAGTCGTGCTTGGGCTTGCCCTTGTAGTCGTTCTTGATCTCCATGGCTTCAGGGCATTCGGCGATGAAGTGCCCGTGCTTCCCGCACCGATAGCACATCCCCGAGCTCCGCCTTGCATTCTTGCGGTTCTCGTACATCCGCCCAAACCTCTTGCTCAACAAAGCGAGATCGTCCTTGCTCAGCACCTCAAAGTCCTCATCTGGCAAAGACACAAGACAAGACAAAGAGAAACCACCAGAGTTAGCGTTAGACCTTGATCCTGAGACAAGAGCCAAACTATGAGGATCAGTGGGGCTCTCGCTCTTGGCTCTCAAGCCACGATCAACCTCTGAAGACCTGAGCTTGGAAACCAGCTCATCCAGCGTCAGCGTATCATACACGCTCGACTCCTGAATGGCCTCGACCTTGGCACTCCACACGGACCTATCCAGGGCATGCAAAAGCTTGATAACTTGATCATGATCCGTGTATGGGAGCACTGTCACATTGGCCCTCATGTTGTTGACAATGCTAGTGAAGCGCTGAAACATAGCATCGGTCGACTCACCAGGGAGATGAGTGAAGTTCTCGTACTCTCTCGAGTAAGTGGAAAACAAACGGGCTTGCACTTGGGCATTGCCAACTTGAGCTAAATCTTTCTAGCCACATTCTCTCCGTACACTCGCTCAAACTCCGACGCATAGAGAGCACGGAACAAGTAATCAACGGCCTTGCTATTGGCCTCACACATGTCCCGTGATCCTAGAAGCAGAAAACTTTCTGGGATGACATAATGAGGATTTTGAGTGACCTCCCAGATCAGAGTTCCCTTCCCTCACAAAAACGCACCCATGCGCATCTCCCACATCGGGTAATTCTTGCCATCAAAGTGCGGAGGACCCGATCACTTGCCGTAATCGCCCATCTTTGGATCTTAGACTGGTTAGAATCAAGAAGATCTGTAACCGGCTCTGATACCAATTGAAGGACCGAATAGGGCGACCAGAGAGGGGCGAAGTGAATGGGAGCCGATAAAAATTCTTCCTGAAGGTTGAACTCGGCCTATACCCCGATTGCCACTCCGAGTTCTCGCACACCCCAAAGAATCTCAAGACAATGCACAAACAAGCCCACAAGAACAAGAGACACCTCTAGAAGCAAACCGCGAAAGCACAAGACAAGAATCAAAGCACTTGGCAAATTCTGGAAACGCTAGGTGCGGACTGTCCGCGCAGTATGGGCGGACCGTCTGCTAGGGTACGGCGGACTGTCCGCAAGTACGGCTCGGACTGTCTGAACTAAGCAGCAGAACCACCAGAGATGCACCCCGAAATTCGGACTGTCCGAAGAGGCCAAGCGGACTATTCGCTAGTGTCGCGGACCGTCCGTGAAGCCTGTGCGGACTGTCCGCCAAGCTCGCTGGAAACCCCAGACAAACTCAGCTCCACCCTAGACCAAATCTCTACCACGCAGACTGTCCATGAGTTACACGCGGACTGTCCGCAAACACCTTGCAACAAAACCCTAGCGCCACGACGGATCAAAACACGAGTTTGCAAGAACAGACGACGAACACGCGATGAACCCTATGCACGCGGACTATCCGCGGGGTCCTTGCCGACTGTCCGCTAGCCCCGGACAGAGCAACTCGTGCTCGAGCTCGCGAAGTCAACTCTCTAAATCCATCACCGGATCTCCCAAATGCCAAAAGCGCTTGAGACAAGATTTGAGGGAGATGATAAGCAACACAAGAGGAAGCTATGCCCCAAAACTCTCGACCTCTAAGCCACTAAATTGCCGGGAATTGCGGATCACACGAACCACCACCAAGTACTCGAACTCCGACCAAAAACTCACGAATCGAAGGCTTTCCCCGGCATTTGAGGGGTCAAGATCACACACAAAGATGCAAAAGGCATCCACCCATGATCCCCTCAAAGAAATCCGAAGGAAAACGCCCTCAAATCCCCGAATCAAGCGAAGAACGAAACTCTCCAAAAATAGCCCCGAAAATGACACGAAAATCAAAGTGCCTCAAATCACCTGAGGATGCAGCACTGGGCCAATGAGGAGCAACCACGTGGAAGGCCGAGATGAGAGGGCACTAAGGCGGTTCGGCCGAACATAGGATCGGCCGGCCCTCCTCTCGGGGTGTCCTTCCTCGAGGTGGCCTCCAGGTGGGCCCTCTGATCACTCCCCCGTGCATGCCTTGTTTTAGAATCCTAGGTGAGCCCATGGATCCTTGTGAAGTCCATGTGTCACTCTCTAATTCGTCGGTGAGTGCCTCCCTTGGATCAGTGACGTGGATTGCCCCTTGTTTCCTAGGTGGCAGCCATCTCCTCAGCTGAGTTGGCATGGATCTTCCATAGAAGGTGAGTTTCCATCTCTTTTCATGATTATTCCACCTACATACAAATAATCTCCAAGGACAAGTGAAACTACATTATTCAAACCAAAATGCAAGTAAATAATGCATATGCCTCCATTTATGTGAGAATATTGATGGCTGAAAGTAGTAGTTAAAAGCCGTCAATAGTACCCACACGTCAGCAACTCAAAGCTTGAAGATGAATGGCAGCCATTCGATCTAGAGGCATGTTGCTTAGCTTGTCACATATGCTTGCACAACTTCTCATGGAAGCTGGCCATTGTATTCCTACCACCATCGACGTCCTCGCCAGTTCCTAACCACTCTACCAATAGTTCTCATCCCAAACACTCATCTTTTAGTCCTACTGCCCGTCTGACGCAATGAAGCAATCAGTCTCCCCAGACACAGAGTGCTCGGGCGCATGGTCGTTCCCATCCCTGCTAGTTGGTCCGGCGGTGTTGCCATCCTCCCCGCCATCGCCTCCTCAGGAGTAGAATCCGGGTCATGGCTATCACCGCGCGGCCTCCACTTCATCTATGCCTACTTAGAGTGGCTAGGGCGTCAATTCCACGGGCTGGAGCCGCCCTACTGCAACGCCGCCAACGTCAACCCGCCGATGCCCGGAGCCGCTTGTCTGTCGCCGACGGATTCCCAGCCTCCTCCACCACTTGCAGAGTTGGACTCCGACTCCGACACCCAAACTTACACAGACCATCTGAAGACTGTTGCTCTGCGCGTCTTCCAGCGTACTACCAACACCTATGGGTGCCCTATTTGCCCCAACCGTATGCACCGGTGGAGGAACCTGAATGACATCAAGGACCACGTCCTTGGGATGGCCAGGTGTCGGGGACGGTCATTAGGGGTCCCCTAACTAAGGGGATAATCACCCTCGTTAAACGCAAAACTGCCCAAGGACTATTCCCCAAACCCCGGTCACGGGACATCTCGGGCCCACAGCCTGCTACGGCCAAGCAGCAGCCTACACCGAGGAGGCCTGCTCGACCGCCTCGCTCGAGGGCTCCGGTCCCTCGAGCGGGTTTCCTCCTCGCTCGAGGGCTCCGGTCCCTCGGGCAGGTTTCCGCCTCGCTCGAGGGCTCCGGTCCCTCGAGCAGGTTTCCGCCTCGCTCGAGGGGCTTGGCCCCCCTCGAGCGGACAGCCGTCTCCACTCCGCCCGGCTGCGACATTTAATGACCGGCCCCACGGTGGGGCGCCGAAGTCAAGGGTGAATCTTCCCCTCCATACCGCGTGACTGACACGGTCAGAGCGCCTGACACCGCCACAGTGCGGCCTAACCCGCCACTGTGCAGCCATCCCTGGCACTATGCGGGCACCGCGCGGTCCTGCGCGGACAAGCAGGCGTCATTCCATGACACTGTGCCGCCAGATCCCGTCCTCCCTTGCGGCAAGACCCTCGAAAGGGCATGGGGACACCCTCGAAATATGTACGGGCAGTAAGCAGGCGTGCGCTTCAGCTGACACCACCGTACGAGGGGCGTGCGTCGCGCCTTCTCCGCCAACTCCGGTGCCACGCGACCATCCCAGGCACTGTGCGGCCATCCCCGGCACTATGCCGCCACTCCTGCCCCTGTGCGACAGGTCGTGTAGCAATGTGCAGACAGGCCGGTGACGCGTCGTGGCCCCGCACCACCAACTCCGGTCCTTCCCCAGCAGCTAGGCCCTCGATTCAGCCGGGGCAGGCCCTTGAAATCAAGGCAGGACGGGTGACAGTGACCACCACGCCGCCCGCAGAAGCCGGAGGGCGCCACCAACTCGCGCCAGGAACCATGACGTGCGGGGACAAGACCGCCGACTCCATACCTGTTAGTACACAGCCATTGTGCCAGCTGCTGTGCGACATCATTGTAACTGCCCTCCCTTGGCCTATAAAAGGGAGAGACAGAGCCCCCTGCGTGGGGAGGACACTCACTCACCTGCACACAACACGCCACCTCGCTCTAGATATTGGCACTTGCCTCAATCACCTTAGTTGGGACTTGGGGAGATTTTCTCCTCTCCCACCTTGCTTGTAACCCCCCACTACAGCCACCCCCGATGCAAGCTAATACAGTGTGCGAGCACACCCTGCTGGACGTACGGCCGCGTGGCCGGAACCAAGATAAACCCCGCGTCACCTTAGCATTGCACCGCCCATCGAGGAGCTGATCTCAGCGCAAATCACTAGTTGGTGCCGGTGCTAATCCGGACACCGACAGTTAGCACGCCAGGTAGGGGAGCGCTGAGATCGTCCACCTGACTTCTCGATGGTGACCATCACCGAGCGCACGTCGGAGAGGCCCGCCTGGGGTCAATCCGATTCGTTCCCGACCGGACTCGAGAGCTGGTTCGGGAGCATCCACTACCAGGCCACTTGCAACGGCTACCACATGCATATCCTCAACAGGGATGCGCTCAGGGCGGCGCCGCCCGGAACGGCGGCAGCCCCAATGCCTGCGGTGTTCCCGCCACCACCCCGACGCCGCAAGAGCTCGGGAAAGCGTTCACGACGAGCGCGCACGGCGCGACGCCAGGCCTGTCCCCCCAAGGGGTCAAAGTCGGCGAGCTCCCACCCGTCGCCACGGGGAAAGGGGGGACGCCCCCACCAACGAATGCGACGACGTGACCCATCGGGGAAGCTACGGCTGCGCGGCCGCAGTTCCCTTATAGGTTGCGAAGCGCCGACATGGCATACTCTTCCTCGGTCAGCACCAACATGGCCGCGTACAAGGACCTTCCGGACCACCACTACATGTCCATCCGGAACCTTGTCGCCACCTCGCCGGGCGAATCCTACCGCGACTCCGACTGCGAGGAGTGCGAGTGCGGGCTCGGGGCGCCGGAGTGGGACTACTCTAGGCTTCGGAACCCCGACGCCTTCAGGCGGTTTCAGGCCGCGGCAGATTCCTGCCTCACCTACTCTGACGACTCCAGCGAGGGGGATTATGATCCCACCCGCGAATGCTTCGTTGTCGTTCTCGGTGAAGGCGAAGATGCAGGCGGCGGAGTGGGCGACACAGCTGTTCGCAACACCGTGGCGGTAACCCCACCGGTGGGGACACCACCACCGCCACCTGACGCGGTGCGTGCCGCGCAGATGGCCCAGCTCTGCGAGCTGGAGGCGAAGCTGAACGCAGAGCGCGAGCAGCTGCGGCAGCTGAAGGCCACGCTCGAAAGAGATAGGGCCGGCCCCTCGACACAGGGGGCGCGCGCTGTGGGTCGCATGGCCCACGAGCGGATCAACGCCGATGCTGACGTAGACGAGGTGCCAAACTTGGCAAGGGCCAGTCAGAAGCTTGTTGCTGCGGCAACCTTGATTCGGGCCATGCCTGAGCCGTCGACGCCGCAGGGACGTAACCTGTGCCGCGAGGCGCAGGCCCTCATCGAGCAAGCCGCGGTGCAACAAGCCGAGAGCTCCGCCTCCCGCATGCGCCACCATTCCAGTGTGAAGACTGGTGGAGGCGGCTGGGATCCGGAGGCGTTGGTTCACACTCCACACCGGGCTCCCACCGTCCACGAAGGCAACCAGCGGACCCCTGTCAAGGATAGGATTCGGGACACGCGTGGCACGGCCAACGACGGTGATGCCCGCAACATCCTGAACAAGAAGAAGCAGGACGCCGTTGGGACCCATGGCTACAACCCTCGGCGTGGGGGGCGGTACGACAGTCGGGAGGACAAGAGCCCGTCGCCGGAGCCGTCGGGCACGCGTGTGTTCGGTCGGGCAATCTGCACGGTCTCGATCCCCCCGTGATTCCGCCAGCCGACGACCGTGAACAAGTACTCGGGGGACACGAACCCCTGGGTGTGGCTCAACGACTACCGCCTGGCATGCCAGCTGGGTGGCGCCACCGACGACGCCATGATCATCCGCAACTTCCCGCTGCACCTGGCGGATTCTGCGCGGACGTGGCTCGAGCACTTACCCGCGAACCAGATCCACGACTGGGACGACCTGGTCAGGACGTTTGTGGGTAACTTCCAGGGCACGTACGTGCGCCCTGGGAAGTCCTGGGACCTCAGAGGCTGCTCCCAGAAGGCCGGTGAGTCCTTGAGGGATTTCATCCGCCGCTTCTCCAAGCGCTGCACCGAGCTTCCGAGCGTCAGTGAGTCGGAGGTCGTGCACGCCTTCCTAGAGGGCACGACTTGCCGGGACCTCATGCGCGAGTTGGGGTGGAACCCTCCCACTAGCGTCAACGAGCTGTTCGACCTCGCCACCAGCTACGCCTCCGACGAGGAGGCAGTGGGGGCGATCTTCGACGGCAAGAAGGGCAAGCAAGCTGAGGATGCGCTCGCGGAGGGCAGCAAGCCCAAGGAGGCCTCGAAGAAACAGAAGCAAGGCAAGAAGGGCAAGAAGAACCAGGGCAAGAAGCCCATGGAGCAGGGTGAGGGCTCCAAGGAAGTCAACACGGTCGATGCCTCCAGCAAGGGGGCTCGAGGCCCCCCTCGAGGCAGAGTGTTCAACGACATGCTGAAGAAGCCCTGCCCATACCACAAGACCCCTGTCGCCCACACCCTCGAGCAGTGCGACATGCTCAAGAAATACTATAGCCGTGTCACCGCGAAGGAGGATGACACCAAGAAGGATGCAGGCGACGGGGGCAAGACTGGCTTCCCGGAGGTGGAGAACGTGTTCTTCATCATCGGGGGGCCCACCTTCGATATGACATCGCGGCAGCACAGGCGTGAACGTCGAGAGGTCTACTCCGTTCATCCGGTTGTGCCATCGTACCTCGACTGGTCGGAGGAGACGATCTCCTTTGGCCACGAAGACCACCCGGATCACATCCCCAATCCGGGACTGTACCCGCTCGTCGTCGACCCCATCATCGGCAACACGCGGTTCTCCAAGGTGTTGATGGACGGGGGCAGCAGCCTCCACATCATGTAATCCTCCACCTTGGAGCTCATGGGGATTGGTTTGGACAAGCTACAGGCCAGCAAGTCACCGTTCCACGGTGTTGCGCCGGGCAAGCGAGTCCAGCCCCTCGGGCAGATCGACCTACCTGTCTGCTTTGGCACACCGAGCAACTTTCGCAAGGAGGTCCTCACCTTCGAGGTGGTGGGGTTTCGGGGAGCGTACCACGCCATCCTTGGCCAGCCCTGCTACGCCAAGTTCATGGCGGTCCTGAACTACACCTACCTGAAGCTCAAGATGCCGGGGCCCAAGGGTGTCATCACGGTGGGCCCGTCGTTCGAGCACGCATTCGAATGCGACGTCGAGTGCGTTGAGCGTGCCGAGGCGCTCATGCATGACGAGGCCCTCATGGCGGACCTGGAGAAGCTAGCCAACGAAGCCCTCGACTCCACCAACAAGCACGCCGACCGCTTCGAGGCCGCGGAGCACACCAAGGCTGTACCCCTCGACCCCAGTGCCCCCAAGGGCAAGGCGCTGAGGGTCAGCTCCACCCTCGACCCAAAATAGGAAGTGGTGCTCGTCGACTTTCTCCGTGCCAATGCTGACATCTTTGCGTGGAGTCCCGCGGACATGCTAGGCATTACGAGGGAAGTCATGGAGCACTCACTTGAGATCCTGCCCAACTCCAAACTGGAATCTCAGCGTCTGCGACGATTTGATGAAGAGAAACACCGGGCGATTGGAGAGGAGCTGCGCAAGCTCTTGGAGGCTGGGTTCATCAAGGAGGTGTTTCATCCAGTATGACTAGCTAACCCTGTACTAGTTAAGAAAAAGAATGGGAAGTGGCGGATGTGCATAGATTACATCGGTTTAAATAAAGCATGTCCCAAAGTTCCTTTTCCTGTGGCACGGATTGATCAAATAGTTGATTCCACCGCGGGGTGTGAGTTGCTATGCTTCCTTGATGCGTATTTTGGCTACCACCAAATCAAGATGAAGGAGTCCGACCAGCTCGCGACCTCCTTTATCACGCCATTTGGTATGTTTTGCTACGTAACGATGCCATTTGGTCTCCGAAATGCCGGGGCGACATACCAGCGATGTATGCTCCATGTCTTCGGGGACCACATCGGGTGGACCGTTGAGGCATACGTCGATGATATCGTAGTAAAATTCAGGAAGACGGACGACCTGGTGAACGATTTGCGCATTGCGTTCGATTGCCTCTGGGCAAACGGGGTTAAGTTAAACCCCAAAAAATGCATCTTCGGGGTGCCGCGTGGCATGCTCTTGGGTTACATTGTCTCCCAGCGAGGCATAGAGCCCAACCCGGAGAAGGTGTCGGCCCTCGGACGGATGGGGCCGATACGCGATCTAAAAGGAGTGCAAAGGGTCCTGGGCTGCCTCGCAGCTCTGAGCCGCTTCATCTCACGTCTCGAAGAGAAGGGCCTACCCCTGTACTGACTTCTGCGGAAGAGCGAGCGCTTCTCCTGGACCACCGAGGCCCAGGAGGCTCTCGACAAGCTGAAGGCAACACTCGCCCACGCTTCGATACTGACCCCGCCCCAGGAAAGCAAACCCCTGTATCTCTACATCACCGCCACGACCCAAGTGGTCAGCGCGGTCATCGTAGTAGAGAGAACAGAGGAGGGCCACGCCCTGCCTGTCCAGAGGCCGGTCTACTACATCAGCGAAGTGTTGTCAGATACCAAGACGTGATACCCCAGATCCAGAAGCTACTCTATGCGGTGGTGCTCGCGCGGCGCAAGCTGCGACACTACTCGTGGCCCATCCTATCACCGTGGTATCTTCTTTGCCTTTGAGGGAGATTGTCCACAATCAGGACTTCTCGGGCAGGATAGCTAAGTGGTCCGTGGAGCTCATGGGTGAAGCCCTCACCTACGCACCACGAAAGGCGATCAAATCGCAGATCTTGGCGGATTTCGTAGCTGAGTGGACCAACATTCAGCTACCCACCCCTCAGATCCAAGCCGAGTGCTGGACCATGTACTTTGATGGTTTAGTGATGAAAACGGGCACAGGCGTGGGCCTGCTCTTTGTTTCGCCCCTTGGAGAGCACATGCGGTACCTGGTGCACTTGCACTTCCCCGCGTCGAACAACATGGCGGAGTACGAGGCCCTCCTCAGCGGCCTGCGCATCACCATCGAGCTCGGCATCAAGCGCCTTGATATCCGGGGAGACTCTCAGCTGGTCATTGACCAGGTGATAAAGAACGCTAGCTACCATGACCAGAAGATGGAGGCGTACTGCGCCACGGTGCGCAAACTCGAGGACAAGTACTTTGGCCTCGAGCTCAATCACATCGCGCGCAAGTACAACGAGGAGGCGGACGAGCTGGCCAAGATTGCTTCGGGGCGGATCACTATCCCCCCGAACGTTTTTTCCCGCGACCTCACCAAGCCCTCTATCGACCTTGACAAACCCGCTGAAGCTTCCGGGAAGGCCTCGAGTGCTGGCCCCTCGAAGGCCACGGGCGCCGAGCCCATGGACGAGGACCCCTCGAACGGGGAACTCAAGACCTCGGACCTCGAAGGGTCCCAGGCGGACGAGGCCGAGGTGATGGAGATCGACGACCTCCGGCCCCGCCGCAGGACTGGCACGCCGAGTACCTTGCCTGGTTAGACCGACGGGAGCTGCCCCCGGATCGAACCGAGGCAAGGCGTATCGCCAGGAAGGCTAAGTCCTTCGTCATCATCAACGGCGAGCTGTACCAACGCAGCGCCTCGGGGATCATACAGTGGTGCATCTCCATCCCTGAGGGTCAGGAGTTGATTCAGGACGTCCACGCAGGCGAATACGACCACCACGCCGCTCTGCGTACCCTCGTAGGCAAAGTGTTCCACTAGCGCTTCTATTGGCCGACGGCGGTCGCCGACGCCAACGAGGTTGTGCACACCTGCGAAGGGTGCCAGTACTACGCGCGGAAAACCCACCTCCCGGCTCACGTGCTGCAAACCATCCCCATCACATGGCCTTTTGCCGTGTGGGGACTAGACATGGTCGGGCCCTTGCGAAAGGCGCCCGGGGGCTTCACCCACATACTGGTGGCCATTGACAAGTTCTCGAAGTGGATCGAGGTCCGTCCCATCAGCAGCCTCAGGTCCGAGCAGGCAGTGTTGTTCTTCACGGACATCGTGCACCGCTTTGGGGTACCCAACTCCATCATAACGGACAACGGCACTCAATTCACCGGCAAAAAGTTCCTAGAATTCTGCGACAGCTACCACATCCGCGTGGATTGGTCGGCTGTAGCACACCCACAGACTAATGGCCAAGTAAAGCGTGCCAACGGCATGATTTTGCAAGGCCTAAAGCCAAGGATCTTCAACAAGCTCAACCAGTTTGGCCGGAAGTGGATTCAAGAGCTGCCGTCGGTCGTCTGGAGCCTCAGGAACACCCCTAGCTGAGCCACGGGTCTCACCCCGTTCTTCCTGGTTTACGGCGCAGAGGCCGTCCTCCCCACGGATCTGGACTACGGGTCCCCGAGGGTCAAATCCTACCAGGAGGGGCAGAACCAGCGAGATCGCGAAGACGCGCTGGACTGCATCGACGAGGCCCGCGACGTGCTGGTCCTGCACTCCGAAAAGTACCAACAATCCCTACGGTGCTACCAAGCGAACAAGGTCCGGCCTCGAGACCTCAACAAGGGGGATTTGGTACTCCGACTTCAACAGAAGAACGAGGGATGCCACAAACTCACGCTGCCGTGGGAGGGGCCGTACATCGTTGTCGAGGTCCTCAAGCCCGGCACATACAAGCTTGCAAACGAAAAGGGCGAAATCTGCCCCAACGCTTGGAACATCCAACAGCTACGTCGCTTTTACCCTTAAGTTCCATGTCGTTTTGTACATATCCAGCACCCAAGTCGGTTGTATATACACTAAGGTTGTGAATAAAGACAAGGGAGACTCGGCTTTCCTCTGAAAACCAAGTCCCCCTCGGGGGCTACTATGGGGGGCACCCCCCCTAAACGGTCCCACTTTTTCACAAAAAACCATTTCTTCTGAAAATGCTAAGCGTGTCGTGCCTCGGAAGCTTAGGCAGATAGAAGCAGGGCGCGAGTACCTAAGAGGTAAAGCCGAACGAGTCTGGGACTGCCTACACCTCCAGCAGCATAAGGCTTCCCTCTCTCACCACTTCACCTTCAGGTTACTCGTGAAAACGGTCGATCCCAGCTAAAATCTGCCTAAGTTACGAGAAAGACGCAATGGCATAAACGAAACAAGTCACACTTAAGTTACATACTTCAAAAGATGATTTGTTTATTTACATGAGCCACCCGGCTCGAATCTCGGCCATGACCTAAGGGCTTCTGCGCCCAGCTACTTTCAGGGCTCGAGGGGACCCGCAGGGGCAGTGTTCGGGAAGAGGTCCTCCTCGAACACGTCGGCGAGATCGGCGGCAGCATCGATAGCAGCAGCGTCGGCCTGGTGCATGGCGTCCTGCACCCCATCATCGTCAAGGCCATCCACGACGATGTACCGTGTGGCCAGCGCTGCGAAGTCGACGATGTAGTGCATCGACACCACACCGAGGGTCTTCTGAACGCCGAGACGGAGAGCACCCTTCACGCGCTCGACGACGCGGCCGCTCAGGGCCCGAAGGTGACTCGCCAGCGAACTCCCTGACAAGCCAGTACCCTCATCGATGTTCTGGCATGCTTCGAGGGCCGCCTACTCCAGGATCTCGAACTCCCGCTGGGACGAGGTGTAGGCCGCCTTGAGCGCTTCTGTCTGTGTCGCAGACTCCCCCAGAGCTTTCCGCAATCCTGGGGCGAGAAAAGGTGAGTCGAGAGCGAATCTCGACGAGCCTGAACAACAAATAAAGGCTCAGGGGCTGCAACTTACCCTCGACCTGCTCCTTCTCCATCTCAAGCTCTGTACGCGCGGAACCAGCCTCTTGCCGCAGCTGCAGGATCGAGGCGTCCTTCTCCCCGGTGGCGGTCCTCAGGGCCTCGACGGTGACGCCCTCCTGAACCAGCGCCCCGATGAGCCGCTCGACTTCAGCCTCCCGAAGAGCGTGGTCCTGGTCCCCTCGAGGGCGGCGCGCTCCTGCTGGAGCTGGGACTGCACCTCCTCCCGCACCGCACGCTCACGCTGAAGGGCGGACCTGGCATCCTCAAGCGTCGCGCGCTCTTGCTGGAGCTAGGTCTGCGCCTCCTCACGAGTGGTACGCTCCTGCTGGAGCTGACCCTCCATCCCGGTGAGTGCCTCGGCCTTCTCCTGCAGAGCAGCGCCCAGCTTCTCGACCTCCTTGGTCTTCTGCTCGGTCTGAGTCTGCCAGGACCTCGCTCCCTTGAGGGTTGCGCGGTCCTGCTGGGGTTGGGTTTGCGCCTCGGTGAGGGTCGTCTCCTTCTACGACAGCGCGGCCTGGACCTCAGCAAGCGCCTCACGCGCCTTTCGCAGCTCCTCGTTCGCCGCCGTCAGTGCCTCCTCCTTCCCTTGGAGCGCCGCCTTCATCTCCTTGACCACCTTGGCCTTCTGCGCTGCCACGGACCGCTGGTCGTTACGTGCATCCTCCATGCGGATGAGGTTGTACTCGAGCCAGCCGTTATCCGTCCGCAGGGCCTCCACCATCGCGTCCAGGCCCTCGTACTGTGTCTGGTACCAGTCGAGGCTGGAGCTCAGCTCGGCAATGCGAGCGAACCTCTCGCCCGCCTGGCCCTACAACTCCTGTGGATGGCGAAGGGAGAATGAAGAACAAAAATCAAACAAAAAAACACACAAATAAGGGAAAGGAGAACGAGCGACACTCGAATAAGCGTGCTCACCTGAAAGACCTGGAGCGATCTGCCCTCGTGGATTTGGAGCGCATCAGCCAGGGCGGCCTGAAGGGAGGCACCAAGGGCGCCGAACTCCCGCCACAGCGCCCTCTCTGACCTCGCCTCCTTAACTAGGCTCCGCGGCACTCCGGGAAGACGGAGCCTCTGCTCGCACTACGGCACACTAGTGCTGGACGATGGGACCGCGACGCCGGATGTCGATGCCCCAGCACCGGACGCCGGCACCTGTGACATCACGCAGCCATCGGACCGCAGCACCAGCACCTCGGGCGCGGGCCCGGGGGCTGGCGCGGCCACCACCCCCACCCGACCCCCACCGGGGGTCGAATCACCGTCAGTAGGGGCCTTGGCCATTCCGCGGCCCTCTGCTCCCTGACCTGCGGTGCGGGCCTGCTCTCGCCCCGCTGGGTTCCGCGGGTCACCGCTGCCCGTAGGGCTTCTGCCGCCGCCTACTCTCGCTGTTGCGGCCCCGAGGCCGCGGACACGACTCGCGACGCCTCGCCCGTCGTCGCTGTACCCGCCGTCGCCCGTGACGTCCTCGTTGAGCAGGGCCTCGTCATGCGCGACGTGTCTTGCGCCCCCACCTTTAGCGCCTTGACAGGCGCGAGGCCAGGGACAGTGGGCGCCATCCTGACAACGGAAGGGAGGAAAAATGGTCAACCCAATTCATGACATCAAGAACACGGAGAGCAAAATGCGACTCATCTTACGCCGGAGAGGCCCCGCTTGCGCTTCCTCGAGGGCTCTGGGGGCGCCTCCCCAGACCCAGCCAGCACCGTCGATGGTGCCCCCGTGACAAGGGGCACCATGTCCGCCCCACGGGCTGGCTCCGTGAGAACCCCCTCGACCCCCGGCGATGGGGGCGGCGTGGCCTCCCACCTATCAGAGATGGTCCGCTCCCCCTCGCTCTCCTCCTCGTCCGAAGACATGTTCACCGGCTCCGGCGGGGGGACAGACCCTACTGCTCCCGTACCAGGTACTCCTCGTTGTGCCTGTTGAGGCGCTCCTGCCTCCTCGCCTTCTTCTCCTTCGCCTGGTCCGCCAGGCCCTTCTCCCTTTGCTGCCTGGCACGGTTAGCAGTATGCGACTGGGGCGTCGGCGGATCCGAGGTGGGGATGTTGATGTGCACCCCTTGTCGCTCGCAATCGCTGTCAGATCGAGCACGGGGATAAAATAGACAAAGATGAAGAATCGAGTCTCACCAGGTCAGTGTCCAGGAGCATCACGAATGACCACTGGTCGTCGTCGCTGTGCAGCACCACCTTGAGGTTCACTGCGCGCCTTGCCCTCGTGGCCGCATAAGCCTGGGAGAGCGGCTCCTCCAGCAACCGCGAGCGCACCAGGGCCGCAGGATCGGCGTCGCTCCTCATCCCGAAGAGGGGGAGTTCCCTCTCCATGAGAGGGATCACCCACCGGAGGTGGAAGTTGGCGATGATGGACGCCACGGTCAGCCCGGCGTTCGCCAACTGGCGCAGGGCGTCGGTGAGAGGCTCGAGCCTCGCTTGTCTCGATGCGGGCGACACCCCGTGCGCCCACGATGTCGGCCTCTCCTTCAGCACCTTCCCGGTGTATGGCGGGAGCCCGGCACCGTCATTGCGTAGGTAAAACCAACCCTTCTCCCTGTTGGTGTTGTTCGTCGTCATCGAACAAAGCAAGTACAACTCCTTCCGGGAGTTGCGCGCTGCGAATGTGAGGCCGCCGGCGCGCACGGCCCGGCGCATCCTCTTCTCCCCCGCGGCGAGCGTGTGGAGCTCACCTCGGAAGAGGTGGATCCACAGGTTCCAGTGCGTCAGGATTCCCAGAAACCCTTCACAGACGGCGACGAAGGAAGCCGCCTGTGAGATGGCATTGGGGGCGAAATTGTGAAGCTCCACCCCGTACTGGTAGCACAACCCCCGCATGAACTTGCTCGTGGGGGCGTTGAATCCACGCTCGTGCAGCCGCATGAAGCTCATGATGTAGCCCGGTGGCGGGGACGGCTCCCGGTGCGACGCCGGCGGATGATCCACGCCGGGTTCGCCTCATCGCCGGCCGGCGCCAGCTGACCGCCGGTGACTAGCCCCTCCATGGATTGCAGGTCCACCAACGATCGGGGCCACGGGTGGGCATCCAGCACTCTGACCGCAGACATGGTGGAGGCGGGGGGAGTGCTGGGAGATGGGGTGGGACGGGTGTGTGCGAGGAGATTCAGAGCGGAGGAGCGCGCAGCGATAAGGAAGGCGAAGTGGAAGGTGCGGTTGCAAATGGCAAAGGTAAGGAGCTCCCTCCGCGCCCCCTGCTTTTATAAGAGTAGGAAGGGGCAGAGCGTCCAGGGGCACGGCGGACAGTGGCAGTTAATGCGGTGGGTGCCGTCCGTCACTGATGGCAGGGCCCCACCGCCCCAAAATCGCCGCACGCGCACGCGTGCGCCATAATTACTGCGCTGTAATCCGAGGGACGCCGTGTCCCGCCTCATCACCATCGCACATCACCCACCTCGTGCTACCTAAAAAGGCGCACCCACCTCGCCTGCCCCGTGCCACGTCAGCCACGACCGGGTAGGCGTGGCAGCCAACCGTCCTGCGGACGAATTTCAAACGCCAGGGGTTTCCTTCTCGTATAAGGAAAACCCCAGGTAACCTCGAGCCGGGGATTCGAGGCCTGACCCCTCGAAGGGATACAACGGGCACCCCGAAATAGGTTGAGGCCACGGTCTATGAATGCACCCTCGGGGACGAACTCGAGGAAGCCCAGGGTTCAGGCCCGCAAGGCACTACTGATCAGCGGCTCGAGGCCCAGCCCGCTGAGGGTACGACGGGCATCGCAGATGCCCCTCGACTTGGGGGTATACTGATCAGTGGTTTGAAGCTCGGCTCGATGACGGATCGACGAGCACCACAGATCCGCCAAGATGGGAGGGCCCGACGCCCCCCGCAAACGCCCTACGGATCAGAGGTACGAGGCTTGACCCTCGACGGGTTCGAACAGGCGCCTCAGATCGACAGAGTCAGGAACGATCAGGGCGCGCGTGATCGAGCTTGTCCCCGAATGCGGAGTTCGGGGGCGCCCCACATATCGTGTTCAAGGCCGGGACAGAGGCAGCCAATCGAGGGATCCCATCGAGGGACTGCTTCCGCGCCCTCGGCCCCTATCGAACGGGACCGAGCCCTGCTTGGCAAACCTTTGCAAGCGCTTACATGGACGTGTCTCCGGACCACGAGCCAACCCCTATTGAACGGGGCACGGACGCCCACTTGAACTATCCGTTAACAGCTCACCGAGGCAACCGTTGCTCGCCGCCCGCTCGAGGGTAGCACGGTTTGCCTCACCCCTCTACCCTGCGGAAGGGCAACGAGGGTCGTAATAACAAAGCCGAGAGTCATCACCTGATCGCCCCTGATTAGGCCAGGGCTCGGGGGCTCCTCGCACCATGACCACACTAATGATCGCCACATCAACCTACCTTGGGTTGCGTCCCCGAACACGGTCCGCCTACTTGGAGCATCTTGGGTCGACACGATGCCTCCCCACCTGCGTGGATTGCCGATGCCGGCTGAAATACCGTCGAAGCTGGCTGAAACAAACGCAAGGCGAGCCACGTTACCCTACGTATTCAACCCCTGCATTAGTGCACGCACTCCTGCAAGGCTTCGGGGGCATACACCCGCGGGTGCGCTAGCGTGCCCCCACAGGAAAGCATGCACGATTAAAAGGGATGAGACTTGCACACAGCACCCGAGAGCGACATCCTTTGCCGGATCGGTCCCCTTTCCAGCAAAGGCTCGGGGGCTACTATCGGGGACGGTCATTAGGGGTCCCCTAACTAAGGGGATAATCACCCTCGTTAAACGCAAAACTGCCCAAGGACTATTCCCTAAACCCCGGTCACGGGACATCTCGGGCCCACAGCCTGCTACGGCCCAGCAGTAGCCTACACCGAGGAGGCCCGCTCGACTGCCTCGCTCGAGGGCTCCGGTCCCTCGAGCGGGTTTCCGCCTCGCTCGAGGGCTCTGGCCCCTTGAGCGGATTTCCACCTCGCTCGAGGGGCTCGGCCCTCCTCGAGCGGACAGCCGTCTCCACTCCGCCCGGCCGCGACATTAAATGACCGGCCCCACGGCGGGGCACTGAAGTCAACGGTGAATCTTCCCCTCCATACCGCGTGACTGACACGGTCAGAGCACCTGACACCGCCACAGTGCGGCCTAACCCGCCACTGTGCAGCCATCCCTGGCACTGTGCGGGCACAGCGCGGTCCTGTGCGGATAGGCAGGTGTCATTCCATGACACTGTGCCACCTGCTCCCGTCCTCCCCTGCGGCAAGACCCTCGAAAGGGCATGGGGACGCCCTCGAAATATGTACAGGCGGTGAGCAGGCATGCGCTTCAGCTGACACCACCGTACGAGCGGCGTGCGCCGCGTCTTCTCCGCCAACTCCGGCGCTACGCGACCATCCTGGGCGCTGTGCGGCCATCCCCGGCACTGTGCCGCCACTCCTGCCCCTGTGCGACAGGTCGTGCAGCACTATGCGGATAGGCCGGTGACGTGCTGTGGCCCCGCACCACCAACTCCGGTCCTTCCCCCGGCAGCTAGGCCCTCGATTCAGCCGGGGCAGGCCCTCGAAGTCAAGGCAGGACGGGTCACAGTGACCTCCATGCCGCCCGCAGAAGCCGAAAGGTGCTACCAACTCGCGCCAAGAACCATGACGTGCGGGGACAAGACCGCCGGCTCCATACCTGTTAGCACATAGCCACTATGTCGGCTGCTGTGCGACATCATTGTAACTGCCCTCCCTTGGCCTATAAAAGGGAGAGACAGAGCCCCCTGCGCGGGGAGGACACTCACTCACCCGCACACAACACGCCACCCCGCTCTAGATATTGGCACTTGCCTCAATCACCTTAGTTGGGACTTGGGGGGATTTCCTCCTCTCCAGCCTTGCTTGTAGCCCCCCACTACAGGCACCCCCGGTGCATGCTAATACAGTGCGCAAGCACACCCTGCTGGACGTACGGCCGCATGGCCGGAACCAGGATAAACCCCGCGTCACCTTAGCATTGCACCGCCCATCAAGGAGCTGATCTCAGCGCAAATCACTAGTTGGTGCCAGTGCTAATCCGGACACCGACACCAGGTTTGAGGCCCTGAGGGAGGACAACATGAAGAAGTGGAGCCGCCACCGCGTCCTGGCTAGAAACGAGGGATGGATGTAGATGGTGTGAGCGAGCCGCGCCAGTGGAAGATCAATGTTGTTATGTTATCTATGATGTTAATTAGTATCTTTAGATTTCGTAGGAACATTGCCTTTTGTATGTAATTGTGATGTTAATTAGTAACTTTACATTTTTATGAAACGTGGTCTCATGTTTGTCCGGCCTGTTCATGTTTCGTAGACAAGAACATCCACCCCTATTGTACCTACATGATTGTGATTTTGGTTATCGTTTGTTTGTTGATCAATCCCCTAGTTTCTGCTTTGTTTCCCTGACCATCTCTCTTCCTTGTCTCCCTATAAATGTTATCCTATTTTAGCTCTCTGTCATAAACTATGAAATCCTAGATCAGTTTTGCCCAAAATCAAAAGAAGCATCTTTTACAGGACCGGAAATATTTGTCCTTTCTGAACATTTTTCCTAGACCCAAACATCCGGTCTCTTATTGCCAAACATCTGATCTGTTAATGCATCCCAAACCCAAACATCCGGTTTAATGGTAGTGAAATAGTTTATCTCTACATGTTGAAGTGCTTGTAAATATAGTTTGCTCCAAATTCACTAAGATTACAAATCTACATAGTTCTTTCCTTTGCAAAAGACTGTTACATTATTAGAGATCACGGCGCCTCCTTGCATTAGCGTGATACAACTCCAGAAGAGACACCTCACCTTTCCCTCAAACTGAGATCTATTAATATACTGGACTCTCCCAACTCCCTCCATTGCCTTGTCTCAAACTCTCTTCATCCAGAAAACCACAACCATCATGCCTTCTTATCCGATTCGACTGCCCACCTCCCCCTTCCCTTCCAACCCCTCCTCCGTCGGGACACCGCCCGACTCCCCCCAACCAAGCACATGCGAGCCATCCGAGCCCTCCTCTAGTGAAACTGATGTAGAAGACATGGAAAAGCAAGAGAGCGAGCACAGCGAGGATGAGTACGACTACATGGAAGAGGATGAAGATGAAGATGAAGGTGAAGAGGAAGCAGAAGAGGACGAGGATGAGGTAAAGACGTGAGGGGCTTTGAGAAGAAGCGATTGGCGGCCAAGAAGAGGAAGTTGGTGGAAGCCAAGAAGAGGAATCTTTAGACAGAGGCATTTGTGCGGCAACTTCTGAAGGATGACAAGGCCGGTAAGCTTGATTCGTTCAAGGACATTCTATCAGCGAAGAAGAAGGGTGCGGAGGAGGAGGAGGTGGTGGACTCGAAGATGACCAAGAAGGAGATGGACATCGGCGCTGGTCCTTCAAATGTCAGCCCCGCCAATCCCGGTCTCGTGGCTCCCCAGCCATTGAAGCTCCTGCGACGCCAGAGTCGTCGGGGAACTCCTTGGAGGGGCCGACGTAGATTACTCAGATTTGGGTATTCTTTTCATGTTCATATAGGTGGTCTTTTGGATGGAAAGATCAATGGTATGTTTTCTTTGGGATGGAAAGATCGATCCCCTGTTTTCCTGCTTTGTGAACCTTTTAGTCGTAGGAAAATCCCCTGTATCCCCTGTTATGCATGAAGAACATTGGTGTTCTTCTTTTCCATGATCACCTTCCTTGCTTTATAGGTTTTCCCTAGTCATGATGCGTTGTCATAGTCTGAGATGTAATGTCTTGTCATGTGATATTTTATTCTTATCCCACCGCTCCGCATTGCAAGATACACACGTAAATTGAGGACCAGGTGTGTCTGAGGACCAGTGGAGGGTTGCTCCTTAGTGATGAGTGATTGACAACATTGTGTGGACTGATGCTTGGCTAAGTGTGCAGTTATAGGTTGCGGCTTGACTCGTGTTGGTGCAAGTGAAGAACAAGCGCGAGAGGCCTTAGCTGTGGCGGCCTCTGGGTGATGGAGTGGCAAGTAGGCTTGGTTCAATGGACCCGGTGGCCGATGGGGTCAAGTGCGAGCTGTGCGGTGTAGGACTGGCAGGCTGAAGTCGTGAACATGGGCCGGTGCAAGGTAGCGGTTGGAGCCCGAAGCTTGCACGCGGGGTTTGTTGGTTTGCCCACAAAACCATCGGTGGACGGTTTCTTGGTTTGGGCCTCAAGACCGAGTTCGGAGGCCCGAGGCGACGGAGATGGTGATCCGGGAGCTTCGGGAAGCTTCGAGGCGGAGGGCACGCGGCGTGATCACGGGGTTTGCGTCGAGGTGAAGCGAAGCCGCGGTGGAAGCGTGTCCGTCTGATGAAGTCTTGACCAAAATGCCCCTAAGGGGTTGTATCTTCATTTGAGTTGTAGGGGTAGTGTGGTCATTTACCTCCCTCCGATGGACTTCGTATAAATAGCGGAGAGGTGGATGGCATCTCTCTCTCTTGGACTCTAGGGCTTTCTCCCCCAGTAGATTTCTCTGAACTGCTTCTTTTCCCTCTGGATTCCTTAGGCTAGACTCTTGTACAGACTCTGACCTCTGGATGTATGGAAGCATTCGGCATTGCGGTGATCTCCTAGTCCTCTGTGATTTTCGTGTCATTTTTGGGGCTATTTTTGGGGAGTTTCGTTCTTCGCTCGATTCGAGGATTTGAGGGCGTTTTCCTTCGGATTTCTTTGAGGAGACATTGGGTGGATGCCTTGCGCATCTTTGTGTGTGATCTTGACTCCTCAAACGCCGTGGAGAGCCTTCGATTCGTGAGTTTTTGGCCGGAGTTCAAGTTCTTGGTGGTTGCTTCTGTGTTCCATAATTCTCGGTGATTTAAGGATTTAGAGGTCGAGATTTTTGAGGTATAGCTTCCTTGTGTGACGCTTTTCACCTCCCCAAAATCTTGTCTCAAGAGCTTCAACCGTTTGGGAGATCTGGTGATGAGTTCTTGGAGTTGACCCCCGCGGGTCGGGCGTTTTTGGTTCTGTTCGTGGCTCACGGACAGTCCGCGTGGTGGCCACGGACAGTCCGCGCGGCTAGGGTTCGCCCCGTGTTCTTCGTGATCGTGCGCGTGTTCGTTTTGATCCGTTTCGGCCCAAGGTTTTGGTTGCAAGGGGTTTGGCGGACAGTCCGCGAGGGCTTCAGGGAAGGTCCGCGTGGCCGAGATTTTGGCTGGGGTGCCTTGAGGTTTGTCTGGGGTTTTCAGCGAGGTTGGCGGACAGTCCGCCTAGGCCTCACGGACGGTCCGCGACACTGGCGGACGGTCTGCGTGACCTTTTCGGACGGTCTGAATTTCGGCTTGCATCTCTAGTGGTTCTGTTGATCATTTCGGACAGTCTGGGCCGTACCCGCGGACAGTCCGCCGTACACTAGCGGACAGTCCGCCAGTACCAGCCGGACGGTCCGCACTGGTCGTTTCCAGAATTGACCAACTGCCTTGATTCTTGTCCGGTGCTTCCTCTCTTTGCTCCTAGGCTTGTCGGTTGATCTTCTAGGCTTGTGTGTGCCTTGTGTGGAGCTTCCTTTGTGTGCGCGAGTGCTTGGAGTGGCAATCGGGGTATAGGCCGAGTTCGACCTTTGGGAAGAATTTTTATCGGCTCCCATTCACTCCCCCCCCTCTCTGGTCGCCCTATTCGGTCATTCAATTGGTATCAGAGCCGGTTATGGATCTTCTAGATTCTAACCAGTCTAAGATCCAAAGATGGGTGATTACGGCATGGGGTCGGGTCCTCCGCACTTTGATGGCAAGAATTACCCGATGTGGGAGAGGCGCATGGGAGCGTTTTTGCGAGGGAAGGGAACTCTTATCTGGGAGGTCACTCAGAATCCTCATTATGTCATCACAGATAGTTTTCTACTTCCAGGATCGCGGGACATGTTTGAGGCAAACAACAAGGCCATTGATTACTTGTTCCGTGCTCTCTGTGCCTCGGAGTTTGATCGAGTGTACGGAGAGGATGTGGCCGGAAAGATTTTGCTCAAGTTGAAGAATGCTCATGTTGGCAATACCCAAGTGCAAGCCTGTATGTTTTCCACTTACTGGAGAGAGTACGATAACTTCACTCATCTCCCCGGTGAGTCGACCGATGCTATGTTTCAGCGCTTCACTTGCATAGTCAACAACATGAGGGTCAATGTGACAGTGCTTCCATACACGGATCATGATCAAGCTATCAAGCTTTTGCATGCCCTGGATAGGCCCGTGTGGAGTGCCAAGGTCGAGGCCATTGAGGAGTCGAGCGCGTATGACACGCTGTCGCTGGATGAGCTGTTCTCCAAGCTCAGGTCTTCAGAGGTTGATCGTGGCTTGAGAGCCAAGAGCGAGAGCCCTACTGATCCTCATAGTTTGGCTCTTGTCTCAGGATCGAGGACTAACGCTAACTCTGTTGGCTTTTCTTTGTCTTGTCTTGTGTCCTTGACAGATGAGGACTTTGAGGTGCTAAGCGAGGATGATCTCGCCTTGTTGAGCAAGAGGTTTGGGCGGATGTACGAGAACAGCAAGAATGCAAGGCGGAGCTCGGGGATGTGCTATCGGTGCGGGAAGCACGGGCACTTCATCGCCGAATGCCCAGAAGCCATGGAGATCAAGAACGACTACAAGGGCAAGTCCAAGCACGACTACAACAAGCACCGCTCTCGAAACGACTACAAGGACAAGCACATGGACAAGGGCGAGAGAAGGCACAAGAAGAGTGGTGGCTACAAGAAGAAGACCGCTCGAGCGATGGTGGCCGGAGCGAGCGACATCGACTCGACATCAAGCGATGCTTCTTCCGACTCGAGCAGCGAGGAAGAGCAAGAGAAGCTCAAGGACAAGCGGCACACGGGCAAGAACTTCACCGGCCTGAGCTTCGTCGCACAAGGAGGCTATTGCGGCATGGCGCATTCTAAGAAGGGTGGGAGGCACAGCTCGGACTCGAACTCTGACTCTGAGGAAGAGGTGGGAGGCTTGGAGAACTTTTGGTTGATCGACTCCAGTTGCTCAAGACACATGACTTGAGATCATGGGTGGTTCTCCAGCCTCACCCCGGTGAGTACGAGGGAGTACATCACTTTCGGGGATAATGGGAGAGGACGAGTGCTTGCTGAAGGTATGGTGAAGGTGAGTAGCAAGGTGACCTTAAGAAGTGTGGCCCTGATCAAGTCACTTGGTTTTAACCTATTGTCAGTATCTCAATTACTCGACGAAGGTTTTGAGGTTCGTTTTAAGTCGGGTGCTTCTCGTGTGCTTGATTCTCGAGGTGATCTTGTCTGTACGATCATCCCCAAGGGTCAAATTTTTCGTGCCGACTTTTCCCAGTCTGTTGGTCCTCCTCGATGCTTTGTTCCTGGCGTTTCGGCTGAGCTTTGGAAATGGCATAGGAGGTTGGGACACTTGGGCTTTGAGTTGCTTTCCCGCTTGAGTGGTCTTGATCTTGTCTGAGGATTGCCTAAGTTGAAATTCGAGAAGGATTTAGCTTGTGCTTCTTGTCGACATGGAAAGATGGTTGCCTCTTCTCATGCCCCTCTAACTGCTGTCATGACCGAGCGACCTTGTGAGCTGTTGCACATGGATTTGGTTGGGCCAGCTCGTGTTCGCTCTGCTGGTGGGAAGTGGTATGTTCTTGTGATTGTTGATGATTTTTCGAGGTACTCTTGGGTTCTCTTTTTGGAGGATAAGAGCGAGACGTTTGGCTTTGTACGAGACTTGATCTTGAGGTTGAAGAATGAGAGACATGGTGATGCCATTCGAGCTATACGCAGTGACAATGGTACGGAGTTTAAGAACTCTCATTTTGATACCTTTTGTAGTGATCTTGGTCTTGATCATCAGTACTCTTCTCCATACGTCGCTTGTCAGAATGGCGTTGTGGAGAGGAAGAACCGAACCCTTTGTGAGATGGCCAAGACGATGCTCGATGAGCATAGGACTCCTAGGCGTTTCTGGGCCGAGGCGGTCAATACCGCTTGCTATGTCTCAAATCGCATCTTCCTTCGTGCTTTTAAGAAGAAGACCTATTATGAGCTGATGCATGGCCGACAACCCAAGGTGAGTCACTTTAGAGCTTTTGGTTGCAAGTGTTTCATTCTAAAGAAGGGAAAGTTGGATAAGTTTGAGTCTTGATGTTTGGATGGGATTTTCCTTGGTTATGCGATTCATTCTAGAGCATATCGTGTGCTCAATCTTGACACTAACCGAATCATGGAGACTTGCGAGGTTACCTTCGACGAGACAGCCATGTAGCTCTTCTGCTTTTGAGTATGCAGGTGACGAGGAGATTGGAGCGAGGATCTTTGAGGATGAGAAGGACGGAGATGGAGACGACGACAAGGATGGTGGTGATGCTCCAGAGGCTGATCGTGTACGTGCTACTTCCACTACTACGACGACGATCGAGTACGGACCATCCCCTACACCCACTACGACTGACGCTGTTCGAGTGGAGGCTGCTGCTGAGGGGGAGATTGTGTCTAGGCGAGAGGCTCCTCGACGTGTACAAGTGGATCACCCACCGACGACCATCATTGGTGACCTTCATGAACGCACTACACGGTCGAGGTCAAGGAATACTTCTCATTTCGCTCACTCTTCTTTTGTTGCGTCGTTTGAGCCCAAAGATATTCGACACGCTTTGTCTGATGAGAATTGGGTGAATTCCATGCATGAGGAGTTGGAAAACTTTGAGAGAAACCAAGTCTGGGTGTTAGTCGATCCACCGCCAAATTGTCGTCCCATAGGTACCAAGTGGGTGTGGAAGAACAAAGAGGGTCAGAATGGGATGGTTGTGAGAAACAAGTTGAGGTTGGTGGCGCAGGGGTTCAACCAGAAGGAGGGAATAGAATATGAGGAGACATTTGCTCCTGTGGCCCGTTTGGAGGCAATTAGCTTTTGCCGTGGCTAAAGGGTTCAAGTTGTACCAAATGGATGTCAAGAGTGCTTTCTTGAATGGGGTGATAGAGGAAGAAGTGTATGTGAGGCAACCCCCGGGGTTTGAGAGTGAAAAATACCCACACCGTGTATACAAACTACAGAGAGCGCTCTATGGGTTGAAACAGGCACCTAGAGCTTGGTATGGCATGCTGAGAGGGTTTTTGCTGAGTAAGGGTTTGTGATGGGCACAGTTCATAAGACCCTGTTCCTCCTTAAGCATGGGAATGACCTTTTGATTGTTCAGATATACGTGGATGACATAATCTTTGGTGGCTCTTCTCATGATCTTGTTGCCAGATTTGTAGATGACATGAGGAGGGAATTTGAGATGTCCATGATGGGCGAGCTGCAGTTTTTCTTGGGTCTCCAGATCAAGCAGTGCAAGGACGGGACCTTTGTACATCAGGCAAAGTACACCAGGGACATGGTGAAGAAGTTTGGCATGAATGACTCCAAGCCGCTGACTACCCCAATGAGTACAACTACGGCTTTGGACGCGGACGAGGACGGCGAACCCGTGGACCAGAAGGAGTACCGGAGCATGATCGGCTCCCTCCTCTACTTGACGGCGACGATGCCAGACATACAGTTCAGCGTGTGTCTGTGCGCTCGTTTTCAGGCTTCACCGAGGACTTCACATCGGCAGGTCGTCAAGCGGATCTTCAGGTACTTGAACTACACTCCTGAGTTTGGTCTTTGGTACTCTGCCTCCTCGACACTCAGGCTTCATGGTTTTGCTAATGCGGATTTCGCTGGGTGTCGATTGGACCGCAAGTCCACTTATGGGTGTTGTCAGTTCCTTGGTTCTTCTTTGGTCTCTTGGTCATCTCGCAAGCAATCGAGTGTAGCCCAGTCCACCACCGAGGCTGAGTATGTAGCTGCTGCTAGTTGTTGTTCCCAGCTGCTTTGGATGATCTATACCATGAGGTCCACTTTTCTGTGACAGCACCAGTGCCATAAGCGTAGCCAAAAATCCAGTCCTCCACTCCAAAACGAAACACATAGAAGTGAGATACCACTTCCTGAGAGACAATGTGGAAAAGGGAAACATATCTTTGTCCTATGTCCCTACCCAAGACTAGCTAGCTGACATTTTCACCAAACCGCTTGACCAAGTCACTTTCACTCGCTTGCGGGGTGAGCTTGGGGTGTGCTTTCCTTTCTAGCTGGATCTTGGAGCTCCTCATGTATATATGTGTCATATGTTCATTTTGTTGCATTTCCTTCATGCATTTTACTTTCTGTACAAAACCAGGTAGGATAGCCACCTTTGGATCACTTGAGCTAGGATTGAGCTTCTCTTATATACATTGATCATTGATGTGCTATGGATGAGATATGTGCATGTTGCGTAATTTGTGGATGTAAATGCTATGCTCTTGATGGTTGTGCCATATATGTATGATGAGATAGCATTTTGTTTGTGAAAATGATAAAATTGCCTCTCTCATGAGTAGATGCTTGTCTTTGCTATTTGTGCTCAAATGCTTATATCATGCTCAGTTTGTTCTTGAGGATCATATTCTCTTTGCTTGGGGTCAAAGACCTTTTTGTCATTGTAAATGTATAGCCCTTTTGCTAGCTTGGGGAGGAGCATAAGCTTCTTTTTGCCGCAAAGGCACTTCATGTACCATGTTTAATCTTGAAAATGAAATTGGTGTATGAATTACCTTATGCTTGAAAAATGAGCTCCTAATCATGTTTTATGCTTTGCTTTTCATATCTTGGGTGCTAAACTGTAGCATGTTGTCTACCATGAGAAGTCTCATTTTAAGAAGTAGACACATGGCTCAGTGGCTTTAACATGACTTGAGTAGCTTGTGCGCGTTTATAATGATCTTGTGATGAGAATTTGTGATCTTGCATAAACTTTGAATGATCTAGTGCCTTTGTGTTCAAATTGCCATGGATAGGCTCTTGCTCATGAGATGAATGCTTATTTGTGAAAATATTGCTTAAAATTGCTTTTATCCATGTCACATGCTTATATGTCTCTACCTTCTTGATGGCAATGGGCTAACTACACCATGTCTACTTTGCTTGCTCTATGTCTCATGTGTAGCATTTTGTTGTGCTCTTTGTATATTTGAGAAGCTTGGTAGACTGTATATATGCTTTGACATGCATTTTTCATGAAAACAAGGGGAAGAGTTTCATATACCTTGATTCATGCATTGTCAACAAGGGGGAGAGTTTTGAGAGAAGTTATGCACATTTGGGGAGAATTTTCATGCATTGGGAGCTTTTGTGGAAAATTGGTATGCATTTGTGAGATGTTGCATGTGAGGAGAAAAATTTGAGAAGAAGAGGTTGCATTTGCTCAGGGGGAGTTTGCATGTGTGCAGGGGGAGCTCCTTTGATTTTTCCTGAGTATTGTGCTTTGTGGTGTGCTCCTTGTGAGCTTTGTTTTGTCTCGGCTATGTCGAGCTGTTGCCCTTGTCTTAGGGGGCCGAGACTTGGATTGGCGGGTGATCTTGTTTTCGCTTGTTCTTTGGCTTTGGATCACTTGCTTTGGAGGTTTGTGTTCGTGGTTGTTTTCTTTTCTTTTTCTCTATCATGGTTACTATGGGTGTTGTCAATGCACTCATCAAGGGGGAGATTGAGGACCAGGTGTGTCCAAGGACCAGTGGAGGGTCGCTCCTTAGTGATGAGTGATTGACAATGTTGTGTGGACTGATGCTTGGCTAAGTGTGCAGGTACAGGTTGCGGCTTGACTCGGGTTGGTGCGGGTGAAGAACAAGCGCGAAAGACCTTAGCCGTGGTGGCCTCCGAGTGATGGAGTGGCAAGTAGGCTTGGTTCGATGGACCTGGTGGCCGATAGGGTCAAGTGCGAGCCGTGCGGTGCACAACTAGCGAGCTGAAGTCGTGAACATGGGCCGGTGCAAGGTAGCGGTTGGAGCCCGAAGCTTGCACGTGGGGTTTGTTGGTTTGCCCACAAAACCATCGGTGGACGGTTTCTTGGTTTGGGCCTCGAGACCAAGTCCGGAGGCCCGAGGCGACGGAGACGGTGATCCGGGAGCTTCGGGAAGCTTCGAGGCGGAGGGCACGTGGCGTGATCGCGGGGTTTGCGTCAAGGTGAAGCGAAGCCGCGGTGGAAGCGTGTCCGTCCGATGAAGTCTTGACCAAAATGCCCCTAAGGGGTTGTATCTTCATTTGAGTTGTACGGGTAGCATGGTCATTTACCTCCCTCCGATGGACTTCGTATAAAAAGCGGAGAGGTGGATGGCATCTCTCTCTCTTGGACTCTAGGGCTTTCTCCCCCGGTAGCTTTCTCTGAACTGCTTCTTTTCCCTCTGGATTCCTTAGGCTAAACTCTTGTACAGACTCTGACCTCTGGATGTATGGAAGCATTCGGCGTTGCGGTGATCTCCTAGTCCTCTGTGATTTTCGTGTCATTTTTGGGGCTATTTTTGGGGAGTTTCGTTCTTCGCTCGATTCGGGGATTTGAGGGCGTTTTCCATCGGATTTCTTTGACGAGATCATGGGTGGATGCCTTGCGCATCTTTGTGTGTGATCTTGACTCCTCAAACGCCGTGGAGAGCCTTCGATTCGTGAGTTTTTGGCCGGAGTCAAGTTCTTGGTGGTTGCTTGTGTGATCCGCGATTCCCGGTGATTTAGGGAGTTAGAGGTCGAGATTTTTGGGGTATAGCATCCTTGTGTGACGCTTTTCACCTCCCCCAAAATCTTGTCTCAAGAGCTTCAACCGTTTGGGAGATCCGGTGATGAGTTCTTGGAGTTGACCCCCGCGGGTCGGGCGTTTTTGGTTCTGTTCGTTGCTCGCGAACAGTCCGCGTGGTGGCCACGGACGGTCCGCGCGGCTAGGGTTCGTCCTGTGTTCTTCGTGTTCATGCGTGTGTTCGTTTCGATCCGTTTCGGCCATAGGTTTTGGTTGCAAGGGGTTTGGCGGACAGTCCGCGAGGGCTTCACGGACGGTCCGCGCGGCCGAGATTTTGTCTGGGGTGCCTTGAGGTTTGTCTAGGGTTTTCAGCGAGGTTGGCGGATAGTCCGCCTAGGCCTCACGGACGGTCCGCGACACTGGCGGACGGTCCGCGTGACCTTTTCGGACGGTCCGAATTTCGGCTTGCATCTCTAGTGGTTCTGTTGATCATTTCGGATAGTCCGGGCCGTACCCGCGGACAGTCCGCCGTACACTAGCGGACAGTCCGCCAGTACCAGCCGGAGTGCTTGGAGTGGCAATCGGGGTATAGGCCGAGTTCGACCTTTGGGAAGAATTTTTATCGGCTCCCATTCACTCCCCCCCCTCTCTGGTGGCCCTATTCGGTCCTTCATAAATGATGATTGATTTTACCAATTTACCATTTGACCAAATTCACCGTTTTGCCAAGAATATACACAACGTAAATGATGGTCACCTTGCCCAAATTATTCAACTTAAATGTGCACATACACGATACATCCCCATGGACCCACACTTGTATAGTGACACTGGCACAGGCACGTGCGCACACACACACCCAGCAATGAAACCTTTGGACTTGGCAATGAGGAGACAACAAACATAGTCATGGAGATGGATATGGCATACGCCTATTCCGCCATACCTAATGCACGACGAAATGTAGCATAACGAGCATCCGTGCAGAGATATTCCTCCAATGCACGATGCCTACCCCTCGACTTCATGGTACGTCCCGAGCGACCAATGTCAGAAGCATGCTGCAGGATGTCACGAAAACCCCACTGTCGGTGGGCAACATTGCAGTAAGGGCACACACAGCGGCCATGGCGAAGCACACGAGTGTAACCCTGCTCCTGCAGCCAAGCCAAGGCATATTTCTTCATCTCCTCCGTTTCTTCCTCGTCCACTTCATCCATGTCGTACAGATCATATGGATCCATGTATGCTGGCTGCTGCGGAGGTGGCACAGCATGGAAGTTGGTGGTTCCTCCGACACACAATCGCCAAAAAAGTAAACATGACAAGCACTGACCACAAACAATGATGGTAACCTATAAAAACACTACACGGAATCTAAGAGGTCACCTCTTTTCACAGCGTGCAGAACCAAATAGAGGTCTGCTAGCACAATGCGTGGAGGATGAAGAGGCGATGAGCAAGGCCTTGGGGGCACGCCTATTCATCGAACCATGACCGATCATAAACCAGCATGCACCTCGTGGCCGAACATGCCTCACGGGATTAAAGTAGTCATGAAAATATGTGGGATGCTCGGAATAGCAGGCCTACACTACTCAGGAATCATGTCACAAGTATAGGGTGGAATGTGTAGGCTTTTTCACCGGGAGGCATGCGAAATATTTGGTGGGTACATTAGTGTGCTTTTGTCCGGATAAGAATGCAGAAGGAAGATCCTTATATCCGCATGACTTAAAAAAATAGACGTGTAGGCATTATAGTGGGAGAACCAATTGTTAAGCTTTGTGATCTGCAAATGGAAACACACCTAGCTTCATTGAAGTGTGGCCCTCTTCCAGATATTCGTCTCCCGCCCATATTGTACGCCACCAAAATCCCACCCAAACTCGCTGACAATATGGGGCCGCACTTGCACGGCCCCTCTTGTCAGTGGCCCCGAAGCAAGTGTAGTTTACCAAATTTTCATTTCGCGGTAAGCAAATGTAAAGTGGGATTTTCAAATTCTGTGTTCCCTCACCTCCCCCAAACAATAAATATTCTACTCCATTGCTACCATGTTGCGCCACTAAACTCCTGCCTTCTATTTCCAGAAAGCATCACTCTGCTCAACTAGATCTGTGGTGGCGGTCCGACCTCGCCGTCACCGATGGAGGGGGAGGGGTATCTCAGCGAGATGGTGGGCGGCAGATATCCGTGTCCCACTTGTGTCTGCTGTGCTGGCCAAGCTGAGTAGTTGAGCGAGGATGCGGCGCAAGCACCGACTCCCAATGCCCCCTCAATCCATGGGCCCCTGAATCTTGGTGCTTCACAAGTGAGAATCTCATTTCCTTTTCTCTCCAAACCCTGGGAGTATTTTCATTGGCTTAGAAAGTAAATTGCTTCGTGTATTGTATTAGGTCTGAGATTCTTCTCTTACTTTTGCCGCTCTAGATGCAATCACTGATTTGTAACACAAGTTAATCGATGAGCCATGCTTAGAAAGTAAATTGCTTTGTGTATTGTGTTAGATTTGAGATTCTTCTCTTACCTAGGCCGCTCTAGATCCAGTCACTGATTTGTAACACAAGTTAATCGATCAACCATGCTTAGAAAGTAAATTGCTTTGTGTATTGTGTTAGATTTGAGATTCTTCTCTTACATTGGCCGCTCTAGATCCAATTACTGATTGGTAACACAACTTAATCAATGAGTCATGCTTAGAAAGTAATTTTGCTTTGTTTATTGTGTTAGATTTGAGATCCTTCTCTTACCTTGACCGCTCTAGATCTAGTTCTTGATTTGTAACACAAGTTAGGAGCGGGCCATTAGTTCTCATATGTTGTTTCATGAACTTATTTTTTAATTTCTAAGCATCAATTTGTAGATGGTCAATACTACTTGCAATTGACAGCTGAACAGTGTCTAGATCTATCTGCAAGTCTACTAATGGTCACGGTACACCCTGTTCCAGATATCTAAGGCAACTAACCTAATACTTATTGTGCAGGGTTGAGCATCCCGCTCCTGCATTGCTGAGATTCAATCACATGTCGTGGTATGTAACAGAACGCATGATTATCCTGCTACTTTATTCTTCGTGAGATGGCCAGGACGATGCTCGATGAGCATAGGACTCCTAGGCGTTTCTGGGCCGAGGCGGTCAATACCGCTTGCTATGTCTCAAATCGCATCTTCCTTCGTGCTTTTAAGAAGAAGACCTATTATGAGCTGATGCATGGCCGACAACCCAAGGTGAGTCACTTTAGAGCTTTTGGTTGCAAGTGTTTCATTCTAAAGAAGGGAAAGTTGGATAAGTTTGAGTCTCGATGTTTGGATGGGATTTTCCTTGGTTATGCGATTCATTCTAGAGCATATCGTGTGCTCAATCTTGACACTAACCGAATCATGGAGACTTGCGAGGTTACCTTCGACGAGACACAGCCATGTAGCTCTTCTGCTTTTGAGTATGCAGGTGACGAGGAGATTGGAGCGAGGATCTTTGAGGATGAGAAGGACGGAGATGGAGACGACGACAAGGATGGTGGTGATGCTCCAGAGGCTGATCGTGTACGTGCTACTTCCACTACTACGACGACGATCGAGCACGGACCATCCCCTACACCCACTACGACTGACGCTGTTCGAGTGGAGGCTGCTGCTGAGGGGGAGATTGTGTCTAGGCGAGAGGCTCCTCGACGTGTACAAGTGGATCACCCACCGACGACCATCATTGGTGACCTTCATGAACGCACTACACGGTCGAGGTCAAGGAATACTTCTCATTTCGCTCACTCTTCTTTTGTTGCGTCGTTTGAGCCCAAAGATATTCGACACGCTTTGTCTGATGAGAATTGGGTGAATTCCATGCATGAGGAGTTGGAAAACTTTGAGAGAAACCAAGTCTGGGTGTTAGTCGATCCACCGCTAAATTGTCGTCCCATAGGTACCAAGTGGGTGTGGAAGAACAAAGAGGGTCAGAATGGGATGGTTGTGAGAAACAAGTTGAGGTTGGTGGCGCAGGGGTTCAACCAGAAGGAGGGAATAGAATATGAGGAGACATTTGCTCCTGTGGCCCGTTTGGAGGCAATTAGCCTTTGCCGTGGCTAAAGGGTTCAAGTTGTACCAAATGAATGTCAAGAGTGCTTTCTTGAATGGGGTGATAGAGGAAGAAGTGTATGTGAGGCAACCCCCGGGGTTTGAGAGTGAAAAATACCCACACCGCGTATACAAACTCCAGAGAGCGCTCTATGGGTTGAAACAGGCACCTAGAGCTTGGTATGGCATGCTGAGAGGGTTTTTGCTGAGTAAGGGGTTTGTGATGGGCACAGTTCATAAGACCCTGTTCCTCCTTAAGTATGGGAATGACCTTTTGATTGTTCAGATATACGTGGATGACATAATCTTTGGTGGCTCTTCTCATGATCTTGTTGCCAGATTTGCAGATGACATGAGGAGGGAATTTGAGATGTCCATGATGGCGAGCTGCAGTTTTTCTTGGGTCTCCAGATCAAGCAGTGCAAGGATGGGACCTTTGTACATCAGGCAAAGTACACCAGGGACATGGTGAAGAAGTTTGGCATGAATGACTCCAAGCCGCTGACTACCCCAATGAGTACTACTACGGCTTTGGACGCGGACGAGGACGGCGAACCCGTGGACCAGAAGGAGTACCGGAGCATGATCGGCTCCCTCCTCTACTTGACGGTGACGATGCCAGACATACAGTTCAGCGTGTGTCTGTGCGCTCGTTTTCAGACTTCACCGAGGACTTCACATCGGCAGGTCGTCAAGCGGATCTTCAGGTACTTGAACTACACTCCTGAGTTTGGTCTTTGGTACTCTGCCTCCTCGACACTCAGGCTTCATGGTTTTTCTAATGCGGATTTCGCTGGGTGTCGATTGGACCGCAAGTCCACTTATGGGTGTTGTCAGTTCCTTGGTTCTTCTTTGGTCTCTTGGTCATCTCGCAAGCAATCGAGTGTAGCCCAGTCCACCCCCGAGGCTGAGTATGTAGCTGCTGCTAGTTGTTGTTCCCAGCTGCTTTGGATGATCTATACCATGAGGTTCCACTTTTCTGTGACAGCACCAGTGCCATAAGCGTAGCCAAAAATTCAGTCCTCCACTCCAAAACGAAACACATAGAAGTGAGATACCACTTCCTGAGAGACAATGTGGAAAAGGGAAACATATCTTTGTCCTATGTCCCTACCCAAGACTAGCTAGCTGACATTTTCACCAAACCGCTTGACCAAGTCACTTTCACTCGCTTGCGGGGTGAGCTTGGGGTGTACTTTCCTTTCTAGCTGGATCTTGGAGCTCCTCATGTATATATGTGTCATATGTTCATTTTGTTGCATTTCCTTCATGCATTTTACTTTCTGTACAAAACCAGGTAGGATAGCCATCTTTGGATCACTTGAGCTAGGATGGAGCTTCTCTTATATACATTGATCATTGATGTGCTATGGATGAGATATGTGCATGTTGCGTAATTTGTGGATGTAAATGCTATGCTCTTGATGGCTGTGCCATATATGTATGATGAGATAGCATTTTATTTGTGAAAATGATAAAATTGCCTCTCTCATGAGTAGATGCTTGTCTTTGCTATTTGTGCTCAAATGCTTATATCATGCTCAGTTTGTGCTTGAGGATCATATTCTCTTTGCTTGGGGTCAAAGACCTTTTTGTCATTGTAAATGTTTAGCCCTTTTGCTAGCTTGGGGAGGAGCATAAGCTTCTTTTTGCCGCAAAGGCACTTCATGTACCATGTTTAATCTTGAAAATGAAATTGGTGTATGAATTGCCTTATGCTTGAAAAATGAGCTCCTAATCATGTTTTATGCTTTGCTTTTCATATCTTGGGTGCTAAACCATAGCATGTTGTCCACCATGAGAAGTCTCATTTTAAGAAGTAGACACATGGCTCAGTGGCTTTAACATGACTTGAGTAGCTTGTGCGCGTTTATAATGATCTTGTGATGAGAATTTGTGATCTTGCATAAACTTTGAATGATCTAGTGCCTTTGTGTTCAAATTGCCATGGATAGGCTCTTGCTCATGAGATGAATGCTTATTTGTGAAAATATTGCTTAAAATTGCTTTTATCCATGTCACATGCTTATATGTCTCTACCTTCTTGATGGCAATGGGCTAACTACACCATGTCTACTTTGCTTGCTCTATGTCTCATGTGTAGCATTTTGTTGTGCTCTTTGTATATTTGAGAAGCTTGGTAGACTGTATATATGCTTTGACATGCATTTTTCATGAAAACAAGGGGAAGAGTTTCATATACCTTGATTCATGCATTGTCAACAAGGGGGAGAGTTTTGAGAGAAGTTATGCACATTTGGGGAGAATTTTCATGCATTGGGAGCTTTTGTGGAAAATTGGTATGCATTTGTGAGATGTTGCATGTGAGGAGAAAAATTTGAGAAGAAGAGGTTGCATTTGCTCAGGGTCAGTTTGCATGTGTGCAGGGGGAGCTCCTTTGATTTTTCCTGAGTATTGTGCTTTGTGGTGTGCTCCTTGTGAGCTTTGTTTTGTCTCGGCTATGTCGAACTGTTGCCCTTGTCTTAGGGGGCCGAGACTTGGATTGGCGGGTGATCTTGTTTTCGCTTGTTCTTTGGCTTTGGATCACTTGCTTTGGAGGTTTGTGTTCGTGGTTGTTTTCTTTTCTTTTTCTCTATCATGGTTACTATGGGTGTTGTCAATGCACTCATCAAGGGGGAGATTGAGGACCAGGTGTCTCCAAGGACCAGTGGAGGGTCGCTCCTTAGTGATGAGTGATTGACAATGTTGTGTGGACTGATGCTTGGCTAAGTGTGCAGGTACAGGTTGCGGCTTGACTCGGGTCGGTGCGGGTGAAGAACAAGCGCGAAAGACCTTAGCCGTGGTGGCCTCCGAGTGATGGAGTGGCAAGTAGGCTTGGTTCGATGGACCTGGTGGCCGATAGGGTCAAGTGCGAGCCGTGCGGTGCACAACTGGCGAGCTGAAGTCGTGAACATGGGCCGGTGCAAGGTAGCGGTTGGAGCCCGAAGCTTGCACGTGGGGTTTGTTGGTTTGCCCACAAAACCATCGGTGGACGGTTTCTTGGTTTGGGCCTCGAGACCAAGTCCGGAGGCCCGAGGCGACGGAGACGGTGATCCGGGAGCTTCATGAAGCTTCGAGGCGGAGGGCACGTGGCGTGATCGCGGGGTTTGCGTCGAGGTGAAGCGAAGCCGCGGTGGAAGCGTGTCCGTCCGATGAAGTCTTGACCAAAATGCCCCTAAGGGGTTGTATCTTCATTTGAGTTGTACGGGTAGCATGGTCATTTACCTCCCTCCGATGGACTTCGTATAAAAAGCGGAGAGGTGGATGGCATCTCTCTCTCTTGGACTCTAGGGCTTTCTCCCCCGGTAGATTTCTCTGAACTGCTTCTTTTCCCTCTGGATTCCTTAGGCTAGACTCTTGTACAGACTCTGACCTCTGGATGTATGGAAGCATTCGGCGTTGCGGTGATCTCCTAATCCTCTGTGATTTTCGTGTCATTTTTGGGGCTATTTTTGGGGAGTTTCGTTCTTCGCTCGATTCGGGGATTTGAGGGCGTTTTCCATCGGATTTCTTTGACGAGATCATGGGTGGATGCCTTGCGCATCTTTGTGTGTGATCTTGACTCCTCAAACGTCGTGGAGAGCCTTCGATTCGTGAGTTTTTGGCCGGAGTCAAGTTTTGGTGGTTGCTTGTGTGATCCGCGATTCCCAGTGATTTAGGGAGTTAGAGGTCGAGATTTTTGGGGTATAGCATCCTTGTGTGACGCTTTTCACCTCCCCCAAAATCTTGTCTCAAGAGCTTCAACCGTTTGGGAGATCCGGTGATGCGTTCTTGGAGTTGACCCCCGCGGGTCGGGCGTTTTTGGTTCTGTTCGTTGCTCGCGAACAGTCCGCGTGGTGGCCACGGATGGTCCGCGCGGCTAGGGTTCGTCCTGTGTTCTTCGTGTTCATGCGCGTGTTCGTTTCGATCCGTTTCGGCCATAGGTTTTGGTTGCAAGGGGTTTGGCGGACAGTCCGCGAGGGCTTCACGGACGGTCCGCGCGGCCGAGATTTTGTCTGGGGTGCCTTGAGGTTTGTCTAGGGTTTTCAGCGAGGTTGGCGGATAGTCCGCCTAGGCCTCACGGACGGTCCGCGACACTGGCGGACGGTCCGCGTGACCTTTTCGGACGGTCCGAATTTTGGCTTGCATCTCTAGTGGTTCTGTTGATCATTTCGGATAGTTCGGGCCGTACCCGCGGACAGTCCGCCGTACACTAGCGGACAGTCCGCCAGTACCAGCCGGAGTGCTTGGAGTGGCAATCGGGGTATAGGCCGAGTTCGACCTTTGGGAAGAATTTTTATCGGCTCTGATTCACTCCCCCCCCTCTCTGGTGGCCCTATTCGGTCCTTCATAAATGATGACTGATTTTACCAATTTACCATTTGACCAAATTCACCGTTTTGCCAAGAATATACACAACGTAAATGATGGTCACCTTGCCCAAATTATTCAACTTAAATGTGCACATACACGATACATCCCCATGGACCCACACTTGTACAGTGACACTGGCACAGGCACGTGCGCACACACACACCCAGCAATGAAACCTTTGGACTTGGCAATGAGGAGACAACAAACATAGTCATGGAGATGGATATGGCATACGCCTATTCCGCCATACCTAATGCACGACGAAATGTAGCATAACGAGCATCCGTGCAGAGATATTCCTCCAATGCACGATGCCTACCCCTCGACTTCATGGTACGTCCCGAGCGACCAATGTCAGAAGCATGCTGCAGGATGTCACGAAAACCCCACTGTCGGTGGGCAACATTGCAGTAAGGGCACACACAGCGGCCGTGGCGAAGCACACGAGTGTAACCCTGCTCCTGCGGCCAAGCCAAGGCATATTTCTTCATCTCCTCCGTTTCTTCCTCGTCCACTTCATCCATGTCGTACAGATCATATGGATCCATGTATGTTGGCTGCTGCGGAGGTGGCACAGCATGGAAGTTGGTGGTTCCTCTGACACACAATCGCCAAAAAAGTAAACATGACAAGCACTGACCACAAACAATGATGGTAACCTATAAAAACACTACACGGAATCTAAGAGGTCACCTCTTTTCACAGCGTGCAGAACCAAATAGAGGTCTGCTAGCACAATGCGTGGAGGATGAAGAGGCGATGAGCAAGGCCTTGGGGGCACGCCTATTCATCGAACCATGACCGATCATAAACCAGCATGCACCTCGTGGCCGAGCATGCCTCACGAGATTAAAGTAGTCATGAAAATACGTGGGATGCTCGGAATAGCAGGCCTACACTACTTAGGAATCATGTCACAAGTATAGGGTGGAATGTGTAGGCTTTTTCACCGGGAGGCATGCGAAATATTTGGTGGGTACATTAGTGTGCTTTTGTCCGGATAAGAATGCAGAAGGAAGATCCTTATATCCGCATGACTTAAAAAAATAGACGTGTAGGCATTATAGTGGGAGAAGCAATTGTTAAGCTTTGTGATCTGCAAATGGAAACACACCTAGCTTCACTGAAGTGTGGGCCTCTTCCAGATATTCGTCTCCCGCCTATATTGTGCGCCACCAAAATCCCACCCAAACTCGCTGACAATATGGGGCCGCACTTGCACGACCCCTCTTGTCAGTGGCCCCGAAGCAAGTGTAGTTTACCAAATTTTCATTTCGCGGTCAGCAAATGTAAAGTGGGATTTTCAAATTCTGTGTTCCCTCACCTCCCCCGAATAATAAATATTCTACTCCATTGCTACCATGTTGCGCCACTAAACTCCTGCCTTCTATTTCCAAAAAGCATCACTCTGCTCCACTAGATCTGTGGTGGCGGTCCGACCTCGCCGTCACCGATGGAGGGGGAGGGGTATCTCAGCGAGATGGTGGGCGGCAGATATTAGTGTCCCACTTGTGTCTGCTGTGCTGGCCAAGCTGAGTAGTTGAGCGAGGATGCGGCGCAAGCACCGACTCCCAATGCCCCCTCAATCCATGGGCCCCTGAATCTTGGAGCTTCACAAGTGAGAATCTCATTTCCTTTTCTCTCCAAACCCTGGGAGTATTTTCATTGGCTTAGAAAGTAAATTGCTTCGTGTATTGTATTAGGTCTGAGATTCTTCTCTTACTTTTGCCGCTCTAGATGCAATCACTGATTTGTAACACAAGCTAATCGATGAGCCATGCTTAGAAAGTAAATTGCTTTGTGTATTGTGTTAGATTTGAGATTCTTCTCTTACCTAGGCCGCTCTAGATCCAGTCACTGATTTGTAACACAAGTTAATCGATCAGCCATGCTTAGAAAGTAAATTGCTTTGTGTATTGTGTTAGATTTGAGATTCTTCTCTTACATTGGCCGCTCTAGATCCAATTACTGATTTGTAACACAACTTAATCAATGAGTCATGCTTAGAAAGTAATTTTGCTTTGTTTATTGTGTTAGATTTGAGATCCTTCTCTTACCTTGACCGCTCTAGATCTAGTTCTTGATTTGTAACACAAGTTAGGAGGGGGCCATTAGTTCTCATATGTTGTTTCATGAACTTATTTTTTAATTTCTAAGCATCAATTTGTAGATGGTCAATACTCCTTGCAATTGACAACTGACCAGTGTCTAGATCTATCTGCAAGTCTACTAATGGTCACGGTACACCCTGTTCCAGATATCTAAGGCAACTAACCTAATACTTATTGTGCAGGGTTGAGCATCCCGCTCCTGCATTGCTGAGATTCAATCACATGTCGTGGTATGTAACAGAACGCATGATTATCCTGCTACTTTATTCTTAGTATTATTCTATTAGTGTTTTAGACACCGATCCTACCAAGGGTACCCGAGGTAGTAGATTGTGCGGTGGGGCTCGCCGAGATCAGGAACACGATGGTGAGACACGGGGCACACAATTAAATAGGTTCAGGCCGCAGTATGCGTAATATCCTACGTCCTGTATGCTGCGTGGCTCTTGATTGATTGTGTATATCCTTGAGGGGGTCCCTGCCTCGCCTTATATTGCACGGGAGGTAGGGTTACACGTTGGTTTAGGTACAAGGGTACTAGTCGAGTACGACTAGGAGTAGCCTATATCGGTTAATGAGAAGCTATCCTAATCTAGTACAAGTCCTTGTCTGTCTCTTCTTGCCTTGTGGCCCGCAGTAGTCTTGCACCATGGCCCACTAGTCGTGTAGTCTAGATTATCAGGCCTATCTGCCGGGCATGGCCCATCTGTAAGGTGGGCCCAGGGATGTCCGGTTGACAAGCCCCCGATTACTTTGTAGTCGAGTGTGATGTATCCAAGTAGTCTTGAGGGCTTCTGCGAGTAGTTCCCAAGCATCCCCGAGTTCTGCAAGCTTCAGTCTTCAATAGTACTTGAATCATCACGAGGCTGGAAGGTAATCCAGCTAACTCCACGAGTAGTTTTGAAGTCTTCTCGAGCTGTTCCCAAGCGTCCCCGAGTACTTCCCTTGAAGGTCTTCAATAATATCCGCTTCGTTCTTGAAATCTTTGTGTCAAAGATCCATATGGAAATGCGATTACAGAAATCGCACTCCATATGGAATGTATCCCCCGAGCCTTAGGTCGAATCAAGGATTCAAGCTGAGGGTCAATCTTCTAGCTCTTGTAATCTTGCCCCGAAAAATCTGTAGAAATCCTGAAGAAAAATATATGGGAATGCGATTACTAAAATCGCATCCCATATGGATGTAGCCCCGAGCCTTAGTTCGAATTAAGAATTCAAGCTGATGGTCATTTTGAAGTTTTCGCTAATTAATCCCGCAAATTCCAGAGAAAAAACCGAAGGACACGTGGCACGGAGCCCTCGAGTCTTGAGTCGAGTACTTCTCGAATTGAAGGATCCAATCTGACAGTAGAAGGTAGCATGAGTCTAGTGTGTTGTAGCTGAGAGAAATCCAATTCCTTTGAGTAGTCAAGCCCCCAAGATAAAGCTACATAGGTCTTGGAAGTTGAAAGGTCCACTGACTTAGCCGAAAAAATCATCTAGTGCAAACCCGATCTGTTGAATGTGAAGAGTCACCAGACTGAACCGGTAGGGTTTTAGGTTATAAATACCAAGGGGGTATCCCCTAGGGTTTCCATTGCTTCCATTCGCCCTTACATCTAAAAATAGCTATTGCCGCCGCCGCTAGTGAGAGTTGAGCGCCCACGTCGTCAATCGCTGCCGCCTCCACCACTTCGCAGCCCTCCAGCAAATGCGATCGAAGACGCTCGTGACTGGAAGGATGAAAAGCGGGCTGTCCAAGGGGCAGATGGAGAAGAAAAGGAGATCTGGCTGTGGCAAATCTTAGTTGCTGGAGCCAAAGTTCAAGACGGTGGTAATCGATAAGCCACCTAGTCAAGCCTACGCCTGGAAGAAGTTCAAGATGAAGGCAGAAGACATCAAGGCTCTTGACGATGTCGGCTTACTGCGTGAGAAAGCTGTTGCCGGATGGAACTCCGCTGTCGGGATGCATGGCCCATGGAGAAAAATCCAGATCAGATTCCGATGTTCAGCCACTTCGTCGAGCGTGGATTGATGTTGCCGGCTTCGCATTTTGTTGAGATTTCTTAACACAACTACCAACGAATGGGTTTGGAACCCATCCTGGTAACAGCACCAGAAATGCTGGTTAGTAATTCTTAACGTTACAGGAGTCCGCAAGCGCACGGAAGTACCATTGTAGCATTTTCCCAAAGGAGTATTCCAAAGGGTATCGAATCCAAGGAAGGCTTTGGTGGATTAACAAGCTCAACACTATTGCAATGAGTATAGATCATAGATGGAAATAAATCAGACACTCAAGTGTAGGGGTAAGAAATGATAATGGGGTAGTGTGATCACACACAAACTCACACTCTCTCTAAGGGGTCCTAGGCATAGGAGGCAACATACGAGTTAGTTCTAGGTTCTTATGTACTATACACATAAAGCTGGTAAGACGAGTTAGATACATTAGCGTTGAAGAACATTGACTTAAGCACCCAGGTACCACGAGGAGCTAACCTCCCGCGTTGCTTCCGCACAACTCCGGTTGTTAGACTTTAGACTCCTACAGCTTATCCGAACGTTGGGGATTTCAGAGGGACCAACGGCTGTCACTACCGCGGCCTACCCCAAGACAAACTGTGGGATAAACTCATAAGTAAGGTAGCTACGCAACCCAAGCACCATGCTTACGTTGTTAGCCGTACTTGACTGGCCTGGGCTATTGTGACCCAGGTCAAGCCACCAGATAAACTAGCCAATTACACTGAGTACCGTAGATTAAGCACAGACTTCATACAACGCAGTCATGTCATCTAACTAGATCAAACCAGGTTAGGTACACAAACATATTTTTGTTTTCCTGTGTCTGTTCAACTGGATCAAAGGGTCGTGTTCGCGAAGAACACGAGCCTCTAACTTATGAACAAACACTAAAAACATGTGAAAGTCACCCGTCAAGTGGATCGAAAGGCCTTGTTCATCAAGAACAGGAGCCTCTAAATGATGAACAGGTGAAGAACACATGAACAAATCACCCATGTATACTAACATGACTTTATATGAAATAGCTGAATAACTGAAGTAGATCAAAGTCATACAAATGAATAAAGATACAAGAGAACTCATACCTAGATCCCAAAGTAGACTTGGAACCTGAAGTAGAACTACTCTAGCCTACCTCCTAGCCTTGAAACTAAAAGTGAGAGAGGTGTTGCAAGTGTGGATGTCTAAGAATGTGCCCCCTCCCCTTCTATTTATAGGCTAGAGCACCGACGAGGATAGGATGCAAACACCTCGGGAATGGCCTCTAGGACCAATAGGGAAGCACCACGTGGAGGGCCAGGATGACCCGAGCCAAGGTCGGTTTGGCCGACCCCCTGGTGGGCCCCCCTGGTCTGTGCTTTCTCCAGGTTACTGTCCTGTGAGTCCTTAGGTCGGTCCCCGGTGTCCACTCCCTTTTGATGTGGTGGTGGGCCCATGGATCCATGTGATCTCCATGTGTCACGCTCTGATTCGTCGGAGTGTGCTTCACTTGGATTGCTTGCATGGCATGCATGCATGGCATCCTTGTTGGCAGTCCTCCTAGGATGAGGTGATGTGGCATGGATCATAGAAGGTGAGTTTGCCACTCTTTTCTTGCTTATTTTCCTGCAATCAAATGATTTCCAAGGACAAGTGAAACTACATTATTCTTAATTAAATACGTGTAAGAAATGCCTTATGCTCTTTTATTCATGAGTGTATTGATGGCTAAAGTAGGCACTTAACAGCTGTCAACACATTTCTTCAGAGGCTTCCTCGACTTCTTCAAGCTGGAGCACGTGCATCTAAACCCAAACAACATCTTCCAGATCGCAGTGTATGTGCACTTCTGCGAAGCTTTTCTTGGTATCCGCCCCCACTGGGCTTTGTTTAGGAAAATCTTCCGGTTGAAGTCGCAACCTAATGCCAACTTTTTAGTAGTAGTGGGAGGGGCAAGAATCCAGATGCGCCAGAAAGCACAGGATCTGTACTTCAAGTATGAGCTGATAGATTCCAACCAAGACTGGAAGTCGAGGTGGTTCTATATTGAAAATGCTCCACCTCAGCTGCCCAAGCCCAGTATGTTCGCTCTAGTCTATGAGAAGATCTGGAAGGACGAGCCAACAATGCAAGAATGTGTTTAGATCCCTGAGTTGCTGGCGAGGATCGCTGCGAAGAAGGCGCAAGGGTTGACAGCAGAAAGGGTAGCCTTCAGCTTCATGAAGCGCCGCATACAACCCTTGATGCAGAGGGAACATCTTGGGTACAAGTATACGGGCCTGAATGATGGATCGAGGATATCTGCAATGGAGATCTGTGATGACTTGATCATGGAGAGGTTGCAGAAAGTCTTCAAAAATCTTGATGGAAAACCGACGGTTGTGCAGGAGTTCAGCGCCGATAATCCTCCACGTTTGGTGAGTGATCGCAAACTAGTCCCCGAGTACTTATTTGTAAGTAGTCGTGGACTAATAGATTTGCCTTGTCTTGTTGCAGGAGGATGTTCTGAAATTTGTGTCCGCACCACCTCCTCGTCCCCGCGAGGTGGAGCAAGTCCAAGAGGGGCCATCACAAGTTTATGCCCAAGCACCCGAGGGTAGTCGTCCAGCCCTTGAGGAGGATGAAGTGTTGGTGGAAGATGCATCCACCAGCGATGACGATGAGCAAATGTTGTCGCAGTGCTTCGAGGTGAAGTCGCGTTACGGTACTCTGGGGTACCCGTCCCTATTGGTCTTTCCACGGCAACCTTGAAAAGACCTGCGTCATCACTTGTTGAAGATGTGGTGCAACCGCCGCAGAAGAAATGAACCACGGTCGGGAAGTGTGCTATGAAGAAAGTCACAGGCATGACATTGCCAACAATTGAGGTTAGTTGTTGAAAGCAGTAGTCAATATCTTGTTGAGTACTCAGAATCCTGTGTGTTGACTTGTAATTTTGAATGTAGGGCACAACGAGTACTGCTCAAGGTGTTGAAACCGAGCAGGAATCATTGCTAGAAGCCCGCAAAGTCCTAGAGACGGAGGATGTCAGATCCTCGCCGCCTATGGGGGTACCCATAAGCGGCCTTGAAACACCAGTTGAACCCAAGACGGTTCAACCAATACCCGCCGAGGTGGTGGTGACGGAGCAGCAAGAAGCCGAGGTGCCAGGAGCTGCGTCGCCGGTCGAGGATGTCCTGACGGTGCCCGAGATGCCCACGCTCTTCGATCTACTGGGACCAAGAGCTGTGTTACCTCGTGCAAATCTGTAAGTACCCAAGTACTCGAATACCTTTTGTTCTTGAAAATATAGATGTTGACCAATTTGTTGATGCAGAAAATCAACGGACGTGAAGTGGGGAGCTCCAGGGACTAGTGCCGCTGAGGAGAATCAGAACCCGCCAGCTGGGTAAGAAGACAGGCCCCAGGAACCCCAAGGTAAATACGCGGAGGACACAGTGGCAGCAGAAACCGACACCGCGCAAAAATTGCATCTGCTGTGGAGTGAAGTGGTCAAATCAGTGGTGGCTGCAGCCCCGGGGCCAAAGGCGCAACAATCGGAAGATATAGAAGCAGTGATCAATGAAGGCTTGGAGGTAGATCCAGAAGCCAATCTGCGCCAAGAAGATACCCCAGTTGTGCAAGCCCCCGCACGTCTGATAGACGGGCAGCTACTTTTGGAAGAGAGCCTGGACGGCCGTGTAGTGCCCCATGAGCCGGAGATCGAAGACCCAACTCCACTGCGCAGCACTGTAATGAGCTCTGAGGCTGGAAAAAGTACCCGAGCCAGGATAGAAGAACTAATGCCATATGATGACCCAAGCCTGGACGAGGGCAACTTGGTTATGCACTCAGAGATGTTCCGCAGTGTCGAGAAGCTGTTCACGGTAAGTTGAATACTTGGTCTCTGTAGAGGACTTGTAGTCAAAAAAAAGCATGTATCTGACTCTTGGAATTGTTGTCTTTGCAGGAAGTTGTCAAGCAGTCGAAGCGAATGAATCGGCTACTTTAATAGGATGCCGCGGACATTGAAGAGGTCGCGCAACTCAAAGAAGAATTAAAATACCAGAAGTCGCTGGCTCTGAAGCTGTAGGAACATCTTGATGGCAATGCCGCTGAGTACCACAATGTGCTTCAAGAGTTGACAGTGCAAAAAGATGATGTCATCAGGAAGAACAAGTCACTGCGCCAGAAGAATAAAGGTAATCCTCATGCCCGGATGCACTGTCGAGTACTTATTATGTGTAAATTGCACCCTGATAAGTTGTCGTTGTCTTTGCGTAGAGCTGGTCGATGATGTTGAGAAGCAAAAGCAAAGGTCCATTGACTAGCAGTTAGCTTTCAACCGCAAAGAATCGGCCCGCCTTGATCTTGAGGCAGATTATAAGGTGTGCTGCATGGAACTTGAACGTGAGATGCAGATGCCCCTTGATGGATCATATGACCTGCTAACTTGTATGCAGTCATTGAAGGCCAAGATTGAAGAATCTGAAGGTCTGCGCCAAGAATTGAAGGCTTTGACTGAAGCAGCGGAACCCGTGGCATGCTTATTTGAACCTAGGGTAGCAGGGGAGCCTCCCCGGCCTCTCATGGAGAGGTTGAAAGACACGTCCGGGAAGATTCTGGAATATGCACACCGGTTGGCTTGCACGATCCCGAACCAAGTGTTGAGCTTCATCAAGTCCTTCTACCCAGATGCAGATCTGATAGTCATCATGGGCGGGCGATCTGGGGACTGCACTAATGACAGGTTCAACAAGTTGATCCAGCAGACATCGCCCATCGTGGAAGCCGTCTCCTAGTATATTTATTTGCGCTAGATGTACCTGTAGGGATAACACTATGGAAAACAAGTGTAATTCCAAACAAGTTATCATGTAAAATATAATTGAAAAACTTGTGTTAGTCAATTACTTGGATCCCTTAATTGCTTGTCTGGATGCCGTGTACTCGATTCGAGGATTGCAGAGAATCCAATGAGTGTTGGCTGCGAAAAAGAGAGACAATACTCAAGTAGAAGTACTCAAGTCTAGATGTGTTCCAAAGAACGTTAGCTTAATCACAACAAATAAGAACCCTTATCTATAACAGCATAATAGGAGTAAGGCTTTTGTTGTAAAGTAAGCAAAAACACAGTAACAAGTCGATATATGCGGGATAATCACTTTATTACTGTCTGGATAAATATTTACATTGTGTCGAGTACAATGTCTGGATACACTATCGAGATATAGTGTCTTAAGTACTACTGAGGTGCGGAGCCTAAGAGATAGTACTCGCAAGAATGTTCCGAGGAACCAGTAAGACCGTAGGAGATAGTGTGATGAACTCTTCTTACTGTAGCAGCAACTTGTGTTATAGTTCCACTGAGACCCTACCAAGAAAGGTGTTACTCCCAGGCCGCAGCCTCTAACTTATGAGAGCATGTGCCACTTACTACCCTATACGACACAGAGCCATCTGGAAAGGGTTATCGTGACCCTCGGTCAAGGACCGTCAAGAAAGTAGTCGTGAAGACTTGAAACGTAGCCAAAGCCGCCTGGAAAGGGTTATTGTGACCCCAGGAGTTGTCGTAGCCGAAGCTGCCTAGAGAGGGTTGTCGTGACCCCCAGAGTAGTCGCAGGTACTACGGGTAGAACCGACAGAGCTGGTCAATGTTCTAGGAGTTGTCGATTGCTTCGCCTTCAAGTGTTTGGAGGCGATATGAGCCAGGGCCGGTAACCTTCGCGACAGAGAAAGGGCCTTCCCATGGAGAGTTGAGCTTGTGGAGTCCTGTCGTGTTCTGGATACGACAGAGGACTAGGTCGCCAACGTTGAAGGAGCATTCCTTGACATTGCGGTCATGATAGCAGCGGATCTTCTCGAGGTATCTGGCTGATTAAACGAGTGAGTTACAGCAATCTTCTTCGAGACTGTCGACATCTGTCTGTCTTGTTTCTTCAGCTACGTCTTCTTCGTACTGATCAACCGCCGGAGATCACCACATGACATCAGCAGGTAAGATGGCTTCACAGCCATAGACCAGGAAGTAAGGTGATTGCCCTGTGGGAGTTGTAGGCTGAGTGCGCAGCCCCTAGAGTGTATTGGGTAGTTCCTTAATCCACTTGCCACCCTTGGTGTTTGCTACATCGCACAATCGCTTCTTGAGGGCGGCGAGTACCATCCCATTGGCGCTTTCCACTTGGCCGTTGGCACGTGGATGAGCAACGGAGACGTACCGGACATCAATCCCGCTATTCTCGCAGTACTCCCAGAACTAGTGATTGTTGAAATTTGAACCCAAGTCTATGACGATGCAGTTGGGGAACCCATAACGATGCACGATTTCATCCAAAAAGTCGAGGACTCTGTCAGCCTTCGGGCAGGTAACAGGCTTGACCTCAATCCACTTGGTAAACTTGTCGATAGCCACCAAAACTCTGTTGAATTCTCCTAGCGCATTTGGTAAAGGCTCAATCATGTCGAGCCCCCAGTAGGCGAAAGGCCAGGTTGGCGGTATCGTGATGAGCTTGTAGGCTGGAACGTGTTGTTGCTTGGCAAAGAACAAACATCCGTGTCACTTTCTAACTAGTTCTTCTGCATCTGCAAGAGCTATAGGCTAGTATAACACACGTTTGATAACTTTTCCCACCAAGGTGCGGGAAGAAGCGTGGTTGCCACGGACCCCTTTGTGTATCTCGTCCAAGATTTCCTTGCCTTCTTCATGAGAAACGCACTTCATGAGTACGTCAGAGCTTGCACCCCGCTTGTAGAGTTGATCCCCGACTAGTGCATAGGCCTTGACGTGGCGAGAAATACGCTCGGCTTCTGATTTGTCTTCAGGAATCAGCTGATTTTTTATGTAGTTGATGAAAGGAACTCTCCAGTCCACATCAATCATGAGCACTTCGCGATCAGGCTGGGCTGGACCAGGATTAGTAGTCGCGTGTGCAGATGATGACTCTGGAATTGATGGATTGTGGAGCTCGTGGACAAAGATTCCCACTGGTACTTGAGCACGTGTAGATCCCAGCTTCGACAAGATGTCCGCAGCAACGTTGTTATCGCGGATGACATGGTGGAACTCAAGACCATGGAATTTGTTCTCTAGTTTGTGTACTTGTTGACAGTACGCATCCATATTGTCAGGATTACGATCCCAAGAATCGTTGACTTGATTGATGACCACCAAGGAGTCACCGTAAATGAGTAGTTGCTTGATGTCGAGGGAAACTGCAAGGCGGAGGCCATGCAGCAAAGCTTCGTATTCAGCTTCATTGTTTGAGACCTTCCAAAAGATCTACAAAAATATTTGAGTTGCTCGCCCTTGGGGGAGATTAGCAGTATGCCAGCACCGGCGCCTTCTAGCTTGAGGGAACCATCAAAGTACATGACCCAATGCTTTCGGTGCTCAGTTGGAATTGGGACTTGATTCTCCCGCCACTCGGCCATGAAGTCGACCAAGGCCTGAGACTTGATAGCAGTGCGAGACTTGAAATCGAGCGATAGAGCACCAAGCTCTACCGCCCACTTGGAAATCCTCCCTGTAGACTCCCAGTTGTGTAGTATTTCACCAAGCGGGTAGCTAGTAACCACAGAGATCTTGTACTCGTCGAAGTAATGGCGGAGCTTCCGTGAAGTAATAAAACCGCATAGAGTAGCTTTTGTACCAGAGGGTAGCGAGCCTTGGATTCTGAAAGGACTTCACTGACGAAGTAGACCGGCCTCTAGATAGGATAGGCGTGGCCTTCCTCCAGCCGCTCGACGACGATGGCTGTGCTGACGACGTTAGTAGTCGCGGTAATGTAGAGCAGTAGATCTTCCTACGGCAGAGGAGCTGTGAGGACTGCAGGTTTGGATAAGAACTCCTTTAGCTGCTTGAGTGCTTGATCAGCTTTAGCTGTCCACACAAACTTCTCCTACCGCTTGGGTAACTTGAAGAAAGGTAAACCCCGTTCTCCAAGTTGTGAGATGAAGCGATTGAGTGCCGCCATGCAGCCAGTAAGCTTCTGGACATCCTTGATAGTAGTCAGAGCTTGCATGTTGGAGATGGCGGTGATCTTCTCGGGGTTTGCTTTGATGTCGCGATGGCTGATAATGAACCCGAGTAGTTTCCCAGATAATACGCCAAAGACGCACTTGTTGGGGTGGAGTTTCCATTGGTACTCCCATAGCAAGGCAAAGGTCTCCTCAAGATCTGCGATGAGCGTGTCTGGATCCGTAGTCTTCACAATGACATCATCCACGTACCTTCCACGTTCTTGTGGAGTGGCCTCTAGAAGCACGCTTGGATAGCCCTCTGGTAGGTAGCACCGGCGTTCTTCAACCCAAACGACATGGTCGTGTAGCAGTAGGCGCTGAACAGGGTGATGAACACGGTGTTTTCTTGATCTGATTCCTTGATTGCGATTTGGTGATAACCAGAGTAGCAGTCGAGGAAACAGAGTAGAGCACAGCCCATCGTGGAATCGATGACTTGATCAATCTACGGGAACCCGAAAGGATCCTTGGGGCAATGCTTGTTGAGATCTGTGTAGTCGACACACATGCTCCAGATGTTGGAGTTCTTCTTTCTGACGAGAACAGGGTTGGCAAGCCATTGCGGATGGAAAACTTCCCGAATGAAGCTAGCTGCGAGTAGTTTGGCGAGCTCTTTCTAGATAGCATCCCTGCGGTCATCAGCGAAGCGACAAAGATGTTGTCTCTTGGGGGTAGCATTAGGATCGACGTTGAGTGAGTGCTCGATCAACCTCCTGGGCACACCTGATATGTCAGCTAGCTTCCAGGCAAAGATGTCGCGGTTAGCTCGAAGGAAGTTGACGAGCGCGTCTTCCTATTTGTGGTCGAGATGTGCACTGGTCATGGTTGTCTTGCTGCTATCGCCGGTACTAAGGTCCACGGCTTTGAGCATGATATCCCTAGTCGATGCAGGCTTGTTGTAGACGTCGGTCTTATCAGGAACCTCCAGCTCGCTCTGGGCAAGCTTTTTGGCTGCAGTGAAGACTTCCATCATAGCATTGGGAACTTGATTTGTAGAGGCAAGTTCCACGGCTCCTGTGTCGCAGTCGTAGGAATGCTTCGAGTCCCCTCACAGCACGAGTACTCCTTTGGGGCTCAACATCTTGAGTACAAGGTACACGTAGTGTGGAATAGCCATGAATTTTGCCAGAGCAGGTCTGCCGAGGATGGAGTGGTAAGAAGTCTCGAAGTTAGCAACCTCGAACTTGATGTACTCAGTGCGGTAATGTGCCTTGGTCCAAAAGGTAACGGGTAGTATGACTGAACCCAGAGGGACAGCCGCGTTGCCCAGGATGATGCCGTAGAACGACGAGTTGGTCTTGGTGAGCATGTTGGTGATGTCGAGGCCCATCTTCTTCAAGGTCTTGGCAAACAGGACATTGAGACCGCTGCCACCGTCGATGAGTACCTTGGTGAGTCTAGAGCCTGCCACCACTGGATCCAAGACGAGAGGATATCACCCCAGCTCAGAGAAACTTGTCCATTGGTCCGCCCTCGAGAAGCTGATGGGGGTCTCAAACCACTTCAAGAAAGTTGTGGCTGCCGGCTCAATGTACATGATCTCCCTTAGAGCTAGCTTTTGGGTACGTTTTGTTGGTAGCCCACCGATGATGACATTAACAGTGTTTGATGGGTCTTGAAACCCAGCGTCTTTGTCTATGTTAGCCTTCTTCCCCTTGCCCTTGCGGTACTTCGGATTTGGATGCACTGGTTCTGGTGTGTTCTTCAAGGTGCGGCGAAGTTGGTAACACTGCTACGTAGTGTGATCGCTCTCTGGGTTCCACGGGCACTTCTGCTTGGCCAATTTTACCCAATGAGGATCGTCTTCAGCTTTGGCGGTGGGTTCCTTGGCTGCAACAGTATTCTCAGGCTTGCGCTTGCGATTGGGATTGTTCAAGTACTTATTACTCGTGCGGTTGCCCTACTGTTGCTTGCCACTGTTGCTTCCCCCAGCATTGTTGTTGTTGTTATTGTTGTTCTGGTTGTCACGAAGATGCTTGTACCGGTTCCAAGCTTTGTCTTATTCGTCTACCCAATGTGTGATCATCTCCTTGAGTTTGGTGATGTTGGTTGGGTGAGCGCGACCGAAGTCTTGGAATAGCTTGTCATCATAGAAATCGTCCTGGAAGGTGTCTATGACTTCTTTCTCGGTAACATCAACAACAGTGGCTCTTTTCTCGAAGAAGCACCTCATGTACTCGCGAAGAGACTCACCTTATTTTTGCTTGATGAGCGTGAGGTCCATCTGGGTACCATGACGACCCAAAGAGCCAGCAAAATTGCTGGTGAAGCGTTGCTTGAGTTGTCCCTAGTTGTCGATGGAACCTCTCTTGAGAGATTCGAACCATGTGAGTGGTTCTTGCTCCAGACAAAAAGGGAAGTAGATGCACTTGGTATCATCATTACCCCCAGCATTAGAGATAGACAGAGCATAGCAGTGCAACCACTGCCTTGGATCTTGCTTGCCATCATATTTTGAAATACCATAGGGCTTGAATTTCTTCGAAAGGAAAAGAGCTTGGAGGCGAGCAGAGAAAGTAGGAAAGGAATCAGAATCGACGTCCTTTTGCCTCTGACGCTCCTGCGCTTGGCATTGATTGTCGTGCGAGCATCATAGCGAGAGTCACCCGACTTGCTGTTGACGCTAGCGTCGCCGCCATTGCCTCTGTTGCTAGCTTCCGGACGTGTGTGATTCGGAGTTTGAGTACCACGATGGGCACCCCCACTGCTACCATGGTGACTAGGTGTGCCGGTTCCTTGACGTAGCGTTGTGTAGGCTAGCTCAGCCAGCTTTGCGACTTCTGCAGCCACCCTGTCACAAGGCATAGCATGACCAAGCAAGTTGATCACGTTGATAGCTTCATCTGGAGTACGATACTAGCGAGTAGCGACCACATCCAGAGCCTCTTGTAGGTTGAGGGTAGGCAGAGCTTCAGCGAGTTCACGACAGAGGGTTGCACGATCAATGTTCCTCTGGTGATGCCCAGTCTTGGTATCCGCAGTTTTGTTGGGAGGTGCATTGGCAGAGAGTTCATCGTCAGAGACATCATCCAGGAAGCGGTAATTGGTGTGGTGCCCCTGCGGAGTAGAAGCGTCGACGACGAAAACCTCTCGGTAAGAAGAGTAGGTACCCGTACTTTCAATGAGCTCAGTGTCGGTGTCGTAGTCAACAAGCTTAGTGCCTTCCTGAAAAGGCAAGTTGTCGAGGCAGGCGACAAAGTGCTCCTGATCGTCCGAGGCGAGATCAGCAGGCACATGCTCTGGCCAGTAGACGAATCTACCCTCAAGTGTCGATATGATCACCACTCCTTGAGTAGGGCCTGATAGTTGTTGTACTTCAGTAGAATCCGAGCAGTAGTCGAACTCGAACTCAGATGAATCTAAGTTGAAGTAGTCAAGGCTGACTTCCACATCCGAGGAGTACTCGAGCACTGTCTTCAACCCGGGGCGCATGAGGATGGCCAACACGGCTTGGTAAGCAGCGCTGACATGGCGGTGTCCGAAGAGGGGTGGTGGTGGTAGGCAATCCAAGCCGAGCGTGAGCAGAGTAGCCAAGGCAAGCGGCTCAGACCGAGTTGAAGGCGACGTCGAGTTGTACTCGGGCTCTGACTCGAGCTCTCTAACAGTGTCAGAAAGCGAAATCTCACCGAAATTCTCGATGAGATCTTCCATCGAAGCTTGTGTAAGCGTCAAGGACTTGGACTCCAACTCTGGGGTTGACATCAGGAAGTGCAGAAATGATCTAGCGCCGTTAGCAACACAGACCCAGGAGCCGAAGACGAAGGTGTCGCCTTGTGAAGGACCGAAATAGGCGACCAGAGAGGGGGGAGTGAATGGGAGCCGATAAAAATTCTTCCCGAAGGTCGAACTCAGCCTATACCCCGATTGCCACTCCGAGTACTCGCACACACCAAAGAAGCTCTAGACAAGGCACAAACAAGCCCTCAAGAACAAGGGACAAGCCTAGAAGCAAAGAGCGGAAGCACAAGACAAGAATCAAAGCACTTGGCAAATTCTGGAAACGCCAGGCGCAGACTGTACGTGCAGTATGGGCGGACCGTCCGCTAGGGTACAGCGGACTGTCCGCAGGGACTGCTCGGACTGTCCGAAATAAGCAACAGAACCACCAGAGACGGACTGGAAAATTCGGACTGTCCGGAGGTGCCACGGGGACTGTCTGCCAGTGTCGCAGACCGTCCGTGTAGGCCTTGTGGACCGTCCGGCAAACTCGCTGGAAACCCCAGAAAAACTCAGCTCCACCCCAGATAAAATCTCGGCCACGCGGACTGTCCGTGAAGGACTCGCGGACTGTCCGCCAAACCTCTTGCAACGAAACCCTAGGGCCGAAACGGATTGAAACGCGGACGCGCAAGAACACGAAGAACACCTGTACTGTTCCAAGCCACACGGACTGTCCGCACGAGGCACGCGGACTGTCCGCAAGGCACGAACAGAGCAGAAAACAGGCCGACCCACAAAGTCAACCCTCCAAATCCATCATCGGATCTCCCAAACGGCTAGAGCTCTTGAGACAAGACTTTGGAGAGATGTGAAGTGTCACTAGATGAAGCTATGCCCCAAAAATCTCAACCTCTAACTCCCTAAATCACCAGGAATCGAGGATCACACTAACCACCACCAAGAACTCGAACTCCGGCCAAAAACTCACGAATCGAAGGCCTTTCCCGGCATTTGAGGGGTCAAGATCACACACAAAGATGTGCAAGGCATCCACCCATGATCCTCTCAAAGAAATCCGAGAAGAAACACCCTCAAATCCCCGAATCGAGCGAAGAACGAAACTCCCCAAAAAATAGCCCCGAAAATGACACGAAAATCACCGAGGACTAGGAGATCACCACAACGCCGAATGGTTCCATACATCTAGAGGTCAGAGTCTATAAAAGAATCTAGCCTAAAGAATACAGAGGGAAAAGAAGTAGTTCAGAGCAATCTACCGGGGGAGGAAAACCTAGAGTCCAAGAGAGAGAGATGCCATCCACCTCTTCGCTATTTATACGAAGTCCATCGGAGGGAGGTAAATGAGCATGTTACCCCTACAACTCAAATAGAAGATACAACCCCTCAGGGGCATTTTGGGAAAGTCTTCATCAAGCGGACACGCTTCCATCACGGCCTTGCTTAGCATCGATGCAAGCCCCGCAATCACACCACGTGCCCCCCGCCTCGAAGCTTCTTGAAGCTCCCGGATCACCGTCTCCGTTGCCTCGGGCCTCCGGACTTGGTTTTGAGCCCCAAACCAAGAAACCGTCCACCGATGGTTTTGTGGGAAAACCAACAAACCCCGCGTGCAAGTTTCGGGCTCCATCCGCTACCTTGCACCGGCCCATGTTCACGACTTCAGCCCGCCAGTCTTGCACCGTACGGCTCGCACTTGACCCCATCAGCCACCGGGTCCATCGAACCAAGCCTACTTGCCTCTCCATCACCTGGAGGCCACCACGGCTAAGGCCTTTCGCGCTTGTTCTTCACCTGCACCGACACGAGTCAAGCTGCAACCTGTACCTACACACTTAGCCAAGCATCAGTCCACACAACATTGTCAATCACTCATCACTAAGGAGCGACCCTCCACTGGTCCTCGGACACACCTGGTCCTCACCTTGTTGGAGAGCGATGATTGGCTTGATGATGACAGGAGCTATCGAGTTCGCCACTGGATCAGTGATGAGAGCCCCTACCTAGCGCGCCAGCTGTCAGTGTTTTAGACACCGAGCCTACCAAGGGGTACCCGAGGTAGTAGATTGTGCGGTGGGGCTCGCCGAGATCAGGAACACGATGGTGAGACACGGGGCACACAATTAGACAGGTTCGGGTTGTAGTATGCGTAATACCATACATATCTGTATGTTGCGTGGCTCTTGATTGATTGCGTATATCCTTGAGGGGGTCCCTGCCTCACCTTATATTGCACGGGAGGCAGGGTTACAAGTCGGTTTAGGTACAAGAGTACTAGTCGAGTACGACTAGGAGTAGTCTATATTGGTTAATGAGAAGCTATCCTAATCTAGTAAAAGTCCTTCTCCGTCTTGTCTTGCCTTGTATCAGGCCTATCTCCCAGGCATGGCCTATCTGTAAGGTGGGCCCAAGGATGTCCGGTCGACATATTCTTAAGTTTATTTGCTTGATTTGTTGATGGTTCAAGTTTGACTTTTTCTTTCATTTCTAGACTGAAGTATTGAGGACAATCCTTGTGGTTCAAATATCAAATTCCTATCCCTCTAATGTGAAGTCAAAGCCATTTATTGATTACATGCCTCGAGATTATCCAGCTGCCGCTACATGGTCAAGACCTGAAGTTTCTTTGGGAGGGCTAGATGAAACTGCTGACCTTGGTGAAATCTTTGTTGAAAAAGACCAAGTTTTGACAGACTTGAAGATCAAGGCACAAGCTTCAGATGTAGCAATGAAAGTGCAGACTGATGAGATTGAGAGGTTGAAGAAACAAGTAGAAACTACTGAGACCCTCCTTTGTCAACTGCTAAGCTCGCGCCTTGGGTAAGGCCACTGTGTTTCTTAGTCTTCTGCTTGTGTCCTCCCAGCTAGTTGTGCTGGTTTGTGAGTACTGAGCTTTGTTATCTTAGTGGGTTCTATTTCAAGACTAACTTTATTTGTGAGTTGTGAGATATCATGTGTATTGGTTTGTGAGCTCCTACTGATAATCTGCTTGTGGTTGTTCTGTGTTCATTGATAATAATGTGTCATGTGTGATCCGAAACATTTATTTGTATCAGTGGTATGAAAATATTATCTGTGATGTCAATTACTAAATTTATTAGCATGTAATATGAGATTGAATTATGCTTAATTAAGCTCTACCTGGATTGCAGCCCAAAATAACAAGGCAAAAAATTATGTGGGCTTGCCCCCTCGGCCCATTATTTTTTTACGAATTCAAAAAACGATCCAAAATGAACTGGGCCGAATCCAAAATGACGTCAGTGATTGGTGGGCTCGGTCCAACATCATTTGGGCCTAAATCAATTTATGAAGTCATCGAATATTTGACTCGATCCAACCAGTGCTGGACCTAAAGTAAATTAATGGCGACTGCCATTATTGGGTTCGGTCCAACTAAAATCGGGCCTAAAACATTCTATGATGACTGCGATTATTGGGTCGATCCAACCAGAATTTGACCTAAAAGTATCTATGACGACCACAATTATTGGGCTTCATCCAACCAGAATAAGGCCTAAAACAATCTATGACGACAACAATATTGGGCTCCATCCAACCTTAATATGGTTTAATACAATCTATGACGACCACATTTATTGGGCTCATTCCAACCTTGATAAGGCCTAAAACCAATTTATGATGACCGAAACTATTGGGCTCAGCGTAAAATCATAGTTACATGATCCCTAGGACTCCCAAGTTCAAATATTAGCATGTGTAGGTCTAGAAGTCGATTTGTTGTCTGTCACCCACCAGATATAGGCACTCTACGTTAAAATATGAAGTAAATGATGATCATGAGAAAAGTTAGAGATCATGCGGATATAGAAACGATGATATTATGGTTGGTTGTGCTCTGCTTGTGTCGAATAAGATCCATTCGTTGTTGACCTTCTGATCGAGTTTGAACTATACACGTCCCTATGGGTGCGTTTGGCATGGCTCCGGCTCCGGTTGTGGTTGTGCTGGTGGAGCGGATTCTTCGGTGGAGCTGAATCTGTTTTGGAAAAACGTTTGGCAAAATAGTTTCTCCTAGCTGTGTGAGGTGAATAAGACAGTGAAAAGTCTATAATGCCCTTCCCTTTTCTTTTTTTTTTATTTTTTATTTTTTCCCCTTTGACGAGGGTCTAGACCAGGGCCCACCACGACTGCCAGAAAGAGTGGCACGGGCTAACACGCCGGGTGCTTGGCGGTCTGCACAATGAGTACTACGTCCCCGAGCACTTGGCGGCCTGTACGACCAGTTTCCATCAAGTCCGAATACTTGGCGGCCAGCACGCGCGGGGACCACCCGCCCCCGAGTACTTGGCGGCCCATCCAGCAAGTCTCCGAGCGTTGGGGGTCTGCCCGACAAGTTCCCAACCACGTGGCGGCTCGAACGACAAGTTTCCGCCCCCCCCCCCCCGCCACGACTACTCGTTCACACGAGTAGTTTCCGTCCCGCCTCCAACTACTCGCTCGCATGAGTAGTTTCCGTCCCCGGCAAGCTCAGCCTTCATGGCGAAGGCAATTGCAGCCGGGGCCCACTCCTGACATGACGGGTATCCCGCGCACGCCTGCTCCCACGCTGCCATGTGCAGCCCCCTCCATGCCGGGTCGTACTGACAAGGGGTGTCTGGTGTCAGGAGGCATGGTCGCCCACTGTGCATGAACGGCACAGTGCGTGCTGCCCACTAGGCCACGAACGGTATAGTGCGGGCCATCCCGTCCACACAGGAGCCTCACAGTACCCGGGAAAGACGCATACCAACTCCGCTGACGGGAGCACGGTACGGAGCCTAGGACCTACGACGACCAGACTACTCGAAGACAAGCTCGAGGAGTCCGAGCGTCAACTACTCGTAGCCTGCAATTCCGAGAGGCCTATACCATCAACAATTACTCCGCTACAGTCCCTAGCTGTTCCAGTCGCCTCGCCATGCCGCCTGACGTGGAGGAGGACGCCCTACACTGTAATCTAGTTTCCATTCCCGTTTTACCCGCCGTAGGCCTCTCCCTTGCAACTATAAAAGGGGGGAGGGGACGAGCACAAAGGCGGATCGATATCTCATCTCATAACATCCCATAGTCATGCACACACTCACACGTACGCAGGACTTTGCTACAAGAACCACGTGCATGCGCACCAGGGACTTGGGCTTAGAGACCCTCTCCCGACCAGTTTGTAACCCCTACTACAAACTCTTGAGCATAAAGAACACTCCCCCTCAGAGTGGATGTAGGATATTACTCTCCGGAGGCCCGAACCAGTATAATCCCTCGTGTCTCTTGTGCCACCGTGCGGTTCCCGACACGCGATCGTATAAATTTACTTCCCGGCGGTAACAAACCTGACAGTTGGCGCGCTAGGCAGGGGGCTTCACGTGTCTCGACATTCACTCCAGGGTCCGCATAGCCCATCCACCAGCTTTTTCGATGGTGATCATAACCGAGTCGTTGCCAATGAGGTAACCCATGGGGTCATCCGACCCATTCCCGACCGGGTACAAGATCCGGTTCGGGAGCCTGGAGTTCCAGGTGACCGGCAATGGCTACCACATGCGTCTCCTTTCTAGGAACGCGAACGTGGAGGCTCCAGCGCCGGCATTGGCGCCATCGCCACAGCCACCCCGACGCGGAAGGCGCTTGGACTAGCGCTCGCGTCAAGCGCGAGCGGAGCGACGCAGGGTGGTGCGCGCCGGCTCCCCTCAACGGGTCGAAGCTGGCGAGCCACATCCTGCCGTCACGACGGAAGGGTTCGCGCATCCCCCAGCGGACCTGACAGTGCGTCTCGTCAGGGAAGGCGCGCTCGCACCGCCATTCCCTCGTGGGATGCGTAACACGACTATCGTCTACTCCTTATCGGCCAGCACGGACCTAGGTGCGTACGAGGACCTCCTGGGTCATCACCTCCTGGCAGCCCGGAACCTCATCGCGACCTCGCTTGACGAGCTGTACCCCGACTCCGACAGCGAGGAGTACAAGCACGAGTACGAGGACCCAGAGTGGGATTACTCCGGGCTCCGGGACCCCGATGCTTTCAAGCGTTTCCAGGCAGCGGCGGACTACTGCTTCGGCTACTCCGATGACTCTAGCGCGGAGGGTTACGACCCCACACGCGAGTGTTTCGTTGTCAACAACACTCAAGCACCGGCGCCATACGACCCCACCCGCGAATGCTTCATGGCCCAGACTCCGGATGGGGCCGTCCAATCCGCCCACAGCTCGACAGCGGACAGCGTGGCGGCTGCGCAGGGCCAACCCGACGACGCTGCATGACGGGCGCGCCTGAACGAGCTCGAGGAAGCACAGCGCCAGCTCGACGACGAGCGGGCCCAGCTCCACCAACAGCTCGGACAGGACGCAAACCCGACTCCTGCTCATGTGCGCGCACAAGACGTCCAGCAGCGCATCATCAACGACGACCGCAATGTCGTCAACGGCATAGTCGTCTTCAAACTGGCATCACAGAACCTGGCGGCGGTGGCTGTTCTTCTTCAGAAGATCCCAGAGCCTGCCATGCCCCAGGAGAAGGAAATGAACCAGCTGCTCAAGATGCTCCTTGAGACAGCCACCGTGCAGCAGGCAGAAAGCTCCGCCTCACGTCAGTGGGGCTCGCAGGGGCGTGCACACTCCAAGCAATGACGATCGGCCGCCCTATCACAGCAACCACACTGATCCGTGCAGGTCAACATTCCCGTAAAGAGCCGCCTCGGCCCTAACCATGAAGCACGCGACACCATCAAGGCCCGGCAGAAGGCGGCCGCGATCCAGGACAACAACCACGAGCACCAACCTCGTAAGGAGTACAACAAGTGGCGCGGTGGCCGCTACGACAGTGATGAAGACTGGAGCCGAAGCAACTCGCCTGACGCCCAAGGGCCTCGAGCCTTCGGGAAGAACGTCCGCAACGCACGTTTCCCTCCGCGCTTCCGAGCTCTGACGACCGTACCCAAGTACAACGGAGAGACCAACCCCAGCGTCTAGCTGGAGGACTACCAGCTGGCGTGCAACACCGGCGGAGCGCGGGATGACCTGTTCATCATCAAGAATCTTCCGCTACACCTTGCCAACTCGTCCTGTACATGGCTGGAGCACCTACCTCGAGGTAGGATCGACAACTGGTCGCAGCTGCGTGACGCCTTCATCGACAACTTACAGGGCACGTACGCCCGACCAGGCAATCCGTGGGACTTGTGCAACTGCAAGCAGATGAAGGGGGAGAGCCTGCGTGACTACACTCGGCGCTTCTCCAAGCGGTCCACCGAGCTACCCAACACCACCAACACGGACATCGTCTCGGCATTCCAAAACGGCACCACGTGTGCCACGCTGATCCACTGGATCGGGCGTCGGAAGCCGCAATCAACTCGGGAGCTCCTCGACATCGCCATAGACCACACCAACGAGGAGGAGGCGGTAGCCGCAACCCTCAGCCCCGGCACTGGCAAAGGATAGCAGCCACAGAAGACGATGAAGGTCCATCCGCTCCGTCCGACAAGAAGAAGAAGAACAAGGACAAGCGGCACCGCGACGACAACCTCGTGGCTACCGTCGATCGGAAGACGACAAGGCCCAAGAACAACCCACCCAAGGACCACTTCGAGAAGCTGCTAGAGGCACCATGCACCAACCACGAGGGCCTAGTCAATCACACGCTCAAGGACTACAACCTGATGAAGGCCTACCACGCCGGCACGCTGAAGAAGCGTGACCCCGCCCCGACTAGCTATGGGGGCAAGGACAAAGACGACGATGACGCTGGATTCCCCGGAGAAGATGGTGCGGTCATTATGATCATCGGGGGCACGCCGGCGCACCCACCCAGGCGCCAGGAGAAGCTGATCCGGCGGGAAGTCTACAACACCAAGCCAGCGACGCCAGCATACCTGAAGTGGTCGGAGACGTCAGTCACGTTCGACCGCAGCGACCATCCCGACCACGTCCCACAGCCGGGTAACTACCCGCTTGTCGTGGTGCCCTTGTTCGGTACTAAGCGGGTACACAAGGTGCTGATGGACAGAGGCAGCAGCCACAATGTCATTTATGCTTCGACTCTCGATGACATGGGGATTCCGCGGTCCTGACTGCGGCCGTCTACGGCACCATTCCACGGGGTCGTACCCGGGGTGGAGGCGGTTTCCCTCGGGCAGATCGATCTGCCCGTCACTTTCGGAACACCGAGCAACTTCCGAAAGGAAACCCTCACCTTCGAGGTGGTCGTGTTCCCGGAGACGTATCACGCGATACTCGGAAGGCCAGCATATGCAAAGTTCATGGCCATCCCCAGCTACATGTACCTCAAGCTGAAGATGCCCGGCCCGAAGGGCATCATCACAGTGGCCACATCATTCTAGTACGCATACGAATGCGATGCTGAGTGTTTTCAGTTCGCTGAAACACTAATCCGGTCCAAGAAGCTCGCCATAGAGCCTCTCTCCGAGGACCCCAAAATCCCCGAGTCGTCCAAGCTTGCGGCATGCTCTTTAGAGCTTGACAAGGACGCCAAGGAGGTGGCTGCCACCGACGACGACCGCACGATCCGCATCGGGACAGCGCTCGATCCTAAATAGGAAATCACGCTCATCGACTTCCTCCGAACGAACCTCGACGTGTTTGCATGGAAACCCTCCGACATGCCAGGGATTCCAAGGGAGGCCACCGAGCACAAGCTTAGCATTAAGCCCGACTCGAAGCCAATAAAGCAATGTCTTCGCCGCTTCAACTCCGACAAGTGCAAAGCCATCAGCGAAGAAATCAAGAAACTCCTTAGTGCAGGGTTCATTCGAGAAGTGTACCACCCCGAGTGGTTAGCAAATCTTGTACTTGTAAAAAAGAAGAATGGCAAATGGAGAATGTGTGTTGACTTTACGAGTCTGAACAAGGCATGTCCAAAAGATCCATTTCCATTACCGTGCATAGATCAAGTAGTCGATTCGACAGCTTGGTGCGAAACCCTCTGTTTTCTCGATGCTTATTCCGGGTACCACCAGATCGTGATGAGCCTGGCCGACCAGCTCGCGACCTCATTCATCACCCCTTTCGGTGTGTTCTGTTATGCGTCCATGCCATTTGGGTTGAAAACGCAGGTGCCACGTTCCAGAGATGCATGCAACGTGTCTTTGGCGACCGCATCAGACGGCTGATCGAGGCCTATGTCGATGACATCGTGGTAAAGTCGAAGAAGGTGGGCGACCTAATCCCGGACCTCACGGCGGTTTTCGAGAAACTCGGGGAACACAGCGTAAAGCTTAACCTCGAGAAGTGCGTCTTTGGGGTCCCCAGAGGCATGCTCCTCAGGTTTGTCGTGTTGGAGCGCGGCATCGAGGCAAATCCCGCGAAGATCTCGGCCATCACGAACATGGGGCTAATCCAGAACCTGAAGGGGGTGCAGCGCGTCACGGGATGCCTGTTGACGGTTGAAAAGTGCTGCTTTTACACCGTCAATACCTGCACAAAATAAATGTAAAAGGATCATCAATACTAGAATAGGGCTTGATACTGATGATTTCCACAAGTGTTGGTGTTTCTAGCTTTTGTTGCAGAATGCACCGAAATACGTGCCAAATGGTACAGTTGAGAGCAAGTAGTCCAATGGCTATTAAAGGACATCATCATAAATATCCTCAAATGCCAATTTGGACTGCACCATTGCGACGGGCTCGTCGAGACGATCGAAATGGATATACTATATGTCTACTTTGGAGTCCGGATGGGAAAGATATGCACAAGACAAGATCACCATCTTGATATCATGTGGACCCGGTGGGACCCACACCAAACCACGTGGCGACGTGTGCCACATTGGATGCCATGTGTCCATGACACCTCATCAATCCATGTAAAGTAACTCCCGATGAATCAGACACCGCCACGTGTGCAGCACAAGGATCCAAGGGCCCACCGGGGACCCAAACTGCCTCAAAACTCTGCATGCAACTGGGAAAGACCGCGGGACCCACATATCAGCCTCTCAAAGAAAGCACACGACGAATCTTGCCAAAGAAGGTTCGGCCGAACCCCGGATCGGCCGCTCCCCTTTTGTCTCCGTTCATCTCCTGCTTCCACGTGGTCGTCCCCCATTGGTCCTAAGGCGCAGCTCGGTGTGTTTTGGGGCACTTTAAGCCTCCGAGCAAGCCACCCCCTCCTCTATAAATAGGAGGGGAGGGGCTCCCATTTGAAACACACACTTCTCCTCCTCCTCTTCATTTTGGCTTGGAGCCTCTCTCTTTAGGAGAGGAGAGCTTTTTGTATAGGATTAGTGCTAGGAAGTGAGGTGGGAGGCTTGAGGCCATGTCATGATTCATGACATCTTCCTCAAGAATGATCCTCAGCGGTGCCTCTGTTCTTCAACTAGACTAAAGTGAGTATTTCGAAATTTCCTATTTAGACTACAGTCGTATGCATGCTTAGTTGCTTTGTTCTAGTGTTCTTTGTTTGTTCTTGGTTAAGAGGCTTGTGTTCTTCGAACACAACCCTTTCGATCCAGTAGACTTAGATCATAAGTTTGCATCTAGTTTGCCAGCTTGTCTATTAGAGTAAAGTGAAGCTCCTGCATGTCTCTAGTTAGATCAAGGTGCATACGTGATCTTGCATGAGTGATAGAGCATACCTTGAGCTAGTGCCAGTATCTCCCTCGCGGATTCGTAGTATTAGTCTGTGGTGTAGAAGTGATGTCTGGACCATAAGATATCCTTCGAAGACCACGTACGATCGTAGCGTAGAGGTAGGCCGCAGTGGTGACAGCCTGTTGGACCCTTTGTCAACCCTCTACGTCGCATACCGAGTTGGGATCGCTCCAGCACATTGTCCTAGGATGTGCCTGGTGCCCGAAGTGAGTGTTATACCTGAGAGACCGTAACTAGACTCTGCACTCGGTTGAGGCAGATCCTTTCTACCTATCCTATCAATCAGTGTTGTGTCCTTGGATCATCTATACTAGAGTAGGAGATAGTACACGCTGATCCTTGGATCGATACCCTTGGAATACTCTCCTTTCTTGGGGAAGTGCTACAGTAGTATTTTCGTGCGCTTGCGGTATACCCGGTTGTTCTTATACGCTCCCTCTAGGTGTACAACTAGTGGTGACGTTAAGAAACGTCAACAATGCCTCGCCGCCCTCAGCCGTTTCATCGCCCGACTTGGCGAACGCAGCATGCCGCTGTACAAACTCATGAAGAAGTCAGACCATTTCACGTGGACGCCTGAAGCACAAAAAGCGCTCGACTTGCTCAAGAACCTGGTCAAAATCCCGCCGGTGCTCACAGCACCGGCGAAGGAAGAGCCCATGCTCCTGTACATCGCCGCAATGACTCAGGTCATGAGCGCAGCGCTGGTTGTCGAGCGAGATGAGCCCAGAAGGACACAAAAAGTACAATGCCTAGTATACTTTGTACGCGAAGTCCTCTCCGACTCAAAAACACGCTACCTGCAGATCCAAAAATTAATTTATGTTGTCCTCATCACCAAGCAAAAGCTCCAGCATTACTTTGATTCGCACCCCATCACGGTGGTGTCAAAGTACCCGCTTGGTGAGGTCATACAAAGCCCAGAAGCCGAAGGAAGAATAGCTAACTGGGCCCTCGAGTTGATGCGGCAGAACATCACATATGCGCCTCGCAGTGCTATCAAGTTGCAGGCACTAGCCGACTTCGTCGCCAAGTGGACAGAGGTCAAGACCCCTCTAGCACCAATCAAACACGAGACGTGGCTCATGTACTTTGACGGCTCGCTCATGAAGGAAGGAGCTAGGGTCGGACTTGTCTTCATCTCGCCCCTGGGCATGCGTATGGAGTACATGGTCCGACTACATTTCACGACCTCCAACAATGTCGCAGAGTATGAAGCCCTCCTCAACGGTCTCTGAACCGCCCTCGAGCTCGGGATTCACCGTCTTGAGATCCGGGGAGACTCCGACCTCGTCGTGGGGCAGGTGATGAAGGAGAAGAACTGCTTGAGCCCGAAGATGGCAGTGTATTGCCAATCGGTGCGCGAACTGGAAGACAAGTTCCACGGGCTCGAGCTCAATCACATGTTGTGCAAGGAAAAGGAAGCGGTGGACACCCTCACAAGGGAAGCGTCTAATCGAAAACCCGTCCCGCACAGGGTCTTTGCCAGCGATCAGTACGAGCCGTCTGTCCGCTCCGAGGAGGACAAGCCGCCTGAACCCTCAACGCAAGACGTCATGGAGATCGACGAGGTGCAAGAGCCTAACCTTAAAGACCTGGACTGGAGGATCCCACTCCTTGAGTGGATGGTGGAAGTGAAGGACCGATTAGGCGAACCAGAGAGGGGGGGAGTGAATGGGAGCCGATAAAAATTCTTCTCGAAGGAGATGGGAACTCCAACAAGACGAACGCGGCTTCCGAAACACTTCTCCGACTCAACTACCCAAGTTGGTCAAGACCACGCAGCCACTGGAGTGCTACTGGTCCTAGGAACCAACACACAACCTTCCGAGCCAAAACTCACCAACACACACAGCGGAAACTTGCACGGCTTGCTGCCTGTGCTACACCGGTCAGACGATGGCTTGCGTCGGTCAGACCGGTGACACCGGTCAGACCGGTGAACAGCACCGGTAAGGCTGGTGGCTACAGCAGCCGCACAGCAAACGTTCCAGGAAGCCTCAGTGACTCCTCTAGGCCCTGGAACAAAAACCACCTCCGAAACACAACCTGGAAGGAAGAAGAACCCCTCACAGAACCTAGCAAAACAACTCCAAAGACGCCAAGAACTGACCAGCAGGACCACGGGACAAAAACCACACGGACAAGGCTGTTCCCCGTGACAAATCCCACCAAGGGCTAGCACCGGTCAGACCGGTCAAGAGCACAGGTCAAACCGGTCGCGCCTGGGCAGCTCGGGATGAACAGCGCCCACGAATCAACTCCTCCAAATCCAACTCCCGATTCGCTCCACGGATTTGCATAAGACTTTGGGGATAGTAGGAACACCTCATGGGCACTCCATAGCCAAGATTTCGTCCACCAAAACTTGCTAAATCAAGAGGAATCGAATGATTTCCGCCAAGAACAACACGAACCCTAGAACCATGAAAACCCCAAAATTGAGCCCCTTTACTCACGGATTTGGGGGGGAATCGAAGGGAAAAGAACCACGAGGGGTTCATGCATACAACCTCCACCAAATCCCAAAGAGAAAGGATTCAAAACCGCCACAAGAAATTCGCCAAGAAAAGCCTCCGAAAATCACCAAAAAGGAGAAACGGGAAAGACACATCCAAGCCATGAGGAACCACGCCGAATCATCTATACATACCAAAGAGGTTCATACAAGGTCTAGCTTGCTACCCGATCATCCTTCCCTCTCACAAGATCTCACCATGAATCTCTCAAGCTAGTCCTACGAAAATCCTAAGGAAAATAGGAAGAGAAAATAGGAAAATCAAATGAGCTAGGGTTCCAAGAGATGGCTGCCATCCTCTCACCACTTGGGTTATATGGAGGCAACCGAAAGACGAAAATACCCTTACTAGCTAACTAGGAATACATGCCCCTCAAGGGCGAATTCGGAAATCTTTGTCTTCGCTCCATCGGACGGATGCCCAGCGACCGCAAACTTGCTTAGCCTCGACGCAAGCCTTGCGATCCCGACGCGTGTCCTCCGCTTTGAAGATTCCGGACTGCGTCGTCGCACACCGGTCAGAACATGCTCAAGCAAAGAGCACAAACCATCAAACCAAAGCTCGAAAACCACAAAGAGCTCCCCCTGCACACATGCAAGCTCCCCCTGAACCAATGCAACTCCCCTTGGACGAATGCATGCGAACCACTTCACGAAACAGAGTAGCTGCAACAGCTCAGCTCTGACCGGTCAGACCGGTCGACACCACCGGTCAGACCGGTGCTCAACATGTGAACAGAACCAGCACTCTGACCGGTCAGACCAGTGACCTCAACCGGTCAGACCGGTGCACAATAGAGCCCAGAAATGGCTCGAAACCAGCTGAAAACCTTCTAGATGCATTCAGTAGGTCAAAACATGCTCAAACTTCTCCCCCTTGTTGACAATGCATGAATCAACCCAAAAATGCAAAAAATGCAACCTAGAGCTTCTCAAATAGACAAAATTCGACATAGGATGCTACACATGTCCAAATGAGCAAGTTAGATACTCTATAGCTTCGTAAAGACATCAACTTCATGATCACCAAGTTTCACAACTATTGGACGAAGCTAAGATAGAATTGAGCAATTTTGCGAAAATTTACCCTCTCATGAGCAAAGTCTTAAACATGAGCAAAACATATCAAAATGGCAAAGCCACACGAACTTCATGCTAGGACAACCATTCTAAGCATAAGACCATCATAAACACCCACAAGCACCTCATGTCATGTCAAAGCCACCGAGCCATGTGCCTACTTCTAGATATGAAACTTCTCATTGGTAGGCACCATGCAACGGTTTAGCACCCAAAGCAAATTTAAAATTAGCACATATGACATGGGAGCACATTTTCCAAGCAATTTACATTTCATTTTCAGATTTGAAATTGGTACATGAAATGTCTTTGCGACAAAAAGGAACTTATGCCCCTCCACAAGATCAAGCATGGGGGCTAAACATTCATGATGGCAAATGAGCCTTTGGCCCCATATGATCAAAATAAGCTATCCAACCACAAATTAAGCATAGCCAAGCCACAAAAACATGTCAAGATCATATAAAGGCATTGACTCACAAGAGAGCATACATTTGAGATTTTTCAAAAACATAGCCATCAACCATGGATATAAACCAAGATTATCAAGAGCTAAGCCAAACTAACCATAGCTTACCAAACTAGCTCACAAAGACATATATATCATTCCATGGTGAACAATGTATATAGGAGAAGCTTTTCCTAAACAATGCATATGATACAAAATGCATGCAACCTAAGATACAAAGATGCCTATACATCATGTTACATATACCATGCCAAATGCAAGAAATGCACAAAGGAAAGCTATCCATATGCTACAAAGGAGCTCCCACACACCAACTCAAGAAATCAAACACACACCAAGCTCCCCCCGCAAACGAGTAAAAGTTGCTTGATCTAGGGGTTTGGTGAAAATATCGGCTAGTTGGTCATGTGTAGGTACATGGATCAAGGCTATCTTCCCTTTCTCTACATTGTCTCTCAGGAAATGATACCTCACTTCTATGTGCTTGGTTTTGGAATGGAGCACTAGGTTCTTTGCAATGCTTATGGCACTGGTGCTATCACATTGAAGTGGGACATGGGTATACTCCTCACCAAAGTCACTCATGGTGTATGTGATCCAAAGGAGCTGAGAGCAACAACTAGCTGCGGCCACATACTCTGCCTCGGTAGCGGATTGAGCAACACTCAACTGTTTGCGGGAAGACCAAGACACCAAAGAAGAACCCAAGAACTGGCAAGTCCCAGAAGTGGACTTCCTGTCCAACCGACACCCGGCAAAATCCGCATCCGAAAATCCATGAAGAGCCAAAGAAGAAGACGCGGAGTACCAAAGGCCAAAGTCGGGAGTATGTCGCAAATACCTAAATATGCGCTTGACTGCTTGCCGATGCGAAGTCCTCAGAGACGCTTGAAAATGAGCGCACAGACATACCGAGAACTGGATGTCCGGCCTCGTCGCCGTCAAGTAGAGGAGTGACTCGATCATGCTCCGGTACTCCTTCTGGTCCACGTGTTGACCTTCCTCGTCCACATCAAGAGCTGTAGTCGTACTCATAGGCGTCGCCATGGCCTTGGAATCCTCCATCTTGAACTTCCTCACAATGTCTTTGGTGTACTTAGCTTGGTCCACAAATGTTCCTTCCTTTGATTGCTTGATTTGTAGCCCGAGGAAGAACTGCAACTCACCCATCATGCTCATCTCAAATTCACTGCTCATGTCTTCTGCAAACCTTGCAACAAGAGAGTTAGACGAGCCACCAAAGACAATATCATCCACGTATACCTACACAATCAGGATATCTCTGCCCTGCCTGAGGAGAAACAAGGTCTGATCGACCTTCCCCATCTCAAACCCTCTCTCAAACAGGAACCACCTCAACCTACCGTACCAAGCTCTAGGCGCCTGCTTCAACCCATACAGTGCCTTCCTCAACTTGTACACCTGGTGGGGGTACTTCTCACTCTCAAACCCCGGTGGTTGCCTCACATACACTACTTCCTCCAAAACACCATTTAGGAAAGCACTCAGCCCAGAACCTTCTCGGAGTCCTATGCTTGTCGAGCATCGTCCGAGCCATCTCGCACAAGGTCCTGTTTTTCCTTTCCACCACGCCATTCTGGGGAGGCGTATACGGACTTGAAAACTGGTGTTCAAGACCCAAGTCATGGCAAAAGGTTTCGAAGCAAGAGTTTTTGAATTCCGAGTCATTGTCACTGCGGATCACTCGTATGGCATCTCCGTGCCTCTTGTTTCTTAACCTCAAGACAAGATCTCGAACAAAACCAAACGTCTCCCCTTTCTCCTCAAGAAAGAACACCCACGCATACCGAGAGTAGTCGTCCACCACAACAAGGACATACCACTTCCCACCCGCAGATCGCACACGAGCTGGCCAACAAGGTCCATATGGAGCAGCTCGCATGGACGCTCAGTCATCACATCGGTGAGAGGCGGGTGAGAAGAGGCTACCATCTTGGCATGCCTACACGGCGCACAAACCAACTCTTTCTCAAACCTCAACCGTGGAAATCCTCGGACCAAATTGAGTTTACTCAAGCGAGACAAAAGGTCAAAGCTCAAGTGACCCAACTTCCTATGCCACTTCCACAACTCACTCGAAGAACCAGCCAAAAAGCAACGCTCCACACCAGAAGACTGAGAGAAATCAGCTCGGAACACTTGACCCTCGGGAACGACCATGCAAACAAGGTCCCCTCGAGAATCTAAAATCTGAGAACCACCAGGTCGAAACAACACCTCAAAGCCCTCATCCAACAACTGGGACACAGAAAGCAAATTGAATCCCAGCGACTGAACAAGAGCAACACGCCTGAGAGTGACCTTGTCACTTACCTTGATCTCACCTTCTGATAGCACACGCCCTCGCCCATTGTCCCCAAAGGTGATGTATGCCTTGGACACCACCGGGACGAGACTTGAGAACCACCCCTTGTCTCCGGTCATATGCCTCGAGCAACCGGATTCAATCAACCAAATGTTCCTCAAGTCTCCCACCTGAAATTCAAAAGCGAGCACGTGAGTGAACAAACGACTCAGCACTGGGGTTAGTACCAAAAGAGTAAAACCAGTGCCGAGCCATTTGCTCCAAAGTGGGGTTAGCACAAACCAAATCATCACGCCTATCAAAGCTACCACCACGAACACCACCATGGTAACCACTATGAGGGAACCAACCCTCTCTAGCTGGAGGAGAACAAAAGCCACGAAAGGAAAACCGTGGACCGTTCCTCCTCTCCATCTCAAAGCTACGACTCCTCCCACCCTCATATTGAGCACGAGGTGGAGAACGCTTAGCAAACTGACCACCTGCAAACTTTCCAGACCAACCACCAGAACTACGACCACCAGAACCAAACCGAGCATCCTCACGAGCACGAAAACCAACTCGCTGTCTACCCAGACCTGCACCGGTCTGACCGGTGTAGCGCACTGGTCTGACCGGTGTAGCTCGGCCAGCAGCACCACCTGCTGCCTTCCGGTCTCCCCAAGCCGGAACCGTCCTCACAATCACCTTGGCCCTGGGCATCTGCATACGAGGCTCAGGTACACCATTAGAGGGGTGGTACCTGTCCTTGTTAGCCCACTCTCTAGCCATTCTCTCCTCACGCTTCCTCTTGAAGAAAAACTCATCCTTGTGACCATCTCTCCCACAATACCCACAATGGAACTTCATGGGCTGTGGCTTAGGCTTAGGCTTGGGTTGGGGCTGCTCACTCGGTTTCTCACCCTTCTTCTATCCTTCCTCACCTCCCTTTGGGCTCACAAACTTCACCGGTTTCTGGAAATCATTTGTTGGGTGAGGGAATATGGGTGGATCTGGAGTAGTGTCAAGTTTGTTTCTGAGATGGTTAGGCTTGGGCTCAAACTTGTTCTTGTGTCTGTTTGGTGGTGGGATAGGGATCTCTCCAACTCTCTCAACTCCCTCACCACTGTTCTCTCCAAGCTTGTCAGCCCCAAGTGCCTGACCATCATAGCGTTTGAAAGCCGCTATCATGATACCAAGCTGAGGCTCCTGACCCGACAACCAGCTCATACATTTCCTCAGCTCATCATTCTCATCCTGCAAGCGATCAACATAATGCGCAAGCTCCAAATTCTTAACCGCATGCAATTCACAAGTAGAGCAAGGAGTGGGAATAGGCTCTTTCAACTTAGCCTCAAGTGAAACAGTGTAAGCATGCATCTCATCAATCTTTCCATGCAAAACAGGGCAAGAAGTACAAGCACCTAGCAAAGCAGGTCTAGACTTAAGCTTAGCCACTTCAACTCTAAGCACATCTAGTTCATCACAAGTAGAACCATGCTTATCCTTAAGAGCAGTAAGATCAGCTAGATACACAGAGCAATCACAGCAATCAATCTCATCAGAAACCACAGGAGAAGCCTTAAGCGAATCAATCTCAAGCTTAGCATCTAGGTTCTGGGTTTCTAGCTCAGCCACACGGTTCCTAGCATCTTCCAGTGAGGCCCTAAGCTCTTTCCTCATCTTCTTGGCCTCTCTAAGCATGTGATCGTGATTATCAAGCAAGTCAACCAACTCCTCATTCTCCTTGCGCGAAGAAGAGAGCTCATCACATACCTCATCCTCGGAGTCGGAGTCTGAGTCACTCTGGTGACTCTTCTTGCTGCCGGAGCTACGAGCCATGCCGCAGAAGCCATCTCGTGCGAAGCAACTCAGCCCGCTCAAGTTCTTGGATGACTTCTTGTTCTTGCGCCGATCACCTTCATCTTCGCTACTACTCGAGCTCGAGGAAGAGTAGGCAGAGCTGGAGTCGACGTCGCTCTCTCCGACCATCGCTCGGGCCTTCCTGCCGCGGCCGTCCTTCTTCCTCGACCGTCGCTCGTCCTTGTGCTTGTTCTTGTGCTTGTGATCGCGCCTTGATCGGTACTTGCCGTCCTTGCTCGACCGGTGCCTGTAGCCGTTCTTGTAGCCGTCCTTGTTCTCCGTCTTCTCCGGGCAGTCGGCGACGAAGTGCCCTGGCTTGCCGCACTGAAAGCACGTCCGTGCTGTCCTCCTCGTGTTCACCCGGTTCTCGTGCAGCCTCTCGAACCGCCTGGTCAGCAAAGCCAGCTCGTCCTCTCCAAGCACGTCGAAATCCTCATCTGGCAAAGACATCAAAGAAGACAGAGAGTACATCCTGGAAGATGCGTTAGCGTTAGACTTAGCTCCTTTGCCACCAACGAGAGCGAGACTGAGAATCAGTCGGGCTCTCGATCTTGGCTGTCATACCACGGTCCAACTCAGCCGACTTGAGCTTCGAGAACAGCTCATTCACGGTCAAGGTGTCATACTTCTCGGACTCAAGGATAGCCTCAAACTTCCCGTCCCATACGGTACGATCCAACGAGTGCAAGAGCTTCACGGCTCTATCATGATCATCGTATGGGAGCACGGCCACATTGGCTCTCATGTTGTTCACAACGACCGTAAATCGCTGGAAAAGGGCATCGACGGACTCGCTGGGGAAATGAGTGAAGTTCTCGTACTCTCTCCGGTAAGTCACGTACATCCGAGCCTGAACCTGAGCATTCCCAGCATGTGCATCCTTCAACTGCTCCCAAATTCTACAGGCTAAGTCCTCTGTCTGAACCCGATCGAATTCGGGCTGACACAGAGCACGAAACAAGTAGTCAACCGCCTTGTTGTTGGCTTCGAACATATCCCTCGACCCTGGAGCTAGGAAGTTAATCGGATGAACATAAGCTGTGTTCACCGTAACGTCCCAAAGGATCTGACCATTTCCGCGGAGGAACGCTGCCATCCGCCTCTGCCGCATCTGGTAGTTCTTCCCATCGAAGTGCGGAGGACCCGAACCCCGTTCCTGGTACGCCATCATTGGATCTTAGACTGGTAAGAGTCAATGAAGACCCGAACCTGCTCTGATACCAATTGAAGGACCAATTAGGCGAACCAGAGAGGGGGGGAGTGAATGGGAGCCGATAAAAATTCTTCTCGAAGGAGATGGGAACTCCAGCAAGACGAACACGGCTTCCGAAACACTTCTCCGACTCAACTACCCAAGTTGGTCAAGACCATGCAGCCACTGGAGTGCTACTGGTCCTAGGAACCAACACACAACCTTCCGAGCCAAAACTCACCAACACACACAGCGGAAACTTGCACGGCTTGCTGCCTGTGCTACACTGGTCAGACCGATGGCTTGCGTCGGTCAGACCGGTGACACCGGTCAGACTGGTGGACAGCGCCGGTCAGGTCGGTGGCTACAGCAGCCGCACATCAAATGTTCCAGGAAGCCTTTGTGACTCCTCTAGGCCCTGGAATAAAAACCACCTCCGAAACACAACCTGGAAGGAAGAAGAACCCCTCAGAGAACCTAGCAAAACAACTCCAAAGACGCCAAGAACTGACCAGCAGGACCACGGGACAAAAACCACTCGGACAAGGCTGTTCCCCGAGACAAATCCCACCAAGGGCTAGCACCGGTCAGACCGGTCAAGAGCACCGGTCAGACCGGTCGCGCCTGGGCAGCTCGGGATGAACAGCGCCCGCGAGTCAACTCCTCCAAATCCAACTCTCGATCTCCCGATTCGCTCCACCGATTTGCACAAGACTTTGGGGATAGTAGGAACACCTCATAGGCACTCCATAGCCAAGATTTGGTCCACCAAAACTTGCTAAATCAAGAGGAATCGAATGATTTCCGCCAAGAACACCACGAACCCTAGAACCACGAAAACCCCAAAATTGAGCCCCTTTACTCACGGATTTGGGGGGATCAAAGGGAAAAGAACCAAGAGGGGTTCATGCATACATCCCCCACCAAATCCCAAAGAGAAAGGTCTCAAAACCGCCACAAGAAATTCGCCAAGAAAAGCCTCCGAAAATCACCAAAAAGGAGAAACGGGAAAGACACATCCAAGCCTTGAGGAACCACGCCGAATCATCTATACATACCAAAGAGGTTCATACAAGGTCTAGCTTGCCGCCCGATCATCCTTCCCTCTCACAAGATCTCACCATGAAGCTCTCAAGCTAGTCCTACAAAAATCCTAAGGAAAATAGGAAGAGAAAATAGGAAAACCAAATGAGCTAGGGTTCCAAGAGATGGCTGCCATCCTCTCACCACTTGGGTTATATGGAGGCAACCGAAAGATGAAAATACCCTTACTAGCTAACTAGGGATACATGCCCCTCAAGGTCGAATTCGGAAATCTTTGTCTTCGCTCCATCGGACGGATGCCCAGTGACCGCAAACTTGCTTAGCCTCGACGCAAGCCTTGCCATCCCGACGCGTGTCCTCCGCTTTGAAGATTCCGGACTGCGTCATCGCACACCGGTCAGACCGGTACCCACCGATCAGACCGGTCTAGAGCTGCTGCACCTCCGTCTTCAGTTCTTCGGTCTTGGCTTTGTGGATCAACCAAGGAACCCAGTGGTTTTCTGGTGAACCATGGGAAACCCCGCGAACTTGGTGTAACCTCTGCCAATCACCACTCATGACTCGACTCCCACGTAGTCCCGGCTCAACCTTGGTTTTGAGGCTCAACCAAGAAACCATCCATGACTTCATCTTGCCGTTCTTGCCACCATGCGGCCCGCACTTGACCCCGCTGGCCACCGGGTCCCTCGAACCAAGCCTACTTGTCTTCTCCACACCTGGAGGCCTCACCGGCAACGACCTTTCGCACTTGTTCTTCACCTGCACCAACACCAGTCAAGCCGCAACCTGCACCTGCAATACTTAGCCAAGAATCAGTCCACACCACGTTGTCAATCACTCATCACACCAGGAAGCGACCATCCACCGGTCCTCGAACCACACCTGGCTCTCAGGAAGGCAAGCTGCCACTCGACAAGGAGGAAGCCAGGTGCATCGCACGAATGGCCGTCATACAAACTCGTCGATGGCGAGCACCGACGAAAGGGCGCTCAGGGCCTTCTCATGCGTTGCATCCTAGCCAACCAAGGGAAAGAGCTGCTACAAGACATTCACGTCGGGACGTGCGGACACCACGCCGCTCCGAAGACTATTGTCGAAAAGGCCTTCCGACAAGGTTTCTACTGGCCAACCGCCGACACCGACACCACCCGAATCGTGCGCAGCTGCGAGGGCTGCCAATTCTACACACGACAAACTCATCTCCCGGCGCAGGCACTCCAGACCATCCCCGTCACTTGGCCCTTCGCGCTCTGGGGGCTGGATCTGATCGGACCGTTGAGGAAATCGCCCGGGGGCTACACACATGTGCTCGTGGCTATCGACAAGTTCTCGAAGTGGATCGAGGCCAAGCCGATAACAAATGTTCGTTCCAAGGAAGTCGTCGTGTTCTTCACCGACATCATCTACCGCTTCGGAATCCCGAACTCCATCATCACCGACAACGGCACCCAGTTCACCGGCAAAAAGTTCCTCAAGTTCTGCGACGACAACAACATCCGTGTGGACTGGGTCGTCGTCAGCCATCCAAGGACCAACAGGCAGGTGGAGAGGGCGAACGACATGATCTTGCAAGGCCTGAAGCCACGAATTTTCAAGCACCTCGAGAAGTTCCGAGCAACATGGGCCGTAGAGCTCCCGTCCGTTCTGTGGAGCCTGCGCACCACGCCTAGTCGGGCTACCGGCTGCACGCCCTTCTTCCTGGTGCACGGGTCGGAGGCGGTTCTCCCGACGGACATCGACTACGGCAGAGCAAGAGTTCATGCGTACACCGAAGAAGGCAACCAGGTCGCTCTCGAAGACGCCATCGACTAGTTGGACGAAGTGCGCAGCGTCGCCCTCCTCCACTCAGTGCAATACCAGCTGGCCCTGCGACGCTACCACGAGCGCAACATATGAAGCCACAAGTTCCAAGTCGGCGACCTCGTACTCTGATGAGTTCAAAGCAACAAGGGCCGGCACAAGCTCTCACCGCCGTGGGAGGGACCGTTCATCATCAACCAGGTGCTCCGTCCGGGAACTTTCAAGATCAAGTACGAGGATGAAAGGGTCATCTCCAATGCATGGAACATAGAACAGTTGCGCCGCTTTTATCCTTAAGCAAAGTTCTTTGTTTCATCTTATGATAATGTAAAAGCCTCGTGCTATGTTCATATTTCATAAGAATGCTATTTTTGTTTTTGGTTTACGTCTTTCGCCTGAGTAAAACGCTTTAAGCCTTTTTTATCCCATGAGCAAGTCCCGACTTCCCCGTGGGCTCGAGGGCTACTCCGGGGCACGACGTCCCTCCCCCACACGTTTTCGAAAAAAAATTTGATCAAAAACCATCCACGGTTTATCGCACTTGCGAATGATCATCACGATACACCCACGCTTGCTAAGGAGATGGACTGTCACACCTGTTTTTCCAAAGAAAACCAAGTGCAGATCTATATGCATACCAGGATCAAGTTTCATGCATATAGTTGACATAAGTGAATAACAGAAACAATAGCACGTAAAGAAAAGAGATATTATCAGAGTATTACGCTTAAATCCTGGAAACGAAGGCACCAAACATCCACAAGCAGTCGACTGGGGGTTGTGTACGCCTAGCACCAGCAACATCTTCACGACGACTTCATAGCAGCTTCCTCTTTCTGAGCAACATTGTTTATAGCAAGGGTGAGTAGATGCCGTACTCAACAAGTGTGGGGAAAGTATGAATGCAGAGGCTTGACAAGGAAAGGCTGACAGGTTGACTGCATTAAGCACTTTTAGTTGGTCAAATTTTATTAGCACCTGATTACTAAGATATAAGTATATACCCACCCACATTAACATAAAGAGATACGCCATAAGCATATGACTAACATAACCAGAAACCACGATTTAAGTCCATCTTCAAGTTCAATTATCATGTGAGGGTCCAGGCCGCTCTTGACCGTGAGCACGGCTAATCGATTAGTTTTACACTCTGCAGAGGTTGTACACTTTCACAACAAGTCGCATAAAAGTCCTGAAGAACTTTGAACCCAACTATGCGATGCCGGCCAAGCATCATACCACACTACCGAGGTGTGATTGCATAGGGACGCTACGAGGCCTTTACAAAGAGTCCTCCTATGTGTATTAGTCCATAATAGCATATGCAATAGAGGCTATCTTTGGTGCCACACTTCTACTCACAGACGGTCAGCCATAGAGTACTTCCGTTCCAATACCTATCCGGAGTAGAAGAGCCATAAAGCATTCCTCCATACCCAATCTACCATGCGAGTAATGGCCACATAAAGACTTCCCTAATTACTCAGCCAACACCAGAGCCATTTAGTCCTTGTGGTTGCACTATTGTCCTGGGTGGTTCTCCATGTTCCAGTTAATCATTGTGGTCTTGTATTAACCAGAGGTATATAGCATCAAAGTAAAGCAAGTTCATCATTGTTGTTCATTAAACCACCATAACCCAAGTAGAGCAACTAAGCATAGCTACCCAACAAAAAGATAAACCCAGGTTGACAAGGAATGATCATAAAGACTAGGATAACCTTAATAGGACCCATCAATATTAATGCAAGCATATGCAATATGATTAAACACAGTTATTGGGACAAAAGAACAAGGACACACTTACCTTTAACCAGAGTAATGATGTTGCTCAGAATGTCTTCACTTCCTCTTGCTCTCCAAAGCTCTCGAACCACGTTCCTTCTACTCGCATCAATCATCCAAAGCAAAACATCCGGACCACACATATACAAGCAAGCAAAAGAATTAAATTAAAAATAGTACAGCAATCATCGTAAAACATACTGAAAAACAGTACTAAACTGATGTTTACATCGAGATGAGCGTGTGAGCAAAAGAACCGCTGGAATCGGAATTGAATTGAATAAGATATGGATTTTAACAAGAAAAAGGATAGCTGATTGAATATGACATAAAGATGTTGTCACCATGACCAATAATCAAGAAAAGAAATTAAATGATAGACAAATTAGATGAGGTGAGCAAGGATTTTTACATATGAATAAAGAATCATTCTATACCTCCATCCAAGATAGCAAGGCCAAAAGCTTATACGAAAAGGAAAATAGAGAGAAGAGATCCTAACTAGTTACTGCGTATGCATGATGCCATTGTGATGTCATCACCGGTAAGAGGAAGAAGATTACGAATCATGACTTGTTTGCTTTTGTACAAAACGTGGTGTTGCTTGTATGAATGCATGGTGATGTTTGCTTGCACCTGATGACCGCAAGGCTTCAACACGGCAGGACCACATGAGTTGCAGGTAGCATGCATGGATTACAGACAAAAGATGGACGGAGAAGTGCATGCAGAGATCCTCACCAGTAGCGTCGACCGCCGGTCTCGGCAAGACGGCAACCGTGATGGCCTGCGTGCTCACCACAGACGGCAAAAGACGGAGATTTGTGGCCGGCCGGAAACTTCACGAGCGCACGGGCTTCATCGTCGGCAACTGGACGGAAGGGTGCGGCTCGTCATTGAAGGGGCTTCGAGGCGACTGGTTGCATCCTGACGAGAGGGAGCTCATGGTGGTGTGTAGACGGGGGCCGGCTCGGCTCAGATCTCCGGCGGCTGGTTGTGCAAGGCAAACCATTGATGGACGGCGACGAACGCGGCGGCTTGAGATCAATCTCGAGGTTCGGCCTTCAGCTTGACGTAGAATTCGATGACGTATATATGGTGACCTCGGGATGGCCTTAGTGACGGCATCCTGGCCGGCGGCGACGACGACTCTTCGCTTGCGGCGCCAGTTGAGGCGGCAGCAGATTGAACTCCGGGGTTGGTTGCCTGGGAGCTAGGTCACAGGATGGAACAGAGATAGATGTAGAAAAGGAGAGCCTGTAGGTTGCTGTTTATAGGCCACCTGTCAGGATCTGGTTCGGTCGTCGACTTGTTGGCATGCACGCGTCTGGATCAGAGTCTTGGTTCAGGTTCATCACGCGTACGTCTGCAGCCAGGAGAAACAAAACGCTAACCTGAAAATCCAGCTTGGCTTGCGTTTCTTCCGTTGATGTAAGAAAAAACTAGCAAATATGTTGAGGTGCTAGTAAACACGATGGTGCTCCCAAAAAAAAAGTAAACACGATGGTGGCCTCGTCATCATTTAAATTGTGGAAAGCTTGCATTACATGGAAGCAAGCAGCATGCCCAATGCATACGCCATGCAGAGGATGATAATTAGTTAAGCACGGCTTGATGCTTACGTGCATGAAGGTTTGCATGGCTGTGCTAGGACAGATACGATAGGATCATGTAAGGTGAAGGAAAAGAAAGAATAAGCTCAAGCGTGATGTAGCCATGACATCACAAGAGTACTTATAAGCAATAAAATGTGGCAAAAGAATTAAACAGCATATCACCTTGGATGGAAGGAAAAGGAGGAGAAGATGCATGCGAGCTTAACCGTGTCGCCGGCGCTCTAGCGGCCTAGGGATCCGATTGAGGTGTGGACGGAGGGAGGTGGTGGAGGGGGTCATGGAGGTGTGCTCACCGCGGGCGGAGACGGACGGAAACGGCCGGATTTCAGCAGCGGGCGGAGACAGCGGCACGCGGACCGGCTCGAGGACGACGACGGCGCTCCGGTGCTCCCCTGCTGGCTCGATCTCTCAGAGCTCCTGGAACATACGGCTTGCTCCGGCAGTGCTCGTGGGCGCCGAATCGAGCGGCGGAAGAGGCCATGGTGCACGGCTCCGCGGCGGACGACGTGCGGCGGCGCTGTGTTGCGCAGGGGCGGCGAGGCGAGGTAGAGACGGCGGCTAGGGCGCGCGACTGGGTCGAGCCTCGGGCTCGGCCCGGTAGGATAGGATAAGTTTTCTTTTTTTCCAAAATTATTTTTCAGTGAAAAACAAATCCAGAAAATTTTAGAAAATGTTTTAAGACACGAAGAAAAACACAAAAAATTCCAAAAATTCCAGGAAAATTCCCAGAGATAGATTGAGACAGGAACAATCCAAAAAATATTTGGAGCTCATCAAAAATATTTTAGAGCCTTCTAATAAATAGAGTAAGCTCAGAGAATATGAGAATAAATTCCAAAAAAATCCGAAAAATTCTCAAAAGGGTTTGGTCAGCACCTAAGCGTGTTTTTAAAACATTTTGCACTCAACAAGGACCAAGATGCATCATCATGAATGCAACACGCATAACCATTTTATTTAATTCGGAAAATCAAACAATGGATTTTTCTTATACTGCATTTCCTGTAAAGAAAATAAATGTTTGGAAAAATTTTAAAATTACGAGAAAATCGTTGTTTAATTATTCTTTCTATTCACATCCTGAAATTGAAAATTTCAGGGTGTGACATGGACGACAACTCGCGTGGTCACAAGCATGTGCTTGTCCGAGCTCCGAGTACTTACACCCCAGCAGCTACGGTACGAAGACCTACAAGCATAACTTGGGACTCCGAGTTGTTTTCTCTCACTCCCTCGGAAGTAGCTGGGCAACCGTCTAAGTGACTGCCTCGAGCACTTTTCTTGTTTGCAAAAACATGCGCGCTCACTCGTTCTCCCAAAGTACGCGGGGGCTGCGCGTCCGAATAGTTTTGCTATAAGGTTAAGCTCGGCCAAGCTTTCAAGTTCCTACAACCCCGCAGTTACGGTGTTGGGGAGAAACCCGTCCCCGAAGTGGAGCCAACAAATGCGAACAGAAGTCAAACAATAGCACCAAAAGAAAACCTCCTTACGACTTCAGTCGAGCTAGGATTCGCTCAATCTCCATCGCAACCGTCCCTTTTTCATCCCTCTCAGGTCCCTTAAATAGGCCCCTAATATTTACACTTTACACACTTGCCCTTGCTTTTTACATTGTGCGAAGGATCTTTGAGGGCATTACAGTATTTTCACCTCGACCTCTCTAGTTTCTGCATTACAACTCATCACTTTACAGCATGGCGCTTGCCACGTGAATTTCACTTCCCCCTTATGCCTTCTCTGAAGCAGCGTCATCCCGAAGTCGACCGTGCTTTTCTCCATCGGCTTCTCTTTGCTTCCTCCTTCGCTCCTTCATGCAGACGACTCGCTCGCTCTACTCAGCCGAAGGTGGGTAGAAGACTCCGCTTCGTCCGCCTCAGCCTCCGAAGGTTGGCCACGCCCTTGGGTGCCCGAAGCCTACCGGGCCTCCGCTTGCCCCTGAGTCCCGAAACTTCGTGGTTGTTTCACCTGCGTAGCCACTAGAGCAAAGAAAAAAAACTTCATGGCTCGAAGCTCATGCCGAAATGAGACCAGGGGTTAGGTACGAAATAAATTTCCCCAACATTAGCCCCTCGCTAGCGAAGGTTTGCCCCTTGACGAGCCGAACTAGTGAAATAAAAGGAAGGATAGAAAATTATTCGTACTGAAGCCTTTCCCCATTTCGGCTCGTCGAGCAATCTATTCTTACACGTGTCCCTGATTCGTATCTGTTTTGTTCTCCTATTTTTTCCCGACATGATTGCCCGCCTCTATCACCATGATCTATTTCCTGATTTTTCGCCACATTCTCCTGCTTTCTCGCGATATGTTCATTGTAACCACCGCTCCACGTATCCCTGTTTTTTCGCGCCACATCTTACTAAATTACCGCGCCGCTATGGCTATAAAAGACCAGCCCCCGCCCCGCGGTCAAACCCTAATTGTCACCACCGCTCACCTTCTTACTCCGTTGCTTACTCGCCTTGGTGAGCATCTCTATATTTTCTTCTCCCTCTTCGTTCTATACTTTACTTTTCCTGCCTCTTTTCTCTTGTTGTGCACTAAGCTATTTGTATCATTTTGTAGCTTGTACTTCGCTTTACTCATTCCTTCGTGCTGCTTCGATGGCTCCTAAAGCTGCTGCTGCGAAGCCCCCGAAAGCAACTACCAAAGTTTTCGGTCGAAGTCGTGTGACCCCGAGGCTTATTGCCGAGTACGAGAAACTTGAATACTTTGAGAGTGGACAGGCCTGAGCCCCTGGAAACGAAATTATCCCTACCCCAAAGGATGATGAAGTTGTCGTTTACCGTGACCTCTTCGCTGCTGGGCTTCGCTTTCCCCTCGATCCCATCGTCGTCGCCATTCTTCGCAACTTCGATATGTATGTTCATCACCTCACCCCCAACTCAATTGATAGAGGGGGAGTGCCCGATCTTTCGGTTAGTGGAGATAAATTCGATTTGGTGGTTGTCGACCCTCAGGATCCGACTACGACGAGTGAGCTCGAAGCGCCAATGCAATCGCTGAACCAACTCCCGATGGTTACCAACCTTGCCGGTGCAAAGTCAGCCTGATCACGAAGATCATTTCCTGCACACAATCGAAAAACGAACAAGAAAAAGAGGCGAGCAATCTTACTATCACTCGAAGGTGGAGTCTGCAATACACGAAGGCAGCGCTATGCGGCTGTTGTTGTAGCTAAAGCTAACTTGTAAAACAAACTCGAGTTATAAATGCGACGGCTACTGTGTAGGGCATCATAGGGTTGGGGGCGACCTAGGATGGGGCGCCCTCAACTTGGGCTTAGGGCCCAACAAACCGGCGACGCGGCACGTTGGCAGATTCTGGACGTCAACTTGTTTTGACGATTCCTGTTGACTTGGGACGAATTTGAGCCTGAAACCGGTGCCATTGGAAGCTCTATGCAATTGTACTTCCAGCCATATAAAGAACGTCCAAAACCGACTTCGTATGTGACCTGGGTGTCATTTTTAGTGCGCACTGGTCCTGGACTTCGAACTGGGCTCGAACTTGAATTGCTTTGGGCCTCCACCTTGGGGACTCGAACCGGATTAGCCTCGTGCCTCCTCGTCGACTTGGACACCCTTGCTGGACTTCTTCTACTCCATTCCATGCACCAATCATGGTCGTATGCATGGGTGTCATGTCCTCATCATTCTCCCCTTCTTGAAGAAAAGTCGTCCTCGACGTCGAGTGTATTTGAAAACGATCCTGCACAACACAAGGGAGAACGAGGTTGCAGAAATAAAGCAAACCAAAACAATTGTGAGGAGGAATGTGACCTTGTTTCCAAATGTATATCATGTCATGTCGCATCAAATTGACAGCATCTCTAGAGACTCTGTTATCGAAAAACGCATGAGGTTTGTCATTACTATCCTGCAAAAGATTAGCACCAACAAAAGACACAACACTAATGAATGGTTGCTTGCAAGAAAATTTAGCACCAAAAATCATAGGGAGCCACCAGCAATGCTTCCCTTCTTGCAAAACAAAACTAATAGAGGAACATGTGAAAATGTTTGTAGGATGGTTACCCTCTAATCGATCACAATCGTGCACAACAAAAGGAGAAATCAGATTTGTTCAAATGTAAACCCGATGTACCATATATTGTCCTTTGTTGTTATATTTGCCAATAACATGATATGAATGTCTAGACAACCATGGCAAATCAATATATGCAAAAAGTCTCTCTTCTAAACAATCTAGATTACACAAATCATCAAATTCAATGTAACCCAAGGTATGTAAAGAAGATACCAAATGTAGCTCATCATTTTTACTAGCAACATGCATACTATTTTTATTTTCAGCACTAGCATGTAAAACTGAAGTAGTAGCATACAATTCATCTTTATCACAAGAAACATCAAGCAAATCACCATGTGACAAAGATAAATCAAGAGATGGTTCCACTGTGAATTGCTCAACTAAAGCATGATTTGTGGAAAAATTCAGCACATTAACAGAATTCTCACCTTTTGTGAATGTAGCACCATGGGCATTACCTATGTTCACAGTAAAAGTATTCGGTGCATTGTGGAGTGATGGTTCTGAATTTGTACATGAGTATGCGCCTGTAGGTTTGGTCATCCTCTCGCGCAGTGTAGTGGTGGGCGTGGTTGGCGTAGGGAGAGCGGCCGCTGAGCTGGATGTCGAGCTTCTTCCTGCAAAAGAGTTAGAATATATCCTCGAGCGGCGTCCCTGCACTTCACGTTCAGCTTTGCAAGCATATTCAAATAATGTGTTCATATATGCATAGTCTTGATAATCAAGTATATCCTGAATTTCGCGATTCAAACCACCACGAAAACGTGCCATAGCAGCATCATTGTCCTCCAATAACTCACAACGAATGATACCCTTTTGATGTTCCTAATAATATTCCTCCACAGATTGTTGGCCTTGCTGAAAACGCTGCATTTTATTAAGCAAATCTCGAGCATAATAGGAAGGCACAAATTTGTGTCGCGTAGCAGCTTTTAATTCAGCCCAAGTGGTGGGAGTGGCAGTGGGATGTTTTGGTTCATAACGCCACCAAATTAAAGCACAATCAGTAAATGCACTAATAGCAACTTTAACTTGAGAACTAGCAGGAATATCATGGCATGAAAATTGTTGTGTGACCTCTAATTCCCAATCAAGATATGCAGCCAGCTCATATTTGCCATTGTAAGGTGGAATTTGAAATTGAATCTTAGCAAAACAATCATTACCATCACGGATGAACGCACAGCAGGTGCGTCCACGGAGGTCTCCAGCGTCCATCTCCGTGGCGCCACCGTAATCCTTCTTAGTGGCCTGCGGTTGTTCATCCTTCGTGTCTACGTCTTCTGCCATGGTTACCGCAAACAGAAAACAAAATGAGACCAAAAATAGGGGTGGAACAGCTCACATTACGCTCACACTAGTGCTGTTATCAAATTCTTATACGTTCTTACCACGCAAACAGGGGCGACCAGCAACCAACCGGTGGAACTCGCGAAAGATTGGAGGAGCGATTACCTGGAGAAACAAAATCTGCTCGTCGTAGAAATATGTGGAGTTCTGGGTAGGCTGCACTCAGATGGAGGATTAGCACAATCAAACAATAATGCAAAGTTGAATTATAGTGCTAATACGAAACAATCGCTGCTGGACACAAAGTGCACAAAGAAGAGAAGAAGAAAAAGCGAGGGAGGAAGACAAAACTTGCACTGTCCAGAAGCGAGAACAAACCGCAAACTAGAGGTGGTGTTGCGCGGCGTGGTGTGGTGGTGCACGGCGTGTGATGGGGGGAAGGAACTGGCGTGGTAGGGGGGAGGAACTACCGTGGGCGCGTGACCGAGGTGGACACGGCACCATGTGCGGGCGTGGGAGAGGGGGAACACCATAGGGTCGCGGGACCAGGGAGGAGGTGGACTCCTACACGGTGCACGGAGTCTAGCCGCGTGCGTGGGGGTGCGAAGCCGAAGGAACAAAAACGTGTGTGGTGGGGAGGGCAAAACGCGCGGGTGTGTGCGTGAGGGCTCGAGCTCCTGCCGACCCAGCCGGTGCTGCCTGGTGCGCGTGGCAAGGGCATCGTGTCCATGAAGGACATGGCGTTGCGAGGAAGCGCGTGTGGGAGGGGGAGTCGGACTCCCCACGTTGAAACCGCCCGGGCCGCCTGCCTTGTCTCGCTTTCTTTCCTTTTTTGTTTTGTTTTCTTTCTTTCTTTTTTCTCTCTTTCTTTTTTTTCTTTCTTTCCTTTTTGTTTTGATTACTTTCCTTTCTTTTTTTTAACTTCCAAAGACACCATGCAGGAGGGGCGCACGGTAAGGGGGGGTTTGGCCGCGGCAAAGCACGGCATGCGGCAGAAGGCACGACGCGTGGGCGTTCCTGTGGGGTAAAAGAAAAAGAACGGCGGTGGAAGCTAGGGTTAGAAGGAAAAAGAAATAAGGATTTACACAAAGTACCAGCAACAATCGAATGAGTAAGCACACAAATTCAACAAAGACACTTATTGAAAGAATGTGCTAGGCTAAAAAGGGTTGCTGGGACAAGTGCTAACCTGAAAATAAATTTTTGTATGGTTTTTGTGGACTGGAGGAGAGTGAAAACACTCGATAAACTCACCGATCAACCTAATATCTGATACCACTTGATAGAGGGGGAGTGCCCGATCTTTCGGTGAGTGGAGATAAATTCGATTTGATGTTGTCGACCCTCACATCCGACTATGACGAGCGAGCTCGAAGCGCCAATGCAATCGCTGAACCAACTCCCGATGGTTACCAACCTTGCCGGTGCAAAGTCAGCCTGATCACGAAGATTCTTTCCTGCACGCAATCGAAAAACGAACAAGAAAATGAAGCGAGCAATCTTACAATCACTCGAAGGTGGAGTCTGCAATACACGAAGGCAGCGCTATGTGGCTGTTCAGTTGTAGCTAAAGCTAACTTGTAAAACAAACTCGAGTTCTAAATGCGGCGGCTACTGAGTATATGAGGAGGAGCGTCCTAGGGTTGGGGGCGACCTAGGATGGGGCACCGTCAACTTGGGCTTTAGGCCCAACAAACCGGCGACACAGCACCTTGGCAGATTCTGGACGTCAACTTGTTTTGACGATTCCCGTTGACTCAGGATGAATTTGGGCCTGAAACTAGTGCCATTGGAAGATCTATGAAATTGTGCTTCCAGCCGTATAAAGAACGTCCAAAACCAACTTTGTATGCAACCTGGGCGTCGTTTTTAGTGCGCACTGGTCCTGCACTCCGAACTGGGCTCGAACTTGAATTGCTTTGGGCCTCTACCTTGGGGACTCGAACCGGATTAGCCTCATGCCTCCTTGTCGACTTGGACACCCTTGCTGGACTTCTTCTACTCCATTCCATGCACTAATCCTAGTTGTATGCATGGGTGTCATGTCCTCATCATCAATCCTTCGGCTCAGTCTGTATATGTGGGCATGCAAGACCATGGGTGTTAGCCCGACGGTGGTGAACTTTGTTCGCGCTCACACTATTCACCATCAACCTCTCTACATGGAGCGTGCTGAAGGTGACACGTACGTCAAGGAAGAAGCCCAGTTTGCTTCGCTGAACTTCAGGTACAGATCTGATGTAGAGCCCCCCGTTGTTTGCTACAAGAACAAATGGGAAGACGACTGGAACACGTTTTGGTTCTATCACAAAGTGGATGACAGTTCAACTTCGCTTGTTTGTAAAGAGCTGCAAGACCCGCCGAAAGGCGTTGGCACTGGGTTTGATGACTCCGATCAGTCTAGGTTGTTTCTGGATGCTTTTCGCGAAATTGCGAAGGTTATGGGTACTCGTGATCTTGTTGAGGAGTATTGTTGCTGCAAGATTTTTCCTATTAGATCGGGTTGGTCTATCGCTGCCTGGAGCAATTTCACGAGCCCCATCAAGATTCCTGATTACGCAAAGAGCTTTGGCATTAAGCTTGAAGGTTGATACTTTGGCTCTTTTAATCTTTGTATTTGCTATTTCGGCTTTCTCGCTCGACTTTTTCCATTACCCCTCTTCGTATTTTTTTCAGATATTGATGTGCTTTTGATTGAGGATCTTGCCAATGAAATACTTGGCCCTGCAAGCCTTAAGGAAGACAATGACATAAACAATCGCAGCGGCGGTCGCCGCGACAATTGTGTTTTTCAGTTCTTTGCTATTACTGTCGGCGAGCGTCAAGTCACTCTTCTTCGCCACGAAGCTGCTGCCAAACGTGCCCCGAAGAAAGGCTCTAGTACCAACGCTGAACCTTCGGCTGCTGTTGCTCCTTCACGACCTTGAAAGAGGTGTGGGAAAGCTGTGAGTCATCACCAGCCCAAATGCCGCCGCAGACAGAGGTCTGCTTCTCCTGAAACTGTCTCTTCCAGCCCAGATGGCAGTGATGGAAACAAAAGCGATGGAAACAAGAGTGATGGAAATGCGGGTGACATGGTGCTGTCTGGCCGAAGCACACGCGCGTCCGACCCTGGTAATGCAGATGAACAAGTTGATGTCACTTCGCTGTCTCCCCCCCCCCCCCCAGGTCAAGCTATTGGGACTATTGCTCGTCCTTTTGACATCGATATAAGTGATTGTGAACCTGAGAGTGATGAGGACTTGGGCCCCCCTGTCAACCCTTCTAGTAGTAAAGCCCCTGCTACTGCCGAAGGTGTCACTGTGGTTTCCCCTTCTCCTGGCCAACTCGCTCCCTCTTCTTCGCATAAAGTTGTCCCCGCTACCGGTGTTGATGCTGGGGAGAGCGACAGCAGCTCTGAAACTGAATCGGATAGTGATCGCCGAAGTGCCGGTGTATTTGTGAGTGTTGACTCTCCCTCTGTTGTTGCGCATCGTCTTGGGGTTCCTCAAAGCTCCCGGCTATTTGGTGATAGCAAACGAAAAGTTCTTCAATTCTGCAGCGACGGTCATGAACGTGCCCTACTTCAAGAAGCCGGTCAGGCTTTCAGCTTTCCTATTATGGAGGAGGATTTGGGCCGCGAAGGTGCTGATGAAGTTTTGACTCAAGCTCAAGACCTTGCTATGAAAACCTTTGTTGCTTTCAGAGTCACTCAGCGCCGATGTCGCGATGATGTTCGCCAGTTAAACCTTCGCAGTCAAACTACCTCTGCCACTTTGGAGAAGGAAATTGACCTAGTAAAAAAACTTTAGAATAATGATATCAAGGCATTATTCTATTTCCACTCTTAGGAGTAATGATGGTACTCTGGTGTCTGATCATTCTCTCAAGGCAGGGTTTATTTGGTCCTCTTTTAGAGACAGGTTGGGTGTTACTGAGTTTACTGATATCCTTTTCGACCTAAGTGATTTGATTACTGCTGTGCCTCTACCCATCATTGATGATCCTTTCTCTAAAGATGAGATAGACCTAGCTCTTAAAGAAATGCCACCAGATCATGCTCCAGGGCCAGATGGCTTTAATGGTTACTTTTTCAAGAAATGCTGGCACTTAATTTCAGAGGATTTTTATAAGCTGTGTGACTGTTTTTATCATGGTAATATCAATCTTGAATGCATCAATGGCTCCTTCATTGCCCTTATACCAAAGGTTGATAATCCCCAAGCTGCTAATGACTTCAGGCCAATTTCTTTGCTTAATTTGTCACTGAAGCTACTCACTAAGATCCTGGCCAACCATTTACAGAGGGTAATTTTATCAGTAATTCATGAAAACCAGTATGGTTTTCTCAGGGGCAGAACCATCCAGGACTGCCTAGTGTGGGCATTCCAATTCTTACACCTCTGTCATCATAGCAAAAAGGAAATTATCATTGTTAAACTGGATTTCAAAAAGGCCTTTGATAAAGTGGAGCATCAGGTTATCCTTGAGATGCTAAAATATAAGGGTTTCTCTGACAAATGGATTCATTGGATTAAGCTTATTTTATCTTCAGTCTCCTCAGCTGTGCTTCTCAATGGTGTCCCTGGAAAGCCTTTCAAATGCAAGAGGGATGTGAGGCAGGGTGATCCTCTATCACCACTTCTCTTTGTCCTGGCTGCTGATCTCATGCAAACTGTGATTAATAGTGCTGCCACTGAAGGTCTCTTGATGCATCCTCTTGGCTATAATTTTGGAGGGGATTATCCCATTGTTCAATATGTTGATGATACTTTACTCATCATGCCAGCTGATGAATCACAACTATTAAATCTCAAGAACATCCTGGGAACCATTGCAATCTCTACAGGGCTTAAAGTTAATTTCTCCAAGTCCAGTATTGTCCCTATTAATGTGGCACCTGAGAAGATGTCCATGCTAGCCTCTATTTTGGATTGTCAAGTGGGAGTCATGCCTTTCACTTACCTCGGTCTGCCACTTGGTACTACTAGACCCTCTGTTGATGAGTTCATGCCACTGCTGAATAGAATTGAGAAAAGGATGATGGGTTTTAGTAGCTTATTATCCTATGCTGGCCAGCTAGTCATGGTTAACTCTGTCATTTCTGCCCTACCAACTTTCTATTTGAGCACATTTAAAGTACCTGCATCTGTCATTCTCCAAATTGACAAATATAGAAAGCATTGTCTATGGGACAGGGGTAATATCAATAGAAAGGGAGGTTGTCTTGTTGCTTGGAAAAAAGCCTGTTTACCCAAGGATCAAGGTGGATTGGGCATTATTAACCTAAGAATTCAGAATTCTACCCTCCTTTTGAAGCATCTTCATAAGTTCTACAATAAGGTGGATATCCCTTGGGTCACTCTCACTTGGAAGTATCTTTACTCTGGCAGTGTGGTGCCTCATGTCAAGAGACCGGTGGGTTCTTTTTGGTGGAGAGATGTTATGTCCATTTCTGGTAATTATCTCATGATTGCATCTTGTACAGTTGGCAAAGGCAATTCAGTCTGTTTTTGGACAGATAATTGGAACCTGGGTGCTCTTCAATGGCAATTCCCGCAGCTTTTCTCCTTTGCAAAGAATAAGAACATTTCGGTGTATAAATTCAGATCACAAGATGCATATGCAAATTTCAACACACCTCTCTCAGATATTGCTGCTGATCAATGGGATATCCTTTCCAACTTGATTGAGAGTCTGAATCCTTTAACAAATGCTACTGGTCAATGGGCCTATATTTGGGGCACTCCTTCTTTCACTCCTAAACTTGCTTATAAGTAGCTGCAAGGCACTTGTAAAGCTCATCCGGTTTTCAAATGGCTGTGGAAATCTTGCATCCGTGGTAGGCACAAATTTTTTGGTTGGCTGTTCTTTTGTGATCGCCTTAACACAAGAGAGATTCTCAGAAGGAAGAGGATGGATGACTTTACTTGTGTTTTATGCTCCTCACGCCAAGATGAGACAGTTGTACACTTATTTTTCGACTGCTCTTTCAGTAAATGGTGTTGGCGCTTTCTGGGCATATCCTGGGATAATCTTGTTTCTTTCCTGGATAGAATTGTTGATGGTCGAAAGAGATTTGGTCGCCGTATTTTCAGAGAGATCTTCTTGCTTGGCTGCTGGGCTATATGGAAGCATCGTAATGAGGTCATTTTTGACAATAAACATGTCTCCCTTGCTAGGTGGAAATGCCTTTTTATTGACGATTTTAAGCTTCTGTTGTACAGAGCTAAATCAACCCTAGGGGTAGAGCTTGAGTCTTGGCTTTATAATTTTAGTTAATTTTTAGTACTTTCTGTTTTGGGCCTTGGGCCTTGTACATGTACATATATATTTTAGAAAATGAAAAGTTCCAGTAGGGGCCTCCCCTGCTGTTCGTTTCAAAAAAAACTTCAGAAAGAAAAAGAAACCCTTGCTGCTGCCTTAGAGGAAAAGAAGAAGAAAAACCTTGCTCTCTCTTCAGAAATTACTTCTCTTTCTGAGAAAAACACTGTGCTCGAAGGTGACACCTCAAAGCTTAAAGAGGCCATTGAGAGTGAGAAGAAGAAAAACGAAGGTGTTAAAGGTTTTTATCAGGAGAAGCGCAAAGAGTTGGACGACTTGAAGGCTAGTCATGTTGCGCTTACCAAAGAACATGAAGAATACTGCGACAAGGTCCAGAAGCATATTGTTCCTATTTGCAAAAAGGTTCATGATCTTCTAGTGGACTTCGGCACCGATCCTGCTCCTTACAGCATCAGGGACCAATTCATTAGTGATATTTTCAAGTGGTTGCCTGATGGTGTCTCTTCTCTGGCCTCGGCTGGTCGTTCATTTGGTGAACTAAGTGCTGGAGTTGCTGCTCGTACTATTTGCCATTTTGTGTACTCTATCCTGAGTAGTCCTTCTGATGGATCTGAGTCGGCTATTTCCAAGTCTACTCTTCGCCAAATGCGCGATAGTACTTTCGCGTGGCCCCAAGAGACCAACATTGACAGGATCCCTATACTTCCGAAGAATATTGCGAAGAACTTTGTCAAGGAGTTTTATCGCAAGGTTGGCTTTTCTTATGCGGTGGCTGAGGCTCGTCGTGTGCTTCGCAAGGTTTGTGTCTGTATTCTTCGTTGGTTTATTTATGTTTGCATTTTCGTTTGTTATTTCTGTTTCTTACATTCGACATTGCTTTTTTGTTTTGTCAGATGAGCCCCAGCCCCGCCGCTTCGGATCAAGTCTTGGGCACCTCCGGCGCTATGGCAGCTCCCTCTTCTTCTACTCCTTCGTCGGCTGTTGGTGCTTCTGTGCCTAGTGTTCAAGCTGCCGCTGATGTTGCTGATCCCTCCTCCTCGGCCGTTGGATCACAGAGCGCTACCACTACCGACGTGCAGCCTTCTTCGGTCGTTCCCTATGCAAGCGAAGAGGTGTGAGGAGTGGAGCTTCGATGATTAGTGCTAAATGAAGCAATACAATACATTTGCTTTTGTAACTGAAATATTTTTGCGAATCTGCGCAGGTGCTGAAGTTATGCCCTGCGCAGATTGATGAAGATGTTTGTCCTATTGTTATTAATCATGGTGATTACTTTATGTCAGGTTCCATATGGCAAAAATTTCATTTGAAGTTTCCTCAAGTGTCCTTTGACAATTTTTGGTCCTACCAAATCAAGAGATATGATGATCGCAACGTTGCTTCTAAGGATTTTTTGAACAACACACCAGAAACCGTCTGATGCATGCTTCCACTTCGCAACGACGCCTTCGTGGTGGAGATTCGTCTCTTCCTGCGCAACTTTTACAAAGCTCTTCGCTTGCCAGCGATGCTTCCCTTGTAATGCCCAAGATCGAGGTTGTTGACCTTACCGAAGATGATGTGCATGAGTATATTTACAAACGCTCGCAACGTTGGAGAAAATGAGATCGTTGATCGACCTAGTATTTCGCCTCTGTGGCTTCGGGTGCTCTGGCTATAACTGTTGTATCATTTTGTATTTGTGTAAATTTACCTTTGCTTTTGTGCACGTTGTAATGTAAAGAACTATCTCATTTTCTCCAACAGTTTGGTTTTGGAACTCAAGAAAAAGGAAACTCAAAACTGCGAAGCGCCTCCCCCTAGTTTCCTTTTCCGCATTTGATAACCATTTTTTCTCGTGCTTACTTAAACGATACGCATTTCTTGTCACAACACGTAGATGACGTTCCGTACTTGCTTGTACTACCTTCGCGTGATGTCTCATCTACGTTTCTCGTTTCGATACGCGTCTTGACATCGTGATACGAATTGATGATCACATTTGTAACGCGACTCGATGCTATTCTTTTGTGCTAGTAAAAAAATTTTGTCCTCGAGGTGGCTCATCAGTCATGCCTCGCATTTTGCTTCGTGCATACGGTGTCGAAGGCTTCTTTCCTTGCTGAAAGAGAAGGAGATGATTTGCGACCATTCCATTTAACGAGTCGACTTATCCCTGCGGTTTTCCCGAGGGGCTTCGCACATTGACCGCTAAAGGCTTTTTTTGTTTGTTTTTCAACTCAACCACGTTTTGAGCGTTCTAAGTGAACCAATTACGTTTTGCATTCTTTTGTCGAAGCCAAACGTAATTGTTGACTTACGTAATCTATTGTATTTGCGATTCTTGTGCCCAAAGTGACAACTCATTTCATTTGAGTTGCGTCACATCGGACTTCGTGATGCACACCGATGATATTTTTGTGGAGTCCTTGTTATAATTTCCAAGGAGATATTACACAAGAAGACCACCTCGTTAAAAACCTCGCATCCCTGTTGTGCTGATGATTACACAATGAGAGACTCTCCACGCGAGGAAAAGAGTACGGCTTCAGGAATTCAAACGATAATGTAAATTACAAAAGTGTTAAACGAAGAGAAACTATGAAAATAAGCTAAGATACATTAGTCATGGTTTTCCTTTGCCTTGACACATTTTACAGCTAGTATTTTTGCAGCATGTCTTCGTTCCAAGAGTATGGGTCATCCAGCCCCTCTAGAGCTTTCAGCCTGAAAGCCCCTGGTCTTGTTTCCGATACTATGAACGGATCATCCCATTTTTCTTGCAACTTCCCGACTCCTCTTTTTTTTCCTCAAGACCATGTCTCCTGTCTTTATGTTCCTTCTTTGAATTTTCATGTCTTTCCATCTTCTTCTCTCTTCTTGGTATGATTCAATGTCAATGCCTGCAACTTCGCTTCTTTGCACGTATCCAGTGCTGGGGTCATGTCATCGTTTCCCGGTACTTCTTTGGTGCAAATGGACCCTAATTTTATCTCTTAGGGCACCATTGCTTCTTCGTCATACAATAACCTGAAAGGTGTGAACTTTGTGGCTCTTGACTCCGTGGTATTATGAGACCAAACCACTCTTGGTAACTCGTCTGCCCACTTGCCTCTTGGCATGCCAGTGATGTTTCTTTTTATCCCGGTGAAAATTATTCCATTGGCCCTTTCTACTGCCCCATTAGACTGTGGGTGATATAGCGAAGCGAAACACAATTTTGTGCCTAGATGGAAGCAGAATTTGCGAAAGTCTGTCGAATCAAATTGCTTCTCATTGTCCACTATCAGCTCGTACTGGACTCCAAATCTGCAGACCACATTCTGCCAGAAGAATTTTTGTATTACCCCTGAAGTTATTGTCTGCACTGCCTTTGCCTCTATCCATTTTGAGAAGTATTGTACAGCCACTACTACGTATTTGTAATTTCCTGGTGCTGTTGGCAGAGGCCCAACGATGTCTATTCCCCATCTTGTGAATGGCCAAAACGAAGGTAGGAGCTGAACTTCGTAAGGCGAAAACTTGGAATAATTTATGTGCTTTTGACAGTTGTCGCATTTTCTTACTATTTCTTCGGTGTCTCTTACTGCTGTTGGCCAATAGAATGCTTCGCGAAATGCCTTTGCTACCAGTTTCCTCATTCCCATGTGTGAAGAACACATTCCTGCATGTATTTCTCTGAGCAGTTCTTTTTCTCCTTCGTGCGAAATGCACTTTACTAATGGCGCGCACACGCCTGCCTTATACAAATTTTCTCCTCTCAAGACGCATGACCTTGCTTTGGCTGACATTCGTTTCCTATCAACCTCATTTTCTGGTTCGTTGTTGGCGTTTCTTAACGTCACCACTAGTTGCGCACCTAGAGGGAGCGTATAAGAACAACCGGGTATACCGCAAGCGCACGGAAATACCGCTGTAGCACTTCCCCAAGGAAGGAGAGTATTCCAAGGGTATCGAATCCAAGGAACGGTGTGCACTATCTCCTACTCTAGTATAGATGGTCTAAGGACACCAAACTCCAGTTGGGATAGATATGGGTTGAGAAGCACTTCCTTAAGGGACTTAGCTCTCAAGATGTATTCTGTCAGATCTCAGTCATCCCCGCGGGGCGACAGCACATCAAGGTGCTGGCAAGCGAGCCCAACTCGGTACGCGACGTAGAGGGTTGACAAAGGGTCCAACAGGCTGTCACCACTGCGGCCTACCTCTACGCTACGATCGTACGTGGTCTTCGCAGGAAAACCAGGGCCCAGACACCACGTCTGTACCCCAAATAAGAACTATAGTGCGGTTACGTATGCTAGCCCGCTAACTACACTATAGCAACTGTATAGATACGGTCCCATGAACAAGGGAAAGATCGGAATCAGATCTAGTCATTGAGCTACGGAGCAGAAAGGAAGCTATGGATGCAGTTGAACGAGATACAGTGGACTTACTTAACTAAACAGGATCAGAGCATGCAAACAAGTAAATGAACTACTGATCTGGCTCTAAAGGATCAAAGCCTTGTGTCATGAAGAACACAAGCCTCTAACTTATGAACGAGCCACGAACACAAGAACAAAACAATCATGCATGATGTCCACTATAGTCTAAATAAGAAATGCTGAAATACTCACTTAGATCTAAATGAAGAACAGGCATCCACGAGGACATCAACTCACTCCTCACCCTATCCTACCTAGCACTCTAATCACACACACAACTCATGGGAGAGGTGAGAACTCACCTCTCCAAGAGAGAATGAGAGGAGGGGGAGAGAGGGATGTGTTCCAAATGAGAGCCCCTCCCCTCCTATTTATAAATGAGGGGGTGGCTTGCCTTTGTGCTCCAAGTGCTCCACTTTTTCAGCTTCCCTGGGCGCCTCCAACAGCTTGCTGACACGTGGCGGTTTAGAACCGAGCCAAAACCGTCCAGAACCGTGAAGAACCGGAGCATCCTATGCTTCTGCGCTGAAGAACCGGCACGAAAGAGGAGTAGTAGGGGCGGACCGGCGGCCAGACCAGGCGAACCGGCGGGCCAGCTGCGCGGACCGCGACACCGCCTCGCGCTCCCCTCCTACGCGCGCGACACGTACCCCCCTGGCCGGTTCCTTCCGTTGTACGGCGCTGCGCGCACGAGCGGCCGGGGCGGGATCCGCGTGAGCGAGGTCAGAGCCAGCGGATGGCTGCCGCGTGGCCAAGGCAGGCCTCCAGTGCGGCCACACAAGGGATCCGCTTCACCGGCTCCTAGCAAACCAGGTGGCGCCACGTGGCACGGGGCGGCCCCCTTGCATGCACGTGCCTGCGCGCGTGGGCCTACACGGGATCCAGTGGCTAATCCGGTACCGCCACGTGGCCATTTCTGGGTTAAGTTGCATGGCGCTGTAGCGTGGGCCCCACAGTGATGTCAGCATTGCGTCATCTTGTGTCCTTTTCCTATCTTCTTCATACGAACTCGGATGTAGGCATATAATATATCCATTTCGATCGTCTTGACGAGCCTGTCGCAATGGTGCAGTCCAATTTGGTGTTTGAGGTTGTTTATGATGACGTCATTTATAGGCCATTGGAGCACTTGCTCTCAATTGTACTGTTTAGCACGTATTTTGGTGCATCCTGCAACAAAAGCTAGAAACACCAACACTTGTGGAAATCATCAGTATCAAGCCCTATTCTAGTGTTGATGATCCTTTTACACTTATTTTATGTAGGTATTGACGGTGTGAAAGCAGCTCTTTTCGACCGTCAACAACGCCCCCACACTTGACCTTTGCTCATCCCGAGTAAAGGGGGTCAGGTCAAGGTGAGACATGATATCCAAAGGTATGAAGCAAGCATAAGAGATATTCCAAACCATACCTTGTACTTGTGAACTCTGATGTGTCTATCATGCTGTCTTGGGCAGTTGAGGAATGGAACGGTCATGAATCAAATCACTCCTGCTCATCATGTTAAGTAACTTGGGGTTTTGCAATAAATATTCAAAACAAACCTTGCTTAGCTCCTCATTTGATTCTCTCAGATCACTCAATGTGTATATCTCCTCACCAAGGCATTAGATTCCCTTTCTTCACCCTACTTCTAATGATGGTTATATGTGGAGCTCAGGGTAGGATAAAGGATAAGGCATACTTGCATCACATATATTGCAAAGTCAAAAACTGGATCCACAGAGAAAATCAATTCATACGATCGGATCAAGATGAGCATGTGTATGGGTATAGTAAGTATGGTAAGGTGGATACTAGACCCAGAATGGGTGCTAGATATTACCATACATATATGATGAAAGCTGAGGTTGATGGTAAGGTGGACACTAGCTCCGGAATGGATACTAGTTATTACCATCTATGATATGGAACTCCTTTTTGCATGATCTCATCTCTCTCCTATTTCTCCTTTATTTTGGACATGGGCTATTCTTTCCCTCTCTTTTTTTTCATCATGCTTTGAGCATGTGTGTTTCTCTTTTTTTCTCTTTTTTTCATAGCCCATGTCTCTTTTGAAGGATACTTTTGGAGAGAGATGTCACACCACATATGGAGCTTTATTTTTATGAAATGGATGAAGGGTACAATGCTAACTTCCAGTGTAGAAGCATAGCAAGGGGATATAGGTGGTGTGCACATGAATCTTGATCATGAAAGTAATGAAAAGAATTCTCACAAGGGTCACAGAATTTGACAAAACTCAATGCAATAACAAGCAGCATATGAGTAGAAGGTTTTCAACTATATCATATGGCTCTAGTAGGACTGTGGCATATCAAAGAGGAGCTTTGCAAAGGGTTTTCATAATTTTTTCAGATAAAATTCCCAAGCACTCAAACATTCAGAGCGAAGATCATATCATCAAACCATATCACAAGCACCAACTACTTAGATACGCATGAGTTCCCTAATGATATTTGTTACAAGCATCAAGATGATAAGTAAGAAATAAAACATATGCAAGCCAACCACAGGAATCATGTCGAGCAAGCATAGCACCAACCACTGAGTTTGATGTAAAGGATATGAATTGAAATTCAAACAAACTCATGGATAGGATAGAGTGAGATAGAGGGTGCACATACCATCGCTTCTGAAGGATAAGAGACCAAGGAAGACCAGTGGTGACTCGGCTAACCATAAGGCAGCCGTCTTACTCTAGTTTACCTTGCTCTTGTCATGAAGGCGTAGTCGATGTTGTGCAGCGCCTGGGTGGGGGTTCTCTAGTGGAAATGTCGATGATGAGCTTGAGAGAACTCCCCCACACTAGTGGTTGAACCTGGTGCTGTTCTTCAAATGAAAACAAAGAAGGGACTCTACTGGTTCGAGAACCATAGAGCCTTTATTCAAATTCAAATATTTTTGTTGTTTTTATTTTATTTTATTGTCACCATGTCATTTGCTCAAGAAGGGTTAGATCAAGATTGCATTCCATAAACAAAGGGGACTATACTTATCTTGGACCTTTGAGAGGTCATAAGTACCACCTTTGCATGTTGTGCAACATGAATCTCACACCTCAACTTACCTTCCCAATTGAATTTAGCTCAATGACTTACCCATTCTAATTTGTCGATTCTCTGCAGGGGTTAGTCAGCATATATGCAACCAAGATCTATGAGAATATAACTCTAAGGTTCATCAATCAAAACCCGACACCATGTCTTGTTTTGACTGAAGAAGACAGTTTTAACCTAAGCACCATGCTTAATCTAAAACAGTCTATGAATGCGTATTCGCGAAGCACACATTCAAACTAGAGCATATGAACAAAAGATAAAGGAAACATGCATGCATGATTAAGCTATCATCAACCAGGGACATAAGCATGAGCATAAGACGGTGAACCTCGGGAACCTCCCGGAAGGGCTTTGTTTAATGTCAAAAGCAGGACTTACCTAGCTAGTGGGCAAGATGCGAGAGCTGACATCATCTCTACACTAGGATAAGATTTGGTAGAGGAGGAACTTTACTCATGATGCTCACATACCTCCCCCACACTTGAAGTTTGCATTGCTAGGCAACAAAACTCAAGTGTGTGGTGATCAAGCTTCCTTTTGTAAATGCTCCCTCAACCAAGCTTATCTAGGTGTTGTATTTGATGCAGCTCACATGTTCGTTGGCATCACCTATCCATCTTCCTTCTCGATCTCCACCTGAAAAGTTAGTGACCGAAAATACCCGAAGGACAACTTATCCTAAAAACATGTTCTTGCTTTTATTCGAAAAGGGAAATAAAACCTAACCTAATCCTGGCTATCTCCTAGGAGTGCTTTGTTTATTTAAGGTCATAAGCTCGACCATGAGAACTTCATTTTGCAGCTATCGTTGGTGGTGTCATTCCCGTCTCACCACCAATCCTTGATGTATCAGTGAAGCTTTAGCTGCAAGGTTAGTGCCACAGTGCACACACGAAATCTGATATGCTTATGATAGACATATACATCTACAACCAACCTTCTGAACTTTCTACAAAACAGGACCATAAGGTGATTGCAGCTCTCACGTGTGCTCAGTGCACTAAGCAGATCTGACTCTGAAGGGACATGATGCGAGCATGGTCTGAATGGTGAATCAAGAATGAAGCCACCATGCTCGTGCGTGGAATCCTTTCCTCCGGACTCCAGAGTCAGTGCCTCGAAGGGTTCCATGGCCCATGAATTCTCCATCTCAAGAGAGTCATCGTGGAAGCTCGATGTTGACTCTCGATCATGATCAAAAGCAACATGATACGGGCCAACGGAAAGAGGCTGAAACTCGGTCGAGAGTGGTGACGGTCGTTCGCCTTCACAAGGGTGAAGAGAGTCTCCCGAGCCATCCTCATGAGGGGTAGAACATTCTACAACCTTAATGAGAACGGGCTCGGATGATGCGAATGGAGATGTATGCGTCATCTTCTCGAGCGGGTTTTGCTGGGGAAGAGGCTTTGCCATAGGATGTCCCGGACAAGGGGTAGCAGTGGCAGAAGCGATTTCCCTAAACTTATCATCTAGGCTCCCTAAAGATGTATCGAAGAGCTGCTCTAGAGGGGAGCCTAGGAGAAGATCGAGATCAAGGACATCGAAGATGTGAAAGTCTAAGGTAGCCTCGATCCCATCTATGATAAGCGGCATGACACTTGCAATCCCCCGACATTCAAGAACGTGTCCAAAAGGACAAGTCTTGAGGAGCATGTCGGATGGTGCTAGCGGGACTCTGCCCAAAAGAGTTTCCACTAAGTGCCATGGCAAAATGTTAACCTCCATGATGGGGTTACAATGGGCCTCTACGATAGTGCCTCTAATAGAGCAAGGGACAACCAGAGAAGGTGAACTATTCCAAATTGCTTCGGAAAATCGCGTCACTTCCTCTGACCATTCCTCCCTCATGGCCTCCTCAGGATATGCTTCGTCAGGAGGATCAGGAGGTAGAGGAGGCACCGCAGGCCGAAGGGAAGGTTCTGTCGAAAGATTTCTAGAATGATCGGTACGAACAGAATAAGGTTCCTCCCCTAATTGGGCATCAGCAGAATTCGAGGTGTCTGAAAGATTTCTAGATGGGTCATCCTCGAATTTGCAATCTCATGGCTCGACTCGGATTCCTCTCGGTAGGATCTGGGATCAACTTCGAAGTAGGAGTTCAGGAACTCCATACCTTCAGCTGGTCCTCTTTCAAGAAATGTTTTTTCGCGGTCGAGACGACAGACAGACCTTTTGTCGAGACCATCATAAAAATTGTGAAGCAACTGAGAATTAGGTATCGACAAGGGCGGTCCATAATACACTAAGCGTGTAAATCTAGCCCAGGCCGTGTCTATCATTTCCTTCTCTTTTTGTCGAAAACAATGGATACCTTCCCATAGAGCAGCAACACGAGATGGAGGGAAGAACTCAAGACAGAACTTGTCTCTAAGCTCTCCCCAACTATCGTTCACGCTACCTATGGTGTACGTGTACCATTGTTCTACCTTCCCTACAAGAGAGTACGGAAACAACTTCCACTTGAAGGTATCCAACGTCATACCCATAGTGTAGATAAGAGAACACAAGTTCTCGAAGTCACGAAGATGGTAATATGGGTTTTCGCTCGATAGACCAGAGAAGATAGTGCATTGAACGAGATCGATAGTCGCAGGGAGAGGCTCACAGCCAGATGTGAGAAAAAGGCACACCGCAGGTGGTGGCTCTGGGAGCTCATCCCTGGGGGTAGTGATGCTTTTACAGGAAAGCTTCACCATGGGTAGCGGGGGTAAAGGTAGAAGAAAAGGAACAAAAAGGATATCTGATGGGTAACGAGGGGTGAAGGTAGAAGAAAACGAAAAAAGATAAATACGAGGACCACTAGGTTCGAAGATAGATACAACAACCGTTCCCCGGCAACGGCGCCAGAAATGCTTGTTGGCGTTTCTTAACGTCACCACTAGTTGCGCACCTAGAGGGAGCGTATAAGAACAACCGGGTATACCGCAAGCGCATGGAAATACTGCTGTAGCACTTCCCCAAGGAAGGAGAGTATTCCAAGGGTATCGAATCCAAGGAACGGTGTGCAGTATCTCCGACTCTAGTATAGATGGTCCAAGGACACCAAACTCCAGGTGGGATAGATATGGGTTGAGAAGCACTTCCTTAAGGGACTTAGCTCTAAAGATGTATTCTGTCAGATCTCAGTCGTCCCCACGGGGCGACAGCACATCAAGGTGCTGGCAAGCGAGCCCAACTCGGTACGCGACGTAGAGGGTTGACAAAGGGTCCAACAGGCTGTCACCACTGCGACCTACCTCTACGCTACGATCGTACGTGGTCTTCGCAGGAAAACCAGGGCCCAGACACCACGTCTGTACCCCAGATAAGTACTGTAGTGCGATTACGTATGCTAGCCCGCTAACTACACTATAGCAACCGTATAGATACGGTCCCACGAACAAGGGAAAGATCAGAATCAGATCTAGTCATTGAGCTACGAAGCAGAAAGGAAGCTATGGATGCAGCTGAACGAGATACAGCAGACTTACTTAACTAAACAGGATCAAAGCATGCAAACAAGTAAATGAACTACTGCTCTGGCTCTAAAGGATCAAAGCCTTGTGTCATGAAGAACACAAGCCTCTAACTTATGAACGAGCCACGAACACAAGAACAAAACAATCATGCATGATGTCCACTATAGTCTAAATAAGAAATGCTGAAATACTCACTTTGATCTAAATGAAGAACAGACATCCACGAGGACATCAACTCACTCCTCACCCTATCCTACCTAGCACTCTAATCACACACACAAGTCATGGGAGAGGTGAGAACTCACCTCTCCAAGAGAGAATGAGAGGAGAGGGAGAGAGGGATGTGTTCCAAATGCGAGCCCCTCCCCTCCTATTTGTAGAGGAGGGGTGGCTTGCCTTTGTGCTCCAAGTGCTCCACTTTTTCAGCTTCCCTGGGCGCCTCCAATAGCTTGCTGACACGTGGCGGTCGAGAACCGGGCCAAAACCGTCCAGAACCGTGAAGAACCGGAGCATCCTATGCTTCTGCGCTGAAGAAGCAGCACGAAAGAGGAGTAGTAGGGGCGGACCGGTGGCCAGACTAGGCGAACCGGCGGGCCAGCTGCCCGGACTGCGGCACCGCCTCGCGCTCCCCTGCTACGCGCGCGACACGTACCCCCCCGGCCGGTTCCTTCCATTGTACAGCGCTGCACGCACGAGCGGCCGGGGCGGGATCCGCGTGAGGGAGGCCAGAGCCAGCGGATGGCTGCCGCGTGGCCAAGGCAGGCCTCCCGTGCAGCCACGCAAGGGATCCGCTTCACCGGCTCTCAGCAAACCACGTGGCACCATGTGGCGCGGGGCGGCCCCCTTGCATGCGCGTGCCTACGCGCGTGGGCCTGCGCGGGATCCAGCGGCTAATCCGGTACCGCCACGTGGCCATTTCTGGGTTAAGTTGCTTGGCGCTGTAGCGTGGGCCCCACAGTGACGTCAGCATTGCGTCATATTTTGTCCTTTTCCTATCTTCTTCATACGAACTCCGATGTAGGCATATAATATGTCCATTTCGATCGTCTTGACGAGCCCGTCGCAATGGTGCAGTCCAATTTGGTGTTTGAGGTTGTTTATGATGACGTCCTTTATAGGCCATTGGACCACTTGCTCTTAATTGTACTATATAGCATGTATTTCGGTGCATCCTGCAACAAAAGCTAGAAACACCAACACTTGTGGAAATCATCAGTATCAAGCCCTATTCTAGTGTTGATGATCCTTTTACACTTATTTTATGCAGGTATTAACGGTGTGAAAGCAGCACTTTTCGACCGTCAACATTTGTAATGCCCTTTCAAATAAGTGACTATTTGTGCCCTCCAATCTTCGCTAGCGATCACACTAACGAGCTTTGGTTGTGTTTCTGCAATCTGTGTAGTCATTTTTTCTCAATGTCTCATAAAACACGTCTGCTGGTAATGGTTGCTTCGTAGCTCCCGCTTTTGCTAAAGCATCTGCTTCTTTGTTCTGCTCTCTTGGTATTTTCTTCACCATGAACCGGAAGAAATGCTTCTTCATTGTTCTTACTGCCTTCAAATATGAGGACACTTCGTCCTTCTTTGCTCTGTATGCCTTGCCTATTTGATTCGTGATGAGCTCTGAATCTGTGTTCAACACCAACCTTCGTGCCCCTACTGCTCTTGCTTTTCGAAGCCCCAATAATAACCCTTCATATTCCGCGACATTATTTGTGTGCCCATCAAATTCTAGCCTTGCCATGTATCTCATTTTGATTGCCAAAGGTGATCTGAGAATCGTAGCAGCAACTGCGCCATCATTGCAATACGTGCCATCACAAAATATTTCCCATGATTTTTCCTCGTTTTCTGGCTTTGGTATGTCATCGTCTGCACGCACCCATTCTGCCACGAAATCTGCCAATACTTGAGATTTTATTAGTGTTCTTGGCGCGAAAGTTATCTCGTATTGTGATAGCTCTGCTGCCCACTTCCCAATCCTGCCTGATTATTCTTTGTTCTCAAACATTTTACGAAGAGGAAAACTAGTTGGAACCACCACTTTGTAACTTTAGAAATAATGCTTCAGCTTTCTTGCTGCCATTACGACAGCATATGCCATTTTCTCTAGCTCTGAGTAGAATCTCTTCGCTCCGTTGAGCACTTCTGAAACGAAGTATACTAGCACCTGTTTCAAATGTCTGCCATCTTGCTTTACCTCTACCAAAGCTGCGCTTACCGCATGGTTCGATGCAGCCACATACAGCAACAACTTCGCGTTGGGTCCTGGGCTTGCCATTATCGTCAACTTCTCCAAATATGCTTTAAGCTCCTCGAAGGCCAACTGCTCATTTTTCCTCCATGTAATGTTTTTCTGCCCTGACAACTGCTTGAAAATTAGCAGACTTCGCTCTGTTGATCTAGAGATGAAACGGCTCAACGCTGCAAGTCTTCCTATCAGTTTCTAAATGTCTTTCTTGGTTCTTGGTGGTCTCATGTTTCTTATCGCTTCTATCTTCTCCGGATTTGCCTGTATTCCTGACTTTGACAGCATGCAACCCAATAAATTCCCCCTGGACACGTCGAAGATACATTTTTCTAGGTTCAGCATGAGACCATAATTTCTCATGTTCTAGAATGTCTCTGACAAGTCTTCGATGTGATCCTCTTTGCGTTTGATGTGCACGACAACAACATCGACGTACGCAGAAACGTTTCTCTTTAATTGTGGGCCAAGAACTATTTGAACCATTCTATTGAAAGTTGGGCCTGCGTTGCGCAGTCCCTCAGGCATTCTTACGACGTAGTAGACCCCAAATGGTGTTATAAAACTTTTCTTGTCCCTATCTTGCTTACGCATCCACACCTGGTGATATCCTGAAAAGCAATCTAGGAGTGACATCCTTTCAGATCCGGCCACCGCATCGACCAGTACATGAATTCTGGGCAACGGGTAATCATCCTTTCAGATCCTTTCAGATCCAGGAGTGAAATCTATGCACATTCTTTGATCTCCATTTTTCTTCGGGACCATTACAATGTTAGATAGCCATGTGGTGAAGTGTACTTCGCGTATGACCCCTGCGTCAAGGAACTTCTGGACTTCGCGGAATGCTGCTTTCTCCTTTTCTGGGGATATTACCCTTAACTTCTGTCTTTTTGGTGGCACTTTCGGGTGTAAATTTAGCTTGTGCTCGATCACATCACGCGATATGCCTTTGAGATCTTTTTTGCTCCACGCGAAGACATCTTGGTTGTGTCTTAAGACACTGAGCAACTCTACCTCTTCTTCTTCGCCTAGGTCCTTAGCGATTATGACTATTTTTTCATCAGTGATGTCATTCAGCTTTACTCTCTTCGTGTGCTGCAAAGGTTTTATTCTGCTTTCTTCCTCTTTTCTTTTCTATTTCAAAATCTGTGACTCTTGCAACTCATCTTCAGCTTCTCGCTTGCCTTCGTCTAATCTTACCAAGTGCACTGGCTTGCGATCTGTGCCTGTGTTGTACTACCTGTCCCATGCATCTTCCTGATCCTCATAGATGGATAACACTCCATTGTTTGTCGAGATTTTCGTGCACAAAAAGGGCATGTGAATTACTACCGCAAACTTGTTTATTACCCCTCTTCTGAAGATGGCCTTATAAGAGTAAGTGATATCTACGACGTCGAAATTGACCATTTCAGTTCTCATCAGGGCCCCTTCGCCCAATGTCACATTCATTTCGATTGTTCCCAAAGCTTCAACCTTCTTGTTACTGAAGCCATACAACGACTTTGTGGATGTTTGCAGTTGATCATCCCTGAATTCCATTTTCTTGAGTAAGTCATAAGTGAGAACATCTGCGAAACTGCCAATGTCTACCAAAATTCCCCCCACATCTTTGCCTAGGATGTACTTGGGTGTTTTTGAAGGACCGATTAGGCGAACCAGAGAGGGGGGGAGTGAATGGGAGCCGATAAAAATTCTTCTCGAAGGAGATGAGAACTCCAACAAGACGAACACGGCTTCCAAATCATGTCTCCGACTCAACTACCCAAGTTGGCCAAGACCACGCAGCCACTGGAGTGCTACTGGTCCTAGGAGCCAACACACAACCCTCCGAGCCAGAACTCACCGAAACACACAGCGGAAACTTGCACGGCTTGCTGCCTATACTACACCGGTCAGACCGATGACCTGCGCCGGTCAGACCGGTGACACCGGTCAGACCGGTGGACAGAGCCGGTCAGGCCGGTGGCTACAGCAGCCACACAGCAAACGTTCCAGGAAGCCTCAGTGACTCCTCTAGGCCCTGGAACAAAAACCACCTCCGAAACACAACCTGGAAGGAAGAAGAACCCCTCACAAAACCTAGCAAAACAACTCCAAACACGCCAAGAACTGACCAGCAGGACCACGGGACAAAACCACACGGACAAGGCTGTTCCCCGAGACAAATCCCACCAAGGGCTAGCACCGGTCAGACCGGTCAAGGGCACCGGTCAGACCGGTATGACCTGGGCAGCTCGGGATGAACAGCACCCGGGAGTCAACTCCCCCAAATCCAACTCCCGATCTCCCGATTCGCTCCACGGATTCGCACAAGACTTTGGGGATAGTAGGAATACCTCATGGGCACTCCATAGCCAAGATTTGGTCCACCAAAACTTGTTGAATCAAGAGGAATCGAAGGATTTCCGCCAAGAACACCACGAACCCTAGAACCACGAAAACCCCAAAATTGAGCCCCTTTACTCACGGATTTGGGAGGGGAATCAAAGGGAAAAGAACCACGAGGGGTTCATGCATACATCCCCAACCAAATCCCAAAGAGAAAGGTCTCAAAACCACCACAAGAAATTCGCCAAGAAAAGCCTCCGAAAATCACCAAAAAGGAGAAACGGGAAAAACACAACCAAGCCTTGAGGAACCACGCCGAATCATCTATACATACCAAAGAGGTTCATACAAGGTCTAGCTTGCCGCCCGATCATCCTTCCCTCTCACAAGATCTCACCATGAAGCTCTCAAGCTAGTCCTACGAAAATCCTAAGGAAAATAGGAAGGAAAAAATAGGAAAACTAAATGAGCTAGGGTTCCAAGAGATGGCTGCCATCCTCTCACCACTTGGGTTATATGGAGGCAACCGAAAGATGAAAATACCCTTACTAGCTAACTAGGGATACATGCCCCTCAAGGGCGAATTCGGAAATCTTTGTCTTCGCTCCATCAGACGGATGCCCAGCGACCGCAAACTTGCTTAGCCTCGACGCAAGCCTTGCGATCCCGACGCGTGTCCTCCGCTTCAAAGATTCCAGACTGCGTCGTTGCACACCGGTCAGACCGGTGCTCCTCACCGGTCAGACCGATCTGGAGCTGCTGCACCTCCGTCTTCGGTTCTTCGGTCTTGGCTTTGTGGATCAACCAAGGAACCCAGTGGTTTTCTGGTGAACCACCGGAAACCCCGCGAACTCGGTGTAGCCTCCGCCAATCACCACTCATGACTCGGCTCCTACGTAGTCCCAGCTCGACCTTGGTTTTGAGGCTCAACCAAGAAACCTAAAAGTGCATCTTGGCCCCTAATTGTTTTGGTGATAGTGACAAACACAATTTGTGGCATTTAACATTTGAATAAGATGTGTGCAGGATTTACTTAATTGAAAATTATGGTTTTGACCAAAAGAAGGCCCCCAACTCCAATTCGGCGTTTTCAACTCAAGTCAAGGCTTAATTTAATTTTGATTTTGAATTTGAGTATAGGAAACACCGTACTATAAAGGGGGATGCGAATTGATAGCCAAGAGATGCTAAAAGTGCTCTAGAAGATGACCCAAGTGAGTGAGAAGAGATTAGAGTTGAACACGTGCACATTTGCTACTTATCTCAACTTCTCAGCCTTTGTCGGTAGTACCGACCCTGGGTCGGTAGTACCGACAAGGCTTCTCTGGCGAGTTTTAGCCAGGGGCTCGGTAGTACCGACCCTGCGTCGGAACAACTGATACGCCTCCACTGTTCGGTTTCTGCGACACCCCTCGGTAGTTCCGACCCCGTGTCGGAAGTACCGATAAACCCCGTTTTTGCACAGTAACGGCTAGTTTTCAGGGTTGGGTATAAATACCCCCCTTCTTCTCCCTCACTAATGCTGACCAACCACGGGACAAACACTCACTTGAGCATTCACTCCACTTCTCCCCTCCCTCCTAGAGCTAAGATTTGATTCCTTTGAGCTAGAGCTTGGGTAGAGAAGTGATTCCTAGTGAGGAATAGAGAAGCTTTGAGAGCCCCTTCGAATCTCCCCATCTCAAGAGCACTTGAAGCATCTCCGGGCAATTGATTCGTGTTTGTTACTCTTGAAGCTTGCTTCTAGACGGTTAGGCGTCTCCCGTTGAGTGCCCTCTTGGTGTGGAGCACCCGGGATCGTTTGTATTACCCTCTCCTTGGTGGAGAATTCTTAGTGAGCACCAATCTTCCTTTGTGGGGATTGGAAGAGGAAAAGAGGCTCTTGGTGATAGCCCTCCCTTTGTGGGATCCTCAACGGAGACGTAGCTTCCTTTGTGGAAGTGAACTTCGGATTAAATTCTTGTGTCTCCATTTGCTTGCTTGAATTCTTTGTTTCTCTCTAACCCTAGAGCTTGTTTGTGCCCGATCTCTAAATTGGTTGTGCTCCAACTCATATCTTTGGTTGCAGGTGGTTCTTAGCTTCTAAACTAAACCTTTGATTCAAATAGAATTGCTAGAATCGCATTACATTTCAAATTTCGTTTTAGTCTCCTCTGTACTGTCGGTAGTACCGGTCCGGTACCGGAAGTACCGAGACACCTCGGTAGTTCTGACACCGTGTCGGTAGTACCGACAGTTGTTTTAACCGCTGCATTTGTTTCAGAAATTTGAAGTGATCCTATTCACCCCCCTCTAGGCATCACAAGGTCCTTTCAATTGGTATCAGAGCCTAATCCCTTGATTTAGGCTTAACCGCTAAGGGATCAAGATGTCGGGGAGCGGAGACAACCAATCCGCCGAAGAAATCGCCGCCAAGGAAGCTCAAGAGAAAGAGCTTAAGGCAGCCCAAGACGTCATCGGGAAGGCCCCAAGTCGTTCCAACGGAGAAAGCTCCGATGACTCTTCATCCGACTCGGACATCGACTCTGACTCAAGTGATGAAGACGTCAAGGATGATGATGATGCGGCAAAGAAGGCGGCGAAGAAGAAGAAGAAGGCCAAGAAGATGGCCAAGAAGCTCCTCAAGAAGATGATCAAGAAGGAGCAAGCAAAGCATTACCACTCCGGCTACTATGAAGTGCCATTCCACTACGGACAACCCACGGGCAACAATCCTAACGAAAAGTTTTATTCCGTTCATTTGGGAAAGCCTCCCCACTTCGATGGGAAAGACTATCCCAAATGGGCTTATGATATGCAAATGCACCTCTACGGGCTTCACCCTTCTCTTTGGAAGATTGTGGTTGTAGGTGTGACAATCCCCGCCGAAGGAGAAGCCCTTACACTTGAGCATGAGCAAGACCTCCACCGCAATGTGCAAGCAACAAGAGTAATCACGGGATCCTTGTGTGCTCAAGAGTTCAACAAAGTCCGAAACATCCAAATTGCCAAGGTGATTTGGGACACAATCAAGGAGGCACATGAGGGTACCGATCAAGTGAGAAGAGGCAAGATCGACTTGATTCACGGAGAGCTTGAGCTTTTCGTCATGAAGGATGGAGAGACCGTGAGGGAAATGTATGATAGGCTAATACTTCTTGTTTCGGACATCAAAGCCCTAGGAAGCAATGATTGGGATGATGAGAAGGTCACAAAGAAGTTGCTAAGAGCTTTCACACCGAGGAATCCAAACCTAGCAACCATGATAAGAAGAGATCCCAACTATCACAACATGACTCCCAATCAACTTCTTGGTGAAATCTTGCATCAAGAGCTAGTTGATCAAGACGTGGAGAAGTCTCTTACGTTGAAGGTGAACAAGAGTCTAGCCCTCAATGCTAGCTCTAGTGAAGTGGTGGAATTAAAGCCGAAGACTTCCAAGACTAAGAATGAAGATTCAACTGAAGAAGGAAGTACGGATGAAGAAACCGCCTTTGCCATAAGAAAATACAAGAAATTCTTGAAGTCTAAGGCATCAAGGAAAGGTGGTGATGATAGAAAGAAGAAGTCACAAAGAAAATGCTATGAGTGTGGAGAGTATGGACACTTCATCGCCGAGTGTCCCAAGAACAAGAGCAAGGACAAGAATGAGGAAGAGAGAAAGTACAAGGAGAAGAGCAAAGAGTACAAGAACAAGTACCAAGGGCGTGCTCACGTGGGTCAACAATGGGACTCAAGTGATGAAGATGAAACACCAAAGAAGAAAGGCATGGCAACACTTGCCATGGCACAAGGAGCATCTTCGCCACGCCTCTTCAACAACTTCTCCGACGATGAGGACAACTCTCACTTTTGTCTCATGGCAAGAGGGAGCAAGGTACAAGAGTCAACCACCTTATCCTCATCATCTTCCACACCTAGTAATGACATAGACAACCTAGATGAGGAAAAAGAAATGGAGGCAAACATGATAAAGCAATTTGGTAAAAAAGGCCATAAAGAAATTAAAAAGCTTTTGGACAAATTAGAGGAAAGGAAGGAGATTCTCCATGAGCAAGAAGACTTGCTTATCCGTGAAAAGGAAAGAAACCTTGCTCTAGAGAAAATCCTTGCCGAAGAAAAGGCTAAGGTGGAGAAGTTGACCACGGACTTGTCCTTGGCTAATGACTCCAACAAGAGGATGTCAAAGGATTACACTTTGGCAAATGAATCTCTAGCTTCCCTAAAGGCTACTCATAGTGAGCTTCAATCAAGCTTTTCATGCTTGATGGATAAACATAAAAATCTTGAGGCAAACTATAGTACCCTTTGGGAAAGCACCAAAGCCAATTCTAAGGCAACACTTGACTCTAGTGCCTCCACTAGCAAAGGTTGTTCTATTTGCTCTAATGTTGATATAAATGCTCTCAAGACTAACCATGCAAGGCTTGAGGAAACAATCAAGAGCAAAGACAAAGAAATAGCCCGATTGAACATGTTGATCACTCAAGGCAAGAATGGTGCCAAGTCCATCCCTAAGGTGGCTGACAAGCAAGGACTTGGGCACTACAAGAACAACAAGGTCAATGGTAGGGTGGTGGTTAAAGGGCATGAGATCCCCTTGTGGAACAAGGGAGGCTACCTCAACGCTATCATGGATATTGCCCATGGAGTCACCACCTCCACCACAACGAAGGACAAGCCAAAGATTGTGAACACCACAAAAGGGAATGGTGGGGTTAATTCTCCATCAAAGGTATTGAAGAATGTGGTTGAACACAAGCCCTCTCCCAACTACACTTGTGACTATGTTGTGACCTTGGACCACAATGGTAAAATGGTGGTCAAGTATGTTGGGGCCTACACAAAGAAGACTATGAGGAAGAGTGTGTGGGTTCCGAAAGTTTATGCTTCTAACCTCCAAGGACCCAAATCCTTTTGGGTACCTAAACCAAAAGTCTAAACTTATTTTGTAGGCCTACTCCTCCGGTGGAACCGCATGGTTGATTGATAGTGGTGCCACTAATCATATGATCGGAGATGAAGGCTTATTTGCATCCCTTGATCATTATGACAACCCTACGAAAGCTATCATCTATGGTGACAATGGTCAAGGAGATGTAATCGGTCTAGGTAAAATTGCTATCTCAACAACAAATTCAATTGAAGATGTTTTTCATGTGCAAGGTTTAGGGTACAACTTGTTGTCGGTTTCACAACTTTGTGAGAAAGGCTACAATTGTCTCTTTACCAAAGAGGGTGTGACCGTCTCTAGAAGTGAGGATTCCTCTATTGTCTTTGTGGGTCACCTAAGGGGAAAGCTTTACTATGTGGACTTCACAGAAGTAAAGGTGGACCCTAAGGCTTACTTAGTGGCAAAATCCGACATGGGTTGGCTATGGCATCGCCGACTAGCCCATGTTGGCATGAGGAACTTGGCCAAACTTCAAAAGGACGAGCACATCCTAGGACTAACAAATGTTGTTTTTGAGAAAGATAGGTTATGTAGTGCTTGTCAAGCGGGAAAACAAGTTGGAGCGTATCATCCCGCCAAGAACATCCTATCAACATCAAGACCATTGAAGCTGCTACACATGGACTTGTTTGGACCAATAGCTTACATAAGCATCGGTGGTAACAAATATGGTTTAGTAATTGTTGATGACTTTTCCCGTTTCACTTGGGTATTCTTTTTGCAAGATAAAAGTGAAGCAAAGGGAATTGTGAAGAAGTTCATTAGAAGAGTTCAAAATGAGTTCGAGCTCAAGGTCAAGAACATAAGAAGTGACAACGGCTCGGAGTTTAGAAACACTCAAGTTGAAGAGTTCCTCGATGAAGAAGGCATCAAGCATGAACTCTCCGCTCCATATACCCCTCAACAAAATGGCATCGTTGAGAGGAAGAACCGTACGTTGATTGAAGCGGCAAGGACAATGCTTGATGAATACAAGACTCCGGACTCATTTTGGGCGGAAGCCATCAACACCGCATGCCATGCCGCCAACCGCCTCTACCTCCACAAGTACTTGAACAAGACTCCCTACGAGATCATCACCGGTAAGAAGCCTAGTGTGCATTACTTTAGGGTCTTTGGGTGTAAGTGTTTCATACTTAACAAGAAACCCAAAGCCTCAAAGTTTGCATCCAAGGTTGATGAAGGTTTTCTCATTGGTTATGGAACTAACGAGCATGCTTATCGTGTTTTCAACAAAACCACCGATTGTGTTGAGACCACGGTAGATGTGAAATTTGATGAATCCAATGGCTCTCAACGAGAGCAAGTTAGTGAAAACCTTGTAGATGAGGAAGAACCCCCAAGTGTGTCAATCTTTAGAATGGGGACCGGTGAAGTTATGCCTCGTGAGGCTCAAGTTCAAGCTCCGGGTGAAACAAGCAATCAAGATCCACCATCATCAACAAGAGTGGAACCACCAAGTTCTCAAGTTCATCAAGATACAAGTCAAGTTCATGGTGACGATCATGGACGGGGCTTTGATCAAGGGGGAGAACAAGGTGGTGAAGCTCAAGAAGAAACCCCACAAGATGAAGATGATGATGGACCCATTCAACGTCAATCTCAAGCACCACACCCAAGAGTACATCAAATGGTTCAACGGGATCATCCTGTTGACAACATACTTGGGAGCATCCAAAGAGGGGTAACAACTCGCTCAAGACTGTCAAACTTTTGTGCATTTTACTCGTTTGTCTCCTCTTTGGAACCTCTTAGTGTGGAACAAGCTCTTGAGGACCCGGATTGGATTATTGCCATGGAGGAAGAATTGAACAACTTCAAGAGGAATGAAGTTTGGGAGTTGGTGCCAAGACCAAAGCAAAATGTGATCGGCACCAAATGGGTCTTTAGGAACAAGCAAGATGAATTTGGTGTCGTCACAAAGAACAAGGCAAGGCTTGTTGGCAAAGGGTACACTCAAGTTGAAGGCTTGGACTTTGGAGAGACCTATGCACCGGTAGCAAGGCTTGAATCAATTCGTATCCTTTTGGCCTATGCTACTCATCATGACTTCAAGCTTCATCAAATGAATGTCAAGAGTGCATTCTTGAATGGACCTCTCCAAGAAGAAGTATATGTTGATCAACCACCGGGCTTTGAAGATCCAAACTTTCCCAACCATGTGTACAAGCTCCATAAGGCGCTCTATGGGCTCAAGCAAGCTCCTAGAGCATGGTATGAATGCCTTAAGGATTTCCTTCTTAAGAACGGTTTTGAGATAGGCAAAGCCGATTCTACCCTCTTCATTCAAAGAAATGGAAATGATATCTTTGTATGCCAAATTTATGTTGATGACATTATCTTTGGTTCTACTAATGATAAGTTTTGTGAAGAGTTTAGTAGGATTATGACCAAGAGATTCGAGATGTCTATGATGGGTGAATTGAAGTTCTTCCTTGGATTTCAAATCAAGCAATTGAAGGAAGGGACTTTTCTATGTCAAACCATGTATGTGAAGGATATGCTCAAGAGGTTTGATATGGCCGATTCCAAGCCCATCAAGACCCCCATGGCTTTAAATGGACATCTTGATCTCAATGAAGAAGGGAAGTCAGTCGATCAAAAGGTATTTCGCTCCATGATTGGCTCCCTCCTTTACCTTTATGCATCTAGGCCCGATATAATGCTTAGTGTGTGCATGTGTGCAAGATTTCAAGCTAATCCTAAGGAGTGTCATCTAATGGCCGTTAAGAGAATCTTTAGATATTTGGTACACACTCCTAACCTTGGCTTGTGGTATCCCAAGGGCTCCACTTTTGATTTACTTGGCTATTCCGATTCGGACTATGCCGGTTGCAAAGTAGATCGAAAGAGCACTACCGGGACTTGCCAATTTCTTGGTAGGTCTTTGGTTTCGTGGAGCTCAAAGAAACAAAATTCGGTTGCTTTGTCCACGGCCGAAGCCGAGTATGTGGCGGCCGGTGCTTGTTGTGCACAACTCTTGTGGATGAAGCAAACGTTGAGTGATTACAGTTGTGAGTTTAGTAAGATTCCACTCTTGTGTGACAATGAGAGTGCCATCAAGCTAGCAAACAATCCGGTCCAACACTCTAGAACAAAGCACATAGATATTCGACATCATTTCTTAAGGGATCATGAGGCTAAGGGAGATATTGCTCTACATCATGTGAGCACCGAGAGGCAACTTGCCGATATCTTCACTAAGCCTCTAGACGAGCAAAGGTTTTGTGCTTTGAGAAGTGAGCTAAATATCTTGGATTCTCGTAACTTGGCTTGACTTATTGCACGCAAAATTGTTTGATGCCTAGATAGAGAGAAAAATGTTTTATTTTCTTCACTTTGTGTGTGTCTTACAAAACTTGGCTCTTCCCATAGTGTTTGGTGATTATCGCTTTGATTGATTGATTGTGTCTAATCACCAAGTCCTATGGTTGCTCTACATTTCCATAGTCTTTTCCCTCTATCTATTTCAGCTTTCTCTCAATCTTTTCTTCAAAGTTTCCTGGATTCACGGTACTACCGACACAAGGTCGGAAGTACCGCTAAGCGCTTACTGTTGTAATTTCAAAAACCCACGGTACTACCGACATGAGGCCGGTAATACCGATGAGAGCTCACTGTTTGGATTTCTGCAAAATCAGCGGTAGTACCGGTGCTCCGTCGGTACTACCGATGGACCCTCGGTAGAACCGACCATCCGTCGGTAATACCGGTACGGGCTCTCTGGCTCAATTTTCTTGTATCCTCGGTAGTACCGAGCCCCTGTCGGTACTACCGATAATCATCGCTGGGGTTTAAATACCCCTCGAACCAGACTCGTTCTAGGGTTCCTTTCCAAACCGTTACCGCCTCCCTCTCCTCTCCTCTCTCAAATCCGTGAAGGGAACTCAAAATCCAACCGTGAAAACTTCAAACTAGCCATTCCATTGGATTCCCCACCCTTCGGAACATCCGATCCTTGCCGGGAGTTCTTCGATTCGCGTGGGAACGCTCAAGGTATCTCTTTCAAAATCCTCTCTAATCGATCTCTCAATGCCGTTGTTTCTAGGAGGAATGCTTTAGGGACTCATCTTTATATCCATCCTAGAACACTTGCTCATGATCTCGTAGCGTTTCGTCGGTTGAATCACTCGGTTCTTGGATTTTTCGCACTGTTGCGGACCCCGTCGGTAGTACCGACCCCATGTCGGTAGTACCGACAGGCGTCTGTCACAGGTGGTTAAGTCCATGAACTGAGCCAATCCCTTTCAAATCCTTCACATCCATCTTATACAATCCTTATACACTCTCTCAGATGAGTCGGGCCGGCAAGCAAGTGATCCATGGAGGCTCCGATGAGGATGACGTCCCTCTCGCGCAAAGGAAGAGGAAGGTGGGCAAGAGTGCTCAACGCCCACGTGGTTGAGGCTGTACAAATCCTCCAGCTGCTCCTCGTCGCTCGACTAGTCAAGGTCATCATGCATGTACCAAGCAAGCTCATGAACCGGATGATCATTATGATGAATATGAAGATATCTCATTGGACTCTCTTGCGGGCTTTGTGCTTGGGCCCTGCGTGCCTCCTCGTCCGGCAACTACAATGGGAATCATGAAGATGGTTGACTACAAGAGTGGGTCACATGACGTGTACAAGCAAAGGTACTCCGATCCGGCTGAATGGCAAAAGGAATTCGAAGATATCCGCTTTTGGCTTAAGTTCAATGCCGATTGGTATGAATCAGTTATCTTATGCAAGGAGCACATGACTATTGACATGAAGTCCATCAATTGGGATGGTTTGAGGTCCTTCAACATTCCGGCCGTCAATGAGGCTATTGACATTTGCCATGCAAAAGGGATGACCTCCATCATGGCTATGAATTGTGATTGGAATGAGGAGGTCGTGGCTCAATTCTATGCCAATCTCCATGTTCGGCGCTCAGCCAAGACCTTTCATTAGCTCCTGCAAGGAAAGCCTCTCTCGGTCTCATATGAGAGGTTTGCTCAAATTCTTGTATTCAGTGATGAGGATCTTGGTCGTGAGAAGATTCATGGAGGAGAAATCCCACTTGACAGTGAGATGGCCTTCATGTACGACTCCGCTTATGGCAAGGTTGAGTTTGGTACTACTCATGGTATGAAGCCCGTCTATAGGATGTTGAACCAACTCTTTTGATACACTCTCACTCCTAAGATAGGTGACAACTACAACATCTCCAACATTGCCAAGGATATACTTGTGAGGATGGCACCGGGCAAAGAAAAGTTTAGTGTGTTTGATTTCATATGGGAGGAGATCATTGTGTGCTCAGTGTCTGCTAACAAGAGTTGTCAGTATGCCCCTTGGATCTTCAGGATGATATGTGAGGTGACCGGAGTTGACATACTCACCGACAAGACTCACACTTGGTACAAGCCAAACAAGGGCAACATTGAGCGTCTCCTCAAGTTGGGCAAGCATGCCCCTCCTAGAGCTCCTACCTCAGCTGGACCTTCTTCCGGTGATCCCTCCTCCTATGAGGCTCCCTCTTCCTCTCGTGGACCTTCCTCAACTAGAGGCACCGTCCCCCCCGGCAAGAAGAAGAGCATATTCAACTTCTTATCTCAGGGCATCTTCGCCTGTTTCAATGTTGGGAAGCACAATGCTCAGGAAATCCGTGCTCACAAGCAGTATGTGGATGAGCAGCTCATCAAGTTGGAGACTCGTCAGAAGACTTTGCTCTCTCAAGCCAACATCGAGCACTCTCCCGTTCGCGAGCCCATGGACTTCCCTCCTCCACCGGTCTTCTACAATCCTTGGGAGGTGTACGGCGACACATCCATGATGTATGGAGCTCCTCCGGCCGATATCGACGATGAAGACTTTGGTGGTGGTGAGACCGAGGAAGACGACTCTCCTCCGGCAGTCCACTCTCCACATGGTAGTGATGATTGAAGGGCCTCCTCTTTTTGGCGCTTGATGCCAAAGGGGGAGTGAGCTCACAATTTATCCATGTGGTGGTGGTGTGTATTTTCGTTCCTTTATCTATCTATCCTAGGTTGTGGACATGTATGAACTATGTGTGTGGTGTGATGGATGGTGAACCTAGAACCTTTTAAATTTGTAAGACTTAATCGTGCTAGTGTGGAACCTCGTTTATATTTTTGTGATGCTTGGTGGTTGTTATTTCTCACTTTGTTGATTTGAATATCTTGTCATATGCATCACGGTTATTATATCACACTTATGCACTTGTGTATTCAAATTGAGAGTGAAGTTTCTTCTAAATGTGTGATAGGCATTTGAGGCCTCCATAAAAGACCAAGCACACATTTAGGGGGAGGTTCACTTTAAATTGTTGGATACACACATCTTTATTTGAAAATGAATTGTGTTGTCATCAATCACCAAAAAGGGGGAGATTGAAAGTGCATCTTGGCCCCTAATTGTTTTGGTGATAGTGACAAACACAATTTGTGGCATTTAACGTTTGAATAAGATGTGTGCAGGATTTACTTAATTGAAAATTATGGTTTTGACCAAAAGAAGGCCCCCAACTCCAATTCGGCGTTTTCAACTCAAGTCAAGGCTTAATTTAATTTTGATTTTGAATTTGAGTATAGGAAACACCGTACTATAAAGGGGGATGCGAATTGATAGCCAAGAGATGCTAAAAGTGCTCTAGAAGATGACCCAAGTGAGTGAGAAGAGATTAGAGTTGAACACGTGCACATTTGCTACTTATCTCAACTTCTCAGCCTTTGTCAGTAGTACCGACCCTGGGTCGGTAGTACCGACAAGGCTTCTCTGGCGAGTTTTAGCCAGGGGCTCGGTAGTACCGACCCTGCGTCGGAACAACCGATACGCCTCCACTGTTGGGTTTCTGCGACACCCCTCGGTAGTTCCGACCCCGTGTCGGAAGTACCGATAAACCCCGTTTTTGCACAGTAACGGCTAGTTTTCAGGGTTGGGTATAAATACCCCCCTTCTTCTCCCTCACTAATGCTGACCAACCACGGGACAAACACTCACTTGAGCATTCACTCCACTTCTCCCCTCTCTCCTAGAGCTAAGATTTGATTCCTTTGAGCTAGAGCTTGGGTAGAGAAGTGATTCCTAGTGAGGAATAGAGAAGCTTTGAGAGCCCCTTCGAATCTCCCCATCTCAAGAGCACTTGAAGCATCTCCGGGCAATTGATTCGTGTTTGTTACTCTTGAAGCTTGCAACCTGCACCTGCAATACTTAGCCAAGAATCAGTCCACACCACGTTGTCAATCACTCATCACACCAGGAAGCGACCATCCACCGGTCCTCGAACCACACCTGGCTCTCAATCTCCCCCTTCATGAGTGCATTGACAACACACACATTTTGGTAACCAGGAGAAAAGGAAAAGAAAAGAAACGACTAAAAGAAACTCCAACAAGCGATCGAAAGCCAAAGAAAAGGCAAAGAGCAAGATCACTTGAAGAAGACAAGTCTCGGACCCCTTAGGCAAGGGCAACGGCTCGACACATCCGAGACAAAACATGCTCAAGTAAAGAGCACAAACCAACAATCCAAAGCTCGAAAACCACAAAGAGCTCCCCCTGCACACATGCAAGCTCCCCCTGAACCAATGCAACTCCCCCTGGACGAATGCATGCGAGCCACTTCACGAAACAGAGCAGCTGCAACAGCTCAGCTCTGACCGGTCAGACCGATCGACACCACCGGTCAGACCGGTGCTCAACATGTGAACAGGACCAGCACTCTGACCGGTCAGACCGGTGACCTCAACCGGTCAGACCGGTGCACAACAGAGCCCAAAAATGGCTCGAAACCACCTGAAAACCTTCTAGATGCATTCAGTAGGCCAAACACATGCTCAACCTTCTCCCCCTTGTTGACAATGCATGAATCAAGCCAAAAATGCAAAAAATGCAACCTAGAGCTTCTCAAATAGACAAAATTCAACAAAGGATGCTACACATGTCCAAATGAGCAAGTTAGATACTCTATAGCTTCGTAATGACATCAACAACAAGACCACGAAGTTTCACAACCATTGGGCGAAGCTAAGATATAATTGAGCAATTTTGTGAAAAATCACCCTCTCATGAGCAAAGTCCTAAACATGAGCAAAACATGTCAAAATGGCAAAGCCACACAAACTTCATGCTAGGACTACCATTCTAAGCATAAGACCATCATAAACACCCACAAGCACCTCATGTGATGTCAAAGCATACCGAGCCATGTGCTTACTTCTCTGTATGAGACTTCTCATTGGTAAGCAACATGCAACGGTTTAGCACCCAAAAGCAAGTAAATTAAGCACATATGACATGGGAGCACATTTTCCAAGCAATTTACATTTCATTTTCAGATTTATAGTTGGTACATGAAATGTCTTTGCGATAAAAAGGAACTTATGCCCCTCCACAAGATGAAGCATGGGGGCTAAACATTCATGATGGCAAATGAGCCTTTGGCCCCATATGATCAAAATAAGCTATCCAACCACAAATTAAGCATAGCCAAGCCACAAAAACATGTCAAGATCATGTAAAGGCATTTACTCACAAGAGAGCATATATATATGAAATTTTTCAAAAACATAGCCGTCAACCATGGATATAAACCAAGATTATCAAGAGCTAAGCCAAACTAACCATAGCTTACCAAATTAGCTCACAAAGACATATATATCATTCCATGGTGAACAATGTATATAGGAGAAGCCTTTCCTAAACAATGCATATGTTACAAAATGCATGCAACCTAAGATACAAAGATGCCTATACATCATGTTACATATGCCATGCCAAATGCAAGAAATGCTCAAAGGAAAGCTATACATATGCTACAAAGGAGCTCCCACACACAAAGCTCACAAACGACCGGCTCCTCGAGGGGAGGCAAAAAGGGCTCGACACCACCGGCAAAAGAGCAAAGGAGCGCAAAACTCACAAGCTCCCCCTAAACACATGCACTAGGGCTAAAGAGCATACAAAGCTCACCCTTAGTACACATGATAGAGTAAAGAGCACACTAAGCACACAGACTCCCCCTAAACTCATGCATTAAGGTCAAAGAGCATACAAAGCTCACCTTACACACATGAGATAGGGCAAGGAGCGAAACGAACCAAGTGGCTTGACCAAGGCCACACACTTGAAGGACACAAATTCACTTACCTTTATCATTTCTTCAGAATTCACCTGTCCTTGTCCACCATCCCCGAAAGTGATGTACCTCCATGTCATCACCGGGGTATGAGGCCGGAGAACCACCCCCGATATCAACCAAATGTTCTCCGGGCCTCCCACCTGCAACTCAAAACCAAGAGCGAGAGCGAGCAAATGACTTAACACTGGGGTTAGTACCAAAAGTGTCAAACCAGTGCCGAGCCATCTCCTCAAAAGTAGGGTTAGCAACATCCATCCTACCGCGCCTATCAAAACTGCGATCCATCCTATCAAACCTATCAAACCTGGAACCACCATGGGAAAACCACTCCCGTCTCACATGTCACCGAAGAACAGAAGCACAAACCGTCGGAGGAAGGGATGCAGGACGTCGTTCATCAGTGCTTGGAACGTCGCGGGCGTGTTGGTGAGGCCAAAGGGCATCACCAAGACCTCGAACAAGCCTTGGTGCGTGCGGAACGCCGTTTTCTCCACATCATCAGGGAACATCAGAACTTGGTGGTAGCCGGAGCGCATGTCCAGCTTCGTGAAGAACTTGGCGCCGCGTAGTTCGTCCAGCATTTCTTCCACCACCGGTATAGGAAACTTGTCCTTGATTGTTGCGTCGTTGAGAGCTCGATTGTCAACGCAGAAGCGCCATGTCCCGTCGGCCTTGCGGATGAGGAGAGCCGGTGAAGAGAACGCCGACGAGCTCGGGCGGATGACACCCAGGCGAAGCATCTCATCGCACTGGCGCTCCAATTCGTCCTTCTGCGTGTGCGCGTAGCGGTAGGGCCGGACTGCTACCGCTCCGGTGCCTTGTTTGAGGCAGATGCGGTGACTAAGATGGCACCGAGGCGGAAGGCCTTGCGGCTCTGCAAACATGTCGGCGAACTCGTTCAGCAACTCCTCCAAAAGCTCGCCGCCCGCCGCGGCAAGTGCTGCCGCCGTAGGCCCTGGCGTCGTGTCGACGCCCTGCCAGAGGACGCGTCGTCCGTTCCTCACGAACGCAAGCGTGCGGCGCGCGAAGTCCCAGAGGATCGGGTTGAGTGTGCCCAACCACTGGACGCCCAACACCATGTCGTATTCCCCCAGCGGCAAAGCGTGGATGACGATGTCGAACGCTTCGCCGCCGATGTGCATGCTCTGCGTCGTGATCTTGCCCGGGGACCGCACCCGATCGCCGTTCGCCACCGCGACGGACAAGCCTGCAGATGGCTGAAGCATGACGCCCGCGCGGTGTGTCATGTCGACGTCGATGAAGTTATGGAAGGATCCAGAGTCTAGCAGTGCCACTGCCACGGCGCCTCCGATGGAGACGTAAACTTTCATCGTCTGGAAGCCCCGTGCGTGGACTCCTGTGAGGGCGTGAAGCGAGATGCCCGGAATGTCGAGGACGCCGGTCAGAGCGGAGCACTCGATCTCCTCGTCCACTTCTTCCTCTTCATCCGTCGGTGAGCTCACAACCTCAATGATGAACAGCTTCTTGCACCAATGGCCCAGGACAAACTTCTCGTCGCAGTTGTAACACAGCCCCTCGGCGCGGCGCTGGGCCATCTCTGCCGGCGAAAGCCGCCGTCGTGGTAGCGTGGTCGCGAGAGGTGTGTTCTTGCCCGATCCCGGGGCGGCCGCCGAGGAGGATGCAGGGGACGCCGTCTTGGCGGCCGGGGAGCTGGCGACATTCTGGGTCGCGAAGTGTCCGCTGCGGCTGTAACTCGGGTTTGACGGCGCCAGCTAGAGGCGTTGCTCGTACGCGCGGGCAAACATGATGGCGTCGTCGAGGGATTGCGGCCGGCGGAGTGCCACGTCGGTCTTCAGTGGGTTCACCAGACCCGCCGAGTATAGCTGGACAAGTTACCGCTCGGTGAGATCCGCATCCCGGCATGCCAAGGCCAAGAATTTGTCGGTGTAGTCTTCCACGGAGCCCGTGCGGCGGAGGAGGACGAGCTCGCCGATTGGCCCGTCCGTCATCGGGGGCCCGAAGCATTGCTGTACTAGCTGGGAGAAGCGGCGTCAGGACGGGGTGCCTGCCGTCATCTCCAGGCGGTAGAACCAAAGTTGGGCGGCACTCGCCAGATGCATGGACGCGTACCAGACGCGGTGGTGCTCCGGCGTGTTCTGGCCCCGGAAAAACGTCTCGCAGCGGTTGAGCCACGGCAGGGGGTCCTCCTTGCTGTCGAATATTGGGAACTCTAGTTGAGGACGCGGATGGAAGCGTGTGTCATTGTAGTCGTCCTCTTCCTCGCGATATGGGTTCCGCGGCGGCGGTCGCGCCGTGTGCGCCGGCTCCTTCGGCGGCTCGCTGGAGAAGCCGAGGCCCTCCTCGTCGTCGACCTCCTCCTTCGGGACATGAGCCTTGCCGTCCTGTTGTGCCGACTCGTGGTGGATGAGCGCCAAGTTCAGCGCGCGCACTTGCTTTGTATTCTCAAAAGCAGAGGATTGCAGAGCAACCACCTTGTCTGGGAGCGCGGCGAGCTTTGAAGCGATGGGGGCTAGGGGGGCCAGGCGATCGACCTTGCCATGGACGGTGTTGACAGTGACGGCCAGGTCGTCGAGCTTGGTGGCCAGGTTGTGGACGGTGTTCGTCAGCTCGCGGAGGCCGTCTCCCAGGGACTTCATGTCGTCACCCATGGGCACGGAACGAGGCAAAGCTGATACCAAGTTGTTATGGGCGATGGAATTGGTGGAAGGAATTCAACGGAGATTGTATTCAAAGGAGGTAATAGGACGCGGCCCTGGACCTCGTCGGTGTGCCGGAGCCGTGATGGCGCTCGACGTCACACCGAGGAGGCAGGGCGGCGGCTTACAGATGACTACAATCTAAATCCTGATCTTTTCCATCTAATCTCTGGGCTTATATGACACCCCTAGCTAACCAATCTCTAACAAATTTCCAAACTAACTTACTTCTCAAGCTAACCAATCTTAGCTCAATCTAACTCTTATCTCTAACTAATGGGCGGCGTCCTGGCGCCTGCCAAACTGGACGCCGTACATAACACTCCTGTAAAAATTTGCAAAATTACTGTTTTTAAAAGACAGATCATTTTCTTCATTTTAATGGAACTAAAAGTAGAATTGGTTTAATAACGAAATCAATCTGTAGCAAAATGTTTTCAATTCTTGTCAAGACTGAAACAAGATCATCTTTCCACGAAGTCCAAGACTTGTCCAATGGCAGCTACCTTCATATGCTTTTCATTCTGGCAAGTGTTTGGATCTCTGAATGTCTGTTAATGATTTGGTTCTCTATTTTGTATTATTTTCTGTACTTGTTGGGAAGCAGTGGTTCAATATCTCTGTTCTCTTTGCAGGTTGCTATTTTTCTCATCCAGAGGAACAGACATGCTTTAATTGGCCGGGCTATTGATGATCACGACATGCAGCGTGTCCTTGAATTTCTTAAGTCTGATCCGGTGAGCTTTTGCATCGTAATTTCGGAATTGCTTTGAAGCAAATTCCTGAAGCTGATTTTGTATTTTTCTTGTAGGTTGTAGATGCTCTTTATGATTGCAAAAGTGAGGTGATTGGACCTGGATTTTTTAGATTCAAGGCCGAAATTGGTAAAGCCCTTATGTTCTCGCATTTCTCCATCGCCAAAGCGGTTACTTTATTGTCGTCACTTTCAGTTAGTATGTGTAATGGCAATCAAAACTTTTACATATTTCTAATGCTGGGATGGCTCCTCTTTGCATTTGATCTGAGTCTCCATCTCTAAAGCAGTTACTTCATTGTCATCACTTTCAGTTAGTATGTGTAATGTCAATCAAAACTTTTACATTTTTCTAAAGCTGGGATGGCTCCTTTTTGGATTTGATCTGAGTTAGACTAATTTAAAGAGTAGGAAACCAATGGGTCACGCTTAGTGATTAGTGTGTTTCGTGATAAGGTGGTGAACTTATCTGGTATGACGTAACCTGTGACAATATTCTGCATGATTTTGATGCTACTACTGCAGTACTGCTGGCAGATGGTGCCTGCCGTGATCAATACTGCCACCCCAAGCCCATTCAATTTGTTAATGAGATGGACAATTTGACTGGCAGCTCCCATCGTAGTTTTCCCACTGGGCCTGTCTTTTCTGAATGCATGTTTGTTGGGGCTGGCACTGGTATAGCTTATGGGGTTGGGTGATAGCGCTTCGTTTTCATCAGCATCTCTACCTAGGTTACTTATTGCTAATTATTATCTTTTATTGAATGGTCTTACGACCCTGCTACACTTCATTTTCCGATGCAATACTTGTTTCTTTTTTTTTAGGAAAAGACTTTTTGATATTTATTGCTTTTTCTGTGGTCTAATCATCTCATAGATTTCAATGGAGTTGTTCTGGTGCAAAATTATTTGGAGAGGACTGGACGTGGATCATGGGCCAAACAGGTGCCTTTGCCCCCCTTGAAAATACTGTCTGTAGGATGTGCTTTTTTTGGTACTCGTATTCTGTCAGTAATTTAGTGAATTATTGCCTTTTTTTGTTTAAAATTTAGTAGAATTTTCCCCTGTTCCTATTTCAGCTGTTGGTTTATTGTTGTTTGGTTGCTTCGTCGCATGCTATTCTTGCACTTATCATGACATCTTGATTGCTCTAATACTTCCTGTTCCTAATTAGAAACAATGGACAATATAAATAAAAGTTATTTTTAATAAAAGAATGGGGAAACAGTTGTGTGCATTTAGCATATGTATTGTCTCGATATTCTGGGAAAGAACAATGTCAAGGAGTCAAGAAGTAGAATGTGTCAAGTTTCATCATGTTACAATTATCAGGCATGTGTGCTGTGGTCTTGTACCCTTGTTTTACTTTATCTTTCACAAAGAACACTAAGACCATTCCAAGTTTCCAACACATCAGGCAACTAAGAACCACCTTTTTGTTTTAGGAAAAAGTCTAAATTACTACCCTCAAGTATAACTAAAGTTTGCATAACCCCCTATAGTATTTCTTGGTTCAGTTCACCCCCTAAACTGTTATGGGAGTGAACAGTACCCGAGTCAAGGGATAGGATCAATTAGAGATAAGATTAGATTAGTTCCTTAAGGGTCAAGTTGATTAGTTTCTTCAGGGTTAAGTCTTCTCATCTATATAAGGATGGGATTGTATCTCCTTTGGGGCAATCAAGAAATCAATGAAGAAGTATTATTCCCAAAATCCCCCAAAAGTCTAGTCTCCCTCCAAGCCGACTCTGCCCGGCTATCTTCCCGACGGTGGTTATCCTTAATGGACCGCGGTCCATAACATCTGGTATCAGTTAGCTTCGGTTTCGATCCGATTCCATGGCTTCTGCTGCCCTCGCGTCGTTAGCGGACACATGCGCATCGATAGTGGACTTGTGCCGCGATGCACGGGCGGACTGCGAAAAGCTGCTCGACCTCTTCGCTAGACTCCAGCGCAAGAAGGCGGCGGTGCGACTCCAGGCTGGGGCGCGCGCGCTGCTAGCACGGCGTAGAGCGGCGGCGCTGCGGTTGCAGCGAGAGGAGGCGGCAATGCGGCTGCAGACCGCAGCCCGTAGCTTCGTGGCGCACCGACGAGTGCAGGAGATGCGCCGCCAGATAAGAGATCGGGAGGCGCGGCTCCAAAGGGCAGCGATGGCGCTGGGCGCAGCCGCCACCCCGGCCATCCACATCGACCGCGCCGTGGGCGCTCGTCGCCAACCGCGGCCTCCGGTGCCGCCACAGCCACCCGCGTCGAGCAGCTCCGCTCGAGGCATCCGCGGTCAGCCTCGTCAACAGCCACCACCACCACGACGGTGTCCTGCAGCCTCGTGGAGCTCTGCTGTTCCTCGTCACCGCCCGCCGAGGGGGCGTCTCCGTTGCCGTTGGCCAGGGGCTGGTTCTAGTTCGCCGACGCAGCTGGCGGTGCATCCTTCGGCACGAACTGCAGCGGTCAGCTCCTCTGTTCTGGCACGGAAGGAAGGTCTAGGGTGGGCTGACTTCGTTGAGTTGGGTTGGTTGCCATGGGCTGGACCGACCGGTTCGTGCCTGGTGGGCTGCCACGTGTTTCTGTTGTCAGCCCATTTGCAGTCAAAAGCTGAGTTGTTTCCGTGGGATCCAGGAGGCGCTCCGTCCAGCAACGACCCAGCCTACACCACAAATAAAGAGTCTTCTTTTATTTTTCATTTTTTTTAGCCGAGATGTAAAAGGCTAATCGTGTGTCAAGTTAGTCATATTAGTCGTTCTGGTGCAGCTCGAGGGCGAGCTGCTCAATAAGGGCGGGGGAGTGTTATGGGAGTGGGCCAGCTAGGCCTGGGCCATGATCTACTGTAGCACGTGAACAGGACACGCATGAACAGTACCCGGGTCAAGGGATAGGATCAATTAGAGATAAGATTAGGTTAGTTCCTTAAGGGTCAAGTTGATTAGTTTTTTCAGGGTCAAGTCTTCTCATCTATATAAGGATGGGATTGTATGTCCTTTGGGGCAATCAAGAAATCAATGAAGAAGTATTATTCCCAAAATCCCCCAAAAGTCTAGTCTCCCTCCAAGCCGACTCTACCCGGCTATCTTCCCGGCGGTGGTTATCCTTAATGGACCTCGGTCCATAACTCAATACCATTTTGTTCAATTTATCCCTTAACACAATGTCTTTTTTATTTCTTCATGCACAAGTGGACTTTTAAGTTCAAATTTTGCAAGATGATAGCACCCATGAGACATGTTAAAAAATATATATCATGAATTTTTCATCTCTATTTTGATAGGTAGAATATTTAAAAATAAAATTTATCATTCAGATACAAAATTATATAAAAACTATTGATGAAAAAATCATAAAATATTTTTCCAATATAGATTATGATGTCCACTACCATTTTGCAAAATCTCAAATTAAAATTCAACTTGTGTCTGGAGAAACAAAAATGACAAATTGCATTATGGGGTAAGTTGAACTAAATAGCTAACTTTAGAGGGTAAATTGAACCAAAACATAGTTTAGGGGGTTATCCAAACTTTAGTTATACTTGAGGGTAGTAATTTGTTTATGCCTGCCATTTCTCATAATAATATAGGTAATGCTTATTTGCTCATACTTTGTATTACTTGCCTTGTACAGTTCCGGGAAGCTGCGATGTCCAAGGATGATTCGGAGTTACTCCGGGTCATGGCTAACTATGGTATGTGAAATATATGTTCCTCTATATACAGATCTACCCTTGCTACCTTGGTCTGAAACCACACTACTTCTACAGGTGAGGATGTAGTGGAAGCTCTGGGATATGAGGTGGATCGTCTAGAATCAGAGATCCAGAAGCTTGTTCCTGGTATCAAACATGTTGACATCGAAGCACACAACCCAGAAGGGCTTTCTCTTAGAGCAGAAGTTTTGTAGATTACCTGTGTACACCGCATTGATTAATCACACTTGCTCTGACGGCATTTGATATGTTTCCCCCTCTGTTGCCTTTCCATCGTTGCCAGTATAAGAATCAGATGGCCATTATTTGTAACAGAGAAAGGAAAACAAATAATAGTCCGTTTACTCAGACCTTGTTCACCCAATTTTGGGATCTAGGGCATGGTTTATGGAGTGATTGCTTCTCCTAAATATTGCAGCAAATTGGTCTGTTTATTCTGGTGGCAAATTATAGCAAGATTTGGTGATGATTTTACAGTGCTGTTTGACCAAGCTGCCTGTGTGGCGGGAAAACAGGAACCGTTCAATAGAAATCACTGGGAAAAAAATAGAGTAAAATGCGATAGTGGTCTCTAAACTTGTTGCGTTGTGTCAAGCCGGTCCCCAAACTTGCAAAACGACGAAACATACCCTTAAACTCCGTTCGGGTCTCGAAACAGACACATATCTCTCTTCCCTGTCACTTACACGTGGGACCCGCGAGTAAGGTTGTCTTCAACCTCCCGTCGTTACAAACACCGGCCGCTTGCCATTCCTCCCTAGCTAGCTCCGGGCGAGCGCGTCAAAGTCAAGGAAACAATCCCCTTCCTCTCGGCCTTGGACCGCCGCCCCCCTCGCATCCGCGACAATCCGCAATTCCTCTCCTAGGCGGCGGCGGCCAGACGCAGGCCTACGCGGCGAGCCTTGCCTCTGCGAGCATGGGCAGGCCGCCCATCGCAAGCAGGAGCGGGGCCAGTGGTGCTCGGTGCGGGGGCGGAGGAGCACGGGGTGGAGCGGAGCGGAGCTCGGCCGGCAGAGGAGGAAGCTCCCCGCGGCGTCGCCGTGGACACTCCACCCCCAAATCATGGTTGCGCCCTTACTATTCGATGTGCCTTGCGATTCGATGTCGCCATGGACACTCCACCCCTAAATCACGGTTGCGCGATTCAATCCCCGCGGCGTCGCTCGCCTTGCCTTTCCGTTGCTTGGCATCCCGCGATGAGGCAAGCAGGAGCGGCCCGTCCAGGCGCCGGAGCTCCAAGGGCGGGCGGTCTAGGGGCGCAGGGAGGCCGGCGTGTTCTAGGTGTCGGAGCTCCATGGGCGGCCAGTCCATGGGCGAGCAGGGAGGCCGGTGCGGTCTAGGCGCCAGAGCTCCATGGGCGATCAGTCTAGGGGCGAGCAGGAAGGTCGGCGCGGTGCAGGCAATGACGCTACCAGGGAAGCTCGCTCGTCTCTCCGTGGGCCATGGCGGAGCGGGGTTGGAGGAGGCACCCCTCGCCGGCGTGCCACAACCGCTATTGTGCTTGTGTGCCGGTGGTGGCGTCGACCGTGACCGGTCACGGGAAGGAGCAGTCACGGTCACATGGCCACAAACGGCGGCGGTGGGGCAACCTGCACCGGCGGGAGGTTGAAGACAACTTAACGCGCGGGTCCAAACCCGTTTGGGACCAAAATGAGACCCGAACGGAGTTTGGGGACCCAGTTGGTCGTTTTGCGAGTTCGGGGACCGGCTTGACACAGCACAACAAATTTAAGGACCACCAACGCATTTTACTAAAAAAATACTGTGTTATATGTTGAACTTCTGCGGCCTGATTGATGTATATGCTGACAAAAAATAACTAAAGCATGTCATACATATATGGACAATTCATGTATAGTAGTTACAATTCTTTGAATAACACGCCAAACTCCGCTGGGATAGATTTCCAATGAACTGTAACGGAAAATTTCTACGTCATCTCCTCACCTTCGAGGGGTGGATTAATCACCCCCAACCTATGAACCGTCTATTTCTGTTATATTTCACCTTCTGAACTTTGTCGAAACCGGTTCAGCTACAGTAACACAGTTTTGTGTTTTTCTTTATTTTTGTTATTTCGGTTAAATTTTTGAAAACTAATAGTAAATCTTAGGAAATTCATAAAATGAAAAATCTAGTTTTGTTGGACTCCACATGAGTAGATCTACACAGTGAATATATTATATAGTATGATTTAGTACATTTTTTTGTTGTAGCTTTAGATCTATGCTTTTCTGTAATTAATTCATAGTTGTATAAAATGTACTAAAAGCATTCGATATTATATGTTCACAATATAGATCTACTCATGTGGAGTCCAATAAAATTAGATTTTCCATTTTACAATTTTTGTGTGATTTACTATGATTTTTCAAAGATTCAGCTGAAATAACAAAAATAAAGAAAAACACAAAACTGTTACTGTAACAAAACCCCATTCAAAACCGCTTCAGGGGATAATTTGACCGGTTTTGAAAGTTCAGAGGGTGAAATAGACGGTTTCATTTTGTATTTGTGTACCTTTACCTTTGCTTTCGCACACGTTGTAATGTAAAGAACTATCTCTTTTTCTTCAACAGTTTGGTTTTGGAACTCAGGAAAAAGGAAACTCCAAACTTCGAAGCGCCTCCCCCAAGTTTCCTTTTCCGTGTTTGAAAACCAACTTTTCTCGTGCTTACTTAAACGATGCGCATTTCTCGTCGTGATGCGAAGACGACGTTCCGTAGTTGAATGTACTACCTTCGCGTATATTTCTGCGATGTCTTTTCTACATTTCTCGCTTTGACACGCGTCTTGACATCGTGATGCAATTTGATGGTCGCATTTCTATTGCAACTCGATGCTTTTCGTTTGCGCTAGTAAACTTTCTGTCCTCGAGGTGGCTCGTCAGCCATGCCTCGCATTTTGCTTCGCGCATACGGTGTCGAAGGCTTCTTTCCTTGCTTACCCCTGCGGTTTTCCCGAGGGGCTTCGCGCATTGGCCACCGAAGACTTTTTGTTTGTTTTTCAGCTCAACGACGTTTTGAGCGTTCTAAGTGAACCAATTACGTTTTGCATTCTTTGCGGAAGCCAAACGTAATTGTTCACTTATGTATTTTTGGTATTTGCGATTCCTGTGCCGAAAGTGACAACTCATTTCATTTGAGTTGCGTCACTTCGGACTTCCTGATGCACACCGATGATATTTTTGGGGAGTCCTTGTTATAATTTCCAAGGAGATATTATAGAAGAAGACCGCCTCGTTAAAAACCTTGCATCCCTGTTGTGCCGATGAATACATAATGAGAGACTCTCCCCGCAAGAAAAAGAGTACGACTTTGGGAATTCAAACGGTAATCTAAATTATACAAGTGTTAAACGAAAAAGAACTATGAAAATAAGCTAAGGTACACTAGTTATGATTTTCCTTTGCCTTGACACCTTTTACAGCCAGTATTTTTGCAGCATGTCTTCATTCCAAGAGTATGGGTCGTCCAGCCCCTCTAGAGTTTTCAGCCTGAAAGCCCCTGGTCTTGTCTCTAATACTATGAATGGACCATCCCATTTTTCTTGCAATTTCCCGACTCCTCTTGTTTTTTTCCTCAAAACCATGTCTCCTATCTTTATGTTCCTTCTTCGAATTTTCCTGTCTTTCCGTCTTCTAGTCTCTTCTTTGTGTGATTCAATGTTTTGTAATGCTTGCAACTTCACCTCTTCGCACGCATCCAGTGCTGGGGTCATGCCATCATTTGTCAGCGCTTCTTCGGTACGAATGGACACTAATTTTATCTCTTCGGGCACCATTGCTTCTTCGCCATACAATAACCTGAAAGGTGTGAACTTTGTGGCCCTTGACTCCGTGGTATTATGAGACCATACCACTCTTGGTAACTCGTCTGCCCACTTGCCTCTTGGCATGCCAGTGATGTTTCTTTTTTATCCCGGTGAAAATGATTCTGTTGGCCCTTTCTACTACCCCATTGGACTGCGTGTGATACACCGAAGCGAAACACAATTTTGTGCCTAGATGGAAACAGAATTTGCGGAAGTCTGTCGAATCAAATTGCTTCCCATTGTCTACTGCCAGCTCGTACGGGACTCCGAATCTGCAGACCGCATTCTGCCAGAAAATTTTTTGTATTACCTCTGAAGTTATCGTCTGTACTGCCTTCGCCTCTATCCATTTTGAGAAGTATTCTACAATCACAATTGCGTATTTGTAATTTCCTGGTGCTGTTGGCAGAGGACCAATGATGTCTATTCCCCATCTTGCGAATGGCCAAACCGAAGGTAGGAGCTGAACTTTGTAAGGTGAGAACTTGGAATAATTTATGTGCTTTTGACAGTTGTCGCATTTTCTTACTATTTCTTTGGCATCTCTTACTGCTGTTGGCCAATAGAATGCTTCGCGAAATGCCTTTGCTACAAGTTTCCTCGTTCCCATGTGTGAAGAGCACATTCCCGCGTGTATCTCCCTGAGAAATTCTTTCCCTTCGTCGCATGAGACGCACTTTAGTAGCGATGCGCACACGCCTGCCTTATACAGATTTTCTCCTCTCAAGACGAATGACCTTGCTCTAGCTGCCATTCTCTTTCTATCAGCCTCATTTTCTGGTTCGTAATGCCCTTTCAAGTAAGTGACTATTTGTGCCCTCCAATCTTCGCTGGCGATCGCATTTACAAGCTTTGGTTGCGTTTCTGCAATCTATGTGGTCATTCTCCTCAATGTCTCATAAAACACTGCTGGCAACGTTTGCTTTGTAGATCCCGCTTTTGCTAGTGCATCTGCTTCTTTGTTCTGCTCTCTTGGTATTTTCTTCACTGTGAACCCGAAGAAATGCTTCTCCATTGTTCTTACTGCCTTCAGATATGAGGACATTTCGTCCTTCTTTGCTCTGTATGCTTTGCCTATTTGATTCGTGATGAGCTATGAATCTGTGTTCAATACCAACCTTCTGCTCCTACTGCTCTTGCTTTTCGAAGCCCCAATAGTAACCCTTCATATTCTGCGACGTTATTTGTGTGCCCATCAAATTCTAGCCTTGCCACATATCTCATTTTGATTCCCGAAGGTGATTTGAGAATCACAGAGGTCGCTGCGCCATTGTTGACACATTTTATCTTATATATTTATAAGTCAACCAAACATGAGAAAATGGCATAATTGTTAATACCAACTTAGAATAGGGTGTCACTAACAGTTTTCCTAGAGTTTTGGAGAATTCTATGTCTTGCAGGGACTAATCAGAAAAATAGGAAAAGGAATAATTCTAGAAGACTCCAGAGGACTCCGGAACTCAACGTGACTTGGCATCCAAGAAAGAAGCATCTGGAAGGGGCAAGGATCAACCAGGCCGAAGCAGACCCCGAGGGGGGCCCACCCCAGGCCGATCGGCTTGGAGGTGGGGCCGGTCGGCCTCCCCCGGGCGCCAAGTCAGCCCTACTTCTGGAATGTTCTTCCACCGCCTATGAGGATCAATATAAACCGAAGGTTAGGTCGGTTTGATCGTACGACGCATGGCACCTCCTCAGGACTATATAAGCAGCCCCCTAACCCCCCTAGAAAAGAGGATCTGACATGAGGAATCCCAGTTCATACACCGGATCAAGTCATCAAGTCAGAGATACTACGCCCTAGAAAGACCATATAGCGAGAGTAGCTAACTAGTCTAGATCTAGGGGGAGGCATGGCGTCTACTTGGCTCCTGATCATCTAGAAGCTGGTCGAGATACTGATCTAACTTTGCTCTTGTAAGTTCTTCTTTATAAGTTCTTTTACATTTGCTGTAGAGACATATGTTCTTATCAATGATTATATTCGAGATTATATGCTTTGGTGTTTATTATGATTACATGTTTAGCATAGTTGATTTACCTTTATATTCATGTATGGAGTCATATAGCCCTCACCTAGATCATCTGTTAACATGGGTGAGTGGTAAAGATAGTGTAAGCGTGGTGCTTATACTGTATTTACCTGCGATTGCACCCTACATGCCGGGTCGTGTGGTAGATCGTGGTGGTGACAACACTATTGAGTCCTTCGTAATCACCCCCCGTGTGTAGGACTTGTGGAGCCTTATACTATTTGAGTTGTTTCAAGTTTCGGCCTTGATCCTCCTGGGTAGTCTCCCCATGCATAAGTATAATAGTTCTTCTTCCATGATTGTTAAATGTATTGCACTAATCATAGTATGCATTGATGTATAGTTTAGGGTTACCGAGGAGTATCCTCGCTAACTAGGCTGTGAATACGCTTCTCTTTCTATATTGACACTTTCTGGTGGTTCACTATGTTATGACTTGATCAATGCTATCATTATCATTATCTTTATGTGACTTATACCTGTTTATAGTAATTGATATATTTTGGCCACTCTACATTACACAACTGAGAGATATGCATGTATTTGTTATTATAGATAGAAGACTTCTTTCCCTGTGGTAGAATATAAATACGATACCTGGTTTTACTCCTGGTTAAAATGCTACAATGGTATATTCATATCTGTGCGCTTGCGGATACCCATTTTTATATTTTTTCTTTTCTAGAGATCCAAGGCATATGTAAGAGTACCAATGTATGCGTTTTAGTGGCACTTCTGTCAGGGATGACAACCTAGATCAAGTTGTGCTATGACCTGTAGTGGATTTATCTTTTAGTTTATCTGAGAGCAACATCTGATATACACTTAGCATCATGTTAAGATATACCTTTGCATTTCTGGCGTCGTCGATAGAGATGGATTTTATATCTGTTTCTAGTCGATGACGTTAGCAATGTCAACAAGCATTTTTGGCGCCGTTGCCGGGGAAAGATAGTCTATAGCCTAAAAAATAAATTTAGTAATAGCATGCATGCATGCATCTCTCACACGTAATGTATCGAGAACCCAAATTATCATTGCTTAAACAGGCTTACCCTTGTTCTTTCCACTTTTGTCTATCTGATTTCAGGGTAATGTATGAATAAGAATCTTCCAGACAACTTCGTTTCAGATCCAGAGAAAATCCTAAGGAAGGCAAGGCCAAAGCCCAAGTCTCGGCCCACGACCTCTGCCTTGGAAGATTCAATCGTGCGAAGCTTAACACCCACGTTTAAAGTAATGGCAAACAAGACCCTTCGCGAGTACTCCGCACCGACCCCGGACAACATTCGTACTAGTCCAGCAGTCGCTATGGGAGACATAGCTTTTGAGCTCAAGCCTGCACTGATCAACAAGGTACAAGCTAGCCAATTTTGTGGAAAAGCTCATGAAGATGCCAATGCACACCTTCAACATTTGTTGGAGATATGTGGCACCTTCACGATCAAGGATGTGCCAAGTGATGCAATCCTACTTCACTTATTCCCATTCTCACTCTTGGGGCGAGCGAAGCAATGGTTTTACTCCAACAAAGACAAACTTACAACTTGGACACTGTGTTCTACTGCCTTTCTGGCAAAGTTCTTTCCTATAGGCAAAACCAATGCCTTACGGGGGAAAATTTCAAGTTTCCGGCAGCAACATGACGAATCTGTTCCTGAAGCGTGGGAGCGCTTCCAAGACTACATCTCAGAATGGCCACACCACGGAATGGAGAACTGGTTGCTCATGCAGACCTTCTACCACGTGCTCACTACCAACACCCGTGAAACGATGGATGCTGCAGCTGGAGGTGCTTTCCTGTCCCTTACACTTACTCAAGCTACTAACCTTGTGGAAAAGATGACGTCCAATCAAGCTTGGAACAAGGAACGTCAACCCCGCAAGAAAGAAAGAGGAATGCACCAGCTCAAGGAGGTAGACATGCTGTCTGCCAAAATGGACTTAATCATGACGAGGCTTGAAGACAAAGCCCTTGAGAAGAAGGAAGTCATGCAACTCTTCGAATCCCGCATGACTTGTGAAGAGTGTGGAAACACTGGACACTCGGGTAATCAATGCCCTCAGCTGGAGGAGGACGTGAACTACATCAACAACAACAACCAATATCGTCCCCAGCAAAATCAAGGATGGACCCAACAGAGGCCCAACTACCCAGGTAACTATTCAGGTAACTATCTAGGTAATAACTCTTCCAATAATTTCTCACCTTTAAGAGAGTTAGTCCAAAACCAGGGTAGAGTTATGGATAATCTGTCTAAGAAGTTAGCTTCCAATGATAAAATATTAGAAACTATTAGTAATAAAATGGAAAGCTTTTCTTCCGCCATTAAGAACCAGCATAGTTTTAATAAAATGATAGAATCTCAGATATATCAGCTGGCATCACCTGTTCCCACGGCTAACCCAGGTAAGATTCCGGGCCAGCCAGAAGAATTAGAATCTGCAAATCTTGTCGATATCTATTATGCAGGTTTGTGCTCTAATAAGATAGAAGAAGGCCCAAAGTGGACTGACTGGGGCATGCCCGCCAAGAGAGGAGATCCAGGGAGGCCCGTCATCACTGTCACTATTGGAGCCTACACTTTCGAGAATGCACTTTGTGACTTTGGGTCTAGCGTCAACATAATGCCCAAGGTAATATATGAGAAAATCAATGGTTCACCTTTATTTTACACAACCATGTGCTTGCAGCTTGCAGACCTGTCACTATGCTACCCTGAGGGCATCCTAGACGACATATGTCTGGGGGTAGGAAGCTCCTACGTAGCTGCCGACTTCGCTGTTGTCGAGACTGGGGGGAAGTGAGAACGCCCCAATCATTTTGGGATGTCCTTTCCTTGCCACAGTCAAAGCTATCATCTACGCCGACACCGCAAAGATCGTCTTCACCATCAACGGGAAGAGAGAGAGATTCAGTTTCAAGAACAAGATCCTAAGAACTCCTGCACATCCCCAATATCCTTACCCTCAAGAGTACAAGCCAGCTGTCAAGAAGAAAAGGAGAGATAGAAGGAGGAACAAGAAGAACAATCAACCTCGACCACACGTGGAGGAAGTTTGGACGATCAACACGATTCAATCAGAAAACGAGAACCTGTTCCCTTCACCACTGCTGCCAAAGCTAGACGACCCTAGAGTGCCATCAATCCACTGTTCCATCAATCAATGGAACTTCTAGCGAGTTGTCTGCGACACGGGATCAGGCATCAACTTAATGTCTAAGGTAACTTATGAATTCATATACAGTGACCTGCCTTTATATTCCACCCATATAATGTTGCAGATGGCGGACCAATCACACCGTTTCCCGGAGGGAATTGCACGAGATGTACCTGTCAAGATAAAGGATCACTATGTCCTAACTGACTTTGTAGTCATGGACATGGGAGATGAAGAGCAAGATCCTCCCATAGTACATGGGAGACCGTTCCTGAACACCACAAGAGCGATCATCTACATCAGGACGGGCGAGATCCAGTTCCAGTTCAGAACTGAGAAGGTACGCTGCTACTTTAATACTTATACTGACTCTGAGCAGCCCTAGAAGAACAAGACGCAGAGACGCCTTTAGAAATTGCAACGCAAGTTGAACACGAAGTTGACGGACATCAAGAATATTGAAGAAGAGATTAAAGAGAAGTCCGCTCAGCTCCTACCAGTCAAGAACTCTGGACCTGTTACCCCAGAAAGGTCTCCACCGAAGAAACAAGTTTGGAGGAAGAAAGACAAGAGTACACCTTCGCAAGACCAACCACTACCTGCGTTACCAATTGATCAATCATTGGCGACCGCATCTACGCCACTCGTCGAGATCATTGAAGGTACCATACCAGACACGACATTCCGACGAGGTGTCATAGATGACAGCACGCCATGGGAGTAAGTACTCGAAACTCTCACCGAGAGGTAACTCAGTATTTATCTGAATATTTATTTTCTGCACTGCATATTTAAATTAGCATATTTCCTTTAGCATATTTACTTACCTATACCTGCATTAGAAAAAACCATAAATATGTTTTCTGCATTTGCATCTGTTCCTTAAGGCCCCATGTACTCCGTACCGTGGTGGCATAAAATAAATATTGCATTCACATGTTTTTGCTTTAGCATCCCTCTTGCATATAAAAATTTACAAAAATATGTGGGCACATGAAGGTCCACACTTTTCAGAAAAACCCAAAAAGAAGTGGGCACATGAAGGCTCACAACATAATCCTAGAATTTGTCCCTTCGGGTATGTGCGAGATTAATATTTACAGGAAGAAATTAAGGAAGACCTGAAGGCAAACAAGTTCCAAGGAAGAATCAAGGACTACTTCAAGATCCAGCTTGGGGGAGAGCACCCCCAGTTATCACGATAAGTGTCATCATCCTATGTTTTTAATATTAGCTAGTTATATGTTTGCCTAGAATTAAAGAGTCTTAGTTAAAAGTCTTAGTGTGAATAAATGCTAGAGTCTGCTAGTTGGCTTTTCTCTTTAATAATGATCTTGATGCGTTATGCTTGGAAATGATGAATAGTTGCTCCGCCGTAATTCCTCTTAAATACTTAGTTTTCAGACCTAGATTCTTCTAAAGCTTTAAATGCTTAATTTGCTCTAAACCCAAAACCCATGGGAAGTACATGCTTAATTTGAGTCTAGGCTTTGAAAGATGATTCATGAAAAGTTGAGCTGCTGTTTATCATATTCCAAGAGATGCTAGATTCCTGGTTTTTCTTTTTAAAATCATGAAAAATCTTACATGATGAGTTCCTGTGTTTATGATCCTTGAGAGCTTGTCATACACATCAAGATCATTCCACCCCACCAATTATGCTGCTTCTAACCCGGAAGTACGCATTCTCCATAATCCATCAAGCCACAAGCCATGTTATAAAATAGCTCATGCAACTCTTGGATATGTCTCTCTTAATATGTCAAAAAGATTCTGGGGCTACATTCGAAAAAAAGAAAAAAAAGAGAGAGAAGAAAAAGTGAGATGAGAGAGGGAGAGAAAAGGACAAGTGTCATACTAGGCGAGATGGGCCTACCTCCCTAAATAATAAATTTAGAGATGAATAATGGACACAAGTCCGAGGGCGAGAAGAGCCCACATCTCTAAGGAGAGAGAAAAATGGATAAAAGTCCGGGGCGAGTAGAGCCCACCTCTCCAAGAATGGAAAGCCCAGATCTTAAAGTCTTAGAAAGAGAGATGTAGTCCAAGAGCTTAAGAAAAAAAAGAGATATTAGAAAAAGGCTAAAGGCTTACCACCTTTCACCCTCATCCATTCAACACCATCATCCCACCATACATATCTTGCCAAGTGTGACTCCATACTTGAGAGGGTCATACACAGGATCTCTGCGTTTTATTTGAAAAATTATTATGCAAAGCCCCAGGATGATAGTTGATCAAAGAATTTGAGATATACTGCTTGACTTGATTGTTCTGTCTTTTAAATTGCTTAAGATTTATGAAAAGGCTACACACCATGGTTAAAGGTAAGATGGAGCAATTTTGTTGAGGAGAATTTATTTTTGAAAACCATAGTACTTTTGAGGTGTGAAAGCGTTGTAGCAACTCCTGATCCTGCTATAGCATAGCTTTGCTAGGGACTAGCAAAGGGTAAGCTTGGGGGAGTTTGCTGACACATTTTATCTTATATATTTATAAGTCAACCAAACATGAGAAAATGGCATAATTGTTAATACCAACTTAGAATAGGGTGTCACTAACAGTTTTCCTAGAGTTTTGGAGAATTCTATGTCTTGCAGGGACTAATCAGAAAAATAGGAAAAGGAACAATTCTAGAAGACTCCAGAGGACTCCGGAACTTAATGTGACTTGGCATCCAAGAAAGATGCATCTGAAAGGGGCTACGATCAACCAGGCCGAAGCAGACCCCGAGGGGGGCCCACCCCAGGCCGATCGGCCTGGTTGTGGGGCCGGTCGGCCTCCCCCGGGCGCCAAGTCAGCCCTACTTCTGGAATGTTCTTCCACCGCCTATGAGGATCAATCTAAACCGAAGGTTAGGTCAGTTTGATCGTACGGCGCATGGCACCTCCTCAGGACTATATAAGCAGCCCCCTGACCCCCTGGAAAAGAGCATCTGACCTGAGGAATCCCAGTTCATACACCAGATCAAGTCATCAAGTCAGAGATACTACGCCCAAGAAACACCATATAGCGAGAGTAGCTAACTAGTCTAGATCTAGGGGGAGGCAAGTCGTCTACTTGGCTCCTGATCGTCTAGAAGCTGGTCGAGATACTGATCTAGATTCACTCTTGTAAGTTCTTCTTTATATGTTCTTTTACATTTGCTGTAGAGACATATGTTCTTATCAATGATTATATTCGAGATTATATGCTTTGGTGTTTATTATGATTACATGTTTAGCATAGTTGATTTACCTTTATATTCGTGTATGGAGTCGTATAGCCATCACCTAGATCATCTGTTAACATGGGTGAGTGGTAAAGATAGTGTAAGCGTGGTGCTTATACTGTATTTACCTGCGATTGCACCCTACATGCCGGGTCGTGTGGTAGATCATGGTGGTGACAGCACTATTGAGTCCTTTGTAATCCACACCCCGTGTGTAGGACTTGTGGAGCCTTATACTATTTGGGTTGTTTCAAGTTTCGGCCTTGATCCTCCTGGGTAGTCTCCCCATGCAAAAGCATAATAGTTCTTCTTCCATGATTGTTAAATGTATTGCACTAATCATAGTATGCATTGATGTATAGTTTAGGGTTACCGAGGAGTATCCTCGCTAACTAGGCTGTGAATACGCTTCTCTTTCTACATTGACACTTTCTGGTGGTTCACTATGTTATGACTTGATCAATGCTATCATTATCATTATCTTTATGTGACTTATACCTGTTTATAGTAATTGATATATTTTGGCTACTCTACATTACACAACTGAGAGATATGCATGTATTTGTTATTATAGACAGAAGACTTCTTTCCCTGTGGTAGAATATAAATACGATACCTGGTTTTACTCCTGGTTAAAATGCTACAATGGTATATTCATATCTGTGCGCTTGCGGATACCCATTTATATATATTTTCTTATCTAGAGATCCAAGGCATATGTAAGAGTACCAATCCATGCGTTTTAGTGGCACTTCTGTCAGGGATGACAACCTAGATCAAGTTGTGCTATGACCTGTAGTGGATTTATCTTTTAGTTTATCTGAAAGCAACATCTGATATACACTTAGCATCATGTTAAGATATACCTTTGCATTTCTGGCGTCGTCGATAGAGATGGAGTTTATATCTGTTTCTAGTCGATGACGTTAGCAATGTCAACAGCCATCATTAGAATATGCACCATCGCAAAATATTTCCCATGACTTCTCCTCGGTTTCTGGTTTTGGTATACCATCGTCTGGACGAGCCCATTCTGCCACGAAATCTACCAATACTTGAGATTTTATCGCTGTTCTTCACGCGAAGGTTATCTCGTATTGTGATATCTCTGCTGCCCACTTTCCGATCCTACCTGATGATTCTTTGTTCTCAAACATTTCACGAAGAGGAAAACTAGTTGGGACCAAAACTTTGTAACTTTGGAAGTAATACTTCAGCTTTCTTGCTGCCATCACGACAGCATATGCCATTTTCTCTAGCTCTGAATAGAACCTCTTCGCACCGTTGAGCATTTCTGAAACGAAGTATACTGGCACCTGTTTCAAATTTCTACCATCTTGCTTTTCCTCTACCGAAGCTGCGCTTACCGCATGGTTCGACGTGACAACATACAGCAACAATTTCGGCTCAGGGCCCTGGCTTGCCATTACCGTCAACTTCTCCAAATATGCTTTAACCTCCTCTAAGGCCAACTGCTCATTCCCCCATGTAATGTTTTTCTGCCCTGACAACTGCTTGAAGAATGACAGACTTCGCTCTGTTGATCAAGAGATGAATCGGCTCAAAGCTGCGAGTCTTCGTATCAATTTCTGAATGTCTTTCTTGGTTCTTGGGGGTCTCATGTTTCTTATCGCTTCTATCTTCTCCGGATTTGCCTGTATTCCTGACTTTGATACCATGCAACCCAATAACTTCCCCTAAACACACCGAAGATACATTTTTCTGGGTTTAGCATGAGACCATAGTTTCTCATGTTCTAAAATGTTTCTGACAAGTCTTTGATGTGATCCTCTTTGTGTTTGCTATGAACGACAACATCATCGACGTATGCAAAAATGTTTTTCTTTAATTGTCGCCCAAGAACTATTTGAACCATTATGTTGAAAGTTGGGCCTGCGTTGCGTAGCCCCTCAAGCATTCTAATGAAATAATATCCCCAAATGGTGTTATAAAACTTGTCTTGTCCTCATCTTGCTTGCACATCCACACTTGTTGATATCTCGAAAAGTAATCCAGGAGTGACATCCTTTCAGATCCGGTCGCTGCATCGACCAGTACATGAATTCTGGGCAACGAATAATCATCCTTTGGGCAAGCTTTGTTCAGAGATGTGAAATCTATGCACATTCTTTGATCTCCATTTTTCTTCGGGACCATTACAATGTTAGATAGCCATGTGGTGAAGTGTACTTCGCGTATGACACCTGCGTCAAGCAACTTCTGTACTTTGCGAAATGCTGCCTTCTCCTTTTCTAGGGATTTTACCCTTAACTTCTACCTTTTCGGTGGCACTTTCGGGTCTAAATTTAGCTTGTGCTCGATCACATCGCGCGATATGCCTTTGAGGTCTTTTTTGCTCCACGCGAAGACATCTTGGTTGTCTCTCAAGCAATTGAGCAGCTCTACCTCTTCTTCTTTGCTTAGGTCCTTGGCGGTTATGACTGTTTTTTCATCAGTGCTGTCATTCTGCCTCACTCTCTTTGTGTGTTGCAAAGGTTTTATTATGCTTTCTTCCTCTTTTCTGTTTTGTTTCACAATCAGTGACTCTTGCAACTCATCTTCGGCTTCTTGCTTGCCTTCGTCTAACCTTACCAAGTGCACTAGCTTGCGATCTGTGCCTGTGTTGTACTCCCTGTCCCATGCATCTTCCTGATCCCCATAGATAGATAACACTCCATTGTTTGTCGGGATTTTCATGCACAAAAAGGGATGTGAATTACTACCGCAAACTTGTTTATTACCCCTCTTCTGAAGATGGCCTTATAAGAGTAAGGGATGTCTACGACGTCAAAATTGACCATTTCGGTTCTCATCAGAGCCCCTTCGCCCAGTGTCACATTCATTTCAATTGTTCCCAAAGCTTCGACCTTCTTGTTACCGAAGCCATACAACGGCTTTGTGGATGTTTGCAGTTGATCATCCCTGAATTCCATTTTCTTGAATAAGTCATAAGTGAGAACATCTGCGAAACTACCATTGTCTGCCAGAATTCCCCCACATCATTACCCAGGATGTACTTGGTGTTTTTTCCTAATACAGCTCTGATAACGAGCGGATCCTCATGAGGATATTTTTTCAACTTTAAAGCAGCTTCTGTGAAAGTTATTGGGATGTGCGACCACTTCGTGCGGAATATTTTTCCCGAAGACACATGGCTAACTTCTTTTCGATCGTCTTTTCTTTGCCTCTTCGATGGAAACTCAGGAAAACAACACCCCCCAGTTATTGCATTTATGACATTCATCCTTTGATACCTGTCATCTGAGTCATTGTTTATGACATTGACCCTTTGGTATCTGTCATCTTGTTCCACCCTTCGGGTGTTCTGCTGCTGAGATTGTGGTGGGCTTGCTTTTGGCTGATTTGGTGCACTTGGCACTTGCGCTTGCGTTTGTGGGTAGCCTGGATGGAACTGAGGCGGGTATGGCAAGGGCTGAAAATATTGTGGTGGGCACGGTGGTGGTTGGTACATCGAATGTCAATTTGATGTGGAGCTATTTGCCGCCGAAGGTGCTGCCGACGAATCTCTGTTGAGGAAACCTACTTGATTTTGTGCTGCTCTTTTCTTCTCCTCTTCCTCCTTTCGCTTGATTGCCACCCGGCATTCATATGTCCAATGACCCTTGTTTCTGCCGTGTATGGAGCAAACTATTAGTGGAGGCAGCGTTGAGTGTTTCGCAGAGCTTTGCAGATTAGACTGTGAAGGTGCTTGATTGTTTGACTTTCCTTTGGATGAAATGTTGTTCACACTCCTCCTATTGTAACCTAGGCTGTTTATTCTGTTTCTGTTGTTCATGTTTGGTCTTCTATTCTGCATTTTTCCTGGCGTGATAATCCTCTATTCTTCTTTGCTTCCCACGATCCGACAAGCAATATGATTGCAAGACTTTGAACATACGCTTTTCCAAAGATGGCCTGCGCTAGTCCATGTATTCTCCACACGGTCCTACCTTGAGCCCGCCTATTATGGCGTCGATTACACTTGACTCTTCGACATGTGGTGCCTTCGCTCTGGCCTTGGTGAATCTTTTTATGTATTCCTGCAGCGGCTCCTTTTCTCCTTGTTTTATTTGATGGAGGTCATTTGCCGTGAGTTCCTGGGGTTGAACCCCCTGAAAATTGCATTCAATCTTTTCCCGAAGCTGATTCCATGAACTTATGATCCCCTTAGGCAATGAAGCATACCACTGCTGAGCGGAGCCTTTCAATGCCATAATCATCGTTTTTGCCTTCACACTATCATCACCCCCTCCCGAAGAGACTGCCACGCTGTAATGAAGTATGAACAGCTGTGGGACTGACTCACCATCGTATTCTGGCAGCTTGAATTTTGGTGGACAATCCGCCTGTTCGAGCTCAATTGTGAGCGGTGTCGATGGCTTGGGTTTACAAGATTGCGAGCTCTTGCGCTTGTAGCGCGGTCTACGTTCCATGAACGCCTCTTCCTCCGAATCGAATGCCCATGATTCCTCAGACTCATATGAAGACTTGTCCACAACAACTGGTCTGCTTCGCTTCTTTCCCTGATACGGTGATGTCTTCTGATGTTGTTCTGAATGGGATTCAGACCTTGCTGATTGCTCCTGCAAAGAATTTAGTTTTGCTTGCAAAATTGCCATTTGCTCTTGAAGCTGGGTTGTCTTTTGCCTGATTGCTTGTTACTCTTTCTCCTTGCGAAGCTGCTCCAAGAGCAATCTCTTTTTCTAGATATCTTTCAACATCTGCTGATACTTTAGCTTGTCCTGAGATGGATCACCTGTATGTAACCCCTTGGCCTTGAGAAATGCCGCCTCTGCTTGGGCTCTTGTCCGGATGTTCGATGAGCTTGGCATCTCACTAAGTCTTGCTGCTATAGTTGCTTCTACCCATCTTAGCGAAATGATGTCCTCGTCCAGGATCCCTGCATCTAAGAGGTCCACTTCAAAATTGCCATCTGCTATGTCCTCGAGGGCTCCGTCTTGACCAGCTGGTGCATGACTTAGCACTAGGCCTTTGTCTGTGTTTGCGTTCGCCTCTTTGTTGGCTGGGTTTCAGACTCTGCTCCCGACGGATTATCGGTAGCCCTTTGTGGATTGGTGTTGGTATTCCTTGATGCCATCTTCGGTGCCATTGAGTTGTGGTGGGACGAAACACGGTGGGCGACTAAAATGTTGGGGAGAAACCCGTCCCCGAAGTGGGGCCAACAAATACAAAACTGGGGCCAAACAGTAGCACCAAAAAAACCTCCCTTCGGCTTCGGTCGAGCTAGGGTTAGGCCGACCTCCGTCGCAATCGTCCCTTTTTCATTCCTCTCGGGTCCCTTAAATAGGCCCGTAATATTTACACTTTACACACTTGCACTTGCTTTTTACATTTGTGTGAAGCATCTTTGAGGGCATTACAGTACTTTCACCTCAACCTCTCTAGTTTCTGCATTACAACTCATCGCTTTACTGCGTGGCGCTTGCCACGTGAGTTTCACTTCCCTTGTACACCTTCGACGAAGCTGCATCATCCCGAAGCCTTCGCTTGGCACCTGAAGGGTCGACCGTGCTCTCTCCTTCGGCTTCTCTTCGCTCCCGCCTTCGCTCCCTCATGCAGACGACGCGCTGGCTCCGATCCGCCGAAGGTAGGTGGAAGACTTCGCTTCGCCCGCCTGAACCTCCGAAGGTTGGACACACTTCAGAACGCCCGAAGCCTGCTGGGCCTCCGCTCGTCTTCAACTCCCAAAGCCCCGTGACTGTTTTACCTGTGCAGCCATTAGAGAAGAGGAAAAAACAGACCCTCGCTTTACTTCATGACTCGAAACTCAAGCCGAAATGAGACCAGGGGTTAGGCACGAAATAAATTTCCCCAACATTAGAGACACTAAAACAAAAATAGAGTACGACCGGTGGGAGAGTGTGGAATGGGCTGCATGCTGCAGCTCGTCATCCTAAATCCAAGCATGGGTGTGCTTGGATCGTAGCCAGCACTTGCCCTACCATTCTGCCAAAGAATGTTGGCTAACCAAACTTGGGCGCAAGAATCGACTATTGATATTTGGCCACGGTTTGGCCGTTTTTTGGTTCTTTTTGTGAAAGATTTTCACAAATAAGCTTCTAACGGAAAGAATTCCAGAAATGGACCCTTAGCTCGGCGTCATGATCCATGGCACTGAGCTTAGATGCCTCGGCGCCATAGATGATGACGCCGAGGTCTTCGGCCTGAAAACAATATCAGTTACCCTACTTTGTTTTCAGGTAACTGATATTGTTTTCAGGTTGTAGACCTCGGCGCCATGATCTATGGCACCGAGGCATGTAAGCTTGGAGTCATGTTCCACGACACCGAGCTCGGGGTTTTTTTTTTTAAAATCTTTCCAAAAGGGGTGTATTTGTGAAAATCTTTCGCAAAAGAGCCAAAAAGTAAAAAAACAGACACAAAAAATGAACTGCAACATAGTAAGTTATTGAACTCATTTGTTTTTGGGGCTGTGGGACATGGGTACCCCTGTATAACACACCGTGTTTTTAATTAGTGTTAATTAGTGCTAATCTTCTTCTTAATCAAGTAAACATCATTAGTGCTTAAGCCCTTGGTCAAAGATAAGGTCAAACCCCTAGTCAAACCCATGGACCCCAATACCCTGCCTAGAACTTTTGCCACATTCTCCAAATTTCACCTAAACACTTCAAATTCCACCAAAATAAAAGTTGTTCCTCTTTTCGTGGGACACAACTTTCATAATTGGTGGCACTTCAGATTTTGAGTGGAAGTTGGTTAAATTCGTGGTCAACGACAGGATCAGACTTTTTCAGGCACCGAGAAAAATGCCATCTTGGCATGCTGCTTGTGCACAAATGGTTGATCAAAACACACATGCATCTTTGTAGAAGTTGTAGAGGGTTATGTGAACTACAACCTTGGTATAAACTTCCTCATGCACTTCAGATGCAAAATTTGGAGATAAGGACAGTCAAACCATGCCACTCCGAATTTTTCCATGCACCCCGTCGCTCCAGAGCACCAAGCCGTGCCGGCGCCCGCGCACCGCACCGTGGCGGGGCCCGAACGCCGAGGGGGCGCGCTCCCCCACGTGAGCACGATGGGCCCGCCCTGCACTTCACCATTGTCAGCGCCCTTTGCCTTGCCGACACGTGTCGCGTACCCATCGGCTGAGCCGCGCCGTCCAAGCGCTGCCCGACCAACGCCGTCGCCGCCGTACGCCACTACACGTCGTCGCGACCGCCGAGCTGTTGACGTGTCTGAGTCACCAAGTCATCATCGTGCCACCAATAAAGCCTCCCGAGCTTCCTCGCACGCGCGCAGTACCACCGCCGCCTGCTCTGCACGTCACCGCCTTCCGCCATTGGTGCACTCACGGCGAGCTCGCTCATCCGCGTGCCTCTGCTGCCATCCGAGCACCCCTAGCTCCTCTCCACACACCACCACAGCTTGTTGAGCCCCGAGCCGTCGCGCCTAGTCGCCAAGCCCGATAGAGTTGGGGCAGAGGCGCACGCGCCGCCGCAGCCTCGTCACCGGCCGTCACCGGAGACGTCTCCGACCCCACTTCGGCCACCAATCGGACCGAGGTGAGCTCGCGAGTCACCCTGGTTCGCTTGTTGGCCGGTCCGGTCCGGCCCTCCCCTCGCCAGCGGCGAGCTCCCCTGCGCCGCCGGGGATCCCTTGGTGAGATTTAGTTCTTTCCAGGGCCTCGTTGTAAATCCTGAGGGCGCATCTGTGAAAAGAAAAGTTGAGTCGAGGGTCTGTCTGTAAAAAGATTCTTCCCCTTTTATGTGTTTTGGCCAGATCTTTAAAAAATCGTAGAAAATCACAGAATAATCATAAAAATGCAAAACCTATTTTGTTGGTTTGCTTATGAACAGAACTACATCTTTTAGAAAACTTGTATATACCTTTTAAGAGTAGTTTTTGAATTAAAATTGAAACTTAGTTTGAATGTGTTTGTTCATAACTTGAAATGTAGTCCTGTGCTGAGCTTGATGTTTGGATATGTTGTTAGTCATGACTAGTATAGGCTAGATCTAAGTTTTTGCACAAAGTTACTGAGTGAATCTTTAGTTATGATTTATTTTGTATTTATGCTACATGTGTGTAAATATTTTGTGCAGCTTCATGTGAACACTTTATGTGTCTCAACTTGTGGTTATCATCTTGTTAGGTTTAGATGTGCCTCTGGTGATTTTATCACGCTTTTGTGAACTGTTTATATATGTGTTTCTGAGTTATGCTTGTGCATAGGTTTAATTTCATAGTTCAAATTCTGATGATCTAGTGATGCTCATCTTTGGGCTAGATGATGTCTGGGCCATGTTTGTGCTGTAGGAGAAAGTTGGTATACAGTTTAGTTATATATGTCTCTGTATAAATTCTTTGTGCATGGCTAGGCTGAAAATAGTTATTTTTGTGCAGCTTGATAGAAATAGTTTGTGGAGCTAATTTTTGGTGTGTAGCCTAGCTATATTTCAGAGAGCCTCTGTGTAAAATTTGAGCTCTAGTGCATGAGTAGTGTTCCCTGTAATAATAGTTCTTTCTTTTGCTAATTGTAACTTGTCGTATTTTTCATGCTTAGGATATGGCTCGGTTTGCTCTGAAATTTTGGCAGTAGCTCTGTTGTTACACTGTGTGCATGCACAACATTTCTCCCTAGGATATCTTGCATGGTTTAAACAGAATGATTTTTGGAAGAAATCAAGTGTTATAAAAAGAGAAATAAAGAAGTCACTCTTCTAAGGACTTAAGTGTGTTTCACCTTGAGATGCACCCTTGATAGTTCACTTTAAACCAACTTGGTTGTTTTGCGAAGAAAAATAAATATACCAAAATAGATGTGCACACAATCACCATCAAAAAGAATGTTTAATAAATGGTTGGTTACCTTTTTCCTTTTCTTTGGAAGAGTATGCTGAATATATGTTTATCTAGGTGAATGTGACCAACCATGCACTCCATGTTGGTCATGAGTTGTTTTGTAATTAATTAATTTACTTTAACCAATTAATTCCTGCATATGCATCCTTAGTGTAGAAGTTCCCGACGGTAGCTACACGCTCGTGCTGGCAGACGAGGATGAGGGAGCAGGAGGAGACGTGCACTACGTGACCGTAGAGCAAGACCCGAACCAAAGTCTGGAAGTTTGTCTGACTGCTTGTGCTGATGAAGGCAAGCCCTGGTTTATCATTAACCTATGTGTTTCTTTTAAAGCATCTGAATTTATGATTGATTATCTACGTGCATTTATGTTCAGGAGTTGAATTGAAACCCTAGTTGCATGAGCCCTTAAGTACCTATGTTTCTTTACTAGTATGCTAGGTCGATAGTTGCTATGCACTAAGGACCCGGTACAAGTCGAGTGATGTACTTCGCTCGCGAGAATAGGTTCTTATGTTGGAATCATAAGATTTGTTAAACTGGATTGCTCACGTGGTAAGAGCATGGGATTCTAGGCTCCGGTCTAGTGGTTATGAGATTAAGCGTTTGAACGTACTAAACACTTGTCGAAAATGGGTACGATAAGCCTAGTACCTGATTGACGCGGCAAGGGAACCTTTCCCTACTACCCTGGGGCATAGTGATGTGTCCCCCTGCTAGCAATAGTGTGGTACCTGTGTGAGTCTGGACGTTCGTGTGGGAGCAATCCAGTAAGCTTTGTATCAAGGGATGTAGGTTTCGCTCCCGAACTAAAGATTGACGGGAACCGCCTGGTCAGTGTATACCCCGTTTCTCTTTTATTTGATCTTCTTGGGGTATGCACCCTGCAAGGTTATTAATCGATTGATCGTCGGCCTCACACCGTATCAGAGAGTGCTTAATCATCTAGCCATTGTGATCCCTTTATGATGGAATATTGATAAACTTGATGTTTGATTAAATTGTTTTGCACAACTCTTGTTTGCAATAGTTGCTTATCTAGTAATGAATTAATCTACTAGAACTTGAGCTAAAATATTGAAAGTAAGGATTAACTCCTTAGTAGCTTTTTGGCAAAACAAACGCACTAGCCAAAAGCCTTGCATGATTAGAGGTTAAGTCTTTTATTTTAGATGGGGAAGCCTTGCTGAGTATTAGTATACTCAGCCTTGCTATATATGTTGTTTTCAGGTGAAGTTGTTTGGCCTGGTGAGATACCCCACGACTGGGAGCTGTAGTGGGTGTCGGGCGCTGAGTAAAATCATCATGGACGGTCTCCTATGATGATGATCGCATTACTTAGTTTATTTCCACTGTTTAAAACTATGAACCGTTGTTTATCATGTTATGAACCATGATTTGTAATAATTGACCCTATGGGGAAGATTGATTTTAATTTGTAGGGTATTCTGGACTCTCCTTCGTGGGAGTTTTAATGTATGCTTGTTCGATCCTCTGTGTGTTATACAAGTGATTTACCAGGCTTTGATCCGGTAACACTCAACGTGATGCTTCCTTAATATCGCTTAATGACCAAATGGAGTGGTTTAGGCGATTGTAAGGAATTATCTCGGGTGGGGTCGTCACAGTTGGTACCAAAGCATCCGTATACACGAGAGTAATTAGATTAACACTAATCACATGTTTTAGAATAAAACTTGCCAGGATTGATTGGATTTCGAAAATATGTTGGATCATTAAGGAATGATTTAGACCGAGAGGCCCTAGAGGGAATTTTGGATTCTTTACGGTGGCTAAATAATCTATGGTTTATTTATGCTAACTTCCAGCACTTCTTAAGCCATGTGTTTCATACGTGTGCTGTGCTGCATCACGAGTATGGGAGGGTTGATAGGGCAATCCATTCCACGGATCCTATCTTCTCGGTTGGATGATCACGTGTTTTATACGTGTGCTTTCCGTATGCAAGTCATACGAAGGATGCCATGTTCTATTCCAGATGAAAATGTCATGGGTTGTGATGTCACCATGTTTTGCTATACATGTGCATGATTCCGCATTACGAACATGCGAAGGGGGACACCCTCCATTCAAAAGGGGCGTGTCTCAGGTTGGGCGCTGTCCATGCAGTGCTAAAAGCATGGGTGCCATTTCTATAGTGAATGGTAATGTTTGTAGACGCTTCCGTGATGTGCTGGCATGGAAGGTTCTTTTCTGTAGGTACACTAACCACGTTTCGTACGATCGTTATGAACGACGTGTAGCTCCGACTAGTTATTATAGGGAGAGTTGTTTATAAGCTTGCCACCGGCACTAACTACGTCTTTTAAGATCCATGGTTGTGAGGTCGTTTAAGACGTGTGCCTCATGATAAAATTTTGTTGAACCTAAAATTTGTTGTTCTACTCTTGTGCTATGCTTCTAAAAATGTTGCTTGCTCTTAGAAAGGTTTTTCTCTCACTTTGATCATAAGTAGTTTTCTGCCAAAATCTTCTGCAGTTAGCTCATAAATTTGTAGAGCCAAATCTAGGATGATTCTGACTAGGCAACTTTTACAAAAGTTGTTGCCCATCAAGTCAAGCATCTACTGTGCATTGTTCACGATTTTAGGATTTCTCAATCTAGAGTTATGATCAAAATAGTGAACCTCTGTTCTGCTATTTTTCCTGATTAACCTCACTCTGAAGATAGATTTTTTCGAGCATGTTCCTATCTGATCTAGCTCAACCCATGAATACCAAAAAATGTGTCTCATGATCTCACTCAGTTTCTATAAAAATTTGGGAATTTTTGGGGCTCTAGTTTTGAGTTGTAAATTTTTGTTTGCAATCGTCAAAGCCAAACCCCAGTACCCAAATTGGTGTGGTTCTCGAGTCATGATCATATTCTGGAAATTTCGGCTGTTGGAGTTTTTGTCGTGCATGTTCTACTTGTTTACCTTTGTATGAACAAGCTTACGAATATGTGTCTAGCGAACATGGCCTCATATGCCATTTGTTCAAGTTTGATTTTGGTGATTAATGACAACATGATCAATGAGACTAACCATATTGTCTAGCATGTCTTTATAGACACTTCTAGGTCCCAAGGATGCAAAAATACCATATGCCAAAATGAGAAGATAGTATATATTTTGAGGCAAAACCGACAAAAAGAAAGAGAAGAGAAAAGACACCGTCGGATGAACCGACAGTATCGTAGAAGCTAGCGTCGGTGCAAGCGTCGGTGTATTTCGTACACTGCGTGAAGACTTGAGTCAACACGATGACCACCGGATGAACCGACGGTGGATATTCTAGTTGCACCGGATGATTGACCAGAGAAGATGCAACTATGTTAGAAGCGCCGGATGAACCGACGGACCATGGGAAGGCACCATCGGTCTATCCGATGATCAGAGAAATCAAGACAGAGACGCTCGGAGAAGAATTGCTTCAGCACCGGATGAACTGACGGTGGTAGCAGCGGTTCATCCGACGGCCTTGAAGAAACTAACAAAGAGGTTTTGGTCACGAAGTCTTCAGCACCGGATGAAATGACGGTACGTCGGTCGAAGCGTCGGATGAATGACGTCAGCAGAATTCAACGGTCCAGTGCGGTGGAAGGCAACGGCTAGTAGCACCGGATGAACCGACGCCTACGAAAAGCATAGCGTCGGATCATCCGATTGTACTTTTTCAGCAGCTTTTGGCCAACGGCTAGCTTGATGCCTTGGCCTATTTATACCCCTTCCACCCCGTCATTTGAGTTGGCTGGTGTGTGTGGAAGTGCAGAGGAGTTCAAGACACATAGAAGATCTTATCCAAGCCATCCAAGTGCTAAATTGCTCATCCATAGACTTGCACATGCTTTGTGTGTGTGCTTAGTGTTAGGCTTATCTTAGAGCTAAGTGAGTGCAAGGTGTGCCTACCTTGTGAGGTGATTCTCGTGTGGATCAAGTTGTACGAGGTGCGCCAGAAGCCTTGGAGCCTAGGTGGCTCTCCGGCAAACGTCTTCGACCCTCCGGCTTGGTGTGGAGCGGCGAGGACACTTTGTGCGGGGGATGTGCAGACCCCCTTCCCTTGGCGGAGAAGCTCCTTAGTGGAGGCGGCATCAAGGTGACCAAGGGAGCTTGGCAAGTGCCTTCGTGGCGAGCCTTTGTGGCAAGTCAAGTGGTGCTCTTGGGGGAGACTTGGTGACCGGGAAGCAATACTCTTGTGTAGAGTGCTTCAACAACGTGGACTAGGGGTGGCTTAGTGCCTACCGATACCATGAGATAAATCGCGTGTCAAGAGTTTGCTTCCTCTCATCCCCCTTTACGTTTCCGCATTACTTTCTTGCAATCCTTGCTTGCCTTTACTTTCCTAGAGTAGTATCATGCTAGGATTGGCTATAGATTGCAAAACTTGTTTTGGGATGGGAGTTTCACACTAGAACAACCTTAGTTGCACATCTAGATAGTATGTTCTAGTTTATGTTTCATGCAAAATAGTGAAAGCTATAGGTTAAGTTTTTAAGTTGCCTAATTCACCCCCTGCCCCTCTTAGGCTACGAGCATCCGATTCCTTACAATGTGTTTAATAAAAACTCAACCCTTTTTCAGATGGTGGGCTTGACCCGCAGTACTCCTGGTGGTTTCGGTAATTCTTGTGGTAGTAACCAACCCCCACCACCACCGAACAGAAACCTTTCAGTGACGTTCTTTGCTACTCAAGCTGAGTGGCTGCACCAAATTCTTCTACATCTACAGCAGCAGCAGCCCAGGTGAATCAAAATGATGCACCAAATCAAGTGGCAACGTATGAGCACTTTCGGACCATGAAGCCACCGCAGTTCACTAAGGCGGAAGAACCCCTTGATGCGGATGCTTGGGTTCAAGCCATTGAACCCATGTTCATGGTGTTCACCTTACCGTGCTCAGAAGAATGCAAGGCCAGCTTTGCGGCATTGCAGCTGCGTGGTCCTGCCTTGATATGGTGGGAACACTACAAGTCCATGCAGCAATCTGGACATGAAATCACCTGGGCTGAGTTCAAAAGGGCATTGAGAGACCATCATATCCCTAAAGCACTCACAGATAGAAAAATGAGGGAGTTGCTGGCTCTCAAGCAAGGGTCCCATACCGTGTATCAATATGCACAGAAGTTCAGCAACCTATGCCAATATGGAGGATATCATGTGGATACTGATGCGAAGAAGATGGATCGTTTCTGTGATGGCTTGAATAGTGATTTGTATGAACGGCTAAATCTGGTAGAGGTTGACAGCTATCACGAGATGGTGAATAAGGCTATCTCGCAGGAGGATGCCATGAATATGGCTCAATCTGAGAGGAAGAGAAAGACTAACTTCATGCCCAATAATGTGCAGATTCGAAAGCTTCGAATGATGCAGAAGCCCTCACGAGACTCCCGGCTGACTTCACAGATGGAAAGGTGGGTGGTTTAGCAATCCCAGGATCGACTTCAGGAGAAGTTTCTTTTCCCAAATCCCCAGCAGCAGTCCCCAAAGCCTCCTATACCTAGACCTCCTAGTGTTAGCAATGGGCGTAGTTGTTTCAAATGTGGTAGTTCAGAACAATTTGCTAAGAAATGCCCACACCTTCGCCAGAACCATAAACCTAACAAGCCAAATCAGCCGAACTAGAGACAAGATTCCAAACCAAGCAACAAGGGCAAGAAGCAGATTGCCCAAGTCAAGTAGAGCAGACTCAATTTTACTTCTATGGTGGATATTCCAGATGGAGCACCAGTATTGATGGGCACATTCTCTATCTGAGGCAAACCTATCAAGATCTTGTTTGATTCTGGTGCTACACATAGTTTCATGAATGGAAAGACACTAAGAAAATTGGGACTAAATCCGTGCAATACCAATATGGCGTTTATGATAAAGACGGCTGGAGGAAAAATCTCTTCCGAGCTAGTGACCAGAGGGGTACCATTGGAATTAGGCAGCAGAACGGTTGATACGGACCTTATCATTCTGGGTTTGGAAGGCATGAATGTCATCCTTGTGATGGATTGGATGGATCAACATAAGGTTATCCTAGATATTTCTGAGCGAAGGATAGAAATCAATTCACCAGTTGTTGGAGCCACGACTCTGCACTTACCTTTTAAAGACGGTGTAAACCCTTGTTCTTACGTGGTGATCACTTCTCACCTAGAAGATATTCCAGTGGTTTGTGAATATCCAGATGTGTTTCCCGATAACTTGCTGTTGACATTTCTTAACGTAATCACCTAAGAATAGGTTTGGAACCCATCCTGGTAACAGCGCCAGAAATGCTGGTTGGTAATTCTTAACGTTACAGGAGTCCGCAAGTGCAAAGAAGTACCGTTGTAGCATTTCCCCAAAGGAGTATTTCAAAGGGTATCGAAACCAAGGAAGGCATTGGCGGAATGACAAGATCAACTCTATTGCAATGAGTATAGATCATAGACGGAAATAAATCAGACACTCAAGTGCAGGGGTAAAATATGATAATGGGGGTAGTGTGATCACACACACACTCACTCTCTCTCTAAGGGGTCCTAGGCATAGGAGGCGACATATGAGTTAGTTCTAGGTTCTTATGTACTACACACATAAAGCTAGTAGGAACGAGTTAGATACACTAGCATTGAAGAACATTGACTTAAGCACCCAAGTACCATGGGGAGATAACCTCCCGCGTTGCTTCCGCACAACTCCGGTTGTTATATTTTGGACTCCTACAGCTTATCCGAACATGGGGGATTTCAGAGGGACCAATGGCTGTCACTACCGTGGCCTACCCCAAGACAAGCCGTGGGATAAACTCATAACTAAGGTAGCTACGCAACCCAAGCACCATGCTTACATTGTTAGCCGGACTTAACCGGCCCGGGCTATTGTGACCCAGGTCAAGCCACCAGATAAACCAGCCAATTACACCGAGTACCGTAGCTTAAGCTCAGACTTCATACAACGCAATCATGTCATCTAATTAGATCAAACGAGGTTAGGAACACAAACGGATTCGTGTTTTCCTATGTCTGTTCAACTGGATCAAAGGGTCGTGTTCGTGAAGAACACGAGCCTCTAACTTATGAACAAACACTAGAAACATGTGAAAGTCACCCGTCAAGTGGATCGAAAGGCCTTGTTCATCAAGAACAGGAGCCTCTAAATGATGAACAGATGAAGAACACATGAACAAATCACTCATGTATACTAACACAACTTTATATGAAATAGATAAATAACTGAAGTAGATCAAAGTCATACAAATGAAATAAGATACAAGAGAACTCATACCTAGATCCCAAAAGTAGACTTGGAACCTGAATTAGAACAACTCTAGCCTACCTCCTAGCCTTGAGACTAAAAGTGAGAGAGGTGTTGCAAGTGTGGATGGTTCATAAGTGACCCCCCTCTCCTTCTATTTATAGGCCCGAGCACCGGCAAGGAATGGATGCAAACACCCCGGGAATGGCGCCTAGGACCAATAGGGAAGCACCACGTGGAAGCACAGGAGAGGCCGAGCCAAGGTCGGTTCGGCCGACCTGTGGGGTCGGCCGACCCCCTGGTGGGCCCCCCTGGCTTGTGCTTTCTCCAGGTGGCTGTCCTGTGGGTCCTTAGGTCGGTTCCCGGTGTCCATCCTATTTTGGCGCGATTTGCATGCCTTTGTGGGCCCATGGATCCATGTGACATCCACGTGTCATACTCTGATTCGTCGGGGGTTGCTTCACTTGGATTGCTTTTATGGCATGCATGCATGGCTCCCTAGTTGGCAGGTGTGCATGCATGGCATCCTTGTTGGAGCCCACCTAGGATGAGGTGATGTGGCATGGACCATAGAAGGTGAGTTTGTCACTCTTTTCCTGCTTATTTTCCTGCAATCAAATAATCTCCAAGGACAAGTGGAACTACATTATTCTTAAATAAATACGTCTAAGAAATGCCTTATGCTCCTTTATTCATGAGTATATTGACGGCTAAAGTAGGAACTTAACAGCCGTCAACAACTCCCCCAAGCTAGCATCTTGCTCGTCCCTAGCAAGAGGTCAAGGACTTAGGTTGGTTGATCAGGAGTTGCTACGATGTTATATTCCTAATGTATGACAGGATACAGCTAGGTACTCTATCAAGAGTTGAAGAAGTTGGCATTGATCTTACCTTACACTCGATTGATATGGGGCATGTAGCTTCACCTGCCTTGGGCGGTTGAAAGATAGAATGGTTGTATAAAGATTACCACTCACATGTACCTTGATCAGTTATGAATCCGGAGGTTTTGCAGTTTTTTCAAAAAGAAATCAAAGTTCCTCAAATGATACTCTCGGATCGCTCAATGTGTATGATTCCTCACCAAGGCTTTGATTTGCCTTCTTTCACTTCCTACTCCTAATAAGCTGATATGTGGAGCGGTAGGTAGGGAAAACATGTGGCATACCTGTTTCTCATATATTGTCGAGTCGAAAACCGGATCCTTGGGAGAACAAGTCATACACCCTGATCAAGATGTGCAAAAGTGTGTGTATGGCGGATGGATAATGAACTCCTCTTTGCATGATTTTACTCTCCTCCTTTTCGAAATTTTTGAGACTTGGGCTATGTCTCTTTATTCTTTCTCTTTTTTTATGCATGCCCTTGAGCAAGTTTCTATTCTTCTTTTTTTATACATAGCCCATAGTCCTTGCTGAATATTTTTGGAGGGAGAATAATCGTAGAACAAGCGCAGAGCTTTATTTTGTGGAATTGATGGGAAATGGATGAAATGATGGTTGCTAACTTCCAGTGTAGAAGTTTCGCATATGGTGGTGTGTACGTGATCTTGATCATAGGAGTATGACAAGTTTACTCGCCGAGGGTCACAAGAATTCGACAAGACTCAATGAAGAAATCAAGTAGCATATGTGGAGGTTAACAGAAGCTAAAATCTACATATGGCCTTGGATAGGAATTTCTTATCATTGAGGAACTTATCATTTTAACATTTTTCAAAAGAAAACTCTGGATATCAAACATCACTTAGTACTAGCTCATAGCAACTCTATTATACCATATCATACCTCGCAACAACTTAGGCAAAGATCATGCTTTTTGCTACCCACAACTTTCAAGCTCAGGTTTGATCATACTGGCCAACAAACTCAAAACTTGGATAGGATACTAAGTTGTACATAAGGCATACAAGAGGAATAAACAGAGCAACTATTCATCATTTCAACCATGGAGAATAAGAACACTCTTACCGCGCATATGAAAACAAACTAATTTAAGAAAGCAAATAAATATTTTTGGTCTTTTTGACTTTTTCAGATTTTTATGTGTTTTTAGCATATGGGGTTCTGAAAACAATAGAAGATACAAGTTACCTCAGAATGGGGGTCCTCCCCCAAGCTAGCTTCAGGCTCACTGCTGTGGAGGGTGGTATCCCATCCACGCGTAGTAAGCCCTCTGCTCCTCCAGCTGTCGCAGCTGTCTCTGCTCTATGGTGTGAATCCTCTCGCCAGTCATACGCTGCCAGTCCCGAGGGACTCAGCCTGCTGGTGCATCGTCTCCTCCCTGGTACCGACACGGATGTTGAGCTCACTCATCTGCTGAGTGAGGGTGGCCCCACGAGATGACGAGCGCAACCCGGACGATGAGGACGAGTCCCCGTAGGTAGCACCGGCGGGCCGAACCCACTCGCCACTCCCTGCACTGGCCCAGGTCAAGCTACTCGCACCCGGCTGACTCATGGGTTGGTCCCAACCGGTGGCATATCCGGGTGTAACTCCAGACATGTACCCGGCCGAGGCCCATGCGCCAGACAACGGTGGTGTAGGCTGAGGCTGTGGCTGAGGTGACGGCTGCGGTGATGGCTGTGGCGGCAGATGTTGTGGCGGTTGCTGTGCTGTCGCTGCCCTCCTCGATGCACTGCTAGTGACACTGTCTCTAGAAACACTAGAACGATGAGGTTCCTCAAGAGGAACGGTCAGTGGCCCTTGGCCGTACAAACAGAAATTCAGGTTAGGTAACCGAATCTGGTTTGCGTGGCCAGGGTAAAAGAAAACCAAGGAATCATCCAGGCCCTTCTTAAGAGTATGTCCTTGAATCAGATACGCCCCATCTATCATGGCCCGGGGAGAATCAATGTAGGGAACGTTAGCCCCTAGTGAAATCCCAAGACTCGAAATGATACATGTGATCAGGGATGTACACTCAATAGAACCCGTCATCCTAAAATTTGTCAACCACTGCCGAATCATAGCTTGCACTGGGGAGATTTTGATTCGTCTGACCGCGGCGTATAATATCCTCATCTCGTCTGTGCGCACGGTTCGAACATCATCCCTTGGAAAGAGAGTGATGGCGAGCCACTTGTGCCACAGTCGGAGAGTGGGATGCGTGATATCGTTGCACCGAGGTGCTAACTTGCCACGGACAGGCCGACCAGAAATCTCTTCCCAAAAACTATCTCGAATAAAATCACTGCAAGCTTGATTGAGAGAAATAGCACAACGATGATGAAAATCGAGAGCACAACTAAGATCATGCCCTGAGACTCGATACGACGTTCCATGGAAACGAAACGTAATACCGGTCTCATCCTCCCGAAGAGTGCAGAGGAACTGAATGGTGAGAGGCCTAGAACCGATCTCCCACACCGGAACAAAGTTCTCCCAACCAAGAGCATGCCAAATGGAATCGAACTCGGAGTCCATACCTGTTTTCTCGAGAAGGGCCGAGTCGAACTCCTTGCTATTGGCGAAGACTCGATCCTAGATGAGAGCATAGGCCTGTCTCTCCTAGTCGTCCCTTAAGTCGATGAAGGCGGCATCGGTGTTGATCACCCCTTCGGCTCGTGGCGCGGATAGCTCCTCCTCTTCCTCTTCTTCACGGTCGATTGACATTGGACTTGGTGTAGCTCCGGAGTGGTGAGATGAGCCCTCTACGTCTCTAGAACGGCGTGAGCGGGTCACCATCCGGTACGCACCGACAATCCAACTCATCTTGCACAACAATGGGACAACACGAGCTACTTCGGTGATGGGTTAGTGAAATCGAAATGAAATTCTTACCGAGCTTGCTCCACCAATATTCAATACCCAGCGACAAATTGGAGAGAGTGCTTGACACCTCCACTTGAGCAAGAAATCCAAGAAAACCAAAGAGCAAGAGCAAAGAGGGAGAGAGGGTGATGGAAATGAGTGAATGGGTGAAGAAAGCCCTCAAACCCCCTTCTATTTATAGGCAAACGAGCCAGGCACCGGGGTAGAGGACAAGGGCAACGGCTAGGAGCCGTTGGAAGAGGCGGGGCCCACTTGACCATTGGCCCGGGTCAGCCGACCCCTGGGGTCGGTCGACCCTCTGCCGGGCCCGCCTGCTTCCAGCTTTTTGCAGCGGATCTCTAACGGTGACCTGATGTCCTGCCCAGATGTCTAGGTCCAGATTCGCCCAAAATGTTGCTCGAAAAATTTTTCTTTGACTTTCCACTCAAGAATTTATTTTCAGAATTTTATTTGAAAAGGGAAATTTGCTAGGAAAAATCTAGCATGCAGATGCAAGGTTGGAAAAATTCAAAAATGCATTTGGAAAAATCAAACAAATTTTTGGAAGGAAAATATGAGATAAATACCAATTTTACCTTTTGGCAAAAAGGACTCATCTTTTTAAGTCTGAAAGCAAGACTTTTCTCGGCGATCAATTCCACTCGTCACCCCATTCCCGAGAAATTGATAGGGATGACTTCTGTATTTCCCACCACACCCTTCTTGTTTTCTTAGGCTTTGTTGGAGTGGTGGGAAGTCGCGGGGGCTGTGGCTCTGTCCATGCCCCTGATTGCTCATTTTTTCCCTGCAGTGTATAGCATTTCTCTTTTGTTGCCTGAAATTGGAACATCAAGTTCCTCTTCCCAATGCGGAATCGGATCATTCCGGCTCCCACGTTGATCCTTGCGTTGGCGTCACTCAGGAACGGTCTCCCAAGAATGAGAGGCATTCCCTCATCATCTTGCATATCAAGGACCACAAAATTCGCAAAGATGTATGAACCTTGGATGAATACTAATAAGTTCTCTACTATCCCCTCTGGATGTCAGATCGATGCATCAGCAAGTTGGACGGCTGTCGCAGTTGGAGTTAGAGCTAGATACCCCAATTGTTCAAACATGGCTTTGGACATATGGTTAACACTTGCACCAAGGTCACAGAGAGCATGCTTATTCTTCTGGTAATATATCTTGCAGGCGATAGCCGGATAACCATGATCTTTCTTGTGTGTGATTGTTTAAGATTCCCATGGGTCAAGTATTTGCTGTATAGGTCTCCCTGCATAGTCACTGGTTTGTGCCCGCCCGGAATGCTTACCCCATCTGGTGGACACTACACAGACATTTTCACAGGAAGATACGGGTTGCCCCGGAATCTTCCCGTCTTCAACAGAGGGAACCAAAGCTGCTAATTGAGCCAACTGGGTTTCTATCATCTTATTAACACTCAACTAGTTTTTAAGAGCAGAAGAGAGGCTATCGATTTTAACATTAAGGCTCTCAAAAGCCTTATCATAGGCAGCTGTTTTCTTATTAAAGACTTCGTTAATCTTAGCTTGCCCAAAGACTAGATCTTTCAAGGAAGGTTGGTTTGGGTTGAAAGAATTACCTTGATTACCTCCTTGATAATAAGGGCGCGATTGATTCCACGTTTTACCTCCTTGTGGACGATAACCATTGTTGTTGCCGTTCATGTACATCACATCCTCCTGAGTAGTAGGGCAGTAATTCCCTGAATGCCCAGTATTACCACAGACTTCGCAAGTCATGCGAGCATCCATAGCTTGAGTAGTGGTGGCCATGGCGGCCTTCTCATTGGCTAGATCATCCATTCTCTTCATCATTATATACATCTTGGCGTGCAACATATCCGCTTCCTTGACGGTATGTGTACCCCTTTGACGTGGCTGGAGTCGATCATCACTCCACCCTTGATTGGTAACCATCTTCTCAATTAGTGTAGTAGCTTCAGTAATAGTAAGAGAGAAGAAAGCCCCTCCAGCTGCAGCATCAATATGGCCTCGGGCTGTCGGAGTCAGCCCATTATAGAATCTCTGAAGAATAAGCCAGTTGTCCATCCCATGATGAGGACAAGCCAAGATGTACTCCTGGAGTCTCTCCCAAGCTTCGGGGATAGTCTCATTTGCTGCTTGCTGGAAACTCGAAATTCTCCCCCGAAGGATATTGGTTTTGCCCAACGAAAAGAACTTCGCGAGGAATGCTGCGGAGCACTTTGCCCAAGTGTTAATCTCTGCACGGTTAGCATAGAACCACTACTTTGCTTTTCCCAAGAGGGAGAAGGGAAACAGTCGCAGACGAATAGCATCTTCCTCCACTCCTCGTATAGTGAAGGTATTGCATAGTTCTAGGAACTGCTGCAGGTGGGCGCTCGCGTCTTCATTAGGCTTGCCACAGAATGGGCTAGCCTATACCATCATAATTAAGCCAGTCTTGATCTCGAAGTTTCCATTCCCAGTGTTGATCACAGGGCCTGTCGGCACCTGGTTAGCAGAGGGAGCGGAGTACTCACGGAGAGTCTTCTCGACAGGGTTGGCCATGGAAGTTGATGCGGATGGCACAAAGGAAGCTGGATCGACTTCCTAACGTTCACGCGAAGGAGAGCCGAAATGAGTTCATGCCTTCCTTACGAGTGACTCAGGATCTTCAGTAAAATTCGATGACAAGTCGAAACCAGTCAAGCACTACCTGTCTTCATCATCAATAGACAAAGAAGACAATCCAAGTTAGCCTGCATTGTGAACTATTTTATTCCTGTCATGATTATAAACATATGCAAAGTGTTGATATGTCATCCTTAAGCCTTCCCCGGCAATGGCGCCAGAAATGCTTGTTGACATTTCTTAACGCAACCACCTAAGCACAGGTTTGGAACCCATCCTGGTAACAGCGCCAGAAATGCTGGTTGGTAATTCTTAACATTACAGGAGTCCGCAAGCGCACGGAAGTACCATTGTAGCATTTCCCCAAAGGAGTATTCCAAAGGGTATCGAATCCAAGGAAGGCATTTGCGGAATGACAAGATCAACTCTATTGCAATGAGTATAGATCATAGACGGAAATAAATCAGACACTCAAGTGCAGGGGTAAAATATGATAATAGGGGTAGTGTGATCACACACACACTCACTCTCTCTCTCTAAGGGGTCCTAGGCATAGGAGGCGACATACGAGTTAGTTCTAGGTTCTTATGTACTACACACATAAAGCTAGTAGGAACGAGTTAGATACACTAGTGTTGAAGAACATTGACTTAAGCACCTAGGTACCATGGGGAGATAACCTCCCGTGTTGCTTCCGCACAACTCCGGTTGTTATATTTTAGACTCCTACAGCTTATCCGAACGTGGGGGATTTCAGAGGGACCAACGACTGTCACTACCGCGGCCTACACCAAGACAAACCACGGGATAAACTCATAAGTAAGGTAGCTACGCAACCCAAGCACCATGCTTACGTTGTTAGCCGGACTTGACCGGCCCGGGCTATTGTGACCTAGGTCAAGCCACCAGATAAACCAGCCAATTACACTGAGTACCGTAGCTTAAGCACAGACTTCATACAACGTAATCATGTCATCTAATTAGATCAAACCAGGTTAGGAACACAAACAGATTTGTGTTTTCCTATGTCTGTTCAACTGGATCAAAGGGTCGTGTTCGTGAAGAACACGAGCCTCTAACTTATGAACAAACACTAGAAACATGTGAAAGTCACCCGTCAAGTGGATCGAAAGGCCTTGTTCATCAAGAACAGGAGCCTCTAAATGATGAACAGATGAAGAAAACATGAACAAATCACTCATGTATACTAACACAACTTTATATGAAATAGATAAATAACTGAAGTAGATCAAAGTCATACAAATGAAATAAGATACAAGAGAACTCATACCTAGATCCCAAAGTAGACTTGGAACCTGAATTAGAACTACTCTAGCCTACCTCCTAGCCTTGAGACTAAAAGTGAGAGAGGTGCTGCAAGTGTGGATGGTTCATAAGTGAGCCCCCTCTCCTTCTTTTTATAGGCCCGAGCACCGGCGAGGAATGGATGCAAACACCCCGGGAATGGCACCTAGGACCAATAGGGAAGCACCATGTGGAAGCACAGGAGAGGCCGAGCCAAGGTCGGTTCGGCCGACCTGTGGGGTCGACCGACCCCCTGGTGGGCCCCTCTGGCTTGTGCTTTCTCCAGGTGGCTGTCCTGTGGGTCCTTAGGTCGGTTCCCGGTGTCCACCCTATTTTGGTGCGATTTGCATGCCTTTGTGGGCCCATGGATCCATGTGACGTCCACGTGTCACACTCTGATTCGTCGGGGGTTGCTTCACTTGGATTGCTTGCATGGCATGCATGCATGGCTCCCTAGTTGGCAGGTGTGCATGCATGGCATCCTTGTTGGAGCCCACCTAGGATGAGGTGATGTGGCATGGACCATAGAAGGTGAGTTTGTCACTCTTTTCCTGCTTATTTTCCTGCAATCAAATAATCTCCAAGGACAAGTGGAACTATATTATTCTTAACTAAATACGTGTAAGAAATGCCTTATGCTCCTTTATTCATGAGTATATTGACGGCTAAAGTAGGTACTTAACAGCCGTTAACACTTGCCTGGCATGCCACCAGACAGGGACATCGAATTCTTGACAGAGCTCCAACCTAGCACTGCACCTTTCTCAAAAAGACCTTACCGTATGCCACCTAAAGAGTTAGCCGAGTTGAAAACCCAATTGCAAGAATTGCTTGATAAGGGGTATATTTGCCCAAGTTCTTCTCCTTGGGGATGTCCCACTCTTTTTGTGAAGAAGCAAGATGGTAGTTTGCGGATGTGTGTTGACTATCGTCATCTCAATGCGGTGACAATCAAGAATAAATATCCTTTACCCTGCATTGATGTTCTCTTCGATCAATTGGCTGGTGCCAAAGTCTTTTCTAAGATTGATCTTTGGTCTGGTTATCATCAAATCAAGATTCGACCAAGTGATATTCCGAAAACAACCTTCTCTACCAGACATGGTCTTTATGAGTTTCTTGTAATGTCCTTTGGTCTCACAAATGCACCCGCCTATTTCATGTACCTTATGAACTTCGTCTTCATGACTGAATTGGACAAGTTCGTAGTGGTCTTCATTGATGATATTCTGATTTATTCCAAGAATGAAGAAGAACATGCAGAACATCTTCGAATTGTTTTACAGCGTTTGAGAGATCATAAGCTTTATGCTAAATTCTCGAAATGTGAATTCTGGTTGGATAGTGTGAAATTTTTGGGTCAGACTATTTCCAAGGATGGTATCTCCATGGATCCTAGCAAAGTGCAGGAGGTCATGGATTGGAAGCCACCCAAGTCTGTGCATCAAATTCGCAGTTTTCTCGGTCTAGCGGGTTATTATCGTTGATTTATCCCGGATTTCTCTAGGATAGCTAAGCCCATGACTAAACTGTTGAAGAAAGGTGTCAAGTTTGTGTGGGATGAATCTTGTGACAAGGCCTTCCACACCTTGAGAGAACACTTAACATCAGCCCCTGTATTAGCACAGCCGGATATGATGAAGCCGTTTAAGGTGTATTGTGACGCTTCAGGCACTGGCCTTGGTTGCGTGCTTATGCAAGAAAACTGGGTTATTGCCTTATGCCTCACGAGCGCTTCGACCTCATGAGAAGAATTATCCAACCCATGATCTTGAGCTAGCAGCGGTTGTTCATGCCTTAAAAAATTGGCGGCATTATTTGATGGGAAATCGCTGCAATATGTTCATCGATCACAAGAGCCTTAGATATATTTTCACCCAATCAGATCTGAATATGAGCCAAAGAAGGTGGTTGGAATTGATAAAAGATTATGATCTAGATGTCCAATATCACCCTGCCAAAGCCAACGTGGTTGCAGATGCACTTAGCCACAAGGTTCATTGCAACTGCATGACGGTAGAGCCGTATAATGGGACTTTATGTGAAGAGATGAGAAAGCTTAACTTGGAAGTGGTCGAGCACGGAAATCTATATGCCATCTCTACAGAATCTCCTCTCCATGACAGAATTGCTTTAGCCCAACTCAATGATGAAGGTGTCCAGACAATCAAACAAAATGAGGGAGATCCCAAGTATAATTGTTTCTAGAAGGATGAAAAAGGAGTAGTGTGGTTTGATCAGAGATTGGTCATTCCCCAGGATCCAGAAATAAAGAAGGAGATTTTAGAGGAGGCTCATCACTCTAAATTCACCATTCACCCTGGTAGTACCAAAATGTACCGAGACCTTAGGGAAAATTTCTGGTGGTCAAACACGAAGGGTGAAATAGCCATGTATGTGTCCGGATGTGATACATGTCAAAGGATCAAGGCTAGTCACTTGAAGACTGCAGGTCAAATGCAACCCTTGTCTATACCCGCATGGAAGTGGGATGACACAAGCATGGATTTCATTGTAGGTTTACCCCTTACTCCCAAAAAGCATGATTCCATCTGGGTTATAGTGGACTGACTTACCAAGACTGCTCATTTCATCGCTGTCCACACTACCTACTCAGCCGAGCGATATGCAGAAATCTATGTTGATCTCATCGCATGCTTGCATTGTACCAAAAACCATCTTATCTGACAAAGGCACCCAATTTGTTGCTCGCTTTTGGACACAAGTGCATGAATCCTTGGGTACCAAGTTGATCTATAGCTCTAGCTATCACCCCCAGACTAATGGTTAGACAGAAAAAGTAAATCAAATAGTGGAGAATATGTTGAGAGCTTGTGCTATTCACTTTGACAAGACTTGGGACAAATGCTTAGCTTTGGCAGAATTTGCTTATAACAATAGCTACCAAGCTAGCTTGAAAATGGCTCCTTTCGAAGCCTTGTATGGACGAAGATGTCGCACCCCTTTGAATTGGTCACAAGCGGGTGAGAGAACATTATTTGGTCCTAAGCTAGTACAAGAAGCCGAAGAGAAGGTGGAAGTGATTAGGGAAAATTTGAAAGCCGCTCAGATGAGACAAAAGATCTACCATGACAAGGCAAAGGCACCCCGAGAATTTGAAGTTGGTGATTATGTATACTTAAAGGTGTCACCAACCAAAGGTGTACAAAGATTCGGAGTGAAAGGGAAGTTAGCTCCACGCTATATCGGCCCTTATGAAGTCACTGAGAAGCTCAGTATGGTTGCATATCGTATTAAACTCCCGGACCGACTCTCCGCAGTACACGACGTGTTTCACAGTTGAAGATATGTGATCAAATACCAGAAGCACAAATAATCACTGAGACCAATGCAGAGATAGAACCTGACCTATCACTAGTGGAATATCCAATGAGAGTGCTAGATCAAAAAGAAAGACAAACGGTGAAAATGTACAAGATACAATGGAGTCACCACACTGAAGAAGAAGCTACATGGGAAACCGAGCAGTTTCTCAACACCAAGTATCCGGGTTTTCTTCAAAGCCAACATCGTGCGTAACCTTTCCCCATCTATCTTTTAAATTCAAATCTCGGGATGAGATTCTGCTTAAGGGGGGTAGGCCGTAACACCCCGTGTTTTTAACCAGTGTTAATTAGTGCTAAGCTTCTTCTTAATCAAGTCAACATCATTAGTGCTTAATCCCTTGGTCAAAGATATGGTCAAACCCCTAGTCAAACCCTTGGACCCCAATACCTTGCCTTGAACTTTTGCCACGTTCTCCAAATTACACCTTAACAATTCAAATTCTGCCAAAATAAAAGTTGTTCATCTTTTCATGGGACACAACTTTTATAATTGGCGGCACTTCAGATTTTGAGTGGAAGTTGGTTAAATTCGTGGTCGACGACAGGATCGGCCTTTTTCAGCCACCGAGAAAAATGCCATCTTGGCATGCTGCTTCTGCACAAATGGTTGATCAAAACACACATGCACCTTAGTAGAAGTTGTAGAGGGTTATGTGAACTACAACCTTGGTTTAAACTTCCTCATGCACTTCAGATGCAAAATTTGGAGATAAGGACGGTCAAACCATGCCACTACGAATTTTTCCCTGCACCCCGTCGCTCCAGAGCACCAAGCCGCGCTGGCACCCGCGCACTGCACCGTGGCTGGGCCCGGACGCCGAGGGGGGCGCGCTCCCCCACATGAGCACAGTGGGCCCGCCCTGCACTTCACCACCATGCGCACCCTTTGCCCTGCCGACACGTGTCGCGTGCCCATCGGCCGAGCCGCGCTGTCCAAGCGCTGCTCGACCAACACCGTCGCCGCCGTATGCCACTACACGTCGTCGCGACTGCTGAGTCGTTTATGTGTCTGAGTCACCAAGTCGTTGTCGTGCCGCCTATAAAGGCTCCTGAGCTTCCTCGCACGCGCGCAGTACCACCGCCGCCTGCTCTGCATGTTGCCGCCATCCGCCATTGGCGCCCCCACGGCGAGCTAGCTCATCCAAGTGCCTCTGCCACCGTCCGAGCACCCCTAGCTCCTCTCCACACACCACCGCAGCTTGCTGAGCCCCGAGCCATCGCACCTAGTTGCCAAGCCCGCCAGAGTTGGGGCAAAGGCGCACGCGTCGCCGCAGCCTCGTCGCCGGCTGTCGCCAGAGACGTCTCCGACCCCACCTCGACCACCAATCGGACCGAGGTGAGCTCGCGAGTCACCCTGGCTCGCTTGTTGGCCAGGTCCAGCCCTCCCCTCACCAGCGGCGAGCTCCCCTACGCCGCCGAGGATCCCTGGTTGAGATTTAGTTCTTTCTGGGGCCCCGTTGTAAATTATGAGGGCACATCTGTGAAAAGAAAAGTTGAGCCGAGGGCCTGACTGTAAAAAGATTCTTCCCCTTTTATGTGTTTTGGCCAGATCTTTGTAAAATTGTAGAAAATCACAGAAAAATAAAAAAAATGCAAAACCAATTTTGTTGGTTTCCTTATGAACAGAACTACATCTTTTAGAAAACTTGTATGTACTTTCTAAGAGTAGTTTTTGAACTAAAATTCAAACTCATTTTGAATGTGTTTATTCATAACTTGAAATGTACTCCTGTGCTGAGCTGGATGTTTGGATATGTTGTTAGTCATGACTGGTATAGGCTAGATCTAAGTTTTTGCACAAAGTTACTGATTGAATCTTTAGTTATGACTTATTTTGTATTTATGCTAGATCTGTGTATAAGTTTTGTGCAGCATCATGTGAACACTTTCTGTGTCTCAACTTGTGGCTATCATCTTGTTAGGTTTAGATGTGCCTCCAGTGATTTTATCACGCTTTTATGAACCGTCTATATATGTGTTTCTGAGTTATGCTTATGCATAGGTTTAATTTCATAGTTCATATTCTGATGATCCAGTGATGCTCATCATTGGGCTAGATGATTTTTGGGCCATGTTTGTGCTGTAGGAGAATGTTGGCCTACAGTTTAGTTATATATGTCTCTGTATAAATTCTTTGTGCATGGCTAGGCTGAAAATAGTTATTTTTGTGCAGCTTGATAGAAATAGTTTCTGGAGCTAATTTTTGGTGTGTAGCCTAGTTATATTTCAGAGAGCCTCTGTGTAAACTTTGAGCTCCCGTGCATGAGTAGTTTTCCCTATAATAATAGTTCTTGCTTTTGCTAATTGTAACTTGTCGTATTTTTCATGCTTAGGATATGGCTCGGTTTGCTGTGAAATTTTGGCAGTAGCTCTGCTGTTACACTGTGTGCATGCACAAAATTTCTCCCTGGGATATCCTGCATGGTTTAAACAAAATGATTTTTGGAAGAAATCAAGTGTTATAAAAAGAGAAATAAAGAAGTCACTCTTCTAAGGACTTAAGTGTGTTTCACCTTGAGATGCACCCCTGATAGTTCACTTTAAACCCACTTGGTTGTTTTTCCAAGAAAAATAAATATACCTAAATAGATGTGCACAGAATCACTGTCAAAAAGGGTGTTTAATAAATGGTTGTTTACCTTTTTCCTTTTCTTTGGAAGAGTATGGTTGTTTATCTAGGTGAATGTGACCAACCATGCACGCCATGTTGGTCATGTATTGTTTTGTAATTAATTAATTTACTTTCATCAATTAATTCCTACAAATGCATCCTCCGTGTAGAAGTTCCCGACGGTAGCTACATGCTCGTGCCGGCAGACGAGGACAAGGGAGCAGGAGGAGACGTGCACTACGTGACCGTAGAGCAAAACCCGGACCAAAGTCTGGAAGTTTGTCTGACTGCTTTTGCTGACGAAGGCAAGCCCCAGTTTATCATTATCCTATGTGTTTCTTTTAAAGCTTCTGAATTTATGATTGATTATCTATGTGCATTTACGTTCAGGAGTTGAATTGAAACCCTTGTTGCATGATCCCTTAAGTACCTATGTTCTTTTACTAGTATGCTAGGTCAATAGTTACTATGCCCTAAGGACCCGGTATAAGTCGAGTGATAGGTCTCCTGGTCGTAACCGAGCAGGACTCTCGGCGACTGACCTTGTCCACTGGTCAATATAAGCCGGGCAGGGTGTTCCCCGATGTACGCGTTCTCAATCAATCTACAGCAACAACTAGACGTATGGTTTTACTCTCTGGAGGCCTGAACTACTATAAACTCATCGTGTCCTTGTGTTCCGTGTGCCTGAACTACTATAACCATCTCCCCCACCGAACAAATAAACCACCGAGGTTGACCCCCCTATGGGCTGTGCAGAGCTAAACCTCTGAAAGTTGGCGCGCCAGGTAGGGGTGATCCAGAGTTCTTCGTGCGACTTCGATGGTTTCGTTCAACGGTGTCGTCTTCCCCACTAGCATGGTGGACTTCCTTGCCAACCCCGTCGACATCAGCTTTGGCCATATGCCATCAGGTCCTGCCGCTCCAGCCGTCGGCTTAGTCGTCCTCGACAATGCGGCGGCCACCCCCGTTCAGCAAGTCGAATCCGACCCGCAGACAGAAACCCACCCACCCACACCTCGTGATCTCATCGCGGGGTTCGACCATGTCACAACCATGCTTGCGGACACAATCAAGATCTGCAAAAGCGTCACGCACTCTAGCAAGCCCAAGGTGTCTCCAACCCGCATGCCCTTCGGCCTGCGGAACATAGTCTGTGTGGTCTCCGACAGCACAAGGAAGCAGATCCAGATCTAGTCTGAGTCGAGCTCAACCACCACACAGGCCCCGGCCGGTCGACATCGTAGGGACCTCCCAAATGGTCCTTGCCCAATCCACAAGAAAGCAAAGCACTCTGCTCATTAGTGTCGCGCTTTGACGAAGCTTCGAGAACCTACTCCTCCATCGTCCCGCACAGTCTCTGGACTGTGGTGTGTTTCAGGCCACCCGCGTCATCCTGACGCCTAACAACTATGGTGATGAGGTCTGGGCACGTCGCGGCTTCCTAGATTGCGAAACTCTCATGGTCTCCGTGGACGTACCAGCTCAAGCCGATGAGACTGAAGCTCAGCGTCTGCAGCGTGAAGCTGACAACACTTCTCGTGCTCAACACCGCCAGGCGGAAGCAGATCAAGCCAACGCGGCAGCTCAGGTCGGTGTTGCAGCTCAGGTCGGTGCGGCGCCTCAGGACAACGCCCAAGTGAATAACAACGGGCCACCCCTTGGGGGCCAGGTCGCAGTGCACCAGCAGCACCAAGACGATCTACCACCACGACGTCGCCTGCGAGCACGAGACCTTCAGAGGGACTTCGAAGAAGCTGGACACGAGGTCTTCAACTCTCCTCAAGCCGACTTGGGTGCCGCACTGGCCCGAATTGGTCTACTACCAGACACTCCACAAGTACGTCGAGCTCTTGCTCACATCCGAGTCGCTATGGCCCAAGTGGAAGAACGGAGTCAAGGCTACAGCAGGTCAGCTCAAAGCCAGCACTCCTGGAGCAGATCAGTGCGACCTCGTACCAACAACAATGCTGCCCTTTTCAGACCATAACTGAAGAAGGGGGTGGTGAAAATGAGGTGGTCCAACAACCAAATGCCGCGCCAACACAAGACCTCGAGCTGCAGCTAATGTGCCACCCAGGGCCGCACAGGCTCCCTGATCCAATCAAGATAAGCAATGATGTGAACAAGATGAGTGTGAGATCCAGCACTGTGCCAACTACGATCGCATTAATGGTCCCTCGGACCATCTTTATACCAACAACCCCATCCAAACTACAGACCACCGGGCACTGCACAATGAAGAACTCCAGTATTGTGCCAACTACGACCAGACTAACAGCCCGCCAGACAATCTGTACGTCGCCCCCAGGGGGCATCATGTTGACTTCGACGACCATCCAGGTGCCGGGGTGGTCAACAACTTCGCAGCCTTCTCACAGCATCTCCAGAGCATGAGATACCCGAAAGACTTCAAGCCAACCATCGAAAAATATGACAGTCGTTCCGACCTGAATATTTGGCTCAAGATGTACTCCATCGCTGCTCAAACGGCGGGTGGAAACGAAGACCACATGGCGGGCTACTTCCCCTTGGTGATGGGCAAAGCGCCACTCCTGTGGCTAGATAATCTACCTGCAGAGTCCATCACCTCATGGGCAAGTCTCTCACAGTTTGTTCACTACGAACTATCACGCGGCCTACAACAGTCCCGACAACACTCATCACCTCTCCAAGGTGACCATGAAGACTGATGAAACTCTTCGAGATTACACCAACCGGTTCTTTGAAAACTGCAACCAGCTTGCCAGTGTCAAACCAAAGACGTCATCAACTACTACAAAAAAGGTGTCACCAACGTCAAGCTCTTCGAGAAGATCCATGAGGCCGGGGCAAAGACTATTGTAGACCTCATGGCCTATGTCGACAAGCTCGTGGATACTCAAGATGCTATGGTCCACGACTTCAAGGGCAATAGAGCTGGCGACACGTCCGCCGCTTTGGTCTCTGATGCTGCCGCCAAGTCGCGCAAGTGATCTGGCGAGGTCTTAATGGCCAACACTTCGAGAGTATCTACCTTCCTCCACAAGGAATTCCAAGACACTCTAGATGACATTTGTCAGTTCCATGCTGGCGCAAAGCACACCATGCGAGATTGCGAGGAGTTGAAGCGTGCCCTTGGCATCCCTGAAGAGTCCAAGCCAGCCAAGAAGACCACCAACGGTGATGGTCCATACAACAACAACAACCAACACTACAATGACCGCTACCGCTGACCTGATCGGCGTGATGACCACGACCGGCGACCTTATCACCATAATGATTGCCGTGATGACAGAGATCGCCACGACAACTGCCGTGACGACTGCTGCGACGATCGCCGCGTTGATCGCCGGAACGATGATCGCACCAAGGATCGACGTGATGACCGTCGCAATGACGGTGACCGCTGCAAGGAAAGGACTCCTCCTCCACCACCTCCGGGTGGCAACCCTAATGGTGCCTTCTAGGTAGCCAACAGGAAGATCAACTTCATTATCAGAGGTCGCAGGGCTGCACAAAGCCACAGGCAGCAGTGCTCCGTGGGGCGGGAGATCGACCTGGTCAACACAGGAACTCTCCAACCTCTAAGGTGATCGGAGTTCCCCATAACCTTCTCCAGGGAAGATCATTGGGTCCACATACTAGACCCCGGGACCTACCCGTTGGTCGTCAACCACACGGTGGATGGAGCCGTACTACCCAAGACACTCATCGACAAAGGTAGCAACCTCAATATCATATTCACAGAGACCTTGAAGAAGATGAAGTTCGACTTCAAGAAGATGACAGCTTGCGATGAGCCCTTCTACGGGGTCGTAATTAGTAAAGCAGCATACCCCTTACGTCGTGTCTGCCTTCCGGTTACTTTCAACACTAAAGCTAACTACTGCATGTAGTGGCTGACGTTCGAGGTGGTAGACTTCCGCCCTTCCTACCATGCCATCCTAGGTCGTCTGATGCTAGCTTGGTTCATGGCCATCCCGCATCATATGTACCTCATTGTGAAGTTGTCGATGCCCAACAGGATCCTTTCCGTCTACAGGGACATCATGGTCTCCTACAAATGCGAGGATGAGACTCTGGACCTCACCTCGATGTCTGCCTACGCCGCTGCCGCTTCGATCTTGGTCGCTGAGGCCACCACAGTCGACGTCACCACACTCGAGGTGCCCGAACAGAAGCACACAGCAACTGCCTTAGACGCTAGTCCTGTAGTGAAGAAGGTCTACCTCAGCCTGCCTAATGCAGCAAAGGAAGTCACCATCGGGGCCGACCTAGACCCGAAATAGGAATACACGCTCACCAGTTTCCTCCAGGATAACGCAGACATATTTGCATGGAGTCCATCAGATATGCCTGGTGTCCCAAGGAGGCTGGCTGAGCACTCCCTGGATGTAAGCAAAACGGCAAGACCTGTCAAGCAGAAGCTTTGTCGCTTTGCGAAAGATCAAAGGGAGGACATAGGGGTAGAAGTGTGCAAGCTCTTAGCTACCAGATTCATCTGTGAATGTAAAAACCCGGTGTGGCTCGCAAACCCGGTACTTGTACCTAAGAAGACTGGCGTACTAAGAATGTGTATCGATTACACTGACCTCAACAAGCACTGCCCCAAGGATCCCTTTCCTCTTGCATGTACCGACCAAGTCGTGGACTCCATGGCTGACAACACCCTGTTGTGCTTTCTCGACTACTACTCAGGGTATCCCCAGATAGCCTTGAATCCTGACAATCAGGACAAGACGACATTCATTACGCCCAATGACATCTACTGCTATAAGGTCATGACCTTTGGCCTGAAAAATGCTGGTTCCATGTACCAGAAGGCGATCCAAAAGTGCCTGGAGTCTCAGCTCCATCGCAATGTGGAAGCCTACATCGATGATGTGGTCGTCAAGACTGACGAGGAGGACAACTTCATCGACGACCTCGTGGAGACATTCGCCAACCTTCGTGCCTATCAATGGAAGCTCAACAGACCAAGTGTGTCTTCGGTGTCCCTTTGTTGACGGTTCAATAACGCGCCAAGGTTCACCGCAAGCTTACAGATCATGTAGTATCTTTTTCCCTTGAGTATTACCCAAGGTTATTGAATCCGTGGATCGGAAGCAAACCGCTAAGGTTCTCTACCTTACCTAGTCAATCTAACCTAACATGAAGCATCGATTGCATATAAAGGTAAACCTTAATAGATATGAGTGAAAGCACAAGGTTGATCACACCCAAGAACATCGGCTAGAGTAAAGCTCCACAAAAGGGGTAACTAGGCCTAGTGCCTTCTAGTTGAAGTTCCTACAAACAAGCAACAAAACGAGCATCTCATCTACTAGCTCCTTAAACTCCTACCTCCGACCTACCTCCTGAAGACATCGGCCCTTTCTAGGCAATCATCCTATCATGATGCACCCTTAATCATGCGGGGAATCTAAGGGAATGTCCAAACACAAAATTGGTTAGGATCTTGGCTTGCTGTTGTTTCAGTCTTGTGCAGTTTTGGCCCTTGGAAATCGTGTTCTTGGCGGTTGCGAGTTTCTGAGCCAGACCGATCAGATCGGTGTAGGAGACCGGTCAGACCGGTGCAGGGCTCCTAGTCGAGAGTTGGCTGTTTCTTGGTTGGCTCTTGCTACTTGCCCATAGAGTGCTTCTGGTGTAAGTTTGGTTGTGGAGAGTTTTCGATGTGCTCGAGTTTTGGTGGGTTTTCTCTTGCCAGGCAGACTTCTAGATTTCTCCCTGTTGCTCCACATCCTAGAATTACCATCTAGGTTTGCTGGGTAAGTTTGAGAGAATTCAAAGCAGGTTGCTCTAGACCGGTCTGATTGGTGCCAGGCATCGGTGGCTGTAGTTGCTGCTCGAGGTTTGTTTTCCGCTGCGTGTTCAAGTAGCTTGGGTGTGTGGCTAGTTCCTAGGTCCTGTAGCACTCCAGTGGCTACGTGGATTTGTCTAGTGGGGTGCCGAGGACTTCAAAGTTGAGTTTAGGACCATAGGCCGAGTTCTACTCTTCAGAGAAAATTTTTTGTCAGCTCCCACTCACTCCCCCTCTCTGGTCGCCAGCCTGGTCCTTCAATCTTCCTTCGGAGAGAAGCGAACTTGGTTTCCATAAAATCAGCCTCGTCCAGATTTTCCTGATTCGCAACCCTTCCTTTCCGGCACCATATCTCTCACATCCGAACTCCAAATAATGCAAATTCGGTGTCTAGATTGTGTGCCACGAAATTATCTTCAACGTTGTTATTCATTGCTTTCCTTGGAAACGAAGATAAGATCCCCAAAACTACCTTAGAAGATCAGTCTGATTTCGGACTTAACTACGCAGCAAGTATTTTGGGGGCCATATCTCCTAGCTCCTTGGCACGAATTGGGCCTTCCATATGTCCAAATTGGAAGCTCTCATCGAGGCCCACAACTTTTGTATACACACTTTTGCCATTAGAGGTCGTTTAAGTCTCCGAATCTGCACCGAAAGATCATGCTGTTATGTGCTGCGTGAATATCTCTCGGGCTGAGTTGATCTCGTGGGTAAACCTCCAAGTCCCTAGAGTTTTACTACTTCATGCTTTGGTCCTTGGGCCATTTGGAGTCATGTTCACTTCAAGTCTTGACTTGTGCCGGGCTTCATTATCTTCTCATGAAGTGCTTGATGAACTTTCCCTGGAAGTACTCCTTTAAGTGCTAAAATCCTACGTAAATAACATACTCCAAAAACCACATGAAAGTGCGAACTTATTGCATCATTAGTATGCCTAGTGGCAGGTTATTTGTAATTCAACGCTCAAACCAAAGTGTAACAAGTGCTTTTATTTGATGGAAATCGACCGCCAACATACCCCCATGTTTAAACCTTGCTCGTCCTCGAGTAAGCTTTTAATGGATGTCAGTATTGCTTTTCGATGTTCATACCCTGCACTTGATCATACATGACAAAACAGAATGCTCTCCAAGTTTACATTTGTTAAAGTTCTATAATGTAACTAGCTTTCATCTTTATGGAGGGTAGGTATCACTTAAGCTCTTTCCACAAGTAATTAATCATGCCCTCAAATTTTAAACAAATCTCAGAAATTTTGAAAATAAAGAGCGGGATGAAGAAATCAAGCCTTGAATCAATGCAGCCAAAAATAAATCTTGTATACTAAGATTTTTGCACTCAATGAATATAAGGCTTTGGATAGGTAGAAAAAAATGCAAGTGGTATCAAAGACAAGGTTAGCATATCTTTTAATAACAAAAATAAATGATATTTGATTCATTCAAAAAATGAGAGCAATGAAAAATACTGTGGGTCTCAAGTTATCGTAACCTCCACAAAATATTAGGCTAGCATTAATTTATTTTTCAGATTATATTAAAGAGAGCACTAGCTTAATCATATACAAACCAAGCACAAAAATGAGCAAAGTGGCAATGATCATCATATATCCATAAGCAAGAGCATACAAGATATCATCATGGTGAGCACAAGGTAATGGTGATTATTATTTGTTAAAAACAAAAAAAATCTAAGTTGTACTCCAAGTAGCCATGTTATTCTATAGAGATATATACAAAGGTTGCATCTAAGGTTGTGGAAAACATATACATATGTGCAGACATATAGAAAGACAAGAACAAAAAGAGGGTTGTGGAATTGTTACCGGCCTTTGATGCTTGAAGTGTAGCGTGGCGTCCCCCATGCTTAAGCATTATGCTTAATATGGAAGAAGAAAATTAGCATCCCGTGGAAACCATGATCCTTGTACTTCATGCGGTCTTCTCATGTCCACCAAGTCCTCCCCCATGCTTAGCATGTTGCTAGGCATGGAAGATGATGAACCATCTTCTAATTCTTGAAGTCCTACCGCCATGTGTGGAGATCATCACCATACTCTTCACCTTTGTTGCCTTGATTGTCCTTCAATGTCCACCCTTTGGCACCAGCCTTAGTCCCAATCGTTTCTCAACTCGTCTTCACCTCCTTCCATGTTGTCTTTATCACTACTTCAACTTCTACGAATTTTTCTTCAACTTCCACAACAGAAGATGTACTGAAATATTGCTCCATTGTAAATTCTTGAAATTATCTTGCCAATGAGTGGTCATTCACCCCAATCGGACTCCGAACAAGAGAGTTACACCCTTTTTACTCCATGAATGCAAACTGTCCCGGGCTGATTTCAGAACGTGTGACGCCCAAAGATTTGGTTGTAACTCCTTGCACGAGTGTCCTAAAATGTTGAATCTCGATGCATTGGAAAGAAGACTTAGTGGACCTCCTGAATATCCATATTTCCTCTTCTGTATATCTCTGAACATGTGCTTAATCTTTTTTTGAGTAGAACATGTGTTTAATCTTGATGAGGACAGCGGTGTTTCTTTCAGGATTTTGGAGGTGTTGACAATCTTAACTTCATCTTTTATCTCAAACTCATGTGAGTGATTCACCATGCCTACAAAACAACTTTAAACACAAAGTGCCCCCAAGGTGACGGTCGGGAATACTCACTCTATGCCGACAAACCAAAGACATCCACTTGGATCTTAGCTTGTGGCATAGTTAATCTTGTGAAAGAAAAATTAAGAACCTAATGGGTGTACGTGTGTGCAAATGTGCCTGCAAATGACGGGATGGTATAAAAACAAAACAATGTTTACACCAAATTCTATGCTCCATGCTTACAAAGTGGTTGCCAAACTTTTCTATTGCCATAAAGATTTATTAACCAAGGTCAAAACACCATGCTTATCCCAAGATTAATAATTATTTATAGTGCAAGATAAGTAGGGCGCATTGCAAAGTTTATAAACCAACCAATGCAAAATGATAGCAAGGTATATAAAACTGAATGATGGTGGTCTCCAATCGTGTCTAAACACCATGTTTACACAAGATTGCAAAAAGGAGTAACGCATGTCGACAAGCATTAACATAGAAATGAAAGCATTTATCACAAAGTTTCACAAGAAAGTCCCAAGCTAACATAAAGTGGAAGATGACAATGAGGGGGATGCAAAATGCAAATGCAAAGAGTTAGCACAAGCAAACGTTAGCAAGGTTTTGAAAGATTTCTGATATGGTCCACAATAAGCAAAGGACAAAGCTTGGCCTTCACCGAAGTAAGCGTTGTCAAGAAGAAAATCACCCATCGAAAAGAATCAATCAACCAAGTTAACAAGGTTTAAGGGTAAGTTATGGGTATCCTATATTTTTGGCTCAAATAAGAATTTTGAAGAGAGGGAGTCAAGTATAGAAATTCTATCTAAGGATGTGCTAAGAGTCTTTTTATGAAAAACAAACCTATAATTTTAGGAAGGCTAAAGGTGTGAAAGATTTTCTCATAGGAGGGCTAGTCAAAGTTTTTAGTTAGAACAAGGGATAGAGGTGGGCTTGTCCAACTGGGATGGTGCAAGCTAATCAACACAAGTCAACCCTACCCATGTTGGCTACGGTTTTTTGGTATGGGCTATAGGAATGCTTAGGTTGATTAGACAAAAAGTTAGATCAAAACAAAACATGCAACATAATATGACATGGATGAACAAAATGACATGATATGGTGGTGGTCTAAACCAAATGCAAGAGTTAGCCTAAATTAACTAGACACAAGCTTAGAGTCAAAGGATGGTGCCAACTTCATAATTCTCTCTAAAAAGAAACAAAAGAAAACGACTCTCTAAACACTAATAGGCACACAAAAAGGGTCTACAAGCTTTCCAAAATCAAATAACAAAGTGCTCCCTCAATAAAAATTAAATCAAACAACATGGTGTTATGGTATTTGTTAGAGCAATGGTATAATGTTACTTGATGGTTTAGTTTAAGAGCTCAATGTAGACGGTCATATAATATATATACATATAAACAAAAGGAAACAGGTTGCCTCCCGCAATGCGCTTCATTTGAAGTCAAAGAGCTCAACTTTCTTACGTACCTTGTTGTCACGAAGCCATGGTACTTCATGTAAGATTTGAATATGTCCATGCAGCTTTGATCCACTCTCCATGCTTTACACGATCATTCACGCTCAATGGAAGACTTGCCCGATCATCTCTTGCATCATAATCCCCTCCTACTCCTTTGCTCTTCATCGCTGCCTCTCCTTTCACAAATTTTCCTTTCTTTCCAGATCAGACCATGTAGAAAAAATTTGTCTGATGCGTGGTGCACAAAATTATCTTTCCATCAAGTCTTTGTTCCGATCGAGTGAGTTATGCCTGTTTTACTCCAACACTGCATTCTGTCCAAATCTGATTTCAGACTGCGCAGCGCCTAATGTTTTTGCCATATCTTCTTATACAGGTCTTCGAATTCATCGATCTTGGCGGCGTTGGAATCCGCACTTGATGGAGATTCTGATTTTCAACTTTTGCCTTCTTCTACATATCTGATCAGGTGCACAAAATTGATGAAAATAGTGACATCCGCACTCGAGATTCGGGGGAAGACGATGCACGAGCCTGCAATTCCTTTAGGGCATGGATTCTTGAGGACCAGGTGTGTCTGAAGACTAGTGGAGGGTTGCTCCTTAGTGATGAGTGATTGACAACATTGTGTGGACTGATGCTTGGCTCAGTGTGCAGGTACAGGTTGCATCTTGACTCGTGTCGGTGCAGGTGAAGAACAAGCGCGAAAGACCTATGCCGTGGAGGCCTCCGGGTGATGGAGAGGAAAGTAGGCTTGGTTCGAGGGACCCGGTGGTTGATGGGGTCAAGTGCGAGCCGTGCGGTGCAAGAGGAGCAAGTTGAAGTCATGGACATGGGCCGGTGCAAGGTAGCGGTTCGAGGCCAAAGCTTGCAGGCGGGGTTTGGTGGTTTGCCCACAAAACCATCGGAGGACGGTTTCTTGGTTTGGGCCTCAAAACCAAGGCCGAAGGCCCAACGCGACAGAGACATTGATCCGGGAGCGTCGGGAAGCTTCGAGGCGGGGGGCACGTGGTGTGATAGCGGGGCTTGCGTCGAGGCTAAGCGCGTCCGCGGTGGAAGTGTGTCCGCTCAATGGGAATATGCTTGACTTGGACCAAAATGCCCCTGAGGGGTGTGTATCTTACATTTATGCACTAAGGTTAGTTGTGTCATTTGCCACCTCCAGGAGACTAAGTATAAATAGAAGGTAGAGGAGGATGGCTAGGGTTACTCGCTTTGGACTGCTTCTTTTCCCAGTATTTCCTTAGGGTCGATTCTTGTATAGACTCTGACCTCTGGATGTATGGAAGCATTCAGCGTTGTGATTCCTTCCCTCTCTTAGCTGTTTGTGATTTTCGTATCAGTTTCGGAGCTATTTTTGGTTGCTTTTGTTCTTCGCTCGATTCGTTGATTTGAGGGAATTTCTCCTCGAATTTCTTTGTGGGGATCATGGGTGGATGCCTTGTGCATCTTTGTGTATGATCTTGACCCCTCAAATGCTGGGAAAACCCTTCGATTTGCGATTTCTTGGTGGAACCTGAGTTCATGGAGATGTTTTCGTACGATCTCTATTCCTCTCGTTTTAGTTGGTTTGAGGCCAAGATTTCGTAGGGATTGCATCTCCTAGAGACGTTTCACCTTCCCCTATGTTTTGGTCGCAATCCATTGGTTGATTCGGGAGATCCGTAGATCGGAAGTTGAGTTCAAGTCCATAGGTGATTTTCTGGGTTACCCTGGGGGACCCGCCCCTATGGCCGGGTGACCCTACGTGGCGTTGACTTTCAAGTTCCTCTTCTTCCGATTTAGTTCTGTAGAGTTTCCTTGGTCTTTTTGAGGAGATCTGTCGGGAGAAGCTTCTCCATGTCGCTGCAAAGCCTTGGTTAAAATTTCGTGATTTTAGGAGGTCGTTTGATTGGGTTTTGATTTTTTTATTCGATCGTCACCTTGCTGATTTTCTGGGCGCTGAGGGTGACCCGCCCCCTACGTCAGGGTGACCCCGCCCCTATGTTAGGGTGACCCGGTTTGGCTCTATTGGATGGCGGGTGACCCGCCCGGTAGGGCTTTGAGTTGTCCGGTTTGCTTCCGTTCTTTGGTTCTTGCTTTTGATTTGGTTCTTAAGCCTTTGTAGCTTTGTTTCTAAGGTATCAAGAGAGGTTAGTGTTTGCTTCCGCTCGTCTATGCGTGACTCTCAGAGTGGCAATCAGGATATAGGCCGAGTTCTGTCAAGGAGAAAATTTTTTTTGACTCCCATTCACTCCTCCCCTCTCTGGTTGCCTAATCGGTCCTTCAATTGGTATCAGAGCCAGTTACGGATCTTCGTGATTTAAACCAGTCTAAGATCCAAAGATGGGTGACTACGGTAAGGGGTCGGGTCCTCCGCACTTTGATGGCAAGAATTACAAAATGTGGGAGAGGCGCATGGGCGCATTTTTGCGAGGAAAAGGAACTTTGATCTGGGAAGTAACTTAAAATGCAAACTATGTCATTCCTGATAGTTTCCTTCTTCCAGGTTCACGGGACATGTTTGAGGCCAATAGCAAGGCCGTTGATTACTTGTTTTGTGCTCTTTGTGCTACGGAGTTTGAGCGTGTGTACAGAGAAGATGTGGCCGGAAAAAATTGGGAAAACCTTAAGGTAGCTCATGTTGGGAACGCTCAAGTGTAGGCTCACTTGTTTGCCACTGACCGGAGAGAATACGAGAACTTCACTCATCTCCCCGGTGAGTCAATTGACTCGATGTTTCAGTGTTTCACCTGCATTGTGAACAACATGAGAGCCAATGTGGCTGTGCTTCCTTACACAGATCATGACAAAGCTATCAAGCTCTTGCATTGTCTTGATCGGTCTGTGTGGAGTGCCAAGTTCGAGGCTATTTTGGAGTCGGGCGTGTATGAGACTTTGACTTTGGATGAGCTATTTCGAAGCTCAAGTCGTCAGAGGTGGATAAGGGCCTGAAAGCCAAGGATGAGAGCCCGACTTACTCCCATAGTCGTGCTCTAGTCTCCGGACCTAGACCAAGGACTAATGCTAACCCATCCTCCAGGATGTATTCTTTGTCCTCTCTTATGTCCTTGCGAGACGTGGATTTTGATGGGCTTGGAGAGGACGAGTTGGTGTTGCTGACTAGGAGGTTTGAGAAGTTGGATGAGAACCGCGTGAACATGAGGAGGATCACACGGATGTGCTACAGGTGCGGCAAGAAGGGACACTACATCGCCGAGTGCCCAATAGAGATCGAGCCCAAGAATGAGAACAAGCACAACCCGAGGATCGAGAACACACATCGCTCGAGGCATGAACACAAGCACAAGTACAAGGACAAGGACAAGCGGGGATCGAGGAAGGGTGGTGACAATAAGAAGGCAGGGCTCGAGTGAAGATTGAGGAGCTAAGTGACTTGGACTCCGAGGACACATCTTCAAGCACGAGTAGTGAAGAAGAAGACGGCGAGCGCAAGAAGAAGAAGAAGAGTTCCTTCAGGAACCTCACTAGCCTTTGTATGATGGGTCATAGCACCGGCAGCAAGTCAAGCAAGAAGTGTGCAAGGGATGAGTCCGACGTCGACTCCGACTATGGGGAAGAGGTAACCCCTAATCTTGCTTTCCTGCTTAAGGAGAATGCGAAGTTGAATGATTTACTGGATAACCGTGATGAGGTACTTGGAGAGGCTAAGAAGATGAGGAGAGAGCTTAGGGCCCCTCTAGAGGAAGCTAGGGAGAAAGTGGCTGAGTTAGAGGCTAGGCATCTTGATGACATGCTTGCTTTGGATGCTCTTAAGTCCTCTCCTATTGTTAGTGATGAGGTTGATTGCACTGATTGCAATGCTTTCTTGACTGATTTGATTGCGCTTAGGGAGAAGCATGCCTCTAAGTTGGAGGAACTAGATGTGCTTAGGATTGAGCTTGATGAGATGAAATCTAGACCTGCTTTGCTAGGTGCTTGCACTTCTTGTCCTGTGTTGCATGGTAAACTAGATGAGTCTCATGCTAGGATTATTTCTCTTGAGGCTGCATTGAAAGCTCCTGTTGCTACTTCTTGTTCTACCTGTGATTTGCATGCTGAGAAAAATCTAGAGCTTGCAAAAATTGTTGATCAGCTTCAGAATGAGAATGATGGGTTGTGCACGTTGTTGAGTTGGTTGAGGTCACAAGAGCCACAACTGGGGAAGTTGGTGGCTAAGTTTAAGAGAGCAGATGGCCATGGTCTGGGCTTTGAGAAGTTTGGTGAGAGCAATGGTAAGAAAGAGAGAGAGATACCGAACAACCCCATCCCACAAAACAACCAGCCGAGTGAGCAAGGTGAGAGAGAGAAGAACCCACAGCCGAAAGGAAACCCAAAGCCAAGGCCGATCCTATTCCATTGTGGCTATTGTGGGAAGGATGGTCATAAGGAGGAGTTTTGTTTCAGGAGGAGAAGGGATGAGGGGTTTTCTAAGGAGATGGCAAACAAGGATAGGTACAACCCTTCTCGTGGTGTGCCTGAGCCTCGTGTTGTGCCTCTACCTCGGGTGAGGGGTTTGTGCATACAGTTCCTACTCAGGTGGTTTCTTTGCTCCTCAGAGAGATAGGCGTGTTGGCTTTGGCCATGGCGTGTTTGCTGGACGTTCTCCACCTCGTGGTCGATATAAGGATGGGAGAGACCGTCACAGCTTTGAGTCTCAGAGGGGCTACGAGCCACGTTTTCCCTTTCGTGGTGACTGTACTCCTCCAGCGAGACGTGAGGTAGTTCAGCATGGTGGTCGTAGCTTTGGTGGACGCGATAGGCGTGATGTTGCTAATCCCACTTTTGAGCAAATGGCTCGACACTAGTTTGACTCTTTCTGTACTAACTCTAGTGTGGAGACGTTTGCTCGCTCTCGGTCTTGTTTTTGATTTTGCAGGTGGGAGGCTTGGAGAACATTTGGCGGATCGACTCTAATTGTTTGTCCCATGACCGGAGTTAGGGGATGGTTCTCCAGTCTCATCCTCATGGTGTCTTTGGAGCACATCACTTTTTAGGAAAATGAACAAGTATTGACCGAAGGGAGGTTTCAAGTAAGTGTTGGAGCTAGTTGCTCTTGTTGCTTCTTTTGGCTTTTGTGAGTTTCCCTTTTTAGTTTGAGGCCTTGCCCTATCGCATGTGTTTTGGGTGAGGTGTTTGGCCCTTATGCATGTCTTTAGGGGGAGCTTGCTAGCTTTGCTTGCCTTTTGGCTCGTTGGTTCTTGGGAGCTCACTTTGTAGCATATGTATCATTTGTTGCATTCCATGCATGCATTTTCATTTTTGTACCAAAACATGGTAGGATAACCATCTTTGTCTCATAGTTGCTAGGATGAGCTTCTCTTATATACTTTGATTACCATGATGTGCTATATGTGAGATGTGTGTATGCTTTGGGAATGGTGATGTGAATGCTATGCTCTTGATGGTATTGCCATATGTTCATGATGAGATAGCTTCTTTTTGTGAAAATGCTAAAAATACTTCACTCATGAGTAGATACTTTTTCATGCTCAATTTGTGCTCAAATGTCTATATCTTGCTTAGCTTGTGCTTGAGTATCATATTCTTTTCACTTGGCGTCAAAGACCCATTTGTCATGGTGAATGTTTAGCCCATATGTTCACTTATGGAGGAGCATAAGCTTCATTTTGCTGCAAAGGCATTTCATATACCATGCTTAAACTTGAAAATGAATTTGGTCTATGAAATGTCTATGCTTGAAAAATATGCTCATAATCATGTCTTTATGCTTTGATGTATATATCTTGGGTGCTAAACCGTTGCATCATGTCTACCATGAGAATTCTCAATTAGAAGTAGACACATGGCTCGGTGGCTTTGACGTGACATATAGTAGCTTATTGGCGTTTGATATGATCTTATGATAAGAACTTGTGATCTTGTATGAGCTTTGTGTGATCTAGTTCATTTTTGCTCAAATTGCCATTGACAGGGCTTTGCTCATGAGATGAATGTTTCTTTGTGAAAATTGCTTAAAAATGTGTTTGGTTATGTCACATGTATCTATGTCTCTACTTTCTTGATGGCAATGCGCTAACTACACCATGTCTACTTTCCTTGCTCTATGTCTCATTTGTAGCATTTTGTTGTGCTCTTTGTATATCTGAGAATCTTGGTAGATTGTACATGCTTTGTCATGCATTTGTGCACCTTTCATGGTAGCTTGATTCATGCATTGTCAACATGGGGGAGAAGTTTAGGGAGAGAGTTTGTGGAGAAAAATGGTAAGTTTTGCTTGCGGGGAGAGAATTTGAGAAAATATTGTATTTGCTCAGGGGTAGTTTGCATATGTGCAGGGGGAGCTCCTTCGGTTTGCCTGAGTTTTGTGCTTTGTGGTGTGCTCTTTGTGAGTTTTTGTTTGTCTCGGCTGTGTTGAGGCGTTGCCCTTGCCTTAGGGGGCCGAGACTTGGTCTAGCGAGTAATGTTGTTTTTCGCTTGTTCTTTGGCTTTGGATCACTTGTTGGAGGTTTGTGTTCGTGGTTGTTTTCTTTTCCTTTTTCTCTGTATTGGTTACTATGGGTGTTGTTAATGCACTCATCAAGCGGGAGATTGAGGACCAGGTGTGTCCGAAGACCAGTGGAGAGTCGCTCCTTAGTGATGAGTGATTGACAACGTTGTGTGGACTGATGCTTGGCTCAGTGTGTAGGTACAGGTTGCGGCTTGACTCATGTCGGTGCAGGTGAAGAACAAGCGCGAAACTCCTATGCCGTGAAGGCCTCCAGGTGATGGAGAGGCAAGTAGGCTTGGTTCGAGGGACCCGGTGGCTGATGGGGTCAAGTGTGAGATATGCGGTGCAAGAGGAGGAAGTTGAAGTCATGGACATGGGCCGGTGCAAGGTAGCGGTTCGTGGCCGAAGCTTGCACGCGAGGTTTGGTGGTTTGCCCACAAAACCATCGGAGGTTGATTTCTTGGTTTGGGCCTCAAAACTAAGGTCGAAGGCCCAATGCGACGGAGACGGTGATCCGGGAGCGTCGGGAAGCTTCGAGGCGGGGGGCACGTGGCGTGATCGTGAGGCTTGCGTCGAGGCTAAGTGAGTCCGCGGTGGAATTGTGTCCGCTCAATGGGAATATGCTTGACTTGGACCAAAATTCCCCCGAGAGGTGTGTATGTTACATTTATGCACTAGGGGTAGTTGTGTCATTTGCCCCCTCCAGGAGACTAAGTATAAATAGAAGGTACAGGAGGATGGCTAGGTGTCAGGGGGTGAAAACTGGACAGATCCGCTAGGGGGTTACCCTAGAGGTTTGCAGGTTAATGGAGGATCGGGACCTAAGAGCGTAGGTGGTAGTCCACGTGGTGAACTCAGAACTAGGCGAGTATGGCGGTGAAAACAGGGAAACAAGGGGGTTTAGACTGCTTCAGGCCTCTGTAGTGTAAAACCCTACGTCCAGTTGTGGTGGATTATGCGGGAGGTTGGAGATGAGTTGTCCCCTTGAATGGAGCCCTAGACCGCCTTATATGGGGAGGACGGGCTAGGGTTTCCATTCAAGGTCAGTTGACCCATGTCCGGGTCGGTTACAACTGTGGGAAGCTTACCTCCCGGATTACAAGGAGTATTCCATGATACTCGGAGCTACAGGCGGTCGCGGGCTACGTCGTACTGCCTTGACTTGCACGCGAAGTGTCGTGGGTCTTCGGGGATCTTGATTAGGTCGCCCGCGGTCGTTGGAGGTGTGGATAAGGTCGCTGGGCCCACTTGGCAGGTCGGCGGGTCTTCTAGAAGGTCAGGTCCACTTGTCAGGGGCCCCTAGGACCCTGGCCGGTGCGGACCCATGGGTACCCATGTCTCTCAAGTCCCCGATCGACGTGTAGGCGTAGCGGCCGAGGCGAGGTTGTGTCGAAGAGTGGCGAAGGCGCAGCACCGTTGAGGTCGTGCAGGGTGCATGGGGATCCAAAAAAGAAAACCCCCTCCAATGCGCGCACGAAGGCCGAAGTGAAGACGAGACGTAGATCTTGAAGAACTGCCGACCTGACCAGGATCAGGTGTAACATAGTAGCTGCCGCGACCTTCGGAAAGGTCGCCATGCCTACCGAAGGCAGGTCGAGCAGAGACGTGGTGGAAGCAGGCTTCCAGTAGGTCGAGGCGACCCGAAGAAAATAGGCCATCGCAAGACGCACTAGTGTAGTAGCCCCCGAGCAGTAAAGCGACCAGCATGGCCGGTTTGATGCTCCGAAGAAGAAGAAGAAATAAATAGCCGAACCTACGACCTTCTGCTTAGGAAACAGATACTCTTGTGATGTCAATTCAATAGGGCAAAAGCTCCAGAATCTTGCAGAGGTCATCAGGCGCCAGGGCTGACACAGCCAGAGTCATGGGTGCACTGTACGGTCACAGGCCGGCTTCCAGACAAAGCACCGGTCGCTATCACCCGCAAGAGACAAAAATGCTCAGTAAGTCATCAAGTAGGGGACAGGCGCGCCGATGCCTCCCACGGGCGAACAGTGATCTCGTGCCCCACGAGGGTATAGTGATCTTGAGGATGAGGACGCCACGCAAGCTGGCTTGCAGATAAGACCAAACGATAGGTGCTAGGGGTATAAATGGGCACCCATACCTTGAAGCAAAACCGCCCAATCGTGAAGGGTGAACCAAGATGATCCAGTGTAGTAATACTTCCATGCGAGGGGCTTGTGTTCGCCCACCAGAGCATAGAGCCGGCGTAGTTCATGCTTGGAGCTAGAAGAATGCTTGCGAGGCTCGAAGAACTCGATTGGCCTCTTCTCCCAGTCTCGCCGAGGAACCCAGGAGGAGAATGAAGCAGCAGCTTCATCGTCGTCCCTGACACTCTGAGGCCCGACATGATGCTGATGAGCACGACGCTCCACCCGGCGAGGCTGGTGTTGAAGCTTGCTCCATTTGGAATCTTGTGGTGGAGCTCAGACCTAATGTTGGGCGCCACAGGAGACCGATTGGAGCTCGAGTAGAGGTGGCTGTGTGGCAGCTGCCTCCACAGTGGCTGTAGAGGTCGTCGAGTAGGTCTTGAAGCTAGAAGAAAGCTTGCGACACGCCTTATTAGTGTAGACTGAGTCGTAAGCACTTTGGAAGGTAATTCAGGGCCTTTAATATCTTTGTATCTTGTGATTGGGCAAGGGCCAAACTCCTTTTGCTTATGAAGCTGTAAATATGCATTTACACGATAAATGTCATTTTGCAAGTAGTGGGAGGGTCGCCTGGGTGACAATGGTATGGCTACCAAGGTCCCAGCTGGGCTGTGATAGCACGCCGACCTTCGGGAGGCCTTGAGTAAAGACGGGGAGCCCGTGTCGACCTGAATCGACACGGCCGCTGTGCAGTGACACAACGCAGGTAGTCAACCTGAAAAATCTCGGTCTAGACGACCTAGAAGGCAGCAGGGCCTTAGCGATCTCAGGGAGGTTCTACATGACCAGGAGGTCGCCAATGGGCAGTAGAGCCATTAAGCACGGGGCCGTTGGTATAAACCAGCCATAAAGGCTAAGGCAATCCAGTAGGTAGCAGGACCTAGGAGCCGGGGTGTGAACCCGCCATTGAAGGCTGAGGTGACAAATCAAGCAGTAGTGCTTTTGTCGACCTTGGGAGGAGGATGTCGTGGACCCAGAGGTCGTCAGAGGTCAAGAGACCTTGAAGAAAATGTTAGTATAGGGGCTTGAAGTAGGGCATAACGAGTCCATGGACGCCGGGCCGTTGAGAAGATAGCCAACGAGCATAGATTCCCACACAACACGAGCCGCTACTGCCTGTGACCGTTAGGCCGAAAGAGGTGTTGGGCGATGTATCCGTTGGGTCACCGGGAATGTCGCCAGACCCGAAGAGACGTTTGGGGCGCCGCGGCCCACCGCACTGATGCGGCCCAGTTATAAAAGGCCGAGTGAGGGGTCGAGGACCCCACTCGCTTCCATTTCCCCGCAATCCTTAGGGTTTTCGAGCTGCCGCCAAGAACTTTTCGCGTAGATTCGCCGGTGCCGCCGTGCTTAGATCCACCACGCCGCGCACCGCCACATGCGCACGAAGTCCTTGGTAGTTTTTATAGCTAGACCCACCGGATACGAAGAAGAAGAGATGACCCCAGAGATTGTGCCGGTCCCGGAGAGCGTTTGGGAGCCCTCGACGGTGACCGAGGCATAGCTCCAAGGTCTGGTGGAGCGCGGGCTGCTGAAGCCCAAGGAGCAGCTGGGCTGGAGACCAGCCGCCGGCGAAGCCTTCCCCTCCGAGAGGACCGGAGAGACGGTCGCCTTCGTCGCGCACGTGGAGCGCGGATTTGGAGTCCCCGCGGGCGACTTCTTCTGCGGGCTACTCCACTTCTACAGGATCGACCTGGTACACCTCGTCCCCAATGCCATCACCACCATTTCCTCGTTCATCCACCTGTGCGAGGCGTACTTGGGGGATACCGCCGCATTTCGACCTGTGGTGGTATTTCTTCGAGTTGAAGAAGACGGGGAAGAAGGACGTCGTTGGGTCCGTCGGCTTCATGCTACGTCACCACATGAAGCCGGTGTACATCGACATGGAGCTGTCGGACAACACCCAGGGCTAGAGTCGAGGGTGGTTCTACATCGACAACCTGAAGCCGGCGCTGGTGACTAGGTCAGGGCTCGCACCGGTCCCGGTGCCGGAGTGGAGCAACCAGCTGACGTCGCAGGAGATGGACGTCGTCAAGCCGCTGCTGGGCGACCTTATGACACTGAAGACGGGAGGGCTGACAGGTGGCGCGGTGGCCATCAGCTTCAGCCCGAGGCTCCTGCAGCCGATCCAAGATCGGGTGCATCCAGCCAATGAGTACTGGGGCCAGGCCGACGCAACCCGCGTGGCGCATCGCGAGGTCTCCAAGCAGGAGATGGTGGCACGGGTGAGGGAGCTCTTCAATGGGGTGATCCGAAACCGGACGTGCCCCAAGGCATTTTCCCTCAAGTGGCCCACTGAAGCAGTAAGTCACCCGTTTGCTGATCGACCTTAATTCCCTTTGCTTGAATTGCTTTTCCCCGATCTAAGACGAAGGTCGCCTGATATAGGGTCGCGAGGGCGTGTTCTGGAGCCCGGCTCCCCTCCCTGACGAAGGTGAGCGGAGCTTCAAGGTCCGGGCGGCAGAGGACATCCGAGCTCCGCCGCAAGAGTATGTCGACAACTACCTCTCCGACACGTTGGTGGGAGGTAGTGATGATGAAGACCCCACCGTGGGGAGTTCCGCGCCAATGACTCGGTGTGCGCGGCAGGTCGCTGGTAAGATGACAGCGCATAAGGCCGCCAAGATCGTCTCTGCCACCGTCGAGGTGGAGAAGAGGAAGAAGAGGAAGAGAAAGGACACCACAGCGTCGTCGGAGATGGCGACGGTTAGCATTGAGGTCATCGCCGATGAGGATGATGACGCGAGGTCGCATGACGTCGGCGCAGGGTCGGGCGACACGGCGGCCGTGGGAGGAGATGAAACCTCGCTCGGGGTTATAGGCGAGCAGCACCCGAAGCCAAGTGCTGAGGGTGTGAGTGACCAAGGGTCGCAAAAGAAGCCGAGGCGGGTGCCACCTAGGCCGCTGAAGCTTCGGTTGAAATCAGGCAGCGGGTACGTTGTTGAACTTGATTTTGTGCTTGCTTGACCTTCGCAGATTTTCGAGTATGTCGTGCTGACAAACTCTGTGCTTTGGAAAGGGGAACTCCTGCTGCATCAGGTGACAACAAGAACGCCTCAGGCTAAGAGGCCTTTGGGCGGAAGCTCGAGAAGCCGCCGGTTGGCCAGTCACCGGCGACCTCAGGCGGAGATGTCACCAGCCAAGTCCATGAGACTGTGGGGGCGGCGTCGTCGGCAGAGACTAAGGTTGCTGCTGATAGCGCTCAACAAGGGGAGGGCCTTCGATAGAAGGACCAACCCGAATCGGACCTACCGCAGACGCAGGAGGCGGAGGCCGAAGGAGGGGACAAGCCTGATGACCTGAACTGGTGCCTTTACTCCGGCACCCCGTGGGAAGAGGATATCCTTGCTGACAGCTGGGACCTTGACGACTTCAAGGCGGCACAGGCAACGATCAAGGCAGTGGCGCAAACGATCGGGAGGACACTCATGCTGAGTCCCTGTTGCTTTTAAGGCTAGGTCTCCCATTCGCTCAGATGACTTGATTTGACGACCTTTTGCGGTGTATTGATGCAGTCTCTCACCGAGCGGGCGCAGGGCAGGGCAGACCTACTGAAGGAGGGCGCCAAGCTTCACGCGGAGCTGTCTACGGCCTGGGAGGCCGTGCTACAGGCCAGGATTGAGGCCGCAGAAGAAATAAAGCGCCTCAAGGATGAGGCGGCCTTGAAGGACAAGGCGATGGCGGCCCTGATGCAGGAGCTCGAATCCGCCAAGCTGAAGGCGAAGGAGGCAGAAGACGAGCTGAAGGTCGCCGCGGCGGGTACGTGTGAGAGTGCTCGTAACTTTGATGCTTGGAGTTTACACCGTGGCGTGCAATTCTTGACCTTGTCCTTTGCAGAGGCCAAGAAGAAGGAGTCCGCTTTGAAGAAGGACCTCAAGGAGTCGAACAAGGAGGTCGTCGCTAGTGAGTATTACTATACCCGGAAGGCTGCATATGAATTTGGTGTTCGCAGGGATCTGGAGATCGACCTTGGCCGGGCAATGCAAACCCTTATTGATCATCAAGAGATGACTGCAGATCTTCAGATGGAGCTGGACGACCTCAAGTAGGCTGTCTACGTCCCCAAGGTCGAAGGCGGGCCACAGGAGCTCGTCGCGCGGCTGGAAGATGCGGAAGGTCGCATGAAGACCCTGTTGATGGGCAGCGGCAAGCTCGCCGCTGCTGCCACGCTAGCCACGGTAAGGCACCATGTGCCGACGTTCGACCTGGAGAAGGTCAGGGAGGAGCTCGACCTAAGTCGGCTGGTGGGTGTTGAAGATATCCAGGCCGCCGCGGAGGAGATCGTAAAGAAAATAGACCTGTAAAGTGTAACTTATGATGTAGCAAACTGTTAGCGCCAATGGGTCGTGGACCCTTTTGATGTAAGATAAACCTTGCATTAATGAAAAAGGCATGTTTAATTAATTGATGTGATCCCTTATTTGACTTATATACTCTTTATAAGAACGCAAAAGTAATGGAGCTGCACGAACCCTTTCCCCTCACTAACCCAACTCAGTGGAGGAACGTATTACCGACTACACGGCTCAGCGTAGAGGCTTATGTGCTGCCGACGCGTGGAGGGGGGGTCCTGGACCGAAGGTCGAGCAACCACACAACCTAGGAATACTTATAAAGTGCACAAAAAGTTGTGGTAAGGGAATACTGGTAAGAAGAAAGGTAAAAACCCCCAGGTCGAACGACCCTTAGGTTGGCAAAGCCAAGCCCACAAGCGTGAAGTGTCGGGCTTAACACCAAGCCCGCGAGCATGAGGGGTCCAGTTTTAAACCAAGCCCCCGAGCGTGTCGAAGGGGAGGGGTGAACAGAAAGTAAATAGAGACCCATAAAAGTTGGTCGAAAGGTAATCTTTATATATATCGAATTACAAAGGATAGAGTACATAGCTGTTATTGCGATACAAGGCTCCTAAGGATAGAAGCGACGTAAATGCTCGATGTTCCAGGGGTTCGGGACGCCCTGGCCATCGGCCCATTGGAGGCGATAGGTCGCCGGTCCAATGACCTCCTTAACTATGAAGGGGGCTTCCCAAGGTGCTAAAAGATTGTGCATGTCCTTGGTGTTCTAGATCCGCCGCAAGACTAGGTCGCCAATGTTGAAGGAGCGTTCCCGCACGTTGCGGTCGTGGTAGCGACATAGCTGATGCTCGTGGCGGGTGTGGCGCATGAGCGCGGCCACATGATGTTCCTCGACACTATCTAGGTCGAGCCTGCGTGTTTGCTCCACTTCTCCTTCATCGAAGTTCTGGATGCGAGGAGCCCCGAAGGCAACATCGGTGGGGAGGATGGCCTCTGACCCGTAGACCAAAAAGAAGGGCGAGTACCCTGTAGCCGAGCTGACCTGGGTCTTGAGACCCCAGATGACATGAGGGAGCTCTAAGAGCAACCTGGTAGCGTAAGGTGATGAGCCGTCGAAGATGCGGTCTTTGATGGCTTGTAGGACCATGCCGTTGGCCCGCTCGACCTGGCCGTTGCACCGTGGGTGTGCCATCGAGGAGTAGTATACATCGATCAGGTTGTCTTGGTAGAAGTCCCAGAAATCAGCTCCTGTGAAGGCCGTGCCAAGGTCGGTGACGATCTTGTTGGGCACCCCGAAGCAGTGGGTGATCTCCTCCATGAACTTGGCCGCCACTTTTGAGGTGACACTGGATACGGGACGAACCTCGATCCACTTGGTGAACTTGTCCACCACCACGATGATGTGCTTGTAGTCACCAGGGGCAGTCTTGAAAGGTCCCACAGAGTCAAGGCCCCATATTGCGAAGGGCCAAGACGGAGGGATGGTCCTTAGGGCCTGAGCCGGGACGTGCTGCTGCTTGGTGAAGAATTGGCACCCCTTGCATCGACGTACAAGTTCCTGGGCATGAGCCATGGCCGTAGGCCAGTAGAAGGCAAACCTGAAGACCTTGCCCACCAGATTGGCAGAGGCGGCGTGATTGCCGCACTCACCGCCGTGGATCTCATCCAAGGCCTGAGGCATTTAGATCGTAGGATGCACTTCATCAAAACCCCTGTGGAGGCAGACCTCTGGTAGAGTTCATTGCCAACGACGACGTAATTGGTGCTACGCCTCGTGACCTTTTCGCGTTCCGCCTTGTCCTCAGGTACTCGATACTCGAGGAGGAAGGCGATGAAATCAAGGCGCCAGTCGTCTTCTGCCTCGGTCATGAGGATATCGCGACCTGCCGGTGGGGTCGCTTCGTCATCCGGTGACTCTGGGTCGGGGAGAAGCTTGATGGTAGGCTTGCGTAGGTCCTGAACAAATACACTGGCCAGAACCAGCGTGTGCTTGGAGCCGAGCTTGGAGAGGACATCAGCCGCGACGTTATTGTTGCGGCAGACGTGGTGGAACTTGAGCCCTTCGAAGTGACGCTCGAGCTTGCGCACCTCAGCATAGTAGGCATCCATCGTGTCCTTCCTGGCTTCAGAGTCCTTGCTAACTTGGTCGATCACGACCTTGGAATCGCCGTAAGCTATGACGCGTTTGATCCCCAGGGAGACAGCAATGCGTAGCCTATGGATGAGGGCCTCGTACTCAGCGTCATTGTTGGATGCCTTGTAGTGGATCTGCTGGACGTACTTGAGGTAGTCGCCCTGAGGGGAGATGAATAGGACGTCCACACCGGCTCCTTCGAGGTTCAGGGAACCATCGAAGTACATTTTCCAGTGCTCAGGTCGCTCCGATGGCGGAGGCTGCTGGATCTCTATCCACTCCGAGACGAAGTCTCCGATGACCTGGGACTTGATGGCCTGCCTGGGGCAAAACTCTAGGTCAAACTCACCTAGCTCGATGGACCACTTGACGATGCGTCCAGTGGTGTCGCGACTCCGCAGGATCTCGCCAAGGGGGAAGGCCGAGACGACCTTGATCTTGTGCGACTGGAAGTAATGCCGGAGCTTGTGAGAGGTGACGAGCAGCGTAGAACATCTTCTGGGGCTGGTCGTACCTGGTCTTGCTGTCTGACAGGACCTCGCTGACGTAGTAGATAGGTCGCTGGACAGGGTAAGGTCGGCCCTCTTCAGGTCGCTCAGCCACCATAACCGAACTGACCACCAGGGTGGTCGCCGAGATGTAGAGCAGTAACGGCTCCTCAGGCGCCGGGGGCACCATAATCGGTGGTGACGTGAGGAAGGCCTTGAGTTGCTGCAGGGCTTGGTCCGCCTCTTCGGTCCAGACGAACTTGTCCGTCTTTTTTAGTAGCTTGAAGAAGGGCAGGCCTTTCTCTCCAAGTTTCCTAATAAATCGACCTAGGGCCGCCATCATGCCGGTGAGCTTCATGACGTCCTTCTTCCCTGTAGGTCGCTTCATCCTGAGGATGGCATCCACCTTGGTGGGGTTGGCCTCAATGCCCCGGTTGCTGACCATGAAGCCCAGGAGCTTGCCAGACGGGACACCGAAGACGCACTTCTCTGGATTAAGTTTCCAACGATAGACGCGGAGGTTGGCGAAGGTCTCGGCAAGGTCAGCTATGACCTTATCCTCGTGGGTGGTCTTGACGACCACGTCGTCGACGTAGGCTTCTACGTTCTGGCCGATCTGGCTCGCAAGGCACTTTTGGATGGCCTTCTGGTAGGTCGCGCCAGCATTCTTGAGGCCAAAGGTCATGGCCGTGTAGCAGTAGATGCCATGGGGCATCATGAACGCTGTCTTGTCTTGGTCAGAGTCCTTCAGGGCTGTCTGGTGATACCCTGAGTAGCAGTCGAGAAAGCATAGGAGAACGCTTCCGGCCATGGAGTCCACGACCTGGTCGATGCACGGAAGAGGCAAGGGGTCTTTAGGGCAGTGCCTGTTGAGGTCGGTGTAGTCGATACACATTCTCCATTGACCGGTTTTCTTGGGTACAAGGACCGGGTTGGCGAGCCAAACCGGGTTTTTACACTCGCGGATAAATCCGGCAGCTAGGAGCTTTATTAATTCTACCCTAATGACGTCCTTGCGATCTTTCGCAAAGCGGCGAAGCTTCTGCTTGACAGGTTTGGCCGTCTTGCTTACATCGAAGGAGTGCTCAGCCAGCTCCCTGGGGACACCCGGCATATCCGATGGACTCCATGCGAATATGTCCGCGTTATCCCGGAGGAAACTGGTGAGCGCGAGTTCCTATTTGGGGTCGAGCCCGACGCCGATCACCACCGTTTTCTCTGCGTCGGCAAGGCCGAGGCAGACCTTCTTCATGGAGGGGACCGCGTCCAAGGCGGTGTCGGTGCGCTTCTGCTCCGGGATAGGTAGGTCGATCGGGTCGACCGCCTTGGCCTCAGCGACGAAGACTGCGGAGGCGTCGACGGCGGCGGAGGTCGTGGCAAGGTCGAGAGCCTCGCAGTCGCACTTGAAGGAGATGATGAGATCCCCTAGGACGGAGAGGACCCCATTTGGAGCCAGCATCTTCAACACCAAGTTGGTGTAGTGCGGGATGGCCATGAACCTGGCCAGCATAGGGCGACCTAGGATCGCGTGGTAGGAGGACTTAAAGTTGGCGACCTCGAAGCTGAGGTACTCCATGCGGAAGTTTCCCTCCGTACCAAAGGTGACGGGGAGGGACACCCGATCCCGGGGGTAGGCTGCCTTTCCAGGGACGATGCCGTAGAAGGGCTTGTCGCACTTCGTGAGATTGTCAAAGTCGAAGCCCATCTTCTTGAGAGTCTCAACAAAGATGATGTTGAGCTTGCTCCCCCCGTCGATCAGGGTCTGAGAGAGCAAGGCCCCGTCCACCGTGGGCTCGACGACCAGTGGATAGGACCCAGGGTCTGGGATGTGCACCCAGTGATCAGCTCTGGAGAACGTGATCGCCTGCTCAGACCAACGCAGAGGTGCGGTTGGCTGAGTGTGGACGAGGTGGACCTCGTGCTTGTCCTTGCGGTAGTGCCTCTTGCTGATGCTGGACTTGATGCCACCAACGATCATGTTGATCGTGTGAGTTGCGGCCTGGAAAGGCTCGTTGGGGTTGCCTGTCGGTGGTGGAGGCGGCAGGTTGCCCTCATCACGAGGAGGTTGAGGAGGTTGGTCGATGCGAGGTGGGTCGCTACGTCGATCTCGCCGGTCGTCGTGGCGGTAGTTGTTGTTGTAGGGGCGGTTGTTGCGGTGCTCGTCGTCGTTCCTGGGTCGCTTGGGGTCCACGGGGGTGCTAAAGGCCCTCTTAAACTGGGAGCACTCGCGGAGAGTGTGGGTAGCCCCCTCGTGGAACCCGCAAACGCTGTCAAGTGCCAGGTCGAACTCGTCCTGGTTGAAGGTCGAAGCCCGACGCCCTTCCGCCGCCAGGACCTCGGAAGGTCGCTTGCGGAGCTTGTCTGCTGCGGTGCCAGATGTGCCAGGGGCATCAGCGTTGAACTGGTTCTGGAGAGCGTCTTCTGTGTCCATCAGCTTGTTGACGACGTTCATGAGCTCCTTGACGTTGGTGGCGCCAGACTCATGGATCTTCTCAAAGAGCTAGCGATCTTTGATGCCCTTCTTGTAGCTTTTGACGATCTGGTCATCCCTGACGCCGACGCACTCGTTCCAGTTCTCGAAGAACAGGTTGTTGTAGTCGCGGAGCCGCTCCTTAGGCTTCTGCACGACCCGCCCAAGGTTGAAGGCATTTCCCGGGCGATCGTAGGTCGCCTGGAAGTTGGATGTGAAGGCCTGGGACAGGTCGGCCTAGGTCTTGATGCTGCCAGGCTCGAGGTTGTTGAGCCACAGCGAGGGGGCCTTGCCCATGACCAGCGGGAAGTAGGCCGCCATATGGTCGAAGTTACCACCGGCCGCCTTGACGGCGACGTAGTAGGTCCACAGCAAGATGTTAGGGTCCGAACGCCCATCATACGGCTTGATGTTGGGCTTGAAGTTATCGGGGTACTCCACTGTCCTGAAACTGGAAGCCAGCACTGGGAAGGCAGTGACGGCAAGGTCGTCACCGGTGCCTCTGGCTGGAGCGGCCTCTCTAGGTGCAGAGTGGACGCTGCGCTCCGGGATGACAACTTGGGAGCGTGGCTGCCGATCCCGGTTGCTCTAGAGAACGCCTGGGTCGCTGTGCTCAGCGTCGTAGAGGGCACGTCGCTTGTTCTCGATGTCATGGCGGTCGGGCAGCTCGCGCTCCATGATGCGCTGAACGCCCCCAGGTGGGCTGTATTCGCGATCGTACTCCAAGCGGTGACGAAGTTCGTGCTCCTCGCGCTCTCGATGGCGCTGGTCGATGTAGTCGCGCATGTCGCGGGTGCACCTGTTGGCGTCGAGGTTGACGCAAAGGTCGCCGGCAGCAGGAGGCTGCTGGGCGGGTTGCTCAGGGTTGTGCTGAGCGACCTCTTCCCGGATGGGGGAGAGATGACTGCACGGAGGTCAATGAGATCGACTACGTGAGTGGCGGGTCGATGAAGACGTGGCGGATTTAGAGGCCGCGCTCTTCTCCTCTACCAAGGCATTGGCGACCCGGAGGTACGTGAGGGCCTGCTTAGCTTCAGGCATCATAGGAGCTTGCTGGAGCTGGGTAATGGCCGCGCCCAGGTTGGCCTGGGGGCTGCTGAAGGTCGGGATCCCGGCTTCCTCGAACTCCAGGCGCAGGTCCTGTGCGCAGGGCAAGGCCACGCGCTGCTGCTCTTCTGCACGTCGCTGGGCACGGCGGGCGTTGGCTTGGATGCGGGCCGCTTCCTCAGAGTTGGTCGCGCCTGCACGGGGTGGCTCGTTCTCGGAGACCACGAGCACTTGGCGAAAGACGATGTCCGAGTCGTTGGGGGAGACCCGAACATGGACCTTCTGGAACTCCCCCCAGTCCGGTGACTGGGTAGGTCGTTTAGCTCGGCGAGGGAGCTCTTGGTCGATCTTCTTCCGCAGGCAGCACCCGCAGAGGGTGTGCTTCGCAACCTTGTGATAGGTGCAGGGCACGTCGAGAGGGTCGCGCCGAGAGCGAGGTGCCGACCTTAGGTCGCCAGAAGGTCGCCGCCCAGATTGGATCTCGGGAGGCGTGGACAGCTGGCTAAGACGAAGGCCAGGTACAGACTTCAGGCCGAAGGGGAACATGTCGTGGTGTAGCGCTGTCTGCGCCGAGCGCTGAGCTTATTCGCAGATCTCCAAAGTTTCCCTCATCGTGCCGATGACGTTCTCCATCCCCTGGACAAGGTCGCAGGGTTTGACTAGGTGGGTCTCCGATAGTAGATCGGAAACGGGGGTGGCGACGGATGCCATGATGACCTGCTCCGTGGTCGCTGGAGGAGTTGCGGCTGCCGAAGCAGGAGAGGTCGACATGAAAGATCCAAAGCAGATCTCCATGGGGTTGGCGAGGAAGGCCGCCATGCTCGCCCGGAAGATGATGCCAGATCTGGCCACCATGCTGCACAGCGAGTTCCCGATCACCCTACCTGGCGCGCCAACTGTCAGGGGGTGGGACCTGGCCAGATCCGCTAGGGGGTTACCCTAGAGGTTTGCAGGTTAATGGAGGATCGAGACCTAAGAGGGTAGGTGGTAGTCCACGTGGTGAACTGGGAACTAGGCGAGTATGGCGGTGAAAACAGGGAGACAAGGGCGTTTAGACTGGTTCAGGCCTCCGGAGAGTAAAACCCAACGTCCAGTTGTGGTGGATTATGCGGGAGGTTGAAGATGAGTTGTCCCCTTGAATGGAGCCCTAGGCCGCCTTATATGGGGAGGATGGGCTAGGGTTTCCATTCAAGGTCGGTTGACCCGTGTCCGGGTCGGTTACATCTGCGGGAAGCTTATCTCCCGAATTACAAGGAGTATCCGATGATACTCGGAGCTACAGGCGGCGGCGCGCTACGTCGTACTGCCTTGACTTGCACGCCAAGTGTCGCGGGTCTTCCGGGATCATGATCAGGTCGCCAGCGGTCGTCGGAGGTGTGGATAAGGTCACTGGGCCCACTTGGCAGGTCGGCGGGTCTTCTAGAAGGTCGGGTCCACTTGTCAGGGGCCCTAGGACCCTGGCCGGTGGGGACCCATGGGTACCCATGTCTCTCACTAGGGTTACTCGCTTTGGACTGCTTCTTTTCTCAGTATTTCCTTAGGGTAGATTCTTCTATAGACTCTGATCTCTAGATGTATAGAAGCATTCAGCGTTGTGATTCCTTCCCTCTCTTAGCTCTTTGTGATTTTTGTGTCATTTTCAGAGCTATTTTTTGTTGCTTTTGTTCTTCGCTCGATTCGTCGATTCGAGGATGTTTCTCCTCGGATTTCTTTGTGGGGATCATGGGTGGATGCCTTGTGCATCTTTCTGTACTATCTTGACCCCTCAAACGCTGGGAAAACCCTTCGATTTGCGAGTTCTTGGTGGAACCCGAGTTCATGGAGATGTTTTCATAGGATCTCTATTCCTGTCGTTTTAGTTGGTTTGAGGCCAAGATTTCGTAGGGATAGCATCTCCTAGAGACGCTTCATCTTCCCCAATGTTTTGGTTGCAATCCATTGGTTGATTTGAGAGATCCGCGGATCGGAAGTTGAGTTCAAGTCCGCGAGCGATTTTCTGGGCTACCCCGGGTAACCCGACCCCTATGGCCTGGTGACCCTAGGTAGCATTGACTTTCGAGTTTCTCTTCTTCCAATTTAGTTCTGTAGAGTTTCCTTGATCTTTTTGAGGAGATCTTTTGGGAGAATCTTCTTAGTGTTGCTGCAAAGCCTTGGTTATAATTTCGCGATTTTAGGAGGTCGTTTGATTGGGTTTTGATTTTTTTATTCGATCGTCAGCTTGCTGATTTTCTGGGCGCTCAGGGTGACCCGCCCCCTATGTCAGGGTGACCCGGCCAGCGGGTGACCCGCCCGCTATGTTAGGGTGACCCAGTTTGGCTCTGTTGGATGGCGGGTGACCCGCCCCGTATGTCAGGGTGACACAGTAGGGCTTTGAGTTGTCCGGTTTGCTTCCGTTCTTTGGTTCTTGCTTCTGCTTTGGTTCTTAAGCGTTTGTAGCTTTGTTTCTAAGGTATCAAGAGAGGTTTGTGTTTGCTTCCGCTCGTCTGTGCATGACTCTCAGAGTGGCAATCGAGATATAGGCCGAGTTCTTTCAAGGAGAGATTTTTTATTGGCTCCCATTCACCCCCCCCTCTTTGGTCGCCTAATTGGTCCTTCACTTCTCTCCTCTTGATTAAGGTTTATTGCTCATATAATCACACTAAAGGTGGAGCCATATTCATTGTTACCGTACCAGCTGTTAAAATGAGGTCCGCGCTAAAAGAGAAGTGCCCAGCACTAACGCTATAAGAAGACCTTATCACGGGGATGAGTCTACTTCTTAGCTGATCTTAAAGTTTGCACTTTATGCTATTCAAGAAGGACTGGTTAGTTAAACTCGGGTTTTCTCCCGACACACACTCTTTTAAGGTCACTAGCTTGACCAAGAACAAAGCAAGTCCAAGATTTGCAAGACGTAATATAAATGTACGCAATCATAACCACAATTTAAAATTGGATGAACAAAATGTGATTAAAGGTAGCATAAGTTTCTTGCTTAGCGCTAAAACTTTAATTAGGCATAGGTTCATTAGGCAAGGAATAAACAAAGTTTAAGCACAACATAGCCTCTATATCATTCTCAAGGAATTCTAGCCTATCATGATCATCAAGGGAGCAAGGCATAGAATCAAATCATACTATTGGATATGAACATGAATATTTCAAAAGAGATATATCATCTCCAAAAGTACCTTGAGAGCTTAATGTGTACCATAGCCTTTGAGCTTTTCATCATGAGTGGTCCTCCTGAGTGAAAGCGAACAATCCTTGATGATCGGAGGTGGCTCACATAGACTTTATCTCAATTCCTCCCTTCGTGCCATATGGCATCAAGGTTGCTTTGTGTAGGATCACTCCTCTTCACTCGTGGGCTCACACATCTTTGTTGTAAAAGTATAGCTCCATAGTCCATCGTGTGAGAGCCCAAAATATCCGCGTCATTGGATGTCTTCCTTTTTGTGTAATCCTTCGTGGTTTGCTTCAAACATCTTCGTGCGTCGGATGTTGCCAACTCATTCCTTTATTTTCCAATGCTCCATGGGTCTTTGTTTTGTTCTAAGCATCTGAATTTCTTCTTGTGTGGTATAATGAAAGCATTGCCCAAACTTCTCTTCGTTGTTGTCGTCCTCATCTTCACCATCTTGTTCTCATCATGTTGTTGCTGCCTCTTCTTCGTGGATTTTCTCCTGTATAAATAATAGAACATATACCAAAATATAATTCTATTTAAGGGTTTATAAATTACCTTTCCAACGGGTACTCAATCATCTTAATCGGAGTCCAAATAAGAGAGTTATGGCTGTTTCACTTCAGCTTTGCTTGCTGTCCAGAATTTTTCAGGACATGCAACCATCAGTGATTCGGCCATATCTGCTTGTAGGAACCTCCGATTACTTGATTCTTAACTCGTTGGAAGCGTAACTTTGTGGGGCTTCTAAATTTCCAAAGATATTATGTTGTTCTTCCCATGAGGCTATTTAAAAATTATTGCGAACAGAAACTTCGAAGATGTTGATGAGCTTGATCTTGTGATCTTGGGGGCACCGTGATTGCTTCCGATACCTATTGCTTGAACAAACGATTCTCCACGAGATATTAGTCTTAAAACTTTAATTGACACATTGACTTACCTTGTTTATCATCTCTCATGTAGGGTGTGGGCTAGATAGCGGATGATGGGCCACTAACAAAAGTTAGCACCAACCACTAAAGAGCGAATCTTCATGTTGTAATCATCTTGTTGGGGTGTGTATGTAGAGAACTCATCAACAACTTGTGTCTAGCTTTTCACCTACTTTCAAGGACACAAACAAGAAAACAAGCGTATATGCAAAAATAAAAATTAGGGTTAGTCAAAAAGAAAGGTAGATCACCCTAGGAATCGAGCAGCCGATCCCCGGGAACAGTGCCAGAAAAAGGGCTTGTTGATGGTTCAATAATGCGCCAAGGTTCACCGAAAGCTTACGGATCATGTAGTACATTTTTTCCTCGAGTATTACCCAAGGTTATCGAATCCGTGGATCGGAAGCAAACCACTAAGGTTCTCTACCTTACCTAGTCAATCTAACCTAACATGAAGCATCGATTGCATATAAAGGTAAACCTTAATAGATATTAGTGAAAGCACAAGGTTGAGCACACCCTAGAACATCGGCTAGAGTAAAGCTCCACCGAAGGGGTAACTAGGCCTAGCGGCTTCTGGTTGAAGTTCTGGCAAACGAGCAACAAAACGATCATCTCATCTACTAGCATCCTTAAACTCCTACCTCCGGCTTACCTCCCGAAGACATCCGTCCTTTTCAGGCAATCATCCTGTCACGATGCACCCTTAATTGTGCGGGGAATCTAAGGGCACATCCAAACATGAACGTGTCTACAAATCATGAAGGGTCGACATGATAAATCTAATCACCACAATTACATAGAGCATGCTAAGTAGTCTAACCTTGCTTTGGACTAAGGAACAAACATATTCATGATAGGTAAAAAGTATAAACGGAGACATGGAATCGCTAGAAGATAGAATGACAAGATTGTAATTGCTCACATAATAATAGATGCGTTTGGATCATCACCACCGAGTACATACCATTGATGACCTCAACTAGCTCTGGAACTCCACCATGGCACAACCACGCAGGGCGGCTATGGCGGCTAGGGTCGGCCTAGGCCATCTCCAAGACAACTTCGAGGACTCGCGTCCGCCGTCGTCTCCCTCCGGTGCTTGCTTCTAGATTTCGCCGAATTCTGGTGGATGGATCCCCCTGCGCCTAGGGGGTTGTATTTATGCTCTTGGGGAGCCTTGGGGCGTGCTCCACCTTGCCTTGCACGAGATCTTCTTTGGAGAGAAGCGAACTTGGTTTCCATAAAATCAGCCTTGTCCAGATTTTCCTGATTCGCAGCCCTTCCTTTCCAGCTAAATATCTCCCATATCCAGACACCAAATAATGCAAATTCGGTATCTAGATTGTGTGCCACGAAATTTTCTCGAACTTTGGTATTCTCTGCTTTCTTTGGAAACCAAGATAAGATCCGCAAAACGGCCTCGGAAGATAATCTGTTTGATTTTGAACTTATCTGCGCAGCAGATATTTCAGGGGCCATATCTCCTAGCTCCTTGACCCGAATTGGGCCTTACATATGTCCAAGTTGAAGCTCTCATCGAGGCCCACAACTTTGGTATACAAAATTTTGATATTAGATGTCGTTTAAGTGTCTGAATCTGCACCGAAAGATCATGCTGTTCTGGACTACGCGAATATCTCTCGGGCTGAGTTGATCTCGTGGGTAAACCTCCAAGTTCCTAGAGTTTTACGACTTCATGCTTTGGTCCTTGGGCCATTTGGAGTCATGTTCACTTCAAGTCTTGACTTGTTCTGAGCTTCATTATCTTCTCATGAAGTGCTTGATGAACTTTACCCGGAAGTACTCCTTTAAGCGCTAAAATCCTACGTCAACAACATACTCCAAAAACCACATGCAAGTGCGAACTTGTTACATCATTAGTATGCCTAGTGGCGGGTTAGTTACAATTCAATGATCAAACCAAAGTGTAACAAGTACTTTTAGTTGATGGAAATCGACCGCCAACACCCTTCCGGGTTGCTTCTAGGCTTAATGGTCGGGCACCGAGGCATTGATGCTAATCCTATCAAGGTAGACGCTATACGCAACATGGCCAAGCCATCTTGCAAGAAGGATGTCATGAAGCTCACCGGCATGATGGCAGCTCTAGGTCGTTTCATCAGCAAGCTCGGCGAAAAAGGTCTACCTTTCATCAAGCTATTGAAGAATGCAAATAAATTCGTGTGGGACAACAAAGCTCAACAAGCCTTTGAAAAGCTTAAGGAGTCTCTCACCTCACCGCCAATCATGACGCCTCCCAAGACAAAGGAAACACTCCTTCTCTACATCTCGGCGACCACCAATGTGGTCCGCACTGTTCTCGTTGCAAAATGAGAAGAAGAAGGGTAGGCCTATCCTATCCAACGACTTGTGTAATACGTAAGCGAGGTCCTGGCTGACGCTAAAATACAGTATACACAGCTTCAGAAGTTGCTCTATGCGCTTTTGATCACATCGCAGAAGCTCTGGCACTACTTTCAAGCTCATTCCCTCAAGGTGCCTTTGTCCTTCCCGCTAGGGGAGATTCTTCACAACCGTGACGCCAATGGCTGCATCGTCAAGTGGTCCGTCGAACTTGGCGAGTTCGACCTCGAGTTCTTCCCCAGGCAGGCAATCAAGTCTCAGATCCTCGCTAACTTTGTGTCAGAGTGGACTGAAATTCAGATGCTACCGTCTACGGAGCGACCTGAGCACTGGACCATGTACTTCGATGGTACACTCAACCTCGAGGGTGCTGGAGCAGGCGTATTGCTCCTCTCTCCTAAGGAAGACCAGCTCAAATACTTGCTTCAAATCCACTACAAAGCCTCCAACAATGAAACGGAGTACGAAGCTCTCATCCATGGGCTCTGTATCGCGGTGTCCCTGGGCATCAAGCGGCTGCTTGCTTACGGCGATTTCAAGGTCGTCATCGAGCAAGTCAACAAAAACTAGGATTGTGTAAAAGACACAATAGATGCTTACCGTGTTGAGGTTCGAAAACTCAAAGGCCACTTCGAGGAGGTCGAATTTCACCACGTTCCTCACGACAATAATGTTGCCACCAATGTTCTCTCCAAATTGGGCTCTAAACGAGCACTAGTCCCGGCCGGTGTGTTCGTTCAAGACCTGCGCAAGCCGTCCATCAAGACGCTAGACCCAGATAACCCGGCTCTAGATCAACCAGACCCAGCGCTGCACCTCCCCGTGACGTGTTAATGGCCGAAGCAGAAGATGACTAGCATCAGTGATTAATAGATTACCTGGTCCACCAGTTGGTTCCAGATGATAAGTCAGAATGTGAGAAGGCCACACGACGTAGTGCTAACTATGTCGTCATTGGAGAAGAGCTATACTGCAAAGCAGCTTCTACTGGTGTGCTGATGAAGTGCATTTCGTGATCAGAGGGTATTCAACTCCTTGCTGAGATCCATGGTGGCGAATGTGGCTGTCACGCAGCCTCTGCCAATCTGGTCGGCAAGGTGTATCGATCTGGCTTTTATTAGCCCACGACCATGAGCAATGCGAAAGACCTCGTCAAGAGGTGCAAAGGATGTCAATCCTTCGCCAAACAGCAACACCTGCCTGCTCAGGTCCTGTGCACAATTCCCCCGTCTTGGCCCTTTGCCATGTGGGGTTTGTACTCTATAGGTCTGTTTGAAACCACTCCTGGCAGCTACAAACACATCATCATCGCTGTGGACAAATTCACCAAATGGATTGAGGTTCGACCTGTTGCCAAGGTCACCTTGGATGAGGCAGCCAAATTCATCAAGGAAATCACGCATCGCTTCGGTGTGCCCAATAGAATCATCACCGACCACAGATCAGCCTTCACTGGCTCTACGTTTTGGGACTTTTGTCAGGATAGCATGATTGATGTCCACTACTCGTCGGTTGCCCACCCTCGGTGCAATGGTTAGGTCGAGCATGCCAATGGCATGGTTCTACAAGCCTTGAAAGATCTCATATTTGACGATGCCTCCAACTATGCCACCCGTTGGCTAGCAGAACTTCCACATGTGATCTGGGGTCTCCAGACTCAGGTCAGCTCCGTTACGGGCTTTTCGCCCTTCTTCTTGGTCTACGGTTCGGAGGCCATCCTCCCCACCGATGTTGTCTTTGGTGCACCTCGCATCCAACACTACGACGAAGGAGAAGCAGAGCAGACTCGTCGAGTCGACCTCGACAGCCTTGAAGAAAATAGAGTGGCGGCCGTAATGCGGCAGGCACGCCACGATCAGCAGCTACGTCGCTATCATGATCGCAACATCAAGGAGTGCTCCTTCAACATCGACGACCTGGTCCTGCAAAGGATTCAGAAGACTGACGGGATGCACAAGCTTTCCGCCCCATGGGAGGGCCCCTTCATCGTCATCTAAGTCATCAGCCCATCAACATATCATCTCCAGTGAGCGACGAGCAAGGAGTTCCAAACCCTTGGAACGTGGAGCACCTACGATGATTCTATCCGTAGAATATGTATATTACTAAGATATGCATCCTTTACTTTCATCAAATTTTAGTTGAATAAAGATTAGTTGTTTGGAAATCTTGCTCCCGACCTATAATTTTGCTGTCTGAAGGACCGGATTGGCGACCAGAGAGGGGTGAGTGAATGGGAGCCGATAAAAAATACTTCCCAAGAAGAACCTCGGCCTATACCCCGATTTCACTTCCGAGCAATCCCACACACACCTTGCCAAGACCACCTAGCCATTGGAGGTGCTACTGATACTAGGAGCAAGTATCTCCACCCAAACAAACGACCAAAACACCGCAGCGGAAAACTGGGCTGCCTGCTACCTGCATTGCACCGGTCAGACCGGCAGACTGCACCGGTTTGACCGATGGCAACGGTCAGGCCGGTGGACTGCACTGGTCAGGCCGGTGTGCACAGCAACGCGCACAGAAACATTCCAGAGAGCCTCAACGAGATCTCTAGGCCCTGGAACAAAAACCACCTCAAACCAAGAAACCACCAGCAACAAGGAACTACTCCAACCAAGCCAAGAAGGAGAAACTCACCAAGAACTAACCCTGGGAAACCACCAGCGAGACCCCACTGAACCACACATTCCCCTGAGCAAAAGACCCACAAGGACTTGCACCGGTCAGACTGGTCAGAGGCACCGGTCAGGCCTAGGCAGCTTGGGAAGAACATCACCCGCGGGTCAACCCCTTGATTCCCTTAGCCCGATCTCCCTATTCGCTCCACAGATTCAAGAGAAACTTTGGGGAAGGTAGGAACACCTCATGGATGATCTCAAGCTCGAAGCATATGCCCCAAATCTCTCTAGAATAGGAGGAATCACAAATCTTGTGCTCTAACCCCAAGAACACAAGGATCTCCGAAAACCCCAATAACTAAGGCCTTTCCACGGATTTGGAGGGGACAAATCACCAAGAAAATAGGCACAACATCCTCATGAGTGAATCCACCAACAAATCCCGTGGGAAAACACCCCAAAATCCCACCACGAAAATCCAAAGAAAGGGCTCAGAAAATCATCAAAAAGGAAAAATGGGAGGAACAACTAGAGCACTTGAGGAACCATGCCGAAGCCTCTATACATACCATGAAAGGTTCATACAAGGTCTAGCAAGCCGCCTGATCATCCATCCCTCTCTCTAGATGCAACATGAAGCTCTCAAGCTAGCCTAGGAAAAACTAGGAAAAAGAAAAGAGCAAATGGTCTAGGGTTCCAAGAGTTGGTTGCCATCTCCCTCACAAGTGAGTATATATGGAGGGCGTCGAATGACCAAACTACCCCTACTTACTTAACTTAAGATACACGCCCACCAAGGCCACTTTGGGAACTTTGGTGGATATCTCCATCGGACGGACGCCCGTTGGCCGCAATCTGCTTCAACTCCATGCAAGCCTCACGATCGCGCCGCGTGTCCTCCGCTTCGAAGCTTCCGGACGCCCACGGGACCTACCGTCAGACCGGTCCTCTCACCTGTCAGACCGGTCCACACCGGTCAGGCCGGTCCAGGCCACCAGTCAGACCGGTCTAGTGTAGACCCGCCGTGCTCCGAACTCCGGCTTTGGCTTTGTGGCTCAACCAAGTAACCCAGTGATTTTGTGGCCAAACCACTGCAAACCCCGCGTGCAAGCTTTAGTTGTCAGCTGCTACCTTGCACCGGCTGCATCCCTCTCGGCATCGTCTTGCTCTTCTTGCCAATGTATGGCCCGCACTTGATCCTGTCAGCCACCGGGTCACTCAATCGAAGCCTACTTGTCTCTCCGCTCCTCGGAGGTCACACAGACATAGACCTTTCGCACTTGATCTTCACCCGCACCACGCGAATCAAGCCGCAACCTGCACCTGCAATACTAGGCCAAGAGTCAGTCCACACAACGTTGTCAATCACTCATCACTTAGGAGCGACCATCCACCGGTCCTCGGGCCACACAAGTCCTCAATCTCCCCCTTGATGAGTGCATTGACAACACCCACACATAGTAACCATCATAGGAAGGAAAAGAAAAATAAATAAACACAAACCCAATCAAGTGATCCAAAACCAAACAAAACAAACCCTGATCACTTGAAGCCAAAGTCTCGGTCCCCTAAGGCAAGGGAAACGGCTCAACACAACCGAGACAAAATCCAAAGCTTACAAAGAGCAAACCTCCAAAGCAAGAAACTCAGGCGACACAAGGAGCTCCCCCTGAACACATGTAGGCTCCCCCTGAGCAAATGCACACTCCCCCTGAACACATGCATGCAATGTGTGCCATGCAAAACTGAGCTGCTTAGCTTTGGCCATCACCGGTCGGACCGGTACCCTCCACCGGTGAGGCTGGTGGGCAACAATCTCCAACACGATCTACCCCACCGGTCAGACCGATGACACACACCGGTCAGGGTGGTGCACAACAGAGCCCAGAAAATGCTCGAAACCGCCTGAAAACTTTCTAAATGCATCGAGAACCACTTTTCCTTCACAAAATTCTCCCCCTTGTTGAAAATGCATGAATCATGGCATTTCTACGAAAATTTCAACCTAGAGCTTCTCAAATAGAAAATGAGTACCACAAAATGCTACAAGTGAGCAAATGAGCAAGGAAGACATTCCAAAGATTCGTATGAGCATTGCCATCAAGATAGTAAAGCTATATGAGCATATGAGCAAGCCATGATCAAAATACACAATTTTGTGAAAATTTTCCCTCTCATGAGCTAGAGACCAAGACATGAGCAAAGTCTACCAAAGTAAATTTAAATCACACAAACTTCATGCGAGGTCACATATCCTCAACCCAAGATCATTACGAACACCCATAAGCATCTCATGTCATGTTAAAGCCACCGAGCCATGTGTCTACTTCTTAAAATGAGACTTCTCATGGTAGACAACATACAACGGTTTAGCACCCATATTACTGCAATTTTAAAGCATTTATGACATGGAACAATTGAGAGCACAACTTCAAGCAAAGGATTTCATACCAATTTGATTTTTCTCATTTAAGCATAAAATGGTACATGAAGTGCCTTTGCGGCAAAAAGAAGCTTATGCTCCCCCACAAGGTAACATGGGCTAAACATTCATAATGACAAATGGGTCTTTGACCACAAGTGAAAAGCACATGATATCCAACCATGAATTAAGCATGACATAAACCACCAAAGCACACTAAGATCCTACAAAGCCTTAAACTCACAAGAGAGAGCCTATCTAGCATTTTTCAAAAAATTAGCCACGTCATCATGCAAATATAGCAAAACTATCAAGAGCATAGCTATCCATCATCAAGTCATATCAAACATGCTCACAAGCTCACAACTAGCATATCATAGCAATCAATGTATATAGGAGAAGCTCATCCTACCATATGATACAAATGCAAAACACCCTAAGACACAAAGATGACTATACATCATGATACAAATGCAATGCCATGCAACAAAGTACATATGATACATATGCTATAAAGGAGCTCCCACCACCAACTCAAGAAAGCAAACACACACCGAGCTCCCCCCGCAAGCGGGTGAAAGTGGCTTGGTCAAGTGGTTTGGTAAAGATATCGGCTAGTTGGTTTTGGGTGGGCACATGGATCAAAGCAATCTTTCCCTTCTCCACATTGTCTCTTAGGAAGTGGTACCTCACCTCTATATGCTTGGTTTGGAGTGGAGAACTGGGTTCTTGGCTACACTTATGACACTTGTGCTATCACAAAAGATTGGAACATGGGAACACACCTCGCCAAAGTCGCTCATAGTGTAGGAAATCCATCGGAGCTGGGAACAACATACTCGGCCTCTGTAGTAGACTGGGCTACACTGGACTGCTTGCGGGATGACCAAGAAACCAAAGAAAACCCAAGAAACTGACACCCACCAGAAGTAGACTTACGATCCAAACGACACCTAGCGAAGTCAGCATCCGCAAACCCGTGAAGGTTGAGTGTCGAGGCCGCAAAATACCAAAGACCAAACTCAGGGATGTAGTTCAAGTACGTGAAAATCCTCTTGATGGCATGCCGATGTGAAGTCCTCGGTGAAGCCTGAAAACGAGCGCACAGACACACACTGAACTGTATGTCCGGCCTCGTCACCGTCAAGTAGAGGAGGCAGCCGATCATGCTCCTGTACTCCTTCTGGTTCACGGGCTCGCCATCTACATCCGCATCTAAAGCTGTAGTCGTACTCATCGGCGTAGCCATCAGCTTCGAGTCATCTATCTTGAATTTCTTCACTATGTCCTTGGTGTACTTGGCTTGATGCAAAAACATCTCGTCCTTGCCCTACTTGATCTGAAGCACGAGAAAGAACTGCAACTCACCCATCATGGACATCTCAAATTCCCTGCTCATGTCATCTGCAAACCTGGCAACCAAAGTGTCAGAAGAGCCACCAAAGATTATATCATCCACGTGCACCTGCACAATAAGAATGTCAATGCCCTGCCTGAGGAGAAAGAGAGTTTGATCCACCTTCGCCATCTTAAACCCCTTACTAAACAAGAACCCTCTCAACCTGCCATACCACGCCCTGGGAGCTTGTTTTGGGCCATATAGTGCTTTTCTAAGTTTGTATACCTGATGGGGAAATCTCTCACTCTCAAACCCGGGGGTTGCCTCACATACACTTCTTCCTCTAAAAACCCAATTAGGAAGGCACTCTTCACATCCATTTGGTACAACTTGAACCTTTTTGAGGACCAGGTGTGTCCGAGGACCAGTGGAGGGTCGCTCCTTAGTGGTGAGTGATTGACAACGTTGTGTGGACTGATGCTTGGCTAAGTGTGCAGCTACAGGTTGCGGCTTGACTCGTGTCGGTGCAGGTGAAGAACAAGCGCAAAAGGCCTTAGCCGTGGTGGCCTCCGGGTGATGGAGTGGCAAGTAGGCTTGATTCGATGGACCCGGTGGCCGATGGGGTCAAGTGCGAGTCGTGCGGTGCAAGACTGGCGGGCTGAAGTCGTGAACATGGGCCGGTGCAAGGAAGCGGATGAAACCCAAAGCTTGCACGTGGGGTTTGGTGGTTTGCCCACAAAACCATCAAGTGGATGGTTTCTTGGTTTGGGCCGCAAAACCAAGCCCGGAGGCCCGAGGAGACGGAGACGTGATCCGGGAGCTTCGGGAAGCTTCGAGGCGGGGGCACGTGGTGCGATCGCGGGGCTTGCGTCGATGCTAAGCAAGGCCGCGGTGGAAGCGTGTCCGCCCGATGAAGACTTGACCAAAATGCCCCTGAGGGGTTGTATCTTCATTTCAAGCAATAGGGGTAGCGTGGTCATTTACCTCCCTCTGATGGACTTCGTATAAATAGCGGAGAGGTGGATGGCATCTCTCTCTCTTGGACTCTAGGGCTTTCTCCCCAGGTAGATTTCTCTGAATTGCTTCTTTTCCCTCTGGATTCCTTAGGCTAGACTCTTGTACAGAATCTGACCTCTGGATGTATGGAAGCTTTCGGTGTCCCTGTGATCTTCTAGTCCTCTGTGATTTTCGTGTCATTTTTGGGACTATTTTTGGGGAGTTTGGTTCTTTGCTCGATTCGGGGATTTGAGGGAGTTTCCTCACGGATTTCTTTGAGGGGATCATGGGTGGATGCCTTGCGCATGTTTGTGTATGATCTTGACCCCTCAAACTCCGTGTAGAGCCTTCGATTCGTGAGTTTTTGGCCGGAGTTCGTGTCCTTGGTGGAGTTCGTGTGATCCGCGATTCCCGGCGATGTGGTGGCTTAGAGGACGAGATTTTTGGGGCATAGCCTCCTCTTGTGTTGCTTATCATCTCCCCCAAATCTTGTCTCAAGAGCTTTTGGCGTTTGGGAGATCCGGTGATGGATTGGGAGAGTTGACTTCACGAGCTCGAACTCGAGCAGCTCTGTCCGGGACTGGCAGACAGTCCGCGAGGAGCCCGCGGACAGTCCGCGCGATCTGTGTTCTTCGCGTGTTCTTCGTGTTCTTGCGCGTCTTCGTTTCGATCCGTTTTGGCCCTAGGGTTTCGTTGCAAGTTGTTTGCGGACAGTTCGCATGTAGCTCCCGGACGGTCCGCATGGTGAAGAGTTTTTCTGGGGTTTTTGTCTGGTGTTTCCAGCGGGTTGACGGACAGTCCGCCGAGGCCTCACGAACGGTCCGCGACACTGGCGGACAGTCCACGTGACCTCCACGGACGGTCCGAATTTCGGCTTGCAGCTCTGGTGGTTCTGTTGTTCATTTCGGACAGTCCGGACTGTACCCGCGGACAGTCCGCCGTACACTAGCGGACAGTCGCCAGTACCAGCCGGACGGTCCGCACTGGTCGTTTCCAGAATTGACCAAGTGCTTTGATTCTTGTCCGGTGCTTCCGCTCTTTGCTCCTAGGCTTCTTGGTTGATCTTCTAGGCTTGTGTGTGCGTTGTTTGGAGCTTCCTTTGTGTGCACAAGCGTTTGGAGTGGCAATCGGGGTATAGGCCTAGTTCGACCTAAGGGAAGAATTTTTATCGGCTCCCATTCACTCCCTCCCCCTCTCTGGTCGCCCTATTCGGTCCTTCAATTGGTATCAGAGCGGGTTACGGATCTTCTTGATTCTAACCAGTCTAAGATCCAAAGATGGGCGATTACGGCAAGGGGTTAGGTCCTCCGCACTTTGATGGCAAGAACTACCCGATGTGGGAGAGGCGCATGGGCGCGTTTTTGCATGGGAAGGGAACTCTGATTTGGGAGGTCACTCAGAATCCTCATTATGTCATCCCAGATAGTTTTCTGCTTCTAGGATCGCGGGACATGTTTGAGGCCAACAGCAAGGTCGTGGATTACTTGTTCCGTGCTCTCTGTACCTCGGAGTTTGATCGAGTGTACAGAGAGGATGTGGCCGGAAAGATTTGGCTCAAATTGAAGAATGCTCATGTTGGCAATGCCCAAGTGCAAGCCCGTATGTTTACCACTTACCGGAGAGAGTACGAGAACTTCACTCATCTCCCCGGTGAGTCGACCGATGCTATGTTTTAGCGCTTCACCTGCATAGTCAACAACATGAGGGCCAATGTGACAGTGCTCCCATACACGGATCATGATCAAGCTATCAAGCTTTTGCATGCCCTGGATAGGTCTGTGTGGGAAGCCAAGATCGAGGCCATGGAGGAGTCAAGCACGTATGACACGCTGTCGCTAGATGAGCTGTTCTCCAAGCTCAGGTCTTCAGAGGTTGATCATGGCTTGAGAGCCAAGAGCGAGAGCCCCACTGATCATCATAGTTTGGCTCTCGTCTCAGGATCGAGGACTAACGCTAACTCTTTTGGTTTTTCTTTGTCTTGTCTTGTGTCCTTGCCAGATGAGGACTTTGAGGTGCTGAGCGAGGATGATCTCGCCTTGTTGAGCAAGAGGTTTGGGTGGATGTACGAGAACCGCAAGAATGCAAGGCGGAGCTCGGGGATGTGCTATCGGTGCGGGAAGCACGGGCACTTCATCGCCGAATGCCCTGAAGCCATGGAGATCAGGAACGACTACAAGGGCAAGCCCAAGCACGACTACAACAAGCACAGCTCCTGGGATGACTACAAGGACAAGCACAAGGACAAGAGCGAGAGAAGGCACAAGAAGAGTGGTGGCCACAAGAAGAAGACCGCTCGAGCAATGGTGGCAAGAGCGAGTGACATCGACTCGACATCAAACGATGCTTCTTCCGATTCAAGCAGCGAGGAAGAGCAAGAAAGGCGCAAGGATAAGCGGCACACGGGCAAGAACTTCACCGGCCTGAGCTTCGTCGCGCAAGGAGGCTTTGGCGGCATGGCGCACTCCAAGATGGGTGGGAAGCACAGCTCGGATTTGAACTCCGACTCCGATGAAGAGGTACGACAAGATCCCAACTTCTTGCTAGAGGAGAATACTAGGCTGAATGAGTTGCTTGACAACCATGATGATGTGCTTAGAAAGACCAACAAGGAGAAGAGGCAATTTAGGTCTTTGTTGGGTGATGCTAAGGACAAGGTAGCTGAACTTGAATCCTTGCTTGTGGATGCTCGAAGTGAGATAGCTACTTTGAAATCTGCTCCTGTGGTGTCTGATGAGATTGATTGTGGTGACTGCTCAGCTTTTCTTGCTGATTTGACTGCTCTCAAGGAGAAGCATGCCTCTACTTTGGAGGAACTAGATGTGGTTAGGATTGAGTGTGATGAATTGAAGTCTAGGCCAGCTTTGTTAGGAGCTTGTACTTCATGTCCTATCTTGCATGCTAGGCTAGATGAATCTCACACTAGGATTGTTTCTCTTGAGGCGGCATTGAAAGCTCCTCTTCCTACATCATGTTCAACCTGTGAAATGCATGCTTTGAAAAACATGGAACTTGCACACCATGTTGATCGTCTGCAGGATGAAAATGATGAGCTTAGGAAATTGATGAGTTGGTTGTCTGGGCATGAGCCACAATTAAGTTTGATGTTGGCTCAGTTCAAGCGGTTTGATGGTCAGGCGTTGGGGGCTGAGAAGAGTGGTGAGATGAGGGAGAAGAGAAAACTGGAGAGATCCCTACTCAACTACACACCACACCCATGAACAAATATGCACCCAAGCCAAACCACTTGAGAAACAAGCTTGATACAACTCCAGACCCACTAGTGTTCCCACAGAAAACAGAGAATTACCAGAAACCCATCAAGTTTGTGAGCAACCTGGGTAATGTCTTTGAGGGGAAGTCAGGAGAGAAAGGTGTTGAGAAGCCCACAGAAAAGTCACCGCCTAAGCCAGTGCCAATCCGCTTCCATTGTGAGTATTGTGGGAGGGATGGGCATAAGGATGAGTTCTGTTTCCGGAGGAAGAGGGATGAGCGGTTTGCTAAGGAGATGGCAAACAAGGACAGGTACCACCTTTCTCGTGGTGTGTCTGAGCGTCGTAGAGGGCCTCTACCTAGGGGTGAGGTGTATGTGGTACAGTTCCCACTCGTGGAGGTGGTGGTGTGTTCCCTCAGAGAGACAGGCGTGTTGGGTTTGGGTGTGGTGAGTTGGCTCGACGTGCACCTTCTCGTGACCGTTACGAGTTTGTGAGGCACGATCGGAGCTTTGGGTCTCAGATGGACTACGGGCCACATTTTCCCCATCGTGGTGTGCGTACTCCTCCAGTGAGACGTGACAGGTCCTTTGGTGGTAGGCGTGAGAGGGCTCCGCCTAGAGGTTTTCGGAGGATGGATTTTGCTAACCCTTCTTTTGAGCAAATGGCTCAGCACTGGTTTGACTCTTTTGGTACTAACCCCAATGTTGAGTCACTTGCTCATTCTCGTCCTCGTTTTTGATTGTAGGTCGGAGGCTTGGAGGACTTTTGGTTGATCGACTCCGGTTGCTCAAGACACATGACCGAAGATCATGGGTGGTTCTCCAGCCTCACCCCGGTGAGTACGAGGGAGTACATCACTTTCGGGGATAATGGGAGAGGACGAGTGCTTGCTGAAGGTATGGTGAAGGTGAGTAGCAAGGTCACCTTAAGAAGTGTGGCCCTGGTCAAGTCACTTGGTTTTAACCTGTTGTCAGTATCTCAATTACTTGACGAAGGTTTTGAGGTTCGTTTTAAGTCGAGTGCTTCTCGTGTGCTTGATTCTCGAGGCGATCTTGTATGTCCGATCGTCCCCGAGGGTCAAATCTTTCGGGCCGACTTTTCCCAGTCTGTTGGTCCTCCTTGATGCTTTGTTGCTGGCGTTTCGGCCGAGCTTTGGAATGGCATAGGAGGTTGGAACACTTGAGCTTTGAGTTGCTTTCCCGTTTGAGTGGTCTTGATCTTGTCCGAGGATTGCCTAAGTTGAAATTCGAGAAGGATTTGGTTTGTGCTTCTTGTCGGCATGGAAAGATGGTTGCCACTTCTCATGCCCCTCTGACTTCAGTCATGACCGAGCGACCTTGTGAGCTGTTGCACATGGATTTGGTTGGGCCAGCTCGTGTTCGCTCTGCTGGTGGGAAGTGGTATGTTCTTGTGGTTGTTGATGATTTTTCAAGGTACTCTTTGTTTTTCTTTTTGGAGGATAAGAGTGAGACATTTGGCTTTGTTCGAGACCTGATCTTGAGGTTGAAGAATGAGAGACATGGTGATGCCATTCGAGCTATACGCAGTGACAATGGCACGGAGTTTAAGAACTCTCATTTCGATGCCTTTTGCAGTGATCTTGGTCTTGATCATCAGTACTCTTCTCCATACGTCGCTTGCCAAAATGGCGTAGTAGAGAGGAAGAACCGGACCCTTTGTGAGATGGCCAGGACGATGCTCGATGAGCATAGGACTCCTAGGCGTTTCTGGGCCGAGGCGGTTAATACCGCTTGCTATGTCTCAAATCGCATCTTCCTTCGTGCCTTTAAGAAGAAGACCTCTTATGAGCTGATGCATGGCCGACAACCCAAGGTGAGTCACTTTAGAGCTTTTGGTTGCAAGTGTTTCATTCTGAAGAAGGGCAAGTTGGATAAGTTTGATTCTCGATGTTCGGATGGGATTTTCCTTGGTTATGCGATTCATTTTAGAGCATATCGTGTGCTCAATCTTGACACTATCCGAACCATGGAGACTTCCGAGGTTACCTTCGACGAGACACAGCCATGTAGCTCTTCTGCTTTTCAGTGTGCAGGTGACGAGGAGATTGGAGCGAGGATCTTCGTGGATGAGAAGGACGGAGATGGAGACGACGACGATGGTGGTGATGATGCTCTAGCGGCTGATCGTGTACGTGCTACTTCCACTACTACGACGACGATCGAGGACGGACCATCCTCTACACCCACTACGACTGAGGCTGTTCAAGTGGAGGCTGCTGCTGAGGGGGAGGTTGTGTCCTAGCGTGAGGCTCCCCGGTGAGTACAAGTTGATCACCCACCGATGACCATCATTGGTGACCTGCATGAACACACTACACGGTCGAGGTCAAGGAATACTTCTCATTTCGCTCACTCTACTTTTGTCGCCTCTTTCGAGCCCAAAGATATTCGACACGCTTTGTCTGATGAGAATTGGGTGAATTCCATGCATGAGGAGTTGGAAAACTTTGAGAGAAACCAAGTCTGGGTGTTAGTCGATCCACCGCCAAATTGCCGTCCCATAGGTACCAAGTGGGTGTGGAAGAACAAAGAGGGTGAGAATGGGATGGTTGTGAGAAACAAGTCGAGGTTGGTGGCGGAGGGTTTCAACCAGAAGGAGGGGATAGACTATGAGGAGACATTTGCTCCTGTGGCCCGTTTGGAGGCAATTAGGATCCTTCTAGCCTTTACCGTGGCTAAAGGGTTCAAGTTGTACCAAATGGATGTCAAGAGTGCTTTCTTGAATGGGGTGATAGAGGAAGAAGTGTATGTGAGGCAACCCCCAGGGTTTGAGAGTGAAAAATACCCACACCGTGTATACAAACTCCAGAGAGCGCTCTATGGGTTGAAACAGGCACCTAGAGCTTGGTATGGCAGGCTGAGAGGGTTTTTGCTTAGTAAGGGGTTTGTGATGGGCACAGTTGATAAGACCCTGTTCCTCCTTAAGCATGGGAATGACCTTTTGATTGTTCAGATATACGTGGATGACATAATCTTTGGTGGCTCTTCTCATGATCTTGTTGCCAGATTTGCAGATGACATGAGCAGGGAATTTGAGATGTCCATGATGGGCGAGCTGCAGTTTTTCTTGGGTCTCCAGATCAAGCAGTGCAAGGACGGGACCTTTGTACATCAGGCGAAGTACACTAGGGACATGGTGAAGAAGTTTGGCATGAACGACTCCAAGCCGCTGACTACACCAATGAGTACGACTGTGGCTTTGGATGTAGACGAGGACGGCGAACCTGTGAACTAGAAGGAGTACCGGAGCATGATCGGCTCCTTCCTCTACTTGACAGCTACGAGGCCGGACATACAGTTCAGCGTGTGTCTATGCGCTCATTTTCAGGCTTCACCGAGAACTTCACATCAGCAGGCCGTCAAGCGGATCTTCAGGTACTTGAACTACACTCCTGAGTTTGGTCTTTGGTACTCTGCCTCCTCGACACTCAGGCTTCATGGTTTTTCTGATGCGGATTTCGCTGGGTGTCGATTGGATCGCAAGTCCGCTTCTGGGTGTTGTCAGTTCCTTGGTTCTTCTTTGGTCTCTTGGTCATCTCGCAAGCAATCGAGTGTAGCCCAGTCCACCACCGAGGCTGAGTATGTAGCTGCTGCTAGCTATTGTTCCCAGCTGCTTTGGACGACCTATACCATGAGTCACTTTGGTGAGGAGTGCTCCCAGGTTCCACTTTTCTGTGACAGCACCAGTGCCATAAGCATAGCCAAAAATCCTGTCCTCCACTCCAAAACGAAACACATAGAAGTGAGGTACCACTTCCCGAGAGACAATGTGGAAAAGGGAAACATATCTTTGTCCTATGTTCCTACCAAAGACCAGCTAGCTGACATTTTCACCAAACCACTTGACCAAGCCACTTTCACTCGCTTGCGGGATGAGCTTGGGGTGTGTTTTCCTTTCTAGCTTGGGTCTTGGAGCTTCTCATGTATATTTGTGCCATTTGTCCATTTTGTTGCATTTCTTTCATGCATTTTACTTTCTGTACAAAACCTGGTAGGATAGCCATCTTTGGATCACTTGAGCTAGGATTGAGCTTCTCTTATATACATTGATCACTGATGTGCTATGGATGAGATATGTGCATGATTGGTAGCTTGTGGATGTGAATGTTATGCTGATGTTGGTTTTGCCATGTATGTATGATGAGATAGCATTTTGTTTGTGAAAATGATAAAATTGCCTCTCTCATGAGCAGATGCTTGTCTTTGCTCAATTTGTGCTTAAATACTTATATCATGCTCAGTTTGTGCTTGAGGATCATATTCTCTTTGCTTGGGGTCAAAGACCCTTCGTCATTGTAAATGTTTAGCCCTTTTGCTTGCTTGGGGAGGAGCATAAGCTTCTTTTTGCCGCAAAGGTACTTCATGTACCATGTTTAATCTTGAAAATGAATTTGGTGTATGAATTATCTTATGCTTGAAAAATGAGCTCCTAATCATGTTTTGATATTCATATCTTGGGTGATAAACCGTAGCATGTTGTCTACCATGAGAAGTCTCATTTTAAGAAGTAGACACATGGCTCGGTGGCTTTAACATGACTTGAGTAGCTTGTGGGCATTTATATTGATCTTGTGATGAGAATTTGTGATCTTGCATAAACTTTGAATGATCTAGTGCCTTTATATTCAAATTGGTATGGATAGGATCTTGCTCATGAGATGCATGTTTCTTTGTGAAAATTGCTTAAAATTGTTTTTAGCCATGTCACATGCTTATATGTCTCTACCTTCTTGATGGCAATGTGCTAGATACACCATGTCTACCTTGACTGCTCTATGTCTCATTTGTAGCATTTTGTTGTGCTCTTTGTATATTGGAGAAGCTTGGTAGATTGTATATATGCTTTGACATGCATTTTTCATGAAAACAAGGGGAAGAGTTTCATATACCTTGATTCTTGCATTGTCAACAAGGGGGAGAGTTTTGGGGAGAGTTATGCACATTTGGGGAGATTTTTTCATGCATTGAAAGTTTTTGTGGAAAATTGGTATGCTTTTGTGAGATGTTGCATGTGAGGAGAAAAATTGAGAAGAGGAGGTTGCATTTGCTCAGGGGGAGCTTGCATTTGCGCAAGGGGAGCTCCTTTGGTTTGCCTGAGTTTTGTGCTTTGTGGTGTGCTCCTTGTGAGCTTTGTTTTGTCTCCGCTGTGTCGAGCCGTTGCCCTTGTCTTAGGGGGCCAAGACTTGGATTAGCGAGTGATCTTATTTCCGCTTGTTCTTTGGCTTTGGATCACTTGCTTTGGAGGTTTGTGTTCGTGGTTGTTTTCTTTTCTTTTTCTCTATCTTGGTTACTATGGGTGTTGTCAATGCACTCATGAGATTGATCAAGACCAAAGTTATGGTGAGTGATTGACAACGTTATGTGGTCTGATGCTTGGCTAAGTGTGCAGGTATAGGTTGCGGCTTGACTCGTGTCGGTGCAGGTGAAGAACAAGCGCGAAAGGCCTTAGTCGTGGCGGCCTCCGGGTGATGGAATGGCAAGTAGGCTTGATTCGATGGACCCGGTGGCCAATGGGGTCAAGTGCGAGCCGTGCGGTGCAAGACTGGCGGGCTGAAGTCGTGAACATGGGCCGGTGCAAGGTAGCGGATGAAACCCGAAGCTTGCACGCGGGGTTTGGTTGTTTGCCCACAAAACCATCAGGTGGACGGTTTCTTGGTTTGGGCCGCAAAACCAAGCCCGGAGGCCCGAGGCGACAGAGACGTGATCCGGGAGCTTCGGGAAGCTTCAAGGCGGGGGGCACGTGGTGTGATCACGGGGCTTGCGTCGATGCTAAGCAAAGCCGCGGTGGAAGCGTGTCCGCCCGATGAAGACTTGACCAAAATACCCCTGAGGGGTTGTATCTTCATTTCAAGCAGTAGGGGTAGCGTGGTCATTTACCTCCCTCCGATGGACTTCGTATAAATAGCGGAGAGGTGGATGACATCTCTCTCTTGGACTCTAGGGCTTTCTCCCCCGGTAGATTTCTCTGAACTGCTTCTTTTCCCTCTGTATTCCTTAGGCTAGACTCTTGTATAGAATCTGACCTCTGGATGTATGGAAGCTTTCGGCGTCCCGGTGATCTTCTAGTCCTCTGTGATTTTCGTGTCATTTTTTGGACTATTTTTGGGGAGTTTCGTTCTTCGCTTGATTCAGGGATTTGAGGGAGTTTCCTCACGGATTTCTTTGAGGGGATCATGGGTGGATGCCTTGCGCATGTTTGTGTATGATCTTGACCCCTCAAACTCCGTGTAGAGCCTTCGATTCGTGAGTTTTTGGCCGGAGTTCGTGTTCTTGGTAGAGTTCGTGTGATCCGCGATTCCCGGCGATGTGGTGGCTTAGAGGATGAGATTTTTGGGGCATAGCCTCCTCTTGTGTTGCTTATCATCTCCCCCAAATCTTGTCTCAAGAGCTTTTGGCGTTTCGGAGATCCGGTGATGGATTGGGAGAGTTGACTTCACGAGCTCGAGCCCGAGCAGCTCTGTCCGGGACTGGCGGATAGTCCGCGAGGAGCTCGCGGACAGTCCGCGCGACCTGTGTTCTTCGCATGTTTTTTGTGTTCTTGCGTGTCTTCGTTTCGATCCGTTTCGGCCCTAGGGTTTCGTTGCAAGTTGTTTGCGGACAGTCCGCGTGTAGCTCCCGGACGGTCCGCGTGGTGAAGAGTTTGTCTGGGGTTTTTGTCTGGGGTTTCCAGCAGGTTGACGGACAGTCCGCCGAGGCCTCACGGACGGTCCACGACACTGGCGGACAGTCCGCGTGACCTCCACGGACGGTCCGAATTTCGGCTTGCAGCTCTGGTGGTTCTGTTGTTCATTTCGGACAATCCGGACTGTACCCGCGGACAGTCCGCCAGTACCAGCCGGACGGTCCGCCAGTACCAGCCGGACGGTCCGCCAGTACCAGCCGGACGGTCCGCACTGGTCGTTTCCAGAATTGACCAAGTGCTTTGATTCTTGTCCGGTGCTTCCGCTCTTTGCTCCTAGGCTTGTTGGTTGATCTTCTAGGCTTGTGTGTGTGCCATGTTTGGAGCTTCCTTTGTGTGCGCGAGCATTTGGAGTGGCAATCGGGGTATAGGCCGAGTTCGACCTAAGGGAAGAATTTTTATCGGCTTCCATTCACGCCCCCCCCCCTCTCTGGTCGCCCTATTCGGTCCTTCACTTTTAGCAACTGAGAATGCTAGAAGGATCCTAATTTCCTCCAAACGGGCCACTGGAGAAAATGTCTCCTCATAGTCTATCCCCTATTTCTGGCTAAACCCCTGAGCAACCAACCTCGCTTTGTTTCTCACTATCTCCCCATTTTCTCCCTCTTTGTTCTTCCACACCCATTTTGTACCGATAGGTATGCAATTTGGTGGAGGCTGAACCAACTCCCACACCTGATTCCTCTCAAAATTCTCAAGCTTCTCATGCATAGCGTTCACCCAATCTGGATCAGAAAGTGCGTGTCCAATATCTTTGGGCTCAAAAGAAGCGACAAATGCAGATTGGGCGAAATGAGAGTGCCTCTGTGACCTGAACCGTGAAGTACGTTCATGAATTTCACCTATGATCGAATAAGGTGGGTGATCCACATCTACACACCAGGGAGCCTCACATCTGGAGACCACCTCCCCCTCAGCAGCAACATCCACTCGAACAGCCTATGTCATCGTCGGTGTAGGGGATGGACCATCCTCGATCGTCGTCATAGTCCTGGAAGTAGTAGGTACACAGCCAGCTGCGGGAGCACCACCACCATCATCTTCTTCAGCATCTTCCAAGACCTCCTCCTCAAAGATCTCCTCGCCAAACTCCTCATCACCTGCACAATCAAAGGCCAAAGAGCTACGTGGCTATGTCTCGTTGAAGGTAACCTCGCAAGTCTCCATGATTTGGTTAGGTTCCAAATTGAGCACACGATATGCTCGAGAATGAGTAGCATAACCAAAGAAAATACCATCAAGAGACCTTGCCTCAAACTTATCCAACTTTCTGCCTTTCTTAAGAATGAAACACTTGCAACAAAAGACATGAAAGTGACTCACCTTGGGTACTTGCCCATGCATCAGCTCATAGCAGGTTTTCTTCTTGAAATCTCAGAGGAGGATACTGTTCGACACATACCACGCGATATTCACTGCCTCGGCCCAATACCTCCTAGGAGTCCTGTACTCATCGAGCATCGTCCTAGCCATCTCACACAGGGTCCTGAAGGACCGAATAGGCGACCAGAGAGGGGGGGAGTGAATGGGAGCCAATAAAATTTCTTCCCGAAGGATGAAATTGGCCTAAACCCCAATTGCCACTCCGATCACTCGCACACACCAAAGAAGCTCTAGACTAGGCACACACAAGCCTACAAGTCCTAGAGATAAGCCTTGAGTCAAAGCGCGGAAGCACAAGACAAGAATCAAAGCGCTTGGCCTATTTTGGAAAAGCCAGCGCGGACTATCCGGTTTGTACGGGCGGACCATCTGCTAGTCACAGGCGGACTGTACGGACCGTCCGAAAACTGCAACAGAACCACCAGACACGCACCGAGAAAATTGGACTATCCGGCTGAGCCACGCGGACCGTCCGCCAGTGTCGCGGACTGTCCGTGAAGGCCACACGGACCGTCCATCAAACTCGCGGGAAACCCCAGACAAACGCAGACCAACCCCAGACAAAAACTGAGCCATGCGGACCATCTTTGAAGCACTCGCGGACTGTCCGCAAACTGCCTGCAACAAAACCCTCGAGGCGAAACGTATCGAAACACGAACGCACACGAACACGCAACGAACTCCGACGAACAGGAGCCACGCGGACTGTCCGCGCGTACCAGGCGGACTGTCCGCCTAACACGAACAGAACCAAAACCTGCTCGAGCTCGGGAGTCAACTCCACATTTCCATCACTGGATCTCCCAAATGGCTAGAGCTCTTGAGACAAGATTTGGGGGAGAGGACAAGGGTCACAAGAGGAAGCTATGCCCCAAAAATCTTGGCCTCTAACTCACAAAAACACCGGGAATCGCAGATCACACGAACCACCAACAAGAACTCGGGCTTCGACCAAAAACTCACAAATCGAAGGGTCAAGATCACACACAAAGATGCGCAAGGCGTCCACCCATGACCCCCTCAAAGAAATCCGAGAGAAAACACCCTCAAATCCACGAATCGAGCGAAGAACGAAACTCCCCAAAAATAGCCCCGAAAATGACACAAAATTCACAAAGAACTAGGAGACCACCACAACGCCGAATGCTTCCATACATCCAGAGGTCAAAGTCTATACAAGAATCTAGCCTAAGGAAAGCAGAGGAAAAGAAGCAGTCCAGAGTGATCTAGCAGGGGAGGAAACCCTAGAGTCCAAGAGAGAGAGATGCCATCCACCTCTCCGCTATTTATACGAGGTCCACCGGAGGAGGCAAATGACCACGCTACCCCAACAACTTAAATAGAATATACACACCCTTAGGGGCAATATGGTCAAGTCTTCATCGAGCGGACACGCTTCCACCGCGGACTTGCTTAGCCCCAACGCAAGCCCCACGATCACGCCACGTGCCCCCCGCGTCGAAGTTTCCCGACACTCTCAGATCACCGTCTCCGTCGCATCGGGCCTCCGACTTGGTTTTGCGGCCCAAACCAAGAAACCGTCCACCGATGGTTTTGTGGGCAAACCACCAAACCTCGCGTGCAAGCTTCGGGCTCGATCCGCTACCTTGCACCGGCCCATGTTCATGACTTCAACTTGCAAGTCTTGCACCGCACGGCTCGCACTTGACCCCATCGGCCACCGGGTCCATCGAACCAAGCCTACTTGCCTCTCCATCACCCGAAGGCCGCCACGGCTAAGACCTTTCGCGCTTGTTCTTCACCTGCACCAACAAGAGTCAAACCGCAACCTGTACCTGCACACTTAGCCAAGCATCAGTCCACACAACGTTGTCAATCACTCATCACTAAGGAGCGACCCTCCACTAGTCCTCGGACACACCTGGTCCTCAATCTCCCCCTTGTTGAGTGCATTGACAACACCCATAGTAATCATCATAGAGAAAAAGAAAAGATAACAACCACGAACACAAACCTCCTGCAAGTGATCCAAAGCCAAAGAACAAGCGAAAACAAGATCACTCGTCAGACCAAGTCTCGGCCCTCTAAGGCAAGGGAAACGGCTCAACACAGCCGAGACAAAACAAAGCTCGCAAAGAACACACCACAAAGCACAAAACTTAGGCAAACCAAAGGAGCTCCCCCTGCACATATGCAAACTCCCCCTGAGCAAATGCAACCTCTTTTCTCAATTTTTTCTCCTCACATGTCAGAAATGCATACCAATTCTCCCCAAATTCTCCCAATGCATACAACTTCTCCCCTTTCATACATATTCTCCCCCTTGTTGACAATGCATGAATCAAGGTATATGAAACTCTTCCCCTTGTTTGCATGAAAAATGCATGTCAAAGCATATATACAATCTACCAAGCTTCTCAAATATACAGAGAGCACAACAAAATGCTACAAATGAGACATAGAGCAAGCAAAGTAGACATGATGTAGTTAGCGCATTGCCATCAAGAAAGTAGAGATATATAAGCATGTGACATGGCCAAAAGCAATTTTAAGCAATTTTCACAAAGAAACATTCATCTCATGAGCAAAGCCCTATCCATGACAAATTGTGCAAAAAGAACTAGATCATACAAAGTTTATACAAGATCAGAAATTATCATCACAAGGTCATGGCAAATGCCCATAATCTACTAAATGTCATGTCAAAGCCACCCAGCCATGTGTCTACTTCTTAAAATGAGACTTCTCATGGTAGACAACATGCAACGGTTTAGCACCCAAGATATGTATATCAAAAACATAAAGACATGATTAAGAGCTCATTTTTCAAGCATAAGGCAACTCATACACCAATTTCATTTTCAAATTTAAACATGGTACATGAAATGCCTTTGCGGCAAAAAGAAGCTTATCCTCCTCCACAAGTGAACAAATGGGCTAAACATTTACAATGACAAATGGGTCTTTGACCCCAAGCAAAGAGATCATGATACTCAAGCACAAACAAAGCATCATATAGGCATTTGAGCACAAATTGAGGATAGACAAGTATCTACTCATGAGTGAAGCATTTTTATCATTTTCAACAAAAGGAAGCTATCTCATCATGAACATATGACAATACCATCAAGAGCATAACATTGACATCACCATTCCCAAAGCATACACATATCTCACATATAGCACATCATAGTGATCAAAGTATATAAGAGAAGCTCATTTTGCCACAAATGATCCAAGGATGGCTATCCTACCAGGTTTTGTACATAAAGTAAAATGCATGCGTGGAATGCAACAAAATGATACATATATCACATATATACATGAGAAGCTCCAAAACCCAGCTAGAAAGGAAAGCACACTCCAAGTTCACCTCGCAAGCGTGTGAAGGTAACTTGGTCAAGTGGTTTAGTGAATATGTCGGCTAGCTGATCTTGGGTAGGTACATAGGACAAAGATATGGTCCCTTTCTCAACATTGTCCCTCAGAAGTGGTATCTCACTTCTATGTGTTTCGTTTTGGAGTGAAGGACTGGGTTTTTGGCTACACTTATGGCACTGGTGCTTCACAAAAGAGTGGAACCTGGGAGAACCCCTCACCAAAATCGCTCATAGTGTAGGTCATCCATATGAGCTGGGAACAACAACTAGCAGCAGCTACATACTCAGCCTCTGTAGTGGACTGGGCTACACTGGATTGCTAGCGAGACGACCAAGAGACCAAAGAAGAACCAAGAAACTGGCAACACCCAGAGGTAGACTTACGATCCAATCGACACCCAGCAAAATCAGCATCGCAACAAGATCATGAGAAGAGCAACCAAAGATTATGTCATCCACGTATATCTAAACAATCAAAAGGTCATTTTCATGCTTAAGGAGAAACAGGGTCTTATCAACTGTGCCCATCACAAACCCCTTGCTCAGCAAAAAGCCTCTCAACCTACCATACCAATAGGCCTGGGCGTTTGGGTTACCCGATTATTTCGGGTCGGGTAATTCATAATTCGGGTAATGAAAACTGCTACCCGATATTAACCTCAAAAAAACACTACCCGAAATTTCGAGTACCCGATAATTCAGGTTCGGGTTCGGGTATACCCAATCTACCCAAATTTACAAAAAATGACAAACTACACAAAATGTTAGTATAATTTTAACATAAAAAGTCACTAGTAATTTGTGTTGAATTTCAACAACAAGTTGAGAAGAAGAATATATTATAGTCACTTGTTCAAACCAAGAGAATTATATTATAATAAAGTGACAATTTTAAGTGTTCAACTAACAATACGTGATAAATACAAAGACAAAGGCAAATTTCGGGTAGTTCGGGTACCGAAGTGTATTACCCGAATTACCCAAACTAATTTCGAGTAATCACAATCACTATCCGAACTTCAGATCGGGTACCTCGAGTTCGGGTAATTTGGGTTCGGGTTCGGGTAATTTAGGTTCGGGTAATGGGTACCGGTTATTTTGCCCAGGCCTACATACCAAGCCCTCGGTGCCTGTTTCAACCCATAGAGCGCTCTCTGCAGTTTGTATACACGGTGTGGGTATTTCTCGCTCTCAAACCCCAGGGGTTGCCTCACATACACTTCTTCCTCTATCACCCCATTCAGGAAAGCACTCTTCACGTCCATTTGGTACAACTTGAACCCTTTAGCTGTTGGCGTTTCTTAACGTCACCACTGGGCGCCGTGGCAGCGTGAGTGTGTAAGAAACTCCCGGGTACACTGACGAGTGCGAACGAATCCGCAAGCGCACGGATACTCCGTTGTAGCACTTCTCCCTAGGAGAATGAGTATTCATGTCGGGTTTCATTCCCTAAGGACGGTGTGTAACCAGAGAGGGTCTATCCAATTTCCAAGGACACCAGCTTTTGCTAGGATAGGTCAGGATACAAGAAGCACTTCCTTAAGGGACTTAGCTCTCAAGATGTATTCTGTCAGGTCTTAGTCATCCCCGCAGGGCGACAACACTCCAACGTGCTGGCAAGCGAGCCCAACTCGGTACGCGACGTAGAGGGTTGACAAAGGGTCCAACAGGCTGTCACCACTGCGGCCTACCTCTACGCTATGATCGTACGTGGTCTTCGCAGGAAAATCAGGGCCCAAACACCACGTCTGTACCCCAGATAAAATACTATAGTGCAGTTACGTCTGTCGTCCTGCTAACTACACTATTTGAGCTACGGAGCAGAAAGGAAGCTATGGATGCGGATAAACGAGATACAGCGGACTTACTTAGCTAAACTGGATCAGAGCATGCAAACAAGTAAATGAACTACTGCTCTGGCTCTAAAGGATCGAAGCCTTGTGTCATGAAGAACACAAGCCTCTAACTTTTGAACGAGCCACGAACACAAGAACAAATCAATCATGCATGATGTCCACTATAGTCTAAATAAGAAATGCTGAAATACTCACTTTGGTCTAAATGAAGAACAAGCATCCACGAGGACATCAACTCACTCCTCACCCCTGCTCTACCTCTCAACTAATTCTAGTCTAGATCTCTCCTCATCACCATTCTACCACAAAGAGGTGAGAATCACCTCTCATGGGCAGAATTAGAGAGAGGGAGAGAGAGCTACACAAGAGAGGGAGAGAGAGCTACACAAGAGAGAAGTGAGAATCACCTCTCACGATGCACAAATTTGCAGGAGTTGATGGTCATAAAAATGGCAAATATCGACTATCAACAACACGCCCACACTTGACCTTTGCTAGTCCCGAGTGAAGGGGAAACAAAGCCAAGTGGGTCATGAATACCAAGGAGTAAGACAGACATAAGAGATATTCCAAGTCATACCTTACTCTTGTGAACCTCTATGTAGTGGCTATCATGTTCCCTTGGGTGATTGAAGAGTAGAACAGTTGTGAATCAAGTCACTTATGCACCTGATGATAAACACCTTGGGGGTTTTGCAAGTTTATCATAAACAAAACTCTTGGTGGCTTCCTCATTTGATTCTCTCAGATCGCTCAATGTGTATATGTCCTCACTAATGCATTTGCATTTCTTCATCCTACTTCTAATGATGGCTATATGTGGAGCTCAGGGTAGGATAAAGAGAGAGCATACTTGCATCACATATTTTGTAAAGTCAAAGACTGGATCCATAGAGAAAAACAAATCATACTATCAGATCAAGATGTGCACCGGTATGGCTATGGTGTGTATGGTAAGGTGGATACTAGGCCCGAAATGGGTGCTAGATATTACCATACATATATGTGGTGGGAACTGTGGGTTGATGGTAAGGTGGACACTAGCCCCGGAATGGACACTAGTTATTACCATCTATGATATGGAACTCCTTTTTGCATGATATCATCTCTCTCCTATTCCTTCTTTATTTTTGGACATGGGCTATTCTTTCTCTCTTTTTTTTTCATCATGCCTTGAGCATGTATCTTTCTTTCTTTTTTTTCTTCATAGCCCATGTCTCTTTTTTGAAGGACACTTCTGGAGAGAAATGTCACACCACATATGGAGCTTTATTTTTATGAAATGGATAAATGATACAATGCTAAGTTCCAGTGTAGAAGCATAGCAAGGGGAAATAGGTGGGGTGCACATAAATCTTGATCATGAAAGTAATGAGAAGAATTCTCGCAAGGGTCACAGAATTTGACAAAGCTCAAAGCAATAACAAGCAGCATATGAAACGAAGGTTTTTACCTACAAAGATCATATGGCTCTAATGGGACGGAGGCATATCAAACAGGAGCCTTTCCAAGAGGTTTTGAATTTTCAAAAATAAATTCCCCAAAAGAGTTAGTCATCAAATCAACAGATCATATCATCCAGCCATATCATACTCATCAATTACTTAGGTGAACATGCTTGTCCTTAAGAAGGTTATGGTTCACATGCATCAGGTAGATAACAAGAAATAAAACATATGTAAGTCTACTCAGGTACAGGCGAGCTGGGTGATCTTTAGCATCATCATTCGAGTTTTAGTATGGAGATAGACATATATAGCTTATAAAACTCAAGAATGATAGAGAGTGAGTTGTCGAGATGCAAACCGGTGCTATGCATGGGAGATGAACCGTTAGAGGCTCTCCACGGGAGTGAACTCGTGCGGGTCCTGTTCAGGTTCGTGGTAGGTGATCGATCGGCTAGCGCGGAGTGCTCACAGTGGGTACGTCCGGAATCGTCGTGCCTGCATTGGGAGAGTCGTGGCTCTTCCCCCACACTGTCTCGAACCTAGATGTCCTCTAAATCACAGAGACCAAAGTAATGACACAAAGGGTGGCTAAACCGGGTTACGTGATCGGTGAGCCACTTTATTCAAATTCAAATGTTTCAAACGAAATGATTAGGCGCTTACACACATGCAAAAGAAATAAATGAAATAAAGGGAAACAAGGGAAATCAACCTAGACCTAGACTAGCGCCTAATGACTAAAGCTGGGGCTAATCCCCACTACTCGGCATCATAGAGGGCTGCATGCCCCGTAGCCAAGAACAGCCGCCTCATCTTCGCACAAAGGCCACGGCGAAGATCGCGCACGTCATCTCTCAGCTCGGCCAGGTCCAACTTCTGCTCTGAGTAAGCAGCCCTGAGCTTCTCATTGCTAGCCTCCAGTTCCTTCATTAGCGGGGTCAACTTGGCCACTGAGGAGAGCTTAGGGAGTTGCTTGGTTGCCCGAGTCCTCTCCCTGGATCTCCTAGTGTAGGGCGGTGGTGGCAACCCATCGTCCAGGCCAAAGTCTTCCTCCTCTTCTGGCAGAACTGGAGTTGGGCGTGCTATAGGGGCCTTCTCCTTGGGTAGTGTCGGCTTTATAGTCACCAGCGGCTGCGGTGAAGGAGCAGACTACGTTGAGCTCGTCTGCCCTCCAGCTAGCGATGATCCAGGTGTGCTAGGTGGAGTGAGCGGTAACCCCCTGGGGCGAAGCTGAGCCGTGGTCGGCCTGCCGTAGGGGCTGGCCACCCGTCTCATGTGCATCTTCCCCGGTGAGGCGGAGCGCCTTGAGGGCTGTGTCCCTGGAATCCTCCCGCCCGGTGGGATGGTGGCAAGCGGAGGAACATCCAGGACACCGGCCACCATTGCGAGGTCCACAGCGGGGGCGGCAACGACGGAGGGGTTGCCTCCTGCCCCTGGACCGGTGGACGAGGTGGAGCCGTCGAAAGGGACAACACTCCTTCCGGCCATGGATGCTGCGATGAGCTGAGGATGTTGAGGTGGAGGAGATGGATTTCGCGATGCGAAAACTCATCAGGCAGCAAAGAGAAGGTTTCTGGAGGAGAATGGGACGCACACGCGAAGGAAGAAGGGGAGAGGCGGCACCAGGGTTTCGACCGAACCAGGGTTCGGCCGGCCCCAGGTGGGCCCCTCTGGTCCTCCCCTTTCTCGTGTGGGCTCCAGCAAGTCTCAGGATCGCCGGCCCAAGTGGATTCCCCGAGATGGAAAGATGGGCTTAGGATTAAGGCTAGGATAAGGTTGAGGTTGAAAATTCATCATCCACTATATACCAACCTTGGCCAAATCGTGATATAACCATAGAGAAACTGGGGGAAATCACCTTGGCGACATACTCGGCTTGTCAAAAGTGTAGGCACCTCTGACAGTAATCACGAAGTGTTCGGGTCGCCACAATGGTGCTGCCTTCCTGTGGACCTTTTGCCTACTTCTCTTTATCTTGGCAATTTCTTTCTCCTGCATGACCGTGGTCCACAAGATACCCGGTGGATAATTCTTCCTGGGGAAACAAGATGAGTCCCAAGAGTACTCAGGATGCGGGTGTCTTGTGATCTCCTGTCTCAACTTATGACCATCTCCTTGCAGACATTGTTGATATGATGATAAGCTCTGATCTGCAAGGGTAGTGCATATACGAACTCGAGCCCAAGAAGGTATATCAAGGCTGAGGGCAAGCATGATCATCCCAGAGGGGCCGAGGCATTCCCTGAGGTGGTCATGGGACTCGAGGACTATAGCACTGGGGTCGCAGAACTCAGAGACGAAAAGATCGAGCACTGAGGTTAGTGCTTCACCAATGGGTACCGATCTCCGAGTGAACTCAAGCTCAGAAAGACACTCGACCTTCAAAGAGGATGAAGCATGGACTTCCAGAGGCCGGTGTACGATCAGGAACCAGAGTTCGGACGAAGAGCAAGATTTACTCGCTCTTACCTTAGGCAGAGGGTTCGATGTCCTCATCAGGGTGATGAAAACATTCCGAAGTCTGTCCTAAGCATCCAACGGGGGGTTATGGATAAACTAGAAGGTGCACCTCCCATTGGGCATCGATCAAGTCAGGCATAAGATACGAAGTGCAAGCTTCTCCTGATTGATCAGCATCGATCGTTGTGCTCGAGATGAAAAGTGAATGCACTCCATTCGATCGGTAAATGATCGTGCTCCTTCGGTCTGATGGATGAATCCAATGGATTATAAAGCAGAGACTGATTTCTCGGTTTATACGAAACTTCAGTGCGAAGCACTTCAGCTCAAACCTCGACGTAGAAACACGATAGGCCTCTGATACCCTCCTTAGGAGACAGTAGTGAGGATCGAACAAGTCATCCTGGCCGGGACTGGTCGTTCTTTCCGAACTATTCTCTCCATTCTCCCACGAGACAAAGTCTCGGGGAGAAGGTCTAAGAAGATGCATGAGAGGGGAACCCAAGGGTAGATCTCGCGCCACGAAATCCTTCCCTTAGACTCCTGCTATTCAGGAATGACAACTTCAGCCAGAGTTCAGAAAGAATGGATATGAAACCTCGGACTTGGCTGATGATTGATCTAGGCGGCTCAACATTTCCTCCGGTGGGTGCCTCTTTGGCCGGGATGCAAGGGGAGCTGAAATCTCGGAGATTATCCACGATCTCTTTTCCCTTGACAGCATCTGGGTGCACAAAGGATCCTCCGGAGAGAGCATTAAGCCTCATGGCATCATCCTTCTGCAATCCAAACCAGAAATACTGAAGCAACATCCAATCGGGAATGTAAAGGACTGGGCAATCTTCCACCGCGGAGGCGAAACGATGCCATGTCATTACTAGTGATTCCTCCTCACATTGCTTGAAACAGAGAATCTTTGCCCTTAACGAGATGACACGTTGTATTGGGAAGAAGTGGGAGCAAAAAGCTGCTCTCAACCTTTCCCAAGTGAGGTAGTCTCTACCAAAACAACGGTGCTAATCCCATGCTTCCCCGGAGAGGGATAGCGGGAAACACTATTTTTTCCGAGCATTCCGTGATTCTCCGGTTTTACCCTGAGTTTCAATCAGACGCTCGTAGTCTCTCACATGATCAAAGGGGTTCTCATGACTCAACCCCGAGTAGGATAGGTCCTGAATTAGCTTCATGAGAGAGGGGCGAATCCATAAGCCAGATGTATGAGTAGGTCTTGACGAACATGGCTCTAAGGGTTCACTCCTCGGAGGCGGAAGGTGTTTACAAGGATAACCTTCCATGGGTAGCGGGGGTAGAGGTAGAAGTAAAGAAAACAAAAGGGATATCTCAAAAAGGGTAACGGGGGTGAAGGTAGAGGAAAAAGGAAAAAGATAAATATGAGGATAGACGGGCTCGAAGGTTAACAACAGCCATCCCCGGCAACGGCGCCAGAAATGCTTGTTGGCGTTTCTTAACATCACCACTTGGCGCCGTGGCAGCGTGAGTGTGTAAGAAACTCCCGGGTACACTGACGAGTGCGAACGACTCCGCAAGCACACGGATACACCGTTGTAGCACTTCTCCCTAGGAGAATGAGTATTCCCGTCGGGTTTCGTTCCCTAAGGACGGTGTGTAACCAGAGAGGGTCTATCCAAGGACACTAGGTTTCGCTGGGATAGGTCGGGATACAAGAAGCACTTCCTTAAGGGACTTAGCTCTCAAGATGTATTCTGTCAGGTCTCAGTCATCCCCGCGGGGCGACAACACTCCAAGGTGCTGGCAAGCAAGCCCAACTTGGTACGCGACGTAGAGAGTTGACAAAGGGTCCAACAGGCTGTCACCACTGCGGCCTACATCTACGCTACGATCGTACGTGGTCTTCGCAGGAAAATCAGGGCCCAGACACCACACTTGTACCCCAGATAAAATACTATAGTGCGGTTACGTCTGTCGACCCACTAACTACACTATAGCAACCGTATAGATACAGTCCCACGAACAAGGGAAAGATCGGAATCAGATCTAGTCATTGAGCTACGGAGCAGAAAGGAAGCTATGATGCAGATAAACGAGATACAACGGACTTACTTAGCTAAACAGGATCAGAGCATGCAAACAAGTAAATGAACTACTGCTCTGGCTCTAAAGGATCGAAGCCTTGTGTCATGAAGAACACAAGCCTCTAACTTATGAACGAGCCACGAACACAAGATCAAATCAATCATGCATGATGTCCACTATAGTCTAAATTAGAAATGCTGAAATACTCACTTTGGTCTAAATGAAGAACAAGCATCCACGAGGACATCAAGTCACTGCTCACCCCTACTCTACCTCTCAACTAATCATAGTCTAGATCTCTCCTCATCACCATTCTACCACAAAGAGGTGAGAATCACCTCTCATGGGAAGAATTAGAGAGATGGAGAGAGAGCTACACAAGAGAGAAGTGAAACTTGAGAGCTTGGTGGTGTGTGTGAAATGGAGCCCCTCCCCTCCTATTTATAGACAAGGAGGAGGCTTGCTCCGGGGCTCAAAGTGCCCCTAAACACTCAGGAATGCAGCCAAGGACCAATAGGGAGCAAACACCTGGAGGGCCAGGATCAACCGACCCTAGGTCGGTTTGGCCGATCCTAGGGTCGGCCGAAACCCCTGGCCGGCCTTCTGGCTTGTGTTTCGTCTGGCTCGCTTCCATGTGGGCCCTAAGCCTCTCCTCCGTGCATGGCACGTTTCCTGGCGGTTTAGTTGGCAAAGTGGGCCCATGGATCCATGTGATGCTGACGTGGCAGCGTATGATTCGTTGAGAGTCCCTCACATGGATTGATGACATCATGGATCCAGGAGAATCCATGTGGCAGCCCTTGATTGGCCAGCATTTGAGTACCTTGGGTTGAAGTGGAGTGAAAGTGCATTGATTCCTCCCATTTCTTAAGCTAAATACCTACATTCGAATAGACATCGACACTGGTGGAAAGTATGAGTTTAAGCACCTATTCTAGTGTGGATGTGCAATTCATGCTCAAATCTGCAGGAGTTGGCGGTCATAAAAATGGCAAATATCGACCGTCAACATTAGCCACAGCAAAGGCTAGAAGGATCCTAATTGCCTCTAAACGGGCCACACGAGCAACTGTCTCCCATTGTCTATACCCTCTTTCTGGTTGAACCCCTGAGCCACCAACCTCGACTTGTTTCTCACAACCATCCCATTCTCACCCTCTTTGTTTTTCCACACCCACTTGGTACCTATGGGACGGCAATTTGGAGGTGGATCAACTAACACCCAAACTTGGTTTCTCTCAAAGTTCTCCAACTCCTCATGCATGGAATTCACCCAATTCTCATCAGACAAAGTGTGTCGAATATCTTTGGGCTCAAACGTGGCAACAAATGCAGAGTGAGCAAAATGGAAGTGTTCCTTGACCTCAACCGTGTAGTGCGTTCAAGAAGGTCACCTATGATTGTCATAGGTGGGTGGTCCACCTGTACACGCCGGGGAGCCTCTCGTCTGGACACAATCTCCCCCTCAGCAGCAGCCTCCACTTGAACAGCCTCAGTCGTAGTGGGTGTAGGGGATGGACCATCCTCGATGGTCGTCGTCGTAGTGGAAGTAGTGTGTACACGATCCGCCACTGGAGCATCACCACCATCATCGTCGTCATCTCCATCTCCGTCCTTCTCATCCTCAAAGATCCTCGCTCCAATCTCCTCATCACCTGCACACTCAAAGGCAGAAGAGCTACATGGCCATGTCTCATCGAAGGTTACCTCGCAAGTCTCCATGATTCGGTTAGTGTCAAGGTTGAGCACCCGATATGCTCTAGAGTGAATCGCATAACCAAGGAAAATACCATCCGAACATCTAGACTCAAACTTATCCAACTTGCCCTTCTTCAGAATGAAACATTTGCAACCAAAAGCTCTAAAGTGACTCACCTTGGGTTGTCGCCCATGCATCAGCTCATAAGAGGTCTTCTTCTTGAAAGCACGAAGGGAGATGCGATTTGAGACATAGCAAGCGGTACTGACCGCCTCGGCCCAGAAACGCCCAGGAGTCCTGTGCTAATCGAGCATCGTCCTGGCCATCTCACAAAGGGTCCGGCTCCTCCTCTGCACTACGCCATTCTGGCAAGCGACGTATGGAGAAGAATACTCATGATCAAGACCAAGATCACTGCAAAAGGCATCAAAATGAGAGTTCTTGAATTCCATGCCATTGTCACTACGTATAGCTCGAATGGCATCACCATGTCACTCATTCTTCAACCTCAAGATCAAGTCCCGAACAAAACCAAATGTCTCACTCTTATCCTCCAAAAAGAAAACCCAAGAGTACCTCGAAAAATCATCAACCACACACCCGCAGAGTGAACACGAGCTGGCCCAACCAAATCCATGTGCAACAGCTCACAAGGTCGCTCGATCATGATCGCAGTCAGAGGGGCATGACAAGCAGCAACCATCTTCCCATGCCGACAAGAACCACAAACCAAATCCTTCTCGAATTTCAACTTAGGTAATCCTCGGACAAGGTCAAGACCACTCAAGCGGGAAAGCAACTCAAAGCTCAAGTGTCCTAACCTCCTATGCCATTTCCAAAGCTCGGCCGAAACGCCAGCAACAAAGCATCGAGGAGGACCAATAGACTGGTAAAAATCGGCAAGAAAGATTTGACCCTCGGGAACGATCCTACAGACAAGATCGCCTCGAGAATCAAGCACATGAGAAGCGCCCAACTTAAAACGAACCTCAGAACCTTCGTCAAGCAACTGGGATACTGACAACAGGTTAAAACCAAGTGACTTGATCAAAGCCACACTCTTCAGGGTCACCTTGCTACTCACCTTCACCATACCTTCAGCAAGCACTCGTCCTCTCCCATTGTCCACGAAAGTGATGTACTCCCTCGTACTCACCGAGGTGAGGCTGGAGAACCACCCACGATCTCCGGTCATGTGTCGTGAGCAACCGGAGTCGATCAACCAAAAGTCCTCCAAGCCTCCCACCTGCAATGAAAAACGAGGACGAGAATGAGCAAGTGACTCAACACTGGGGTTAGTACCAAAAGAGTCAAACCAGTGTCGAGCCATTTGCTCAAAAGAATTGTTAGCAAAATCCATCATATCAAAACCTCTTGGCAGAGCCCTCTCACGCCTACCACCGAAGAACCTGTCACGTCTCACTGGAGGAGTACGGTCACCACGAGGGGGAAAACGTGGCCCGTAGTCCATCTGAGACCCAAAGCTCTGATCGTGGCTCCCAAATTCGTAATGGTCACGAGAAGGAGCACGTCTAGCCAACTCACCACGCCCAAACCCAAGACGTCTATCTCTCTGAGGAAAACCACCTCCACCTCCACGAGTGGGAACTGTACGCACAAACACTTCACCCCTTGGTAGAGGCCCTCTACGAGGCTCAAGCACACCATGAGGAAGGTGGTACCTGTCCTTGTTTGCCATCTCCCTAGCAAACCTCTCGTCTCTCTTCCTTCTGAAACAGAACTCATCCTTATGCCCATCCCTCCCACAATACTCACAATGGAAGCGGATCGACTGTGGCTTAGGCTGTGGATTTTCTGTGGGCTTCTCAACAACTTTCTCACCTGACTTCCCCTCAAAGACATTACCCAGGTTGCTCACAAACTTGATGGGTTTCTGGTAATTCTCTGTTTTCTGGGGGAACACTGGTGGGTCTGGAGTTGTATCAAGCTTGTTTCTCAAGTGGTTTGGCTTGGGTGCATATTTGTTCATGGGTGTGGTGTGTGGTTGAGTAGGGATCTCTCCAGTTTTCTCTTCTCCCTCACCACTCTTCTCACCACTCTTGCCAGCCCCCAACGCCTGACCATCAAACCTGTAAAATTGAGCCAACATCAAACTCAATTGTGGCTCATGCCCAGATAACCACCCCATCATGTTTCTCAACTCATCATTCTCATCCTGCAAACGGTCAACGTAGTGTGCAAGTTCCATGTTTTTCAAAGCATGCATTTCACAGGTAGAGCATGATGTAGGAAGAGGGGCTTTTAATGCCGCCTCAAGAGAAACTATCTTGGTGTGAGATTCATCTAGCCTAGCATGCAACACAGGAAAAGAGGTGCAAGCACCTAACAAAGCAGGTCTAGATTTCAATTCATCACACTCAACCCTAAGCACATCTAGTTCCTCTAGATTTGAGGCATGCTTCTCCTTGAGAGCAGTCAAGTCAGCCAGAAAAACATTGCAATCACTACAATCAACCTCATCAGAAACAACAGGAGCAGCTTTCAAAGAACCTATCTCATTTCTAGCATCAACAAGCAAGGACTCAAGCACAACTATCTTGTCCTTAGCATCACCCAACAAAGACCTAAATTCCCTCTTCTCCTTGTTGGTCTTCCTAAGCACATCATCACGGTTATCAAGCAACTCATTGAGCCTAGCATTCTCCTCTAGCAAGAAGTTGGGATCATGTCGTACCTCTTCTTTGGAGTCGGATTCGAGTCCGAGCTGTTCATCCCACCCTTCTTGGAGTGTGCCATGCCGCAAAAGCCTACTTGTGCGATGAAGCTGAGGCCAGTGAAGTTCTCGCCTGTGTGCCTCTTGTCCTTGCGCCGATCTTGCTCTTCATCGCTGCTCGAGTCGGAAGGAGCATCGCTTGATGTGGAGTCGATGTCGCTTGCTCCGGCAACCATCACTCGAGCCGTCATCTTCTTGTACCCACTGCTCTTCTTCGGCCTTCTCTCGCCCTTGTCCTTGCGCTTGTCCTTGTAGTCGTTCCGGGAGCGGTGCTTGTTGTAGTCGTGCTTGGGCTTACCCTTGTAGTTGTTCTTGATCTCCATGGCTTCAGGGCATTCGGTGATGAAGTGCCCGTGCTTCCCGTACTGATAGCACATCCCCGAGCTCCGCCTTGCATTCTTGCGGTTCTCGTACATCGGCCCAAACCTCTTGCTCAACAAGGCGAGATCATCCTCGCTCAACACCTCAAAGTCCTCATCTGGCAAGGACACGAGACAAGACAAAGAAAAACCAACAGAGTTAGCATTAGTCCTCGATCCTGAGACAAGAGCCAAACTATGAGGATCAGTGGGGCTCTCGCTCTTGGCTCTCAAGCCACGATCAACCTCCGAAGACCTAAGCTTGCAAAATAGCTCATCAAGCGATAGCGTATCATACACGCTCGACTCCTCAATGACCTCGACCTTGGCACTCCACACAGACCTATCTAGGGCATGCAAAAGCTTGATAGCTTGATCATGATCCGTGTATGGGAGCACTGTCACATAGCATCGGTCGACTCACCAGGGAGATGAGTGAAGTTCTTGTACTCTCTCCGGTAAGTGGAAAACAAACGGGCTTGCACCTGGGCATTGCCAACATGAGCATTTCTAAGCTTAAGCCAAATCTTTTCAGTCACATTCTCTCCGTACACTCGCTCAAACTGCGAGGCACAGAGAGCACGGAACAAGTAATCAACGGCCTTACTATGGGCCTCACACACGTCCCGCCATCCTAGAAGCAGAAAATTGTCTGGAATGACATAATGAGGATTTTGAGTCACATCCCAGATCAGAGTCCCCTTCCCACACAAAAACGCGCCCATGCGCCTCTCCCACATCGGGTAATTCTTGCCATCGAAGTGCGGAGGACCCGACCCCTTTCCATAGTCACCCATCTTTGGATTTTAGACTGGTTAGAATCACAAAGATCTGTAACGGGCTCTGATACCAATTGAATGACCGAATAGGTGACCAGAGAGGGGGGGATTGAATGGGAGCCAATAAAAATTCTTCCCGAAGGATGAACTTGGCCTAAACCCCGATTGCCACTCCCATCACTCGCACACACCAAAGAAGCTCTAGACTAGGCATGCACAAGCCTACAAGTCCTAGAGACAAGCCTTGAGTCAAAGCGCGGAAGCACAAGACAAGAATCAAAGCACTTGGTCAATTATGGAAAAGCCAATGCAGACTGTCCGGTTTGTACGGGCGGACCGTCCGCTAGTCACCGGCGGACTGTCCGGACCGTCCGTGCGGACTGTCCGAAAACTGGAACAGAACCACCACAGACGCACCGAGAAAATTGGACTGTCCGGCTGAGCCATGCGGACCGTTCGCCAGTGTCGCGGACTGTCCGTGAAAGCCATGCGGACCGTCCGTCAAACTCGCGGGAAACCCCAGACAAACGCAGACGAACCCCAGACAAAAACTGAGCCACACAGACCGTCCGTGAAGCACTCGCGGACTGTCCGCAAACTGCCTGCAACAAAACCATAGAGGCGAAACGGATCGAAACACGAACACGCACAAACACGCAATGAACTCCGACGAACAGGAGCCACGCAGACTGTCCGTGTGTACCAGGCGGACTGTCCGCCATGCACGAACAGAACCAAAAGTTGCTCGAGCTCGGGAGTCAACTCCACCTTTCCTTCACCGGATCTCCCAAACGCCTAGAGCTCTTGAGACAAGATTTGGGGGAGAGGATAAGCGTCACAAGAGGAAGCTATGCCCCAAAAATCTTGGCCTCTAACTCACTAAAACACCAGGAATCGCGGATCACACGAACGACCAACAAGAACTCGGGCTCCGACCAAAAACTCACGAATCGAAGGTGTTTCCCGGCGTTTGAGGGGTCAAGATCACACACAAAGATGCGCAAGGCATCCACCCATGATCCCCTCAAAGAAATCCGAGAGAAAACACCCTCAAATCCACGAATCGAGCGAAGAACGAAACTCCCCAAAAATAGCCCCGAAAATGACACGAAAATCACAAAGAGCTAGGAGACCACCGCAACACCAAATGCTTCCATACATCCAGAGGTCAGAGTCTATACAAGAATCTAGCCTAAGGAAAGCAGAGGAAAAGAAGTAGTCCAGAGCGATCTACCGGGGGAGGAAACCCTATAGTCCAAGAGCGAGAGATGTCATCCACCTCTCCGCTATTTATACGAGGTCCACCGGAGGACGCAAATGACTACGCTACCGCTACAACTTAAATAGAAGATACACACCCCTCAGGGGCAATATGGTCAAGTCTTCATCGAGTGGACACGCTTCTACCGCGGAATTGCTTAACCTCGACGCGAGCCCCGCGATCACACCACGTGCCCCCCGCCTCGAAGCTTCCCGACGCTCCCGGATCACCATCTCCGTCGCATCGGGCCTCCGACTTGGTTTTGCGGCCCAAATCAAGAAACCGTCCACCGAGGGTTTTGTGGGCAAACCACCAATCCCTGCGTGCAAGCTTTGGGCTCGATCCGCTACCTTGCACCAGCCCATGTCCACGACTTCAACTTGCTAGTCTTTCACCGCACAGCTCGCACTTGACCCCATCCGCCACCGGGTCCATCGAACCAAGCCTTCTTGCCTCTCCATCACCCGGAGGCCGCCACGGCTAAGGCCTTTCGTGCTTGTTCTTCACCTGCACCAACACGAGTCAAACCGCAACCTGTACGTGCACACTTAGCCAAACATCAGTCCACACAACGCTGTCAATCACTCATCACTAAGGAGCGACCCTCCACTGGTCCTTGGACACACCTGGTCCTCAGGTTCGATTCTTTCTTTCCACAACACCATTCTTAGGAGGGGTGTACGGAGTCGAAACCTGATGCTCAAGACCAAGATCACGACAAAAGGTCTCAAAACGAGAGTTCCTAAATTCTATGCCACTGTCACTGCGTATAGCTCTATTGGCATCCCCATGTCTCTCGTTCTTCAACCTCAAGATCAGGTCTCGAACAAAACCAAATGTCTCACCCTTATCCTCCAAGCAAAACACCCAAGCATAGCGAGAGTAATCGTCCACAACCACAGTGACATACCACTTCCCACCCACCGAGCGAACTTGAGCTGGCACAACAAGGTCCATATGCAATAGCTCTATCAGACGCTCTGTCATGACAGCACTCAGGGGCGGATGGGGAGTGGCTACCATCTTGCCATGCCTACAAGGCACACAAACCAAATCCTTCTCGAAATGCAACCTGGGCAATCCTCGGACCAGATTGAGCGCACTCAAGCGGGAAAGCAGCTCAAAGCTCAAGTGCCCCAACCTCCTATGCCACCTCCACAACTCAGAAGATGGACCAGCAACCAAACACATCGAGGGACCAAAAGACTGAGAAAAATCAGCACGAAAGATCTGTCCCTCGGGCACGATCGTACAAATAAGATCGCCTCGAGAATCAAGAACACAAGAAGCCCCCAACTTAAAATAAACCTCATAACCCTCGTCCAACAACTGAGATACTGACAACAGGTTATACCCAAGTGACTTGACCAGAGCCACACGCTTTAAGGTCAGTAGGTCACCAAGCTGCTCACCTTAACCTCACCTTCTGAAAGCACCCATCGTCGTCCATTATTCCCAAAAGTGATGTACACCTTTGACACCACCGGGGTGAGGCTGGAGAATCGCCCCTTGTCTCCGGTCATGTGTCGCAAACAACCGGAGTCAATCAACCAAATGTTCTCCATGCCTCCCACCTGCAAATCAAAAATGAGAACGAGAATGAGCAAGCGACTCAACACTGGGGTTAGCACAAAAGGAATCAAACCAGTGTCGAGCCATTTGCTCAAAAGTGGGGTTAGCAACATCCATCCTATCATGACCAAAGCTACGACCACCAAGCTGTACCACCTCATGCCTCGTTGGAGGTGAATGACTACCATGAAAAGGAAAGCGTGGCTCATAGCCCCACTAAAACCCAAAGCTGCGACGACCTCTCCCATCCTCATATCGATCACCAGGCAGCAAAGCTCTTAGCACCCCAAGCTGGAACAGACCTCACCATAGCCTCTCCTCTAGGTAGTGGCATACGAAGCTCAAGTATATCATGATAAGGATGATACCTACCTTTGTTAGCCCACTCCTTTGCCATTCTATCATCCCACTTCTTCTTGTAGCAAAACTCACTCACATGACCATCCCTCCCACAATACTCACAATGGAAGCAGACTGGTTTTGGCTTTGGCTGTGGAGCTTCTCTCGGTTTCTCTACCACTTTCTCTCCTAGCTTCCCCCAAACACATTCCCAAGGGTGCTCACAAACTTCACTGGTTTCTGGAAGTTATCTATTTTGTGCGGGAACACTGGTGGATCTGGAGTGGTATCTAGCTTGTTTCTCAGGTGGTTGGGCTTGGGAGCAAATTTGTTCATGGGTGTAGTTTCTAGTGGAATTGGGATCTCTCCAAATTTCTCTCCTCCCTCACCACTACTCTCACCAATCTTTTCAGAGCCTAGCGGCTGACCATCAAACCTCTTAAACTTAGCCATCATCAAACTCAGCTGTGGCTCATGCCCAAATAACCAACTCATCAATTTTCTCAACTCATCATTCCCATCCTGCAAGCGATAAACATAATGTGCAAGTTTCGTATTCTTAACAGAATGTAATTCACATGTAGAGCATGATGTAGGAATAGGAACTTTCAAAGCAGCCTCCAAAGAAACAATCCTATCATGAGATTCATCTAGTCTGGCATGCAACATAGGACAACAAGTGCAAGCACCTAGTAAAGCAGATCTAGACTTCATCTCATCAAGCTCAGCCCTAAGCAACTCTAGTTCCTCCAACTTATAAGCATGCTTTTCCTTAAGCACAGTCAAATCAACCAAGAAAGCATTGCAGTCATCACAATCAGTAGCATCAACAACAACAGGAGCAATCTTAAGGGAATCAATCTCATGTCTAGCATCAAGATTCACAAATTCTAGTTCAGCTATCTTCTCCCTAGCTTCTTCTAGTGAGGCCCTCAGTTCTTTCCTAAGATTCTTGGCCTCCCTAAGCATGCTATCACAGTTGTCAAGCAAAGCAACCAATTCAGCATTCTCCTGGTGTAAGGAAAAGAGCTCATCACATACCTCATCCTCGGATTATGATCCTGAGTCATTCTTCTGGCTCTTCTTGCTGCCGAAGCTGTGGGCCATGCCATAGAAACTGTCCTAACGTGCAAAGCAACTCAAGCCGTTGAGGTTCTTGGAACCGTGCTTCTTGCTTTTGCACTTGCCGTCATCGTCACTGTCGCTGGAACTCGACGAAGTGTAGCAGGAACTGGAGTCGATGTCGCTTGCTTCCACCATCGCCCGAGCCTTCTTCTTCTTGTCATAGCCGCCCTTCCTCGACCTCCGCTCATCCTTGTCCTTGTACTTGTGCTTGTGCTCACACCTCGAGCAGTGCTTCTTCTCGATCCTTGGGCGGTGCTTGTACTCGTTCTTGGGCTCGATCTCCTGCGGGCACTAGGCGATGAAGTGTCCCTGCTTGCCGCATCTATAGCACGTATGCGTGGTCCTCCTCATGTTCACGCGGTTCTCATGCAGCCTCTCGAACTTCCAGGTCAGCCGGGCCAGCTCGTCCTCACCAAGCTCGTCGAACTCCTCATCTGGCAAGGACACAAAGACAGAGAAAATATCCTCGTAGAGCAGTTAGTGTTAGTGCTTCCACCAGATCTTGAGACAAGAGCAAGACTGTGACTCAGTCGAGCTCTCAACCTTGGCTCTCAGGCCAAGATCCACCTCAAATGACTTTAGCTTAGAGAACAGCTCATCCTCGGTCAACATCTCATACACGCCAGACTCCAAGATGGCCTCGACCTTGGCACTCCACACGGATCTATCAAGTGAGTGCAAGAGCTTGATAGCTCTATCTTGATCCGTGTATGGGAGCACCGTCAAATTGGCCCTCATGTTGTTGACAATATAGGTGAAGTGCTGGAACATTGCATCAATCGACTCACCGGGGAGATGAGTGAAGTTCTCGTACTCTCTCTGGTGAGTGGAAAATAACCAAGCCTGCACCTAAGCATTCCTAACATGAGCATTCCTCAGCTTAACCCAAATCTTGTCGGCCACATCCTCTCCGTACACGCGATCGAACTCTGCGGCACAAAGAGCACGGAACATGTAATCCATGGCCTTGCTGTTGGCCTCAAACATGTCCCGAGCATTTGGAAGGATGAAACTGTCGGGAATGGCATAGTTTGCATTTTGCGTCACTTCCCAAAATAGTTGTCCTTTCCCACGCAAAAATGCGCCCATGCGCCTCTCCCACATCTTGTAGTTCTTTCCATCAAAGTGCAGAGGACCCGACCCCTTTCCATAGTCACCCATCTTTGGATTTTAGACTGGTTAGAAGCAAGAAGATTCGTAACCGGCTTTGATACCAATTGAAGGACCGGATTGGCGACCAGAGAGGGGGGGAGTGAATGAGAGCTGATAAAAATTCTTCCCAAGAAGAACCTCGGCCTATACCCTGATTTCACTTCTGAGCACTCCCACACACACCTTGCTAAGACCACGTAGCCACTGGAGGTGCTACTGATCCTAGGAGCAAGTATCTCGACCCAAACAAATGATCAAAACACTGCAGCGGAAAACTGTGCTGCCTGCTGCCAGCACTACACCGGTCAGACCGGCAGACTGCACCGGTCAGATCGATGGCAACGGTCAAGCCGGTGGACTGCACCTATCAAGCTAGTGTGCACAGCAACGTGCATAGAAATGTTCTGGAGAGCCTCAACGAGAACTCTAGGCCCTAGAACAAAAACCACCTCAAACCAAGAAACTACTCCAACCAAGCCAAGAAGGGGCAAACCATGGAGAAACTCACCAAGAACTGACCCTGGGAAACCACCAGCGAGACCCCACTAAACCACTTATTCCGCCGAGCAAAAGACCCACAAGGACTTGCACCGGTCAGACCGGTGAGAGGCACCGGTTAGACCGGTCAGGCCTGGGCAGCTCAGGAAGAACTTCACCCGCGGGTCAACCCCTTGATTCCCTTCGCCCGATCTCCCGATTCGCTCCAGGTATTCAAAAGAAACTTTGGGGAATGTAGGAACACCTCATGGATGATCTCTAGCTCGAAGCATATGCCCCAAATCTCTCTAGAATAGGAGGAATCTCAAATCTTGTGCTCTAACCCCAACAACACAAGGATCTCCGAAAACCCCAAAAACGAAGGCCTTTCCATGGATTTGGAGGGGACAAATCACCAAGAAAAGAGGCACAACATCCTCATGAGTGAATCCACCAACAAATCCCGTGGGAAAACACCCCCAAAATCCCACCACGAAAATCCAAAGAAAAGGCTCCGAAAATCACCAAAAAGGGAAAACGGGAGGAACAACTAGAGCACTTGAGGAACCATGCCGAAGCTTCTATACATACCATGAAAGATTCATACAAGGTCTAGCAAGCCACCCGATCATCCATCCCTCTCTCTAGATGCAACATGAAGCTCTCAAGCTAGCCTAGGAAAAACTAGGAAAGAAAAGAGCAAATGGTATAGGGTTCCAAGAGTTGGCTGCCATCTCCCTCACAAGTGAGTATATATGAAGGGTGCTAAATGACCAAACTACCCCTACTTACTTAACATAAGATACATGCCCACCAAGGCCACTTTGGGAACTTTCGTTGATATCTCCATCGGACAGACTGCAGCTAGCCGCAATCCGCTTCAACTCCACGCAAGCCTCACGATCGCGCCGTGTGTCGTCCGCTTCAAAGCTTCCGAACGCCCACAGGACCCACCGGTCAGACCGGTCCTCTCACCGGTCAGACTGCTCCACACCGGTCAGGCCGGTCAAGGCCACCGGTCAGACCGGACCAGTGCAGACCTGCCGCGCTCCGAACTCCGGCCTTGGCTTTGTGGCTCAGCCAAGTAACCTAGTGATTTTGTGGCCCAACCATTGCAAACCCCGCATACAAGCTTCAGTTGTCAGCTGCTACCTTGCACTAGCTCCATCCCTCTTGACGTCGTCTTGCTCTTCTTGCCAGCGTACGGCCCGCACTTGATACCGTCGGCCACCGGGTACCATGATCGAAGCCTACTTGTCTCTCCGCTCCTTGGAGGTCACACAAACATAGACTTCCGCACTTGATCTTCACCTGCAGCACGCGAATCAAGCCGTAACCTACACCTATAATACTAGGCCAAGAGTCAGTCCACACAACGTTGTCAATCACTCATCACTAAGGAGCGGCCATCCACCAGTGCTCAGACCACACAGGTCCTCACTGTCGCTTTCCTGTGTTGTGTTCCCTACCCTCCCCCTCGACATGCTCAGGGGCTTGGCAATGCCAGCACAATGGGTTGTCAGACCTGAGCGTGATCTTGTTCCTCCCCCTCCTCATGCTCGGGGGCTTTGCAATGCCAACACAAGGGTCGCTAGACCTGAGGATTTCTTTTTTTTTATTACCTACTTGCTGCTAGTATGAGCTTGACTAAATGTGTGGTTGCTAAACCTGAGTCCCAGACTCCCCCTGCATGCCAGCTGCACATAAGTCTCCTGGCTGAGCTGTGTGGTCGGTAAGCCATCCTCTTCGTGAGTAGTGGTTAGCAGGGTGTAAATAAACACAAAAGGCTTCCCGGCTATCAAGTTCATACAAGCACCAAGTTTTGCATGATAAAGAAGCATAATTTTTACACGGCACAAGGATTGTTGTGCTCCGGCCAACATGGGCACCAAAATCTAACCTATTACAACATGTCTACTCCTCCTCGTCTTCAAATGCAAGGTTCTCTATGACCTTGTTAGCTGCGTCATCCATCTCCGCCTTTATGGCATTGAGGCCGGCCTCCTTGTTGGGGCCAGCAGCAACCTTGGTGATCTCCACCACCGAGAAGTTGGACTTCACCCTAACAAATGTTTCCACGGCTGCTGCCTTGCTTGATGCCATGAGCAGGTTGGTCACCCGCTCTGGGGCAACCATAAGCTAGTCCAGCAACAACATTGGTTCCCCCTCGGCAGGCTGAGGGACCACCTTGTCCATGAGGAAGCCTGTTGCATTCTGGAGGTCGGCCAGCTCAACTTCATGAGCTGCAATTACCACTTGATAATTATATAGCAACTGCATGGCAACCACGAGGTCGTTCTCCAGATCCCTCCTGATTTGTTTTTCATGCGCTAACTTCCAGGATATAGTGTACTCACTGTCGTTAAGAGCTTGGTTCTCCTTCTTAAGTATACCAATAGCCGTCTCGGCCTCCTTGAGGTCGTCCTTCAGCTTCTGTTCATTACGACGAGCATCTGTTGCATCAACAGCCGTCAGCATGTGATCATTGAAAGAAAACAACCACACAACCTCGACGGATCATGGTCTTACCATCACTAACTTCCTTCAGGAGGGCGTCAGTATTCTTGGCTTGGCGTTTTTGCTCCTCCAGCTCGTCTTCGAGCCTCTTCTTGTCCTTGGCGGCCTCATCCTTCACCCGTTGGTGCTCCTGCTCCAACCTCAGTGCTTCTAGCTGCAGCCTGCCTGCACATATCAGCTTGGGCTTTGGCTCGATTGGCCATAGACTGCAAAGAAAACGTCACTGTTAGCCCGCTAACACTTGACAAAGGTCTACATATTCTGCTACAACAGCAACTACTCACCTGGAAGGCCTGGCCGAGGTTGATGATGGACTTCTTGATCACCTTGGTGTCTTCATAGTCTTCATGGATGTCATCCTCCCATGCAGTACCGTTCTAATCGATCTCTTTGGTCTGGTACGGCTGATGCCCAGCTCCCGACGTGGTTGGACCCTATCCTTCCCCTGCAGCTGTTTCTTGATGGGGCAGCAGCATGTCGATCTGCAACTGATCCACTGTTATGTTGTGAGTTGTCGGTGAAGACAGCACGTTGACGAGCTTGGGGTCCTTCACGACCTCCATGGTCGATGCCGGCAGACTGCTACTACCTCCGGGCTTTGATATCTATATCTAGCGTAGACGCTTTCAACGGTGATGGCTGCTCACTAGTCGTGCTTGGAGATGTTGTACCCGACCTACACAGACCATTCTGTTAGTGTCTTATATTTTCCAGATGGAGTACAAAGACAAATACAAGTCGACAGACAAGCTTACCTCGCCAGCAACCTCTGATGAGGAACGATGGGCTTGGGGGGAAGCCCTGCGGGTACCCTCTGCCGAATTTCGGATTCAGCGTGATACCTCTCCTTGATGCGATGAAGGTCGTCCTACGTAACCTTCATCGTTTCCTCCTTCCGCCTCTTGGCCTCCGAACTGAGCTCCGTTACCTCGATTATTTCGTCAACTTCTTCGGACTCCTCGTCCGTGGCGACCTCGTCTTCCTTCTTCTGCTCCGACTGGGGGAGGGTGGAGCTTTTGCTCCTCTTCCTCTTGTTCTTGGTGCTCTCCAACTTCGCTGTCTTGGCAGCCTCCTCCTTCGACTATGTCACCTTTGCGATAGTATGTCGTGTCCGGTGTGTTTGCTTGCTGATGCTCTCCTCGACCTTGTGGTCCTTGTCCCCGTCCGCCTCAACAGACGAGTCGGACAGGTACTCTTCAAGTAGCTGGGTTGATGGCTCCTGCCACTCTTCCAGTGACCTCAACTTCCTCTGCGGCTCTTGGCCGGCAGGCAACGGTGTGGGGCACAAATACTCCAGCTCACGTGCCTGCACGATAGCAAAACACAGATGAACATTTGTGAGGTCTTCCTCATGATAAACATGACATCAACGAATACAATGAGATCAATGTCGTACCGGGTTGGCTGCGCGCTTCAAAGAATATGCATTTGGGCATGTCTTGTTGCGAATCCGTCCACTGAAGAGCTCCTTCACTCGAGCTACCATCTCCTCCTTGGAGACCTTCCTGTTGGCTTCACGGGTCGGATCCGTCTACCCCTAGTACTCATACACTGGGTGCACCCAATTCTTGATTGGTTGGATCAGGCGGCAACTAAAACTAATTGCCACGGCCCCTCCCGTCAGCCCTGCTTCCTTGAGACCGTGCAGAGTGGTGAGGAGGAGGTTGACCTCTTCCTTCTTGCGGGAGGTCAATTGAAGATCCCACTCTGACACTTTGGTGGGACCAAAACCCATCCGCTTCGGTAGCTCCAGCTTCTGATTGGCGATGTAAAACCAATCTGCCCTCCACCCCGAATTGCTGTCTGGCAGCTCCATATCTATATATTCTACCTTAAGACCTGATCTAAGGTAGAATCCTACGCTACCTACGACCTGAGACTTGCCCGACTTCTTCACTTGAAAGAAATACTGTGACAAGTTGAAGTGTGGTGGTACGCCCAGATATGCCTCGCATAAATGGATGAAAAAAGACACCATAGTAATGGAGTTAGGGACAAGATGTACCAGCTCCAAGCGGTAGTAGTGGAGGAATCCATGGAAGAAGTCGCTGGTAGGGATGTTGAAGCCGCGCTCGAAGTAGGATGGGAAGATGACCTGCTCGGTGACGTCCTCCGTGGGTAATAGCTCATCAGTGGGCGCCTTCCAATCCACCTCCGCCTTGGGCCTCAGCAGCCCACACTCCACCAACGCTTCAATCTTTGCTTCCGTTAGCTCCGATGGGATACACTACTTATCCAGCGCAGGGATCTGGCGCTATGCCATTTGTTCTTCTTCTTCAAACCCTAGGGATTTGTATCTAAAGACGACAAGGGTCTTCACACGCATGCGGCGGTGTGCGTGCGGCGTTGCTCACAACGGCGTGGGATGCGGAGGTTCGGCGTGCAGCAGTGGGCTCCGGCTCAAGCTGTGGCGGCATGGAGGATCTTAGCAGCGGCAGAGTGAGGAACCCTAGCGACGCAGAGGAGAAAAGATCGCGAATGGGGTCACCCCCCTGTGCGTGACGACATTTATATGGGCCCCATGGTCCATGTGACCTTTATTAGATCGATGAGCCCAATGGCTCTATGCCAATGGGTCACAGCACCAATGGCTCTATACCAACAGGTCGTAGTGCTAACGGTCCTATGCCAACTGGTCGTAGCGCCGAACGGCTTCTTCAGATTTCATTTTAATGTCTGTAGGTCTCATGGACTTATTGGTGACCTACTAGTTCGAAACAATCTCCTTGAGGTTAGTGGATTATTATTTCCTACCAGGTCGTCCTGATAGCGTCTCTGGCCTTCTTGAGGTTGGTAGACTCCCGGGAGACATCATAAATAGGTCGTTGGGAATCAAGTTCCTCTATGAAAGCTACTACATATGTTTTGACAGAAGAGTGTGAACATTACATACATGACTCCATGGCTACATGGTCGTCTTTAGCCCCATCTGGTCCTTGACCAGTTACAAGATACAAACTATTTCATCCCTGTGATGGAGATGATTGAAGATCTGACCTACCTAGAGCGAATCTTGCCATGCTTTCTGCTGCAATAGAGCACATCGCAAGCTTTCTTCTGGCTTGTAAACCTTTGTGAAGACCTCCCGGGGATCAGTTGCCTGACGCTACACCTAGCAAGTTGTTTAGGCCTCCTGACTTTTGCATGCAGATACGTTCTTCACCCTAGGTGTGTGCTAGACTTTGGGACCTAGCACACTCGCCACCAAATCTCCTCACTACCAGGCCTTGATGCGTATCTATTACTCACTAAGAACCTGGAGTATCACCTCAGATTCCTCCTGGATTCCTCGGTGGTCGCAGGCGCAGAGATTGGTGGAGTACTTCACACTTCGCAAGTATTCTTCTAGCTCCAAGCTTATATGATTTCTGCTCTTCTACACTCTGGTGGACAGATGCATGCCCACGGCATGATATTTTGACTATAATGGAACTCCATGTTCTTCTTTGGGATGTTTGCTTCACTCTTGTGCTCTTGCCCCTATTTATTGCTGAGTCCAGCACTTGGTGATGCTCAGTCGACCTGTGCACTGTTGCCATGTGACCGTGGTTACTGTGCACATGTGAGGCCCCTTGGTGTCTCTCTCTTCTGCATGATGACAACACTAGGTGTCCTGCACCTTATCTGCAAAGTACATTGTTGCCATGGATCGTTTGTCTCCATGCCACCCGTGACTGGCATGGCACGCGCCCCTGCTTGAGGTCGTTATGCTCTTCAAGCCCTACCAGCCTGTTCTGGACACCATTGACTATTTACTTTGAGGAATGAAGGTTTCTCTGAGGGGTGCGCGCCAAGCTGGCCCTGCCAGGCATTTGCGGGTGCTTGGGTGCTGTTAACTTGAGACCTTCTTGAGGTCAGCACGCCTCGAGTGGCTCTGCCAGACTCCTCGCAGCCATGCTTGGATATTTGTGTGTCTCTACAACGTGGCAACTTTCTTCTTTTTTGGACCATCAAACTGGCCATGCTGCCCGCTTCAATGCTCGAGGACTACTCTATGAGTGCGTTTTTCAATCACCCTCTATTTTTCTTCTTCTTCTTCTTTTTGGATCACCGAAGCAGTCCTGCTACCTACTTCAATGCTTGAGGACTACTCTATGTAACACCCTAACTTTACAAAAATTTAATTTCAATAAAATTTGTTTAGAAACAATGTTTTGGTTATTAAGGATCAGAAGGTGTGAGAGAATTTTTAGGCATTTAAATACATTTTTGAAAATTAAATAAGTAAATATAGGAGTTTAATGTTGCATACATGCTGGAGCATTGTTTTTGTTTTGTTGAATTCAAATTTGGATTTGAATTCATAGTGTATGAGTGGTTTTAAAATTTCAAAACCTTTTTCTTTTCTCCCTAATCTCCCCTACCCAATCTGGCCTGCTACCTTGTTTCAGCCCAACGGCCATAGTCCAGTGGTGCCCCTTCTTCTTTTCCCGCCGTCCGCATCTCGCTCGGTCCAGCTTTTGCTCTGGCCCAGCTCGCCAAGTCCGCCCAGGCCCCCTGTTTTCTTCTCGCTGTCTGCCCTGCGTCCTAGCCCAGCCAGATCAGGCCCACGACCGGCCCGCCAACTCCCGCCTTCGCTGCTGCCACTAGCGAGTGGAGCCCGCCTGTCATCCCCAACCCCGCGCCCATCCGCCCCGGACTCCACCCCGCTGCGCCGCCGTGACTGAGCCGGAGTCCCGCTCCGCCCCGCTCCGAGTCGTCCTGGCGTCCCACGACAGCACCGCCCGTCCTTTATAAACCACCGAAGCGCCCCGCCTCTCCCCAATCCAGCTCGAAGTCGCCGTCTTCAAGCCGCGCCGGAACCCTAGCCGCCGCCGCAGCTGTCTCGTCGTTCCGCCACTGCTTAGTCATCAAGAAGACCACCAGGAGAACTGCGAGAAGGTGGGGAAACTACCAGTGCCGCGCGTTCACATTCAGGAGCCCTTCAGCGCAAGCACGAGCTCGCCGGAGTTCTCTTTTCCGCCTCCGGCCGCTTCCTCAAGCTCCGGGTCGCCGCCGTTCGCCGTCTCGCCCTCCCGAAACCCTAGATCAACTCGCCGTCATCCCCTCTTTCTCCCCGGCTGCTTTCTGTCCTCAATCGAGCCCCCAGCTCGAGATCGCAAGCTCGCCGGCGAGTTTCGCCCCTGCGCCGCCGCTCACCGTCGACTGCTCCGCCGGAGGCCGCTCGCGCGCGTCTTCGTCCGTCCGATCTAAACCCGACGGCCCAGATCAGATCCGACTGGACCCCATACCGGTCAACTAATCTAACTCCCGGTTTGACCATGTCATTTTGCGAAAAAGTACCTGAGTTCTTTAAATTTCCAAGCCGGTCCTTCCACCATAAAGAAATCCTTTCAGTTTAGTCCTTTTCTTTTTGTTTTAACCCCTGGTTTCTTGAAAAATAGTGCCCGAGGTCCTAAGCCTTAGTTTTTCAACCAAACCCCTATGTTTTTAAGTTCTTTTATGTTTAAGCCCTCGGTTTCTTGCAGATAGGTCCCTGGAACCTTAGTTTCTTCACAGTTATGCCCTTGAACCTTCTCCAAGCCATATCTTTTCCGTTTTACCTCCGTCTTTCGCGTTCTTTATGTCCAGATGATCGTATCGATGAGTAGAATAGCTTTTTACCCCTGTTTTGGTTTGATCTTACTGTTTGGTGATTGTTTCTTATTTTATTCCATTGTTGGTTTGTGTGTATTTGATGTGATGCGTAGAGAACGTTTGGGCTGAAGGATTTGAAGACCAAGAAGCTCAAGTGTCTGAATAGCAACAAGGATTTGTTGAAGGCAAGTCTACCTTGATGCATACCTGTTTACCTATACAACATGCATTTAATTCACTGTTCTTAATTTTGCTTGCATTAAATTGATGGGATCCTTTTTAAGGACATGACTAGATTATTTTTACCCCTTTACCTTGATCAACCTGGGTATTTAATTTATTGTTGGGTAGCTCATGCTATGCTTAACTTGGTGGATGGTATTAATGAAACTTTATGAAACTTGATTTATTTTATGCTATACCTTCATTAATACAAGAACACCTTGTTAAATGGAACATGGAGCGACCACCCAGGATAACAGTGCAACCACAAGGGTACATGGCTCTGCCTTGGCTAATTAATTAGTGACTCTTGTGTTGGGGTGATCTTACCTGATAAGGGCAAGGGGGAGTGCCAGTGGGGTATAGACTCGCTCTAGTAGGGAGTGGGCTTTGCTAAGACACGGTCCTACTAGGGGACTTTATACTCTGCAACGACTCGCAACCTTCGCGGGTTGCTTCACACTGGGGAAACTTTGTAAAGGCCTCGTAGCATCCCTATGCAATCACACCTAGGTAGTGTGGTATGATGCTTGGCTGGCATCGCGTGGTTGGGTTTAAAGTTCCTAGAACTTTTACGCGACTTGTGGTGAAAGTGTACAACCTCTGCAGAGTGTAAAACTAATCGATTAGCCGTGCTCACGGTCACGAGCGGCCTGGACCCTCACATGATTAATCTATGGAAGTCAATGATTAACTTGATGCATCTATCTTTATTTATGTTGTTATTCTCTTATGATAATTGTGGGTTTGGTATAAACTTACACTTGCTAGTAATTATGTTGCTAATAAAACTTGACCAACTAAAATGCTGAATGCTTAAACCAACAGCCTCCACTATAAAGCCTTGCATGTTGTGTTATGATTCTGCTTGCTGAGTACGACATGTGCTCACACTTGTTTTCATTATTGCAATGACACAATCCGGATGCTGTTCAGATTTGGAGAGATTTGAAGATTTCCCTGGAGACTTCGACGAATTCTAGGCGGGCGTGCCACCAGTCAGCTGCCTGTGGTGTTGACCCCATCCGCTACGTTGCTACTCGTTAATAATTAGTTCGTTTATGAGACATTTTGGTCTGTAATAAAGTTTAATACTCTCTTTACGTTATGGCATTGTGTTTTGGTTATCACTGAGACGTTATATGTGTGAAACTTGATCCTGGCACACATATAATATGAGCATTCGAATTTACCTTTAAATTCGGGTGTGACAAAGTGGTACCAGAGCCGTGTTGACTGTAGGATGTTAGACTAGTTAGAAAATTGTCGTATTTAAGGATTATAATATCTTAGAAGCCATTCTTGCCTTATGCTTGCTTTATTTCTAATAATATCATCCTTGCTTTATCTCATCCTTGATCTTTACCTTGGTTCTCTCCTTTCTAGTATCTTGTCTTGACATCTATCTCACCCATCACCTGTTTTTTTAGAATGGTTCGTCAGTTGCAGACATCCTATTCAGGCTGTTCCCAGTTTCCCCACTATTTGGAGGATCAAGATTTTTACTACTATCCCATGGAAAGTAGAGAGCATGAAGAGCATGAGAGAGGCACTGATGAGGAAATAATGAGGGAAGCACCAGCTGCAATGCCATCTCCAACACCTGCTTCAGAGCCCATCACTGTGTCAGATGATGAAGAAATAGCTGAAGAACCTGAGGAAGACCCAGAGGAGTTGGTTCCAGAAGAAGATCCGGAAGAGGAAATTCCAGAGGAAGAGGATGGTGATCAAGGAGATTATCAAGAGCAGATGGAAGAGCAAGAGGAACAAGAGGAGCAAGCTGAGGAAGTGAAATGGAAGGTGTTCCACTACAAGAAAGATGGAAGAGGCATTCTTATGGCTGACAATCTAAGGAGAACAGTGTACTGTTTGGCCTATGGTGAAGAACCAATTTACTTTTGTGAGAAGTGGACTCATCCTTGGTTTGAAACTAACTGGGAAGTGACAGTCATCGTTTATGAAAGAGTTGAAGATTATGGTCCTATGGAGGTATCCAAACATGATGACATTGCTACCAGAGATACTATGGAAGCAGGGATTGCTGAAGCTGCTAGAAGAGCACTCTATGTTCTCTCTCACAGGTAGTGATCTGAGTTGATACACACTCACAGTTTGTACACTCCATACAGAGCAAGTGGCGAAGCCAAGACCTATATTGCATCAGCTAATGGTCACAGCCCCACCATAGACAACCTCAGAGAGTTACTGGCTGCTGTCAATACTGCTTTGGATAACACCAACAACATGCTTGCTGCAGCTCAACAGAAGATCTATAAAACAGAGATAGAGAAGCGCCAGCTGGAAGCTATGCTAGTAGGAAGAGAGTCTCCTGTGATCCATAACAGCGTAGTGGATACTCATCACTCTCCATCACCCAAGAGGCCCCGTTACAACTCTCCAGACGCCCGCACAGAAGAGCTTCCTTAGGACATAGGAGTTCTTAAGCTAGGATCTTTTGTAATCATTAGTTCTAAATGATAGTTTAAATGTGTTAGTCTAGTAGTGTGTTTGAATGCTTGATTTTGTGTAAATGTTTGAGCTGGAATTTTGTTTGAGTGCAATGTGTTGTGGAATAAATAACCACAATGACATTGGTTCTTTAGTAAAGTGTTAGTTGGGTTTATCTTTGTCCCAATCTATATCTCTCTTATCCTAATCCCTTAATCTCTATGCTCTACCCCTTATACAATCTAGTAAATCTCAATCCGCTCGCGAAGTTTTCTGAGTCAGCAGTACTATTTTATTTTTATCTCAAGCTACAGAACTCCAAATATAGTAAATCCAATTGGAAAAGTTCAGGAATTTTATAGAAGGTTATCAGTAAAAATTTCAGAAATTTAGGAGTTATATACAGAGAGTTATATACGAAACTTTGGAGCTATCAGAATCTGCAAATTCAGCTGACCCAGACGACTTATTTATTACATAACTGAATCTACAGACCTTGGATTGAAGTAACTCCAGTTGGAATAGTTCCATAATTCCATTATACTTCTCTGGATAAATTTTCATAATTTTTGGATTTTCGTACTGAGAGTTACAACCGATTGTTTGGAGTTAACAGAATCTGACTAGAATTGAAAGTCTTTACTACCTTGCCTTTCAGAGTTTTATTCTTAGTGCAAACATCTAAAGTAATGTCCCTAACACTCAGATGGTGGAAACCAGGTCAGGCTCAGGAGTCAATCAACCCGCAGTGATCCGTCCAGGACAAGGAAGTGGTTCCAGTAGTTCATCTCAGCAACCACAAATGGATCCGGCTTTCCAGCAGTTCCTGCAGGCCCAGACCCAACTACTCCAAGGCCTTACCAACACTGTAGCCAACATGCAGGCACCAGGCAATAACCAACCTTAGCAACCAGCTCCTGTGAACAGGCACAGGGTGTTCATGAGCCATCAGCCACCTGTGTTCTCCCATGCTACTGATCCGCTAGAAGCTGAAGACTGGTTGAAGACCATTGAGAAAATGCTTACCATTGCTCAGTGGGATGATAGGGAGAAGGTTCTATATGCTTCAGGCCGACTCCAAGGATCTGCATCGGCATGGTGGGATGCTTTTGTTGCCGCCCATGCTAATCCCAATGCTATTACAATGCAAGAGTTTACCACCAACTTTAGGAGTCACCACATTCCTGCTGGTGTACTGAAGCTTAAGAAAAAGGAGTTTCTTGCTCTTAAACAAGAAAAGATGTTTGTGCCAGAATTCAGGGACAAGTTCATGGAGTTGTCTCGCTACGCACCTGAGGATGTTGACACTGATAGAAAGAAGCAAGAGCTATTCTTGGAAGGATTAGCAGGACCTCTTCAGTATCAGCTAATGTCCCATACCTTTCCAAATCTCCAAGAACTGATTGATAGAGCAATATGCTTGGAATCTAAGCGCAGAGAATTGGGAGACTTGAAAAGGAAGGCTACTACTTCAGGAACATCAGGAAGCAACACTCGCCCTCGCTATAACAATCAACAGTGGACACCATCTCGCTTTGGAGGCTCAAGTGGGAACTATGGACAACAGCAGTATCCGCGCTCAGCTCCACAGACTCAACATACAGTTCCATTAGCCAATGCCCCCACTTATCAGTAGAATCAGCAGACAGTTCCAATCGGTACTCCTGCAAGACCAAGTGGGCAATACACTCCTGGGAACAACTCATGTTTCAAGTGTGGAGAGGTTGGTCACTATGCCAACAGCTGCCCCAAGAGGACTATACCTGGTACTCCAGTACAAGGTACACCTAACAAGAATGGAGGATAGACACACCAAAGCAGCAGAGGACAACAGAACTATGCACGTGGCAGAGTGAATCATGTGAATGTAGACTCCGCTCACGAGAATCCACAAGTGGTACTTGGTATGTTCCTTGTTAACTCCACCCCCGCATCAGTCTTGTTTGATTCTGGAGCATCCCATTCTTTCATTACTTCTCAATTCGTAGCTCAGCATAACATACCCATTAGTCCTATGACTCGCAACATGCTAGTTAGTTCACCTGGGGGGAATTGAAAGCATCTTATCGGTGTGAGAAGGTCAGTCTCAAAATAATGGGCAAAGATTTTTGGGCTAATCTCATAGTGTTGGAATCAAGAGGGATTGATGTGATACTTGGGATGGGATGGTTAGCTGCATGTGATGCAGTGATCCAGTGCTCTAAAAGATCAGTACTACTCACTAGTCCTGCTGGAGAGAGGATTGAATTTCCAGCTACATCATCACCATCTTTTGAGAGTACGGTGAACCAACTTGATGGGAAAGTTCTGGAGGATATCATAGTAAGGTGTGATCATTTAGATGAATTTTCAGATAGGATATCAGGTATGCCACTTGATCAAGAACAGAGGATAGGTTGAAGAAGAGTCTCTAAATCTTTTTCTAAATCTTTCCGAATCTCGAGGACGAGATTCCTTTTAAGGGGGGTAGGATTTGTAACACCCTAACTTTACAAAAATTTAATTTCAATAAAATTTGTTTAGAAACAATGTTTTGGTTATTAAGGATCATAAGGTGTGTGAGAATTTTTAGGCATTTAAATACATTTTTGAAAATTAAATAAGTAAATATAGGAGTTTAATGTTGCATACATGCTGGAGCATTATTTTTGTTTTGTTGAATTCAAATTTGGATTTGAATTCATAGTGTATGAGTGGTTTTAAAATTTCAAACGCTTTTTCTTTTCTCCCTAATCTCCCCTACCCAATCTGGCCTACTACCTTGTTTCAGCCCAACGGCCATAGTCCAGTCGTGCCCCTTCTTCTTTTCCCGCCGTCCGCAGCTCGCCCGGTCCAGCTTTTGCTCTGGCCCAGCTCGCCAAGTCCGCCCAGGCCCCCTGTTTTCTTCTCGCTGTCCGCCCTGCGTCCCAGCCCAGCCAGATCAGGCCCGCGGCCGGCCCGCCAACTCCCGCCTCCGCCGCTACCACTAGCGAGTGGAGCCCACCTGTCATCCCCAACCCCGCCTCCGTGTCGCCGCCGTTCGCCGTCTCACCCTCCCGAAACCCTAGATCAACTCGCCGTCATCCCCTCTTTCTCCGCGGCCGCTTTCCGTCCTCAATCGAGCCCCCCAGCTCGAGATCACAAGCTCGCCGGCGAGTTTCGCCCCTGTGCCGCCGCTCGTCGTCGCCTGCTCCGTCGGAGGCCGCTTGCACGCATCTTCGTCCGTCCGATCTAAACCCGACGGCCCAGATCAGATCCGACCGGACCCCATACCGGTCAACTAATCTAACTCCTGGTTTGACTGTGTCATTTTGCGAAAAAGTCCCTGAGTTCTTTAAATTTCCAAGCCGGTCCTTCCACCATAAAGAAATCCTTTCAGTTTAGTCCTTTTCTTTTTGTTTTAAGCCCTGGTTTCTTTAAAAATAGTGCCCGAGGTTTTTCAACCAAACCCCTCTGTTTTTAAGTTCTTTTACATTTAAGCCCTCAGTTTCTTGCAGATAGGTCCCTGGAACCTTAGTTTCTTCACAGTTATGCCCTTGAACCTTCTCAAAGCCATATCTTTTCCGTTTTAACTCCGTTTTTCGCGTTCTTTATGTCCAGACGATCGTATCGAAGAGTGGAATAGCTTTTTACCCCTGTTTTGCTTTGATCTTACTGTTTGGTGATTGTTTCTTATTTTATTCCATTGTTTGTTTGTATGTATTTGATGTGATGCGTAGAGAACGTTTGGGCTGAAGGATTTGAAGACCAAGAAGCTCAAGTGTCTGAACAGCAACAATGATTTGTTGAAGGCAAGTCTACCTTGATGCATACCCATTTACCTATACAACATGCATTTAATTCACTGTTCTTAATTTTGCTTGCATTAAATTGATGGGATCCTTTTTAAGGACATGACTAGATTGTTTTTACCCCTTTACCTTGATCAACCTGGGTATTTAATTTATTGTTGGGTAGCTCATGCTATGCTTAACTTGGTGGATGGTATTAATGAAATTTTATGAAACCTGATTTATTGTATGCTATATCGTCATTAATACAAGAACACCTTGTTAAATGGAACATGGAGCGACCACCCAGGATAACAGTGCAACCACAATGGTACATGGCTCTGCCTTGGCTAATTAATTAGTGACTCTTGTGTTGGGGTGATCTTACCTGATAAGGGCAAGGGGGAGCGCCAGTGGGGTATAGACTCGCTCTAGTAGGGAGTGGGCTTTGCTAAGACACGGTCCTACTAGGGGACTTTATACTCTATAACGACTCGGAACCTTCGCGGGTTCCTTCACACTGGGGAAACTTTGTAAATGCCTCGTAGCGTCCCTATGCAATCACACCTAGGTAGTGTGGTATGATGCTTGGCCGGCATCGCGTGGTTGGGTTTAAAGTTCCTAGAACTTTTACGCGACTTGTGGTGAAAGTGTACAACCTCTGCAGAGTGTAAAACTAATCGATTAGCCATGCTCACGGTCACGAGCGGCCTGGACCTTCACATGATTAATCTAAGGAAGTCAATGATTAACTTGATGCATCTATCTTTATTTATGTTGTTATTCTCTTATGATAATTGTGGGTTTGGTATAAACTTACACTTGCTAGTAATTATGTTGCTAATAAAACTTGACCAACTAAAATGCTGAATGCTTAAACCAACAACCTCCACTATAAAGCCTTGCATGTTGTGTTATGATTCCGCTTGCTGAGTACGGCATGTGCTCACACTTGTTTTCATTATTGCAACGACACAATCCGGATGCTGTTCAGATTTGGAGAGATTTGAAGATTTCCCTGGAGACTTCGACGAATTCTAGGCGGGCGTGCCACCAGTCAGCTACCTGTGGTGTTGACCCCATCCCCTGCGTTGCTACTCGTTAATAATTAGTTCGTTTATGAGACATTTTGGTCTGTAATTTAATACTCTCTTTACGTTATGTCATTGTGTTTTGGTTATCACTGAGACGTTATATGTGTGAAACTTGATCCTGGCACACATATAATATGAGCATTCGAATTTGCCTTTAAATTCGGGTGTGACTATCAAACTGGCCATGCTGCCTGCTTCAATGCTCGAGGACTACTCTACGAGTGCGTTTTTCAATCACCCTCTATTTGTCTTCTTCTTCTTCTTTTTTGGATCACCGAAGCAGTCCTGCTACCTACTTCAATGCTTGAGGACTACTCTACGAGTGTGTTTTTCAAACACCCTCTATTTTTTCTTCGTCACTTCGATGTAATGGAAGTCTACTTCCTATAGGTCGGCACTCGACCTCGCTACTTCTAGGATTCTACAAACTGGTCGGCTGCTAAGCTAGCTAGTTATTCTTTTTTTGACCGACGTGCATACTATTCGACCTGTCGATGGCTCCACTACTTCATCATGACACCTTCTAAAGATCGTTACGCCTACACATTGCTTGGAGGCTTGTGGGACATGGGTACCCCTGGGTCCTCACCGACCAGGCTCACGGTCATCCCCGACAAGTGGGTCCGGCCCACCAAAAGACTTACCGACCTGGGAGTGGGCCCAACAGACCTGATTTGTGGCCCAGACGACTTCCTGAAGACCTTATCCGATACGACTAGAAGACTTGGAGTACACGTCAAGACAGAGGCGAGACCCGACAGGCCTTCCGAAGATTGCGGGGCACAGTTGTAACCAACTAGAGATAGGTCTCCTGGTCGTAACCGACCAGGACTCTGGGTGACCGACCTTGTCCGCTAGTCAATATAAGGCAGGCAAGGCGTCCCTGATGTACGCGTTCTCAATCAATCTACACCAACAACTGAGGTTTTACTCTCCAGAGGCCTGAACCAGTATAAACTCGTCGTGTGCTTGTGTTCCGTGTGCTCTAGCATAACCATCGAGTCCTTAGCTCTAGATCTCCCCCACCGAACAAATAAACCACCGGGATTGACCCCCTTGTGGGCTGTGCAGAACTAAACCTCTGTTAGGGGCATGGCCATATAGGAGACTTTTGATGATCGGGACACAAAGCTATAGGAAGTGATACAAATTTGGTAAAGGAAAGTACAAGTTTGATGATGGGTCATGCGCCATGTATCAGTAGCAAGTTAAGTGATTCATGTGAGAGTTTGATGAAAGTTTAAATGATCTGTCGCGCATTTTACTCAGAATAAAACCACTATGTACATGTTAGTACCCTGTTGCAATATATATAGCCAGAACGAAGACAAGACAAAACATTGCATTGAACTAGCAAAATTGCCCGTGCGTTATTATGGGTAAAGGAAGGTTAGAAATATTTATATTTTACTATAAAGCATCCCATGTATTTCCCATATACAACCCACCACCACTAAAAAATAAACATGCCACATTACCACATTCAAACATATAATAATAACTACACTATCTAGGTAACTACCAGTAGTTGTGGGTATCAATAGCTTCAGCCTCCACGTACGATGTGCTAAATTTCATAACCTTTTAGAGTTTTTTTTTCAATTTTTTTGTGGATGTACTGAAATAAACTTTACATTTTTAAAAAAAAATTGTTTATCATTTTTTAACTTCGACTTATGAAATTTCTACTCAAGTAATACTCATTACACCTCTAACTATTTTTTATTTTAGTGAGAGACTAAAAAGCAAAAAATAGTCCTAACCATATTTTACGAAAAAGCGATCTTGTATGTAGCAATATGTTCGTTTTTTGCTACCAGAAAGACAATATGATTATTATCTCCTCATCACAACTGCAATTTTGTTGTTCTATCAATCAATGTTTTCGTCCATTGGATCAAGTCCAATGATCCAGTTGCATGTCCTTCATATTCTCTCTCTTGTTTATCGTCTTCCCATTCCCTAGCTTGACACAGAAAGTGAGCCATCACCACGTCTCTGCTCTTTCCACTGCGACCTCTGCCTCTGTCACTACCCACGACTGTGGCCGCTAACTGGTTGGCCCTTGACACACCCACTGCCTCCACTCTCTCCCCACCACCCAACTCTGGAGGCATCCTTGCTGCCTCCACTCCGTCACCGTCTCTTCCACCTCCTCTGTCGGTCGGCGATCCGCCCCTAAGCTCCTTCTAGGCTTGCAGGCCATAGGTAGGCCCCAACCTGAAACTACTAAAATCTAACCACAAAGCCCCATTGTTAATTTCTAGAACACTTTTGGATGATTTATAGATAAGCAAGAAATAATTTGATTGAAGAGGAATAAATCTCTATATTTATTAGAGCCACGAGAAGTCGAGAGTCTTAATTTGATGGTGAGGATTGCTTGACCAATCAATTCGAACGGTTAACTATAATACAGATTTAACTATTATCATTAGTTAACATACATGGTCCAGTGGTGTGACATCTACATTGCAATCCTAGAACCGTGGTTCCAAACCCCAGCAGAGGCTTTTTTCTCTCTTAGAATGGCAGGAAAACTGGAGTTCGGTTTTACACTGAGACTTCACGGAAACCAACAGGAACAACAGGAAAACTGGAGTTCGGTTTTCTCTGGTTTTTTCACAGAACGGCAGGGAAGCGGCGGGAGTCCGGTTTTCTCTCGGAACGGCAGGGAAGCGTTTTCAGGGGAGTTGAGTTTTCTCCTAAGTTTTTTACCGAGGCGCATTAGGAATGACGGACGAAAAATTCCGGCGGAAACAGTTGTTGCTTTAATATTAGGTAGAGATTGGAGGTGCCGGGAAAGCTATTACCATGGGCGAGCACCAAGATCAAACAACTTTGGAGCAAAGTCACGTGGCTTTTTTCCAAAGTTGTTCCAAAGTTGATTTCGTATACTAGAGGAGAGAACTACTGAGGTGGCCACGTGGAATTTGATTTCGTCTGCCCAATAGACAAATTAAAAGTGTTATTATATTTCCACCTGTCCATGGACGGAAACTCAATTTTGTACCCAGTAAACGATGGTGCTATATTTTTAATTACTCTAATTTGAGGAATACCTTCCTAAATAACCTATGAAGTAGTGTTAAAATTAAAAAAAAACTGATGCTGGTGCCGCATAACATATCATAGTATAATGCCCGTGCTAACGCTACGGGAATATTTTGCAATACTGCCAATTAAAGAACCAAAAGTATTTTATTATTAATGACACCAATCTGAAATTTAAAAACACAACAAATACGCAATGGTATTATCACCACCCACACTGTTACAAGCTGATAGTGAAGGATACATGCTACCATGGCCGAATCAATTTTTTTGACCACGCAAAATGCATTATGGACAAGTTAGGAATTTACCACTATCCACACTGTTGCAAGCTGATAGTACAGGGTGAACAAAATCACTCAACATCTCCCTTTTGGGTACTTGTAACCTAATATATTCATATATAGCTCTCCCTATCTGGAACAACATGTAAGCTATTATATTCATATATAGCTTTACAAGAACCGATAAGAATTATAACAAATTTTTAATCTCAGGTTTGTATTTGAAAACAAAGGCACCTACGATTTAACTTTCTTCATTTGCTCAACTTCCATCTCAAGAATAGACAGTGCTCGTTGCACTTATGCTGGTTTCTCTTTGTGAGGGTCGAACTTGAGGATGGATACACTGCCATCCTACAATGCTTAAACCAACCAGGCATAATAAAAGACAGGGAATTATATTTCTTGAATATAAGATTATGGTGTCAGGGAATTAAGAATAGCAATGATGATATCAATGTCTAGAAAATCTCAAATTAAAATAGAGGAACCTTCATAAACAAAAATGCCAGCAACTTAAAAACCAGAGGTATACAATTCAGAGGTATACTTTGTGTTAGAGTATAGATGGTAGGTTAGGATAGAATCCCGAACTACCATATGTATCCACGGAGCTGCCTTGCCCTCCAAGACTCTGTACTCATATATACCGCCCTAGGGGCTCATTGCAATACATCGACCACATTATACACATCCTACCTTGCTTACATGGTATCAGACGCGTAGGTTACACGATCTTGACTGTGACAACCCCACCCGAGATGATTCCGTACTATTGCCTAAACCACTCCGTTTGGTCATCAAGCGATAATAAGGAACCATCATATTGAGTGTTGCCCGGTCGAAGCCCGGTAAATCACTTGTACAACACACAGAGGATCGAACACAGATACATTAGAACTCCCACTAAGGAGAGTCCAGAGTACCTTATAAATTAAATCCAATCTTTCCTGTAGGGTCAATTATTACAAACCATTGTTCTTGACATGGAAATAAATAGTTCAGAGTTTAAAAGACAGCGGAAAAACTAAACGATAAAATGCCATCATGGGTGGCCACCCATGACGCCATCACTCTTCGTCATCCACCCATTCCAGCTCCCAGCCGGGTGGGATTTCTCCAGGCCAAACATTATCACCTGAAAACAACATATATAGCAAGACTGAGTATACTAATACTCAGCAAGGCTTACCCGTCTAAAATAAAAGACTTAACCTCTAATCATGCAAGGCTTTTGGCTAGTGGGTTTGTTTTGCCAAAAAGCTACTAAGGAGTTAATCCTTACTTTCAATATTTTAGCTCAAGTTCTAGTACATTAAATTATTATTGGATAAGCAACTATTGCAAGCATCAGTTGTGCAATACAATTTATCAAACATCAAGTTTAACCATATTCCATCATAAAGGGATTACAATGGCCAGTTGATTAAGCAATCTCGGATAACGGTGAGAGGCCGACGATCGATCGATTAATAACCTTGGAGGGTGGACCTAAACATACGGGAGAATGTACTCACAACGAGTCCATCAATGAGGCGGTTCCCGTCATTCCTCAGATTGGGATCAAATGCCACAGTCCTAGGTACAAGGCTATCTGGTCCGTCTCACACTACCGTCCAGACTCACACATGCACCACAGTTTGTAGGATTGGGGCTGCAACCCAAGATTAGTAGCCTAAAGTTCCCGCACCACATCATTCAGGTACTAGGCTTATCATACCCATTTCTGACAAATGTTTAGTACGTTCAAACGCTTAATCTCATAACCACTGGACTAGAGCCCAGAATCCCATGATCTTACCACATGAGCAATCCAATTTAACAAATCTTATGATTCCAACATAAGAACCTATTCTCGCGAGTGACGAACATCACTCGACTTGTACCGAGTCCTTAGTTCATAGCAACTAGCGACCTAGCATACTAGTAAGAGAACATAGGTACTTAAGGATCATGCATCTAGTGTTTCAATTCAACTCCTGAACGTAAATGCACATAGATAATCAAAGATAAATTTAGAAGTTTTAAAAAAAGAAACACATAGGTTAATGATGAACCGGGGCTTGCCTTAGTCAGCACAAGTAGTCAGACAAACTTCCGGACTTTGGTCCGGGTCTTGCTCTACGGTCACGTAGTGCACGTCTCCTCCAGCTCCCTCGTCCTCGTCTGTCGGCACAATTGTGTAGCTATCGTCGGGGATCTTTACACGGAGGATGCATATGCAAGGATTAGTTGATGAAATTAACTTAATTAATTACAAACAACATATGACAAACATAGGGTGCACGGTTGGCCACATTCACCTAGATAAGAATATATTCAGCATACTCTTCCATAAAGAAAGAGAAACAACCATTTATTAGCATTTCTTTTGATGGTGATTGTGTGCACATTTATTTAATAACATTTATTTTTCTTCACAAAACAACCAAATTTGTTAAAGTTGAAATACAAAGGGGTTTAACTTAGGTGAAACACACAATTGGGTTTAAAAGGGTGATTTCTTTATTTCTCTATTTATAACACTTATTTACTTCGAAAATTCATTCTGTCTAATGCAGGATATCATAGTGAGAAATTTTGTGCATGCATCCAGTGTAACATCTAAGCTATTGCCAGAAATTCACAGCAAACCGAGCTATATTCTAAGCATGAAAATTACGACAAGTTACAACTAGCAAAAGAAAGATGTATTAATACAGGGAAAACTGATCATGCAACGGAGCTCAAAATTTACACCCAGCATCTCTGGAATATAGCTAGCCCACACACCAAAAATTAGCTCCAGAAACTATTTCTATCAGGCTACACAAAAATAGCAACTTTCAGCCCAGTCATACATAAAGAATTTATACAGAGACAACTATAACTATTCTGCAGCCAAACTTTCTCCTACAGCACAAACATGTCAAAAACAACACCTAGTTCGAAGATGAGCACCACTGGATCAACAGAAACTGAACTATGGATTTAACCCTATAAACAAGCATATCTCAAAAACATATATTTACATAGTTCATAAAAACGTGATAAAATCACCAGGGGCCTATCTGAACATGATAAGACTATGAACACAAGTTAAGCCACAGAAACTACCTACCTGAAGCTACACAAAACATTTACACAGATCTAGCATAAACACAAAACAAATCATAGATAAAGATTCCTTCATTAACTTTGTGCAAAAACATAGATCTAGCCTATACCAGTCATGACTAACAATATATTCAAAGATCAAGTCTAGAACAGGAGCACATTTCAAGCTATGACCAAACACATTCAAACTGCGTTTGAAATGTAGTTCAAAAACTACTCATCAAAAGTACGGTCGTGCTTTACAAAAGATGTAGGTCTGCTCATAGAGAACCCAACAAAATCGGTTTTGAATTTTTCTGATTTTTCTACGATTTTATATGATTTTTCCATGGTGCAGGACCAAAGGGTGAAAAACATAAGAATCTATTTCTAGCCGGGACCCTAGAAAGATTTGATTCTTCACAGATATGCCCTCAAATTTACACGTCGAACCCTACAAGATTTCAATCGTCACAACCATGCAGCGCGCTCGCCGGCGGTGATGGCTAGCTGGACTTGGCCAACAAGCGGCACAGGGCGGCGTGGATGCTCACCGCGGTTCGATTGGTGGCGGAGCTGAGGTCGGAGATGCCTCCGGTGATGGCCGGCGGCGAGGCAGCGGCGGCGGAGCCGCTTCGGCTCGATCTCCGGTGAAATGTGGGGGGTGAGCTAGGCCATTTGTTGTCGTGCGAGCTCGAGTGGGTACTAGAGAGAAGCTTAGTGATGTGAGGCAGCTACGGGAGCGAGTGGAGGAGGAAGTCCACTGGCGGTGGTGGCAATAGCGGACGGCAGCGGTGCTGCGTGCGCTGGGAGAAGGGGAAGGGGTTTTTATAGCTGTTGGGCGAGTGGAGGGGAAGCTTCCGCGTGCCTGCGTCAATGACGGGGTCACGGTATGGCCGGCGAGGCGGTTGGCGATGTGCGCTGGCGGGGAGCCAATAGCGGGCGCGCGGGCGGCTAACCGGCGTGTGCATGCGCGCCGCGTGGCACCGACCAGCGGGCCTGCATGCGTCGACGCACAGTGATCATGGCGCAGCGCACGGACTGACGGTCACTATGCTGCCTCGGCGTGCATGTACCGGCGTACGGCGGCGAGGCCGACGTGGTGCTCTGTGACGTCGCGCGCGTGCGGAAGTTCCCGACGTGGTTTCGTTTCGGTTTAGCCCTGTTTGACCGGTCGAAACTCAACATTTTGCAACAGAAGTGCTCCCAGGTGCAAATACCAAAGTTGGAGATCTCATGACCCTCTACAACTTTTACAAAGGCTGATGTGTGTTTTGATCAATATATTTTGCATAAACGTCATGCCAATATGAATATTTTCTCGGCGCCCGGAAAATGTGGTTGCTGCCGTTGACCACGAGTTTCACCACTTTACACTCAAAATTTGAAATACTGCCAATTATGAAAATTGTGTCCCTTGAAAAGATGCACAACTTTTATATTGGCCGATTTTGAAGTGTTTAAGTGAAATTTGGAGAACGTGGCAAAAGTTCTAGACAGGGTATGAATGTCAAGGGGTTTGACTAAGGGTTTGACCAAGGGTTTAAACACTAATGAAGTTGACTTGTTTAAGATGATGATTGACACTAATTAACACTGATTAAAAACACGGAGTGTTACAGTCTACCCCCTTAAAAGGAATCACGTCCCGCGATTCCAAATTAAAAGATAGGCAGAAAAGGTTATGAACGATGTTGGCTTTGAAGAAAACCCGGATACTTGGTGTTTAGAAATTGCTCGGTCTCCCACGTAGCTTCTTCTATAGTGTGGTGACTCCATTGTATCTTGTACATCTTCACTGTTTGTCTCACAGTTTGTCTTTCTTTTTGATCTAACACTTTCATTAGATATTCCACTAATGATAGGTCAGGTTCTATCTCTGCATTGGTCTCAGTGATTATTTGTGCTTCTGGTATTTGATCACACTTTTTCAACTGTGAGTCATGAAACACATCGTGTACTGCGGAGAGTCGGTCCGGGAGTTTAATACGATATGCAACCGTACCGAACTTCTCGGTGACTTCATAAGGGCCGATGTAGCGCGGAGCTAACTTCCCTTTTACTCCAAATCTTTGTACACCTTTGGTCGGTGACACCTTTAAGTACACATAATCACCAACTTCAAATTCTCTAGGTACCTTAGCTTTATCATGGTAGCTCTTTTGTCTCATCTGAGCGGCTCTCAAATATTCCCTAATCACTTCCACCATTTCTTCCGCTTCTTACACTAGCTTAGGACCGAATAATGTTCTCTCACCTGCTTGTGACAAATTCAAGGGGGTGCGACATCTTCGTCCATACAAGGCTTCGAAAGGAGCCATTTTCAAACTAGCTTGGTAGCTATTGTTATAAGCAAACTCTGCCAAAGCTAAGCATTTGTCCCAAGTCTTGTCAAAATGAATGACACAAGCTCTCAACATATCTTCCACTATTTGATTTACTCTTTCTGTCTGACCATCAGTCTGGGGATGATATGATAGGGACCATTGCAAGAAAGGTCCTGGGGATGGCCCGATCTTCACAGCAGTAGGTTTCGTAACAAGATAAATTTCTGCAAGCAGCGGGTAAATGCTTTATACCTGATAAAGGTTGGTTGCGACCAAGCGACGAGGAGAGAGGCACCGAAACCGCAAAGACTTCGACTCGATCTCCGAACGACCGCAGAACCAAAAGCCGGAACTAATCCACACAATACGGCGCAGCCGAACAGAAGCCATAGAGCACGAAGTACGGGACCTCAGAGAGATCTCTTCACAAGTCCTCGAAGAACAAGGAAGAACAAGGGTGTGCAAGGCACTCAGCAGGTCGGCTGCGACAAATCATATGAGGCTATCAAATCATGATTATGAAAACTTTGTCCTCGATGGTACATAGGGGGTATTCATACAAAGAACAACTCTTCTAGATGAGTGTGGGATGAGTATGAACTGAAGAGGCCACGTTGGGAGGTGGAAGGCCAACTGGTCGAAGCATTCATGCAGTCCTCTTCGGTTCACGCGCGTCTTCTCAGCTTCTGCGCAACCTTCACTAAAATGGTCATTACATCTAGCTCAGAAGTCGAAATGATGCACCGTTTGTTAGGTTGGAATCTTGACTTCAAGGAGCTTCCAGTCGTTTATAACTTGCCCCCATATCTTCCCGAGATGGTACAGACTTGGACGTGAAGTTGATACTTCTGCTGCGTAACCTTGAGACTTGTGTGCGTAACCTATCTCAGTTTGCACAGCAGCCTTGGTGTCCTCCACGTAACCTACTGTGTCCTTCACGTAACCCAGAGGAGAAACCTCTTGTGTAAACCTGAGTAGGAATAAAATACAAGGCTTAGGTAGTATATGACTCTTATTAATATTGCAATGTAACTCGGAGAGGAAAGCATGCACCTCTTGTTGGAGTTTGTTTGCACTGTTGCGTGTAACTGGCCCTTCGTTCAATTGTACTTGCATATCTGATGCTTGTTCTTGCGTAATCGGTTCTTCACTTGATTCTTGAGATGTAACCAAAGGTGGATTTGGTGTAACCAATGATACATCTAGTGTAACCATGGTATATGGGTTACACATGGCTGGGATGTCCTCATCATCCTCCCCATCATGAAAAGGAGTCGTCCTCGACTCTATTGTGTAATTGAGGCTTGGCATGTGCATATCATAGCTAGAGCTACGGATCAATTTGGTACCTAAAGATTCATGCACTTGTGCCCAAAAGCGAGCAACAAATAGGGTGCCTCTGTCGGATAGGATAGTTTTTGGAACACCGTGTAAGCGCACGATGAGGTCAATATAGATTTCTACATAACACTCGGCTGAGTAGGTAGTGTGCACTGTGATGAAATGAGTGGTCTTGGTAAGTCGGTCCACTATAACCCAGATGGAATAATGCTTTTTGGGAGTGAGGGGTAAACCTACAATGAAATTCATGCTTATGTCATCCCACTTCCATGCGGGTATAGACAAAGGTTGCATTTGACCTACGGTCTTCATGTGACTAGCCTTGATTCTTTGACATGTATCACATCCGGACACATACTTCGCTATTTCATCCTTCATGTTTGACCACCAAAAATTTTCCCTAAGATCTCGGTACCTTTCGGTACTACCAAGGTGAATGGTGAATTTAGAGAGGTGAGCCTCATCTAAAATTTCTTTCTTTATTTCCGGATCCAGGGGAATGACCAATCTCTGATCGAACCACACCACTCCTTTTTCATCTTTCTGGAAATAATTGTACTTGGGGTCTCCCTCAGATGTTTTGATCTTTAATCATACAATCCAAATAGTAGCTTTGCCATAGTAAAATAAGAATGATGGAATTTTAATTTAGCTTTCACCTTCAATAGTTGTTTGACAATGCTGGCTTCTAATGTCCATATGTAGTGCTCATCATTCTCCCCCTCTTGAGGAGAAGCTACTCCAAGCTTTTCATAACCTGAACAAAGATTATGTAAAAGGGCAAAAGTATATGCATGGTATATGAATATGTCATTTGTTTTGTTTTGCAAAACACCATTCACAATTATCATGATGTTTGCATCATCCTCCCTTCCATGGAGAAAAGTTGACCTCGACTTTTGATTATACCGCAAATGGTTGTTAGCTTCAAACATTGTACTAACAAATTTCATCTTACCACGCTGTAAAAGCTTCATTAACTTTTGTGTACCTGCAAATAATTTTGTACAAAACATGAGAACAAAAATTTTGTTCAAATAACACAACTGATTTAACATTTCTAATTTCACCATTCCAAGATCAAATTGTTCAAAACATGATGTTGAAACATTCATAATAATCCCAAAATTTTTGTTGCACAACTTATTCACTGATTTAGATGAGATTGCACTTATTTGCACATGGTTTGTTTCTGTCGATGGATTATATGCACAAGAAAAATACTTTGAAAGTTCTAAATTACAAGCACTAAACAATTGATTGATCCTATTAGGACAACATAGATCACAAGAATTATCACACATGATTTTTGACTTCAAATCAGCAAGCTTGTCAATTGTTATGCAAATGGCATGAACACAAAAATAATTTACAACATGTTCTCCAATTAAAATAAATGTAAACTTGCAGCTATGAACTGTGTTCCAATATCTTGAAGATGTTATCAAAGAAATATTATCAAGCATTTTGTTGACATGAATAGGTGTATCAAACACGGTATAAAACAAGCAGTTGATAGGAGATAGCTTGGTAAAAAATTCGCCACCACTAATCAACTGAAATTGGTGGTTTTTATTGGCATATAAAATATTACATGAATCAGGCAAAGTACAAATTTTATTATCATCACAAATGTTATCAGGAAATTCAGCATTCGTATCAACATGTAGTTCAATCAAATCAGCACTAAGGATTGGATTATGTCCTATTGCTGAAATAATAATATCATGAGTATTCATTTCTATATTACCAAATTTATTTACATGCATAGTATTAGATATATGAGTGCAAATTATCATGTAAATCAACCATAGCAAAGCATAGAAAAGATCATATATGACTGAACATTGGTTGTCAACTTGAAAATTTTCAGCAAAGATATGAACATGTGACACTACCAAATCAACACAAACATTATGGTCAAGTCTATTTGAAACATGTGCTTTATCACAATCACTCACCACAATATTTTGCATATTCAGATCTGAATTATTTTCATTACCTTTTATAATTTGTGGTAGTGCTAGTATCATGGATGATGTTTCTAAAATCTTACCAATTGCCTCGTCATGTTTCATGTTTTGGGCTGCGTACAACTGATTCGGTTGATTAGCTACCTTCTCATCTTTCTCAACAAGTATGATGACATCACAAACAACCATATCTTCATCTTTTTTATTGCAAACCTACATATTTGGAAACAAAACACTAGCGGTAGAGATGAGACTGTTAGTTTCAAAAGTATCCTCACATGACTTGCATTCAAACTCTCTATTGCTTTGTCGTGTATCCCTCACATTTGCATTGTTTGTACTCTCAACGTCGTAGTGGGTGGAGTCACACAACTCATTATTGTTTTCACTCTCTCTCAATTTGGCTATGTGGCCCTCATTCTCACAAAGGTTTTGATGCACGATCACTTCAACATCTTATGAAGCAACATATGCATATGTGTCATACTTCACCAAGTTCTGTAAAGACAATGGAGCACCAAGTGTTGCAAAAGAACCAAGAACTAAATCTCCCTCAAAAGCAACTGAACTTGCATCACTTGAATGGGAAGCATTTGCGTTGTTATTGCCTTCAATCTGAACTTTATGTTGCAAACACAGTGAAATTTTAGCACCTTTGTCCATTGGCATCACCTGATCTTCGTCATCGAAAATTGAGGGCTGATCATACTTCACCATTTCATTTTCTTCAGGAGCCTGCATCACATGAGAAAACAAACTAGAAGAGATTGTCATGTTAGAAATAGATATTTCCTCACATGGCCTATTTTCTACTTCACTCAATTTTTGTGTATCTTTCTCACACAAATTTTTGTGGCTCTCCTCACTTATGGTGGAATCTCTCAACTTATTCTTTTTAACTCCCACACTCAATTTTGGTTGGTGGAACTCTTCCTTACATTTGGTGGAGTTTCTCTTCTTCTCATTTTGAGCTCTCACACTCAATTTTGGCTGGTGGCACTCTTTCTCACATGGGTTTTGAAATAAACCATCTTCCATGAAGAATGGAACATCAATACCATCATAACCATCAGCCGTAATCTCCACGTGTGGGATATCTTGTAAATGTGCAGATTTAGATGAATGGTTTCTCGACTTGTGGGCTCTATGATTATCCTTCTTGCCATTGTACTTCTTCATCTTTGCATCTTGAACCTTCTCTCGCTGTCCAGAACACTTGTTTTCCCCCAAAACAACATGTTTCTTTGAACCAACATGCTGAAATATACTTTGTTGGACAGAATACCTTGGTGCTGCCTTATATGAGTTCCGGATGAAATTATCATGAATTTTTTGAGATCTTTGCTGCTGCTTATGTGGAAATATTATGGAGCAAACCTCCTTCGCATAACTAGCTTCATTTCAGCCAATGAGTTGATATGATCTCTCCCCAACACATGGTGATTTTCTTGCACATCTTTCCACCATGTCAGAGCATAACCATAAAATTCCAATGCAGCTAAGTGCACTCTCTGTGCATCCGAGACATGTTGTATACCAAAAATATTATCACACTTTTCTTCCCAAACAAGATAAGCTTTAGGGTCTTCTCTCCCAACAAATTTCGGTATACTCAAATCAACCCAAGAGATGCAATCTGAATTTGTTCTATCACAATGATCATAAGGACCGTAGAGATCACCTTGTATGTGTTTACCATTGAAGCGCTCATGGGGGACAAGGTCACACCCAAGAGAACTTCCTTGCTGTAGAGAACTTGCGGAAGCACCATTGATGGTGTTTTTCATACCATTCTTCACTTGTGGAGCAGCAGGAACACGTTGATGTTGAACCTCACTTTTTGAGATTGGAAGACGTTCATCAAACATCCTTTCCGTGGCCTGCAGCACCGAATTTTGTACTCGATGTAGCTCAGCTCATGAAATAGTGGCCTCTTGAGCACCATGATGGCGACCACGAACACTCGAATTAGGTCCTGCCATGTTAGGATATTGCAAGAGAAAGTGGAATAGGAAAAATATGTGGAATCACACAATCTCACCTCTTGTTTACCAAAGTTCTTACCCGTTCTCGAGGACCGTGAGTGTGCTAGTGTGGCGTAACCAAACCTGTGATTAAGCGGTCGAAAGGATACAAGACGAGAGGTCCGGTTTCAGATTTTTGTGGAGCTATAAGTGGCTGTTCAAGGGAGGCTATGGTACGGAAACAAAGTGTGTAACAAACCGTCCAAACAAGATGTAAATGTTGTTGTTCGGTGCACCACAAACTTGAACTTTCAAATATAAAACTTTTGATTACACAATCTGCAACACAGTCCCTTTCAACTTCTCTTTTCTTTCTTCTTTTTTTTTGCTCTTTCTTTCACACTTTTTTTTGATTTTTTTTCAGTGAATGCAAGAACACATATGAGGGGTGCAGAAAAAAATTAAAACACGGCGGAAGAACAACGGTGGTGACTAGCAACAAGATGAACGTAACACACAAAGTAACAGTACCACAAAATGCCTATGGGTTTTTTTGTGTGGCTTTTTAGTGGACTGTAGGACGTGAACAAAATGATATAACAAATGATAATGGGTGGGAGGGTGGGTAATAACCAAAATCTACAGTGACAACGATATCTCTGATTACCACTTGATAGGGACCGTTGCAAGAAAGGTCCTGGGGATGGCCTGATCTTCATGGCAGTAGGTTTCATAACAAGATAAATTGCTGCAAGCAGCGGGTAAATGCTTTATACCTGACAAAGGTTGGTTGCGACCAAGCGACGGGGAGAGAGGCACCAAAAACGCGAAGACTTCGACTCGATCTTCGAACGACCGCAAAAGCACAAGCCGGAACTAATCCACACAATACGGCGTAGCCGAACGGAAGCCGTAGAGCACGAAGTAGGGGACCTCAAAGAGATCTCTTCACAAGTCCTTGAAGAACAAGGAAGAACAAGGGTGTGCAAGGCACTCAGCAGCTCGGCTGCGACAAACCATATGAGGCTATCAAATCATGATTATCAAAACTAAGTTCTCAATGGTACATAGGGGGTATTTATACTAAGAACAACTCTTCTAGATGAGTGTGGGATGAGTATGAACTGAAGAGGCCACGTTGGGAGGTGCAAGGCCAACTGGTCGAAGCATTCATGCAGTCCTCTTCGGTTCACGCGCGTCTTCTCAGCTTCTGCGCAGCCTTCACTAAAATGGTCATTACATCTAGCTCAGAAGTCGAAACGATGCGCCGTTTGTTGGGTTGGAATCTTGACTTCAAGGAGCTTCCAGTCATTTATAACTTGCCCCCCATATCTTCCCGAGATGGTACAGACTTGGACGTGAAGTTGATACTTCTGCTGCGTAACCTTGAGTCTTGTGTTCGTAACCTTTCTCAGTTTGGACAGCAGCCTTGGTGTCCTCCACATAACCTTCTGTGTCCTTCACGTAACCCAGAGGAGAAACCTCTTGTGTAAACCTGAGTAGGAATAAAATACAAGGCTTAGGTAGTATATGACTCTTATTAATATTGCAATGTAACTCGGAGAGGAAAGCATGCACCTCTTGTTGGAGTTCGTTTGCACTGTTGCGTGTAACTGGCCCTTCGTTCAATTGTACTTGCATATCTGATGCTTGTTCTTGCGTAATCGGTTCTTCACTTGATGCTTGAGATGTAACCAAAGGTGGATTTGGTGTAACCAATGATACATCTAGTGTAACCATGGTATATGGGTTACACATGGCTGGGATGTCCTCATCATCCTCCCCATCATGAAAAGGAGTCGTCCTCGACTCTATTGTGTAATTGAGGCTTGGCATGTGCATATCATAGCTAGAGCTACGGATCAATTTGGTACCTAAAGATTCATGCACTTGTGCCCAAAAGCGAGCAACAAATAGGGTGCCTCTGTCGGATAGGATAGTTTTTGGAACACCGTGTAAGCGCACGATGAGGTCAATATAGATTTCTGCATAACACTCGGCTGAGTAGGTAGTGTGCACAGTGATGAAATGAGTGGTCTTGGTAAGTCGGTCCACTATAACCCAGATGGAATAATGCTTTTTGGGAGTGAGGGGTAAACCTACAATGAAATTCATGCTTATGTCATCCCACTTCCATGCGGGTATAGACAAAGGTTGCATTTGACCTACGGTCTTCATGTGACTAGCCTTGATTCTTTGACATGTATCACATCCGGACACATACTTCGCTATTTCATCCTTCATGTTTGACCACCAAAAATTTTCCCTAAGATCTCGGTACCTTTCGGTACTACCAAGGTGAATGGTGAATTTAGAGAGGTGAGCCTCATCTAAAATTTCTTTCTTTATTTCCGGATCCAGGGGAATGACCAATCTCTGATCGAACCACACCACTCCTTTTTCATCTTTCTGGAAATAATTGTACTTGGGGTCTCCCTCAGATAATTTCTGTTTGATTAACTGGACACCTTCATCACTGAGTTGAGCCAAAGCAATTCTCTCATGGAGAGGGAATTCTGTGGAGATGGCATACAGATTTCAGTCCTCGACCACTTCTAGGTTAAGCTTCCTCATCCCTTCACATAAAGTCTCATTATACGGCTCTACCGTCATGCAGTTGCAATGCTTGCGGCTAAGCGCATCTGCAACCACGTTGGCTTTGCCCGGGTGATGTTGGACTTCTAGATCATAATCTTTTATCAATTCCAACCACCTTCTTTGCCTCATATTCAGATCCGATTGGGTGAAAATATATTTAAGGCTTTTGTGATCGGTGAAGATATTGCAGTGATTTCCCATCATATAATGCCGCCAAATTTTTAAGGCATGAACAACCACTGCTAGCTCAAGATCGTGGGTAGGATAATTCTTCTGATGAGGTCGAAGTGCCCATGAGGCATAGGCAATAACCCTGTTGTCTTGCATAAGCACACAACCAAGGCCAGTGCCTGAAGCGTCACAATACACCTCAAATGGTTTTGTCATATCTGATTGTGCTAGCACAGGGGCTGATGTTAAATGTTCCCTCAAGGTGTGAAAAGCCTTGTTACAAGTTTAATCCCACACAAACTTTTTTTTGAGCGAAAGACTGTGGGGGAGATCCCCACAGTTATAAATATATTAAAAGAAACAGGAAAGAATATGTACAGGAGTATACCTATGCTTTAAGCTACTGTCTCCATCCCACACAAACTTGACACCTTTCTTCAACAGTTCAGTCATGGCCTTAGCTATCCTGGAGAAATCCAGGATAAAGCGATGATAATAGCCAGCTAGATCCAGAAAACTGCGAATTTGATGCACAGACTTGGGGGCTTCCAATCCATGACCTCCTGCACTTTGCTAGGATACACGGAGATACCATCCTTGGAAATAGTGTGACCCAAGAATTTCACACTATCCAACCAGAATTCACATTTTGAGAATTTAGCATAAAGCTTGTGATCTCTCAAATGCTGCAAAACAATCTGAAGATGTTCCGCATGTTCTTCATTCTTGGAATAAATCAGAATATCATCGATGAAGACCACTACGAACTTGTCCAATTCATTCATGAAGACAGAGTTCATAAGGTACATGAAATAGGCAGGTGCATTGGTAAGACCAAAGGACATCACTAGAAATTCATAAAGACCATATCTGGTGGAGAAGGCTGTTTTTGGAACATCACTTGGTCGAATCTTGATTTGATGATAGCCTGATCGAAGATCGACCTTAGAAAAGACTTTGGCACCAGCCAGTTGATCGAAGAGAGCATCAATGCGGGGCAAAGGATATTTGTTCTTAATTGTCACCGCATTGAGAGGACGATAGTCAACGCACATCCACAAACTACCATCTTTCTTCTTCACAAAAAGAGCGGGACATCCCCAAGGAGAAGAACTTGGGCGAATGTACCCTTTATCAAGCAATTCTTGCAATTGATTTTTCAATTCGGCTAGATCTTTTGGTGGCATACGGTAAGGTCTTTTAGAGATAGGTGCAGTGCCAGGTTGAAGCTCTATCATGAATTCGATGTCCCTGTCTGGTGGCATTCCAAGCAAGTCAACGGGAAACACATCCGGATATTCACAAACTATCAGAATGTCATCAAGCAAAGAGGTGATAGCTGCGAAAGCATATGAATTCCCATTGCCATTGGAGGGTAAGTAGAAAGTAGATGTGCCCAAGGTAGGTGAATTGATTTCTATCATTCTTGTAGCAATGTCCAAGATGACTTGATGGTGTGACAACCAATTCATGCCTAGGATCACATCAATTCCCTCTAGATTCAAAACAATGAGATTGGTTGGGAAAACTTTGCTACCTAACTCAATTGGCACTTTCCAGGATAGGTCTCTAGTGGTAACTCTGCCACCAGCTGTTGTTACCAGGAATGGTTGTTTTGTTTGACGACTACCCAAACCCAACTTGCTCAGAATTTTCCCATTTATAAAACTGTGCGTAGCACCAGAATCAAACAACACTTTAACTGAATAGCCTCAGATAGAAAAGGTACCCATCAGCACTGGTGCTCCTTCTAGCATATCCACCATAGAGGTGAAGTTCAGTTTGCCTTGCTTCACTTGCACAGTGGGCTTCTTGTCCTGATTTCCCTGCTTGGCCCCTGACCCTTCACCTAGCTGGTAGGTCTTGATCTGCTTAGGCTTGAGAAACTCATTGGCGTAGTGTCCTGGCTGCCCACAATTGTAGCAGCGATGGTCCTTGACCACACTATTATTGGTCGGGGGTGCACTAGGCTTGCAAGGCTGTTGCTGTGCCTTATGGTACTAGAAATTCCTAGAAGACTTGTTCTGAGATGGGGTCATTCTCTAGTGTCCAGATGAAGATGACTGGGAATGCCCCAGTGTACCCTTCTAGACAAAGCAAAATTTCTTGCCTGATCCACCAGCAGTAGTGAATCCGGCTGCCTCTTCTTATCTTTATGTGCCTTTTCATGGCATCCTCCTGAGAGATGGCCTTGTTGACAAGGTCCTGATAGCTGTTAGGCTCATAGAGATTAAGCCTCTCATAGAGATCTCTGTCCAACTCATCACGGAAACGCTCTATTTTCTTGGGATCACTATCAATGTGATGCCCACCATACTGACACAAAGCATTGAATTTCTTGGCATAATCATACACCGTGTCAGTGCCTTGTTTTAGTGCAAGCAGCTCCATCATCTTCTTGTCCATGAGACCCTTAGGAATGTGTTGTTCCTTAAAGGCCCTCTTGAACTCAATCCAGGTGATCTGCTGCCCAGCTGGAATCATGGACTTGTAGTGTTCCCACCACAGCAACGTGGCACCACGAAGCTATGAGGCAGCGAAATGGCCATACACTCCTCTAAACACGGCAGGACAAACACTAAGAACTTGTCCTCAATGGCCCTGATCCATGCATCCGCAGCAAGAGGCTCCTTGGGCTCCTCGAACGTTGGGGGCTTCATGGCGTAGAAATGCTCATACTTAGTGACCAAAGGCTGGCCATCTTGATTTCCCCCACCTGGAGGTTGCTGCAGTTGCTGAGCAATCTGCTGATGCGTCTGTAGGATCTGTCGCATCACCTCAGTTTGGGTGGCGATGAATTGCTCTTGGATTGTCATATTGGGAGGAGGTGGCGGAGCCTGACTCCCACTTGCACCAAAACTATTGGGGGAGGTGCGTGTCGGTCCCACCATCTGAAATTCACAGAGTTTTCATTAGCCACATATTCATAAGCTTGCTCACATTTAACCACAAGAAGAATATGTAAGACGGAAACTCGTAATGGCAACATTTTTAGGAACCAGACAGCGTAGCTGATTTGGTGAAAAATTCATAACTCTCTGCCCATACATGGAAAATTTCTCATTTTTTGGTCAGCAAGTGTAGAATTTCGTAAGCTCCAACATTGGTATTCAACTCAGGGTCAAATTCCAACGTTATCATGCTCGAAAAATTCCGTAACCGAGGTTCTGCCTAACTGTTTTCATAGGAGGCCGAGATGTACTAAAATTGTCATAACTCTCGGTACGCTCATGCAAACATGATGAATTTTGGTGAGCATGATCTCCACAATATTTTACACAACTTTGGTATTCAGCACAAGATGAAATTTTTATCACGACAACCCTAATTAATTAATTGAAAACCACATCACAAGGTGTTCATCCATAGCATTACATGATGCATAGTTTGTGGATCACCACCTAGCACACGAATTACATGGGGATTACAACACATCACACATACTCTCCGTACAGCCTAATCGCTTCCACAAAATCTAGCTGAAAAGGCTAAACCAAGAGTACATGACATTTCCCTACAACATCAACTAGTGCAAGCTAGTTGCCCGCGGCGGAACCAGCACTAGCCTGAGGAGAAGTGGGTGGTGGTCCGTCAACACTGTCCTCGTCTAACCCCGAGTCTCCCTGCTGCTCGTCAGGAGCGGTAGGTGCAACTGGTGCAACGATCGGCGGCTGCTGCAACTAGTGTGCCATAGCCTGCCAAACCTCAACCTCAACCTCCATGTCCACTACTAGGTTCTGCATCTCCTCAACGTTCTGCACTAGGGCCAAATGCTGAGCCTCTGCGTGAACCAACTCTGTGCGTAGCATGTCGATCTCATGGTCTCTGGCGTACAACTGTTGTTTGTACTCACCGCGCTCCTGGTGCCACTAGACACGCTCGTCCTGCAGAGTGACAACCTCCTGCTGAAGGTGAGCGGAAGTCTGCCGCTCGTACTGCGAGTCCAAGGAGAGCATGTCCCTCATAGTTGTGGAGTCCATGACCACAAGAGAGAGCATACCCTCAGTGGTGAGGCGGAAAACCTGCACATTGTAAAGTGCCTGTAGCAGCCTTAGCAGCTAGCGCACCGTGACCTCAGGAGGGTCAGCAGTGAGCAAAACGTCAGTGAGCGACACACGCTCATGCCAGGCCGGGTCGTGCGGGTCCAATGCCGGGAGCAAACCCAGTGTTGTCAGCATCACCTCATCTGGGTGCTGCTCATAGAAGGCATGGAGAATCTGCAGAGCCGCGGACTCCAACGACTCGACAGCACGGTGTCCAAAGAACATCATGCTTAGGTCAGGCCACTCCGGGTGCTCCGGGTGTGGCAGCACGGTCGCGGTCGTGCGTGCGTGGGGAACTATCTGGTCCCAGTAGTCGATCACCTCGTACATCGGCGGGGTGGTGTAGCCAACCTCACGAAGGGTATCCCACAAAATGCGGGGAAAACCCTCCCTGTCGAGGCCATTGGTACGAAGCGTACCATCCACATCGATCTCAGAGTGCTCCGGGTACTCCATCTGTACAAAAATGGGTACTACATGTTAGACCTTAATATGAGCATAACATGAATAAGGGTACAAAATTCTGGTAGGTATGAACAAAAATTCATAACGTGAAAACCAGAGCCACAAAAATTCCCAAATTTTTACAGCAACTCAGTGAGATGTTTGTGCACATTTTTGGTATTCAAAGGTTGAGCTAGATCACATAGAAACATGAGGTTACCCAGGAAAAACAGCAGAACAGAGGTTCACTATTTTTATCATAACTCTAGATTTCGGCATCCTAAATTCCTGAAAATTTTACAGCAGATGCTGGACTTGATAAGAAACAACTTTTGTAAAGGTTGCATAGTCAGAAACATCTTATATTTGGCTCAAGAAAATCATGAGCTGACTGCAGAAGTTTTTGGCAGAAACTACTACCTATGATCAAAGTGAGAGGATAACCCTTCTAAGAGCAAGCAATGACTCTAGGAATATAGCACAAACATGAACACCATAATTTTTAGGTTCAACAATTTTTTATCATGATGCACACGTCTGACACGTCCTGACGAAAAATGGATCTAAAAAGAAGGAGTTAATGCCGGTGGCAAGCTTATAATCGACTCTCCCAATAATAACTAGTCGGAGCTACACATCGTTACACAACAATTGCATTAACGTGGTTAGTGTACCTGCAGAAAAGAACCTTCCATGCCAGCACGTCACGGATGTGTCCATGAACATTACCATTCACTATAGAAATGGTACCCATGCATTTATCACTGCATGGACAGCGCCCAACCTGAGACACGCCCCTTTTGAATGGAGGGTGTCCCCCTTCGCATGTTCGTAATGCGGAATCATGCACACGTCTAGCAAAACGTGGCGACATCACAACCCATGACATGTTCATCTTGAATATAACATGCCATCCTTCGTATGACTTGCATACGGAAAGCGCACGTATAAAACACGTGGGCATCCAACCGTGAAGATAGGATCCGTTGAATGGATTGCCCTATCAACCCTCGCATACTCGTGATGCGGCACAGCACACGTACGAAACACGTTGCTTAAGAAAGTGCTGGAATTTAGCATAAATAACCCATAGATTATTAAGCTACCTTAAAGAACCCAAAATTCCCTCTAGGGCCTCTCGGTCTAAACTTTCCTTAGCGATCCAACGAATTTTCGAAATCCAGTCAATCTTGGCAAGTTATATTCTAAAACCTGTGATTAGTGTTAATCTAATTACTCTTGTGTATATGGATGCTTTGGTACCAACTGTGACAACCCCACCCGAGATAATTCCGTACTATCGCCTAAAGCACTCCATTTGGTCATTAAGCGATAATAAGGAACCATCACGTTGAGTGTTGCTGGGTCGAAGCCCGGTAAATCAATTGTACAACACACAGAGGATCGAACACATATAAATTAAAACTCCCACGAAGGAGAGTCCAGAGTACCTTACAAATTAAATCCAATCTTCCCCGTAGGGTCAATTATTACAAACCATTGGTCTTGACATGGAAATAAATAGATCAGAGTTTAAAAGACAGCGGAAAAACTAAACGATAAAGTGGCATCATGGGAGGCCACCCATGACGTTATCACTCTTCGTCATCCACCCATTCCAGCTCCCAGCCGGGTGGGATTTCTCTAGGCCAAACATTATCACCTAAAAACAACATATATAGCAAGGCTGGGTGTACTAATACTCAGCAAGGCTTACCCGTCTAAAACAAAAGACTTAACCTCTAATCATGCAAGGCTTTTGGCTAGTGGGTTTGTTTTGCAAAAAAGCTACTAAGGAGTTAATCCTTACTTTCAATATTTTAGATCAAGTTCTAGTAGATTAAATTATTACTAGATAAGCAACTATTGCAAGCATGAGTTGTGCAATACAATTTATCAAACATCAAGTTTAACCATATTCCATCATAAAGGGATTACAATGGTCAGTTGATTAAGCAATCTCGGATAACCGTGAGAGGCCGACGATCGATCGATTAATAACCTTTGAGGGTGGATCTAAATACACGGGAGAATGTACTCACAATGAGTCCATCAACCAGGCGGTTCCCGTCATTCCTCGGATTGGGATCAGATGCCATAGTCCTAGGTACAAGGCTATCTGGTCCGTCTCACACTAGCGTCCAGACTCACACATGCACCACAGTTTGCAGGACTAGGGCTGCAACCCAAGATTAGTAGCCTAAAGTTCCAGCACCGCATCATTCAGGTACTAGGCTTATCGTACCCATTTCCGACAAATGTTTAGTACGTTCAAACGCTTAATCTCATAACCACTGGACCGGAGCTCAGGATCCTATTCTCTTACCACGTGAAAAATCCAATTTAACAAATCTTATGATTCCAACATAAGAACCTATTCTCGGAAGTGACGAACATCACTCGACTTGTACCGGGTCCTTAGTGCATAGCAACTAGCGACCTAGCATACTAGTAAGAGAACATAGGTACTTAAGGATCATGCATCTAGGGTTTCAATTCAACTCCTGAATGTAAATGCACTTAGATAAACAAAGATAAATTCGGAAGTTAAAAAAGAAACACATAGGTTAATGATGAATTAGGGCTTGCCTTCGTCAACACAAGTAGTCAGACAAACTTCTGAACTTTGGTCCGGGTCTTGCTCTACTGTCACATAGTGCACGTCTCCTCTAGCTCCGTCGTCCTTGTCTGCCGGCACGAGTGTGTAGCTACCATCGGGGATCTCTACACATAGGATGCATACGCAAGGATTAGTTGATGAAATTAACTTAATTAATTACAAACAGCACATGACAAACATAGGATCAACAGAAACTGAACTATGGATTTAACCCTATAAACAAGCATAGCTCAGAAACATATATTTACACAGTTCATAAAAATGTGATAAAATCACCAGAGGCCTATCTGAACATGATAAGACAGTGACCACAAGTTAAGCCATAGAAACTACATACCCGAAGCTACACAAAACATTTACACAGATCTAGCATAAACAAAAAAATTATGGATAAAGATTCCTTTAGTAACTTTGCGCAAAAACTTAGATCTAGCCTATTCCAGTCATGACTAACAACATATCCAAAGATCAAGTCCAGAACAGGAGTACATTTCAAGTTATGACCAAACACATTCAAACTGAGTTTGAAATGTAGTTCAAAAACTACTCATCAAAAGTATGGTCGTGCTTTACAAAAGATGTAGGTCTGTTTATAACGAACCCAACAAAATTGGTTTTGCATTTTTCTGATTTTTTTACGATTTTATATGATTTTTCCAAGGTGCAGAACCAAATGGTGAAAAACTTAAGAATCTATTTCTAGCCGGGACCCTAGAAAGATTTGATTCTTCACAGATATGCTCTCAGATTTACACGTCGAACCGTACAAGATTTCAATCGTCACAACCATGCCCTCGGCGGCGCAGGGCACGCTCGCCGGCGGTGATGGCCAGCCGGACTTGGCCAACTAGCGGCACAGGGACGCGTGGATGCTCACCGTGGTTCGATTGGTAGGGAAGCTGAGGTCAGAGATGCCTCCGGCGATGGCCGGCGGTGAGGCAGCAGCGGCGGAGCCGCTTCGGCTCAATCTTCGGCAAAATGTGGGGGTGAGCCAGGCCATTTGTGGTCGTGCGAGCTCGAGTAGGTGCTAGAGAGAAGCTTAGAGATGTGAGGCAGTTGTGGGAGCGAGTGGAGGAGGAAGTTCACCGGCGGCGGCGGCAATGGTGGACAGCGGCGGTGCTGCGTGCGCGCAAGGAGAACAGGAAGGGGCTTTATAGCTGTTGGGCAAGTGGAGGGGAAGCTTCCGCATGCCTGCGTCAACGACGGGGTCACGGTATTGCCGGTGAGGCGGTTGGTGACGTGCGCTGGCAGGGAGCCAATGGTGGGCACGCGGGCTGCCGACGGCGTGTGCGCGCGCGCCGCGTGGCACTGACCAGCAGGCCCGCATGCGTTAGCGCACAGTGATCACGGTGCTGCGCACGGACCGGTGGTCACTGTGGTGCCTCGGCATGCGTGTACCGGCGTACGGTGGCGAGGCTGACGTGGCGCTCTGCGACGTCGCGCGCGTGCGCGAGTTCCCGGCGCGGTTTCGTTTCGGTTTAGCCCTGTTTGACCGGCCGAAACTCAAGATTTTGCAACAGAAGTGCTCCCAGGTGCAAATACCAAAGTTGGAGATCTCATGACCCTCTACAACTTTTACAAAGGCCGATGTGTGTTTTGATCAATATATTTTGCATAAACGTCATACCAAGATGAAGATTTTCTTGACGCCTGGAAAATGGGGTTGCTGCTGTTGACCACGATTTTCACCACTTTACACTCAAAATTTGAAATGCCACCAATTATGGAAATTGTGTCCCTTGAAAAGATGCACAACTTTTATATTGGCCGATTTTGAAGTGTTTAAGTGAAATTTGGAGAATGTGGCAAAAGTTCTAGATAGGGTATGAATGTCAAGGGGTTTGACCAAGGGTTTAAACACTAATGAAGTTGACTTGTTTAAGATGATGATTAACACTAATTAACACTGATTAAAACACAGGTTGTTACATTGACCTAGCCGCGCTGCTGCTTCTGCTGCAACCTGTGCGCCCCCGGGGAGATCGAGATTGATCTCCGCCGGGGATAGCTCCCTCCTAGGATGCGCCGCGGATCCCACTGATCCGCATCGCCATCGTCGTCAACAATCTACAGGAGGGCAGAACTCTACCATTGTTGTGGCCGCATCACTCATCAATGTCGCCAGGGCCCTGCCTTAGGCCGCTGCCGCCTCCACGTCAACATCATCCCCAGCACCACATCAGCTTCCCCGCCCGTTCTGCACCCTGGCCCGCGTCCCCCTCCCAACGTCGTCGTCGACACATGGCCTGCATAGATGCACGTGAGTGTTGGTATTTCTTACATCACGAATAAATCGGCAAGTGCACGGGGATACCTAGCACTTCACTCGTGAGTACTCAGAGTATCATATTTCCTCAGGGAATGGAAGTGTAAAGGTTTGCTAGCTAGTCCAACCCTAGGTAGACAAGAGGAAGAATGGCTTGGGTAGAGAGGCTATCTAGAGATAGAGATCAAGGAAGGATAAACTTAGCTACTATGTGTTTACTTCGGGCACCGGTTTACACCTGGTCTACTAAGCGTCGTTAACCTCTAGCCTAGACACCACATCTACGATCGATTACTACTCTAGCGTCGTACAGGAGCATCCTTCTTTATCAGGAGTCCTCTATTAGAGCATCTACTACGAGAACGGACAATGATCTCGCAAACGAATAATAACATAAGCATAACCACACCAAAGAACTCACAACAATAGATGAGCTAGGATACTTACTCAAGTGCTCATATCTGACGAGGTGTAGGCCGAGGAAGGTCACTGACAAGCCCGACACTCCTCCTCCGGACTACATCCTCACTCTCTCCTCATCCTATGCTACAAAGTAGCTACATGGTAGAATCCTCTCCTCTTGCTTGGTATGTGGAATGAGGAGGGTCTCCTCTTCCTTATATAGGGCCTCCAAGGCGGTTTCAGGGGTATCTTGGCACCAACTCCACCACCACCGCCTATGAGATTGCGCGGGAGATCCAGGCACCAAAACTTGGTGCCAATGGAGGCAAAGGCGGTTTGGCCGAACCATTGGTTCGGCCGACCCATGGGCTCACCCATTTGACCTACGCCCTATGCAGGCCTCTTGGGTACGTTGGTGGGAGACTACAATCCAAAGATGGGATGAAACGGCCACAATAATGGTTCGGGCGAACCATTTTGGGCTCGTTTCGTGCCGCCCTTTGCCGTGGACACTCTCTAGTGGACCCTCATGTGGTCACCTAGGGTCTGGTGCAAAGTTTGGATGCTTTTCCCGCAGTTTTGGGGCTCTAAGTCCTCGTGGGTCATCCTGATGTACCAAGGGTAGAGTGGGCTCTCTGGTTGGGCCTTGTCACAAGTACGCGAGTCTTGGGTGGTTTTTAGCCTGAATAACCTCTGATTATAGGCCTTCTTTCTCAGGTAGAGTTAGCCTCACGTAAGTGTCATGTTTGTCTTCTTTTTTAGGCCCATTCCAATGGATGTGCCTATATATGCAACTATGTGGGACATCCAAACTAGAGCATACGAAAATAAACAAAGCATGCATGAATTTGTATGTTCGAGATATACTCTTATGGGGATGAAGCAATGATTGGTGACTGTTGGTATTTCTGACATGTCACCGAAGTTTTACTTTCAGCAACAGTGTCAGAAATGACCGGTTGATGGTTTTTGTGGAATCACCACCGGGGTGATGTTTTATGAAATTAATTATAAAAATATATGTTGAGTGGGCGCTCTTAATAGTACTACCGAGTACAGGACTCAATAATAATATCAAGGAGCGTGCCTTATTGATGGGTTGAGATGTATCCGCAAGCATACAGATACATACTTTATTATCCGGTTGTAGCATTTCACCCATGAGTATTTATATTTTACCAAAAGATGGAATTATGAAAATGTATATAAATATATATGTGTATGTATAATCGTGTCGTATGGATATATCGGATACAAGCCAAGGACAATATGAATAAGTAAAGCGTACCAAAGCTTAACGGTAAGCAAGGAATTGAGTATAAAATATATATGATATGATTGGGTGACACACACATGACCATCATCTCAGATAAAGAATAAAGAATAAGCTAAGGTTAGTAGGAGCAAGGCACTAGAGTCGTCCTTAGTTCGTATATACTAGCAAAGCATATATCATACGGTTAGTCTAGATCTATCTTATTGCACCGAAGAGAACAAACTCCCCTGGTCTGCCAGGGTAGCGCGTCTTTATGTACCTCCAACGCCCATAAACTCACGTGGGGGAATACAAGGGATGTACGGGGCTATCACCATCTGTTCACCTACCCCGACAGACCATGGAATACGGCCACCTGAAGTGGATCCTACGACACCAAGCACCATGCTCGTGACCATAATCACTACTGCTAGCCCCCCGGAACTCGAGCGATGATGACCCACAGGCAAAATGCTAGAGCAAGCTCGAGAGCACACCCCCACCATTACAATAGAGCAAACTCTGTATAAATAAGGTATAACATACTACAAGCTTAGAAATATCAAACTCTGTATAAATACAAAATGTACAAATAGAGTACATAGTCATACCGCAGGCTGGAGGTTGAGCCAACCAACCTGAGGCGATCGCTAAGTGTTGGCATTTCATAACGTCGATCACTTAAGAATAGATTTGGAATCCATCATTAGCGTCAGCGGTAGAAATGCCTTTAGGCAGCTCTCAATGTCACAACTAATGATGCCGGGTTAGCGTGAACATCGAGACTTGCCAAAGGTTAATCTAAACGATCATGAACGAATCCGCAAGTGCACAGATAAACCATTGTAGCATTTGCCCAAGGAAGGAGAGTATTCCAAGGGTATCGTATCCGTGGAAGGCAATGGTGGATATCTTAGACTTATGCTTTTGCTCTGAATGTAAACCAAGAGACAGATATAGGCAACTACACACTCAAAACAGGGGTAAGATAAAAGATATACGGGGTAGTGTGACACACACACTCAGATCTACCTCTACTCTAGCACACTACGGCTTAGGGGGAACATACGAGTCAGCTCTAGGTTCTAATGTACTAAACATACAAAGCTAGAAGATACAAGAGATGGGCATGCGTATTGCATGAGAGAGATAAGGTTCAGCACCTAGGTACAAACGGGGAGCTAGCCCGCGACGACCAGCACTCTGCAAAACTAGACTTTAGACTCCTACAGCAGGTACCCCAGTGCGGAGGTTGCCCAAGGATCCAACAGGGCTGTCACCACCTGAGGACCGACCTCTATCGTTACGGGGAGTATGCTCATAACTATCATAGCTAGACAATGCAGGCACCATGCCTACATTGCTGCTAGACTCCACCCGGCCCGGGCTATTGTGACCCAGGGTGAGAGCCACCAGAAGACTGGTCAACTAGACCGAGTACCGTAGCTTGAACACAGACCTCATGCAACACTCTCATGCCATCTAACAGGATCAACTAAGGCTAGACATACAAACAGATATGAACTCTCTTATGTCTAATCAATAAGATCAAAGGGTCGTGTTCGTGAAGAACACGAGCCTCTAACTTATGAACAAACACATAAGGAAGGAGTTTATCACCCTTCAAGTGGATCAAAAGGTAGTGTCCACGACGAACACAAGCCTCTAAATGATGAACAGAGGATGAACTCAAGAACATATCAAACATATGTTCTACCATGACTTTATATGAAATAGCTGAATAACTGAAGTAGATCAAAGTCATACAAAGAAATAAAGATAAAAGAGAACTCATACCTAGACTTCCAAGAGCACTTGGAACCTGAATAAGAGCTACTCTAGCCTACCCCCTAGCCATGGAAACTAAAAGTGAGATGAGAATGAGAGTGGTGTGTGAGAAATGGGAGCCCCCCCCTTCTATTTATAGGCAAGGACAAGGCTTGCTTGGACGCCCAAAGTGCCCCTAAACACCCAGGAGTGAGGCAATGGACCAATAGGGGGCTGCCAAGTGGAGGGCCAGGATGGAACCCCCTAAGGCGGTTCGGCCGATCCTAGGATTGGCCGGCCCCCTAGGGTGGCCCCACCTGGTGGCCTTCCTCTGGTTGGCTGCCCTGTGGGCCCTCTGATCCATCCCCGGTGTATGGCTTGATTTGGTATCCGAGGTGGGCCCTTTGATCCATGTGAAGTCCATGTGGCGTCCTCTGATTCGTCAGTGAGTGCCTCCCCTGGATCGATGATGTGGAATGTCATGTTTCCCTTGGTGGCAGCCACCTCCTCAGCTGAGTTGGCATGGTTTCTTCATAGAAGGTGAGTTTCCATCTCTTTTAAGGGGTAAATCACCTACATACAAATAATCTCCAAGGACAAGTAGAACTACATTATCCAAACCTAAATGCTAGTAAATAATGCATATGCCTCCATTTATGTGAGAATATGGAGGGTTGGAAATGGTGAATTTCAACTGTCAACACTAAGCACTACTAGCAAGAATGCACTAGGTCTAAGCTCCACTAACTAGGCTAAAGATTACAAAGGGAGAGAGAGGGGGGGTGGAGGCCTCCTTATATATGGGTGGAGAGGTGGCTTCTGGGCTTCTTGGCACCAACTCTACCACCAACTGCCTTTGCCTCGCGCGGAAAGCTTTGACACCAAAATTGGGCGGCAAAGGAGCTGGGGGCGGTTTGGCCGAACCAGTGGGTCGGCCGAACCAGGCCCAGCCCATTTCGCCACAACCTTTGGCTGGTGGGCCCCTGGGATGCTGTAGTCGCCTTATCTTGTGGGTCCTGCTTGTATTGAGTTGTTTAGCTTTGGTTTTGGGCCCATTCTTGACCATGCAGAGTCACTTTGTCTTGGTCTTCGTGTAAGTCTCATAGCTCTACATGGTTTTCCTCCGTTTCCGGCTTCACTTCCCTGAAATGCTTATTGATAGAATACTAGATAATATGTTAGTAAGAGATGCTAATCCCCTCTTATTAGAATGATATTCACGACCAAATGTTTGCTGTAAGGACCGTCACAAAACCCCCCCAAGCTGCCTTCTTGCGGACCAGGTGTGTCCGAGGACCAGTGGAGGGGCGCTCCTTAGTGATGAGGGATTGACAACATTGTGTGGACTGATGCTTGGCTCAGTGTGCAGGTACTGGTTGCGGCTTGACTCGTGTTGGTGTAGATGAAGAACAAGCGTGAAAGGCCTTAGCCGTGGTGACCTCCGGGTGATGGAGACGAAGTATGGTTGGTTCGATTGACTCGGTGGCTGATGGGGTCAAGTGCGAGCCGTGTGTTGCAAGAGGAGCAGGTTGAAGTCATGGACATGGGCTGGTGCAAGGTAGCAGTTCGAGGCCGAAGCTTGCACGTGGGGTTTGGTAGTTTGCCCACAAAACCATCGGAGGAGGGTTTCTTGGTTTGGCCCTCAAAACCAAGGCCGAAGGCCCAACGCGACGGAGACAGTGACCCGAGAGTGTCGGGAAGCTTCGAGGTGGGGGCACGTGGCATGATCGTGGGGCTTGCGTTGAGGCTAAGCGAGTCCGCTCGATGGGAATATCTGAAGACTTGACCAAAATGCCCCTGAGGGGTGTGTATCTTAAGTTTAAGTTGTAGGGGTAGCATGGTCATTTGCCTCCTCCGTTGAACTTCATATATATAGCGGAGATGTGGATGACATCTCTCTCTCTGGCTCTGGACTTGCTCTGGACTGCTTCTTTTCCTAGTATTTCCTTAGGGTAGATTCTTGTATAGACTCTGAGCACTGGATGTATGGAAGGATTCGGTGTTGTGGTTCGATCCCTCTCTTAGTTCCTTGTGATTTTCATGTCATTTTCGGAGCTATTTTCGGGTGTTTTTGTTCTTTGCTTGATTCGTTGATTTGAGGGCATTTTTCCTCGGATTTCATTGAGGGGATCATGGGTGGATGCCTTCTGCATCTTTGGGTGTGATATTGACCCCTCAAACACCGGGAAATCCCTTTGATTTGCGAGTTCTTGGAGGAACCCGAGTCATGGAGGTTGTTTCGTGTGATCCACAATTCCCATCGATTTAGTGAGCTAGAGGTCGAGATTTTTGGGGTATAGCTTCACCTAGTGACGCTTCTCATATCCCTCAAATCTTGTCTCAAGAGCTCAATTGGTTTGGGAGATCCGATGATGACTTGGTGGGGTTGACCTCACGCGCGGCCGTTTTCTGCTTCTATCCGCAACGGGCGGATAGTCCACATGACTTTGGCGGATAGTCCACGCACTGTCTAACAACCCTGCAATTCTTTGTGTTCTTCATGTGTTTTTGCATTTTCGTGTTTCAATCTGTTGCCTCAGGAGTTTTTGGTTGCACGGAGTTTGTGGATGTTCCGTACTCGAGTGCCGGACGGTCCGTGAAGGGCCGGACAGTCTGCGGGTCCCTCGCGGACAGTCCGATTTTTCAGGGTGTGTCTTTGGAGGTTCTGTCTGCAATTTCAGATAGTCCGTAGTCTCCTTGCGAACAGTCCGCCGTGGCCATCCGGACAGTCCGCCCTTACCATCCCGACTGTCCGCCTGGACATTTGCAGACTTGCTCCATTTCCTTCGATTCTTGTTTTGTGCTTCCGCTCTTTGATTCGTGGCTTGTCTCTAGGACTTGTAGGCTTGTGTGTCCCTAGTCTAGAGCTTCTTTTGTGTGTACGAGTGATCGGAGTGGCAATCAGGGTATAGGCCGAGTTCATCCTTTGGGAAGAATTTTTATCAGCTCCCATTCACTGCCCCCTCTCTGGTTGCCTATTCGGTTCTTCAATTGGTATCAGAGCCAGTTACGGATCTTCGTGATTCTAACCAGTCTAAGATCCAAAGATGGGCAATTACAGTAAGGGGTCGGGTTCTCCGCACTTTGATGGCAAGAATTTCCAGATGTGGGAGAGGCGCATGGGCACCTTTTTGCGTGGGGAAGGTACACTGATCTAGGAAGTGACCCAAAACCCTCATTATGTCAATCCTGATAGTTTCCTTCACCCGGGTTCGCGGGACATGTTTGAGGCCAACAGTAAGGCCGTTGATTACTTGTTCCGTGCTCTTTGTGCCTCGGAGTTTAATCGAGTGTACGGAGAGGATGTGGCTGGAAAGATTTGACTGAAGCTTAAGAATGCTCATGTTGGGAATGCTCAGGTGCAAGCTCGTTTGTTTGCCACTCACCGGAGATAGTACGAGAACTTCACTCATCTACCAGGTGAGTCGATTGATGTGATGTTCCAGCGCTTGACCAGTATTGTGAACAACATGAGGGCCAATGTGACAGTGCTCCCATACACGCATCATGATCGAGCTATCAAGCTCTTGCACTCTCTTGATAGATCCATGTGGAGTGCCAAGGTCAAGGCCATCTTGGAGTCGGGCGTGTATGAGACCCTAATGGTGGACGAGCTGTTCTCTAAGCTCAAGTCTTCAGAGATTGATCGTGGCTTGAGAGCCAAGAGCGAGAGCCCCATTGATCCACATAGTTTGGCTCTTATCTCAGGATCTAGGACTAATGCTAACCCTACTGCCATGCAGTTTTCTTTGTCTTGTCTTGTCTTGCATCCATGCCAGATGAGGACTTTGAGGTGCTGAGCAAGGAGGATCTCGCCTTGTTGAGCAAAAGGTTTGGGCGACTGTACGAGAACCTCAAGAATGCAAGGAGGAGCTCGAGGATGTGCTATCGGTGCGGGAAGCATGGGCACTTCATCGCCGAGTGTCCGGAAGCCATGGAGATCAAGAACAACTACAAGGGTAAGCCCAAGCACGACTACAACAAGCACTACTCCCGGAACGACTACAAGGACAAGCGCAAGGACAAGGGCGAGAGAAGTCCAAGGAAGAGCGGCGGGTACAAGACGAAGATGGCTCGAGCGATGGATGCCGGAGCAAGCGACATTGACTTCACTTCAAGTGACTCCTCATCCGGTTCGAGCAATGAGGAAGAGCAAGAATGGCGCAAGGACAAGCGGCACACGGGCAAGAACTTCACCGGCCTCAGCTTCGTCACACACGGTGGTTTTTGCATCATGGCGCACAACTCCAAGAAGGGTTGGAAGCACAGCTCGGATTCGAACTCCGACTCCGAGGATGAGGTACGTCAAGACCCCAACTTCTTGCTAGAGGAGAATGCTAGGCTGAATGAGTTGCTTGATAACTGTGCTGATGTGCTTACGAAGACCAACAAGGAGAAGAGAGAGTTTCGGTCTTTGCTGGGTGATGGAAAGGACAAGATAGTTGAGCTTGAGTCTTTGCTTGTTGATGCTAGAACTGAAATGGACTCTTTGAAAGTTGCTCCTGTTGTTTCTGATGAGGTTGATTGTGGTGATTGTAATGTTTTCCTAGCTGACTTGACTGCTCTCAAAGAAAAGCACGCCTCCAAGGTTGAGGAACTAGAATTGCTTAGGGTTGAGCTTGATGAGATGAAATCTAGACCTACTTTGTTAGGTGCTTGCACTTCTTGTCCTGTGTTGCATGCTATGCTAGATGAATCGCATAATAGGATAGTTTATCTTGAGGCTGCATTGAAAGCTCCTATTCCTACATCATGCTCTACTTGTGAAATGCATGCTTTGAAAAACATGGAACTTGCGCATTATGTTGACCGTTTGCCGGATGTGAATGATGAATTGAGAAAATTGATGAGTTGTTTGTCTGGGCATGAGCCTCAGCTGAGTTTGATGTTGGATGAGTTTAAGAGGTTTGATGTTCAAGGGTTGGGGATTGGGAAGAGTGGTGAGAAGATTAGTGAGGGAGAAGAGAACGTTGGAGAGATTCCTATTCCACCACACATCATACTCATGAACAAATATGCACCCAAGCCAAACCACCTCAGAAACAAGCTAGACACAACCCCAGATCAACCAGTGTTCCCCCATAAGACAGAAAACTACCAGAAACCAGTGAAGTTTGTGAGCACCGAGGGGATTGTGTTTGGGGGGAAGCCAGGAGAGAAAGCTGTTGAGAAGCCTACAGCGAAACCACAGCCTAAGCCACAGCCAAGCTGCTTCCATTGTGAGTATTGTGGAAGGGATGGTCATAAGGATGAGTTCTGTTTCAGGAGGAGAAGGGATAAGAGGTTTTCTAGGGTGATGGCAAATAAGGACAGGTACCATCCTTCTCATGGTGTGCCTGAGCCTCGTAGAGGGCCTCTACCTCAAGGTGATGGGTTTGTGTGTACGGTTCCCACTCGTGGTGGTGGTGGTTTTCCTCAGAGAGATAGGCGTGTTGGGTTTGGGCATGTTGAGTTTGTTGGACATGCTCCTGCTCATGGTCGTTACGAGTTTGGGAGGCACAATCACAGTTTTGGTTCTCAGAGGGACTACGGGCCACGTTTTCCCCTCGTGGTGCATGTTCCCCTCCAGTGGTAGGCGTGAGAGGGCTCTGCCTAGACGCTTTGATAATATGGATTTTGGTAACCCTTCTTTTGAACAAATGGCTCGACACTGGTTTGACTCTTTCTGTACTAACCCTAGTGTTGAGTCGCTTGCTCATTCTCGTCCTTGTTTTTGATTTGCAGGTGGGAGGCATGGAGAACTTTTGGTTGATTGACTCTGGTTGTTCGCGCCACATGATTGGAGATCGTGGGTGGTTCTCCAGCCTCACCCCGGTGAGTATGAGGGATTACATCACTTTCGGGGACAGTAGGAGAGGATGAGTGCTTGCTGAAGGTATGGTGAAGGTGAGTAGCAAGGTGACCTTAAAGAGTGTGGCTTTAGTCAAGTCACTTGGTTTTAACCTGTTGTCAATATTCCAGTTGCTTGACGCAGGTTTTGAGGTTCGTTTTAAGTTGGGCACTTCTCGTGTGCTTGATTCTCGAGGTGATCTTGTCTACATGATCGTCCCCGAGGGTCAAATCTTTCGTGCCGATTTTCCCAGTCTGTTGGTCCTCCTTGATGCTTTGTTGCTGGCATTTCGGCTCAGCTTTGGAAGTGGCATAGGAGGCTAGGACACTTGAGCTTTGAGTTGCTTTCCCGCTTGAGTGGCCTAGACCTAGTCCGAGGATTGCCAAAGTTGAAATTCAAGAAGGATTTGGTTTGTGCTCCATGTCGGTATGGAAAGATGGTTGCTGCTTCTCACACCCCTCTAACTGTGGTCATGACCGAGCGACCTTGTGAGCTGTTGCACATGCATTTGGTTTGGCCAGCTCGTGTTTGCTCTGTGGGTGGGAAGTGGTTTCTGTTGGTAGTGGTTGATGACTTCTCGAGGTACTCTCGGGTTTTCTTTTTGGAGGATAAGAGCAAGACATTTGGCTTTGTTCGGGACTTGATCTTGAGGTTGAAGAATGAGAGACATGGGAATGCCATTCTAGCAATACACAGTGACAATGGCACGGAGTTCAGGAACTCTCATTTTAATGCCTTTTGCAGTGATCTTGGTCTCAATCATCAGTACTCTTCTCCATACATCGCTTGCCAGAATGGCATAGTGGAGAGGAAGAACCGGACCCTTTGTGAAATGGCCTAGACGATGCTTGATTAGCATAGGACTCCTAGGTGTTTCTAGGCTGAGGCGGTCAATACTGCTTGCTATGTGTCAAATCGCATTTTGCTTCGTGCTTTCAAGAAGAGGACTTCGTATGAGCTGATGCATGGAAGGAAACCCAAGGCGAGTCACTTTAGAGCCTTTGGTTGCAAGTGCTTTATTCTGAAGAAGCGCAAGTTGGATAAGTTTGAGGCTAGATGTTCGGATGGTATTTTTCTTGGTTATGCGAATGACTCTAGATCATATCGTGTGCTCAATCTTGACACTAACCGAATCATGGAGACAGTTGGCGTTTCTTAACGTCACCACTAGTTGTACACCTAGAGGGAGTGGATAAGAACAACCGGGTATACCGCAAGCGCACAGAAATACCGCTCTAGTAGTTCCCCAAGGAAGGAGAGTATTCCAAGGGTATCGAATCCAAGGAATGGTGTGCACTGTCTCCTACTTCTAGTATAGATGATCCAAGGACACAACTCTGATGGATAGGATAGGTAGAAAGGATCTGCTCGGTCCGAGTGCAGAGTCTAGTAACGTTCTCTCAGGTATAACACTCACTTCGGGCACCAGGCACATGGCCTTTGTGCTGGCTCGAGCCCAACTCGGTACGCGACGTAAAAGGGTTGCAAAGGGTCCAACAGGCTGTCACCACTGCGGCCTACCTCTACGCTACGATCGTACGTGGCCTCCGAAGGGTAGCTTATGGTCCAGACACCTCGTCTACACCACTCACTATTCCTACGAATCCGCGAGGGAGATACTGGCACTAGCTCAAGGTATGCTCTATCACTCATGCAAGATCACGAATGCACTTTGATCTAACTAGACACATGCAGGAGCTTCACTTTACTCTAATTAGACCGGTAAGCAAACTAGATGCAACTTATGATCTAAGTTCTAATGGATCAAAAGGGGTTATGTTCGAAGAACACAAGCCTCTAAACCAAGAACAAACAAAGAACACAAGAACACAGCATTCTAAGCATGCATACGACTTTAATCTAAATAGGAAATATCGAAATACTCACTTTAGTCTAGTTGAAGAACAAAGGCACCGCTGAGGATCGTTCTTGAGGAAGATGTCATGAACATGACATGGCCTCAAGCCTCCCACCTCACTTCCTAGCACTAATCCTATACAAAGAGCTCTCCTCTCCTAAAGAGAGAGGCTTCAAGCCAAAATGAAGAGGAGGAGGAGAAGAGTGTGTTCCAAAATGGAGCCCCTACCCTCCTATTTATAGAGGGGGAAGATGCTTGCTTCGGGGCTCCAAGTGCCCCTAAATGCCCGGAGCTACAACCAGGAGCCAATCAGGAGGTGACACGTGGAGGGCCTAGATCAGCCGAACTAAGGTCGGTTCGGCCGAACCCCAGGGGCCACGTGGCACCCTGGGCTTCCTCGTGGTGGCTGACTAGTGGGCCCTGATGCCTGTCCTCTGTGCATGCCAAGTTTCCCGACGGTTTAGGGGGATAAGTGGGCCCTTGAATCCATGTGATGTCCATGTGGTGCTTCGTGATTCGTCGGGCTCACTTCTCTTGGATTGATGACGTCAGTGATCCATGGGAATCTTAGGTGGCATCCCCTCATTGCTGGACTTGAAAGGCTTGGATCAAAGACTTATGCTTTTACTCCTCTTTCTAGTGCTATTTACCTGTATTTGCATAATCACCAACACTTGTGGAAATGATTAGTTTAAACCATATTCTAGTGTTGATGATCATTTTCCATGCCAAAAGGTACATGTTTGACGGGTAAGAAGTGAGTGAAAATCAGCCGCCAACAAATACCACCACACTCGACCTTTGCTCGTCCCGAGTGAAGGGAAGAACATGATCAAAGTGAGACATGACATCCAAAGGTATGAAACGAGCATAAGAGATATTCCAAACCATACCTTGTACTTGTGAACTCTGATGTGTCTATCATGCTATCTTGGACAGTTGAGGGATGGAACGGTCATGAATCAAGTCACTCCTGCTCATCATGTTAAGTAACTTGGGGTTTTGCAATAGATTTTCGAAAACAGACCTTGCTTAGCTCCTCATTGATTCTCTAAGGTCACTCAATGTGTATATGTCCTTACTAAGGCATTAGATCGCCTTTCCTCACCCTACTTCTAATGATGACTATATGTGGAGCTCAGGGTAGGATAAAGGATAAGGCATACTTGTATCACACATATTGCAAAATCAAAGACTGGATCCACAGAGAAAATCAAATCATACCATCAGATCAAGATGTGCACATGTATGGATATGGTGAGTATGGTAAGGTGGATACTAGGCCCGGAATGGGTGCTAGATATTACCATACGCATATGATGGAAGCTGAGGTGATGGTAAGGTGGACACTAGCTCCGGAATGGATACTAGTTATTACCATCTATGATATGGAACCCCTTTTTGCATGATCTCATCTCTCTCTTATTTCTCCTTTATTTTGGGCATGGACTATTCTTTCTTTTCTCTCTCTTTTTTTAGCCCATATCTCTTTTGAAGGATACTTTTGGAGAGAGATGTCACACCACATATGGAGCTTTATTTTTTTACGAAACGGATGAATGATACAGTGCTAACTTCCAGTGTAGAAGCATAGCAAGGGGAAATAGGTGGTGTGCACATGAATCTTGATCACGAAAGTAGTGAAAAGAATTCTCACAAGGGTCACAGAATTTGAAAAAGCTCAATGCAATAACAAGCAACATATGAGTAAAAGATTTTCAACTATGAATATCATATGGCTCTAGTGGGACGGTGGCATATCAAAGAGGAGCTTTGCAAGGGGTTTTCATGATTTTCAAATAAAATTCCCAAGCACTCAAACATTCAGAGCGAAGATCATATCATCAAACCATATCACAAACACCAACTACTTAGATAAGCATGAGATCCCTAATGATATTTGTTCACAAGCATCAAGATGATAAGTAAGGAATAAAACATATGCAAGCCAACCTCAGGAATCATGTAGAGCAAGCATAGCATGAATTGCTGCGTTTGATATAAAGGTTATGAATTGAAATTCAATCAAACTCATGAATAGGATAGAGTGAGATAGAGGTTGCACATACCATCACTTCTGAAGGATAAGAGATCAAGGAAGACCAATGGTTATTCGGCTGACCAGAGGGCAGCCGGGTCACTCTAGTTTACCTTGCTCTTGTCATGAAGGCGTAGTCGATGTTGTGCAGCGCCTGTGTGGGAGTTCTCGAGTGGATATGATGATGAGCTTGAGAGAACTCCCCCACACTGGTGGTTGATCCTGGTGCTGTTCTTCAAACAAAAAGTGGAAACAAAAGAGGGACTCTACTGGTTCAAGAACCATAGAGCCTTTATTCAAATTCAAATATTTTTGGGTTTTTTATTATTGTCACCATGTCATTTGCTCGAAAGGGTTAGACCAAAATTACACTTCATACGCAAAGGGCAATATACTTACCTTGGACCTTTGAGAGGTCATATGTACCACCTATGGATGTTGTGCAACATGAATCTAACACCTCAGCTTACCCTCCCGTTTGAATTTAGCTCGATGACTTACCCATTCAAATTTGACAATTCTCTACAGGGGTTAGTCAGCATATATGCAGCCAAGATCTATGAAAAATAACTCTAGGTTCATCAATCAAAACTCGACACCGTGTCTTGTTTTGACTGAAGAAGACAGTTTTAACCTAAGCACCATGCTTAATCTAAAACAGTCTATGAATGCACATCTAGAACATAGACATTCAAACCAGAGCATACGAACAAAGATATAGGAAGCAAGAAAGCATGATCAAGCTATTATCTACAAGGGACATAAGCATGAGCATAAGACGGTGAACCTCGGGAACCTCCCGGAAGGGCTTTGTTTAATGTCAAAAGCAGGACTTACCTAACTAGTGGGCAAGATGCAAGAGCTGACATCATCCTCACACTAGGATAAGATTTGGTAGAGGAGGAACTTTACTCAGGATGCTCACATATCTCCCCCTACAATCAACCTTCCAAACATTTTGCAAAAGAGGACTAGAAGGTGGTTGTAGCCCTCGTATGTGCTCAGTGCACTAAGCATGGCTGACTCTAGAGGGACATGATGCGAGCATGGCATGTATGGTGAATCAAGAATGAAGCTACCATGCCCGTGCGTGGAATCCTTTCCTCCGAACTCCAGAGTCAGTGCCTCAAAAGGTTCCATGGCCCATGAATTCTCCCTCTCAAGAGAGTCATCATGGAAGCTCGATGTTGACTCTCGATCAAGATCGAAAAGCAACATGATATGGGCCAGCGGGAAGAGGCTGAAACTCGATCGAGAGTGGTGATGATCGTTCGCCTTCACAAAAGTGAAGAGAGTCTCCCGAGTCATCCTCATGAGGGGTAGAACATTCTACAACTTTAATGAGAACGAGCTCGGATGATGCGAACGGAGATATACTCGTCATCTTCTCGAGCGGGTTTCGCCGAGGAAGAGGCTTTGCCATAGGATGTCTCAGACAAGGGGTAGCAGTGGCAGAAGTGGCTTCCCCAAGATTACCATCTAGGCTCCCTATGGATTCCTCAAAGAATTTCTCTAGCGGGTAGCCTAGGAGTAGATCAGGATCGAGGACATCGAAGATGTGAAAGTCTAAGCTAGCTTCGATCCTTTCTATGATGAGCGGCACGACACGTGCAATCCCCCGACATTCAAGAACATGCCCAAAGGGGCAAGTCTCGAGGAGCATGTCGGATGGTGCTAGCGGAACTTTGCCTAAAAGAGTTTTTGCTAAGTGCCATGGCATGATGTTAACCTCCATGATGGGATCACAAAGGGCCTCTACGGCAATCCCTCTCACAGAACAAGGAATAATCAGAGAGGGTGTACTATCCCAAAATGCTTCGGAAAAGCATATCGCTCCATCTGGCCATTCCTTCTTCATGGCCTCCTCAGGAAATGCTTCGTCAGGAGGATCGGGAGGCGAAGGAGATACCGTAGGTCTAGGGAAAGGTTCTGTCAAAGGAAGTCAAGATGGTTCAGCATGGACAGAAACGGCTTCCCTAAGCTCTTCTTCTTCTGGGTTTCCTTGAGATTTAACAAGAAGTTTTTCTAAGGGGAAACCTAGGAGAAGATCAAAACCCACGATGTCATAGACATGGAAATCCAATCGCACCTCTTTGTCATCAATGGTGATCGGCACGTCCCTAGCAATCCCTCGACATGGATAAACACAGCGCCACCTGGGGCTATGGAAAAGTCCATCAGTCAGGATCAAGGGCATATCACCCACCAGAGTATCCAAAAGGGTCTCTGGTATGATGCAAGCCCCAATAGTAGGGTCATGGACACCATCTACAGTGTTTCCTCTCATGGAACAGTGGATGATCGTGGAAGTCGAGCAAACCCGAATTGCTTCGGATGTATGCTTCTGAGGTGACCAATCCACTATCGTCCCATGATTCCAAACTTCATCGAGGACCTTATAAAGGTCCAACGATGCCGTAGGCTTCTCATGCCAAGAGTGATCTGAGGTATTTCTGATGTTTCGAGAAGGATCATCCTCAAATCAGGAAGAGAACTCCGAAGGTTGAATTTCTTCTTCCTTCGATGTTCGTGGTTCGGGAGAGGGCTCAACAGAGGAATCAAGGAATTCAGAGAATGAAAGCTCAGATTCAGCTATTGAGAGACTGTCATGGACCAACTCAGACTCCAGATCGGGTTCGTTGTAAATAATATGGGAAGAAGAGGTTTCTAAGAAGAATTCTAGGATCTCTCTTCTTTCCACTAGAGTTTGGTCTTCGAACGAACCTCCAGCTAAAAGGTTGAGCTCTCGTGCAGATTCCATGTCTATACGAGTATAAAAGGTATACGTTGCTATATCATAAGGTATAGACATGGCTGAGCTAGATGTCATAAGACATAGGAACCTAGCCCAAGCTGCACCTATGGACTCACCCTCTAATTGCTCAAAGTCAAGGAGTTCACACTGCAAGAGCTCTATGCGTTCATAAAGGGAGAACGAGCCACAAAAGTTTTCTCGTAGCTCTCCCCAATTATTCACATGCTCTGCTGTGTGGGTGTACCATTGCTCCGCACTATCTACGAGAGAGAAAGGGAACAATTTCCACCTCAAAGTTTCCTATGTCATGCCTGGAATTACCAAGCATGAACACAAGTCCTCGAACTCCTCTAAATGAACATTAGGATCGTCACTGATCGCTCCAGAGAAAGGTCGATTCCGAACCATGGCTATAAAGCCAGGACGAAGCTCGCAGCAAGATGAGGAAGTTGATGGTTGCTCTAAGACGAACTCGCCCCTAGGGGTGGAGAGGCTTTGACAAGAAGGCATCTCAAAGGGTAACAGGGGTAAAGGTAGAAGAAAAGAAACAAAAAGGATATCTCACTGGGTAACAGGGGTGAAGGTAGAAGAAAACAAAAAAGATAAATACGAGGGCCACTAGGTTCAAAGATAGATACAGCAACCGTTCCACAGCAACGGCGCCAGAAATGCTTGTTGGTGTTTCTTAACGTCACCACTAGTTGTACACCTAGAGGGAGTGGATAAGAACAACCGGGTATACCGCAACCGCACGGAAATACCGCTGTAGCACTTCCCCAAGGAAGGAGAGTATTCCAAGGGTATCGAATCCAAGGAACGGTGTGCACTATCTCCTACTTCTAGTATAGATGATCCAAGGACACAACTCTGATGGATAGGATAGGTAGAAAGGATCTGCTCGGACCGAGCGCAGAGTCTAGTAACGTTCTCTCAGGTATAACACTCACTTCGGGCACCAGGCACACGGCCTTTGTGCTGGCTCGAGCCCAACTCGGTACGCGACGTAAAAGGGTTGCAAAGGGTCCAACAGGCTGTCACCACTGCGGCCTACCTCTACGCTACGATCGTACGTGGCCTCCGAATGGTAGCTTATGGTCCAGACACCTCGTCTACACCACTCACTATTCCTACGAATCCGCGAGGGAGATACTGGCACTAGCTCAAGGTATGCTCTATCACTCATGCAAGATCACGAAAGCACTTTGATCTAACTAGACACATGCAGGAGCTTCACTTTACTCTAATTAGACAGGTAAGCAAACTAGATGCAACTTATGATCTAAGTTCTAATAGATCAAAAGGTGTTATGTTCGAAGAACACAAGCCTCTAAACCAAGAACAAACGAAGAACACAAGAACACAGCATTCTAAGCATGCATACGACTTTAGTCTAAATAGGAAATATCGAAATACTCACTTTAGTCTAGTTGAAGAACAAAGGCACCGCTGAGGATCGTTCTTGAGGAAGATATCATGAACATGACATGGCCTCAAGCCTCCCAGCTCACTTCCTAGCACTAATCCTATACAAAGAGCTCTCCTCTCCTAAAGAGAGAGGCTTCAAGCCAAAATGAAGAGGAGGAGGAGAAGAGTGTGTTCCAAAATGGAGCCCCTACCCTCCTATTTATAAAGGGAGAAGATGCTTGCTTCGGGGCTCCAAGTGCCCCTTAATGCCCGGAGCTGCAACCAGGAGCCAATTAGGAGGTGACACGTGGAGGGCCTAGATCAGCCGAACCAAGGTCGGTTCGGCCGATCTAGGGTTCGGTCGAACCCCAGGGGCCACGTGGCACCCTGGCTTCCTCATCGTGGCTGACTGGTGGGCCCTGATGCCTGTCCTCCGTGCATGCCAAGTTTCCTGACGGTTTAGGGGGATAAATGGGCCCTTGAATCCATGTGATGTCGATGTGGTGCTTCGTGATTCATCAGGCTCACTTCTCTTGGATTGATGACGTCAGTGATCCATGGGAATCTTAGGTGGCATCCCTTCATTGGCTGGACTTGAAAGGCTTGGATCAAAGACTTATGCTTTTACTCCTCTTTCTAGTGCTATTTACCTGTATTTGCATAATCACCAACACTTGTGGAAATGATTAGTTTAAGCCCTATTCTAGTGTTGATGATCATTTTCCATGCCAAAAGGTACATGTTTGACGGGTAAGAAGTGAGTGAAAATCAGCCGCCGACAGAGACTTGCGAGGTAACCTTCGACGAGACACAGCCATGTAGTTCTTCTGCTTTTGAGTGTGCATGTGACGAGAAAATTGGTGAGAAGATCTTTGAGGATGAGAAGGATGGAGATGGAGAAGAAGATAATGACGGTGGTGATGCTCCCACGGCTGATCGTGTACAGGCTACATCCACTACGACAACGACGATCGAGGATGGTGCATCCCCCACACCCACTACGACTGAGGCTGTTCGAGTGGAGGCTGTTGCTGAGGGGGGATTGTGTCTCGTCGAGAGGCTCCTCGGCATGTACAGGTGGACCACCCACCGTCGACGATCATAGGTGACCTTCATGAATGCACTAAACGGTCAAGGTCACAGAATACTTCTCACTTTGCTCACTCTGCATTTGTTGCCTCGTTAGAGCCCAAAGATATTCGACACGCACTTTCTGATGCAAACTAGGTGAATTCCAAGCATGAGGAGTTGGAAAATTTTGAGAGAAACCAAGTTTGGGTGTTAGTTGATCCACCGCCAAATTACGGTCCTATAGGTACCAAGTGGGCGTGGAAGAACAAGGAAGGTGAAAATGGGATGGTTGTGAGGAACAAGTCGAGGTTGGTGGCTCAGGGGTTCAACCAGAAAGAGGGTATAGATTATGAGGAGACATTTGCTCATGTGGCCCATCTGGAGGCAATTAGGATCCTTCTAGCCTTTGTTGTGGCTAAAGGCTTCAAGTTGTTTCAGATGGATGTGAAGTGTGCTTTCTGGAATGGGGTGATAGAGGAAGAAGTGTGTGTGAGGCAACCCCCGGGGTTTGAGAGTGAGAGATAGCTACACCGTGTATACAAACTCCAAAGAGCGCTTTATGGGTTGAAACAGACACCGAGGGCTTGGTATGGTAGGTTGAGAGGCTTTTTGCTGAGTAAGGGGTTTGTGATGGGCACAATTGACAAGATCATGTTTCTCCTTAAGCATGGAAGTGACCTGTTGATTGTTCAGATTTACGTGGATGACACAATCTTTGGTGGCTCTTCTCATGATCTTGTTACCAAATTCACAGATGACATGAGCACGGAAGTTGAGATGTCTATGATGGGCGATGCAGTTTTTCCTAGGGCTCCAGATCAAGTAGTGCAAGGACGGGACGTTTGTACATCAGGCGAAGTACACCAAGGACATGGTGAAGAAGTTTGGCATGAACGACTCCAAGCTGCTGACTACACCGATGAGTACCACTACGGCTTTGGATGCGGATGAGGATGGCGAACCCGTGGACAAGAAGGAGTACAGGAGCATGATTGGCTCCCTCCTCTACTTGACGGCGACGAGGCTGGACATACAGTTCATTGTGTGTATGTGCGCTCATTTTTAGGCTTCACCAAGGACTTCACATCGGCAGGACATCAAGAGGATTTTCAGGTACTTGAACTACACTCCTGAGTTTGGTCTTTGGTATTCTGCCTCCTCGACAGTCAGACTTCATGGATTCTCCGATGCTGATTTTGTTGGGTGTCGTTTGGACCGCAAGTCTACCTCGGGTTGTTGCCAGTTTCTTGGTTCCTATTTGGTCTCTTGGTCATCTCGCAAGCAATCTAGTGTTGCCCAGACCACTACAGAAGCTGAGTATGTTGCTGCAGCCAGTTGTTGTTCCCAGCTCCTATGGATGACCTACACTATGAGCGACTTTGGTAAGGAGTGATCCCAGGTTCCACTCTTTTGTGATAGCACCAGTGCCATAAGCGTAGCCAAAAACCCAGTCCTTCACTCCAAGACTAAACACATGGAAGTGAGATACCACTTTCTGAGGGACAATGTTGAGAAAGGGAACATTTCCTTGTCCTATGTACCTAGCCAAGATCAGCTAGCCGACATATTCACTAAACCACTTGACCAAGTTACCTTCACATGCTTGCAAGGTGAACTTGGAGTGTGTTTCCCTTTTTAGCTGGATCATGGAGCTTCTCATGTATATATGTGATATATGTATCATTTGTTGCATTCAATGCATGCATTTTTGTTTTTGTACAAAACATGGTAGGATAGCCATCTTTGGATCATTTGTGGTAGGATGAGCTTCTCTTATATACTTTGATCACTATGATGTGCTACATGTGAGATATGTGTATGGTTTGGGAATGGTGATGTGAATGCTATGCTCTTGAGGGTATTGTCATATTTTCATGATGAGATAGCTTATTTTTGTGAAAATACTAAAAATGCTTCACTCATGAGTAGATACTTTTTCATGCTCAATTTGTGCTCAAATGTCTGTATCATGCTTAGTTTGTGCTTGAATATCATGTTCTTTTCACTTGGGGTCAAAGACCCATTTGTCATGGTGAATGTTTAGCCCATATGTTCACTTGTGGCGGAGCATAAGCTTCTTTTTGCTGCAAAGGTATTTCATGTACCATGCTTAATTTTGAAAATGAATTGGTCTATGAATTGCCTTATGCTTGAAAAATGTGATCATAATCATGTCTCCATGTTTTTATGTATATATCTTGGGTGCTAAACCGTTGCATGTTGTCTACCATGAGAAGTCTCATTTTAAGAAGTAGACACATGGCTCGGTGGCTTTGACATGACATATAGTAGCTTATGGGCGTTTGCTATAACCTTGGGATGAGAACATGTGATCTTGTATGAGCTTTGTGTCATCTAGTTCATTTTTGCTCAAATTGCCATGGATAGGGCTTTGCTCATGAGATGAATGTTTCTTTGTGAAAATTACTTGAAAATGCTTTTGGCCATGTCACATGTATATATGTCTCTACCTTCTCGATGGCAATGCGCTAACCACACCATGTCTACTTTGCTTGCTCTATGTCTTATGTATAGCATTTTGTGGTGCTCTTTGTATATCTGAGAAGCTTGGTAGATTGTATATGCTTTGACATCCATTTGTGCACTTTCAAGCTAGCTTTATTCATGCATTGTCAACAAGGGGGAGACGTTATATGCAAGGGAGAAAATTTTGTGAGATTTTGCACGTGGGGAGAAAAAATGAGAAAATACTGCATTTGCTCAGGGGGAGTTTGCATATGTGTAGGGGGAGCTCCTTTGGTTTGCCTGAGTTTTGTGCTTTGTGGCATGCTCTTTGTGAGCTTTGTTTGCCTCGGCTGTGTTGAGCCGTTGCCCTTGCCTTAGGGGGCCGAGACTTGCTCTAGTGAGTGATCTTGTTTTTCGCTTGTTTTTTGGCTTTGGATCACTTGTTGGAGGTTTGTGTTCGTGGTTCTTTTCGTTTCCTTTTTCTCTATGTTGATTACTATGGGTGTTGTCACTGCACTCATCAAGGGGGAGATTGAGGACCAGGTGTGTCCGAGGTCCAGTGGAGGGTCGCTCCTTAGTGATGAGTGATTGACAACGTTGTGTGGACTGATGCTTGGCTCAGTGTGCATGTACAGGTTGCGGCTTGACTCGTGTTGGTGCAGGTGAAGAACAAGCACGAAAGGCCTTAGCCGTGGTGGCCTCCGGGTGATGCAGAGGCAAGTACACTTGGTTTGATGGACCCGGTGGCCGATGGGGTCAAGTGCGAGCCGTGCGGTGCAAGAGGAGCAAGTTGAAGTCATGGACATTGGTCGGAGCAAGGTAGCAGTTCGAGGCCGAAGCTTGCATGCGGGGTTTGGTGGTTTGCCCACAAAACCATTGGAGGAGGGTTTCTTGGTTTGGGCCTCAGAACAAAGGCCGAAGGCCCAACGTGACGGAGACGGTGATCCGGGAGCGTCGAGAAGCTTCGAGGCGGGGGCACATGGTGTGATCGCAGGGCTTGCGTCGAGGCTAAGCGAGTCCGCAGTGGAAGCATGTTCGCTCGATGGGAATATCCGAATACTTGACCAAATTGCCCCTGAGGGGTGTGGATCTTAAGTTTAAGTTGTTGGGGTAGCGTGGTCATTTGCCTCCTCCGGTGAACTTCATATATATATCGGAGAGGTGGATGGCATGTCTCTCACTAGCTCTAGACTCGCTCTGGACTCGCTCTGGACTGCTTCTTTTTCTAGTATTTCCATAAGGTAGATTCTTGTATAGACTCTGACCTCTCGACGTATGGAAGCATTCAGCGTTGTGGTTCGATCCCTCTCTCAGTTCCATTTGATTTTCGTGTCATTTTCGGAGCAATTTTAGGGTGTTTTTGTTCTTCGCTCGATTTGTGGATTTGAGGGTGTTTTTCCACAGATTTCTTTGAGGGGATCATGGGTGGATGCCTTGTGCATCATTGGGTGTGATCTTGACCCCTCAAACACTGGGAAATCCCTTCAATTTGCGAGTTCTTGGAGGAACCCGAGTCATGGAGGTTGTTTCGTGTGATCCGCGATTCCCGTCGATTTAGTTAGCTAGATGTCGAGATTTTTGGGGTATAGGTACACCTAGTGACACTTCTCATCTCCCCCAAATCTTGTCTCAAGAGCTCAAGTGGTTTCGGAGATCCGGTGATGACTTGGTAGGGTTGACCTCCCGCGCGGCCGTTTTCTGCTTCTGTCCGCAACAGGCGGACAGTCCGCACGACTTTGGCGGACAGTCCGCATGCTGCCTGACAGCCCTGCAGTTCTTCGTCTTCTTCGTGTGTTCTTGCGTGTTTATGTTCGATTTGTTGTCTCGGGAGTTTTTGGTTGCACGGAGTTTGCGTATGGTCCATACTCGAGTGTCGGACGGTCCGTGAAGGGCCGGACAGTCCACAGGTCCCTTGCGAACGGTCCAATTTTTCGGGGTGTGTCTCTGGAGGTTCTGTCCACAATTTTGGATAGTCTGCAGTGTCCTTGTGGATAGCCCGCCATGGCCATCCGGACTGTCTGCCCATACCATCCGGACTGTCCGCCTAGAAGTTTGCAGACTTGCTCCATTTCCTTGGATTCTTGTCTGGTGCTTCCACTCTTTGATTCGTGGCTTGTCTCCCGGACTTGTAGGCTTGTGTGTGCCTAGTCTAGAGCTTCTTTGGTGTGTGCGAGTGATCGGAGTGGCAATCGGGGTATAGGCCGAGTTGATCCTTCGGGAAGAATTTTTATCAGCTCCCATTCACTCCCCCTCCCCTCTCTGGTCGCCTATTCGGTCCTTCAGTTTTTGCTCGTCCCGAGCAAGACACTTCGTTGTTGATCATGAGTTGCTACAATGCCTTCTTCCTTTCCTGTACCTTGGATACAAAACAATTCTCTTTCTTGATTTGAATAAGTTAGTATTGCTCACCCCTTTATCTTTACTCCCCATGGGGCTTTTAGCATTGTCATTGCCTATGGCGATTGCAAGGCAGAATGGTTATATAGATTAACCATTCACCTGTTCTTTAATTAACTATCTTTCTGGAGGTTTTGATAATTTTTGAAAAGAAAACTGAGTTCTTCAAATGACGCACTCTTGGTCGCTCAATGTGTATAGTCCTCACCAAGGCATTGTGATTGCCTTCCCTACTTCTAATAAGGCTTTTTGTGGGGTTTTGGGTAACGAGAAGTAGGGGCATACTTGTGTCAAATAATATTGCAAAGCCAAAAAAATAGATCCAAGATAGTCACGTCATGAAACTTGATCAAGAAGTGCATGTGTGTGGATGATGATGGTGTGACAAGGTGGACGCTAGGCCTGGAATAGGTGCTAGCTATTGCCACAATGAATACTCGGGATTACGATAAGGTGGATGCTAGGCCCGGAATGGGTGCTAGCTATTACTGTAAATGATGAGTATGATGTTGATGGTAAGGTGGACACCAGGCCCGGAATGGGTGCTGGTTATCACCATCTATGAGAAGCACTGAGGTGATAGCGTAGGTGCCATCTAAGAGAAGTGCCTTAGAGGTGTCACGATAAGGTGGACACTAGGCCCGGAATGGGTGCTTGTTATTACCGCGAACCTTTATGCGGACTCTATGCACATGACTCCCTCCTTCTTTATATTTTTTTGAGGTATGGGCTATCTCTTATTTCTTTTATTTCTTCTCTTTTTTTCATGGACTATGTCATGTCCATTGTTCTTCTTTTTGCATGGACTTGACTAGTACATCTTTTCTTTTATTTTTCCGACATGCTCTTTGGCATGGATCTTTTTCTTTTCTTTTGCACAGCCCATATATTTTGAATGATGAATAGGGAGGAGTCATGACATAGAGATGAAACCTATATTCTACAAGGATGAATGTGTAACTTCTAGTGTATAAGTCAACATGAATGAGTATGTGGAGTGTACGTGATCTTGATCAAGAAAGGATGACAAGGACCATTCAAGGGTCACACTGTTTGACAACGCTCAATGTAACGACAAGCAGCCTATGCGCTGGGTTTATATGATGATCCTACACAAGGCTCTAGTTGGCATGTCAACATCATTGAGGAACTCTTATTTATTTTTGGTTTTTGAAAACAAAAACTCCAGACGTCAAGTTTCATTCAGAACAAGATCATAGCAAACTCCATTATACCATATCATACCAAGCAACAACCTAGACTTAGATCATGTTTTCGCAACCCACAAGGTTTCAAGATCGAAAGGCAAACGACAGCTAACAAACTCAAAACCTGAGAGAGAACTAAGCTGTAAACTAGGCACATGAATGAAATTAAGCAGAGCAACTATTCATCATTTCAACGAGGAAGAAATAGACATTTCTACTAACCTAGAAGAAAGCAAGAAATATTTTTGTTCTTTTGTCATATTCATATTTTTTTAATGCATAAGAAAGAAATAAAGATAAGGAGAGGATACGAGTTACCTCCCTTGGGGTGATCTCCCCCAAGCTTGTCTTTCACTCACTATTGAGGATGAGGGTTGAAGCCCTGAGAGCAGAAGTAAGCTTGTAGGTCTATGTTGGTGTTTTGGAGCGTGGTGTTGATGGTGTTGAATTGTGTATCCACCCATTTCTGAAATGCAGCAAAACTCTCGACATGTGTATTAAGTCTGTTTTGGATATCACCTGTGCGAATGTCGAGGTCGTTGATTTGGCTCGTAAGATTTGCGATGTATCCGCGCCTTCTTCTCGAGAAAGTCCTTTCTGCACCAATTGTTGGAGGACCACTGGAGCTAGACAAAGTAAGATATAGCGGTCGTCTGTGCTCCCACTCTGCGCTGCTTGCACTCTGCCAGCCTTAGCCTCTTGCTTCGTGTGGCTACAGTGTCTAATCCCAACCGGGCTGATGTTGACATTTCGTAGTGCGATCACTTTAAGAACAGATTTAAAATCCATCCTTAGCGTCAGCGCTAGAAATGCTTGTTGGCATTTCTTAACATCACCACTAACGACACCGAGTTAGCGTGAACATCAAGCCTTGCCAAAGGTAAATCTAAACGATCATGAACGAATCCGCAAGTGCACAGATAAACCATTATAGCATTTCCCCAGGGAAGGAGAATATTCCAAGGGTATCGTATCCGTGGAAGGCAACGGCGGATATCATAGACTTATGCTTTTGCACTGAATGTAAACCAAGAGATAGATACTCGGAACAACAACTCAAAGGCAGGGGTAAGATAAAAGATATGATAGGGTAGTGTGACACACACTCAGATCTACCTCTACTCTAGTACTCTAGGCTTAGGGGGAACATACGAGTTAGCTCTAGGTTCTAATGTACTAAACATACAAAGCTAGAAGATACAAGAGATAGGCATGAAACATTGCATATGAGAGGGTAAGGTTCAGCAACCAGGTACAAATGGGGAGATAGCCCACGACGACCAGCACTCTACGAAACTATACTTTAGACTCCTACAACAATACCCCAGCGCGGAGGGTTCCAAAGGGTCCACCAACTGTCACCACTGCGGCCTACCTCAATCGTTACGGGGGGCATGCTCATAACTAACATAGCCACACAACCCAGGCACCATGCCTGCGTTACTGCTAGACTTCACTCGGCCTGGGCTATTGTGACCCAGGGTGAGAGCCACTAGAAGACTGGTCAACTTAGACCGAGTACAGTAGCTTGAACACAAACCTCATGCAACACTATCATGCCATCTAACAAGATCAACTAAGGCTAGACATACGAACAGATACGAACTCTCTTATGTCTAGTCAACAAGATCAAAGGGGCGTGTTCGTGAAGAACACGAGCCTCTAACTTATGAACAAACACATAAGGAATGAGTAAATCATCCTTCAAGTGGATCAAAAGGTAGTGTTCAGAAAGAACACAAGCCTCTAAATGATGAACAAGAGATGATCTCAAGAACATATCAAGCATATGATCTACCATGACTTTATATGAAATAGCTGAATAACTGAAGTAGATCAAAGTCATACAAAGAAATAAAGAAAAAAGGGAACTCATACCTAGACTCCAAAGTAGACTTGGAACCTGAATAAGAGCTACTCTAGCCTAAGCCCTAACCTTAGAGACTAAAAGTGAGAGGAGAATGAGAGAGTGGTGTGTGTGAAATGGGAGCCCCTCTCCTTCTATTTATAGGTAAGGCGGAGGCTTGCCTCGGGCACCAAATGGCCTCAAAACACCCAGGAGTGAAGCAAGTGACCAATGAGCAGCTGCCACATGTAGGGGCGAGATGGGGCGAGCCAGAGGCAGTTCGGTCGATCCAAGGATCAGCCGCCCCCCTAGGCCTCCCACTCGCAGTGGTTTTCCTCTGGGTGGCTACCTTGTGGGCCCTCTGATCCATCCCCGGTGCATGGCTTGTTTTGGTATCCGAGGTGGGCCCCATGATTCATGTGAAGTCCATGTGTCGCTCTCTGATTCGTCGGTGAGTGCCTCCCTTGGATCAGTGACGTGGATTACCACGTGTTTCCTTGGTGGCAGCCACCTCCTCAGCTGAGTTGGCATGGTTCTTCCATAGAAGGTAAGTTTCCATCTCTTTTAATGCTTATTTCACCTACAAACAAATAATCTCCAAGGACAAGTGGAACTACATTATTCAAACCAAAATGCAAGTAAATAACGCATATGCCTCCATTTATGTGAGATTATTGATCGCTGAAAGTAGTACTTAACAGCCGTCAACAAACGCCCCCAAGCTAACCTCTTGCTCGTCTCGAAGCAAGACATTAGGGACTTAGGTTGGTTGATCAGGAGTTGCTACGATGTCGTATACTTAACTTATGGCAAACATACAGCAAGGTACTCTACCAAGAGTTGAACAAGTTGGCAATGTTCATACCATTCACTTGATGACATGGGGCATATAGCTTCACCCGCCTTAGGCGGTTGAGAGACAGAATGGTTATATAGAAAATGCATAATCACTCATACCTTGATCAGTTATCAATCCGGAGGTTTTGCAAATTTTTCAAAAGAAAATCAGAGTTCCTCAAATGATACTCTCGGATCACTCAAAGGTGTATGGTTCCTCACCAAGGCATCAATGTTGTCTTTCTTCACATCCTACTACTAATAGGCTTATGTGGAGCTGTAGGTAGGGAAGAAATGTGGCATTCCTGTCAAAAACCGGATCCTTGGAAGAAACAAACATACATCCTGATCAAGATGTGCATATGTGTGACGGTGATGAGCATGGTAAGTTGGATACTAGGCCCGGAAATGGGTGCTAGATATTACCATGCTTTTCATGAAAAATGAGGGGATGATGGTAAGGTGGACACTAGCCCCAGAGTAGGTACTAGTTATTACCATCTATATGGTGGAACTCTTTATCTTGCACATATCAATCCCTTTCTCCTTTTGGACATTTTCGAGACTTGGTCTAGCTCTCTTTATTTTATTTTTGCCATGCTTTTGAGCATGCTTTTTCTCTTTTTTTCTATTTTTTCAGCTAGCCCATTATCTCTGTTGGAGATATTTGGAGAGGGATGAATGATACAAAGATGCATAGAGTTTTATTTGTGGAAGAATTCATAAACAAATGGAACAAATGATGAATTCTAACTTCCAGTGTAGAAGTTTAGCATGAACGTGTACGTGATCTTGATCAGGGGAGTATGAGTTCTAACAAGGGTCACAACAATTTGACAAAACTCAATGAGAGGACAAGCTGCAAATGTGGAGGCTAACAAGAGCTAGAATCTACATAAGGCCGTGGATAGGAAATGCTCATCATTGAGGAACTCATCATGTTTTGATTTTTCAAAAAGGAAAACTCCAGATGTCAAGCGTCACTAGGTACAAGATCATAGCACTCTATTATACCATATCATGTCTCACAACAACTTAGGCAAGGATCATGCTTTTCGCTACCCACAGTTTTCAAGCCAAGGTTTGAACATGCAAGCCAACAAACTCAATACTTAGGTAGGATACAAAGTTGTAAGCAAGACATACGAGAAGAATAAATAGAGCAACTATTCATCATTTCGACCATAGAGGCAAAGCATTCTTACTATGCATATCAAAGCAAACTAAGCAAACTTGATGAAAGCAAATAAATCTTTTTGGTCTTTTTATTTTTGCAGATTTTTTTGGGTTTTCATTATAAGATATTCTGAAAACAGAGGAAGATACAAGTTACCTCAGGATGGGGGTCCTCCCTCAAGCTAGCTTCAGGCTCACCGTAGCCATCTGCTCCTCCATGTGTCACTGTTGAGCGTGCTGCATGGCTTCAATCCTCTCACCAGCCTGACGCTGCCACACTGAGGTAGACTCGATATGGGTGTTCAGCGTCTCCTCCAATCCCGTGACCTGGACGGTGAGCTCTCCCATCTGCTGCGCGAGCTGAGCATTGCGTGCAGAGGCCGAAGAGTGCCGCCTGAAGGATGAAGACGGAGGCGGACCACTGGAGCTAGAACTAGTGGGTGTAGCCCACCGAGCACTGCTCGCACTCGCCCAAGCCGTGCCACTCGCACTCCGCTGCTAGGTTGGCTGATCCCAACCAGGTGCATATCCAGGGGTAACCCCGAACATGTACCCCGCAGGGGCCCCTCCTACCACCGGTGGTGTAGCAGGCCGTGGCTGTGGCTGTGGTGGTGGCTGTGACTGCTGCTGCTGCTGCATGTGTGCTCTCTTTGCCGCACTTCTGGTGGACATGTCTGAAACACTAGCACGACGGCTTTCCTCTTGTGTAACAAGGGGAATGGTCAGTGACTCCAAGCTATAGAATCGAAACCCCGGGTTAGGTAACGGGATTTGATTTGCATAACCCGGAAAGAAGAAAATCAAAGAATCATTTGGGCCTTTCTTAAGTATATGCCCTTGGATCAAGTATGCCTCATCAATGAGAACTCGGGGCATCCCAATGAAGGGGACGGGATTCCTGCTAAAAACCCCGAGTCTGAGAACAATACGAGTCACCAAAGACATACACTCAATAGGACCTATCATCTTCAAATTCATCAACCATTGCCGAATCATAGATTTAACGGGAGAAACCTTGATCTGTTTAGCAGCGGCGTATAATAGCATCAACTTATCGCTGCGCACGAGCCGAACATCCTCTCATGGAAAGAGAGTAATGTCAAGCCACTTGTGCCACAAACGGAGAGTGGGATGCACAATATCATTGCACTGAGGCACACATTTGCCACCGTAAACAAGACCAGAGATGTCTGCCTAGAAAGAGTCTCGAACAAAACCCTCACAAGCCTTCTTCAAAGAAAGAGCACAACGCTGATTAAAACCAAGGAGATGACTGAGTTCCTTCCAAGAAACACGATAATCGGTCGCAAAAAGACGAAACTCAATACCATCCGGAACCTCGGTAAGAGAGCAAAGAAACTAGATGGTGAGGGGTCGAGAGCCAGGCTCTGTAATCGGCGCAACCTCCTCCCAACCAAGAGCATGCCAAATGGAAGCGAACTCGAGGTCCATACCTGTTTTCTCCATTAGTGTCGGGTCGAAGCCCCGGGCGTGGGCGAAGACTCGATCCTTCAAGAGAGCATAGGCCTGCTCCTCTCGAGCACACCGCAAGCTGAGGTAGGGGGTGTCGTCGATGACCACCTCCGCTGCTTGTGGCTCGGCTTGCTCTTCTCGCTCCTCTTCATAATCCATCGTTGATGGGCTCGGTGTCTGCTCGGCGGGGACAGATGAACTCGTGCTTGCCTGTGATCGGGAGCGTGTCAACCTCCGGAGAGCGTTCGCCACCCAACTCATGCTAGCACAACAACGGGACAACAAGAGCAAATCGGTGATGGATTAGTGAAATCGAATGAAATTCTTACCGAGTTTGCTCCACCAATAGCAATACTTTTAGCAACACAATAGAGACAACACTTGATGATCCAAACTTGAGCAAGAAAACCAAGAGAGCAAGGAGTAGAGAGGGGAGTGTGAGTGAAATGAGTTGAATGGGTGAAGAACACCCCCTCTCCCCCTGCTATTTATAGGCAAATGCGTCGGGCATCCAGACATAGCCGTTGGAGAAAGGTGGGGCCCAGCAGCCGTTGGGCTGCTTCGACCGAACCTGGGGTCGGCTGACCCCAGGCAGGGCCCACTTGCGTCCTGCCTTGGCCAATGGCTCCCCAACGGCTAGCTCGGGGCCTGCCTGAGTGCCTCGGCCCAAAGTCCCCCAAAATATTTTTCTAATGATTTTTCTAGAATTTTCAAACTCAAAAATTTTATTTGGAAAGGGAAAAGTTATAGATAAATCTAGCATGCAGATGCAAGGTTTGGAAAAATCAAATATGCAATTTTGAAAATCAAATAAAATTTTGGAAGGGAAATATGAGATAAATACCAGGTTCAACCTTTTTGGTAGAAAGGACTCATCATTTTTAGTCTGACGAGTTGGACTCTTCTCACCGGTTAATTCCACTTGGCACGCCACTCCTGCGAAGTAGAGGGTGGTGCTCTCTCAATCTTCCACCATTCTTTATGAATTTTCTTTTGCTTCTTTGACGGAGATTTCTTCTTTGGGGGTGAAAGCTTCGTCCTTCCCCCAAGCTGCTCAACACTCTCCTGCACCAAATAGCATTGCTCTTCCTTGTCTTGAAACATGAATATCAGGTTCCTCTTCCCAATGCGGAAACGGATTACTCCGGCCCCAACATTGATTCTAGCTCGAAGATCACTGAGAAATGGTCGCCGAAGGATGAGCGGCATTCCTCCCTCGTCATCCATATCAAGGACCACGAAATCCGCGAAGACATAAGAGTTCTTGACCTTGACCAATAAACTCTCAACGATTCCTTCAGGATATTGTATCGTTGAATCAGCGAGTTGGATAGTCTGTGTCATTGGAGAGAGAGTTGGATATCCCAGTTGCTCGAACATGGCCTTGGACATGAGATTGACACTTGCACCAAGGTCACAAAGGGCATGCTTGATCATCTTGTAATAGATGGTGCATGTAATAGACAGATAGCCAGTATCTCTTCTGTGCACAACTGTTGATTCCTCCCATGGATCTAGAATCTGTTGTATGGGCTTTCCTGCATAGTTAGGAGCATGTGTCTGAAATGAACCAGGTTTCCGAAGACGGGAACCCGATCCCTGCACCTCTGTGATAGTCCCAGGAGACTATCACGTGCAAATCCCTGTCTCAGAAAGTAAAGCAAAGTACCGTACAACAAGAATAAATACTTGAAGGTCCACATAATATTATAATAATTAAGCATCTGAGTACATCATTTCGGCACATGCTGGGTACAAGTCCAACAAGACTGAATCAAGCAGAGTAAACATCTACGCAGCGGCTCTCATGTAGCGAAGTAGACTCCATATCCGTAGGCAACTCGAGTGTAGGTCAAGCCTCAATCCTCCCATCCATCGTGCTCGAAGTCGTAGTCCGGTTCCTGCTCTGAAAGTCCGTCATCTACTCAATAAGCGAGTAGGTCATGTTAGCTTCCCAACAAAGAGGATAAGCAAGAGAGAATAATTCTACTATGCATGAGTAATCCTATTTATGGCTGTAGAAGGTTAAGCAAGCAGCGGTAGCAACATCAAGGTAAGCAAAATAACCGAGAGGTATCCATCTCCGAAGAGATCCACACCTCCGAGGAAAACGCCTCCGGGGTCAACGCCCCAACAAGGAAAGAAACACCAAATACTGGATCTCAACCAAGATACAGCATCCCACACTCATCTGCGGCGTGGGGTCACCAACTCCTATCCCCACGTCTCAACGGCACGAAGCTGGGCTCACAACACACAGGGGAGAGAAAGCAGCACAAGAAGAGACTAGCCAGATGAGAGATCGTAAGGGCTGTCCATACCAGTGGACACGGACTGTAGCTATAGGTTTAACACTCTGCAGAGGTTGTACAACTGGACCCGCCGGATAGGGCAGAAACAGTGGCCGCCATTCCACATCCCTACCTAACGGCCGGAGACCTAGCAGTGGGTGGCACTCTCCTGCCTCTCCGAGTCTGACTCGTCCTGAACTGGGGTGCGAAACTTGCCAGCAGGGCCTCGGAGCTGTGAAACCATCCCCGGAGGAGCCGGGGAGACGTCTACTCGGGGGGTATAACCCGTCCCCCTCACACGACCACACCGGTCCGCCTACAAGCTGAGAGCCAACCACCAACTAGTTCTCGGACCGAACCCCGCCCATACGTGAGCGAACGGTTTGTACGAAAATAGCTCAAAGATCAAGGTCACACAGACGATCGGTCCTTAATTGCGGGAGCAAGCACTCACCAACTCCATCCGTCCGACACACCGCTAGGGCGAGAGGCCAGGTCGCATCTCCCCTAGACAGGCGTTCACAAGTAACCAAAGCGGCTCGCTCCCGCGGTAACACGTCTAGGATACACACTCACCCAAAACACACGCAAGAGTTCCGAAGTATCCCAACCTCGGTCCAAACCTGAGATCCATCCATAACTAAAGGTAAAATATATGGATAGAGTAGTGCCGAGAACTAGCTAGGGGTCTGTAGCTAGTTCCGAAAGTAGGTATTCCAAGGACAAGGTAAACAATTCCAAGGCACGGCTATTCAATTGTCTATTCAAATTTAAAACATGCATCAAAAGTAATTAAGCACTAGCAACTAAAGCAAGCATAGGATCTATATGGTTGGGAGTGACATGACACCTGGCTGGCGTCCGAAGTCCTGGTCTGGGTTGTAGTCAGGGTCGTAGGCCTGCTCCTGGTTGTAGCTCGGGTCTGTGCAGCACGAGATACGAGACACTAAGATACCGGCAATCAACTAAGCATAAATCCAAAAAAACCCAATTTTAGAAGATTCAAACAGAAACAAACTACCTACAAACAGCACCATCTCATTTTTACAAAAAAATAGAAACTGGTTTCATATTTTTCGTAGTTGCAAATAATTAGTTATGAATTTTCGAAGATTATAGGATTTATAAAATAATTTCCAAAATTCATTTATAAACAGAAAAGGATTTTTATATTTTGAAAATAGGGATGACGTCAGCATGACGTCATCGTGACGTCAGCGTCACAGTTGATGGGCCATTAGTGGGCCGAAATCGGCCCATTGGACTTAGCCCATTGGGCCACAACGACCAAGTCCAGCAGTTCTCCCCGAACAAAAAGCTGGGTTCACTGGTTAAAAAGGAAAAGGGCCGAGCTGGGCCTTTCTGGGTTAGCCGGCCCATCACTCTCTCAGGTTCCCACCAGAGTAGTCCGGCGAGTCACCCTGAAGACTGCTGGGGCGCGAAGGCGCTCCTCGCCGCGCGTTCGTGCGTCGGCTCGCACCGGCACAAGTCCGGCGGCGACGGCGGACAGCGTTTGACGACGGCGACTGCTCGGGCGTTCAAGCAAGCGAGGCTCGGTGATCTCTAGGTGCACGTGGTCACCTTGGCGCAGCCGCAGCCCCTGGGGTAGAGCTCCTTGCACGGGAAACGGCGGCGCTTTCGGCGCGGCGCGGCCCAGAGAAACGGCGACGATGCTTCACGGCGCAGCGGCCTTGCACGGGAAAGTGCGTGACCAGGCCGGTGTGCGCGCGCTGGACTCAAGCAGGCGTGATCCAACAAAGCATCACCGCCACTTGAGAGCCCGGAGCGGGGGTGCTCGGACACGCAGAGAGGCGGTGCGCAGCGACACCGTCATGACGAAGCAAAGCAGCGGCGACGCAAACAAGATCAAGAAGCACAGCACAGCGGGGCGTAGCATCTAGGGAAGGTCACCCAAGTGCACGCGCGTCCAGGCCTGGCCTGGCCGCGACGTGGCCGGCCGACGTGCGCGGGCGCCCAGTGTTCCGGGTCCGCGGCGCGGCGTAGCGGCAACAGCGGTGCATCATCCCTGCAACCAGCACCTCGGCTCGAAGGCCGGTTCACAGGCATGATAAGAACGGCCTCGCGATGTCAATGAAGCAGGACGGGACGGCGAGGACCGGCGCGGCGCTGGGGTGCGACGCGGAGGCGGACTCGCGAGAACGCACGGCTCGAAGGACGGCGTGGCGTGGCACAGGGTCACTCTCCCACGGGTGAAGAAGAAGAGGAGGTGTGGTCTGGCTCACCGAGGGGCGAAGGTGTGTCGATGCAGTGACGGCCGCGTCGGGGAAGAGATCGACGGCGACGGCGAGGTGTGGCGGCGGCGCGTCGTGCTCCTCTGCTCCGATCTCCGCCCGCTCGTGGACGGCCTTCCTCATGACCCGTCCGGCTCCGGCTTGGTGTGCTCCGTCTTCAGCAGGGCGGCGCGTCGGCGAAGCGCGCCCGTCTTCCTCCGCCTCCCACTTCTCCACTTCTCCCTCTCTTCTCTCCTCGGCAACAGAACAGGGGATCCAAAGGGGAGAAACCCCAACTGCTTGATGCCTTGCAGCAGGGGCCTCGCCAGGGGCTTTAGCTGGCTGAGCGCGCCAGGGTGAAGGGCAAAAGCGTCACGGCTGGGTCCCCATTGGCTCACGGAGGCGCGGTGGTGACGTGGCTGTGCGGGATACGCTGGCGCGTGAGAGAAGGCGTCATGGCTCAGGGGCAAAAGCGGAAAAGGCCCGGGTGGCGCTCGGGCGCGGCCGCCTGGCTCGGCTTCCGTGCCACGGGCGCGGTCGGGGGCTTGTCCCCTGGCCAGGGTTGCACCCACACGCGAGTGAGCGCGGTGGCGGTGCGGTGCGGCGCACAGGCGTGGACCGGCGCGGGGAGGAGAAGAACAGCGCGGCGGCCCCACTTGCCAGTGAGACCGGCGCGGGGAAGAGGTAAGGTGAGCCGCGTGGGTCGCCTTGGCTTGCTGGGCCAAAGAGGAGGGCGACGGTAGAGAGCAGGCCGAGGCTTGGAGGGGGTTAGCTAGACTACAGAAGAGGTTAGCTGGCCCATTAGTTAGTATAGGGTTTTGAAATTAGATTTGAATTAAGTTTAAACTATAGGTTTGAATTTGAATAGTTTCAAATTCAAAACACACTCAATAAAATCCAAATAAAATCCATAAAATCCAAATCACATATTTTACCATAATTTGAAAATATATTTTTATATTTTTGGTTTTATTTATTTAGGAATTTAGGAAGAGAGGCTAGAGAGGGTTTAAATATGGTGTCACATCATCAACAAAAGAAAAGTTCAAATTTTCTCACATTTTCATAACTTAATTTTCTGGGTTGTTACAGTGTCTTCCTAGGTGGCTTACCCCACCTAGTCGACACTACACTAACATTTTCACTAGAGGATACGGGTCGCCCTGGGATCCTCCCGTTATCAGCAGACGGAACCAAAGCAGCTAACTGAGCTAACTAGGTTTCTAACATTTTGTTAAAACTCAGCTGACTCTTCTGAGCAGAAGAAAATTTTCAAACTTAACATTGAGACTTTCCAAGGTTTTATCAAGGGCAGCTAGCTTTTTATTAACACCTTCATTAATCTTAGCTTGCCCGAAAACAAGATCTCTCAAGGAGGGTTGGTTGGAGTTCTACGAGTTACCTTGGTTACCTCCATGATAATAAGGGTGTTGTTGATTCCACGTTTGGACTCCTTGTTGAGGTGGACGATAATCGTTGTTATTGCCGTTCATGTACATCACTTCCTCCTGAGTCTTAGGATAGTAGTTTCCCAAATGTCCAGTGTTGCCACAGACCTCACAAGTCATATGAGAATCCATAGGCAGAGTAGTGGTGGCTATGGCAGCCTTCTCACTGGTGTAATCATCCAGTCTCTTCATAAGAAGGTCCAGTTTGGCAGTAATCATATCTTCTTCCTTGACAGTATGAGTACCCCTCGGACGTGGTTGGAGTCTTTCATCACTCCACCCTTCGTTTGATACCATCTTCTCAATGAGTGATTTAGCATTACCAACAGTGAGTGAGAAGAATGCTCCCTGAGCAGCAGCATCAATATGGCCTCGGGCTGTCGGAGTCAACCCATGTAACACCCTAATTTTCACTTTATGGCTTTATTAAAATTTTGCTAGCAACTTGTGCTTATGCATAAGGATTTTAAGGTGTTATTTAATTTTTCTAGGCATTTAAATAATTTTCCTGAATAAAAATAAATAAATATAGGAGTTGAAAGTTGCATACATGCTCGTGCATTATTTTTGAGTGCTTGGATTCAAATTTGTGTTGAATTCAAAGTTTGTTTGAAGTTTCAAAAGGTTTTCAAATAAATCAAAAAGAGTTTCTTTAACCCTCTCCCTCTCCTTTCCTGTTTTTGCGCCAGCCCGTTTAGCTCAAGTCTGCCGGAGCTCCTTCTTTTCCCTGGCACAGTTTGCCTTTTTCCCCTACCTCTTTCCGTCGTAGCGCGCAGCCCAGTCGAGCTCCCGGCCCAGCACCGGCCCGCGTTGTCCCGGTCGCTGACGTGTGGACCCTGCGCGTCATACCTCACCTCCCGCCGCGACTCGGACTTGAGTTCGAGTCCGTACACCGGCCGCGTCCCACGCCGCGATGCCTCCTTCGCGTGGCCCTCACGCCAAGGCGTGGGCCCCTGGGCTATATAAGCGCCGGCACCGCTCCTGGCCCCCCTCGAACCCCGAGACCCCTAACCCTAGAACTCCCGTGCCGCGCCGCCAACCCTAGCCGCGCCGCCTGCTGACCTCCGCCGTCGCCATCTGCCCATCAACGATAAGCTGCCCCGGAGAACCCCAAGCTCATAAGGAAGCTGATGGTGCCATCTGTGTGCGTCGCCGAGCCCTGCGCCGTCCGATCGAGCTCGCCGGAGTGCCGCCGTCGCACCTAAGGTTGCCTCTGTGCCCCTGTGTAGTTTCCCTGCGTGCGCGCTTCGTTTTGGTGCTGCTCCCGCAGCAAACCAGGCCCCCTAGCTCTGGTTTCGCTCCGCGCCGGCGAGCCCGCCGCCGAGCTCCACCGCTCGCCGCCGTCTTCGCCGCCGCCCCTCGCCTGCGCAACACCAGGACCGCCGGATCGTTGATGGACGCCCCAGATCCAATCTAAGCCTCGGTCAAAACTCAGCGTACCGGTCAACCCCCGCCTTTGCGCGTCAATTTTGCAAAAGAGCCCCCGGTCTTTTTAATATAGCAAGCCGGTCCTCCCACCTCTGAAAAACCCTTACACATAGGTCCTTTTCTTTACGTTTTAACCCTGAGTTGTTTAGTTTTAGCGCCCGAGGTCCTATCTTTAGGCTTTGCACCGTAGACCCTGAGTTTATACATTTAATTATGTTTTAGTCCCTAGTTTTTAGCAGTTAATCCCCTGGAAGCTCTGTTTTTTCACAGATAGGTCCCTGTAGCTTGTTTTAGCCATAGATTATGCGTTTTAGCTCCGTTTTTAGCGTTCTTTATGTCCAAACGATCGTATCGAAGAGTAGAATAGTTTTATGCCGTTGTTTTGCTCTATTAATACTGTTTGATGCATGTTTCTTATTTTATTCTATTGTTTGCCTGTATGTGAATGATGTGGTGCGTAGAGGACGATCGTTACTTCGACTATGGTGCTGTTGAAGAATTTGAAGATCTTGAGCAGCCACCCGAGTTTGTGCAAGGCAAGTCCTTGATGCATGCCCTTTTTCCTATACAACTGCACTTTAATTACTCTGTTTACTTTATTGCTTTGCATTAATTTGATGGGACCCTATGATTAAGGATTGACTAGTGTTGTTTACCATGTCCTTGATAACCTGGGTATTTTATTTATGTTGGGTAGCACATGCTTAGTCGCTAACTACGGGTTGAGGATGGTTTCTATTGAACACAAAGTGATCCTGATTTATTTTATCCTCTACCATCATTAAAGAAGACTACTCCTGTTAATCGGAACATGGAGAACCACCCAGGACAACAGTGCTACCACAAGACAAATGGCTCTGTCTTGGCTAATTAATTAGAAACCTTAGTGTGTGGTATGCTTTACCTGATAAGAGCGAGGGGGTGGCGGTAGATGATGTATAGCCCGGCCCTCAACCTGATCTGCTCTGTGGTAGCTTCGCAGTTTGAGAGAGGGTTATGCGTTGCACTGACCATGTAACCTAGCAAGCAGCCCATACTAGGGAATCTTTGTAAAGGCCTCGTAGTGAATCCCTAGCCACTCACCAAAGGTAGTGTTTAAGGGTCTAGCTAACCCGGGTGACATGTGAAACACGACTTGTGGGTAAAGATGTGCCACCTCTGCAGAGTGTATAAACTGATCGATCAGCCGTGCTCATGGTAACGAGCGGCCTGGACCCTCACATGAGTAAACTATGGAATATGGATTTAATCTTGTGCATTGCATCTTATTACTGTTGCATATATTATTCTTTGGGTTGGTATATACTTACATTGCTACTAATCAGTTGCTTAATAAAATCTGACCAACTAAAATTGCTTACCGCTTTAACCATGTCAGCCATCCACCCAAAGAGACTTGCATGTTGTTATAGTTACATTCCCTTGTTGAGTACGACATGTGATCACACTTGTTGATTTTTATTCATGCAAGTACACTACTCGAACTGCTGCTCAGACAGACGCTTTGAAGACTTCCCTGAAGACTTTGAAGAGTTCTAGGCGTGTTGCTCCGGTCGACTGCCTGTGGTGGACGACTTCGTTTATTTTCCGCTGTTAGCTACTCGTTCAGTGTGTTAGACTATTGGACAATTAGTCTATAATAATAATAACGCTGTGACACTGCGATTTGGTATTCCACTATGTCGTTTGCATGTGTGAACATGATCCTGGACACATGTAAGCTTATAATCTGGTTTTGCTTCCAAAACTGGGTGTGGCAAAGTGGCACCAGAGCCATGTTTACTGTAGGACGTTAGCCTAGTTAGTAATGGTCGAAATTAAGGATTATTATTAGAAGCCACACTAATGCTTTCTTTATGAAAAATCTATTTTTAACTGCTTACTTTTAATTTTTATCTCATCCTTGTTTATCTATTTGCTGTCTTAACTCTATTTTGATATCTATAGGATATATTTCTTTCTTGCATTGTCTTCTCTATCTCTAGGTGGTTCGTCGGCTGCAGACCTCTCGTACAGGCTCTTTCCAGTTCCCCGCCACTTGGAGGATCTAGACTACTACTATCCTATGGAGAGTCGAGAGCATGAGGGGGACACTGATGAAGAGATAATGATGGAATTACCACCTGCAGCGCAGACTCCAACACCCGCTCCAGAGATCATCCACGTTTCTGATGATGAAGAGCCAGAGAAGGAACCAGCTGAGGAGCCCACTGCAGAGCCTGAAGAACCAGAAGAAGACCCAGAAGAGGTGGTTCCAGAAGGAGAACAAGCGCCAGAGGAACCTGAAGAATAAGAGGAGGCAGAAGAGGAGCCAGCTCAGCCTACAGAGGAAGTGGTTTGGAGGGGATATATCCATAACGTGGATGGGAGAGGCACTCCCATGGCTGACAAGCTGAGAGCAACAGTGTTTCGTCTGGGGCACAATGTGGCACCAGCCTACCACTGCGAGCTATGGACACATCCATGGTTCGAACACCATTGGGTGGTGATTGCTATCCTATATCGGGAGGATCCTCTGCATGGGAACAGGGAGGTATCAAGGCACCCAGATGTTGCTAACAGGACTACCAGAGATGCTGGGATTGCTGAAGCTGCATGGAGGGCACTTTATGTACTCTCCCATGATGCACGTGCTGATCTGGAGGACACTTACCACAGATACACTCCCTACAGAGCTAGTGGGGAAGCTAAGACCTACATCGCTCCAGCTCCAGCTCATGAAGGAACCTTGAACAACGTTCGAGAGTTGTTGGCTGTTGTTAACACTGCCCTGGACGACACCAATAACACTCTTGCTGAAGCTCAGGACAAGGTCTTCATCCTAGAGACTCAAAACCGTGCGTTACATGGTCCTCTGATGAACAAGGAGGAGCCAGTGATTCTTGATGATGAAGAACCCCACCCCTCTCCATAACCTAAGAGGCCCCGCTATGACTCTCTAGACGCTCGCACCGAACCCTGTCAAGAGAATAGGAGTCCTTAGGTGTTAGTCAGAGTCTTTGTAACCGTTAGTTTGGAGCGATCGTTCAAAGTGTGTTTAGTTTGAGGAGTGTGTTTGGTTTGTGTGTGCATGCAACATTGGTTGATTTGGATCTTTGTTTGAGTGCAATGTGTTGTGGGGTGATGACCACAACAACATTGGTTTAATAAAGTTGAGTTAGTTGGGGGTAAAATTCTGTCTCAATCAATCTTATGCTATCTTTATCTTTATCCCTTCATTATTAATCTATCGGTCAGATCAGTTGTTACCAAATCTGTTCACGTAGCCCTCTGATACAGCAACACTATTTTATTTTTATCTCGAGCTACAGAAATCCATTTGATGCAAATCTAGTAGGGTTAGTTCAGAACTTTTGTATATGATTTTCTGTCAAAATTTCAGAATTTTGGGGTTTATATTGTGGGAGTCATGAACGAAGTATTGAGGCAATCTGAAACTGTAAATTTCTGCTGACACAGTCACCTTAATTATTTCATATCCTGGGCTATAGACATCCAATTGAGTTGATTCCAGTTGGGTTGGTTCAGTAATAATGTGTACTTTATCTCAGAATATTTGCACAATTTATGGCTGTTCACGCAGAGTGTTACAACTAGTTATTTGAGATCAACAGAATCTGTCTTAAACCGGAAATCTGCATTGCATTACCTTTTAAGCTTTCCTCTTGATTCAATCATCTAAAACTGTGTCCCTAACACTCAGATGGTGGAAACCAGGTCAGGCTCAGAAGTCGATCAACCACCAGTGACCCATCCAAGGCGAGGCAGTGGTTCCAGAAGTGCACCTTGTCAACCACAAATGAATCCAGTCATGCAGCAGTTCCTGCAAGCTCAGACGCAGCTTCTCCAAAACGTGACCAACATAGTGGCCAATATGCAGGCCCAAGCCAACAACCCACCCCATGCTCCGCAGCAAGCTCCTGTGAACAGGCACAGGGTGTTCATGAGCCATCAGCCTCCGGTGTTCTCTCATGCAGCAGATCCACTGGAAGCTGAGGACTGGTTGAAGACCATTGAGAAGATGCTCACCATAGCTCAATGCAATGACAGAGAGAAAGTCCTCTATGCTTCAGGGATTAGCTTCAGCATGGTGGGATGCTTTTGTCGCTGCTCATGCCAATCAGAATGCAATTACTTGGCAGGAGTTTACCACTAACTTCAGGAGCCACCACATTCCTGCCAGTCTCGTGAAGCTAATGAAGGAGTTCCTTGCTCTCAAGCAGGGAGGGATGTCCGTGACAGAGTTTAGGACAAATTCACTGAGTTATCACGCTATGCTCCTCAAGACACTGATGAGGACAGGAAGAAGCAAGAGCTATTCTTGGAAGGGCTAGCTGGACCACTTTAGTACCAGCTGATGTCCCACACTTTCCCTACCTTCCAGGATCTGATTGATAAGGCCATAGGCTTGGAGCACAAGCGCAGGGAGTTGGGTGACTTGAAGAGGAAGGCCACTAACTCTGGGCAGTCTGGAAGCGTCACTCATCCCTGCTTCAACCCACCGCAGGGAGCACTATTCTGCTATGGAGGTCAGAATGGGAACTTTGGGCAGCAGCAGTTCCAGCGCCCCATGCAGCAGCAGTATCAGCGCCCTACACAGCAGTTCCAGAACCCTACTCAGCAGAATCAGCACACTAGTCAGTAGACACCTCGCCCTGCTTACCAGCAGAACTAGCAGAGGACTCCCATTGGCACTCCAGTGAGGCCTGGCGCACCCCACACCCCTGCAGGCAACACTTGCTTCAAGTGTGGTGAAGTTGGCCACTACGGCAACAACTGCCCCAAGAGGACTGCTCCAGGTACCCCCGTGCAGAATTAGCAGATGCAGCAGACGAGGAAAGGGAACCAGACTCTACAAGTCAATAATGGACAACAGAGCTATGCACATGGCAGGGTGAACCACGTGAGTGTGGAGTCAGCTCAGGAGAACCCAGAGGTGGTGCTCGGTATGTTTCTTGTCGACTCAATTCCCACCTCAGTCTTATTTGATTATGGAGCCTCGCATTCTTTCATTTCTGCTCAATTTGTGGCTAAGCACAACATTCCCATGCAACCCATGAAACAACCCTCAATAGTTAACTCACCCGGGGTGGGGGGAGATGAAAGCTTTACACATGTGTCCTAGAGTTAATCTTAAGATCCGAGGGGTAGATTTCTGGGCAAGGTTAATAGTTCTAGATTCAAAAGACCTCGATATCATTCTGGGTATGGATTGGTTGCTTATGGCCGATGCTACCATTCAGTGCGCCAAGAGGACAGTTCATCTCACAGGTCCTAAGGGAGAAAAGGTTCAACTAGTGTGTACTCCATCGTCAGCAACAGAGGGTTCAGTGAATCAGTTGGATGGTAAATCTCTGGAGGATATTAAGGTGGTGTGTGACTATCTAGATGTGTTCCCTGATGAGCTACCAGGTATGCCACCTGATCGAGATGTTGAGTTTGTTATTGATCTTTTACCTGGTACTGCTCCTATTTCTAAGCGTCCTCATAGAATGTCTAGTGATCAACTGTTCGAGCTTAAGAAACAAATTAATGAATTGCTAGAGAAGGGTTTCATTCGTCCTAGTTCTTCACCTTGGGGTGCACCTGTTATATTTGTGGAGAAGAAAGATGGTACTCAGAGGATGTGTGTGGATTATCGGTCGCTTAATGATGTTACTATCCAAAACAAGTATCTTTTACCCCGCATTGAAGATTTGTTTGATCAGATGAGAGGTGCCAAGGTATTCTCTAAGATTGATTTGCATTCTGGTTATCATCAGATGAAGATCAGGTTGTCAGATATTCCTAAGACTGCATTCACCACTAGGTATGGGCTTTATGAGTACACAGTCATGTCTTTTGGGTTGACTAATGCACCTGCCTACTTTATGTATCTGATGAACAAAGTCTTTATGGAGTACTTGGATAAGTTCATTGTGGTGTTCATCGATGATATCTTGATCTACTCCGAGGATGAAGCAGAGCATGAGGAGCATTTGAGACTTGTGTTGCAGAAGTTGAGAGAGCATTAGTTGTATGCAAAGTTCAGCAAGTGCGAGTTCTGGCTTAAGGAAGTGGCTTTTATTGGTCACATCATCACTGATGGAGGCATTGCGGTCGATCCTAGCAAGGTCAGAGATGTGTTGAAGTGGGAGCCGCCTCGGACAGTCAAGGAGATCAGAAGCTTTCTAAGTTTTGCAGGGTATTATCGTCGGTTCATTATAGGATTCTCTAAGATAGTGAAGCCTGTCACATCACTACTAGAGAAGGATAAGGAGTTCAAGTGGACCAAAGCATGTCAGGCTAGCTTCGAGGAGCTAAAGAAGAGGTTGACTACCGCCCCAGTACTAGTGATGCCAGATCTGCAGAAGAGCTTTGATATCAACTGTGATGCGTCTCGACAGGGTCTTGGTTGTGTTCTTATGCAGGAGGGACATGTTATAGCTTACGCATCGAGACAGTTGAGGAAACATGAGGAGAATTATCCTACACATGATCTGGAATTGGTAGCTATGGTTCATGCTTTGAAGATTTGGAGGCACTACATCATGGGGACTAAGTGCCAGATTTACACAGATCATAAGAGTCTGAAGTACATTTTCACTCAGAAGGACTTGAACTTGAGACAGCGCAAATGGTTGGAGCTGATCAAGGATTATGATTTGGAGATACACTACCATCCTGGGAAGGCTAATCTAGTTGCAGATGCTTTGAGTCGGAAGGGACAGGCCAATATGGCACTTGCATTCCAGTTGCCTGAAGACTTGACGAAGGAGTTTGAGCAGCTCAACTTGGGGATGGTTGCACAGACTCAAGGAATTACCTTGGAGGTAGAATCTACGTTGGAGCAGGTGATTCGTCAGGCACAGCTTGAGGATGTTGAGATTAGAGAGATCAGAGTGACTATGGAGAAGGGCAAGGCCCTGGATTTCACAGAGGATGATCAGGGAACTATATGGTTTAGGAACAGGATTTGTGTGACCGATGTGGGAGATCTGCGTGAGAACATCTTGAAGGAAGCCCATGTTCTGCTTACTCCATTCATCCAGGCAGCACTAAGATGTATCAGGATCTTAAGCAGAGGTATTGGTGGTATGGGATGAAGAGGGATGTGGCCTCTCACGTGGCATTGTGTGACACTTGTCATCGAGTAAAAGCTGAACATCAAAGGCCAGCCGGATTGCTTCAGCCACTAAAGGTGCCAGAATGTTAGTGGGAAGAGATCAGTATGGATTTCATTGTTGGGTTGCCTCGGACTCGGGATGGTTATGATTCTATATGGGTTATTGTGGATCGGTTGACTAAAGTAGTGCACTTTATACTAGTAAGGACCACTTATACGGGAGCAAAGTTAGCAGAGTTGTATATGGCCAGAATTGTGTGTTTGCATGGTGTGCCTAAGAAGATAGTTTCTGACAGAGGTACTCAGTTCACGTCTTGTTTTTGGGAGAAGCTTCATGAGTCTATGGATACAGTGTTGAATTTCAGCTCAGCTTATCATCCGCAGACAGATGGACAGACTGAGAGGACTAATCAGATTCTTGAGGATATGTTGAGAGCTTGTGCTCTTAAGCATGGAGGTAGTTGGGATAAGAGTTTGCCATACGCAGAGTTCTCTTACAACAACAGCTATCAGGCTAGTCTTAAGATGGCACCCTTTGAGGCTTTGTATGGGAGGAAGTGCAGAACCCCGTTGTACTGGAGTCAGACAGGAGAGAGTCGATTGTTCGGTACTGATGTTATCAAGGAGGCAGAAAGGCAAGTTCAGATCATCAGGGACAACTTGAGAGCTGCACAGTCTAGGCAGAAGAAGTATGCTGACACGAAGAGGAGAGATGTGATGTTTCACGAAGGCGATTATGTGTACCTTAAAGTGTCACCGATCAGAGGTTTACGCAGGTTCAAGGTTAAAGGGAAGCTGTCACCTCGCATTATCGGACCCTTTAGGATTTCTGAGAGAATGGGAGAGGTAGCTTACAGATTGGAGTTACCAAATCAGCTTTCAGATGTGCATGATGTGCCATATCTCTCAGTTGAAAAAGGGATTCCAGCTGCATGATAAGGAGCCATTACCTATGGATGGGTTGGAAGTTAAGGAAGATCTCACCTATACTGAACATCCTATCAAGATCTTGGATACTCTAGCACGGGTTACGAGGAACCGGGTGATCAGAATGTGTCAAGTATAGTGGAGTAATCATACAGAGGATGATGCAACATGGGAAAGAGAATAGGATTTAAAGGAAGACTACCCACATCTCTTTGCTGATCCATCAGAATCTCGAGGACGAGATTCTTCTTAAGCGGGGTAGGATTTGTAACACTCTAATTTTCACTTTATGGCTTTATTAAAATTTTGCTAGCAACTTGTGCTTATGCTTAAGGATTTTAAGGTGTTATTTAATTTTTCTAGGCATTTAAATAATTTTCCTTAATAAAAATAAATAAATATAGGAGTTGAATGTTGCATACATGCTGGTGCATTATTTTTGAGTGATTGGATTCAAATTTGTGTTGAATTCAAAGTTTGTTTGATGTTTCAAAAGGTTTTCAAATAAATCAAAAGGAGTTCCTTTTCCCTCTCCCTCTCCATTCCTGTTTTTGCGCCGGCCCGTTTAGCTCAAGTCTGCCGGAGCTCCTTCTTTTCCCTGGCCCAGTTTGCCTTTTTCCCCTTCCTCTTTCCGCCGTAGCGCGCAGCCCAGACGACCTCTCGGCACAGCACCGGCCCGCCTTGTCCCGGTCGCTGACACGTGGACCACGCGCGTCATCCCTCACCTCCCGCCGTGACTCGGACTCGAGTCCGAGTCGTACACCGGCCGCGTCCCGCGCCGCGCCGCCTCCTTCACGTCGCCCGCACGCCAAGGCGTGGGCCCCTGGGATATATAAGCGCTGCCACCGCTCCTGGCCCTCCTCGAACCCCGAGACCACTAACCCTAGAACTCCCGTGCCGCGCTGCCAACCCTAGCTATGCCGCCGCGTGCTGACCTCCACCATCACCATCTCCCCGTCATCGAGAAGCTGTCCCGAAGAACCCCAAGCTCGCAAGGAAGCTGCTGGTGCCGTCCGTGTGCATCGCCGAGCCCTGCGCCGTCCGATCGAGCTCGCTGGAGTGTTGCCGTTGCCGCCATCCGCCATACCAAGCCGTACATCGCCGCCGTCGCACCTAAGGTCGCATGTGTGCCCCTGTGTAGTTCCCCTGCGTGCACGCTTCGTTTTGGTGCCGCTCCCGCAGCAAACCAAGCCCCCTAGCTCGGGTTTCGCTCCGCGCCGGTGAGCCCACCGCCGAGCTCCACCGCTCGCCGCCGTCTTCACCGCCGCCCCTCGCCTGCGCAACACCAGGACCGCCGGATCGCTGATGGATGCCCCAGATCTTTTTAATATAGCAAGCCGGTCCTCCCACCTTTGAAAAACCCTTACACATAGGTCCTTTTTTTATGTTTTTAACCCTGAGTTGTTTAGTTTTAGCGCCCGAGGTCCTATCTTTAGGTTTTGCACCATAGACCTTGAGTTTATATGTTTAATTATGTTTTAGTCCCTGGTTTTTAGCAGTTAAGCCACTAGAAGCTCTGTTTTTTCACAGATAGGTCCCTGTATCTTGTTTTAGCCATAGATTATGCATTTTAGCTCCGTTTTTAGCGTTATTTATGTCCAAACGATCGTATCGAAGAGTAGAATAGTTTTACGCTGTTGTTTTGCTCTGTTAATACTGTTTGATGCCTGTTTCTTACTTTATTCTATTGTTTGCCTGTATGTGAATGATGTGGTGCCTAGAGGACGATCGTTACTTCGACTACGCTGCTGTTGAAGAATTTGAAGATCTTTAGCAGCCACCTGAGTTTGTGAAAGGCAAGTCCTTGATGCATGCCCTTTTTCCTATACAACTGCATTTTAATTACACTATTTACTTTATTGCTTTGCATTAATTTGATGGGACCCTATGATTAAGGATTGACTAGTGTTGTTTACCATGTCCTTGATAACCTGGGTATTTTATTTATGTTGGGTAGCACAAGCTTAGTCGCTAACTACGGGTTGAGGATGGTTTCTATTGAACACAAAGTGGACTTGATTTATTTTATGCTCTACCATCATTAAGCAAGACTACTCCTGTTAATTAGAACATGGAGAACAACCCAGGACAACAGTGCAACCACAGGACAAATGGCTCTGTCTTGGCTAATTAATTAGAAACTTAGTGTGTGGTATGCTTTACCTGATAAGGGTGAGGGGGTGACAGTAGATGATGTATAGCCCGGCCCTCAACCTGATCTGCGCTGTGGTAGCTTCGCAGTTTGAGAGAGGGTTATGCATTGCACTGACCATGTAACCTAGCGAGCAGCCCATACTAGGGAATCTTTGTAATGGCCTTGTAGTGAATCCCTAGCCACTCACCAAAGATAGTGTTTAAGGGTCTAGCTAACCCGGGTGACATGGGAAACACGACTTGTGGGTAAAGATGTGCCACCTCTGCAGAGTGTATAAACTGATTGATCAGCCGTGCTCACGGTCACGTGCGGCCTGGACCCTCACATGAGTAAACTATGGAATATGGATTTAATCTTGTGCATTGCATCTTATTGCTGTTGCATATATTATTCTTTGGGTTGGTATATACTTACATTGCTACTAATCAGTTGCTTACTAAAATCTGACCAACTAAAATTGCTTACCGCTTTAACCATGTCAGCCATCCACCCAAAGAGCCTTGCATGTTGTTATAGTTACATTCCCTTGTTGAGTACGACATGTGCTCACGCTTGTTGATTTTTATTCTTGCAACTACACTACTCGGACTGTTGCTCAGACGGACGCTTTGAAGACTTCCCTGAAGACTTTGAAGAGTTCTAGGCGTGTTGCTCCGGTCGACTGCCTGTGGTGGACGACTTCATTTATTTTCCGTTGTTAGCCACTCGTTCAGTGTGTTAGACTATTGGACAATCGGTCTGTAATAATAATAACGTTGTGACACTGCAATTTGGCATTCCACTATGTCGTTTGCATGTGTGAACATGATCCTGGACACATGTAAGCTTATAATCTGGTTTTGCTTCCAAAACTGGGTGTGACAACCCATTATAAAAGCTTCGAAGAATAAGCCAATCCTCCATCCCATGGCGAGGACAGGCCAGGATATACTCCTGAAGCCTTTCCCAAGCCTCTCGAATGGCATTGGTTTTACCCAATGGGAAGAACTTCTTGAGGAATGCCTCTGAACACTTATCCCAAGTATTAATGGCATCACGGTTCGCATAGAGCCATTGCTTGGCCTTCCCCAGGAGAGAAAATGAAAATTGTCGGAGATGAACAACATTCATATTTGCACCCCTGATGATGAAAGTGTTGCATAGCTCTAGGAATTGCTACAAATGGGCATTGACATCCTCATTTTGCTTGCCACAGAATGGGCTAGCCTGTCCCATCGTAATTAGACCCGTCTTGATCTCAAAATTTTCAGTCCCCATTGCCACCTCAGGGCCTTGCAGCACCTGGTCAGCAGAAGGAGCTGAGTACTAACGAAGTGTCTTCTGGGCCATAGTGTTTGACGTGGATGGTACAAAGGAAGCTAGATCGCCTTCCGGATGAGTACGACGAGGTGAGTCGAAATAAATTCGAGCCTTCCTCACTAGTGACTCGGGATCTTCAGTGAAATTCTTTGGTAAGTCGAAACCAGTCATACACTACCTGTCTTCATCATCCAAAGATAAAAGAAGACAATCAAGGTTAGCCTGCATTGAGTGTTATCCTAACCTACTCATGATTTATAAACAGATACAAAGCATAGTCATGATAATCCTGTGCCTTCCCCAGCAACGGCGCTAGAAATGCTTGTTGACATTTCGTAGCGCAATCACTTTAAGAACAGATTTGGAATCCATCCTTAGCGTCAGCACTAGAAATGCTTGTTGGCATTCCTTAACGTCACCACTAACGACACCGAGTTAGCGTGAACATCAAGACTTGCGAAAGGTAAATCTAAATGATCATGAACGAATCCGCAAGTGCACAGATAAACCATTGTAGCATTTCCCCAAGGAAGGAGAATATTCCAAGGGTATTGTATCTGTGGAAGGTAATGGCAGATATCATAGACTTATGCTTTTGCACTGAATGTAAACCAAGAGATAGATACAGGGAACAACAACTCAAAGGCAGGGGTAAGATAAAAGATATGATAGGGTAGTGTGACACACACTCAGATCTACCTCTACTCTAGTACTCTAGGCTTAGGGGGAATATACGAGTTAGCTCTAGGTTCTAATGTACTAAACATACAAAGCTAGAAGATACGAGAGATAGGCATGAAACATTGCATGAGAGGGTAAGGTTCAGCACCCAGGTACAAACGGGGAGATAGCCCGCGACGACCAGCACTCTGTGAAACTATACTTTAGACTCCTACAGCAATACCCCAGCGCGGAGGGTTCCAAAGGGTCCAACAGCTGTCACCACTGCGGCCTACCTCAATCATTACGGGGGGCATGCTCATAACTAATGTAGCCACACAACCCAGGCACCATGCCTGCTTTGCTGCTAGACTTCACCCGGCCCAGGCTATTGTGACCCAGGGTGAGAGCCACCAGAAGACTGGTCAACTTAGACCGAGTACCGTAGCTTGAACACAAACCTCATGCAACACTATCATGCCATCTACCAAGATCAAGTAAGGCTAGACATATGTTGACGGCTGTTAAGTACCATATTTATAGCCGTCAACTTCTGCATTTTGACATGAGAAATATACATTCACATTAGAATAGGGCCTTATACTGACAATTTCCACAAGTGGCGATGTATATTTGAATGCAGGCAATTAGCACAAGAAATAGAGCAACATCACACCTTATCCATCCACCTCATCAATCCAAGCCTCTCCATCTCAGCCAATGAGGGGCTGCCATGCAAAGTGCCACGGATTGGTGATGTCACTAATCCATGGGAGGAAGTCTCGGCGAATCAGAAGTCGCCACGCGTGTATCACATGGATCCCATGGCCCACCAGAGCGCCTAAACCGCCACCAAACCGCGTGGACACCTGGAACCGCCATAAGGACCCACCTGACAGCCACCACGAGAAAGCACAAGGTAGGTGGTGCCCACAAGGGGTCGGCCGACCCCACAGGTCGGCCGAACCGACCTTGTGGCGCCCAATCCTGGCCTTCCACGTGGTGGTCCCTGGTTGGCTCCTGACTTCATTCCCGGGGTGTTTGGGGTGCTTCCACGCCGGTGCTAATGCCTATAAATAGAAGTGGAGGGGTTAGAGAATAGGACACACACTTCTTCTCCTCCTTCTCACTTTTGCCTTATGGCTTCTCTCATTAGGAGAGGAGAGCTCCTTGCATAGGATTAGTGCTGGCTTGCTAGTGCTTTAGAGATTAGAAGGAAGGTGGGGTGGTGTCTTGGGGTTGTGCCATGGTGTTTGGCACATTTCCTCAATAACGATCCTCTACGGATGCTTCTGTTCTTCATTTAGAATAAAGTGAGTATTTCGACATTCTCAATTAGACTAAAGTGGCATTCATACTATGTTCTTGTGTTCTTCGTTCGTTCATCATTTAGAGGCTCGTGTTCTTCATGAACACGCTTCCTTGATCTAGTTGACGAGCAAGTTTCTCATACTTTCGTGTTTGTTCATAAGTTAGAGGCTCGTGTTCTTCACGAACACGACCCTTGATCTTCTGTTATAAACACTTAAGTTTGTATCATGTTTGTATGCTTGCTAGTTTAATCAGAGTAAGTGGATGCTCCTTTATCCTAATCTAGATCAAGTTCATCCGTGATCCCTTGCATAGGATAGTGTATACTTGAGTGAGTTCGGGTCTCTCCCTCGTGGGTTTGTCGCTTTGTATTTATACGGAGTGCTATAGTGTTTCTACGGGGTGCCAGACGTAGCCGTGCTATAGTAGTAATCGGTGGTGTAGACGTGGTGTCTAAACTACGGGTTATCCTTCAAATGCCCTTTATCCCACGGTTTGTCATGGGGTAGGCCGCGGTAGTGACAGCCGTTGGACCCTCTGAAATCCCACACGTTCGGATACAGCGTGTAGGCAACCATTTGCCGTGAACCAACTGTTATAGCCAGGAGGGGGCGGTGTCCGAAACGAGAGTTCCTAATCAAGAGGCTGTTCTCAACTCTCACGCTATCAGCAAGATCCTTTCCATCTTCATCTCATCCTATAGAGTTGTGTCCTTGGATCATCAGTCTAGGATAGAAGGTAGTACACATCGTTCCTTGGATTCGATACCCTTTGGAATACTCCTGAGGTGAAGTGCTACAACGGTATTTCCGTGCGCTTGCGGTATACCCGGTTGCTCTTATATGTTCCCTCTAGGTGTACAACTAGTGGTGATGTTAAGAAACGCCAACAAGCATTTCTGGCGCTGTTGCCGGGGAACGGTTGCTGTACCTATCTTCGAACCTAGTGGTCTTCGTATCTTTTGTTTTTCCTTTTTCTTCTACCTTCACCCCCGTTACCCATCAGATATCCTTTTTGTTTCTTTCCTTCTACCTTTACCCCCGTTACCCATGGAGAAGCTTTCCTGCAATAGCATCTCTACCCCTAGGGGCGAGTTCGTCTTAGAGAAACCATCAACTTCTACATCTAGCTGCGAGCTTCGTCCCCGCTTTATAGCCATGGTTCGGAATCGACTTTTCTCTGGTCCCATCAGTGATGATCCCCATGATCATTTAATGGAGTTCGAAGAACTGTGTTCGTGCTTGGTAATCCCAGGCATGACACAAGAAACTTTGAGGTGGAAGTTGTTCCCTTTTTCTCTTGTAGACAGAGCGGAATAGTGGTACACCCGCACAATAGAGAGTGTAGACAATTGGGAAGAACTACAAGATGACTTTTGTCACTCGTTCTCCCCTTTTGAACACTTAGATTCGCTACCGTGTGAATTCCATGAATTTGAGCAGCTAGAGTGTGAGTCTATAGGTGCAGCTTGGGCTAGGTTCTCACACCTGTTGGAGCTTAACTCAGACTTGTCTATACCCGATAATGTATCTTTGAGCATCTTTCACGGGATGGTAGACATGGAATCTGCATTTGAGCTCGATCTTGTAGCTGGAGGTTCATTCAGAACCCTAACTCCAACGGAAAGAATAGAGACCCTAGAATACTTCTTAGAAACCTCTTCTTCCTATCCCAGATACAATGATCTCCACCAAGAATCAGAGTCGATCCAAGGGAGTCTCCTGATAGACGAATTTGAGCTTTCACCTTGCACATCCAATGATTCGTCTAGACAGCCTTCTCCCGAACCACGAACACCAAAGGGAGAAGAAATTCAACCTTCGGAGTTCTCCTCTCGATTTGAGGGTGATCTGTTGGGGAAATCCATTTCGCACCTAACCCCCTATTGTTACCATTTCGACTTCAGGCCTTCGGGTCAAGGAAAAGCAGCCACTCTCTGTTTTGTGGTGACTGTGCAGGCTCGATATCTTCGGGAAGCAGCCCCTCGGGACAACGAAGGTCGCGGGGGCTCGAAGCTTGACATCTTCGGGCCATGGCGGAGCAAGAAGGTCGGAGGTGCCGGGTACACGAAGAAGCAAAGAACCTTCGCAGAGAAAGACGCTGGGAGTCAGGGAAGCTGAAGGTGCTGGGCATGCGAAGGTGTTGAGAACCTTCGCGAGGAAGGCGGAAAGCTAACCAGGAAGGAATTCGTGGGCGCTCGAGAAGCAAAGGAAGATGCCGAGCGCGCGAAGGTGACGGCATGAGATCCTGGCGCGAAGCTAGCGCGAGACTTCGGGGCGGTAACAATCCCCCTCCCGAAGAGGGAGAAAGAGGCGTGGGCCCGCATGCCGGGTGCCACGGTGTAAAGTGTTGCGTTGTAAGGGTAGTAGTTGGGTGAGTTGGTGTAAAAATACTGTAATGCCCTCAAAAATCCTTCGCTCGATGGAAAAAGGTGAGGGTAAAGATGTAAAGTGCGAGTGATGCGGGCCTATTTAAGCGAGCCCTGATGGAATGAAAAAGGGGGGAGAGGGGTCTGAGGAGAGGCTGGCTTTAGCTCTCCCGGAGACACATTTCGGTTTGACCACGAGTCTGTGTTCTTTCAACGCTCGCATTTGTTGGCCCCGCTTCGGGGACGGGTTTCTCCTCCAACATTACCCACCGTGTTTCGTCCCACCACAGCTCAATAGCACCGAAGAGAGCAGCAAGGAACACCAACACCAATCCACAAAGAGCTACCGATGACCCGTCGGCAGCAGAGTTAGAAGGCCCAATCAACGAAGGGGCGAAGGCAAACGCAGATAGAGACATAGTGCTCAGCCACGCACCAGGCAGTCGTGATGGGGCACTCGAAGACATCGCAGACGGAAACTACGAAGTCGACCTCTTGGATGCGGGAGTCCTCGACGAAGACATCGCGTCACTAAGAAGAGTAGAGGCAACAATAGCGGCAAGACTCATTCAAACGCCAAGTTCGTCCAATGTCCGAACAAGGGCTCAGGCAGAAGCGGCTTTCCTCAAAGCCAAGGGACCACAGGCAGGAGATCCAAGCCAAGAGCAGCAAAAGTATCAACAGATGCTGAAAGACATCCAGAAAAAGAAGGCCACGCTCCAGCAGCTTCGCAAGGAGCAAGAGCAACAAGCAATCAGGCAGAAGACTGTTCAGCTCTAAGAACAGATGGCAACATTGCAGGCACAGCTTAATTCCCTGCAAGAACATTCAGTAAGATCTGAGCCAAGGCCTGGAAAGCAACAGAAAGCAACTTCGCCTCAGGGAAAAATGCGTAGTAGGACAGTTGTTGTCGATGAGTCTTCGTACGACTCCGAGGAATCATGGGTGTTCGATTCTGATGAAGAGGCGTTTGTGGAATGTAGACCACATCACAAGAGCAAAAGTTCGCATTCTTCCAAAGACAAGCCATCCACCCCAGTAACGTTCGAGCTCGAGCACGCAGATTGGCCAAACAAGTTCAAACTACCATCTTCGCTACCAGAATATGATGGTGAGTCAGATCCAAGGCAGTTCATACTTCGGTATAGCGTAGCAATTTCTTCAGGGGGAGGTGACGACACTGCGAAGGCAAAAGCTATGATCATGGCACTAAAAGGCTCCGCTCAGCAATGGTATGTGTCGCTGCCAAGGGGAAGCATAAGTTCATGGAGCCAGCTTCGGGAAAGAATTGAAAGTAACTTTCAGGGGTTTCAGGCACAAGAACTCACAGCCAATGACCTTCATCAGATCAAACAGGGGGAAAAGGAACCACTGCAAGAGTACATAAAGAGATTCACAAAAGCCAGGGCAAAAGCACCACATGTTGAAGAGTCAAGTGTAATTGACGCCGTCATAGGCCCCTGTGGGGAATACCTAGACAGGCGAAGACCACCTTCAGAAAAAAAATTATTCGAAGTCTTGCAATCATATTGCTTATCCGATCGTGGAAAGCAAAGGAGAATCAAAGATTACCATGCAAGGAAGAATGCAGCGAAGGCCAAAGAAGAATGGAACAGAAGGCCAAATGTGAAAAATAGAAACACAACAAATGGCTCAAACTACAATAGGGGGGGTGTAAACAACGTATCATCCAAGGGGGCAAATAACAGTCAACCACCTTCGCAGTCAAATCAATAGGGGTCTGCAAAATACTCAACACCACCTCCGCAAACAGTTTGCTCTATACATGGAAGAAACAAAGGTCACTGGACATACGAATGCAGAGTGGCGATCAAAAGAAAAGAAGAAGAAGAAAAGAAGAAAATGGCGCAGAACCAAGTTGGTTTCCTCAAAAGAGCGACGCCCGCTGTACCTTCGGTGGCAAACAATTCAGCATCAAATTGGCAGACCATGTTTCAGCTGCCACCACAATATTTCCAACCTCTACCATATCCGCTACAGTTTCACCCAGCTTATACACCAGCACAAGGCCTAGTGCCAAGTGCTCCCTACCAGCCAAAAGAAAATCCATCACAATCCCAGCAGCAGAACGCCCGAAGGTCAGAGCAAGATGACAGGTACCAAAGAGTCAACGTCATAAACAATGACTCAGATGACAGATATCAAAGGCTGAACGATATAAATGCAATAACTGGGGATGTTGTTTCCCTGAGTTCCCATCGAAGAGGCAAAGAAAGGATGACAGAAGGGAAGTCAGTCATCTGTCTTCGGGTAAAGTGTTTCGCACGAAGTGGTCACATATCCCAATTACATTCACAGAGGCTGATTTGAAGTTGAAGAGATATCCACACGAAGACCCGCTGGTGATCAGAGCAATACTAGGGAAGAACACAAAGTACATTCTGGGAAATGATGTGGGAGGAATTCTGGTAGATAACGGCAGTTCCGCAGATGTTCTCACTTACGACCTGTTCAGAAAGATGGAGTTCAGGGATGATCAATTACAAACATCCACAAAACCGCTATATGGCTTCGGCAACAAGAGGGTTGAAGCATTGGGAACCATCAAAATGAATGTTACAATGGGCGAAGGGGCGCTAATGAGAACAGAGATGGTTAACTTCGATGTGGTAGACATCCCTTATTCCTACAAGGCCATCTTCGGAAGAGGAGTTATAAACAAGTTCGCAGCAGTAATTCACATGCCTTTCCTGTGTATGAAAATTCCAACGATCAATGGGGTATTATCAGTTTATGGGGACCAGGAGGATGCATGGGACAGAGAATACAACACAGGCACTGACCGCAAGCCAGTACACCTAGTGCGGATCAGTGAAGGGAGCCAGCAAAGCGAAGATAATGTACAAGAGTCACAGTTAATAAAACAGAAGAGGAAGGAAGAAGAAAATAGAATCAAGCCTATGCAGCATACGAAGAGAATGAAGTTGAATGGTAGCACGAATGAAAAAACAGTCATAATCGCGAAGGACCTCAGTGAAGAAGAAGAAACACACTTGCTTAACTGCTTGAGTGAAAACCAAGACGTTTTCGCATGGAGCAAAAAAGACCTCAAGGGAATACCGCGTGAAGTCATCGAGCATAGTCTAAACTTAAACCCGAAGATCACGCCAAGAAGACAAAAGCTAAGACTGATATCACCAGAAAAAGAAAAAGCAGCACTGCGTGAAGTGCAGAAGTTGCTCGAGGCAGGCGTCATACGCGAAGTGCAATTCACGACTTAGCTATCTAATATAGTCATGGTGCCGAAGAAAAATGGAGACCAGAGAATGTGTATAGATTTCACGTCTCTCAACAAGGCTTGCCCAAAAGATGATTATCCCCTCCCAAGAATCCATGTGTTGGTGGATGCAGCAGCAGGATCCGAGGGGATGTCACTTCTCGATTATTTCTCAGGATATCACCAAGTGTGGATGAGAAAAGAAGACGAAGACAAGACAAGTTTCATAGCACCCTTCAGGGTATATTGCTTCGTAAGAATGCCCGAAGGCTTGCGCAACACAGGTCCAACTTTTAACAGAATGGTGCAGATAGTTCTTGGTCCACAGTTAAAGAGAAATGTGTCCGCATACGTCGATGATGTGGTAGTTCACAGCAAGCATAAAGAGAACCACATCGAAGACTTGGAGGAAACTTTTCAAAACATGAGAAAGTATGGGCTTATGCTGAACCCAGAAAAGTGCATCTTCGGGGTCAGTAGGGGGAAGTTATTGGGTTGCACGGTGTCGAAGTCAGGAATACAAGCGAACCCAGAGAAAATAGAAGCAATAAGAAACATGAGGCCGCCAAGAACGAAGAAGGAGGTGCAGAAGCTCACAGGAAGGCTCGCAGCATTGAGCTGCTTTATCTCCAGATCAGCAGAACGAAGCTTACCATTCTTCAAGCAATTGACCGGGCAGAAAAGCATAGTATGGGGAGAGAAGGAACAGGAAGCCTTCGAAGACCTAAAGGCATACTTAGAAAAGTTGACAGTAATGGTAAGTCCTGGGCCCGAAGCAAAGTTGTTGCTGTATGTGGCAGCATCAGCTCATGCGGTCAGCGCGGCATTGGTTGAGGAGAAGCAGAGCGGCAACAATCTGAAGCAAATGCCAGTATACTTCGTCTCTGAAGTGCTTAAGGGAGCAAAGAAATTGTACTCAGAACTAGAAAAAATGGCATACGCAGTAGTAATGGCAGCAAGAAAGTTGAAGCATTACTTCCAAAGTTTCAAAGTGATAGTGCTTACAAGCTTCCCACTTCGTGAAATGTTTGAAAACAAAGAATCCTCAGGGAGGATGGGTAAATGGGCAACAGAGTTGTCCCAATACGACATAACCTTCGCGCCAAGAACAGCGATAAAATCTCAAGTGCTGGCAGATTTCGTCGCAGAATGGGCACAAGCAGAGGAAGATGGCGAGAAGTCGCCAAAAGAAGAGAAATCATGGGAAATATCTTGTGATGGAGCGTACTGTAGCGATGGTGCAACAGCCGCGGCAATCCTCACATCACCTTCGGGAATAAAAATTAGATATGGAGTAAGATTAGAGTTTGATGGGTACACAAACAATGTCGTAGAGTACGAAGGGTTGTTGTTGGGTCTTCGAAAGGCAAAAGTAGTAGGGGCAAGAAGGCTAGTGTTGAACACAGATTCAGAGCTCATCGCGAACCAGATAGGTGTTGACGGCTGATTTTCACTCACTTCTTACCCGACAAACATGTACCTTTTGGCATGGAAAATGATCATCAACACTAGAATAGGGCTTAAACTAATTATTTCCACAAGTGTTGGTGATTATGCAAATACAGGTAAATAACACTAGAAAGAGGAGTAAAAGCATTAGTCTTTGAACCAAGCATTTCAAGTCCAGCCAATGAAGGGATGCCACCTAGGATTCCCCTGGATCACTGACGTCATCAATCCAAGAGAAGTGAGCCCGACGAATCACGAAGTGCCACATGGACATCACATGGATTCAAGGGTCCACTTATCCCCCTAAACTGTCGGGAAACTTGGCATGCACGGAGGACAGGCATCAGGGCCCACCAGTCAGCCACCACGAGGAAGCCCAGGGTGCCACGTGGCCCCTAGGGTTCGGCCGAACCCTAGATCGGCCGAACCGACCTTGGTTCGGCTGATCTAGGCCCTCCACGTGTCACCTCCTGATTGGCTCCTGGTTGCAGCTTCGGACATTTAGGGGAACTTGGAGCCCCGAAGCAAACATCTTCCCCCTCTATAAATAGGAGGGTAGGGGCTCCATTTTGGAACACACTCTTCTCCTCCTCCTCTTCATTTTGGCTTGGAGCCTCTCTCTTTAGGAGAGGAGAGCTCTTTGTATAGGATTAGTGCTAGGAAGTGAGGTGGGAGGCTTGAGGCCATGTCATGTTCATGACATCTTCCTCAAGAACGATCCTCAGCGGTGCCTTTGTTCTTCAACTAGACTAAACTGAGTATTTCGATATTTCCTATTTAGACTAAAGTTGTATGCATGCTTAGAAGATTGTTTTCTTGTGTTCTTTGTTTGTTCTTGGTTTAGAGGCTTGTGTTCTTCGAACACAACCCTTTCGATCCAGTAGACTTAGATCATAAGGTTGCATCTAGTTTGCCAGCTTGTCTATTAGAGTAAAGTGAAGCTCTTGCATGTTTCTAGTTAGATCAAAGTGCATTCGTGATCTTGCATGAGTGATAGAGCATACCTTGAGCTAGTGCCAGTATCTCCCTCGCGGATTCGTAGGAATAGTGAGTGGTGTAGACGAGGTGTCTGAACCATAAGCTACCCTTCGAAGACAACGTACGATCGTAGCGTAGAGGTAGGCCACAGTGGTGATAGCCTGTTGGAGCCTTTGTCAACCCTCTTACGTCGCGTACCGAGTTGGGCTCGAGCCAGCACAAAGGCCTTGTGCTTGGTGCCCTAAGTGAGTGTTATACCTGAGAGAACGTAACTAGACTCTGCGCTCGGTCCGAGCAGATCCTTTCTACCTATCCTATCCATCAGAGTTGTGTCCTTGGATCATCCATACTAGAGTAGGAGATAGTGCACACCGTTCCTTGGATTTGATACCCTTGGAATACTCTCCTTCCTTGGGGAAGTGCTACAGCGGTATTTCCGTGCGCTTGCGGTATACCCGGTTGTTCTTATACGCTCCCTCTAGGTGTACAACTAGTGGTGACGTTGAGAAACGCCAACAAGCATTTCTGGTGCCGTTGCCGGGGAACGGTTGCTGTATCTATCTTCGAACCTAGTGGTCCTCGTATTTATCTTTTTCGTTTTCTTCTACCTTTACCTCTGTTACCCATTAGATATCCTTTTTTATTCCTTTTCTTCTACCTTTACCGCCGCTACCCATGGTGAAGCTTTCCTGTAAAAGCATAACTACCCCCAGGGATGAGCCCCCAGAGCCACCACCTTCGGTGCGCCTTTTTCTCACATCTGGCTGTGAGCCTCTCCCTGCGACTATCGATCTCGTTCGATGGACTATCTTCTCTGGTCTATCGAGCGAAAACCCATATTACCATCTTCATGACTTCGAGAACTTGTGTTCTCTTATCTACACTATGGGTATGACGTTGGATACCTTCAAGTGGAAGTTGTTTCCGTACTCCCTTGTAGGGAAGGTAGAACAATGGTACACATACACCGTAGGTAGCATGAACGATAGTTGGGGGGAGCTTAGAGACAAGTTTTGTCTTGAGTTCTTCCCTCCATCTCATGTTGCTGCTGTACGGGAAGATATCTGTTGTTTTCAATAGAAAGAGAAGGAAATGATAGACACGGCCTGGGCTAGATTTACACGCTTAGTGTATTGTGGACCGCCCTTATCGATACCTGATTCTCAGTTGCTTCGCAATTTTTATGATGGTCTTGACAAAAGATCTGTCTGTTGTCTCGACCACGGAAAACCATTTCTTGAAAGGGGACCAGCTGAAGGTATGGAGTTCCTGAACTCCTACTTCGAAGTTGATCCCAGATCCTACCGAGAGGAATCCGAGTCGAGCCATGAGAGTCTCTCAACATCCAAGTCCGAGCCTTCATCTTCCGAATCCCAAGACTTGTCTTTTGAGCCCTCTCACGAACTCCGAACACCAAAGGAAGAAGAAATTCAACCTTCGGTGTTCACTTGCAAATTCGAGGATCCCTATTCTGTCCATACCAATCATTCTAGAAATCTTTCGACAGAACCTTCTCTTAGGCCTGCGGTGCCACCTCTACCTCCCGATCCTCCTGAGGAGGCCATGAGGGAGGAATGGTCAGAGGGAGTGACACATTTTTCCGAAGCAATTTGGAATAGTTCACCTTGTCTGGTTATCCCTTGCTCTATCAGAGGCACTGCTGTAGAGGCCCATTATAACCCCCTCATGGAGGTTAACATTTTGCCATGGCACTTAGCGGAAACTCTTTTGGGCAGAGTCCCGCTAGCACCATCCGACATGCTCCTCAAGACTTGTCCCTTTGGACACGTTCTTGAATGTCGGGGGATTGCAAGTGCCGTGCCGCTTATCATAGATGGGATCGAGGCTACCTTAGACTTTCACATCTTCGATGTCCTTGATCTCGATCTTCTCCTAGGCTCCCCTCTGGAGCAGCTCTTCGATACATCTTTAGGGAGCCTAGATGATAAGCTTAGGGGAGTCACTTCTGCCACTGCTACCCCTTGTCAGGGACATCCTATGGCAAAGCCTTTTCCTCAGCGAAACCCGCTCGAGAAGACGACGCATACATCTCCATTCGCATCATCCGAGTCCGTTCTCATTAAGGTTGTAGAATGTTCTTCCCCTCATGAGAATGACTCAGGAGGCTCTCTTCACTCTTGTGAAGGCGAACGATCGTCACCACTCTCGACCGAGTTTCAACCTCTTCCCGCTAGCCCGCATCATGTTGCTTTCGGTCTTGATCGAGAGTCAACATCGAGCTTCCACGATGACTCTCTTGAGATGGAGAATTCATGGGCCATGGAACCTGTCGAGGCACTGACTCTGGAGTCCGGAGGAAAGGATTCCACTCACGAGCATGGTGGCTTCACTCTTGATGCACCATACAGACCATGCTCGCATCATGTCCCTCCAGAGTCAGACATGCTTAGTGCGCTGAGCACGCATGAGGGCTGCAATCACCTTATGGTCCTCTTTTGTAGAAAGTTCAGAAGGTTGGTTGTAGATGTATATGTCTATCATAAGCATATCAGTTTTCGTGTGTGCACTGTGGCACTAACCTTGCAGCTGGAGCTTCACTGATACATCAAGGATTGGTGGTGACATGGGAATGACACCACCAATGATATAGCTACAAGATGAAGTTCCCATGGTCGAGCTTATGACCTTAAATAAACAAAGCACTCCCAGGAGATAGCCTGGATTAGGTTAGGTTTTATTTCCCTTTTCGAACAAAAGCAAGAACATATTTTTAGGATAAGTTGTCCTTCAGGTATTTTTGGTCACTAACCTTTCAGGTGGAGATTGAGAAGAAAGATGGACAGGTAATGCCTACGAACATGTGAGCCACATCATTTGCAACACCTAGATACGCTTTAGTGAGGGAACGTTTACAAAAGGAAGCTTAATCACCACACACTTGAGTTTTTTTTGCCTAGCATTGCAAACTTCAAGTGTGGGGGAGGTATGTGAGCATCCTGAGTAAAGTTCCTCCTCTACCAAATCTTATCCTGGTGTGAAGATGATGTCAGCTTTTGCATCTTGCCCACTAGCTAGGTAAGTCCTGCTTTTGACATTAAACAAAGCCCTTCCGGGAGGCTCCCGAGGTTCACCGTCTTATGCTCATGCTTATGTCCCTTGTTGATGATAGCTTGATCATGCTTTCATGCCTCCTTTATCTTTGTTCATATGCTTTGGTTTGAATGTTTGAGTATACACGCATTCATAGATTGTTTTAAATTAAGCATGGTGCTTAGGTTAAAATTGTCTTCTTCAATCAAAACAAGACATGGTGTCGAGTTTTGATTGATGATCCTTAGAGTTATATTTTCATAGATCTTGGTTGCATATATGCTGACTAACCCCTGCAGAAAATTGTCAAATTTGAATGGGTAAGTCATTGAGCTAAATTCAAATGGGAAGGTAAGATGAGGTGTCAGATTCATGTTGCACATCATGCAAAGGTGGTACATATGACCTCTCAAAGGTCCAAGGTATGTATATTCCCCTTTGTGTATGAAATTTAATGTTGATCTAACCCTTTCGAGCAAATGACATGGTGACAATAAAAATAAAACAAAAACAACAAAAATATTTGATTTGAATAAAGGCTCTATGGTTCCTGAACCAGTAGAGTCCCTCTTTTGTTTTCACTTTTTTTTTGAAGAACAAGCACCAGGTTCAAGCACTATTGTGGGGGAGTTCTCTCGAACTCATCATTGACATATCCACTCGAGAACTCCCACACAGGCGCTGCACAACATCGACTACGCCTTCATGACAAGAGCAAGGTAAACTAGAGTGAGTTGGCTGCCTTATGGTCAGCCGAATCACCACAAGTCTCCCTTGATCTCTTAGCCTTCATAAGCGATGGTATGTGCACCCTCTATCTCACTCTATCCTTATACATGAGTTTGTTTGAATTTCAATTCATATCCTTTATATCAAACTCAATGGTTGGTGCTATGCTTGCTCTACATGGTTCCTGTGGTTGGCTTGCATATGTTTTATTCCTTACTCATCATCTTGTGCTTGTGAACAAATATCATTAGGGAACTCATGCTTATCTAAGTAGTTGGTGTTTGTGATATGGTTTGATGATATGATCTTCGCTCTTTATGTTTGAGTGCTTGGGAATTTTATTTGAAAAAATCATAAAAACCCTTTACAAAGCTCCTCTTTGATATGCCACCGTCCCACTAGAGCCATATGATATTCATAGTTCAAAACCTTCTACTCATATGCTGCTTGTTATTGCATTGAGCTTTGTCAAATTCTGTGACCCTTGTGAGAATTCTTTTTATGACTTTCATGATCAAGATTCATGTGCACACCCTCATATCCCCCTTGCTATGCTTCTACACTGGAAGTTAGCATTGTATCACTCATCCGTTTCATAAAAATAAAGCTCCCTATGTGGTGTGACATCTCTCTCCAAAAGTACCCTTCAAAAGAGGCATGGGCTATGAAAAAAAAGAGAGACACATGCTCAAAGCATGATGAAAAAAAAGAAAAAAAAGAGGAAAGAAAGAATAGCCCATGTCCAAAAAAAGAAGAAGGGACAAATAGGAGAGAGATGAGATCATGCAAAAAGGAGTTCCATAAATAGATGGTAATAACTAGTATCCATTCCGGAGCTAGTGTCCACCTTACCATCTACCAACATTCATCATATACGTATGGTAATATCTAGCACCCATTCCGGGCCTAGTATCCACCTTACCATACTCACCATACCCATACACGTGCACATCTTGATCTGATTGTATGATTTGATTTTCTCTGTGGATCTAGTCTTTGACTTTGCAATACATGTGATGCAAGTATGCCTTATCCTCTATCCTACCCTGAGCTCCACATATAGCCATCATTAGAAGTAGGGTGAAGATAGGCAATCTAATGCTTTGGTGAGGACATATACACATTGAGTGATCTGAGAGAATAGTGAGTGGTGTAGACGAGGTGTCTGGACCATAAGCTACCCTTCGAAGACCACATACGATCGTAGCGTAGAGGTAGGCCGCAGTGGTGACAGCCTGTTGGACCCTTTGTCAACCCTCTTACGTCGCGTACCGAGTTGGGCTCGAGCCAGCACAAAGGCCTTGTGCTTGGTGCCCCAAGTGAGTGTTATACCTGAGAGAACGTAACTAGACTCTGCGCTCGGTCCGAGCAGATCCTTTCTACCTATCCTATCCATCGGAGTTGTGTCCTTGGATCATCCATACTAGAGTAAGAGATAGTGCACACCGTTCCTTGGATTCGATACCCTTGGAATACTCTCCTTCCTTGGGGAAGTGCTACAGCGGTATTTCCGTGCGCTTGCGGTATACCCGGTTGTTCTTATACGCTCCCTCTAGGTGTACAACTAGTGGTGATGTTGAGAAACGCCAACAATAGGCAAATCATACAGAGCAAAAAAAGACGAAATGTCCCCATTTCTGAAAGCAGTAAGAGCAATGGAGAAGCACTTTCTGGGGTTCACAGTCAAGAAAATACCAAGAGAGCAAAACAAAGAAGCAGACGTTTTAGCAAAAGCAGGGGCCACAAAACAACCACTGCCACCAGATGTGTTTTTTGAAACATTAAGGAAAATGACTGCGCACTTCGTGGAGTCAGAGCCGAAGCTTGTCAGCGCAATCACCAGCGAAGATTGGAGGGCACAAATAGTGGCATATCTAAAAGGTCATTATGAGCCAGAAAGCGAAGTTGACAGGAAGAGAATGGCAGCAAGAGCAAGGTCATTTGTGCTGAGGGAGGAAAAATTGTACAAGGCAGGAGTGTGCGCACCATTACTCAAGTGTGTATCACGCGAAGAGGGCAAAGAATTGCTTAGAGAAATACATGCAGGCATGTGCTCCTCTCACATGGGAACAAGAAAGCTAGTGGCCAAGGCATTTCACGAGGCTTTTTATTGGCCAATAGCAGTACGAGATGCTGAAGAGATCGTAAGGACATGCGACAACTGCCAGAAGCACATAAACTACTCCAAGTTTTCACCTTACGAAATACAACTCCTTCCTTCGGTATGGCCATTCGCAAGATGGGGAATTGACATCATGGGGCCCTTGCCGACGGCCCCAGGAAATTACAAATACGCAATAGTGGCTGTTGAATACTTCTCAAAGTGGATTGAAGTCAAGGCAGTGCAGACCATAACTTCGGGAGTCATACAGAAATTCTTTTGGCAAAATGTGGTTTGCAGATTTGGTGTCCCGCACGAAGTAACAGTGGACAACGGCAAACAATTTGACTCAGCAGATTTTCGCAAGTTCTGTTTCCACCTAGGTACCAAATTGTGTTTTGCTTCGGTATATCACCCGCAGTCCAACGGAGCTGTTGAAAGGGCCAACGGGATAATTTTCACTGGCATCAAAAGAAACATCACAGGAATGCCAAGGGGCAAGTGGGCAGATGAGTTACCAAGAGTCATATGGTCTCACAACACAACAGAGTCAAGAGCCACAAAATTCACGCCATTCAAGTTGCTATACGGCGAAGAGGCAATGGTACCAGAAGAGATAAAGCTAGGATCCATTCGTACTGAAGGCTCACCTGGAAATGAGGACATGGCACCAGCACTGGACATCAGCGAAGAGGCTAGGCTCCAAGCATTACAGAACATCGAAACTTATCAAGAGGAAACCAGAAGATGGAAGGACAAGAAGGTGCGAAGGAAGAATATAAAAATAGGGGACATGGTCTTAAGGAAAAAGACACGTGGCGTGGGAAAGATGCAAGAAAAATGGGACGGTCCGTTCATCGTAATAGAAACACGGCAAGGGGCTTTCAGGTTAACTAACCTAGAAGGGGTGGAGGATCCATACTCATGGAACGAAGATATGCTGCAAAGGTATTGGCTATGAAAGAGGAGCAAGCTTCGTTGTATCTTAGATCTTTTTCTTAGAAGTTTCTTTTCATTTCACATTTTTGTAACAAACATTTCTTTTTAAGTTTTTGAAGCTGTACTCTTTTCCTCGCGGGGAGAATCTCTAGTTGTGTAATCATCGGCACAACAGGGATGCGAGGTTTTTAATGAGGCGGCCTTCGTGTGTAATATCTCCTTGGAAATTATAACAAGGACTCCCCAAAAATATCATCAGTGCGCATCAGGAAGTCTGAAGTGACACAACTCAGATGAAATGAGTTGTCACTTTCGGCACAGGTCACAAAATACATCTCATATCGCGTAAGTGAACAATTACGTTTTAGGCAAAGCGCAAAAACGTAATTGATTCACTTAGGGTGCTCGCATCGAGGTCGAGCACAAAAACAATAAAAAGCCTTAGGCGGTCAATGCGCGAAGCACCTGCAAGAAAAATTCGCAGGGATATGTCGACTCGTTAAAAGGTGCAGTCGCAAATCATCTCCTTCTACTGCAAGGAAAGAAGCCTTCGGCACTGTATGCGCGAAGCAAAATGCGAGATTCGACTGACGAGTCATCTCGAGGAGCAAAAAACGTCGTGTGACATCGCAATCAGAAAGAGGAAAAATGTCACGCAGTAGCATATCATAACATAAAACTGCGCGAAGGCAGCACTTGAGGAAAAATGATGTTTCGTTGCAATCAAACTCACCAATGTAGGTTGTGAAACATGGAAAAGGAAACTAGGGGGAGGCGCTTCGCGGTTTGAGTTCCCTTTTTTCCGCAGTTTCGAAACAAATAACTTCATAGAAATAGTAGCATATTACAACAAGAAAGTGTTCCAACAATAGCACAGTTACAGACATAACAACATAGCCAAGTTACAGCCAAACATACTAGAAGTAATGTCGTGGCTCATTAGTTAGAACGCTTGTAGATGTACTCGTGCATATCGTCTTCGGTAAGATCAACTATCTCAACCTTCGGGATAGTAACAGAAGAAACGCCGCGATACAGGGAACTACTCGAAGGTTGAACATCAACCGAAGAATCACTTCCACGCAGGCGTCATTGTGAAGTCAAATCATGAATCAGCCGATTCCGGTTATATTGCTCGAAGAAATCCTTAGACGCATTGTTGCGTTCGTTGTATCAGTTAATTTTGTAAGACCAAAATTCATCAAAGGACGCATGAGGAAATTTTAGGTGAAACTTTCGCCATATAGAACCAGACATAAAATAGTCGCCACGGTTTATAACAAGTGGACAGGCATGTTCGTCTATCTGCGCAGGGCACAACTCCGGCACCTGCGCAGATTCGCAAAATAGTTCAGTTACATAGACAAAATGTGCCCCAGAACTCCTAGCCTAACACTGGACACCGCAGCACCAATCTTCACACCTCTTCGGTCCTATGGGGAGCAGCTGAAGTAGTGGGAGTAGCAGAAGAAATGGCGCCTTGCATTCCGCCAGCCGAAGACGAGTGGGTCGTAGAAGCACCGCGAGAAGCAGCATCAGCCGAAGGTGTGGAAGAAGGAAGAGCAGTCCCAGTACCAAAGATGACACTAGCTTGACCAGGAGCAGCGGGGCTGGGGCTAGTCTGGAAAACAAAAGCTACACGTTAAAATCAAATGAAGGAAAAAGACAGTAATAGCTTAGCAAAGAGCATAGCAATGTAACCTTGTGCAGGACACGACGGGCTTCAGTGACCGCATAGCTAAAACCAAACTAACGATAGAACTCTTTAACAAAGTTCTTCGCAATGTTCTTCGGCAGAGCAGGAATACGGTCAACATTGGTTTCTTGGGGCCAGGCGAAGGAGCCATCACGCATCCGGCAAAGAGCGGTCTTGGAAACAGCAGGTTCGGACCCATCAGTAGGAGTGCTCAAGAGAGAGTACACGGAGTGACAAATGGTCCGTGCAGCAACCCCAGCACTTAGTTCACCAAAAGAGCGTCCAGCCGAAGCTAGAGATGCTACGCCATCTGACAGCCACTTGAAGATATCACCTATGTATTGACCTTGGATGACGTACGAGCCAGGTGCTGTGCCAAAGTCCATCAAAAGATCATGAACCTCCTTGCAAACAGGAACAATATGTTTTTCAACTTCATCACAATAACTCTCATGTTCCTTCACAAGATCGACATGCGTGGTCGACAGTTCATTGAGCTCTTTCAGCTTAGCTTCGTACAAGCCCTTCAAGCCTTCGCTCTTCTTTTTCTCGTTTTCAATAGCCTCTTTTAGTTTAGAAACATCATTTTCGAGAGAACTATTTTTCTTCGAGAAAGAATCAATTTCATAGGACAGAGCAGCATTTTTCTTTTTCTCGTTTTCCAAAGCAGCAACAAGACTGTCTTTGTCCTTCTGAAGATTCTTGACAGTGACAATCTCCTTCTCAAGAGCAGAAGAGGTAGTCTGGTCGCGAAGATTGAATTGACGGACGTCTTCGCGATGACGGCGCTGGGCAACTCGGCAGGCCACGAAGGTCTTCATGGCAAGATCTTGAGCTTGTGTCAAAACTTCATCAGCGCCTTCGCGGCCAAGATCTTCTTCCATTATAGGGAAACTGAAAGATTGATCAGCTTCTTGAAGTAAAGCGCATTCGCGATCATCGCTACAGAACTGGAGTAATTTCCTCTTACGATCACCAAAGAAACAGGAGTTCTGAGAAATTCCAACACGGCGTGCAACAACTGATGGAGAATCAGCGCTGACAAAAACACCACTGCTTCGCCGACCGCTGTCAGACTCAGTACCAGAGCTGCTGTCACTATCGCTGGCACCAGTAGCGAAGGCATCAATAACTTTGCGCGAAGAGGAAGGAACCAGCCCTTTAGAAGGGGTAATTTCTTTAGGAATGTCTTCGGCAGCAACGGGTGCTTTACCACTTATTTTAGAAGGAGCACAAGCTCCTCATCACTCTCTAGTTCACGATCGCTAATGTCAATATCAAACGGTCGAGCAATGGTACCGGCACCGGCGTCTGGGCCAGGCGACATCGAAGTCACATCAATGTGTTCCTCTGCACGCTCCAAGTCAGACGCTCGAGTGCTTCACCCGGACAGCGCAGGGGCAGCAACATTCTCGTTGCTCTTGGCACCCTCGCTCTGGTTTCCGTCGCTGCCATCGGGGCTAGAAGAAACAGTCTCAGGAGAAGCAGACCTTTGCTTCCGGCGGCGCTTAGGCTGATGATTGCTCGCGGCCTTCGCGCGTCTTTTGGCAGGTCGAGAAGGTGCAGCAGTAGCCGAAGGTTCGGCAGTGCTGCCAGACCCTTTCTTTGCAGCACGCTTAGCAGCAGCTTCACGTCGTGTAACGGTGACTTGGCGATCACCAGCAGTAACGCCAAAAAATTGAAAAACACGGTTGTCGCGACGACCACCAATTCGGTTCATGATATCATGTTCTTCTTTAAGACTGGCGGGACCAAGTATTTCATTGGCAGCATCTTCTATAAGAAGGACATCAATGTCTGAAAAGGGGGAAAAACAATCAAAAAAGGAAAAAATATAATAATACAAAACATGGAAAATGATAAACGTATAAGGAAATATCAAACACAAACCTTCGAGGTTAACTCCGAAGCTTTTCGTAAAATCTGGAACTTTAATGGGGCTGGTAAAGTCGCTCCACGCGACAACAGACCAACCACTCTTCACCGGAAAGACCTTGCAGCAGCAGTACTCCTCGACGAGATCGCGGGTACCCATGATTTTTGCAATCTCCCGAAAGACAACGAAGAAAAGTCGAGACTGATCAGAGTCATCGGGAGTCAGGCCAACACCCTTCGGAAGATCTTGCAGTTCCTTGACAACAAGCGATGTTGCAGTATCATCAACCTTATGATAAAACCAGAAGGTGTTCCAGTCATCCTCCCACCGATTTTTATAGCACACAACAGGGACATCAACATCAGTCCTGTATCTAAAATTCAGCGAAGCAAATTGGGCCTCTTCCTTGATGTATGTGTCACCTTCGGTGCGCTCCATGTACAATGGTTGATGATGGATGGTGTGAGCGCATACGAAGTTGGCCACAGTAGGATTGACAACCATGGTTTTGCACGCCCACATAAACAGGCTCAACCGAAGAATAGAATTTGGAGTAAGATGGTGAACGTACATGTCAAAGTTGCGAAGGATTGCAACGATGACGGGATCAAGAGGAAAACGAAGACCAGCAGCAAAAAGATCGCGGAACACCACAACCTCATCGTCTCTCGGGGCTGGGGTCACCTCGTTTCCAGGAGCTCTAGCTTACCCACTTTCGAAGTACCCAAGCTTTTCATACTCAGCAAGAAGCCGCGGGGTCACACGACTTCGCCCAAAAACCTTCATAGTCGCCTTTGGGGGTTTCAACGCAGCAGACTTCGGAGCCATCACAAAGATGAGTGAAAAAAGAGCAACAAACAGCAACCTAAAACCAAAAAAAATGAAAAGCACAACATAGTTGAGCGAAGGTACAAAAGATACATGACAAGGAATAAAAGCGATGGTACAGAACAAAATTAACCAGAAGTTACCAGCAGTGGGGAGGCTCTAGACGATCAGAGAGCACTAGCAGGAAGGGTATGGCACCGGGGGGCGGCAGAGGCCTTATATAGTCCAAGCGGCGCAGCAATCTAGGAAATACGTGGCGCGAAAATACAGGAGGAATCCAAATGTCAGTTACGCAAGCATATCTCGATAAAATAGGAACATATGAGCAGGAAATCGGGACGAGATATCATATCGCGAAACAACAGGAGAATCGAAACAACCAAACACGTGTAAGAAAATGAAGGCCTGATCGCGCCGAAATGGGGAGGCACTGCGGTGCGAAAATATTTCTACCTGTTTGAGTTTCGCTACTTCGGCTCGTCAGAGGGACAAACCTTCGCAAGCGAGGGGCTAATGTTGGGGAAATCCATTTTGCACCTAACCCCCTATTGTTACCATTTCGACTTCAGGCCTTCGGGTCAAGGAAAAGCAGCCACTCTCTGTTTTGTGGTTTTGTCCAGGAAATCCCCAAAAGGCCTTCGAGGCCAAAACTGCCCCAAAACACCTCAAGAACCTCTCCACCTTTGAACAAGAAAAGCCATAGCTAGAACAAGACTCTCCTGCTCAAAAACCTCACGACAGCCCACTGGGGCTAAACGAGTCAGACCGGTTTGGGAAACCGGTCAGGCCGGTTTTGCCTGGACAGTCGGGAAGAACTCAGCCCGCGGGAAAAACCTAGCCTTCACCTCGATCGATCTCCCGGTTCGTTGCACGGTTTCAAGTGAGACTTTAGGGATAGCTGGGGTACCTCGTGGGCTACCTTTGGCAAGAAGCTCGGTCCCCAAAACCCACTCAATCAAGAGGAATCGAAAGTCAACCCTCAAGAGCACCTTCCCATGGATTCCACCGAAAACCACCAAATTGAAGCCGTTTCGGAGGGTTTGTTGGAGCAAGATCACCAAGCAAAGAGGCACAAGGTCCTCATACGTGACATCCAACAAGAATCCCTCAAAGAAACGCCCCCAAAACTTCCCCACGGAAAATCCAAGAAAAGGCTCCGAAAATCACCAAAAAGGGAAAACGGGAAGAACACAATCAAGCCTTGAGGAACCACGCCGAATCATCTATACCTACCAAAGAGGTTCATACAAGGTCTAGCTTGCTGCCCGATCATCCTTTCCTCTCACAAGATCTCACCATGAAGCTCTCAAGCTAGTCCTACGAAAATCCTAAGGAAAATAGGAAGAGAAAATAGGAAAACCAAATGAGCTAGGGTTCCAAGAGATGGCTGCCATCCTCTCATCATTTGGGTTATATGGAGGCAAGCCGAAAGACTAAAATACCCCTAAAGCCTAAACTAGGATACACGCCCACCAAGGGCACTTTGGGAATTTGTCTTCGTAGCACCATCGGACGGATGCCCGGCGACCGCACTTCGCTTAGCCTCGACGCAAGCCCTGCGATCCCGACGCGTGTCCTCCGCTTCGAAGCTTCCGGCGCCCTGCGACCCCAAACCGGTCAGACCGGTTTCCCAAACCGATCAGGTCGGTTTTGCCCTGACAGCCACGCCCGGTCTTCAGCCTTGGCTTTGTGGCTCAGCCGAGTAACCCAGTGGTTTTCTGGTGAACCACCGCAAACCCCGCGAACTTGATGTAGCCTCCGCCAATCACCACTCATGACTCGGCTCCCACGAAGTCCCGGCTCGACCTTGGTTTTAAGGCTCAACCAAGAAACCGTCCACCGACCTCATCCTGCAGTTCATGCCACCATGCGGCCCGCACTTGACCCCGCTTGCCACCGGGTCCCTCGAACCAAGCCTACTTGTCTTCTCCACACCTGGAGGCCTCACCGACGACGACCTTTCGCGCTTGTTCTTCACCTGCACCAACACCAGTCAAGCCGCAACCTGCACCTGCAATACTTAGCCAAGAATCAGTCCACACAACGTTGTCAATCACTCATCACACCAGGAAGCGACCATCCACCGGTCCTCGAACCACACATGGTCCTCAATCTCCCCCTTGATGAGTGCATTGACAACACACACTTTTGGTAAACAAAGAGAAAAGGAAAAGAAAAGAGACGACTAAAAGAAACTCAAACAAGCGATCGAAAACCAAACAAAGGCAAAGAGCAAGATCACTTGAAAGAGGAAAGACTCGGTCCCCTTAGGCAAGGGCAACGGCTCGACACAACCGAGTCAAAGACAAGCTCAAGCAAAGAGCACAAACCACCAAAGCATACAAGAGCTCCCCCTGCACATATGCATACTCCCCCTGAACATGTGCCAACACTGGGCACAAACCGGTCAGGTCGGTTTCCCAAACCGGTCAGGTCGGTTCCACCAAACCGGTCAGGCCGGTTCCACCAAACCGGTCAGGCCGGTTCCCAAAACCGGTCAGACTGATTTAACTCAGCAGATCACACACCCAAAAGCCAAAAATACAAAAGAAATGCACAAGCTCCCCCTTGACTGTTGGGATAGGTTCTATGGATGCAATGCAACTTTTCTCAGGCGTTCTTTCTCCCCCTTGTTGCCAATGCATGAATCAAGGATCAAATTTGGAAAAGATGCAACTAGAGCTTCTCAAATAGACAAAATTCATCACACGATGCTACACATGATCAAATGAGCAAGCTAGATACTCTAGTATGAACATCAACTACAAGATCACCAAGTTTCACAGCCATTGGATAAAGCTAAGAGAGAATTGAACACTTTTGCGAAAAAATTCCCTCTCATGAGCAAAGTCCTAAACACGAGAAAACATGTCAAAATGGCAAAGCCACACAAACTTCATGCTAGGACAACCATTCTAAGCATAAGACCATAATAAACACCCACAAGCACCTCATGTCATGTCAAAGCCACCGAGCCATGTGCTTACTTCTAAATATGAGACTTCTCATTGGTAAGCAACATGCAACGGTTTAGCACCCAAAAGCAAGTAAATTAAGCATATATGACATGGGAGCACATTTTCCAAGCAATTTACATTTCATTTTCAGATTTGAATTGGTACATGAAATGTCTTTGCGACAAAAAGGAACTTATGCCCCTCCACAAGATGAAGCATGGGGGCTAAACATTCATGATCGCAAATGAGCCTTTGGCCCCATATGATCAAAATAAGCTATCCAACCACAAATTAAGCATAGCCAAGCCACAATAATATGTCAAGATCATATAAAGGCATTTACTCACAAGAGAGCATACATATGACGTTTTTCAAAAACATAGCTATCAACCATGGACATAGATCAAGATCATCAAGAGCTAAGCCACACTAAGCCATATCATACCAAACTAGCTCACAAGATCATATATAGCATAGCATGGTGAATAATGTATATAGGTGAAGCTTTTCCTACACAATGCATATGATACAAAATGCATGCAACCTAAGATACAAAGATGCCTATACATCATGTTACATATGCCATGCCAAATGCAAGAAATGCACAAAGGAAAGCTATACATATGCTACAAAGGAGCTCCCACACACCAACTCAAGAAATCAAACACACACCAAGCTCCCCCCGCAAACGAGTGAAAGTTGCCTGATCTAGGGGTTTGGTGAAAATATCGGCTAGCTGGTCAAGTGTGGGTACATGGATCAAAGCAATTTTTCCTTTCTCTACGTTGTGTCTCAGGAAATGATACCTCACTTCTATGTGCTTGGTTTTGGAATGGAGTACTGGGTTCTTTGCAACGCTTATGGCACTTGTGCTGTCACATTGAAGTGGGACATGGGTATACTCCTCACCAAAGTCACTCATGGTGTATGTGATCCAAAGGAGCTGAGAGCAACAACTAGCTGCGGCCACATACTCGGCCTCGGTAGTGGATTGAGCAACACTCGACTGTTTGCGGGAAGACCAAGACACAAAAGAAGAACCCAAGAACTGGCAAGTCCCAGAAGTGGACTTCCTATCCAACCGACACCCGGCAAAATCTGCGTCCGAAAATCCATGAAGAGCCAAAGAAGAAGACGCGGAGTACCAAAGGCCAAAGTTGGGAGTATGTCGCAAATACCTGAATATGCGCTTGACTGCTTGCCGATGCGAAGTCCTCGGAGACGCTTGAAAACAAGCGCACAGACATACCGAGAATTGGATGTCCGGCCTCATCGCCGTCAAGTAGATGAGTGACCCGATCATGCTCCGATACTCCTTCTGGTCCACGTGTTCACCTTCCTCGTCCGCATCAAGAGCTGTAGTCGTACTCATAGGCGTCGTCATGGCCTTGGAGTCCCCCATCTTGAACTTCCTCACAATGTCCTTGGTGTACTTAGCTTGGTGCACAAATGTTCCTTCCTTTGATTGCTTGATCTGTAGCCCGAGGAAGAACTGCAACTCACCCATCATGCTCATCTCAAATTCGCTGCTCATGTCTTCTGCAAACCTTGCAACAAGAGAGTTAGACGAGCCACCAAAGACAATATCATCCACGTATACCTGCACAATCAGGATATCTCTGCCCTGCCTGAGGAGAAACAAGGTCTGATCGACCTTCCCCATCTCAAACCCTCTCTCAAACAGGAACCCCCTCAACCTACCGTACCAAGCTCTAGGCGCCTGCTTCAACCCATACAGCGCCTTCCTCAACTTGTACACCCGGTGGGGGTACTTCTCACTCTCAAACCCCGGTGGTTGCCTCACATACACTACTTCCTCCAAAACGCCATTTAGGAAAGCACTCTTAACATCCATCTGGTACAATTTGAATCCTTTAGCCACGGAAAAGGCTAGAAGGATCCTGATCGCCTCCAAACGAGCTACGGGAGCAAAGGTCTCCTCGTAGTCGATCCCTTCTTTCTGTGAGTACCCCTGATCAACAAGTCTTGACTTGTTCCTCACCACTTCTCCTTTATCTCCCTCTTTGTTCTTCCACACCCATTTTGTCCCAATCGGCTTACACCCTGGGGGAGGGTCAACCAATTCCTAAACTTGGTTCCTCTCAAAATTCTCCAACTCCTCATGCATCGAGTTAACCCAATTGTGATCAGATAGCGCGTGTCCAATGTCCTTGGGCTCAAAAGTGGTAACAAAAGCAGCATGAGCGAAATGAGAATTGTTCTGAACCCTCGACCGTGTAGTACGTTCATTCATGTCGCCGATGATTGTCGAAGCTGGATGTTCCACTTGCACTCGTCGGGGAGGTTCTCGCCTTGATGCTACCTCCCCCTCAACAGCAGCTTCGCCTTGATCTGGGTTTGTCATTGTAGGTGTGGGAGAGGGCCCGTTCTCGATCGTCGTCGAAGTAGTAGGTATATGTTCAGCCATGGGCACCACACCGCCATCTTCATCATCTCCATGTTCATGCTCCTCCTCCTGAAAGATCTCCTCGCCAAGTTCGTCGTCACCTGCACACTCAGAAACAAGCTGACTATGTGGCTGTGTCTCATCGAAGGTCACCTCGCAAGTCTCCACGATTTGGTTAGTTTCAAGATTGAGCACACGAAATGCTCTAGAATGAGATGCGTAACCAAAGAAAATGCCATCGACAGACCTAGCCTCAAACTTGTCCAACATCTTCCCTTTCTTCAGAATGAAGCATTTACAACCAAAGACATGGAAGTGACTCACCTTGGGTGGGCGACCGTGCATCAACTCGTAACAGGTTTTCTTCTTGTGAACCCTGAGATAGATCCTGTTCGATACATAACACGCGGTATTGACCGCCTCAGCCCAGAAACTTCTTGGAGTCCTATGCTCATCGAGCATCGTCCGAGCCATCTCACACAAGGTCCTGTTTTTCCTTTCCACCACGCCATTCTGGGGAGGCGTATACGGACTCGAAAACTGGTGTTCAAGACCCAAGTCGTGGCAAAAGGTTTCGAAGCGAGAGTTTTTGAATTTCGAGCCATTGTCACTGCGGATCGCTCGTATGGCATCTCTGTGCCTCTCATTTCTTAACCTCAAGACAAGATCTCGAACAAAACCAAACGTCTCCCCTTTCTCCTCAAGAAAGAACACCCACGCATACCGAGAGTAGTCTTCCAGCACAACAAGGACATACCACTTCCCACCAGCAGATCGCACACAAGCTGGGCCAACAAGGTCCATATGGAGCAACTCGCATGGACGCTCAGTCATCACATCAGTGAGAGGCGGGTGAGAAGAGGCTACCATCTTGGCATGCCTACATGGCGCACAAACCAACTCTTTCTCAAACCTCAACCGTGGCAATCCTCGGACCAAATTGAGTTTACTCAAGCGAAACAAAAGGTCAAAGCTCAAGTGACCCAACTTCCTATGCCACTTCCACAACTCACTCGAAGAACCAACCAAAAAGCAACGCTCCACACCAGAACACTGAGAGAAATCAGCTCGGAACACTTGACCCTCGGGAACGACCATGCAAACAAGGTCCCCTCGAGAATCTAAAATCCGATAACCACCAGGCCGAAACAACACCTCAAAGCCCTCATCCAAAAGCTGGGACACGGAAAGCAAATTGAACCCGAGCGATTGAACAAGAGCAACACGCCTGAAAGTGACCTTGTCACTTACCTTGATCTCACCTTCTGATAGCACATGCCCTCGGCCATTGTCCCCAAAGGTGATGTATGTCTTGGACACCACCGGGACGAGACTTGAGAACCAACCCTTGTCTCCGGTCATATGCCTCGAGCAACCGGAGTCAATCAATCAAACGTTCCTCAAGTCTCCCACCTGAAATTGAAAAACGAGCACGTGAGTGAACAAACGACTCAGCACTGGGGTTAGTACCAAAAGAGTAAAACCAGTGCCGAGCCATTTGCTCCAAAGTGGGGTTAGCACAAACCATATCATCACGCCTATCAAAGCTACCACCACGAACACCACCATGGTAACCACTACGAGGGAACCAACCCTCCCTAGCTGGAGGAGAACAAAAGCCACGAAAGGATAACCGTGGACCGTTCCTCCTCTCCATCTCAAAGCTACGACTCCTCCCACCCTCGTATTGAGCACGAGGTGGAGAACGCCGAGCAAACTGACCACCTGCAAACTTTCCAGACCAACCACCAGAACCACGACCACCACCAAACCGAGCATCCTCACGAGCACGAAAACCAGACTGGTCACCCTGCTGTCTCCAAACCGGTCTGACTGATTCTGGAACCGGTCTGACCGGTTTCACTGTCCGATCAGCCCAAACCGGTCTGACCAGTTTCCAAACTGGTCTGGCCGGTTTAACTCCTCCAGCAGGGTTCCTTCCACCCAAAGCACTCTTTTCTCCCTAAGCCGGAACTGTGCGAACAATGGCCTTACCCCTAGGCAGTGGCATACGAGACTCAGGCACACCATGAGATGGGTTGTACCTGTCCTTGTTTGCCCACTCCTTTGCCATTCTCTCCTCTCGCTTCTTCTTGAAGCAAAACTCCCCTTTGTGACCATCTCTCCCGCAATAGTCACAATGAAACCGGATTGGTTTTGGCTTTGGTTTTGGTTGGGGTTGCTCACTCGGTTTCTCCTCACTTGCCCTCTCACCCTTCTTCTCTCCAATCTCACTCTCTTTGGAGCTCACAAACTTTACCGGTCTTTGGAAATCATTTGTTGGGCGAGGAAATATGGGTGGATCTGGAGTAGTGTCAAGTTTGTTTCTGAGATGGTTAGGCTTGGGCTCAAACTTGTTCTTGTGTCTGTTTAGTGGTGGGATAGGGATCTCTCCAACTCTCTCAACTCCCTCACCACTGTTTTCTCCAAGCTTGTCAGCCCCAAGTGCCTGACCATCATAGCGTTTGAAAGCCGCTATCATGATACCAAGCTGAGGCTCCTGACCCGACAACCAGCTCATACATTTCCTCAGCTCATCATTCTCATCCTGCAAGCGATCAACATAATGCGCAAGCTCCAAATTCTTAACCGCATGCAATTCACAAGTAGAGCAAGAAGTGGGAATAGGCTCTTTCAACTTAGCCTCAAGCGAAATAGTGTAAGCATGCATCTCATCAATCTTTCCATGCAAAACAGGGCAAGAAGTACACACACCTATCAAAGTAGGTCTAGACTTAAGCTCAGCCACTTCAACTCTAAGCACATCTAGTTCATCACAAGTAGAAGCATGCTTATCCTTAAGAGCAGTAAGATCAGCTAGGTACATAGAGCAATCACAGCAATCAATCTCATCAGAAACCACAGGAGAAGCCTTAAGCGAATCAATCTCAAGCTTAGCATCTAGGTTCTGGGTTTCTAGCTCAGCCACACGGTTCCTAGCATCTTCTAGTGAGGCCCTAAGCTCTTTCCTCATCTTCTTGGCCTCTCTAAGCATGTGATCGTGATTATCAAGCAAGACAACCAACTCCTCATTCTCCTTGCGCAAAGAAGAGAGCTCATCACATACCTCATCCTCGGAGTCGGAGTCCGAGTCGCTCTGGTGACTCTTCTTGCTGCCGGAGCTATGAGCCATGCCGTAGAAGCCATCTCGTGCGAAGCAACTCAGCCCGCTCAAGTTCTTGGACGACTTCTTGTTCTTGCGCCGATCACCTTCATCTTCGCTGCTACTCGAGCTCGAGGAAGTGTAGGCAGAGCTGGAGTCGACGTCGCTCGCTCCGACCATCGCTCGGGCCTTCCTGCCGCGGCCGTCCTTCTTCCTCGACCATCGCTCGTCCTTGTGCTTGTTCTTGTGCTTGTGATCGCGCCTTGATCGGTACTTGCCGTCTTTGCTCGACCGGTGCCTGTAGCCGTCCTTGTTCTCCGTCTTCTCCGGGCAGTCGGCGACGAAGTGTCCTGGCTTGCCGCACTGAAAGCACATCCATGCTGTCCTCCTCGTGTTCACCCAGTTCTTGTGCAGCCTCTCAAACCGCCTGGTCAGCAACACCAGCTCATCCTCTCCAAGCACGTCGAACTCCTCGTCTGGCAAAGACATCAAAGAAGACAGAGAGTACATCCTGGAGGATGCGTTAGCGTTAGACTTAGCTCCTTTGCCACCAACAAGAGCGAGACTATGAGAATTAGTCGGGCTCTCAATCTTGGCTGTCATACCACGGTCCAACTCAGCCGACTTGAGCTTCGAGAACAGCTCGTTCACGGTCAAGGTGTCATACTTCTCGGACTCAAGGATAGCCTCAAACTTCCCATCCCATACGGTACGATCCAACGAGTGCAAGAGCTTCACGGCTCTATCATGATCATCGTATGGGAGCACGGCCACATTGGCTCTCATGTTGTTCACAATGACCGTAAATCGCTGGAAAAGGGCATCGACGGACTCGCCGGGGAGATGAGTGAAGTTCTCGTACTCTCTCCGGTAAGTCGCGTACATCCGAGCCTGAACCTGAGCATTCCCAGCATGTGCATCCTTCAACTGCTCCCAAATCCTACAGGCTAAGTCCTTTGTCTGAACCCGATCGAATTCGGGCTGACGCAGAGCACGAAACAAGTAGTCAACTGCCTTGTTGTTGGCTTCGAACATATCCCTCGATCCTGGAGCAAGGAAGTTCATCGGATGAACATAAGCTGTGTTCACCGTAACGTCCCAAAGGATCTGACCCTTTCCGCGGAGGAACGCTGCCATCCGCCTCTGCCACATCTGGTAGTTCTGCCCATCGAAGTGCGGAGGACCCGAACCCCGTTCCTAGTACGCCATCTTTGGATCTTAGACTGGTAAGAGTCAATGAAGACCCGAACCGACTCTAATACCACTTGAAGGACCGGAACAGCGAACCAGAGAGGGGGGAGTGAATGGGAGCCGATAAAAAGTTCTACTCAAGAATTCGGCCTATGAACCCAATTTCACTCGGACACCTCCGCAAGCTTCTCTTGCCGAGTCCACATAGCCACTGGAGTGCTACTGAACCTAGGAGCAAGATCCAACCAACAGCCACTCGAAACATGCAGCGGAAAACAACTCGAAACTGCTGCTGGCAACCAAAACCGGTCAGGCCGGTTTCTGAAACCGGTCAGACCGATTCTCTGGGACATAGCCTCTCACAAGCAGGGGAAACCAGTCAGGCCAGTTTGGCAAACCGGTCAGGCCGGTTTTGTCCAGGAAATCCCCAAAAGGCCTTCGAGGCCAAAACTACCCCAAAACACCTCAAGAACCTCTCCACCTTTGAACAAGAAAAGGCATAGCCAGAACAAGACTCTCCTGCTCAAAATCCTCATGACAGCCCACTGGGGCTAAGCCGGTCAGACCGGTTTGGGAAACCGGTCAGGCCGGTTTTGCCTGGACAGTCGGGAAGAACTCAGCCCGCGGGAAAAACCTAGCCTTCACCTCGATCGATCTCCCGGTTCATTCCACGAATTCAAGTGAGACTTTGGGGATAGCTGGGGTACCTCGTGGGCTACCTTTGGCTAGAAGCTCGGTCCCCAAACCCCACTCAATCAAGAGGAATCGAAAGTCAACCCTCAAGAGCACCTTCCCATGGATTCCACCGAAAACCACCAAATTGAAGCCGTTTCAGAGGGTTTGTTGGAGCAAGATCACCAAGCAAAGAGGCACAAGGTCCTCATACGTGACATCCAACAAGAATCCCTCAAAGAAATGCCCCCAAAACTTACCCACGGAAAATCCAAGAAAAGGCTCCGAAAATCACCAAAAAGGGAAAACGGGAAGAACACAATCAAGCCTTGAGGAACCACGCCGAATCATCTATACATACCAAAGAGGTTCATACAAGGTCTAGCTTGCCACCCGATCATCCTTCCCTCTCACAAGATCTCACCATGAAGCTCTCAAGCTAGTCCTACAAAAATCCTAAGGAAAATAGGAAGAGAAAATAGGAAAACCAAATGAGCTAGGGTTCCAAGAGATGGCTGCCATCCTCTCACCACTTGGGTTATATGGAGGCAAGCCGAAAGACTAAAATACCCCTAAAGCCTAAACTAGGATACACGCCCACAAAGGGCACTTTGGGAATTTGTCTTCGTAGCACCATCGGACGGATGCCCGGCGACCACACTTCACTTAGCCTCGACGCAAGCCCTGCGATCCCGACGCGTGTCCTCCGCTTCGAAGCTTCCGGCGCCCTGCGACCCCAAACCGGTCAGACCAGTTTCCCAAATCGGTCAGGCCGGTTTTGGCCTGACAGCCACGCCCGGTCTTCGGCCTTGGCTTTGTGGCTCAGCCGAGTAACCCGTTGGTTTTCTGGTGAACCACCGCAAACCCCGCGAACTTGATGTAGCCTCCGCCAATCACCACTCATGACTCGGCTCCCACGAAGTCCCGGCTCGACCTTGGTTTTAAGGCTCAACCAAGAAACCGTCCACTGACTTCATCCTGCTGTTCATGCCACCATGCGGCCCGCACTTGACCCCGCTGGCCACCGGGTCCCTCGAACCAAGCCTACTTGTCTTCTCCACACCTGGAGGCCTCACCGACGACGACCTTTCGCGCTTGTTCTTCACCTGCACCAACACCAGTCAAGCCGCAACCTGCACCTGCAATACTTAGCCAAGAATCAGTCCACACAACGTTGTTAATCACTCATCACACCAGGAAGTGACCATCCAGCGGTCCTCGAACCACACATGGTCCTCACATCTTCGGGCCATGGTGGAGCAAGAAGGTTAGAGGTGCCGGGTACACGAAGAAGCAAAGAACCTTCGCGGAGAAAGACGCTGGGAGTTAGGGAAGCTGAAGGTGCTGGGCACGCGAAGGTGTTGAGAACCTTCGCGAGGAAGGCGGAAAGCTAACCAGGAAGGAATTCATGGGCTCTTGAGAAGCAAAGGAAGATGCCGAGCGCGCGAAGGTGGCGGCATGAGATCGTGGCACGAAGCTAGCGCGAGACTTCGGGACGGTAATAATCCCCCTCCCGAAGAGGGAGAAAGAGGCGTGGGCCCGCATGCCGGGTGCCACGGTGTAAAGTGTTGCGTTCTAGGGTAGTAGTTGGGCGAGTTGGTGTAAAAATACTGTAATGCCCTCAAAAATCCTTCGCTCGATGTAAAAAGGTGAGGGTAAAGATGTAAAGTGCGAGTGATGCGGGCCTATTTAAGCCAACCCTGATGGAATGAAAAGGGGGGGAGAGGGGTCTGAGGAGAGGCTGGCTTTAGCTCTCCCGGAGACACATTTCGATTTGATCACGAGTCTGTGTTCTTTGAACGCTCGCATTTGTTGGCCCCGCTTCGGGGACGGGTTTCTCCTCCAACATGATCCTTCTTGGAACATCATAAATACCTCAGATCGTTCTTGGCACGAGAAGCCTACGGCATCGTTGGACTTTGATAAGATTCTCGATGAAGTTTGGAATCATGGTGCAATAGTGGAATGGTCGCCTTGGAAATCAGAGCCTGTTGCCGAAGTAATTCGGGTCAGCTCGACTTCCACGACCATCCATTGCTCCATGAAGGGAAACAACGTAGATGCTGTTCATGACCCTGCTGCTGGAGTTTGCATCATATCGGAGTACCTTTTGGACACTCTGGTGGGTGACATGCCCCTCACCCCGACTGATAGATATTTCCGAAGTCCTAGGTATAAAGAATACATTTTCCCATGTCGAGGGATTGCTAGGGACGTGCCAATCATCATAGACAAGATCGAGGTGCACTTAGATTTTCACATCTATGACATCATGGATTTCGATCTTCTTCTGGGCTTCCCATTGGATGAACTTCTTGATAAATCTCAAGGAAGCCTAGATGTAAAGCTTAGGGAAGCCGATTCTACCACATCCATCTCTTGTCATGAACATTCCATGGTAGAGCCTCTTCCCGAGCAAAACCCGCTTGAGACGATAATGCACGTATCTCCGTTCGCATCATCCGAGTCTATTCCGATTGAGGTTATAGACTTCTCTACTCCTCAAGGGAATGACTCGGGAGATTCTCTTCACCTCTGTGGAGGTGAACGATCATCATCTATCTCGACCGAGTTTCAGCCTCTTCCCGCTGGCCCGTATTATGTTGCTTTCGATTATGATCGAGAGTCAACATCGAGCTTCCACGATGACTCTCTTGAGATGGTGAATTCATGGGCCATGGAACCTTTCGAGGCACTGACTCTGGAGTCCAGAGGAAAGGATTCCACACACGAGCATGGTAGCTTCATTATTGATCTACCATACAGACCATGCTCGCATCATGTCCCTCCAGAGTCAGACTTGCTTAGTGCGCTGAGCACACGTGAGGGCTGCAATCACCTTATGGTCCTCTTTTGCAGAGTGTTTAGAAGGTTGATTGTGGATGTATATGTCTATCATAAGCATATCAGATTTCGTGTGTGCACTGTGGCACTGACCTTGCAGCTAAAGCTTCACTGATACATCAAGGGTTGGTGGTGAGACGGGAACAACACCACCAACGATAGCTGCAAGACAAAGTTCCCATGGTCGAGCTTATGACCAATAAATAAATAAAGCACCACCAGGAGATAGCCTGGATTAGCTTAGGTTTCATTTCCCTTTTCGAATAAAAACAAGAACATGTTTTTAGGATAAGTTGTCTTTCGGGTATTTTTGGTCACTAAACTTTCAGGTGGAGATTGAAAAGAAAGATGGACAGATGATGCCTACGAACATGTGAGCCACATCAGCTGCAACACCTAGATAAGCTTTGGTGAGGAAACATTTACAAAAGGAAGCTTGATCACCACACACTTGAGTTATGTTGCCTAGCAATGCAAACTTCAAGTGTGGGGGAGGTATGTGAGCGTCCTGAGTAAAGTTCCTCCTCTACCAAATCTTACCCTGGTGTGGAGATGATGTCAGGTCTTGCATCTTGCCCACTAGCTAGGTAAGTCCTGCTTTTGACATTAAACAAAGCCCTTCCGGGAGGTTCCCGAGGTTCACCGTCTTATGCTCATGCTTATGTCCCTTGTTGATGATAGCTTGATCATGCTTTCATGCTTCCTTTAACTTTGTTTATATGCTCTGGTTTGAATGCATATGATATATCATGCATTCATAAACTGTTTTAAATTAAGCATGGTGCTTAGGTTAAAATTGTCTTCTTCAATCAAAACAAGACATGGTGTCAGGTTTTGATTGATGAACCTTAGAGTTATATTTTCATAGATCTTGGTTGCATATATGCTGACTAACCCGTGCAGAAAATTGTCCAATTTAAGTGGGTAAGTCGTTAAGCTAATTTCAACTGTGAAGGTAAGTTGAGGTGTCAGATTCATGTTGCACAACATACAAAGGTGGTACACATGACTTCTCAAAGATCCAAGGTAAGTATATTCCCCTTTGTGTATGAAGTGTAAATTTGGTCTAACCCTTCCGAGAAAATGACATGGTGGCAATAAAATAAAATAAAAACAACAAAAATATTTGAATTTGAATAAAGGCTCTATGGTTCTCGAACCAGTAGAGTCCCTCCTTTGTTTTCATTTGTCATTTGAAGAACAGCACCAGGGTCAACCCCTAGTGTGGGGGAGTTCTCTCAAGGTCATCATCGACATATCCACTAGAGAACTCCCACACAGGCGGTGCACAACATCGACTACGCCTTCATGACAAGAGCAAGGTAAACCAGAGTGACCCGGCTGCCCTCTGGTTAGCTGAATCACCACTGGTCTTCCTTGATCTCTTATCCTTCAGAAACGATGGTATGTGCACCCTCTATCTCACTCTATCATATCCATGAGTTTGTTTGAATTTCAATTCCTATCCTTTTATATCAAACTCAGTGGTTGGTGCTATGCTTGCTCTACATGATTCCTGTGGTTGGCTTGCATATGCTTTATTCCTTACGTATCATCTTGATGCTTGTGAACAAATATCATTAGGGAACTCATGCTTATCTAAGTAGTTGATGTTTGTGATATGGTTTGATGATATGATCTTCGCTCTAAATGTTTGAGTGCTTGGGAATTTTATTTGAAAAATTATAGAACCCTTTGCAAAGCTCCTCTTTTATGTGCCATAGTCCTACCAAAGCCATATGATGCTACTAGATGAAAACCTTATACTCAGATGCTGCTTGTCATGGCATTGAGCTTTGTCAAATTCTGTGACCCTTGCGAGAAGTCTTTTTATGCTTCCATGATCAAGATCCATGTGCACTCCACCATTTTCCTCTTGCTATGCTTCTACACTGGAAGTTAGCATTGCATCATTCGTTCATTCCACAAAATAAAGCTCCATGCATTGTTCCATGATTTATCCCTCTCCAAATATCTCTAAAAGAGATTGGGCTATAAAAAAGAGAGAAAAGAAAAGAAGAGACACATGCTCAAGGCATGGTGAACAAAAAAAAAGAGAGAAAAAAAGAAGAGAAAAGAAAGAATAGCCCACGTCCAAAATAAAGGAGGAATAGGAGAGAGATGAGATCATGCAAAAGGAGTTCCATAACTTAGATGGTAATAACTAGTGTCCATTCCGGAGCTAGTGTCCACCTTACCATCTACCAACATTCATCATATATGTATGGTAATATCTAGCACCCACTCCGGGCCTAGTATCCACCTTACCGTACCCATCATATCCATACACGTGCACATCTTGATCTGATTGTATGAATTGTTTTTCTCTTGGATCCAGTCTTTGACTTTGCAATATATGTGATGCAAGTATGCCTTATCATTCATACCTACCTTGAGCTCCACATAAGCTTTTATTAGAAGTAGCATGATTAAAGGCAGTTTAATGCCTTGGTGAGGACATATATACACTAAGCGATCTGAGAGAATCAAATGAGGAGCAAAGGAAGGTTTGTTTTTCAAAAACTTATTGTAAAACCCCAAGTTACTTGACATGATGAGCATGAGTGATTTGATTCCTGACCATTCCATTCTTCAACTACCCAAGATGGCATGATAGACACTCCACAGAGTTCACAAGTACAAGGTATGGTTTGGAATATCTCTTATGCTCGCTTCATACCTTTGGATATCATGTCTCACCTTGATCTGTCTCCCTTCACTCGGGACGAGCAAAGGTCAAGTGTGGGGGAGTTGTTGACGGCTGTTAAGTACCATATTTATAGCCGTCAACTTCTGCATTTTGACATGAGAAATATACATTCACAGTAGAATAGGGCCTTATACTGACAATTTCCATAAGTGGCGATGTATATTTGAATGCAGACAATTAGCACAAGAAATAGAGCAAAAGCACACCTTATTGAGGACCAGAGTGTCCGAGGGCTAGTGGGTGGCCACTCCTTAGTGATGAGTGATTGACAACGTTGTGTGGACTGACGCTGTGCTCTATCTTGTGGATGTAGGCTGCGGCTTGATGTGCCTTGGTGCAGGTGAAGAACAAGCGCGAAAGGTCTTAGCCTTGCGGGGCCTCCGAAGGACTGGAGGGACAAGTAGGCTTGGTTCGATGGACCCGGTGGCCAGACGAGATCAAGTGCGAGTCACATGGTGCGAGAAGAGCAAGTCGAAGTCGGATAGCGGGTTCGTTGGTTGATCCGAAAGCCAACATGGAGCCGGAGCGGACGTGGCGGCCAAGTCAAGGAGCTCGGCGTGGAGCTCGCCAACAGATTGCTGGGTTCGTCGGTTGCTCCAGAAAGCCGACCCGAGGTTCCGGTGCGGCCAAGGCACCAGAACGGGTCTGATCGGTTTGGGAAACCGGTCTGACCACTTTGGTCATGGCGCGGTCAGAAGTCGTCGAAGCGGAGGACACGCGTCGGGATTGCATGCTTGGCGTCGAGGCTACGTGAGGTGTGATTGCTGGGCGTCTGTCCGATGGAAAGGCTGTCAAGTTTCCAAATATGCCCTTCGAGGGGTTGTATCACCTAGAGGGCATTCTAGTCATTTACCCCCATCGGAGGACCTCATATATAAGCCGAGTGGAAGGGTTGTGGCAGCTATCTCTTGGGCTTCAGGGTTTTCATTTGCTCTAGACAATTTCTCTTTTTAGCTTCCTATTTTCTCCTTAGGCTAGCATGAGAGCTTCATGGTGAGATCTTGTGGGAGGGATGGATGTACGGGCAGATGCTAGACCTTGTATGAACCTTTCATGGTATGTATAGAAGATTCGGCGTGGTTCCTCAAGTGTTCTTCGTGTTCATCCCGTTTCTCTATTTCGGTGATTTTCGGAGTCTTTTCTTTGGATTTTTTTGGAGAGAATTTGAGGGTGTTTCCTTTGGGTTTTGTTTGTGGGGATCACGTATTAGTACCTTGGGTACCTTTTCTTGGTGATCTTCGCCTCACAAACTCCCCGGAATCCCTTGGATTTGGTGGTTTTTGGATGAACTCGGGAAAAGGTGTTCTTGGCGGTTGACTTTCGATTCCTCCCCTTTGGATGCATTTCGGGATGGATCCTTTGAGATAGAGGTTGCCCAAGAGGTAATCCACCTTCCCCCGAAATTTGGTTGCAATCTGTTGGGTGAATCGGGAGACCGGTTGGTTGCAAAAAGAGGTGGTTTCCGCAGGCTGTGTTTTCCTCGTCTGTCTGGGCGAAATCGGTCAGACCGGTTTTGGTCACAGTGGCCGTTCGGGGAGATTTTTGGTAGGTGCGTTGTTCTCTGTCTAAGAAGTTCTCTAGTCCAAGTTTTCATCGCGTTTGGAGTTCGTTTGCTTGGGTTTTGGCCTCGTTGATCTTTGGGGGATTTCTGGGCAAAACTGGTCTGACCGGATTGCCAAACCGGTCTGACCGGTTTCACCCTGCGTGTGAGAGGATAAGTGTTGCAAAATCAGTTTGATCGGTTTGAGTATCCGGTCTGACCGGTTTCGGTCTGGAGTTTTGCTCGAGTTGTTTTCCGCTGTGTTCTCGAGTGTTTTCGGTGGTGTGCTAGTTCCTAGGTCCAGCAGCACTTCAGTGGCTGTGTGGATTTGGCTAGCGAGGTGTCGAGGACTCTGGAGTTGCGTTTGGGACCATAGGCCGAGTTCTACTCTTTGGAGAAGAATTTTTTATCGGCTCCCATTCACTCCCCCCCCTCTCTGGCCGCCATTCTGGTCCTTCAATTGGTATCAGAGCCGGATACGGATCATTGAGACCTTGATCGGTTGAGATCCAAAGATGGTGGACTATGGGAAGGGTTCGGGTCCTCCCCACTTCGATGGGAAGAACTACCAGATGTGGGAAGCCCGGATGGGCGCATTCATGTGTGGAAAGTCTCAGCTGATTTGGGATGTCACGGTTGACTAGAACTATGTCATACCGGAGACGCTCTTGTTGCCCGGGAGTAGGGATATGTTCGAAGCCAACAACAAGGCAGTGGACTATCTCTATCGTGCTCTTTGTGCATCCGAGTTCAGTAGGGTGTATGGAGAGAAGTTGGCAAATCGGATATGGACTCAGGTAAGAAATGCACATGGTGGGAATAATCAGGTGAAGGCACGCAGCTTTATGACCTACCGGAGAGAGTATGAGAACTTCACTCACCTCCACGGAGAGTCTGTGCATGCCATGTTCGAGCGCTTCACGCTGATTGTGAACAATATGAGAGCCAACATCACCGAGCTTCCATACGATGGTCATGATAGAGCTATCAAGCTCTTACACGTGTTGGATCTTGATGTATGGGGAGCGAAGGTTGAAGCTATTCAGGAGTCCAGTGTGTATGAGACCCTGACGGTGCACGAGCTGTTCTCTAAGCTCAAGTCGTCCGAGGTGGACCGAGACCTGAGAGCCATGAAGGGCAAGGGTCCTACTGATGATAGCCTTGCGCTTGTGACTGGATCGAGAACTAACTATAATCAATCCTCTAGGATGTTCTCTCTGTCTGCTCTTGTGTCTTTGCCAGATGAGGAGTTTGAGGCTTTGGATGATGAGGATCTTGCTTTGCTGACTAAGTGATTCAGGCGCCTGAACGAGAACAGGAAGAACTTCAGGAGGAACTCGGGGACGTGCTACAAGTGTGGGAAGCATGGACACTTCTTCGCCGAGTGCCCAGAAGCAGACAAGAACAAGATCGAGCACAAGAAACCCGAGTACAAGCAAGAGTACAAGCATCGCCAGAAGAACGAGTACAAGCAAGCCGAGCACAAGCATCGATCCCGAAACCACAACTCCAAGTACAAGAGTCGGGAGGAGTACAAGGGCAAGAAGAAGGGCGGCTACCACAAGAAGAGCAATGGTTGCCGGTGCGAGTGACGTGGACACCTCTTCCTCCTGCTACACCACGTCAAGCTCGAGTAGTGAAGATGAAGACCGTGGAAAACACAAGAACAAGAAGCATTCAAGCAAGAACTTCACCAGGTTCAGCTTCATGGCGACGAGCGGATTCTGCGGCATGGCACACAGTTCAGGGAGCAAGAAGAGCAGCAAAGAGGACTCGGATTCTGACTCCGAGGATGAGGTATCACCACCTACCATTGACTCTTTGCTCGAGAAAAATGCCACTCTGAATGAACTACTTGATAATAGGGATAGTGTGCTTAGGGATGCTAAGAAAATGAGAAAAGAGCTTAGAGCCTCGCTTGAGGAAGCTAGGGAGAAAGTAGCTGAGTTAGAGGCTAGGCATTTGGATGACATGCTTGCTATGGATGCTTTGAAATCTGCTCCTGTTGTTACCGATGAAGTTGATTGCAATGATTGTTCAGTTTTCTTGTCTGACTTGACTGCCCTGAAAGAGAAGCATGCCCTCACTGTTGAGGAACTAGATGTGGCTAGGGTTGAATTGATTGAGTTGAAAGCTAGATCAAGTTTGCTTGGTGTGTGTAAATCTTGCCCTGTGTTGCATGGTAAATTGGATGATGCACATGCTAGGATTGTTTCTTTAGAGGCAGAGTCGAAGGTTCCTATTCCTACCTCTTGTTCTACATGTGAAATGCATGCTTTGAAAAATATGGAACTTGCGCACTATGTTGATCGCTTGCAAGATGAAAATGATGAATTGAGAAAGCTAATGAGTTGGTTGTCTGGGCATGAGCCACAATTGAGATTAATGATGGCTGAATTTAAGAGGTTTGATGGTCAGGCGTTGGGCTCTGACAAGGTTGGTGAGAGCAGTGGTGAGAAAGTTGGAGAGATTCCTATTCCACCACAAACAACCCCCATGAACAAATTCGCTCCCAAGCCTAATCACTTGAGAAACAACCTTGACACCACTCTCGATCCACCCATTTTCCCCCACAAAACAGAAAACTATCAAAAACCCATCAAGTTTGTGAGCGACAAGAGAAACGTGTTTGAGGGGAAGGGTGAGAAGAAAGAGGAAGAAAAACTAGTTGAGAACCCACAGCCAAAGCCAAAGCAAGTTAGATTCCGTTGTGAGTATTGTGGCAAGGAAGGTCATGTTGGTGAGTTTTGCTACAAGAGGAAGAGAGATGAGAGGTTGGCGAAGGAGTGGGCAAACAAGGACAGGTACCACCCTACTCATGGTGTACCTGAGCCTCGTATGCCACTACCCAGGGAAGAGGATGTGGTGAGATCTATACCAGCTTGGGGAAGTCAGAGAGTAGCAGATCGAGACCGTGTTGCTGGCAGGGGGAAACCGGTCAGACCGGTTAGGGAAACCGGTCAGACCGGTTCTGCCCAGAGAGGTGCTGGTGTTGAGTTTCATGGCCGTGGAGTTGGTTCAGTTGGTCGTGGTGCAGGTGGTAGACATTTTGAGTCAGGTCGTGGGTTGTTTCCTGGACGTTCTCCATCTCATGGTCGATATGAGGATGGGAGAGGTCGTCGCAGCTTTGAGTCTCAGAGGAGGTATGGGCCACGCTCTTCCTTTCGTGGTGATCGTGCTCCTCCAGTGAGACGTGAAGTGATTCAGTTTGGTAGGGGTCGTAGCTGTGGTGGATATGGTAGAATGGATGTTGCTAGAGATGGTTGTATTGCAACCATTCTGAAAAGTGGTAGCGATACGTGCATTTAATACAACGGTTTTCAAGTCGTTGCGAAGCTTTGTTGCATTTGGTGGACGATATTGCAATGGTGAAAAATGGTTGCAGTAGAATTGATTTTGGTTGCAATTGCGTGGTAGTATTGCAACCAACCATGTTTGCGTTTGTTGCAATTGATTGTGACTATTGCTATGAGTTTTTTGAGTTGCGATAGCTACATGCTTATTGCAATGAGAACTTTGATAGCCGAAGCAAAAGTGGTTCTCAATTGCAATGCTGTTTGGGGGTTTTAACTGCTACAACTTATTGCAATGAGGACTCTAGAGGGTGAAGCCAAAGTGGTTCTCAATTGCAACACTTTGTTTGTGTTGCAACTATTATATGATTATTACAATGAGAACTCGGGAGGGCGAAGCAAAAGTGGTTCTTAATTGCAACACTTTTTTGGTGTTGCAACTCTTACATGCTTATTGCAACTAGAACTATGAGCTGAGGCTGATTCGGATTGAGCCTTGTGAAGGACCGATTAGGCGAACCAGAGAGGGGGGGAGTGAATGGGAGCCGATAAAAATTCTTCTCGAAGGAGATGGGAACTCCAACAAGACGAACACGGCTTCCAACTCACGTCTCCGACCCAACTACCCAAGTTGGTCAAGACCACGCAGCCACTAGAGTGCTACTGGTCCTAGGAACCAACACTCAACCTTCCTAGCCAAAACTCACCAAAACACACAGCGGAAACTTGCACGGCTTGCTGCCTGTGCTACACCGGTCAGACCGATGGCCTGCGCCGGTCAGACCGGTGACACCGGTCAGACCGGTGGACAGAGCCGGTCAGGCCGGTGGCTACAGCAGCCGCACAGCAAACGTTCCAGAAAGCCTCAGTGAATCCTCTAGGCCCTGGAACAAAAACCACCACGAAACACAACCTGTGAGGAAGAAGAACCCCTCACAAATCCTAGCAAAACAACTCCAAACAAACCAAGAACTGAACAGCAGGACCACGGGACAAAACAACACGGACAAGGCTGTTCCCCGAGACAAAAACCCACCAAGGGCTAGCACCGGTCAGACCGGTCAAGAGCACCGGTCAGACCGGTCGTGCCTGGGCAGCTCGGGAAGAACAGCGCCCGCGAGTCAACTCCTCCAAATCCAACTCCCGATCTCCCGATTCGCTCCACGGTTTTGCACAAGACTTTGGGGATAGTAGGAACACCTCATGGGTACTCCATAGCCAAGATTTGGTCCACCAAAACTTGTCAAATCAAGAGGAATCGAAGGAATCCCACCAAGAACGCCTCTAACCCTAGAGCCACGAAAACCCCAAAATCGAGCCCCTTTGCTCACGGATTTGGAAGGGGAATCAAAGGGAAAAGAACCACGAAGGGTTCATGCATACATCCCCCACCAAATCCCAAAGAGAAAGGCCTCGAAATCGCTCCAAGAAAATCGCCAAGAAAAGGCTCCGAAAATCACCAAAAAGGAGAAACGGGAAAGACACATCCAAGCCTTGAGGAACCACGCCGAATCATCTATACATACCAAAGAGGTTCATACAAGGTCTAGCTTGCCGCCCGATCATCCTTCCCTCTCACAAGATCTCACCATGAAGCTCTCAAGCTAGTCCTACGAAAATCCTAAGAAAATAGGAAGGAAAATAGGAAAACCAAATGAGCTAGGGTTCCAAGAGATGGCTGCCATCCTCTCACCACTTGGGTTATATGGAGGCAACCGAAAGACTAAAATACCCTTACTAGCTAACTAGGGATACATGCCCCTCGAGGGCGAAATTGGAAGTCTTTGTCTTCGCACCATCGGACGGATGCCCAGCGACCGCAAACTTGCTTAGCCTCGACGCAAGCCTTGCGATCCCGACGCGTGTCCTCCGCTTCGAAGATTCCGGACTGCGTCGTCGCACACCGGTCAGACCGGTGATCCTCACCGGTCAGACCGGTACCCACCGGTCAGACCGGTCAGACCCACCGGTCAGACCGGTCTGGAGCTGCTGCACCTCCGTCTTCGGTTCTTCGGTCTTGGCTTTGTGGATCAACCAAGGAACCCAGTGGTTTTCTGGTGAACCACTGAAAACCCCGCGAACTCGGTGTAGCCTCCGCCAATCACCACTCATGACTCGGCTCCCACGTAGTCCCGGCTCGACCTTGGTTTTGAGGCTCAACCAAGAAACCGTCCATGACTTCATCTTGCCGTTCTTGCCACCATGCGGCCCGCACTTGACCCCGCTGGCCACCGGGTCCCTCGAACCAAGCCTACTTGTCTTCTCCACACCTGGAGGCCTCACCGGCAACGACCTTTCACGCTTGTTCTTCACCTGCACCTGCACCAGTCAAGCCGCAACCTGCACCTGCAATACTTAGCCAAGAATCAGTCCACACCACGTTGTCAATCACTCATCACACCAGGAAGCGACCATCCACCGGTCCTCGAACCACACCTGGCTCTCAATCTCCCCCTTGATGAGTGCATTGACAACACACACGTTTTGGTAACCAAGAGAAAAGGAAAAGAAAAGAAACGACTAAAAGAAACTCCAACAAGCGATCGAAAGCCAAAGAAAAGGCAAAGAGCAAGATCACTTGAAGAAGACAAGTCTCGGACCCCTTAGGCAAGGGCAACGGCTCGACACATCCGAAACAAAACATGCTCAAGCAAAGAGCACAAACCATCAAACCAAAGCTCGAAAACCACAAAGAGCTCCCCCTGCACACATGCAAGCTCCCCCTGAACCGATGCAACTCCCCCTGGACAAATGCATGCGAACCACTTCACAAAACAGAGCAGCTGCAACAGCTCAGCTCTGACCGGTCAGACCGGTCGACACCACCGGTCAGACCGGTGGGCAACATGTGAACAGGACCAGCACTCTGACCGGTCAGACCGGTGACCTCAACCGGTCAGACCGGTGCACAACAGAGCCCAAAAATAGCTCGAAACCACCTGAAAACCTTCCAAATGCATTCAGTAGGCCAAAACATGCTCAAAATTCTCCCCCTTGTTGACAATGCATGAATCAAGCCAAAAATGCAAAAAAAATGCAACCTAGAGCTTCTCAAATAGACAAAATTCAACATAGGATGCTACACATGTCCAAACGAGCAAGTTAGATACTCTATAGCTTCGTAAAGACATAAACTTCATGATCACCAAGTTTCACAACCATTGGGCGAAGCTAAGGTAGAATTTAGCAATTTTGCGAAAAATCACCCTCTCATGAGCAAAGTCCTAAACATGAGCAAAACATGTCAAAATGGCAAAGCCACACAAACTTCATGCTAGGACAACCATTCTAAGCATAAGACCATCATAAACACCCACAAGCACCTCATGTCATGTCAAAGCCACCGAGCCATGTGCCTACTTCTATATATGAGACTTCTCATTGGTAGGCAGCATGCAACGATTTAGCACCCAAAGCAAATTAAAATTAGCACATATGACATGTGAGCACATTTTTCAAGCAATTTACATTTCATTTTCAGATTTATAATTGGTACATGAAATGTCTTTGCGACAAAAAGGAACTTATGCCCCTCCACAAGATGAAGCATGGGGGCTAAACATTCATGATGGCAAATGAGCCTTTGGCCCCATATGATCAAAATAAACTATCCAACCACAAATTAAGCATAGCCAAGCCACTAAAACATGTCAAGATCATGTAAAGGCATTTACTCACAAGAGAGCATATATAAATGAAATTTTTCAAAAACATAGCCATCAACCATGGATACAAACCAAGATTATCAAGAGCTAAGCCAAACTAACCATAGCTTACCAAATTAGCTCACAAAGACATATATGTCATTCCATGGTGAACAATGTGTATAGGAGAAGCCTTTCCTAAACAATGCATATGATACAAAATGCATGCAACCTAAGATACAAAGATGCCTATACATCATGCTACATATGCCATGCCAAATGCAAGAAATGCACAAAGGAAAGCTATACATATACTACAAAGGAGCTCCCACACGCCAACTCAAGAAATCAAACAAACACCAAGCTCCCCCCGCAAACGAGTGAAAGTTGCTTGATCTAGGGGTTTGGTGAAAATATCGGCTAGTTGTTCATGTGTGGGTACATGGATCAAAGCTATCTTCCCTTTCTCTACGTTGTCTCTCAGAAAATGATACCTCACTTCTATGTGCTTGGTTTTGGAATGGAGCACTGGGTTCTTTGCAACGCTTATGGCACTAGTGCTATCACATTGAAGTGGGACATGGGTATACTCCTCACCAAAGTCACTCATGGTGTATGTGATCCAAAGGAGCTGAGAGCAACAACTAGCTGCGGCCACATACTCTGCCTCGGTAGTGGATTGAGCAACACTCGACTGTTTGCGGGAAGACCAAGATACCAAAGAAGAACCCAAGAACTGGCAAGTCCCAGAAGTGGACTTCCTATCCAACCGACACCCGGCAAAATCCGCGTCTGAAAATCCATGAAGCGCCAAAGAAGAAGACGCAGAGTACCAAAGGCCGAAGTCGGGAGTGTGTCGCAAATACCTGAAAATGCGCTTGACTGCTTGCCGATGCGAAGTCCTCGGAGAAGCTTGAAAACGAGCGCACAGACACACCGAGAATTGAATGTCCGGCCTCGTCGCCGTCAAGTAGAGGAGTGACCCGATCATGCTCCGGTACTCCTTCTGGTCCACGTGTTCACCTTCCTCGTCCGCATCAAGAACTGTAGTCGTACTCATAGGCGTCGCCATGGCCTTGGAGTCCTCCATCTTGAACTTCCTCACAATGTCCTTGGTGTACTTAGCTTGGTGCACAAATGTTCCTTCCTTTGATTGCTTGATTTGTAGCCCGAGGAAGAACTGCAACTCGCCCATCATGCTCATCTCAAATTCCCTGCTCATGTCTTCTGCAAACCTTGCAACAAGAGAGTTAGACGAGCCACCAAAGACAATATCATCCATGTATACCTGCACAATCAGGATATCTCTGTCCTGCCTGAGGAGAAACAAGGTCTGGTCGACCTTCCCCATCTCAAACCCTCTCTCAAACAGGAACCCCCTCAACCTACCATACCAAGCTCTAGGCGCCTGCTTCAACCCATACAGCGCCTTCCTCAACTTGTATACCCGGTGAGGGTACTTCTCACTCTCAAACCCCGGAGGTTGCCTCACAAACACCTCTTCCTCCAACACACCGTTCAGGAAAGCACTCTTCACATCCATCTGGTACAACTTGAACCCTTTAGCCACGGAAAAAGCTAGAAGGATCCTGATCGCCTCCAAACGAGCTACAGGAGCGAAAGTCTCCTCGTAGTCGATCCCCTCTTTCTGACTGTACCCCTGAGCAACAAGTCTCGACTTGTTTCTCACCACTTCTCCTTTCTCTCCCTCTTTATTTTTCCACACCCATTTTGTCCCAATCGGCTTACACCCTGGGGGAGGGTCAACCAACACCCAAACTTGGTTCCTCTCAAAATTCTCCAACTCCTCATGCATCGAGTTAACCCAATTATGATCAGATAACGCATGTCCAATGTCTTTGGGCTCAAAAGTGGCAACAAAAGCAGCATGAGCGAAATGAGAATTGTTCCGAACCCTCGACCGTGTAGTACGTTCATTCATGTCGCCGATGATTCTCGAAGCTGGGTGATCCACTTGCACTCGTCGGGGAGGTTCTCGCCTTGATGCTACCTCCCCCTCAACAGCAGCTTCGCCTTGATCTGGGTTTGTCGTTGTAGGTGTGGGAGAGGGTCCATTCTCGATCGTCGTCGAAGTAGTAGGTACATGTTCAGCCACGGGCATCACACCGCCATCTTCACCATCTCCATGTTCATGCTCCTCCTCCTGAAAGATCTCCTCGCCAAGTTCGTCGTCACCTGCACACTCAAAAACAAGCTGACTACGTGGCTGTGTCTCGTCGAAGGTTACCTCGCAAGTCTCCACGATTTGGTTAGTTTCAAGATTGAGCACACGAAATGCTCTAGAATGAGATGCATAACCAAAGAAAATACCATCGACAGACCTAGCCTCGAACTTATCCAACTTCTTCCCTTTCTTCAGAATGAAGCATTTACAACCAAAGACATGGAAGTGACTCACCTTGGGTGTGCGACCGTGCATCAACTCGTAACAGGTTTTCTTCTTGTGAACCCTGAGGTAGATCCTGTTCGACACATGGCACGCGGTATTGACCGCCTCAGCCCAGAACCTTCTCGGAGTCCTATGCTCGTCGAGCATCGTCCGAGCCATCTCGCACAAGGTCCTGTTTTTCCTTTCCACCACGCCATTCTGGGGAGGCGTATACGGACTCGAAAACTGATGTTCAAGACCCAAGTCATGGCAAAAAGTTTCGAAGCGAGAGTTTTTGAATTCCGAGCCATTGTCACTGCGGATCGCTCGTATGGCATCTCCGTGCCTCTCGTTTCTTAACCTCAAGACAAGATCTCGAACAAAACCAAACGTCTCCCCCTTCTCCTCAAGAAAGAACACCCACGCATACCGAGAGTAGTCATCCACCACAACAAGGACATACCACTTCCCACCCGCAGATCGCACACGAGCTGGGCCAACAAGGTCCATATGGAGCAGCTCGCATGGACGCTCAGTCATCACATCGGTGAGAGGCGGGTGAGAAGAGGCTACCATCTTGGCATGCCTACACGGCGCACAAACCAACTCTTTCTCAAACCTCAATCGTGGCAATCCTCGGACCAAATTGAGTTTACTCAAGCGAGACAAAAGGTCAAAGCTCAAGTGACCCAACTTCCTATGCCACTTCCACAATTCACTCGAAGAACCAGCCAAGAAGCAACGCTCCACACCAGTAGACTGAGAAAAATCAGCTCGGAACACTTGACCCTCGGGAACGACCATGCAAACAAGATCCCCCCGAGAATCTAAAATCCGAGAACCACCAGGCCGAAACAACACCTCAAAACCCTCATCCAACAACTGGGACACAGAAAGCAAATTGTATCCAAGCGATTGAACAAGAGCAACACGCCTGAGAGTGATCTTATCGCTTACCTTAATCTCACCTTCTGACAGCACACGCCCTCGCCCATTGTCCCCAAAGGTGATGTACTTCTTTGTCACCACCGGGACGAGACTTGAGAACCACCCCTTGTCTCCGGTCATATGCCTCGAGCAACCGGAGTCAATCAACCAAATGTTCTTCAAGTCTCCCACCTCATCCTCGGAGTCAGAGTCCGAGTCACTCTGGTGGCTCTTCTTGCTGCCGGAGCTACGAGCCATGCCGCAGAAGCCATCTCTCGCGAAGCAGCTCAACCCGCTCAAGTTCCTGGATGACTTCTTGTTCTTGCGCCGATCACCTTCATCTTCACTGCTACTCGAGCTTGAGGAAGAGTAGGCGGAGCTGGAGTCGACGTCGCTCGCTCCGACCATTGCTCGGGCCTTCCTGCCGCGGCCATCCTTCTTCCTCGACCGTCGCTCGTCCTTGTGCTTGTTCTTGTGCTTGTGATCGCGCCTCGATCGGTACTTGCCATCCTTGCTTGATCGGTGCCTGTAGCCGTCCTTGTAGCCGTCCTTGTTCTCCATCTTCTCCGGGCAGTCGGCAACGAAGTGTCCTGGCTTGCCGCACTGAAAGCACGTCCGTGCTGTCCTCCTCGTGTTCACCCGGTTCTCGTGCAGCCTCTCGAACCGCCTGGTCAGCAACGCCAGCTCGTCCTCTCCAAGCACGTCGAACTCCTCATCTGGCAAAGACATCAAAGAAGAAAGAGAGTACATCCTGGAAGATGCGTTAGCGTTAGACTTAGCTCCTTTGCCACTGACGAGAGCGAGACTATGAGAATCAGTCGGGCTCTCGATCTTGGCTGTCATACCACGGTCCAACTCAGCCGACTTGAGCTTCGAGAACAGCTCGTTCACCGTCAAGGTGTCATACTTCTCGGACTCAACAATAGCCTCAAACTTCCCGTCCCATACGGTACGATCCAACGAGTGCAAGAGCTTCACGGCTCTATCATGATCATTGTATGGGAGGACGTCCACATTGGCTCTCATGTTATTCACAACGACCGTAAATCGCTGGAAAAGGGCATCGACGGACTCGCCGGGGAGATGAGTGAAGTTCTCGTACTCTCTCCGGTAAGTCGCGTACATCCGAGCCTGAACCTGAGCATTCCCAGCATGAGCATCCTTCAACTGCTCCCAAATCCTACAAGCTAAGTCCTCTGTCTGAACCCGATCGAATTCAGGCTGACACAGAGCACGAAACAAGTAGTCGACAGCCTTGTTGTTGGCTTCGAACATATCCCTCGATCCTGGAGCAAGGAAGTTCATCGGATGAACATAAGTTGTGTTCACCGTGACATCCCAAAGGATCTGACCCTTTCCGCGGAGGAATGCCGCCATCCGCCTTTGCCACATCTGGTAGTTCTTCCCATCGAAGTGCGGAGGACCCGAACCCCGTTCCTGGTACGCCATCTTTGGATCTTAGACTGGTAAGAGTCAATAAAGACCCGAACCGGCTCTGATACCAATTGAAGGACCGATTAGGCGAACCAGAGAGGGGGGGAGTGAATGGGAGCCGATAAAAATTCTTCTCGAAGGAGATGGGAACTCCAACAAGACGAACACGGCTTCCAACTCACGTCTCCGACCCAACTACCCAAGTTGGTCAAGACCACGCAGCCACTAGAGTGCTACTGGTCCTAGGAACCAACACTCAACCTTCCTAGCCAAAACTCACCAAAACACACAGCGGAAACTTGCACGGCTTGCTGCCTGTGCTACACCGGTCAGACCGATGGCCTGCGCCGGTCAGACCGGTGACACCGGTCAGACCGGTGGACAGAGCCGGTCAGGCCGGTGGCTACAGCAGCCGCACAGCAAACGTTCCAGAAAGCCTCAGTGAATCCTCTAGGCCCTGGAACAAAAACCACCACGAAACACAACCTGTGAGGAAGAAGAACCCCTCACAAATCCTAGCAAAACAACTCCAAACAAACCAAGAACTGAACAGCAGGACCACGGGACAAAACAACACGGACAAGGCTGTTCCCCGAGACAAAAACCCACCAAGGGCTAGCACCGGTCAGACCGGTCAAGAGCACCGGTCAGACCGGTCGTGCCTGGGCAGCTCGGGAAGAACAGCGCCCGCGAGTCAACTCCTCCAAATCCAACTCCCGATCTCCCGATTCGCTCCACGGTTTTGCACAAGACTTTGGGGATAGTAGGAACACCTCATGGGTACTCCATAGCCAAGATTTGGTCCACCAAAACTTGTCAAATCAAGAGGAATCGAAGGAATCCCACCAAGAACGCCTCTAACCCTAGAGCCACGAAAACCCCAAAATCGAGCCCCTTTGCTCACGGATTTGGAAGGGGAATCAAAGGGAAAAGAACCACGAAGGGTTCATGCATACATCCCCCACCAAATCCCAAAGAGAAAGGCCTCGAAATCGCTCCAAGAAAATCGCCAAGAAAAGGCTCCGAAAATCACCAAAAAGGAGAAACGGGAAAGACACATCCAAGCCTTGAGGAACCACGCCGAATCATCTATACATACCAAAGAGGTTCATACAAGGTCTAGCTTGCCGCCCGATCATCCTTCCCTCTCACAAGATCTCACCATGAAGCTCTCAAGCTAGTCCTACGAAAATCCTAAGAAAATAGGAAGGAAAATAGGAAAACCAAATGAGCTAGGGTTCCAAGAGATGGCTGCCATCCTCTCACCACTTGGGTTATATGGAGGCAACCGAAAGACTAAAATACCCTTACTAGCTAACTAGGGATACATGCCCCTCGAGGGCGAAATTGGAAGTCTTTGTCTTCGCACCATCGGACGGATGCCCAGCGACCGCAAACTTGCTTAGCCTCGACGCAAGCCTTGCGATCCCGACGCGTGTCCTCCGCTTCGAAGATTCCGGACTGCGTCGTCGCACACCGGTCAGACCGGTGATCCTCACCGGTCAGACCGGTACCCACCGGTCAGACCGGTCAGACCCACCGGTCAGACCGGTCTGGAGCTGCTGCACCTCCGTCTTCGGTTCTTCGGTCTTGGCTTTGTGGATCAACCAAGGAACCCAGTGGTTTTCTGGTGAACCACTGAAAACCCCGCGAACTCGGTGTAGCCTCCGCCAATCACCACTCATGACTCGGCTCCCACGTAGTCCCGGCTCGACCTTGGTTTTGAGGCTCAACCAAGAAACCGTCCATGACTTCATCTTGCCGTTCTTGCCACCATGCGGCCCGCACTTGACCCCGCTGGCCACCGGGTCCCTCGAACCAAGCCTACTTGTCTTCTCCACACCTGGAGGCCTCACCGGCAACGACCTTTCACGCTTGTTCTTCACCTGCACCTGCACCAGTCAAGCCGCAACCTGCACCTGCAATACTTAGCCAAGAATCAGTCCACACCACGTTGTCAATCACTCATCACACCAGGAAGCGACCATCCACCGGTCCTCGAACCACACCTGGCTCTCACCTTGTAGCGTGTATGATATATTACGAAAAAAATACAATTCATAGTAAAAAATAGAACTTGGCTAATTTTGAATTTAGATTTTACTCTAATTATTAATTTTGAGAAAAAAGTTTGAATTGGTGGGGAAACAATCAGTCATTACAGACAAAATGGAAAAAATAAAAAAGGGCCATGGCATGTAATTGAACCAAGGACCTCAATACTACACTAGTATATGACTTACCATTACACCATTACAATGTTTTGTTAACTAGCATCGTTCGAACCTTTTTCATGTTTCTATGTGGTCAGCTTATAATTACTTTATAGATATTAAAATACAATAGTTACTTTACAGAGTTCTATTAGTTAGTTACACTCGGTACGGTCCCACCAGCTGGTCCCACCTCGATCACGTGGCACTGCAGTCCCACTTTAACAACATTTGAAGTAGTAAATGATTTTAGATGGAAAAATCATAAACATAAAAGTTATAGAACTCATCAAGATCTACACTTTGTATAATGATCATTTTTGCATTTGACAGATTTTAAAACGATTCAAATTCAAATTTCAAAAATTTACAAAGAAAAATCAATTTTTGAAACCCTAGATGGTTTCAAATTATTTTTGTTTTCTGTCTAATGCAACACCGAAAAACTGTTGCAATAGGCCTAAAATGGTTATAATACACACAATGCTAGGAAACCAAACAATTTCAAATTGTCACCGACCGCAATTGCCATGTCACCCGGTTCCTCCTCGATGACGTGGTATTGTGGTCCCACCAGCGGTCCCACCCAGACGACGTGGCACTCGGTCTGGTCCTACCCTGATGTAACTAAGATGTGTTACTTTTTTAATTTTCTCAGAAAAGATGAGTGGGTAGGGAAACAAAAAATAGTAATTAAATATGTATGCGTAGGCAAGAAAATCAAAAAAATAAAAATTGTGTGGGTTACGGTTTGAACTATGCACCTCCTACTTCAACTAAAACACTCTTACCACTACACTACATAACATTTTGTGTTCTTCCATTGCATTCAACATTTTTGTACTTGGTTTTGCCACCGGCCAACTGCGGCCGCGCTCGGCCGAGTCCCGGCCAGCCGTGCCACGCCGTGGCCGAGCCACGGCCGGCTACGCCACGGCCCCGGCCGGCCGCAGCCTCCCATGCCACGCAGCGGCCGAGCCCCGGCCGGCCGCAGCCAGCCGCTCCACGGCCACGGCCGGCTGCACCTTGGGCGCGGCCGGCCGCGCCCTGGCTGCACCAAGGCCGTGGCTGGCCGAGCCCCCACAATCCACTCATGAAGTTCATTAAGATATATTGGAGTGACAAGTAAATTTTTTTTTGTCCTATGCAACACTGAAAAAGTGTTACAATAGGCCTAAAATGGTTGCAATAGACACAATGCCAAGAATTTAATTGACAAAAAATGGTTGCTTAGGGATCGAACCGAAGACCTTTGGAACAAAAGTGACGTGTGCAAACAACAAGGATAAGCATTTCTTTATATTGTATTAGGGTGTTTTATTTCATTTTATTAACTGAACTGCAATAAATCTTTTAAAACAAATTTGAAAAAATATGTGGGTATACAATACATTTTGGCTCCATAACCATCCCATAAAAGTTTCAAACCATTTCGACAAAGTGATACTATACATCTTTTACAAGTAGGAACATATCTCACTTAGCTACATAGGACTATGTGAGCTATTTATGTCTTTGTAAGGGATATTCAGCAAGTCTTTATCGAAATCACTTGAATTTTTTATGTGACGCTCATACACCAAAATCATGTGGCTACGTAACTTTTTAGATTTTTCTAGCCACTTTATGATATTTTCACATTTAATCCTTAGTAATTCAATAAATAATTACAGTAATATCAAAACATATCAGAAAATTCCAAAGACTCACACAACAACTTATTTTGGCTCCATAACCGTCCCATAAAAGTTTAAAATGATTTCGACAAAGTGATACTATACATCTTTCACAACTAGGAACATATCTCACTTAGCTACATAGGACTATGTGAGCTATATATGTCTTTGTGAGGCATATTCAACAACTCTTTATAGAAATCACTTGAATTTTTTATGTCACGCTCATACACGAAAATCATGTGGCTACGTAACTTTTTAGATTTTTCTAACCACTTTATGGTACATTTATTCCTAAGTAATTCAATAAATAAATACAGTAACAGCAAAACTTGATCAGAAAATTCCAAAGATTCACACAACAACATATTTTGGCTCCATAATCATCGAATAAAAGTTTCAAATGATTTCAACAAGTGATACTATACATCTTTCACAACTAGGAACATATCTAACTTAGCTACATAGGACTATGTGAGCTATATATGTCTTTGTGAGGGTTATTCAACAACTCTATATAGAAATCACTTACATTTTTTATGTGACGCTCATACACCAAAATCATATGGCTATATAACTTTTTAGATTTTTCTAGCCACTTTATGATATTTTCACATTTATTCCATGGTAATTCAATAAATAATTACAGTAATAGCAAACCTTGATCAGAAAATTCTAAAGATTCACACAACAACATATTTTGACTCCATAACCATCCCATAAAAGTTTTAAATGATTTCGACAAAGTGATATTATACATCTTTCACAACAAGGACATATCTCACTTAGCTACATAGGACTATGTGAGCTATATATGTCTTTGTGAGGGATATATAAAAACTATTTATCAAAATAACTTGCATTTTTATGTGACACTCATACACCAAAATCATGTGGCTACGTAACTTTTTAGATTTTTCTAGACACTTTATGATATTTTTACATTTATTTCTTAGTAATTCAATAAATAATTACAGTAATAGCAAAACTTGATCTGAAAATTCCAAAGATTCACATAACAACATATTTTTGCTCCATAACCATCCCATACAAGTTTCAAATGATTTCCACAAAGTGATACTATACATCTTTCACAACTAAAAACATATCTCACTTAGGTGCATAGGACTATGTGAGCTATATATGTCTTTGTGAAGGATCTTCAGCAACTCTTTATCGAAATCATTTGAATTTTTATGTGATGCCCATACATTAAAATCAAGTGGCTACGTAACGTTTTAGATTTTTCTAGCCACTTTATGATATTTTCACATTTATTCTTCAGTGATTCAATAAATAATTACAGCAATAGCAAAACTTGATCAGAAAATTCCAAAGATTCACAGAAGAACATATTTTGGCTCCATAACCATTCCATACAAGTTTCAAATGATTTTGACAAAGTGATACTATACATCTTTCAAAACTAAGAACATATCTCACTTAGGTGCATAGGACTATGTGAGCTATATAAGTCTTTGTGAAGGATCTTCAGCAACTCTTTGAAATCACTAGAATTATTTATGTGACGCTCATACATTAAAATCATGTGGCTACGTAACTTTTTAGATTTTTCTAGCACTTTATGATATTTTCACATTTATTCCTTAGTAATTCAATAAATAATTATAGTAATAGAAAAACTTGATAAGAAAATTCCATAGGTTCACAAAACAACATATTTTGGATCTATAACCATCTCATAAAATTTTCAAATGATTTTGATAAAATGATACTATACATCTTTCATATGTAGGAACATCTCACTTAGGTACACTTGAATATTCACATATATTTTTTTATCTAAAATCTTTTACTTTACAAATTATAGGTATGTTTTTTGAAAAACTTTAGTATAATCTCGATTTCACATTTGATTTACAATTTAAAATATATAATAATATTTTTGTTTTTCTTACAATATATATTATCTCTACTTATCTCATATTATATATATATATATATTATCTATTACAACTAAAAAGTTCAAAGTATGGACAAAACATCGGTTCACCCACACAACTGTGTACGACCACGCCACCACTCGGTTCTACCGCGCCTACGACGACCACGCCTCCTCTTGAAATGTCGGTTTTTTCGGTTTTCGATTTCGGTTTTGGTTTTTGATTTTGCCAATCTCGGTCATCGGCTTCGGCTTCGGTTTTCAGCTCCCACGACACCGAACAGCCGAACAACCGAACTCTGGCAAACCAACCGTTCGTCCAACACCACGAAGGCCCTGAATGAAATGCAGACTGTAGTGTACAACCCAAATATGCTTTGGACCCCTCTTTGAATTTTTTTTTATATTTAATTTTCGACGATTTTCCGAAAATAAATAGCCGTTTCAAACTTTGTCAAAAGTAGCCTCGAACCGCCGTTTCAACTGGCGGCAGGGACCTACCACCATTTGAAACGGCGGCAAGCCCAGTAACCGCCGTTTGAAATGGCGGCAGTGACGTGGCCTTAGAGTGTGTGAACCAGCCGCCAGTTGGTTCGGCGGTTGAAGCAGCCGCCAAAGGAAATGGCGGTTGACCGACCAACCACCGTGTGAAGTGGCGGCAGGTCCCACCGCCGCTTCATCCGGCGGTAGGAACGGCCTACCGCCAAATCAGAAGGCGGTAGGTGCCCCTCCGCCTATAAAAGCATGTGCACTCCCTCACCTCCTCGCAGCTCATCCCAGCTCACTTCAGGCATTCGTCATTCGACGGAAGAGAAGGAGCATTTGGCAAAGAAGCTCTTCCGTTCCACTGGTAATATTTCTAGAACTTCTAAAAATATATTAGAAATTTAGAAAATAGTTTAGAAATACTAGAATTAGCGTAGAAATTCAGAAAATAGTTTAGAAATTTAGAAAATAGTTTTGAAAAAGTATAATTAGCGTAGAAAATTAGAAAATAGTTTTGAAATACTAGAATTAGCGTAGAAATTCAGAAAATAGTTTAGAAATTTAGAAAATAATTTTGAAAAAGTATAATTAGCGTAGAAATTTAGAAAATAGTTTAGAAATTTAGAAAATAGTTTAGAAATTTATAAAATAGTTTAGAAATTCAGAAAATAGTTTAGAAGTAGTAGAATTATCGTAGAAATTCAGAAAATAGTTTAGAAATAGTATAATTAGCGTAGAAATTTATAAAATAGTTTAGAAATTCAGAAAATAGTTTACAAATAGTCGAATTAGTTTAGAAATTCAGAAAATAGTTGAGCAATTCTTTAATTAGCGTAGATATTCAGGAAATGCCTTAATTACTTGCATAGTAGTATTAGTAGTTAAATTAGAAACACCTTATTGCTGAAAACTACTTACTTACTTGCATAGTACTATTAGTAATTAATCTAAGTATTTGTACACTATATGATATCAGGGATGTCACAGACAGTCCAGGTTCAATTGTTTTATGGATCTGGGGAAATTAGATATGGTCCCCAAGGAGTTGATCTGTCACTGTTTAAAACAGTGACAAGAGATCTTACCAGAGCCGAAGAAAGACCTTGGGGGGTCATAACCAACTGGTTGTACAAGGCATTCAGGAAAGATGAAGAGCAATGGAAACTGTCGGTGATGGCTGTGTTCAACAGAAGTCAACCAGTGTTTTGGGAGCTTATGCACTTAGAAGGTACTGAAAATTGGAGGCGTTATGTCAGGAGTGCATGCACAATTGGTGCTCCGGCGGTTTTGCTTATACAGTTTCTACCGAATGTGGGCCAGAGTAGCCATCATGGGGGAGATGGGGAAGATGGTGGAGAGGAGGAAGAGGGAGGACAGGAGGAAGAGGGTGGACAGGAGGAAGATGGTGGTGCAGAGGAAGAACAAGAGGGGGATGAAGCAATTAGTGTGGTTGATGGGGGAGAAGAAGACCCTGAAGTAATGAGTCAGTTCAATGCAGAGATTGTATGAATTGTAAACCATGAATTCGTCCAGAGGAGCTTCTCTGTGAACTCGAAATCGTACAACGGAAAGTACCTCTCATCCCCGTGTAGCTTGAATATGGGGTTCGTGTGTTTTCTCTGAGTCACTGCAAATTTCCTCTCCCACGGATCTAAGGGCCCACAACGCTACAGTACCCTACTGCTAAGGTGTGTTTCCTCAGAGTCACTGCTTTGATTCCCTTCCCACAGATCGAAGGACCCACCTCACCCTTCTTCTACATATATCACCCTTCTCTACGATGCCTCTTCACAACAAACTGCAATGGCTTCCGCGAGTGGAGGTGAATATGGGTGTGGTCCAGAGTTCTAGGAGGAGCAAGATCCAGACTTCAAGGGGGAATTTCCAATCCTGCAAAAGAGGGATTTCCGTTCCATGCGTGAAGTTAGAAGCTACGCACCTAACAAACCGGTGTTGTGGCCAACAAGTTCACACGGTGAGCGTTGCGTGATGCAAGTCTACGAGGGTTGGGGCAACTACGGTTGTCGCTTCTGGCACTGCCCACTAGCAAGGGTAAGCTATGGAACTGATATTTGTTCATCAACCATGCTCGGTTTGTTAACATTTTTTTTGGGAATTTTCCAGTTCTCCGACGATGATGACAACTGTGGCTTCTCACAATGGGTGGATCCCCCAGCCATTGACCCCTATCAGGATTACATCAACTACCTCCACGACATCGTCATCTACAACCTGCAGCGGCGCCTGGACGAAGCACTTGCTTCCCCAGATCGTCCCGTCGACAACCAGTGCTGCCCTTGTGCGACTTGCACTTGTGAATGCCACGCGAAGATGAGAGATTGGTCTCCTCTTCCTTCACCTCCACCACCACCACCGGGGTACTACATGCCGTCTCAGCAGTCCTCAGGCGCCGGCTCCTTGCTCTCTGGCCAGTTCTCGTACAACTAGTTTTCGAATGTAATCCAGTATCTAAATTCCCTAAGGCATGTTAGGATTAGAGTTGTGTCGTGCATGCCATTGCAATTTCGTCAGTGATTTATCTTTAATTTAGATGATGTCATTTCCATTTCAGAAAAAAAACCTACCGCCGTTTCGCACGGCGGTAGGTCAGACCTACCGCCGTGTGACGTGGCGGTTGACCGCCAATCCCAGCCGCCAGCCCCAGCCGACCTACCGCCCGCTACCTTAGGAGCAACCGCCTTATTGTTTGGCATTTAGGGTTACCGCCACTTGAACTGGCGGTAGGGACCTGCCGCCGTTTCAAACGGCGGTTACTGGGCTTGCCGTCGTTTGAAACGGTGGTAGGTCCCTGCCGCCAGTTGAAACGGCGGTTCAAGACTACTTTTGACAATGTTTGAAACGGCTATTTATTTTCGGAAAATCATCAAAAATTAAATATATAAAAAAAATTCCCCCAGTTTAATCAGTCAGCCCAACAATCTGTACAGCCCAAAACACTAGCCCAAAATGCACCCTAGGCCACTACTATACGCACATGACCTAACCTTATCCCTTCCTTTGCACCGGTTGTTGCTGCGGTTGGGGAGACAAGACGAGCGGAGGGTGGTGGCGGCGGGGGCCGGGGTCGCGCGATGGCGTAGCGAGCCTCGTCCAGACGAAGTGCCGTGCCGCGTGCGTGGGTGTCGGCGTGCCGCCTAACTGCCAAGGTGTTGGGTGCTGGTGCGCAGCAAGACGAACGGCAACGGCGCGTGGCAAGACGAGCGGCCATGGCGGCGTGAGCGAGTGCCCACCCTTATCTGTTTCGCAATCCGCGCCCCTCCACTCGCGACTCCCCCGCGTGCGTGGGCCATCCCGCACCCCTCCACTCGCGACTCCCCCACGTCGCCGCCATCCGCGACTCCCTGTGTCATCTCCAACCCTAGCTAATCCTGATCCCCGCGTCGCCGCCACAGTCGAGAGAACCGGCCGCCAGACTGCGCTGCCCTACGAAGCCGCGGACGACATCCCTCGGCATCCACTTCTTGCCCTCCTGCAGCTACCATCACCCACGTGATCACCGCCATCATCTTCGTCCCCCGTTACCGCCGCGGTCGACAGAACCGGGTGCCTGTCACAACCATGACGCCGAAGCAGTGAAGACGAAAGATGGAATTACATTTTCTAAGTTGTTTTAGTGTAATCGTTTAATTGCTGTAAGGTGTGCGTATGACATGTGGGGCCCGGAGGGTAGTGTGTGGCGGCAACGTTAAAACCACTTGCCGTGTAAGCTGTGAACTATTCCGCATCTGAAAAGAACATAGCGACTCTGTCGTTGGGGATTCAGGGTTCATCGCCCGCCTCGGTCCGGATCCGTTTTTCCTGTTCTATCTCACGTCGACGGCAATCTGCCGGCGGTCATGGGTGTGACAGGTGGTATCAGATTCAGTGTATGCTCGGTACATTCCTGCTCCTATTCCGTATTCCATCAATTTGATTCTCAAACGCGCTTGGTCGGGTGAGTTCGGGTGGTATGTCGCGCAGAACCGGCTACGATCTTTGATTTCCCTTTAATTCTGGTGCACATGACTCGATTTGCGGGGAATTGGCTTTAGGGCTACGGATTTCCTTTCCAACCTATCGCAATTTGATTCTGGAGGAGTGGGGGTTGAGTTCGTTGTGATTGTTCTGGAGGCGATTTGGGCGGCGGTAGATCGAAGGTGTGCGAGCACGGGCACCGCGTCGAACATCTCGACGAGGTTCGCAGGATCCGCGATTGATTACGGTACTCCCTCGGCTTCGAGCGTCTCTAGTGCGGACCTCCCTACGAGGTAATCTCAACTCGCGCTGTCGATTGCTTGGCTTCGGGTGTAATCACCACGGCACCTCCTAAGCCCTCGGTGCAGACGTCAATTTTGCTCACAAGGATGGATGAGTTAGCTCAGGATGCTAAGGATAAGTGGACACAGATGAATGATGGGATGGACCTGTTGTTTGAGAAGATTGAGAAAATTGAACTGAATCAGCAGAAGATGGACACTAGGTTCGACGCCACAGGCAAGGTGTTTAAGCAAATGCTCAAGGATCAACAGATTCTGGCAAAGCAGATAGAAGCTAATGGAAAAGCAATTGCTAATCTGACTTTAGCACAGATGGAAATTAGAAATGATTCACCTCCATGCCCAACTTCTTCAGAGGCTTCAGTGGAGAACATTTTCTACAAAGCAAAACCAACCAGGGAGAAGATAAACAAAGCTCATGATGATAGAGGGCGTCCCAAAATTACTTTACCCAAGATGTCATTTCCTCAGTTCTCAGGCAAAAATAGAGCAATTTGGAAGGACAAGTGTGAAAACTACTTCACCATCTCTGAGATACCTTCAAGTATGAGGGCCACTTGTGCCAGTATGAATATGGATGAAAATGCTGCTAAATGGTTGTAGATGTACAAGAAGAACCATGGATTAGGGGATTGGCAGTCCTTTATATTTGCAGTAGAGAAGAAGTTTGGAGATAATGACTATAGGACTGCATTGACACAATTGTTGGATCTGCACCAGGAAGAGTCATTGGAAACTTATATCTCATCTTTTGAAGATTTGCAATACCAGATTAATATGCATAACAGTGACTTTGGGGAGTTATTCTTTGTCACTCAGTTTGTCAAGGGCTTGAAGCTTGAAATTGGGGCTGTGGTTCAGTCACAGGTGCCTGATAATCTGGACAGGGCTATTTTGTTGGCTAGAATACAGCAACAAGTACTGGAAAAAGGGAAACCTAAATGGCAAAAGGGAAATACATCTGGGAAGCAGGCATCTCTACCACAAAAGAGTGACAACAAGGCTGCTGGACAGTCTACAACATTGTGGAGGGAGAGACAAACAAGAGACTATAGAAGGGCCAATGGTCTGTGCTATTTCTGTGCTGAACCATATGATACAAATCACAAGGCTGTCTGTACCAAAAAGCCTCCACAGCAGAAAGCACATATGAATGCATTGGTGATCAATAGTTTGGATGTGCAACTCACTGATAAGGTGTTAAATCAGCTAGCCATAGAGGATGCTTTAGCTGATGACTTCTGTACTCTGTCACTAAATGCAATTGCTGGGACAGATCAAGGAGAGGCAATGCAGGTCAGAGCTATGGTCAACAACAAAGTAATGCTCATATTGGTGGATAGTGGCAGTTCACACAGCTTTGGGAGTGAAGCTTTCCTACAATCAGTGAACATCAAAGCTCAACCCACAACACCTAGGCAAGTGAAGTTGATTAATGGGGAAATACTGCTTACAGATCATTGGGTACCTCAGATGGAATGGTGGGCCAATGGAGTCACATTACAAACTGATATGAAGGTGCTACCACTAGGCCCTTATGATGCAATATTAGGCTATGATTGGCTTAAACCCCATAGCCCTATGAATTGTCATTGGGGGAACAGGACAATGGAATTTGAAGATCAAGGTAGAAAGATTATTCTACATGGGGTCAAACCAGCACCATTGAAGAAAATAGCTGAAGTGACAGTGGAGAAATTATGCAAATGGGCTCAGGGCAATGATGTGTGGGCATTGGCAGTGGTAGAACCAGTACCACCTATACAACCAACCACTAATAGCAAGGTGATGCAGGATCTGTTGCAAGCATTCCAGGATGTGTTTCAAGAACCAACTACACTACCACCATCCAGGTTCTATGATCATCAGATCCCTCTCCTACCCAATTCTGTTCCAGTAAACTCAAGGTCTTATAGATATTCCCCACATCACAAAGATGAGATTGAGAAGCAAGTCAGGGAACTGTTGGCAGCTGGATTAATAACTCATAGCACCAGTCCTTTTGCAAGCCCTGTTCTGTTGGTGTTGAAGAAAGATGGTTCATGGTGAATGTGTGTGGATTATAGGAAGCTTAACTCTATTACAATCAAGAACAAGTTCCGAATGCCATTGATTGATGAAATACTGGATGAGTTAGTTGGCAGTAAGTACTTTACCAAGTTGGACTTAAGATCTAGCTATCATCAGGTTCGCATGAAAGAGGAGGATGAGTTTAAAACAGCATTTAAGACTCACCAAGGCCATTATCAATTCAGAGTTATGCCCTTTGGGCTAACAAATGCTCCAGCCACTTTTCAGTGCATAATGAATGAGGTATTAGCTCCCTTCTTAAGGAAATTTGTTATGGTCTTCCTTGATGACATTTTAATCTATAGCCCTACTCTGGAAGATCATGTGCATCATCTAACACTAGTCTTGCAAAAGCTAAGAGAACATAAGTTATATATGAAAGAAAGCAAGTGTTCCTTTGCTCAGTCTCAATTGGAGTATTTGGGTCACATTATATCTGTGGAAGGGGTAGCTACAGATCCAAGTAAAACTCAGGATTTGCTTAATTGGCCTGTTCCTACTACTGTCACTGAGTTGAGGGGCTTCTTAGGTCTCACTGGATTGATTGCCAAACCACTCACACAATTGTTGAGGAAGCATCAGTTTATCTGGTCAGAACAAGCACAATAGGCATTTGAGCACTTAAAGCAAGCCATGGTCACCACACCAGTATTGGCTTTACCTGACTTTCACAAACAGTTTATAATTGAGACTGATGCATGTGAAGGAGGTATAGGAGCTGTCCTAATGCAGGGTGATCAACCTGTGGCATTTCTGAGCAAGGCATTAACTGAGCAGCACAAGCATCTATCCATCTATGAAAAAGAATTTCTGGCATTGATAATGGCAGTAGACAAGTGGAGGCAATATTTACAGCACCACGAGTTTATGATCAGAACTAACCACAAGAGTCTGGCATTCTTGACTGAACAGAACCTCCACTCTGACATGCAGAAGAAGGCTATGGCTAGGCTGATGGGGTTGCAATTTAAAATTGTATATAGAAAAGGGAAAGACAATGTGGCTGCAGATGCTTTGTCCAGAATGCATCATTTCTTTGCTATTCAAGCAGTGTCTTCACCTCAACTAGTCTGGCTACAAGAGTTGCTAAATGCTTATGCAACTGATCCTAAAGCACAACAATTACTCACTCAGTTGTCTATTCACAGTCCTGATGAGAATGGATTTTCCTTGGAAGAAGGCATCATCAAGTATAAGGGCAAGGTATGGGTGGCTCAAAACTCAGCATTGCAAACTAAGCTCATATCAGTATGTCATGCAAGTGCAATTGGGGGGCATTCTGGGGTCAATGTAACTTATCTCAGAATGAAGAAGCTATTTCAGTGGAAGGGGCTTAAGCAAGACATTGAGGAATTTGTGAAGCAGTGCAGAGTTTGCCAACAAGCCAAACATTCTAATGCTTTGCCGGCTGGCTTGTTGCAACCATTACCCATTCCAGCTGGTGCCTGGCAGGATATTTCCATAGATTTTATAGAAGGACTTCCAAAGTCTGAGGGCTATAATGTGATTCTGGTGGTGGTGGACAGGTTTACCAAGTATGCACACTTTCTGCCCTTGAAACATCCTTTTACAGCCAGAACTATAGCTAGAGTGATATTTGACAATGTGGTCAAATTACATGGACTACCTCACACTATTGTTTCTGACCGTGATAAGGTGTTCACCAGTACCTTTTGGAAGGAATTGTTTGCTTTGGTGGGTACAAAGACCATATTTAGCTCTGCATATCATCCCCAAACTGATGGGCAAACCGAGAGGGTTAACCAGTGCTTAGAGATGTATTTGAGATGTGCTGTACATGAGGACCCCAAGCAGTGGAAATCTTGGCTGGCTCAAGCTGAATTTTGGTATAATTCTTCTCACCACACATCTCTGGGTTGTTCCCCATTCAAGGCACTATATGGGCATGAACCAAATTTAAGTCTGTAAACAGCTCCATATGCTGCAACAACACCATCAGTTGCTGAAACCATAGCTGAAATACAACAGCAGGCTACAGTACTGAAGGAGCATTTAGCAAGTGCTCAGAATCGCATGAAAATGATGGCTGATAAACACAGGAGGCAGCAAGAGTTCCAGGTGGGGGAAAGGGTGTTCTTGAAGCTTCAACCATATGCTCAATCATCATTGGTGAATAGACCATATCCAAAGCTGGCATTCAAATATTTTGGACCCTATCAAATTCTGGAAAGGATCGGGCAAGCAGCATACAAACTGGATCTGCCAGAGGGAGCACTTATTCATCCAGTGTTTCATGTGTCTCAACTTAAGCCATTTTCTCCTGACTTTACACTAGTGTTCTCTGAACTACCAACAAGTGCAGAGCTGGACAAAGAAGATCTTCGGCCAGAACTGGTGCTCCAACGTCGACTCGTCAAGAATGGAAACAAGGCGGTGCCACAAGTGCTGGTCAAGTGGACTGGACTTCCTAAAGCAGCGGCAACTTGGGAGGACTGGTATGTCTTGCAGGCAAGGTTCCCCGGGTGTCTTGCTGGTGGAACAGCAAGTTCTCAAGGGGGGGGGGGGGGGAGATGTCACAACCATGACGCCGAAGTAGTGAAGACGGAAGATGGAATTACATTTTCTAAGTTGTTTTAGCGTAATCATTTAATTGTTGTAAGGTGTGCGTATGACATGTGGGGCCCAGAGGGCAGTGTGTCGTGGCAACGTTAAAACCACTTGCCGTGTAAGCTGTGAACTATTCCGCATCTGAAAAAGAACATAGCGACTCTGTCGTTGGGGATTCAGGGTTCATCGCCCGCCCCGGTCTGGATCCGTTCTTGCTGTTCTATCTCACGTCGACGGCGATCTGCCGTCGGTCACGGGTGTGACAGTGCCGGACTGCACCGCCCCACAAAGCCGCCTGCGACATCCCTCGACATCCACTTCGCCCCTCCTGCAGCCGTCCTCGCCCACGAGATCACCGCCATCGTCTTCATCCCCGTCACCGCCGTAATCACCATCACAATCTCCGCCGCTGCCCTACACCGGCACCGGCAATCCACTCCATCGCGGCGACAACGTCACAACGTCATCTATTTCCTCACCAGCCACTGTCGAGGTGATTCCCACTACATTTACTTGATTTTAATCAGTGGTGATGTGCGGAATTAGTTCATCGATAGTCAGTTAGCTGAGACTGAGACACACATAAGATGGTGGGATGCTAAAAATTACATCTGCTCATGCAAACCAAGTCGTGTCCTTATCCTTTTCTTCTGATCCCAGTTGGAAATGTGTAAATATACATGGATGTAGGCTCTAGGTTGTGAGAATATAATTGTTTATGGATGCAGCTGTAAGCGGGTTTGGGAGGTTCGTGGAGTTTTTTTTAACCTATTCCCATTGTATTGTTAGCCATTCTCCTTTTAGGATTAGAGATGGTCCGATGAAACTAATGCTTTTTGCAGCTGTCCCAGGCTTTCAATATTGTATCTGACGAGATTGACACATTATTCGCTACTACAAGGCTGAAGCTGAACTGAACTTCTCTGGTTTAGGGTGCTGCTTCAGTTGAGACAGCAAGGACAAGGTGGGTTGTCGATCTGTAGAATTTAGCAGTGGTGCATTGGTAATTTCTGTTTGATGGTGTGCTCTCTTTGCTCAACATTGACACTTCCAGGTGCTTTATGATGTGTATGAACAAGTGTTGATCTTTTGTCCTTTTTGGCTGTTGGATAATCCTGTTGAGGTTAGATGGACCATAAGTAATTCTGTTGGTTAGCAGATAACATATTCTGTCGAGGTGATTTCCCTTGCATTTACTCGATTTGACTATATATTGACTAATGACTATTACAGCAGTCACGTTGTAATTCGTTTGTTTACCCAAAAACAACACTCAGTTGCTGATCATCTGTTCTTTTACCACAACAGACTCTGAAAAGGTTTTCTTTTTTCCTCGAATACCAGACTCTGAAAAGTGAAACTGAAGCCATATGTTTATTTAGTTCATTATGGTTGTGGTCCGGGTTTCTTTGTTTGTCAGTGAAATGCAGTGTGGTCTGTGTTTCATAGTTTGTTAGTCAAATGGCCGCAACTGCTTATTCTCCATTTCCATTGTAGTACTAATTTGGATGGGCTGTATTCATCCATTTTTACATGCAAGCATACATGTGCATGGAGTTTTCAAATTGTCAACTTATTTTCTTAAGTTCTAAATAACTTTTTGTTCACTACTTCATTAGTTGGTTTGTCACAAATGGACTCAGTGTTTTTTTCCCAGTATAAGTGTTATATTTTTCTAACTCTTGGGCCCTGTTCACTGCTGTAATTCCTTTTGGTCAAATAGTCAAAAACAAAACTGGCATCTATTCTTTTTACCACAACTGACTCTGAAAAGATTCTTTTTCCTCAGATACCAGGATGTAAAAAGTGAATCTGAAATCATCAGTTTATTTAGTTCAACGTCGTCTAAGCATATTTCTCAAGGCATAACAATAAAATCTTGACCAGGGTAAACACCAGTGGCTGAAGCTTAGGATAATTTGCCTCTGCATAGGTATCATCTCTTATTGATAATATATGATTAAGTTCAATGAGATAATTGTGGTGATGAAGCTACTGTATTTTTGTGTGAGCCAATATTATCAGGTCAATGATTGAAGCTCTTTTGTTCAACTTATGGATTTTTTTTAATCTTTATTTCACTTCCCAGTTTGTTCCACTAGACATTTTTATTTAGTCTCTCTTTATTTTACTTGAGCTATGTATGTAGTGATGTTGCACTACTGGCTCCCCATTTTTTCATGTAGAGTTAGCTCTGTGCTTTTTATTTTTGTGCTAAATAATCTTTTTTCAATTCACATGTTGAAAGAAATAATGGGTGATGAAAGCAGCAGGGAATGTTATCCTCTATTTTTTTCTCTCATTTATGCAGACTGGAGACCCCTCTTATTTTGATCTATTCCTTTTACTAGGCAGACAATGTGCAGTTGCAGAAGGACATAAGCTAGAGATCCTTCTATTTGCACCTTCCCTGACCGATGGTGAGTTTTTTTGGCCTCAATTTCTTCTCCAATTATGCATTTGAGCATTTCTTAGATTGGATTTGTGATCAAACATCCATGATAATTTGATGGTCTCCACCATCTCATAAACAACCTGCATTGACAATCAGATGTGATTTTTTGTTAGGATTGTAAGGCATTCAGATGAGTTTCTCCATTGCATTCCAATAAGGGTTTGCTGCTACACATATGGTAAAGCAATTCATATGTGTGCACACTTCCATGAAGTATTCAACCGATAATAGTAGCAGAAAGCAAGATGTATGATCTGTGCATGCTGAGATATGCATCACGCAGAAGAAAGATCCACTCTTAGAACTTTTATTGCATTACTCATTATTTTCTATCATCATAATTGATGGTTGCAATGCACACATACAGATGGCCATGGATGACAGCAAGCGATCGGCCTGGCCTGGGAGCAAGAACCAGTCATCCAGATGCGGTCCGGCAGAAGTCAACGTCTTCTTCAGGATGCAGACTGACACCGCCAAGGGCTTCACCAAGGTTACTACTGATTCATGATCTTTTTTTTCTATTGCTGATTGGATGGAGACTTTCGGCTTGGAATTGCAGACCATCTTAAGGTGGTTGATCTGGTGCGTTGGAATCATTATTCCACCCTAATGCTGCTGCTCAAAATTTCATATTTCACATAGATGATTTAAAATGTGCAATGTGATGGCTTTGTTAAAAAACAATTGTTTATTTGCTTGATTGGTACCTCCAATTCTTGGTTGGCTTAATGGGATTCTGTGAATTGATTCTTTAATTTGACCAACTTGGGTTCCTTAGGCACAAAAATAATAGTTATCCTGCATTGGTTGAATCTGTTTCAATTTGCAACCTGTAGCCAAGTTTTCAGTGAATAAGCTTGTGATTGAGTCAAGAGTCTGTTTTGACAATGTGGTAGTTTCCATCATTTGGCCATATGAAGCCCCCAAATTATGTTTGTACCGGTTCTTTTATTAACATGCTCCCAAAAACTTATATCACTCCCCTGACAATTCCAAGCCCATAGTTTAACTATTGCTTGTATAAGATCTATCCATCTAGCATTTACCTGTGTGAATTCTTAAGGCTGATCATGGTGTGACTTCCCTGAACCTGAACCTGATATGGTGGTGTGACTTCCCTGAACCTGAACCTGATATGGTGGTGTGACTTCTCTGAACCTGAACATGATATGGTGGTTGTCTCTTGCAGTTGTGATCGAACCTTTGCAACGATTCCTAAATATTAATATATCTGAGAACTGTTGCCTTGTTGGACAAACTGATCGTGTTTTATACCACGGATTTTCTAAGCCTACTTATAAGATGTAGTCTACAGACCCTTACTCTAAGTGGAATAAACAAGTGCCAATGGTTTAGGAGATATAGATTTTACATAATTGCTTTTAGATTTTGCATGTCTGCTGAACAGATTTGAATTTGAAATAATGTTGTTTGCCAAAATATTATATTACAATTATAATTTTACTAAAGCATGTCATTGATTTTTTCAGGAGGAAGCTTGAGTTTGAGGAGCATGTGAATGGTGGACAATGGTGAACATGAAAGCAACTTTTGCTGCTGCAGTAGACATAGGTCATACAATTCAAATGAGATCAAACAGTGCGCTGGATAAATTATGTGTTATATTAATGGTTGTGTCTAAGTTTAGTTTGACATTATGTGTGTTTCATGAAAGATTTGTACAAACAAATTATATTTCATTTTAATGGATGTCGATGCTTCATTCATTATGTATTTATCATTTTGTGATTATTGATTTAAGCTACCAAACAAAAAAGAGAGACTATGTCTTGCAACTACAGAAAAAAAGATGAGAGAAACCTACCTGTAGCAACCAGTTAGTAACGTGACAATAGATGATCTATATGTAGCAACCAACCTAAGTAACGTGCCAATAGCCTATGTCTTCTATAGAAATGATTCAGGATCATGGCAATAGAGGACCTCTTTGTCGTAACCAACCTAAAGAAACGTTGCAATAACCTAAGCCACCTGTAGCAACCATTTAGGCAACGTGGTAATAGAGAAGCTCTATTGCAATGCTTTCTCCACGTAGCAATAACCACTTTTGCAACACTCATGCTGCGTTACAATTGCATTGTGTTCCTACACGACCAGCGTGTCGCAATACGTATCGTTAGCAACGCCTAGTTCATTGCAATTGATACTATTGCCACACTCATAGTGGTTGTAATTGCTATTGTTACAACACTCACCAAGTGTTGCAAAAGCGTCAAAAGTGTTGCAATAGAGGGGTTGTGTGTCGCAACTAAAACGTAATCCGTTGCATTATGCTATTGCTACAGTTACAAGTGCAACGACTTTTAACCAAAAAAAGTAGCAAAAGTACTATTGCTACCATTTTTGTGTCTTTTGCTACACTTTTTCGGTGTTGCATTTGTTACAAAACCTTGTAGTGATTATTTCCTTGTATGACTTTGATACGCTTCAGTTATTCGGCTATTTCATATAAAGTTATGGTAGCTCATGTGATTGATATGTTCTTGAGTTCATCATTTAGAGGCTTGTGTTCTTCATGAACACTACCTCTCGATCCAGTTGAAGGATGATTTTCTCATTCCTTATGTGTTTGTTCATAAGTTAGAGGCTCGTGTTCTTCACGAACACGACCCTTTGATCTTGTTGATTAGACATAAGAGAGTTCATATCCGTTCGTATGGCTAGCCCTTGTTAGATCTAGATTGATAGCATCGTTGTGTTCCATGAGGTTGTGTTTAAGCTATGGTTCTCGGTCTAAGTTGGCCAGTTATCTGGTGGCTTCACCCTAGGTCACAACAGCCCGGGCCGGGTGAAGTCTAGCAACAACGTAGGCATGGTGCCTGGGTTGTGTATCTTCGTTAGTTCTGAGGTTGCCCCCCGTAACGATAGAGTTAGGCCGCAGTGGTGACAGTTGTTGGACCCTTTGAAACCCTCCGTGCTGGGGTATTGTTGTAGGAGTCTAGAGGATAGTTTCGCAGAGTGCTGGTCGTCGTGGGCTATCTCTCCATTTGTTCCTAGGTGCTAAACCTCCAATCATGCAATGCATTGTGCTTCTCTCTTGTATCATCTAACTCTTGTATGTATAGTACCTTAGAACCTAGAGCTAGCTCCGTATGGTCCCCCTACGCCGTTGTGTGCTTGTGTAGAGATAGATCAGAGTGTGTGTCACACTATCCTTATCATATCATTTATCTTACCCCTGTATATGAGTTGTTGTCTCCTATCTCTATGTCATGGTTTACATTCAATGCAAAAGCATAAGTCTTGATATCCGCCATGACCTTCCACGGATACGATACCCCTTGGAACACTCACTTCCCTGGGGAAATGCTACAATGGTTTGTCTGTGTGCTTGCGGATTCGTTCATGATCGTTAGATTCACCTATGTCAAGTCTTGACACTCGCTCTAACTCGGCGTCGTTAGTGGTGATGTTAAGAAACGCCAACAAGTATTTCTGGCACCGTTGCCGGGGAAGGCACAAGAGTATCATGACTATGCTTGGCATCTGTTTATAAAACATGAGTAAGATAGAGCAACTCTCAATGCAGGCTAATCTTGATTGTCTTCTTTTATCTTTGGATGATGAAGTCAGGTAGTGTATGACTAGTTTTGACTTATCGGACAATTTCTAAAGGACCGAATAGGCGATCAGAGAGGGGGGAAGTGAATGGCAGATGATAAAAATTCTTCTCCAAAGAGAGAACTCGGCCTATACTGAAACGAACTAGATTTCCGAAAATGGAAACCCGATCCTCTGCACCTTTGTGATAGTCCCAAGAGGCTATCACGTGCAATCCCTGTCTCAATGGTAACAAATCCATACGGAACAGAATGAAATATAGAAGATCCACATAATTAATATTATTATAAATAAACATCTGGGTACATCTCATCGGCACATGCCGGGTACAAGTCCAACATGACTGAATCAAACATAGTAAACATCTACGCAGCGGAACTCATGTAGCGGAGTAGACACCATCTCCCATAGGCAGCTCGAGTGTAGAACAATCCTCAGTCCTCCTAAAGGACCGAATAGGCGACCAGAGAGGGGGGGAGTGAATGGGAGCCAATAAAAATTCTTCCCGAATGTTGAACTCGGCCTATACCCCAATTGCCACTCGGATCACTCGCACACACCAAAGAAGGTCTAGGCTAGGCACACACAAGACTATAAGACCTAGAGACAAGCCACAAACCAAAGAGCGGAAGCACTAAACAAGAATCAAGCACTTAGCTAAAGCTGGACAGACTAAGCACGGACCGTCCGTGCAGTACGGGCAGACTGTCCGCCTGGCAGGGGCAGACTGTCCGCACGGCAGCCGCGGACTGTCCGAAATAAGCATCCAAACCACCAGAGACGTACCGAGAAAATCGGACTGTCCGGCTGAGCCACGCGGATTGTCCGCCAGTGTCGCGGACCGTCCGTGAAGGACCTGCGGACCGTCCGGCCAAAGCTCCAGCACAAACTCACTCAACTTCGCCCATGCGGACCGTCCGTCATTGACCGGCGGACTGTCCGCAAAACCTCCTGCAACAAAACCCTAAACACTCAAAGGATCGAAACACGAGCTCACACGAACACATGAAGAACAGCGACGAACTCGAGCCGCATGGACTGTCCGCCCAGGGCACACGGACTGTCCGGACATTGCGAACAGAAGCAGAAACAGGGACGCGCGCAAGGTCAACCCCACCAAGTCATCATTGGATCTCCCAAACCACTTGAGATCTTGAGACAAGATTTAGGGGAGATGAGAAGCGTCACTAGGTGAAGCTATGCCCCAAAAATCTCGACCTCTAACTCACTAAGTCACCAGGAATCGTGGATCACATGAGCAACCTTCAGGAACTTGAGGTCTTCCAAGAACTCGCGAATTGAAGGGATTTCCTGGTGTTTGAGGGGTCAAGATCACACCCAAAGATGCATAAGGCATCCACCCATGATCCCCTCAAAGAAATCCATGGAAAAACGCCCTCAAATCAACGAATAGAGCGAAGAACAAAACACCTAAAAATAGCTCCGAAAATGACAAGAAAATCACAAAGAGCTAAGAGAGGGAAATCATCGCAATACCGAATACTTCCATACATCCAGAGGTCAGAGTCTATACAAGAATCTACCCTAAGGAAATACGGGGAAAAGAAGCAGTCCAGAGCGATCTACCAGGGAGAAAACCATAGAGCCAGAGAGAGAGAGAGAGAGATGCCATCCACCTCTCCTCTATTTATATGAAGTCCACTGGAAGAGGCAAATGACCACGCTACCCCTACAACTTAAAATGAAGATACACACCTCTGAGGGGAAATTTGGTCAAGTCTTCGGATATTCACATCGAGCGGACACGCTTCCACCACGGACTTGCTTAGCCTCGACGCAAGCCCCGCGATCACGCCACGTGCCCCCCGCCTTGAAGCTTCCTGACGCTCCCGGATCACCGTCTCCGTCACGTCGGGCCTCCGGACTTGGTTTTCAGGCCCAAACCAAGACACCATCCACCGATGGTTTTGTGGGCAAACCACCAAACCCCGCGTGCAAGCTTCAGCATCGAACCGCCACCTTGCACCGGTCAATGTCCATGACTTCAACTTTCTAGTCTTGCACCACATGGCTCGCACTTGACCCCATCAGCCACTGGGTCCATCGAACCAAGCCTACTTGCCTCTCTATCACCCGAAGGCCACCACGGCTAAGGCCTTTCGTGCTTGTTCTTCACCTACACCAACACGAGTCAAGCCACAACCTGTACCTGCACACTAAGCCAAGTTTTAGTCCACACAACATTATCAATCACTCATCACTAAGGAGCGACCCTCCACTGGTCCTCAGACACACCTAGTCCTCAATCTCCCCCTTGATGAGTGCATTGACAACACCCATAGTAATCAACACAGAGAAAAAGGAAAAGAAAACAACCACAAACACAAACCTCCAACAAGTGATCCAAAGCCAAAGAACAAGCGAAAAACAAGATCACTTTCCAGACCAAGTCTCGACCACCTAAGGCAAGGGCAACGACTCAACACAACCGAGACAAAACGAAGCTCCACAAAGAGCACACCACAAAGCACAAAACTCAGGCAAACCAAAGGAGCTCCCCCTGCACATATGCAAACTCCCCCTGAGTGAATGCAATCTTTTCTCAATTTCTCTCCCCACATGCAAAACTTACCATTTTTCTCCACAAACTCTCCCCCTTGTTGACAATGCATGGATCAAGCTATCATGAAAGTCTCCCCCTTGTTATCATGAAAAATGCATATCAAAGCATATACAAGCTACCAAGCTTCTCAGATATACAAATAGCACAACAAAATGCTACACATGAGACATAGAGCAAGCAATGTAGACAGGTGTAGCTAGCGCATTGCCATCAAGAAAGTAGAGACATAGATACATGTGACATGGCCAAAAGAAATTTTAAGCAAGTTTTACCAACAAAAATTAATCTCATGAGCAAAGCCCTATCCATGATCAATTTGAGTAAAAATGAACTAGATCACACAAAGCTCATACAAGATCACAAGTTCTCATCACAAGATCATAGCAAACACCCATAAGCTACTACATTTCATGTCAAAGCCACTGATCCATGTGTCTACTTCTTAAAATGAGACTTCTCATGGTAGACATCATGCAACAGTTTAGCACCCAAGATATGTACATAAAAGCATAAAGACATGATTATGAGCACATTTTTCAAGCATAAGGCAATTCATACACCAATTTCATTTTCAAAATTAAGCATGGTACATGAAATGCCTTTGCGGCAAAAACAAGCTTATGCTCCTCCACAAGTGAACATATGGGCTAAACATTTACCATGACAAATGGGTCTTTGACCCCAAGTGAAAAGAGCATGATACTCAAGCACAAACTAAGCATGATATAGGCATTTGAGCACAAATTGGGCATAATAGGTATCTACTCATGAGTGAAGCATTTTTAGCATTTTCACAAAAAGGAAGCTATCTCATCATGAACATATGACAATACCATCAAGAGCATGGCATTCACATCACCATTCCCAAAGCATACACATATCTCACATATATCACAGTATATAAGAGAAGCTCATCCTAGCACAAATGATCCAAAGATGGCTATCCAACCATGTTTTGTACAAAAAGTAAAATGCATGCATGGAATGTAACAAATGATACATATATCTCATATATACATGAGAAGCTCCAAGATCCAGCTAAAAAGGGAAACACACTCCAAGTTCACCTCGCAAGCGTGTGAAGGTAACTTGGTCAAGTGGTTTAGGGAAAATGTCGGCTAGCTGATCTTGGGTAGGTACATAGGACAAAGAAATGTTCCCTTTCTCAACATTGTCCCTCAGAAAGTGGTATCTCACTTCGATTTGTTTAGTCTTGGAGTGAAAGACTGGGTTTTTGGCTACACTTATGGCACTGGTGCTGTCACAAAAGAGTGGAACCTGGGAGCACTCCTCACCAAAATCGCTCAGTGTAGGCCATAGGAGCTGGGAACAACAACTGGCTGCAGCAACATACTCGACATCTGTAGTGGACTGGGCTAGACTGGATTGCTTGCGAGATGACCAAGAGACCAAATAATAACCAAGAAACTGGAAACAACCCAAGGTAGACTTGCGGTCCAAACGACACCCAGCAAAATCAGCATCGGAGTACCCCAAAGTCTGAGTGTCGAGGAGACAGAATACCAAAGACCAAACTCAGGAGTGTAGTTCAAGTACCTGAAAATCTGCTTGACGACCTACCGATGTGAAGTCTTTGTGAAGCCTAAAAATGAGCGCACAAACACACACTGAACTGTATGTCTGGCCTCGTCGCCGTCAAGTAGAGGAGGGAGCCGATCATGCTCCTGTACTCCTTCTGTACCACGGGTTCGCCATCTTCATCCACATCCAAAGCCGTAGTGGTACCCATCAGTGTAGTCAGCGGCTTGGAGTTGTTCATGCCAAACTTCTTCACCATGTCCTTGGTTACTTCGCCTGATGTACAAATGTCCCATCCTTGCACTGCTTGATCTGGAGCCCTAGGAAAAACTGCAGCTCACCCATCATAGACATCTCAAATTCCCTGCTCATGTCATCTGTAAATCTGGCAACAAGATCATGAGAGGAGCCACCAAAGATTATGTCATCCACATAAATCTGAGCAATCAACAGGTCATTTCCATGTTTAAGGAGAAACAGAACCACTTGCTCAGCAAAAAGCCTCTCAACCTACCATACCAAGCCATTGGTACTTGTTTCAGCCCATAAAGTTCTCTATGGAGTTTGTATACATGGTGTGCGTATCTCTTACTCTCAAACCCCGGGGGTTGCCTCACATACATTTATTCCTCTATCACCCCATTCAAGAAAGCACTCTTCACGTCCATCTGGAACAACTTGAACCCTTTAGCCACGGCAAAGGCTAGAAGGATCCTAATCGCCTCCTTATAATCTATACCCTCTTTCTGGTTGAACCCCTGAGCCACCAACTTCGACTTGTTTCTCACAACCATCCCATTCTCACCTTCCTTATTCTTCCTGATGAGGACATGGTGTCCATGCATATGTCCATGAGTGGTGCATGGAGTGAAGAAGAAGGAGTCCAACAAGGTTTTCCAAGTCAAGAGGGAGGTCCGAGGCTAATCCGGTTCAAGTCCCCAAGGTGGAGGCCCAAAGCAACTCAAGTTCGAGCCCAGTTCGGAGTCCAGGAGCAGCACACACTAAAAATGACGCCCCGGTCGCATACGGAGTCCGTTTTGGACGTTCTTTATATGGTTGGAACGAGAATTTCATAGATCTTCCAATGACACTGGTTTGAGGCCCAAATTCGTTCAGAGTCAACAGGAATCGTCGAAACAAGTTGATGTTCAGAATCTGCCAAGCTATTGTGTCACTAATTTGTCGGGCCTTTAGCCCAAGTTGTGGGCGCCCCACCCTTGGTCACCCCAACCCTAGAACGACCCTCCTCTCATATACTCAGTAGCCGCCGCCTTAGAAACTTTGTTTCGTTTGAGTTTTTGTTTCCCTTCGATTCGAGGAACAGACTATCTTCATAGCCACTGTAACGCCAAGTTCTTTTGCCGTGAATCAAGGACCCCATTCTTGTTTGTCACCACTGTGTCGATTAGTCCTGTTGTGATCAGAACTTGAACCCCATACTCTTTTGCCTCAATTCAAATGTGCAATTATCAGATTGCGTGTTTATCCTTTCTTGCTTGTGTTCTCGATTCACTTGCAGGGAAAGCCTTCGGGGTGAGGTCAATCAAGTTGTACTTGGTTGATAACCAACGGAGCAGTGGTGTAACGGCTGCAGGGTCCGAATCGTGTGGATTCGAAGCCAAGATCGCCAATGTCAAGTCTCCAGAATTGACTTATCATCTACCTCTCGGAAGATTGGGCCATCACCTATCATTTGGTATCAGAGATTCCAGGTTGCTGGTGAGGTATTATCGTGTGCCCTTTAGATTCAATATGGTTTTCTTTACCTATAGTCCAAAGAAAAGCCCTACAAAAATATTTATGCTGTCCAATAAGCACTCTTGTGCCCTACAATTTTTCAATTCAGTTTGCTTTTCTGAATTTTAGTACCTCGTGGTGTCGTCGTGATCGTCGGTTTAATCGAGTCAAGATCTAGTTTGAGTCCATGCTCATGTTTTAGCTAGTGGCGCATACAATTTTGCTTTGCACTAGTATTTAGAAGTTTAATAGCTGCTGATTTCATCAACTGATCAGAATCCCTCTTGTAGATTGGGTTCGAATTGTTGCCTCTTATACATCCTTTGCAGCAATTTTGACAGGGAGCTTTAATTGGAAGAGTCTGACTGTCTGAGTTTGTACTCTATTATAGTTCTCACGTGAGAACTCTCAGTATCTCCACTGATGCAATACAATATTAGTATTTCTTGATTGCTAGATTTTTTTCCTGAACCAGGGAGATCATTTGTGCATGATGTGGAGCTGCACTTGTATAGCTTGCTAGGCCACTTTTGTGTTCCACGTGGTGCATTGCAGCAATTTCTGAGAAAAAAAATACAAAAGTAAAAGGCAAGAAGTGCATACAAGGAAAAGCCACACTGACCAAAAAAAAATGAAAAGTAAAAGGCAAAGGGTGCTGAAAAAAAAGAAAAAAGCCGCACCAAAAAAGAAAAGAAAGAGCTGAAAAAAGAGAGAAAGAAAGAAAAAATTTCAGAATTGCTTGCATCTTTTGGGTCCCATGTAGAGTTGTATCCATTGCTTGCTTGAACTAGGTTCGAGACAAGTTTAGGTTGGTGACATAGACTAGCTTTGGACTACTTTTCAGTCTTGCAATTCTGAATTGAATTATTGATATTCCTTGCTACCATATTGAGCCTACCCAAAACTCCACATATATACTTCTGTCAGCACATGTTCACCTTGCAACTATTACACCCGAGCTCGACAACAGATTGTACCACCCTGTTGGCTTTGGTAAGAACACTTGCAAGATGGTGGTAAGCCGCTTCAGATATTGCATTCCACTTTCACCACCACCTAGTAGTTGCTAGTTGATAGGGATAATACTTTGGTGTTGTCTTTTGCTGTCTTCTAACAATGACATGTTCTTCATATCCACCAACATACGATGGTGTGGGTGCTGATGCATACATGGAGTGGGAAATTGCCATAAAAGAAATTTTTGCTACACATTTTATGTGTCCAAGGAGGAAGGTAAAAAATGCGGTTAGTGTTTTGCGACACTTAGCTTTAACTTGGTGGGAGTCTTTAAGTAATTCTGATAAACCTCAAACTTGGATTGATACGAAAATTCTTATGAGAGAAACTTTTGTTCATCCACCTCCTACATTAAATTCATATGATGAGGTGACTAATTTAGAGGATCAGTCCATTGTTGTGTCGCTTGCTCCACGTAACCTTTTGCAGGATGCTGACGAAAAGCACGAGGGCAAGGATGACATGGAAGAAAATGCGAAGCTCACATCCTCATGTGAAAATTCAGAACCATCACTTCATAATGCACCTAATACTCCAATTGACATCACAGGTATTGTCCATGGTGCTACTCTCACAGAAGGTGCGAATTGTCTCAATGTGCTGAGTATTTCCACAAACCATGCTATGATAGAGCAATTTTTAGTGGAACTTTCTCCTGATTTATCTTTGTCACATGGTGATTTGCTTGCTATTTCTTGTGACAAAAATGAATTGTGTGCCAATGCTTTAGTTTTACATGCTAATGCTGAAAATAAACATGCTATGTGTATCACTAGTAAAAATGATGAGCTAAAATTATTATCTTCTTTACACACCTTAGTCTACATTGAATTTGATGATTTGTGTAATCTAGATTGTTTTGAAGAGAGACTTTCTCAATATGCTGATTTGCCTTTGTTTGCTAAACACACATTTCATGTTATTGGTAAATATGACAACAAAGGACAATATCTGATACATAGAGTCTACATTCGTAGCAATATGAATCCTCCTTTTGTTGTGGAAGATTGCGATCGATTAGAGGGCATCCGTCATAAAAACGTATTGGCATGTTCCTCTAATAGTTTTGTTTCCCAAAAACGGGAGCATTGCTGGTGGCTACCTATATTTTTAGGTGCTGAATTTTTGTGCAATGGATCATCTATTCCTGCTATGTCCTTTGTTGGTACTAATCTTTTGCAGGATAGTAATGACAAACATCGTGTGTCTTTGGATCAAGGAGCCTCCAGGCTTGCTCAAAGTTTTATGCGGCATGACACAATACAAAATTGGACACATGGTCACATTCCTCCTCACAATTATTTTGGTTTCCTTTCTTTTCGTAACCCCGTTCTCCTTTGTGTTGTGCAGGATTGGTTTCGAGTACAATCGACGCCGAGGACGGCTTTTCATCAAGAAGGGGAGGATGAGGATGATGAGGACATGGCGTCCATGCATATGTCCATGAGTGGTGCATGGAGTGAAGAAGGAGTCCAACAAGGTTTTCCAAGTCAAGAGGAAGGTCCGAAGCTAATCCGGTTTGAGTCCCCAAGGTGGAGGCCCAAAGCAACTCAAGTTCAAGCCCAGTTCGGAGTCCAGGAGCAGCACACACTAAAAACGATACCCCGGTCGCATACGGAGTCCGTTTTGGACGTTCTTTATATGGTTGGAACGAGAATTTCATAGAGCTTCCAATGGCACTGGTCTGAGGCTCAAATCCATTCGGAGTCAACAGGAATCGTTGTAACAAGTTGACTTCCAGAATCTGCCAAGCTGCTGCGTCACTAGTTTGTCGGGCCTTTAGCCCAAGTTGTGGGCGCCCCACCCTTGGTCGCCCCAACCCTAGAATGACCCTCCTCTCATATACTCAGTAGCCGCCGCCTTAGAAACTTTGTTTCGTTTGAGTTTTTGTTTCTCTTCGATTCGAGGAACAGACTATCTTCTTAGCCACTGTAACGCCAAGTTCTTTTGCTGTGAATCAGGGCTCCCGTTCTTGTTCGTCACCACTGTGTCGATTAGTCCTTTTGTGATCAGAACTTGAACCCCATAGTCTTTTGTTTCAATTCAAATTTGCAATTATCAGATTGCGTGTTTATCCTTTCTTGCTTGTGTTCTCGATTCACTTGCAGGGAAAGCCTTCGTGGTGAGGTCAATCAAGGTGTACTTGGTTGATAACCAACGGAGCAGTGGTGTAACGGTTGTGGGGTCCGAATCGTGTTGATTCGAAGCCAACATCGCCAATGTCGAGTCTCCACAATCGACTAATCATCTACCTCTCGGAAGATCGGGCCATCACCTATCACTTCCACACCCACTTGGTACCTATAGGACGGCAATTTGGCGGTGGATCAACTAACACCCAAACTTGGTTTCTCTCAAAATTCTACAATCCTCATGCATGGAATTCATCCAGTTCGCATCAGACAAAGCGTGTTGAATATCTTTGGGCTCAAACGAGGCAACAAATGCAGAGTGAGCAAAATGAGAAGTATTCCTTGACCTCCACCGTGTAGTGCGTTCATGAAGGTCACCTATGATCGTAGATGGTGGGTGATCCACCTGTACATGCCGAGGAGTCTCTCACCTGGACACAACTTCCCCCTCAGTAGCAGCCTCCGCTCAAACAGCCTCTGTCGTCGTAGGCATAGGGCATGACCATCCTCGATCGTCGTCGTCGTAGTGGAAGTAGCGTGTACACGATCAGCCATAGGAGCATCACCACCATCGTCGTCCTCTTCTCCATCTCCATCCTTCTCATCCTCAAAGATCTTCTCGACAACTTCGTCGTCACCTGCACACTCAAAAGCAGAAGAGCTACATGGTTGTGTCTCGTGGAAGGTTACCTCACAAGTCTCCATGATTCGGTTAGTGTCAAGGTTGAGCACACGATATGCTCTAGAGTGAATCGCATAACCGAGAAAAATGCCATCTGAACATCTAGCCTCAAACTTGTCTAACTTGCCCTTCTTCAGGATAAAGCACATGCAACCGAAAGCACGAAAGTGACTCACCATGGGTTTTCGCCCATGCATCAGCTCATACGAAGTCCTCTTCTTGAAAGCCGAAGGAAAATGCGATTCGACACATAGCAAGCGGTATTGACTGCCTCGGCCCAGAAACGCCTAGGAGTCCTATGCACATCAAGCATCATCCTGGCCATCTCATAAAGGGTCCGGTTCTTCCTCTCCACTACGCCATTCTGGCAAGCAACGTATGGAGAAGAATACTTATGGTCGAGACCAAGATCACTACAAAAAGCATCAAAATGAGAGTTCCTAAATTCCATGCCATTGTCACTACGTATAGCTCTAATGGCATCCCCATGTCTCTCATTCTTCAACCTCAAGATCAAGTACCGAACAAAGCCAAATGTCTCGCTATTATCCTCCAAAAAGAAAACCCAAGAGTGCCTCGAGAAATCATCAACCACAACCAACACATACCACTTCCCACCCACAGAGCGAACATGAGCTGGCCCAACCAAATCCATGTGCAAAATAGCTCACAGGGTCACTCGGTCATGACCGTAGTCAGAGGGGCGTGGAAGCAGCAACCATCTTTCCATGTCGACAAGGAGCACAAACCAAATCCTCGGACAAGGTCTAGGCCACTCAAGCGGGTAAGCATCTGAAAGCTCAAGTGTCCTAGCCTCCTATGCCACTTCCAAAGCTCAGCTGAAATACCAGTAGCAAAGCATCGAGGAGGACCAACAGACTGGGAAAAATCAACACAAAAGATTTGACCCTCGGGGACGATCGTGTAGACAAGATCACCTCGAGAATCAAGCACACGAGAAGCGCCCAACTTAAAACGAACCTCAAAACCCTCGTCAAGCAACTGGGATACTGACAACAGGTTAAAACCAAGTGACTTGACCAAAGCCACACTCTTTAAGGTCACCTTGCTACTCACCTTTACCATACCTTCAGCAAGCACTTGTCCTCTCCCATTGTCCTCGAAAGTGATGTACTCCCTCGTACTCACCGGGGTGAGGCTGGAGAACCACCCACGATCTCCGGTCATCTGACACGAACAACCGAGTCGATCAACCAAAAATCCTCCAAGCCTCCGACCTGCAAATAAAAAACATGGATGAGAATGAGCAAGCGACTCAACACTGGGGTTAGTACCAAAAGAGTTAAACCAGTGTCGAGCCATTTGCTCAAAAGAAGGGTTAGGAAAATCCATCCTATCAAAACCTTTAGGCGGAGCCCTCTCACGCCTACTACCGAAGAACCTGTCACGTCTCACTGGAGGGAACACGCACCACGAGGGGGAAAACGTGGCCCGTAGTCCCTCTGGGAACCAAAACTACGATCGTGTCTCCTGAACTCATAACGGTGACGAGTAGGAGCACGTCCAGCAAACTCACCACGCCCAAACCCAACACGCCTATCTCTCTGAGGAAAACCACCACCACCCCGAGTGGGAACCGTATGCACAAACCCATCACCTTGAGGTAGAGGCCCTCTACGAGGCTCAGGCACACCATGAAAAGGGTGGTGCCCGTCCTTGTTTGCCATCTCCCTAGCAAACTTCTCATCCCTTCTCCTTCTGAAACAGAACTCATCCTTATGACTATCCCTCCGACAATACTCACAATGGAAGCGGATTGGTTGTGGCTTAGGCTGCAGTTTCTCTATGGGCTTCTCAACAGCTTTCTCTCCTGGCTTCTCCCCAAAAACATTCCCCTGGGTGCTCACAAACATGATGGGTTTCTGGTAGTTTTCTGTCTTGTGGGGAAACACTGGTGGATATGGGGTTGTGTCAAGCTTGTCTCTGCGGTGGTTTGGCTTGGGTGCAAATTTGTTCATGGGTGTAGTGTGTGGTGGAATAGGAATGTCCCCAACTTTCTCTTCTCCCTCACCACTCTTCTCATCACTCTTCCTAGCCCCCAACGCCTGACCATCAAACCTCTTAAACTTAGCCAACATCAAACTCAGTTGAGGCTCATGCCCAGACAATCAACCCATCAATTTCCTCAACTCATCATTCTCATCCTGCAAACGGTCAACATAATGCGCAAGTTTCATGCTTTTCAAAGCATGCATTTCACAAGTAGAGCATGATGTAGGAATAAGAGCTTTCAATGCAGCCTCAAGAGAAATTATCCAAGTATGAGATTCATCTAGCCTAGCATGCAAAACAGGACAGGAAGTGCAAACACCTAACAAAGCAGGTCTAGATTTCAACTCATCAAGCTCAATCCTAAGCACATCTAGTTCCTCAAGAGTTGAGGCATGCTTGCCAGGAAAACATTGCAATCACTACAATCAACCTCACCAGAAACAACAGGAGCAGCTTTCAACAAATCTATCTCAGTTCTAGCATCAACAAGCAAAGACTCAAGCTCAACTATCTTGTCCTCAGCATCACCTAGCAAAGACTGAAACTCTCTCTTCTCCTTGTTGGTCTTCCTAAGCACATCATCACGATTATCAAGCAACTCATTCAGCCTAGCATTCTCCTCTAGCAAGAAGTTGGGTTCATGTCGTACCTCTTCCTCAGAGTCGGAGTTCGAATCCGAGCTATGCTTCCCACCCTTCTTGGAGTGCGCCATGCTGCAGAAACCACCTTGTGCGACGAAGCTGAGGCCGGTAAAGTTCTTGCTCATGTGTCGCTTGTCCTTGCGCCGATCTTGCTCTTCATCGTTGCTCGAACTGGAAGAGGAGTCACGTGAAGTGAATTCGATGTCGCTCGCTCCGGCAACCATCTCTCGAGCCGTCTTCTTCTTGTACCCGCTGCTCTTCTTTGGCCTTCTCTCGCCCTTGTCCTTGCGCTTGTCCTTGTAGTCATTTCGGGAGTGGCGCTTGTTGTAGTCATGCTTGGGCTTGCCCTTGTAGTCGTTTTTGATCTCCATGGCTTCAGGGCATTCGGTGATGAAGTGCCCATGCTTCCCACACCGATAGCACATCCCCAAACTTCTTCTTGCATTCTTGCGGTTCTCGTACATCCGCCCAAACCTCTTGCTCAACAAGGCGAGATCCTCCTCACTCAACACCTCAAAGTCCTCATCAGGCATGGACACAAGACAAGACAAAGAAAACTGCATGGCAGCATGGTTAGCATTAGTCCTCGATCCTGAGACAAGAGCCAAACTATGAGGGTTAGTGGGGCTCTCGCTCTTGGCTCTCAAGCCACGATCAACCTCCGAAGACTTAAGCTTTGAAAACAGCTCATCCACCATTAAGGTGTCATACATGCTCGACTCCTTAATGGCCTCGACATTGGCACTCCACACGGATCTGTCAAGTGCATGCAAGAGCTTGATAGCTCGATCATGATCCGTGTATGGCAGCACTGTCACATTGGCCCTCATGTTGTTCACAATACCGGTGAAGTGCTAGAACATCACATCAATCGACTCAATGGGGAGATGAGTGAAGTTCTCCTACTCTCTTCGGTGAGTGGAAAACAAACAAGCTTGCACCTGAGCATTGCCAACATGAGCATTCTTAAGCTTAAGCCAAATCTTTCCGGCCACATCCTCTCCGTACACTCGATCAAACTCCGAGGCACAAAGAGCACGGAACAAGTAATCAACAGCCTTGCTGTTGACCTCAAACATGTCCCACGATCCTGGAAGTAGGAAACTATCGGGAATGACATAATGTGGATTTTGAGTCATGTTGATGGCTGTTAAGTGCTACTTTTACATTGTCAATACCTACATAAAATAAATGTAAAAGGATCATCAACACTAGAATAACAACTTAAACTAATACTTTCCACAAGTGTCGATGTCTATTCGAATGCAGGTATTTAGCATAAGAAATGGGAAGAATCCATATACATTTATACCACTCCAATCCATGTCACTCAGGTTCTGGCCAATGAGGGGTTGCCACATTGTTGACATTTCTTAACGCAATCACCTAAGAACGGATTTAGAATCCATCCCCGACAACAGCACCAGAAATGCTTGTTGGCATTTCTTAATGTCACTACTAACGACGCCGAGTTAGCGTGAGCATCAAGACATTCCATAGATAAATCTAACTATCATGAACAAATCCGCAACCGCACAGATAAACCATTGTAGCATTTCCCTAGGGAAGTGAGTGTTCCAACGGTATCGTATTCGTGGAAGGCAATGGCAGATATCAAGACTTATGCTTTTGCACTGAATCTAAACCAAGAGATAGATATAGAAGACAAGAGCTCAAAGACAGGGGGTAAGATAAATGATATGATAAGGGTAGTGTGACACACACTCAGATCTACCTCTACTCTAGTACACTACGACTTAGGTGGACATACGAAGCTAGCTCTAGGTTCTATGGTACTAAACATACAAGTTAGATGATACAAGAGATAAGCGTAAAGCACTGCATGAAAGGTAAGGTTCAGCACCCTGGTACAAACAGGGAGATAGCCTGCGACGACCAGCACTCTACGAAACTATCCTTTAGACTCCTACAACAATACCCCAGCATGGAGGGTTTCAAAGGGTCCAACAGCTGTCACCACTGCGGCCTACCTCAATCGTTACGGGGGGCAAGCTCATAACTAATCTAGCCACACAACCCAGGCACCATGCATGCGTTGCTACTAGACTGCACCCGGCCCGGGGTATTATGACCCAAGGTGAGAGCCACCAGAAGACTAGTCAACTTAGACCGAGTACCGTAGCTTAAACACAAACTTCATGCAACACAAACATGCTATCAAACAAGATCAAACTAGGGCTAGTCATACGAACGGATACGAACTCTCTTATGTTTAGTCAACAAGGTCAAAGGGCCGTATTCATGAAGAACACGAGCCTCTAACAAACACATAAGGAATGAGTAAATCATCCTTCAACTGGATCGAAAGGAGCCTCTAAATAATGAACAAGGGATGAACTCAAGAACATTCATATGATCTACCACAACTTTATATGAAATAGTTGAATAACTGAAGTAGATCAAAGTCATACAAAGAAATAAAGATACAAGGGAACTCATACCTAGACTCCAAAGTAGACTTGGAACCTGAATAAGAGCTACTCTATCCTACCCCCTAGCCTTGGAAACTAAAAGTGAGAGGTGAATGAAGAGAGTGGTGTGTGAGAAATGGAGCCCCTCCCCTTCTATTTATAGGCAAGGACAAGGCTTGCTCAGAGCACCAAACGCCACCAAAACACCCGGGGATGCAACAAGTGACCAATGGGGGGCAACCACGTGGAGGGCCAGGATGGAAGCGCCCTAGGTCGGTTCGGCCGATCCTAGGATCAGCCGGCCCCCTATGGTGGCTCCCTTGCTTGTGTTTCCTCTGAGTGGCTGACATGTGGGCCCTTTGATCATTCCCCCATGCATGCCAAGTTTCCTGATAAGTTGGAGATCTGGTGGGCCCATGGATCCTTGTGAAGTCCATGTGTCCCTCTCTGATTCGTTGGTGAGTGCCTCCCTTGGATCAGTGACGTGGATTGCCACATGTTTCCTAGGTGGCAGCCATCTCCTCAGCTGGGTTGGCATGGATCATTCCATAGAAGGTGGGTTTCCATCTCTTTTCATGCTTATTTCACATACATACAAATAATCTCCAAGGACAAGTGGAACTACATTATTCAAACCAAAATGCATGTAATAAATGCATATGCCTCCATTTATGTGAGAATATTGATGGCTGAAAGTGGTACTTAACAGCCGTCAACAAACTCCCCCAAGCTAACCTCTTGCTCATCTCGAAGAAAGACATTAGGTACTTAAGTTGGTTGATCAGGAGTTGCTACGATATTATATCCTTAACTTATGGCAAGCATACAGCAAAGTATTCTACCAAGAGTTGAAGAAGTTGGCAATGTTCTTACCATTTGCTTGATGACATGGGGCATATAGCTTCACCTGTCTTGGGCGGTTGAGAGACAGAATGGTTATATAGCTCAAATGATACTCTCAGATCGCTCAAAGTGTATGGTTCCTCACCAAGGCATTAAGTTGCCTTTCTTCACACTCTACTCCTAATAGGCTTATGTGGAGCTGTAGGTAGGGAAGAAATGCGGCATACTCGTCTCTCATGTTTTGCTAAGTCAAAAATCGGATCCTTGGAAGAAACAAACATACATCCTGATCAAGGTGTGCATAAGTGTGTGATGAATATGAGCATGGTAAGGTGTATACTAGGCCCAGAAATGGGTGCTTGATATTACCATGCTTTATATGAAAAATTAGGGATTGATGGTAAGGTGGACACTAGCCCCCGAGTAGGTACTAGTTATTACCATCTATATGGTGGAACTTATTTTCTTGCACATATCAATCCCCTTTTCTCCTTTTGGAATTTTCGAGACTTGGGCTAGCTCTCTTTATTTTATTTTTGCCATGTGTTTGAGCATGCCTTTTTTTACTAGCCCTTCGTCTCATTTGGAGATATTTGGAGAGGGATGAATGATACAAAGATGCATAGAGTTTTATTTGTGGAAGAATGCGTAAGAAAATAGAACAAATGATGAATGCTAACTTCCAGTGTTGAAGTTTTAGCATGAACGTGTACGTGATCTTGATCAGGGGAGTATGAGTTCTAACAAGAGTCACGACAATTTGTAAAAGCTCAATGAGAGAACAAGATGCATATGTGGAGACTAACAAGGGCTAGAATCTACATATGGCCTTAGATAGGAAATGCTCATCATTGAGGAACTCATCATGTTTAGATTTTTCAAAAAGGAAAACTCCGGATGTCAAGCATCACTAGGTACAAGATCATAGCACTCTATTATACAATATCATGTCTGACAACAACTTAGGCATGGATCATGCTTTTTTGCTACCCACAGTTTTCAAGCTAAGGTTTGAACATGCAAGCCGACAAACTCAAAACTTAGGTAGGATACAAAGCTGTAAGCAAGACATACGAGAAGAATAAACATAGAAACTATTCATCATTTCAACCATACAGGCAAAGCATTCTTACTATGCATATCAAAGCAAACTAAAGCAAACTTAATGATGAAAGCAAATAAATCTTTTTGGTCTTTTTATTTTTGCATATTTTTATGGATTTTCATTATAAGATATTCTGATAACAAAGGAAGATACATGTTACCTCAGGATGAGGGTCCTCCCCCAAGCTAGCTTTAGGCTCACTGCGGTGGAGGGTAGAAGAAACCTTGACTCGCATAGAAAGCCCTCTGCTCCTCTATCTGTTGCTGCTGTGCCTGCTGCATGGCGTCAATCCTCTCGCCAGTCTGACGCTGCCACGCTGAGTTACCCTCAACATGTGTGTTCAACGTCTCCTCCACTCCTGTGACCTAGACGGTGAGCTCTCCCAGCTGCTACGCGAGCTGAGCCTCTCGTGCAGAGGCTGAAGAGTGTCATCTGAAGGACGAAGACGGAGATGGACCACCGGAGCTAGAACTAGCGGGTGTAGCCAACTGGTCCTACTCACACTCGCCCAAGCCGAGCCACTCGCACTCGGATGGTATGCGAGCTGGTCCCAACCAGGTGCATATTGATGAGGACATCCCTTCCATACAACCATGCCTAGTGTTCAGCAACGACCAATGACTCGAGCCCGTGCACGACAACTCAACTATCAGGTAAAGTCGTTCGTCACTGTTCATACTAATCCATCTCAGAATTGGATGCTACTTAACTATGGTGATGAATGTCTTATTCTTAGGAATGTGGGACATGGAGAAGAGGGGAGAAGCAGCCACAACAACCCAGAACGTCAGCAAGCTCCACATTTGGGGATGAGGGGCACTCCTACACAAACAGCGTGATTCATCCTGTTTTGAGTCAAGTGGACAGCAACACAACACCAGTTTGTTTCGGCCATAACTCTTATCTCCGGAGGTTGTTTTGGGCTTATGGGTACTTGATGGAAAGCTCTTGAAGTCAATTTTCAGATGGAACAAGAAACACCCTCAGATTCGTATGGAGTCGCCCAGAATTTACAGAGAGACGTTCAGACCTTCCAGCCAAAGGCTGACTGCCTTGTAACAAGCAAAGCCCATTAGGGGCCATCCTAAATTAGGGTTTGCACTCTCCCACTCCCCTTGGCTGCCTCCCATATATAAATACATGCTCCAGCCACCAGGGGAAAGTTGGGTTTTGTTTAGATGCAAGTTAGCTACTGCTACTTCCCGGTGAACACGTGTGTCAATCTGACCTCCCGATTTGCTTGATTCAAGATCCCAACTTGTGTTCCAGATTCATATTGTTACCAATCCGTGAGTCATTTGCTTGTTATCTTGTTCTTGCTTGTTCTCGATTTCCAGCAGGAGCATTGGTGTTCTTGGCACGGCAAGAATCCCTCGAACGGAGACGGTGTACCTGTTGCTAACGCAGCCCCTGTTGGTGTTGTAGTCGGACAACCAACGTCGAATCCACCCCAAATCGAGTTTATCGCCAACTCTCATCGAAGGTCGGGAGCAAACCCTAGCGGGTTCCATCATGTGGTAATCAGAGCAAGGTTCTCGGTGAGAGTTTTACCATTCTTTACTTTACCTATAGTCCAAAAACCAAAAATAGGATAGATCTGAAATCCCCTAAACAAGCTTTGAGCCTTGTTGTTCCATCTAGTTCTTTGCTTTTTGAGTTTGCGGTTGCATTGATGTGTAGAACTGCTGGTCTTAGTGTTTAAGCCTTTAGAGTTTGGAGTTCTACCACATTTAAGTCACCACAAGTTCAACAACCACCAAATTCAATCTGCTGCCATTTTCCCGTCACTAATCCATTTCTGTTTCGAGAAGAGAAGTACCTTATCTCTCTTGTTTGTGGCGGAATCAAGTGTTTTAATACAATCTGGAAAGCTTACTTTGTGTTCTTTCCAACGGATCTGATCTCACCCAAAAATTCATTTTGAGCATGTTGCAATCATTCAAGAGATTTCCGTCAATCTGCTGTGTGATCAACCAAATCTGAGTATAGAAGGGTTGTGTCAAGTGCTTGTTTTGTTTGGTTTGTCTAACATAAATTTTTAAGCCCTGCAGAAAAAAAAGAGGAAGAAAAAAAAGAAGAGAAAGAAAAAGAAAAGAAAAGAAAGAAAGAAAGAAAGAAAGGAAGAAAGGTTGTTTCCGTCGTCTCCTTATTCTTAGTTGGTCTCTTTTGTGACTACCTTTGTGCTCAGGCTCGCGTCTCTAGTACGGGTTAACCTAGGACTAGCACCTTACCATCTTTGAATGCTTATTCAACTTGTTTTGACTAACGTGGTTCCAGCCATACCTTGTTGTTTTGCAGCTACCTATAGCTCTAGAAATCATCTACTACTCCACAGGGTTGTGCTTGTGCTATCGTTTGTGTTGATTTTGCTGCTACCAACACCAATCGCTTTGTATGGTGAGAACATGTAAGAGCTTGCATAACAGGTTGAGAGTTAGAAAACACCACACACAATTTCATCTAGTAGTTGTAGGGAATTTCCTACTTCACTTGTTCTTTGTTTGCTCTTGCAACTTGACTATGGTAGGTTCGGGAAATGAAGAAGAGGAGGAGGTAGGACCACTTACACCTCATACCAAGGGCATCACGCAGCATTTCCGAAAGCAAGTAAGGGAGTACACTGAAGGAATTGATAATGATTTGCGGGTGATAAATGAGAAAATTGGGCAAATGGAGGTCACGCAGGTTGCCAACAACAATCGACTTGCAGGGGTGGAGGCAATGGTTGGTCGTATGGACAAGAGCCTCACTGCTATTCTGAGGTGTTTTGATGGGCTCCACGAGAAGATGAATAACCAGCATAGAGGACGTAACCAAGAGGAGGAGGACGGTGAAGAAAATTCAGGTGCTGACACCGAAGTTGAGGACAGAGATCGGCGGCGTCAACACCAGAACCGACGAGGTATGGGTGGACATAACAATGACAATGCTTTTAGCAAGATAAAATTTAAGATACCTCCTTTTGATGGTAAATATGATCCAGATGCTTACCTTACTTGGGAGTTGGTTGTTGAACAAAAGTTTACTTGTCATAATTTTCCTGAAAATGCTTGTGTTAGGGCTGTAACTAGTGAATTCACTAATTTTGCTTCTGTTTGGTGGATAGAACATGGAAAGAAAAATCCTAATAACATACCACAAACTTGGGATGCCTTGAAGCGGGTCATGCGGGCTAGATTTGTTCCATCCTACTATGCACGAGATTTATTAAACGAGCTACAACAATTAAAACAAGGAACTAAAAGTGTAGAGGAATACTATCAAGAGATGCAAATGGGTATGCTACGCTGCAATTCAGAGGAGGATGTAGAACCCGCGATGGCTAGATTTTTGGGAGGGTTAAACCGGGAAATTCGGGACATCCTTGCTTATAAAGAATACACTAACATAACCCGTTTGTTCCATCTTGCTTGTAAAGCTGAAAGGGAAGTGCAAGGGCGACGTGCTGGTGCCAAGAATAACATTTCTGCAGGGAGGAATATGTCCACACAGCCCCGCTCGAGTTTTCCCTCAGCTGGACATGTTGTTGCACCGTATTCATCATTAATTAGAGCAGCGGCCCCATCTTCCAACGACAAGCCTCGTGAGAGCCCCACGAATTCAGCAGCAAAGACCGCGCAAAAACCTGCTGCAACCACTTCACCAGTGGCATCCACGGGCAGAACAAGAGACATTCAGTGGCATCGCTGCAAGGGGTTTGGACATGTCATACGCGACTGCCCAAGCAAGCGTGTTTTGGTGGTCAAAAATGATGGTGAGTACTCATCTGCTAGTGAACTCGATGAAGATACACTTGCATTGCTTGCGACTGACGTTGCAGGAAGTGAGGGCTGCCCAGAAGAACATATTAATGCAGCCGAAGCGGACCGCTATGAGAGCCTCATTGTGCAGCGCGTGCTAAGCGCGCAAATGGAGAAGGCGGAGCAGAATCAACGACACACATTGTTCCAAACAAAGTGTGTCATCAAAGAGCGGTCGTGCAGAATGATCATCGATGGAGGTAGCTGCAACAACTTGGCTAGCAGCGACATGGTGGAGAAGCTTTCGCTCACCACCAAACCTCACCCTCATCCATATTACATTCAATGGCTTAATAACAGTGGTAAGGCAAAGGTAACCAAACTTGTGCGAATCAGCCTTGCCATCGGCTCCTATAAAGATGTTGTTGAATGTGATGTTGTACCAATGCAAGCATGTAGTATTCTGCTAGGAAGGCCATGGAAATTTGATAAAGACTATCAACATCATGGTAGATCAAACTAGTATTCCTTTCTATACCATGATAAAAGAATTGTGCTGCATCCAATGTCCCCTGAAGATATTTTAAAAGATGAACTTGCTAAAGCTTGTAAAATAAAGAATCATGAGCAGTCAATGAGTGAAAATCAGATTGAGGCAAGTGAACTTTAGAAGCACAAAAACGAGAATGTAAAATCTAGCCCTAATCAAAAAAATGAGATTAAGGTGAAAGGGTCATGTTTCATTGCAACCAAAACTGATCTGAATGAGATTGATGCTAGTACTACTGTTTACTACACTTTGATTTGCAAGCAAGCTTTGTTTTCACTCGAGGACATGCCTTCTTCTTTGCCTCCTAGAGTCACTAACCTTTTGCAGGAATATGCAGATGTTTTTCCAAAGGAAGTGCCACCGGTGCTGCCACAAATCCGAGGGATTGAGCACCAGATTGACCTTATTCCTGGAGCCTCCTTACCCAACCATGCGCCATATAAAACCAACCCCGAGGAAACTAAGGAGATTCAGCGCCAGGTGCAAGAATTGCTCGACAAAGGTTATGTGCGCGAGTCTCTGAGCCCTTGTGCTGTTCGGTCCTTTTGGTTCCAAAAAAGATGGATCTTGGTGCATGTGTGTAGATTGCCGAGCGATTAATAACATTACCAACAGATATCGACATCCTATCCCTCAGCTAGATGATATGCTTAATGAACTGAGTGGCTCAATTGTGTTCTCAAAAAATGATTTACGTAGTGGTTACCACCCGATTCGCATGAAGTTAGGAGATGAATGAAAAACAACGTTTAAAACTAAATTCGGTCTATATCAGTGATTATTCATGCCTTTTGGTCTCACTAATGCACCCAGCACTTTCATTAGATTAATGAATGAAGTTTTACGCGCTTTCATTGGTAGATTTGTTGTGGTATACTTTGATGACATCTTGATATATAGTAGATCTTTACAGGAACATCTTGATCATTTGCGTGTTGTTTTTAATGCTTTACGGGATGCACGTTTGTTTGGGAACATCGAGAAGTGCACCTTATGCACAGATCGCGTCTCTTTTCTTGGATATGTTGTGACACCGCAGGGAATTGAAGTTTATCAAGCTAAGGTGGAGGCCATACACAGCTGGCATGTGCCCTCCACTGTCACACAAGTGCGAAGCTTTCTAGGACTTGCTGGTTTCTACCGACAATTTGTGAAAGACTTCAGCACCATTGCAACACCATTGCATGAGCTCACAAAGAAGGGTGTGACCTTTACTTGGGCTCCAGCTCAACATGATGCTTTCGCCACTCTAAAAGATAAGCTTACTCATGCACCTTTGCTACAACTTCTAGATTTCAGCAAAACCTTTGAACTTGAATGTGATGCTAGTGGGATTGGATTGGGTGGTGTGCTGCTACAAGATGGCAAACCTCTAGCCTATTTCAGCGAGAAACTAAGTGGACCTAGCCTGAATTATTCTACCTATGATAAGGAATTGCTTGCTTTAGTTCGGACTTTAGAAACCTGGCAGCATTATTTATGGCCTAAGGAGTTTGTTATTCATTCTGATCATGAGTCTTTGAAACACATTTGAAGTCAAGCAAAACTGAATCATAGGCATGCTAAATGGGTTGAATTCATTGAGTCTTTACCTTATGTCATCAAACACAAGAAAGGTAAAGAAAATGTCATTGCGGATGCGTTGTTTAGGTGTTATACCATGCTGTCCCAACTTGATTTTAAAATCTTTGGTTTAGAAACAATTAAAGCGCAATATGCCCATGATGATGATTTCAAAGATGTGCTGCTGAATTGCAAGGAGGGAAAAACATGGAACAAGTTTGTCATAGCTGATGGGTTTATTTTTAGAGCTAATAAGCTATGCATTCTAGCTAGCTCTGTGCGTTTGTTATTGTTGCAGGAAGCGCATGGAGGTGGGCTGATGGGACATTTCGGAGTAAAGAAGACGGAGGACATCCTTGCTGGTCATTTCCTTTGGCCCAGAATGAGGAGAGACTTTAGACTCTTACAACAAGTACCCCAGCACGGAGGGTTCCAAAGGGTCCACCAGCTATCACCACTGCGGCCTACCTCAATCGTTACGGGGGGCAAGCTCATAACTAACGTAGCCAGACAACCCAGGCACCATGCCTGCGTTGCTGCTAGACTTCACCCGGCCCGGGCTATTGTGACCCAGGGTGAGAGCCACCAGAAGACTGGTCAACTTAGACCGAGTACCATAGATTAAACACAAACTTCATGCAACACAAACATGCTATCAAACAAGATCAAACTAGGGCTAGTCATACGAACGGATACGAACTCTCTTATGTCTAGTCAACAAGGTCAAAGGGTCGTGTTCGTGAAGAACACGAGCCTCTAACAAACACATAAGGAATGAGTAAATCATCCTTCAACTGGATCAAAAGGTAGTGTTCACGAAGAACACGAGCCTCTAAATGATGAACAAGGGATGAACTCAAGAAAATATCAATCATATAATCTACCACAACTCTATATGAAATAGCTAAATAACTGAAGTAGATCAAAGTCATACAAAGAAATAAAGATACAAGAGAACTCATACCTGGACTCCAAAGTAGACTTGGAACCTGAATAAGAGCTACTCTAGCCTACCCCCTAGCCTTGGAAACTAAAAGTGAGAGGTGAATGAAGAGAGTGCTGTGTGAGAAATGGAGCCCCTCCCCTTCTATTTATAAGCAAGGACAAGGCTTGCTCGGAGCACCAAATGCCACCAAAACACCCAGGGATGCAGCAGGTGACCAATGGGGGGCAACCACGTGGAGGGCCAGGATGGAAGCCCCTAGGTGGGTTCAGCCGATCCTAGGATCGGCTGGCCCTCTAGGGTGGCCCCTGGCTTGTGTTTCCTCTGGGTAGCTGACACGTGGGCCCTTTGATCATTCCCCCGTGCATGCCAAGTTTCCTGATAAGATGGAGATCTTGTGGGCTTATGGATCCTTGTGAAGTCCATGTGTCGCTCTCTGATTCATTGGTGAGTGCCTCCCTTGGATCAGTGACGTGGATTGCCACATGTTTCCTAGGTGGTAGCCATCTCCTCATTTGAGTTGGCATGGATCATTCCATAGAAGGTGGGTTTCCATCTCTTTTCATGCTTATGTCACCTACATACAAATAATCTCCAAGGACAAGTGGAACTACATTATTCAAACCAAAATGCAAGTAATAAATGCATATGCCTCCATTTATGTGAGAATATTGATGCCTGAAAGTGGTACTTAACAGCCGTCAACACACATGGATTCCCCTGTATCCATTATGTCACCAATCCATGTGAAGAGCTTTCAACGAATCGCACGCTTCCACGTTAGCATCACATGGATCCATGGGCCCACTTGCTAACCAAATAACCAGGAAACTTGGCATGCATGAAGGATAAGCATCAGGGCCTACATGGAAGCCACGCTGAGAAAGCACAGGCCAGGCGGCCTCCCGAGGGGGCCGGCCGACTCTAGGTTCAGCCGAACCGACCTAGGGTCGGTTGATCCCGGCCTTCCACGTGCTGTCTCCCCATTGGTCCTTGGCTGCATTGCGGTGTGTTTTGGAGCACTTTGAGCCTCGGAGCAAGGCACGCCCTTGCCTATAAATAGAAGGGGAGGGGCCTCACTTCAAACACACATCCCAAGCTCCCTCTCCTCTCATTCTCTGTTGGAGAGGTGAGTTCTCACCTCCCAAGATGTAGTGTGTGTGTGTTAGAGTGCTAGGTAGAGTAGGGTGAGGAGTGAGTTGATGTCCTCATGGATGCTTGTTCTTCATTTAGAGCAAAGTTAGTATTTCAGCATTTCTTATTTAGAATATAGTGGACTTCATGCATGAATTATGTGTTCTTGTGTTCTTGGCTCGTTCATAGTTTAGAGGATTGTGTTCTTCATAACACAAGGCTTCGATCCTTTAGAGCTACTGCATTAGTTCAAGTATATGTTTGCATGTTTAGATCCTGTTTAGCTGAGTAAGAATGCTGTGTCTAGTTCGCATCCAAACTTTCCTGTTGCTCTATGATTCGATGATGTGCTAAGGACTGAGTTGTTCTCTCCCTAGTTCATAGTCCCGTATTTATACGGGTTCCTATAGTGTTGTTAGCAGGTCGACAGACGTAACCGTGCTATAGTAGTAATCAGTAGTGTAGACATGGTGTCTGGACTCTGGTTATCCTACGAATACCAAGTGCATTCGTGTAACGATAGAGGTAGGTCGCAGTAGTGACAGCCTGTTGGACTCTTCGAAACCCTCTGCGCCTGTGTACCGAGTAGGGCCCCATTGCCAGAACATTCATTGTCCCTAAAAAGCTAGGGTGGGTTGGCGCCCCACGGGGAGGGCTACATGGCGACCATATCCTTGCCTAGACTCAAGACCCTCACAAAGTGCTTCTCAACTCTTATCTATCCTAGCCGGAGTTTGGTGTCCTTGGACCGTCTATACTATAGTAGAAGAAAGTGCACATCGTTCCTTGAATTCGATACCCTTGGAATACTCTCCTTCCGAGGTGAAGTGCTACAGCAGTGTATCTGTGCACTTACGAATTCGTTCGCACTCGTCAGTGTACCCGGGAGTTCCTTACATGTTCACGCTAACCGGTGCCATAGTGGTCACGTTAAGAAACGCCAACAAGCATTTCTAGTGACGTTGCCGGGTAACGGTTGTTGTATCTATCTTCGAACCTAGTGGTCCCCGTATTTATATTTTTTCGTTTTCTTCTACCTTTACCCCCGTTACCCTTCGAGATACCTTTTTCGTTTTCTTTACTTCTACCTTTGCCCTGTTATCCATGGAAGGTTATCCTTGTAAGCACCTTCCACCTTCGAGGAGTGAACCTTAAGAGCCATCTTTGTCAGAACCTACTCTTTCATCTGGCTGTCAGATTCGCCCCTCTCTCATGAAGCTAATTCATGATCTTTCCTTCTCGGGGTCATTCATGAGAACCCCTTCAATCATGTGAGAGACTACGAGTATCTGGTTGAAACTCCGGGTAAAATCAGAGAATCACCGGATGCTCGGAAAAGGGAAATTTTCCCGCTATCCCTCTCTGGGAAAGCACGGGCTTGGCACCATTGTTTTGGTAGAGACTACCTCACTTGGGAAAGTTCAGAGCAGCTCTCTACTCCCATTTCTTCCCGATACGACGTCTCATCTCATTGAAGATAAGGGTTCTCAGTCTCAAGCAAGGTGAGGAGGAATCGCTAGGAATGGCATGGACTTGTTTTGCCTCCTCGGCGGAAGATTGCCTAGTCCTCCGCGTCCTCGATTAGAAGCTACTTTAGCACTTCTGGTTTGGATTGCGGAAGGATGATGCCATGAGGCTTAATGCTCTATCTGGAGGTTCCTTGGTGTACTTGGACGCTGTAGAGGGAAAAGAGATCGTGGTGAATCTCCGGGATTTCAGCTCCCCTTGCATCCCTGTCAATGAGGTACCCACCTGAGGAAATGTTGAGCCACCTAGACCCATCAACAACCAAGCTCGAGGCTTAAAGCTCTAGCTGAGGATACCATTCCTAAATAGCAGGAATCTAAGGGAAAGATTGCTTCGCGCAGAGTCTACCCTTGGGTTCCCCTCTTATACCTTTTCTTAGACCTTCTCCCTAAGGCTTTGTCTCGTGTTTCCTGAAATCCCAGTGGTCTGCGAGTATCCAGACGAGTTTCCTGATGAATTGCCTGGTATGCCCCCAGACCGCGATGTTGAGTTTGTTATCGAACTTCAACCTGGTACGGCTCCTATCTCCAAAAGAGCCTACCGGATGCCACCCAAGGAACTGGCTGAGTTAAAGACACAGCTTCAGGAATTATTGGATAAGGGTTTTATTCACGCGAATTCTTCTCCTTGGGGATGCCCTGCTCTCTTCATTAAGAAGAAAGACGGCAATCTGAGGCTATGTGTGGACTACAGACCTCTCAATGCGGTGACCATCAAAAATAAATACCCCCTTCCCCGCATTGATGTGTTGTTCGATTAGCTATCAGGAGAAAGGTCTTTTCCAAGATTGATCTTAGATCTGGTTATCATAAGATAAAGATAAGGCCTTGTGATATTCCTAAAACTACCTTCTCCACATGATACGAGATATTTGAGTACTTAGTCATGTCCTTCGGGTTGACTAATGCACCTGCCTACTTCAAGTATCTCATGAATTCCATATTCATGAACGAGCTAGATAAGTTCGTGGTGGTCTTTATTGATGACATCTTAATCTATTCCAAGAACGACGAGGAACATGCTAAGCATCTTCGCATTGTTCTGCAACGTTTGAGAGACCACCAACTTTATGCTAAATTCTCCAAATGTGAATTCTGGTTGGAAAGTGTGGAATTCTTGAGTCCCACTATTTCTAGTGATGGTATTTCAGTAGATCCAAGCAAAGTAGAAGAAGTGATGGATTGGAAACCACCTAAGTCCGGTCATCAAATTCGAAGCTTTCTTGGGTTAGCTGGTTACTATCGTCGATTCATTCTGGATTTTTCCAGAATTGCCAAACCTATGACTAAACTTTTGATGAAAGGGGTGAAGTTTGCGTGGGATGAGAAATGTGAGAAAGCCTTCCACACCCTTAAGCAGCACTTGACTTCAGCACCTCTGTTGGCTCAACCAGACAACTCTAAACCATATGAGGTTTATTGTGATGCCTCAGGTACGGGTCTTGGTTGTGTGCTCATGCAAGAAAATAGAGTCATTGCATATGCTTCCCAAGCACTTCGACCCCATGAAAAGAATTATCCCACTCATGATCTTGAGTTAGCAATGGTGGTTCATGCTCTTAAAATTTGGAGGCATTACTTAATGGGAACCCGTTGCAATATATTCACTGATTATAAAAGCCTCAAGTATATCTTCACCCAAGCTGATTTGAACATGCGACAATGGAGATGGTTGGAGCTTACTAAAGATTATGATTTAGAGGTACATTATCACCCCGGCAAGGCAAATGTTGTTGTAGATACTCTTAGCCGTAAGGCACACTGCAATTGCTTGTCCGTGGAAGCATATAGTGATACCTTATGCAGCGAGCTAAGTAAACTTCGTTTGGAAATTGTTCCCCAAGGCATGATAAATGCTATATCCATTGAATCCACCTTGTTGGATAGAATCATCACGGCTCAATCCAGTGACGAGGGCATCAAAACAATTAAGGAGAAATTGTTAGAAAATAATCCCAAAGTCCGTTGCTTTCGCCAAGATCCTAATGGAACAATCTGGTTTGAACAACGTCTTGTTGTTCCAGAGGATGCCAATCTTTGCAGAGAAATTTTGGTTGAGGCACACCTCTCCAAATTCTCAATTCATCCTTGAAGTAGTAAGATGTACCAAGACTTAAAGGAAAATTTTTGGTGGTCCAATATGAAGGTGGACATAGCCAAATATGTTTCAGAGTGTGATAGTTGTGTGAGAATCAAAGCGAGTCATTTGAAAACAGCGGGTACTCTTCAACCCTTGCCCATACCTTCCTGGAACTGGGATGATATAAGTATGGATTTCATCGTGGCTCTACCCCTTACCTCTAAGCACCATGACTCAGTGTGGGTTATTGTGGATAGACTCACAAAGACCGCACATTTCATTCGAGTGCACACTTCGTATTCGGCCAAGCAATATGCAGAGATTTATTTTGAACGCATCGTGAGATTACACGGAGTCCCTAGGACTATCATTTATGATAGAAGTGCTCAATTCATGGCACATTTTTGGCAACACCTACATGACTCAATGGGAAGTAAATTAATTCACAGTTCTGCTTATCATCCTCAAACGGATGGTCAGACTGAGAGGGTTAATCAAGTACTAGAAGATATGTTGTGGGCTTGCATTATCCATTTCAATAAGAATTGGGATTCTTGTCTAGCCTTGGCTGAATTCTCTTATAATAACAGCTACCAAGCTAGTTTGAAAATGGCACCATTCGAAGCCCTTTATGAACAGAGATGTCACACCCTGTTGAATTGGTCCCAGACGGGAGAATGAAAATTCTTTGGCCCTGCCTTAGTTAAGGAAGCCGAAGAAAAAGTGGAGGTGATACGTGAAAACTTGAAAGCCACACAAATGAGGCAAAAGAGTTATCATGATGAAGGGAAAGTACTTAGAGAATACCAAGTTGGTGAAAAGGTATATTTGAAGGTTTCACCAACCAAAGGGGTGCAAAGATTTGGTGTAAAAGGAAAACTGGCTCTGCGGTACATAGGACCTTATAAGATCATTGAAATATGTGGACCGGTTGCTTATCGCATTCGTCTTCCAGATTGACTTGCTGCTGTTCACAATGTGTTTCATGTGTCTCAATTAAGAAAATGTGTCTATGAGCCAGAGAAAAGGGTTATAAATGAAGCAAATGCGTGGATCGAACCTGATCTTTCCGTTGTGGAACACCCTATGCGAATTCTTGATTGAAAGGAGAGAAAAACAAGGACAAAGTCAGTAACAATGTACAAGATACAATGGAGTCACCATTCTGAGGAGGAAGCTACATGGGAAACGGAGCACTACCTAAATACCAATTACCTTGGTTTTCTACAAGCTCGAAATCGTAAGACCTTTACCCTATCTTTGTCTTTAATTTCCGAATCTCGAGACGAGATTCTGTTTAAGGGGGGTAGGTTGTAACATCCCTGATGTTTATGTGCCTAATCATGTGTTCAAGTTGCTAATCATGTTCAACTCATAGAGCTAAGCCCTAAACACTTTGGTCAAACCTAGTCAAAGTGGTCCAAACCCTATGTTGATATGACCTCTATTTGATGTCTCAACTAGATCTCAAAATTTCTCTTAAGTACTGAAAATTCTGCCAATATAAAAGTTGCTCTGAATTTCTAGGGGCACATTTGATCTAATTAGTGGCATTTCTAATTTTGAGCGGAAAAGCCTCAAAATCTTGGTTGAAGTCCAGAGTACACTGTTGCCGGCACCGAGAAAATCCCAAAGTTCAAGCCAACCTGCTGCTCAATCCTTTGATCTTTTCATAGGTCAACCTTTGGAAAAGTTGTAGGGCTATATCTCATCTATAACTCTTGTATTGGCCGATTTTGAACTCACATTCAAGTTTAAATTGTTTGGATCGGTCATACATACCAAAGCCGAACTGTTTTTCAACTCAGAGCGCTAGAGCGCGGGCTCTCGCGTCGGCGTCACGCCATGCATCGCGCCTCGGCATCCGCACCGTCACGTGCGCGCCCGCCGTGCGCCGTCGTGCCAGTGGGCCCCATGCGTGCCAGCTTCCCACTTGCCAGCGTGGCATCCCAGACCACCTGTCCGCCTCTTGTTTCGCCGTGCCTTCTCGCTCCTCCGCAAAGTCCGTCGACACGCGCTGCCGCTGACTCCTTCGCGCGGCCACGACAGGAGAGAAAGGGAGGGACGAAGCCGGGGCTCGTGTTCAGCGCTTGGGTGCTAGCTGCTGTCACCGTATCACCTAGCGCCGCGCACTCAAGCACTCTACGCCGGCTAGCCGCACACGCGCCGCTCCGCCGTGCCGCCATGGCACCGCGCCCATGAAGCCGCTAGTCAGCTGATCCGCAAGGTGGCACGCATGCATGTCTGGCAGCTCACACCCCTCTACCTCTGCCCATGTATAAAAGGACAGCCTAGGCGCGTTCGCGCGAGGCCCCTGCTCCGCCGCCTGCCATTGCCGCCCTCACGGCGAGCTCCACCTTCCGCACCTCCCCGTCGACCACACGTGACATCCACCTACTCCCTGTGACCCAGAGCAGCTCCCCGAGGACCCACATTGGCCGGTGAAGACGCGTGTTCGCCGGCATTAGAGACGCGGCGGCTGCTCTGTATCCGCTTCGCCGTCGGCCATCGCCGGAGCATCCCCCGACCGAGCCACCGCCGCCAATCGATAGAGGGTGAGCACAAATCCCCGCCTAGCCGCTCGCACGGCCAACTCCGGCAGTGCCTCACTGCCGGCGAGACCCCCTGTGCCGCCAAGGGCACCTATGTAAAGATCCAAATCTTTCTAGGGTCTTTAGTGCAAAATCCCAAGGGGCTAAGTGGAAAAAGATTCTTCAGTTTTAGTTTAAATATCCAGTGGCTTAGAAAATCGATATTAAATTGAATAAAAATCAGAAAAATACAAAATCAACTGTTCTGTGACCCTTATGAATAGAAGCAACTTTTCTAGAAAGGAAGTTTGTAAATTTCTTCCTAGAATTAGAATTATTTTGAAATGATCAGTTTGGCTAGATTTGTAATAATTGCAAATATATAGCTGATCTGCATGTGAATTTTGGATATGTTGCTAGGATGGCCATTCTTGTTCCTGTGTAGAGAAATGGCACATAGATCTGCATGTGAGTTTTGTAGATATGAATTTATTTTGATATAAGGCAGCATTTATGTTTCTGTTTCGTATTAAATTTCTATTTCAGCAAATAGGGTTGATCTTTTTGCAGTATCCTGAGTATAACTAGATGCAACCTTGATAAATAGATGAATAACTTTTGACATGCTTAGATAGCTCAAATATTTTTATGGTCTATAAATGAGTTATTTTAATAAAGCATGCTATGATATGTTTCTGGCCTTGGTAATTTTTGAGTAGATCAGACATGCCATGTGGGTGCTCTGTGTGATTTCTTGATCATAGATCATGTATATATCTCTCTATATAAAATGATTAATTTTATGCTAGCCAGTGTTTACTAGATTTTTCATGTGCAATCTATAGCTTAATTTAAGGTAATTTTTGGTCAGTAGCCTAGTTAGTGTGTCTTGTGCTTGGGTAAATTTTATCTCTGTTTGTTTTTGTGTAGAACATCTAGAAATAAATTCCGAAATAATTCAAGCTTAAAAAGTGAAATAAAAAGATTAACCAATATCACCTTTGGTGTAACTTAAATCCAAATAATAAGGCTTCACCAAAATACACCCTACACAGCACCCTTACTTTGGTGAAGTAAAATAAACTAAATATCTTATATGTGCACACAATCACCATAAAATAAAAATAAGAACTCTCACCTACATACCCACTTTTCTGGTGTAAAGAAAAGTTGAATAAAATCTTATCCAGGTGAATGTGGCCAACAATACACCCTATGTTTGTCTCTGAATTTTCAGAAGCACTACACTCCCTAAACTTGAATAATTAAGTCATGCATATGCATATCGTGTAGAACTTCCAGACGGGAACTACGAGCTGGTGTTGGATGCTGAAGGAGAACTAGCTGAGGGAGAAGTGGACACCGTGGAAGTGCAGCAAGACCCAAACCAAGCTTCGGAGGACTTTCCCACTGACTGTGCTAGTGAAGGCAAGCCCCGGAGCATAATCTATGTTTTCAACTTATGCAACTATCTTTGTTATGACTGTGCATTTAAGTTTCAGGAGTTGAATTGAAACCCTAGATGCATGATCCTAGGTTCCTATGCTCAATAACTAGTATGTTAGGTCACTAGTTGCCATGCTTTAAGGACACGGTAGAAGTCGAGTGATGTTCGTCACTCGCGAGCTATAGGTTTCTTATGTTGGAATCATAAGATTGTTAAACCTACCTGCTCATGTGGTAAGAGCATGGGACCGGCTCCGGCCAGTAGGTCTGTGGTTAAGCGTTTGAACGTACTAAGCATTTGCCGGGAGTGGGACCGGTAAGCCTAGTACCTTTTTGATTCGGTAAGGGAACTCTCTACCACTAATCTCGGGAGCAGTCCCTAGAGTCTAGACAGAGGTGCATGTGTGGATCCGGGCGGCATGTGAGTCCGTGACCGGATAACCTTGTACCAGGGACTGTGGACATTGATCCTGAACCGAGGATGATTGGGAACCGCCTGGTTGGTGCGTACCCCGCCCTTTTTGGGGACTTTAGTCGTATGATGGGGTATGCATTCTCCCGTGTGTTTAGGTCCACCTTGCAAGGTTATTAATCGATCGATCATCGGCCTCTCACCGTTACCCGAGAGTGCTTAACCATACACTCTATGTCCCTTAATGATGGAATTGAGAAGTAATATTGTTGTATGCTTAATTGTTTGCACAACTTATGCTTGCGTAGTTGCTTACCTAGAAATGGATAATCAACTAGAATTCTGAGCTAAAACTTGAAAGTAAGGACCTACTCTTTGTCGCTTTTCAGCAAAAGAAACCTACTAGCCATAAAGCTTTGCATGTCTAGAGAGTTGGAGATTTTTCCATCACCCGACGGTTAAGTCTTGCTGAGTATTAGTATACTCAGCCTTGCTTTGTTGATGTTTTCAGGTAATGATGTGAATGATGATGGGTTTCCATGGCTTGGTTCCCTCCCACCCGGTTGGGAAGTTGAGTGGGAGGATGACAGTGCTTAGTGGCATCACTAATTGCCTCTAGTGATATTGCTTAACTCGTTAGTAGTTTATTTCTGTTGTGTTTCGAACTCTGAACCGTTTACTTTATGCAAAAGACTTGGTTTGTAATAATGAACCTATGTTGGTCATGATGTAATAAATGAAAACTTGTTTATCTCTGGACTCGCCGTTGTGTGAGTTTTGATGTACAATCTTTCGATCCTTTGTCGTAAGTGATTGACCGAGCTTGACCCGATAGATATCGACAAGTTAACTCCTCTTTAACGCATAGTGACCAAATGGATGGGTTATCCGTGTTAAATAGGAATTTATTTGGACGGTTCTGTCACACCCGGCTAACACAGGGAGCCCTTTTGTAAATCCTTTTGGGCTCCCTTGGCTAACGCAGAGAGCCCTTTTGTAGATGCCCCCACCGCTGGGGGCTTCCCTTCAGATACGGGGGGTCTCTCTGACTCTGATCTTGCTGCCACGAGGGCCCGAGACCATCCTCGAGCATCGCTCCTGCCTTAGAGGTGTGACACTATAGTGTAGTCATTGTACTTCTGTAGTTTCTTCTTACTCTTTTAATAAAAAAGGAGACTTTTACTCCAAGTACTTGTATCTTTCTGACGACACCTCCGGGAACTCGTGCCGTGGAAAAAGCTCTATGGAGGGCCTTCGCATCGCCGAGGCTCCGTTTCTCTACCGGAGCCCTCTGGTGTACGGGGTCACCTTCCCTCGGCCACAGGGCGGGTTCTCTAGAGGTGGACTTCTCGTGTTGATTTGGAGGATTTTAACGAAGGTGTCGTCATTTTGCTGCATAGGTGCCCGAGACAGGTGGGTCCCGCAGCATATCTTCTCCCCCATCTAGCGGCATCCCGAGACCCTCCCCCGCCAATAAGGGCAAGGAATTCAAATGACTCCGGCATTTCCCCGTCACAGGGTTGGTCTGATGAAGATAAGGACCCGGTGGATCCGCAGGTGTCGCCCAATGCGGAGTTGGCTCGGCAAGTGGAGACGACTGACTTCGCCTCCTCGGACGTGGATGCGGTGGCGGTGCAGCGTGCCGCAATGGAAGCCTTCTCCGTAGACTTGGAGGGGCGGTCCCGTTCTGGGGAGTCCTCTAACTGGGGACGCGGTCGCTCTCGCCGGGGCACTCTTCCGACGCTAGGCGGGTGTCCGCTCTGTGGTGCCGCGGAAGGGGCCGCCAGCATCACACCTTCCTCGATTACTTAGACCGAGATGATTTGTACCAATGATAAATAAGGAAAAAATAAAAAATATTTGGTGGACCGAGGCTTGAGAGCCAACAAGGGTAAGGGCTCTACTGAAGATAGTCTGGCTCTTGTCTCTGGACCAAGAACTAACGCTAATCATTCCTCTTGGATGTTTTCTCTATCTGTTCTTGCTTCTTTTCCAGATGAATAGTTTGAGGTGCTGGATGTTGAGGATCTTGCTTTGCTGACCAAGAGGTTCGGGCACCTGAATGAGAACCGTAAGAACTTCAGGAGGAACTCAGGGATGTGCTACAAGTGTGGAAAGCACAGGCACTTCTTTGCCAAGTGTCCTGTGGGAGAAGAGCACAAGAACGAGTACTAGCAGGAGGACAAGCATCGCCCGAAGGCCGAGTACATGCAGATCAAGCATAAGCACTATTCCCGGAACCACCACTCGAAGCACAAGAGCCGGGACGAGTACAAGGGCAAGAAGAAAGGCGGCTCCCACAAGAAGAAGTCTATAGCGATTGTGGCTGGTGTGAGCAACGTCGACACTTCTTGTTCCTGCTACACCACATCAAGCTCCAGCAGTGAAGAGGAAGACCATCGAAGGCACAAGGGCAAGAGGCACGTGAACAAGAACTTCAACAGGCTCAGCTTCATGGCGGCAAGTGGCTTTTGCGGCATCGCACACAGTTCGGGTAGCAAGAAGAGCAACAAGGATCACTCGGATTCTGACTCTGAGGATGAGGTACTTCCCGCCACTATTGACTCGTTGCTTGAGGAGAATGCTACATTGAATGACTGCTAGATAATCGTGATAGTGTGCTTAGAGATGCTAAGAAGATGAGGAATGATCTTAGGACCTCTTTAGAGGAAGCTAGGGAGAAGGTAGCTGAGTTAGAGGCTAGGCATCTTGATGATATGCTTCCTTTGGATGCTATTAAGTCTGCTCCTGTGGTCAGTGATGAGGTTGATTGCACTGTTTTCTTGTCTGATTTGACTACTCTTAAGGAAAAGCGTGCCTCCACAGTGGAAAAACTAGATATGGTTAGGTCTGAGTTGGATGAGTTTAAGTCTAGATCTAGTTTGCTTGGTGCTTGCAAGTCTTGTCCTATATTGCATGCAAAACTAGATGAATCACATGCTAGGATTGTTTCCCTTGAGGCTGAGTTGAAAGCTCCCGTTGCTACTAGTTGCTCTACTTCTGAATTACATGCTATAAAGAATACGGAGCTCGCACATTATGTTGATCGCTTGCAGGATTAGATTGATGAGTTGAGAAAGATGATGAGTTGGTTGTCGGGTCATGAGCCAAAGTTGAGTGTGATGATGGCCGCGTTTAAGTGCTTTGATGGCTAGGATTTGGGGTCGGAGAAGATTGGTGAGTGTAGTGGTGAGAGTAAGGAGAAGATTAGGGATATTCTAGTGCCACCACAAACTACACCCACAAACAAATTTTCACCCAAGCTAAATCACCTGCAAAACAAACTTGACACCATTCCAGATCCACCCGTGTTCCCCCACAAAACAGACAACTTCCAAAAATTGGTGAGATTTGTGAGCAACCTTGGGAATGTGTTTGAGGGAAAGCCAGAGAAGAAAGGGGTGGAGGAACCTAGTGAGAAACCACAACCAAAGCCAAAACTAGTCCGCATCCATTGTGAGTATTGTGGGAGAGATGGTCACATAGGAGAGTTTTTCTATAAGAGGAAGAGGGATGAGAGGATGGTTAAGGAGTGAGCATACAAGGACAGGTACCACCCTTCTCATGTTGTGCCTGAGACTCGTATGCCACTACTTAGGGGAGAGGCTGTGGCGAGGTCTATACCAGCTTGGGGTGATAGGAGAGCTGCTGATCGGGATGAAGTTGCTGGCTGGGAGGCATTGGTCAGACCGGTCGGAGGCACCAGTCAGACTGGTGCACCCCAGAGAGGTGGTCAATTTGGATTTCGTGGTCATGGTGTTGACCGATTCGGTTCTAGTGGTCGTGGTACAGATGGTAGACAATTTGAGTCTGGTAGTGGTGTGTTTACTGGACGCTCTCCACCTCATGGTCGATATGAGGATGGGAGAGGACGCCGCAACTTTGAGTCTGAGAGGAGGTACGGGCTACGCTCTTCCTTTCGTGGTGATCGTACTCCTTCAACTAGACGCGAGATGGTTCAGCGTGGTGGTGGTCATAGCTTTGGTGGACGTGATAGGACGGATGTTGCTAACCCCACTTGTGAGCAAATGGCTCGACACTAGTTTGACTCTTTTGGTACTTACCACAGTGTTGATTCGCTTGCTCACTCTCGTCCTCGTTTTTGATTTGCAGGTGGGAGGCTTGGGGAACATTTGGCTGTTGGACTCCAGTTGTTCTCGACGTATGACCGGAGATAGGGGTGGTTCACAAGCCTCACCCCAGTGAGTACTAGAGAGTACATCACTTTTGGGGATAAGGGAAAAGGATGAGTTCTAGCTGAAGGCATGTTAAAGGTGAGTAGGAAGGTAACTCTGAGGCGTGATCCTCTTGTCAAGTCGCTAGGGGTCAATTTGCTTTATGTGTCTCAACTGCTTGATGAGGGGTTTGAGGTTCGGTTTAAGTTGGGTGCATCTCATGTGCTTGATTCTCGAGGCGACCTTGTTTGTACAGTCGTTCCCGAGGGTCAGATTTTTCGAGCTGATTTCTCTTAGTCCGATGGTCCTGCACGGTGTTTAGTGGCTGGTTCTTCTGATTTGTGGAAGTGGCATAGGCGGTTGGGACACTTGAGCTTTGATTTGCTTTCCCGCTTGAGTGGTCTCGATTTGGTCCGAGGATTGCCTAGGCTGAGGTTTGAGAAGGAGTTGGTTTGTGCGCCTTGTAGGCATGGTAAGATGGTAGCTGGTTCTCATCCACCCCTGACTGCTGTCATGACAGAGTGTCTGACAGAGCTGTTGCATATGGACCTTGTTGGGCCAGCTCAAGTTCGCTCAGTGGGTGGGAATTGGCATGTCCTGGTTGTGGTGGACGACTACTCTCGCTATGCCTGGATGTTTTTCTTGGAGGATAAAAGTGTGACATTTGGTTTTGTTTGAGATCTGATCGTGAGGTTAAAGAATGAGAGGCATGGGAATACTATTTGAGCAATCTGTGCTGATAATGGCTCAGAGTTCAGTAACTCTTGCACTACAAGGTTTTGTAACAAATGTAACGCTTCTAAATTGCAACTCCTAAAATTTGGTTGTTAGAGATGGTTGTACTGCAACCATTCTAAAAAATGGTAGCGATACATGCCTTTAATACAACGGTTTTCAAGTCGTTGCAAACCTTTGTTGCATTTGGTGGATGATATTGCAATGGTGAAAAATGGTTGAAGTAGAATTTATTTTGGTTGCAGTTATGTGGTGGTACTGCAACCACGTATGCGTTAGTTGCATTTGGTTGTCCCTATTGGTACATTTGTTTTGTGTTGCATAAAATTTCTCAAGCGTTGCAAATGCTGGATGCTTAATGCAACAAGAACTCTTGGAGGCGAAGCAAAAGTGTGGTGCAATTGCAAGCTGTGTTGGCAGTTGCAATAGACTTTGATATTGTTGCAAGTGCTAAATTTTATTGCAACGACATCTTTAGGTTCGAAGCAAATATTGTGTTCAAGTGCAACACTGATTTTTTGTTGCAATATATACATTAAGAGTTGCAACAACTAGGAGGCTACCTTGATTTGGATTGGGGCTTATCATGTGCTGGGGCCCGGTGGTTTACACGCGATCTGTCAGGGGGGCGCAGCGCACGGGAGTTTAGTTCGCGATCATCAGGCGTTGTGCACGGGGGTGAGGGCGACCGCCGCCGCTGCTTGGCATCTCGACTGCCCTTGAGACCTCCATAACGGTGCATCCCGTGGATCACAGAATCCGTTTCAAGGTATGAGACTCAAAAGCTCCTAGCCTCCAATGTCTAATTTGTAAAACCCTAGCTCGCTAATTGTGCTATAATGTGATTAATTTTGGTAGAGTATAAGTGTTTTGTGCCCCGATCGACGGCCGTGCCCCGCCGTCCATCGTCCACGTCGATCGATCGGATAAGCCATCCTCGCGGCGAAAGGTACGAGATCACCATGGGCTGCACATATTGTTCAATTATGTACGTAAATGCGCTAGCTAAATTGGTGATCGTTCATCTTCATAACGCAGATGTCAGACGATGATAGGAGTTGGATTCGCTTGCCTCATTCTTCAACCGAGTGGCAGAACAAATTCATGCAGTTTTTGGATAGGACATTCAGTGACACTTCGAGGGGTGGAACTGCAGCATGTTCGTGCCCTAAATGTATATGCATGTCACACAGAACAGGAGTTGTGCTTCAGATTCATGTCCTTTCAACAAGGTTTGCTAAAAGTTTTATCATGGAAGGGGAAGGTTCAGCTGATGTGGTATTTCGCAATGAAGATGCAGGACCTAGTGATGTACAAGTACACAATGACAACCCAGTAGTAGGAGATGTACGAGTGCAGAACAATGATGAAGGTGCACCACATGATTCTGGAGTAGACAATGAAGAAGGCGACGCACCGGTGAAGATGATGAGGCCAGTCATTTGATTAAATCCCTAATCAGAGGTGAAATATGAGGAGAGATCCGTGATGAAGACGAGACGAATGACCAAGCCAAGGTCTTCTTCAAGTTACTACAGGAAGCAAAAAAGGAGTTATATCCAGGTTGCGAAGATGGTACCAAGATTTCTTTTATTGTGGAACTTTTCCAGGTTATGTGCATGTATGGGATAAAAAACAAAGCATTGGAGGGGGTACTGTTTTTGATCTCAAAGTTTTTCCTTAAAGGTCATTGTGTCCCGAACACAATGGAGAAAGTGCAAAGGGTGGTTCGCGATCTAGGCTTGGACTATATCAAGATAGATGCATGTGAGAATCATTGTGTGTTATTTTGGAAGGAATACGAGAAGCTGGACATATGCCCCAAATGTAAAGAGTCTAGGTGGAAAACAGATGACTGTGCTGGGAATTTGGATGATGGTCAGGATAACAACCGTTGTCGTGTCCCAGTCAAAATCCTTCAGTACTTTCCTCTCACACCTCGGCTTTGCAGATTGTACATGTCTGAGAGGACATCATCAGAAATGCGTTGGCATGAAGGAAGAATAGATGATGGCAAACTGTGTCATCTTGTTGACTCTAGGGCATGGAAGCATGTGGACAATGAGTTTCCATATTTTAAAGAAGTACGTAACGTTCGACTATGTCTTGCTTCTGATGGCTTCAGCCCATTCGGTATGCAAAATGTTACTTACAGTTGTTGGCCTGTTATCCTAATACCTTACAATTTGCCTCCTTGGTTGTATGAGAAACAATCTTATTGGATCATGTCGATGTTGATACCTGGCAAGAAATGTCCTGGAATGAATATTGATGTTTTCTTGAGGCCTCTCATTGATGAGTTGAAGGATTTGTGGAATACTGGTGTTGACTGTAGGGATGTAAAGGAAAAGGAAAACTTTACACTACGTGCTATGCTGCTTTGGACAATCAATGACTTCCCTGCATATGCGATGCTTTCTGGTTGGAGCACAAAAGGAAAATTTGCATGTCCTTACTGTCACAAGGATACCGATTATTTGTGGTTGAAACATGGGAAGAATTTATGCTACATGGGACATCGTTGGTTCTTGCCCTTGGACCATCCATGGTGCATGAACAAGATGAGCTTCAACAATGAGGAGGAAACTAGGGAGGCTCTAGTTCCATTGTCTGGTCAAGATGTATTAGACCAATATGCAACTTTTCATCAAACAGGATTTGGAAAGGACATATCAAAAAAGAGGAAGTGTGATGAAGACGCAAGATGGCACAAAGAGTATTTTTTAGCTCCCCTACTGGTCTTCTTTGCTCATAAGGCATAATTTGGATGTCATGCATATTGAGAAAAAAATATGCAAGAGCATATTAGGGACTTTGCTTGAAATTAAAGGGAAATGTAAGGACAACGAGAATGCCCGCCTTGACATGGAACATCTTGGGACCAGGCAAGATCAACATCCTGTGATTAAAGATGACAAGTACTTGCCAGCAGCATTGTACTCTCTAGACAAGGATGACAAGAGGATTTTATGCCAATTTCTTCAAGGGGTGAAGATGCCTGATGGGTTCTGCTCCAATTTGAAGAGATGTGTTGACGATAAAACATGTAAGGTGTCTGGACTGAAAACTCATGACTACCATAATATTCTACAAAAACTATTGCCCTTAGTCCTTAGAAGGATTTTGCCAGAAGATGTTGCGAGGCCATTAATTGAGCTCAATATGTTCTTCAGTGCACTTTGTTCAAATGAGTTGGTGCCAGAAGATCTTGACAAACTAGACAGTTCAATTAAAGATACTCTTTGCCAGCTTGAGATAGTTTTCCCCTGCATTTTTTGACATAATGATTCATTTGTCGGTCCATCTGGCTGAACAGGTTCAACTAGGAGGGCCCGTGTGTTATAGATGGATGTATCCAATAGAGAGGTATCTACGTACTGTTAAAGGATATGTTGGGAACAAGGCACAGCCAGAAGGATCAATAGCCGAGGCATACATAGCTGAGGAGTGTCTTACATTTTGCTCTCGATTATTCGATGTTGACACCAAGCTGAGTCAAGCTGATCGTCATGAAAATACAATTGTCAACGAGCCTCCAAGTGGTCTAAGCATATTTAGTGAAATTGATTACAAGAGGAGAGGAAATAAGGTTAAGAATTTGGAGAATCTTGAACTTCAAAGTATGAGGCACTACATAATTACTAATTGCGATGACGCTACGAAATGGGTAGAGTAAGTCGTTACATTTTCCTCTAAATTTATCTATAATGTGCTTTTTTGTGGCGTCAACTAATAATTTGGTGCACTATTATGCAGGTAGCATAAGGCACAACTAAGAAGGGACAGTCCAATTAACATTAAAATATGACACAAGGAGCACTTAGTAAGATGGTTTGAAATCGAGGTATGGAGTATTATTTTATATTTTTAAATTCTACTTTATGGTCAGGCCGATGTAGTAATTAACTAGTAGGTGTCTAAATTGGTTTTTAAATTGCAGATAGCAAAAATTATACGTGAAAGGGGAAGAATGTAAACAGATGCATGGACTTTCTCAGGGACCTGACCCTTGACCTCATGTGTTGAATAGAGTGCACATCAATAATTTGTTATTTCGGACAGTTGCCACACAGAGAAGTCTCGTGACACAAAATTCTGGTGTGCTTGTGAAGGGAGACAAAAGTTCAGGCAACATGACCTGGTTTGGAGTCATTAGAAATATAATCTCACTGGAATTCCCACAGGAAAAAGAAGTTATATTATTTTTGTGTGATTGGTATGATGTGCCGGCTACCAGTACCAGCAGAAGCAAAGGGTACACTAGGGATAAATTTGGTATTATCGACATTGCTACCTCCATGTTCACATATTCAGATGAACCTTACATTCTTGCTTCAAATGCTGAACTGGTGTTTTATGTCCCTATCGTGAACAAGACGGGATGGTCTATCATTGTTTTGGTGAGACCAAGAAATTTGTTTTCCATGCCAGACACAGGAAATGACGCTGATGCACTTGATGTGGGAATCCAAGAAATAATTGAATCAGGCCAAGGTCAGAAATTCTCAAACTGGTCAAGACAGGATAGGGCAGGCACAACTGGTTCTACCACCATTATTAATCAAGTGCGTAGCGAAGCAATTCCCGAACCTGTTGATGACTATATTGGTGACGATGATTCTTACAACGATGACACCTACATTGATGATGGGGAAAATACAGAAGATGATTTCTTTGTTTGAAGACATTTTTTTGTTGCATTGTGTGGTGGGAATGGTCACTTGTCCTTCATACGCATGTGTCACACTTAATTTGTATTTTTCTTTTGAACTGATGACATGGTTAAGTTTGAACTATTGAAAGGAACATTGATTATGACTCTAAAGTATACTATTGGCAGCAGTGCTGTTTTGATCACTACGATCAGTCGTTAGCTAGCAATCTGAAATATAGATTATCAGGTCCGAGTGTCTACCTCTTGAGAAAAATGTTTTAAGTATTTGAGTTAACTTATAAGTTGTAATCTGAAATTTAGATTTTCTTGGCAGAATCTAAAGGCCCTCTGTACATATGTTCATATGACAACACATTGTTCATTACTAGATTGCAAAAAGTGGATTAGCATACCAGATGACATCAAGTACTTAACAGGCAGGTACTACTTCAGCAGTGATTATTAACATCCACGACCACTTAACATCAAGTACTTAATAGCAATAACTACTTAACAGGCAGGTACCACTTCAGCAAGTAGTAATTAACATCCACGACCACTTAACATCAAGTACTTCACAGCAATTACTACTTAACAACAAGTTCCACACACCAAGCATAAGCCATTTGGTCGCACACATATTTAGATTTTCTTGGCAGAATCTAAAGGCCCTAAGTTTTCCATATATCAGTTCCCAGAACTGGACTCCGCATCCAGTTTCTTCCAAATATTTTCACGCAACCTCTTCATCCTCGCATCAACATTCTTGTTGAACTTGAAGGCCATTCCCTCCATGTAGTCATTGATATCAATTTGTGTGATCTCTATGTGCAACGAAACAAGTTCAGGTACACCAGTTAGAGGTCCATTAAACTCGGAAGAAGTAGTATCCTCGTCACTTGATGTTTCATACACTTTCTATTAGCATGGAACAAAAAAAAGTTAGCAAGGGACTTGACGATGGTACTTGTAAAATGTACAAGAATTTTGCACTCTTAAAATAAACTCTACGTATTTGTAAACTCTAGGTGTTCAAATCTTATCATTGCCTCATTGGTACAAGTTCTGTATTCTAAGTTCAGACAAACATAAGCCAATAACAACTGAGAATCAAATGCGTCAAATAACAAAGAAAAATTCGCATAGGTTTGAAAGCTGTCTACCTCAAGACTTTCTAACAAAAATATGCTGGACTAATTGGTTGAACTTTAGGAATTAAAATTATTGAAACAACATTCTGTGATAATTAACTGATAATAACCTTGGAACATTGCCATTTACATATCAGCATAGGGAACAAATGTCTTATTACTCAGTCATGTAAAAAAATAGATGACTAATCTCCTATTCTGCTATTGTGCTATTCAGTCATGTAAAAAATATAGATGACCTAATCTGCTATTCTGCTATTCAGTCATCTAAAAATAGCAAAAGGAACATGAAGATTGTGTAGCGGAACGCAAGATCTTGGACAAAGGAGTCACATGCATTTCTCATCCTATTTGCGGTACAAGTTCCATCTAGCCTGCATGAGCTTCATGATGTAAATCTGACAAAAAAAAGTTTGGCCAGAGAGCATATGACAAAACAAAAGTTTGGCCAGAGAGCATGCCAAGCTCATTCAACCAACTACTATCAACTTCTCTTGAGCATGCCTAGATGAAAATGCTTGACACTTCCATTTTATCAAGGGATAATTTGAGGTACTAATAACATTATATGCAACCCAAATAATAAATTCTAATGAAGGCATAATAAGCGAGGCAAAGCAAGCGCAAAAGGATATATCAAATAATTTTGGTTGCTCATCTTGGAGCTATTCTGCTATTTAGTCATCTCAAAAAAATATATGTTTATTCTGCTATTCAGTAAGTTGCTCAAAATTTGCTATTTTACTACATAATCAGGCATCTAAAAATAGGAAGACCTCCTAGCATCATTTCTTAAACATGCATGAAAAATGAAGCAAAACACAAATATAAACACACATCTGTGCCAAGACATTATATGATCACAAACATACAGGCACCCAACAAAACCCTAAGCAAGACCCTAAGCATCTTGAAAAGCATGAATGGTCACCTTCTTCCTAGCATGAGTCGAGGAAGAACATCTAGCCCGCTTGCTGCGGGGGATCGCCATCTTCTTCTTGGCCGCGACGGAGGGTGCCACTATCCCTTTCCCCTTCTTGTCAGCGGCCACCTGCGCCGGAGTTTTCTTAGCCACGGATGCCCCACCGCCGGTACTCACACGCAGCATGGCCGCTCTTGTCACCATGAGATCATCGGCCGAGGGCTTGATGTCCTCCTCCTTGTCAATATTGAAGTGGATGCCAATCATCAGCGTCACAGCCGCATCCCGGGGGAGCGCAAACCGCCCCCTCTTGTTATGGAACTGATTCCGCGCCTGCTTGCTGCGCTTGCTCCCACCTTCGCCGGCGTCGCCATACATCGCCACCAGGGAAGGACGGAGAAGCCGAGATGTGGCGGGGTGGGTGAGAAGGCGAAGGGGGCGAGATGGATTTGGGGGAGGACGGAGACGTCGAGATGGGGGGCCAGAGTTAGGCATTTTATAACTCTTAGTCTTCATTTACATCAAATAAATTTTAACCAGAGTTACATCGAACACACTTACATAGCGCAGTGGTAGAGGTGGTTTTCTTTGAACTGGAGCTCAATGGTTCGAATCATGTGGGGAGCACTTTTTAATTTTAATATGCATCCCCAATTCTTTTCTTTCCTTTTTTTGTTTAAAATTTTGATTTCTAGTGTTCTATTTTGTTCTATATGTAACTGCATTTATTTTTTTAGACATCACAATCTCCGAATTTTTTGAATTTGTTATGTTCCCCAGGGTATTTTTACATTTATTCTTTAGGAAATCATGAAATGCACACAACATCATAGTTTGGCTACGTAAACATCCCATTAAAGTTTCAAATGATTTCGACAAAGTGGTACTATACATCTCGTACGAGGATTCACATCTCTTGCTCATCCACAGGGGCGAGTGTGACACCACATATGACATTGTGAGGATGTACATCACCAATTTCTCAGAATGAGTTCAAACTTTTTTGAGAACACTTGTACATCGAAAGGATGTGTCCCTCCGAGTTTTTTGAATTTGTTATGTTCCCTAGGGTATTTTTACATTTATTCTTTAGGAAATCATCAAATAATTCTGAGAAATAGGTAAACTTGGTCAGGAATTTGCATACATGCACACAACATCATAGTTTGGCTACGTAAACATCCCATTAAAGTTTCAAATGATTTCGACAAAGTGGTACTATACATCTAGTACGATGATTCACATCTCTCGCTCATCCACAGGGGCGAGTGTGACACCACATATGACATTGTGAGGATGTGCATCACCAATTTCTCAGAATGAGTTCAAACTTTTTTGAGAACACTTGTACATCGAAAGGATGTGTCCCTCCGAGTTTTTTGAATTTTTTTATGTTCCCTAGGGTATTTTTACATTTATTCTTTAGGAAATCAACAAATAATTCCAAGAAATAGGTAAACTTGGTCAGAAATTTGCAAAGATGCGCACAACATTATAGTTTGGCTACGTCTCCAACGAGTGGAACACCTCAGTCATCGTCGTCCATGCGCACACCTGCACCAGTGGGCACGCCAACAACTCCAGCGGCGGCAGTGGTGGCGGCATCGCCATCGCCCCCATTCAGACCCAACGCGTCCATTTCGCTTTTGGGGGCAACACGTGCATCCGGGTCGGCAGGAGCGGGGACGCCAACAACGCCGGCGGCAGCGGCAGCGCCAGCAATTTCATCCAGACCAACGCGACCATGTCCCTGTTTGGGGCCACTCGTTCAACTGGGTCGACGGCAGTTCCTGGTGATCAACAAGAAACCTCCCTGCCAATGAATGAGACCAATGATAGGTAACATCTTGGCTTCCTATTTTTGCATTCAACATCTCGGGTTTAGGGTTCTAGGAATGATTTTGGTCTCTGTCCATACAAGAATGATTTTGGTATACATACACAATCCAGGAATGATTTTGGTCTTTGTCCATACACCTAGTATACATACACATGCTGGTTTACTTTTAATTTCAGTAAATACTAAAATGTAGATACAAAGCATGGGATTAATGATATGTAGGGATATGATTTTGCTCTCTGTCCATATACATATGCCTATAAGTTCAGTTAGTGTTGGCACTGGTACATACCTGAATAAAAGTTGTACTATAAAGATTTAGTGCCAATGGCATGGTGTGTCCAGTTATCGGAAATTTCATTCTATCATATGAATACTGAAAGCATTGATGATCTTGCTTTTTATCAAATTATGCACTAGTATATGAATCCTATTATCCCATTTTCGTAGCCTCATGCTGATTAAGTTTTAGTGTTTGCTAGTGTACATATTTGCTGGTTTACTTAAAATTCAGTCATGGGGAGTTCAAATAAGTGGCACTATGTTCTAATTACTAGCACTGTCTATACACATACTATATGTACACTGATTTCCTTTTTATTATATTGTTGTATCATCACTAGTCTTTAAGTTTGATACTATTCTACAATTTGGCAGTTCGGATGAAACATGGACTCTCTATTTCACTTGCGAGGCGGCACCGGGGGGGGGGAGTCTTCTACTATTACAATCAGTAGGGCTGATCTAACACTGAATAACTTGCTTGTAATAAAATTACAATTGGTGTATAGGGTAAGGGACTATTTGTACTACAAGAGGAGGTGTGGTAATGCAGCAACACTACATGAAATCGAAGAAGAAGTCGAAGCAGATGCTATGATAGCATGTAATGAGGAGGAAAGACAGGTTAGACTATTGTTGTCCAAGGAACAAAAAATAGACCAGAATGTGAACATAACACCCTTGAAAGTACCTGGAAGGAGACCCATTAGGGAAGACAATATATATGAAGATGAGGATTCAATTGATGCTTACAAGGAATGGCCGGACGACATGCATAAGGAAAACCGATTCACGAGTAAGTGTTATGTTGGAGTCCTATATATTTAAATATTCTTGGACTATTTTCTATTGGAGAAACCTTTGTACTAATATTAGCATGGTTCACCCAGATTTGAAAGATATGGACAGGGATGACACCACCAAAACTTACAAAGAATGGTTAAGGGTGCAAGGACAACTGGATGATATTGGTAATATAACATCTGTCACTAAGTATCTATTGTTAATATTCCTTCACAATCATATTATGTTTTACACAAGTGACCAATATTTTCTGCAGTGGCATATGTGGATAGTAATCATCATACAGATGTAGTTCTTTCAAGTCAAGATAGTAACCCCACACCACGAGTAAACAGACCATCTCATGCTCGGCGTTTCGTTCTGGAGGGAGAGGGAACTATGACATAAATAATATATTTAGTTTATTGTGAGGTTCAGTTAATTTTAAACTATGTGAACAGTTTCATAATTCTTTAAACTATGTATATACTACAACAAAGCAATTGAAGGAAAATGTGGCTAGGAAAAGATCTGCATTGTCCGAAAAGAATACACAGGTACTATGTGAAACCTTTTATCTCTCTTTGCATTAAAAAGGAACATGTAGTCCTTTTGGAGAAGTACATAGCTATTCTTTTGTTCTGCTCCTAAAACTGGTCCTGCATTAGTTTTCTCTTGCTGATGTGTTTGTGCTCATAAAATGTCTTGCGAGGCAGATGCATGTATGTTTATATTTGTTTTTTTTTTTGCGTCAAAGTTCATGGTTGATATTGCTGCATCTCATGCTTTAACGATCTTCAACCATCATCAAGTTGCAAAATACATGTAAAGCTTACTAGTACCTAGAGCTTAAGTTTAACTAATGCATGTCCATGAATTTAGTTCTACAATTTTAGTTTAACTAATGCATGTCAATGATTTTTTCAGGAGGAATCTTGAGTATGAGAAGGAGCATGCGAATGGTGGGACGATGGCCAACAAACATATCAAGGGAACCTTCACTGCTACAGTACACATTAGTCTTTTGATTCGAATAAGTTCAAACAATTGTCTGTGCTGGACACAATATTTTGTGTTAAGCTATCTACTTGTGTTCCGTTTAGTTTGACAATCGGTGTGTTTCTTTAAAGATTTTGTATGAACAAATTATATTTCGTTTCAAAGGATGTCGACGCCTCATTCATTATGTATTTGTCGTCGCAGCATGAATTATTAATATATATTAATCTGGTGTTGCAATACATGATGGAAATCAAACAAAATTGTGTTGCAACAATCGCACATATAACAACCAAATTTAGTTGTGGTGATAGGTACGATAATCGTAGCAATAGATATACCATCTCTTGCAACTACAAAAAAGGTGACGGTGGCAATAGAGGAACCTACGTGTAGCAACCCGTTAGTAACATGGCAAAAGATGACCTATATTTAGGAACCAACCTATGCAACGTGGCAACAACCTATGCCTTCTATAGCAACCATTCAGAAATATGGCAATAGAGGACCTATTTGTAGCAACCATCCTAAAGATACATTGCAATAACCTAAGCCACCTATAGCAACCATTTAGACGACGTGGTAATAGAGAAGCTCTATTGCAATGCTTTCTCCGCGTACCAATAACCACTATTGCAACGCCTGTGTTGCATTATGATTGCATTGTGTTGCTACACGACCAGTGTGTCGCAATACGTATCGTTAGCAACGCCTAGTTCGTTGCAATTGATACTATTGCCACACCCATAGTGGTTGCAATTGCTATTGTTACAGCACTCACCAAGTGTTGCAAAAGTGTCAAAAGTGTTGCAATAGAGGGGTTGCGTGTCGCAACTAAAATGTAATCTGTTGCATTATGCTATTGCTACGGTTACAAGTGCAACGAATTTTAACCAAAAAAGGTAGCAAAAGTACTATTGCTACCATTTTTGTGTCTTTTGCTACAATTTTCTGGTGTTGTATTTGTTACAAAACCTTGTAGTGTTGTTTTGATACCTTTTGCTGTGATCTTGGTCTTGAACATCAGTGCTCGAATCCCTATGTGCCGCCTCAAAATAGAGTTATGGAAAGGAAGAACCGAATGCTGTGTGACATGGCTAGGACGATGATCGATGAGCACAGGACTCCTAGGACGTTTTGGGATGAGGTTGTTAGTACTACGTGCTATGTTTCCAACCGGATCTTCCTTTGAGCGTTCAAGAAGAAAATAAGTTATGAGCTCATGCATGACCGAGCTCCTAAGGTAAGTCACTTCTGAGTCTTTGGTTGCAGATTGTTTTATTCTCAAGAAGGGTAAGCTTGATAAGATTGAGGCTAGATCTAGTGATGGTATCTTCTTTGGGTATGCAAACCATTCTAGAGCTTATAGGCTGCTTAATCTTGAGACTAACAAAATCATGAACACTTGCGAGGTAACCTTCGACGAGACAATTCCATGTACCTCTCTTGGTTTTGAGTGTGCATGTGACGAGGAGATGGTTGAGACACTTTTCGAGGAGGAGGAAAAAGTTGCTGATGAAGACGGCGAGGATCGTGTACCCTCTACTTCCATGATGACGATGATTGATGGCGGGCCTTCTATTTCTACGACTATGCACCAACATGTACCGCAAGCAAGGGTGGAAGCTACTGTGGAGGGGGAGGTAGTCTCCAGACCAGAGGCTCCTAGCCGCGTGCAAGTTGATCACCCTCCTTCATGAATCATTGGTGACATCAACGAGAGAACCACACGGTCAAGGTCGCATAATACTTCTCACTTTGCTCACTCTGCGTTTGTTGCATCTTTTGAGCCTAAAGATATTGAAAATGCAGTTTCTGTTGCAAACTGGGTGATCTCCATGCACAAGGACCTTGAGAACTTTGAGAAGAACCAAGTCTGGGTGTTAGTTGATCCACCTCCAAATTGCCATCCTATAGGTACCAAATGGGTGTGGAAGAACAAGGAAGGTGAGAATTGGATGGTTGTGACGAATAAGTATAGGTTGGTGGCTCAGGGGTTCAATCAGAAAGAGGGGATAGATTATGAGGAGACATTTGCTTCTGTAGCCAGATTGGAGGAAATTCGGATCCTTTTAGACTTTGTCGTGGCTAAAGGGTTCAAGTTGTTCCAGATCGATGTGAAGAGTGCTTTCTTGAATGGGGTAATAGAGGAAGTAGTGTATGTGAAACAACCACTGGGGTTTGAGAGTGAGAGATACCCACACCGAGTGTATAAACTCTAGAGAGCACTTTATGGGTTTAAACAGGCATCGAGGGCTTGGTATGGCAAGTTGAGAGGGCTTTTGCTGAGTAAGGGGTTTGTGATGTCCACAGTTGATAAAACATTATTTCTCCTTAAGCATGGAAATGACCTGTTGATTGTACAGATTTACGCAGATGACATAATCTTTGATGGCTCCTCTCATGACCTTGTTGGCATGTTTGCAGATGACATGAGCAGGGAATTCGAGATGTCTCTTTACCCTTCGTACAACTGAGCAAGTACACCAAGGACATGATGAGGAAGTTCAACATGAACGATGCAGAGCCCATGTCGACAGCAATGAGTATCACTACAGCTCTGGATGCAGACGCGGATGGTGAACCAGTGGACCAGAAGGAGTACCGGAGCATGATCGGCTCCCTCCTCTACTTGACGATGACGAGGCCGGACATACAATTCAGTGTGTGTCTCTGCGCTCGTTTTCAGGCTTCACCGAGGACTTTACATCGGCAGGCCGTCAAGAGGGTTTTCAGGTATTTGCAATATGCTACTGAGTTTGGTCTTTGGTATTTTGCCTCCTCGACACTCACACTTCACAGATTTTTTGATGCTGACTTTGCTGGGTGTCATGTGGAGCGCAAGTCTACCTCTGGTTCTTGCCATTTTCTCGGTGTAGCCCAATCTTCCTGTAAACAGTCAAGTGTAGCCCAATCTACCACAGAAGCTGAGTATGTTGCAGCCGCTAGTTGTTGTTCCTATCTGCTTTGGATATCCTATACCATGAGAGACTTCGGTGAAGAGTGCACCCAGATCCCACTTCTTTGTGACATCACCAGTGCCATAAGCGTAGCCAAAAACCCAGTGCTCCATTCTAGAACAAAACGCATAGAAGTGAGGTACCACTTTCTGAGAGATAATGTTGAGAAGGAAACCATAGTGTTGAGCCATGTCCCCACCCAAGATCAAAAGGCGGATATCTTCACAAAACCACTTGACTAAGCTACCTTTGCTCGTTTAAGGGGAGAGCTTGGTGTGTGTTGTCCTTTTTGAGTTGGTTCTTGGGAGCTCACTTTGTAGCATATGTATCATACATGTTTACTTTGATGTATAGCATGCATGTTTCATTTATGTACCATGGTAAATTAGCCATCTTTGTATCATGATGTATAGTCATCTTTAGGTTGTTTGCATTTGTATCATATGCATGTGTTAGGGGTGGCTTCTCCTATGTACATAGATCCCTATGATAGGCTATGTTTGAGCTTGTGGATGTGCTTGATTGATATTTGGGATGATAGGCTATGCTCTTGATAGTTTGGTTGTATATCCATTTTGAGATAGCTTGTTTTTGACAAAAATGCTAATATGCTCTTTCTCATGAGTAGAGGCTTATATTTTTTCTCATTGAGTGCTTTGAATGGATATATCATGCTTAGATTATGCTTGGATGCATGTTTTGATTGGATGGGTCAAAGACCATTTGTCATGATTGATGTTTAGCCCCTTATGCACAACTTGGATGAGCATAAGCTTCTTTTTGCCGCAAAGGCATTTCTTGTACCATTTACTTGATAATTTGAGGAAAAAGAAGATGAAAAAGAATGAAAATGAATATGGAGTGAAAGGTGTCCTCCATCACGTCTTTATGCCTTATTTGCTATAATTTCATAAAAATGGGTGCGAAATGGTAGCTTTGACTCCAAGGCTTTAACATGACTTGATTGGCTTGATGGGTGTCCTCCATGATCTCTTAATGAAAATATGTTGTCCTCACATGATCTTTGAGTGATTTAGTTTATTTTGAGCTCATTTTGTGCATGTGTAGGACTTTGCTCATAAGAGGAAATTTTTCCCAAAAATGCTAATTTTAACCATCACTTGATCTTGTGTGTATGTAACTGAACATTCTTGATGGCAATGTTTTTTTGAACCTATGTCAAGTCTAAGTGGTTCATTTGGTATTTCATAGCAAATTTTATGGCTCTAGGTCCATTTGAGAAGCCTTTAGTTGAAAGTTTTGCAGAAATGTTGTGATTCATGCATTGTCAACATGGGGGAGAAGTTTGCGCATGGAATAGCTTGTTGCATGCATTTAAAGAGTTTTGGTGGAATTCCGAATGAAAAATGGGCATGTGCATTTTCCCAGATGGTCATTGGTCTGACCAGTGTGGGCACTGGTCTGATCGGTCTAAAAGTTGTGCTACAGGAATGGTCATTGGTCTGACCGGTGCGTGGACCGGTCAAACCGGTGTGAGCTGGGAGCTGAGTCTTCAAGGTAAGTTGAGATGTTGCATGGTTGTGTTCAGGGGGAGTTGCATTTGCTCAGGGTGAGCTCCATGTGTCGTCTGAGTTCTTGCTTTGGTTGGTTTGCTCCATGTGAGCTTTTAGTTTGCTCCTTGTGAGCTTTGATGGTTGTCTCGGTTGTGTTGAGCTGTTGCCCTTGCCTTAGGGGACCGAGACTTTGGCTTGCAAGTGAACAGGGTTTGTGTTGTTTGGCTTTTGGATCACTTGTTTGGTTTGTTTTAGTTGTCTTTTGTTTTTCCTTTTCCTATGTATCGGTTACGTGGTGTGTTGTCAATGCACTCATCAAGGGGGAGATTGAAGACCGGAGTGTCTGACAGTCAGTGGATGGCCACTTCTTAGTGATGAGTGATTGACAACACTGTGTGGACTGACGATGTGCTTTGTCTTGTGGATGTAGGCTGCGGCTTGATTTGCGTTGGTGCAGGTGAAGAACAAGCGCGAAAGGTCTTAGCCTTGCGGGGCCTCCGAAGTACCGGAGGGACACGTAGGCTTGGTTTGATGCACCCGCTCAGCGACGAGGTTGCACCAAGCTCGCGGGGTTTGTAGTGGTTCACCAGAAAACCACTAGGTCGAGTGGTCGACAGCTCGAAGCTGCACTGGGGCGGTCTGACCGGTGGTGGACACCAGTCTGACCGGTGGCAGCCGAGGAGCACCGACTGACTCGAAGCGGAGGACACACGTCGGGATCGCAAGTTTGGCGTCGAGGATACGCAAGGAGCAGTTGCAAGTGCTCGGGCACCAGCATCGAGAGAGGGACAAGCTTCTCCTCCAATGTCTTCTTGACCTCTTCCTTTCCCTTGTCGCTCCTCGGGGATAATATGGCTGCTCCGTTGGTTATCGTGGTGGTGGAAGAATGCAACCCTAGATGGATTCTCGAGCTCCCTCCTCGTCCCTTTAAATAGTCTGAGATAGAATGCCTAAAACCCTATCTTTCCAATCTCTAAACGCCGTAAAATCATCAGTATAAAAAAGGAAGTTCACGAGATGCGTCCCAGAGGAAAACGGGCACGAGCTGCCGCGCGAGGCCCTTGGGCCAATCAGACTAGGTCGGCCGGCCTACCCTAGCCCGTGGGATGGCTCAGCCCAACTTTTGTGGGGTCCACTCTTTTTTTATTGTTAGCCCATGTGGAAAAGTTGGTCCAGCAAAATTCACGGGAAACACTAAAAAGATATAAAGAAAGGAAATAGAAAGTATTTACACATGATGTACCTTGTTTTTCGCTCAAGGCTTGACGTTAGGGCTCATCCTCCATGATGGTGTTTCTTACGTTGCTAGATGTGCAACGGTGCAAGAAAGCCTGTTGGTATATTATATGATGACAGATAAATCTGCAAGCGCATGGATACCGCTGTAGCTTTCACCCCGGGAGTATTCCAAGGTATTGATTTCCACGAGGAATGAGTAGTGTAATGAACCTGAACTAATCCATCCGGGGGATATGACAACGAAGAGTAAAGAGGCAAGGAAAGATTTCGGGTAGAGAGGGGATAAGCTAGGGAAGTCAAGGATTCGTGAGTCACGGTAGAATCAAATCAAGTCTCGTCACTCGGCGGGGACAGAGGGAAAAGAGCCACAGAAAGGAATGAGAAGGGCACTCTGATGTCGTATCTCCTACCCGTCTGAACTAACATGGTGGATTGCAAAGCCCGTCCGGAGCTGTCACCTCCCTAGGGTACCACAACTATTCCGTTGATCAGAGCGGCATTCCAAGGTACCGGAGAGTCTAGACACCACGTCTACACTAACCAAGCACTACTTTACTTGAGCTCAGAACAAAGCAATCACGATAAGAAGCAGAACTACTAAACTGTAATCAAAGAACCTAAGAGCGAACAAGAGTATGAATTGAGACTTAGATACTCACAAATCTGAACTTACAAAGTATCCCGAGTGTGGACGACCCTAGTGGTACCGCACCCGCCGAGGTACATGTAGCGAACATGGCCTCATATGCCATTTGTTCAAATCTTAATTTTGGTGATTAATGACAACATGATCAATGGGACTAACCATATTGTCTAGCATGTCTTTGTAGACACTTCTAGGTCCCAAGGATGCAAAAATACCACATGCCAAAATGAGAAGATAGAGAAACCAAGATAGAGAAAGAGAAGAAAAGGCACCGTCAGATGAACCGACGGTATCTTGGAAGCAGCGTCGGTGCAAGCACAGGATGAAGCGGTACACTACGTGAAGACTGGAGTTTACTTGATGATCACCGGATCAACCGACGCCCCCAATTCTAGATGCGCCAGATGAATCAAGAAATCAAGCAAGCAGGAATTAACACCACCGGATGAACCGACGGTGTAGCGGCGGTTCATCTGGCGGCCATGCGTTTGCTAACAGAGACGTTCTGGAGCGAAACCCTTAAGCACCGGATGAACTGATGGTCACCAGGACACAAGCAACGGTTCATCCGGTGACTGCGAAGAAGCTACCAGTAAGGTTTTGGGAAGAAATCCTCTAGCACCGGATGAACCGACGGCATGAGGAAAGAGCCGTCGGTGTAAGCATCGGAGGAAGTGTGTCAGCAGAGAAGCAACGGTAATGTGACGTGGAGGGCACCGGATGAACCGACGCCTGGGAAAAGTATAGCGGCGGTTCATCCGACGGTACTAATTTCAGAAGCTTTTAGCCAACGGCTCTTTGGACGCCTTGGGCTATTTATACCCCCTCCACTCACCCATTTGGAGTTGCTTGATTGTGTGGAAGTGCAGAGGAGTTCAAGACATATTGAAGATCATATCCAATCCATCCAAGTGCTAGATTGCTCATTCATAGACTTCTACATGCTTGTGTGTGTGCTTAGTGCTAGGCTTAGCTTAGAGTTGAGTGAGTGAAAGGTGTGCCTACCTTGTGAGGTGATTCTCGAGTGGATCAAGTTGTACGAGGTGCGCTCTCCGGCAAACATCTTCGACCCTCCAGCTTGGTGTGGAGCGGCGAGGACACTTTGTGCGGGGGACGTGGAGACCCCCTTCCCTTGGTGGAGAAGCTCCTTAGTGGAGGCGGCATCAAGGTGACCAAGGGAGCTTGGCGAGTGCCTTCGTGGCGAGCCTTAGTGGCAAGTCAAGTGGTGCTCTTGGGAGAGACTTGGTGACCGGGAAGCAATACTCTTGTGTAGAGTGCTTCAACAACGTGGACTAGGGGTGGCTTAGTACCTACCGATACCACGGGATAAATTGCGTGTCAAGAGTTTGCTTCCTCTCATCCCCCTTTACGTTTCCGCATTATATTCTTGCAATCCTTGTGTGGCTTTACTTTCCTAGAGTAGTATCTTGCTAGGATTGGCTATAGGTTGCAAAACTTGTTTTGGGATGGGAGTTTCACACTAGAACAACCTAGTTGCACATCTAGATAGTATGTTCTAGTTTATGTTTGATGCAAGTAGTGAAAGTCGTAGGATAAGTTTTTAAGTTGCCTAATTCACCCCCTCCCCTCTTAGGCTACGAGCATCCGATTCCTTACAGTACAAAGAGGAAGAAGTCTGGCACTCCGGCTTCTTACTCCAGCACTCAACTCTCTCTCCTTACTCTCTAAATACTAATTTGTGTAGGGCTCCGCCACTTGCTTCTTTTCACCTTGTGTATCTTCTATGAAGTGCCGGGGACTATTTATAGCCCCAATGGGTTGGTGGCTCCAGGAGGGTGTAGTTGTAGCCGTGAGGGAGCCAGTGTGGCAAAGTCGGTGGTGCGGGCGCACCTAGGATCCACCGCCTTTGCTCGTGCACGGCCCTGATCAGCGACCCTCAGTCGGTTGTGAGGCGGTTCCAAGTGCCGGTGGTGCCTGGTTCAATGGGTCGTAGGAGCGGGCGCACCTACCAAATCATCGTGGGATGCACTGACGGTGTTGAGGAACGTCCAGGATTGCTCCTTGATGGCGGTTGTGGAAGTTGTGGCGGTTTGGTTGCATGGATAGGTGGACCCATGGATCCAAGTGCTTCCGTTGTCATCACTTTGATCAAACCGACACAAAACCAATGTATTGGCATGGACCCGAGACGTGCCATGTGGTAGGTGCGAGCGCACCTGCCCGATGCGGCTCAGTGGTTTGTGGTTTCTCCCTAAATGTGTACCTGCATATAAAATTGCAACACAACTCGTGGAACTCCATTAGTACCTAAAACGCGCATGTGGATGGAGTTTGGTAGGTGCGGCTGGCTCGGGCCAGCTGCGGCCGGCTCTGGCCAAGTGCGGCCGGCCCTGGCCAGCTGCGGCCAACTGTGGTGCGGCCGAACTTGGGCAAGTGCGGCCAGCCCTGGATAGCTGCGGCCGGCTCTGGCCAGCTACGGCCGGACCTGGCCTGGCCTTGTGCGGCCGGCCCTGGCCAGGTGCGGCCGGCTTTGCCCAGGTGCGGCCGACCCTGCATCATTGCTTTGCTGCAACCCTCTATGGTCCATTTCTTCATTGTTATTCTCATGTTTGTGTACCTACAAGTAAAAGTACCAACAAAGCTTGTGGAACCTCGTTAGTACTTAAAATGTAAATGAATTTGTTATATCCTCCTCTCATTTCCGAGACAGTGACGGTCAAAAAATTTGTTGTAAGGATCGTCAACAAACTCCCCCACACTTGGCCCTTTGCTCGTCCTCGAGTAAAAGTTAAGGACCAAGGTGAAAACATAAAACCAAAGGTATGAAGCGAGCATAAGAGATATTCCAAACCATACCTTGAACTTGTGAATTTTCAAGTGTATATCGTGCCATCTTGGGTAGTTAAGGAATGGAACGATCTTGAATCAAATCACTTGTACTCCTCATGTCAATTAGCTTGGGTTTTTCACGAGTAAGTTTACAAAATAAACCTTGCTTAGCTCCTCATTTGATTCTCTCAAATCGCTCAATACGTATAGTCCTCACTAAGGCATTAGACTTGCCTTTCTTCATCCTACTTCAAATGATGGCTTATGTGGAGCTCAGGGTAGGGTATAAAGATAAGGCATACTTGCATCTCATATATTGCAAAGTCAACAACTGGATCTGACGAGGCCATGGACCAGGGCCCACCAAGACCCCTAAAAACGCAGTACGGACCCACGTACGGCATGCTCCGGCAGCTAGTACAACGAGTATTACGCTGCCCGAGCATGTGAGGGCCCGTACGACTTGTTTCCGCCATGGGCCAGAAGGCAGGCGGCCCACGACCGTCCGCACCCTCTCCCCCGAGTACGTGGCGGCCCGTACGACAAGTTTTCACCTCCATTCCCGACTACTCGCTTGCATGAGTGGTTTCCGCCTCGCGACTACGACTACTCGTACGCACGAGTAGTTTCCATCGCCGACCCGCGCAGGCTTCGCGGGGAAGGCGTGGGGCTCGTGGGCCCACCAGATCGAGATCCCAGGATGTCCGCGCACACTTCCCCGCGCACCGCCACGTGTCTGTACCACCGTAGCGGTCCGCCCGGGCCCGTCCGATTCGGTGTCAGGGGAAAGATTCGTCAATCCCTGCCATGAACGGCACAGTGGCCACTGTACTACGAACGGCGTAAGGAGCGCTGAGCAACATACGGTGCAGTACACACTACACCCTAAGCATCGAAAGGCGTGGCATAGATTACCTACTCGCACGAGTAGTTTTCCGCCACCGACCAGTTCAAGACTTGGCCGTCAAGGCCACAGGTACACGGGCCCCGTTGGGACCCCGTGATACCCAGGCGTGCGACTCGCCACGTGCCAACCTCCCCGCGCTGGTCCGCCCTAACCGGTTCGATCCTGTGTCAGAGGACGGATCCCCCTGCCGTTCCTCAGTAGGGGCGGTACGTATCGTACTACAGAGGGCACGGGAAACGCTGTGCCATGAACGGCACAGTGCAAGCCGTCACCTATCCCCCGATCGTCGCGGCGCAGGCCTCTCCATTTCCACAGTACCCAGAAAAGACAAGCCCCTGATCCACTGACGGGATCAGGATATGTACCCTGCCTCCTATACCCAACTAACTACTCGGAGAAGGGTGTGGGGGCCCCAGAACGGCTGCTTGGGACGCACGACTCGGGAGAGATCTACACCGTCACCTAAGGCACCGAAACAGTTCTTCGCCGCTACTGCTGCCTGACAACCCGACGCAGGGAAGGACGTCTTAGGCTGTAGACCAGCTCACACCACTCGATGTAACCCCCCTGGGCCTCTCCCTTGCGACTATAAAAGGGAGAGACAGAGGCACTTACAAGGGAGGTTCGTTTTCACCCCCACACGCACTTAGTATCGATATCTCATCTCATACAACCCCACACTCACGTACACAGACTCCTGCTACAAAAATCACTCGCACACCAGGGACTTGGGCTCGGCACCCTCTCCCACCTTGTTTGTATCCCCTACTACAAACTCCCGAGCATAAAGAACACCCCCTCTCAGACAGGACGTAGGGTATTACTCTCCGGAGGCCTGAACCAGTATAATCCTGATTGTCTCTTGTGCTACCGTGCGGATCGACACACACGTTCTTATAAATTTACTTGCCGGCGGTAACAAACCCCGACAGTTGGCGCCCTAGGTAGGAGCCTTTTGCGTGTCTCGACGTTTTTTCAGGTCTCGGATGGCCAACCTCGACGACAACGGCGGCCGCGGCTCCACCGACAACGACGGCGGCGGCCGCGACGCCGACGGGGGCAGTGACGCCAACGACAACGGCGGCCGTGGCTCCACCGGCGACGACGGCGGTGACCGCGGCACCGACGGCTGCAGCGACACCAACGAAAACCGCGACTCCGCCGGCAACGACGGCGGCGGCCGCGGTGCTGACTGCGGCGCCTGACTCCGACCACCCCGACTGGCATCGCGGCGCCCGACTCCTCTACGACGGACGACGGCCCGCGCCTGCTCCGCCCCCTCCATGACTGGCAGCCTCAAAGAACTAGTCGGGAAGAATACTCGAGAAGCTAGTGGTGAAGGCTGCTCAGAGGCGGAGTACTCGTACGAGCTGATTACTCGGAGGTGGTGCGAGAGGTCGTGCGAATCGGACTTGCGAGTCGATGCGAACCAACTACTCGGAGGTCGTGCAAGAGGTCGTGCGAATCAGTACTCATGACTTGAGGGGCGTTGAGTTCCGTTTGGCGTATACATCGCATGTGCTTTTCAGGTGTACACATGTCGTACGTGCTCGATCGGGAAAACAATGCATGCTTCTTTTTCTTCTTCTGCCGCCGACCTCTATGCTGATGTAATAGTGACGACTGCTCGATGAGACAACAATACGGCGGCAGCCGACGACTATCACATCCACATCAACGCCGGCCACCTCGCCTCCGACTCCGACCTCCACGGCCGACTCCTTCGACTCCGGCCGCCTTCCCCTGACGCCGGTGAAGCGGTGCCCTGTTCCGCCTTCTCCTCGACGCACGGCGGCTCGGTGCCCCGCTCCGTTTCCGTGACGCACGACAGCCCGGCGGCGCTCGGCTCCGCTTCCTCGACACACGGCGGCCCTGCGGCGCCCGGCTCCGCTTCCTCGACGCACGGCGGCCCGGCGGCACCCGGCTTCGCCTCCTCGACACACGGCAGCCCGGCGGCGCCCGGCTCCGCTTCCGTGACACCGACGGCTGCAGCGTCGCCAACGGAACCCGTGGTCATGCCGGCAACGACGACGGCAGCCGCGGCGCCGACGGCTGCGGCGACGCCAACGACAACCGTGGCTCCGTGGGCAACGACGACGGCGGCCGCGGCGCTGACTGCGGCAGCGACGACAACGACAACCGCGACTCTAGCAGCTACTCGAAGGCCAGGGAACAACTCGTGCTAGCCTGCTACTCGTGAAACTTTTTTCCGACAAGCTTGCATGCTTGCATGCCACATGCAACTAGTTGGAGGCAAAAAAAAAAAAGAAGGATAGGCTTGCTTGCGTGCTTGCAACCAACAAGTCGGAGGCCAAAAAGCATGCATGCATGCAACGGTCACAACTAGTGGGAACACACAAATAAAAGAAGAGAAAGAAGAAGCTCGCATGCAGCGTCAAGCAAAACTACTTGTGCGAATCGTTCTACTTGCACGCGAGCGCAGGACTTCTCATACGAATCGGAAACTACTCGGAGACGGACGTGCGAGTGAGCCCACTCGAGGAAACCACTCGCGGACGGACAAAACAAGTCGTGCGAATCCAGCAGTCACCCGGAGAGCTATTACTCGGCCAATACTGCTGAGCCCGGCTCTGCTTCCTCGACGCACGACAGCCCCGCGGCGCCCAGCTCCACTTGCTCGACGCGCGGCAGCCCGGCGGCGCTCGGCTCCGCTTCCTCGACGCTCGGCAGCCCGGCGGCACCCGGCTCCGCTTCCTCGACGCACGGTGGCCCCGCGGCGCCCAGCTCCGCTTCCTCAATGTGCGGCAGCACGACGGCGCTCGGCTCCGCTTCCTGGACGCTCGGCAGCCCGGCGGCGCCCGGCTCCGCTTCCTTGACGCATGGTGGTCCCGCGGCGCCCAGCTCGCTTCCTCGACGCGCAGCAGCCCGGTGGCGCTCGGCTCCGCTTCCTCGACGCTCGGCAGCCCGGCGGTGCCCGACTCTGCTTCCTTGACACACGGTGGCCCCGCGGCACCCAACTCTGCTTCCTTGACGCACGGCAGCCCCGCGGTACCTGGCTCCGCTTCCTCGACGCACGGCGGCCCAGCGGCGCCCGGCTCTGCTTCCTCGACGCACGGCGGCCCCGCGGCGCCCAGCTCCGTTTCCTACGCGCAACGGCCCAGCGGCGCCCAGCTCCATCTCTTCGACGCACGACAGCCTGTCAGCCCCTCTGCTCCGTCTCCTCTAACTACCGCAATGGCCACTCGACAACTGCCTCGATCGAGCCGAACGCCACTATCCGGGTATCTACGGACTCCGGCCCATCGACGCAATGACGATCTCAACTACTCACTGATCTCGTCAACAACCACCCGCTTGAGCAAGAACGAGCGACACAGAGCTCGGGGGCTCGCCAGCCCAGGCCCAAAAACGGCACGCCGACCCCTCCGATAAAAACGTGAATCGAGCTAAGTATTATTCTAGCACCACCATTTTCCGATTACTGCGTATCTTGGCACGCATCTTCGGATCACTGCCGACCACCCTAGGCCTGTCCCTGGCTACTAATACAGCCCGAGTGCTACACAAACAGCCGGACAATGGCCAACGGGTGTGCCACGTGCACCCTTCCTTCGCCGTTTACATTCTTGTTCCTCTCTTGCACAAGTCACTAAAGTAATCGCGTAGCACACGCCTTAAACCGCGAAACCGCGACCCTACGCCTACACTTCCTACGCGTGCACGCGGCCAGCTCCCTACGCTACGGATGCGGCTGTCAGGGGTCAGGTGCATAAACGTAACAGGATAACTACCCGAGGAAATTAATAGACTTAAGGGAGTTGGAATTAGAATTTCTACCACACGTCGCCAAATGCTTTTTCTTCAGAGTTAGCATCTATCGCACCACATACTACTATCCTTTGTTTTTCTTTTTTCAGGAACAGGTCTTGGATCCCTGAGCTCACCGCCTACGCTCGGAGGTTGCCCTCACCACCGGCCGACTACTTCACAGTACTCGGACTGGCACGACGCTCCACAAAGATCACCAGCCGGGTACATTTCTGTACTGGGACTGGCGCTTTGCTCCACCGGAACAACAACAACAGTCCGGCCCTCACGATCGGGGGCTGGGGGAGAACGACGGCCCGGCCCTCACGCTCGGGGGCTGGGAGACGACGATCGCTCGGCCCTCACGCTTGGGGGATGGTCGACGACAACTCGGCCGTCACAACGACCACGTGGTGTGCTTCCAATGGCCCCAACGACCCCCCGCAGCTCTGCGCTCGGGGGCTGGCGCCACACACCGACGACCAGGAGTTCGAAGGCTGACCCGTCGCGGGGTTCGACAGCCGCTCCTGGGCACCCGAGCGAGGGGCAGCAAAGGATGGGCCCCAGCGGCCAGAACTCAGGCGCACGAGCGCTCTGGGCATCCCGAACTGCGCTCGAGTCTTGATGGGAAATGAGGTCATGGTTTTTCCCCGACGGAAAGGCGACGAGCCGCCGAGTCCGATCGAACGGGCTCGGTAACTAGACGATTTCGGCATTAGGAGTCTGAGGTCGATCACGAGCTGGTCCGTTCGGAACCCGGCGAACGGGGTTCCGAGGCTTCACTCGAGCTCACCCGGATGCAGCTCACTGGGTGCCAGGGCTCGGCCAGCGAGGCAAGTCCTAACGTCACCCGACCCCTCCATCCTGACTAAAAGGATGCGCGAGGGAGACGCAACGAAAGGGGAAACCGACTCCCTAACTAGTGCCCCGCGCCGTGCGGGGCCACCAAAATTCACATCGCCTTCGCAAACCCAAGTGAAGGCACACAGCGTGCGATGGCAATCCCCACAATGTCGAATCGCAGCATAACCCCACGAGCAAGTCTCCGACTTGCCCGTGGGCTCGGGGGCTACTACCCGTGGGTCCGCTCGCGCATCCCCGCTGGAGAAAACACATCCGACCTCTTCATCTCCATGGCAACTAAACCTGGGAGCGAGTCCTTGACTCCCTCACCAGGCTCGGGGGCTACTGACAAGGCCATGGACCAGGGCGCACCGGGACCTCTGAAAAAACACAGTACGGACCAGCACACAGTGTACTTAGCAGCTAATACAGCGAGTATTAAGCCCCTGAGTACCTGGAAGCCCGTACGACTTGTTTCCGTCATGGGCCGGAAGACAGATGGCACTGACGGGATCCAATATTAGGGATACCCACAGATGGTAAATACGATCCATAGGGAGGCAGGACAGCAAGACCCGCGATGCAGCACAGCAAAATGGCTTCAAGTCCACATCAAACAGGACACTTGCATGCCAAAGGTGGGGCCCACGACATGCAACCAGGAGGCCACCTCTCACCACTCAAGAACGCATGCAGGCATGCAAGGACTGGGCCTGGCCTTGGCTTGCGGTGGTGAGCATGGAGAAACAAGGCACAGTAAATAAGGCCACTACTTGAGTGCGCATGCATGCAGGCAAGGGGTGAGACTTTTTCTCCCCCCTCCTAGTCTCTCTCTCTCTCTCTGAGTTTGCTTGGCTTGTACTCCACCTCTCTCTCTCTCTCTCTGAGTTTGCTTGGCTTGTACTCCACCTCTTTCTCTCTCCCTCTTGACTACCTTCACCTGTAAGCCTTCTCTTGACTTATAAAAGAGAAGGCACGGAGGGAGCAGGACTCCTTTTTTAGTTCTTCCTTCTCCTCTCCAGAGCACTTCTCTCTCTGTTCTTCTTCTTCCTCCAGCCAGACTTGGCTCTCACACACGTACGCAGACTCCTGCTACATGAACCACGTACACACATCACAGAGATTTGGGACCGAGCTCCCTCTCTCGCTCATTTGTATCCCCCTACTACAAATCAGTGTAAATAACACAAGCAGCTCGAACTGGATGTAGGGTGTTACTCTCCGGAGGCCCGAACCAGTATAAATCCTTGTGTCTATTTCGCACACCATCCGAGGCCTGACACGCAGTCTTATAAATTTACTTGTCGGCGGTAACAAACCTCGACAGAAGGTGTCTTTCTAAAAATTACCTTCTTTTTGAACCAAGATATGAAATCGAGGACACCCTGACGACCCTCATTAAGAAGGATATCTTCTTCCTCCTTGGTAGGTGGAGTTTCACCATGCCAGAATTGCGCAAAGAATTCACTACACCCAAAAAATAGAAGAGGTTGGATGCAGAAGAGCCAAGATGCGAGATCTTAAGGGAAAGGAAAAAATTGAGGTTTCTTGAGAACTTACTCTATGTACGGCTTTACTTCGGTGAGGTTGCGCAAGACATATATCATGATAGTGTGCCACTCTTCATGAAGCAAGATCTTGGCCCTCCCAAGACTTGCACTTCCAAGTTGTCCTCGAAAAATGCTGAGAGTCGATTGATCTTCGCCAACATTGTAACGAGGAGGTGGGTTATGCACACTGGGAAGGTTCTCAGCATAATATTTAGTTGTGAAGTTTGACACCTCCTCGAGAATGTATGCCTCTGCAATGGAAGCTTCAATTTTGTTTTTGTTGCTAGTTTTGTATCGAAGAAACTTTAGACATCTCTGAATTGGATAGCACCAACGGTTCTGCATGACCCCCCTCAATCGTGCCTCTACAGGGAGGTGCAAAAGCATATGCTGCATCGGATTGAAGAAGCCGGGTGGTATGATCCTCTCCAACATACATAGCAACACAGGCGCATTTCTTTCCAGTTTTTCAATCACGTCAACAGACAACTCCTTAGCACAAAGCAGACGGAAGAAATTGCTCAACTCTGCCAGCGCTTGACACACATGTTCGGGTACATAGCCTCGAACCATCACCGGAAGAAGCCGCTCGATCCATATGTGGTAGTCATGACTCTTCAGCCCGTGTATTCGCAAAGTATCTAAGTTCACCCCCTCCTCAGATTCATAGCATACCCATCAGAGAACATTAACGTTTTGAACCCATCTAGTACTTCCTTCCTTTGATCCCTGTTCAGGACGAAATCAGCCTTAGGCCGTTTCCATTTCTTGCCCACTACAGGTTTCGGTATGGCTAGCTTTGGCCTGTCGCATAACACTTCTTGATCGACTCTAGCCTTAACATTGTCCTTTGACTTATCTGCCCATTCCATCATTGTACCCAAAAGTGCCTCGCCCTAATTCTTCTCAGTGTGCATCACATCAATGTTATGTGGAAGAAGAAGATCCTGCATATAGGGTAGCCTCCACAAGCCCGACTGCTGAGTCCATGCATGTTCCACATCGTATCCCTCAAAACGAGTTTGTCCATCTTTGAGCACGAGAGCCTCTACCTGGGCACGGACATCGACACCCGTAATGATGTGCGGTGGTGGGTCATTAACTACCACACCTTTCGTGAAGTTCTTGGCACCTTGTCTGAATTCATGCTCAAGAGGGAGGAATTGTCGATGTTTGACAAAGCAAGAATACTTGCCACCATTCTTCAACCAAAAGAACAACAGAGTTGTCTCTTGCATACTAGGCAGGGGAACTTCCTGTGGACACACCAGCCGCAAAATATCTCATACGCCAGATTGTAATGCATGGAGTACATATACCACACATGCATCTTGAAGTTTGTCTTCGTAGCTCGGTCGTATGTTCGCACCCCGTCGTTCCAAGCACAGATCAAATCATCAATCAGAGGCTTCATGTACACACTCATATTATCCCCCGGGTATACAGGAATTATCAGCGACAAGAATATGTGTTGTCTTTGAAAGATGACGCCGGGGGGTAGATTGAGGGGGATGACAAACACAGGCCAACAACTGTATGAGGCGGCCATTAGCCCATAAGGATTGAACCCATCGGTCGCCAACACCACACATACATTGTGAGCCTCAAGAGCTTTTTCACGATGAATGTCATCAAATTTTTTCCACGATTCGGCATCGGATGGATGTGCAAGCTTATCACTGTGTCGGGCTCCCGTTTTGTGCCAAGTCATTTGCTTTGCAGTTTCCTCGGTCATGTAAATCCGTTGGATCCGGTCTGTGAATGGAAGGTACCATAGGATACTAACCGGGATCGTGAGCTGCCTCATTTCACCCTCACCAGAGTCTACCTCCACGAACCGAGACGCTTTACATTTTGGACAGTACTTTGCATTCTCATGTTCTTCCCTGAATATGACGCATCCTTTCGCACAGGTGTGTATCTGCTGATATGGCATCTTGAGGGCACGAAGGACTTTTCGTGCTTCATACATGTTCTTGGGCAGAATGTGACCTTTCTAAAGCATTTCGCCGACAACTATCACCAAGGTATCAAAGGCGTCTCGGCTAAGGTTATATTGGGACTTTATGGCCATTAGGCGGGAGATGGCATCCAGTTGAGACATCTTGGTATGCTCGTGAAGGGGTTTCTGTGCTGCAGCCAACATGTCATAATACGCCTTAGCACTTGGCTCTGGCTCCTCCTCCTGAGGTTCTCCTTGGAAATGTGCTTCGTGAAAGTCATCTATCATGTCTGCTACCCCGGCATCACCATCAAGTTCCTCGATGCGTCGTCTCACGACCTCATCTCTCATATGACTGGTTTCACCGTGGTAGGTCCACTTTATATAGTATTTCGTAGAACCATGCTTGGCAAGATGCTCAGTCATGTCACGCTTTGTATGTCGACACGTGTTTCCGCATTTGCTGCAAGGACACCAGATGGTATACTCCCTGGGAGTCTCCCTTTTAAGCTTTTCAAATGCTTCCCTCACGAAATTTTGGGTGTTCGCAATCCATTCCGGTGTCAGACGACTCCCACTTGCCCACTCGTTGCACATCCAGTCACGGTCACCCATTCTCTATCATACCAGGAAGTCATATAAAATGCATTGCATAAACTGTATGATGTATATATATTCTACTAGGTAAAGTAGGTCCTAATCCCACCCGTCGATGCGTAGATGGGGTCAGTTCCTATGGTCTACTCCGATCCTAAACAGAATTTTGGCAGCACCTCCCCGCTATTCTCCAAATACACATCCCTGTAGGGAGGTTGTGTATCTGCAGAACAATGAGGAGGTGCTGCCGAAATTCTATCTAGGATCGAAGCAGACCATAGGAACCTATCACCCCATCTACGCATCCACGGGTTGTCCAAAAAATGTGGACAATTCGAAACAGATACAACCTTTAATATGCAAAGTTCTGCATATTTCCAACTGTATCTCTTCCGAACGGGAGACGCCTAACTAGGTTTCGTGATCTATGACATCAGTTGGTAATAGAGAGAAAGAGGCAGATACCTTGGTGGCCTGAAGAGGCCTGCGGACCGATGGCAGAGGTCGACGGCCGATTCCTGCAAACAAATGAACATGACAGTGTAAGTTGCAATTTTGGGCAGCACCTCCCGTACAAGGTGAGGTTCTAAAAACCTGCAACAAAACAACAATACGATGGCCGACAACCACATTCCAAATTTATAGAAACAGAAATTTGCCTCAGATATTTTGTCTTTTCATATGACCTTGAACTTGGAGCATAGAAGAACACTAGAACTACAAAAAGGGGGTTCATGGAAACATGAAAGCATGTGACACATCCATCCCAACCATCATATCATAACGACTGACCTGTTGGGCATGGATGTGTCACATGCCTTGATGACAACCATGAGAAGCATGTAATTGAACAACACAAGCTCAAGGTCATTATATGTTACCCAACATGAAATTTGGGCAAGTTTTGATATCATCACAGGCATGAGTAAAGTTGAATTTAAAATCAAACAAAATTTCGATAGCACCTCCCCTACACAGAGAGGTTTTCAAAACCAGCAACAAAACAACGTCATAATGGCCGACAACCACACAGTCCAAAATAGTAATTTGCCTCAAATATTTTTTCTTGCATTGACCTTGAACTTAGAGCATAGATCATCAAAAGAACTAAAAAGAGGGTTCATGATAGCCATGGAACCGCGAGAGACGTCCATCCCAACCAAGTTGTTGCTTGGGAATGGACGTCTCTCCTGGTTCGATGACAACCATGAGAAGCATATAACATGTCCAACACAAGCTCAAGGTCACCATATGTTACCCAGCAAGAACACTAGGTAAAATTCATATCATCATCGGCATAGGAGAAGTTAAATTTCAGATCATGCAAAATCCAACTAACTAACTAAATCAATTTCCCTACTAAAATTGCTAACAAAGTCATGAACTTGCTAACTAAAATTCCCTACAATTCCATAACTAACATTTTCTAACTAAAACTCCTAACTTAACTAAAAATGAGAAATCTCACCTCACTGGATTGAAGGCAGGGGCGCCCTGAGGCAGCCGACGCAGCCCGACCGGCAGGGGCGGCGGGGCAGTAGCCGGGGCCGCCTCTCCCTCGGTGGCGGTTGGCCGCGGGCGGATCGGGGGAGCCGGGGGAGAGGTGGACGACGGGCGCGGGCACGGCGGTGAGGACGGCGGCTGAGGTCGGGGACGAGGAGGTACGGGTGACGGGCACGCTGGACGACGGGCGACGGGCACGCTGGCGGGGACGACGGGTGACGGGCGACAGGCGCGGCGGAGGGGAGGACGACCGGCGCTGGCGGGGACTCCGGCCGGTGCTGGCGGGGACTCCGGCTGGCGCGGGGACGACAGCCGGCGCGGGTGTGGGGACGACTGCTGGCGCGGGTGGGGACGGCTTCCGGCGCGGGAGGGGACGGCGGCCGGCGCGAGCGGGGACGGCTGCAGGCGTGGGCGGGAACGGCGGCCGGCGCGGGCGGGGACGACGGCCGGCACGGGCGGGGACGGCGGGCGGCGCGGGGTGGGGTGTGGTGCGCGGCGGTGTGTGTGTGTGTTGTGTGGAGTGGTGTCTGTGTTGTGTGCGTGTGTGTGTGCTGTGGAGAAGAGTCGGGCGGGTGCGGCTGACCGGTGGGCCCGTAGCCCCTTTGCCGTGAGCCACAGATCCGGCTCACGGCAACGGAGAGACGGGCCCACCGGTCAGCCGCACCCGCCCTATGGATCCCTGAGGTTTTGTTTGCCGTGAGCCGGGTCTAGAGCTCACGGCAAACACAAGTTCTTGCCGTGAGCCGGATCTAGAGCTCACGGCAAACAACTGCTCACAGCCGCTTCCATGTGGCCCTATGCGCCACGTGGCCCGGGCGCAGCTTTGCCATGAGCAACTCCTTGCTCACGGTAATGAGGCCTTGTTGCCGTGTGTGTACTTGCTTTCCCGTGAGCTAAACACGGCAAAGTGCATTTTACAGATTTTGTTAATTTTTCTCTAGTTTTTTAGTTATTTTCTTTAAACTTTTTTTGAGTGCATTATTATAGTTAATTGCTAAGCTAACTATACAATTTCAAATTTGCACTTTGATGAATTAAAGACATTAGTTTCATTGTACTTTCAACTCTAACTCTATCATTTCATGTGGTCCGATAATGATCAAAATTATAAACCTACACCAAAATTATGCAAAGAACCAACATAAGACACTCTAAGTTGTGTAATGATCATAGGCAAAGTTACAAGGTCAAATTTGAATCTAAACTTCACGAAGACCACAAACTCTAGTCACATGAGTCAACCTCTCAGAAACTTCCAGTAAGATGCTTCAGTTTCTACACAGCGTACCTCTCGAGTAATTCGAAACCATCTGAACTCTTCACCACAGCCTCCATACATGATATCACGATGTCCATACTAATTTCATGATTTTTTAAATTTGTATGGATTTTATACAATTAAAACACTATTGGACGAAACCTTGGTAATCATGTGTCCAGAACCAAATGGTTGAAATATAGTCTCATTTCATGGTATATGTATGAGAAATGAATGAAGAACATGAAATATCATTAAAACACTAACTTTAGTCTATGATTTTATGCACTTCCAGTTCAAATCGGACGTATACGAGAAAAACACATAGAAAGAAATAAAATTGTTAAATATAGCAAATTGAGCTATAATTGTCCCAAGTTTGAAAATGTTGTTTGTAGAGATGTGTTTCATAGGAGGAAAAAGTTTGAAGTGGGAAGGACAATTTTTTTTCTAAACTTTGCCGTGAGCAAGGAAGGAAGCTCACGGCAAAGCCGAGAGACACACGGCAACAAGACACGTTGCCTTGAGCCTCGCGTGGTTCACGGCAAAATGGTGTGAGGCCGTGCCGCATGGCTACCGCATGGCGCCCGTGTGGCTCCCACGCGGCTGCCACACGGCTGCTACACGTTTGCCGTGAGCCGCGCGTCCAGCTCACGGCACATAACCAACGTGACCGTGTGTGGACTTTTTTGCTGTGAGCTAGCCGTCAGGCTCACGGCAAAGGTAATGGTCCAGGCCACCGGTCGTCACAGTGAGGAACATCACCGTGTGGCGTTGCCTTTGCCGTGAGCCTGATCAACAGGCTCACGGCAAACATCAATATACACCGTGCGTGATTCGGTTGCCGTGAGTTCTGTGGACTGGCTCACAGCAAACATCTTGTGCACCGTGTGGGTTATAGTTGCCGTGAGCCAGCTCGGATGCTCACGGCAAACAAGCTTGTTTGCCGTGAGCCTGATATTCGGCTCACGGCCAAGATGTTGCTCACGGCAGCGAGGCCGTTTCCGGTAGTGAATGATCCAATAATGACCCTACTTTATCGGACCCATTGTGAAAAGCATGCGGATATGCATCAGCATGTTGAATTAAACACAATCGATCATGCTGAAGAATGCCTAGCTTTGTAAGAGGAATATTTTACTTTCTTTGATCTAACTATAGTGCTATAACTCAGATATGCAAAGACCGGAATATTGAAATATATTTCCGTTTAAAAAAACTATAGTGTTATAAATCAGAGATTGGGATGTTGTACTAATAAAACTGCACTGTGCATCATCCCATGAAAATTCCTCTTAACAAAGCTAGGTATTATTCATCGCAACATGATCGATTATGTTTAAACATGCTAATGCACATCTGCATGCTTTTAGCAATGGCACCCATTTTCAGGTGCGGATGACGACGTGATCCGCACCTAGAAACGCTCATTTCTGGTGCGGGTGACGCCATCATCGGATATCCGCACCTGGAAATGGGTGCTATTTCTAGGCATCTCCAGGTGCGGGCTGGTAACTGCAGTGCCGTGATTTTTTGCTACATCGAGCGGCAATTCCGCTAGCTCCTGAAAAAAACAGAGGTGTCCTTACAAATCGTTTATGTAGTAGTGTTTGTGTCACAATAGTGGATATGGTTCTTGCTACAGCACATGCCCTCTTCCGTTCGCCTTTTAGTTAATTTCTGTTCTGTTTGTACAGATACTAATATTTATTTTTTTTAAAAAAATATCAGTATTTGTAAAACAGAATAGAAATTAACTATCAGTATCTGTACAGATACAGATATACACTGCAGATTAGACATGCTAAGACTGAGTCCAACAGGCAACGCAAATGCAATTTTGCATCTCCCTTCGTCATTGTGCCTCACGAATTCCTTCTCCAACAGCGCAGGCAAAAGCGCAGGCAAAATTGCCTCCGAGGAGAGAGGAGAGGTAGAAATACATCTCCTCTCTCCTCAAATGCATTTGGCGAGCGGCGGCGTGAGGCGAGCGCGGCGCGGCGGAGGAGCGCCGGTGGGAGTCAAGCATCGCGCGGCGGAGGGGTTGTCGATGGCGCGCCTCCTTGAGCACCTCGACGCCCGCGGCGAGCCCCGGTGGCGGGCAGGGGAGGTCTGGCGGCCTGGTGCGGAATCGAGCCCGGGCGCGACGGCCTCGAGGTGGGATCCGGCGACGGCGACCTTCCTCCTCCGCGCCCTTCATCCTCTTCGCCCTCGAGCAGCCATGGAGAGCCGGCGAGGCGGCCTGACTGGGATCCTCCTCCCCCGGCCTCTCTCCCCTCCCTCCCTTCACTTCACAGGCGGCGCGCGAGAGGAGCAGGATGCGGAGCTGGGGAGGCCGCATGAATCAGCGGAGGCCCCGCCCCCTGCGCCACTGCGGCAGCCCCTTCCCCTGCTCGAATCGGCGGAGGAGCAGAGGTCCCCGACGATCGAGCCTTGCGGCAGCTCGACGGCACGGTGCGGCGCGGGGTGCTGCGGAGGTGCGCAGCAGGAGGCGCGGCGCGGAGCGACGGTGGCAACGCGGTGTGGGGCGGGCCGGCTTGGACGGGGCAGCCACGCAAGCTTCTTGAGTGCGGGGACGGCGGCGCGGGACGAGCGGCGCGGCGAGCAAGAGGCTTGGGGACGAGCTTATGAATTTGCCTCTCCAACTGTTGGAGACATCACAAAAAATAGCTTCTTTCAACCACTGTACACGCAAGGCAATTTCCATTTGCCTATCCAATTTGCCTCTTTGCTGTTGGAGTCAGTCTAATGCACATCTGCATGCTTTTCACAATGGGACCCAAGGGCCATCATTGGATCATTTAATTCAAAACTCTTCAGCCGTGTACAGATTCAGTGAACCCATGTCCACGCATGCAGATCGAGAAAGCGAAGTGCAAGTGCAGGATAGGAGCAACGGCTCTACTTTTTGTCGCACGTGAACAAAAAATCCTGGTTTCGTGGGGACGCTTGAACAGCCACATGCATATATGCAGCTAAACAATCTTCCCGACGTACGAGTACGATATGATCAGAACATGGCTGAAGAATTTTGATTTAATGATCCAACAATGACCCTACTTTGGCCCCATTGTGAAAAGCATGCAGACAATTTCCTCAAAAAAAGCATGCAGATAAGCATCAGCATGTTTTAATTAAACATAATCGATATATCATGCTGGGACGAATGCCTAGCTCTGCAAGAAGAATATTTTTCTCTTCTTAATATTATTTTTTTATCACACTATATATAGTGCTATAAATCAGAGTACGCTTTGATGCTATTGGGATTTTGTACTAATAAAAACTGCAGTGTATATCATCAGTACATGTACAACAGAAAAAGAAACTAAAAAGGTGACAGAAAGAGGGCATTGTTGCATGCATGTGCTGTCACTGCTAAGGAAACGTACATTTGTACCGGTTTATAACCCTCATTAGTACCGGTTTCCAAACCGGTATTGTTCGATCGGTACTAATGTGAAGTCACATTAGTACCGGTTTTGGAAACCGGTACTAATGTGGGCATTAGTACCTGTTGGTATTGAGGGCCGGTACTAATGTGCCCAGCCCCGGCGACGTGGCACGGTCCACATTAGTACCGGCGCTTGTTTCCAACCGGTACTAAATGTTTTTTGTTTTTTCTTTATCTTTATTGTTTTCTGGTTTATTAATTCTATCGTATTTACGTATACTAATCGTAATGGCTGATATGCTATAATATATATTCGTGTGCCATATAAAATATTTGAGATAATACTATACATGCATACGTATATATGTATTAGTATAATATAATATTATACTAATATATATATACGTATGCATGTATAGTATTATCTCAAATATTTTATATGGCACACGAATATATATTATAGCATGTACATATAAATTCGTATGCATGTATTATCTCAAATCTGGTAGTTGATCCAATGCAAGAACATATATAATATTGTGCATACAGAAATATGAAAAATATATATTAGTGTATATAATACATTGCATCAAAGGTTAGCAAGGTTTAATATTAGTTTTTTTGCTTCCTGATGATTGGTCATTTGCAGAGCTTTTTCCTCTCTTGCTCCCCTGCTTAGTCGACTGTGCTTGTTCTGTCGACTTCCCAGTTGCTTTTGCAGTGGACTTCCCCGATGTTTCTTCCATGGACTTCCCCGTTACAATCACAGATGATAAGCCTGAGTAGAATTCTCCACCTGGCGTAATCACCTCATCTAGAAGAAATCCGCATAGTTCTTCTTGAATTAACCGGATTCTTTCCAACTCGAGGAACCCCTGCTTGATGTCATCAATCTACAAAAGAATATGAACAAAGAATAAGAACTAGTACAAAAAAGAACATGGACAAATAAGAACTACATGCATGTGTCGTTTAGTTTAGTGGACGCACCCTGTCTTCAAGGTTGGTACCTTGTGCGATGCTTGAAAAGGTATGCATGAACTCGCATACAGAGTATCCGCACAGATTGGTACCTGAAGGTTGTGTCAAGCACTGCACATGTGCGAAAACAAGGTTATGAAATATGTTTAATTATATTGGAAGACATGAGATATGTGGACTAGCAGAATACACATACAGGGAAATCATAGTGGAAATAAAGGTTCTCTTTGTATCTTCCCGGGTGCTCTACACATAGGCGAGTCCATGCAAGTTTGATCATCTCTACGACATCTTGGTATGCGCTTTTGTCTGTACTTGCCCTCAAAGAGTCGAAGATGAAGACCTTGCTTAGAGACGGACATAATGCAAAAAGAATCCAGTGGAAGCTGTGCATACGTGTAGAAGTATTAGTTTCTTGAAATATATATGCAATGTCATTTGAAAAAGATAAAATAGATGAGATACACGTTGCTCACCCGAAGTTGTATGACAGAAGTATGATACCCTTCTCATGGTGTTTTTCTAGATACAAATATATATAGTCCAATGTGGCCAGCTCCCATTTTCTGACACAAGTCTGATTTATCATTAGTGGATCCATGAAGCCGATGTCCCTTATTCCTCTCCTCCAGCACCGCTGCATCTCAAAGCTGCATGATTGAAATTAAATTCAAATTAAACACAAGTTAAGATAAGGTAGAATGTCTAGATCATTGTTTTCGAGACTTAAAGAGTCCAGCAAGCGATGAGTCCTGAGTCAATTGCATCTTGATTGAATAAGTACAAAAATTGGTCAAATTCCACACCAAAAGTTTCTCGGCCACGGAAATAATGTCGATCTTCTATGGTAATTTCCACATAGGTTACACCGCTAGCTGACGCAGCCATGTACCAATCGTGCAGTTCATGCATTCTCGTTGGAAGAAACGGCACCAACTGCGGCCACACAAGAGGTTTACCCCACTCATACTTCGGTCTATTTGCCCCTTCATTCTTTGGGATTGGTTCGTCCCCTCGGATTTGACCAGGAGTCAGACCTGAATCCTTATTGAATTCGAGCATATGCTGCTCAAGCGAAGAAAGCACCTTGATGGGGGAGACAGATTGCTTTGACTGGGTGCCTAGTTGTGGAATTGTAGATTTAGCTCTATTCGCGAGCTTCTTCTGTTTGTCCATCTTGAGTGCTTGTCGGTCATAGTCACTCAAAGGAGGTGCCTGGGCATTTATTCGTTTCTCCTCCTCCATTTTTTCATGAAGCGATGAAATTTGACCCGGTCAATTGGTTTCTCAATAGGTGGCTTCTTCGCTTTGAATATTTGTCTATCAAGCTCAGCCCGTACTGAAGCATCTAGCTCCTCCTGAGTTTTCTCGTAAGGAGAGGGGAGGAGTGAATGGGAGCCGATAAAAATTCTTCTCAAGAACTCGGCCTAAACCCGAAAATCACTTCCAAAGAATCCCGCACTAACTTGTCAAGATCACGTAGTCACAACGGACCTACTAACCCTAGGAACAAGTTAGGACAAGCCTAGAAACAAAGCGGAAGCACAAGTAAACAAGTCTAGGCCACCCCACTGGAAAGTCCGGAGTCTCCGGGCTTTTTCCCGTAGTCTCCGGGTTTGGCAAGTCCGGAGTATCCGCACTTTTTCTCGGAGTCTCCGGGGTTCCCGGAGTAATGTCCGGAGACTCCGGGCTTATTCCCGGAGTAAAGTTTCAGCCTTCGAGAGGGAGAGGGAAAAATCCAAAACTTGATCAAACGAGCTCCAAAAATCACGAAATTTAAACCGTAGCTTCTCAACAACACAAGGAAGCTTTTCCCAAAAGGTCTCCTCAAAAAGATCAAGGGATCACCACCAGAAAAATGATTTAGGCCATCAACCCTAGAGAGGAGACTTTTCCTCAAATCAATAGATCTCCCAAACGGCTAGATCTCTTGAGACAAGATTTGGGGGAGATGAGAAGCGTCACTAGAGGAAGCTATGCCCCAAAAATCTCAGCCTCTAACTCATTAAATCACCGGGAATCGCGGATCACAAGAACCACCACCAAAAACTCGGGCTCCAACCAAAACTCGTGAATCAAAGGGTTTTCCCGGCGTTTGAGGGGTCAAGATCACACACAAAGATGCACAAGGCATCCACCCATGATCCCCTCAAAGAAACATGAGAGAAAACGCCCCCAAACCAACGAATCGAGCGAAGAACTAAAACACCCAAAAATAGCTCCGAAAATGACACGAAAATCACAAAGAGCTAGGAGGGGGAAATCATCACAACGCCGAATGCTTCCATACATCCAGAGGTCAGAGTCTATACAATAATCTAGCCTAAGGAATACAGAGGAAAAGAAGCAGTCCAGAGCGATCTACCGGGGGAGGAAACCCCAGAGCCCAAGAGAGAGAGATGCCATGCACCTCTCCGCTATTTATACGAAGTCCATCAGAGGGAGGTAAATGACCACGCTACCCCTACTGCTTGAAATGAAGATACAACCCTTCAGAGGCATTTTGGTCAAGTCTTCATCGGACGGACACGCTTCCACCGCGGCTTCGCTTCAACTCAACGCAAACCCCGTGATCACGCCACGTGCCCTCCGCCTCGAAGCTTCCCGAAGCTCTCGGATCACCGTCTCCGTCGCCTCGGGCCTCCGGACTTGGTTTTGCGGCCCAAACCAAGAAACCGTCCACCGATGGTTTTGTGGGCAAACCAACAAACCCTGTGTGCAAGCTTCGGGCTCCATCCGCTACCTTGCACCGGCCCATGTTCACGACTTCAGCCTGCCAGTCTTGCACCGCACGGCTCGCACTTGACCCCATCGGCCACCGGGTCCATCGAACCAAGCCTACTTGCCTCTCCATCACCCGGAAGCCGCCACGGCTAAGGCCTTTCGCGCTTGTTCTTCACCTGCACCGACACGAGTCAAGCCGCAACCTGTACCTGCACACTTAGCCAAGCATCAGTCCACACAACGTTGTCAATCACTCATCACTAAGGAGCGACCCTCCACTGGTCCTCGGACACACCTGGTCCTCAATCTCCCTCTTGATGAGTGCATTGACAACACCCATAGTAACCATGATAGAGAAAAAGAAAAGAAAACAACCACAAACACAAACCTCCAAGCAAGTGATCCAAAGCCAAAGAACAAGCGAAAACAAGATCACTCGCCAGACCAAGTCTCGGCCCCCTAAGACAAGGGCAACGGCTCGACATAGCCGAGACAAAACAAAGCTCACAAAGAGCACATCACAAAGCACAAAACTCAGGCAAACCAAAGGAGCTCCCCCTGCACATATGCAAACTCCCCCTGAGCAAATGCAACCTCTTCTTCTCAATTTTTCTCCTCACATGCAACATCTCAAAAATGCATCCCAAATTTTCACAAAAACCTCCAATGCATGAAAATTTCTCCCCCTTGCATGTATATCTCCCAAAATTCTCCCCCTTGTTGACAATGCAAGAATCAAGGTATAAGAAACTCTTCCCCTTGTTTTCATGAAAAATGCATGTCAAAGCATTAAAACAGTCTACCAAGCTTCTCAAATATACAAAGAGCACAATAAAATGCTATAAATGAGACATAGAGTAAGCAAAGTAGATGTGGTGTAGTTAGCACATTGCCATCAAGAAGGTAGAGACATATAAGCATGTGACATGGCTAAAAGCAATTTTAAGCAATTTTCACAAAGAAATATTCATCTCATGAGCAAGACCATGTCTATACCAATTTGAACACAAAGGCACTAGATCATTCAAAATTTATGCAAGATCACAAATTCTCATTACAAGATCATTATAAACACCCACAAGTTACTCAAGTCATGTTGAAGCCACCGAGCCATGTGTCTACTTCTTAAAATGAGACTTCTCATGGTAGAAAACATGCTACGATTTAGCACCCAAGATATGAATATCAAAACATAAAACATGATTAGGAGCTCATTTTTCAATCATAAGGCAATTCATACACCAATTTCATTTTCAAGATTAAACATTGTACATGAAGTGTCTTTGCGGCAAAAAGAAGCTTATGCTCCTCCCCAAGCAAGCAAAAGGGCTAAACATTTACAATGACAAAGGATCTTTGACCCCAAGCAAAGAGAATATGATCCTCAAGCACAAACTGAGCATGATATAAGCATTTGAGCACAAATTTAGCAAAGACAAGCATCTACTCATGAGAGAGGCAATTTTACCATTTTCACAAACAAAATGCTATCTCATCATACATATATGGCAAAACCATCAAGAGCATAGCATTCACATCCACTAATTACCAAACATGCACATATCTCATCCATAGCACATCAGTGATCAATGTATATAAGAGAAGCTCAATCCTAACTCAAGTGATCCAAAGATGGCTATCCTACCAGGTTTTATACAGAAGGCAAAATGGATCAAGGAAATGCAACAAAATGAACATATGACACATATATACATGAGAAGCCCCAAGACCCAGCTAGAAAGGAAAGCACACCCCAAGCTCACCCCGCAAGTGAGTGAAAGTGACTTGGTCAAGTGGTTTGGTGAAAATGTCAGCTAGCTGGTCTTGGGTGGGGACATAGGACAAAGATATGTTTCCCTTCTCCACACTGTCTCTCAGAAAGTGGTACCTCACTTCTATGTGTTTCGTTTTGGAGTGGAGAACAAGATTTTTGGCTACGCTTATGGCACTGGTGCTGTCACAGAAAAGTGGAACCTGGGAGCACTCCTCACCAAAATCACTCATGGTATAGGTCATCCAAAGCAGCTGGGAACAACAACTAGCAGCAGCTACATACTCAGCCTCGGTGGTGGACTGGGCTACACTCCATTGCTTGCGAGATGACCAAGAGACCAAAGAAGAACCAAGGAACTGACTGAGGACCAGAGTGTCTGATGGCTAGTGGTTGGCCACTCTCTAGTGATGAGTGATTGACAACGTTGTGTGTACTGATGCTGTGCTCTATCTTGTGGATGTAGGCTGCGGCTTGATGCGTGTTGGTGCAGGTCAAGAACAAGAGCGAAAGGTCTTAGCCTTGCGGGGCCTCCGAAGGACTAGAGGGACAAGTAGGCTTGGTTCGATGGACCCGGTGGCCAGACGAGATCAAGTGCGAGTCACATGGTGCGAGAAGAGCAAGTCGAAGTCGGATAGCGGGTTCGTTGGTTGATCCAAAAGCCAACATGGAGCCGGAGCGGACGTGGTGGCCAAGTCGAGGAGCTCTACGCGGAGGTTGCACCAAGCTCGCGGGGTTTGCAGCGGTTCGCCAAAAGATCGCTGGGTTCGTCGGTTGAACCAGAAAGCCGACCCGAGGTTCCGGTGCGACCAAGGCACCAGAACCGGTCTGACCGATTTGGTCGTGGCGCGGCTGGAAGTCGTCGAAGCGGAGGACACACGTCGGGATCGCATGCTTGGCGTCGAGGCTACGCGAGGTGTTTTTGTTGGGTGTTCGTCCGATGGAAAGGCTGGTTTCCAAATATGCCCTTCGAGGGGTTGTAACGCCTATAGGGCATTCTAGTCATTTACCCCCACCGGAGGACCTCATATATAAGCCGAGTGGAAGGGTTGTGGCAGCCATCTCTTGGGCTTTAGGGTTTTCATTTTGCTCGAGACAATTTCTCTTTTTAGCTTCCTATTTTCTCCTTAGGCTAGCATGAGAGCTTCATGCTGAGATCTTGTGAGAGGGATGGTTGTACGGGTAGATGCTAGACCTTGTATGAACCTTTCATGGTATGTATAGAAGATTCGACGTGGTTCCTCAAGTGTTCTTGGTGTCTCCCCCGTTTTCCTTTTTGGTGATTTTTGGAGCTTTTTCTTTGGATTTTCGTGGAGAGGATTTGAGGGTGTTTCCTTTGGGTTTTGTTTGTGGGGATCACGTATGAGTACCTTGGGTACCTTTGCTTGGTGATCTTTGCCCCCACAAACTCCCCGGAATCCCTTGGATTTGGTGGTTTTTGGATGAACTCGGGAAAAGGTGTTCTTGGCGGTTGACTTTCGATTCCTCCCTTTTGGATGCATTTCGGGATGGATCCTTTGAGATAGAGGTTGCCCAAGAGGTAATCCACCTTCCCTCGAAGTTTGGTTGCAATCCGTTGGGTGAATCGGGAGATCGATTGGTTGGAAGAAGAGGTGGTTTCCGTGGGTTGCGTTTTTCCCGTCTGTCTGGGCGAAACCGGTCTGACTGGTTTGGGAAACCGGTCTGACCGGTTTTGGTCACAGTGGCTGTTTGGGAAGATTTTTGGTAGGCGTGTTGTTCTTTGTCTAAGAAGTTCTCTGGTCCAAGTTTCGTCGCATTTGGAGTTCGTTTGCTTGGGTTTTGGCCTCGTTGATCTTTGGGGAATTTCTGGGCAAAACCGGTCTGACCGGATTGCCAAACCGGTCTGACCGGTTTCACCCTGTGTGTGAGAGGCTAAGTGTTGGAAAACCAGTTTGACCGGTTTGAGTATCCGGTCTGACCGGTTTGGGTCTGGAGTTTTGCTCGAGTTGTTTTCTGCTACGTTCTCGAGTGTTTTTGGTGGTGTGCTAGTTCCTAGGTTCAGCAGCACTTCAGTGGCTGTGTGGATTTGGCTAGCGAGGTGTCGAGGACTCCGGAGTTGCGTTTGGAGCCATAAGCCGAGTTCTACTCTTCGGAGAATAATTTTTATCGGCTCCCATTCACTCCCCCCCTCTCTGGTCGCCATTTTGGTCCTTCAATTGGTATCAGAGCCGGATACGGATCATTGAGACCTTGACCGGTTGAGATCCAAATATGGCGGACTATGGGAAGGGTTCGGGTCCTCCCCACTTCGATGGGAAGAACTACCAGATGTGGGAAGCCCGGATGGGCGCGTTCTTGCGTGGAAAGGTTCAGCTGATTTGGGATGTCATGGTTGACGAGAACTATGTCATACCGGAGACGTTCTTGCTGCCCGGGAGTAGGGACATGTTCGAAGCCAACAACAAGGCAGTGGACTATCTCTACTGTGCTCTTTGTGCATCCGAGTTCAGTAGGGTGTATGGAGAGAAGTTGGCAAATCGGATATGGACTCAGCTGAGAAATGCACATGGTGGTAATGATCAGGTGAAGGCGCGTCGCTTTATGACCTACCAGAGAGAGTATGAGAACTTCACTCACCTCCCCGGAGAGTCTATGGATGCCATGTTCAAGCGCTTCACGCTGATTGTGAACAACATGAGAGCCAACATCACCAAGCTTCCATACGATGATCATGATAGAGCTATCAAGCTCTTACATGCGTTGGATCTTGATGTATGGGGAGCGAAGGTTGAGGCTATTCAGGAGTCCAGTGTGTATGAGACCCTGATGGTGGACGAGCTATTCTCTAAGCTCAAGTCGTCCGAGGTGGACCGAGACCTGAGAGCCAAGATGGGCAAGGGTCCTGCTGATGATAGCCTTGCGCTTGTGACTGGATCGAGAACTAACTCTAATCAATCCTCTAGGATGCTCTCTCTGTCTGCTCTTGTGTCTTTTCTAGATGAGGAGTTTGAGGCTTTGGATGATGAGGATCTTGCTTTGTTGACCAAGCGGTTCGGGCGCCTGAACGAGAACAGGAAGAACTTCAGGAGGAACTCGGGGACGTGCTACAAGTGCGGGAAGCATGGACACTTCTTCGCCGAGTGCCCAGAAGCAGACGAGAACAAGATCGAGCATAAGAAACCCGAGTATAAGCAAGAGTACAAGCATCGCCCAAGGAACGAGTACAAGCAGGCCGAGCACAAGCATCGATCCCGGAACCACAACTCCAAGTACAAGAGTCGAGACGAGTACAAGGGCAAGAAGAAGGGCGGCTACCACAAGAAGAAGTCGAGAGCAATGGTTGTCGGTGTGAGCGACGTGGACACCTCTTACTCCTGCTACACCATGTCAAGCTCGAGTAGTGAAGATGAAGACCATGGAAGACACAAGAACAAGAAGCATTCAAGCAAGAACTTCACCGGGTTGAGCTTCATGGCGACAAGCGGATTCTGCGGCATGGCACACAGTTCAGGGAGCAAGAAGAGCGGCAAAGATGGCTCGGACTCCGACTCCGAGGATGAGGTATCACCACCTACCCTTGACTCCTTGCTCGAGGAAAATGCCACTCTGAATGAACTGCTTGATAATAGGGATAGTGTGCTTAGGGATGCTAAGAAAATGAGAAAAGAGCTTAGAGCCTCGCTTGAGGAATCTAGGGAGAAAGTAGCTGAGCTAGAGGCTAGGCATTTGGATGACATGCTTGCTATGGATGCTTTGAAATCTGCTCCTGTTGTTACCGATGAAGTTGATTCCAATGATTGTTCAATTTTCTTGTCTGACTTGACTGCCCTGAAAGAGAAGCATGCCCTCACTGTTGAGGAACTAGATGTGGCTAGGGTTGAATTGATTGAGTTGAAAGCTAGATCAAGTTTGCTTGGTGCATGTAAATCTTGCCCTGTGTTGCATGCTAAATTGGATGACTCACATGCTAGAATTGTTTCCTTAGAGGCTGAATTGAAAGCTCCTGTTCCTACCTCTTGTTCTATATGTGAAATGCATGCTTTCAAAAATATGGAACTTGGACAATATGTTGATCGCTTGCAGGATGAAAATGATGAGCTGAGAAAGCTAATGAGTTGGTTGTCTGGGCATGAGCCACAATTGAGCTTAATGATGGCTGAGTTTAAGAGATTTGATGGTCAGGCGTTGGGATCTGACAAGGTTGGTGAGAGCAGTGGTGAGAAGGGAGAGAAAATTGGAGAGATCCCCATTCCACCACAAACTACCCCCACGAACAAATTTGCTCAGCCAAACCACCTGAGAAACAAGCTTGACACCACTCCCGATCCACCCATTTTCCCCCACAAAAACAAAAACCCATCAAGTTTGTGAGCGACAAGGGAAACGTGTTTGAGGGGAAGGGTGAGAAGAAAGAGGAAGAGAAACTCGTTGAGAACCCACAGCTAAAGCCAAAACAGGTCCGATTCCGTTGTGAGTATTGTGGCAAGGAGGGTCATGTTGGTGAGTTTTGCTACAAGAGGAAGAGGGATGAGAGGTTGGTGAAGGAATGGGCAAACAAGGACAGGTACCACCCTACTCATGGTGTGCCTAAGCCTCGTATGCCGCTACCTAGGGGAGAGGCTGTGGTGAGATCTATACCAGCTTGGGGAAGTCAGAGAGTAGCAGATCGAGACCGTATTGCTGGCAGGGGGAAACCGGTCAGACTAGTTAGGGAAACCGGTCAGACCAGTTCTGCCCAGAGAGGTGCTGGTGTTGAGTTTCGTGGCCGTGGAGTTGGTTCAGTTGGTCATGGTGCAGGTGGTAGACAGGTTGAGTCTGGTCATGGGTTGTTTGCTGGACGTTCTCCATCACATGGTCGATATGAGGATGGGAGAGGTCGTCGCAGCTTTGAGTCTCAGAGGAGGTACGGGCCACGCTCTTCCTTTCGTGGTGATCGTGCTCCTCCAGCGACACGTGAAGTGATTCAGTTTGGTAGGGGTCGTAGCTTTGGTGGATATGGTAGAATGGATGTTGCTAACCCCTCTTTTGAGCAAATGGCTCGACACTGGTTTGATTCCTTTTGCACTAACCCCAGTGTTGAGTCGTCTGCTCACTTTCGTCCCCGTTTTTGATGTGCAGGTGGGAGGCTTGAGGAATGTTTGGCTGTTGGACTCCGGCTGTTCACGGCACATGACCGGAGACAGGGAGTGGTTCACAAGCCTCACCCCAGTGAGTACCAGGGAGTACATCACTTTTGGGGATAATGGTAAGGGACGAGTTCTTGGTGAAGGAATGGTAAAGGTAAGTAGGAAGGTGTCTCTGAGGCGTGTTGCTCTTGTCAAGTCGCTAGGATTCAATTTGCTTTCTGTGTCTCAGCTACTTGATGAGGGATTTGAGGTTCGGTTTAAGTTGGGTGCGTCTGAGGTGCTTGATTCTCGAGGTGACCGTGTTTGTATGGTTATCCCCGAGGGTCAGATTTTTCGAGCTGATTTCTCTCAGTCCGATGGTCCCGCACGGTGTTTAGTGGCTGGTTCTCCTGATTTGTGGAAGTGCCATAGGCGGTTGGGACACTTGAGCTTTGATCTGCTTTCCCGCTTGAGTGGTCTCGATTTGGTCCGAGGATTGCCGAGGTTGAGGTTTGAGAAGGAGTTGGTTTGTGCGCCTTGTAGGCATGGCAAGATGGTCGCTGCTTCTCCTCCACCCATGACTGCTGTCATGACAGAGCGTCCGACAGAGCTGCTGCATATGGACCTTGTTGGGCCAACTCGAGTTCGCTCGGTGGGTGGGAAGTGGTATGTTCTGGTTGTGGTAGACGACTACTCTCGCTATGCTTGGGTGTTTTTCTAGGAGGATAAGAGTGAAACCTTCGGTTTTGTTCGAGACTTGATCGTGAGGTTGAAAAATGAGAGGCATGGGAACACCATTCGAGCAATCCGTAGTGATAATGGCTCTGAGTTCAGAAACTCTCATTTTGATGCCTTTTGTTGTGATCTTGGTCTTGAGCATCAGTACTTGACTCCTTATGTGCCCCCTCAAAATGGAGTTGTGGAAAGGAAGAACTGGACGTTGTGTGAGATGGCTAGGACGATGCTCGATGAGCACAGGACTCCTAGGAGGTATTGGGCTGAGGCGGTGAGCACCGCGTGCTATGTGTCGAACAGGATCTTTCTCCGAGCATTCAAGAAAAAGACGTGCTATGAGCTTATGCATGGTAGAGCTCCTAAGGTGAGTAACTTCCGAGTCTTTGGTTGCAAGTGTTTTATTCTCAAGAAGGGAAAGCTTGATAAGTTTGAGGCTAGATCTAGTGATGGTATTTTCTTTGGATATGCAAACCATTCTAGGGCTTATAGGGTGCTTAATCTTGAGACTAACAAAATGATGGAGACTTGCGAGGTGACCTTCGACGATATAGTGCCATGTAGCTCTCTTGGCTTTGATTGTGCAGATGACGAGGAGATGGCTGAGACACTCTTTGAGGAGGAAGAAGAAGATGGTGATGGTGATGGCGAGGATCGTGTACCTGCTGCGGATCGTGTACATACTACTTCCACGACGACGACTACAGTTGATGGCGGGCCTTCTACTTCGACTACGACGCATCAACTTGTATCGCAAGCAAGGGTGGAAGCAGCTGTGGAGGGGGAGGTAGTCTCCAGGCGAGAGGCTCCTAGGCGTGTACAAGTGGATCACCCTCCTTCGAAGATCATTGGAGACATGAACGAGAGAACTACACGATCGAGGTCACGAAATACTTCTCACTTCGCTCACTCTACTTTTGTTGCCTCTTTTGAGCCCAAAGATATTGGACACGCTCTTTCTGATGCAAACTGGGTGAATTCCATGCATGAGGAGTTGGAGAACTTTGAGAGAAACCAAGTCTGGGTGTTAGTCGATACACCACCAAATTGCCGTCCCATAGGTACCAAGTGGGTGTGGAAAAACAAAGAAGGTGAGGATGGGATGGTTGTGAGAAACAAATCGAGGTTGGTGGCTCAGGGGTTTAACCAGAAAGAGGGTATAGATTATGAGGACACATTTGCTCCGGTGGCCCGTCAGGAGGTGATTCGGATCCTTCTAGCCTTTGTCATGGCTAAAGGGTTCAAGCTGTTCCAGATGGATGTGAAGAGTGCGTTCCTGAATGGGGTGATAGAGGAAGAAGTGTATGTGAAGCAACCACCGGGGTTTGAGAGTGAGAGGTACCCACAGCATGTGTATAAACTCCAGAGGGCGCTCTATGGGTTGAAACAGGCGCAGAGGGCTTGGTATGGCAGGTTGAGAGGGTTCTTGCTGAGTAAGGGGTTTGTGATGGGCACAATTGATAAGACCCTGTTTCTCCTTAAGCATGGGAATGACCTTTTGATTGTACAGATTTACGTGGATGATATAATCTTTGGTGGCTCCTCTCACGATCTTGTTGCCAAGTTTGCAGATGACATGAGCAGGGAATTTGAAATGTCTATGATGGGCGAGCTGCAATTTTTCTTGGGGCTATAGATCAAGCAGGTCAAGGACGGGACCTTCGTGCACCAGAGCAAGTACACCATGGACATGCTGAGGAAGTTCAACATGAACGATGCGAAGCCCATGTCAACACCGATGAGTACGACTACAGCTTTGGATGTGGACGAGGATAGTGAACCAGTGGACCAGAAGGAGTACCGGAGCATGATCGGCTCCCTCCTCTACTTGACGGCGACAAGGCCGGACATACAGTTCAGTGTGTGTCTGTGCGCTCATTTTCAGGCTTCCCCGAGGACTTCACATCGGCAGGCCGTCAAGAGGATTTTCAGGTATTTGCAGTATGCTCCTGAGTTTGGTCTTTGCTATTCTGCCTCCTCGACACTCACACTTCACAGATTCTCGGTTGCTGACTTTGTTGGGTGTCGTGTGGAGCGCAAGTCTACCTCTGGTTCTTGTCAAGTTCTTGGTTCCTCTTTGGTCTCTTGGTCTTCCCGTAAACAGTCGAGTATAGCTCAGTCTACCAAAGAAGCCGAGTATGTTGCAGCCGCTAGCTGTTGTTCCCAGCTGCTTTGGATTTCCTATACCATGAGAGACTTTGGTGAGGAGTGCACTCAGATCCCACTTCTTTGTGATAGCACCAGTGCCATAAGTGTTGCCAAAAACCCAGTGCTCCATTCCAGAACAAAACACATAGAAGTGAGGTACCACTTCCTGAGGGATAATGTTGAGAAGGGCACCATAGTGTTGAGCCATGTACCTACCCAAGACCAAAAAGCCGACATATTCACAAAACCACTTGACCAAGCTACCTTTGCTCGTCTACGGGGAGAGCTTGGTGTGTGTTGTCCTTTTTGAGTTGGTCTTTGGGAGCTCACTTTGTAGCATATGTATCATACATGTTTACTTTGATGTATAGCATTCATAGAGTAGCCATCGTTGTATCTTGATGTATAGTTTTGCATCTTTGTAAGATATGTTATGCATTGCATTTGTATCATATGCATTGGCTAGGAATGGCTTCTCCTCTGTACATTGATCCCTATGATATGCTATGTTTGAGCTTGTGGATGTACTTGATTGATAGTTGGGATGATAAGCTATACTCTTGATAGTTTGGTTGTATATCCATGATGAGATAGCTTACTTTTATCAAAAATGCTAGATAGGCTCTCTCTTGTGAGTTTAAGGCATTGCATGATCTTAGTCTGCTTTGGTGGTTTACATCATGCTTAATTCATGTATGGATATCATGTGCTTTTCACTTGGGGTCAAAGACCAATTTGTCATTATGAATATTTAGCCCATGTGTTACCTTGTGGAGGAGCATAAGCTTCTTTTTGCCGCAAAGGCACTTCATGTACCATTTTGTGCTTAAAAATGAAAAATGAAATTGGTATGAAATGCTTGTGCTTGAAGTTATGCTCTCACTTGTTCCATGTCATAAATGCTTTAAATCTGAATTTAATATGGGCGCTAAACCGTAGCATGTTGTCTACCATGAGAAGTCTCATTTTAAGAAGTAGACACATGGCTCGGTGGCTTTAACATGACATGAGATGCTTATGGGTGTTTGTAATGATCTTGTGTCAAGGATATGTGACCTAGAATGAAATTTGTGTGATTTAGATTCACTTTGGCATATTTTGCTCATGTTTAGGTCTTTGCTCTTGAGAGGGAAATTTTTCGCAAAAATGCTCAATTTTACCATGGCTTGAACTTGTGTCTATGCAACTGAACATTCTTGATGGCTGTGCTATTTCAGACCTTTGTCAACTCTAAGTAGTCCATTTGCTTGCTCCTAGCACATTCTATGGCTCTATGTCCATTTGAGAAGCCTCTAGTTGAAATTTTCGTAGAAATGCCTTGATTCGTGCTTTGTCAACAAGGGGGAGAAGTTTTCTGGAAGCATTTAGAAGGTTTTCATGCATTTTCGGGCTGCATTGGAACATTTTTTTTCTGACAGGAAAACCGGTCTGGAGACTGGTCAGACCGGTTTGGAGACCGGTTTGGAAGATAGTGTCAGAAACCGGTCTGACCGGTTTGGGAATCCGGTCTGACCGGTTTGGTTGCTGCTTTTCGGTAAGTTTGCACGCATTGGTTCAGGGGGAGTTGCATTTGCTCAGGGGGAGCTCCTTGTGTCGTCTGAGTTCTTACTTTGGTTGGTTGGCTCCGTGTGAGCTTTGGTTTGCTCTTTGAGAGCTTTGGTGGTTTGTCTCGGTTGTGTTGAGGCGTTGCCCTCGCCTTAGGGGACCGAGACTTTGGATTGCAAGTGATCGAGGGTTTGTGTTGTTTGGTTTTTATATCACTTGTTTGGAGGTTTTTTGTTTGTCTCTTGTTTTACTTTTCTTTACATTATGTTTAAGTGGTGTGTTGTCAATGCACTCATCAAGGGGGAGATTGAGGACCAGAGTGTCCGATGGCTAGTGGTTGGCCACTCTCTAGTGATGAGTGATTGACAACGTTGTGTGGACTGACGCTGTGCTCTATCTTGTGGATGTAGGCTGCGGCTTGATGTGCGTTGGTGCAGGTGAAGAACAAGCGCGAAAGGTCTTAGCCTTGCGGGGCATCCAAAGGACTGGAGGGACAAGTAGGCTTGGTTCGATGGACCCGGTGGCTAGACGAGATCATGTGCAAGTCACATGGTGCGAGAAGAGCAAATCGAAGTCGGATAGCGGGTTCGTTGGTTGAACCGAAAGCCAACATGGAGCCGGAACGGACGTGGCGGCCAAGTCGAGGAGCTCGGCGTGGACGCTGCACCAAGCTCGCGGGGTTTGCAGCGGTTCGCTAAAAGATCGCTGGGTTCGTCGGTTGATCCAGAAAGCCGACCCGAGGTTTCGGTGCGGCCAAGGCACCAGAACCGGTCTGACCGGTTTGGTCGTGGCGCGGCCGGAAGTCGTCGAAGCGGAGGACACGCGTCGGGATCGCATGCTTGGCGTCGAGGCTACGCGAGGTGTGATTGCTAGGCATCCGTCTGATGGAAAGTCTGTTAAGTTTCCAAATATGCCCTTCGAGGGGTTGTATCACCTAGAGGGCATTCTAGTCATTTACCCCCATTGGAGGACCTCATATATAAGCCGAGTGGAAGGGTTGTGGCAGCCATCTCTTGGGCTTTAGGGTTTTCATTTGCTCGAGACAATTTCTCTTTTTAGCTTCCTATTTTCTCCTTAGGCTAGCATGAGAGCTTCATGGTGAGATCTTGTGAGAGGGATGGATGTACGGGCGGATGCTAGACCTTGTACGAACCTTTCATGGTATGTATAGAAGATTCGGTGTGGTTCCTCAAGTGTTCTTGGTGTCTCCCCCGTTTTCCTTTTTGGTGATTTTCGGAGCTTTTTCTTTGGATTTTCGTGGAGAGGATTTGAGGGTGTTTCCTTTGGGTTTTGTTTGTGGGGATCACGTATGAGTACCTTGGGTACCTTTTGTTGGTGATCTTTGCCCCACAAACTCCCCGGAATCCCTTGGATTTGGTGGTTTTTGGATGAACTCGGGAAAAGGTGTTCTTGGCGGTTGACTTTCGATTCCTCCCTTTTGGATGCATTTCGGGATGGATCCTTTGAGATAGAGGTTGCCCAAGAGGTAATCCACCTTCCTCCGAAGTTTGGTTGCAATCCGTTGGGTGAATCGGGAGATCGATTGGTTGGAAAAAGAGGTGGTTTCCGCGACCTGCGTTTTTCCCGTCTGTCTGGGCGAAACCGGTCTGACCGGTTTGGGAAACCAGTCTGACCGGTTTTGGTCACAGTGGCCGTTTGGGAAGATTTTTGGCAGATGTATTGTTCTCTATCTAAGATGTTCTCTGGTCCAAGTTTCGTCGCATTTGGAGTTCGTTTGCTTGGGTTTTGGCCGCATTGATCTTTGGGGCATTTCTGGGCAAAACCGGTCTGACCAGATTGCCAAACCGGTCTGACGGGTTTCACCTTGTGTGTGAGAGGCTAAGTGTTGGAAAACCAGTTTGACCAGTTTGAGTATCCGGTCTGACCGGTTTGGGTCTGGAGTTTTGCTCGAGTTGTTTTCCGCTGCGTTCTCGAGTGTTTTTGGTGGTGTGCTAGTTCCTAGGTTCAGCCGCACTTCAGTGGCTGTGTGGATTTGGCTAGCAAGGTGTCGAGGACTCCGGAGTTGCGTTTGGGACCATAGGCCGAGTTCTACTCTTCGGAGAAGAATTTTTATCGGCTCCCATTCACTCCCCCCCCTCTCTGGTCGCCATTCTGGTCCTTCACTGACAACACCCAGAAGTGGACATGCAGTCCAATCGACACCCAGCGAAATCCGCATCAGAAATCCCATGAAGCCGGAGTGTCGAGGAGGCAGAGTACCAAAGACCAAACTCAGGAGTGTAGTTCAAGTACCTGAAAATCCGCTTGACGGCCTGCCGATGTGAAGTCCTCGGTGAAGCCTGAAAACGAGCGCACAGACACACGCTGAACTGTATGTCTGGCCTCGTCGCCGTCAAGTAAAGGAGGGAGCCGATCATGGTCCGGTACTCCTTCTGGTCCACTGGTTCGCCGTCCTCATCCACGTCCAAAGCCGTAGTTGTACTCATTGGGGTAGTTAGCAGCTTGGAGTCGTTCATGCCAAACTTCTTCACCATGTCCCTGGTGTACTTCGCCTGATGTACAAAGGTCCCGTCCTTGCACTGCTTGATCTGGAGACCCAAGAAAAACTGCAGCTCGCCCATCATGGACATCTCAAATTCCGTCCTCATGTCATCTGCAAATCTGGCAACAAGATCATGAGAAGAGCCACCAAAGATTATGTCATCCACGTATATCTGAACAATCAAAAGGTCATTCCCATGCTCAAGGAGAAACAGGGTCTTATCAACTGTGCCCATCACAAACCCCTTACATAGCAAAAACCCTCTCAGCCTGCCATATCAAGCTCTAGGTGCCTGTTTCAACCCATAGAGCGCTCTCTGGAGTTTGAATACACGGTGTGGGTATTTTTCACTCTCAAACCTCGGGGGTTGCCTCACATAAACTTCTTCCTCTATCACCCCATTCAAGAAAGCACTCTTGACATCTATTTGGTACAACTTGAACCCTTTAGCCACGGCAAAAGCTAGAAGCATCCTAATTGCCTCCAAACGGGCCACAGGAGCAAATGTCTCCTCATAGTCTATCCCCTCCTTCTGGTTGAACTCCTGCGCCACCAACCTCGACTTGTTTCTCACAACCATCCCATTCTCACCCTCTTTGTTCTTCCACACCCACTTGGTACTTATGGGACGGCAATTTGGCGGTGGATCGACTAACACCCAGACTTGGTTTCTCTCAAAGTTTTCCAACTCCTCATGCATGGAATTCACCCAATTCTCATCAGACAAAGCGTATCGAATATCTTTGGGCTCGAAAGAAGCAACAAAAGCAGAGTGAGCGAAATGAGAAGTATTCCTTGACCTCGACCGTGTAGTGCGTTCATGAAGGTCACCAATGATGGTCGTCGGTGGGTGATCAACTTGTACTCACCGGGGAGCCTCTCGCCTGGACACAACCTCCCCCTCAGCAGCAGCTTCCACTCGAACAGCCTCAGTCGTAGTGGGTGTAGGGGATGGTCCGTCCTCGATCGTCGTCGTAGTCGTGGAAGTAGCACGTACAAGATCAGCCGCTGGAGCATCACCACCATCATTGTCGTCGTCTCCATCTCCGTCCTTCTCATCCTCAAAGATCTTCGCTCCAATCTCCTCGTCACCTGCACACTCAAAAGCAGAAGAACTACATGGCTGTGTCTCGTCGAAGGTAACCTCGCAAGTCTCCATGATTCGGTTAGTGTCAAGGTTGAGCACACGATATGCTCTAGAATGAATCGCATAACCAAGGAAAATCCCATCCAAACATCTAGACTAAAAATTATCCAACTTGCCCTTCTTCAGAATGAAACACTTGCAACCAAAAGCTCTAAAGTGACTCACCTTGGGTTGTTGGCCATGCATCAGCTCATAAGAGGTCTTCTTCTTAAAGGCACGAAAGAAGATGCGATTTGAGACATAGCAAGCGGTATTGACGGCCTCGGCCCAGAAACGCCTAGGAGTCCTATGCTCATCGAGCATTGTCCTGGCCATCTCACAAAGGGTCCGGTTCTTCCTCTCCACTACGCCATTCTGGCAAGCGACGTATGGAGAAGAGTACTGATGATCAAGACGAAGATCACTGCAAAAGGCATCAAAATGAGAGTTCTTAAATTCCGTGCCATTGTCACTGCGTATAGCTCGAATGGTATCACCATGTCTCTCATTCTTCAACCTCAAGATCAAGTCCCGAACAAAGCCAAATGTCTCACTCTTATCCTCCAAAAAGAAAACCCAAGAGTACCTCGAAAAATCATCGACAACCACAAGAACATACCACTTCCCACCAGCAGAACGAACACGAGCTGGCCCAACCAAATCCATGTGCAACAGCTCACAAGGTCGCTCGGTCATGACTGAAGTCAGAGCAGCGTGAGAAGCGGCAACCATATTTCCATGCCGACAAGAAGCACAAACCAAATCCTTCTCGAATTTCAACTTAAGCAAACCTCGGACAAGATCAAGACCACTCAAGCGGGAAAGCAACTCAAAGCTCAAGTGTCCCAACCTCCTATGCCATTTCCAAAGCTCGGCCGAAACACCAGCAACAAAGCATCGAGGAGGACCAACAGACTGGGAAATGTCGGCACGAAAGATTTGACCCTCGGGGACGATCGTACAGACAAGATCACCTCGAGAATCAAGCACACGAGAAGCACCCGACTTAAAACGAACCTCAAAACCTTCGTCAAGTAATTGAGAAACTGACAACAGGTTGAAACCAAGTGACTTGACCAGGGCCACACTTCTTAAGGTCACCTTGCTACTCACCTTCACCATACGATCAGCAAGCACTCATCCTCTCCCATTGTCCTCAAAAGTGATGTACTCCCTTGTACTCACCGGGGTGAGGCTGGAGAACCACTCACGATCTGCGGTCATGTGTCGTGAGCAACAGGAGTCGATCAACCAAAAGTTCTCCAAGCTTCCCACCTGCAATCAAAAACGAGGACGAGAATGAGCAAGCGACTCAACACTAGGGTTAGTACCAAAAGAGTCAAACTAGTGCTGAGCTATTTGCTCAAAAGAAGGGTTAGCAAAATCCATCCTCTCAAAACCTCTAGGCGGAGCCCTCTCACGCCTACCACCAAAGGACCTGTCACGTCTCACTGGAGGAGTATGCGTACCACGAGGGGGAAAATGTGGCCCGTAGTCCATCTGAGACCCAAAGCTCCGATCGTGCCTCCCGAACTCGTAACGGTCACGAGAAGGAGCACGTCGAGCCATCTCACCATGCCCAAACCCAACACGCCTATCTCCCTGAGGGAACACACCTCCACCTCCACCTCCACGAGTGGGAACTATACGCACATACACCTCACCCCTAGGTAGAGGCCTTCTACGAGGCTCAGGCACACCACGAGCAAGGTGGTACCTATCCTTGTTTGCCATCTCCCTAGCAAACCGCTCATCCCTCTTCCTCCGGAAACAGAACTCATTCTTATGCCCATCCCTCCCACAATACTCACAATGGAAGCGGATTGGCACTGGCTTAGGCGGTGGCTTTTCTGTGGGCTTCTCAACACCTTTCTCTCCTGACTTCCCCTCAAAGACATTACCCAGGTTGCTCAGAAACTTGATGGGTTTCTGGTAATTCTCTATTTTATAGGGGAACACTGGTGGGTCTGGAGTTGTATCAAGCTTGTTTCTCAAGTGGTTTGGCTTGGGTGCATATTTGTTCATAGGTATGGTGTGTGGTTGAGTAGGGATCTCTCCAACTTTCTCTTCTCCCTCACCACTCTTCTCAGCCCCCAACGCCTGACCATCAAACCTCTTGAACTGAGCCAACATCAAACTCAATTGTGGCTCATGCCCAAACAACCAACTCATCAATTACCTAAGCTCATCATTTTCATCCTGTAGACGATCACCATAGTGTGCAAGTTCCATGTTTTTCAAAGCATGCATTTCACTGGTTGAACATGATGTAGGAAGAGGAGCTTTCAATGCCACCTCAAGAGAAACTATTCTAGTGTGAGACTCATCTAGCCGAGCATGCAAAATAGGACATGAGGTACAAGCACCTAGTAAAGCTGGCCTAGACTTCAATTCATCACACTCAATCCTAATCACATCTAGTTCCTCCAAAGTAGAGGCATGCTTCTCCTTGAGAGCAGTCAAATCAGCAAGAAAAACTGAGCAATCACCACAGTCAATTTCATGAGACACCACAGGAGCAGATTTCAAAGCAGCTATCTCATTTCTAGCATCCACAAGCAAGGATTCAAGTTCAGCTACCTTGTCCTTAGCATCACCCAACAAAGACCTAAATTCCCTCTTCTCCTTGTTGGTCTTTCTAAGCACATCATCACGGTTATCAAGCAACTCATTGAGCCTAGCATTCTCCTTTAGCAAGAAGTTGGGATCTTGTCGTACCTCTTCATTGGAGTCGGAGTTCGAATCTGAGCTGTGCTTCCCACCCTTCTTGGAGTGTGCCATGCTACAAAAACCTCCTTGTGCGACGAAGCTGAGGCCAGTGAAGTTCTTGCCCGTGTGCCGCTTGTCCTTGCGCCTTTCTTGCTCTTCCTCGCTGCACGAATCAGAAGAAGCATCACTTGATGTCGAGTCAATGTCGCTCACTCTGGCCACCATTGCTCGAGCGGTCTTCTTCTTGTGGCTGCCACTCTTCTTGTGCGTTCTCTCACCCTTGTCCTTGTGCTTGTCCTTGTAGTCGTTCCGGGAGTGGTGCTTGTTGTAGTCGTGCTTGGGCTTGCCCTTGTAGTCGTTCTTGATCTCCATGGCTTCAGAGCATTCGGCGATGAAGTGCCCGTGCTTCCCGCACCGATAGCACATCCCCGAGCTCCGCCTTGCATTTTTGCGGTTCTCATACATCCGCCCAAACCTCTTGCTCATCAAGGTGAGATCATCCTCGCTCAGCACCTCAAAGTCCTCATCTGGCAAGGACACAAGATAAGACAAAGAAAAGCCAACAGAGTTAGCGTTAGTCCTCGATCCTGAGACGAGAGCCAAACTATGAGGATCTGTGGGGCTCTCTGAAAGGACCTTGATGTCGCCTAGAGGGGGGGTGAATAGGCGGACGACCAATTTAAACTTTTATTCCCCGCAGACTTGAACTGCCAGGCCTCACCGGTCAGACCGGTGTGTCTAACCGGTCAGACCGGTGCAGCACAGAGCACCTGCAAAAATAGCTTCAAGCTCCTCTTGACTTCTAGCACGAACCAAACTTGGTGAGTGGCCTTGGTAGATGATCTCAAGCAGGGTAATGATCCCTGCACACACAAATGGCACACCCAAGTAGATCGAAGCAGAAGCAAATCAAATATGCTAGAAAACAACTTAGAGAGATAAACCACAATGAGACGCAAGGATTTGTTTCCCGAAGTTCACTTCCACCAAGGAAGCTACGTCTCCGGTGAGGAGCTTGTGAGGGAACCACAAGAGGTCTCCCACAACAAGCCGGGTCTCTTTCAACCACTTTCCTCGATTCCACTAAGGCGATCTTTTCCACGAAGAGGCAAGATCACAACCCTCACAAACTTGCCGCTGCTCACCACAACTTGGGAGCTAGCCGGTGACGCCTAGCCGTCTAGGAGGCAAACCTCCAACAGTAACAAATACTTCAAGGCTTGTAGATGCGAAACCCAAGTGCTCAAGCTATGGGAATACTCTTGTTAGCTCACAAAGGCTCTCAAGATCTGACTAACTCAACCCAACACAAGAATATGGCTTGAATCCACAAATCTCACAAAGAGAGAGGTTGGGGAGAGCCACTAAGGCTTTAGGCTTGCTAGGAATGACTTGGAAGCTCAGCAAGTTCACCAAGAACAGCAGCCCATCCAAGAGGAGGGCTTGGGGTACTTATACCCCAAAAGAAGAAAACTAGCCGTTAGCTGTCGGGCGGCACCGGTCAGACCGGTGCTCCACATCGGTCAGACTGGTGTTTGAAAAACTAGCCGTTGGGCCTAGTTGCACCGGTCAGACCGGTGCCTCCACCGGTCAGACCGGTGGAGCCCGAGAAAGCCCCAAAACCCTTTCTATCAAACTAACACTTCACCTAAAAGATGAAGTGGCTCAGGTTAGGTTAGGAGGGGTTGTTAGCACACTCTGAGGCTGTTTCTCACATAGGTTTTCTAAGAGCACTTGACTTGGTCATAAAGCGAAAGTTGCATCCTTCTTGATAGTACGGCATACCTATACTCAAGATTAAATAAAAACACCTTGTCAACTTCTTGAGCTTGAATGTCTTCAACCTTGCCATACTTGATTAATTTCCACTTGAGGGCTTCCAACTTTGACCAATGTCTTGAGCACGTCCATACTTGAGCTAGTGGCTTAAGATCTTTCCATATAGCATAGAGATGCACACTTAGATCTTTAAGTCACTCCATATTGCCAATCTTAACTTGAGAACTTGATGCAATGCTTCTCTCGGTTAAGGCTTGAATATGATACTTGAAGACCCCACGGATGCTAGAACTTCACCTTAGCAAAACACGAAATGGCGGCCTAGCCAGGGCCCCAAAGATAGCTTAGTCCCTCACCCTAGTCATCTCGGTTGATCTCTTCATCACTTATCCAATCCACGTTGAGTTAAGCTTTGCTTCATTTACAATTAGTCTCCATTTGAAATCCCGTTTCAAATGCTTGTTCTTGATTGACAACGAATATGCAAGCTTCCAACATAGGACCATAAAAACTATATTTATCCTTGTGTCCTCTTTCATTTCCCAAATGAAGCCTTGCATTCAACTTATGAAGAATTACCATCTTCTCTTTCTATGATCCTTTTATTTTAACCAAGCTACCATGTTTATCGGGGATCATGAATTGACATCCTTACAATATTCCTGATATTTATCTTTCTTCGTTTGCTTGATATTTGCCACTATGTCTTAGGATCATACATATATTTGTCTTCTCCAATGTGAGCCTTACAATATTCATTCACCAATATATATATCCCAACAATAACTTATGAATATACAAATAAAACCTGCTCACAATCTTAGACAAACATGTTAGACCTTTAATCGCTTTGTCATTCAATTCACCAAAATCCACTTAGGTGCCTAGATGCACTTTCACTCTCGCTCTTGGCTCTCAAGCCACGATCAACCTCTGAAGACCTGAGCTTGGAGAACAGCTCATCCAGCGACAGCATGTCATACGCGCTCGACTCCTCAATGGCCTTGATCTTGGCTTCCCACACAGACCTATCCAGGGCATGCGTAAGCTTGATAGCTTGATCATGATCCGTGTATGGGAGCACTGTCACATTGGCCCTCATGTTGTTGACTATGGAAGTGAAGCGCTGAAACATAGCATCGGTCGACTCACCGGGGAGATGAGTGAAGTTCTCGTACTCTCTCCGGTAAGTGGTAAACATACGGGCTTGCAATTGAGCATTGCCAACATGAGCATTCTTCATCTTGAGCCAAATTTTTCTGACCACATCCTCTCTGTACACTCGATCAAACTCCGAGGCACAAAGAGCACGGAACAAGTAATCAACGGCCTTGCTGTTGGCCTCAAACATGTCCCATGTACCTCCAAGCAGAAAACTGTCTGGGATGACATAATGAGGATTCTGAGTGACCTCCCAGATCAGAGTTCCCTTCCCTCGCAAAAACGCGCCCATGGACCTCTCCCACATCGGGTAATTCTTGCCATCAAAGTGCGGAGGACCCGACCCCTTGCCGTAATCGCCCATCTTTGGATCTTAGACTGGTTAGAATCAAGAAGATCTGTAACCGGCTCTGATACCAATTGAAGGACCGAATTGGCGACCAGAGAGGGGGGGAGTGAATGGGAGCCGATAAAAATTCTTCTCAAGAACTCGACCTAAACCCCAAAATCACTTCCAAAGAATCCCGCACTAACTTGTCAAGATCACGTAGTCACAACGGACCTACTAACCCTAGGAACAAGTTAGGACAAGCCTAGAAACAAAGCGGAAGCACAAGTAAATAAGTCTAGGCCACCCCACTGGAAAGCCCGGAGTCTCCGGGTTTGGCAAGTCCGGAGTATCTGCACTTTTTCCCGGAGTCTCTGGGGTTCCCGGAGTAATGTCCGGAGACTCCGGGCTTATTCCCGGAGTAATGTCCAGAGACTCCGGGCTTATTCCCGGAGTAAAGTTTCAGCCTTCGAGAGGAAGAGGGAAAAATCCAAAACTTGATCAAACGAGCTCCAAAAATCACGAAATTTAAACCGTAGCTTCTCAACAACACAAGGAAGCTTTTCCCAAAAGATCTCCTCAAAAAGATCAAGGGATCACCACCAGAAAAATGATTTAGGCCATGAACCCTAGAGAGGAGACTTTTCCTCAAATCAATGGATCTCCCAAACGGCTAGAGCTCTTGAGACAAGATTTGGGGGAGATGAGAAGCGTCACTAGAGGAAGCTATGCCCCAAAAATCTCAGCCTCTAACTCACTAAATCACCGGGAATCGCGGATCACAAGAACCACCACCAAGAACTCGGGCTCCAACCAAAACTCGCAAATCAAAGGGTTTTCCCAGCGTTTGAGGGGTCAAGATCACACACAAAGATGCACAAGGCATCCACCCATGATCCCCTCAAAGAAATCCGAGGGAAAACACCCTCAAATCAATGAATCGAGCTAAGAACAAAAACACCCAAAAATAGCTCCGAAAATGACACAAAAATCACAAAGAGCTAGGAGGGGGAAATCATCACAACGCCGAATGCTTCCATACATCCAGAGGTCAGAGTCTATACACGAATCTAGCCTAAGGAATACAGAGGAAAAGAAGCAGTCCAGAGCGATCTACCGGGGGAGGAAACCCTAGAGCCCAAGAGAGAGAGATGCCATCCACCTCTCCGCTATTTATACGAAGTCCATCGGAGGGAGGTAAATGACCACGCTACCCCAACTGCTTGAAATGAAGATACAACCCCTCAGGGGCATTTTGGTCAAGTCTTCATCGGACGGACACGCTTCCACCGCGGCTTCTCTTCAACTCGACGCAAACCCCGCGATCACGCCACGTGCCCTCCGCCTCGAAGCTTCCCGAAGCTCCCAGATCACCATCTCCGTCACCTCGGGCCTCTGGACTTGGTTTTGTGGCCCAAACCAAGAAACCGTCCACAGATGGTTTTGTGGGCAAACCAACAAACCCCGTGTGCAAGCTTCGGGCTCCATCCGCTAGCTTGCACCGGCCCATGTTCACGACTTCAGCCCGCCAGTCTTGCACCGCACGGCTCGCACTTGACCCCATCGGCCACCAGGTCCATCGATCCAAGCCTACTTGCCTCTCCATCACCCGGAGGCCGCCACGGCTATGGCCTTTCGCGCTTGTTCTTCACCTGCAACGACACGAGTCAAGCCGCAACCTGTACCTGCACACTTTGCCAAGCATCAGTCCACACAACGTTGTCAATCACTCATCACTAAGGAGCGACCCTCCACTGGTCCTCGGACACACCTGGTCCTCAATCTCCCCCTTGATGAGTGCATTGACAACACCCATAGTAACCATGATAGAGAAAAAGAAAAGAAAACAACCATGAACACAAACCTCCAAGCAAGTGATCCAAAGCCAAAGAACAAGCGAAAACAAGATCGCTCGCCAGACCAAGTCTCGGCCCCCTAAGACAAGGGCAATGGCTCGACACAGCCGAGACAAAACAAAGCTCACAAAGAGCACATCACAAAGCACAAAACTTAGGCAAACCAAAGGAGCTCCCCCTGCACATATGCAAACTCCCCCTGAGCAAATGCAACCTCTTCTTCTCAATTTTTCTCCTCACATGCCACATCTCACAAATGCATACCAAATTTTCACAAAAACCTCCAATGCATGAAAATTTCTCCCCCTTGCATGTATATCTCCCAAAATTCTCCCCCTTGTTGACAATGCAAGAATCAAGGTATAAGAAACTCTTCCCCTTGTTTTCATGATAAATGCATGTCAAAGCATATAAACAGTCTACCAAGCTTCTCAAATATACAAAGAGCACAACAAAATGCTATAAATGAGACATAGAGCAAGCAAAGTAGATATGGTGTAGTTAGCACATTGCCATCAAGAAGGTAGAGACATATAAGCATGTGACATGGCTAAAAGCAATTTTAAGCAATTTTCACAAAGAAACATCTACTCATGAGAGAGGCAATTTTATCATTTTCACAAACAAAATGCTATCTCATCATACATTTATGGCAAAACCATCAAGAGCATAGCATTCACATCCACCAATTACCAAACATGCACATATCTCATCCATAGCACATCAGTGATCAATGTATATAAGAGAAGCTCAATCCTAGCTCAAGTGATCCAAAGATGGCTATCCTACCAGGTTTTGTACAGAAGGCAAAATGCATGAAGGAAATGCAACAAAATGAACATATGACACATATATATATGAGAAGCTCCAAGACCCAGCTAGAAAGGAAAGCACACCCCAAGCTCATCCCGAAAGCGAGTGAAAGTGACTTGTTCAAGCGGTTTGGTGAAAATGTCAGCTAGCTGGTCTTGGGTAGGGACATAGGACAAAGATATGTTTCCCTTCTCCACATTGTCTCTCAGAAAGTGGTACCTCACTTATGTGTTTCGTTTTGGAGTGGAGAACAGGATTTTTGGCTACGCTTATGGCACTGGTGCTATCACAGAAAGGTGGAACCTAGGAGCACTCCTCACCAAAATCACTCATGGTATAGGTCATCCAAAGCAGCTGGGAACAACAACTAGCAGCAGCTACATACTCAGCCTCGGTGGTGGACTGGGCTACACTCGATTGCTTGCGAGATGACCAAGAGACCAAAGAAGAACCAAGGAACTGACAACACCCAGAAGTGGACTTGCGGTCCAATCGACACCCAGCGAAATCTGCATCAGAAAACCCATGAAGCCGGAGTGTCGAGGAGGCAGAGTACCAAAGACCAAACTCAGGAGTGTAGTTCAAGTACCTGAAAATCCGCTTGACGGCCTGCCGATGTGAAGTCCTTGGTGAAGCCTGAAAACGAGTGCACAGACACACACTGAACTGTATGTCTGGCCTCGTCGCCGTCAAGTAGGGGAGGGAGCCGATCATGCTCCGGTACTCCTTCTGGTCCACTGGTTCGCCGTCCTCGTCCGTGTCCAAAGCCGTAGTTGTACTCGTCGGGGTAGTCCGCGGCTTGGAGTCGTTCATGCCAAACTTCTTCACCATGTCCCTGGTGTACTTCGCCTGATGTACAAAGGTCCCGTCCTTGCACTACTTGATCTGGAGACCCAAGAAAAACTGCAGCTCGCCCATCATGGACATCTCAAATTCCCTGCTCATGTCATCTGCAAATCTGGTAACAAGATCATGAGAAGAGCCACCAAAGATTATGTCATCCACGTATATCTGAACAATCAAAAGGTCATTCCCATGCTTAAGGAGAAACAGGGTCTTATCAACTGTGCCCATCACAAACCCCTTACTCAGCAAAAACCCTCTCAGCCTGCCATACCAAGCTCTAGGTGCCTGTTTCAACCCATAAAGCGCTCTCTGGAGTTTGTATACACGGTGTGGGTATTTTCACTCTCAAACCCAGGGGGTTGCCTCACATACACTTCTTCCTCTATCACCTCATTCAAGAAAGAACTCTTGACATCCATTTGGTACAACTTGAACCCTTTAGCCACGGCAAAGGCTGGATCTTAATTGCCTCCAAATGGGCCACAGGAGCAAATGTCTCCTCATAGTCTATCCCTCCTTCTGGTTGAACCCCTGCGCCACCAACCTCGACTTGTTTCTCACAACCATCCCATTCTCACCCTCTTTGTTCTTCCACACTCACTTGGTACCTATGGAACGGCAAATTGGCGGTGGATCGATTAACACCCAGACTTGGTTTCTCTCTAAGTTTTCCAACTCCTCATGCATGGAATTCACCCAATTCTCATCAGACAAAGCGTGTCGAATATCTTTGGGCTCGAAAGAAGCAACAAAAGCAGAGTGAGCGAAATGAGAAGTATTCCTTGACCTCGACCATGTAGTGCGTTCATGAAGGTCACCAATGATGGTCGTCGGTGGGTGATCAACTTGTCCTCGCCGGGGAGCCTCTCGCCTGGACACAACCTCCCCCTCAGCAGCAGCTTCCACTCGAACAGCCTCAGTCGTAGTGGGTGTAGGGGATGTCCGTCCTCGATCGTCGTCGTAGTCGTGGAAGTAGCACGTACAAGATCAGCCGCTGGAGCATCACCACCATCATCGTCGTCGTCTCCATCTCCGTCCTTCTCATCCTCAAAGATCTTCGCTCCAATCTCCTCGTCACCTGCACACTCAAAAGCAGAAGAACTACATGGCTGTGTCTCGTCGAAGGTAACCTCGCAAGTCTCCATGATTCGGTTAGTGTCAAGGTTGAGCACACGATATGCTCTAGAATGAATCGCATAACCAAGGAAAATCCCATCCGAACATCTAGACTCAAACTTATCCAACTTGCCCTTCTTCAGAATGAAACACTTGCAACCAAAAGCTCTAAAGTAACTCACCTTGGGTTGTCGGCCATGCATCAGCTCATAAGAGGTCTTCTTCTTAAAGGCACGAAGGAAGATGCGATTTGAGACATAGCAAGTGGTATTGACGGCCTCGGCCCAGAAACGCCTAGGAGTCTTATGCTCATCGAGCATCATCCTGGCCATCTCACAAAGGGTCCGGTTCTTCCTCTCCACTACGCCATTCTGGCAAGCGATGTATGGAGAAGAGTACTGATGATCAAGACCAAGATCACTGCAAAAGGCATCAAAATGAGAGTTCTTAAATTCCGTGCCATTGTCACTGCGTATAGCTCAAAAGGCATCACCATGTCTCTCATTCTTCAACCTCAAGATCAAGTCCCGAACAAAGCCAAATGTCTCACTCTTATCCTCCAAAAAGAAAACCCAAGAGTACCTCGAAAAATCATCGACAACCACAAGAACATACCACTTCCCACCAGCAGAATGAACACGAGCTAGCCCAACCAAATCCATGTGCAACAGCTCACAAGGTCGCTCGGTCATGACCGAAGTCAGAGGAGCGTGAGAAGCGGCAACCATCTTTCCATGCCGACAAGAAGCACAAACCAAATCCTTCTCGAATTTCAACTTAGGCAAACCTCGGACAGGATCAAGACCATTCAAGCGGGAAAGCAACTCAAAGCTCAAGTGTCCCAACCTCCTATGCCATTTCCAAAGCTCGGCCGAAACACCAACAACAAAGCATCGAGGAGGACCAACAGACTGGGAAAAGTCGGCACGAAAGATTTGACCCTCAGGGCGATCGTACAGACAAGATCGCCTCGAGAATCAAGCAAACGAGAAACACCCGACTTAAAACGAACCTCAAAACCTTCGTCAAGTAATTGAGAAACTGACAACAGGTTGAAACCAAGTGACTTGACCAGGGCCACACTTCATAAGGTCACCTTGCTACTCACCTTCACCATACCTTCAGCAAGCACTCGTCCTCTCCCATTGTCCTCGGAAGTGATGTACTAACTCGTACTCACCGGGGTGAGGCTGGAGAACCACCCACGATCTCCGGTCTTGTGTCGTGAGCAACTGGAGTCGATCAACCAAAAGTTCTCCAAGCCTCCCACCTGCAATCAAAAATGAGGACGAGAATGAGCAAGCGACTCAACACTGGGGTTAGTACCAAAAGAGTCAAACCAGTGCTGAGCCATTTGCTCAAAAGAAGGGTTAGCAAAATCCATCCTCCCAAAACCTCTAGGTGGAGCCCTCTCACGCCTACCACCAAAGGACCTGTCATGTCTCACTGGAGGAGTACGCGCACCACGAGGGGGAAAACGTGGCCCGTAGTCCATCTGAGACCCAAAGCTCTGATCGTGCCTCCCAAACTCGTAACGGTCACGAGAAGGAGCACGTCGAGCCATCTCACCACGCCCAAACCCAACACGCCTGTTTCTCTGAGGGAACACACCTCCACCTCCACCTCCACGAGTAGGAACTGTACGCACATACACCTCACCCCTAGGTAGAGGCCCTCTACGAGGCTCAGGCACACCACGAGCAAGGTGGTACCTGTCCTTGTTTGCCATCTCCCAAGAAAACCGCTCATCCCTCTTCCTCCGGAAACAGAACTCATTCTTATGCCCATCCCTCCCACAATACTCACAATGGAAGCGGATTGGCACTGGCTTAGGCGGTGGCTTTTCTGTGGGCTTCTCAACACTTTTCTCTCCAGACTTCCCTCAAAGACATTACCGAGGTTGCTCACAAACTTGATGGGTTTCTAGTAATTCTCTGTTTTCTAGGGGAACACTGGTGGGTCAGGAGTTGTATCAAGCTTGTTTCTCAAGTGGTTTGGCTTGGGTGCATATTTGTTCATGGGTATGGTGTGTGGTTGAGTAGGGATCTCTCCAACTTTCTCTTCTCCCTCACCACTCTTCTCAGCCCCCAACGCCTGACCATCAAACCTCTTGAACTGAGCCAACATCAAACTCAATTGTGGCTCATGCCCAGACAACCAACTCATCAATTTCCTAAGCTCATCATTTTCATCCTGCAGACGATCAACATAGTGTGCAAGTTCCATGTTTTTCAAAGCATGCATTTCACTGGTTGAACATGATGTAGGAAGAGGAGCTTTCAATGCCGCCTCAAGAGAAACTATTCTAGTGTGAGACTCATCTAGCCGAGCATGCAAAACAGGACATGAGGTACAAGCACCTAGTAAAGCTGGCCTAGACTTCAATTCATCACACTCAATCCTAATCACATCTAGTTCCTCCAAAGTAGAGGCATGCTTGTCCTTGAGAGCAGTCAAATCAGCAAGAAAACTGAGCAATCACCAAAGTCAATTTCATCAAACACCACAGGAGCAGATTTCAAAGCAGCTATCTCATTTCTAGCATCCACAAGCAAGGATTCAAGTTCAGCTACCTTGTCCTTAGCATCACCCAACAAAGACCTGAATTCCCTCTTCTTCTTGTTGGTCTTTCTAAGCACATCATCACAGTTATCAAGCAACTCATTGAGCCTAGCATTCTCCTCTAGCAAGAAGTTGGGATCTTGTCGTACCTCTGCATCAGAGTTAGAGTTTGAATCCGAGTTGTGCTTCCCACCCTTCCTGGAGTGCACCATGCCGCAAAAACCTCCTTGTGCGACGAAGCTGAGGCCAGTGAAGTTCTTGCCCATGTGCCGCTTGTCCTTGCGCCTTTCTTGCTCTTCCTCGCTGCTCGAATCGGAAGAAGCATCACTTGATGTCGAGTCGATGTCGCTCGCTCCGGCCACCATCGCTCGAGCGGTTTTCTTCTTGTGGCCGCCACTCTTCTTGTGCCTTCTCTCACCCTTGTCCTTGTTCTTGTCCTTGTAGTCGTTCCGGGAGCGGTGCTTGTAGTAGTCGTGGTTGGGCTTGCCCTTGTAGTCATTCTTGATCTCCATGGCTTCAGGGCATTCGGCGATGAAGTGCCCGTGCTTCCCACACCGATAGCACATCCCCGAGCTCCGCCTTGCATTCTTGCGGTTCTCGTACATCCGCCCAAACCTCTTGGTCAACAAGGCGAGATCATCCTCGCTCAGCACCTCAAAGTCCTCATCTGGCAAGGACACAAGACAAGACAAAGAAAAGCCAACAGAGTTAGCGTTAGTCCTCGATCCTGAGACGAGAGCCAAACTATGAGGATCAGTGGGGCTCTCGCTCTTGGCTCTCAAGCCACGATCAACCTCTGAAGACCTGAGCTTGGAGAATGGCTCATCCAGCGACAGCGTGTCATACGCGCTCGACTCCTCAATGGCCTCGATCTTGGCTTCCCACACAGACCTATCCAGGGCATGCAAAAACTTGATAGCTTGATCATGATCCGTGTATGGGAGCACTGTCACATTGGCCCTCATGTTGTTGACTATGCAAGTGAAGCGCTGAAACATAGCATCGGTCGACTCACCGGGGAGATGAGTGAAGTTCTCGTACTCTCTCCGGTAAGTGGTAAACATACGGGCTTGCACTTGAGCATTGCCAACATGAGCATTCTTCAACTTGAGCCAAATTTTTCCGGCCACATCCTCTCCGTACACTCGATCAAACTCCGATGCACAAAGAGCACGGAACAAGTAATCAACGGCCTTGCTGTTAGCCTCAAACATGTCCCGTGTACCTCGAAGCAGAAAACTGTCTGGGATGACATAATGAGGATTCTGAGTGACCTCCCAGATCAGAGTTCCCTTCGCTCGCAAAAATGTGCCCATGCGCCTCTCCCACATCGGGTAATTCTTGCCATCAAAGTGCGAAGGACCCGACCCCTTGCCGTAATCGCCCATCTTTGGATCTTAGACTGGTTAGAATCAAGAAGATCCGTAACTGGCTCTGATACCAATTGAAGGACCGAATTGGCGACCAGAGAGGGGGGGAGTGAATGGGAGCCGATAAAAATTCTTGTCAAGATCACGTAGTCACAACGGACCTACTGACCCTAGGAACAAGTTAGGACAAGCATAGAAACAAAGCGGAAGCACAAGTAAACAAGTCTAGGCCACCCCACTGGAAAGTCCGGAGTCTCCAGGCTTTTTCCCGTAGTCTCCGTGTTTGGCAAGTCCGGAGTATCCGCACTTTTTCTCAGAGTCTCCGGGGTTCCCAGAGTAATGTCCGGAGACTCCGGGCTTATTCCCGGAGTAAAGTTTCAGCCTTCGAGAGGGAGAGGGAAAAATCCAAAACTTGATCAAACAAGCTCCAAAAATCACAAAATTTAAACCCTAGCTTCTCAACAACACAAGGAACCTTTTCCCAAAAGATCTCCTCAAAAACATCAAGGGATCACCACCAGAAAAATGATTTAGGCCATGAACCCTAGAGAGGAGACTTTTCCTCAAATCAATGGATCTCCCAAACGGCTAGAGCTCTTGAGACAAGATTTGGGGGAGATGAGAAGCGTCACTAAAGGAAGCTATGCCCCAAAAATCTCAGCTTCTAACTCACTAAATCACTGGGAATCGCGGATCACAAGAACCACCACCCAGAACTCGGGCTCCAACCAAAACTCGCGAATCAAAGGGCTTTCCCGGTGCTTGAGGGGTCAAGATCATACACAAAGATGCACAAGGCATCCACCCATGATCCCCTCAAAGAAATCCGAGAGAAAACGCCCTCAAATCAACGAATCGAGCGAAGAACAAAAACACCCAAAAATAGCTCCGAAAGTGACACCAAAATCACAAAGAGCAAGGAGGGGGAAATCATCACAACGTCGAATGCTTCCATACATCCAGAGGTCAGATTCTATACAAGAATCTAGCCTAAGGAATACAGAGGAAAAGAAGTAGTCCAGAGCGATCTACCGGGGGAGGAAACCCTAGAGCCCAAGAGAAAGAGATGCCATCCACCTCTCCGCTATTTATACGAAATCCATCGGAGGGAGGTAAATGACCACGCTACCCCTACTGCTTGAAATGAAGATACAACCCCTCAGTGGCATTTTGGTCAAGTCTTCATCGGACGGACACGCTTCCACCGCGGCTTCGCTTCAACTCGACGCAAACCCCGCGATCAAGCCACGTGCCCTCCGCCTCGAAGCTTCCCGAAGCTCCCGGATCACCGTCTCCGTCGTCTCGGGCCTCCAGACTTGGTTTTGCGGCCCAAACCAAGAAACCGTCCACCGATGGTTTTGTGGGCAAACCAACAAACCCCGCGTGCAAGCTTCGGGCTCCATCCGCTACCTTGCACCGACCCATGTTCACGACTTCAGCCCGCCAGTCTTGCACCGCACGGCTCGCACTTGACCCCATCGGCCACCGAGTCCATCGAACCAAGCCTACTTGCCTCTCCATCACCCGGAGGCCGCCACGGCTAAGGCCTTTCGCGCTTGCTCTTCACCTGCACTGACACGAGTCAAGCCGCAACCTGTACCTGCACACTTAGCCAAGCATTAGTCCACACAATGTTGTCAATCACTCATCACTAAGGAGCGACCCTCCACTGGTCCTCGGACACACCTGGTCCTCAGTTGCCGGGTCATAGCCCGGTAAATCAATTGTAAATCATACAGAGGATCGAAAGGCATAAATTAAAACCCCCACAAAGGAGAGTCCAGAGTACCTTACAAATTAATCCAAATTCCCCGTAGGGTTAATTATTACAAACATTGTCTTTGCATCAAAGGTAAATGGTTCAGAGTTTTGAAACAACAGAAATATATATCACTAATCGATAACTTGGCATTATGGGAGGCCATCCCTAATGCCATTACTCATCGTCATCCACCCATTCTAGCTCCCAGCCGGGTGGGATTTCACTAGGCTAAACATGTTCACCTGAAATCAACATTTATAGCAAGGCTGAGTATGCTAATACTCAGCAAGGCTTACCCGTCTGAAATAAAAGACTTATCCTCCTAAACATGCATGGCTTTTGGCTGTTGGGTTTGTTTTGCCAAGAAGCAACTAAGGAGTTAATCCTTGCTTTCAATATTTTAGCTCGAGTTCTAGTAGATCAATTATTACTAGATAAGCAACTAGTTCAAGCATACTTGTGCAAATGATTAATCAAACATCAAGTTTATCAACATTTCATCATATAGGGATTATCATGGATAGAGGGTTAAGCTATTCCTGGATAACAGTGAGAGGCCGACGATCGATCGATTAATAACCTTGCAAGGTGAACCTAAACATACGGAAGAAAACCCTCACAAAGAGTGATTTCAACCAAACGGTTCCCGTCATTCGTCAGATTAGGAACTGATGCCACAGTCCTAGGTACATAGCTAGCTGGCATGCCTCACACTAGCATCCAGTGTCACCATGCACCACAGTTTGCAAGACTGGGGCAGCAGCCCAAGAGTAGTAGCCTAAAGTTCCCGCACAGAGTCATTCAGGTACTAGGTTTACCGTACCCATGTCTGACAAATGTTTAGTACTTTCAAATGCTTAATCTCTTAACCATTGGACCGGAACACGTGAGCAATTCAATTTAACAAGTCTTATGATTCCAACATAAGATCCTATTCTCGCGAGCGAAGTACATCACCCGACTTGTACCAGGTCCTCAGTGCATAGCAACTATCGACCTAGCATACTAGTATAAGATCGTAGGTACTTATGGATCATGCATCTAGGGTTTCCATTCAACTCCTGAACGTAAATGCACATACATAACAAGCACAAATTCAGAAATTTGAAAAGGAACACATAGGTATATGTTAAACCGGGGCTTGCCTTCGGCAGCTCCAGCAGTCAGACAGTCTTCCGGACTTTGGTCCGGGTCTTGATCAACAGTCACGAAGTGTACGTCTCCTCCTGCTCCCTCGTTCTCGTCAGCCGGCACGAGCGTGTAGCTACCATCAGGGACTTCTATACGGAGGGATGCACATGCAGGAGTTAATTGGTGATAAGGGAGTAAACAGGATGTATTATGTCTAGGGTGTCATGTTGAGCACATTCACCTAGACAAGAATATATCCAGCATACTCCTCCTTAAGATTAATTATTCAACCCTTTATTTAATTATTGGTGTGATAATTATTGGGTGCATATTTATTCACTTAACTTAGAATTACCACACAAAGATCAAGTTAGGTTTCAGGGTTCATTAGAAACATTTTCCAAAGGTTATATCACATATAAGTTCATAAAAGGAGATTTCTTTATTCCTCTTTTTAATATACTTAGTTTCTTCCAAAATTTATCTGGTTAAACCATGCAACATCTTACAGTGAGAATTTTTGTGTGAGCACAAGATACTGTAACAGAGCTACTGGTAAAAACTCATGGCAATCAAAGCTATATACTGAGCATGAAAAATACGACAAGTTATTCATAGCAAAAGCAAGAATATTTAATACAGAGAAAACTACTCATGCACTGGTGCTCAAATTTTACACCGAGCTACCATAGACTAAACTAGGTCACACACCAAAAATTAGCTCCAGAACCTTATTTTAAACATGCTACACAAAAATAAACATTTTCAGCCTAGATATACATAAAGTATTTATTCAGAGAAATATATAACTAAAATGTAGCCCAACTTTTTACCATAGCCTAAACATGACATACACCTCATCTATGCCAAAGATAAGCATCACTGGAGCAAAGAAAACTGAGTTATAGATTTAACTTCATAAACAAGAATCATTCAGAAACAGATATATAGACAGCTCCTAAACTAATGATAAAATTACTAGCAACACACATTAGCATAACAAGATGATATCCAAAAGATGAGCCACATAAAACATATATATAAATCTGTACAAAATATATACACAGATCTAGCCATAAAGCAAAATAAATCATAACTGAATATCCACTCAGTAACTTTGGGCAAAAACTCAGGTGTAGCCTATACTAGTACTGACTACCAACATACCCAAAGATCAAGCCTAGCATATCTATACAACTCAAGTTATGAACATCCCTATGCAAACTGAGTTTGAATATTTATTCGAAAACTATGCATCAAAAGTATATACAGGCTTTGTAAAAGATGTAGGTCTGTTCATAAGGAAACCAAAAAATTAGGTTTTGCATTTTTAGGATTTTTCTGTGATTTTCTACGATTTTTACAGTTCTCAGGACTTATGGGTAAAAGTTCTTTCACTGTGAACCCTACAAAGATTTGAATCCTTACGGATAGGTCCCTGGCTTTTACACAACGGACCCTACACAGATTTCGATCTCACATCCGTGCCCTCCCGCGGTGGAGCAAGCTCACCGGCGGCGAACTACGGCCAGGGCAGGCAAACAAATGAGGGGGATGGGTGATTGGACTCACCAGGAGTCGATTGGTGGCGGCGGTGTGGCCAGGGATGACTCTGGCGAGCGGCGGCGGCGAGACCGCGGCGGCTCAACCGCCTCTGCTCGGATTCCGGCAAGGAGTGGGGTTGAGCTGATGAATGTGTGTGTGGGGAAGCTCACTAGGACTCTAGAGAAGAGCTTTGAGGGCTCGGACGGCTACGGGAGCTAGTGGAGAGTCGAGCTCGTCACGGCGGCGGCAATGGCGTCGGCGGAGAGGTCTGACTCTCGGAGAGGAGGAGCGAGGGCTCTATATAGGCGGTTGTGGCATGGAGAGGAGGTCATGATGTGACCACAGTGCAGCACAGTGACCACGGCATTACCGGGAAGTTGGTGGCGACGTGCGTGGGCACGGCCGGCCAATGGCGGCCTCGGCGTGCGCACTCCGGTAGTTGGCGGCGTGGCGCGTGGCACTGGCCTAGAGGCCTATCCTGACACCGACCGTCTCATCCATTGCCGTGCGGCGACTACGACAGACCGGCGGGTCCCCGTGTGCCTCGGCATTTGCGCCCGGTCACATGGCGGCGTGCCGACGTGGCGTGGGCGCGTGCGCGCCGACGTGGCGTGGGCGCGTGACAGCGTCGTGCGGCGCTGCATTCTGGCACCAAAACATATCGAAGTTCGCCTGTTTGACCAGCCCAAACTCGATTTTTCGATACAGAAGTGACCCAAGTGCCAATTAGCAAAGTTGTAGATCAACTATCAGTCTACAACTTTGACAAAGGTTGTTAGGTGTTTTGCTCAAAGGATCGAGCATAAACAGCTCGTGAACTTGGCGATTTTCTCGGCGCCGATGAACAGGAACTTCAAGCGTTGACTGAAGTTTTTCACAAGCTTTCACTTCGAATCTCCAATGCCACTCAACAGCAAAGTTATAGGCCTTGAAAAACTGTACAACTTTGGTATTGGCCGATTTTGAAGTGTTTTGTGAATTTTGGAGAACGTGCCAAAAGTTCTAGCTCGGGTTTAGGGCTTCAAAGGTTTGACTATGGGTTTGACCACCAAGGTGATTAGGGGCTTAAGCACTAATGATCACAAGGTGGTTAAGGTTATGATTAGCATCTAATGACACTTGATTAAAAACACGGGGTGTTACAGCCTACCCCCCTTAAAAGGAATCTCGTCCCGAGATTCGAACTTAAAAGATAGATGGGGAAGGTTACATACGATGATGGCTTTGAAGAAAACCCAGATACTTGGTGTTGAGAATTTGTTCCGTTTCCAAAGTGGCTTCTTCTTCCGTGTGGTGACTCCATTGTATCTTGTACATCTTAACAGTTTGCCTCCTGGTCTGCCTTTCCTTCTGATCTAGCACTCTCATGGGGTATTCTGCTAATGATAGGTCAGGTTCTACTTCTGCATTAGTCTCATCGATTATCTTTGCTTCCGGTATTTGATCGCATTTCTTTAGTTGTGAGACGTGAAATACGTCGTGTACTGCGGAGAGTCTGTCCGGGAGTCTGATACGATATGCAACCATACCTAACTTCTCCGTGACTTCATAAGGACCGATATAGCGTGGTGCTAACTTTCCTTTTACTCCGAATCTGTGTACACCTTTGGTTGGTGATACCTTCAGGTATACATAATCACCAACTTCAAACTCTCGGGGTGCCTTAGCCTTGTCATGGCAACTCTTCTGTCTCATTTGAGCAGATCGTAAATTTTCTCTGATTACTTCCATTCTCTCTTTGGCTTCTTGTACTAGTTTGGGACCAAAAAGTGTCCTCTCACCCGCTTGTGACCAATTTAAGGGGGTGCGACATCTTCGTCCATATAAGGCTTCAATGGGAGCCATTTTCAAACTAGCTTGATAACTGTTGTTGTAAGCAAACTCTGCCAAGGCTAAGCATTTGTCCCAAGTTTTGTCAAAATGAATGACACATGCTCTCAACATGTCTTCCACTATCTGATTTACTCGTTCTGTCTGACCATCGGTCTGAGGGTGATAACTAGAGCTATGGATCAACTTGATACCCAAGGTAACATGTACTCGTGCCCAAAATCGAGCAAGCAACTGTGTGCCTCTATCAGATAGAATAGTCTTTGGAACAACGTGCAAACGCACAATGAGATCAACATAAATCTCGGCATAATGTTCAACTGAATAGGTAGTGTGGACAGCGATGAAGTGAGCGGTCTTGGTAAGTCAGTCCACAATAACCCAGATGGAATCATGTTTCTTGGGAGTGAGGGGCAATCCTACGATGAAATCCATGCTGATGTCATCCCACTTCCAAGCAGGTATAGATAAAGGCTGCATTTGGCATGCGGTCTTTAGGTGACTAGCCTTGATCCTCTGGCATGTATCACAACTGGACACATACTTGGCTATCTCACTCTTCATGTTTGACCACCAGAAATTCTCCCTAAGGTCCCTGTACATCTTGGTACTACCAGGGTGAATAGTGAATTTAGAGAGGTGAGCCTCATCTAAAATTTCCTTCCTAATTTCCGGATCCTGGGGAACGACTAATCTCTGATCGAACCATATTACTCCCTTCTCATCCTTCCGGAAACAAGCGTACTTAGGGTCTCCTTCCGACAATTTCTGATTGATTGACTGGATGCCTTCGTCAGTGAGCTGAGCTAAGGCAATTCTCTCATGGAGAGGGGATTCAATTGAGATGGCATTTAGATTCCCATACTTGACCACCTCTAGGTTGAGCTTCCTCATCTCTTCACATAAAGCTTCATCATATGGCTCTACCGTTGTATAGTTGCAATGCTTGCGACTAAGCACATCGACAACCACGTTGACTTTGCCGGGATGATACTGGACTTCTAGCTCATAATCCTTAATCAATTCCAACCACCTTCTTTGCCTCATGTTCATATCTGATTGGGTGAAGATATACTTAAGGCTTTTGTGATCGGTGAAAATATTGCAGCGATTTCCCATCAGATAATGCCGCCAGATCTTTAAGGCATGCACAACCGTTGCTAGCTCCAGGTCGTGAGTAGGGTAATTCTTCTCGTGAGGTCTAAGTGTTCGTGAGGCGTAGGCAATGACCCTGTTGTTTTGCATAAGTACACAACCAAGGCCAGTACCCGAAGCGTCACAATACACATCAAACGGTTTTGTCATGTCTGGCTGTGCTAGTACGGGTGCTGATGTGAGATGGTCCCTCAAGGTATGAAAAGCCTTTTCATAAGCTTCATCCCACACATATTTGACACCTTTCTTCAATAGTTCAGTCATAGGTTTAGCTATTCTGGAGAAGTCCAGAATAAATCGACAGTAATAGCTAGCTAGACCCAGAAAACTGCGAATCTGAAGCACAGACTTGGGTGGTTTTCAATCCATGACCTCCTGCACTTTGCTAGGATCCACGGAGATACCATCCTTAGTAATAGTGTGACCCAAGAATTTCACACTATCCAGCCAGAATTCACATTTGGAGAATTTAGCATACAGCTTATGATCTCTCAATCGTTGCAAAACGATCTGAAGATGTTTCTTATGTTCTTCTTCGTTCTTGGAATAGATGAGGATATCATCAATGAAGACCACTACGAACTTGTCCAATTCATTCATGAAGACAGAGTTCATAAGGTACAAGAAGTAGGCAGGTGCATTTGTGAGACCAAAGGACATCACCAGAAATTCATAGAGGCCATATCTGGTGGAGAAAGCGGTCTTTGGGATGTCACTCGATCGAATCTTAATTTGATGATAACCAGATCTAAGATCGATCTTGGAGAAGACTTTGGCACTAGCCAATTGATCGAAGTGAAGAAGTGATGGTTGCAAAAGCATATGAATTTCCACTGCCATTGGGAGGTAAGTATAGAGTAGATGTGCCCATAGTAGGTGAGTTGATTTCTAGCATTCTGGTAGCAAGATCCAAGATGACTTGATGATATGCCAACCAGTTCATGCCTAAGATCACATCAATGCCCTCTAGGTCCAAAACAATGAGATTGGTTGGAAAGACTTTGCTACCTAGTTCGATTGGCACTTTCCAAGATAGGTCTCTAGTAGAAATTCGGCCACCAAGTGTGGTTACCAAGAATGATTGTTTTGTTTGACAGCTTTTGACACCCAACTTGTTCAAAATTTGACCATTTATAAAACTATGCATTGCACCAGAATCAAACAGTACTTTAACTGCATAGCCTCGGATAGAAAATATACCCGTCAGCACTGGTGCTACTTCTGGCATCTCCAACAAAGAAGTGGAGTTCAGCTTGCCCTGCTTCACTTACACGGTAGACTTCTTGCCCTGATTGCCCGGTTTGGCTCCTGACCCTTCACCTTGCTGATGGGTCTTGATCTGCTTCGGCTTGGGACACTCATTAGCATATTGCCCTGGCTGCCCGCAATTGTAGCAGCGACGGTCCTTGATAGCATTATTGTTGGCAGGAGGTGCATTTGGCTTGTAAGGCTGTTGCTGTGCCTTATGGTACTAGAAATTTCCAGAAGGCTTGTTCTGAGATTGGGTCACTCGCCAGTGTCCTGATGATGATGACTGGGAGTTTCCCTGACTGCTCTTCTTAACGAAGCGAAATTTCTTGCCCGATCCACCTGAAGCGGTGAATCCAGCCTGCCTCTTCTTGTCTTTCTGGGCTCTCCTCATGGCGTCTTCCTGGGAGATGGCCTTGTTCACAAGGTCTTGCTAGTTGTTAGGCTCACAGAGATTAAGTCTCTCATAGAGCTCTTCATCTAGTCCATCACAGAAACGCTCTACCTTCTTAGCATCATTGTCAACATGATGCCCACCGTACTGACACAAAGAGTTAAATTTCTTGGCGTACTCGTACACCGTGTCAGTCCCTTGCTTCAGCACTAGCAACTCCTTCATCTTACGGTCCATGAGACCCTTAGGAATGTGATGTTCCTTAAAGGCTATCTTGAACTCATCCCATGTGACCTGATGTCCTGCCGGGACCATAGCCTTGTAGTGCTCCCACCACATCAAGGCGGCACCACGGAGCTGCAAGGCGGCAAAGCTAGACATACGCTCTTCAGAGCACGGCAGGGTGAACACTGAGAACTTGGCCTCAATGGCCCTGATCCATGCTTCAGCAGCTAGAGGTTCCTTGGCCTCCTCGAACGTCGGGGGTTTCATGCCGTAGAAATGCTCATATTTGGTGACCAAGGGTAGGCCATCCTGATTTCCCCCACATGAGGCTTGTTGCAACTGCTGAGCAATTTGTTGCTGAGTCTGCAGTAATTGGCGCATCACCTCTGTTTGGGTGGCCATAAACTGCTCCTGGATTGTCATGTTGGGAGGAGGTGGCGGAGCCTCACTCCTACTTGCACCAAAACCATTTGGGGAGGTGCGTGTCAGTCCCACCATCTGAAATTCATGGAGTTTCCATTAGCCACATATTCGCAAGCTTGCTTACATCAATACACAAGAAGAATATGTAAGATGAAAACTCGTGACATCCATAAGTTAAGACCGGACAGCGCACTGTTCATAGCTAAAAATTCATAACTCTCTGCCCATATATGGGAAAATTCTCATTTTTTGTCAGTAAGTGTAGAATTTCATAAGCTCCAACATTGGTATTCAACTCAGAGTCGAATTTTGATGTTATCATGCCTGAAAAATTCCGTAACTGGGTCTCTACCTAGCTGTTTTAATAGGAGGCCGAGCTGCACCAAATTGGCCATAATTCTCGGTACGCTTACGCAAAGCTAATGAATTTTGGTGAGCGTGATCTTGAGAACATTTCACACAACTTTGATTGTCAGTGTAAGATCCAATTTCGATCACAACAACCCGAATTAGTTCACGAAACATACATCACAAGGTGTTCATCCAAATAGCATTACATGATGCATAGTTTGTGGATCACTTAATCGACATAACATATAGAAAATGAAGCACATCTCACATACTCTCTGAGCAGCCTAATCCCTCCACAAAATCTAGCTGATAAGGCTAAGCTAAGAGTATATGGTAACTCAATACAACAACATCTAGTGAAACTAGTAGCCAGCAGTGGAGCCAGTGCTGGTCTGAGGGGAGTCTGGGGGTGGTCCCCCAACACTGTCCTCATCCAAACCCGAAGCTCCCTGCAGCTCGTCCGGAGCGGCAGATGCTACTGGTGGAGCAACTGGTGGCTCCTGCTGGTGTACCATCGCCTGCCACACCTCCACCTCAACCTCCATATCAATCACCTGGTTCTGCATCTCGGCCACGTTCTGCACTAACACCATACGCTGGTTCTTGGCCTGGATATACTCTGCACGTAGTCTGTCATTGTCTTCCCGCAGCCTGGAAATGGTGTCATCGCGAGCGTACAGCTGCTCAACGTACTGGGCTCGCTCCTGCTCCCACTGAGTACGCTGGTCCTGGAAGAACACGACCTCCTGCTGCAAGTGAGCAAAGGTCTGACGCTCCTGCTGCAAGTCGCGGTAAATGACATCGGTCAGCGTGGACGTCTCGTGGATCACACCTCCAAGCATAGCCTCGGTGGCGATGTGGAAGACCTGCACATTGTACAGCAGCTTGAGTAACCTCAGAAGCTGTTGTACAGTGACTGCCGGAGGATCGGCAGTGAGCAACACGCCGATTAGCGACAAGCGCTCACGCCAAGCCTCGTCGTGTGGGTCCAGCACCGGGAACAACCCCAGAGCAGTGAGCATCACCTCCTCTGGTGGTGCTCGCAGAAGGTGTGGAGAACCCTCAGAGCCGCAGACTCGAGTGACTCGACGCCACGGTGTCCGTAAAACAGCATGCTCAGGTCGTGCCACTCGGGGTGCTCTGGGTGCTGCGGTACCGTAGCTACGGTACGTGCGTAGGGCACACCCCGGTCCCAGAAGTGGAGCACCTCGTACGTCGGCGGAGCGGTGTAGCCCACCTCGCGCAGGGTGTCCCACAGAACACGGGGAAAACCCTCCCAGTGGAGACCGTTGGTACGCATGGTACCATCCACGTTGATCTCGAAAAACTCCGGGTACTCCATCTGTATAAGAAATGGGTACAACACGTTAAAACTCGAAAAGGAGTATAACATGCATAGGGTGCGAAAATCTGGTGGTATGAACAAAAATTCATAACTCGGCAACCAGAACCCCAAAAATTCCCAAATTTTTGTAGCAATTCAATGACATAATTTTGCGCATTGTTGGTATTCAAAGGTGGATCTGGATCCGAAGGGGAACAACTCTAAAAATTCTTCTTCAAAAGGAAGGCCAGCAGGAAAAACAGCAGAACAGAGGTTCACTATTTTGATCATAACTATAGACTGAGAATTCCTGAAATTGTGAAAACTTCACAGTAGATGCTTGACTTGATGAGGTACAACTTTTGTAAAAGTTGCCTAGTCAGAAACATCCTAGAAACAGCTCTAACAATTCATGAACAGACAGCATCCTAACTTGACAGAAATCAACTAGGGTCAAAAGATAGAGAAAACCCTTTCTAAGATCAAGCAACAACTTAGAAGCATAAAACAAGGGTAGAACAGCAAGTTTTTAGGTTCATTCAATTTTTATGATGCATGCACACGTCTTAAACGACCACACACTTATAGAGCTAAAAGACGAAGTTAATGCCGGTAGTAGGCTTTATAAACGACTCTCCTTATAATAACTAGTCGGAGCTACACGTCGTTCATAACGATCGCTGTTGGGAATTCAAAAATCCCTAGACAATAAAGTGAAAAAGCACTGCCAAAAGCTCTACTTCTCTAAAAAAGTTGATCCCTTTACACGGAGGCATGGGGGCTCCTTTTATAGTGCGCGGAGGTCACTTTTACATTCCACTTTTACCCATGGATATTGTATTAAAATAAAAAGATCGATGGGTACATTTGTCTCCGCCAATCGCGGGGGCTTCGCTTGTATTACAAACATGCCATTTGCGTACAAGAGCTTCCTTCTTCTTGCGTAGCCATGCTTCTCACGTCTCTCTGTATCTTCTTGATGACGATACTGACTAGTTCAACATCGAAGTGTCCTTCTTAACCTGGGCTTTCATCCTCCCTCACTTCATCATCTTCGCTCGGGCTTGTTCCCGCTCTACTTCACATCCACACCATTCCTGGTCTTTGCTTGTTCCCCGTTATATCATGAGCTTCGCAACACCTCTTATGGAAAAACACAACCTCACGAAATAGTCTTTATGGATTTTCTCCGTTCTCCAGTTTCGCTCCCTGCAAGCATGCCAAATAGAAGCTTCGCACATTTTCAGTTGAAACCCTCATTAGCGAAGATAGAGCTTTTCTCAGATCAGAAAGGAAATAACACTTTTCTTGAAAACCGAAGTTCACCATTTCAGAGGGAACACAAGAGAGGTGAGGCTCGTGACCTTCGCTGGGCAGAGCAAACCTTCACTCTTTCACAATCATTGTAAAAACATGCTCTTTTCATAAAAGCTGAGTTCTTGCGAAAACCGTTTTTCCTCCGAACGAGTGAGGGTGACAGGAAAAAAGGTCGATTCCCCAACAGTAGCCTCTCGTGGAGACGGGTCGACTCTGGCAATCTGATTCCATGAAAAAAGGAGAATCGCCCCAAAAAACGTCACCCTCGATCGGCGGAGGTGACACGTGTCACGAATTGTTTGGACGACCTTTGAAATTTTCACGAAGATCGAGGTGCCCCTTCACCCACCCTCTTGCCGGCTATAAAAGGGGGTGCCGGGCGGTGATATTTTTTCACCGAGTGTATTTCCTTACCCTTCTCTTGTAGCCTTTGGTTTCGAGGTTGCCGCGTTTGAGATCCTTGCTTGCCCCTGCGAAGCTTGCGAAGGTGATGTCTATTTTTGTTTTGCAAAGCTTTATGTTTCCTATCTTTTGCTTTCGTAAACAGGAATTTTGTGTCTCTCTTTTTGTAGATTGGGATGGCTCGTATTATGCAAACTATGTCTTTGATAGATGATGCGGATCTTGACTCCGATCGTCCTTTGGAGAATCCTGAAGCTTCTGGGGACTCTGATCCTCAAGAGGAAGATGGTGAAATCAAAGAAAACCAAGGTTCTGACAGTGATGGTGAAGATTTGTCCAGTGTTAATGCTGGTCATGAAGATTTGGCGAAAACTGGGAACCTTCCTCCAACAACTGTCTTCGGTGCCTCACTGGTTTCGAAGAACTTGATTAAGTTCTATGAAGAGCAAGGTTACTTCCCTGTTGGGGCGGGTAGGGAGCCTGGGCCTGAGGAGACTCCCACCTCGTATCCTAACGAAGTTGTAGTTTTCAAAGCTTTCTTTACTGCGGGTCTTCGCTTCCCTTGCGACAACAACTTGCCCTTGATTTTGGATCATTATGGAGTAAAGCTTCATCAGCTTACTCCTAATGCGATTGTTGCTCTTTCCAAGTATTTTTGGATCGAGAAGACTTTTGATGGAGGGATCAATTCTCATTGCTTCGTCAGGCTGTTTGAGCTCCATCATCAGAAGAAAGTTGTTAAGATTGGGAACGACAGCTTCGATGCTCAATATGGCTGCTGTTCCTTTAAAACTCGTCGCAAGACCAAGAAGGATTGCCGCATCGAGCTTTCTCATTGCTACAAAAACAAGTAGAGCGAGGAATGGCTAAATTATTGGTTTTATGTTGACATGTCTGTGGTGAAGGCTTCGGACTCTAACCTTCCCAAGTGTGTTTTCTCCGGAAACATCGGTCCTCTCGACGTTATTTTCAGCCCTCCATACTCTAAGGATGCGGAGTTCAGGAAGAGCGAAGATAAATTTGCTCTTGCTTGTAGTCTTTGTGGTGGTCGGGATATTGTGGAGGAGTACGTTGCTGTTGATATCTGTCCTCTCTCTCACGGATGGGCTCCGGCGGAGATTATTTATCTTGCCGTTCCGTGGTGTGACTTCAAAGTTCCTTTTCCTCGGTTTCGACTTGTGCTTCCTTCTGGGCAAACCTTCGAAGTTTTCATGACTGAAGTTGAGAGGAAGGCTACGAATCTTGTTGGACCCTTTGATATGAAGGAATATGAATCTTACAAGAAAATTGTGAAGCACAAGTACCGTGTTAACCGGATTTTCTCTGAACTTGGTTGTTCTGCGCCTCAGCGAACCCGTCCTTCCGGCCCTAAAAGGAAATTTCAGATTCCGGGTGCCACTGGTTCCGAGGAAGTTGGTACCAGTTTGAAGCACTAGAAGAAAGGCAAGGTTAAGAAGGATGCTGAAAAGATTCCTTCCGTTCTTTTTGAGAAAACCAAAGACTTGAAGGCTGTTGGCGCTGTTGTGATTGCACCTGAAAAAACTAAGGCACTTGAAGTGTTGAAAAAGAAAAAGGTTTTGAGCAGCAAGGAAAAGATATTGAAAATTTCATCTTTGCCGAAAAGTTCATCTTCATCTGGAGCGCAGGAAACAACAGGCAAAGATTTTCTTAGCGACGAGGCTGCTGCCGCGCAGGTTCTTACCCTACTGGGTTCTGATAAATCTTTGAAGAAGAAAACTTCCAAGAAGGCTAGAGTGGTAGATGTTTTTTCAGATGACGAAGATGACATGGGTATGTTTATGGATCCTTTCTTTTTTCTTTTGGTTTATTATTCTTGGAGAGGAATTGAGTTTTGATGATAGCTCTTTTTTAATTGAAGGCATAGCAAACACTCCTTTGGTGCCAGAGCCTGGTAATTCCAAGGATTTGGCTGTAGTTGAGACAGCTAAAGCCGTTTCTTTGCCTGACACCTCAGCGAAGTCTATTGATGAGAGGGCTTCGCCAGAGTTTGAGGCCGCCCTTGCAGAGACTGTGGACCGCAGCGGCGGCGCTGTAGGGGAAACCTCCCTTGTGGAGGGTTATTATAAACATGCTGAAGGATCGAGGCTTCCTCCGGAGGACAAAGCTTACAACGAAGCTTTTGATACAAACTTGAAGGGTAAGCTCCTTTTTGTTGGTGGGCCGGGGATAGGAAGAGATGATGAGGTTAACTTTAGGATGCTTTGGCGGTCGAGAGATTTGATTATAAAAAACGCGGGTGAAACAGGCGGTGAAGCCGCGAGGGCCCCGTCGACGCTTGCCGAAGACTTGCAAACTTTTGAGAAAGAAGCAGTTGATGCTGTTTCCAAACGCGCTGGCGAAGTTGTTGGTTCGCTTTTGCCCCAAGGTGAATATAGGAGCGACCTCTTCGATCCGTCAGGTTTGAACGAGTAAACCTTTGTTCCTTGTTTTTACTTCCTGGATTTGTAGTTTTTACAGGGGAACTTTCTTTTTCTTGAAAAACTGCAGTTTTTGAGGAGAAACTTCGTATACTCCCTTCCGAGGAGTTGGCGATGATAAGCACTACTCTGGGATATAAGTCTGTTATTGCTGGCAAGATTGCCATGGAGAAGGCTCGAGAATGCAACAAAGATCTTTGTGAATCGTCTGGCCGTATAGCAACTCTGGAGAGTGATCTTTCTGAGGCGAAGGTTGCTGCTGGAGAAGCCCTTAAAGGTTACAACCTTTTGCTAGAAGAGAACAAGTTGCTCAAGGCGAAGAACGAGAACTTAGAGATTATGATGGGTGGGCTTTCTTCTGATTTGAAGAGACTGGATGAGAAAACAAAAGATGATTCTTTGGTTATAGAAAACCTCAGGAAGACTATTGAGAAAGATGCTAACGCTATATCTGATTTGAAGAAGCAGAATGCTGAACTTGGTAAGGCTCTGAGCAACAAGGATTTATGAATTGTACAACTTGAAAAAGATTTGTCAGATAGCCTATCCTTGTTGGAAAAGACTTTAAGATTCATTCGACAGCATTTTGAGCAGTTGTTTGAAGCTTACAAGACTGTCCTTGGCGAGTTTGGTGCTCAGCCAAGTGCCTTCCCTCCTGCTGAAAATGTTGAAGCTGTGATGGAGTGGATGTTAGAGGAGTTTAATTCTCTTCCGGAGGTGATTTCCGGAATTAGTAATTATGCTGCTGCCTTTAGCATTGAGGCAATATTGAAGCTTCTTGAGTCGCAAGGTTGTGCGGATTTGGAGAAATTTGCAAGGACTAACTCTTCTTATCCGAAAGCTTCAAGTGTTGCTGCTATGCGAAGTAGCCAAGATGTTAGCTCGATAAAGAAGAATTTCGTGAGGAAATTCTGGATTGCCTCCGGTCAAGAGCTTGCTCAAAAAAATGCTCAACTAAAGATGGCTAAGGTAGAATCTTTTGCAGCATGCTTCTGTTGTGCCTTTTATGGTTTTTGATTTTGTGACTAACACTCTGTGTTTTTTAGGCGATGAGGGAAGAGGAGGAGGCTGAAAAGGACAACGTTGTTGAAGCTCAAGTTGAAGTAGCCCAAGAGCCCGGTGGCGAAGTGCCGCAGGTGGACTGAAGGATTTTCTTATCCTTAGCATCTGTAGGATGTTTGTAGGTAGATGAACCTTTTGAATGTGGATGTACTTGTAAAACTTTAACGAAACTTAACCTGCGCAGGTCCTTGGTGGGGGGCCTGCGCAGGACGTACTTCCTATTCGTATGTATCATCAACGTGTTATGGCCAGCGGAGCTTCGTGGCGTTTGTACAAAGAAGCTTACCCGACAAGCTCTTTTAGGGATTTCTGGATCTTTTGTTGCGAGTATTTTTCTATGCATGGCTTTCCTCTAGGCTGGTTCTTTTCTTCGCGAGATGACTTTGCTATCTTGAAGTTGGACGATTGTGTGACACCCTTCGTGAAGACGGAGCCCCTTAGCCCCTTAGCCGCGGATGACGATTTTGCATATGTTTGTGATATCGCAGAGCAGCGTGGCTGTAAGCTTGGACATGTGCTTGAGCTTCCCTTGTAAACTTATTTGTCGTTGGCTATTGTAAAACTTTGAAGTAGTAATGATGAAATGGTGTTCTTCGCGGTATGAAGAAGCAAATTTTAAAAATCGTTTTTGCAAAAAACGTCACCCTCCCTGTCTTGCGCTTTGTGCCGCGAAGTAGCGGTATTTCATCAGCAATTTCTGGTCTTCGCGAACTTCTTTGGAGATCTTATTTTGCAAAGTAGATAAGATAAGTCGATAAAAGTCGTTTCGAGTTTTATGGACTTATTTTCTGCCTTGATGGAATCAATCGTTGATATGGCAACTCTTGGTTGCCTTCAACGTGGGAAAAGGAAAAAAAACTCTTTTGAAGAAAGACAAGTCCTGAGAGTTGGAATATAGTCCACTCTTTTTATGGGATAATAGGTTTTGTAACTAAACGACGCTCGTGCTGCGCTTAGCTTATTCATGTGTTACGATACTTTTTGGAACATGGACGCAACCTGTGGTTGCCTCAGGCCTCTGTGATTTTCTTAATGAATCACACTCTTTTGGGAATATGGCCGCAACTTACTATTGCCTCAGGCCTTTGTGATTTTCGTGGTGAATCACACTCTTTTTGGGAACATGGCCGCAACATGTGGTTGCCTCGGGCCTCTGTGATTTTCGTAGTGAATCACACTCTTTTTGGGAACATGGCCGCAACTTGTGGTTGCCTCAGGCCTCTGAACTTTTTTCAAAGAAATAAAAGACTTCCTTTGAGGGGAAATTCACTTTCACTAACGATAGAAAGGAAATTTACACGAGATCCGCCTCATTAAAACCTTGCCTCCATAGCGGAGCTCCCCTTGCAAGGAAAAGAGTAAGGTCCCTTTAGGTAAAGCGAAAAATGCTGAAAAGTAAAATTCTTTTTTCCCTCGATGCTGTTTATAGATTCACAGGTCGAGGTTTTTACAATTTTCTTAATTTAACCTAAACTTTAATGGAATTCTTGTGTGTTGGCCTGGTACCGTGGACCACAAGGCAAGACAAGGCGGACAAGGACTTGTACTAAGACTAGGATAGCTTTCCATACCTTGTATAGGCTACTCCGGGTCCTACTTGAATAGTACCCTTGTACCAATCCGACTTGTAACCCTGCCTCCCGTGGCATATAAGGCGAGGCAGGGACCCCTCTTGAAATAGAGGCAATCAATACAGAGCCACGCAGCATACAGGACGTAGGGTATTACGCACATTGCGGCCCGAACCTGTCTAATTGTGTGCCCCGTGTCTCACCATCGTGTTCCTAATCTCGGCGAGCCCCACCGCACAATCTACTACTTCGGGTACTCCGTCGTAGGCTCGGTGTCGAAAACACTGACAGCTGGCGCACCAGGTAGGGGATCTCGTCGTTGAACCACTGGTGAACTCGATGGCTCTCGTCACCATTAAGCCGATCGTCGCCTTCCAGCAAGGCGACACCTTCATTTTCGGCTCCTGGGTTTGCGTTGCTGATGGCGCTGGATCGTTCCTGCGTTTCCTAGCGCCAACTCCGGAGTCAAAGCTCAAGTCCTCGACGCTTATGCAAGCTTCTATGGAGAATCTCGTCGAAAATTTCGGTGAAATTTCGATCTCTGACCCGTTCAGAGACCTCGAGTCGGAGTCCGAGTACAACTCGACTTCGCCTCCCATCCAGCCTGAGTTGCTTCCATCAGCTTCACCGCTTGCACTCGGCCTAGATAACATTCAAGCACCACCTCTCTTCGGTTATCGCCACGTCAGTGCTGCTTACCAAGCCGCATTGAAGCGCCTCATGTGCCCTGGCCCGAAGATTGTGCTCGAGTACTCTTCAGATTCGGACGGCAACTTCGACTACTCTTCGGATTCTTCTGAGTTCGAGTTCGACTACGGTTCGGATTCTGTTGAAGTACAACAATTATCTGGCCCTGCTCATGGACTGGTGATCACATCGACACTTGAGGGTAGATTCGTCTACGGGCCTGAGCATGTGCCTGCTGATCTTTCACTGGATAATCAGGAGCGCTTTATTGCTTGTCTCGACAACTTGCCCTTCCAGGAAGGCGTCAAGCTTGTTGATTACGATACTGATACTGAGCTCATCCAGAGTACGGGTACTTATTCATCGCATCGAGAAGTGTTCGTCGTTGATGCATCTACTCCACAAGGGCACCGCTCCAATTATCGTTACCCGGATGATGTGTCTGATGATGAACTCTCTGCTAATGCTCCTGCTGACGAAACCGCGGAGGTCAAGGCTGCACGTCACCAACGCAATGCTGATCGTGCAACTCTTCGTCGGGAACTCGCGGGAAGTTCTACCTACCCGTAATCTTCACGAGGCTCTGGAGGCGGTTGCTACTTGTGAATATCGCACTCCAGAGGAAGCTATCAACGCGATCAATCTACTCGGTCGCTCTATGCCTCGTGACAGGGCGGCTGCTGAAGTCGCGAAGTTGGCTGAACTAGCCTATACTATGCTACGACAGAACACCAGTGCTCCTAGTCACCATGGCAGCAGTGGGGGTGCTCATCGTACTACTCCTACTCCTAATCGTACACGTCCGGAAGCTACCAACAGGGGAAAGGGTGATGATGGCAGTGTCAACAACAAGTCAGGAGACTCTCACTACGATGCTCGCACAACAATCAACGCCAGACGTGCTGAGCGTGAGAAGCAAAAGGATAATGACTCTGATTCTTTTCCTGCTTTCTCTGCTCGACTTCAAGACCTGTTTCTTCCGGAGAAGTTCAAGCCCTACGGCATCTCCAAGTATGATTGCATGCAAGATCCAAGGCAGTGGTTGCGCTGTTATGCTCTGTCCATCTCCAATGCCGGAGGCAATGATGATACTAAATGTATCTATTTCCCCTTTGTTCTCGAGCAAGAGCCCCTCACATGGTTTGAGTCCCTCAAACGTGGCTCCATCGACAACTGGGAACAACTCAAGCATCGCTTCACCAGCAACTTCGTGGGTTCTTTGGGCCGTCATGGCACCAGGATGGACCTTGCCCTGATCAAGCAAAAACAAGGTGAGACTCTTCGCGAGTACATGCGCCACTTCTTTGAGAAACGGGCTACTGTTGTTGACGTCACTGAAAAAGAAGTCATAGACACCTTTCAAGATGGTTTCTATGATGATAGGCTTTTCCAAGACTTTGGTCGTGCTCACCCAGCCAACATCACCAAACGCAAGGAGATGATCACTCACTGGGCGGACGAGGAAGACAAAGCTTGGAATCGGTTCAAGCATCTTCGTAACAATCACAACAACAACAACAACGCTGGAGGAAGCAATAGTGGCAAGCAACAGCAAGGCAACCGCCAAGGGAATAACTACTCGAGTAATCCCAATCGCAAGCGCAAGCCTGACAACACTGTTGCAGCCATGGAAACTATCGCCAAGCCTGAAGATGATTCGCACTGGGCAACTTTGACCAAGCAGAAATGCCCATGGCACCCGGAGGGCGATCATACTACAGAGCAGTGTTATCAACTTCGACGTGCGTTGAAAAACACACCTGAACCTTCACACCCAAACTCGCGATATCGCAAACACAAGGGGAAGAAGGCTAACACAGACAAAGACATGGGGTTTTAGAACCCCTCCAATACTGTCATTGTCATATTTGGTGGTATTCCAACCAAGCGCATGCAAAAGCTAGCTCTCAGGGAGATTATGTCCATACAACCAGCAGCTCCCACTTATCTTAAGTGGTCTGAAACCCCCATTACCTTCTCAAGGGCAGATCAATGGACTAGTTTCTCTGAGCCAGGACGATATCCTCTCGTTCTGGATCCAGTGGTGGCAGGCTCCAGACTTACCAAGGTTCTTATTGATGGTGGCTGCGGACTCAATGTCCTGTTCGCCAAAACTTTGAAGAAGATGGGCCTGGATATCACCAATATGCTTACTAAGACCAACTCACCGTTCTATGGTATCATCTCGGGCAATGCAGCTGTTCCTTTGGGTTCAGTTGTACTACCCGTTACCTTTGGGACTAAGGATCACTACCGCACCGAGTACATTAAGTTTGAGGTCGCTGACTTCGAGACTTCTTACCATGCCATCATTGGCAGGCCCGGTCTCGCTAAGTTCATGGCTATCCCTGACTATGTCTACTAGGTTCTCAAGATGCCGAGCCCCAAAGGCGTTCTCTCATTGCAAGGGGATCTGAAGCGTTCCTACGACTGTGACACAGAAGCTGTAGAACTCGCCTCGACTACTCAAGTACCCAATGCAATGATGGAGGTCTTCACTGCTGCTAAAAAGCTTGCTCCGAGCGAGCTGGAGGTTCCTGAGAAGACTGACGACAACAACAAGCCTGTACCATCTGGTGACGTCCTGCTCAAAGCCATTGACCTAGGTACTGGTGACAACAGCAAGACGACCATGATCAGTGCACAGCTTGATCCTAAATAGGAAGACACGCTCGTCACCTTCCTTTGGGCTAACCGTGATATCTTTGCGTGGAAACCATCTGACATGCCCGGTGTGCCCAGGAGGTTGATTGAGCATTCACTCAACATCGATCCTAATGCTACCCCCAAGAGACAACACCTTCGGCGCTTTGCTGACGACCGCAGGGCTGCTATCAAGAAAGAGCTCGCTAAACTACTCGTGGCTGGCTTCATCAAGGAAGTTTTTCACCCGCAGTGGCTCGCTAACCCTGTGCTCGTCAAAAAGAATAATTCTAATGACTGGAGGATGTGCATCGACTACACTGATCTAAACAAGCATTGCCCCAAGGATCCTTTCGGGTTGCCGCGGATTAATCAAGTCATTGACTCTACGACGGGCTGTGCTCTACTCTGTTTCCTGGATTGCTACTCTGACTATCATCAAATTGCAATCAAGGAATCTGATCAAGAGAAGACCGCATTCATCACCCTGTTTGGTGCTTATTGTTACACAACATTGTCCTTCAGGTTGAAAAATGCTGGTGCTACATATCAAAGGGCTATCCAAGCGTGCTTCAAGAAGCAGCTTCACAAGAATGTGAAAGCATACGTGGATGACGTCATTGTCAAGACTAGGGATCCAGACATGCTCATCACGGATCTTGAGGAAACTTTCGCTTCACTGCGCGAGTACCAATGGAAGCTCAACCCTAATAAATGTGTCTTTGGCGTATCTTCAGGAAAACTACTCGGGTTCATCATTAGCCATCGTGGCATCGAAGCAAACCCCGAGAAGATCACCGCCATCTCCAACATGCAAGCTCCGACTACTATCAAGGATGTCCAGAAGCTTACTGGTTGCATGGCGTCACTCAATCGCTTCATCTCACGACTTGGAGAAAGGGGCAGGAGAAGTTTACATGGACAACTGAAGCTGATGAAGCTCTTTCTCAGCTCAAGGAGTTCTTATCCAAGCCTCCAGTCCTCACAGCTCCTCTGCCCAATGAAGAGCTCCTGCTCTATATTGCTGCGACTACTAATGTCGTCAGTACTGCTATTGTCGTTGAGCGGCAGGAAGAAGGCCATGGCTACCTTGTCCAGCGGCCTGTCTATTTCGTCAGTGAAGTGCTCTCAGAGTCCAAGGCTCGTTACCCTCTGGTACAGAAGCTACTCTATGCAGTTCTGATTACTTCACGGAAGCTCCGCCACTACTTCGACGAATAAAAGATTTCTGTGGTTACTAGCTACCCGCTTGGCGAGATATTGCACAACCGGGATTCCACAGGAAGGATTTCTAAATGGGCTGTGGAGCTTGGTGCTCTATCGCTCGAGTTCAAGTCTCGCACTGCTATCAAGTCTCAAGCCTTGGTTGATTTCATGGCTGAATGGCGGGAAAATCAAGTCCCAACTCCAATTGAGCGTCCAGAACATTGGGTCATGTACTTTGACGGTTCCCTCAAGTTGGAAGGTGCTGGTGCCGGGGTACTTCTGATTTCTCCCAAGGGCGAGCAACTCAAATATGTTTTGCAGATCTTTTGGAAGGTCTCAAACAATGAAGCTGAATATGAAGCTCTACTGCATGGTCTTCGCCTTGCAGTCTCTCTTGGCATTACACGACTACTTGTCTATGGTGACTCTTTGGTGGTCATCAATCAAGTCAACGATTCATGGGATCGCAATGCTGAGAACATGGATGCGTACTATCAGGAGGTGCGCAAACTTGAGAAAAAATTTCACGGTCTCGAGTTCCATCATGTGGTTCGCGACAACAATGTTGCTGCAGATGTCTTGTCGAAGCTGGGATCTACACGAGCTCAAGTGCCAGCTGGGATCTTCATTCATGAACTCCACAAACCATCAATTCCGGAGCAATCATCTGCACCCACGACTACTTCAGTTCAACCTGATCGAGAAGTGCTTATGATTGATGTGGATTGGAGAACTCCCTTCATCGACTACATTAAACACCAGTTGATTCCAGAAGACAAAGCAGAAGCCGAGCGCATTGCACGCGTGTCAAGGCTTATGCTCTAGTCGAGGATCAACTCTACAAGCGAGGCGCAAGCTCTGATGTACTCATGAAGTGCGTTTCTCGCGAAGAAGGCAAGGAAATCTTGGAGGAGACACACAAAGGAATCTGTGGCAATCATGCTTCTTCCCGCACCTTGGTGGGAAAAGTCTTCAGATGTGCTTTCTACTGGCCTACAGCTCTTGCTGATGCAGAGGAACTAGTCAAGAAATGCCAAGGATGCCAATTATTCGCCAAGCAACAACACGTTCCTGCCTACAAGCTCATCACGATACCACCAACTTTGCCTTTCGCTTGCTGGGGGCTAGATATGATTGGTCCTCTCCCAAATGCGCCAGGAGGATTCAACAGAATTCTGGTGGCTATCGACAAGTTTACCAAGTGGATTGAGGTCAAGCCTGTTACATGCCCCAAGGCTGATAGAGTCCTCGACTTCTTGGATGAAATCGTACATCACTATGGTTTTCCTAACTGCATCATCACAGACCTGGGTTCGAATTTCAACAATCACCAGTTCTGGGAGTACTGTGAAAACAGTGGAATTGACGTCCGGTACGTCTCCGTTGCTCATCCCCGTGCCAACGGCCAAGTGAAACGCGCTAATGGGATGATACTGGATGCTCTTAAGAAGCGACTGTATGATGCAGCAAATACCAAGGGCGGCAAGTGGATCGAGGAACTACCTAATGCACTCTGGGGGCTGCGTACTCAGCCTACTACCCCCACAGGGTAGTCACCTTACTTCCTGGTCTACGGCTCTGAAGCTGTTTTGCCTGCTGATGTCATGTGGTGTTCTCCGACGGTTGATCAGTACGAAGAAGGCGTAGCTGAAGAAACAAGACAAACAGATGTCGACAGTCTCGAGGAAACTCGCTGCAACGCACTTGTTCAATCCGCTCGATATCTTGAGAGGATTCGCCGCTATCATGACCGCAACGTTAAAGAACGCTCCTTCAATGTTGGTGATTTAGTCCTTCGTCGCATCCAGAATACGGCAGGACTACACAAACTCAACTCGCCATGGGAAGGTCCTTTCTCGGTTGCAAGGGTTACCGGCCCAGGCTCATATCGTCTTCAAACTCTTGAAGGCGAGGAAGTCGACAACTCTTGGAACATCGACCAGCTTTGTCGCTTCTACCCGTAGGGGGTCTCAACAACCCTCTCCAGACGGCTTCGGCTATAAGACGACTCATATTGGGTTTCAATAACCCTTTCCAGGAAGCTTCGGCTGCAATCACTCAACAGACAGCTACGGTTGTCATCACTCGTAGGGGATCAAGATAATCCTCTCCAGACAGTTTCGGCTGTATCTTCTCGTGGCTTCCAGCTGTGAGCACCCGCAGGGGGGCTTCGTCAACCCTCTCCAGGTAGTCTCATTCTGCGAACTCGTAGGGAGTCATGATAGCTCTCTCCAGCGATCCTGTATCGTATAGGGAAGTAAGTGGAACATGCTGTCCATGTTCCTATTTTTCAATAAGAGGCTGCGGCCTAGAGTAACACCCTGCTTGTAGGGTCTCAGTGGAACTCTCATACAAGTTGCTGCTACAGAAAGGAGTAGTTCATCACACTGCCTCCTACAGTCTTACTCGTTCTTCGGAACATTCTTGCAAGTACTCAACTCAGAAGTACTTAAGACATTGTCAACTCTGTACAATGTATTCAGTAATAAAGTTGCTACTCTATACCAACTTGTTACTGTCCTCTACTTGTTCATAACAAAGCCTTCATTACGCTGCTACAGCTAAGGTATTCAACTTGTTATGAATAAGTTCTTTTCGAGTACTCTCTCACTAGGCTTGTTAGCCTCAGAGGTACTCAAGACATTGTCAACTCTGTACAATGTGTTTAGTACAAGCCGCTACTCTATATCGACTTGTTACTACTCTTAGCTTAACTCATGACAAAGCCTTCTTTACGCTGCTATAGCTTAGGTGTTCAACTCGTCATGTTTTAAGCTAACGTTCTTCGGAACATTCTTGTGAGTACTTAACTCAGAAGTACTTAAGACATTGTCAACTCTGTACAATGTGTTTAGTACAAGCCGCTACTCTATACCGACTTGTTACTATTTTTTTACTTGTTCATAACAAAGCCTTCATTACACTGCTACAGCTAAGGTATTCAACTCGTTATGAATAAGTTCTTTTCGAGTACTCTCTCACTAGGCTTGTTAGCCTCAGAGGTACTCAAGACATTGTCAACTCTGTACAATGTGTTTAGTACAAGCCGCTACTCTATATCAACTTGTTACTACTCTTAGCTTAACTCATGACAAAGCCTTCTTTATGCTGCTACAGCTTAGGTGTTCAACTCGTCATGTTTTAAGCTAACTTTCTTCGGAACATGTGTACACTTGAGTACTCCTACTCATGTATCGTATCTCTTTTTTGCAACCATACATTCAGAACAAACTCGAGTACTCGGCCAATACAGATGCAAACAAGAGATCCAGATAATTGATTTCTTCAAAGTTTTCAATTATATTACATAAACACTTGTTTGAGATTACATTTGTTTTCTGCCTAGTGTTTCTACTCTATAGGTACATCTAACAGAGATCAATGAATTTGGAAACAGCTTCCGCAATTGGTGATGTCTGCTGCATCAACTCGTTGAGTCGATCGTCAGAGCAATCACCAGATCTGCTGTTCATGATGACTGTGAGATCCGCCTCGGCATAAAAAGACTTGATGAAGCTTAGGACTTGATTTGGAATCGTGTAGGCCAGCCTTTGAGCGTACTCCAGAATCTTCTTTGGGGTGCCTTTCAACCTCTCCACGAGTGGACGAGGCTGAACTCCGGCAACTCTGGGCTCAAACAAGTTTGCAACTGGCTCGGCCGCTTCTGTCAATGCCTTCAGCTCAGAGCGTAGGCCCTCGGCTTCTTCAATCTTCCCCTTCAGTGACTGCATGCAGCGCAGCAAGTCAGTCCAGCTAGCTATGCGGATATTCATCTCGCGCTCAAGTTCGAAGCACCGCACCTTATAGTCTTCTTTCACATCCATATGAGCTGCTTCTTCACGGTTGAAGGCTAGCTGCCAGTCCAGCGCCTTGTTCTTGAACTTCTCGACTTCCTCCGTCAGCTTTGCAAAGGATCAAGGCTACTTATTAGATATGGTGCGCAAGAACAAAAGTACTCAATGATGATTTCAGAAGGGAGATTACCTTTATTCTTCAGGTGCAAGGACTTGTTCTTACCAACAACTTCATCCTTCTTCGTCGTCAGCTTCTGGATTTCATTGTGGTACTCAGCGGCGTTGGAATCAAGTCTCTCCTGCAGCTTCAGAGATAAGGCTTTTTGTTGCTTCAATTCCTCTCTGAGCTGCGAGACTTCTTCAATGTCAGCCGCATGCTCTTCAAGCAGCCGAGTCTTGCATTTCGACTGTTTGACTACCTCCTGCAAAGAGTGAAAACAACATGAGTCAGAAACAAGATACCAATGACTACAACTACACTACAAGAGATGACATGAATTTACCGCAAGGAGTTTCTCTACGCCGCGGAACATCTCGGCGTGCGCGTTCAAGTTGTCCTCGTCCAGGCAGGAGTCATCATATGGCATCAAGTTTTCTGCCATGGACTGTGTACTTGTGTTGGCTGCTGAGTATCTCGCAGCACTGCGCAGAGGAGCCGGGTCTTCAATCTGTAGCTCATGCGGCACCAGGCGATTCTCTGGCTGTTCCTCCAACACCAGATGTGCATCAACATGATGCACGGGGGCTTCTGCAGCTGGGACTTCCTCGTGGTGCAGCATGGTTTCAGGGTCAACCTCCAAGGCTTCATTCACCACGGCCTCGATTTCTTCGAGTTGTTCAGTCCTGGGCCTGGAAGCTGCCTCAACTGCACCCCTGACCACGTCACTCCAGAGAACCCTCAACGCTTCAGCAGCCTCAGCTTCTGCGGGTACATCTTGGTGCTCTGGGAGTACATCTTCTTGTTGCTCTTCAGGAGTCCGATCTCCTTCAGCAGCACTTCCAGAAGCACCCCATTTCACATCAGTGGATTTCCTGCATTTACAAGTTGGTTAGCAGAAGTAGAGTGCATAATCATATTAAGTACTCAAGTACTCGTGTACTTACAGCGTAGCACGAGGCACTGAGACTTTGGGTCCCAGTAGGTCGAAGAAAGAAGGCGTTGCCGGCACCTCTGGTACATTTTCCACCGGCAACACATTTTCTGGTGCCGCGGCTTCTTGTCGCTCATGCGCCACCGTCTCTACGGCTGACGCTGGAACCACCTCGGGTTCTGTTATTCTTGGAGGACTTCTCAAGGATACATCGGATGCACTCTCGATGATCTGCACAAGACAAAACACAAGCCATTACATCAGAGAATAAGTACTCATTGCATAACGACTATTTGCAAAAGGTTCTCCAACACTTAATGTAATGGAGGAGAGGCCCGTCACTTTCTTCACGGCCCGCTTCCCCACCGTGGTCCTTTTCTTCTGCGGCGGCAGTGTCACATCATCTGTAAGAGACGATGCCGGCCTCTTCGATGCTCCTGCGGCGAGGCCACTGGGGATGGACGCTCCAGAGTACCCGTAGTGGCTCTTCACCTCAAAACGTTGTTGAAGTGTTTGGCCGTCTTCATCGCTTGAGGAGGCGTCCTCCACCAAGACTTCTTCTTCCCCTTGAGCAGATAGACTACTCTCGGGGGCTTGAGCCTCCTCTTCAGTTGGCTCTCCCTCCGGTGCTTGTAGTGGGTCCTGAGGACGAGGAGGAGGAACGGACACAAATTTCAAGACATCCTCCTGCGAAACAAGGCAACTGTTAGCTACACGACTACTTATAATAAGTACTCGAGGGTTAAGTATTTGAAGACTTACCAGACGCGGAGGGTTGTCTGCACTGAACTCAGGGACAGCTGCAGGAATTCCATGAAGATTCTTGAAGATCTTCTGCAGCCGCTCCATCACAAGATCATCGCTGATCTCTTCAGCAGATAGCCGGGAGCCGTCATCCACTCCAGTGTACTCGAACCCAAGATGCTCCCGCTGCATCAAGGGTTGTATCCTTCGCTTCATAAAGCTGAAGGCTACTCGCTCTGCTGTCAAGCCTTGCGCCTTCTTCTGCGCAATCTTTGCCAACAACTTCGGGATCTGGATGCACTCTTGCATTGTGGGTTCATCTTTCCAGAGCCGGTCGTATACTGGTGCGAACATGCTGGCCTTCGGCAGCTGTGGCGGGGCGTTCTCTATGTAGAACCACTTATTCTTCCAATCCTGATTGGAATCAATCAAGTCGTACTTAAAGTACAACTCCTGTGCCTTCTGGCGCATTTGCACTCCGGCTCCACTGACTACAACTGGGAAGTTGGCGTTGGGCTGTGGCTTCAACCGGAATATCTTCCTAAACAACGCCCAGTGTGGCCAGATGCCGAGGAAAGCTTCGCAGAAGTGCACGTACACCGCGATCTGAAAGATGCTGTTGGGGTTGAGGTGTACGTGCTCCAACTTGAAGAAGTCGAGGAAGCCGCGGAAGAAATCCGAAGATGGCAGCGTCAACCCACGCTCGACGAAGTGCCCAAACATCGGAATCTCATCCGGGCTCTTTTCCATCGGCCACGCATCACCGGTAGCGGAGCTCCATCTAGCAATGGCTTTCTCGCGCAGCAACCCGCCGGCTTCGAGGGCTTGGATATCTTCCTCCCTCATCTTGGATTTCTTCCAAGAGACAGCTTGGCTCGGGGGCTTGGTGATGACCACTTTCTTGTACTTAGGCTCCAGCAACTCTTTTTTGCCGCGGCCAGATTTCCTCTTCTGTCCCTTGGATGGCTCGGGCTTCATCCTTCCTGTCACGAGGGTTTTCTTTCGCATTGACTGGAGGACGGCGAAGGGAAGGAGGTGTGCACTCTTAGCAATATGGGCGCTCGAATTCTGCGGCAGCTATGGATGCTAAGGCGTTTTGGATCTAAGGGCGAATGGAAGCAGTAAAACCCTAAGGGATACCCCTTCGGGTATTTATAAAACCAAAACCCTAAAACGGTTGGACCTGGTGACCCTTCGTATTCAATAGATTGGTTTCACACAGGCAAATATTTGGCTAAGTCGGAGGACTAAAATCCAAGACCTGCTCGGCTCTATCTCGGGGGCTCGACTACGCGACGGAATTGGATTTCACTCAGCTACAGTTCACTGAATTCAGGCCACTATTCTATAGTCAGATTGGATCCTTCAATTCGAGAAAGTACTCGACTCAAGGCTCGGGGGCTCCGTGCCACGTGTCCTTCAGTTTTTCTCAGGATTTTGCGGGATTATTTTGACGAAGATTATTGATTGACCCTCAGCTTGAATTGTCAATTCTTGTCAATTCGAACTAAGGCTCGGGGGCTACATCCATATAGGATGCGATTTTTGCAAATAGCATTCCTATATTATTTCTTCGGATTGTCTACGGATTTTTCGGAGCAAGATCAAAGAGTTCAAGATTGACCCTCAGCTTGAATCCTGGATTCGACCTAAGGCTCGGGGGCTACATTCCATATGGAATGCGATTTTAGTAAATCGCATTTCCATATGGATCTTTGATGCAAAGATTTCAAGAACGAAGCGGCTATTATTGAAGACCTTCAAGGGAAGTACTCGGGGACGCTTGGGGACAACTCGAGAAGACTTCAAGACTACTCGTGGAGTTAGCTGGAGTACCTTCCAGCCTCGTGATGATTCAAGTACTATTGAAGATTGAAGCTTGTAGAACTCGGGGACGCTTGGGAACTACTCGTGGAGACCTTCAAGACTACTTGGAGCATTACACTCGACTACAAAGTACTCGGGGCCTTGTCGACCGGGCATCCCTGGGCCCACCAACACATTGTGGGCCATACCCGGGAGATTAGTTCCTGTACACCTGGACTACTCGACTAGTGGGCCACGGTGCTGGTACCGTGGACCACAAGGCAAGACAAGGCGGACAAGGACTTGTACTAAGACTAGGATAGCTTTACATACCTTGTATAGGCTACTCCGGGTCCTACTCGAATAGTACCCTTGTACCAATCTGATTTGTAACCCTGCCTCCCGTGGCATATAAGGCGAGGCAGGGACCCCTCTCGAAACAGAGGCAATCAATACAGAGCCACACAGCATACAGGACGTAGGGTATTACGCACATTGCAGCCCGAACCTGTCTAATTGTGTGCCCCGTGTCTCACCATTGTGTTCCTGATCTCGGCGAGCCCCACCGCACAATCTACTACTTCGGGTACTTCATCGTAGGCTCGGTGTCTAAAACACTGACACTTCCCAAGTTTCTTGTAATTTTCCCAGATTTTCCCAATCCTTCTTTCTTTTGATGACTAAGTCGCCCACCTTGATTTCCTTTCTTACAATCTTTTTGTCCTTCCATTTCCTCGTATCCTGTTGGTATTTCTCCAAGTTTTGAGCCGCTTCGAGAATGTCCAGCTCGATCAGATCTTTTTCAAATTCTGCAGTCTCTTCAGGATCTTCGCTTTTCTTTGTTGCTCTTAGGCTTCCATTTTTTATTTCCTCTGGTGTCATAGCCTCTGTTCCGTATAAGAGACGGAAAGGTGAGAAGCCTGTAGCTCTTGATGTAGTTGTATTGTGAGACTAGATTACTCTTGGCAATTCATCTACCTACTTGCCCTTCTTCTGGTCAAACAGGCATTTTTTGACTCCTGTGAAAATGATTCCATTTGCTCTTTCCACTGCCCCATTTGACTGAGGGTGATACACTGATGAGAACTTTACTTGTGTACCTATGGATTTGCAAAATTCTTTGAAGTTGTAACAGTCGAATTGTTTTCCATTGTCCATTGTCAACTCTCTTAGAACTCCAAACCTGCAGATTATGTTTGGCCAGAAGAATTTTTGCACTGTCGCTGCTGTAATATTTGCAAGAGGTTTTGCCTCAATCCATTTTGTGAAGTAATCCACAGCCACTGCTGCGAATTTGCAATTGCCCTGTGCTGTTGGTAATGGTCCTACCAAGTCCATTACCCATCTTTGCAACGGCCATGATGGTGAAATTAGCTGAATTGGATATGAAGGTGCTTTCTGCTGCTTTGCATTTTTCTGGCATGCTTCGCACTCTTGAACCGTCTTTTTGGCATCTATAAGCATTGATGGCCAAAAGAATCCTTGTTTTATTGCTTTTCCTGCAAGTGCTCTTATACCAATGTGAGCTCCGCAGAATCTACTGTGGATTTCTGCTAGCAATTCTTTTCCTTTGTCGGATGTAATGCATCTTAGCCATGGTTCTGAAACCCCTGATTTGTATAATTCCCCATCAACTATGGCGTAGCCCTTTGCCCTCTGCTTGAGTCTGCTCAGTTCAACTTCGTCAGATGGTTCGTAATGATCTCTTAGATATGCCATGATTTGCGCTCTCCAATCGAATGGCTCTATAATGTTTACCATTCTCTCTTCTTTCTCCTTTACTGAAGGAGAGGTGATGATTTCGAAGAAAACATCTGGGGGTAAGGGTTGGTTTTGAGCTGCAGCCTTTGCCAACATATTTGCCTCGTTGTTTTTAGCCCTTGGGATGTGTTGCACAGTGTATCCCTTGAAATGTTTCTCTATTTCTCTGACTTTTTTCATGTACTTGACAAGCTTTGGGTTTCTTGCTTCGCTTTCTTTTTCAACATGCCGCTGGATTACTTTGGAATCTGATTTGACGATGAACGTCTGCTGTCCTAGAGCTTTCATCTTTCTTCTTGTGGAATGGCCACTTCTTCCTCTTGTTGACGTTCCTCTTGTTGAGCTTTCACAGCACCTCTTGTTGACGATGAACGTCTGTTGTCCTAGAGCTTTCATCTTTCTGAGTGCCAGCACCAACGCTTCATATTCTGTGGTGTCGTTGGTGGAAACAGCTTCGTCAGGAAAATCTAGTCTTGCGGCGTATCTTATTTCGATACCCGAAGGTGATGTGACTATTGCTGAAATTTCGACTCCTTTACCACACCATGCGCCATCACAATAGATTACCCATGGTACCTCTTCGCAGTTGTTGCTTCTCTCTGTTGGTGATGACCAGTCCACAACAAAGTCAGCAAGGACTTGTGATTTTATTGCACTTCTTCTCTCAAAATCTACTACATAGCCAGATAGTTCTGCAGCCCATTTCACGATTCTTCCAGTTGCATCTTTGTTTGCAAAAAGATCATTTAGCGGCTGATTTGTGATTACACGAATCTGATGCCCCTCGAAGTAATGCCTGAGTTTTCTTGCTACCATGACAACTGCATAGGCAATTTTCTCCAGTTCTGAATAGAATAGTTTTGATCCCGAGAGAGCTTCGGAGGCAAAGTAGACTTGTACTTGCCTTAATTTGCCATCTTCTTCTTTCTCTTGAACTAGGACAGCACTCACGGCTGAGTTGGAAGCTGCGAGGTATAAAAAAAGAGGTGATTTTGGCTCTGGTGGGCAGAGTTTTGTCATATTTGTCAAGTATTCCTTAAGTTCCCTGAATGCTTGACTTTGAGCTTCGCTCCATTGGAAGTTCTTGGAGCTTCGGAGAAGTTGGAAAAATTGTAGGCTTCTTTCTGCTGCTCTGGGAATGAATCTGTTTAATGCTGCCACTCTCCCTGTCAATTTCTGAATTTCTTTCACCGAAGTTGACTCTTGCATATCCACAATTGCTTTGATCTTGTCAGGATTAGCTTCGATGCCTTTTGTTGATACAAGACATCCTAGAACTTTTCCTTTCTGAATGCCAAATACACATTTCTCCGGATTGAGTTTGAGATTCGCTGCTCTCAAGTTTGCGAAGGTTTCTGCGAGATCTCTGATGTGATCATATCTTTTGATGCTTTTGACTATGATGTCATCGACGTATGCTAGGATGTTTCTCCGAAGTTGATGGTGCAGCACTATTGCTATCATTCTTGAGAATGTTGATCCTGCGTTTTGCAGGCCTTCTGGCATTCTCATGAAGCAGTATGTTCCGAATGGAGTTATGAAGTTGGTTTTCTCCTCATCTTCTTTTCTCACCCTGACTTGGTGATATCCCAAAAACAGATCCAAGAGTGATAACATTTCGCTGTTTGCAGCATCGTCCACTACTCTGTCTACTCTTTCCAGTGGATAATCATCCTTCTTGCATGCCTTGTTTAGGTCTGTAAAATCTACACACATTCTCCACTTTCCATTCTTTTTCTTTACTAGCACTGTGTTGGCCAGCCAAACTGGATAAATTACTTCTCGAATGATTTTGGCATCTTGTAACCTTTGAACTTCTGCTTCAACAGCTTTTGCTTTTTCCTCCGACATTTTTCTGAGTTTCTGCTTTTTTCCGTGGATTCTATCATCTGTGTCCAGTTTGTGATCAATAATGTCGCGATCGACACCCTGGAGATCTTTCGCTGACCAGGCGAAGATGTCCTTATTCTTGTTTAAGAAATAAATGAGTTCTTCTTCTTCTTGGGGGCTTAAATCTACTCCATTTGTCACCGCTCTATCTGGCATACCATCTAAGAATACCTTCTTTGTTTCTCCATCTGCACTTATTTTGATTTTCTCTTTGTCTCTTTTCGCTTCGGAGTATGGTTGCTGCTTTTCTTGGTCATCTGCTAGATGATGGACATTTTGTTGTCTACGTGTTTCCCCGTTCGATTCTTGTTGCCTCATTCTGATCTCCGAAAACTGTGATTACACCATGAGAAGCTAGGATTTTCATGCATAGGAACAGTTGCCTGAACACCGCAGCGAACCTGTTGATGAATCCTCTTCCGTAGATGGCATTGTGTGGATAATACATGTCAACAACATCGAACATGATGTGTTCTGTCCTTGCATTGTCCAAGTCTCCAAATGATACTGGTAGGGAGATTTTTCCGCTGGACCTTATTGGTTTTCCACCAAAACCAACTAGTGGCTTCTCTGGAGGTGCTAACATGTGAGGAGCGAGGCCCATTCGTTGAAAAGTACTGGTGAAAATGATGTCTGCTGAGCTTTCGTTGTCTATCAAGACATTTCCTATAATCCACCCAGTGACCTTAACCTCGATGACCATTGCATCATTGTGGGAAACTGACTTTAGCCTGAAATCTTCCTCAGTGAAAGTTATTGGAACCTTTGCCCATTCTGGTCTTGTTGTTGGACCATCGTCGATGATTACGTTGACTTGCCTGTAGTAGTCGTTTCTTTGCTTCTTGGTGTCAAATTCCATAGATGAGCCTCCGGTTATTGGCAAAATCATGCCGAAGGATGGCAAGGCTCTTGAGGTATTTTGGGAATTGCTTTGCTCAGTCTTTGGGTTTTGGGCAGGTGGCGGTGGTAAAGCTTCTTTTGCTTGGATTGGCTAAGTCTGTTCGATGAGTTGTATGGCTTGAGTGTGTGGGAAGGTTTGTTGTGGAGTTTGGCTCCGGGAAATTTGGGGTTGATGGAAGAATTGTTGTGAGGGTTGTGGCTGTGAAAATTGTGTTTGTGGGTAGAATTGCGGCGAAGGTTGCCATGTTGTTTGTTGTGGTTGCACGAAAGACTGGGTTTGAGGGAAAGGCTGGTTTTGCCAAAAAAGTATGTTGTATTGGCCTGGGTTGTATGGCTGCTATCTGCGCTATGCGCTGCAGAACTTGGATTCTCTGGATATTCTTTTTTGTTTCTGGGCATGCCTCTATGCTGTGACCCCTGTCATGGTACACGCATTGGAAGTGTGGATCCCTGCTATCATGGTTTTGCAGTTTCGAAGGTGTTCTTCCTCGTCCTCTTCCTCTTCCTCTTGCGGAATGGCCACCTCGCTGAGAGTTCTGGTTGTGGTAATCTTGAGTTTGAGACGGATTGTTTGATGAATTGTCTTGCACGTTCATGATGGGTTGATTTCCGTTCCAGTTGTTGCCTTATGGGATTGCCTTTGCTGGTATCTTTCTGCTACTCTTCTTCTGTGATCTTCATTGGATTTGGAATATTTTTCCAATTCTTCAAATAGCTCATCCATTGATTTGGGGTCCAATCTGTTAAAATGACCGGCCGTTTGCCCCGAAGCCAAACCACTTATAAGAGCAGAGATCGTTACCTTGTCATCTGCATCCAGAGTTTGAGATTTTAGCTGCATGAATCTTCTCACAAATTCCGCTAGCGGTTCCTTGTCTTTTTGCTTGCACTGATACAAATCTGCTGTTCTTGTGGTTGTATAATGAAAAGATTGGAAGACTTGGAGGAGTTTGGCTTTTAGATTGAGCCAACTGTACACCGAGTGTGGTGGTAAAAGTGAATATCAATTAAGCACCGGACCTTCGCATGCAATGATGAAGGATTTTGCCAAAGCGACGTCATCCCCGCCTGCCGAGGCTACTGCAGCTTCATAACTCATCAGGAACTGCCTGGAATTCATGAAGCCATTGAACTTTGGGAGTGATACTGGTTTGTACTTGGACGGCCACGAAGCTGTTTGAAGGCCTACAGAAAGCGGAGAGTTTAGGTCATTGAACTGGGCAATCCCGTTGTTTGTGTGCTCTGGGTTTTCTAGAGGAATGAAGTTTTGGTTGATTCGCTGGTTCTTAGTTGCAGAATCTGGGTCTGGTGTGAATTGCTTGAAAGCATTGTCCTCTGTCTCAGCCATGTCATCGATTTCTTTTTGAAGTTGCATTATCTCCCTCTTTGCTAGCTCCAGTCTTTGTTGCTTATCTGTGGCTTGTTTCTTGGCCTTCAGCTGCATGGCTATCTTGTCTTTCTGCCTTTTCAGAGTTTGGACTTGTTTTAGTGCCACCTGTAACTTTTCATCGGATACTTCGCGTTCATTGTGCTCATTGCTGGCTTCTAGGATTTCTTCCGGCTCTTTATCTTTCTCATTTCTGTTGCTTTGCAAGTCTTGAACTTGCTCTGGATCTTGTGTGGTGTTGGTTTTGGGGTGGAGAACGAGGCCTTGCTCTGTGTTTTCTTGGTTGTCTTCGCTCTCAGGGTCTTGTGCTGTGGATTTCTTGGTTTTCTTCGGTGGAGCCATCGTGGGTTTCTAACGGCTAAGAACACGGTGGGCGCCAATGTTGGGAATTCAAAAATCCCCAGACAATAAAGTGAAAAAGCACTGCCAAAAGCTCTACTTCTCTGAAAAAGTTGATCCCTTTACAGGGAGGCATGGGGGCTCCTTTTATAGTGCCCAGAGGTCACTTTTACATTCCACTTTTACCCTTGGATATTGTATTAAAATAAAAAGATCGATGGGTACATTTGTCTCCGCCAATCGCGGGGGCTTCGCTTGTATTACAAACATGCCATTTGCGTACAAGAGCTTCCTTCTTCTTGCGTAGCCATGCTTCTCACGTCTCTTTGTATCTTCTTGATGACGATACTGACTGGTTCAACATCGAAGTGTCCTTCTTAACCTGGGCTTTCATCCTCCCTCACTTCATCATCTTCGCTCGGGCTTGTTCCCGCTCTACTTCGCGTCCACACCATTCCAGGTCTTTGCTTGTTCCCCGTTGCATCATGAGCTTCACAGCACCTCTTGTGGAAAAACACAACTTTACGAAATAGTCTTAGTGCTTTCATCTTGTTGACGTTCATCGTCAACAAGAGGTGCTTTTGACGTTCCTCGTCCTCTTCCTCTTCCTCTTGCGGAACGGCCACCTCTCGGAGAGTTCTGGTTGTGGTAATCTTGAGTTTGAGACGGATTGTTTGATGAATTGTCGTGCACGTTCATGATGGGTTGATTTCCGTTCCAGTTGTTGCCTCTCTGGGATTGCCTTTGCTGGTATCTTTCTGCTACTCTTCTTCTGTGATCTTCATCGGATTTGCAATATTTTTCCAATTCTTCAAAGAGCTCATCCATTGATTTGGGGTCCAATCTATTAAAATGATCGGCCGTTTGCCCCGGAGCCAAACCACTTATAAGAGCTGAGATCGTTGCCTTGTCATCTGCATCCGGAGTTTGAGATTTTAGCTGCATGAATCTTCTCACAAATTTCGCTAGCGGTTCCTTGTCTTTTTGCTTGCACTGATACAAATCTGTTGCTCTTGTGGTCGTATGATGAAAAGCTTGGAAGACTTGGAGGAATTTGGCTTTTAGATCGAGCCAACTGTACACCGAGTGTGGTGGTAAAAGTGAATACCAATTAAGCACCGGACCTTCGCATGCAATGATGAAGGATGTTGCCAAAGCGACGTCATCCCCGCCTGCCGAGGCTACTGCAGCTTCATAACTCATCAGGAACTGCCCGGAATTACCGAAGCCATTGAACTTTGGGAGTGATACTGGTTTGTACTTGGACGGCCACGGAGCTGTTTGAAGGCCTACAGAAAGTAGAGAGTTTAGGTCATTGAACTGGGCAATCCCGTTGTTTGTGTGCTCTGGGTTTTCTGGAGAAATGAAGTTTTGCTTGATTCACTGGTTCTTACTTGCAGAATCTGGGTCTGGTGTGAATTACATGAAAGAATTGTCCTCTGTCTCAGCCATGTCATCGATTTCTTTTTGAAGTTGCATTATCTCCCTCTTTGCTACCTCCAGTCTTTGCTGCTTATCTGTGGCTTGTTTCTTGGCCTTGAGCTGCATGGCTATCTTGTCTTTCTGCCTTTTCAGAGTTTGGACTTGTTTTAGTGCCGCCTGTAACTCTTTATCGGATACTACGCGTTCATTGTGCTCATTGCTGGCTTCTGGGATTTCTTCCGGCTCTTTATCTTTCCCATTTCTGTTGCTTTGCAAGTCTTGAACTTGCTCTGGATCTTGTGTGGTGTTGGTTTTGGGGTGGAGAACAAGGCCTTGCTCTGTGTTTTCTTGGTAGACTTCGCTCTCAGGGTCTTATGCTGTGGATTTCTTGGTTTTCTTCGGTGGAGCCATCGTGGGTTTCTAACGGCTAAGAACACGGTGGGCGCCATTGTTGGGAATTCAAAAATCCCCAGACAATAAAGTGAAAAAGCACTGCCAAAAGCTCTACGTCTCTGAAAAAGTTGATCCCTTTACACGAAGGCATGGGGGCTCCTTTTATAGTGCCCGGAGGTCACTTCTACATTCCACTTTTACCCTTGGATATTGTATTAAAATAAAAATATCGATGGGTACATTTGTCTCCGCCAATCGCGGGGGCTTCGCTTGTATTACAAACATGCCATTTGCGTACAAGAGCTTCCATCTTCTTGCGTAGCCATGCTTCTCACGTCTCTTTGTATCTTCTTGATGACGATACTGACTGGTTCAACATCGAAGTGTCCTTCATAACCTGGGCTTTCATCCTCCCTCACTTCATCATCTTCGCTCGGGCTTCTTCCCGCCCTACATCGCGACAACACCATTCCTGGTGTTTGCTTGTTCCCTGTTGCATCATGAGCTTCGCAGCACCTCTTGTGGAAAAACACAACCTTACGAAATAGTCTTAGTGATTTCATCTTGTTAACGTTCATCGTCAACAAGAAGTGTTGTTGACGTTCCTCGTCCTCTTCCTCTTGCGGAATGGCCACCTCGCTGAGAGTTCTGGTTGTGGTAATCTTGAGTTTGAGACGGATTGTTTGATGAATTGTCTTGCACGTTCATGATGGGTTGATTTCCGTTCCAGTTGTTGCCTCTCTGGGATTGCCTTTGCTGGTATCTTTCTGCTACACTTCTTCTGTGATCTTGATCGGATTTGCAATATTTTTCCAATTCTTCAAATAGCTCATCCATTGATTTGGGGTCCAATCTATTAAAATGGCCGGCTGTTTGCCCCGGAGCCAAACCACTTATAAGAGCTGAGATCGTTGCCTTGTCATCTGCATCCAGAGTTTGAGATTTTAGCTGCATGAATCTTCTCACAAATTCCGCTAGCGGTTCCTTGTATTTTTGCTTGCACTGATACAAATCTGCTGTTCTTGTGGTTGTATGATGAAAAGATTGGAAGACTTGGAGGAGTTTGGCTTTTAGATCAAGCCAACTGTACACCGAATGTGGTGGTAAAAGTGAATATCAATTAAGCACCGGACCTTCGCATGCAATGATGAAGGATTTTGCCAAAGCAACGTCATCCCCGCCTGCCGAGGCTACTGCAGCTTCATAACTCATCAGGAACTGCCTGGAATTACCGAAGCCATTGAACTTTGGGAGTGATACTGGTTTGTACTTGGACGGCCACGAAGCTGTTTGGAGGCCTACAGAAAGCAGAAAGTTTAGGTCATTGAACTGGGCAATCCCGTTGTTTGTGTGCTCTGGGTTTTCTGGAGGAATGAAGTTTTGCTTGATTTGCTGGTTCTTAGTTGCAGAATCTGGGTCTGGTGTGAATTGCTTGAAAGAATTGTCCTCTGTCTCAGCCATGTCATCGATTTCTTTTTGAAGTTGCATTATCTCCCTCTTTGCTAGCTCCAGTCTTTGCTGCTTATCTGTGGCTTGTTTCTTGGGCTTGAGCTACATGGCTATCTTGTCTTTCTACCTTTTCAGAGTTTGGACTTGTTTTAGTGCCGCCTGTAACTCTTCATCGGATACTTCGCGTTCATTGTGCTCATTCCTGGCTTTTGGGATTTCTTCCGGCTCTTTATCTTTCTCATTTCTGTTGCTTTGCAAGTCTTGAACTTGCTTTGGATCTTGTGTGGTGTTGGTTTTGGGGTGGAGAACGAGGTCTTGCTCTGTGTTTTCTTGGTTGTCTTCGCTCTCAGGGTCTTGTGCTGTGGATTTCTTGGTTTTCTTCGGTGGAGCCATCGTGGGTTTCTAACGGCTAAGAACACGGTGGACGCCAATGTTGGGAATTCAAAAATCCCCAGACAATAAATTGAAAAAGCACTACCAAAAGCTCTACTTCTCTGAAAAAGTTGATCCCTTTACACGGAGACATGGGGGCTCATTTTATAGTGCCCGGAGGTCACTTTTACATTCCACTTTTACCCTTGGATATTGTATTAAAATAAAAAGATCGATGGGTACATTTGTCTCCGCCAATCGCGGGGGCTTCGCTTGTATTACAAACATGCCATTTGCGTACAAGAGCTTCCTTCTTCTTGCGTAGCCATGCTTCTCACGTCTCTTTGTATCTTCTTGATGACGATACTGACTAGTTCAACATCGAAGTGTCCTTCTTAACCTGGGCTTTCATCCTCCCTCACTTCATCATCTTCGCTCGGGCTTGTTCCCGCTCTACTTCGCGTCCACACTATTCCTGGTCTTTGCTTGTTCCCCATTGCATCATGAGCTTCGCAGCACCTCTTGTTGAAAAACACAACCTCACGAAATAGTCTTTATGGATTTTCTCCGTTCTCCAGTTTCGCTCCCTGCAAGCATGCCAAATAGAAGCTTCGCACGTTTTCAGTTGAAACCCTCATTAGCGAAGATAGCGCTTTTCTCAGATCAGAAAGGAAATAACACTTTTCTTGAAAACCGAAGTTCACCATTTCAGAGGGAACACAAGAGAGGTGAGGCTCGTGACCTTCGCTAGGCAGAGCAAACCTTCACACTTTCACAATCGTTGTAAAAACATGGTCTTTTCATAAAAGCTGAGTTCTTGCGAAAACCGTTTTTCCTCGGAACGAGCGAGGGTGACAGGAAAAAAGGTCGATTCCCCAACAATCGAATTACATGGTTAGTGTACCTGCAGAAAAGAACCTTCCGTGCCAGCACGACACGGGAGCGTCCACATACATCACCATTCGCTATAGAAATGGTATCCATGCATTTTACACCGCATGGACGGCGTCCAACTTGAGACACGCCCTTTTTGAATGGAGGGTGTCCCCCTTCGCATGTTCGTAATGCGGAATCATGCACATGTATGGAAGAATGTGGCGACATCATAACCCATGACATGTTCATCTTGAATAGAAGATGACCTGCATCATATGACTTGCATACGGTAGCACACGTATAAAACATGTGCACATCCAACCGAGAAGATAGGATCCGTTGAATGGATTGCCCTATCAACCCTCGCATACTCGTGATGCAGTATTACACACGTATGAAACACGTGGCTTAAGAAGTGCTGGAAGTTAGCATAAATAAACCATAATTACTAGCCACCTTAAAAGAACCCAAAAAATCCCTCTAGGGCCTTTCGGTCTAAACATTACTTAACGATCCAACGTATTTTCAAATCCAATCAATCTTGGCAAGTTTTAATTGTAAATCATTGTGGTTAGTGATTAAACTAATTACTCTGGTGTATACGGATGCTCTGATACCAACTGTGACAACCCCATCCGAGATAAGTTCGTATCACTTAGACCGGTCCACTTTGGTCATTAAGCGATAATAAAGAATTATCCTGTTGAGTGTTGTCGGGTCATAGCCCGGTAAATCACTCGTAAACAATACAGAGGATAGAAACGCATACATTAAAACCCCCACGAAGGAGAGTCCAGAATATCTTACAAATTAATCCAAATTCCCCGTATGGTTAATTATTACAAACATTGTCTTTGCATCAAAGGTAAATGGTTCAGAGTTTTGAAACAGCGGAAATATATATCACTAATCGATAACTTGGCATTATGGGATGCCATCCCTAATACCATTACTCCTCGTCATCCACCCATTCCATGTCCCAGCCGGGTGGGATTTCACCAGGCCAAACATGTTCATTTGAAATCAACATTTATAGCAAGGCTGAGTATGCTAATACTCAGCAAGGCTTACCCATCTGAAATAAAAGACTTATCCTCCTAAAGATGCATGGCTTTTGGCTGTTGGGTTTGTTTTGCCAAGAAGCAACTAAGGAGTTAATACTTGCTTTCAATATTTTAGCTCGACTTCTAGTAGATCAATTATAACTAGATAAGCAACTAGTTCAAGCATACTTGTGCAAACGATTAATCAAACATCAACTTTATCAACATTTCATCATATAGGGATTATCATGGATAGAGGGTTATGCTATTCCCGGATAACGGTGAGAGGTTGACGATCGATCGATTAATAACCTTCTTGCAAGGTGAACCTAAACATACGGAAGAAAACCCTCGCAAAGAGTGATTTCAACCAAACAGTTCCCTTCATTCGTCGTATTAGGAACTGATGCCACAATCCTAGGTACATAACTAACTGGCATGCCTCACACTAGCATCCAGCGTCGCCATGCAACACAGTTTGCAAGACTAGGCCAGCAGTCCAAGAGTAGTAGCCTAAAGTTCCCGCACTGCGTCATTCAGGTACTAGGTTTACCGTACCCATGTCCGACAAATGTTTAGTACTTTCAAATGCTTAATCTCTGAACCATTGGACCGGAGCCCAAAATCCCATGCTCTTACCACGTGAGCAATTCAATTTAACAAGTCTTATGATTCCAACAAAAGATCCTATTCTCGCGAGCGAAGTACATCACCCGACTTGTACCGGGTCCTTAGTGCATAGCAACTATCGACCTAGCATACTAGTATAAGATCATAGGTACTTATGGATCATGCATCTAGGGTTTCCATTCAACTCCTGAACGTAAATGCACATACACAACAAGCATAAATTCAGAAATTTGAATAGGAACACATAGGTATATGTTAAACCGGGCCTTGCCTTCGGCAGCTCCAGCAGTCAGACAGTCTTCCGGACTTTGGTCCGGGTCTTGATCAACAGTCACGAAGTGTACGTCTCCTCCTGCTCCCTCGTTCTCGTCAGCCGGCACGAGCGTGTAGCTATCGTCAGGGACTTCTATACGGAGGGATGCACATGCAGGAGTTAATTGGTGATAAGGGAGTAAACAGCATGTATTAAGTCTAGGGTGTCATGTTGAGCACATTCACCTAGACAAGAATATATCCAGCATACTCCTCCTTAAGATTAATTATTCAACCCTTTATTTAATTATTGGTGTGATAATGATTGGGTGCATATTTATTCACTTAACTTAGAATTACCACACAAAAGATCAAGTTAGGTTTCAGGGTTCATTAGAAACATTTTCCAAAGGTTATATCACATATAAGTTCATAAAAGGAGATTTCTTTATTCCTCTTTTTAATATACTTAGTTTCTTCCAAAATTTATTCTGGTTAAACCATGCAACATCTTACAGTGAGAATTTTTGTGTGAGCACAAGAGACTGTAGCAGAGCTACTGGTAAAAACTCATGGCAATCAAAGCTATATACTGAGCATGAAAAATACGACAAGTTATTCATAGCAAAAGTAAGAATATTTAATACAGAGAAAACTACTCATGCACTCGTGCTCAAATTTTACACCGAGCTACCATAGACTAAAACTAGGTCACACACCAAAAATTAGCTCCAGAACCTTATTTTAAACATGCTACACAAGAATAACCATTTTCAGCCTAGATATACATAAAGTATTTATTTAGAGAAATATATAACTCAAATGTAGCCCAACTTTCTACCATAGCCTAAACATGACATACACATCATCTATGCCAAAGATAAGCATCACTGGAGCAAACGAAACTGAGCTATAGATTTAACTTCATAAACAAGCATCATTCAGAAACAGATATATAGACAGCTCCTAAACTCATGATAAAATTACTAGCAACACACATTAGCATAGCAAGATGATATCCAAAAGATGAGCCACAGAAAACATATATATAAAGCTGTAAAAAATATATACACAGATCTAGCCATAAAGCAAAATAAATCATAACTGAATATCTACTCAGTAACTTTGTGCAAAAACTCAGGTGTAGCCTATACTAGTACTGACTACCAACATATCCAAAGATCAAGCCTAGCACATGTGTACAACTCAAGTTATGATTTCCCTATGCAAACTGAGTTTGAATTTTTATTCAAAAACTATGCATCAAAAGTATCTACAAGCTTTGTAAAAGATGTACGTCTGTTTATAAGGAAACCAACAAAATTGGTTTTGCATTTTTAGGATTTTTATGTGATTTTCTATGATTTTTACAGTTCTCAGGACTTAAGGGTAAAAGTTCTTTCACTGTGAACCCTACAAAGATTTGAATCCTTACGGATAGGTCCCTAGCTTTTACACAACGGACCCTACACAGATTTCGATCTCACATCCGTGCCCTCCCGCGGCGGAGCATGCTCACCGGCGGCGAACTACGGCCGGGGCAAGCAAACAAATGAGGGGGTGGGTGATTGGGCTCACCAGGAGTCGATTGGTGGCGGCGGTGTGGCCGGGGACGACTCCGGCGAACGGCGGCGGCGAGATTGTGGTGGCGCGGCCGCCTCTACTCGGATTCCGGTGAGGAGTGGGGTTGAGCTGATGAATGTGTGTGCGGGGAAGCTCACTGGGACTCTAGAGAAGAGCTTTGTGGGCTCGGACGGCTACAGGAGCTAGTGGAGAGTCGAGCTCGTCACGGCGGCGCCAATGGCGTCGGCGGAGAGCTCTGGCTCTCGGAGAGGAGGAGGGGGGCTCTATATAGGCGGTTGTGGCATGGAGAGGAGGTCATGACGTGACCACATTGTAGCACAGTGACCACGACATTACCGGGAAGTTGGTGGCGACGTGCGCGGGCGCGGCCGGCCAATGGCGGCCTCGACGTGCGCGCTCCAGCGGTTGGCGGCACGGCGCGTGGCACCGGCCTAGAGGCCTAGCCTGACACCGACCGTCTCATCCAATGCCGTGCGGCGACTCCGACGGACCGGCGGGTACCCGTGTGCCTCGGCGTTTGCGACCGGTCACATGGCGGCGCGCCGACGTGGCGTGGGCGCGCGCGCGCCCACGTCATGCGGCGCTGCGTTCCGTCACCAAAACATTTCGAAGTTCGCCTGTTTGACCAGCCCAAACTCGATTTTTCGATACAGAAGTGACCCAAGTGCCAATTAGCAAAGTTGTAGATCAACTATCACTCTACAACTTTGACAAAGGCTGTTAGGTGTTTTGCTCAAAGGATCGAGCATAAATAGCTCGTGAACTTGGCGATTTTCTCGGCGCTGATGAACAGGAACTTCAAGCGTTGACTGAAGTTTTTCACAAGCTTTCACTCGAATCTCCAATGCCACTCAACAGCAAAGTTGTAGGCCTTGAAAAACTGTACTGGCCGATTTTGAAGTGTTTAGGTGAATTTTGGAGAACGTGCCAAAAGTTCTGGCTAGGGTTTAGGGCTTCAAAGGTTTGACTATGGGTTTGACCACCAAGGTGATTAGGGGCTTAAGCACTAATGATCACAAGGTGGTTAAGGTTGTGATTAGCATCTAATGACACTTGATTAAAAACACGGGGTGTTACACCTTTGTGCACTTAATTTCCACATTTACTTTCAGTTCTTAAGTTCCTTTGTCCTAGTTTTTCTCTTGTGTGCTTTGCTTGTTGCATATCCTGACTAGGGTGCTTTTCTCTTGTTAGTGTGAATCTTGCTAAGGAACTTTGTTGCTAGTGTGCTTAGTTGGTAGAAAGAAACCTTTTTAGATAAGCAACACTAGAGATATAGGTTAAGGTTTGTTTATTGCTCCAGAAAGTTGAAGAAGACCCATATTCAACCCCCTCTTCTATAGGCCATCGATCCTACAGTGACAAGTAGCCTAATAATGTTAATTTGCAAAGTAGAAAACCCTGCTCACTGAAAGTATTATGATAAGTTAGTTCGTTGTTGAATTCTTTACTTCAATAATACTATCATCACTGTCTCTAGTTTTCCGATCTGTAACTCGAACATGTGTGGTACCAAGTGGAACATCTTTGCCTTGTCCATGGAGTTTACCATCTGCTCTCTGTAATTCTTATCGGGAAAGTTTCAGAAAAAAATTGCTCCGGGTATAATCAGCGCAAAGAGATGCATGATTGCTTCATTAATGGAGCATCTCCACGAAACTCTCTATATCCTTTCTAAATGCTAGAGATAGAAATTTTGGTGAAAAACTACCTTTCAACAGCTTATCTAAATGGTTATCCAAATATAACCATCTTATATTCCGGATTTTTCGCTAGTCAGATATAGAAGATGAGAATGGCTCTCTAAAGTGTGCATAAGATGTAGAAAAATTGTTGGAAAGTGCCTCCATTATAGAAAACGAGTTTTATGTAAATAGCTCTCTAAATGATGTTTTAGAGCGTAAAATTTAGAAAGACACTTGGAGATGCTCACTGTTTAGATTTTTTTCTTTCTTCTTTCATTGTCTCTTGATTTTGTTTATTTGTACATTGATGCTTTTCCTATGAATATATATAATTAGTATGGAGCAACCGCTGCTGTTTCAAAAGAAAAATCAATGTTAATGTGTCCATTTATTTGAGTTTGCATAGGAAGTGACCTTACTTACATTTCTCTACTACTAAAAAGAATGAAAAGGAGATAATATCTTGGTACGTGAGTCTGCCCATCCGCGCCCCCCCCCCTCCCCCGCTCGCCCGATCTCGCCTCCCCTCCCCTCCACTCAGATCCGCGCCTCCGCCTCTCGAGCACCGGCCCTCCCCTTCGCCTTCGCCGCCATGCCTCCACCACCCTTCACCGCCGCCGGATCCATCGCCGTCCGCCGTCACGCAAAAAAAAGAACCAACGCGCCCTCCCCATCGCCGTCCGCCGCTGCTACCTCGCCCCGAGCGCCAACTTCACACCACCCCAGGATGCTGCCGGATCCATCGCCTCCTCCACACCCCGCTTGCCCATCCACACCGGCACCACCCTTGGCTGCTCCTCGGCGCGCTCCATGTCGGTGCGCCCCCTGCCCGGCTTCCGCTCCACACCGGTGTCGCCACGCTCGCCTGGCGCCGCTCCCTGATCCAGCGTGAGCGCGTGGCGTCCAGCGGAGGCGTTGTGCGGTGACTCGGGCACCGCCGCTTGCCCGAGGTGGCCTGGCCACTGGCCCCTGGCCACGAGATGTCGGTACTCTACGCGCGGGACATGGTCCAAAGCTGGTTGCGGTGCCCATCACCCTTGCCTGCATCGTCTTAATCCTCCTCGCCGTCCTCCTCGGCTCCCCCCGACCCCGGCGACTAGGAATTACCCCGATCCACAGGGCCGCAAGGTGAGTGCTTACGATGTCCCCATCAAATCTTGTGTGCGTGGAGGGTAGGATTCGGCTGGGCTTGAATTGTATTGAATCCTTGGGGCAGCGGCTGATGGGGATTGCAGTATCCTTGTGTTTGTTGTCATGATATTCAGTTTCCTCCATCGGGTGATCTGATTTTCATGGAGCTAATTTTCTACACAAACGTTAGTTTGATCTGATAGCAGACCATTTTTGCTTATTTTCTTGCATTGCTCAGTTCCTACAACACAACCCTGCTCGAAAAAATGAGCTTCATAAGATTAGTTGATGCAGATCTATTTGTTTTCAATTGGTATGTGGTTTTATTATTATCCATGGATAGATAAATCAGGATCTGAGATATACAATGGTCAACAATCGCCGAGCTCTATCGATGCTGATGAGGGGATCCTATGATCATGCAGTTTAAGTATTTTCGCCAACCATAATGCTTTCTATTTTGTAAGGTAATTATCAATACTAGCAATCAGCACTCAGCAGTCACATCGCCTTTGTCTCGGAATTAACTTTTAGGAGTCAGACCTCTATAATGTTGTCTTTAGCTATTGTTCCGAAGTGACAATCTTGTTTTAGGCAATGCTTGCAACTAGGCTGGCTCCTGATCCGGTGGAGTTTTTTTTAAGACGTGCAAAGCACGTTTTTCATTAAGAGAGGAGAAAAAGGTTTGCCGGTTTAGTTTACAACAAGGCCCGAAGCCCAACGAGAAGAGAGAAAAAAGGATTACACCACCCTCACCGGGCGAACACCTAACAGCCTAGCGAGCGGGAGAAAGCCCGCGCGCGCCCAAGACCTAGCCTCATCTAGGATCGCCGGCATGAGCGCCACCGACATGAGAGCTTCCTTGTCATGAACGGGCTTGTTCCACTCCCTCCATAGCGACCAAGCGACCAGCCAGACGAAGGAGTCGAAGCCTTTCCTCCGCGCCTTAGCGACCTGTTTCTTGGCGGAGCACCACCACTCTGCGAACCTCGTCGGGCGATCCGGAGCTAGGTTCTGAAGGAGAATATGCCTGAGTGCCAAGAACCAGGCCTCTCTAGCGAAGACACAGTCCACAATCATGTGATCCAACGTTTCAGATTCCTAAGCGCAGAGCGCGCAGGTGTCCGAATCCCTTAGCCCGTGATGGTGGAGCCGGTCAGAGGTCCAGCAATGGCCGTGCAAGACCAGTCAGGCGAAGAACTTGCACTTCCCCGGCATGTGGTCCCAGATGACAAGGTACTGCAAGACCACCTGCACAGTCCGGGCGTGGGTGACGTCTGCGACCCAATGTATCCCGACCGCCCCCACCTGCAGGGCCTCAACGACAGTGTGGGACCGACGCACCCTCGGCGAGACCGCTGCCCAGAGGTTGGGTGCCAAGGACTTAACGGAGCACCCGGAGATCCAGCTGTCTTCCCAGAAGAGTGTGCGGGTACCGTCCCCTACCTTCACAGAGATGGAGGCGTCGAAGAAAGCCTGAGTGGCCTGGTCAACTGGGAAACGGAACGCCGCCCACGACCGGTCCAGGTCAGTCCTCGCCAGCCAAAGCCAACGTAAGCACAATGCCGTACCAAAGGAACGGAGGTTGGGTAGACCGAGACCCCCGCAGTGCGTGGGGTAGGTGACATTCACCCAAGCGACCAGACAGCGATCGCCTGAGGCCACCTCTGTGCCAGACCAGAGGAAGCCGCGGATGAGAGTTTCGACCGCGTGTAGTGCCCAAGGGGAGATGGAGATCGCCATCGAAACGTGCACCCGGATGGCAGAGAGGGTGGACTTGGCGAGGACGAGGCGACCACTGCGGCTCAACAGTCTGCCCTGCCAAGGAGGCAGGCACCTGGCGGCCTTATCGACCAGTGGCTGCAAAGCCGCCTTGGGTAGCCTTTTGATAGATAGGGGTACCCCAAGGTAGGTGCAAGGGAAGTCGGCAATGGTGCAGGAGAGAGCGAACCAAGGACAGGTGGTCCTCGGAGCAGTTGATGGGGTAGACCTGGCTCTTGGAGTAGTTTGCCGCCAAGCCAGCAGCGCTGTTGAAGAGCGACAACACCGCCTTGACGACCCGCAAATCAAGTTCGACCGGAGAGAAGAAAGTGACCACATCGTCTGCATAGAGAGAGGCGCGAAAGCGGATGTTCCTCCCTAGGTCCAGAAGTAGACCACGGGATTCCGCTTTGTGGAAAAGGGCATGGAAGCATTCCATGACCAGCACGAAAAGCATGGGGGAGAGGGGGTCTCCCTGGCGCAGGCCTCGACCGTGGTAGATCCGCTGCCCAGGGACACCATTTAGCAAAGCTCTAGTGCTAGCAGTGGATAGGATAATCGAGATCCAGTTAGTCCACGTGCGTGGGCAGCCGACTGCCGAAAGGAGCTCGAGAAGAAAGATCCAACCGACCGAGTCGAAAGCTTTGGCTAGATCAATCTTGAACATGATCCTAGGAAGCTTTCGAGTAGAGAGCGTTCTGGCCGTGCCGAGAACGTAGCGGAAGTTATCATGGATGAGGCGACCTTTGATGAAAGTACTTTGGTTGGGTGAGATTAGAGAAGAAAGGTGCGGGGCGAAACGGTTAGCTGCTGCTTTGGAAAACAGTTTCCCAAAGCTATGAATCAGGCTGATGGGGCGAAAATCTGAGACAGCGACCGGGTTCAGTTTTTTGGGGATGAGCGTGAGGAGAGCACCATTCAGGTGGTGGAAGCTGCGGAAATCCAGGTCAGAGAGAGCGTTGAATGCCCGCAGCACATCACCCTTGATGATCGACCACCAAGATCTATAGAAGCGACTCGTGAAACCATCCGGGCCGGGGGCCTTGTCCAACGGAAGATCTTTGACAACCTCCCAAACATCGGCCTCAGAGAAGAGGAGGGCGAGGTCCTCCAGGTCCAGCCGTAGGAGGCCCAACTCCACGAAGTCGAGGGCGCAGGAACGCTCGTGGCTGGTGCCAAGAATCCTGTCGAAGTAAGCAAAGGCTGCCGCGGCTTTTTCATCTTCACGAAAGACTGGGCGACCATCAACCAGAACGGAGGGAGATCCTGTGGAGTTCATTTGAAAGATACATTTCCCCAGGTGGGAATGACAAATGTTGATCATAACGATGTGGAGATTTTATCTACCGTAAATTTACTTTTGGTACTTGCTTACTCTTTGCTTTTTCATTGTACTAGCATCGTGCCCTCCACTCCCTTCGTCCCTGGTCAGGAACAATGACTAGATTTGTTCCTATAAAAAATATTTTTTGCTAATTATGTGTGCTACTAAGTTGGAATGGCCTGATTGTTAACTATCCCTTGGTTGATTGTTTTACAACAGTCAAACTTATTTAAGTTCTGTAATATTTTCCCTACATCATTGTTACTATACTGATGGGTCTTTAATTGAAATGTCTTTTCAATACCATAAATACTTTAATTTTGCTGATTGGGTTCCAGGAAAGGTAATATTATTTTTCCCTAAAGAAATATTGTTTGCACCCTAAAGATTGTTAAGATGTAGTGCCATATTAGTACCATACTTCTGCATGATCATATTTCTCTGCAGCTATACGACTCATATTTGAGCTCTTTGTTACCAACCCACCTTTGTTCTTACAAGGTTATTCTCTGAAATGGTAGGAATCTGTGATCTTTATGAAAGGAAAATCAGGAACATCAACCTGATGGTCGTGAACTTGACTTATGATACCAGTGACATGTACAATTCGATTGATGGCCTACTATGATAAGTAATATCGATTCAGACCTGACTTGTGCAGGGTAAGGTTGTGCCCCGATCAAGCATTATCCAAATAAATTAAATTTTAGTTTGGGTCCTATCATTGGACGGTTGTCCATTTATCTTCTTAGATAGATTCAAATTATACATTTCCAAACATAGCAAATGGATCAGGGTGAGGGACTTAGGCTTTCCCATCAATCTAGCTCAATAACTTCAGATTCCACTCATATATTTCTGGAAAGTATAAACGTAGAATCTCTACGACATTGTCTCTTATTTATGATCTTTCAGAGGAATAACAGTATTAGGGTTGACTCCTTACTACTAATATCTCAGTATCTTTTAACAATAATAATTATCTCTCGGTGAATTAAGGTTCATGGCCATCTTTGTTCTGACCTTTCTCAACCAGATGTTTGCTCGCAACATGCCAACATATGATCAGATTGATTACCAACTGCTGGTAATCCTTTTTAGACAAACATATGATTTATGTCACTTCTCTCCTGGTATATTTGCCAACTCCTTGAAGCCTTTGTACTTTAATTTCAATGTCCTTTGATCATTGCTCAGAAGGAAAATTTTCCATATTTTCAGGTAACATGTGTGAAGCACACAAGCACACAAGAATCATCAGTATCCGTCTGAACATGCATAATTTGTTTGCATTCCATGAAAACCATTCACAAGTACTCAGTCTCCTCTAAAATCTTTCTATTAATAAATAATATAAATGCATAACATTACTTTCAGAGTAATGACATTTATTTTCACATTATTAGTTTCCCATTTATTCCGATATGTATTGCAATATAATTATTTTATTACTTGTAGCAACGCACGAGCACATTACACACTAGCCATTTGTACCAGTTGAGGCAATTTGTTGCTTAGATCAATTGCCCCCAATTTTTCTGTTCTTGACTACTGAAGCCATTCATACCAGTTTCACAACTGGTATGGGTCGGGCCTTTTCTAAATCTTATGGCAACATCCTAAAAGCAATTTTATTATATATGCAATAATTTTGTGGTAGAATCTCTTGATTGTAGCTTTTATCGTCTTATTAAGTTACAGATCATAATCGAGTCTTATTCAGAGTTCAGACCTATTTATTTGATTGAATGTTAATGTTTGAAGGACCGAATAGGCGACCAGAGAGGGGGGGAGTGAATGAGAGCCAATAAAAATTCTTCTCAAGAACACGGCCTAAACCCCAAAAATCACTTCCAAAGAATCCCACACAAACTTGCCAAGATCACATAGTCACAACGGACCTACTGACCCTAGGAACAAGTTAGGACAAGCCTAGAAACACAGCGGAAGCAAGCTCAAAAGGAAACGAGAAAAGGAACGAGCTAAACCAACTTACTGCAGTTTTTGTCGGAACTACCGCCCCAAGGTCAGAACTACCGAAAAAGACTTTCTGTCTGTCGAAAACCCGATATCGGAACTTCCGATGCAGGGTCGGTACTTCCGACCCTCGGTACTACCGGCCCAAGGTCGGTACTTCCGATAAGAGCTTTCTGTCCGGTTTATCGGTACTACCTGGGTCAGGTCGGAAGTTCCGACAGCCTCAGAAAAACAGAGAAAAACAGCCCGTGAGAGAAGGAAGGAAAATCCAAAACTTGATCAAACGATCTCCAAAAATCACTTAACTTTAACCATAGCTTCTTAACAACACAAGGAAGCTTTTCCCAAAAGATCTCCTCCAAAAGATCAAGGAAACACCACCAGAAAAATGATGTAGGCTATGAACCCTAGAGAGGAGACTATTTCCTCAAATCGGTGGATCTCCCAAACGGCATGAGCTCTTGAGACAAGATTTGGGGTAGATCAGAAGCGTCACTAGATGAAGCTATGCCCCAAACATCTCGACCTCTAACTCACTAAGTCCCCGGGAATCACGGATCACAAGAACAAGCTCCAAGAACTCGGGTTCCTTCAAGAACTCGCAAATCGAAGGGTTTTCCCGGCGTTTGAGGGGTCAAGAACACACACAAAGATGCGCAAGGCATCCACCCATGATCCCTTCAAAGAAATCTGAGAGGAAATGCCCTCAAATCATCGAATCGAGTGAAGAACAAAAACACCCAAAAATAGCTCCGAAAATGACACGAAAATCACAAAGAGCTAGAAGGGGGAAATCATCACAACGCCGAATGCTTCCATACATCGAGAGGTCAGAGTCTGTACAAGAATCTAGCCTAAGGAAATACTAGGAAAAGAAGCAGTCCAAAGCAAACTACCGGGGGAGGAAACCCTAGAGTCCAAGAGAGAGATGCCATCCACCTCTCCGCTATTTATACAAAGTCCATCGGAGGGAGGTAAATGACCACGCTACCCCTACTGCTTGAAATGAAGATACAACCCCACAGGGGCATTTTGGTCAAGTCTTCATCGAACGGACACGCTTCCACCGCAGCTTCGCTTCGCATCGAGGGAAACCCCGCGATCACGCCACGTGCCCCCCCGCCTCGATGCTTCCCGAAGCTCCCAGATCACCGTCTCCGTCGCCTCGGGCCTTCGGACTTGGTTTTGAGGCCCAAACCAAGAAACCGCCCACCGATGGTTTTGTGGGCAAACCAACAAACCCCGCGTGCAAGCTTCGGGCTCCATCCGCTACCTGGCACCGGCCCATGTTCACGACTTCAGCCCGCTAGTCTTGCACTACACGGCTCGCACTTGACCCCATCGGCCACCGGGTCCATCGAACCAAGCCTACTTGCCACTCCACCACCCGGAGGCCGCCACGGCTAAGGCCTTTCGCGCTTATTCTTCACCTGCACCGACACGAGTTAAGCCGCAACCTGTACCTCCACACTTGGCTAAGCATCAGTCCACACAACGTTGTCAATCACTCATCACTAAGGAGCGACCCTCCACTGGTCTTCGGACACACCTGGTCCTCAATCTCCCCCTTGATGAGTGCATTGACAACACCCATAGAAATCACATAGGCAAAAAGAAAAGAAAACAACCACGAACACAAACCTCCCAAGCAAGTGATCCAAAGCCAAAGAACAAGCGAAAAACTCGATCACTCGCCAATCCAAGTCTCGGCCCCCTAAGACAAGGGCAATGGCTCGACACAGCCGAGACAAAACAAAGCTCTCAAAGAGCACATCACAAAGCACAAAACTCAGGAAAAACAAAGGAGCTCCCCCTGCACATATGCAAACTCCCCCTGAGCAAATGCAACCTCTTCTTCTCAATTTTTCTCCTCACATGCCACATCTCACAAATGCATACCAATTTTTCACAAAAACTTCCAATGCATGAAAATTCTCCCCATATCATACAAATCTCTCCCCCTTGTTGACAATGCATGAATCAAGGTATATGAAACTCTTCCCCTTGTTTTCATGAAAAATGCATGTCAAAGCACATATACACTCTACCAAGCTTCTCAAATATACAAAGAGCACAACAAAATGCTACAAATGAGACATAGAGCAAGCCAAGTTGACATGGTGTATCTAGCACATTGCCATCAAGAAGGTAGAGACATATAAGCATGTGACATGGCCAAAAGCAATTTTCATAAAGAAATAGTCATCTCATGAGCAAGACTCTCTCTATACCAATTTGAACATAAATACACTAGATCATCCAAAGTTTATACAAGATCACAAATTCTCATCACAAGATCATTATAAACGCCCACAAGCTACTCAAGTCATGTTAAAGCCACCGAGCCATGTGTCTACTTCTTAAAATGAGACTTATCATGGTAGACAAGCATGCTACGGTTTAGCACCCAAGATATGAATATCAAACCATAAAAACATGATTAGGAGCTCATTTTTCAAGCACAAGGCCATTCATACACCAATTTCATTTTCAAGTTTAAACATTGTACATGAAGTGCCTTTGCGGCAAAAAGACGCTTATGCTCCTCCCCAAGCAAGCAAAAGGGTTTAACATTTACAATGACAAAGGGTCTTTGACCCCAAGCAAAGAGAACATGATCCTCAAGCACAAACTGAGCATGATATAAGCATTTAAGCACAAATTGAGCATAGACAATCATCTACTCATGAGAGACACAATTTTAGCATTTTCATCAAAACAAAGCTATCTCAACACAAATATATGGCAAAACCATCCAGAGCATAGCATTCACATCCACAATTTACCAAACATGCACAAGTCTCAGAAATAGCACATCAGTGATCAGTGTATTTAAGAGAAGCTAAATCCTAGCTCAATTGATCCAAAGATGGCTATCCTACCAGGTTTTGTACAGAAAGTAAAAAGCATGAATGAAATGCAACAAAATGAACATTTGACACATATATACATGAGAAGCTCCAAGACCCAGCTAGAAAGGAAAGCACACCCCTAGCTCACCCTGCAAGTGAGTGAAAGTGACTTGGTCAAGTGGTTTAGTGAAAATGTCGGCTAGCTGGTCTTGGGTAGGGACATAGGACAAAGATATGTTTCCGTTCTCAACATTGTCCCTCAGAAAGTGGTATCTCACTTCTATGTGTTTTGTTCTGGAGTGAAGGATAGGATTTTTGGCTACACTTATGGCACTGGTGCTGTCACAGAAAAGTGGAACCTGGGAGCACTCCTCACCAAAATCACTCATGGTGTAGGTCATCCAAAGCAGCTGGGAACAACAACTAGCAGCAGCTACATACTCAGCCTCTGTAGTGGACTGGGCTACACTGGATTGTTTGCGAGATGACTAAGAGACCAAAGAAGAACCAAGGAATTGACGACACCCAGAAGTAGACTTGCGGTCCAATCGACACCCAGCGAAATCCGCATCAGAAAAAGCATGAAGCCTGAGTGTCGAGGAGGCAGAGTACCAAAGACCAAACTCAGGAGTGAAGTTCAAGTACCTGAAAATCCGCTTGACGGCCTGCCGATGTGAAGTCCTCGGAGAAGCCTGAAAACGAGCGCACAGACACACGCTGAACTGTATGTCTGGCCTCGTCACCGTCAAGTAGAGGAGGGAGCCGATCATGCTCCGGTACTCCTTCTGGTCCACGGGTTCGCCGTCCTCGTCCGCGTCCAAAGCCGTAGTCGTACTCATCAGTGTAGTCAACGGCTTGGAGTCGTTCATGCCAAACTTCTTCACCATATCCCTGGTGTACTTCACCTAGTGTACAAAGGTCCCGTCCTTGCACTGCTTGATCTGGAGACCCAAGAAAAACTGCAGCTCGCCCATCATGGACATCTCAAATTCCCTGCTCATGTCATCTGCAAATCTGGCAACAAGATCATGACAGGAGCCACCAAAGATTATGTCATCCACGTATATCTGAACAATCAAAAGGTCATTCCCATGCTTAAGGAGAAACAGGGTCTTATCAACTGTGCCCATCACAAACCCCTTACTCAGCAAAAAGCCTCTCAACCTGCCATACCAAGCTCTAGGTGTCTGTTTCAACCCATAGAGTGCTCTCTGGAGTTTGTATACACGGTGTGGGTATTTTTCACTCTCAAACCCCGGGGGTTGCCTTACATACACTTCTTCCTCTATCACCCCATTCAAGAAAGCACTCTTGACATCCATTTGGTACAACTTGAACCCTTTAGCCACGGCAAAGGCTAGAAGGATCCTAATTGCCTCCAAACAGGCCACAGGAGCAAATGTCTCCTCATAGTCTATCCCCTCCTTCTGGTTGTAACCCTGCACCACCAACCTCGACTTGTTTCTCACAACCATCCCATTCTCACCCTCTTTGTTCTTCCACACCAACTTGGTTCCTATGGGACGGCAATTTGGCGGTGGATCGACTAACACCCAGACTAGGTTTCTCTCAAAGTTTTCCAACTCCTCATGCATGGAATTCACCCAATTCTCGTCAGACAAAGCGTGTCAAATATCTTTGGGCTCAAACGACATAACAAAGGCAGAATGAGCGAAATGAGAAGTGTTCCTTGACCTCGATCGTGTAGTGCGTTCATGAAGTTCACCAATGATGGTCGACAGTGGGTGATCAACTTGTACTCGTCGGGGAGCCTCACGCCTGGACACAACCTCCCCCTCAGCAGCAGCCTCCACTCGAACAGCCTCAGTCGTAGTGGGTGTAGGGGATGGTCCATCCTCGATCATCGTCGTAGTATTGGAAGTAGCGTGTACACGATCAGCCACGGGAGCACTGTCGGTGTTTTAGACCGGCAACCTACCAAGGGGAGTGCCCGAGGTAGACGTTTGTGGCCTCGCCGAGATCGGGAACTCGAAGAAGAGACACGTGGCACACAATTTAGACAGGTTCGGGCCGCGAGGTGCGTAATACCCTACGTCCTGTATGCTGCGTAGCTCTGGATTGATTGGGTATGTTTACAAGATTATGCGGATGATGAGATAGGGGTCCCTACCTCGCCTTATATAGTCCGGGAGGCAGGGTTACAAGTCGGTTTGCCAGAGGAGTACTAGTCGTGTACGGCTAGGAGTACTCTACATAGATCCGGACATGTCCAGCCTCCTAACCGAGTACTAATCCTCTGTAAGCCTTGCACTCCACGCCAGCAGGTGTCGTGTAGCCCAAGTCGGGTAGTCCCAGGGGCGCACGGAGTAGTCGGTCCCAGTACCCACCTGAGTAGTGGGCCTAGGGATGTCCGTACGACAAGCCCCCGAGTACTTTGTAGTCGAGTAGGATGTCTTCGAGTAGTCTTGATGGCCTTGGCGAGGAGTCCTTGAGCGTCCCCGAGTTCCACAAGCCGAAAGTCCTCAAGATTGCTTGAATTATCCCGAGGCTGGAAGTTACTCCAGCTGATCTTTGAGTAGTCTTGAAGTCTTCTCGAGTAGTTCCTAAGCATCCCCGAGTGCTTCTCTCGAAGGTCTTCAATTGTACTCGTGTTGTCTTGATGAAGAACCATATGGAAAATGCGATTCGGAGAATCGCATTCCATATGGAATGTAGCCCCCGAGCCTTAGGTTGAATCGCAGATTCAGGCTGAGGGTCAATCTGAAGTTCCGCCAATCTTATCTCGAAAAATCCGGAGAAAAAACCAAATGACACGTGGCACGGAGCCCCCGAGCCTTGAGTCGAGTACTTTCTCTCGAATTGAAGGGTCATCTTGACTGTAGAATGTGTCCTGAGTGGGATCTTGATCTGGTGTAGCCCACTGAATCCGTCGCACGTAGTCGAGCCCCCGAGATTGAGAGCGTCGAGTACTGGAATATGAAGAGTCAGGCTGCCGCCGCTGAGTCACCCGCCTGGCGCTTATCCGTCCATTCAGAACTGAGCCGCCGGATGGGTTATAAATAAGTGGTGAGCCCCTTAGGGTTTTTGCACTCCCAGCAGTTGCATTCACAAATTAGATCTGCGCTCCCGCTCCTCTGCTTCTCTGTCGCCGCTGCCGCCGCAAGCGTAGATTAGATCTACTTGCGCCCGCCGCCGCAGTCCGCCCACCTCCGTAGCCCCCGAGTGAATGCGAGTGAAGACACTCGTAACTTGGAGGATGAAGGCTTCCCCGGTGAAAACCTCGAAGACCGGTGCATCGAAGAAAAGGAGCCATGATGAGGCCGGAGACGCCGGCCAGTCGTCGTTGTCACCGCCTGCCTCCCCTTGCCCCAATCCGGCAAAGGAGTGGAAGAAGGTGAAGTTGAAGACCGAGGACCTCCTCACCCTGGTCAATGTGGCGCGGAAACGCGCCGTGAAGAAATTAAAGCTGTCAGAGGCCACCAGGCCAGAGGTGAGTAGCACGACTAGTGTAGTCGAGTACTACCGATAAGTAGTCTGTTGCTGACAATATGACTTGTATTGCTGCAGGACATCCCCTCCTCAGATCCCGTTGATCAGGGTGATGAGGATGTCTAGGAGACAGTGGGGGCGGCAGCTGAAAGGAGCATTAGCCCGTCTCCGGCTACTGGAGATGTCGTGCCAAAGGGGCGCAACAGCAGGCTGGTTCCGTGGGGCCGCAGGCGTCAGCTGAAGAAGCCCAAGACCCACATCCGGCTGCGACTGTGGCGCAGCCAGAGGAGACCCCTGTGGAGGCCGGAGCTACGAGCGAAGCTGGCATAGTTGATATCGCCAGTATACTGGGCGCTCTGACCGTGACCGTGGTGCGGTCAACTCTGTAAGTTCTCTGAACTTCTCGAGTAGTCGTGTAGTCGTGAAGCTTATTGCGACTGACTGAACACTTCGTGATGCAAAAAATCCACGGACTTGTCGTGGGATGGTGGGGAGGCCAGCACTCCAGCCGATGGAGAAGACCGCTCGGCAGAGGTGCGTGAACCCACGCCACCACCTCAAGCTGGAGCCGCAGTGGAGCCGATGCTTAAAGAGGCTACTCTGGTTGAAGGAACACATCCAACCACTGCGAGTAGTAATTATGAAGAGTAGTCGTAGCCGTGTCTGACTTGTTGAATTGATCCTGACAAGAGCACAAGCCGAGGGAGCCACAATCCCTGAAGCAGTGGCCATTGAGATGGCTGCTGAGGAGACATTGGCCGCAGAGCCAGTCGTTGAAGCGGCGACAACAGCAGCCCCCGAGCCGGGGACTACGATAGCCCCCGAGCCGAGCGCGGAAGACCGGGCTGATCCGCACCCCGAGGCGAGTACTGACGTTGTCGTCTGCGAGGCGATCATAGAAGAAGCTGCGCCGCTCTGCTCGGCGCCCATGCTAGAGACAGGATCTTCAAGCCGTGGAGGTCTTGAGTTGCTGGACGATGATCTCATTGACCCGGCCTTTGTGTCGCTGGGCATGGAATCGTTGCGCCGGACAGAGAACTGGATCAAGGTATGCTGCGAATACCTTGAGTTCACTTGCCTTCTGAATATTGAGTATTGATTAGCTGCTGTGTCTTGCGCAGGGCTTGGTGAAGAGATCCCGTCAGAAGACCGATCTTCTGAAAGGGTATGGTGACACGGTCCTTCACGCCGAAGCCTTGGAGAAGGAGCTGGACAAGTCAAAGAAGCATTCAGCGCTGCTCCAATCCAAACTTGATGGCGCCTTCGCCCAGTACCACAACGAAGTACAGGAGATGCAGGCGAAGAGGGACGAACTGATCCGGATGAACAAGTCGTTGCGCCAGAAGAACAAAGGTGTGTCTTCCGCCAAAGCCACCGAGTACTTATTGTAGTACGTGTGAGTAGTCTGACCTTGTAATGAGTTGTCTGCAGATCTTGAGGCAAAGGCTGACCAGCTGAAGGCGTCGGAGACGGACCTCAAGAACATTGTGTACCGTGAAACCGACAAGAGAGAGGTACTTGAATATGAGTACGCTCCGTTGCGCCATGAGTGTATCAAACACATGGAGCTCCGTGAAGCCTCAGATCGTGACCTTGTCAATTGTTATAAATCTCTACAGAAGCTCAATGAAGACTGCGAGAAGCTTCGAGGCCAGCTGAAGGAACTTGAGGAAGTCGCGCTGCCCATTGCGAGGCTACTGGTGCCACATCCGGGCGGACCCAAGATAGCCCCACTAGCAGACAGGCTGAAGGAAGCCCCCGGGCGCTTGGCGACATACATCAAGCATCTGGCGAAGTCCATCCTGAACCAGGTGTTGGCGTATATGAAGTCGTACTTCCCAAAAGCACCTGTGGATATGGTAGCCGGTGGACTTGCGCCGAACTGCAGCGATGAGCAGTACAAGGCTCTCCTTGAAGAGATGGCGCCCATTGCTGAGCAGGTGGCGGAGAAGCTGAATCTCCAGTAGATGTACCTGTAGAGGTAGCTTAGGGTAGTTCATGTAAAACAAACAAAGGAGTCAAAGACTTGTTTGAAATATCAATGAAAGTTGTCCACTGCTTGTATATGTAATGAGTACTCGTGGCCGCCACTTGCAGCGAAGTGCGCGGAGTACCAAGCTGTGGGAGTAATCGTGAGTAGTAGTACTCAGTATGATCTGCCTAAGCAGGAGACACAGTAAACAAGTTGAGTAGAATCGAACTTTATTACTAATGAAAAAGGTACACCTGGGTGGCCAGGGCCATTGACAGGTGAGTAGTCGCCAGGACCCGTAGGCCGCCTACGGCTGAGTGTTTGCTAGGGCCCTTGAGCCGCTTACAGCTGGAGATCCGTTAGTAGCCGTATAGGCTGGATCTATAGAGTACATGGTCCGTAGACCGCCGCCAAAGTCCTTTTGCTCTGAGCAGCCCAAGATCCGTTAGTAGCCGTTGACGCTGGATCTTGGAGAGGAGTAGTCCGGAGACTTGTGCTAGGATCGAGAGGCCGCTTACAGCGAAGAGTCCGTGAATAGCCGTATAGGCTAGACCCGTAGAAGAGTAGTCGAGCGACTACGCGTAGAAGCGACACAGCTGGTCGACATTCCACGAGTTGCTGATGTCGTCGCCTTCAAGTGTTTGGAGGCGATAGGAGCCTGGTCCGGTCACCTTGGAGACTGAGAAGGGACCTTCCCATGGCGAGCTGAGCTTGTGTAGTCCGTCCGTGTTCTGGATGCGACGGAGGACTAGATCGCCGACGTTGAAGGAGTGTTCCTTGACGTTGCGATCATGGTAGCGCCGGATACCCTCTAGGTACCTTGCTGACTGGACGAGGGCAGCGTAGCGGGCTTCTTCGAGGTTGTCGATGTCAACCCGTCTGCTATCTTCTGAGATGCCTGCGTCATATTGTTCTACTGCCGGGGATTCCCACATCACGTCGGCGGGTAGAATAGCTTCGGAGCCATAGACCAGGAAGTAGGGCGACTACCCTGTTGGCTTGGTAGGTTGAGTACGAAGCCCCCAGAGTGCATTGGGTAGTTCCTTGATCCACTTGCCTCCTTTAGTGTTAGCTGTGTCGTGCAATCACTTCATGAGGGCATCGAGTACCATCCCGTTGGCGTGCTCAACTTGGCCGTTGGCACGGGGGTGGGCGACTGAGACGTACCGGACATCAATCCCGCTATTCTCGCAGTACTTCCAGAACTGATGGTTGTGGAAGTTGGCACCCAAGTCTGTGATGATGCGATAGGGTAGCCCGTAGCGATGCACGAGTTCATCCAAGAAGTTGAGTACTCTGTCGGCCTTTGGGCAGGTAACCGGCTTGACTTCGATCCATTTGGTGAACTTGTCGATAGCCACCAAGACTCTGTTGAATCCTTCTGGCGCAGTTGGTAGAGGCCCAATCATGTCGAGCCCCCAGCAGGCAAAGGGCCAGGTCGGTGGTATGGTGACTAGCTTGTAGGCCGGGACATGTTGCTACTTGGTGAAGAATTGACATCCTTGGCACTTTCGGATGAGTTCTTCAGCGTCGGCCAGAGCTGTGGGCCAGTAGAAAGCTCGTCGGAAAGCCTTGCTCACCAGCGTGCGAGAAGACGCGTGGTTGCCGCAGACGCCCTTATGGATCTCCTCCAAGATGTCCTTGCCTTCATCCCGAGGTATGCACTTCATGAGTACTCCAGAAGTGGCACCCCGCCTGTAGAGCTTGTCTCCAACGAGTACGTAGGTCTTGGCTTGGCGGACGAGTTGTTCGGCCTTGTTCTTGTCGGAGGGAACCTTCTGCTCGCGGATGTAGTCGATGAAAGGTTGTCTCCAGTCCACGTCGATCATCATGACCTCCTGACCGGGCTGTGGTGGCCCAAGGTCAGTGGTCGTTGGCGCCGGCTCTGGAATGGATGGCGCGTGAAGCTCGTGGACGAAGAGTCCAACGGGTACTTGCGCGCGAGTAGAACCAAGCTTCGACAGGACGTCCGCTGCAACATTGTTGTCGCGGACGACGTGGTGGAACTCGAGACCATAGAACTTGTTCTCGAGCTTGCAGACTTCCAGACAGTAGGCGTCCATGTTCTCCTTGTTGCGATCCCAAGACTTGTTGACTTGGTTGATGACCACTGCGGAGTCGCCGTAGACTAGTAGCCGCTTGATGCCCAATGAGATTGCGAGGCGGAGCCCGTGCAGTAGGGCCTCGTACTCAGCTTCGTTGTTTGAGACCTTCCAGAAGATCTGCAGGACGTACTTGAGTTGTTCGCCCTTTGGAGAAATCAGGAGCACTCCTGCACCCGCACCCTCGAGTTTGAGTGAGCCGTCGAAGTACATCACCCAATGCTCTGGTCGCTCTGTTGGAGTTGGTAGCTGATTCTCCCACCACTCTGCCATGAAGTCGACTAGTGCCTGGGACTTCATAGCTGTGCGTGGCCTGAAGTTGATGTTGAGGGCGCCAAGTTCGACCGCCCATTTAGAGATTCTTCCAGTAGCATCTTGATTGCGAAGTATGTCGCCGAGCAGATAGTCGGTGATGACAACAATCGAGTACTCCTGGAAGTAGTGTCGTAGCTTCCGTGAGGTGATGAGTACTGCGTAGAGTAGCTTCTAGACCAGCTGGTACCGTGCTTTGGACTCTGACAGAACCTCGCTGACGAAGTAGACTGGTCGCTGGACTGGGTAGGCATGGCCTTCTTCCTGCCGCTCGACAACGACGGCAGTACTGACCACGTGAGTAGTCGTAGCGAGGTAGAGCAGCAGCTGCTCCTTTTTGCGAGGAGCTGTGAGGACCGGTGGCTTGGACAAGAAGTCTTTGAGCTGCGTCAGAGCTTGATCAGCCTCCGTGGTACACACGAACTTCTCTAGGTGCTTGAGTAGTTTGAAGAAGGGTAGTCCCCGTTCTCCGAGCTTCGAGATGAATCTGTTTAGCGCCGCCATGCACCCAGTCAGCTTCTGGACATCCTTGATGCAGGTTGGAGCTTTCATATTGGAGATGGCGGAGATCTTCTCGGGGTTAGCTTCGATGCCGCGATGGCTGATGATGAAGCCGAGTAGTTTCACAGATGGTACGCTAAAGACGCACTTGTTGGGATTGAGCTTCCATTGGTACTCACGCAAGGATGCGAAAGTCTCTTCAAGATCGGCGATGAGCGTATCGGAGTTTCTGGTCTTGATGACCACGTCATCCACATAGGCTTCGACGTTCTTGTTGAGCTGCTTCTTGAATCAGGCCTGGATAGCTCGCTGGTAAGTAGCACCGGCGTTCTTCAACCCGAACGACATTGTCGTGTAGCAGTAGGCACCGAACGGGGTGATGAACGCGGTCTTCTCCTGGTCTTCTTCCTTGATGGCGATCTGGTGGTAGCCGGAGTAGCAATCGAGGAAGCAGAGCAGGTCGCAGCCCGCCGTGGAGTCGATGACTTGGTCAATCCGTGGCAACCCGAAAGGGTCCTTGGGGCAATGCTTGTTGAGGTCGGTGTAGTCGACGCACATCCTCCACTCGTTTGTGTTCTTCTTGCGGACGAGGACGGGGTTGGCGAGCCACTCAGGATGGAAGACTTCTCGAATGAAGCCAGCCGCGAGTAATTTGGCAAGATCCTTCTTGATGGCATTGAAGGACCGATTAGGCGAACCAGAGAGGGGGGGAGTGAATGGGAGCCGATAAAAATTCTTCTCGAAGGAGATGAGAACTCCAACAAGACGAACACGGCTTCCAACTCACGTCTCCGACCCAACTACCCAAGTTGGTCAAGACCACGCAGCCACTGGAGTGCTACTAGTCCTAGGAACCAACACTCAACCTTCCTAGCCAAAACTCACCAAAACACACAGCGGAAACTTGCACGGCTTGCTGCCTGTGCTACACCGGTCAGACCGATGGCCTGCGCCGGTCAGACCGGTGGACAGAGCCGGTCAGGCCGGTGGCTACAGTAGCCGCACAGCAAACGTTCCAGGAAGCCTCAGTGAATCCTCTAGGCCCTGGAACAAAAACCACCACGAAACACAACCTGTGAGGAAGAAGAACCCCTCACAAATCCTAGCAAACCAACTCCAAACACGCCAAGAACTGAACAGCAGGACCACGGGACAAAACCACACGGACAAGGCTGTTCCCCGAGACAAAAACCCACCAAGGGCTAGCACCGGTCAGACCGGTCAAAAGCACCGGTCAGACCGGTCGTGCCTGGGTAGCTCGGGATGAACAGCGCCCGCGAGTCAACTCTTCCAAATCCAACTCCCGATCTCCCGATCTGCTCCACGGTTTTGCACAAGACTTTGGGGATAGTAGGAACACCTCATGGGTACTCCATAGCCAAGATTTGGTCCACCAAAACTTGTCAAATCAAGAGGAATCGAAGAAATCCCACCAAGAACACCTCTAACCCTAGAGCCACGAAAACCCCAAAATCGAGCCCCTTTGCTCACGGATTTGGAAGGGGAATCAAAGGGTAAAGAACCACGAAGGGTTCAAGCATACATCCCCCACCAAATCCCAAAGAGAAAGGCCTCGAAATCGCTCCAAGAAAATCGCCAAGAAAGGGCTCCGAAAATCACCAAAAAGGAGAAACGGAAAAGACACATCCAAGCCTTGAGGAACCACGCCGAATCATCTATACATACCAAAGAGGTTCATACAAGGTCTAGCTTGCCGCCCGATCATCCTTCCCTCTCACAAGATCTCACCATGAAGCTCTCAAGCTAGTCCTACGAAAATCCTAAGAAAATAGGAAGGAAAATAGGAAAACCAAATGAGCTAGGGTTCCAAGAGATGGCTGCCATCCTCTCACCACTTGGGTTATATGGAGGCAACCGAAAGACTAAAATACCCTTACTAGCTAACTAGGGATACATGCCCCTCGAGGGCGAAATTGGAAGTCTTTGTCTTCGCACCATCGGACGGATGCCCAGCGACCTCAAACTTGCTTAGCCTCGACGCAAGCCTTGCGATCCCGACGCGTGTCCTCCGCTTCGAAGATTCCGGACTGCGTCGTCGCACACCGGTCAGACCGGTGCTCCTCACCGGTCAGACCGGTACCCACCGGTCAGACCGGTCAGACCCACCGGTCAGACCGGTCTGAAGCTGCTGCACCTCCGTCTTCGGTTCTTCGGTCTTGGCTTTGTGGATCAACCAAGGAACCCAGTGGTTTTCTGGTGAACCACCGGAAACCCCGCGAATTCGGTGTAGCCTCCGCCAATCACCACTCATGACTCGGCTCCCACGTAGTCCCGGCTCGACCTTGGTTTTGAGGCTCAACCAAGAAACCGTCCATGACTTCATCTTGCCATTCTTGCCACCATGCGGCCCGCACTTGACCCCGCTGGCCACCGGGTCCCTCGAACCAAGCCTACTTGTCTTCTCCACACCTGGAGGCCTCACCGGCAACGACCTTTCACGCTTGTTCTTCACCTGCACCTGCACCAGTCAAGCCGCAACCTGCACCTGCAATACTTAGCCAAGAATCAGTCCACACCACGTTGTCAATCACTCATCACACCAGGAAGCGACCATCCACCGGTCCTCGAACCACACCTGGCTCTCAGGCATCCCGTCGGTCGTCGGCAAAACGGCGGAGGTGTTGTCGCTTGGGGGTGGCTTTAGGGTCGACATTGAGTGAGTGCTCGATCAGCCTCCTGGGCACACCTGACATGTCCGCTGGCTTCCATGCAAAGATGTCTCGGTTAACCCGAAGGAAGCTGACGAGCGTGTCTGCCTATTTCGGGTCGAGGCCCGCCCCGATCATGGTAGTCTTGCTGCTGTCGCCCGTCCCGAGGTCGATGGCCTTACCTGTACTTCCTCTGTTGTCTGAGGCTTGTTTGCGGTGTTGGTCTTCTCAGGTACCTCGAGTTCTGTTGGGGCGAGCTCCTTGGATGCAGCAAGGATCTCCATCATTGCGTTGGGTACTTGATTTGTCGCTGTGAGCTCCACGGCTTTGGTGTCGCAGTCGAAAGAAATCTTCAAGTCCCCTTGCAGTGTGAGTACTCCGGCAGGACTTGGCATCTTGAGTACCAAGTAGGTGAAGTGAGGCAACGCCATGAACTTGGCGATGGCTGGTCTGCCGAGGATGGCATGGTAGGAGGTCTCGAACGGTAGTTCTCCCATGAGTCTCCGAAGGTAACTGGCAGGACCACTGAGCCCAGTGGTATAGCCGCGTTACCGGGAACGATGCCGTAGAAGGGTGACGCGTTCTTGGTGAGCATGTCGGTGATGTCGAGCTTCATCTTCTTCAAGGTCTTGGTGAAGAGGACATTGAGTCCGCTCCCACCGTCGATGAGTACCTTGTTGAGTCTGGAGCCTGCGACTACTGGTTTCAGGACGAGTGGGAAACGTCCTGGCTCAGAGAAGCTTGTCCATTGATCCGTGCGGGAGAAGGTGATTGGTACCTCCGACCACCTTAGAGGTGTCGGCACTGCTGGTTCAATGCTTAAGACTTCTCGTCGAGTGAGCTTTTGAGATCGTCTGGTGGGTAGTCCGTCGAAGAGGACATTCACCGTCTTGTCGGGTTCTTGGAAGTCGTCGTTGCCTTCATCGACTTTCTTTTTGCCCTTCTTGTCGTGAGGAGGCCGTGGCTCGGGAATATCCTTGAGTGCTCGCCGGAGCTGGTAGCACTGATCGGTTGTATGATTGCCATCCAGATGCCATGGGCACTTCTCTTTGAGCAAGTCTCTGAAGCCGCCAGAGGTCTTTTTGGAGTTGTCCTTCGTAGGGTGTTGTATAGCCGCGACTGTGTTGTCTGGCTTGCACTTGCGGTTAGGACCCGAGTAGTTGTTGTTGTTGCGCCCCCCTTGATCCTTGTTGTTGTTATTGCCCCCGTGTTGTTTTTGCTCTTGCCGCGAATGGAGTCGTACTTAGCGTTCGCCTTGTCCTCTTCGTCGGCCCATGATGTGATCACGTCCTTGAGCTTGGTGATGGAACTCGGGCAGCGGCAACCGAAGTCTTCGAAGGTGCGACGGTGATAGAGCCCGTCTTGGAAGAGGTCGATGACTTCTTTGTCGGTAACGTCGACTACGGTCGCGCGCTTGTCGAAGAAGCGACGCATGTACTGGCAGAGCGTCTCGCCTTGTTCCTGCTTGACCATCACCAAGTCCATGTGGGTACTCGAGCGCCCCATGGCGCCCGCGAAGTTGCTGGTGAACTGAGCCTTCAGCTGGTCCCACTCGTCGATCGAGTTCTTTGCGAGTGACTCGAGCCATGTGAGTGGGGCTTGATCCAGACAGAAGGGAAAGAAGAGGCATTTTGCGTTGTTGTTTCCACCAGTGTTTTCGATGGCCAGGGCATAGCACCTGAGCCACTGAACTGGGTCTTGCTTCGCGTCGTACTTGGTGATCCCGAGAGGTTTGAATTTCTCAGGAAGGAGCAGGTTGCGAAGTCGTGCAGAGTAGGCGGGGAAGCCATCGCTGTCGCTTGCTTCAGTAGCCTTCTTGCGGCGGATCTCGTTGATCCTATGGCGAGCGTCATAGCCGCCATGTGTGTTGCTGGTGGCGTGGCTATTCGCGTGGCCTCGGCCTCCGCGATCGCCGCTGCCACCAGCTCTTCTGCCGGCGCCATGGGACGAACTTCCGCCACGACTACCACCGGCGCTACCACCACCGCCGCCGCCGCGACTACCGCCGCCGCCGACCTGGCTGTTGCCGCCCTGTGAGGGTCCTCCCGCCGAGGCTCTAGAGTGGTTAGGATTTGGCTGGTGTTCGCCACAAATGCGGTTGCGTCCGCCGTCTGCTGGGCTGCGACTAGTGGCTTCGTGGTTTCCAGTGGGGGGAACTGGGGCGACCCTGTTGTCGACCCACATGAAGTAGGCGTCTTCAGCAACCTTGGCGATGAGTTCGCCTGCACGGTGCCCCTGAGCTGTTCGTGCTATCGTAGTGATAGACATGAGGCATTGCTCAGGGGTGGTATGCACCCGGTTTTTGACTTCATCCAGAGCCTCGGTGAGGTTCCGGATGGGAAAAGCTTCTCGGAGCCGCCTGCGCCGATCAACTCGTCTTCTGTTGCGCTCGCGTCGAGCGTTCTTGGCCTCGGTAGTCTCGTCTGGGGGTGCATTGGCTGATTCCTCGTCAGCTGAGATGTCGTCGAGGTACCGATCGGGCCGGCTTCCTGAGGTTCCAGTTTCCCCGGCCGCCATGAAGACTTCACGGTCAGGAGTGCAGAGGCCGGAGTCGGTAGTCGCCACCTCGGTGGGGGTGTGCTCGTCCTCGATCGGGTTTAGTGGTGTCCCCTCCTGGAAGGGGAGTGTCTCGAGGTAGGCGACGTAGCGCGTGTTGTCGTCAGTTAGGTCTGCGGGCTTGCAGTCGGGCTAGTAGATGAATCTGCCGGCGGGAGTAGATGTAATGACCAAGCCAGCAGCAGGGCCTGACAGCGGCTCCTCGGTTACGTTGAGCTCGGACTCGGACTCGATTGGGTCCGAGCCGAAATCGAACTCGTAGGAAGAGTCTGAGTTGTAGTTGGGTATGGCGTTGGAGTCCGAGGAGTACTCGGAGACAATCTCCTTGCCGGCCCGACGTGCGGTGAGGGCTTCCGCGTGGGCCCTGCTAGAGTTGCAGAGGCCGTACGGGAAGTGCTCGTGTAGAAGGACCCTTTCACACAATGGCTCAGGAGCCGGCTCGCATGATTCGATCCATGGCGATGTTGAGTTCGAGTTGGAATTGGATCCAATCTCGAAGTCGGCGACTTGGTTGCAGAGCGAAAATTCGCCGAATTTTTCGACGAGTGGACCCGTGATGGCTTCGGGAAGCGTCACGAGTCCGGTCTCCGGGTCCGGGGTCATGGTGAGGTAGCGCTGGAACAATCCAGCGCTGTCAGCGGTGCAGACCCAGGAGCCGAAGACGAAGGTGTCGCCACGGTTGAAAGCGGCGGTTGGCTTGATGACGATTGAAGCCGTCGAGTTCGCCATGTGATCTTCGGCGAGAGCCCCTACCTGGCGCGCCAGCTGTCGGTGTTTTAGACCGGCAACCTACCAAGGGGAGTGCCCGAGGTAGACGTTTGTGGCCTCACCGAGATCAGGAACTCGAAGGAGAGACACGTGGCACACAATTTAGACAGGTTCGGGCAGCGAGGTGCGTAATACCCTACGTCCTGTATGCTGCGTAGCTCTGCATTGATTGGGTGTGTTTACAAGATGATGCGGATGATGGGATAGGGGTCCCTGCCTCGCCTTATATAGTCCAGGAGGCATGGTTACAAGTTGGTTTGCCAGAGGAGTACTAGTCGTGTACGGCTAGGAGCACTCTACATGGATCCGAACATGTCCAGCCTCCTAACCGAGTACTAATCCTCTGTAAGCCTTGCGCTCCACGCCAGCAGGTGCCGTGTAGCCCAAGTCGGGTAGTCCCAGGGGCGCATGGAGTAGTCGGTCCCAGTACCCACCTCAGTAGTGGGCCTAGGGATGTCCGTACGACAAGCACCACCATCGTCATCGTCGTCGTCTCCATCTCCATCCTTCTCATCCTCAAAGATCCTAGCACCAATCTCCTCGTCACCTGCACACTCAAAAGCAGAAGAGCTACATGGTTGTGTCTCATCGAAGGTAACCTCGCAAGTCTCCATGATTCGGTTAGTGTCAATGTTGAGCACATGATATGCTCTAGAATGGATCGCATAACCAAGGAAAATCCCATCCGAACATCGAGACTCAAACTTATCCAACTTGCCCTTATTCAGAATGAAACACTTGCAGCCAAAAGCTCTAAAGTGACTCACCTTGGGTTGTCGGCCATGCATCAGCTCATAAGAGGTCTTCTTCTTGAAAGCACGAAGGAAGATGCGATTTGAGACATAGCAAGCGGTATTGACCGCCTCGGCCCAGAAACGCCTAGGAGTCCTATGCTCATCAAGCATCGTCCTGGCCATCTCACAAAGGGTATGATTCTTCCTCTCCACAACGCCATTTTGGCAAGCGACGTATGGAGAAGAGTACTGATGATCGAGACCAAGATCACTGCAAAAGGCATCAAAATGAGAGTTCTTAAACTCCGTGCTATTGTCACTGCGTATAGCTCGAATGGCATCACCATGTCTCTCATTCTTCAACCTCAAGATCAAGTCCTGAACAAAGCCAAATGTCTCACTCTTATACTCCAAAAAGAAAACCCAAGAGTACCTTGAAAAATCATCAACAACCACAAGAACATACCACTTCCCACCAGCAGAGCGAACACGAGCTGGCCCAACCAAATCCATGTGCAACAGCTCACAAGGTCGCTCGGTCATGACAGACGTCAAGGGGGCGTGAGAAGCGGCAACCATTTTCCCATGCTGACAAGAAGCACAAACCAAATCCTTCTCGAATTTCAACTTAGGCAATCCTCGGACAAGATCAAGACTACTCAAGCGGGAAAGCAACTCAAAACTCAAGTGTCCCAACCTCCTATGCCATTTCCAAAGCTTGGCCGAAACACCAGCAACAAAGCATCGAGGAGGACCAACAGACTGGGAAAAGTCGGCACGAAAGATTCGACCCTCGGGGACGATCGTACATACAAGATCGCCTCGAGAATCAAGCACACGAGAAGCCCCCGACTTAAAACGAACCTCAAAACCTTCGTCAAGTAATTGAGATACTGACAACAGGTTAAAACCAAGTGACTTGACCAGGGCCACACTTCTTAAGGTCACCTTGCTACTCACCTTCACCATACCTTCAGCAAGCACTCGTCCTCTCCCATTGTCCCCGAAAGTGATGTACTCCCTCGTACTCACTGGGGTGAGGCTGGAGAACCACCCACGATCTCCGGTCATGTGTCTTGATCAACCAGAGTCGATCAACCAAAAGTTCTCCAAGCCTCCCACCTGCAATCAAAAACGAGGATGAGAATGAGCAAGCGACTCAACACTGGGGTTAGTACCAAAAGAGTCAAACCAGTGCTGAGCCATTTGCTCAACAGAAGGGTTAGCAAAATCCATCCTCCCAAAGCCTCTATGCGGAGCCCTCTCACGCCTACCACCAAAGGACATGTCACGTCTCACTAGAGGAGTATGCGCACCACGAGGATGAAAACGTGGCCCGTAGTCCATCTGATACCCAAAGCTCCAATCGTGCCTCCCAAACTCGTAATGGTCGCGAGAAGGAGCACGTCGAGCCATCTCACCACGCCCAAACCCAGCACGCCTGTCTCTCTGAGGGAACACACCTCCACCTCCACCTCCACGAGTGGGAACTGTCCTCACAAACACATCACCCCTAGGTAGAGGCCCTCTACGAGGCTCAGGCACACCACGAGCAAGGTGATACCTGTCCTTGTTTGCCATCTCCCTAGCAAACCTCTCATCCCTCTTCCTCCGGAAACAGAACTCATCCTTATGCCCATCCTTCCCACAAAACTCACAATGAAAGCGGATCAGCACTGGCTTAGGCTGTGGCTTCTCTACAAGATTCTCTCCAGCTTTCTCTCCTGTCTTCCCATCAAAGACACTCCCCTGGGTGCTCACAAACTTGATGGGTTTTTGGTAGTTTTCAGATTTGTGGGGGAACACTGGAGGATCTGGGGTTGTGTCTAGCTTGTTTCTGAGATAGTTTGGTTTGGGTGCAAATTTGTTCATTGGTGTGGTATGTGGTGGAATGGGGATCTCTCCGGCTTTCTCTTCTCCCTCACCACTCTTCTCACCACACTTGTCAGCCCCCAACGCCTGACCATCAAACCTCTTGAACTGAGCCAACATCAAACTTAATTGTGGCTCATACCCAGACAACCACCCCATCATTTTTCTCAACTCATCATTTTCATCCTGCAGACGATCAACATAGTGTGCAAGTTCCATGTTTTTCAAAGCATGCATTTCACAGGTTGAACATGATGTAGGAAGAGGAGCTTTCAGTGCCGCCTCAAGAGAAACAATTCTAGTGTGAGACTCATCTAGCCTAGCATGCAAAACAAGATATGAGGTACAAGCACCTAGTAAAGCTGGCCTAGACTTCAATTCATCACACTCAATCCTAACCACATCTAGTTCCTCCAAAGTGGAGGCATGCTTCTCCTTGAGGGCAGTCAAATCAGCAAGAAAAACTGAACAATCACCACAATCTATCTCATCAGACACCACAGGAGCAGACTTCAAAGCGACTATCTCATTCCTAGCATTCACAAGCAAGGATTCAAGCTCGGCTACCTTGTCCTTAGCATCACCCAACAGAGACCTAAATTCCCTCTTCTCCTTGTTGGTCTTTCTAAGCACATCATCACGGTTGTCAAACAACTCATTGAGCCTAGCATTCTCCTCTAGCAAGAAGTTGGGATCTTGTCGTACCTCATCATCGGAGTCAGAGTTCGAATCCGAGCTGTGCTTCCCACCCTTCTTAGAGTGTGCCATGCCGCGAAAACCTCCTTGTGCAACGAAGCTTAGGCCGGTGAAGTTCTTGCCCGTGTGCCGCTTGTCCTTGTGCTTCTCTTGCTCATCCTCGCTGCTCGAGTCGGAAGAAGCTTGATGTCGAGTAGATGTCGCTCGCTCCGGCCACCATTGCTCGAGCAGTCTTCTTCTTGTAGCCACCACCCTTCTTGTGCCTTCCCTCACCCTTGTCCTTGTGCTTGTCCTTGTAGTCGTTCCGGGACCGGTGCTTGTTGTAGTCCTGCTTGGGCTTGCCCTTGTAGTCGTTCAGGATCTCCATGGCTTCAGGGCATTTGGCGATGAAGTGCCCGTGCTTCCCGCACCGATAGCACATCCCCGAGCTCCGCCTTGCATTCTTGCGGTTCTCGTACATCCGCCCAAACCTCTTGCTCAACAATGCGAGATCATCCTCGCTCAGCACCTCAAAGTCCTCATCTGGAAAAGACACAAGACAAGACAAAGAGAAACCACTGGTGTTAGCGTTAGACCTTGACCTGGAGACAAGAGCCAAACTATGAGGATCAGTAGGGCTCTCGCTCTTGGCTCTCAAGCCACGGTCAACCTCTGAAGACCTGAGCTTGGAAAACAGCTCATCCAGCGTCAGCGTATCATACATGCTCCACTCCTCAATGGCCTCGACCTTGGCTTCCCACACAGATCTATCCAGGGCATGCAAAATCTTGATAGCTTGATCATGATCCGTGTATGGGAGCACTGTCACATTGGCCCTCATGTTGTTGACTATGCAAGTGAAGCGCTGAAACATAGCATCGGTCGACTCACCTGGGAGATGAGTGAAATTCTCGTACTCTCTTCGGTAAGTGGTAAACATACAGGCTTGCACTTGGGCATTGCCAACATGAGCATTCTTCAACTTTAGCCAAATCTTTCCGGCCACATCCTCTCCGTACACTCGATCAAACTCCGAGGCACAGAGAGCACGGAACAAGTAATCAACGGCCTTGCTGTTGGACTCAAACATGTCCCGCGATCCTGGAAGCAGAAAACTCTCTGGGATGACATAATGAGGATTCTGAGTGACCTCCCAGATGAGAGTTCCCTTCCCTCGTAAAAATGCGCCCATGCGCCTCTCCCACATCGGGTAATTCTTGCCATCAAAGTGCGAAGGACCCGACCCCTTGCCGTAATCGCCCATCTTTGGATCTTAGACTGGTTAGAATCACGAAGATCCGTAACCGACTCTGATACCAATTGAAGGACCGAATAGGCGACCAGAGAGGGGGGAGTGAATGGGAGCCAATAAAAATTCTTCTCAAGAACTCGGCCTAAACCCCAAAATCACTTCCAAAGAATCCCACACAAACTTGCCAAGATCACGTAGTCACAACGGACCTACTGACCCAAGGAACAAGTTAGGACAAGCCTAGAAACACAGCGGAAGCAAGCTCAAAAGGAAACGAGAAAAGAAACGAGCTAAACCAACTTACTGCAGTTTTTGTCGGAACTACCGCCCCAAGGTCGGAACTACCGAAAAAGACTTTCTGTCTGTCGAAAACCCGATATCGGAACTTCCGACGTAGGGTCGGTACTTCCGACCCTCAGTACTACCGGCCCTCAGTACTACCGGCCCAAGGTCGGTACTTCCGATAAGAGCTTTCTGTCCGGTTTATCGGTACTACCTGGGTCAGGTCGGAAGTTCCGACAGCCTCAGAAAAACAGAGAAAAACAGCCCGCGAGAGAAGGAAGGAAAATCCAAAACTTGATCAAACGATCTCCAAAAATCATGAAACTATAACCATAGCTTCTTAACAACACAAGGAAGCTTTTCCCAAAAGATCTCCTCCAAAAGATCAAGGAAACACCACCAGAAAAATGATTTAGGCTATGAACCCTAGAGAGGAGACTATTTCCTCAAATCGATGGATCTCCCAAACGGCATGAGCTCTTGAGACAAGATTTGGGGTAGATGAGAAGCATCACTAGATGAAGCTATGCCCCAAACATCTCAACCTCTAACTCACTAAGTCCTCGGGAATCGCGGATCACAAGAACAAGCTCCAAGAACTCGGGTTCCTTTAAGAACTCGCAAATCGAAGGGTTTTCCCAGCGTTTGAGGGGTCAAGATCACACACAAAGATGCACAAGGCATCCACCCATGATCCCCTCAAAGAAATCCGAGAGGAAACACCCTCAAATCATCGAATCAAGCGAAGAACAAAAACACCCAAAAATAGCTCCGAAAATGACACGAAAATCACAAAGAGCTAGAAGGGGGAAATCATCACAACGCCGAATGCTTCCATACATCCAGAGGTCAGAGTCTGTACAAGAATCTAGCCTAAGAAAATACTGGGAAAAGAAGCAGTCCAAAGCAAACTACCGGGGGAGGAAACCCTAGAGTCCAAGAGAGAGAGATGCCATCCACCTCTCTGCTATTTATACGAAGTCCATCGGAGGGAGGTAAATGACCATGCTACCCCTACTGCTTGAAATGAAGATACAACCCCTCAGGGGCATTTTGGTCAAGTCTTCATCGGACGGACACGCTTCCACCGTGGCTTCGCTTCGCATCAACGTAAACCCCACGATCACGCTACGTGCCCCCCGCCTCGAAGCTTCTCGAAGCTCCCGGATCACCGTCTCCGTCGCCTCGGGCCTTCGGACTTGGTTTTGATGCCCAAACCAAGAAACCGTCCACCGATGGTTTTGTGGGCAAACCAACAAACCCCGCGTGCAAGCATCCGCTACCTTGCACCGGCCCATGTTCATGACTTCAGCCCGCCAGTCTTGCACTGCACAGCTCTCACTTGACCCCATCGGCCACCGGGTCCATCGAACCAAGCCTACTTGCCACTCCATCACCCGGAGGCCGCCACGGCTAAGGCCTTTCGCGCTTGTTCTTCACCTGCACCGACACGAGTCAAGCCGCAACCTGTACCTGCACACTTAGCTAAGCATCAGTCCACACAACGTTGTCAATCACTCATCACTAAGGAGCGACCCTCCACTGGTCTTCGGACACACCTGGTCCTCAATGTTTCTTCAGGATGAACGTGAATTGAAGAGGGAGAGGTGAAAACAATCTAACGGGGAGGGGCTGGTAGGAATCTAAAATAGTGAAGCTATAATCCATCCTAAAGCTCTAATCCGTATTGGCATTGTGCCAACCATTGCATTTGTCGTCCATGTCCTTCTTAGCTCCAGGTTTATAAACCAGATGTCCCTTTGCTCTCTGCAATCACCTTTGCTGATGGAAGGTTATTCAGCCCCATCAGCTAGGAATTCAGACTGGGCATCCTTATCTTTGAATCATTCTACTAAACACTTATAGTATTGCTCTTGGAATATTTTTGGGACAATAATAAGCTGCAAAGGTTGACTTTGGTCTGATCTGTAGTTGTGAGATGGGTTCTGAGGAACGATCTACATGCATACAAGCATATGATGGGCTCTCTGCATTGTCTCCTTGCTTACTACTGTCAATCCAGTAATATATGAGGTTAAATTTAGCACAATAGTCATACAATCATTTGGAAATGCTTGTTGGAGCTTCTGATGTCCCTACAATCCTACCCGAGGAGATGCTTGTTGTGGCTTCTGAACTTGAAGCGGTTTACTGGTTTCTAAGACTTTGAAAAGGCAAGAGGGGCTAAGATGGTGGATTAGTAGGCAATGAATTACCATTGGTAATATTTTTTCATGGATCGGAGATCTGTCAAGATCCAGTAATATCATAAATACTTTTGTTTTATGCATACATGCCTTTCAGTTTTAAACTTTCATGTCAAAAGTTGTGTAAAAGTCTGAAACAATTATTTGTTATTGAGCTACTGTTTCTAAAAGCTTCAAATATATTGTGAAAAAATAATTATCATGATGATTTCTCTATTTGTTATAATAATAATTTTTTATTTCCCGTAGCAACGCACGGGCACAATGCTAGTTTAATAAAATATACCTTACCACTTACTAAGACGGTTCGTGAGGCCTCAAACCTTGTTTGTTTAACTTTCTGAAAAGCCAAAAGATCAAATAAATAGCAAACTTCTCATGTAGCATTCGAGAAGCTGGAAAAAAAGTTTATATGGAAAGCTAGAAAGCTCAAATTTAAGAGCTTTTCATAACTTTTTTAGCCAATAAAGCTAAACACATCTTCTAAAAGCTTGGCCTTTTTATTATGAAAAAACCAGCAGCAACTTTTCAGAAAAAATCAAAAGCTGCAGCTCAAATAAACGGGCTCTCAATAAGATACACCGTGAGTATATTCAAAGGACGATGACCCGTCCAATTTTTTAAGATGTTTGTTGGCAGGACGAATGAAGAGAGCTATATTCAACTTCATTCAAGTAATATTTTGAGAACAATTTAAAGCCAGATACTTCTTGGTATAGGTAATTAATACTCCCTCCGGTTTGGTAAAAGAAGTCGTTTTAGACAAAGTTTGAGTCAAACATTGGAAATATAAATGATGAATAACTTTTAAGTCGTTGAGTTTATAAATGTTAAAATCATATCAATAGATTTGTTTTGAAAATTATTTTCATAAAAATATACATATATAACTTTTCAATAAATATTTTAAGCGAAGTCAAAATTGTGTTTTGGAGATTGTGTCGCTGTTCTAAACGACTTCTTTTACCAAACCGAAGGGAGTTTATCTTTTTGTTAATTAATAATAATTATGAAACAACAATGTCTAATAATAAGTACCCATAGGTATATTAGGTTAGCCTCATTGCACAGTTTTTATTACATTGATATCAAGATTGTGAACTAGTTAACTTCTATTATCCTAGGTGATATCCCGCGTGTTGCTGTGAAGATTTCTTAAAAAACTTTAAGGTCAAAATTAAAAGTGGAAACACAAAAGTGATTGCATAGTAACATATTCTTTTACAAATGAAATTATACATACAAACACATGTTCATTTTGTCGAGAGAGAACCAATGTTAAATGATTGATCCTTCATGTATTTCTACTGTGAGAATTTTGTAGCGTGGTACTCGCAAATACTAATAAATTACATCCATAGATGCTATTAATCACACAAATTCAGTGCAAGACATAAATAAATTATCCTAGTAGATGGTGACGTGGCTGAGTTTCTATATGACATGAATAGCTTGCTTGTTGAGAGACGTATAATTAATGACACTAAGTGGGGTGCATCTATATAGATTATATAGATATGATGAAAATTTTAATTTTCTCTCTTAGTAAAAACCTTACCAAGTCAGAAAAAATTATGGTATGGTATGGAATTAATACCAAGTAAACTTCCACTAAGACTGATCTTTAGACCCGTTTCAATGGAGGTTTCGTAGAGAGTTTCATCGGTATAAAATTTTATAACATATCAGCAGTTTTGCTGACTTGGCAATATCATTAACATAAGAGAAGAGGGGGAACTTCATCGGATGAAAAGAGAAGTTTCATCTCCATAATATTCAATGACTCAGTTACCTAGTTTCTAATCTAGATAACTGTGCAATGAAACATTTCTAAGTAGTGTAAGTTGGAGCTAGAACCTAGGTTTTGAGTCCACGCTTGGCATATGTGCTTATATTTTTCTAGTTTTACTTAAAAAATAGCAACACTATTCTTTTATAGTCGGCATGTGCTTTGGTAGAGATGCAACTTGGTGATATTGTCATTCTCAAGATCCGCTGACCTAGTGTTTCAAGGTGTTTATGCTTATAAATCTGCGCATACTTTGTTTAAAAAAATAGTTTAATTTTAATTATTAATATTTCAAATTTAGAGATATAATTTAGTTAATTGTTCTCATCCATCGACCCTCATCCCATCAACCCAACTAAACATACAATTGGGTTGATATACTCCGAAATATCAATGACTTCAATCTTCATGGAAGACAGAGAGCTATAGCCTGATTCAAAGATGTTCCAACTTCATAGTTGATTTTTTTCCCCAACAGCACGGATTACTTTCTAAAATGTAAAGCTCAATGAAAATTTTAAACTCAATACGGTAGATGGATCAACATTTAAAAAGCCATCTTCCTTTCGGAGAGACCCAAGATCAGGAGACATGTTTCTTTAGGCGATAGGAAACATGTCATTGTAGTAATAACAAATGGACAATGATGGAGTGATTTTTTAATAAGAAATGGTTCATCGAAAATAACTACTCCCCCATCGAGAAAAGACTAGGATCGTGCCCGTGTGTTGCTACGGGCAAAAAATAATTATACCATTTTTTTGCATTAGTCATTTTTTTTCTTGTGTACCCACATATTAACTAGCCAATCAAACGAGCTGAGCCAATCAAACGAGCTGCAAAACAATGTGTATAATTTCCAAAACCAAATCGTCCCATAAATGCAATTATGCAAGCTTTCTCAATCAAAGAGAAACTATTGCCGCATCCATAATGGTAACTCAAGCTTCTTATCTCAACTCCTTAGTCACTCGGATTTCAGGCATGTTAACTCAAAGAGAAACTATTGCGGTGTCCATGTTAATTCAGGCTTATGTTCTATCATAACTCCTTAGTCACTCGGATTTCAGGCATGATGCATAATTGCATGAAAAAATACAATTACTTCAAACAAAATACATTTTTATATCGTGTTTGCAAAAATGATAAAGTAGACGTTCTTAAGTGAACATGTCCTAGTTGCTTTTATTCTCTCTATAGCCATTCTATTACAGGTCTAGTTCATAGGCAGTAGCAGACCATCAAAACTCCTTGATGCAGAAATCAGAATGTCCCTTTCCATCATCCTCATCCAAACTTGTGTTGTGCAGTTCGCCTTTCCATCATCCTCATCCATGGCCCCACCTGTGCTATCTTTTCGGTGGTCTCTTTTTTTTCCTCCGATTGCACAAATTGAAATTTGTAAGTAGTGAGACCAGCACATAACATAGATATGAACCTATCCCTATCAAACCTGAAAGCAAAGGCAACAACAATAGAATAAAGAAGCAGCCTGTATGGGCATTGAACAAGTTTATGCTTCCATCCGGTAAAGCAGGAGTTTTGTTTCTACCACCACCAGCCTGTATGTGTACAAACTTTATTTTACAAATTTTGTTACTACTTTCACCACAAAATCTTGCAGATGGTTTAGGTGGCACAAACCTTGCAGATGGCTCCTTGAGACTACAAGGCTATGGTCAAGTTCAAGACAATCTTGTTTGATCTGGATAGAAAATCTGCAAAACAAAGGTGCAATGAGATGGATTGATCAGATCTCACAAAGAGAAAATGTATAAAAAAACGAAAAGGTTGACTAAAATTTTTTATAACAATCATTGTGTATGACATAAGCTTCAGAGCCGATCCCATAGTACTTTATCACGAAGTTGCTCAAGAAACAGAAGCATTAAAACCAATTGCATAATTAACTGAAAGAATGTCAGCAATAATGGACAAGAATGCAGTGGAGAAACCTCATTGATGATCTGATGTGCAAAGAACACTGAAGCAGGAGGAACTGCAGAATAATAGATGATTTATCAGAACCATGGTTTATAGTCAGCGACATCAACAGATTAGAAAAATGAAAAGACAGAGTTTACACACTTGAGTCAGCGCCATCAATGTTACTGTTGACGCAAAAAATAGAATTAAGTTCTTCAACGGCAACACATAACGGATCCCCGGGATGTAACACGGCGTGCCAGCCGACCTGACCTATTGATCGGCACAGAAAGATAGGAAACGTTAGATGCGGGTTAGATCAGCTAGAGAACCGATGTGGGTCTTCTACAAGTAACAGCCCGATCGGCCGATACCACTATAGAGCGAATCGGCTAGCTGAAGCAGCCGAGGTGCAAGTATAATCAAAACGGCTAGATCAGCCGATTTGATGATGTAGGCAAAGCGCAAGTAAAAGCAGAGCAAACTAAGCAGTACGGGGCAACACTCGAAACCTGATCTGAATCGGCTGTATCGTAGTGAAACAATGCAGGAGCGAGATTTAGCCGATACGATGAGATTACGAGCTGGATAAATTGGTGATAAAATCTAAATAAACAAGAAAACTTGCAAACCTAGCTGATATCGATAAATTGTGAATAAAACTTAGACGAAACCACAGCGATGTGCCCGGAGGTTAAAGCCCAGTTGTTATTAGATAAAACGGTACTTACAAGCTTGCCGGAGGTCGATCGATGCAACCCGACGAGCTAGAAGAACGACGTTCGAAGAAACAAGAAAATAAGATGAAGTAAAAAAGGGTGGCGAAGTCGCCGACTTGAATAAGTAAAGGTTTTGTTGATATTGGTGTGTACAAACTTTCTCTGACCACGCAGGGTCACTATTTATGTCCTGAGGACAACTTGACTCCTAGTCGATGACGACAACATTTACTTGAATCTAAAGAAATAAATCTACTAAAAACTTAATGATTCCTATAGGAATCGGACTCTCTAAACTGATTTTGACCCGATGTCAATTTGATTGTTGACCCGCCTCCGTCTTCTTTCCTCTGGCGCATCTTTCTTTTGCCACGTTTCTCTTTCACCAATCGGCCGATCCTGGATCGGCTTGGTTGCTTCTTTCCTTTCTTCGTCGGTTTCGAAGTCTTCCTGATGTTTCTTTGGTTATTCTTTGACACGTGTTTAAAAACGGTGTCAACACATGCCCCCTAGTTTCAGAGTAAATTTCTTTTGCTCTGAAATTTTCTCTTTCTATTTTTCTTTCTTGCACATGGGGACTACCAGAAGTTCTTTATTGTTTCTTCTGCTCCTGTTTTGATTGTTTTGGATCTTGCCTTATTGATGCCTGATTTGACCATGTGATTCAGTCTTGCTCATTCCTTTATAAACTCACCCCTTCGTCCATAGACTCTCTCATGAGTTTTTTCTCATTGCTATCCTCAACATATCATTTCTCATTAGTCATGGGAGGCATTTCTTCTTGCAAATATTTTCAGGAAGCAGGATCCATTACTGTCCTTTGATGAACTCCTGTTAATCAGAGCTCTACATCTGGATGATGCTATGAAGGTTGCAGTTGCTTTCAGTGCTGTTGAAGAGCAATCATCCTTGGTATATGCTCTGCAGTTTGTCGATGTATAGAACTCCCAACCTATATTTGTTGGCGCTAGCCACATCTCTGAGTCAATGTTGACTTTTCGGAAGCCAAATTATCAATCAAACATTTGTCTCTCCTTTCTTGTGAACCACTCTTTGCTTCTGATTACCTTCTCTAGTCTTTCAATCACGAGGATGTAGAAAGGATTCTGACGATCATCAATACTCATGGTGCTATCAATGAACTCCAGTGTAAATGTAGAAGTGAAGTTAATGGTCAAAAATTTGCAGAAATTTTGACGTAATGTGATCGGCCTACTTAGCCGATGTAATTAGCTATTGCATTCAGATGCTTGGATTACCATCGCTCTTCTGATAATATTTACTGTTCGTCTCGTGACTTTTTCTAAGTCGTGGCAGATGAATGCTTCTCACTTATCCTTGAATACCACTAATGCTAGCAAGTGACTCTGAACCATCTTTTCCATGTATCTTTTCTATAAGACTCAACTCATCATCCAATGGTTCTTCACCAGCTTCCTCGTCATAGACTCCTTTCTTCTTTTAGCCGAAAGTCCTTGGATCGGCCTGTTGTCTTTAGGGATGGGAGGCATCTTCCTCTTGAAGTTTTTACAGGAAGACTTAGAGCTTTGTTTACTGAAACAAACGTCCTCTTGAAATAGTTTTGCTTCATGACGCTGCCAGTAAGCTTGTTGATGTTTCCAGCAACATTGAGGGATACTCCTTTTTGTCTTTTCCTCTTCTAGAGTTCAGAGTCTTTTCCTTCAACAGCTTTTGAATGCTCCTCCCTTTATTTGGGAAACATATCACTAAGATCAATGCCAACCCCTGGAAACTGAGCCATTCACGGAAAAACTGTTCCTATTTTGACTGGATCCGGCATCTTTTCGATTCCTTCTTATCTTCTCTGGCCTCCATTTCCTCCGATTTGGGCTATAAATAGCATTCGCATGTACATCGGCTCTCCACATCTTTTCATCATGATGCATAGACTAGATCTGATGGGGCGCAGGCTTCTGCTCTTTGATTTTTTCTTTCTCATCTTCCTTCCTCGCCATGGCTATGAGAATTCTTGTGAAGTGGTGCAGCATCACCTCGCCTTCTTCAACTCCTCTTGCGAAGCCAGGAGGTACAACAGCTAGAAGAATCCTTGTGAAAAGCTTGGGTTCAACGGCTGAAGGGAAGGAGCAAGGTAGAATGTCTTGCTGCACCTGTATCAGAGGAAGAGCGCACCGAGGGGACGACCACCTTGGTCATCAACTCGTGGAGTTCTCAGCGGAAGATCATAGAATCTGGCGAAGATCTTAGTCTTCCATTTCCTCTTCGCAGTACCCCATCTCTCTCTGGTGTTCATCGATTCAATACCCTCATCATGTGGGAGATAGGATAATTATCTTCTAAATTTTGTACTCCATTGTGTTTCCATAAGGATGTAAACTCAATGTACTGAAATATGAGAGAAAGAAATATATATATACCCATATTTTTGTTCTAAGGGCGATTGTTACATCGGCCATTATCCGAATTTTGTATCGGCTATAGATGTTTGAACACTCCTTACATTTTTTACTAAAGGCAATAACTTATTATCAGCTATCATCCGAAATCTAAATCGACCATAGAGCCAGAAGTAGTAATCGGCCAAGTAATTGATCCTGATCTTGACTAGCATCGGCCTAGTCTTGTTGAGGTCCAGTTTTCTTAATTGGACGATGTAGTTTTTTATTCCTTTTATATTTAGGAACCGATCATCTGGAACGGCTGAAGCTCGAAGTCAGTCATCTTGAGGAAATCTGTATCCCACACTTTCCCTGATATGCAGAGGACTTGATCAAAGTTCTAATGTGTATCGGCCGCTGCAATATGGAAGGAAGAATCGGCACTGACTACTTCCACTGAATCTCCAATCCATTGGATCACGCATTGATGCATGGTGGACAGAATGCAACAGTTGGCGTGAATCCAATCTCTTCCCAGTAGTAAATTGTATGATCCCTTCCCCTTGATAACGAAAAAGGTAGTTGGAAGGGTTTTGCTGCCGATTGTCAGATCCACACATATAGCACCCATTGCGGATGACGAGTTTCCTTCGAAGTCGAGTAGCATGATGTCGGTCTTGGTTAAGTCTTGTTCACTCTTTGAAGCATTGAGTAGGGCATGAGATTGACTGATGCACCACTATATACCAAGAGCCTCATGACTGGCTTTCCATTGACAAGTCCTTTGAGAAACAAAGCTTTCATATGTTGATGCTTTTCCTCATCTGGTTTCTCAAAACTGGTAGGCATTAGATCCAAGGTTAACTGAGCCGATCCCAACTCCTCATCTAAATCCTCATCTGAGTTGATTTCAAGAGTCATAAACTCCTTAGGTAGCATAAAGACCATATTAATATCTACAGCTAGTTGATCTTCTCCCTTATTATCAAATTTGCGTTTAGGTCGCCAGATTTGGGATCGGACCTTCTTCTTGTCAAGTGTTTGCCTCTCAATTTCTTCTTGCTGTTCCAATTGTCGCAAGCGCTGGATCCTTCTCTTCTGAGACTTGGTTAAAACTTCCGGACACCATTTAGGTTGATGAACTATGTGCTTCTGTCGTCGTATGTAGCATTACGCCTTTCTGGATTTCTTGCCAATACATCTTCATCAGGGACCCTACTGTCAGCCATCTCTTCTATCCAATCAGAGTTTGTCTGATTCTCTCTGACTTTGCCTCCCAGCCGATCATACACACTAATCCTGCCCCCCCCAACCGATCATGTACTGGGATCCGTTGGTCATGAAATTCTCGGCTGTTGTACATTGCTGGTCTATTTCCTCTATCGTCGAAGCAGGCCCTTTTGGAAGACTGTCCTTCAGAATAAAAACCATTGCACTCTGGACAATTATCCATTGTTGGAAGCTTAATCCCTTCTTCCCAACAATATCTGAAAAACGGGCACCTCTAGTGATTTGAATTGCGCCTCGCCCATTTTTCTCCTTCTCTAATCCTTTGTTGATGGCGTTGATACTTGTTCAGAAGAAACTGGGATTGAGTAACCTTGCTGGACGCTCTTGTATTATTCTCCTCAAGCAGTCCTTTTCCTTTTGCTTCTTCTGTTGTTATCTAAGCCTTTGGATCGATGACCTTTTTATCCTGAGCCGATTCAGATGCCAACACCTTTGTTTGTGAAGTTGATTCTACTACATTAGTAGGGAAAGAATGTTGATCAATCTTCATCGGCTTTCCTGACTTGGAAGGTGTCTCAAATTTAAGCTTCCCTCGATCTATTGCGTTCTGAATCTGTTGACGAAACACCTTGCATTCGTCAGTGTTGTGGGATGTAGCATTATGCCACTTGCAGTACTTGATCTTCTTAAGCTCTTCAGCACTTGGAATAGTGTGATTCTGAGAGAGTTTAATCTGCCCCTGCTGAAGACGGAGATCAAATATCTTATCGGCTTTAGTTATATCAAAGCCGAATTTCTCAGGTTCTTTCTTGCCGAAAGGACACGCAATCGGCTTCCTGTTTGGCACCCATTCAGCTAGATCAACCTCAACTTCTTCTTCTTCTAAATCGGAATTCTCTACATAAGAGATCTTCTTTTGATAACTCCTTCGAGGTTCATAAGGCCGAGAAGAACTTTCATGGCTTAATCGGTGCACCAACTGGCTTATATTATCAAACTCTTGTGAAGCATACTTCTCTTTGATTGAAGGCAAGAGTCCTTGAAAAGCCAAGTCTGCCAGTTGTTTATCAGTCAAAGATAAGCTGAAGCACTTGTTCCTTGTCTCTCTGAATCTTTGAATGAAATTTAACACCGATTCATCTTTCCTCTGCTTTAAGCTGGTCAGATTAGTAATCTTCATTTCATGTATTCCAGAGAATAAATAACCATGTAACTTCTTCTCAAGATCTTCCCAACTTTGAATAAAATCAGCTGGTAGCGACGTAAACCAAGCAAAGGTTGATCCTGACAAAGAGGATGAGAACAACCGAACCCTTAATACCTCATTCGATCCTGCATCTCCACACTGAATAATGAATCGGCTGATATGCTCGATAGTGGAGGTGTCATCTTGTCTGGTAAACTTGGTGAAGTCAGGTACTTTATATCTCTAAGGAAAGGGAATCTGATCGAAATAAGCAGGGTATGGTGTCTGATACATGTTGGTTTGCTGCTTTGGTTTTAACCCGAACTGTTTTTGCATCAAATCTGAAATCTCAGCCATAAATTTCTTATTTTGATCAATCGACTGACTACCTGCCGAAGGACTTGGCCGATTTTGCATAATTCCACCTGTCCCTGACTGTTCGCGCATAGTTGGCTGTGAAGCCAAAGGCGACTGAAAAGCCGTATATTGAGGAATCTCACCTAAATAAGGTGCTCCATGCTGAGTTCCTTGCTGCGTATGTTGCTTGTTTGGAGTACCTTGTATGTGCTGTTCTGGCAACTGATATGTCGAATTCCCTGTTTGAGCCATTTGATCCCATAATGCTGCCTGATACATGGCATTATTGTATTACTCCTGCAAATTTGCAGCATAGGTTCTAACTGCATAAGCTTGATCCGCTGGGCTCATCTGTTTTGGTGTCACTGGATGACTTATGATAGGTTGACCAGCTGCTGCTCCACCAGAATTTACTAGTGTCGTAGTTTTCTGCATGCTAGAATCTTTTTGAGCCGATTGAATAGGCTTGACCATGTGCATATGTATCGGCTGAATATCATAATGCTTCCATTGAGAGTCTTTGATTCTATGAAAGAAAATAAGATTCCTTTGTCATGCTGAACTGCAGTTCCAATTAACTCTCCAAACTTTGCAGCATACGGACCAGTAGAGGTTTCTCCCACTTGTTGAATTGTTTCAGTTGCAACTCCCTTCCCATTTGTGTCTTTTTCTAAAAGAATCGGCACATCAGGGATAGTAGAAGTGTTGTGACTTGGAGAACCTGAGGGATCAACAATCCCAGTTGTGGTAGCAGGTTGATAATATAATGGTCCTTCATATCAACTTGCGAGTTCATCTCTGAGCACTTCTTTTACTGAATTTTGCATTGAGCTGTTAAAAACAGAAGACCGATCAATAAAAGATTGGTGCATGGCCTTTGTCATCATATCTTGCAGCTTTCCAGGGTCGGCTTGTATTATCAACTCATGAGGTCTTGAAAGAGGAGCTTTCTTAATAGCTCCTTGCTTGGTTAAGCCGAAACTGCTCATCAAAAGCTGACCATATTCAGCCATGCGCTCATCGAACTCAGCTTTGTCTTCTTCACGAAGTTGATCCAACGTGATAGCTTGGTTCTTGTCTGCACCAGCTTCTTTAGGAGGTTTTAGTCCTGACATGACTGATTCTTCGTGTCCCACTAGGCGTGCCAAGATGTGTTGACGCAAAAAACTGAATTAAGTTCTTCAACGGCAACACGTAACGGATCCTCAGGATGTAACAAGGCGTGCCAGCCGACCTGACCTGTTGATCGGCACGGAAAGATAGGAAACGTTAGATGCGGGTTAGATTGGCTAGAGAACCGATGTGGGTCTTCAACAAGTAACAGCCCGATCGGCCGATACCACTGTAGAGCGAATCGGCTAGCTGAAGCAGCCGAGGTGCAAGTATAATCAAAACGGCTAGATCAGTCGATTTGATGACATAGGCAAAGCGCAAGCAAAAGCAGAGCAAACTAAGTGTCAGTGTTTTAGACACTGAGCCTACGACAGGGTACCCGAAGTAGTAGATTGTGCAGTGGGGCTCGCCGAGATCAGGAACACGATGGTGAGACACGGGGCACACAATTAGACAGGTTCGGGCCGCAATGTGCGTAATACCCTACGTCCTGTATGCTGCGTGGCTCTGTATTGATTGCGTATGTTTTGAGAGGGGTCCCTGCCTCGCCTTATATGTCACGGGAGGTAGGGTTACAAGTCGGATTAGTACAAGGGTACTATTCGAGTAGGACCCGGAGTAGCCTATACAGGGTATGGAAAGCTATCCTAGTCTTAGTACAAGTCCTTGTCCGCCTTGTCTTGCCTTGTGGTCTACGGTACAAGCACCATGGCCCACTAGTCGAGTAGTCCAAGTGTGTAGGAACTCATCTCCCGGGTATGGCCCACAATGTGTTGGTGGGCCCAGGGATGGCCAGTCGACAAGCCCCCGAGTACTTTGTAGTCGAGTGCGATTCTCCAAGTAGTCTTGAAGGTCTCCATGAGTAATTCCCAAGCGTCCCCGAGTTCTACAAGCTTCAATCTTCAATAGTACTTGAATCATCACGAGGCTGGAAGGTACTCCAGCTAACTCCACGAGTAGTCTTGAAGTCTTCTCGAGTTGTTCCCAAGCGTCCCCGAGTTCTTCCCTTGAAAATCTTCAATAATACCCGCTTCGTTCTTGAAATCTTTGCATCAAAGATCCATATGGAAATGCGATTACTAAAATCGCATTCCATATGGAATGTAGCCCCCGAGCCTTAGGTCGAATCCAGGATTCAAGCTGAGGGTCAATCTTCTACTCTTTGATCTTGCTCCGAAAAATCCATAGACAATCCGAAGAAATAATATAGGAATGCGATTTGCAAAAATCGCATCCTATATGGATGTAGCCCTCGAGCCTTAGTTCGAATTGACAATTCAAGCTGAGGGTCAATCAGTAGTCTTCGTCAAATAATCTTGTAAAATCCTGAGAAAAACTGAAGGACATGTGGCACGGAGCCCCCGAGCCTTGAGTCGAGTACTTTCTCGAATTGAAGGGTCCAATCTGACTATAAAATAGTGGCCCCAATTCAGTGAACTATAGCTGAGTGAAACCCAATTCCATCGAGTAGTCGAGCCCCCGAGATAGAGCCGAGGAGGTCTTGGATTTTAGTCCTCTGACTTAGCCAAAAATTTCTCCTGTGTGAAACCAATCTGTTGAATTCGAAGGGTCACCAGGTCGAACCGTTAGGGTTTTGGTTTTATAAATACCCGAAGGGGTATCCCTTAGGGTTTCATTGCTTTCATTCGCCCTTAGATCCAGAAAGCCTTAGCATCCGTAGCCGCCGCAGAGTTCGAGTGTCCACATTGCCAAGAGTTTGCTTCTCCACCCCCTCGCAGCCCTTGAGTCGATGCGAAATAAGACTCTCGTTACTGATAGGATGAAGCCAGCGCCGTCCAAAGGTCAGAAGAGGAAGTCCGATCGCGGCAAAAATCAGTTGCCGGAGCCGAAGTACAAGACAGTGGTCATTACGAAGCCCCCGAGCCAGGCCGTCTCTTGGAAGAAGTCCAAGATGAGGGAAGAAGATATCAAGACCCTCGAAGCCGGCGGGTTACTGCGTGAGAAAGCGATTGCCGATTGGAGCTCTGCCGCCGGAGATGCGTGGCCGATGGAGAAGAGCCCGGATGAGATCCCGATGCTCGGCCACTTCGTCGAGCGTGGGTTGACGCTGCCATCATCAGATTTCTTCTGCGGCTTCCTTGATTTCTTCAAGCTAGAGCACATACACCTCAACCCCAACAACATCTTCCAGATTGCAGTGTACGTGCACTTCTGCGAAGCCTTCCGCAGAATCCGCCCACATTGGGCTCTGTTTAGGAAGATCTTCCACTTGAAGCCATAGCCCAACGCCAACTTCCCAGTTGTAGTCGATGGAGCCGGTGTGCAGATGCGTCTGAAGGCACAAGAGTTGTACTTCAAGTACGACTTGATTGACTCAAATCAAGACTGGAAGAACAAATGGTTCTACATCGAGAACACCCCGCCTCGGCTGCCGAAGCCGAGCATGTTCGCGCAAGTGTATGATAGGCTCTGGAAGGATGAACCAACGATGCGGGAGTGCATTCAGATCCCAGAACTACTGGCGAAGATTGCGCAGAAGAAGGCGCAAGGCTTGACTGCTGAGAGAGTAGCCTTCAGCTTCATGAAGTGACGGGTACAACCCTTGATGCAGCGGGAGCATCTTGGGTTCGATTACACTGGAGCGGATGATGGCTCCAGGCTATGTGCTGAAGAGATCAGTGATGATCTCATGATGGAAAGACTGCAGAAGATCTTCAAGAATCTTCACAGAATTCCTGCAGCCGTCCATGAATATAGTACCGACAATCCTCCGCGTATGGTAAGTTTCCAAGTACTAGCCCCCGAGTACTTATTGTAAGTAGTCGTGTAGTTTAACTTTTGCCTTGTTTCATAGGAGGATGTCTTGAAGTTTGTATCCAACCCCCCTCCTCGTCCCCATGACCCACTACAAGCGCCCGAGGGAGAGCCAACAGGAGTGGAGGCTCAAGCTCCCGAGAGTAGTCAATCTGCTCAAGGGGAAGAAGAAGAAGTCTTGGTGGAGGACGCCTCCTCAAGCGACGATGACGGCCAAACACTTCAACAGCGTTTTGAAGTGAAAAGCCGCTACGGGTACTCTGGGGCGCCAATCCCTAGTGGCCTCGCCGTGGGGGCATCGAAGAGGCCAGCATCATCTCTTGCAGATGATGTGACGCTGCCACCGCGGAAGAAAAGGACCACGGTGGGGAAGCGGGCCGTAAAGAAGATGACAGGCCTCCCCTCCATTACAGTAAGTGTTGGAGAACCTTTAAGTAGTCAATGTCGTATTGAATACTTGTTCTCTATTGTAATGTCTTGAATTTTGACTTGCGCAGATTATCGAGAGTGCAGCCAATGTACCCTCGAGTAGCCCTCCAAGAATAACAGAACGACGTCAACCGCTGAGACGGTGGCGCATGAGCAACAAGAAGCCGCGGTACCAGGAAGCGTGCCGCGCGGTGGAAAGTGTGCCAGAGGTGCCGGCAGCGCCTTCTTTTTTCGACATGCTTGGGCCGAAAGTCTCGGTGCCTCGAGCTGCTCTGTAAGTACTCAACTACTCGAGTACCTATTAAAATTGCTCACTTCGAATTTGCTGACCAATCTTGTTGATGCAGAAAATACACTGATGTGAAGTGGGGTGCCTCTGGAAGTAGTGCTGCTGGAGAAGACCAAACTCCTCGAAAGCAACAAGAAGATGTTGTTCTAGAGCGCCAAGAAGTACCCACCGAAACTGATGCTGCAGAAGCACTGCGCTTCTTATGGAGCGACGTGGTCAAGGCAGCAGTGGGGGCAGCTTCCAAACCCAAGGCTCAAGAACTCGAAGATATTGAAGTCGTGGTAAATGAGGGCCTGGAGGCTGATCCAGAGGCCGTGCTACGCCACGAAGAAGTCCCAGTTGCCGAAGCCCCCGTGCGCCAAATAGATGCGCAACTAGCGCTTGAAGACAACCCGGAGGGCCGCATAGTGCCACACGAGCCACTCATTGAAGACCCGGCTCCTCTGCGCAGCGCTACGCAATACTCTACAGTGAGCGCAAGTACTCAGTCCATGGCAGAAGATTTGATGCCATACGACGACTCGTGCTTGGATGAGGATAACTTGCAAGCTCACAGCGAGATGTTCCGCAGCGTGGAGAAGCTGTTCGCGGTAAGTGTGTAGTCTCTTAAAGAGAACTTTTTTAGCCAAAGACAACTTGTCTCTGACTCTTGAATTACTTTGCTTGTTGCAGGAAGTAGTCAAGCAGTCGAAGCGCAAGACTCGCCTGCTTGAGCAACATGCGGCTGACATCGAAGAAGTTTCGCGGCTCAGAAAAGAACTCAAGGAGCAAAAAGCTTTGTCTCTGAAGCTGCAGGAGAAACTTGATGGAAACGCCGCCGAGTACCACAACGAGATCCAGAAGCTGACGGCCTAGAAAGATGACGTTGTTGGTAAGAACAAGTCTCTGAAGCTGACAGCCCAGAAGAATAAAGGTAAGAACAAGTCTCTGAAGCTGACGGCCCAGAAGAATAAAGGTATTCCCCCTTTCTGAATTCATCATAGAGTACTTTTGTCCTTGCATATGGCATCTGATAAGTAGTCTTGATCTCCTGCAGAGCTGACTCAAGACGTTGAGAAGTTCAAGAACAAGGCGCTGGACTGGCAGCTGGCCTATAATCGCGAAGAAGCAACTCGCATGGATCTTGAGGCAGACTATAAGGTGCGATGCTTCGAACTTGAGCGTGAAATGGAGATTCGCCTAGCGGGGTGGAATGACTTGTTGACATGTATGCAGTTGTTGAAGATCAAGATCGAAGAAGCTGAAGGCCTGCGCACAGAGTTAAAAGCCTTGACTGAAGCAGCCGAGCCAGTAGCCAATCTTTTCGAGCCCAGGGTTGCTGGAGTCCAGCCTCGTCCACTTGTGGAGAGACTGAAAGACACGCCGAAGAAGGTCCTGGAATACGCTCAAAGGCTGGCTTGCACTATTCCCAATCAAGTCTTGAGCTTTATCAAGTCATTCTATGCCGAGGCAGATTTGACAGTCATCATGAACGGATGATCTGGAGATTGCACCGACGATCGGCTCAACGAGTTGATGCAACAGACATCTCCTATCGCGGAAGCAGTCTCCAAGTTCATCGATCTCCGTTAGATGTACCTGTAGATTAGAAACACTAGGGAAAAACAAGTGTAATCCCGAACAAGTGTTTATGTAATATAATTGAAAACTTGAGTAAGTCAATTATCTGGATCCCTTGTATGCTTATGTGTTGGCCATATACTCGAGTTGGTATTGAGTGTGAGGCTGCAAAAAGAGATACGATACACGAGTAGAAATACTCAAGTGTAAATATGTTCCGAAGAACGTTAGCTTAAATCATGACAAGTTGAACACCTTAGCTATAGCAGCGTAAAAGAAGGTTTTGTCATGAAATAAGTGAAAAGTAGTAACAAGTCGATATAGAGTAGCGACTTGAACTAAACACATTGTACAGAGTTTACAATGTCTTAAGTACCTCTGAGGCTTTAAGCCTAGTGAGAGAATACTCGAACAGAACTTATTCATAACGAGTTGAACACCTTAGCCGCAACAGCGTAAAGAAGGCTTTGTTATGAACATGTAAAGGACAGTAACAAGTCGGTATAGAGTAGCAACTTTATTATTGAATACATTGTACAGTGTTTACAATGTCTTAAGTACCTCTAAGGCTATGAGCCTAGTGAGAGAGTACTCGCAAGGATGTTCCGAAGAACGAGTAAGACTGTAGGGGATAGTGTGATGAACTCATCCTTGCTGTAGCAGCAACTTGTATGAGAGTTCCACTGAGACCCTACCAGAAGGGTGTTACTCTAGGCCGAAGCCTCTTATTGAAAAGTAGAGACATGGACAGCATGTGCCACTTATGAGAGTTGATGAAGCCCCTTGCGGGTGCTCGCAGCTGAAAGCCATGAGAAGATACAGCCGAAACTGTCTGGAGAGGATTATCTCGATCCCCTACGAGTGGTGACAATCATAGCTGTCTGTTGAGTGGTTGCAACCGAAGCTACCTGGAAAGGGTTGATGAAACCCAATACGAGTTGTTTACAGCCGAAGCCGTCTGGATAGGGTTGTTGAGACCCCCTACGGGTAGAAGCGACAAAGCTGGTCGATGTTCCAATAGTTGTCGACTTCCTCGCCTTCAAGAGTTTGGAGATGATATGAGCCTGGGCCAGTAACCTTTGCAACAGAGAAAGGACCTTCCCATGGCGAGTTGAGTTTGTGTAGCCCTGTCGTATTCTGGATGCGACGAAGGACTAAATCACCAACATTGAAGGAGCGTTCCTTAACGTTGTGGTCATGGTAATGGCGAATCTTCTCAAGGTATCGAGCGGATTGAACGAGTGCGTTGCAGCGAGCTTCCTCGAGAGTGTCGACATCTATCTGTCTTGTTTCTTCAGCTACGCCTTCTTCGTACTGGTCAACCGTCGGAGAATGCCACATGACATCAGCAGGCAAAACGGCTTCAGAGCCATAGACCAGGAAGTAAGGTGACTACCCTGTGGGGGTAGTAGGCTGAGTACGTAGCCCCCAGAGTGCATTGGGTAGTTCCTTGATCCACTTGCCGCCCTTGGTATTTGCTACATCATACAGTCGCTTCTTGAGAGCATCGAGTATCATCCCATTGGCGCGTTCCACTTGGCCGTTGGCACGTGGGTGATCAACAGAGACGTATCGGACATCAATTCCACTGTTCTCGCAGTACTCCCAGAACTGGTGATTGTTGAAATTCGAACCCAGATCTGTGATGATGCGATTAGGGAACCCATAGCGATGTACGATTTCATCCAAGAAGTCGAGGACTCTATCAGTCTTGGGGCAGGTAACAGGCTTGACCTCAATCCACTTGGTAAACTTGTCGATAGCCACCAGAACTCTGTTGAATCCCCCTGGCGCATTTGGGAGAGGACCAATCATATCCAGCCCCCAGCAAGCGAAAGGCCAAGTTGGTGGTATCGTGATGAGCTTGTAGGCAGGAACGTGTTGTTGCTTGGCGAAGAATTGGCATCCTTGGCACTTCTTGACTAGTTCCTCTGCATCAGCAAGAGCTGTAGGCCAGTAGAAAGCACGTCTGAACACTTTTCCCACCAAGGTGCGGGAAGAAGCGTGATTACCACAGATTCCTTTGTGTGTCTCCTCCAAGATTTCCTTGCCTTCTTCGCGAGAAACACACTTCATGAGTACATCAGAACTTGCGCCTCGCTTGTAGAGTTGATCTCCGACTAGAGCATAAGCCTTGACGCGGCGTAAGATGCGCTCGGCTTCTGACTTGTCTTCAGGGATCAACTGATGTTTAATGTAATCGATGAAAGGGGTTCTCCAGTCCACATCAATCATAAGCACTTCTCGATCAGGTTGAACTGAAGTAGTCGTGGGTGCAGATGATTGCTCCGAAATTGATGGTTTGTGGAGTTCATGGACGAAGATTCCAGCTGGCACTTGAGCTCGTGTAGATCCCAGCTTCGACAAGACATCCGCAGCAACATTGTAATCACGGATCACATGATGGAACTCAAGACCATGGAATTTGTTCTCGAGTTTGCGTACCTCCTGAAAGTACGCATCCATATTCTCAGCATTACGATCCCAAGAATCGTTGACTTGATTGATGACCACCAAAGAATCACCATAAACAAGTAGTCATGTAATGCCAAGAGAGACTGCAAGGCGAAGACCATGCAGTAGAGCTTCATATTCAGCTTCGTTGTTTGAGACCTTCCAGAAGATCTGCAAAACATATTTGAGTTGTTCGCCTTTGGGAGAAATCAGAAGTACCCCGGCACCTGCGCCTTCCAACTTGAGGGAACCGTCAAAGTACATGATCCAGTGTTCTGGACGCTCAATTGGAGTTGGGACTTGATTTTCTCGCCACTCAGCCATGAAGTCAACCAAGGCCTGAGACTTGATAGCAGTGCGAGGCTTGAACTCAAGCGATAGATCGCCAAGCTCTATGGCCCATTTAGAAATCCTTCCTGTGGAGTCCTGGTTGTGCAATATCTCGCCAAGCGGGTAGCTAGTGACCACAGAAATCTTGTATTCGTCGAAGTAGTGGCGGAGCTTCCGTGAAGTAATCAGAACCGCATAGAGTAGCTTCTGTACTGGAGGGTAGCGAGCCTTGGACTCTGAGAGTACTTCACTAAGGAAATAGACAGGCCTCTGGATAGGGTAGCTACGGCCTTCTTCCTGCCGCTCAATGACAATAGCAGTACTGACGACATTAGTAGTCGCAGCAATGTAGAGCAAGAGCTCTTCATTGGGCAGAGGAGCTGTGAGGACTGGAGGCTTGGATAAGAACTCCTTGAGCTGAGAAAGGGCTTGATCAGCTTCAGTTGTCCACATAAACTTCTCTTGCCGCTTGAGTAATTTGAAGAAAGGTAGACCCTGTTCTCCAAGTCGCGACATGAAGCGATTGAGTGATGCTATACAACCAGTAAGCTTCTGGACATCTTTGATAGTAGTCGGAGCTTGCATGTTGGAGACGGCAGTAATCTTCTCGGGATTTGCTTCGATGCCACGATGGCTGATGATGAACCCGAGTAGTTTTCCAGATGATACGCCAAAGACGCATTTGTTGGGGTTGAGCTTCTATTGGTACTCGCGTAGCGAAGCGAACGTTTCCTCAAGATCTGTGATAAGCATGTCTGGATCCCTAGTCTTTACAACGACGTCATCCACGTATGCTTCCACGTTCTTGTGAAGCTGCTTCTTGAAGCACGCTTGGATAGCCCTTTGATATGTAGCATTTTTCAACCCGAAGGACATTGTTGTGTAACAATAAGCACCAAACGGGGTAATGAATGCGGTCTTCTCTTGATCAGATTCCTTGATTGCAATTTGATGATATCCAGAGTAGCAATCCAGGAAACAGAGTAGAGCACAGCCCGCCGTAGAGTCAATGACTTGATCAATCCGCGGCAACCCAAAAGGATCCTTGGGGCAATGCTTGTTGAGATCATTGTAGTCGACACAGATCCTTCAATCATTAGAGTTCTTCCTGATGAGCACAGGGTTAGCAAGCCATTGCGGGTGAAAGACTTCCCGGATGAAGCCGGTCGCGAGTAGTTTAGCGAGCTCTTTCTTGATAGCAGCCCTGCGGTCACCAGCAAAGCGACGAAGATGTTGTCTCTTGGGGGTAGCGTTAGGATCGACGTTGAGTGAATGCTCGATCAACTTCCTGGGCACACCTGGCATGTCAGATGGCTTCCACGCAAAGATATCATGGTTAGCCCGAAGAAAGTTGACGAGCGCGTCTTCCTATTTAGGATCAAGCTGTGTGCTGATCATGGTCGTCTTGCTGCTGTCACCAGTACCGAGGTCAATGGCTTTGAGCAGGACATCACCAGATGGTGCAGGCTTGTTGTTGTTGTCAGTCTTCTCAGGAACCTCCAGCTCACTCGGAGCAAGCTTTTTAGCGGCAGTGAAGGCTTCCATCATCGCATTGGGTACTTGAGTAGTCGAGGCAAGTTCTACGGCTTCTGTATCACAGTCGTAAGAACGCTTCAGATCCCCTTGCAATGAAAGAACTCCTTTGGGGCTCGGCATCTTGAGAACCAAGTACACATAGTGCGGAATAGCCATGAACTTAGCGAGACCAGGCCTGCCAAGGATGGCATGGTAAGAAGTCTCGAAGTCAGCAACCTCAAACTTGATGTACTCGGTGCGATAGTGATCCTTAGTCCCAAAGGTAACGGGTAGTACAACTGAACCCAAAGGAACAGCTGCGTTGCCCGGGATGATACCATAGAACGGTGAGTTGGTCTTGGTAAGCATATTGGTGATATCCAGGCCCATCTTCTTCAGAGTTTTGGCAAACAGGACATTGAGACCGCTGCCACCATCAATGAGAACCTTGGTAAGCCTGGAGCCTGCCACCACTGGATCCAGAACGAGAGGATATCATCCTGGCTCAGAGAAACTAGTCCATTGATCCGCCCTTGAAAAGGTAATGAGGTTTCAGACCACTTGAGAAAAGTGGGAGCTGCTGGTTGGATGGACATGATCTCCCTGAGTGCTAGCTTCTGCATGCGCTTGGTTGGAATCCCACCAAATATGACATTGACAGTGTTGGAGGGGTGCTGAAACCCAGTGTCTTTGTCGGTGTTAGCCTTCTTCCCCTTGTGTTTGCGAAATCGCGGGTTTGGATGCGTTGGTTCGGGTGTGTTCTTCAATGCACGTCGAAGTTGGTAACACTGCTCTGTAGTATGATCGCCCTCTGGGTGCCATGGGCATTTCTGCTTGGTCAATGTTGCCCAGTGAGGATCATCTTCAGGCTTGGCGGTAGATTCCATGGCAGCAACAGTGTTGTCGGGCTTGCGCTTGCGATTAGAATTGCTCGAGTAGTTATTACCCTGGCGGTTGCCCTGCTGTTGCTTGCCACTACTGCTTCCTCCAGCATTGTTATTGTTGTTATTGTTCTGGTTGTTGCGAAGATGTTTGAACCGATTCCGAGCCTTGTCTTCCTCGTCCGCCCAGTGAGTGATCATCTCCTTGAGCTTGGTGATGTTGGCTGGGCGAGCGCGACCGAAGTCTTGGAAAAGCCCGTCATCATAAAAACCATCTTGGAACGTATCTATGACTTCTTTCTCGGTGACATCAACAACAGTAGCCCTTTTCTCAAAGAAGCGGCGCATGTACTCGCGAAGAATCTCGCCTTGTTTTTGTTTGATCAGGGCAAGGTCCATCCTGGTACCATGACGACCCAAAGAACCCGCGAAGTTGCTGGTGAAGCGATGCTTGAGTTGTCCCCAGTTGTCAATGGAGCCACGTTTGAGAGACTTAAACCATGTGAGGGGCTCTTGTTCTAGGACAAAAGGGAAATAGATACACTTGGTATCATCGTTGGCCCCGGCATTGGAGATGCACAGAGCATAACAGCGCAACCACTACCTAGGATCTTGTTTGCCATCATATTTAGAGATGCCGTAAGGCTTGAATTTCTCTGGAAGAAACAGAGCTGAAGTCGAGCAGAAAAGGCAGGAAAAGAATCAGAATCATTATCCTTTTGCTTCTCACGCTCAGCGCGTCTGGCGTTTATAGTTGTACGAGTGTCGTAGCGAGAGTCTCCCGACTTGCTGTTGACACTGCCATCATCACCTTTGCCCTTGTTGCTAGCTTCCGGACGTGTGCGTTGAGGAGTGGGAGTGGTACGACGAGCACCACCACTGCTGCCATGATGACTAGGAACACTGGTATTTTGACGTAGCATAGTGTAGGCTAGTTTAGCCAGCTTTGCGACTTCAGCAGCCGCCCTGTCACGAGGCATAGAGCGACCGAGTAGATTGATCGCATTGATAGCTTCTTCTGGAATACGATATTCACGAGTAGCTACCGCATCCAGAGCCTCTTGAAGATTACGGGTAGGTAGAGCTTCCGCGAGTTTCCGATGAAGGGTTGCACGATCAGCATTGCGTTGGCGACGTGCAGTCTTGGCCTCCGCGGTTTCATCAGCAAGAGCATTGGCAGAGAGTTCATCATCAGATACATCATCCGGATAGCGATAATTGGCACGATGCCCTTGCGGAGTAGTTGCATCAACAACGAACACTTCTCGATGCGATGAATAAGTACCCGTACTCTGAATGAGCTCAGTATCAGTGTCATAATCAACAAGCTTGACACATTCCTGGAAGGGTAAGTTGTCGAGACAAGCGATAAAGCGCTCCTGATCATCCAATGTGAGATCAGCAGGCATATGCTCAGGCCAGTAGACGAATCTACCCTCAGGTGTCGATGTGATCACCAGTCCTTGAGCAGGGCCAGACAGTTGTTGTACTTCAGCAGAATCCGAACCGTAGTCGAACTTGAACTCAGATGAATCCGAAGAGTAGTCGAAGTTGTCGTCCGAATCTGAAGAGTACTCGAGCACGATCTTCGGGCCAAGGCACATGAGGCGCTTCAATGCGGCTTGGTAAGCGGCACTGACATGGCGATGACCGAAGAGAGGTGGTGCTGGGATGCTATCCAGGCTGAGTGCAAGCTGTGAAGCTGAAGGGAGCAACTCAGGCTGAATAGGAGACGAAGTCGAGTTGTGCTCGAATTCTGACTCAAGTTCTCTGAGCGGGTCAGAGATCGAAATTTCGCTGAAATTTTCGACGAATTCTTCCATCGAAGCTTGCGTAAGCATCGAGGACTTGAGCTTTTACTCCGGAGTTGATGCTAAGAAACGCAGGAACGATCCAGTACCGTCAGCAACGCAAACCCAAGAGCCAAAGATGAAAGTGTCGCCTTGCTGGAAAGCGACGGTCGGCTTGATGATGATGAGAGCCATCGAATTCGCCAGTGGATCAACAACGAGATCCCCTACCTGGCGCGCCAACTGTCAGTGTTTTAGACACCGAGCCTACGACGGGGTACCCGAAGTAGTAGATTGTGCGGTGGGGCTCGCCGAGATCAGGAACACGATGGTGAGACACGGGGCAAGCAATTAGACAGGTTCGGGCCGCAATGTGCGTAATACCCTACGTCCTGTATGTTGTGTGGCTCTGTATTGATTGCGTATGTTTCGAGAGGGGTCCCTGCCTCGCCTTATATGTCACGGGAGGCAGGGTTACAAGTCGGATTACTACAAGGGTACTATTCGAGTAGGACCCGGAGTAGCCTATACAGGGTATGGAAAGCTATCCTAGTCTTAGTACAAGTCCTTGTCCGCCTTGTCTTGCCTTGTGGTCCACGGTACCAGCACCGTGGCCGACTAGTCGAGTAGTCCAAGTGTGTAGGAACTTATCTCCCGGGTATGGCCCACAATTTGTTGGTGGGCCCAGGGATGCCCGGTCGACACTAAGCACTATGGGGCAACACTCGAAACCTGATCTGAATCGGCTGTATCGTAGTGAAACGACGCATGAGTGAGATTTAGTCGACACGATGAGATTATGAGCTGGATAAATTGGTGATAAAAGCTAAATAAACAAGAAAACTTCAAACCTAGCTGATATCGATAAATTGTGAATAAAACTTAGACGAAACCACAATGATGCGCTCGGAGGTTAAAGCCCAGTTGTTATTCGATAAAACGGTACTTACAAGCTTGCCGGAGGTCGATCGATGCAGCCCGACGAGCTAGAAGAACGACGTTTGAAGAAACAAGAAAATAAAAAGAAGTAAAAAAGGGTGGCGAAGTCGCCGACTTGAATAAGTAAAGGTTTTGTTGATATTGGTGTGTACAAACTTTCTCTGACCACGCATGGTCGCTATTTATGTCTTGAGGACAACTTGACTCCTAGTCGATGACGACAACGTTTACTTGAATCTAAAGAAATAAAACTACTAAAAACTTAATGATTCCTATAGGAATCAGACTCTCTAAACTGATTTTGACCCGATGTCAATTTGATTCTTGACCTGCCTCCGTCTTCTTTCCTCTAGCGCATCTTTCTTTTGCCACGCTTCTCTTTCACCAATCGGCCGATCCTGGATCGTCTTGGTTGCTTCTTTCCTTTCTTCGTCGGTTTCGAAGTCTTCCTAACGTTTCTTCGGTTATTCTTTGACACGTGTTTAAAAACGGTGTCAAGAGTTACAATGAACAATGCAACTATTTTATTTTCTTTCTTTTCTTTTCTTTTCTTTTCTTCACTTGTATGAATATAGCTCATTCAGAGTTTCATGCAATATAAAAGTTCAAAAATGTAAAACTAACCTTAGCCTGCCTCAATTTGGGTTTAAATTCAGATTTTGGGCAATTTTCTCACTCCTGTATCTTCACCTCCTTTAGGTATCTGCAACATCAGACACATATTAAGATTAACAAGTCAAATATATAAGAATAATAAGATTAACAAGTCAAATATATAAGAAGAATAAGATTAACAAGTCAAATATATAAGAATAATCTTCACACAATTTGGGTTTAAACTCGGATTTAGAGGCATATGCATTCATTAGTCCTTATTCATCGCATGAGCCCTGCATAATGCATTGCTTTTTTTTGTTCTCAGATAGAAACAACAACACTAATATGACTCGAAACACTATATGTTGATATCATAATGATAAAAATCGAGGCATTTTCACACTAATCGTATTAACATTGTAGTGGAGCTTTTCTATAAAAGAGCTCATATCAATTTTCACACTAATCATATAAATTCCGATAGAAAAAATATTTGAATAACCATTATGCGGCACCTTCTTCTTTTTTGGCTCTCAAAATACCAAAATCATTCAGTTATGTCTGGCCCAAAAAAGCATTCACCACAGTAAGTGGATTGGACAAAATTCAGAAGTGGCTTCCGATTTTGGTTGCTAACTAAATGATGATGACTTATTTCATAGCACCACCATTTAAATATTTCTGACACTCAGTTAAGCAACAAAACATTGGTTAGAAAACAATTATAATATCTAACAAGTTTGTAGAGAATATAAACTGGAGACACCTTTAAGATTATCGATATAATATGAAACAATGATTCAATTTTACAATTGTCACAAGAAATATTTGCTAACCTGTTGTCCAGCATCATACATGCAAACGTATTTGGTGTTTCCTCCAGCTAAAATATAACATCCATCAGCAGAATAGCACAACGTAGTGAAGTACTTCCCTACTGTATTAGCAGATCTCTGGTCAGTCATGAGGCGGCACCCAACATTATCCCTGTTGCCCCCAGCAATATACATCAACAAACCATCAGATGGGTCCCAAAATGGTTTAAGCCATCTAAAGTACTGCATTGCAAGCAGACTGGGAGGAAGAAGGAAAATACTATTGATAAGACTTACTCATGGTCAGTTAGGACAATATTTGTTGAATTGAATGTCCATTCAAGTGCCAGTATATGCAATCATATCTGCAAAACTGGGATTAGGATTTAAATCAGCTTTCCTATGAAAAGAAGTATTCAGTGATATAATAATAATGTGAAAATAAATCTTCACAGTGTGATCTAGTCAGCATGGTAGGACAGTTGGGCGGAACAATGTGACATGAATGGTTATCGAGCACCAATGTAAAACTGTGTGATCTGGTCCTCCTCTTAATTTTCTTACTGATCTTAATATTTTATAAGAAAGTAATAATGTACCCATTTAAACATCTCTCCACTGATATTCCAAGTGCAATGCCCTCAACAACCTCTTTAAGCAACATACATAAAAGAACAGAGATTAGCCTTAATTAGCTCCGAAATTATTTTCTGGTTTTTATGAGTAGAAATTTAGGATATTAGACTTAACTAGGCTATTTTATAATTAAGCACTGACAATGGAGCATACAAAGGCAATGGCCAATCACTGCATCTTAAAAGAATGGCAAATACCAGTATTCAGTGCTTCCTACCTCTTGATATCCTACAGCCACAAAACAACTCAACTTACAACCTATGATATTTGTAGGTAATACACTATGATACATTCTCTGATTAATGAAGAAGTGGCCCAGATAAGCTATTATGATTATTATGAAGAAATGATAACCATGAGCTAGTTTGGAACTCAAATTAATATGCGAATTTTTCAGTACCTGTTGAGAAACAAAAAAAAAGAAACACAAGCATACTATGTCTGCAGAATATTAAGCAAGAGGGTATGAGTATACGAGACATGCGTGCCGAAACATAATTTGAATCTATCTAAGAAGACAAATGGTCAACCGTCCAATGATAGGATACAAACTTAAATTTTAATTTATTTGCATAATGCTTGATCAGGGCACAATCTTACCTTGCATAAGTCAGGTCTGAATCAATATTACTTATCATAGTAGGCCATGAGTGAAATTGTACAGGTCATAAGTGAAGGACCGATTAGGTGAACCAGAGAGGGGGGGAGTGAATGGGAGCCGATAAAAATTCTTCTCGAAGGAGATGGGAGCTCCAACAAGATGAACACAGCTTCCGAAACACTTCTCCGACTCAACTACCCAAGTTGGTCAAGACCACGTAGCCACTGGAGTGCTACTGGTCCTAGGAACCAACAACTCAACCAAACGAACCAAACACCCCAAACGCACAGTGGAAAACTAAGCAGCCTGCTGTCTGTGCCACACCGGTCAGACCGATGGCTCCTGCCGGTCAGACCGATGGCACCGGTCAGACCGGTGGACTCTGCCGGTCAGGCCGGTGGCGAACAGCAGATGCACAACAAAGTTCCAGGAAGCCTCAGTGACTCCTCTAGTCCCTAGAACAAAAACCACCACCAAAGAACAATATGCCAAGAAGGAAAACCCCTCACAAAGCCTAACAAAACAACTCCAAACACGCCAAGAACTGACCCGCAGGACCACGGGACAAAACCACACGGACAAGGCTGTTCCCCGAGACAAATCCCACCAAGGGCTCACACCGGTTAGACCGGTCAAGAGCACCGGTCAGACCGGTCAAGCCTGGGCAACTCGGCATGAACAGCGCCCGCGAGTCAACTCCCCCAAATCCAACTCCCGATCTCCTGATTCGCTCCACGGATTCGCACAAGACTTTGGAGATAGTAGGAAGACCTCATGGGCACTCCATAGCCAAGTTATGGTCCACCAAAACTCGTTGAATCAAGAGGAATCGAAGGATTTCCGCCAAGAACGCCTCTAACCCTAGAGCCAAGAAAACCCCAAAATCGAGCCCCTTTGCTCACGGATTTGGGAGGGGAATCAAAGGGAAAAGAACCACGAGGGGTTCATGCATACATCCCCCACCAAATCCCAAAGAGAAAGGTCTCAAAACCGCCACAAGAAATTCGCCAAGAAAAGCCTCCGAAAATCACTAAAAAAGAGAAACGGGAAAGACACAACCAAGCCTTGAGGAACCACGCCGAATCATCTATACATACCAAAGAGGTTCATACAAGGTCTAGCTTGCCGCACGATCATCCTTCCCTCTCACAAGATCTCACCATGAAGTTCTCAAGCTAGTCCTATGAAAATCCTAAGGAAAATAGGAAGAGAAAATAGGAAAACCAAATGAGCTAGGGTTCCAAGAGATGGCTGCCATCCTCTCACCACTTGGGTTATATGGAGGCAACCGAAAGACAAAAATACCCTTACTAGCTAACTAGGGATACATGCCCCTCAAGGGCGAATTCGGAAATCTTTGTCTTCGCTCCATCGGACGGATGCCCAGCGACCGCAAACTTGCTTAGCCTCGACGCAAGCCTTGCGATCCCGACGCGTGTCCTCCGCTTCGAAGATTCCGGACTGCGTCGTCGCACACCGGTCAGACCGGTCAGACCCACCGGTCAGACCGGTCTGGAGCTGCTGCACCTCCGTCTTCGATTCTTCAGTCTTGGCTTTGTGGATCAACCAAGGAACCCAGTGGTTTTCTGGTGAACCACCGGAAACCCCGCGAACTCGGTGTAGCCTCCGCCAATCACCACTCATGACTCGGCTCCCACGTAGTCCCGGCTCGACCTTGGTTTTGAGGCTCTACCAAGAAACAGTCCATGACTTCATCTTGCCGTTCTTGCCACCATGCGGCCCGCACTTGACCCCGCTGGCCACCGGGTCCCTCGAACCAAGCCTACTTGTCTTCTCCACACCTGGAGGCCTCACCGGCAACGACCTTTCGCGCTTGTTCTTCACCTGCACCAACACCAGTCAAGCCGCAACCTGCACCTGCAATACTTAGCCAAGAATCAGTCCACACCACATTGTCAATCACTCATCACACCAGGAAGCGACCATCCACCGGTCCTCGAACCACACATGGCTCTCAATCTCCCCCTTGATGAGTGCATTGACAACACACATGTTTTGGTAACCAAGAGAAAAGAAAAAGAAAAGAAACGACCAAAAGAAACTCCAACAAGCGATCGAAAGCCAAAGAAAAGGCAAAGAGCAAGATCACTTGAAGAAAACAAGTCTCGGACCCCTTAGGCAAGGGCAACGGCTCGACACATCCGAGACAAAACATGCTCAAGCAAAGAGCACAAACCATCAAACCAAAGCTCGAAAATCACAAAGAGCTCCCCCTGCACACATGCAAGCTCCCCCTGAACCAATGCAACTCCCCCTGGACGAATGCATGCGAACCACTTCACGAAACAGAGCAGCTGCATCAGCTCAGCTCAGACCGGTCAGACCGGTCGACACCACCGGTCAAACCGGTGCTCAACATGTGAACAGGACCAGCACTCTAACCGGTCAGACCGGTGACCTCAACCGGTCAGATCGGTGCACAACAGAGCCCAAAAATGGCTCGAAACCACCTGAAAACGTTCTAGATGCATTCAGTAGGCCAAAACATGCTCAAACTTCTCCCCCTTGTTGACAATGCATGAATCAAGCCAAAAATACAAAAAATGCAACATAGGGCTTCTCAAATAGACAAAATTCAACATAGAATGCTACACATGTCCAAATGAGCAAGTTAGATACTCTATAGCTTCGTAATGACATCAACTTCATGATCACTAAGTTTCACAACCATTGGACGAAGCTAAGATAGAATTGAGCAATTTTGCGAAAATTCACCCTCTCATGAGCAAAGTCCTAAACATGAGCAAAACATGTCAAAATGACAAAGCCACACAAACTTCATGCTAGGACAACCATTCTAAGCATAAGACCATCATAAACACTCACAAGCATCTCATGTCATGTCAAAGCCACGAGCCATGTGCCTACTTCTAGATATGAGACTTCTCATTGGTAGGCATCATGCAACAGTTTAGCACCCAAAGCAAAATAAAATTAGCACATATGACATGGGAGCACATTTTCCAAGCAATTTACATTTTATTTTCAGATTTGAAATTGGTACATGAAATGTCTTTGCGACAAAAAGGAACTTATGCCCCTCCACAAGATCAAGCATGGGGGCTAAACATTCATGATGGCAAATGAGCCTTTGGCCCCATATGATCAAAATAAGCTATCCAACCACAAATTAAGCATAGCCAAGCCACTAAAACATGTCAAGATCATATAAAGGCATTTACTCACAAGAGAGCATACATGTGACATTTTTCAAAAACATAGCCATCAACCATGGATATAAATCAAGATCATTAAGAGCTAAGCCAAACTAACCATAGTTTACCAAGCTAGCTCACAAAGACATACATATCATTCCATGGTGAACAATGTATATAGAAGAAGCTTTTCCTAAACAATGCATATGATACAAAATGCATGCAACCTAAGATACAAAGATGCCTATACATCATGTTACATATGCCATGCCAAATGCAAGAAATGCATAAAGGAAAGCTATACATATGCTACAAAGGAGCTCCCACACACCAACTCAAGAAATCAAACACACACCAAGCTCCCCCCGCAAACGAGTGAAAGTTGCTTGATCTAGGGGTTTGGTGAAAATATCGGCTAGCTGGTCATGTGTGGGTACATGGATCAAGGCTATCTTCCCTTTCTCTACATTGTCTCTCAGGAAATGATACCTCACTTCTATGTGCTAGGTTTTGGAATGGAGCACTGAGTTCTTTGCAACGCTTATGGCACTTGTGCTATCACATTGAAGTGGGACATGGGTATACTCCTCACCAAAGTCACTCATGGTGTATGTCATCCAAAGGAGCTGAGAGCAACAACTAGCTGCGGCCACATACTCTGCCTCGGTAGTGGATTGAGCAACACTCAACTATTTGCGGGAAGAGCAAGACACCAAAGAGGAACCCAAGAACTGGCAAGTCCCAGAAGTGGACTTCCTATCCAACCGACACCCGGCAAAATCCGCGTCTGAAAATCCATGAAGAGCCAAAGAAGAGGACGCAGAGTACCAAAGGCCAAAGTCGGGAGTACGTCGCAAATACCTGAATATGCGCTTGACTGCTTGCCTATGCGAAGTCCTCGGAGACGCTTGAAAACGAGTGCACAGACATACCGAGAATTGAATGTCCGGCCTCGTCGCCGTCAAGTAGAGGAGTGACCCGATCATGCTCCGGTACTCCTTCTGGTCCACGTGTTCACCTTCCTCGTCCGCATCAAGAGCTGTAGTCGTACTCATAGGTGTCGCCATGGCCTTGGAGTCCTCCATCTTGAACTTCCTCACAATGTTCTTGGTGTACTTAGCTTGGTGCACAAATGTTTCTTCCTTTGATTGCTTGATTTGTAGCCCGAGGAAGAACTGCAACTCACCCATCATACTCATCTCAAATTCCCTGCTCATGTCTTCTGCAAACCTTGCAACAAGAGAGTTAGACGAGCCACCAAAGACAATATCATCCATGTACACCTGCACAATCAGGATATCTCTACCCAGCCTGAGGAGAAACAAGGTCTGATCGACCTTCCCCATCTCAAACCCTCTCTCAAACAGGAACCCCCTCAACCTACCATACCAAGCTCTAGGCGCCTGCTTCAGCGCATACAACGCCTTCCTCAACTTGTACACCCGGTGGGGGTACTTCTCACTCTCAAACCCCGGTGGTTGCCTCACATATACCTCTTCCTCCAACACACCGCTCAGGAAAGCACTCTTCACATCCATCTGGTACAACTTGAACTCTTTAGCCACGGAAAAAGCTAGAAGGATCCTGATCGCCTCCAAACGAGCTACAGGAGCGAAAGTCTCCTCGTAGTCGATCCCCTCTTTCTAACTGTACCCCTGAGCAACAAGTCTCGACTTGTTTCTCACCACTTCTCCTTTCTCTCCCTCTTTATTTTTCCACACCCATTTTGCCCCAATCAGCTTACACCCTGGGGGAGGGTCAACCAACATCCAAACTTGGTTCCTCTCAAAATTCTCCAACTCCTCATGCATCGAATTAACCCAATTATGATCAGATAGCGCGTGTCCAATGTCTTTGGGCTCAAAGGTGGCAACAAAAGCAGCATGAGCGAAATGAGAATTGTTCCGAACCCTCGACCGTGTAGTACGCTCATTCATGTCGCCGATGATTCTTGAAGCTAGGTGATCCACTTGCACTCGCCGAGGAGGTTCTCGCCTTGATGCTACCTCCCCCTCAACAGCAGCTTCGACTTGATCTGGGTTTGTCGTCGTAGGTGTGGGAGAGGGCCCGTTCTCAATCGTCGTCGAAGTAGTAGGTACATGTTCAGCCGCGGGCACCACACCGCCATCTTCATCATCTCCATGTTCACGCTCCTCCTCCTGAAGGATCTCCTCGCCAAGTTCGTCGTCACCTGCACACTCAAAAACAAGCTGACTACGTGGCTGTGTCTCGTCGAAGGTTACCTCGCAAGTCTCCACGATTTGGTTAGTTTCAAGATTGAGCACACGAAATGCTCTAGAATGAGATGCATAACCAAAGAAAATGCCATCGACAGACCTAGCCTCGAACTTGTCCAACTTCTTCCCTTTCTTCAGAACGAAGCATTTACAACCAAAGACATGGAAGTGACTCACCTTGGGTGTGCGACCGTGCATCAACTCGTAACAGGTTTTCTTCTTGTGAACCCTGAGGTAGATCCTGTTCGACACATAGCACGCGGTATTGACCGCCTCAGCCCAGAACCTTCTCGGAGTCCTATGCTCGTCGAGCATCGTCCGAGCCATCTCGCACAAGGTCCTGTTTTTCCTTTCCACCACGCCATTCTGAGGAGGCGTATACGGACTCGAAAACTGGTGTTCAAGACCCAAGTCATGGCAAAAGGTTTCAAAGCGAGAGTTTTTGAATTCCGAGCCATTGTCACTGCGGATCGCTCGTATGGCATCTCCGTGCCTCTCGTTTCTTAACCTCAAGACAAGATCTCGAACAAAGCCAAACGTCTCCCCTTTCTCCTCAAGAAAGAACACCCACGCATACCGAGAGTAATCGTCCACCACAACAAGGACATACCACTTCCCACCCGCAGATCGCACACGAGCTGGGCCAACAAGGTCCATATGGAGCAGCTTGCATGGACGCTCAGTCATCACATCGGTGAGAGGCGGGTGAGAAGAGGCTACCATCTTGGCATGCCTACACGGCGCACAAACCAACTCTTTCTCAAACCTCAACCGTGGCAATCCTCGGACCAAATTGAGTTTACTCAAGCGTGACAAAAGGTCAAAGCTCAAGTGACCCAACTTCCTATGCCACTTTCACAACTCACTCGAAGAACCAGCCAAAAAGCAACGCTCCACACCAGAAGACTAAGAGAAATCAGCTCGGAACACTTGACCCTCGGGAACGACCATGCAAACAAGGTCCCCTCGAGAATCTAAAATCCGAGAACCACCAGGCCGAAACAACACCTCAAAGCCCTCATCCAACAACTGGGACACGGAAAGCAAATTGAACCCCAGCGATTGAACAAGAGCAACACGCCTGAGAGTGACCTTGTCACTTACCTTGATCTCACCTTCTGATAGTACACGCCCTCGCCCATTGTCCCCAAAAGTGATGTATGTCATGGACACCACCGGGACGAGACTTGAGAACCACCCCTTGTCTCCGGTCATATGCCTCGAGCAACCGGAGTCAATCAACCAAACGTTTCTCAAGTCTCCCACCTGAAATTCAAAAGCGAGCACGTGAGTGAACAAACGACTCAGCACTGGGGTTAGTACCAAAAGAGTAAAACCAGTGCAGAGCCATTTGCTCCAAAGTGGGGTTAGCACAAACCAAATCATCACGCCAATCAAAGCTACCACCACGAACACCACCACAGTAACCACTATGAGGGAACCAACCCTCTCTAGCTGGAGGAGAACGAAAGCCACGAAAAGAAGACTGTGGACCGTTCCTCCTCTCCATCTCAAAGCTACGACTCCTCCCACCCTCGTATTGAGCACGAGGTGGAGAACGCCTAGCAAACTGACCACCTGCAAACTTTCCAGACCAACCACCAGAACCATGACCTTCAGAACCAAACCGAGCATCCTCACGAGCACGAAAACCAACTCGCTGTCTGCCCAGACCTGCACCGGTCTGACTGGTGTAGCGCACCGGTCTGACTGGTGTAGCTCGGCCAGCAGCACCACCTGCTGCCTTCCGGTCTCCCCAAGCTGGAACCGTCCTCACAATCGCCTTGGCCCTGGGCATCTGCATACGAGGCTCAGGTACACCATTAGAGGGGTGGTACCTGTCCTTGTTAGCCCACTCTCTAGCCATTCTCTCCTCACGCTTCCTCCTGAAGCAAAACTCATCCTTGTGACCATCTCTCCCATAATACCCACAATGGAACTTCATGGGCTGTGGCTTAGGCTTAGGCTTGGGTTGGGGCTGCTCACTCGGTTTCTCACCATTCTTCTCTTCTTCCTCACCTCCCTTTGGGCTCACAAACTTCACATCATTTGTTGGGTGAGGGAATATGGGTGGATCTGGAGTAGTATCAAGTTTGTTTCTGAGATGGTTAGGCTTGGGCTCAAACTTGTTCTTGTGTCTGTTTGGTGGTGGGATAGGGATCTCTCCAACTCTCTCAACTCCCTCACCATTGTTCTCTCCAAGCTTGTCAGCCCCAAGTGCCTGACCATCATAGCGTTTGAAAGCCGCTATCATGATACCAAGCTGAGGCTCCTGACCCGACAACCAGCTCATACATTTCCTCAGCTCATCATTCTCATCCTGCAAGCGATCAACATAATGCGTAAGCTCCAAATTCTTAACCGCATGCAATTCACAAGTAGAACAAGAAGTGGGAATAGGCTCTTTCAACTTAGCCTCAAGCGAAACAGTGTAAGCATGCATCTCATCAATCTTTCCATGTAAAACAGGGCAAGAAGTACAAGCACCAAGCAAAGCAGGTCTAGACTTAAGCTCAGCCACTTCAACTCTAAGCACATCTAGTTCATCACAAGTAGAAGCATGCTTATCCTTAAGAGCAGTAAGATCAGCTAGGTACATAGAGCAATCACAGCAATCAATCTCATCAGAAATCACAGGAGAAGCCTTAAGTGAATCAATCTCAAGCTTAGCATCTAGGTTCTGGGTTTCTAGCTCAGCCACACGGTTCCTAGCATCTTCTAGTGAGGCCCTAAGCTCTTTCCTCATCTTCTTGGCCTCTCTAAGCATGTGATCACGATTATCAAGCAAGTCAACCAACTCCTCATTCTCCTTGCACAAAGAAGAGAGCTCATCACATACCTCATCCTCGGAGTCGGAGTCCGAGTCGCTCTGGTGACTCTTCTTACTGCCAGAGCTACGAGCAATGCCGCATAAGCCATCTCGTGCGAAGCAACTCAGCCCGCTCAAGTTCTTGGATGACTTCTTGTTCTTGCGCCGATCACCTTCATCTTCGCTGCTACTCAAGCTCAAGGAAGAGTAGGCAGAGCTGGAGTCGACGTCGCTCGCTCCGACCATCGCTCGGGCCTTCCTGCCACGGCCGTCCTTCTTCCTCGACCGTCGCTCGTCCTTGTGCTTGTTCTTGTGCTTGTGATCGCGCCTTGATCGGTACTTGCCGTCCCTGCTCGACCGGTGCCTGTAGCCGTCCTTGTAGCCGTCCTAGTTCTCCGTCTTCTCCGGGCAATCAGCGACGAAGTGTCCTGGCTTGCCGCACTGAAAGCACGTCCGTGTTGTCGTCCTCGTGTTCACCCGATTCTCGTGCAGCCTCTCGAACCGCCTGGTCAGCAACGCCAACTCATCCTCTCCAAGCACGTCGAACTCCTCGTCTGGCAAAGACATCAAAGAAGACAGAGAGTACATCCTGGAGGATGCGTTAGCGTTAGACTTAGCTCCTTTGCCACCAACGAGAGCGAGACTATGAGAATCAGTTAGGCTCTCGATCTTGGCTGTCATACCACGGTCCAACTCAGCCGACTTGAGCTTCGAGAACAGCTCGTTCACGGTCAAGGTGTCATACTTCTCGGACTCAAGGATAGCCTCAAACTTCCAACGAGTGCAAGAGCTTCACGGCTCTATCATGATCATCGTATGGGAGCACGGCCACATTGGCTCTCATGTTGTTCACCACAACTGTAAAACGCTGAAAAAGGGCATCGACGGACTCGCTGGGGAGATGAGTGAAGTTCTCGTACTCTCTCCGGTAAGTCGCGTACATCCGAGCATGAACCTGAGCATTCCCAGCATGAGCATCCTTCAACTGCTCCCAAATCCTACAGGCTAAGTCCTCTGTCTGAACCCGATCGAATTCGGGCTGACACAGAGCACAAAATAAGTAGTCGACTGCCTTGTTATTGGCTTCGAACATATCCCTCGATCCTGGAGCAAGGAAGTTAATCGGATGAACATAAGCTGTGTTCACCGTAACGTCCCAAAGGATCTGACCCTTTCCGCGGAGGAACGCCGCCATCCGTCTTTGCCACATCTGGTAGTTCTTCCCATCGAAGTGCGGAGGACCCGAACCCCGTTCCTGGTACGCCATCTTTGGATCTTAGACTGGTAAGAGTCAATGAAGACCCGAACCGGCTCTGATACCAATTGAAGGACCGATTAGGCGAACCAGAGAGGGGGGGAGTGAATGGGAGCCGATAAAAATTCTTCTCGAAGGAGATGGGAGCTCCAACAAGATGAACACGGCTTCCGAAACACTTCTCTGACTCAACTACCCAAGTTGGTCAAGACCACGTAGCCACTAGATTGCTACTGGTCCTAGGAACCAACAACTCAACCAAACGAACCAAACACCCCAAACGCACAGCAGAAAACTGAGCAGTCTGCTGTCTGTGCCACACCGGTCAGACCGATGGCTCCTGCCGGTCAGACCGATGGCACCGGTCAGACCGGTGGACTCTGCCGGTCAGGCCGGTGGCGAACAGCAGATGCACAACAAAGTTCCAGGAAGCCTCAGTGACTCCTCTACGCCCTGGAACAAAAACCACCACCAAAGAACAACATGCCAAGAAGGAAAACCCCTCACAAAGCCTAGCAAAACAACTCCAAACACGCCAAGAACTGACCCGCAGGACCACGGGACAAAACCACACGGACAAGGCTGTTCCCCGAGACAAATCCCACCAAGGGCTCACACCGGTTAGACCGGTCAAAAGCACCGGTCAGACCGGTCGTGCCTGGGCAACTCGGGATGAACAGCGCCCGCGAGTCAACTCCCCCAAATTCAACTCCCGATCTCCCGATTCGCTCCACGGATTCGCACAAGACTTTGGGGATAGTAGGAAGACCTCATGGGCACTCCATAGCCAAGTTATGGTCCACCAAAACTCGTTGAATCAAGAGGAATCGAAGGATTTCCGCCAAGAACGCCTCTAACCCTAGAGCCAAAAAAACCCCAAAATCGAGCCCTTTTGCTCACGGATTTGGGAGGGGAATCAAAGGGAAAAGAACCACGAGGGATTCATGCATACATCCCCCACCAAATCCCAAAGAGAAAGGTCTCAAAACCGCCACAAGAAATTCGTCAAGAAAAGCCTTCGAAAATCACTAAAAAAGAGAAACGGGAAAGACACAACCAAGCCTTGAGGAACCACGCCGAATCATCTGTACATACCAAAGAGGTTCATACAAGGTCTAGCTTGCCGCCCGATCATCCTTCCCTCTCACAAGATCTCACCATGAAGCTCTCAAGCTAGTCCTATGAAAATCCTAAGGAAAATAGGAAGAGAAAATAGGAAAACCAAATGAGCTAGGGTTCCAAGAGATGGCTGCCATCCTCTCACCACTTGGGTTATATGGAGGCAACCGAAAGACAAAAATACCCTTACTAGCTAACTAGGGATACATGCCCCTCAAGGGCGAATTCGGAAATCTTTGTCTTCGCTCCATCGGACGGATGCCCAGCGACCGCAAACTTGCTTAGCCTCGACGCAAGCCTTGCGATCCCGACGCGTGTCCTCTGCTTCGAAGATTCCAGACTGCATCGTCGCACACCGGTCAGACCGGTGCTCCTCACCGGTCAGACCGGTCAGACCCACCGGTCAGACCGGTCTGGAGCTGCTGCACCTCCGTCTTCGGTTCTTCGGTCTTGGCTTTGTGGATCAACCAAGGAACCCAGTGGTTTTCTGGTGAACCACCGGAAACCCCGCGAACTCGGTGTAGCCTCCGCCAATCACCACTCATGACTCGGCTCCCACGTAGTCCCGGCTCGACCTTGGTTTTGAGGCTCTACCAAGAAACCGTCCATGACTTCATCTTGCCGTTCTTGCCACATTGCGGCCCGCACTTGACCCCGCTGGCCACCGGGTCCCTCGAACCAAGCCTACTTGTCTTCTCCACACCTGGAGGCATCACCGGCAACGACCTTTCGCGCTTGTTCTTCACCTGCACCAACACCAGTCAAGCCGCAAGCTGCACCTGCAATACTTAGCCAAGAATCAGTCTACACCACGTTGTCAATCACTCATCACACCAGGAAGCGACTATCCACCGGTCCTCGAAGCACACATGGCTCTCAATAAGTCAAGTTCACAACCATTGTGTTGATGTCACCTATCTCACCCATCTTCAGGTGTTGTGGTAATAGGACAGGTTGTAGTTTCAATGCACCTCAATCTCTCATAGCTTTTTATATTTTGATAAAAGCTCAAGTTATAAATTATGTCCACTTGTCTCCATGTGCTTTTCGAGACCGCATATAACACTGACAAGCAGATAAGAGTATACAATTTAGACTTTAAGCCAACCAATGTTTATAAAAGGTTTCCAATTTCCACGTACCAACACGACAAATTTACCATAATACAAGTGCCGATGAACTTATCTGTTGAAGAGCATATTAGTCATGTCTCCTAGGAGTCGTGCCAACCCGGCAAGAAATTTAACCCTGCCGTTGTTAGTCATTGATGTCTTTGATCTCACAAACTCTGTTAGTCTGAAAACAGGAATAATTATTATCATGAATGTTTTCTCTAGTCATTGATAAAAAAAATCTAAATCTAGCATTCAGAGGTTAAAAAAATGCGAGTTTGATTCCAGATCGCTCATTCTATCCTTGAATATTTATGGTATTGATGTCCAGCAAGGTAAAATCAATATTTGCTCCTTCTAAAACCACACAAATAACTGTCAGAACCCCCTTGACACAGTGATCTGATGGATAGAAGATAGAACGCTGCAGTCTATACATATTCAGTCTATACACTCTGATTATCAAGATTAGAAATTAGAAGCTGCAGAATCGATGGTGAAAGGGATACAATCAAATTCCTATACCAAAATCAGTACATTCTGTCTGCCGATGTAATTCAACAAAGAACTCGTGCATCCCATCATTCGCCATCTCCAACTTAGTCGTTCATCATCCTGCAGTCAACAGGCAACAAAAATACAAATCAAGGAAATCTCTACAACTAAAAATAAATGAAACAGCCTATGATCCTCAAGTACCTACCGGAGGTGGCTGGCCGGCACGAGGATGGGGAAGGAGCGGACGGCGGCGGCAACGTCCATGGGCGCAGGCGGAGCTTCCGGCGACGGCGGGCGGCGTCCAGGGGAAGAAGTGGATCGGGCGAGGTGGCTGGTCAGCGCGAGGACGGGGGAGGAGCAGCGGTGTGGTGCAGCGACGACGGGAGGATGGGCGAGCGGTCGGGCGTGGAGGCCGACGGGATCGAGGACGGTGGCGGAGGTGGAGGACGATGTCCACGACGGCGGTAGAATCGTATAGGATCGGGATCGGCGCGCGATCCAGCGGCACCGACACGGATGGCTGAGGCGCACGACGGCGCGTCCATCTTGCGCCTCTTTTACGTGTCGCGAGGAGCAGACGGGGCCGGGGGCGGCATCGGAGGGCGAGGACGCGGGCGGCGTGGCATGCGCGGAGGCGCTGGCGGCGGCTGGATAAGGAGAAGCTGGGGTGGGGCGGGGCGGAAAAAAGGGAGGGGTGCGTGTGCGGGAAAAAAAGAGAGGGCGGATACGGGAGGCAGAGGTGTGGCCGCGTGGGGTGCGGGGGCGGATGCACGGGAGAGAGGAGAGGAGAGGCGGACGCGGGAGGCAAGCGGAGAAGCTTGACGGAGTTTTGTTCTCCTTTTCATTCTTTTTAGGAGTAGAGAAGAATGCAATTCTAGGATACAAAAGTTGTCAAAAAAATAAAGGTTGTGTGGGTGCACATAATAACTAGGTGATTCCCCCCGCGTTGCTGCGGGATTTGAGAGAACTTTTTTGCTAAAGTATATATGTGGTTGTTTAGTTGCTGGTATAATAGTGCACTTTTGGAGATTACGTTGAAAGGCTTGGGAGCGACCTATTACGTAAAAATCATGGAGTGACTCTTTCGTTAATTCATAAATGTTGGATAAAATGGATAAAAAGCTAGCATGACAATGAATGGAAAAGAAGAGTAGATCAAAGACTCTAGAGGGGAGTACCTGCTGCGGTGGCACACAACGCCACGGGTTCTTTGATATGCTTTCCAGCAGTTCCTCCTTGATGAGATGTAGCGTGTGAACAAAAAATTAGAGATGACGCTAAGCAACACTTCGTCCACAGGTTCAGCAAAAAATAAGTGGCATGCACAGTAGCATGCACTTGGCGCTCCGTCCCCACGGAAGGTCAAAGAGGTGGTACTTGCGTCTCTGCCTTGTGACAACGATGTCAATGTAGGAGCTTTTCAACGAATACTCAATAACGAAGACAATCAGAGGAGCTCACCCAGGTAAGGAAATGGGTGTCGAGGTCCTCAAGCTCCAGTGCTCCACAATGACACAAGACGACGCTCTGATCCATGCAGCGGCGGCGCCGGAATGGCCGTGCTGGAGTTGTTGGACACGCCAGAGCTAGCATTGCCGCGCTGGCTATCGTGTGGCTTGAGATTCTTGCCGCCGGCAGCTGCTATTGCGGCGTGGTTGCGCCTCTGCGTGCGCTTGGAGTGGCCGGTGGTGGAGCTTCAACGCGAGAACAGGGGAGCCGCCCGCACACGCTCGACAGGGAAGTTGAGTACGGAGACAGCATCATGCACAGAGAAGGCGACCGCCGACCTGGTCGTAGGAGAGCGCGGTGGCCTCGGGGCAGTCAAAGGTGCCCAGCCACGCGGGTGCCAGTGCAAGCCGCGTCCGGCTGCTGGTTCGGCGCCGACCGCTGGTGTTATTGGCACAGCGACGCCACGCTGGCCTTCTAAGAATGACAACAGCAAGGAAGAGGATGGTGTTGCGTTGTAGCCTTGTAGGAGCCTAGGAGGCAGGAGGTTATATAAGCTCCCATTCGTGATGAATGGTACGGGTGGTGCGCAAGGAGACGATCAGGCCATGCGTCTTTCCATCAGCTTGGAGGCTCTTCATCTGCCCCCATTAGTAAGCCTCTTGACCTGCCTTGCTGCGTAAATAAGAGGAAAGGTTATGAGCTAATTGGTGGGGGGGATGACGTCACAAGATGATGTGGCGAGCTGAGGATGGAGAGAATGGTACCGATTATATAGTTTTGTATGATTCAAGTTGTAAGATGGTCCTAACTAAGCACATATAGAAATTTCAGTAACTTTTTTATAGTGAGAGTTCTTGAACCTATCGTTCCATTTAAAATATTGTTGTAGATGATGAGATATTTGTAAAATTAAAAGTACATAGGTCATTTTATCTATTTATTGGTTTGCACAAGAAATGGGACCGAGGGTGTGCGTAAGGATTCAGAGTTTGATTGGTTGGCTTCCAAAATCTGCTTTGTCAAAACTGGGGTAAGTTCATAAACTCAAGCATTCACTTGGTTGGCATCCAATGCAAGTCAGATTTTTAAATGTTGTCCACGTTTTGGGTATGGTATATTCAATTTTTTTGCTTGGTCAAATTTTCGTAGGACAACTTTGGACATCAACCAATAAAACTCTTAATATCAGTGGGCCTGTGGATCCTTAGGTCCACACAACTTATGCTTATTCATTTGGTATGTACAACAGTATAGACAACTGCTGTCTATTTGACGTACACAAATAACTAAATAGACAGCTTATACAATGAGTTGCCTATTTAGCTGTCTGCAAGTCATTTAATTCATCTACGAGCACATGAATCATGGTGATCAAGTAAAAATGTTGATCATTGTAGCCTTATTTGTGTTTATTACACAATAAGATGAATGCTATATAAATAAGTCAATAAAAACATAATAAATATATATTCATAGCCAAATGATCTAGAAATACAAGAAAAGAGTGGAAAATTCACATTCTGATTAACAAAATTCATCCATGCATCATATTAATAGAATTCATATTGGCAAATTTCTCATATCAGTTCAGTTTGAACACTTGTACTAGATGGGCAAACTTTGACAGAAATCTCTTGTAAATAGCATGTGACAGATGCACTTGACAGAAATGACACTTGACAGACATTGAGTAACAACAGTCACGAAAATGATCTCAGCTCTCACACAGTAACCAGTTCTCAAGCAAAAGAGAGGACACAAACCTGAAATGAGATGAAAATGCAATTCACAAAATGAAAATGACCAGGACATCTTCAATGTGACACACACTTGCAAGAAAGTATCTGGAAAAGTCAGCTAACTGTTACATAACAGCAAAAGAGATGAGACTCATTCCGAATGAAACTACAGTTCACCATCTGAAACTATTTCAAATGGAAACAGTGCAGTCAAGCAACTATTTCAAATACAAACTGTCAGATACTGCTACACTAACCTCAGTGATAATCAAAAAACAAATTCTTCTTCAAACAATTCATAGTGTTTGCATGATCAGTTTTGTATGCACATCTCATCAAAGAAATATATAAGTACTGAATTCACAAGTTTAACAGACAGAATGACAGAAGCACTGAGCAGAGCTAAAGACAGCAAAAGATTGACATAATGAAAACTAATATAAAGAACTTGTTGAAAGACAGCAAAAGTCCACCATCGTCACTATCAGAACTTAAGGGCGTGATTGGATCGCGTTCCTGCCCAGCCTGTCCCGCATCCTTGAACCAGGCCGCCCGTGGCCAGGCCGGCGGCATGCAACGCAGTTTGATTGGTTGCGTGCACGCATAGATACAGGTTCATACCAGCTGCTGTTTGGTCTCCTGCGCGGCTAGCATCTGAGCAACTTTTCTCCTCTGCACAACTCTCAAAGCAGAGCAGTCCTGCATCACGAGAACCAGGCTCTCTGGGAACGACCGATTCCCACGTTCCTCTAGAGCTTGCCGCGAGGACCTTCTTGCATGCTGGGAGCCAGGCTCCAAGACCTGAACAGGCAACCAAACTACCACTCCTTGCATCTCACGAGCCTGGTTCACCTGCGTGCAGGGAACCAATCAGACCCTAACATTAAGAAAATTGAAGTGATTATCTCATATATGCATAATTATCATTAACAGCAAGTGAACTTTGAGTACCTGATATACTAACTATACAGCAACTGTGTCAATTTGGATCAGTTTCGCAAGATATTTTGTTTTTGTTTGAAACTGACACATACGTAATTGAGAATTGAGTCTTTGCAGAGAAGTAAAGCATGTCATTGAAGAAGCATCCCCCATCGATGAAGGAGGTTGCTGAAGCTCCAGCAGATGCAGATTCCCCTGCGTCGTTGTGCTTCGGCATAGGCGCCGCATGGCCGAACTCATCTTCTCTGGGCCCGGCAGCCTTCAACCACCGAGCCGCAACCGAGCCGCCGCAGCTTCCCCGTGGAGTACCCGCGCCATCGATGCCTTTCGCCGCCGCGCCGCATCGGCCAAATCTCGTGCCGCCGCCTCTTCTATCCGCTCTCGCCCCGTCGTAGTAGATGGGATTTCCACACGGGCGTGCCAAATCTCGGAGGCCGCACGAGATCGAGCCTCACAGTCGCCCGGGCATACAACGATGCTGAGCTCGGCGATGTAGCCTGGGAGCACGAGCCTCTGTCGTCCTTTCGCGAGGCGACGACGCGCTCGTCACTCGGCTGTGGCGGAGAGATTTCTGCTAAATGTCCATCACACATACGGCAAACAAACGAGCGTTGCACGTGTCCTAATATGGTTGTGTTAGATATTTTTATTACTTCGTTCACCCATCTACCCAACCAGCCAACACGGATATCTATAAAATCCTGAGTATCCTATCTGATGCACAAACTAAAAGCTACAAATTCATTCGAAAACACCAAACTAAAAAAGAAAATTGAATCCACACTTAACGTTCTTTGGTCTGCATAGGACGTTGCCTCTATCCATACCCACCCAACAAGCGAAAAAAAGTTATTAGCAAATCAAAAGGGGGAAAAATACGGGGATAGGATGCGCCGCCGCGGGCAGCCTTCGTGACCTCGCCGCCAGTCTCCGGTCCATGGACCCCGCCGCTGCCGTCACCGCCATCCTCACCAAGCTTCAATACCTCGGCTTCTGCGCTGATCTCCGTATCCCTGACGCTGCCGCGGCGTCCGACCCCTCGGAGGCGTTCGACGCCGTCCTCTCCGCGTTCTTGCGCGAGGCCTACGTTGGCGGGCGCGAGGCGCGGCCTATCCCGGCTGCGCTCGGCGATGGCCGCTGCGTCGACCTCCTCCGCCTCTTCCTCGCCGTCCGAGCCGCAGGGGGCTACGCCGGCGTGACCTCCTCTCCCGGAGGCTGGGCCGCCGCCGCAGAGTCCGCCGGCGTTGACGGCGGCCTCGCAGCGGCCGTCAAGATTCTCTACGCGAAGTACCTCAGCGCGCTGGACCGCTGGATCCAGAGGCTTGAGGAAGCGCACGGGCCGTTCTTGGGCAGCGACAGGAGGAAAAGGCAAAATCTGTTCAATGGTGCCAATGGAGTGGAGGAAGGAGTGCTTTTGGATTGCAACGGGAGGGAGCAGCGGCATGTGAATTTGAAGAGGAAGAGGGGGGACATGGTTGGGATGCTGGGTTGGGTGAGGGAGATAGCCGAGAATGCTGGGGATGATGATACTGTGGTTGCTGGGTCTGTGGATGAGTACCGCTCAATGGCATTAGCAGTCAGGAAGGTGGTGACCAGGAAGAGGGTTCGCCGAGCAAGCATGTTGAATGGCTCGCATTTTCAGGTGATTCCAAAACCTTTGGATAGTTTGTTAGCCAAATATTTAACAGTCTGATGTTATCTCATCGCATTTAAACAGAAGTCCTCAATTCTGCATTGGATTATGCTTACCATGAACCACTGTATTGTGCATTGTTCAAATTCTTCCTCAAATTTGTTGGTAATGATTTTAATGAATAATATGCCAGTGTCTCTACCGGATGGTGTGGCAATTTCAATGCTGAAGGGGCAGCTTTGAAACGGTCCATTTTTTTGGCTTGTGATTACAATATTTTTTAGCAAGAAACCTTCGATTCTAACTTTCATATTCTTATTGGTTCACAAGAAAGCCCTCTGGTGTCTCATTTTTGTTTAGTTTGGATTTTTGGGCACAGCTATCAACTTATATTATTGAATCATCATCTTACCAGTATGATTTGTTCTGTGTTTAGAAGATGTTGCTTCCTTTTTTTTCTCGAACACGCAGGAGAGCTGCGTATCAATATATTAAGAAGAAAAAGGGTTTAAGAAACCCAAGGTACAGCCAGGTTTTTTAAGGGGAAAAACCTGAGCAGAAAACCCCCCCTACATACACAACAGACTAATCACCTGTTACAAAAAGGGGAGAAAGACCAGACAACAAATCTGCACTGATCTAGACAACAGAAGGTGCCTGGGCAAGGAGATGATAAACTCCTTTAGCCCTAGCAAAGCTCCATAGCCTAAGCTCCTCAGCCACCAATGACAATACTTCATTCAAACTTGGACTGATTCCATCGAAAACACATCTGTTTCAATGTTTCCAGATTGACCAAGCACCCAGAATTATGACTGAGTTTAAGCCCTTTTTTCTTTACCTTCTGGGTGTGGCAGATTTCTCTTAGCAAGCCGGTCAGCTGTCCAACAATTATTATGAGCCACCAGCCACATAAAGAACTTGCATTTACCAGGGGCCCAACTTTTCCAAATTCTCTCCCAGGGGCGGAAAGAGGTGGCTCCAATGAACATGTTGCTTCCTATCTGCTTGTTAATCTTTCTTCCATGATAATGCCTTCATGATACAATAGTGTAAATGGAGTCTTCTCTTGATTTTGGTTACTTCTTAAATTTATAGAAGGCAATGAAAATTCCTGGGTATATAGAAACTCCCTTTTAGATGGCAGTTTTGTGGGTTCTTTTATCTCTTAGGAGGTTGATTTCATCCATTCATGTACTCAATGTTACAATTTAGTCAAGGAATTAACCTTTGGTTGAGTTATCGAGTTATTGCCAGTATTTGCTGCATATTTTCATGGCTAGCATCAATTCATGGTCGCATAAAACATGCAGTACTCATAATTTCTACTTTATTGGCAAGATAAAAAAAAAATATGTTGTAGTCTTGAAGATGGCATAACCACACTGGGACTATGCCTGTGACTAGAACTTCCTGGTTTCTCATTTGCATATTCTTTTTTGAGAAAAAAAGTAGGTGCTATGTTACTGAGTAAAGGGAGATGGATTTCCATTTAGTCCTAGGGCAGTACTGAATGGTGAATAGGAAATGTTAAGCAACCTCCCCAATACAATGCTACTGACCTGTTCCTGAGTTTTGTTTTCTCTATCAAGTCCTTTCTAGACTACACTGAGTGGATTCATGCACATTCTTCTGAATTATGAATTCTACACTATTGTGGTAGTTGCAGTCCCCTGACTAAAGACATAAATTATGATTTCTAATATTAGTTTCACACAGTTTTTCCCTTAAAGTTCTATACTGCTATATTATGTGATGCCCTCTTTTTGGGCACAAAACTGTAGGTTCCACATATCTCAAGACCACTGATTTCTATTTTTGCTACTGCGTAATGTGAATTTGCTCTGCATAGCAATTACTATACCTTTTGGTAGACCTCAATTGTATTCTTGTGCTCACCTGATTTCAGTGCAATTCGAAATATGAGAATTTAGTGCACAGGGTGAGAACAACTGCTTACACTTGTCTGGAGAGGATACATCAGTACAGTGGAGCATTGTAGTAGTTGGTTAGAAACACAATTTATATATAATTCTGTGATCAAATAATATCGTAAGTATAATTTACTGTATTAGATCAGATGTTCACACGGGCAGAAGGTCCGAATGAAAGGGAAATTCACAACTTCTTGTGTTTGAGCTGATAAAATTCCCTGCAAGCTTATAGAAATGAATAGTGTCATAGTCCAGTTGTGTGTTTAGTTAATAGGCAAATGGTGGGTTGTACTCTGCAATATTTGAATATGCAATTGTGTACCCTACCCTGTATATTTCCTGACAAGTTGAATATTTTGTATGCAATAATCAAATTGAATGGTTTTAATATATTGATATTTTTCTTAAATGCTTTCTAAGAATCTACATTTTCTCTGGTTCCAAATAACAAACTTATGCAGCTTTGTTGCCAGTCTTTCGGCCTGCTTTGAAACTTAAGTCTTATTTTAATTTTTCTTGTTTGATCTGGAAACCTCTGATTGCTTCTTCACCACCTTGTTTGTTGTTCATGTTGATAATGCTAGTTAGGGATATTGCTGAAGGAAAAGAACTAGTTTATTTTTCCGAAGTTTTGCTACTGATTTTGGAGATGTTTTATCTGTGGAGCTGAACATGTTCCAGCTGCCAGCAGGATGGTTTGAACTTATGTAGTGTTAGGTGAATGGCAGCAAACTGTGTATCAGAGGGCAGAAATGGGTGTATCCTTTTTGTGGTTGTACTAAACATTAACTGTTTGCTTGATCTCAGCATCCTTAAGATTGTTCACTCCTTGATGTTTACTGAAGAGAATAGAACGTTGAACAGTTAAACTCTGAATAAAGGGAAAATTCATGTATATCTATCGGTTGAACATCATCTATTTTATTTAGAATCACCATTGGGGTGTTTGGATGATGTTTTGATTATCTGATTGCTGTTGTAGTAGTACTTGGTAGATAACATTAAAACAAATATGGATTGGAAACTGACAGTACATGCAAACTCTGTTGTGCCTTCTTTAGTACTATCTGTGGGTTCAGATCCGTCTTTATCATTTATCATTTATTATGATTCTGGTCACAATCCATTTTTTTAATTAACCATCATCTGTGGGTTCACATCACTCTTTTATCATTTATGTTCACAATCCATTTTTTCATTAACATACCTTTTTTATAATTGCCCACACATGGCTTTTCTTAGAATGTGATTTGTTGCGTACCAACTGAAACTGACTCCTTTGCTTTCATCTCAGGAAGAATTTCCTATGGCTTGCAATTGCTGTACGAGTCCTACCACTGTTGGAGTTTGTGCAAAGGCAAAATTACTGAATGGTTCTTTAATGCTCATAGAAGGGGAGAACAATTTGGATGGACAAGGAAAGTGTGAGACTATAATGCTGCATAACTCTTCTGATGGTTGCTGTTTTACAAGTCAGGAGAAGAATGAAATACCTGTTGGTCCTGGCTATCAGGCACAGGTACCACAATGGACTGCTGAGGTGCCTGTAACTTATGATGATCCAGAAACTCTGAAATGGCTGGGAACAAAGGTCTGGCCTCCAATAAATGAAAACTGTAAAGCATTGTTTTGTGGTGACCCTATTGGCAAGGGCAGAGAAGTTGATTGTAGTTGCATCCTTCCAGGATCAGTGGAATGTGTTAGGTTTCATGTAGCTGAACGAAGATTTAAGTTGAAACGTGAACTTGGTGTGGCTTTTTATGCATGGGCATTTAACCGTATGGGGGAGGAGGTTGCACTTTCTTGGACAGATAAAGAGGAGGCAAGTTTCAAGGCCTTAGCACAACGTAGTGCTCCATTGGGCAGGAATTTCTGGAACCGTCTGCACTTCTTTTTTAAATTGAAGGGAAGGAAAGAACTCGTGAGCTATTATTTTAATTGTTTTCTTCTTAGAAGGAGGTGTTATCAAAACCGGATAACCCCGAAGAGCATAGATAGTGATGATGAGGAAGAGACCGAGTTTAGATTCTTGGGTAATCGTTTTGGTCACAGTGCAGCTAAGTATCAGAATACCAAGCACACCATCTGCACTGAGAATACACACTCTATGGATCTGGATGAATAGTTGCTGATTGTATTTTATGAAGCTGGTCCTTAGAGCAGTTACAACATCAGTAAATGGATTGGAGTCTGATCCACGATAGATTTGAAACTCAAGTTCTGATAGGGAAGTCAGGTAATACTTGTCATTGAGCGCTTACATGGATGTATATCCAGAAGTGAGAAATGCAATGATTTGATGGTGTTATCGTTAATTCTTCCTTAAAGGTATCATGTTTGTCTGTTCTTTTTTCGTAGTTTTTTTCCCTCTCCTTGTGAATCATTAACTGATTCATTATGCAGTAAGTAGAGTTGTCAGTAGAATGCTTTAGGTTCCTTTGTTGTATTTCTCCAGGGCGGGATGGAGCTGAAAGCATATATGTAGTGCTTAATGTTCTAATAGTAGTGTTGTTGGTCATTGTAGACACTATTTCTCGTTGAGAACCTTATGTGAAATCTTCTTTTTCAAACTGAAATGGTTTATGAAAGATGTGCTATGCACGTCTTAAAAAAAAGTGTTTCACTGTGCGTAAGAGTATTTCTGGATTATGAGCTGTTGCAGTCAACAGAATGGACGTGTTGATGTTGTAGACGATGTGTGTTTTCGGTGTTGGATCACCCCGAAGTATTCAATTAGGCTCTTTATTCAATGGAAAAAAAATGTGACCGCCTGCTGCTGATGACTCTAGTTTGAATTATGGGATAAATTGAAATGTCATATTAGATTTACTTGATTTGGATCTCTTTGAATTTTTTATTTGAATTTGACTACTTACCATCTCAATTTAGATCTTTGGATATTATTGGACTATTGTTTTATCCATGTATTTTTCCCTTATATTTAGTTTGAATTCTCTATTTGGATTTAAATCCCAATTCATTGTCACTTCTCTAGCCATCCACAGTCGTGATCATGGCCACTCCATCTAGCTACTGAGAGAGACTAGCACGAGCGAACATGTCATCATCTGTTGATATTATTTGTTGAATAAAAAAGGTAGGCGCTGACATTCTAAAGCAAAACACGGCCACTGTTCTAGAGACTTAAGGGCTAGCTAGTACACAGTAATCTTATAGATTATTAAGACTAGAAGCAAAAAAACACAACGAATAATTGAGCTGAGATTCTTGCTCTCTACGAAGATTGGCTTGAAAATTCAACGACAGAAACGGCAGTAACAATAGCCCTTGATCCCTCCTTTCATGCACTTGTCACTTGTGTTCCATCACCTTGGCTATAAGTAATTTTGCCTCCGTCCAGCACTCGGCCTCGCACATCCATCCTTTACAGAATGGCATCATAGGATTTGTGTAGCCGCACTCTGCAAAAACAAGAAGATAAAAAGATTTATACAAATCAGTACGCATGTCTCTTATGATGTACAGTCAGATGTGTTGCTAACTAAATGTACAACTCTTAAAGATTTATACAAATCAGTACGCATGTCTCTTATGACGTACAGTCAGATGTGTTGCTAACTAAATGTACAACTCCTTTAGTTCATTCGGTGAGAAGGATCATACGAATCTTTCTTGAATAAGAAGATCAGAAAAGTGAATACAAATATAGTGAAAAAAAGGGGGAAACAATTAATGCTATCAATTCATATTCGCAATCAAACTAATAAACTAGAATTAGTGAAAAAGAAGATAGTAGGATCACCAACCGGCTAAAGCACGATGTGCGTGTAGTGCGAGCACGACAAGAAGGCAGCAGAGAATTGCATTCTTCGCATTCATGTTTGTTTGATATATATGGAAAAGTGTTGGATCGAAGGGGTACACATGAGGGCATATTTATATATGTAATTAAGTATGCGTTGATCGGTAGAGATAAAAATGGATCAGTGACCATTTCTTCCTCTAGGTTAGGGATGAGATTGGAAATTTTCATAGGCGGTTACTGCATGCTGTTTTCTTAACCCAACAAATAAAGCAGCATAGAATCCACTCACATTGCTACGTTCATAACTCTGCTCGTGGCTGGAATTCAGTATCTTTGACCGGATGTACATGCAACCATCTTATACTCTCCCTTTATGCATGCTTTGACTGAACCTTTTCTTCATTCAAAGTGGAGATCCGAAACTAGATTTTACCCAGTTCGATCACAAGCCATCGAGAGCTAAGTCTTCTTTATCTCAAATTATCCTTGACGCAAGGTTGTACTGCATTGTACACACGTGGATTCTGTTTTTCGATTCACTGTTTTCTCTTCAGTTTACCCCTACAATCTGCAGCTCCTACTGGTCCTCGGACAGTTCGATAATGCTGCTATAATCGGGGCCTTGGAGGCTTTGGATAAGGACTTAATTCACATCTTAATCATCCCAAGGTCTGCCTTCAGCAGTTAGCAAATTGTAATCTGGTTTGAAAACATGAGAAACTGGATCTCAGTTTTTGTTTTTTTTTGTTTTTTTAATAGGCGGATCAAGACTTGGAAAAAAAACTAGACATGTGTGGAGTAAGACCACCCTCACGACATTGTATTAAGAAGAAGACATTCTCACACAGGTCTTAAAAAATGCCCAAACCCCTATCCCACCCGTACACAGCGGTACCGCAACACATGTGAGACTAGCTGGCCTTAGATCTGTGATTTGGTGTGGGACAAACGAGAGACTTTTTTACAACGCACATTAGACTGTCGAACGGACCCGGACTGGGCGGGCCACACACTACTAGGGAACGAGGCTTCTATCCCAGCGCAATTTTCACATTAGTACCGGTGTTTTTGACGCCCGATACTAATGTGAACAAGAACCGGTATTAACGTGGGAGAGCCCCGCCGCGCTCCCGTGAGAGCACACTAGTACCGGGTGGGAGCTAGTCCTGGCACTAATGTGCCCACATTAATACCGGGACTAGTTCCTACCCGGTACTAATGTGAGCTGACAACATTAGTACCGGGTGGGATTTAGCCCCGGTATTAATGTGATCCACATTAGTACCGAGGCAAAAAGAACCTCGGTACTAATGCAGCCCTACCAGCGTGCCCTCGTGACGCCGTCCATGTGCCCCCCGCCCCACCCGTAGCCCCACCTTTTCATCTGCGCAGCTGCCCCTTTCTTCATTCTCATCCATCCATCTCCCAGACTCATCCACCCACACCCATTCTCTCTTCCCCTTCTTCATTCTCTAACTTCTCTCTTCTCTCTCTGGATCCAAGCGGCCTCTCTGGCGGGGGGAGGGCTAGCGCGCGGCCTCCCGGCGGTGGCCTCTAGCGTAGGCGGCCGGCGGGGAGAGGGCCGGCGCGCGGCCTCCCGGCAGTGGCCTCTGGCGTAGGCGGCTGACGGGAGGAGGGCCGGCGCACGACCTCCCGGCGGCGGTCTCTGGCGCAGGCAGCCGGTGGGGGGAGGGCCGGCGCGGGATGGAGGCGCGGCTGGAGGCGATTGCCGGCCGGCAGACAGCGCGACCGTTAGGCGTACGCGGCGTCAGGACGTGCTAGCACCCCAGGCGCGTCGCCGGCCTGCGGGTGGCCGCCGGGAGGATTTTTTGTGAGACACCGATGAGGATTTTGTGATTCGTGAGATGTATTTTTTGATTCATGTATGGAGATTGTAAGATTTGTGAGACACTGGAGATTGTGATTTGGAATTTGTTGTGAATCTTGTGATTTGTAAATCTACTTGTTGTGAATCGATAGAATTTGTTGTGAATCTTGTGATTTGTAAATCTGTATGAGATATATATGTATACGAATTTGGATGGGATGAGATGAGATGAGAAAGAAAAAAAGGAAAAGGGAAAAAAAAGTAGATGACGGACATGAGGGACGGAGGGCGTCGGTGGGTACATATTAGTACCAGGACATAAAACCACTTGGTACTAATACGCACATTAGTACCAATTTCTCAAACCGGTACTAATGTGACCTCACATTAGTACCGAAACAACAATACTGATTTGAAAATCGGTAATAAAAGAAGTTACCAACCGGTAAAAAAAACGCTCTCCCTAGTAGTGACACCGGGCGCTATACCATGACACTACGTGCGACTGCTGGGAATTAATCCCACCACGCGGTGCAGCACCACGGGCTCGAGCCTGGGCGGGTGCGCTCCTCATGGGGAGGCGCACCAACAGCTCGGTCTGCTGACTTGGAGCAGAGTAGTCTTCCACGCTGCCAGGCAATACGAGATCAAACCTGTTATAATACACGTCGTCAACGTCGGCGGCTCTCTCTCAACAAGCACAAATAATGGAACACGAGAACTCAAAGTATGAGGGACAAATCTTTATTTCTGAATTGGATAATTTACATTGAAGATCTCCCTCATATATATACTCCGAATCTAGCCTAGAGTTTTGGTAAGAGCCCACAACAACCGGACTAGGATTAGGACTTCTAGTCCTACTAGGAATTTCAACTTCTATATCCTGAGAGTCCTGTTGTTTTACAACACTCCCCCATGGGCTATTACCGCGATATTTATGCCTCATCAAAAACTCCATCCGAAAAACCCAGTGGGAAAAAACGGTTCATTGGAGAAAAGAGTACATATATACCGTACTTGTTAGTTGCACTTTATATTGCCTCATTAAAACCTTTATGAGAAACTTCAGGAAAACTCATAGTAGGAAAAAGAGTACAATAACTATATAATCTTCAAGATATTATTGAATATTCTTCTGGAATAATCATTACGTCTTCTGGACATTATATCAGGATTTTAATCAAGCAGTTCTCCCCCTGATTCTTGTATTTCTCTTAGCCTTCTCATGCCAAGTCCACGAATGCATTTTTCAAAAATTGGTGGAGCTACTACTTTTGTGAATACATCTGCAAGATTATCACAAGATTTGACACAAGTCACCATTATTTCTCCATTCTTTTGCAAGCCATGCGTGTAGAAGAATTTAGGTGAAATATGCTTCGTGATATTTGACTTTATATATCCTGATTGTACTTGTGCAACACAAGCTGAATTATCTTCATAGATAATAGTTGGGGTAGGCGCTATTGTTATGCCGCATGCATTCGTTATATGCTGATGAACACGCCTAAGCCAAGTGCTCTCCTTGGCTGCTTCATATAGTGCAATGATTTCAGAGTGGTTAGTAGATGTTGCTACCATTGTTTGCTTAGCTGACTTCCAAGAAATAGCCGTTCCACCACTAAGAAATACATATCCAGTCTGGGATAGTGCGTTATGGGGATCAGATAAGTACCCTGCGTCCGCATACCCAATTATGCTAAGATCTCGTTTCTTCTGGAAAAATAATCCAAGATCGACCATACCTTGTAGGTATCTAAGGATTCTTTTAATGCCACTCCAATGCCTTTTAGTTGGAGCCAAGCTGAACCTTGATAGCAGGTTGACAGCAAATGCAATATCAGGCCTAGTACCATTTGCTAGGTACATTAATGCTCCAATGGCACTTAAGTAGGGATATCCGGATCCCAACAATTCCTCTCCTTCTTCTCTCGGTCTAAAAGGGTCTTTCTCTATGTCAAGAGATCGCCCCATCATGGGTGTACGTTCTGGGTGTACATTTTCATGATGAAATCTTTCTAATCCCTTCTTGGTATAAGCAGACTGGTGCACTAAAATCCCTTCTTGGGTATGTTCTAGCTGCAAGCCTAAACAAAATTTAGTCTTACCTAAATCTTTCATTTCAAATTCAGATTTTAGGTATGAACTAGCTTCTTCAATATCCTGTGCAGTTCCGATGATATTCAGGTCATCAACATAGACTGATATTATACAAAAACCTTTCTTAGATTTTCGTATGAACACACAAGAACAATCATCATTCTTCTGGAATCCCTTTTCTTCAAGAAAATCCCTAAGACGATTATACCACATTCTTCCGGATTATTTTAAGCCATAAAGTGACCTTTGTAATTTCACACTATACATGTTACGCTTTGCTGGATTAGGGACAGAAATTCCTTCAGGGACTTTCATATAAATATTTGCATCAAGTGACCCATATAAATATGCTGTCACAACATCCATTAATTTCATCTGCAAGTTCATACTTGCTGCCATAGATATTAAGTACCGGAATGTGATACCATCCATTACAGGAGAATAAGTTTCATCAAAATCGATGCCGGGTCTCCGTGTAAACCCTTGTGCTACTAATCTCGCTTTATATCTTACCACCTAGTTATTTTCGTTTCTCTTTCGAACGAAAACCCATTTATGTCCTACAGGGAATATCCCTTCAGGGGTTCGATCTACGGGACCGAATACTTGTCTTTTATTAAGCGAAATCAATTCAGCTGCGATTGCTTCTTTCCATTTGGGCCAGTCAGAACGCTTCTTGCATTCTATTATTGACTTAGGGTCCGGATCTAGATCAATTTTTGCAATCTTCTCAGCAAAATATATGTCGACATTAGTAGTCTTTCTATCATATATTTCTCCTGTTTCAACATAATTTGTTGAATTCTCCATTACTCTTTCACATTCATCCTGATCAATTATCATATTTAAATCAGGAATTTCTGGTCTCCCAACGTGAGTATTTTCAGCGCGCGCATTCTCACTGGGTTTTCCATCTCCAGGATCTGTCACTGCAGGTGTACCTTCACTATTCTTATTTTCATTCTGCCCAGTCTTAAGCCTCTTAGGACGTCTCCCTGAAGCTATAGTCTGAGTAGATGCACCATTATTAGTAATTCTACTTTGTCTCCCCCTCTTCAAGGTACGGGGAATCAATGTAGAATTTACTTGGAATTCCATTTCATCCACTTCATGTGGTATTTCTATTCTTTCTGGTGCGTTTACTGCTGGTATGTGAGATTTCATAATCCCTTTAGTATTAGTGAAGGCTTCAGGAAGCTCGTTTGCAATTCTTTGCAAATCGATTATACTCTGAACTTCATGATCAGCTTCTTTAGTGCGAGGATCCATTCCAAGAATCCCTATGCTTTCCCATGTTATTTCTCGGCATTCGTCCCTAGCGAGATACTTTCCTCCCCCTAATGCCGGGAAATGATCTTCATTAAAAATACTATCAGCGAACCGAGCCGTATGCAAATCCCCAGTTAATGGCTCTAAATATTTAATTATTGATGGGCTTTCAAATCCTACATAGATTCCCAGCTTACGCTGAGGCCCCATTGTGGTTCGCTGAGGTGGTGATATTGGAATGTATACAGCACATCTAAATTTACGCAGATGGGAAATATTCGGTTCAATTTTTTGCACTAATTGTATCGGTGATACATCATTATATGCAGATGGTCTAAGTTGTATTAGTGCTGCTGCATGCAGCACGGCATGCCCCCAACAAGTGGAAGGTAGCTGACAATTCTGTATTAATGGTCTTGCTATTAACTTGATCCTCTTAATTAATGATTCTGCTAGACCATTTTGCGTATGCACGTGTGGCACAGAGTGCTCAACTTTTATTCCCAAAGCCATGCAATAATCATTAAATACCTTCGAGGTAAATTCCCCAGCATTATCCATTCTGATGGATTGAATTCTTGAATCTGTGAAGTTGGCTCGTAATTGAATTATTTGGGAAATTAATGGTGCAAATGCATGATTTCTAGTAGAGAGAAGACATACATGACTCCACTTCGTGGAAGCATCAATTAACACCATAAAGTACCGAAATGGCCCTGACAGGGGACTAATCGGACCACAAATATCACCCTGAATTCGGTTCAGGAATGATGGTGATTCATCTCTCACTTTTAATTTTGAGGGTCGAGTTATTAGTTTCCCTTTGGCGCATGCAATGCACACAAAATCTTCATGATTAGGGAAATCATTTTTCTGTAAACTATGACCATTTGAATTGTTAGTAATTCTTTTCATCATACTTAGACCAGGATGTCCTAAACGATCATGCCATATTCTGTATGACTCATTTTTTCCAATAATAGTTTGCATAGTAACATGTTTGTGAATAGGCTTAATGTAAGTGTAGTACAATGCTTGGCGCATGGAAGGAAAGGTTTCGACAATCTTCTTGTTGTCTCCTATTTTCTTAGTCATGATTAGGCATTCTGCGCCATTATCATCATTTGTTTCTATATGTAAATCATTTGCACGTATATCCTTAAATGAAAGCAACATTCTGGTTGATTCCGGATAAAGTAATGCTTCTTGGATTACTAATTCAGTTCCATTAGGGAGGACTATAGTGGCTCTACCAGTGCCAACTATTTGCATACCACTGCCAGTGATAGTAGTAATATTTTCATCATTCTTTCTAAGAGTTTGAAAATATCTTGTATCCCTAAGGATTGTATCAGTTGTGCAACTGTCTACAAGACATAATTCCTCTTCCATAGCCATTTGTACTCCACAAGTTCTATAATAAAGCAATATAATTCATTCAGATTATGCAAATCAAATAAATATGCTTTAAAATAGAAGACACAAATAATATGACTCACACTATATTTATTTAAGCAAAAAGTAGTCTGCAAGACACCTATTACATTAATAAGCTCTACACGATCTGACTCCAAACCACAAAATTCATGCGGAATTTTAAAATACTTAACGTAATACTATGACCACTATACTACTAGATAGTTGATTACAATTTGGAAGACTTAGACAGAGTCCCCATGCATATCTTCAAGTTCTTCTCCTAGAAGATCATCATCATCATCTTGCTGCATTTTACTTTCTAGATTCTTCAGGATATCATCCATGGTGTCAGTAGGTTTGATATCTACTAACATATCTTCAGGATCTTCTTCAGCAGCTGGAGCTTTATTCTTCTCTTCTTCATTCTTGGAAGATTCAAGCTCCTTTTCCTTTGACTTGGAAGATTCTCCAATTTCAAACTTCTGGCTTGAAACAAAGTGAGCTTCATGTTCATTCTTCCTTTTCTTGAGCTGACCATTGAGTTCTTGATAGAGCTGACAAATTCTAGACCAATGTCCTTTCATCCCGCACTTATAGCATTCTTGATCCTGTTTGCCATATTCTCCCCCTGGTGGAATCTTCTTTGATTTCCAATGTCCTTTCTTCTTGAAGTTGTTAGACTTCTGGTTCTTTCCTTTCCAAGGTGCCTTCTGTGGTGCCTTTCCTTTTCCTTCATTCTTCTGTGATGAAGTTAAATGATTCTGCATCAACTCTTCATCTTCACCTTGGTCTTGCTGTAAAGCATTACTAAGGTCAATGTACTTCTTGTAATTTTCTTTCTTATACTGGCGACTTAAGTATGATTACTTAGGATGGAAAGTGGACAGGGTTTTCTCTATGAGATCTGATTCTGTCAGTGCAATGCCACACAACTTCATGCGTGTGACAATCCCATAGAGTTTGGCATTGTATTCCTCCACAGTCTTGTAGTCTTGAAAACGAAGATTCAGCCATTCGCGTTTCACACGAGGGAAAAGTACAGTCTCCATCTTTTCAAAGCGTTCATGTAATGCATTCCACAAGACTATGGGGTCACGTTCAGTCATATACTCACTCTTCAGTGATGAGCTTATGTGATGTCTGAGAAAGTGCAGAGCTTGCGCTCTTTCAGCACTTGTTGCAGTTTTGTCCTTGGTGGGTTTAATCGCGTGCAGGAGATTTTTCCCATCCAAGACAATCTCAGCATCTAAGGACCAAGAAAGGTAGTTACTGCCATTCGGGGCCAGCTCAGTGATCTCTCTTTTCACAAGGTCAGACATTTTCTACATGATGACAAATAAATATGCTAGTAAGTTTACTGCAGGTAAACAAGTAGTATTACAAAAGTAAAAGTGGATGGCATGCTTAAATAAATATAGTGGAGTTTTCTAACATTAATGGTTCACACTTCATAATTTACCCATTAATCTTTGTTAGAAAAAATATGAGCCTCAAAGGGGTAAAAAAAATAGAGAGCTCATATACCTTAAACCATGTTTCTATGATTTAAAGACACAAAATTACTGAATTTATGTGTAATATTGATTAATATAACATAAAAACAGAAAATTAATTTCATACATATTAATATACAGGGGTATACAGTAAAACATGGAAATTTCATCTCTACCGAATTAAACTGCAAGTTTTAAAATATGTGCTCGTAAATTCTAATTCTTTAGGGGGTTTTCATAAATTAACCAGTGTAATCAGGCCGGCCCACATGGCCTGCCTGGCCCATGGATAAAACGGTGGGAGGCCATTGCAAACCCTAGCAAGCCACCACTTTCTTCCCTCTCCAGCCGCCTCTTGTTCAGATGTGCTGCTTACAGGCAGCAGGTGCAGCTGCGGGCGGCACTGCGGGCAGCGCGGCTACGAGTCGGCGCTGCATGGCACAGGCTGCGGTTGGCGTGGTGAGGTGTGGCTCGGCTCGTCGCAGCTGCGAGTTGTGCAGGAGCTCGGCGCGGCTACAGGTATCGGCGTACGGCGTCGATTTAAGGCGGCGAGGCAACACAGCTGCGGGCAGTGGACCGGATCTAGGCGTGCAAGCCTTAGGATTCAGGTTGGGGTTAGCATTGGATTTCGGATCCTTGCTTTTTTTTAATCATCAATCAGTGAGTTGATTTGTGGGATTTGGCCGTTGGTCTTCGCGCCAACGGTATGTATATGTCTCGATCTGTTATTCTGACGAGAAATCCCTCCCCGTTTTCTGTTTCCTTTTGATCCTTGCACTTTTTTTCTGATGAATCGAGCACTATTCCGGCGAGAAAAACTAGGCAAACATATGCACAGGCAAAAACTAGATAGATTTCTAGATAGATATGCATATGTATCTGCGCAGTAGATTAAAATCTAAACTTTTTCAATACCTTCTGGTTTGCGTAGAGGAAATCGAAGGCAGTTCGGCCTAGCCGGGGGCCGGCGTGATACCGGCGTGTTGTCGAGGTCGAGCTGTTGCGGACTCGAGCGTAGACGACGTCGAAGTTCGCGGCGACTTTGAAGTTCACGTAGATGTTCTGGACTTCGGTGCTCAGTCGAACTTTTCCGTGCGCCGAACAGCAGCTTCTCGTCAACTTTGCGATGTCGATGTAGAGCAAAGTGCTGATAACGTGTTATAATACACGTCGTTAGCGTCGGCGGCTCTCTCTCAACAAGCACAAATAATGGAACACGAGAACTCAAAGTATGAGGGACAAATCTTTATTTCTGAATTAGATGATTTACATTGAAGATCTCCTTCATATATATACTCCGAATCTAGCCTAGAGTTTTGGTAAGAGCCCACAACAACCGGACTAGGATTAGGACTTCTAGTCCTACTAGCAATTTCAACTTCTATAACTGAGAGTCTTGTTGTTTTACAACAAAACCAATGACTTAATGAATACTTGTATAGCATAGTGGAGCTCTGTCAAGTGAATTGTTGCAATTAAGAATATTCGTCCAGGCTTCCAGCTAATAATGTTTCTGTTTTAAGAAATATATTTGAATCCAAGGTACCTTGAAAAGTGAAATGGAGCAAAATGACCCAAACTAAAAAAATTAATCATTTCATCAAAATATTCTTATGTTTGAATTCGTCCAGGAAGGTCGACGGGAAACTGATACAAGGAAGCAAAACTGACCCATTGGCGCCCCTCGTGCCCTGCTCCCTCCTCCCCGAACCCGCCGCCGCTGGCCGGAGCTCCCGGCCCCGGCGCCCCCGCCCGAACAAGCACCGGATCCGCGACCTCCTCGGCGCCCTCGTTCCGTTCGTACCTCTCTCTCCCTCCCTCGTGCTTCGTACTTGGAGATCGGGTTGCGGCCCCCCGTGCTGCCGCAGCCTCTCCCGGGGCCGTCGCCGGCCGCCGGAGGCCTGCCGGGCTCACTCCGCCGTCGCCGGCCGTCCTCCTTCGCCCCTCCCCCTATGGTCGTATTGAAGCTGCAGGAGGCCGGTGGCGAGGCCTCCGCGCCGTCCACGCCCGTGCCGTTGCAGGGCCTGCCGCCTGCCCGGCCGACCGCTTCCGCGCTCGCCGGCGCCGGCAGGGACGTCCTGCGGCGCGCGCCGGCTGCGGCTGGCGCTCGGTCCACCGCGGCCACCCGCTGCCCGCCCTGTCGGCCCGTGGCCAGGCCCCCCCGGCGCTGCCCCTGGCCTGCTGGCCGCTGCTGGGGCTGTGCAGCTGAGCGACGCAGGGGCGGGCCTGCCGGGCGCCGCGCCTCTGCTGTGGCCGGCAGGGCTGCCTCCGCCGGCCGGCGGTGGCCAGGGGCCCCCACCGCGCCCCTGCAGTGGCTGGCCGTGCTGCCTCCGCCGGCCGCCGGCGGCCAGGCCCCCCCACCGCCGCCCCTGATCTGCTAGGCGCCGCCTGCGCTGTGCAGCCGAGCAGTGCCGCCGACTGGTCCCGCTTCGATGAGCTTGACGACGGGCTTGATGCCGACTCACCACCGCCGGTCGATGCCGTTCCCTCCCCCTCGCCGCTGCTCTCCTCGGTCGCTCCTCTACCCCTCGTCTCCCCGACGGTTGCGCCTGCGGACGCGGTGGCCGCCCTCGCTGCCTTCCCGGGTCTCTCCCTCGGCACGGCCACCGCCCTGGCTGCCGCCGGCCTGGCCGCCGGCGGCCAGGCCCCCCACCGCCGTCCCTGATCTGCTAGGCGCTGCCTGCGCTGTGCAGCCGAGCAGTGCCGCCGACTGGTCCCGCTTCGATGAGCTTGACGACGGGCTTGATGCCGACTCACCACCGCCGGTCGATGCCGTTCCCTCCCCCTCGCCGCTGCTCTCCTCGGTCGCTCCTCTACCCCTCGTCTCCCCGACGGTTGCGCCTGCGGACGCGGTGGCCGACCTCGCTGCCTTCCCGGGTCTCTCCCTCGGCACGGCCGCCGCCCTGGCTGCCGCCGGCCTGGCCGCCGTCGCGTCCGCCCTCCGCGTGTTGGAGGCGTGCGCTGCCTCCTCCTCCTCCACCCACCGATGGGCGCGCCCTCTCGAGTCGGCGGGCGACGACCGTGTGGGGTTCGGCCCGGTTGCCTCCGGCACTCGCCTGCCTCCGGTGCCGCCGGCCGGGGTGGTCGAGCCGGGTTTGGCGGAGCCTGGGCCCTCCATTCCCTCCGCCCGGGAGCTTTGGGACCTCGACGCTTCGGGCTCCTCCGCCTCTAGTTCCTCCTCCCCAGCACCATGTCGTCGCTCCCCCTCGCCCACCTTCTCGGAGCAGATGCGGGCGGTCGGCATCTCAGTGCCGGCGCGCACCCCCTCCCCGCCTTCTAACCTGTCTCGGTCGCTCCTCCGCGCTCACCCCTCCCCGGTCGCCTCCGCTGCTGTGGCAAACCTTTTGTCGACGGCTGCTCCACGCCCGGTGGCCGCTTCCTCCAGGGGGATCCTGGGGAAGCGACCGCTGTCCCCGCCGCCACCTCCACCTCCGCCTCCTCCGCAGCGGCGCCCTTGGGCTGGGGGCGGCCGCACCGGCCGTTCTACAGGGCCTCCCGCGGCCGCACCTCACCGCACGGGGGGTCCGGCCAAGGGGGCGACGCCGCCTCCCGTCGGACCTCCCGCTCGGGCCCCCCGGGTTGACGCGGATCGCTTCGTCGAGGTTCGGTCGTGCAAGCTGCTGCGGGCGGAGCGGTCTCCGCCGCCGCTGCCGCCCCCGAAGTCCTCCGTCCCTACCGACCTGGTGGGAAAGTGCTTCAACTGCTTCGGGGAGGACCACATCGCTGCCGCCTGCCCCCACGCCCGACGCTGCTTCTAGTGCCACCAGCTCGGCCACCACGAGAGCTCGTGTTGGCGCCCGAAGGTTTGCCTGGTGATAGTGGAGGACGCCCGCCCCCGCCCAGGAGGCCATGCCTCCTCCCCCCTCTGGTCGCCTCGCGCCCTGCTGGTCGCTCCCCCTCCTCCCGTGGCCGTGCAGCGCAGGGACGCTCACCCGCCTCGGCTCCAGCCACAGCAGGAGGCAAGACCGCTGCCGGCCGCAGTGCCCCGGGGGTGCTCTCCGCCGATGGGCCACAGACGTGCACCCTCCCGCGGCGCGTCGCGACGCGGCTCCTGGGGGTGGCGCGCCACTGCCGCCGCCGCCTCGTCGCTCTGCGGGCGTGGCCCGGGCGGGCGAGGTTTCCCGCGATGCCCCCCCTCCGCCACCGCCGCTGCCGCCTCGTCACTCTGCGGGCGTGGCCAGGGCGGGTGACGCTGCCCGCGACGCCCGCCCTCCGCCACTGCTGGCGGGCTGCGGCCGTGCCCCCCTTCGCGGCACGCCGCGATTCGGCTCCTGGGGGTGGCGTGCCACCGCCGCCTCGTCGCTCTACAGGCGAGGCCCGGGCGGGCGAGGTGGCCTGGGGAGCCCCGCCCCCTCCACCGATTCCCGCTAGCCCCCCCCGTTGGCACCTCCGCGGGCGGTGACGCGGGACAGCGTCCTCCGCCGCCGCCCCTCCTCCGCCGGCGCCCCTGGGGCACCCCTAGCGCCGTCCGCAGCTCGAGGTCTCCATCGTTCCCCTAATCCCTGATGTCGTGGCGAACGAAGTCGTTTTGGAGCGTTCTTTGGTCGCGATGGTCGCGGGCACTCGTCCGTTCGCCTCTACCGCGGACGTTGCTGCCTACCTCACAATCTGCTTTGGTGTTCAGCCGGGGTCGTTCATGACCTACCCCTACCACCCAGAAGACTTCCTCATCGTCTTCCAGGACTCCTCTGTGATGCTGCGGGTTCTCCAGGAGTCCATCCCGGACGAGCCCCTTCGCCTCACCTTTCGCCGGTGGAGGCGGGAGAACTGGGCGGTCGACGCGCCGATGCGCTACCAGGTGCGGGTAGGCATGAAGGATGTGCCTGCGCATCTGTGGTTGCATACCACGGCGCAGGACATCCTTGGCTCCTCCTGTGCGGTCATCACTTTGGCTCCTGAGTCCGAGTCGAAGGCCAACCTTAAGGAGCTCTACGTCCTGGCGGGTTGCATCGACCCTGACCTGATCCCGGTGCAGAAGGATATGCTGGCGCCGATTGAGATCTTCGGGCTGGGCGCCACCCAGCCCTGTCTACGCTACTGGGCGATGATCGACATTGTCGAGATCATCGACACTCTGGCTCCCCCGGCTGGCACTTCCCAATCAAGAGGGCTGGATGGTGGCCCCTCTGGTTCTTCTGGTCGCTCTGGTGGTCCCTCGCAGCCGGGGTCCTCGGCCACTCCTCCGTCGCGGGCCCCGGTGGAGGGGCCTCCCCCCTCATCCATTGGGCAGGCTGGTCGCGCGGCAGGTGGGGGCAGGGACCCGCCTGCTGGGGTGCCACCACCTTTACTCCTCCGTTTGTCCCTCCGGCTCCCTCCTTCCCCTACTGGGCACTGCAGGGCATTCACGGTCCGCCTGTGATCCCGCGTTGGTCATCTCGCCTCTCGGCTGCTGCTGCACCGTTCGTCGCTCGTGCCGCGGCCTCCTCCGCTTCGACGGAGCGTTGACTTGCGGCCGGGGTGTGCACGCCGGCGGTGGTGGACCCGCTTGCCCGGACCTCCTCGGCCTCCTCTCCGGTCCCGGTCGCGCGGCTCCACCGCCCGGCCGAGTGGCCGCGGCCGGAGCACCTCCCTCCGCTTCGTGAGTCGCCGCCGCCCAGGGACTTCTCCGACGACCCGATGCTGCTTGAGGCGGCGCTCTTGGTCGCGTCTTGCGCTTCGTCTTCTCGTGCCGGGGGTGGTGCTTCGGCTCCGACCGCCACTAGCCACGGCCTGGACTCCATCGGCCACGGCCCGGATGCTGCCGGCCTTGGTCTGGCCGCTGCCGTCCATGACCCGGCCGCTGCTGGCCGCTGCCGGCCGCGGCCTGGCGGTCGCTGGCCGCGACCTGGCCACTGCTGGCCACGGCCGGGCTGCTGCTGACCCTGGCCTGGCCGCCGCTGGCCACGGCTTGGCCGCGGCTGGACGCGGGCCGGCCGTGGCTGCCACCGGCCTGGCCACTGCTCCCCCCTCGCCGGACTTCGCCGACCGCGGCCTTGGCGGGGGTACTGTGGTGATGGCCACCGCGTGCAGGGTGGAGGGCTCCTCCTTGGTCGCTCGCTCTCCTGCCTCCGCATGTGTGGTGCCGGTGGCCGATGTCTTCCGCAGGTTACTCTCCCCCCTGTCGGCCCGCCGACTGCTGTTGCTGGATGGGCTAGGAGAGGACCCTCAGCCCGACTCCTCCCCTGTGGTTGCCCCTTCTTCGCTCCGGTCGTCTTCTCCGGCCCCTTCCGGATCGTGCCCCACTACTCCTCGGCACCCGCCTGACGTCTCCCCGGTGGCCGCGGAGTTGCCTAATTCCTCCCCGGTAACCAGGTCGCGCTCCCCGCCCGCCGCTGCGGCTGAGGGACCCTCCCGGGACGACCTAGAGTCACTGGTGGCGGACTTCTGCGCCTCCCTGTAGCAGCGGACGCCTCCGCCTCCGGTTCTGGGGCCCCGCGCCGTCACCGGGCGAAGGTCTGCCCTCCGCTCGCCACGCTTCGCCGCAGCAGTCGCCTCGTTGCAGTTTCAAAGGCCCGGGGCCCGAACTGAGTCACCGCGGGGCAGATGCTGCTCATGCGGAAGCTGGGGGTCGTCGAGCCGCATGAGGCACCCGACGCTGACGAGTTCCAGCGTTACACTAGGCTCTTCGCGGTGGGCCTGTCGGAGGAGCACTGCAGAGCTATCCGAGAGCTCTTCGGTGCTCAGGTCGAGGGGTCGTTCTAGTGGTCCGTGCTGGAGGACGACGAGTTCCAGGCGGCTGTTCGAGAGCTCTTCCCCGAGGAGCAGCTGGTCGTCGACGCGCAGGCCTGAGTCTGCATTAGTCGTGTGGTCATTTATTTTTATGTTTCAATGGATGTAAACCTAGCTGTTTGGAATGTCCGTGGACTTAACCAGCGTGCTAGACGCTCGGCGGTCCGCGAGTTGGTGGCTTCTGAGCATGTCTCTCTTCTTTGTCTGCAAGAGACTAAGCTCGCTGTTGTACCCCCCTCCTGAATGCTTGATATGCTAAACCTGGATTTTGACTATGTTGCGTTGCCAGCTGTGGGCACCTGCGGTGGTATTCTGGTCACTTGGCGCAAGGACACGTGGATCATCTCCTCCCCCTCCCTTGGCTCTCACCACATTACGGTGAAGGTCACACTTCTATCAGCACCCTCTCAGCCTTGGTGGCTCTCATCCATTTACGGGCCGCAATCGGATGCGGATAAAGTCTCCTTCCTTGACGAGCTTCGCGCCGTTCATCCCACGCTCTCTGGACCTTGGGTTCTCTGCAGAGACTTTAACCTCATCTATCAGACGGCTGACAAAAACAATGGCCGTCTTTCGCATCGAATGATGGGTCGCTTCCGCCATTTCCTCAACGACCTCGAACTTCTTGAGCTCCACCTCCAGGGTCATCTTTCCACCTGGAGCAACGAGAGGTCGCATCCTACGCTTGAGCGTATTGACAGAGTCTTTGTCTCCCAGGATTGGGAGCTTCTCTTTCCCTCCTCCGCTCTGCATGCTGTCTCTTCCAGGTGCTCTGACCATGCCCCCCTTCTCCTGCTTCTCGACTGCGGGGTGCACTCCAAGAAACGCTTCACCTTCCAGGCCTTCTGGCCGAAAGTGGAGGGTTTCCTGGACACTGTTAAGGCGGTGTGGTCGGGACCGCACCCGGATGCGGACCCGCTATGTACGATCGACCACCTACTTCGTGAGACAGCGAAGGCGCTGGTGAAATGGAGCTCCAAGGCGATCGGTAGCATTTGCTTGCAGATCCAGATTGCCAAGGAGGTCATTTTCCGTCTATAGGTCGCACAAGATTCACAGTCGCTCTCTCCTGAGGAGCTTTCTTTATGGTGTTTCCTCAAACTCCGCTACCTAGGTCTGACTTCGCTGCAGCGAACGATCACTCAACAAAAGTCTAGCCTTAGGTGGCTCCGTGAGGGGGATGCTAACACTAAACTTTTCCACCTCAATGCCAACCACCGCAGGAGGAAAAATTTTATCCCCTCCCTTCTGGTCGATGGTCGCCCTATTTTTTAGGAAGAGGAAAAGGCCTCGGCAGCCTTTGACTACTTCGACAGAATTCTGGGCACCAACCACGAGCGTTCCTGCACGCTCGATTTTGAGGAGTTGGGCCTCCCGCGGCTGGACCTGGAGGACCTCGCCCTCCCCTTCTCTGAGGCCGAGGTCTGGGAGGTGATCAAGGACTTTCTGTTGGACAAGGCCCCCAGCCCGGACGGTTTCACGGGTTGCTTCTACAGATCTTGCTGGTCAATCATCTGGGGTGACGTGCTGCGGGCGTTCAACGCTCTCTCTGACCTGGACTTCCGCAGCTTCCACCACCTGAACGGTGCTCTCCTCACGCTCTTACCCAAAAAACCGGACCCGGTCGCTCTCTCTGATTACCACCCTATCAGTCTAATTCATAGCTTTAGGGAACTCTTTTCCAAAGCAGCAGCTAACCGTTTCGCCCCGCACCTCTCTTCTCTTATCTCGCCCATTCCAAAGTGCTTTTATCAAAGGTCGCCTCATCCATGATAACTACTACTACGTTCTTGGCACGACCAGAACGCTCTCTAATCGAAAGCTTCCTAGGATCATGTTCAAGATTGATCTAGCCAAAGCCTTCGACTCGGTCGGTTGGGTCTTTCTTCTTGAGCTCCTTTCGGCAGTCGGCTACCCATGTAGGTGGACCGACTGGATCTCGGTTATCCTGTCCACTGCTAGCACCAGGATTTTACTTAATGGTGCCCCTGGGCAGCGGATTTGCCACGGTCGAGGTCTATGCCAGGGAGACCCCCTCTCCCCCATGCTTTTTGTGCTGGTCATGGAATGCTTCCATGCCATTTTCCGCAAAGCGGAATCCCGTGGTCTACTGCTGGACCTAGGGAGGAACATCCGTTTTCGCACCTCTCTCTATGCGGACGATGTGGTCACTTTCTTCTCTCCGGTCGAGCTTGATCTACGGGTCGTCAAGGCGGTACTGTCACTCTTCGAGAGCGCAGCTGGCTTGGCGGCAAACTACACCAAGAGCTAGGTCTACCCCATCAACTGCTCCGAGGATCACTTGTCCTTGGTTCGCTCTATCCTCTCCTGCACCATCGCCGACTTCCCTTGCACCTACCTTGGGGTACCTTTATCTATTAGAAGGCTACCTAAGGCTGCCTTGCAGCTACTGGTCGATAAGGTCGCCCGGTGCCTGCCTCCTTGGCAGGGTAGATTGTTGAGCCACAGTGGTCGCCTCGTCCTCACCAAATCCACCCTCTCTGCCATCCCAGTACACATCTCGATGGCGATCTTCATCTCCCCTTGGGCTCTACGCGCAGTCGAAACTCTCATCCGTGGTTTCCTCTGGTCCGGCACAGAGGTGGCCTCGGGCGGTCGCTGTCTGGTCGCTTGGGTGAATGTCACCTGCCCCACACGCTACGGGGGTCTCGGCCTACCCAACCTCCGCGCCTTTGGTACGGCGTTGCACCTACGTTGGCTTTGGCTGGCAAGGACTGACCCGGACCGGACTTGGGCGGCGTTCTGTTTTCCAGTTGACCGGGTCAAACAGGCTTTCTTCGACGCCTCCATCTCTGTGGAAGTGGGGGATGGTACCAGCGCTCTGTTCTGGGAGGACAGCTGGATCTCCGGGTGCTCCGTTAAGTCCTTGGCACCCAACCTCCGGGCAGCGGTCTCGCCGAGGGTGCGTCGGTCCCGCACTGTCGCTGAGGCCCTGCAGGTCGGGGCGGCCGGGATATGTTGGGTCACGGACGTCACCCACGCCCGGACTGTGCAGGTGGTCTTGCAGTACCTTACCATCTGGGACCTATTGCAGGACATTAGGCTCACGTCGGAGCTTGACAGGTTCATTTGGAAGTGGTTGCCTAGCGGAGTTTACTCTTCGGCTTCGGCCTACTCCGCCCTCTTTCTTGATCGCATTGAGATCCTCAAAGCGTGCCAGATCTGGAAAGTTCATATGCCGGGGAAGTGCAAGTTTTCGCCTGGCTGGTCTTGCACGACCGTTGCTGGACCTCAGACAGACTCCACCGTCACGAGCTTAGGGATTCGGACACCTGCGCGCTCTGTGCTCAGGAATCTGAAACGTTGGAACACCTCATTGTGGACTGTGTCTTCAGTAGAGAGGACAGGTTCTTGGCACTCAGGCATATTCTCCTTCAGGACCTAGCTCCGGACCGCCCTGTGAGGTTCGCAGAGTGGTGGTGCTCTGCTAGGAAACAGGTCACTAAGGCACGAAGGAAAGGCTTTGACTCCTTCGTATGGCTGGTCACTTGGTCGCTGTGGAGGGAGCGGAACAGGCGCGTGCACGACAAGGAAGCTCTCATGCCGGTGGCGCTCGTGCCGGCGATCCTGGATGAGGCTAGGTCTTGGGCGCGTGCGGGTTTTCTTCCGCTTGCTCGGCTGTTAGGTGTTCGCCCAGTGAGGGCGGTGTAAAACTTTTTCTTCTCGTTTGGCTTCGTGCCTGTTTGTAACCTGAACCGGCAAACTTTTTTCTCCTCTCTTAATGAAAAACGTGCTTTGCACGTCTTAAAAAAATTAGTTCCTGGAAAATTATTACCTTCACCATTACGAAATGTTACCAAACACATCACCTACACTGCACTGCACTTGGAGAGAATAACAACAGTTTCTCGTTGGTGATTTACCAAGCTATATACTTTGGACGACAGCCCATCCATCTTTTTTCTTCCTCCAGCCCCAAGCAAAGACCTGTCCTTTCCTCAAAGCTAGCCATGTCGATGCATCAGATCAAAGAGCTCGTTGCAAAACTAGAACTGCTTCTCCCCGAACGAACATCTATACCAACCACCTCTCCCTCAACACACCCTAAACCATTACGAAAATGTTACCAAACACATCACCTGCACTGCACTGGGAGTGAATAACGATTTCTCTTTGGAGCAGCAATGGCGATTAGCCACGCTATTTTGCATAATTATAGCTGGATGACAGCCCATCCAAATATATAGCTAGACGCTACTTTGCATATATGTCTTCCTCCAGTCCCAAGCAAAGATCTGACCTTTTCTGAAAGCTAAGCTAGCTATGTCGAAAGACGTTAGCTGAAGCTCAATCACTAGCAACAGCACATCGATCAAAGAGCTCGTTGCAAATCTGCAACAGCTAGCTTGTAGCACACATTGAGAGTTAATGCTCCCTAACTAGAAGATCTATTTCAACCACTTCTCCCTTGCCACACCCCAATTCTCGAGGAGACCAAAGTGGAAGAATAGCGCACCACCATTGCAAGCATTTCTGAACACAGAATACATCACAAGTGTTGTACTTTTTTTCTCAAATACGCAGAAGAGCTGCGTATCATTGTATTAAGTAGAGAAATTTAGTACAAGCGCAATACAGTGTGCGACCCTCATGCGGACTACTCGCAAAATAAACTCCCTAATTTACGTGCTCCCGCGCCTGTCCACAGTTGGACCACTACAAGAAACTATTTAATCTGTGATGCATTCTCCGTGATGTTTTCAGAAAACATCACAAAGAGCACTTCGTCTTTGACGTATTCCTGTTTTTCGTCACGAATGTGCATTGATGGATATTGAAGCCCAAAATATTACGATGATTTGTTAAATTTGTCGCGATTCTATGACGTATTTCTATTTTCGTCACGGATGTGCATTGATGGATATTGAAGCCCAAAATATCGTGACAATTTGATAAATTCTTCGCAATCCGGCACACACAACACTGCGATGTTTGAGCAGATTCGTTGTTGACGGCTGTTAAGTGCCATTTTTATGGCCGTCAACTCCTACAAATTGAAGCTTGAATTGCACATCCACACTAGAATAGGGGATTAAACTAATACTTTCCACCAGTGTCGATGTATATTCGAATGCAGGTATTTAGCATAAGAAATGAGAGGAATCCGTGCACATTCACTCCACTCCAATCCAAGGCACTCAAATGCTGGCCAATCAGGGGCTGCCACATGGATTCTCCTGGATCAATGATGTCACCAATCCATGTGAAGAACTCTCGACGAATCATACGCTGTCACGTCAGCATCACATGGATCCATGGGCCCACTTTGCTAACCAAACCGCTAGGAAATGTGCCATGCACAGAGGAGGAGCATCAGGGCCCACATGGAAGCGAGCCAGAAGAAGCATGGGCCAGGGGGCCACCCGAGGGGGCCGGCCGATCCTAGGTTCGGCCGAACCGACCTAGGGTCGGTTCATCCTGGCCCTCCACGTGGCTCTCTCCCATTGGCTGTTGGCTGCATCCCGGGGTGTTTTGGAGCACTTGGAGCCCCGGAGCAAGCCACTCCCTTGTCTATAAATAGAGGGGGAGGGGCCTCATTTCACACACACCACCAAGCTCTCAAGTTCCACTTCTCTCTTGTGAAGCTCTCTCTCCCTCTCTCTAATTCTGCCAATGTGAGGTGATTCTCACCTCTATGTGGTAGAATGATGTTGAGAAGAGATCTAGACTAGGATTAGTTGAGAGGTAGAGTAGGGGTGAGGAGTGAGTTGATGTCCTCGTGGATGCTCGATCAAAGTGAGTATTTCAACATTTCTTATTTAGACTATAGTGGACATCATGCATGCTTGATTTGTTCTTGTGTTCTTAGCTCGTTCATAAGTTAGAGGCTTGTGTTCTTCGTGACACAAGGCTTTGATCCTTTAGAGCTAGCTTAGTAGTTCATGTATCTGTTTGCATGCTCTGATCCTGTTTAGCTAAGTAAGTCTGCTGTATCTCGTTTGTTTGCATCCATAGCTTTCTTTCTGCTCCGTAGCTCGATGACTAGTATGATTTGATTCCGTTCTCTCTCTAGTTCGTGGTTCCGTATTTATACGTGTTGCTATAGTGTTGTTAGCGGGTCGACAGATGTAACCGCACTATAGTAGTTATCTGGGGTGCAGACGTGGTGTCTGGGCTCTGGTTATCCTACGAAGACCGCATGCATTTCGCGTAACGATAGAGGTAGGCCGCAGTGGTGACAACCTGTTGGACCCTTTGGATCCCTCTGCGCCTACGTACCAGATCGGGCCCCGTTGCCAGCACATTGGCCTCTCCCTAAAATGTTAGGATGGGCTGGCGACCCACGGGGAGGACTAATAGCAGACAGACCCATCTTGAGAGCTAAGTCCCTTAAGAAAGTGGTTCTCATATCCCTACCTATCCCAACGGAAGCTGGTGTCCTTGGATAGACCTGGGAGTTTCTTACACACTCACGCTAGTGTGCCAGTGGTGGTGACATTAAGAAATGCTAACAAGCAATTCTGGTGCCGTTGCCGGGGACGGCTGTTGTTAACCTTCGAGCCCGTCTATCCTCGTATTTATCTTTTTCCTTTTTTCTTCTACCTTCACCCCCGTTACCCTTTTGAGATATCCTTTTGTTTTCTTTACCTCTACCTCTACCCCCGCTACCCATGGAAGGTTATCCTTGTAAACACCTTCCGCCTTCGAGGAGTGAACCCTCAGAGCCACCTTTGTCAAGACTCGTTCTTACATCTGGCTGTCGGCTTCACTCCTCTCTCATGAAGCTAATTCAGGACCTATCCTTCTCGAGGTTACGTCATGAGAACCCCTATGATCATGTGAGAGACTACGAGCGTCTGATTGAAACTCGGGGTAAAACCAGAGAATCACCGGATGCTCGGAAAAGAAAGTTTTTCCCGCTATCCCTCTCCGGGAAAGCACGGGATTGACACCGTTGTTTTGGTAGAGACTACCTTACTTGGGAAGGTTTGAGAGTGGCTTTCTGCTCCCGATTCTTCCCAATATGACATGTCATCTCGCTAAGGATCAAGATTCTTAGTTTCAAGCAATGTGAGGAGGAATCACTAGGAATGGCATGGCATCGTTTCGCCTCTACAGTGGAAGATTGCCCAGTCCTCCACATTCCCGATTGGGTGCTGCTCTAGCACTTCTGGTTTGGGTTGCGGAAGGACGATGTCATGAGGCTTAATGCTCTCTCCGGAGGATCCTTTGTGCACTTGGATGTTGTCGAGGGAAAAGAGATCGTGGAGAATCTCCGGGATTTCAGCTCCCCTTGCAACCTAGTCGATGAGGTACCCACTAGAGGAAACGTTGAGCCACCTAGATCCATCATCAGCCGAGCCTGAGATTTCATATCCACCCTTTCTGAGCTCTGGCTGAGGATGTCATTCCTGAATAGCAGGAGTCTAAGGGAGAGATTTTGTGGCGCGAGATCTACCCTTGGGTTCCCCTCTTGTGCATCTTCTTAGACCTTCTCCCCGAGACTTTGTCTCGCGGGAGGATGGAGAGAGTGGTTTGGAAAGAACAATCATTCCCAGCCAGGATGGCCTGTTTGATCCTAAACTACTATCTCCTAAGGAGAGTATGAGAGGTTTATCATGTTCCTACGTTAAGGTTTGAGCTGAAGTGCCATGCACTGAAGTTTCGTATAAACCAAGACATCGGTCTCTGCTTTATAATTCATTGGATTCATTCATCAGACCGAAGGAGCACGATTATTTACCGATCGATTCGAGTGCATTCACTTCTTATCTTAAGCCCATCAATCGATGCCGATCAGTCAGGAGAAGCTTAAACTTCAAATCTTATGGCTGACTTAATCAATGCCCAATGGGAGTTGCACTTTCCAGCTTATCCATAGCCTCCCATTGGAAGCTTAGGCCTGACCTCGGGATGTTTCCATCGCTCTTATGAGAACATCGGACCCTCTGCCTAAGGCAAGAGCGAGTAAATCTCGTTCTTCATCCGAACTCTGGTTCCTGATCATACACCGGCCTTTGGAAGTTCATGCTCTATCCTCTTTGAAGGCTGAGTGTCTTTTCGGGCTTGAGTTCACTCGGAGACCATACCTGTTGCTGGAGCACTAGCCTCAATGCTCGATCTTTTCATCTCCGAGTTTCGCGACCCTAGTGCTAAGGTTCTCGAGTCCTGTGACCACCTAAGGGATGCCTCGGCCTCTCTAGGATGATCATGCTTGCCTTCAGCTTTGATATATCTTTTGGGCTCGTGTTCGTATAAGCACTAACCTTGCAGATCAGAGCTTATCATCACATCACATTATCTGCAAGGGAGATGGTCATGAGTTGAGATAGGAGATCAGAAGACGCCCACATTCTGAGTATTCTTGGGACTCATTTTGTTTCCCAAGAAGAATTATCCTTTGGGTATCTTGTGAGCACTGACTATGCAGGAGAAAGAAATTTCCAAGATAAAAAGGTGTAAGCAAAGGACCATAGGAAGGCAACACCATCGTGGCGACACGGTGAACACTTCATGATCCCCATCAAAGTTCCTACACTTTTTATGGACCAGGTATGTTGTCAAGGTGAGCTCCCCCAGATTTTCTATGGTTATATTATGGCTTGGCCAAAGTTATTACATAGCAAAGGTTGATTATTCAACCCCAACCTTATCCTAGCTTTAGCCTAAGTCAACCTTTCCATCTCGGGGAATCCACCTGGGCCTTTGGTCTTGAGGCCTGCTTGAGCCCACACGAGAAGGGGGAAGGCTAGAGGGGCCCACCCAGGGTCGGCTGAACCCAGATTCGGCCGAAGCCCTGGTGATGCCGCCTCCCTTCTTCTTTTGCGTGTGCGTCTCGTTCTCCTGCAGAAACCTTCTCCCTGCCGCCCGACGAGTTTTTGCATCGAGAATCCATCTCCTTCAACTCACCTCCCTCAACCCAACGCATGCATGGCCAGCTACGGTTTTGCTCCGCTCCATAGGGCGGCTTTGCCCCTCACTTCGGGGGCAGGGAGCCCCTCTCGTACCATCGACCTCGATGACCTGGATGAGATGATGGTCTCGCCGGAGGCCATGACTCCCGAGAGAGGCAGGAGTGTAGAGAGCACTCGAAGGGTACGCACCGACTCCTCGATGCAGTCGTCCCGTTGAGGTCCTCCTCCCCGCCTTCCTTCCCGGTCAGGCTGGCCACCATGGGAAACAAGACCATTGTGTGCAAGCGTGTCTTGTTTGATGATCCTCCTGGGCCACCTCTGAAGCCGGGAGAGTGCTACGTTGGCTCCGACTTCAACAGTTACGGAGAGGCCTTCTGCCACACGTATGAGCAGGACGTGTGGGATGAGTTTCCACACCCACAGACCCAGTGCAAGATTTTTGGAGTGAAGACCGCCATTGGAGGCTATGGTACGCCCTACCATAAGCCACCTCAGTGGGAGCGAGACATCATCATGATCCTCGCCGACATTCGGAGGAATGGCGCCAAGAAGACCCCTGCCTTAGCAAAGCTGGCAAACAAATTAGCTGATCTGTTCATAGAGCATGAAAAGCTAGTTGAAGGGCTGGCTAAGCAGAGGGATGAGTACCGTGAGCTGAAGCATGAGTATTGCCAGCTGGAGGAGGACATGACCCAGAAGCTGCAGAGGCTGGCAGTTGCTGAGGGAAAGGAGCAGATCCTTTCCGAGTACTGGGGATTAGCCCCAGCTTTAGTTTATTAGGCGCTAGTCTAGGTCTAGGTTTATTTCCCTTCATTTCATTTATTTCTTTCCATGTGTGTAAGCGCCTAATCATTTTATTTCTAGAACATTTGGATTTGAGTAAAGTGGCTCACCGGTCATGTAACCCGGTTTAGCCACCCTTGTGTCATTGCTTTGGTCTTTTGATTTAGAGGACATCTAGGTTCGAGACAGTGTGGGGGAAGAGCCACGACTCTCCCAGTGCAAGCACGATGTTTTCGCACGTACCCACTGTGAGCACTCCGCGCTAGCCGATCGATCACCTGCATAGCGCCGGTTTGCACTCCTGTGGAGAGCCTCTCACGGTTCAACTCCCATGCATAGCGCCAGTTTGCATCTCGATAAGTCACTCTCTTTCATTCCTGAGTTTTATAAGCTATATCTGTCTATCTCTAAACTAAAATTCGAATGATGTTGCTAAAGATCACCCAGCTTGCTTGATGCCTGAGTAGATTCACATATGTTTTATTCCTTGTTACCTACCTGATGCTTGTGAACCATAACCGTCTTAAGGACAAGCATGTTTACCTAAGTAATTGACGAGTATGATATGGTTGGATGATATGATCTGTTGCTCTGATGACTAACTCTCTTGGGTTATTTATTTTTGAAAAACTCAAAACCTCTTGGAAAGGCTCCTCTTTGATATGCCACCGTCCTACTAGAGCCATATGATATTCATAGTTGAAAACCCTATAATCATATGCTGCTTGTTATTGCATTGAGCTTTGTCAAATTCTGTGACCCTTGTGAGAATTCTTTTCATTACTTTCATGATCAAGATTCATGTGCACCCCACCTATTTCCCCTTGCTATGCTTCTACACTGGAAGTTAGCACTGTATCATTCATCCATTCCATAAAAATAAAGCTCCATATGTGTGTGACCTCTCTCTCTGAAAGTATCCTTCAAAAAGAGACATGGGCTATATTAGAAAAAATAAAAAAATGAAAAAATGAAGACACATGCTCAAAGCATGATGATGAAAAAAAAGAGAAAGAAAGGATAGCCCATGTCCAAAATAAAAGGAGAGAGGTGGTCATGCAAAAAGGAGTTCCATAATTTTGATGGTAATAACTAGTGTCCATTCCGGGGCTAGTGTCCACCTTACCATCAACCTATAGATCTCATCATATATGTATGGTAATATCTAGAACCCATTCCAGGCCTAGTATCCACCTTACCATACTCACCATAGCCATACTGGTGCACATCTTGATCTGATGGTATGATTTGATTCTCTCTGTGGATCCAGTTTTTGACTTTGCAATATATGTGATACAAGTGTGCTTTATCTTTTATCCTACCCTGAGCTCCACATATAGCCATCATTAGAGGTAGGATGAAGAAAGGCAAATGCTTTGGTGAGGACATATACACATTGAGTGATCTGAGAGAATCAAATGAGGAAGCCACCAAGAGTTTTGTTTATGAAAAACTTTGCAAAACCCCAAGGTGTTTATCATCAGGTGCATAAGTGACTTGATTCACAGCTGTTCTACTTTTCAATCACCCAAGGAGACATGATAGCCACTCCACAGAGGTTCACAGGAGCAAGGTATGACTTGGAATATCTCTTATGTTTGTCTTACTCTTTGGTATTCATGACCCACTTGGCTTTGTTTCCCCTTCACTCGGGACGAGCAAAGGTCAAGTATGGGGGTGTTGTTGACGGCAGTTAAGTGCCATTTTTATGGCCGTCAACTCCTGCAAATTGAAGCTTGAATTGCACATCCACACTAGAATAGGGGCTTAAACTAATACTTTCCACAAGTGTCGATGTCTATTCGAATGCAGGTATTTAGCATAAGAAATGAGAGGAATCCATGCACATTCACTCCACTCCAATCCAAGGCACTCAAATGCTGGGCAATCAGGGGCTGCCACATGGATTCTCCTGGATCCATGATGTCACCAATCCATGTGAAGAACTCTCGACGAATCATACGCTGCCACGTCAACATCACATGGATCCATGGGCCCACTTTGCTAACCAAACCACCAGGAAACGTGCCATGCACGGAGGAGGAGCATCAGGGCCCACATGGAAGTGAGCCAGAGGAAGCACGGGCCAGGGGGCCACCCGAGGGGGCTGGCCGACCCTAGGTTCGGCCGAACCGACCTAGGGTCGGTTCATCCTGGCCCTCCACATGGCTCTCTCCCATTGGCTGTTGGCTGCATCCCGGGGTGTTTTGGAGAACTTGGAGCCCCGGAGCAAGCCACTCCCTTGTCTATAAATAGAGGGGGAGGGTCCTCGTTTCACACACACCACCAAGCTCTCAAGTTCCACTTCTCTCTTGTGTAGCTCTCTCTCCCTCTCTCTAATTCTACCCATGTGAGGTGATTCTCACCTCTATGTAGTAGAATGGTGTTGAGAAGAGATCTAGACTAGGATTAGTTGAGAGGTAGAGAAGGGGTGAGGAGTGAGTTGATGTCCTCGTGGATGCTCGATCAAAGTGAGTATTTCAGCATTTCTTATTTAGACTATAGTGGACATCATGCATGCTTGATTTGTTCTTATGTTCTTAGCTCGTTCATAAGTTAGAGGCTTGTGTTCTTCATAACACAAGGCTTCGATCCTTTAGAGCTAGCTTAGTAGTTCATGTATCTGTTTGCTTGCTCTGATGCTGTAGCTCGATGACTAGTATGATTTGATTCCGTTCTCTCTCTAGTTCGTGGTTCCATATTTATACGGGTTGCTATAGTGTTGTTAGCAGGTCGACAGACGTAACCGCACTATAGTAGTTATCTGGGGTGCAGATGTGGTGTCTGGGCTCTGGTTATCCTACGAAGACCACATGCGTTTCGCGTAATGATAGAGGTAGGCCGCAGTGGTGACAGCCTATTGGACCCTTTGGAACCCTCCACGCCTGCGTACCAGATCGGGCCCTGTTGCCAGCACATTAGCCTCTCCCTAAAAAGTTAGGATGGGCTGGCACCCCACGGGGAGGATTAATAGCGGACAGATCCATCTTGAGAGCTAAGTCCCTTAAGAAAGTGCTTCTCATATCCCTACCTATCCCAACGGAAGCTGGTGTCCTTGGATAGACCCTCTCAGCTTACTCTCCGTCCTAGGAACGAAACCCGATGGGAATACTCATTGTCCTAGGGAGAAGTGCTACAACGGTGTATCCGTGCACTTGTGGATTCGTTCGTACTTGTCAGTGTACCCAGGAGTTTCTTACACGCTCATGCTAGTGCGCCAGTGGTGGTGACGTTAAGAAGCGCCAACATTCGTCGCGATGAGAAAATATAAATTCAGCCACCTCACTGCCACACGAGCGCCCAAGTCCCACCTCACTGCCATGCAAGCGCCACCTCACCCAGGTGCCACGTCACTGCCACGCGAGCACCTAGGCCCCACCTCACTGCCACGCGAGCGCCACCCCACCCAGGCGCCACGTCACTACCACCTCACTACCACGTGAGTGCCACCTCACCCAGGCACCACGTCACTGCCACGCAAGCACCTAGGCCCCACCTAGGCACCATGTCACTGCCACACAAGTGCCACCTCACCCAGGCCACACATTCACCAACAAAAAGCTAAAATTGCGTTGTGCCCGGTGGGAATCGAACCTCAGACCTCACGCTTTATAGCGAGCACCACTTACCACTAGGCTGCTGCCTTGTTTCTGACTCTATCTAACATTTGGTTGTTCTTGTAGTTTTGCCATTGCTGCTGCCTACAACCCTGCATCCTGCATCCCCGCATCGCATCTTACTGTCCGCGCTGCTGCTGCCTACCATCCCGCTGTCGGTGCCGCTACTGCCTACCAGTGCCGCCGCCCCGCACCATCCTGCTGCCGTCCCCTGTCCGTGCTGCCACCACCACCATCGCTGCTGCAAACCACGCCACCAAAATCGCCGCTGTCATCTGTTGACATTTCTTAGTGCCGTCACATTAAGAACAAATTTAGAATCCATCCTTAGTGACAACGCCAGAAATGCCTGTTGGCACTTCTTAACGTCACAACTAACGACACCGAGTTAGCGTGAACATCAAGACTTGCCAAAGGTAAATCTAAACGATCATGAACGAATCCGCAAGCGCACAGATAAACCATTGTAGAATTTCCCCAAGGAAGGAGAATATTCCAAGGGTATCGTATCTGTGGAAGGTAATGGCGGATATCATAGACTTATGCTTTTGCACTGAATGTAAACTAAGAGATAGATATAGGAAACAACAAACTCAAAGGTAGGGGTAAGATAAAGATATAAAAGGGTAGTGTGACACACACTCAGATCTACCTCTACTCTAGCACACTACTGCTTAGGGGGAACATACGAGTTAGCTCTAGGTTCTAATTTACTAAACATACAAAGCTAGAAGATACAGGAGATAGGCATGAGCATTGCATGAGAGGGTAAGGTGCAGCACCCAGGTACAAACGGGGAGATAGCCCGCGACGACCAGCACTCTGCGAAACTAGACTTTAGTCTCCTACAGCAAGTACCCCAGCGCAGAGGGTTCCAAAGGGTCCAACAGATGTCACCAATGCGGCTTACCTCTATCATTACCGGGGGGGGGTATGCTCATAACTAACATAGCCACACAACCCAGGCACCATGCCTGCGCTGCTGCTAGACTTCACCCGGCCCGGGCTATTGTGACCCAGGGTGAGAGCCACCAGAAGACTGGTCAACTTAGATCGAGTACCGTAGCATGAACACAAACCTCATGCAACACTCTCATGCCATCTAACAAGATCAACTAAGGCTAGACATACGAACGGATACAAACTCTCTTATGTCTAGTCAACAAGATCAAAGGGTTGTGTTCGTGAAGAACACGAGCCTCTAACTTATGAACAAACACATAAGGAATGAGTTTATCATCCTTCAAGTGGATCAAAAGGTAGTGTTCATGAAGAACACAAGCCTCTAAAAGATGAACAAAGGATGAACTCAAGAACATATCAAGCATATGATCTACCATGACTTTATATGAAATAGCTAAATAACTGAAGTAGATCAAAGTCATACAATGAAATAAAGATAAAAGAGAACTCATACCTAGACTCCAAAGAAGACTTGGAACCTGAAGAAGAGCTACTCTAGCCTACCCCTTAGCCTTGGAAACTAAAAGTGAGAGGAGAATGAGAGAGTGGTGTGTGAGAAATGAGAGCCCCTCCCCTTCTATTTATAGGCAAGGAGGAGGCTTGCTTCGGGGCTCAAACTCCATCAAAACACCCAGGAGTGAGGTAAGTGACCAATAGGGAGGTGACACGTGCAAGGCTAATATGAACCGACCCTAGGTTGGTTCGGCTGATCCTAGGGTCGGTCGAACCCCTAGGGCCATCTCGGTCGTGCTTCCTCTAGGTGGCTGACTAGTGGGCCCTTGGATCCTTCCCCGGTGCATGGCTTGATTTGGTATCCGAGGTGGGCCCCTTGATCCATGTGAAGTCCATGTGGCGCTCTCTGATTTGTCGATGAGTGCCTCCCTTGGATCAATGACGTGGAATGCCATGTGTTTTCTTGGTGGCAGCCACCTCCTCAGCTGAGTTGGCATGGTTTCTCCATAGAAGGTGGGTTTCCATCTCTTTTAAGAGGTATTTCACCTACATACAAATAATATCCAAGGACAAGTGGAACTACATTATTCAAACCCAAATGCATGTAAATAATGCATATGCCTCTATTTATGTGAGAATATTGAGGGCTGAAAGTAGTACTTAATAGCCGTCAACATCATCTCCAACGGAAGAAGGGCACGGGCGCGGCAGTGGGGGCGGTCCCGGAGGGCCACGTCCCATTATGCGTCGGCGAGGAGGGTGGCCCCGTCGAGCGCTTCACCGTGCGCGCCGAGCTGCTGGGCGAGCCGGCCTTCACCGGTAGCGAACATGGCCTCGTACGCCATTTGTTCAAGTTTAATTTTGGTGATTAATGACAACATGATCAATGGGACTAACCATATTGTTGAGCATGTCTTTGTAGACATTTCTAGGTCCCATGGATGCAAAAATACTACATGCCAAAATGAGAAGATAGTATATAGGAAGAACAGAGCACCGTCGGATGAACTGACAGTACATAGGAAGCAAGCGTCGGTGCAAGCAACGGATGAAATGGCACACTGTGTTGAAGACCAAGTCAAATGGGGACCGTCGGATGAACCGATGGTGAGTTTTTAGTTGCACCGGATGATTGACCAGAGGCGTAGCAGAAGAGTCAATGGCATCGAATTAACGGACGGTTCATCAGTGGGCACCGTCGGTCTATCCGATGGTTCGTGAGATCAAGACAGAGAGGAGCTGGCGTAGGAGGTAGTTGCACCGGATGAACCGGCGGGCTAAGCATCGGTTCATCCGACGGCCTCGTTATTGATAACAGTAAGGTTTTTCCACAAAACTCTTCAGTACCGGATGAACTGACGGACAGCAAAGGAGCGTCAGTCGAAGCGTCAGATGAATTATGTCAGCAGGATGCAATGGCTATGATGACGTTGAAGGGCACCGGATGAACTGCTGCCTTGGAAAAATACAGCGTCGGTTCATCCGATGGTGTGTTTTCTGTTAGCCGTTGAGCAATGGCTAGTTGGTCACCATGGGCTATTTATACCCCTCAACTCGCCCATTTGATTATGCTGGAGTATGTGGAAGTGCAGAGGAGTCCAAGACACATTGGAGATCATATCCATGCCATGCTAGTGCCTAAGTGAACATCCAAAGGCTTTGCACATGCTTGGTGAGTGTGGTTAGTGCTAGGTTAGCTTAGAGCTGAGTGAGTGCAAGGTGTGCCAACCTTGTGAGGTGATTCTTAAGTGGATCAAGCTGTACAAGGTGCGTCAGAAGCCTTGGAGCCTAGGTGGCTCTCCGGTAAACGTCTTCGACCCTCCGGCTTGGTGTGGAGTGGCGAGGACACTTTGTGCGGGGGACGTGGAGACCCCCTTCCCTTGGTGGAGAAGCTCCTTAGTGGAGGCGGCACCAAGGTGACCGAGGGAGCTTGGCGAGAGCCTTTGTGGCAAGTCAAGTGGTGCTCTTGGAAGAGACTTGGTGACCGGGAAGCAATACTCTTGTGTGGAGTGCTTCAACAACGTGGACTAGGGGTGGCTTAGTGCCTACCGATACCATGGGATAAATCGCATGTCAAGAGTTTGCTTCCACTCATCCCCCTTTACGTTTCCGCATTACATTCTTGCAATCCTTGCTTGCCTTTATTTTCCTAGAGTAGTATCTTGCTAGGATTGGCTATAGGTTGCAAAACTTGTTTTGGGATGGGAGTTTCACACTAGAACAACCAAAGTTGCACATCTAGATAGTATTTTGTAGTTTATGTTTTGAGCAAATAGTGATAAACCTAGCCTTAAGGTTTTAAGTTGCCTAATTCACCCCCTTTCCCTCTTAGGCTACGAGTATCCGATTCCTTACATCGCCGCGCTCCTCAGCCACGCCGCGCAGGAGTACGACTGCGCACACCCCGGCGCCTCCTGCTCCGCCTCTCCGACGGCCACCCCACCTCGTCCTGTTCCGCCGTCGCGACCATGCGTCCAGCATTGCCAGTCCATTGACACATCCAAGGCTCCCAAGGCATCCAGTGACATTGTAGCCAAGGAATGGTACAATTTTTCTTGACTTTGTTGAATGTATAGAGTTGAATGGGTGCAGAGGTGTTGATTTGTGTGTTTTCTGTAATGTTTGATTAGATGGATCGAAGTTGGGTTCATGGAAGGTTGTTTCCCTCTGAACACATTGATGGGGTCAAACAATTTATGAGCTTTGTTGCAGAGAAATTTAGTGAGAATGATGAGATTTTGTGCCCATGTTCAAGATGCCTGAATCACAAGTATCACAGTCAGACTGTTGTGAAGAAGCACATTTTGATGAATGGTATGGATAGTAGTTATACTCGGTGGTTTTGTCATGGAGAGGGTGTCAATGTAGATGTTGTTGAGCACCCTATTGATGTGTATGACATTAGTGATGGGGGAAATGTGGGAGAGGATTGTGGTGTTGACTGTGGGGAAAATGTGGGAGAAGATGGCAGTGCTGATGGTTTGGAAAACCTTATAGGAGACCTACATGCTGCAGCAGAAGAAGGAAGAAAGGATGGAGAAAATGAGGATGGAGAAAATGAGGATAGTGCTATAGACCCTCATGACAAAGAGCCATTTTACAAAATATGCATGAGAGAGGCAAAGCGTAAGCTTTATCCTGGTTGTAGCAAATTTTCAAGGTTCTCTTTTGTGGTAAACCTTCTTCATATGAAGTCATTATATAGGATAAGCAATTCTGCCTTTTCTGCAATATTGGAGCTGTTGGCTGAAGCATTCCCAGAGGGCAATGCACTCCGCAAATCATATAATGAAGCAAATGATCTTTTGAAGGAACTAGGTCTTGGATACGAATCGATACATGTGTGCAGCAATAATTGTGTGTTGTTCAGAAAGAGATATGCCCACCTTGACAAGTGTCCCGTTTGTGGTCTTTCCAGATGGAAGGATGAAGAAAGAAAGAAGATTCCACAGAAGGTGTTGCGGCATTTTCCACTAGCACCTAGGCTGAAGAGGCTCTTTGCAACCAAAGAAGCATCACTACTAGCAGATATAAGCACCCAATGTACCCAATGTAAAGCACCAACATATATGCACCAACACATATCAAGTAAACTAGCAGATATAAGCACCAACATATATCAATGTACAACTAGCAGATTAATCAATGGTACAGGAACTGCGAAATTGAGAGGTCACCTTCTCCTGCGAAGCCTTCCCCTTCCCCTCTGAAGCCTTCTCCTTCCCCTTCTCTGTAGGCTTCTCCTTCCCCTTCTTCTATGTAGGCTTCTCCTTCCCCTTCTTCTCCATAGGCTTCTCCATCCCCTTCATCTTCTTGTTAGAGGTCATCTCAGTCCAAATCTCCTCCTCATCACTCGAGATCTCCTCTTCATCACTCGAGATCAAATCGATGGCATTGGAAGGGCTGTTACCACTGTTGTGAAGAATGGGTCCGCCATCTCCGTCGGTGGAGCTCCCGTCGATGGAGCTCCCGTCGATGCATCTCCCGTCGGTGGAGCTCCGGTCGGTGGAGCTCCCGTCGGTGGAGCTCCCGTCGATGGAGGGGGAAGGGAGACACATCTCGCAGAAGCGGCCCCACTCATCGTGATCTTGGCGACAGGCTTGCGCAGAGAACTTCTAGGTCGTGCTCTTGGAGGGCAGCATGCCGAATCTCTCGACGGAGGAAGGGGGCGGCCGGTGAGGAGGAGACACCGAGGCGGGTGAGAGGAGAACTGGAGGAGACGTCGAGGCGGGGTTGCAGAACTGGAGGAGACGCCGAGGAGGGGGGAAGAGGAGAAGGTGTGGCTTTATGTCGATGGCTAGTTTATAGCATAAGTAAATAACGGGATACACTCCATTGAAATCACTTGAAGTAGCACAATGGTGAGATCGTTTTGTTCTGAGGCTGGTGACCAGGGTTCGAATCCGGGGTTGGTCAAAAATGTGTGTAAAAATTGTGGGGAGCCGGGACTTAAACCCGGGACCAACTGCTAAAGCCTGAGACATCCCACCACTACACCATTTCTATGTTTGCGTACATGTGTTGAAACAAATTTAGGTGTTCTGTTATGATAAGGGCCAGCATGTGTCAGTATGCTATTGGGTAGGCTGCCTTGGAGGTGAAGAACACAGGGATAGTTGGTATTTCTTCTTTTAATCTGGAATTAAATTTTGTAACTAGTATTTCTTCGTCATACATAATCCGAATTTGACATTTTTGCCTGAAATTTTCTAAAATCACGATCTTTTCTTTAATGATGTTGTTTTTTATAGATTCGATTTTGCAGATCCTATTTATATTCTTCTATCTAGTTCCTCCTAAATACCGATTAAAAAATCACTTCTTTTGCACAAACATTACTAATGTAACTTCGTATTTTGCAATAATAAGCTAAACACAAGCATATGGTCAAGTTTGAAGTGTATATGAATTCAAAAATTTCGAAAAGTATGATACACTTCAATGTTCAAGTAACATTTCATGAAACTATGTCAGACATGTATCCATTTCTAAACAACCCTCGATTCCGCTGTTACCGAAATCATTTGAAATTTTTATCACAAGTTTATGGACCCAAATTATGTTACCACGTCAATTTGTAGAACCATCAGACCATTTTATGATATTATTTGAATTATTATATTATAAATTCGAGATGTAAGTTTGAATTATCCATAATAAACTTTTGAATATTTCAATGATCTCCAAGACATGAGTTATAATGGAGCATAAGATTATAAATGTAATTTTCTATATTTTTGGAATCATATTGGGCATAACCATAGTGCAACTTTACAATTATTTTAAATAAACATAGAAATTCCCTTAAATGATCAAAGCTACCAAATGTTTTCAAAAATACATGAAACTCCTTTGTAACACATTAGATGTCATCCTTGTTATATGTCAACATTTTACTGATGATATATAAAATAGTTTTTTGCTATTTTGTACACAAGATGTGTCAATTATATATTTAAAAAAATTGAAAATAGTGTGGCAAATGTTAAAAAAGCCCGCCAAAAAATTCAGAATCTCTACACGGCCCGCGCACCCAAAAATCACACCACGAAATGACTACAATACCCTTAGGATTCCCACCCTTCTTGCCCACCCAATGAAGGTCAAATTGGTCATTTCGCATAGCACAGTGCCCACCAATATATATTGCGTTTCAGTCAAGTGGAAACCCTAGCCGCATCCCCCCACACCGCAGCCGCATTTCCCCAGCCCGGCGCAGTCGCGGTGAAACCCTAGCGCAACTTCGATGTCTCGCTTCAAGGACCGACTCTTCAAGTCCTCGTCGGTCGTCCATCTACCACCGGCGATAGGCTCGTCGGCCGCCCGTCCTCCATCGGTGTGCGACGCGGCACCGACGGCAAGCGCGATCGCTATTGACGGCTGTTAAGTACCTACTTTAGCCGTCAATATACTCATGAATAAAGGAGCATAAGGCATTTCTTACACGTATTTAGTTAAGAATAATGTAGTTCCACTTGTCCTTGTAGATTATTTGATTGCAGGAAAATAAGCAAGAAAAGAGTGCCAAACTCACCTTCTAGTGTCCATGCCACATCACCTCATCCTAGGTGGGCTGCCAACAAGGATGCCATGCATGCAAACCTGCCAACTAGGGAGCCATGCATGCATGCCATGCAAGCAATCCAAGTGAAGCAACCCCCGACGAATCAGAGTGTGACACGTGGACTTCACATGGATCCATGGGCCCACAAAAGCAAGCAAACCGCGCCAAAATAGGGTGGACACCGGGAACCGACCTAAGGACCCACAGGGCAGCCACCAGGAGAAAGCACGAGCCAGGGGAGCCCACCAGGGGTCGGCCGACCCCACAGGTCGGCCGAACCGACCTTGGCTCGGCCTCTCCTGTGCTTCCACGTGGTGGCTCTCCATTGGTCCTAGGCGCCTTCCCCGGGGTGTTTGCCTCCATTCTTCGCCAGTGCACGGGCCTATAAATAGAAGGAGAGGGGGCTCACTTATGATACATCCACACTTGCAACACCTCTCTCACTTTTAGTCTCAAGGCTAGGAGGTAGGCTAGAGTAATTCTAATTCAGTTTCCAAGTCTACTTTGGGATCTAGGTATGAGTTGTCTTGTATCTTATTTCATTTGTATGACTTTGATCTACTTCAGTTATTTATCTATTTCATATAAAGTTGTGTTAGTATGCATGAGTGATTTGTTCATGTGTTCTTCACCTGTTCATCATTTAGAGGCTCCTGTTCTTGATGGACAAGGCCTTTCAATCCACTTGACGGGTGACTTTCACATGTTTCTGGTGTTTGTTCATAAGTTAGAGGCTCGTGTTCTTCACGAACACGACCCTTTGATCCAGTTGAATAGACATAGGAAAACACGAATCCGTTTGTGTACTTAACCTGGTTTGATCTAATTAGATGACATGATTGCGTTGTATGAAGTCTGTGCTTGAGCTATGGTACTCGGTGTGATTGGCTGGTTTATCTGGTGGCTTGACCTGGGTCACAATAGCTCGGGCCGGTCAAGTCCGGCTAACAACGTAAGCTTGGTGCTTGGGTTGCGTAGCTACCTTACTTATGAGTTTATCCCACGGTTTGTCTTGGGGTAGGCCGCGGTAGTGACAGCCGTTGGTCCTCTGAAATCCCCCATGTTCGGATAAGCTGTAGGAGTCTAAAATATAACAACCGGAGTTGTGCAGAAGCAACGCGGGAGGTTATCTCCCTGTGGTACTTGGGTGCTCAAGTCAATGTTCTTCAATGCTAGTGTATCTAACTCGTTCCTTCCAGCTCTATGTGTATAGTACATTAGAACCTAGAACTAACTCGTGTGTCGCCTCCTATGCCTAGGACCCTTTAGAGAGAGAGAGAGTGAGTGTGTGTGATCACACTACCCCCATTATCATATCTTTACCCCTGCACTTGAGTGTCTGGTTTGTTTCCGTCTATGATCTATACTCATTGCAATAGAGTTGATCTTGTCATTCCGCCAATGCCTTCCTTGGATTCGATACCCTTTGGAATACTCCTTTGGGGAAATGCTACAATGGTACTTCCATGCGCTTGCGGATCTCTATAAATGTTAAGATTTACCAACCAGCATTTCTGGCGCTATTACCAGACGGGTTCCAAACCTGTTCTTAGGTGATTGCGTTAAGAAATGTCAACAAGCATTTCTGGCGCCGTTACCGGGGAAGGCTTAAGGATGACATATCAACACTTTGCATATGTTTATAATCATGACAGGTATAAAACAGTTCTCAATGCAGGCTAACTTGGATTGTCTTCTTTGTCCATTGATGATGAAGACAGGTAGTGCATGACTGGTTTCGACTTGCCATCGAATTTTACTGAAGATCCTGAGTCACTCGTAAGGAAGGCACGAAATCATTTCGGCTCTCCTTCTCGTGAACATTCGGAAGTCGATCCAGCTTCCTTTGTGCCATCCACATCAACTTCCATGGCCAACCCTGTCGAGAAGACTCTTCGTGAGTATCCCCCCCCTCTGCTGACTAGGTGTCGACAGGCCCCGTGATCAACACTGGGAATGGAAACTTCGAGATCAAGACTGGCTTAATTACGATGGTACATGCTAGCCTATTCTGTGGCAAGCCTAATGAAGACGCGAGCGCCCACCTGCTGCAGTTCCTGGAACTATGCAGTACCTTCACTATACGAGGAGTGGAGGAAGATGCTATTCGTCTGTGACTGTTTCCCTTCTCCCTCTTGGGAAAGGCAAAGCAGTGGTTTTATGCTAACCGTGCAGAGATTAACACTTGGGCAAAGTGCTCCGCAGCATTCCTCGCGAAATTCTTTTCGTTGGGCAAAACCAATGTCCTTGGGGGGCGAATTTCAAGTTTCCAGCAGACAGCAAATGAGACTATCCCCGAAGCTTGGGAGAGACTCCAGGAGTACATCCTGGCTTGTCCTCATCATGGGATGGACAACTGACTTATTCTTTAGAGTTTCTATAATGGGCTGACTCCGACAGCCCGAGGCCATATTGATGCTGCAGCTGGAGGGGCTTTCTCCTCTCTTACTATCACTGAAGCTACTACACTGATAGAGAAGATGGTTACCAATCAAGGGTGGAGTGATGATTGACTCCAGCCACGTCAAAGGGGTACACATACCGTCAAGGAAGCGGATATGTTGCACGCCAAGATGGACCTAATGATGAAGAGAATGGATGATCTAGCCAATGAGAAGGCTGCCATGGCCACCACTACTCAAGCTATGGATGCTCGCATGACTTGCGAAGTCTGTGGTAATACCGGGCATTCAGGGAATTACTGCCCTACTACTCAGGAGGATGTGATGTACATGAACGGTAATAACAACAGTTATCGTCCACAAGGAGATCAAACGTGGAATCAATCACGCCCTTACTATCAAGGGGGTAATCAAGGTAATTCTTTCAACACAAACCAACCTTCCTTGAAAGATCTAGTCTTTGGGCAAGCTAAGATTAATGAAGGCTTTAATAAGAAAACAGCTGCCTATAATAAGGCCTTTGAGAGCCTTAATGTTAAAATTGATAGCCTTTCGTCCGCTCTTAAGAACCAGTTGAGCTTTAATAAGATGATAGAAACCCAGTTGGCTCAGTTAGCTACCTTGGTTCCCTCTGCTGAAGACGAGAAGATTCCGGGGCAACCCGTGTCCTCCTGTGAAAATGTTTGTGTAGTGTCCACCAGATGGGGTAAGCATTCTGGGCGGACACAAGCCACTGACTATGCAGGGAAGCCTATATAGCAAATACTTGACCCATGGGAATCTTCAACAATTACACATAAGAAAGATCCTGGTTATCCGGCTATCACCTGCAAGATATACTACCAAAAGATTAAGCATGCTCTTTGTGACCTTGGTGCAAGTGTTAACCTTATGTCCAAGGCCGTGTTTGAACAATTGGGGTATCCAGCTCTAATTCCAACGGCGACAACCGTCCAACTTGCTGATGCATCGATCCGATACCAGAGGGGATCGTAGAGAATTTATTGGTATTCGTCCAAGGTTCTTTCATCTTTGCGGATTTCGTAGTCCTTGATATGCAAGATGATGAGGGAATGCCTCTCATTCTTGGGAGACCGTTCCTGAGTGACGCCAACGCAAGGATCAATGTGGGAGCTGGAACGATCCGATTCCGCATTGGGAAGAGGAACTTGATGTTCCGATTTCAAACACCAAAAGAGAAATGCTATACACTGCAGGGCCAAAATGAGCAATCAGGGGCATGGACGGAGCTACAGCCCCCGCGACTTCCCACCACTCCAACAAAGCCGAAGAAAACAAGAAGGGTGTGGCGGGAAATACAGAAGTCATCTCCATCAATTTCTCGGGAATGGGGTGACGAGTGGAATTAATCGCCGAGAAAAGTCTCGCTCTCAGACTTAAAAAGATGAGTCCTTTTTGCCAAAAGGTAAAATTGGTATTTATCTCATATTTTCCTTCCAAAGTTTTATTTGATTTTTCCAAATGCATATGTGATTTTTCCGACCTTGCATCTGCATGCTAGATTTTTCTAGAAAATTTCCCTTTTCAAATAAAATTCTGAACATAACTTCTTGAGTGGAAAATCAAAGAATAATTTTTCGAGCAACATTTTGGGCGAATCTGGACCTAGACATCTGGGCAGGACATCAGGTAGCCGTTAGAGAGCCGTTGCAAAAAGTTGGAAGCAGGCCGGCTCGACAAGGGGTCGACCGACCCCAGGGGTCGGCCGACCCTAGCCAACGGTCATGTGGGCCCTACCTCTTCCAACGGCTCCTAGCCGTTGCCCTTGTCCTCTACGCTGGTGCCTGGCTCGGTTGCCTATAAATAGAAGGGGGATTGAGGGGTTTCTTCACCCATTCACTTATTTCCATCACCCACTCTCCCTTTTTGCTCTTGCTCTTTGGTTTTCTTGGATTTCTTGCTCAAGTGGAAATGTCAAGCACTCTCTCCAATTTGTCCCCGAATATTGAATATTGGTGGAGCAAGCTCGGTAAGGATTTCATTTCGATTTCACTAACCCATCACGGAGTTGCTCGTGTTGTCCCATTGTTGTGCAAGATGAGTTGGATTGCCGGTGCGTACCGGAAGGTGACCCGCTCACGCCGTTCTAGAGATGGGGAGGGCTCGTCTCACCACTCCGGAGCTACACCAAGTCCAATGTCAACCGACCGTGAAGAAGAGGAAGAGGAAGAGCTACCTACACCACGAGCCGAAGGGGTGATCAACACCGATGCCGCCTTCATTGACTTGAGGGACGACTGGGAGAGACAGGCCTATGCTCTCATCAAGGATCGAGTCTTCGCCAACACCAAGGAGTTCGACTCGGCCCTTCTCAAGAAAACAGGTATGAACTCCGAGTTCGATTCCATTTGGAATTCTCTTGGTTGGGAGAACTTTGTTCCGGTGTGGGAGATCGGTTCTAGGCCTCTCACCATTCAGTTCCTCTGTACTCTTCGGGAGGATGAGGCCGGTATTACGTTTCGTTTCCATGGAACGTCGTATCGAGTCTCATGGCATGATCTTAGTCGTGCTCTCGGTTTTCATCGTCATTGTGCTATTTCTCTCGATCAAGCTTGCAGTGATTTTATTCGAGATAGTTTTTGGGAAGAGATTTCTGGTCGGACTGTCTGTGGCAAGTTAGCACCTCGGTGCAACGATATATTGCATCCTACTCTCCGATTGTGGCACAAGTGGCTCGCCATTACTCCCTTTCCGAGGGATGACGTTCGACCTGTGCGCACAGACGAGATGAGGATATTATACGCCGCGATCAGACGAATCAAAATCGCCCCAGTGCAAGCTATGATTCGGCAGTGGTTGACAAATTTTAGGATGACAGGTTCTATTGAGTGTACGTCCCTGATCACACGTATCATTTCGGGTCTTGGAATTTCACTAGGGGCTAACGTTCCCTACATTGATTCTCGCCGGGCCATGATAGATGAGGCGTATTTGATTCAAGGACATACTCTTAAAAAGGGCCCGGATGATTCCTTAGTTTTCTTTTACCCTGGCCACGCAAACCAGATTCGGTTACCTAACCCAGATTTCTGTTTGTACGGCCAAGGGCCACTGACCGTTCCTCTTGAGGAACCTCGTCGTTCTAGTGTTTCTGGAGACAGGGTCACTAGGAGTGCATCGAGGAGGGCAGCGGCAGCACAGCAACCACTGCAACATCCGCCGCCACAGCCGTCACCTCAGCCACAGCCTCAGCCTACACCACTGTTGTCTGGCGCATGGGCCTCAGCCGGGTACATGTCTGGAGTTACACCCAGATATGCCCCCGGTTGGGACCAACCCATGAGTCAGCCGGGTGCGAGTAGCTCGACCTGGGCTAGTGCAAGGAGTGGCGAGTGGGTTCGGCTCACTGGTGCTACCTACGGAGACTCGTCTTCATCGTCCGGGTTGCGCTCATCATCTCGTGGGGCCACCCTCACTCAGCAGATGAGCGAGCTCAACATCCGAGTCGGTACTATGGAGGAGACGATGCACCAGCAGGCTGAGTCCACTTGGGACTGGCAGCGTATGACGGGCGAGAGGATTCACACCATGGAGCAGAGACAGCTGCGACAGATAGAGGAGCAGAGGGCTTACTACGCGTGGTTGGGATACCGCCCTCCGCAGCAGTGAGCCTGAAGCTAGCTTGTGGGAGGACCCCCTTTCTGAGGTAACTTGTATCTTTTATTGTTTTCAGAACTCCATATGCTCAAAACACATAAAAATCTGAAAAAGTTAAAAAGACCAAAAATATTTATTTGATTTCTTAAATTAGTTTGTTTTCGTATGCGCGGTAAGAGTGTTCTTATTCTCCATGGTTGAAATGATGAATAGTTGCTCTGTTTATTCCTCTTGCATGCCTTGTTTACAACTTAGTATCCTATCCAAGTTTTGAGTTTGTTGGCTAGTATGATCGAACCTGAGCTTGAAATTTGTGGGTAGCAAAAGCATGATCTTTGCCTAAGTTGTTGCGAGGTATGATATGGTATAATAGAGTTGCTATGAGCTAGTACTAAGTGATGTTTGATATCCGGAGTTCTCTTTTGAAAAATGTTAAAATGATAAGTTCCTCAATGATAAGAAATTCCTATCCAAGGCCATATGTAGATCTTAGCTTCTGTTAACCCTCCACATATGCTACCTGATTTCTTCATTGAGTTTTGTCGAATTGTTGTGACCCTCGGCGAGTAACTTGTCATACTCCTATGATCATGATCACGTACACACCACCATATGCGAAACTTCTACACTGGAATTTAGCGATCATCATTTCATCCATTTCCCATCCATTCCACAAAATAAAGCTCCGCGCATGTTCCATGATTACTCTCCCTCCAAAAATATTCAGCAAGGACTATGGGCTATGTTAAAAAAAAAGAGAGAGAAAAGAAACATGCTCAAGGGCATGCATAAAAAAAAGAAAGAATAAAGAGACATAGCCCAAGTCTCAAAAATTTCAAAAAGGAGGAGAGTAAAAATCATGCAAAGAGGAGTTCATTATCCATCCACCATACACACACTTTTGCACATCTTGACCAGGGTGTATGACTTGTTCTCCCAAGGATCCGGTTTTCGACTCGACAATATATGAGAAACAGGTATGCCACATGTTTTCCCTACCTACAGCTCCACATATCAGCTTATTAGGTACTTGTGATTGATAACTGATCAAGGTACTTGTGATTAGTAATCTTTATACAACCATTCTATCTTTCAACCGCCCAAGGCAGGTGAAGCTACATGCCCCATATCAATTGAGTGTAAGGTAAGATCAATGCCAACTTCTTCAACTCTTGATAGAGTACCTAGCTGTATCTTGTCATACATTAGGAATACAACATCGTAGCAACTCCTGATCAACCAACCTAAGTTCTTGATCTCTTGCTCGGGACGAGCAAGAGGCTAGCTTGGGGGAGTTGTTGACGGCTGTTAAGTACCTACTTTAGCCGTCAATATACTCATGAATAAAGGAGCATAAAGCATTTCTTACACGTATTTAGTTAAGAATAATGTAGTTCCACTTGTCCTTGGAGATTATTTGATTGCAGGAAAATAAGCAAGAAAAGAGTGCCAAACTCACCTTCTAGGGTCCATGCCACATCACCTCATCCTAGGTGGGCTGCCAACAAGGATGCCATGCATGCAAACCTGCCAACTAGGGAGCCATGCATGCATGCCATGCAAGCAATCCAAGTGAAGCAACCCCCGACGAATCAGAGTGTGACACATGGACTTCACATGGATCCATGGGCCCACAAAAGCAAGCAAACCGTGCCAAAACAGGGTGGACACCGGGAACCAACCTAAGGACCCACAAGGCAGCCACTAGGAGAAAGCACGAGCCAGGGGGGCCCACCAGGGGGTCGGCCGACCCCACAGGTCGGCCGAACCGACGTTGGCTCGGCCATTTCCTGTGCTTCCACGTGGTGGCTCTCCATTGGTCCTAGGCGCCTTCCCTGGGGTGTTTGCCTCCATTCTTCGCCGGAGCACGGGCCTATAAATAGAAGGAGAGGGGGCTCACTTATGAGACATCCACACTTGCAACACCTCTCTCACTTTTAGTCTCAAGGCTAGGAGGTAGGCTAGAGTAGATCTAATTCAGGTTTCGAGTCTACTTTGGGATCTAGGTATGAGTCGTCTTGTATCTTATTTCATTTGTATGACTTTGATCTACTTCAGTTATTTATCTATTTCATATAAAGTTGTGTTAGTATGCATGAGTGATTTGTTCATGTGTTCTTCACCTGTGCATCATTTAGAGGCTCCTGTTCTTGATGAACAAGGCCTTTCGATCCACTTGACGGGTGACTTTCACATGTTTCTGGTGTTTGTTCATAAGTTAGAGGCTCGTGCTCTTCGCGAACACGACCCTTTGATCCAGTTGAATAGACATAGGAAAACATGAATCTGTTTGTGTATTTAACCTGGTTTGATCTAATTAGATGACATGATTGCGTTGTATGAAGTCCGTGCTTGAGCTACGATACTCGGTGTAATTGGCTGGTTTATCTGGTGGCTTGACCTGGGTCACAATAGCCCGGGCCGGTCAATTCCGGCTAACAACGTAAGCATGGTGCTTGGGTTGCGTAGCTACCTTACTTATGAGTTTATCCCACTATTTGTCTTGGGGTAGGCCACAGTAGTGACAGCCGTTGGTCCTCTGAAATCCCCCACGTTCGGATAAGCTGTAGGAGTCTAAAATATAACAACCAGAGTTGTGCAGAAGCAACACAGGAGGTTATCTCCCCATGGTACCTGGGTGCTCAAGTCAATATTCTTCAACGCTAGTGTATCTAACTCGTTCCTTCCAGCTTTATGTGTATAGTACATTAGAACCTAGAACTAACTCGTGTGTCGCCTCCTATGCCTAGGACCCTTTAGAGAGAGAGTGAGTGTGTGTGGGATCACACTACCCCCATTATCATATCTTTACCCCTGCACTTGAGTGTCTGGTTTGTTTGCGTCTATGATCTATATTCATTGCAATAGAGTTGATCTTGTCATTCCGCCAATGCCTTCCTTGGATTCGATACCCTTTGGAATACTCCATTGGGGAAATGCTACAATGGTACTTCTGTGCGCTTGCGGATCTCTGTAAACGTTAAGATTTACCAACCAACATTTCTGGCGCTATTACCAGGATGGTGTTGGGGGGTCCGAAAATCGGATAGAGTCCCCGAACACAAGATTCCAGGATGCTCGCACGAAAGTCACGAAGAGATAAGGGACAAGGAATCCCCGAAAGCCTGTACTCGCCTCCAGAAGTTCTGAATCCCTTTACACGTGCCCTCGCGCCCCCTTTTATAGGAAGACGAAGGGACCTTTACATTCTGAGACTACCCTCGAATCTAGAGAATATTCCTAGTGTGAACATGTACACGAATGTCTTTTACATTCCGTGATTTGCGGGGCTAATTTGATACATTTACAAGCCTGCCATCAGTTCACACTTCAAACCCAGACTTTTGAGGTGACGTCTTTGACTTGGCTTCTCCTCGACCTCCGAAGCTTTATTCATGAAAATCATCACTCATCGAGGTTCCCGAACTGAGACTCCCCCAGACTCCCGAACTTCGCGGGTTCCTGATTTCCTGAATTTCGCCAGATTCCAATCATCCTGAAATAGACAGCAGACTTGCGAACCGAAGCCAATTCGGTTATTATCTTTGCACAACATTAGAAGGTTAGCGAATTGTATGAAATTCATCAGGGTGTCTTCATGAATGTTTCCTTATCACGAAACAGAACTTTCCATCCCGAGGCTAATTCATGAATATATTCTCGAAACTATTCACGAATTCTGCAACTTCGACGTTTCGAGGGTGAAAGGTTTTTGCCCGATTCCCCAACACTAGCCCCTCGGGGAAGCGGGTTGACTCCGACAATCCGTTTCCACAAAAAATATCCCGAATTCTGGTAAAAAACGTCACCCTCGGAACGTCGGAGTAGACATGCGTCCCCCTGAAAACTCGCAACGGTCATATCGAGGCGGTTTCTTGAAACTACCCCCCTCTCCCTATAAATAGAGGGTGGGTGCAGTAAGTTTTTTTCACCGTTCCATCACTTTCTTCGAAAGTCTCAAGGATCTTTGAAGGAAAAAGCTCTTCATCTTAAAGCGCCCGAAGTTCGACAACTTCTTTGTTCTTCAAAGGTATTTTGCTTTTTCTTTTTCTTTCGTTGATTTATCAAATTTTTCTCATGTTCTTGTTTCTTATAAATTGATATATGTTTTGTACTTGCTTTATTTTCGTGTAGGTGGCTCGAACTAAAAGTACTGCTAGACCCATGACTTCAGAGGAATTGGCTGCTACTGGTGTTCTGTCAACCGTAGAAGACGTTCGCGATTCTGAGAACGTTCAATCTCGTACAGACGGCGCGGCTGCTGGGACCATTCACGATTTCGGCAGTCGCGAAGACGGGGAGATTAGATCTGAAAACAGATCTGGCGGGGAAGAAGATTTATCCAATGTCGACGCTGATGTGAGCGAGCTTGTTGGCATGAAGATTAAATCTTACCCCCGGCTTTTGTGTTTGGTTGATCAAAGGTTACAGCCAGTCTTATCAAAGAATATGAAGAGGCTGGATTTTTCCCTGCCGGCGATGGTCGTCCCCCCTTCTGGTGAACAAGTCCCTGCTCCCGAAGCGAACGAAGTTGTTGTTTTCAGAGATTTCTTTACTTGTGGACTTAGGTTTCCCTGTGATAACATTCTGCCTTCCATTCTTGAAAAATTTTCTGTGAAGATGCATCAGTTGACACCGAACTCCTTTCTGGAACTTTCAAAGTTCTTTTGGATTATGAAGACTTTCAAGTGTACCTTCAGTGCTGACATATTCGCTCGCTTGTTCGAGCTTGTGATTGAGAAGGATATTCTTAAGCTTGATGATGGAAAGTACTATGATGCGCACTACGCGTGCTGTACTTTTAACACCCGAAGACAAAACTCACGAAAAGGCCTTAACCGGATCCAGCTCGCACCCTGCAGCAAGACCAACTTCTCCAAAGATTGGAGTTCATACTGGTTTTATGTGAAGGTTGACATGTCTAAGGTTTCTGGCTACACAGGACCAGCTTACCCCTTCTATTCGCCTATGGCACTAGTGACTACCATCTGCACTGCTTCGTATAGCAAACGCACTGCCGACTTCGAAAATTGCGAAAATGCTTTCTTGTTGGCCAGTACTGTTCTCGGTGGTCGCGACGTCATTGAAGAATTCGTTGCAGCCGAAGTTTGGCCGATATCAGATGGCTGGCAACCTGCAAATATTGTTTTCTTGGATGTGGACTGGACAACGCAGCAAGTGTCGTTTCCTAGGTTTAATTTACGATTGAAGGAAAGCCAAAGTCTCGAAGACTTTATCGCCGAAGTTGAAGAAAAGGTTAATGCCATGGTTGGCGAATCGACTCTTAATGAGTACAAGTCTTTCAAAGCTCTTGTTAAACATAAGAAAAGGGTGAATCGAGTATTTTCGGAGCTTGGCACTGAGACTGCGTTTCGCTCCCGGCCTCCGGGCGCGGACAAGAAGATTCCGGCTGTTGCTATAGCTATTTGCTCTGCTGCTCCACCCAAAGCTCGAAGAAAGAAAGCTTCGAAGAAAGGAAAAGGAAGGAGCGAAGCTGGTGACATTTCTTCTTCCATCATTCGTCCTGGAAAGACCAAGTCCTTGGAATCTAGCAAGAAGAAACGCAAAGCTTCTGAGGATATTTCTGATGCTGAGGCTCGGGCGGCTTCGAGTCTTTCTCAGCTGGGCCAAAAGAAAGCTAAGAAGGCTGTAAAGAAGATTGCTGTTGCTACAGTTCAGCGCGTTCCTTCGGCTTTCTCAGATGATGAAATGACTGAAGAACTTCACCCGACAGGTTTCTCTTCTTGCTTATGGTGTGATTTGAGATTTGGTGTTCGTCATGGTTATAGTCCAGGTTCTGAGAATGAATTTGTTGATGTTGAAACTTTTTCAGACGATATCCTCGAAGCTCAAGCTGCTCCTATTGAGTCTGCTGCTAATACTGAGGCTGGTACTTCTCAAGTTTCGGCTTCTAAGGACGGGGCTTCTCCAGAGTTTACCAAAGATTTGGAGCAGACTGTGCAAAAAGGCGGTGATCCTGTCGAGAACCCATCTTTTGTTGAGAAGCGCGAAGAACTTCCCGAAGGTCAAGATCCTTCTCCCTCAATCGTTGCTTACAATGAAAATTTTGGTACATCTTTTAGAGGTGAATTACTAAGTGTTGGTGGTGAAATGGTTGATTCGGATGATGACGCTCCAAAATTTGCCTTGCTATGGACATCCCCTAAATTTGTGGATGAAACAGGAGAGGAATTGCCGAAGAAAAGATCTCGATTGACTGGCGAGACACCATCAGTTGTTGAAAAGCATCTCTCTGCTGCTGAGAAGCAGATCTCCTCGCCTCTTCAGAAATCTCTGACGATTTCTGAGCCTGCAAACGATATTCCTTTGAAGAAGCTGAACCTGACAGGTTCACGCGTTGCTTCTTTTCTCTTTGTGCTCTGCTGGTTGCCTTATGTTTCTTAAGCTTTCGTTACTTTGAGCTTTATATCTTTCGCAGTTTTTGAAGAGAATACTCGAAAACTCTCATCTTCGGAGCTTGCCAGTTTCCAGAAGACTTATGACCTAAAGGCGTCTATTGTTGGCAAGGTGGTCTCTGAACGTCTCCTTGAAAAAGATGAGGTTATTAAGAAGCTCTCCGGCGAATCTAAGAAGCTAAGACGCGAACTCAACAAGGCTCAAGCTTCGGGTGTTGATTTAGAGCAACGAATTGCTGAGCTTGCTGACTCCCTGAAAAAGTGTCAAGATGAAAAGAGGCTTGCTGAAGCTGCCCTTCATGACTCGAAGAAAGATCTTGAAAAGCTAAACAAGACTCATGAAGATGATCTAAAAATGATCGAAAACCTTCGCAAGGATTCTGATAAGAATGCTAAAGCTGTTGACGAGCTTCGTGTTAGCAATGCGGAGCTTTCGACAAAAAATTCTGATCTTGCAAAGACTCTGAGCAGCAAAGAACAGAAGATTCAAGATCTTGAAAGGGCTTTATCTGAGCAAAGCAAAGTCTCAGGACAAGATTTTGATGAAATTAAGACAAAACTGAAACTTTTATTCGGGGAGTACAGAGAAGCCCTAAAAAACTTCGGTGTTCGTCCTGGCCCACTTCCTAAAAATGAAGAAATCTCTGATTTGATGGATTGGATTGAAGCTGAGTTCCGGGCTCTTCCTGACGTCATCTCAGGTGCTAGTGACTTCGCTGCTGCCTTTTCAGTAGAAAGTATTCTGAAGCTTCTCTACGATTTTGACTGCGTCGATCTTGTGAAGTTTCGCGAGAATCTTTCGCACTTTCCTGACGCCGGGAGCACTTCGATTATACGTCCCAACGGAGACGTTCAAGCCATAAAGGTTAGATTCGCAAGGGAGTTTTGGTTTGCAAGCGGGAAGGAGTTTGCAAAAAAGATTGCCCGCGCCAAACTAGATAAGGTTGGTTTTTGGTAAATCTTGACAGTTTTTCGGCATCTCACGAACATTTTTATCTTGATTTTTATTAACCCCCTTTTTTTGTGTTTCTTCAGCTGATCCAAAGTGAGGAACGTGGTAAAGCTGAAGTTCAAGAATCTTCTTCCGAAGCTGAAAAAGACGACGATGCTGACGATGAAGAAGATGGTTCGGGTGATGAGGGCAGCGGTGACGGCAGCAGCAGCGGTGACGGCCAAGACGATGGGGATGAAGCGAGCTCTGATCGTGAAACTAGCTCCCCGAAGGTTGATATCGTAGGATGAAATTACGCTTGTCCGAACATTTGCTTTTGATGTTGAAAACTATAAACTTGTATATTCTTGGGCTGCGACCCTCCTTCTGAACTTTTTGTCTTGTAAATTTTAACCTGCGCAGGTCCTGCAAGGTGGGCCTGTGCAGGATGTGATACCTTTGTGAATCCGCCGCCAGGATCAAATAGTTAGTGGTGAAGCTTGGCGATTGTACAAAGAAGCTAATCCTAGATGCAAATTTTCTGACTTTTGGGCCGAATGTTGTCAATATTATTCGATGCGTAGTTTTCAACTTAGCTGGTTTTTCCTTCAACGAGACGGTTATGCTCTTACCAGCGGAGCTTCGAGTTGGCGGACCTTGGTGAAGATGGAGCCCCTTAGCCCTACAACTGGCGATTGTAGCTGCGCTTATGCTAGTGATATTGCCGAAGAAAGGGGTCGTAAACCAGGCCGTATCGTCGAACTTCCTTTCTGAAATTCTCAGCTCTTGGAAGCTTTGTAATTTTGATTTTATGAAATTTTGTATGAAACTAAGGCAATAAACTCGTTTTTTAAGAAAAAACGTCACCCTCCCCACCTTGCCGTTTTCATGCAAAATTTCATGGGTGCCTGAGAATTGATAACCCCTTTCGAATGCAGGTCGACAAAATTTGTTTCACGAATTTTGTGGACTTGCGCCCGCTTGGCATACTTGCCCGGGTTGATATCGCAACCTTCAGTTGCTTCAACCATCCTTTATGAACTCTGGCCTTTGGAGATGATTGAGCCCCTTGGCCCTTGGAAGAAGATTTTCCTAAAAAAGTTCGTATAACTCTTCATGAATGTTCTCTACTATTCTTATTTGCTCTTTCATCAGAGGTAACTTTGGTTATAACTTTTCATACATAAAATTCGGAACAGAAACGCTTGTGTTTTCTGGGCCACAACCTTCAGTTGTTCCCGTGCTTTTGGTAGGATGTCCCTTCAAGGTGGGATCTAGGCCACAACTTGTTGTTGTCTCTGGCCTTTCAGTAGGAAATCCCTTTTAAGGTGGGATTTAGGGCACAACTTGTTGTTGTCTCAGCCCTTTCGGTAGGAAATCCCTTTAAAGGTGGGATTTAGGCCACAACTTGTTGTTGTCTCTGGCCTTTCGGTAGGAAATCCATTTTAAGGTGGGATTTAGGGCACAACTTGTTGTTGTCTCAGCCCTTTCGGTAGGAAATCCCTTTTAAGGTGGGATTTAGTGCACAACTTGTTGTTGTCTCAGCCCTTTCGGTAGGAAATCCCCTTAAGGTGGGATTTAGGCTTTCACGGAGCCTTTGGCTATCAAGGAGCCTCTTTCACAGAACTTTTCTTTTCTTTTCTTTAATCTCGGCTTTCACGGAGCCCTTTCACAAATTCTTCTTTCACATGATGGAATTCGGGCTATAACGGAGCCTTTTCTCAAGAACTTTTTTTTTCTCACGATGGAGCTTCTTTCTCACAATGGAACTTAGGCTATCACGGAGCCTTTTCACGACCCTTTCTCATGATGGAATCTAGGCTATCACGGAGCCTTTTTCACAAACTTTTCTCATGATGGAATCTAGGCTATCACGGAGCCTCTTTTACGAACTTTTCTCATGATGGAATCTAGGCTATCACGGAGCCTCTTTTACGAACTTTTCTCATGATGGAATCTAGGCTATCACGGAGCCTCTTTTACGAACTTTTCTCATGATGGAATCTAGGCTATCACGAAGCCTTTTTCACGAACTTTCTCATGATGGAATCTAGGCTATCACGAAGCCTTTTTCACGAACTTTCTTTCTCACGATGGAATTCAGGCTATCACGAAGCCTTTTTCACGAACTTTCTTTCTCACGATGGAATTCAGGCTATCACGAAGCCTTTTTCACGAACTTTCTTTCTCACGATGGAATTTAGGCTATCACGAAGCCTTTTTCACGAACTTTCTTTCTAATGATGGAATTTCTCAAGACACATGATTTGGGGGAAAACTCTTTTCATATGTATCACAAAGAGTATTTAAATAGGATCCGCCTCGTTAAAAAACTTGCCCCTTGATTTAGGGCCCCCTTCGCAAGGAAAAGAGTACGGTCCTTCTTATTCTAACTTAAATGCGAGAAGTAAATGTTTTTGTTCCCGAAACCACTTATAGATCTGTGGTTCGGAGTTTTACATTTTTATGAAATTTGAACTTGCGGAAAGAAATGCTGAAAATAAGTCTAACTACTTTCAAGATTTTCAAGGGTAGTACCTCTTTAAGCTGTCAGCATTCCATGAATGCGGCAGCTCTTCGCCGGTTTGGTCTGTCAAGCGGGAAGCCCCTGGTATGTTTGTTTATTTCGCTATGTATGGCCCTTCCCAGGATTCTTGAAGTTTCCCGGGGTTTTCCCAATTTTTCTTTCTTTTCGACACTAGATCGCCAGTCCTGATATTTTTCCTGACTATTTCCTTGTCCCTCCATGCCTTGGTTTCCTTCTGGCATTTTTCAATGTTATCAGAAGCTTCAAGGATTGTCAATTCAATCATGTCTTTCTCCACCCTCATGTCAATTTCCTCGATCTCTTTTGCTTTCAGCACTCTTAGGCTTTCGTTCTTGATTTCTTCTGGTGTCGTTGTCGAAACCAAGCACCCCAAAACTTTCTCCTCGTGTATGCTGAAAACGCACTTTTCGGGATTCAGCTTAAGATCGGCTGCTCTGAAATTCGCGAATGTTTCTACTAGATCGCTGATGTGGTCATCTAAGTACACTTTCTTCGTTTCGCTGTCAGCGACAATGTCAATTTTCTCTTTATCTCTCTTGGCTTCAACGTAGGGTTCTTTCCTTTCTTCGGTAGAATCCAGCTGATGCACATTGCTTTGACCTGGTGTGAAGCCCTTCTCAATGTTTCGGACCTCTTGTTGATCGCCGAACACTGTGATGACTCCTTTTGGAGCTGGGATTTTCATGCATAGGAGCTGTTGCCTTATGACAGCATCGAACTTGTTAGTGAATCCTCTGCCGAAAATCGCGAGGTATGGATGGTACATGTCGACTATGTCGAAAGTGAGAGTTTCTATTCTGGCATTGTCAAGATCTCCGAAGGATATAGGCAGAGCTATTTTTCCCACTGGCTTGATTGATTTTCCTCCGAAACCGAGTAACAGGTATTCTGGTGGCTGCAGCATGTGTTGACTCAAGCTCATCTTCTCGAAAGTTTTCATGAATAAGATATCTGCTGAACTTCCGTTATCCACCAGAACTTTTCCGATAACCAGTCCAGCTATGTTCACTTCGATGACCATGGCATCGTTGTGGTTTGTTGACTTTAGTCTGAAGTCTTGTTCGGTGAATGTTATCGGTACCTTGGCCCACTCTGGACGTGCTGCTGGATCATCATTGATGACTGTGTTGGTAGATCTGAGGTAATTGTTTCTTTGTCTTTTTGTGTCGAACTCCATGGCCGAACCTCTTGTTATAGGCATGATAGTTCCGAATGAAGGTAATGCTTTCGGGTTGTTGCCTCTTGAACTCGACTCAGGCCTTGATGAACTGTCCGGCGGTGGTGGCAATATTTCTTGAATCGGTTGTGGCTGCTGAATGGTTTGAATTGCCTGAGACTGAGGGTAGAATTGTTGAGATGGCTGCCAAGGTGATTGTGCCTGCTGAAACTGCTGTACTGTGACTGGATTCGGCTGATGACCCATGAATTGTGGTTGCCAGAAGTTCGGACGGAATTGATTCGGCATTGTGGAGGTGATCCACCTGCAAATTGAGTGCGGTGATAGCAGAGAGTACCAGTTGAGCACTGGGCCTTCGCAAGCACTGATGAAGGACTTGGCTAGTGCGATATCATCTCCTCCTGCTGAATTAACGGCTGCTTCGTAACTCATGAGGAACTGTCTAGAGTTTCCATACCCATTGTACTTCGGTAGAGAGACTGGTTTGTACTTTGGTGGCCACGGTGCTGTTTGCAACCCAAGTGAGAGTGGTGAGTCTGGATCCGTGAAGTGCGAGATTCCGTTGCCTGCGAAGAAATTTTCTCTGGAAGTTCTTTTGTTCTGGCCAGAGTTCTGGTGTGGTGAATCACGCCACAGTGAACTGTTCTCTTGTTCTTTCATTTCATCGATTTCTCTTTGCATTCTCTCTATTTGCTCTTTTGCTTGGTTAAGTTTTTCCAGCTTCTCCGAAGCTTTCCTTCTTGCTTCCAGCTGGTTCATGAATCTTTCTTTCTCTTTCTAAAGCTGTAGAACTTTTTGGTTCACCCTTTCTAGTTCTCTGTCAACAGCTTGATCATCATCCTCATCAGCTTCTTCTTCAGTGAATGGTTCTAGAGTATGTGCTGTTTTCTCAGCTCTTGCCCTCTGAAGAGCCTCAAGTTTTGCCCTCTTTTCTTGGTCTGTGATATGTGAAGGTTCTGTAGTAAGAGATATTCCATTGTTTTCTTCAGCGTAATGACCCTCTTGATTGGCCTCAATAGGTGTGTTCTTCTTGGACTTCTTCCGTGGAGGCATCATGAGTTGTTTTTCGGCTGAGACCACGGTGGGCGCCAATGTTGGGGGGGTCCGAAAATCGGATGGAGTCCCCGAACACAAGATTCCAGGATGCTCGCACGAAAGTCACGAAGAGATAAGGGACAAGGAATCCCCGAAAGCCTGTACTCGCCTCCAGAAGTTCTGAATCCCTTTACACGTGCCCTCGCGCCCCCTTTTATAGGAAGACGAAGGGACCTTTACATTCCGAGACTACCCTCGAATCTAGAGAATATTCCTAGTGTGAACATGTACACGAATGTCTTTTACATTCCGTGATTTGCGGGGCTAATTTCATACATTTACAAGCCTGCCATCAGTTGACACTTCAAACCCAGACTTTTGAGGTGACGTCTTTGACTTGGCTTCTCCTCGACCTCCGAAGCTTTATTCATGAAAATCATCATTCATCGAGGTTCCCGAACTGAGACTCCCCCAGACTCCCGAACTTCGCGGGTTCCTGATTTCCTGAATTTCGCCAGATTCCAATCATCCTGAAATAGACAGCAGACTTGCGAACTGAAGCCAATTCGGCTATTATCTTCGCACAACATTAGAAGGTTAGCGAATTGTATGGAATTCATCAGGGTGTCTTCATGAATGTTTCCTTATCACGAAACAGAACTTTCCATCCCGAGGCTAATTCATGAATATATTCTCGAAACTATTCACGAATTCTGCAACTTCGACGTTTCGAGGGTGAAAGGTTTTTGCCTGATTCCCCAACAGATGGGTTCCAAACCTGTTCTTAGGTGATTGCGTTAAGAAATGTCAACAGTCACGCGGGGCCGACGACCGGCGGGTGGTGCGGCATCGAGGCACAGCGCGGGACCGACGGCCAATGCGGTGGTGCAACACCGACGACCAGCGGGCGGCGCAGCACCGACGGCCAGTGTGGCACTGACGGCCGCCGCGGCGGGTCTCCACCTACCAGAAGCAGGCGACGCAAGGGGCATACACCTACCAGAAGTGGGTGGCGCAGCGAGCGTACAACTACCAGAAGCTGGCGGCACGATCGGCGTAGACCTACCACCGGCGACCTCGAGGTCCAACCCCAAGACCTCCAGCACCGACCCTAAGATCTCCAACACCAACCGCAAGACCTCCAGCGCCAACCCCAAGACCTCCACCATGCCTACGAAAGGTGGACCAAAGAAGCCAACAACACCACGTCAGATAACAAGTTTGTGCTCCTTCCCCCCTGCTCCATCAATGTGGATCCCAATTTGCTCTGTACCTTTGCATGCCAATCTGTGTGGTTGGGTCTTAGAACCTTGCTCGATTTCATGTCAATCTGTGTGGTTAGAATGCTCTGGTTAGGGTGTTCTGGTTAGGATGTTCATGGTCAAATTTCATGTCAATCTGTGTGGTTAGAACATTCTGGTTACAATGCTCTGGTTGTGATGCTTTGCTTGATTTAATTGTCCTGGATGTAAATAAAGTACTGGATAGAAGTAGGTTTAACTGTAATGGTAGTTGAATTGATTTAATTTTCATACTCTTGTGGTCTGCCTAGCCTTTTTTGAATATTGGTTTAGTTTTTTCAAGCCAATTACATACTGTTTTCAATTCTGAAGAATTGAATAACTGAGCTAGTCCGTGCTTGGGACATTGGTTCAGACTCTATAATATATGATAAGGACTTGAACATGTATAGTTTCTTTTCTAAATTTGGTTGCTTGAATTGAGAGACTTGATTCATGAAATTTTGATAAATTCTCTTTTAAAGTGATGCTTCTAATAGTTGCAATGTTGAACTCTGTAACTCAGTCTCGTAAGAGGGTTTTTGCACCTGAACATCCCACTAGACGTACAAAGTCAAAGCAAAGCAATGCTGAGCCAGCTGAACATTGTGACCCCCATGTGCCAGCTACTGAACCAAGTGATCTTGATGTGCCAGCTGCTGAACCAAGTGAGCTTCATGTGCCAGCTGCTGAACCAAGTGAGCTTCATGTGGCATTTGCTGCTCAAGGTGAGTACCATGTTTCTTCTGTCATTCTATAAAATTTGATTACATGATTAATGCAATCTAACTTGCTGCATCTTTTTAGATGATGGAGCTGATGCCATTTCTGAGTCTCACAATCTCATTCATATGGCCAGCGAAGGTGGTTCTTTCTAGTTCCATGTGTTTTGCAGTCATGCTATAACCTTTGATTTGTGATGAATGCACTCTAACTTACATCTTCTTACTAGATGATGGAGCTGATGTCATTCCCCTGTCTGATGGTCATGAGGATAACAACACTATAGCTGACAGTGAGAACCAGATGACCGATGAAGGTGATTGTTTGTTCATTATTTGTCATATTGCATATCACATTGCTGGTTTGGTTGTTGCACGCTAATAGCAATTTCATTGATCATTTATTACAAGGAGTAGACGTGCCTTGGAATCGAGGAGTTAACATGGGTCATTTATTACGTCTGGCTCAACCTTCATTGGCAATGCTGCCCACGCTCTGTCAGGATCGGTTCGTTGTAGCCATAGCCATCTTGTTCGCAATGCAGTGCCCGCCAACCGCAGATGGATGACACCAAGACCGCCCTTTGCTGTCAGAATACAGACATAGGTCCAAGCAACCAAGCACTTGCCCCGAAATGAGCTGTTACCGCCGGCCCAAAAAAACTTCCTTCTGATCTTATCAATTTCTTCTGATCGCCCATGCCGGCAGATGGGTAGCCATGAACACAGGTACTGATCATATCCTTTGCTGCACGTGCTTATTTTCAGCTGCATTTTCTGTTTTCTCAAAAATAGCTATAGGGATTATCAGGTATGTTTTTCCACGGAGATGTATACGGTTAACTAATTTGTTCTTGTATATTTAGGTTAGCTGATCAGAAAGTGGCGATCCATGTGGAGGTGATGAAATGGGCTAGATCCGTGGAGCTCTTGTTTCTTGCTCAATAGGGAAAGCAACCCATATGTACTTTTCTGAAATCCACACCAACAAATTATTACCTGAAGCCGGCTTGATTGAAGAGCAATAAACCAATTGATTGAAGAGCTCTTTGCACACCAGCAAATTGCTTGCCACAATTAACTTTCTGTACTTCTTCCTCGCCGCAGCAAAATTTCACTTGAAGAGAATTTCTTGGGTTTTCTCCAATCAGAAGTCAGAACACCTTGCAGCTACCTAGTCAAATCCCAAGAGGTACGCTTATTTTTATGAAGTGTTAGATGCACCTTTAGTCTAATCTCTCAAGAAAACCTATATTGATCGACATATTTGTTTCTGTATGGGCTAGAATTTGTATTCGGTGTTAGTGGAGGTTCATCTGGCCGTGCAGAGATAGGTTAGATTTCTGGAGCTTGTTTCGTTAATTTCGGGACTATTCCTACAACAGAGACAAATTCACAATGCCTCAAGTAGAGGTAACCTGTTTTCCGCTCCATGCAGTTTCTTGTACTATACCAGCGACATGTGAAAGTACTCAAATCTATGAGTCAAGAAGATTTTGATGCTATACATAAATAAAATAGGAATATGGGTTGTTGGATATGATCCGAATTATAACGTGAGTTTTGTGGGACGCCTGGAGGGCTCACGGTTCGGGTTATGTGTTTTGCGGATTTGTTTCCATATTTGACTGCAGTCAGTTTAGTCCACATGATATATACATTTCGTAAGCCGCACGAGAAAAGTAAGAGAGCTCATTGTATTGCCTGCGTTGCAACTCTTTCATTATAGTGAAGATCGCCGGTTTGCATCCGTGGTTTTTTCCTGCAAGGGTTTTCCACGTAAAAATCGTGTCTGGTGTTCGATCTTGTTTTCGCATTATTTGCTAACAAGTGGTATCAGAGCCAAATGTTGGAAAAACCTGTGAAAACATCTCTGAGTCAAATGTAACGGGGGAGCCCTGTCTCTGTAGGGTCACGAAAAACCTTGTGACTGCAGAATTAAAACTCAGGACCTGTAATAACTTTATGTGAGATCACATGGGTTGTCATGTGATGGAAGAATTGAGTCCAATGTGTGACATGGGAGATTGTTGGGTTAGTTCCACATGGAAATTGATAGTGGGGGAGCACAACATAAACGTGGGGGTAGTACTCACCCATCAAGATAGTCTTTTGGGTTGAGTTTGGCCCAAGTTCTTGTTGCTGTGAACTCTGTTGGACCTAAGCCTGTTGGGGCACCAGCTCGTGGGTATAACTTCTCGGGTCGGATTCCGTTGTGCTCTCTAACATAGGTTATGATTTGTTTTTTAAATTTTAACTAGAAGAATTTCTTATGGACATGGCTGCCCACGGAGCTTGGGATCCGTTATCTCAGGATAATTCAAATTCGTGAAGTATACCGTTATCTGTAGGGATCATCACGGCATGTACCCACTATATGCAAACAAAATTAATGTTACCAAAACAGAGCTTCTCCACATTGTTAGGTCTTCCAAGTTCACCAATTATTTGCAAGGCACAATCTCCGTAGCAAGGATGCACGTACTTTTTTCATAGCAAGGATGCACATCCTGTAACGATGCACATATTTGAGGTTGACGAGAAATGCATTTATCGGATTTCTCCGGAAATTTTTGGATTTATCGTTTTTCTTTCGAACAAAATTTAGAGAAAAAAATCATGAATTTCTACGCAAAATAGTTTCACACAATTTAACATGAAAACCAAGACACAATGAATAGAAATGGGATAAGATTTGAGATCTTTTACAGAGCACAATACGACCTGTACTACCTATTGAAAAAAGACTCGTATGTAATAGAAAAGGACCTACATGTAAGGATCCGACGGTTGAGATTAATTCTATACTACCGGTTTTTTAGTTGTAGTATGGTAGTATTCATAGGTTGTATGGGTAGTATAAGTGTGGGGACCCACCTTCGGGATTCTCGTTAAGCACCTGTGTTAGTCCCTGGATCGGGTAGGCTAACACAGTTCTTATCAGAGTTAAGTATAGAGGCAATAAATAACGTATATTCACAAAAAATACCTCAATGCAGCGAAGGGAAGCGCAGGTGCCTATTCACTAACTAGATGGTTAACCACACCTGTAACCCACGTAGTCTACCTGTAAAAAGTATAGTAGAGGCAAGGCTGAGTACACATCAACGTACTCAGCAAATCCTAGCGTATAAGAAATTAAACCTATAGACTTATTGCAAGGTTTCAAGGAAAAGGAGTAGGTCTTGATTATAAATACACTAATGCAGGTGAAGTAAGTGTCAGAAAAACTAAAAAGTAAAATTAAGTATAACATAAGTAGGTTGGTCCTGGAGGGGGAACACATAGCCTCCCCTACCAGTCCCCAAGTTTTATTATACTCAACGACCGCCGGGGTCCCACTAAGCCGGCATCTGCCGTATCACTCTTTCTAAGGGCCACTGCCCTGTCTCACCACCAAATCTATTCCCACCAAGCATGTATACTAATCAACAGGAGCTTTGACCAAAAGGGCTCATAACCGAGAGCCACAACTATTCGAATAGATTATATTCTGCGCAGAGGTGTACACTGTACCCATACATCTGACCAGCCCATACCTCAATCACAGGCGGTACTAGCCGCAGGAACCATACCCACCAGTGTCTACATATGGACTACATTATCATCCACACCTAGACAACATTCCCTAGCTCCATCCACGTTTACACTGGGACCTAAGTAGGGGTCATTCCACCACCACCCGCCTCACGGGTCCACGTCCCGGGACAAAGTATATGCATAAAAATGTGGTATAAATACCACTGTGTCACCCTGAAATCATACATTCCTGATGACCCGTACCGGCTAGACCTGGGACTATGCGAAGGTCCTGATTCAGCGCATCCGTTTCCCACCGTGGCCTCTTGGGATGGTTTACTAGGTTCAGTAGCGGGGTTTGATCCAATGCCGCACATAAATAGGCATTCCCGACAGGCTATGCCTTTTTGGCTACGTATGGTCGTACTAAGTCCCTAGAAAGACTTTCCCGTGAACCGATCCTTATACGACCGGAGTAAGCATGGACAGGATCCTCTACCGAGGCTGCCCCCATACTCCCGTGTCCATCCTTAAGGAGTCTAACTCTCTTAAGTGGGTTCATTTTATTACTTTCACTTCCTATCTCTATCTCTCCCTATCACCACAATTCCTTTCCATGAGTAATTGTGAAAAGTAAATCTAGGGTTAATACTCGGTCTCCGACATGGTCGAGATCGGGATCAACCCGTCCTTATAGCAAATGCAAGTCAGATTATCATCTTAGCACATTTTACCCTAATTACAAAACAGTGGCGGGAGTATGATAAAAAAAGGGGGTGCTGGAACTTGCCTCTTATACATGCTTTCCTAGTTGACCAAGTCTTGCCTTCTGGATCCTCGGGGACTTGGTCGGCTAGCTTGACTTATGGACGTCCTGAGCTCTGGCTTCATGCCCTTCTTGATACTTGGCTTCGGGGGAGAGCTCAGGCGTCTACCAAGTATAATAACGCATAAAATAACAATCAATAAAGCAATTCATCAAGCAATGAAAATAAATGTCATCAAACTAAGGAACGTTCCAATTGCTCTATGATATCCACATTTGGATATCATAAAGGCTAGGTTGACATGGGTTCTATGGTTAGGCGGCATATCGGCTATGGGGGTTGAAACCTAGGGTTTTCTCGGGCAGCGTAACGTCGGGATTCTCGCGATCCGGAAGAGGCTTGTTGTCTTGTGTAAAGTGGGAGTGTGTGATAAGGCTCAAAGTAGGCTCATGTAGCCCTAGGGTACCTCGAGGAACATTCCTAAGGTTCTTGGGATCGAGATAGGTGAAATGTGTATTTCTATATACGCTTGCACCGGGTTTTCTATTAAGACGGAAATGGGCAAAATAGAACAAGGGCTCTAGGGAGTTTATCTATGGAAACCAATGGCATCACTAGGCTTAGAATGTCTCCTAGTATTTTTGGGAATTTTCCTAAGATTTTTGGAGCTAAGACAGGGAAACTGTGGAATCCCGGGTACACATTTACAAGGTTTTCTATTTACCCGGGGAGGGGCTAAAATGAAAAAGGGCTTTAGGATGATCAGCTATCGAAACAAATGGTACCATTAGGATTAGAATAATTCCTAATATTTTTAGGAATTTTCTTAGAATTTTTGGAAGTGCCTAAGTGCTCCAAGTTAGGATTGGTGTGCATTTGCGGTGTGTACCTAGCAAAATCCTAAGGGCTGACGCAGGCAGGTGGGGACGCCGTGCACTGTGCTGTGGGCCCGTGGACTGTGCGTTGTGGACCGGAGGCTCATTGTGTGTATGGTCTTTGAGAAACCAAGTTGATATGTGCCTTGGTTTGTATATGATGAGCGATTGACTGGATGTTTTGAGGCTTTGTGTTGAGTGTGTTTCGTCAGTTTGTGTTGTCGGTTGCGTAACTTTCTATGTTTATGTGGTGTGTTGTCAATGCACTCGTGAGGAGTGGTTGACAACGTTGTGTGGACTAACTCTTGGCCTAGTATTGCAGGTGTTGGTTGCGGCTTGGTTTGCGTTGGTGCAGCTGAAGAACAAGCATGAAAGGTCTATGCCAAGGTGGCCTCCGGGGTGATGGAGAGACAAGTAGGATTGGTTCGAGGGACCCTGTGGCCGACGGGATCAAGTGCGGGCCGCATGGTGCAAGAAGAGCAAGACGAAGTCGTGGACATGGAGCCGGTGCATCGGTGGCGGCCAAGTCAAGGAACGAGGCAAGACCGAGTAGACCGTCCAGGTGCTGGAGGTGAAAGGCTTGGCGAGCTCGACGCTTGGCGTGGTGAGGCCGGGCCATGCACACGAGGTTTGTTGGTTTGGCCACAAAACCAACACCGAACCGGTGCAAGGTAGTGGCCAACGACCGAAGCTTGTACGTGGGGTTTGGTGGTTTGGCCACAAAACCATCAGGAGGAGGCTTTCTTGGTTTGGGCCTCAAAATCGAGCCCGAGGGCCTGGCGTGACGGAGACAATATCTGGGGTTGTCGGGAAGCTTCGAAGCGGGGCACACGCGGCGTGATTGTGGTGCTTGCGTCGGGAGGACGCGAGGCCTGGTGGATGCGTGTCTGCTCGATGGGTCTATAAATGTGTTGACCAAAATGCCCCTGTGAGGGCTTGCGTTGTAACTCCTAGTGGAGGGACACTTCAGCCATTTTCTGGAGGGCCTATATATAGGAGGAGTGGCTGATTTGGGCAGCCAACTCTTTGGCTTAGTTGGTGGGAGTGCTCTTTCATTTTGGGGTGCTCTTGGGGAGAGAGGGAGAGAGGTGTGAGTGGCTCTTTGTTTGAGCTTTTTGCCATCCAAGATTTGTGATTCTTGTGAGTGGCTTGTATCCGGATTTTGCTAAGATATTCTTAGTGAAATCTTCCTTCTTCATCTTGTGCCAAATCCTTTGATCCCGAGCGTTTTTCTTTTATGCAATTTTCGGAGGTATTTTTGGAGGTTTTTCGTTCGCCGCTCGATTTGTCGATTTGAGGGCGTTCCTCTCCGGATTTCTTTGAGGGGATCATGGGTGAGTGTCTTGTGCCTCTTTGTGGATGATCTTGACCCCTCAAACGCCGGATTTGGGCTTTGATTCGTTGATTTTCGGATGAACCCTAATTTATAGTGTTCTTGGCTAAGATCCGTGATTCCAGGAGTTGTAGGATGTTTGAGTCCGAGATTTTTGGGGCATAGCATTTTCTTAGGGTGTTCATCATCTCCCCAAAATTTCGTCTCAAGACTCCAAGTGGTTTGGGAGATCCATCGATCGAAAGTTTGGGGCGATTCCGCGGGCTGTTTTTTGGGCTGTCCCGGGTGATCCGACCCAAGTGCCCGGATGATCCGGAGGGGTAGGATGATCCGGCCACTTGTGACCGGGTGACCCGGAGCGGCTCTGGAGGCTAACGGGTGATCCGGCCCAATTGTCAGGATGATCTGGTAGGACTCAGCCTTTTGCTTTGTTGCTCGAGCTCTTTCGTGTTTGCTTCTGCTTTGCTTCCTAGCCTTCCAAGCTTTGTTCCTAAGGTCTCGAGAGAGGTTTGATTGTACTCCCGCTTGATCATGTGTGACCCTCGGAGTTGCGATTGGGACATAGGCCGAGTTCTTTTGTGAAAGAATTTTTATCGGCTCCCATTCACTCCCCCCCTCTCTGGTCGCCTAATCGGTCCTTCAATTGGTATCAGCGCTGGTTGCAGATTTGTATGACTCTAACGAGTCTAGGATCCATAGGGTGCCAAAAGAGAAGGGGCGCTTTGCTTGCGGATTTGGTTTGCGCGCTTTGAGCTTGTTTTCGGCTAATCCTAACCGGTGCTTTGAGTATGGCACCAAGTTATTCTCCTTGTGGTTCTTTGAGCAGGAGGAGTATGGAGGCTGAGGAAGAAGCAGGTGTGGAGGAAATGATGTCCCTCATCGAGGACTATCAAGATGGTGACATCAAGAAAGGCGAATTCTATCGCAAGGTAAGGGACATGAACCAAGGTATGCTTGCCAAAGTCATCTTGATCCTATGCGATAGGGTGGGAAGTGGTATGTTCTTGTGGTTATTGATGATTTTTCGAGGTACTCTTGGGTTTTCTTTTTGGAGGATAAGAGCGAGACATTTGGCTTTGTTCGGGACTTGATCTTGAGGTTGAAGAATGAGAGACATGGTGATGCCATTCGAGCTATACGCAGTGACAATGGCATGGAGTTTAAGAACTCTCATTTCGATACCTTTTGCAGTGATCTTGGTCTCGATCATCAGTACTCTTCTCCATACGTCGCTTGCCAGAATGGCGTAGTGGAGAGGAAGAACTGGACCCTTTGTGAGATGGCCAGGACGATGCTCGATGAGCTTAGGACTCCTAGGCCTTTCTGGGCCGAGGTGGTCAATACCACTTGCTATGTCTCAAATCGCATCTTCCTTCGTGCCTTTAAGAAGAAGACCTCTAATGAGCTGATGCATGGCCGACAACCCAAGGTGAGTCACTTTAGAGCTTTTGGTTGCAAGTGTTTCATTCTGAAGAAGGGCAAGTTGGATAAGTTTGAGTCTAGATGTTCGGATGGTATTTTCCTTGGTTATGCGATTCATTCTAGAGCATATTGTGTGCTCAACCTTGATACTAACCGAATCATGGAGACTTGCGAGGTTACCTTCGACGAGACACAGCCATGTAGCTCTTCTGCTTTTGAGTGTGCAGGTGACGAGGAGATTGCATTGGAGTGAGAATCTTTGAGGATGACAAGGATGGAGATGGCGACGACGACGATGATGGTGCTGATGCTCCCGTGGCTGATCATGTACATGCTACTTCCAGTACTACGACGACGATCGAGGATAGACCATCCCCTACACCCACTACGATTGAGGCTGTTCGAGTGGAGGCTGCTGCTGAGGGGGAGGTTGTGTCCAGGCGAGAGGCTCCCCGGTGTGTACAGATCGATCACCCACCAACGACGATCATAGGTGACCTTCATGGACGCACTACACGGTCGAGGTCAAGGAACACTTCTCATTTCGCTCACTCTGCTTTTGTCGCTTCTTTTGAGCCCAAAGATATTCGACACACTTTGTCTGACGAGAATTGGGTGAATTCCATGCATGAGGAGTTGGAGAATTTTGAGAGAAACCAAGTCTGGGTGTTAGTCGATCTACCACCAAATTGCCGTCCCATAGGTACCAACTGGGTGTGGAAGAACAAAGAGGGTGAGAATGGGATGGTTGTGAGAAACAAGTCGAGGTTTGTGGCGTAGGGGTTCAACCATAAGGAGGGGATAGACAATGAGGAGACTTTTGCTCCTGTGGCCCGTTTGAAGGCAATTAGGATCCTTCTAGCCTTTGCCGTGGCTAAAGGGTTCAAGTTGTACCAAATGGATGTCAAGAGTGCTTTCTTGAATGGGGTGATAGAGGAAGAAGTGTATGTGAGGCAACCCCTAGAGTTTGAGAGTGAGAAATACCCACACCGAGTATACAAACTCCAGAGAGCGCTCTATGGGTTGAAACAGGCACCTAGAGCTTGGTATGGTAGGTTGAGAGGGTTTTTTGCTGAGTAAGGGGTTTGTGATGGGCACAGTTGATAAGACCCTGTTTCTCCTTAAGCATGGGAATGACCTTTTGATTGTTCAGATATACGTGGATGACATAATTTTTGGTGGCTCTTCTCATGATCTTGTTGCTAGATTTGCAGATGACATGAGCAGGGAATTTGAGATGACCATGATGGGCGAGCTGCAGTTTTTCTTAGGACTCCAGATCAAGCAGTGCAAGTACGGGACGTTTGTACATCAGGCGAAGTACACTAGGGACATGGTGAAGAAGTTTGGCATGAATGACTCCAAGCCACTGACTACACCGATGAGTACCACTACGGCTTTGGATGCGGACGAGGAAGGCGAACCCGTGGACCAGAAGGAGTATCAGAGCATGATCGGCTCCCTCCTCTACTTGACGGCGACAATGCCGGACATACAGTTCAGTGTGTGTCTGTGCGCTCGTTTTCAGGCTTCACCGAGGACTTCACATCAGTAGGCCATCAAGCGGATTTTCAGGTACTAGAACTACACTCCTGAGTTTGGTCTTTGGTATTCTGCCTCCTCGGCACTCAGACATCACAGGTTCTCCGATGTTGATTTTGCTGGGTGTCAATTGGACCGCAAGTCTACCTCTGGGTGTTGTCAGTTCCTTGGTTCTTCTTTGGTCTCTTGGTCATCTCGCAAGCAATCTAGTGTAGCTCAGTCCACCACAGAGCCTGAGTATGTGTAGGACCGATTAGGCGAACCAGAGAGGGGGGAGTGAATGGGAGCCGATAAAAATTCTTCTCGAAGGAGATGAGAACTCCGACAAGACGAACACGGCTTCCAAAACACGTCTCCGACTCAACTACCCAAGTTGGTCAAGACCACGCAGCCACTGAAGTGCTACTGGTCCTAGGAACCAACAACCACCTACACCTACTCGAGAACGCAGCGGAAAAACCAACTCGAGCAGCTACTGGGCTACACCGATCAGGCCGGTGAGCAGCATCGGTCAGACCGGTCCTTGCTGGCAAAATCTGAGAACTTCCACAGAAGGCCTCTACACCAGTCAGGCCGGTGTAGCTCGCCGGTCAGACCGGTCCAAGCCAGGAAATCCCAAATCCACCAAACTGACCTACCGAGCTCCAAACAGGACCAAACTCGAAACAACAGCAACACGGGACAACAACGAACTCACCCAGACGTTCACCCGAGGCAAAACCCACGGAGCCTCTCCACTGGTCAGACCGGTGAGTAGCACCGGTCAGACCGGTCAGGCTGGGCCGCTCGGGGATGAACAACACCCGTGGGTCAACTCCCCCAAATCCAACTCCCGATCTCCCGAATCGCTCCACGGATTTGTTCAACACTTTGGGGATAGTAGGAACACCTCATGGGCACTCCATAGCCAAGATTTGGTCCACCAAAACTTGCTAAATCAAGAGGAATCGAAGAAGTACCACCAAGAACGCCTCTAACCCTAGAGCCACGAAAACCCCAAAATCTAGCCCCTTTGCTCACGGATTTGGGAGGGGAATCGATGGGAAAAGAACCACGAAGGGTTCATGCATACATCCCCCACCAAATCCCAAAGAGAAAGGCCTCGAAATCGCTCCAAGAAAATCGTCAAGAAAGGGCTCCGAAAATCACCAAAAAGGAGAAATGGGAAAGACACATCCAAGCCTTGAGGAACCACGTCGAATCATCTATACATACCAAAGAGGTTCATACAAGGTCTAGCTTGCCGCCCGATCATCCTTCCCTCTCACAAGATCTCACCATGAAGCTCTCAAGCTAGTCCTAAGAAAATCCTAAGGAAAATAGGAAGGAAAATAGGAAAACCAAATGAGCTAGGGTTCCAAGAGATGGCTGCCATCCTTTCACCCCTTGGGTTATATGGAGGCAACCGAAAGACGAAAATACCCTTACTAGCTAACTAGGGATACATGCCCCTCAAGGGTGAATTCGGAAATCTTTGTCTTCGCTCCATCAGACGGATGCCCAGCGACCGCAAACTTGCTTAGCCTCGACGCAAGCCTTGCGATCCCGACGCATGTCCTCCGCTTCGAAGATTCCGGACTGCGTCGTCGCACACCAGTCAGACCGGTGCTCCTCACCGGTCAGACCGGTACCCACCGGTCAGACCGGTCTGGAGCTGCTGCACCTCCGTCTTCGGTTCTTCGGTCTTGGCTTTGTGGATCAACCAAGGAACCCAGTGGTTTTCTGGTGAACCACCGGAAACCCCGCAAACTTGGTGTAGCCTCCACCAATCAACACTCATGACTCGGCTCCCACGTAGTCCCGGCTCGACCTTGGTTTTGAGGCTCAATCAAGAAACCGTCCATGACTTCATCTTGCCGTTCTTGCCACCATGCGGCCCGCACTTGACCCCACTGGCCACCGGGTCCCTCGAACCAAGCCTATTTGTCTTCTCCACACCTGGAGGCCTCACCGGCAACGACCTTTCGCGCTTGTTCTTCACCTGCACCAACACCAGTCAAGCCGCAACCTGCACCTGCAATACTTAGCCAAGAATCAATCCACACCACGTTGTCAATCACTCATCACACTAGGAAGCGACCATCCACCGGTCCTTGAACCACACATGGCTCTCAATCTCCCCCTTGATGAGTGCATTGACAACACACATGTTTTGGTAACCAAGAGAAAAGGAAAAGAAAAGAAACAACTAAAAGAAACTCCAACAAGCGATCGAAAGCCAAAGAAAGGCAAAGAGCAAGATCACTTGAAGAAGACAAGTCTCGGACCCCTTAGGCAAGGGCAACGGCTCGACACATCCGAGACAAAGCATGCTCAAGCAAAGAGCACAAACCATCAAACCAAGGCTCGAAAACCACAAAGAGCTCCCCCTGCACACATGCAAGCTCCCCCTGAACCAATGCAACTCCCCCTAGAAGAATGCAAACCACCTCGCAAAACAGAGCAGCTGCTTCAGCTTTGCTCTGACCGGTCAGACCGGTCAACCACACCGGTCAGACCGGTGTGCTAGATCGCCAACACCTGAACCTTACACCGGTCAGACCGGTGTACCTCACCGGTCAGGCCGATGACAACCTGGGAAAAAACTGGGAACTGCACGAGCTCAAAACTAGCTCGAAACCACTTGGAAACCTTCTAAATGCATGCAGCAAGCCAAAACATGCTCAAACTTCTCCCCCTTGTTGACAATGCATGAATCAAGCCAAAAATGCAAAAAATGCAACCTAGAGCTTCTCAAATAGACAAAATTCAACATAGGATGCTACACATGTCCAAAAGAGCAAGTTAGACACTCTATAGCCTCGTAATGACATCAACTACAAGATCACCAAGTTTGACAACCATTGGGCGAAGCTAAGATAGAATTGAGCAATTTTGCGAAAAATCACCCTCTCATGAGCAAAGTCCTAAACATGAGCAAAACATGTCAAAATGGCAAAGCCGCACAAACTTCATGCTAGGACAACCATTTTAAGCATAAGACCATCATAAACACCCACAAGCACCTCATGTCATGTCAAAGCCACCGAGCCATGTGCCTACTTCTATATATGAGACTTCTCATTGGTAGGCATCATGCAACGGTTTAGCACCCAAAGCAAATTAAAATTAGCACATATGACATGGGAGCACATTTTCCAAGCAGTTTACATTTCATTTTCAGATTTGAAATTGGTACATGAAATGTCTTTGCGACAAAAAGGAACTTATGCCCCTCCACAAGATTAAGCATGGGGGCTAAACATTCATGATGGCAAATGAGCCTTTGGCCCCATATGATCAAAATAAGCTATCCAACCACAAATTAAGCATAGCCAAGCCACTAAAACATGTCAAGATCATATAAAGGAATTTACTCGCAAGAGAGCATACGAGTGACACTTTTCAAAAACATAGCCATCAACCATGGATATAAATCAAGATAATCAAGAGCTAAGCCAAACTAACCATAGCTTACCACACTAGCTCACAAAGACATACATATCATTCCATGGTGAACAATGTATATAGGAGAAGCTTTTCCTAAACAATGCATATGATACAAAATGCATGCAACCTAAGATACAAAGATGCCTATACATTATGTTACATATGCCATGCCAAATGCAAGAAATGCACAAAGGAAAGCTATACATATGCTACGAAGGAGCTCCCACACACCAACTCAAGAAATCAAACACACACCAAGCTCCCCCCGCAAACGAGTGAAAGTTGCTTGATCTAGGGGTTTGGTGAAAATATCGGCTAGCTGGTCATGTGTGGGTACATGGATCAAAGCGATTTTTCCTTTCTCTACGTTGTCTCTCAGAAAATGATACCTCACTTCTATGTGCTTGGTTTTGGAATGGAGCACTGGGTTCTTTGCAACGCTTATGGCACTGGTGCTATCACATTGAAGTGGGACATGGGTATACTCCTCACCAAAGTCACTCATGGTGTATGTGATCCAAAGGAGCTGAGAGCAACAACTAGCTGCGGCCACATACTCTGCCTCGGTAGTGGACTGAGCAACACTCGACTGTTTGCGGGAAGACCAAGACACCAAAGAAGAACCCAAGAACTGGCAAGTCCCAGAAGTGGACTTCCTATCTAACTGACACCCGGCAAAATCCGCGTCCGAAAATCCATGAAGAGCCAAAGAAGAAGACGCAGAGTACCAAAGGCCAAAGTCGGGAGTGTGTCGCAAATACCTGAAAATGCGCTTGACTGCCTGCCGATGCGAAGTCCTTGGAGACGCTTGAAAACGAGCGCACAGACATACCGAGAACTGGATGTCTGGCCTCGTCGCCGTCAAGTAGAGGAGTGACCCGATCATGCTCCGGCACTCCTTCTGGTCCACGTGTTCACCTTCCTCGTCCGCATCAAGAGCTGTAGTCGTACTCATAGGCATCGCCATGGCCTTGGAGTCCTCCATCTTGAACTTCCTCACAATGTCCTTGGTGTACTTAGCTTGGTGCACAAATGTTCCTTCCTTTGATTGCTTGATTTGTAGCCCGAGGAAGAACTGCAACTCGCCCATCATGCTCATCTCAAATTCCCTGCTCATGTCTTCTGCAAACCTTGCAACAAGAGAGTTAGACGAGCCACCAAAGACAATATCATCCACGTATACCTGCACAATCAGGATATCTCTGCCCTGCCTGAGGAGAAACAAGGTCTGATCGACCTTCAACATCTCAAACCCTCTCTCAAACAGGAACCCCCTCAACCTACCATACGAAGCTCTAGGCGCCTGCTTCAAAATGCGGTGGGATATTCTTGGCAAAATGGTGAATTTGGTCAAACGGTAAATTGGTAAAATCGGTCATCATTTACGTGTGTATCTTGCAATGCGGTGCGGTGGGATAAGAATAAAATATCACATGACAAGACATTACATCTCAGATTATGACAACACATCATGACCAGGGAAAAACACTAAATCAAGGAAGGTGATCATGGAAAAGAAGAACACCAATGTTCTTCATGGATAACAAGGGATACAGGGGATTTTCCTACCACTACAAGATTCACAGAGTAGGAAAACAGAGGATCGATCTTTCCATCCAAAAGAAAGCATACCATTGATCTTTCCATCCACAAGACCACCTATATGAACATGAAAAAGAAAACCCAAATTTGAGTAATATACGTTGACCCCTCCGAGGATTTCTCGGATGACTCTGGCATCGCGGGAGCTTCAATGGCTGGGGGAGCCACAGGACCGGGATGGTGGGGCCGGCATTTGAAGGACCAGCGCCGACATCCATCTTCTTCTTGGTCATCTTCGAGTCCACCTCCTCCTCCTCCGCACCCTTCTTCTTCTTCGCCCACGGAATGTCCTTGAACGAATCAAGCTTACCAGCCTTGTCATCTTTCAAAAGCTGCCTCACAAACACACCCATCTGACGATTCATCTTCTTGGCCTCCTCCCGCTTCCTCTTCTTTGCCGCCAATCACTTCATCTCAATGGCCCCCACATCTCCACCTCATCCTCATCCTCTTCATCTTCATCCTCATCCACGTAGTCATACTCGTCCTCGCTGTCCTCGCTCTCCTGCCTTTCCATGTCTTCTGCATTAGTTTCACTCGAGGAGGGCTCAGATGGCTCACATGTGCTTAGTTGGGGGGGAGTCGGGCGGTGTCCCGACGAAGGAGGGGTTGGAAGGGAAGGGGGAGGCGGGCAGTCGAATCGGAGAAGAAGTCATGGTGGTTGTGGTTTTCTGGAGGAAGAGAGTCTGAGACAAGCCAATGGAGAGAGTTGGGAGAGTCCGGTATATTAATAGATCTCAATTTTAGGGAAAGGCGGGGTGTCTCTTTGGGAGTTGTATCACGCTAATGCAAAGAGGCGCCTTGATCTCTAATAATGTAACGATCTTTTGCAAAGGAAAGAACTATGTAAATTTGTAATCTTAGTGAATTTGGAGCAAACTATATTTGTAATCTTCAACATGCAGAGATGAACTGTTTCACTGCCATTAAACCTAATGTTTGGATTTGGGATGCATTAACAGATCGGATGCTTGGCAATAGGAGATCGGATGTTTGGGTCTAGGAAACATGTACAAAAAGGACAAATATTTTCGGTCCTGTAAAAGATGCTTGTTTTCATTTTGGGCAAAGGTGATCTAGGATTTCATAGTTTATGAGAGAGAGCTAAAATAGGATAACATTTATAGGGAGACAAGGAAGAGAGAGGGTCAGGGAAACAAAGCAAAAACAAGGGGATTGATCAACAAACAAAGAGAGATGGTTTGGGTTTGGGATTCATTAGCATTTCAGATGTTTGGTAATAAGAGACCGGATGCTTGTTTTGAATTTGTTCAAGGTGAGCAACGATCACATTGCTATTTCTTATTAATAGTCCAATATTGATCTTCAACCTCTCCAGATATGTGCATTATTCCAACTACTCCGTACATAGCCATAGCTTAGCTAGAGCGTGTTGATGTGAGGGGTCTGGTACACTGCCATTGGATATGAAGTAAGACAAAAAATTGGTTTGAAGTAACCATGGCTACTCTGCCTAGCGTACACTACATGGGAACAAGACATGGTCAAGACAACCAAAGTAGACCCAGTGTTTCATCCATAGTTTTTCCCCTGTTCATGTGGCACGCTAGGAAATGACCCAATGAGATCATGCAATTCCATAGGCACGACCGGATGCTTGGGTCTAGGAAAAATGTACAGAAAGGACAAATATTTCCGGTCCTGTAAAAGATGCTTGTTTTGATTTTTGGCAAAGGTGATCTAGGATTTCATAGTTTGTAACAGAGAGCTAAAATAGGATAACATTTATAGGGATACAAGGAAGAGAGATGGTCAGGGAAACATAGTAGAAATAAGGGGATTAATCAACAAACAAACGATAACCAAAATCACAAACATGGTTTGGGTTTGGGATGCATTAGCATTTGGGATGTTTGGCAATAATAGACTGGATGCTTGTTTTGAATTTGGTCAAGGTGACCAACCATCACATTGCTATTTCTTATTAGTCGTCCAATATTGATCTTCAACCTCTGCAGATACGTGCATTATTCCAACTACTCCATACATAGCTGTGGCTTAGGTAGAGCGTGTTGATGTGACGGGTGTGTGACGGGTGTAGTACACTGCCATTGGATATGAAGTAAGACAACAAATAGGTTTGAATTAACCATGGCTACTCTGCCTAGCGTACACTACATGGGAACAAGACATGGTCAAGACAACCAAGTAGACCCAATGTTTCATCCATAGTTTTTTTCCTTATTCATGTGGCATGTTGGAAATTCAGAAACATCTAGACAATAAAGTGAAAGGCTCTGCAAAATGTTCTCTTTCTCTCTGAAAAAGCTGATCCCTTTACACGGAGGCATGGGGGCTCCTTTTATAGTGCTCGAGGGTCACTTTTACATTCTGATTCTACCCCTAACTATGATGTATATAGAAGGAAAGCTGAGGGTACATTCGTCTGCGGCAATCACAGGATCTTTATCTAAATTACAAATATACCCTTGCGTCTACCAGCTTCTCTCTTCTTGCGTAGCTAATCTTCTCACGTTTCTTTGTCCCTTCTTGATTATGCCATTGACAGATTCAACCCCAGGCTTCTTGGACATCTTCATGAACCTTGGGACTCTTCAATCACCAGCCTCGGAGAATGATTCTGCCATCTCCTGCTGTCCTTTTGCTCCTTCATGATTCCCCACGGACTGAGGAAGTTTCTGTAGAGTTCCCTGTTTCCTGAACATCAGACAGAATTCTCAAGAACAATAGGAATCCTAGTTTCTTAGGAATTTCGAGGGTCAGCATCGTATTTGGGAATGAAAAATCATCTTATTAGATCACTTTAATGGTAGGAAATCTTTCTCTAATCATGAAAAACAACGATTCATGTTATATTCGAAAATCTGTGAAACTCCAGAACTTCTTGGAACTTCCAGTTTGCTGATTACTCCGATGACGTGTGCCTTCTCATGACTTCCGAGGGTGGCATCTTTTTAGCTGATTCCCAACAGTAGCCCATCGGGGAAGCGGGTAGACTCCGACGACCCGTTTCCACGTGAAAATTCAGGGGTTAGGTAAAAAACGTCACCCTCGGTCGTCGGAGGAGACACGCGTCATCGTTGTATTGGTTGCCGTTTCGTTTCTCGAGGCGTCTTTTCGATGCGTCTCTCCGTTCCTATAAATAGAGGGGTCGCAGTGACTTTCGCTTTCACTGCTTCCTTGCTTTTGGATCTTCTGGAAAGTTTTTCAAGCTCTTGGGATTTCTGAGCTTCTGGTTTTCTGGATTCCTCTTCTTTGCTTCCACGAAGGTAATGTGATTGTTTTTGCCTTAATTTTATTTTGATTATGCATGGTAGACTTGGTTTTTGATTTTGCTGTCCTATGTTTTCTGGTTTTGGTGATAGTAGGTGGCTCATACTAAGAATATTGCTAGGCCAATGACGGAAGAGGAGATTGCTCAGGCTGCTGCCGCCTCGGGTTCTGAGATCCCAAAATCCTCTGAAGTGCCCTCTTCAAGTGGTGTTCCCTCGCCCTAGAATCTTGAAGACAATACTTCTATTGAGGAAGGAGAGGTGAATTCGGGTGAGGATTCTGGTACTGAGGAAGATATTTCTCAGGTTGAGGTTCAGATGGAGGAGCTGATGCCTCCGAAGGTGGCTTATCCACCTACTTTTGTTTTTGGGAAGTCTCAAGTGACTCCCGATCTGATCAAAGATTTTGAAGATGTGAATTTCTTTCCCGCTGGTTGTGGCCGGGCGCCGACTAATGAAGAGATTCCTCTGCCATAGCCTGATGAGATTGTGGTCTTCCGGGATTTTTTTACTGCTGGTCTCAGATTTCCATGTGATGAACGGCTTCCCTAGATCTTGGATCGATTTCAAGTGAAGATGCATCAGCTTACACCCAACTCTTTCCTAGAGCTTTCAAAATTTTTCTAGATTGAAAAAACATTTGAGGGTCATATAAGCGCTGATGTCTTTACGAGGCTCTTCGAACTTCATATTCAGCGAAAAATTATCAAGCTCGACGATGATAACTTCTATGAAGCTCATTATGGATGTAGTGCTTTCAATACTCGCAGGAAAAATGCGAGTCAAAAAATTGAGAGAATCCAGCTTGGTCCTTGTATTAATGAAAAATGGGCCGACGACTGGCAGAGGTTTTGGTTCTACGTAAAGGTTGATATGGCTAAGGAAAAGGGCCTCGCTGGTCCTTTGAATCCTTTTTATACACCTATTGGCCCAATGATTATTGTGTCGACTGCTCCCTTGAATCGCAAATCTCAAGATTTTAAGAAGGGTGAAGACATGTTCTTCTTTGCTTGCACTATCCTTGGCGGCTGGGATGTGATTGAGGAATATGTCGCTGCTAGTATATGGCCGTTGTCTTTTGGCTGGAAGCCCAATAAGATTGTTTATCTTTCGGTTGATTGGGCACCATGCAAGGTTCCTTTTCCGAGATTTGACCTTCGCCTTGCTGAAGGTCAATCTTTGGAGGATTTCATTTATCTTATCGAAGAGTTGGTAGTTGATATGGTTGGGAAATGCTATTTGATTGCGTATAAGAGACGAGTGAACCATGTATTCTCGGAACTTGGTGTGGAGCCGGCTTTGCGCCCGAGGCCTCCTAGTCCCAAGAAGTTGATGCAGGCACTAGGTGTTACTGGGTCTGTTACCATAGGGGCCCCTATAAAGTAACCGAAGAGGAAGAGTTCCAAGGCCGCGGTAACTTCTGAGAACACTTCAGATAAAGTTTCTGAACCTAGCAAAGTTTCCGTGAAGACAAAGTTTTTGGAAACTTCGAAGAAAAGGAAGTTGATTTCCGGAAGCTCCACATCGTCTTCTCAGATCTCTGAAGCTGAGAAGGCTGATGTGGTTGGTTTAGCAGAGCTGAAGAAAAAGAAAGGTAGCGTCAAGGTGATCTCTTCTAAGGCCCGCACTCGTATTGCGTCTGCTCTGTCGGATGATGAGGAGGATGATTGTCGGATCTCAGGTGATGCTTCATTCTACTGTGAAATATTTCCATGTCGCATTGTGTGCTCCCCTTCTTCGGAAGATACTTTTGTTGACATTGACTCTCTTTCAGATATGGAGCCTGCTATCGTCAAGATTATTGGCGAATCTAAGACTTCTAAGATCTCCAAGACTTCGGAGAGGGAGGTTATGATTTTCAAAGACAAGACTGGTGATGACGATGCTTCTCCCAATTTTATGGCTGATCTTGAAAAGACAGTGCAGCGTGGTTCTACTTCTGACTTTCCCCTTCTTATTCAAGGTCGCCAAGATGTTCCTTAAAGCGAAGGTGTTCCTCCCGAAACTTATGGATACAACCAGACTTTTGGGATGAACTTGAAGGGTAAGTTGTTGTTTGTTGGCGGTGCAGGGATAGGGCGGGATGATGATCCTTACAACTTTAATATGCTATGGCATGCTCCAGGGTCACTTGCTGCCCATGCCAGTTCCTCCGGAGGTGACGCTTTGAAGAAACCCTCGTTCTATAACCAAGATTTGCAGCGCATTCCTGACTATCAAATGGATACTGTTCAAGATAGTGCCCATGCGATTACTAAGTCTGCTCATGAAGATGTTGGGAACTATTTTGATCCTGCGGGTTAGTGTCCTTCGGTTCTGCTATTCTTTAGAAGTGTACCTTTCTTTTCTTGTTTCACTGATTCTGGTTCTATATTTTTTTTTCTTAGTTTTTGAAGATGCTCTGCGTAAATTCCCCTCGAGGAAATTATCTATGATCAGCACAACCCTCGGATTTAAAGTTGTGATCGCCGGAAAAATTGCCTCAGAGAAAACGCGCGCAGATGAAAATTATGCTTTGGAATTGTCCGGCAAAATTCTGAATCTTGAGCGTCACTTGGCTGCTTCTCAAAAATTAACACAAGAACTAGAGATGATGAACAAGTCTTTGATGGAGCTAGCAAATACTGCCAAGGAAGGGAAGAAGCACGCTGATGGTGCCTACAATGCCTTATGATTGAGCATAAGAAGCTTCAGCAATCCCATGCTGATGATCTAAAGATTCTTGAAGAGATGCGCAGTACTATTGCATGGGATGTGAACCAGATTTCTAATCTTAAATTGAAGAATGCCGAAGCTATGAAGCAGAATGCTGATCTTGCGAAAGCTAACGGGGAAAAATATTTTAGAATTCTTTCATTAGAAAAGGATCTTACTGAGAGGGTCAAGCTTATGGATGATGGGGCTAAACAAATCAAGAACAATTTCGAATTTTTATTCGAAAAGTACACTGAAGCTCTTAGTGAGTATGGGGCTAGACCCAGTCCTTTTCCTGATACCGAGGATTCTCAGGCGATTATTAACTGGCTGGTAGAGGAGTTTGAAACTCTTCCCGAATTGATCGGCTCTACTTGTGATTTTGCCGCCGCATTCTGCTCCGAGAGTCTTCTAAAACTTCTAGAAATTAAGGATTGTGTTGATCTCGGAAAGTTTTGTTCTTCTGGACTTGAGTTTCCTTCTGCGTCTGGTGTGTCACTGATTCGTTCTAATGAAGATGTGAGGAATATCAAGAAAAACTTTGTTACGAAGTTCTGGATGGCTGGGGGCAAGGAATTTTCTAAAGAAATAGCTCGTGAGAAACTTGCTAAGGTAACTTTTTCTTGTTGTCAACTTCGCATGCTGCTTAGCTCTTCTTCTTTGTGCATGCTATGTCTTGTTTACTAAAGTTCCTCACTTTTTTTTAGATTTTGGAAGATGAAGCGCAAGAAGAACTGCGGGTGGCATTGGAGATGGACTCCAAGGGTGGTGCTGAGGAGACTGGTGGGGAGGGGGCGGTAGGCGGAGATGTTGCTGAACCTAGTGAGACGCCGACTAGTGAAGAGCAGGTTTAGGATTGAGATGTGTTAGAATTAACTTTAATTGTTTGTGGTGTAGATAAAAACTTGTGACACATTATTCCTGCGCAGGTCCTTGAAGGGGGGCCTGCGCAGGATGTTATCCCGATCCGTATGTATCATCAACAGGTTATGGCCAGCAGAGCTTCTTGGTGTTTGTATAAAGAGGCTCACCCTGAAAGCTCTTTTAGAGATTTCTGGAACTTTTGTTGTGAATATTTTTTGATGCACAACTTCCCTTGGGTTGGTTTTTACGTCGCGAGACGACTTCACTATTTCGAAGCCGGATGAAGATGTTGTACGCTCCGTGAAGACGGAGCCCCTTAGCCCCTTAGTTGTGGATGACGACTTTGCGTATGTTTGTGATATTGCTGAACAACGAGGCTCTAAGCCCGGTCATGTGCTTGAGCTTCCTTTGTAACCTTCTTAGATCTGTATTGTTGTGTGAACCTGTTGTATTGAAATGATGCCCCTCGCGGTAGGAAAAAGCAACTCGAAAAACTGTTTTTGCAAAAAACGTCACCCTCCCTATCTTGCGTTTTGTAGCGCGAGAACGTATCATTTTATTGGAAAATCTTGAATCTTGTAGCTTGCTTCAGAAATTTCAGCAAACTTTTTTGAAAAAGGAACCGATAAGTCGATAAAACTTGCACCGAGTTTTATGGACTAAGGTCTTTTTGATCGAAATCAATGTTGCTATGGCAACTCTTGGTTGCCTTCAACGTGTACTGTGAATTGTATTCTCGTAAAGAGAAATTCTTTAAGAATCTGAATTGCACCAGAATGTGTTGTAGGGAAGATTTTTGAAAGTTGGAATATAATCCATACTCTTTCAGTAATAATTAGGAACGATAGTGTCTGTAATAAGGCCGCAACCTTTATTGCCCTGGGCCCTTGTGATTTTCGTGGTTAATCACTCTTTCTGGAATATGGCCGCAACTTCTAGTTGCCCTCGGCCTTCATGATTTTCATGGTTGATCACACTTTCTGGAATATGGTCGCAACTTCCAGTTGCCCTCAGCCTTCGTGATTTTCATGGTTAATCACTCTTTCTGGAATATGGCTGCAACTTCCAGTTCCCTTGGCCTTCAGTTGTTTTGACTTTGCAAGAATTATAGTACAAGAAAAAAAATGTTTAGGGGAAATTTCTCTTTCATTAATGACAGAAAGAAAATTTACATGAGACCGCATCATTAAAAACCATGCCTCCATGATGGAGGTCCCCTTGCAAGGAAAAGAGTACGACCCCTTTAGGTAAAAGTAAAAATGCTGGAAAAGTAAAGTTCTTTTTTCCCGCGACGCTGTTTATAGATTCACAGGCCGAGGTTTTTTACATTTTTCTTAACTTAGCCTAAGATCTAATTAAACTCTTACTTCTAGCCTTCTTCACGAGTAGTACCTTTTTAGGCTGTCCACATACCATGAGTGTGGCAGCTCCGCTCCTAGCTCATCTGTGAGGCAGAAAGAACCCGGCCTATTGCTCTCTTTCACTATGTACGGGCCTTCCGATCCTTCATGTAATTTTCCCGGATTCTCCCAATCCTTTTTTCTTTTGATTACCAGGTCACCGACCTTGATTTCCTTCCTTACAATCTTTCTATCCTTCCACTTCCTAGTTTCTTGCTGATAGTTTTCCAAGTTCTGAGTGGCTTCGAGGATGTCCAGCTCGATCATATCTTTCTCTAATTTTTCAGTTTCCTCAGAATCTTCGGGTTTTCTTGTAGCCCTCAGGCTTCCATTTTTGATTTCTTCTGGAGTCATGACCTCGGTTCCATACAATAGACGAAAAGGTGAGAACCCTGTGGCCCTTGAAGTGGTTGTATTGTGAGACCAGATGACCTTCGGCAATTCATCTACCCACTTGCCCTTCTTTTGGTCAAATAGGCATTTTTTGACACCTGCGAAGATGATCCCATTTGCCCTTTCTACCACCCCATTTGATTGAGGGTGGTAAACCGAGGAAAACTTCACATGCGTGCCTGTGGATTTGCAAAACTCTTTGAAGGTGTAGCAGTCAAACTGTTTCCCATTGTCTATAGTGAGTTCTCTTGGAACTCCGAATCTGCAGATTATGTTTTGCCAGAAAATTTTTTGTATTGTTGCTACAGTGATGTTTGCCAGGATTTTCGCCTCAATCCATTTGGTGAAGTAATCCACAGCTACTGCTGCAAATTTGCAATTGCCTTGTGCTGTTGGTAGTGGCCCTACCAAGTCCATTCCCCATCTTTGCAATGGCCATGATGGTGAAATGAGTTGAATTGGAAGAGAAGGTGTTTTCGCTGTTTCGCAGTTTTTTGGCATGCTTTGCATTCTTGAACCAGCTTTTTTGTATCTATAAGCATGGATGGCCAAAAGAATCCTTGCTTTATTGCTTTTCCTGCAAGTGCCCTTCTGCCAATGTGGGCTCCGCAAAATCCACTACGAATTTCTGCAGGGAGTTCTTTTCCTTTCTCAGAAGTGATGCATCTTAGCCAGGGTTCTGAAATCCCTGATTTGTACAACTCTCCGTCTACTATGGCATAGCCCCTTGCCCTTTGCTTGAGCCTATTCAATTCGACTTCGTCGGTGAGTTCATAATGATCTCTTAGATATGCCATGATTTGGGCTCTCCAATCGAATGGTTCTATGAGATTTACCATTTTCTCTTCTTGCTCTTTTACTGAAGGAGAGGTAATGATCTCAAAGAAAACATCCGGTGGTAGGGGCTGGTTTTGAGCTGCGGCTTTTGCTAGCTTGTCTGCCTCGTCGTTCTCAGCCCTTGGGATGTGTTGTACAGTGTAGCTTTTGAAATATTTTTCCATTTCTCTGTCTTTTTTTAGATATTTGACAAGTTCCAGATTTCTTGTTTCGCTTTCTTTCTCGACATGCTCTTGAACAACTTTGGAATCAGATCTGATGATGAATGTTTGCTGGCCCAGAGCTTTCATTTTTCTAAGTGCCAATAGCAGAGCTTCGTATTCTGTGGTGTTGTTGGTGGAAACACCTTCATCTGGGAAATCTAGACTTGCTGCGTATCTTATCTTGATACCCGAAGTTGATGTAACCACTGCTGAAATTCCAACTCCTTTCCGCACCATGCCCCATCACAATAGATTACCCATGGTATTTCTTGAGGACCAGGTGTGTCCGAGGACCAGTGGTGGGTCGCTCCTTAGTGATGAGTGATTGACAACGTTGTGTGGACTGATGCTTGGCTAAGTGTGCAGGTACAGTTTGCGGCTTGACTCGTGTCGGCGCAGGTGAAGAACAAGCGCGAAAGGCCTTAGCCGTGGCGGCCTCCGGGTGATGGAGAGGCAAGTAGGCTTGGTTCGATGGACCTTGTGGCTGATGGGGTCAAGTGCGAGCCGTGCGGTGCAAGATTGGCGGGCTGAAGTCGTGAACATAGGCCGATGCAAGGTAGCGGATCAAGCCCGAAGCTTGCACGTGGGGTTTGGTGGTTTGCCCACAAAACCATCAGTGGGCGGTTTCTTGGTTTGGGCCGCAAAACCAAGTCGGAGGCCCGATGCGACGGAGACGGTTTTCCAGGAGCGTCGGGAAGCTTCGACGCGGGGGGCACGTGGCGTGATCGCGGGGTTTGCGTCGATGGTAAGCAAGACCGCGGTGGAAGCGTGTCCGCTCGATGAAGACTGGACCAAATTGCCCTTGAGGGGTGTGTATCTTCTTTTAAGTTGTAGGGGTAGCGTGGTCATTTGCCTCCTCCGGTGGACTTCATATAAATAGCGGAGAGGTGGATGGCATCTCTCTCTCTAGCTCTTGCTCTCTCTTCCCTGGATGATTTGCTTCCATTTTCTTCGATCCATAGGCTAGACAATCTCTTGTATAGAATCTGACCTCTGGATGTATGGAAGAATTCGGCGTTGTGATGATTTCCCTCTCCTAGCTCTTTGTGATTTTCGTGTCATTTTCGGATCTATTTTTGGGTGGTTTTGTTTGTCGCTCGATTCGTCGATTTGAGGCCGTTTCTCTCCTGATTTCTTTGAGGGGATCGTGGGTGAGTGTCTTGTGCCTCTTTGTTGATGATCTTGACCCCTCAAACGCCGGATTTGGGCTTCGATTCATTGATTTTCGGATGAACCCTAGTTCATAGTGTTCTTGGCCAAGATTCGTGATTCCGGGAGTTGTAGGATGTTTGAGGCCGAGATTTTTGGGGCATAGCATCTTCTTAGGTGTTCATCATCTCCCCAAAATTTCGTCTCAAGACTCCAAGTGGTTTGGGAGATCCATTGATCGAAAGTTTGAGGCGATTTCGCGGCCTGTTTTCTGGGCTGTCCCGGGTGATCCGGCCCAAGTAACAGGATGATTCGGAGGGGCCGGATGATCCGGCCACTTGTGACCCGGAGCGGCTCTGGAGGCTACAGGGTGATCCGGCCCAAGTGTCAGGATGATCCGGTAGGACTCAACCTTTTGCTTTGTTGCTCGAGCTCTTTCGTGTTTGCTTCCGCTTTACTTCCTAGCCTTCCATGCTTTGTTCCTAAGGTTCGAGAGAGGTTTGATTGTGCTCTCGCTTGATCGTGTGTGATCCTCGGAGTTGCGATTGGGACATAGGCCGAGTTCTTGGAAAAACTTTTTATCGGCTCCCACTCACTCCCCCCCCTCTCTGGTCGCCTAATCGGTCCTACAATTGGTATCAGAGCTGGTTACGGATCTTATTGATTCTAACCAGTCTAAGATCCAAAGATGGGCGATTATGGCAAGGGGTCGGGTCCTCCGCACTTTGATGGCAAGAATTATCCGATGTGGGAGAGGCGCATGGGCGTGTTTTTGCGAGGGAAGGGAACTCTGATCTGGGAGGTCACTTAGAATCCTCATTATTTCATCCCAGACAGTTTTCTGCTTCCAGGATCGCGTGACATTTGTGAGGCCAACAGCAAGGCCGTTGATTACTTGTTCCGTGCTCTCTATGCCTCGGAGTTTGAGCGAGTGTACGGAAAGAATGTGGCCGGAAAGATTTGGCTTAAGTTGAGAAATGCTCATGTTGGCAATGCCCAAGTGCAAGCCCGTTTGTTTTCCACTTACCGAAGAGAGTACGAGAACTTCACTCATCTCCCAGGTGAGTCGACCGATGCTATGTTTCAGCGCTTCACTAGCATAGTCAACAACATGAGGGCCAATGTGACAGTGCTCCCATACACGGATCATGATCAAGCTATCAAGCTTTTGCATGCCCTGGATAGGTCTATGTGGAGTGCCAAAGTCGAGGCCATTGAAGAGTCGAGCGTGTATGATACACTAACGCTTGATGAGCTGTTTTCCAAGCTCAGGTCTTCAGAGGTTGATCGTGGCTTGAGGGCCAAGAGCGAGAGCCCCACTGATCCTCATAGTTTGGCTCTTGTCTCAGGATCGAGGACTAAAGCTAACTCTGTTGGTTTCTCTTTGTCTTGTCTTGTGTCTTTGCCAGATGAGGACTTTGAGGTGCTGAGCGAGGATGATCTCGCCTTGTATTTGCAAGAGGTTTGGGTGGATGTATGAGAACCGCAAGAATGCAAGGTGGAGCTCGGGGATGTGCTATCATTGCGGGAAGCACAGGCACTTCATCACCGAATGCCCTGAAGCCATGGAGATCAAGAACGACTACAAGGGCAAGCCCAAGCACGACTACAACAAGCACCGCTCCCGGAACGACTACAAGGACAAGCACAAGGACAAGGGCGAGAGAAGGCACAAGAAGAGTAGCGGGTACAAGAAGAAAATGGCTCAAGCGATGGTTGCCGAAGTGAGCAACATCGACTCCACATCAAGCGATGCTTCTTCCGACTCAAGCAGCGATGAAGAGCAAGATCGGCGCAAGGACAAGCGACACACGGGCAAGAACTTCACCGGCCTGACCTTCATCGCACAAGGTGGATTTTGCAGCATGGCGCACTCCAAGAAGGGTGGGAAGCACAGCTCGGATTCGAACTCCGACTCCGAGGAAGAGGTACGACACGATCCCAACTTTTTGCAAGAGGAGAATGCTAGGCTCAGTGAGTTGCTTGATAACCGTGATGATGTGCTTAGGAAGACCAACAAGGAGAAGAGAGAATTTAGGTCTTTGTTGGGTGATGCTAAGGACAAGATAGTTGAGCTTGAGTCCTTGCTTGTGGATGCTAGAAATGAGATAGGCTCTTTGAAATCTGCTCCTGTTGTGTCTGATGAGATTGACTGTGGTGATTGCACTATTTTCTTGGCTGACTTAACTGCTCTCAAGGAGAAGCATGCCTCTACTCTTGAGGAACTAGATATGCTTAGGGTCGAGTGTGATGAATTGAAATCTAGACCTTCTTTGTTAGGTGCTTGCACTTCATGTCCTGTGTTGCATGCTAGGCTAGATGAATCTGACACTAGAATAGTTTCTCTTGAGGCGGCATTGAAAGCTCTACTTCCTACATCATGCTCTACCTGTGAATTGCATGCTTTGAAAAACATGGAACTTGCACACTATGTTGATCGTCTGCAGGATGAGAATGATGAATTGAGGAAAATGATGGGGTGGTTGTCTGGGCATGAGCCACAATTGAGTTTGATGTTGGCTCTGTTTAAGAGGTTTGATGGTCAGGCGTTGGGGGCTGACAAGTGTGGTGAGAAGAGTGGTGAGGGAGAAGAGAAAGCTGGAGAGATTCCTATTCCACCACATACCACACCCATGAACAAATTTGCACCCAAGCCAAACCACCTCAGAAACAAGCTAGACACAACACCAGATCCACCAGTGTTCCCCCACAAATTTGAGAACTACCAAAAACCCATCAAGTTTGTGAGCACCCAGGGGAATGTCTTTGAGGGGAAGTCAGGAGAGAAAGCTGTTGAGAAGCCCACAAAAAAGCCACCGCCTAAGCCACAGCCGATCCGCTTCCATTGTGAGTATTGTGGGAGCGATGGGCATAAGGATGAGTTCTGTTTCAGAAGGAAGATAGATGAGAGGTTTGCTAGCGAGATGGCAAACAAGGACAGGTACAACCTTTCTCGTGGTGTGCCTGAGCCTTGTAGATGGCCTCTACCTAGGGGTGAGGTGTATGTGCGTACAGTTCCCACTCGTGGAGGTGGAGGTGTGTTTCCTCAGAGAGATAGGCGTGTTGGGTTTGGGCGTGGTGAGTTGGCTCGATGTGCTCCTTCTCGTGACTGTTACGAGTTTGGGAGGCACGATCGGAGCTTTGTGTCTCAGATGGACTACGGGCCACATTTTCCCCTCGTGGTGCGCGTACTCCTCAAGTGAGACGTGACAGGTCCTTTGGTGGTAGGCGTGAGAGGGCTCCGCCTAGAGGTTTTCGTAAGATGGACTTTGCTAACCCTTCCTTTGAGCAAATGGCTCGACACTGGTTTGACTCTTTTGGTACTAACCCCAGTGTTGAGTTGCTTGCTCATTCTCGTTCTCGTTTTTTATTGCAGGTGGGAGGCTTGGAGGACCTCTGGTTGATCGACTCCGGTTGCTCACGACACATGACCAGAGATCGTGGGTGGTTCTCCAGCCTTACCCCGGTGAGTACGAGGTAGTACATCACTTTCGGGGACAATGGGAGAGGACGAGTGCTTACTGAAGGTATGGTGAAGGTGAGTAGCAAGGTGACCTTAAGAAGTGTGGCTTTGGTCAAGTCACTTGGTTTTAACTTGTTGTCAGTATCTCAGTTACTTGACGAAGGTTTTGAGGTCCATTTTAAGTCGGGCGCTTCTCGTGTGCTTGATTCTCGAGGTGATCTTGTCTGTACGATCGTCCCTGAGGGTCAAATCTTTCGTGCCGATTTTTCCCAGTCTGTTGGTCCTCCTCGATGCTTTGTTGCTGGTGTTTCGGCCGAGCTTTGGAAATGGCATAGGAGGTTGGGACACTTGAGCTTTGAGTTGCTTTCCTGCTTGAGTGGTCTTGATCTTGTCCGAGGATTGCCTAAGTTGAAATTCGAGAAGGATTTGGTTTGTGCTTCTTGTCGGCATGGAGAGATGGTTGCTGCTTCTCACGCCCCTCTGACTGCGGTGATGACCGAGCGACCTTGTGAGCTGTTGCACATGGATTTGGTTGGGCCAGCTCGTGTTCGCTCTGCGGGTGGGAAGTGGTATGTTCTTGTGGTTGTTGATGATTTTTCGAGGTACTCTTGGGTTTTATTTTTGGAGGATACGAGCGAGACATTTGGCTTTGTTCGGGACTTGATCTTGAGGTTGAAGAATGAGAGACATGGTGATGCCATTCGAGCTATACGCATTGACAATGGCACGGAGTTTAAAAACTCTCATTTCGACACCTTTTGTAGTGATCTTGGTCTCGATCATCAATACTCTTCTTCATACGTCGCTTGCCAGAATGGCGTAGTGGAGAGGAAGAACCGGACCCAGTGTGAGATGGCTAGGACGATGCTCGATGAGCATAGGACTCCTAGGTATTTCTGGGCCGAGGCGGTCAATACCGCTTGCTATGTCTCAAATCAAATCTTCCTTCGTGCCTTTAAGAAGAAGACCTCTTATGAGCGGATGCATGGGCGACAACCCAAGGTGAGTCACTTTAGAGCTTTTGGATGCAAGTGTTTCATTCGGAAGAAGGGCAAGTTGGATAAGTTTGAGTCTAGGTGTTCAGATGGTATCTTTCTCGGTTATGCGGTTCACTCTAGAGCATATCGTGTGCTCAACCTTGACACTAACCGAATCATGGAGACTTGCGAGGTAACCTTCGACGAGACACAGCCATGTAGCTCTTCTGCTTTTGAGTTTGCAGGTGACGAGGAGATTGGAGCGAGGATCTTTGAGGATGAGAAGGATGGAGATGGAGACGACGACGATGATGGTGGTGATGCTCCTGTGGCTGATCGTGTACATGCTACTTCCACTACTACGACGACGATCGAGGATGGACCATCCCCTACACCCACTACGACTGAGGCGGTTCGAGTGGAGGCTCCTACTTAGGGCGAGATTGTGTCCAGGCGAGAGGCTCCCCGGTGTGTACAGATTGATCACCCACCAACGATGATCATTGGCGACCTTCATGAACGCATTACACGGTCGAGGTCAAGGAATACTTCTCATTTCGCTCACTCTGCTTTTGTTGCGTCGTTTGAGCCCAAAGATATTCGACATGCTTTGTCTGACGAGAATTGGGTGAATTCCATGCATGAGGAGTTGGAGAATTTTGAGGGAAACCAAGTCTGGGTGTTAGTCGATCCACCACCAAATTGCCGTCCCATAGGTACCAAGTGGGTGTGGAACAACAAAGAGGGTGAGAATGGGATGGTTGTGAGAAACAAGTCGAGGTTGGTGGCTCAGGGGTTCAACCAGAAAGAGGGTATAGATTATGAGGAGACATTTGCTCCTGTGGCCCATTTGGAGGCAATTAGGATCCTTCTAGCCTTTGTCGTGGCTAAAGGGTTTAAGTTGTACCAAATGGAAGTGAAGAGTGCTTTCTTGAATCGGGTGATAGAGGAAGAAGTGTATGTGAGGCAACCCCCGGGGTTTGAGAGTGAAAAATACCCACACCGTGTATACAAACTCCAGAGAGTGCTCTATGGGTTGAATCAGGCACCTAGAGCTTGGTATGGCAGGTTGAGAGGCTTTTTGCTGAGTAAGGGGTTTGTGATGGGCACAGTTGATAAGACCCTATTTCTCCTTAAGCATGGGAATGACCTTTTGATTGTTCAGATATACGTGGATGACATAATCATTGGTGGCTCTTCTCATGATCTTGTTGCCAGATTTGCAGATGACATGAGCAGGGAATTTGAGATGTCCATGATTGGCAAGCTGCAATTTTTCTTAGGACTCCAGATCAAGCAGTGCAAGGACGGGACGTTTGTACATCAGGCGAAGTACACCAGGGACATGGTGAAGAAGTTTGGCATGAACGACTCCAAGCCGCTGACTACACCGATGGGTACCACTACAGCTTTGGATGCGGATGAGGATGGCGAACCCGTGGACCAGAAGGAGTACCGGAGCATGATCGGCTCCCTCCTCTACTTGACGGCGACAAGGCTAGACATATAGTTCAGTGTGTGTTTGTGCGCTCGTTTCAGGCTTCACTGAGGACTTCACATCGGCAGGCCGTCAAGCGGATTTTCAGGTACTTAAACTACACTCCTAAGTTTGGTCTTTGGTATTCTGCCTCCTCGACACTCAGACTTCACGGGTACTCCGATGCTGATTTTGCTGGGTGTCGATTAGACCGCAAGTCTACCTCTGGGTCTTGTCAGTTTCTTGGTTCTTCTCTGGTCTCTTGGTCATCTCGCAGGCAATCCAGTGTAGCCCAGTCCACTACAGAGGCCGAGTATGTAGCTGCTGCTAGTTGTTGTTCCCAGCTCCTATGGATGACCTCCACCATGAGTGATTTTAGTGAGGTGTGCTCCCAGGTTCCACTCTTTTGTGACAGCACCAGTGCCATAAGTGTAGCCAAAAACCCAGTCCTTCACTCCAAAACGAAACACATAGAAGTGAGATACCACTTTCAGAGGGACAATGTTGAGAAAGGAAACATATCTACCCAAGATTAGCTAGCCGACATATTTACCAAACCACTTGACCAAGTCACTTTCACACGCTTGCGAGGTGAACTTGGAGTGTGCTTTCCTTTCTAGCTGGGTCTTGAAGCTTCTCATGTATATACGTGATATATGTTTCATTTTGTTGCATTCCTTGCATGCATTTTACTTCTGTACAAAACCTGGTAGGATAGCCATCTTTGGATCACTTGTGCTAGGAAAAGCTTCTCTTATATACTTTGATCACTGATGTGCTATATGTGAGATATGTGCATGGTTGGTAAATGGTGATGTGAATGCTATGCTCTTGATGGTTTTGCCATATATGTATGATGAGATAGCTTTATGTTTGTGAAAATGATAAAATTGCTTCACTCATGAGTAGATACTTGTCTATGCTCAATTTGTGCTCAAATGCCTCTATCATGTTTAGTTTGTGCTTGAGTATCATGTTCTCTTTGCTTGGGGTCAAAGACCTTTTTGTCATTGTAAATGTTTAGCCCATTTGCTTACTTGTGGAGGAGCATAAGCTTCTTTTTGCCGCAAAGGCATTTCATGTACCATGTTTAAACTTGAAAATGAAATTGGTGTATGAATTGCCTTATGCTTGAAAAATGAGCTCTTAATCATGTTCTTATGGTTTGATATTCATATCTTGGGTGCTAAACCGCTACATGTTGTCTACCATGAGATTAACTGCAGTAGACACATGGCTCGGTGGCTTTAACATGACTTGAGTAGCTTGTGGGCGTTTATAATGATCTTGTGATGAGAATTTGTGATCTTGTATAAACTTTGTATGATCCAGTGTTTTTGTGCTCAAATTGCCATGGATAGGGTCTTGCTCATGAGATGAATATTTCTTTGTGAAAATTGCTTAAAATTGCATTTGGCCATGTCACATGCTTATATGTCTTTACCTTCTTGATGGCAATGTGTGTTGACACATTTTATCTTATATACTTATAGGTCAACCAAACATGAAAAAAGGGCATAATCGTTAATACCAACTTAGAATAGGGTGTCACTAACAGTTTTCCTGGAGTTTTGGAGAATTCTATGTATTGCAGGGACTAATCAGAAAAATAGGAAAAGGAACACTTCTAGAAGAGTCCAGAGGACTCCGGAACTCAACGTGACTTGGCATCCAAGAAAGAAGCATCTAGAAGGGGCGAGAACTGACCAGACTGAAGCGAACCCCGAGGGGGGCCCACCCCAGGCCGATCGGCCTGGTGGTGGGGCCGGTCGGCCTCCCCCGGGCGCCACGTCAGCCCTACTCCTGGAATGTTCTTCCACCGCCTATGAGGATCAATCTAAACCGAAGGTTCAGTCGGTTTGATCGTACGTCGCATGGCACCTCCTCAGGAAGTACATGCTTAATCTGAGTCTAGGCTTTGAAAGATGATTCATGAAAAGTTGAGCTGCTGTTTATCATATTCCTAGAGATGCTTGATTCCTGGTTTTTCTTTTAAAATCATGAAAAATCTTACATGATGAGTTCCTGTGTTTATGATCCTTGAGAGCTTGTCATACACATCAAGATCATTCCACTCCACCAATTATGCTGCTTCTAACCCGGAAGTACGCATTCTCCATAATCCATCAAGCCACAGGCCATGTTATAAAATAGCTCATGCAACTCTTGGATATGTCTCTCTCAATATGTCAAAAAGATTCTGGGGCTACATTTGAAAAAAAGAAGAAAAAAAAGAAAAGAGAGAAGAAAAAGTGAGATGAGAGAGGGAGAGAAAAGGACAAGTGTCATACTAGGCGAGAAGGGCCTACCTCCCTAAATAATAAATTTTGAGATGAATAATGGACACAGGTCCGAGGGCGAGAAGAGCCCACATCTCTAAGGAGAGAGAAAAATGGACAAAAGTCCGGGGCGAGTAGAGCCCACCTCTCCAAGAATGGAAAACCCAGATCCTAAAGTCTTAGAAAGAGAGATGTAGTCCAAGAGCTTAAAAAAAAGAGATATTAGAAAAAGGCTAAAGGCTTACCACCTTTCACCCTCATCCATTCAACACTATCATCCCACTATACATATCTTTCCAAGTGTGACTCCATACTTGAGAGGGTCATACACAAGATCTTTGAGTTTTATTTGAAAATTTTTTGCAAAACCCCAGGAGGATAGTTGATCAAAGAATTGAGATATACTGCTTGATTTGATTGTTCTGTCTTTTAATTGCTTAAGATTTATGAAAAGGCTACACACCATGGTTAAAGGTAAGATGGAGCAATTTTGTTGAGGAGAATTTATTTTTGAAAACCATAGTACTTTTGAGGCGTGAAAGCGTTGTAGCAACTCCTGATCCTGCTATAGCATAGCTTTGCTAGGGACAAGCAAAGGGTAAGCTTGGGGGAGTTTGTTGACACATTTTATCTTATATATTTATAAGTCAACCAAACATGAAAAAAGGGCATAATCGTTAATACTGACTTAGAATAGGGTGTCACTAACATTTTCCTGGAGTTTTGGAGAATTCTATGTATTGCAGTGACTAATCAGAAAAATAGGAAAAGGAACACTTCTAGAAGACTCCAGAGGACTCTGGAATTCAACGTGACTTGGCATCCAAGAAAGAAGCATCTGGAAGGGGTGAGAACCGACCAGACCGAAGCGGACCCCGAGGGGGCCCACCCTAGGCCGATCGGCCTGGTGGTGGGGCCGGTCGGCCTCGCCCGGGCGCCACGTCAGCCCTACTTCTGGAATGTTCTTCCACCACCTATGAGGATCAATCTAAACCGAAGGTTAGGTCGGTTTGATCGTACGACGCATGGCACCTCCTCAGGACTATATAAGCAGGCCCCTGACCCCCCTGGCAGAGGAGGATCTGGCAAGAGGAATCCCAGTTCATACACCAGATCAAGTCATCAAGTTAGAGATACTACGCCCTAGAAACACCATATAGCGAGAGTAGCTAACTAGTGTAGATCTAGGGGGAGGCAAGGCGTCTACATGGCTCCTGATCGTCTAGAAGCTGGTCGAGATACTGATCTAGCTTCGCTCTTGTAAGTTCTTCTTTATAAGTTCTTTTACATTTGCTGTAGCGACATATGTTCTTATCAATGATTATATTCGAGATTATATGCTTTGGCGTTTATTATGATTACATGTTTAGCATAGTTGATTTACCTTTATATTCGTGTATGGAGTCGTATAGCCCTCACCTAGATCATCTGTTAACATGGGTGAGTGGTAAAGATAGTGTAAGCGTGGTGCTTATACTGTATTTACCTGCGATTGCACCCTACATGCCAGGTCGTGTGGTAGATCATGGTGGTGACAGCACTATTGAGTCCTTTGCAATCCACCCCCCGTCTGTAGGACTAGTGGAGCCTTATACTGTCTGGGTTGTTTAAAGTTTCGACCTTGATCCTCCTGGGTAGTCTCCCCATGCATAAGTATAATAGTTCTTCTTCCATGATTGTTAAATGTATTGCACTAATCATAGTGTGCATTGACGTATAGTTTAGGGTTACTGAGGAGTATCCTCGCTAACTAGGCTGTGAATACGCTTCTCTTTCTATATTGACACTTTCTGGTGGTTCACTATGTTATGACTTGATCAATGCTATCATTATCATTATCTTTATGTGACTTACACCTATTTATAGTAATTGATATATTTTGGCCACTCTACATTACAGAACTGAGAGATATGCATGTATTTGTTATTATAGATAAAAGACTTCTGTCCCTATGGTAGAATATAAATACGATACCTGGTTTTACTCCTGGTTAAAATGCTACAATGGTATATTCATATCTGTGCGCTTGCGGATACCCATTTATATATATTTTCTTATTTAATGATCCAAGGCATATGTAAGAGTACCAATCCATGCTTTTAGTGGCACTTCTGTCGGGGATGACAACCTAGATCAAGTTGTGCTATGACCTGTAGCGGATTTATCTTTTAGTTTATCTGAAAGCAACATCTGATATACACTTAGCATCATGTTAAGATATACCTTTGCATTTCTGGCGCCATCGATAGAGATGGATCTTATATCTGTTTCTAGTTGGTGACGTTAGCAATGTCAACAATGTGCTAACTACACCATGCCTACTTTGCTTGCTCTATGTCTCATTTGTAGCATTTTGTTGTGCCCTTTGTATATTTGAGAAGCTTGGTAGATTGTATATATGCTTTGACATGTATTTTTCATGAAAACAAGGGGAAGAGCTTCATATACCTTGATTCATGCATTATCAACAAGGGGGAGAATGTGTATGCATTTTGGGAGTTTTTTGTGAAAATTTGGTTTGCATTTGTGAGATGTTGCATGTGAGGAGAAAAATTGAGAAGAAAGAGTTTGCATTTGCTCAGGGGGAGCTTGCATATGTGCAGGGGAGCTCCTTTAGTTTGCCTGAGTTTTTGTGCTTGTTGATGGCTGTTAAGTACCTACTTTAGTTGTCAATATACTCATGAATAAAGGAGCATAAGGCATTTCTTACACGTATTTAGTTAAGATTAATGTAGTTCCACTTGTCCTTGGAGATTATTTGATTGCAGGAAAATAAGCAAGAAAAGATTCCCAAACTCACCTTCTAGGGTCCATGCCACATCACCTCATCCTAGGTGGGCTGCCAACAAGGATGCCATGCATGCAAACCTGCCAACTAGGGAGCCATGCATGCATGCCATGCAAGCAATCCAAGTGAAGCAACCCCCGACGAATCAGAGTGTGACACATGGACTTCACATGGATCCATGGGCCCACAAAGGCAAGCAAACCGCACCAAAACAGGGTGGACACCGGGAACTGACCTAAGGACCCACAGGGCAGCCACTAGGAGAAAGCACGAGCTAGGGGGGCCCACCAGGGGGTCGGCCGACCCCACAGGTCGGCCGAACCGACCTTGGCTCGGCCTCTCCTGTGCTTCCATGTGGTGGCTCTCCATTGGTCCTAGGCGCCTTCCCCGGCGTGTTTGCCTCCATTCTTCGCCGGTGCACGGGCCTATAAATAGAAGGAGAGGGGGCTCACTTATGAGACATCCACACTTGCAACACCTCTCTCACTTTTAGTCTTAAGGCTAGGAGGTAGGCTAGAGTAGTTCTAATTCAGGTTCCAAGTCTACTTTGGGATCTAGGTATGAGTTGTCTTGTATCTTATTTCATTTGTATGACTTTGATCTACTTCAGTTATTTATCTATTTCATATAAAGTTGTGTAAGTATGCATGAGTGATTTGTTCATGTGTTCTTTACCTGTTCATCATTTAGAGGCTCCTGTTCTTGATGAACAAGGCCTTTCGATCCACTTGACGGGTGACTTTCACATGTTTATGGTGTTTGTTTATAAGTTAGAGGCTCGTGTTCTTCGCGAACACGACCCTTTGATCCAGTTGAATAGACATAGGAAAACACGAATCCGTTTGTGTACTTAACCTGGTTTGATCTAATTAGATGACATGATTGCATTGTATGAAGTCTGTGCTTGAGCTACGGTACTCGGTGTAATTGGCTGGTTTATCTGGTGGATTGACCTGGGTCACAATAGCCCGGGCCGGTCAAGTCCGGCTAACAACGTAAGCATGGTGCTTGGGTTGCGTAGCTACCTTACTTATGAGTTTATCCCACGGTTTGTCTTGGGGTAGGCCGCGGTAGTGACAGCTGTTGGTCCTCTGAAATCCCCCACGTTCGGACAAGCTATAGGAGTCTAAAATATAACAACTGGAGTTGTGCAGAAGCAACACGGGAGGTTATCTCCCCGTGGTACCTGGGTGCTCAAGTCAATGTTCTTCAATGCTAGTGTATCTAACTCGTTCCTTCCAGCTTTATGTGTATAGTACATTAGAACCTAGAACTAACTCGTGTGTCGCCTCCTATGCCTAGGACCCTTTAGAGAGAAAGTGAGTGTGTGTGATCACACTACCCCCATTATCATATCTTTACCCCTGCACTTGAGTGTCTGGTTTGTTTCCGTATATGATCTATACTCATTGCAATAGAGTTGATCTTGTCATTCCGCCAATGCCTTCCTTGGATTCGATACCCTTTGGAATGATTCTTTGGGGAAATGCTACAATGGTACTTCCGTGCGCTTGCGGATCTCTGTAAACGTTAAGATTTACTAACCAGCATTTCTGGCGCTATTACCAGATGGGTTCCAAACCTGTTCTTAGGTGATTGCGTTAAGAAATGTCAACAAGCATTTCTGGCGCCGTTGCCGGGGAAGGCTTAAGGATGACGTATCAACACTTTGCATATGTTTATAATCATGATAGGAATAAAATAGTTCTCAATGCAGGCTAACTTGGATTGTCTTCTTTGTCTATTGATGATGAAGACAGGTAGTGCATGACTGGTTTCGACTTGCCATCGAATTTTACTGAAGATCTTGAGTCACTCGTAAGGAAGGCACGAAATCATTTCGGCTCTCCTTCTCATTCGGAAGTCGATCCAGCTTCCTTTGTGCCATCCACATCAACTTCCAATGCAAACCCTGTCGAGAAGACTCTTCATGAGTATTCCGCTCCCTCTGCTCACCAGGTGCCGATAGGCCCCGTGATCAACACTGGGAATGGAAACTTCGAGATCAAGACTGGCTTAATTACGATGGTACAGGCTAGCCCATTCTGTGGCAAGCCTAATGAAGATGCGAGTGCCCACCAGCAGCAGTTCCTGGAACTATGCAGTACCTTCACTATACGAGGAGTGGAGTAAGATGCTATTCGTCTGCGACTGTTTCCCTTCTCCCTCTTGGGAAAGGCAAAGCAGTGGTTTTATGCTAACCGTCCAGAGATTAACACTTGGGCAAAGTGCTCCGCAGCATTCCTCGCGAAATTCTTTCCGTTGGGCAAAACCAATGTCCTTCGGGGGCGAATTTCAAGTTTCCAGCAGACAGCAAATGAGACTATCCCCGAAGCTTGGGAGAGACTCCAGGAGTACATGCTGGCTTGTCCTCATCATGGGATGGACAACTGGCTTATTCTTCATAGTTTCTATAATGGGCTGACTCCGACAGCCCGAGGCCATATTGATGCTGCAGCTGCAGGGGCTTTCTTCTCTCTTACTATCACTGAAGCTACTACACTGATAGAGAAGATGGTTACCAATCAAGGGTGGAGTGATCATCGACTCCAGCCACGTCAAAGGGGTACACATACCGTCAAGGAAGCGGATATGTTGCACGCCAAGATGGACCTAATGATGAAGAGAATGGATGATCTAGCCAATGAGAAGGCTGCCATGGCCACCACTACTCAAGCTATGGATACTCGCATGACTTGCGAAGTCTGTGGTAATACTGGGCATTCAGGGAATTACTGCCCTACTTCTCAGGAGGATGTGATTTACATGAACGGCAATAACATCGGTTATCGTCCACAAGGAGGTCAAACGTGGAATCAATCACGCCCTTACTATCATGGGGGTAATCAAGGTAATTCTTTGAACACAAACCAACCTTCCTTGAAAGATCTAGTCTTTGGGCAAGCTAAGATTAATGAAGGCTTTAATAAGAAAACAGCTGCCTATGATAAGGCCTTTGAGAGCCTTAATGTTAAAATTGATAGCCTTTCGTCTGCTCTTAAGAACTAGTTGAGCTTTAATAAGATGATAGAAACCCAGTTGGCTCAGTTAGCTGCCTTGGTCCCCTCTGCTGAAGACGGGAAGATTCCGGGGCAACCCGTGTCCTCCTATGAAAATGTTTGTGTAGTGTCCACCAGATGGGGTAAGCATTATGGGCGGACACAAGCCACTGACTATGCAGGGAAGCCTATACAGCAAATACTTGACCCATGGGAATCTTCAACAATTACACACAAGAAAGATCCTGGTTATCCGGCTATCACCTGCAAGAATACTACCAGAAGATTAAGCATGCTCTTTGTGACCTTGGTGCAAGTGTTAACCTTATGTCCAAGGCCATGTTTGAACAATTGGGGTATCCAGCTCTAACTCCAACTGCGACAGCTGTCCAACTTGCTGATGCATCGATCCGATATCCAGAGGGGATCGTAGAGAATTTATTGGTATTCATCCAAGGTTCATGCATCTTTGCGGATTTCGTGGTCCTTGATATGCAAGATGATGAGGGAATGCCTCTCATTCTTGGGAGACCGTTCCTGAGTGACGCCAACGCAAGGATCAATGTGGGAGCTGGAACGATCCGATTCCGCATTGGGAAGGGGAACTTGATGTTCCGATTTCAAACACCAAAAGAGAAATGCTATACACTGCAGGGCCAAAATGAGCAATCAGGGGCATGGACGGAGCTACAGCCCCCCAACTTCCCACCACTCCAACAAAGCCTAAGAAAACAAGAAGGGTATGGCGGGAAATACAGAAGTCATCTCCATCAATTTCTCGGGAATGGGGTGACGAGTGGAATTAATCGCCGAGAAAAGTCTCGCTCTCAGACTTAAAAAGATGAGTCCTTTTTGCCAAAAGGTAAAATTGGTATTTATCTCATATTTCCCTTCCAAAGTTTTATTTGATTTTTCCAAATGCATATTTTTTTTCCGACCTTGCATCTGCATGCTAGATTTTTCTAGCCAATTTCCCTTTTCAAATAAAATTCTGAAAATAACTTCTTGAGTGGAAAATCAAAGAATAATTTTTTGAGCAACATTTTGGGCGAATCTGGACCTAGGCATCTGGGCAGGACATCAGGTAGACGTTAGAGAGCCGTTGCAAAAAGTTGGAAGCAGGCGGGCCCGGCAGGGGGTCGACCGACACCCGGCAGGGGGTCGACCGACACCAGGGGTCGGCCGACCCTGGCCAACGGTCATGTGGGCCCCGCCTCTTCCAACGGCTCCTAGCCGTTGCCCTTGTCCTCTACCCCGGTGCCTGGCTCGGTTGCCTATAAATAGAAGGGGGATTGAGGGGTTTCTTCACCCATTCACTTATTTCCCTCACCCTCTCTCCCTCTTTGCTCTTGCTCTTTGGTTTTCTTGGATTTCTTGCTCAAGTGGAAGTGTCAAGCACTCTCTCCAATTTGTCGCTGAATATTTAATATTGGTGGAGCAAGCTCGGTAAGGATTTCATTTCGATTTCACTAACCCATCACCGAGTTGCTCGTGTTGTCCCATTGTTGTGCAAGATGAGTTGGATTGCCGGTGCGTACCGGAAGGTGACCCGCTCATGCCGTTCTAGAGACGGGGAGGGCTCGTCTCACCATTCCAGAGCTACACCAAGTCCAATGTCAACTGACTGTGAAGAAGAGGAAGAGGAAGAGCTACCTACACCACGAGCCGAAGGGGTGATCAACACCGATGCCGCCTTCATCGACTTGAGGGACGACCGGGAGAGACAGGCCTAAGCTCTCATCAAGGATCGAGTCTTCGCCAACACCAAGGAGTTCGACTCGGCCCTTCTCGAGAAAACAGGTATGGACTCCGAGTTCAATTCCATTTGGCATGCTCTTGGTTGGGAGAACTTTGTTCCGGTGTGGGGGATCGGTTCTAGTCCTCTCACCATTCAGTTCCTCTGTACTCTTCGGGAGGATGAGGCCGGTATTACATTTCGTTTCCATGGAACATCGTATCGAGTCTCATGGCATGATCTTAGTCGTGCTCTCGGTTTTCATTGTCATTGTGCTATTTCTCTTGATCAAGCTTGCAGTGATTTTATTCGAGATAGTTTTTGGGAAGAGATTTCTGGTCGGCCCGTCCGTGGCAAGTTAGCACCTCGGTGCAACAATATATTGCATCCTACTCTCCGACTGTGGCACAAGTGGCTAGCCATTACTCTCTTTCCGAGGGATGACGTTCGACCCGTGCGCACAGACGAGATGAGGATATTATACGCCACGATCAGACGAATCAAAATCGCCCCAGTGCAAGCTATGATTCGGTAGTGGTTGACAAATTTTAGGATGACGGGTTCTATTGAGTGTACGTCCCTGATCACACGTATCATTTCGAGTCTTGGGATTTCAATAGGGGCTAACGTTCCCTACATTGATTCTCCCCGGGCCATGATAGATGCGGCGTATCTGATTCAAGGACATACTCTTAAAAAGGGCCCGGATGATTCCTTGGTTTTCTTTTACCCTGGCCATGCAAACCAGATTCGGTTACCTAACCCGGATTTCTGTTTGTACGGTCAAGGGCCACTGACCGTTCCTTTTGAGGAACCTCGTCGTTCTAGTGTTTCTGGAGACAGGGTCACTAGGAGTGCATCGAGGACGGCAGCGACAGCACAACAACCGCCACAACATCCACCGCCACAGCCATCACCGCAGCCGTCACCTCAGCCACAGCCTCAGCCTACACCACCGCTGTCTGGCGTATGGGCCTCGGTCGGGTACATGTCTGGAGTTACACCCGGATATGCCCCCCGGTTGGGACCAACCCATGAGTCAGCTGGGTGCGAGTGGCTCGACCTGGGCTAGTGTAGGGAGTGGCGAGTGGGTTCGGTCCGCCAGTGCTACCTACGAGGACTCGTCCTCATCATCCGGGTTGCGCTCGTCATCTCGTGGGGCCACCCTCACTCAGCAGATGAGCGAGCTCAACATCCGAGTCGGTACTATGGAGGAGACGATGCACCAGCAGGCTGAGTCCACTCGGGACTGGCAGCGTATGACGGGCGAGAGGATCCACACCATGGAGTAGAGACAGCTGCGATAGCTGGAGGAGCAGAGGGCTTACTACGCGTGGTTGGGATACCACCCTCCACAGCAGTGAGCCTGAAGCTAGCTTGGGGGAGGACCCCTTTCTGAGGTAACTTGTATCTTTTATTGTTTTCAGAACCCCATATGCTAAAAACACATAAAAATCTGAAAAAGTGAAAAAGACCAAAAATATTTATTTGCTTTCTTAAATTTGTTTGTTTTCGTATGCGCGGTAAGAGTGTTCTTATTCTCCATGGTTGAAATGATGAATAGTTGCTCTGTTTATTCCTCTTGCATGCCTTGTTTAGAACTTAGTATCCTATCCAAGTTTTGAGTTTGTTGGCTAGTATGATCGAACCTGAGCTTGAAATTTGTGGGTAGCAAAAGCATGATCTTTGCCTAAGTTGTTGCGAGGTATGATATGGTATAATAGAGTTGCTATGAGCTAGTACTAAGTGATGTTTGATATCCAGAGTTCTCTTTTGAAAAATGTTAAAATGATAAGTTCCTTAATGATAAGAAATTCCTATCCAAGGCCATATGTAGTTCTTAGCTTCTGTTAACCCTCCACACATGCTACCTGATTTCTTCATTGAGTTTTGTTGAATTGTTGTGACCCTCGGCGAGTAACTTGTCATACTCCTATGATCAAGATCACGTACACACCACCATATGCGAAACTTCTACACTGGAAGTTAGCGATCGTCATTTCATCCATTTCCCATCCATTCCACAAAATAAAGCTCCGCACATGTTCCATGATTACTCTCCCTCCAAAAATATTTAGCAAAGGCTATGGGCTAAGTTAAAAAAAAAAAGAAGAAGACGAAGAGAAAGAATAAAGAGACATAGCCCAAGTCTCAAAAAAAACAATTTCAAAAAGGAGGAGAGTAAAAATCATGCAAAGAGGAGTTCATTATCCATCCACCATACACACACTTTTGCACATCTTGATCAGGGTGTATGACTTGTTCTCCCAAGGATTCGGTTTTCGACTCGACAATACATGAGAAATAGGTATGCCACATGTTTTCCCTACCTACAGCTCCACATATCAGCTTATTAGGAGTAGGAAGTGAAAGAAGGCAAATCAAAGCCTTGGTGAGGAATCATACACATTGACCGATCCGAGAGTATCATTTGAGGAACTTTGATTTCTTTTGAAAAACCGGCAAAACCTCCGGATTGATAACTGATCAAGGTACATGGGATTAGTAATCTTTATACAACCATTGTATCTTTCAACCGCCCAAGGCAGGTGAAGCTACATGCCCCATATCAATCGAGTGTAAGGTAAGATCAATGCCAACTTCTTCAACTCTTGATAGAGTACCTAGCTGTATCTTGTCATACATTAGGAATACAACATCGTACCAATTCTTGATCAACCAACCTAAGTTCTTGATCTCTTGCTCGGGACGGCTGTTAAGTACCTACTTTAGCCGTCAATATACTCATGAATAAAGGAGCATAAGGCATTTCTTACACGTATTTAGTTAAGAATAATGTAGTTCCACTTGTCCTTGGAGATTATTTGATTGCAGGAAAATAAGTAAGAAAAGAGTGCCAAACTCACCTTCTAGGGTCCATGCCACATCACCTCATCCTAGGTGGGCTGCCAACAAGGATGCCATGCATGCAAACCTGCCAACTAAGAACCATGCATGCATGCCATGCAAGCAATCCAAGTGAAGCAACCCCCGACGAATCAGAGTGTGACACGTGGACTTCACATGGATCCATGGTCCCACAAAGGCAAGCAAACCGCGCCAAAACAGGGAGGACACCGGGAACCGACCTAAGGACCCACAGGACAGCCACCAGGAGAAAGCACGAGCCAGGGGGGGCCACCAGGGGGTCGGCCGACCTGGGGTCGGCCGAACCGACCTTGGCTCGGCCTCTCCTGTGCTTCCACATGGTGGCTCTCCATTGGTCCTAGGCGCCTTCCCCGGGGTGTTTGCCTCCATTCTTCGCCAGTGCACGGGCCTATAAATAGAAGGAGAGGGGGCTCACTTATGAGACATCCACACTTGCAACACCTCTCTCACTTTTAGTCTCAAGGCTAGGAGGTAGGCTAGAGTAGTTCTAATTCAGGTTCCAAGTCTACTTTGGGATCTAGGTATGAGTTGTCTTGTATCTTATTTCATTTGTATGACTTTGATCTACTTCAGTTATTTATCTATTTCATATAAAGTTGTGTTAGTATGCATGAGTGATTTGGTCATGTGTTCTTCACCTGTTCATCATTTAGAGGCTCCTGTTCTTGATGAACAAGGCCTTTCGATCCACTAGACGGGTGACTTTCACATGTTTCTGGTGTTTGTTCATAAGTTAGAGGCTTGTGTTCTTCGCGAACACGACCCTTTGATCCAGTTGAACAGACATAGGAAAACACAAATCCATTTGTGTACTTAACCTGGTTTGATCTAATTAGATGACATGATTGCATTGTATGAAGTCTGTGCTTGAGCTACAGTACTCGGTGTAATTGGCTGGTTTATCTGCTGGCTTGACCTGGGTCACAATAGCCCGGGCCGGTCAAGTCCAGCTAACAACGTAAGCATGGTGCTTGGGTTGCGTAGCTACCTTACTTATGAGTTTATCCCACGGTTTGTCTTGGGGTAGGCCGCGGTAGTGACAGCCGTTGGTCCTCTGAAATCCCGCACGTTTGGATAAGCTGTAGGAGTCTAAAATATAACAACTGGAGTTGTGCAGAAGCAACGCGGGAGGTTATCTCCCCGTGGTACCTGGGTGCTCAAGTCAATGTTCTTCAACGCTAGTGCATCTAACTCGTTCCTTCCAGCTTTATGTGTATAGTACATTAGAACCTAGAACTAACTTGTGTGTCGCCTCCTATGCCTAGGACCCTTTAGAGAGAGAGTGAGTGTGTGTGATCACACTACCCCCATTATCATATGTTTACCCCTACACTTGAGTGTCTGGTTTGTTTCCGTCTATGATCTATACTCATTGCAATAGAGTTGATCTTGTCATTCCGCCAATGCCTTCCTTGGATTCAATACCCTTTGGAATACTCCTTTGCGGAAATGCTACAATGGTACTTCCGTGAGCTTGCGGATCTCTGTAAACGTTAAGATTAACCACCTAGCATTTCTGGCACTATTACCAAATGGGTTCCAAACCTGATCTTAGGTGATTGCGTTAAGAAATGTCAACAGTGCTTTGTGTTGTGCTCTTTGTGAGTTTTATTTTGTCTCGGCTGTGTTGAGCCGTTGCCCTTGCCTTGGGGGGCCGAGACTTGGATTGGCGAGTGATCGTGTTTTCGCTCCGGTGGCCGATGGGGTTAAGTGCGTGCCGTGCGGTGCAAGACTGGCGGGCTGAAGTCGTGAACATGGGCTGGTGCAAGGTAGCGGTTGAAGCCCGAAGCTTGCACGTGGGGTTTGGTGGTTTGCCCAAAAAACCATCAGTGGACGGTTTCTTGGTTTGGGTCGCAAAACCAAGTCGGAGGCCCGATGCGACGGAGACGGTGTTCCGGGAGCGTCGGGAAGCTTCGAGGTGGGGGCACGTGGCGTGATCGTGGGGTTTGCGTCGATGCTAAGCAAGACCACGGTGGAAGCGTGTCCACTCGATGAAGACTGGACCAAATTGCCCTTGAGGGGTGTGTATCTTCTTTTAAGTTGTAGGGGTAGCGTGGTCATTTGCTTCCTCCGGTGGACTTCGTATAAATAGCGGAGAGGTGGAAGGCATCTCTGTCTCTCTAGCTCTAGCTCTCTCTTCCCCGGATGATTTGCTTCCATTTTCTTTGATCCATAGGCTAGACAATCTCTTGTATAGAATCTGACCTCTGGATGTATGGAAGAATTCGGCGTTGTGATGATTTCCCTCTACTAGCTCTTTGTGATTTTCGTGACATTTTCGAAGCTATTTTTCGGTGGTTTTGTTCGTCGCTCGATTCGTCGATTTGAGGCCGTTTCTCTCCGCATTTCTTTGAGGGGATCATGGGTGAGTGCCTTGTGCCTCTTTGTGGATGATCTTGACCCCTCAAACGCTAGATTTGGGCTTCGATTCGTTGATTTTCGGAGGAACCCTAGTTCATAGTGTTCTTGGTCAAGATTCGTGATTCCGGGAGTTGTAGGATGTTTGAGGCCGAGATTTTTGGGGCATAGCATCTTCTTAGGGTATTCATCATCTACCCAAAATTTCGTCTCAAGACTCCAAGTGGTTTGGGAGATGCATCGATTGAAAGTTTGAGGCGATTTCGCGGGCTGTTTTCTGGGCTGTCCCGGGTGATCCGGCCCAAGTGACAGGATGATCCGGAGGTGTCGGATGATACGGCCACTTCTGATCGGGTGACCCGGAGCGGCTCTGGAGGCTACAGGGTGATCCGGCACAAGTGTCAGGATGATCCGGAAGGACTCAGCCTTTTGCTTTGTTGCTCGAGCTCTTTCGTGTTTGCTTCCGCTTTACTTCCTAGCCTTCCATGCTTTGTTCCTAAGGTTCGAGAGAGGTTTGATTGTGCTCCCACTTGATCGTGTGTGATCCTCGGAGTTGCGATTGGGACATAGGCCGAGTTCTTGGAAAGAATTTTTATCGGCATCCCATTCACTCCCCCCCCTCTCTGGTCGCCTAATCGGTCCTTCATTTCTTTGCAGCTGTTGCTTTTTACTGTTGGCGAAGTCCAGTTCACGACAAAGTCAGTGAGAACTTGCGATTTTATTGCGCTTCTTCTTTCAAAATCTACCACGTAGCCAGATAACTCCGCAACCCATTTTGCAATTCTTCCAGTTGCATCTTTATTTGTGAATAGATCACTCAGCGGCTGATTTGTGATGACACAAATTTTATGTCCTTCAAAGTAGTGTCTGAGTTTTCTTGCTGCCATGACAACTGCATATGCAATTTTTTCTAGTTCTGAGTAGAACAACTTTGATCCGGAGAGAGCTTCGGAGGTGAAGTAGACTAGTACTTGCTTCAATTTCCCATTTTCCTCTTTTTCTTGGACGAGGACAGCGCTTACAGCTGAGTTGGAAGCTGAAAGGTATAATAAGAGGGGTGACCTTGGCTCTGGTAGACACAATTTCATCATGTTTGTCAAGTATTCTTTAAGGTCCTTGAATGCTTGGCTTTGAGCTTCGCTCCACTGAAAGTTTTTTGAACTTCGGAGAAGTTGAAAAAATGGCAAGCTTCTTTCTGCTGCTCTTGGAATGAATCTGTTTAATGCTGCCACTCTTCCTATCAATTTCTGCATATCTTTGACCGAAGTTGGCTCTTGCATATCAATGATTGCTTTGATTTTGTTAGGATTGGCTTCGATGCCTTTTGTTGACACAAGACATCCCAACACCTTTCCTTTCTGAATACCAAATACACATTTCTCCAGACTAAGTTTGAGATTTGATGCTCTTAAGTTTGTGAAGTTTTCAGTCAAGTCTCTAATGTGATAACTTCTTCTTATGCTTTTCACGATGATGTCATCAACATATGCCAAGATGTTTCTCCGAAGTTGAGAATGTAGTACAATTGCTATCATTTTTGAGAATGTGGATCCTGCGTTTTTCAGCCCCTCTGGCATTCTAACAAAGCAATATGTTCCGAACGGAGTTATGAAACTCGTTTTCTCCTCGTCCTCTTTTCTCACCCTGACTTGGTGATATCCGGAAAACATGTCCAGAAGTGATAGCATTCCGCTGTTTGCAGCGTCGTCCACTACTTTGTCTCTTGCAAGTGGATAATCATCTTTCTTGCAGGCCTTGTTTAGATCTGTGAAATCTAAACACATTCTCCATTTTCCATTCTTCTTCTTGACTGGCACAATATTGGCCAACCACACTGGGTAGATTACTTCTCTGATGACTTTGGCATCTTGTAGTCTTTGGACTTCTGCCTCCACATTACTTTCTCTTCAGACATTTTTCTGAGTTTTTGTTTCTTCGGATGGATTCTGTCATCTGTGTCAAGTATGTGCTCGATGATATCCCGATCAACACCCTGGAGATCCTTCGCTGACCAGGCAAAGACATCCTTATTTTTGTTTAAGAAGTAAATCAGCTCTTCTTCTTCTTGAGGACTGAGATCTGCCCCAATTGTGACTATCCTGTCTGGCATGCCATCTAAGAATACTTTCTTTGTTTCCCCGTCTGCACTTATTTCGATTTTCTCTTTGTCTCTTTTGGCTTCGCTGTAGGGTTTTTCTTTTTCTTCTTCAGTTGACAGGTGATGAACGTTCTTTTGTCCAGGTGTGTTTCCCCCTTCAATTCTTCTTGCTTCGTTCTGATCACCAGTAAGTGTGATTACTCCATGAGGAGCTGGGATTTTCATACATAGGAAGAGTTGTCTAAATATGTCATCAAATTTGTTGATAAATCCTCTTCCAAAAATTGCATTGTATGGATAGTACATATCAACAATATCAAACATGATGTGCTCTCTTCTTGCATTATCCATGTTTCCAAATGATAATGGTAAGGAGATCATTCCGTTAGATCTGATTGGTTTTCCTCCAAAACCGAGTAATGGATTTTCTAGTGGTGCTAGCATATGAGGAGCGAGGCTCGTGCGTTGGAAAGTGCTGGTGAAAATGATATCAGCTGAACTTCCGTTATCCACCAAAACTTTCCCTATGATCCACCCAGCGATGTTGACCTCAATAACCATTGCATCATTATGGGAAATTGACTTCAACTTGAAATCTTCCTTGGTGAAAGTTATTGGAACTGTCGCCCATTCTGGTCTCGCTGCTGGACCGTCATCGATGATTACGTTGATTTGCCTAAAATAGTCATTTCTTTGCCTTTTGGTTTCGAATTCCATGGACGATCCTCCAGTTATTGGCATGAACATCCCGAAAGAGGGCAAAGCTCTTGAGCTGTTTTGGGAAGTGCTTGTTTCAACTTTTGGGGTTTGGGCTGGTGCTGGTGGTAGAGCTTCTTTTATTTGAAGTGGTTGGGCTTGCTCGATGACTTGTATGGCTTGGGTTTGAGGGAAAGTTTGCTGCGAAGCTTGGCTTTGGGTGATATGGGGTTGATGAAAGAATTGTTGCGACAGTTGTGGTTGTGAGAATTGGGTTTGCAGATAGAATTGTGGCGAAGGTTGCTAGTTTGTTTGCTGTGGTTGGATGAAGGATTGGGTTTGAGGGAAAGGTTGTTGTTGCCAGAAGGTATGTTGCACTGGCTTGGGTTGTGCGGCTACTAACTGGGCCATGCGTTGTTGGTCTTGAATTCTTTGGATATTCTTTTTGGTTTCTGGGCACACCTCGGTGCTATGGCCCCTCCCATGATATACACATTAGAAATGTGGATCACTGCTGTCATGGTTTTGTAACTTCGGAGGTGCTCTGCCTCTCCCTCTTCCTCTTCCTCTTGTGGTATGGCCACCTCGTTGACTATTTTGGTTGTGATAATCTTGGTTTTGTGCTGAGTTGTTTGGTGTGTTGTCTTGCACATTCATGATGGGTTGATGTCCAATCCAGTTGTTTCATTTCTGGGATTGTCTTTGTTGATATCTTTCTGCAACTCTTCTTCTGTGATCTTCATCTGATTTGCAATATTTTTCCAATTCCTCGAACAGTTCATCCATGGATTTGGGATCAAGTCTGGAGAAGTGATCGGCTGTTTGTCCCGAGGTCAGACCACTTATGAGAACGGAGATCGTTGCTTTGTCATCAGCATCCGGGGTCTGGGACTTCAGTTGCATGAATCTTCTGATGAACTCTGCTAGCGGTTCCTTGTCTCTTTGCTTGCATTGATATAGATCTGCTGTCTTTGTGGTTGTATGATGGAAAGCTTGGAAAACTTGGAGGAATTTTGCCTTCAGGTCTAGCCAGCTGTACACTGAGTGAGGTGGTAGGAGTGAGTACCAATTCAGTACTGGGCCTTCACATGCAATGATAAAGGATTTTGCTAAAGCTACATCATCTCCTCCTGCTGAAGCTACTACAGCCTCATAGCTCATGAGGAATTGTCTGGAATTGCCGAAACCATTGAACTTCAGAAGTGAAACAGGCTTGTATTTTGATGGCCATGGAGCTGTTTGGAGACCTACGTAGAGCGGGGAGTTTAGGTCGTTGAACTGGGCAATTCCATTGTTTGTTGGTTCTGGGATTTCTGTGAACATGGGGTTTTCTTTGATTGGTGGATTTTTGGTTGCGGAATTTGGGTCTTGTGTAATTCGCCAAAAGGAATTGTTCTCTGTTTCGGACATGTTATCGAGCTCTTTCTGTAGCTGCATTATCTCTCTTTTCGCCTGTTCTAGTTTCTGAAATTTCTCGGTGGCTTGCTTCTTTGCCTTGAGCTGCATGGCTAATTTTTCATTCTGTCTTTTCAGAGTTTGGACCTGCTTCAACGCGACTTCTAGCTCTTCATCTGGTACTTCCTGTTCATCATGCTCGGTACTAGCTTCTGGTATTTCTTGTGGTTCTTTGCCTTTCTCGTTTCTGTTGGCTTGCAAATCTTGGACTTGTTCTGGATCTTGTGTGGTGTTAGTTTTGGAGTGAAGGACAAGACTGTAACATCCCAGATGTTTACTTAAGATAAGTACCTTAATTAGTCATGTTAATCAAGTGTAGTTAGTCCCAAAGCATACTTAGCTTAGTTTTGATCAACTTTGCAAAAGAACCCTTGGTCAAAATCTCAACACTTGATCAATTAGTACTTCTTCGAACATGAATTTAGGTATCTTCTTCTGAATTTTTAGAGATCATTTTGATGCCAGACAGTTTACCCAAAATCTCAAAAGTATACATCCGAGAAGATTTTTCTTTTGAAATCTACAATAGCTATGATTCCAGATCCAAGCAAAATGGGTTACTTATATTTATAGAATCTACCTAAAAAGTTTCATGATTTTTAATGATCTCTAGATGGGTTATTTTTATTTTACAAAAGGGAGTGTTTTTACATCTATTCTTGAATTGGGTGCTCATCGACACGTTCCTGAAGCGGTCGTGCCTACGTGTACCCTAGCTGGACGCGCGGCCTGGCACCTGGTGGCCACGTCGCCCCCTCCCCTCGCGCTTTTGCCTGTGGGTCCCGCACGCAGGCAACGGCGCACGCTGCCCTCCTATTTCTCGTTTTCTCCCTTACCCCCTCCCTCTCGTTCTCTCTCCCTCCCACTCTTGTTCTTTTCCCCGTGCCCGTGCCGCTTCATCCTCTACTCCCCTGTGTCGCCCCAAGTAGGAAGGAGGAGGCCGGCCAGGCCTTGCCCGGGCTAGGGACAAGCCCCTCCCTCTCCTCCAAATCAACCTCCCCCACGCAAAGATCGAGCTGCAGCAAGCTATTCTTCGCGTTCTTCCTCCTCAACTCCGGTGAATCAAGATGAAGCCTGATCTCCTTCCTCGCCGCTCTACTCCATCATATGGCACTCTGAATCGTCTTCCCCCAACCTAGGTGAGGTTCTCCAATGGTTTTCCCCTCTTATCTCCTCCATTGGAAGCTTCTCCTTTACTCTCCCATGGCGCTAGGGACCTAGTTGTAATTTCTGATGTCCTAATCTGCAATATCCAGGGACCTGGTTGTAATAAGGTTCTTTAGGGTTTCGGCTGCAACTTCGAAAAATCATTAAGAATCGTAGAAACATCAGAAAAATACAAATCAAGTTTTGTTGGTTTCCTTGTGATGAGATCTAGCTTTTCTAGAAAGGTTGTATAGGGTTTTTCTGTATGGATTTGAAATGAAAAATCGAACTCAGTTTGATGTACGTTTGTTGTAGTTCAAAATATACATATGCTATGGAGTTGAAATTTGGACATGATGTTCTTTATGCGATGTTTAGATCTGTGACAAATTTGACACATGTTTGATGTGTAGATTGGTAGTTATGATTTTTAGAATCTTTATGCTAGGTTAAGTTGGATGCTTTTTATAGTCCCTTCAAGAAACATTTTCTTTAAGCACCAATGCACCCTAAGACATTGTCATGATGAATAACATCTCTGGAAAAATAATTATGATTTTAGGAATTGGTTTGAATGATGTTTTGGTATTTAACTTTGTGTAGGATGTTAAATTGGTAACTTGAAAATATGATGGATCTACTTTTGTAAATTTGTCAGTAGCTTAAATATGACATGAATGACCTGTAGGAAAAATTTTAAGTCAAAAAGATTAGTAAATCTTTTTATAGGATTTAATGAAGTTAAGCTTGGCTAAAACTTGTCTTTTTCATATAAATTAATTTATATGTGTTCTGGAGCTGAAATTTGGTATGTAAGCTTGATTTAGTCATATTCTACTGTGTGCAAAGTTTGAGATCAGTTAGAGTTATATTTCAATTAATATGAATTTTGGATGAATGGCTAGTTAAGAATTGAATAAATAATTTTATATTTATTATTTAAGTTTAATTAAGGTTTTCATGTTCAGTTCCTGTTTGAAATCATTTTAAACATACCCCTACAGTTTGGTGAAGTTTAGTAAGCTAAGTTGTTTAAATGTACACACAATCACCATCAAAGTCAAGTTTAGTTGATCCTCACACCACACCATACCTTTTGTGAGTTTTAATAATTCTTAAGATAAATGTGGCCAACAAAAGTTGGTTTGGTAGTAATTCTCCTACCCTCATCATAATCTAATGCATATGCATGTACATGTGTAGATTTACCAGACGATACCTATACGCTCACCCAGGAGGAAGAAGGTGCGGTTGATGAAGAGGTGAACGAGTTGGGTACTCACCAAGACCTAGACCAAAGTCCAGAAGAGCCCAAGGCTGTTGCTAACTTAGAGGAAGGCATGCCCCGGAGTGCATATAACCTTTTTAGGATAAACTCATATCTTTTACTTTTAGGTATTTATGTTATGTTTTGTGCATTTAAGTTTCAGGAGTTGAATTGAAACCTAGATGCATAATCCTTAGGTTCCTATGCTCTTATACGTATATTAGGACGCTAGTGCCATGCTTTAAGGACACGGTACAAGTCGAGTAATGACTCATTGCTCGCGAGATATAGGATGTTTATGTTGGAATCATAAGTTGGATAAATTGACTCGCTCATGTGGTAAGAGCAATGGGTTCGATCTCGACCGAGTAGCATGGTGCTGGTTTAAGCTATAGAATGTACCAAGTGCTTGTCGGGAATGGGATCGGTAAGCCTAGTACCTAATGAACCAGTGTAGGGACTTTATCGCTACTACTCTTGAGATGCGTCTCCCGGTTCGCTACCGGTAGTGCAAGTGTGAGTCTGGACGTGCCGTGTGAGGGCGTTCCAGTAACCTTGTACTTAGGACTGTGGCGCCTGTCCCTAATCTGGGGAATGACAGGAACCGCCTGGTCGGAGTAGACCCCGCATTCGCTTTTATTTGATTTCTTGGTGTCTACCTTCTTCTGTGTATCTTGGTTTGACCTTGCAATGATATAAATCGATCGATCGTCGGTCACTCACCGTTATCTGAGTCGGCTTGACCACTGGCTACCCCATATTATTTATGGAACATTTGGATTAATATTGTTGCCTGTTTAATATTGTTTGCACAACATGATTGTTTGTATAGGTGCTTACCTAGAATGGTTAACGTACTAGAATATGAGCTAAAATTTGAAATTAAGGATCAACTCTTAGTCGTTTTTGGCAAAACAAACCCACCAGCCAAAAAGCCTTGCATGTCTAGTTGTACTTTTGTTTTTGTCGGGTCAGTCTTGCTGAGTATTAGCATACTCAGCCTTGCTTAATTTGTGGTTTTCAGGTAATCCCATCTGGCCTGGATCCATTCCAGATGGCTGGGAAGTTGAGTGGGAGCAGGATGACGATGAGTGATACTCCATGGATGGCCTCCCATGTGTACCTTCCGCTTAGTTTTATTTCCGTTGTTTAGTCTCTGAAACACTTTATTTTCATGTATGAAAACCTGGTTTGTAATAATATGACTTTATGAGCTTTTATGTAATGTTGAACTTGTACTCTGGTCCCGCCTTCGTGTGGGCTTTGCGCATATCAGCGATCTTGTTGTAGTGATTTATCGGGCATGACCCGACAGAGGCAACAAAATAAATCTTGGTTATCACTTATGAGCCAAGTGGACCGGCTTAGGTGATAATTCGGATTTATTTTGGGCGGTTCTGGCACAGTAGAGTATTGTCACGACCCGCCTATCCGAGGCCAGGCCCGCCTACGCCTGGCAGCTCTCTAGGACCCCAAGAATCTCCTCACAGACCAACACATGGAAGGACTTCTCGGTCGGTCACCCATCACTCCAGGCTAAGCACGCTTAACTTTGGAGTTCTTTCGAGATGGGCTTCCAGAAAAGAAGTTGCAACTTGTTGATATGAGTATCCTTATCAATCCTATTAAGCCTTGGGTCGGGATGTCACAAAGACCATGCTCTATGTTTTCTTGGTTGTCTTCGTTCTCCGTGTCTTGAGTAGCGGGTTTCTTGGTTTTCTTTGGTGGTGCCATCATGGGTTTCTAACGGCTAAGAACACGGTGGGCGCCAATGTTGGGAATTCAGAAATCTCCAGACAATAAAGTGAAAGGCTCTGCAAAATGTTCTCTTTCTCTCTGAAAAAGCTGATCTCTTTACACGGAGGCATGGGGGCTCCTTTTATAGTGCCCGAGGGTCACTTTTACATTCCGATTCTACCCCTAACTATGATGTATATAGAAGGAAAGTTGAGGGTACATTCGTCCGCAGCAATCACGGGATCTTTATCTAAATTACAAATATACCCTTGCATCAACCAGCTTCTCTCTTCTTGCGTAGGCAAGCTTCTCACGTTTCTTTGTGCCTTCTTGATTACGCCATTGACTAATTCAACCCCGGGCTTCTTGGACATCTTCATGAACCTTGGGACTCTTCAATCATCAGCCTCGGAGAATGATTCTGCCATCTCCTGTTGTCCTTTTGCTCCTTCATGATTCCCCCGGACTGAGAAAGTTTCTGTGGAGTTCCCTGTTTCATTAACATCACACAGAATTCTCAAGAACAATAGGAATCCTTGTTTCTTAGGAATTTTTAGGGTCAGCATCGTATTTGGGTATGAAAAATCATCTTATTAGATCACTTTAATGGTAGGAAATCTTTCTCTAATCATGAAAAACAGCGATCCATGTTATATTCAGAAATCTGTGAAACTCCGAAACTTCTTGGAACTTCCATTTTGCTGATTACTCTGATGACGTGTGTCTTCTCATGACTTCTGAGGGTGGCGTCTTTTTAGCAGATTCCCAACATGGCATGCTAGGAAATGACCAAATGAGATCATGCAATTCCATAGGCACGACCGGATGTTTGGGTCTAGGACAAATGTACAGAAAGGACAAATATTTCTGGTCCTGTAAAAGATGCTTGTTTTGATTTTGGGCAAAGGTGATCTAGGATTTCATAGTTTCTGAGAGAGCTGAAATAGTATAAGATTTATACGGAGACAAGGAAAAGAGATGGTCTGGGAAATAGAGCAGAAATAATGGTATTGATCAACAAACAAACGATAACCAAAATCACAATCATGTAGGTCCAATAGGGGCAGATGTTCTTGTCTACGAAACATGAACAGGCCAGACAAACATGAGGCTATGTTTCATGGAAATGTAAAGCTACTAATTAACATCACAATGTTCACATACATAAGACAATGTTCCCACGAAATCTAAAGATACTAATTAACAACACAGATAACATAATGACATAGATCTTCCACTGGCACTCGTTTCTGGCCAGGACGTGGTGGCGGCTCCACTTCTTCATGTTGTCCTCCCTTAGGGCCTCAGACCTGACCATTCAAAGGATGCGGCCCTTGATCTCATTCAGGTTCCTCCACCGGTGCATACGGTTGCGGCAGATAGGGCACCCGTAGGTGTTGGTAGTGCGCCGGAAGACGCGCAGAGCAACAGTCTTCAGATGGTCTATGTCAGTTTGGGTGTCGGAGTTGGAGTCAGCGTCCAACTCTGCAAGTGGTGGAGGAGGCTGGGAATCCGCCGACAACTTACAAGCAACTCCGGGCATCGGTGGGTCGATGTTGGCGGCGTTGCACCGGGCCGGCTCCGTGCTGTGGAATTGACGTCCTAGCCACTCGAAGAAGGCGCGGATGAAGTGGAGGGCGCGCGGTGATAGCTAGGACCCGGATTCGAGCCCTGAGGAGGCGGTGGCTGAGAGGCTGGCAACGTCGCCAGACTGACGATCAGGGACAGGTACGGTCATGCGCCTGAGCTCTCTGTGTCTGGGGGAGACTGATTGCTTCGTTGCGTCAGACGGGCAGTAGGATTGAAACGGGAGTGTTTGTGAAGAGAACTATGGGTAGAGTGGTTCGGAACTGGCGAGGACGCCGATGGTGGTAGGAATACAATGGCCAACTTCCATGAGAAGTTGTGCAAGCTTATGTGACAAGCTAAGCAATAACGGGCCTCTAGATCGAGTGGCTGCCATTCATCTTCAAGCTTTGAGTGGCTGACGTGTGGGTACCGTCTGGGTATACCCACACGTCACTAACCTCTTGATGATGGCAACCATCTTCCATGGGACGATGTGGCAAGCTTCCCTGGGAAATTAGGCAACGGGCGCCTTGGCCTGTCGAGGAAGGCTTCGGCCGGATGTTACTGATAAGAAAAAGTGACTAGACCAGACTAAATTGTTTGTTGATTGGTGGGCAAAACAGGATGACAACAGCCGTATCTTATTGATTTGCAAAAGTGACCGGACAGGACTAAATGGTTCATTGATTTGATAGGAAAATACGATCGCATTATTCGAACGAACATCTACCCAAAGTAGGAAACAGAGTCCACATACACAAGACAATGTTCCAACGAAATCTAATGATGCTAATTAACATCACAAATAACATAACATCACAATGTTCACATACATAAGACAAAGTTCCAACGAAATCTAAAGGTACTAATGAACATCACAGATAACATAACAACAAAGATCTTCCACCAGCACGGCTCGCTCACTCCATCTACATCCATCCCTCGTTCCTGGCCACGACGCGGTGGCGGCTAAACTTCTTCTTGAAGTCCTTCCTCTGGCGCGCATACCTAGCCATCATAAGGACATGGTCCTTGAACTCATTCAGGTTGCGCCACCGGTGCATATGATTGGGGCAGACAGGGCACTCATATGTGCCGTTGGTGCACCGGAAGACGCGCAAAGCATTGCTCTGGGGGACCGGAGAGATGTAGCCATGGCGACGGTCCTCAGACGAGTCTGTGTAAGTTTGGGAGTCGGAGTTGGAGTCATAGTCGGAGTCAAACTCACCAGCTGGGAGGGTAACTGTAAATGTAAGGTTCCGAGGCGGTGACGGTGAAGGAGCCTGGATATCCGCCGGTGAGCCACCACCTGCTCCTGGCAAAGCGCCGGGGATCGACGGCGGGTTGACATTGGCGGCGTCGGAGGGCAGCGGCGGCGACAATGGAGGAGGCTGGGAATCCACCAGTGAGCCACCACGTGCGAAGTGGTGGCTGTCGCGCGGCAACATCCAGTCACGGGCGCGTGAAGAGGACGTGGTGCCAGAAAAACGGTTGATGCGCGACGGTGAGAGCCGGTGTGATGGGGAGCCGGTGGGGGATAGCCAGCATGACGGTAAGACGATGGGGGATAGCTGGCGCGACGGGGAGCCTGATCGCCTCATTGTGTTGGCCGGGCAGTAGGAGTGAGGCGCGAGTGTTTGGGAAGTGGTAGAGTGGTTAGGAGCTGGCGAGGACGCCGATGGTGGGGGTAGGAATGTGTTGACGGCTGTTAAGTACTACTTTCAGCCCTCAATATTCTCACATAAATGGAGGCATATGCATTATTTACTTGCATTTTGGTTTGAATAATATAGTTCCACTTGTCCTTAGAGATTATTTGTATGTAGGTGAAATACCCATTAAAAGAGATGGAAACCCACCTTCTATGGAGAAACCATGACAACTCAGTGGAGGAGGTGGCTGCCACCAAGGAAACACATGGCATTCCACGTCATTGATCCAAGGGAGGCACTCACCGACGAATCAGAGAGCACCACATGGACTTCACATGGATCAAGGGGCCCACCTCGGATACCAAATCAAGCCATGTACCGCGGAAGGATCAAAGGGCCCACTTGTCAGCCACCTAGAGGAAGCACAGCCGAGATGGCCGCCCTAGGGGTTCGGCCGACCCTAGGATCTGGCGAACCGACCTAGGGTCGGTTCATCTCGACCTTACACGTGTCACTTCCTCATTGGTCACTTACCTCACTCCCGGGTGTTTTGGTGGAGTTTGAGCCCCGAAGCAAGCCTCCTCCTTGCCTATAAATAGAAGGGGAGGGGCTCCCATTTCTCACACACCACTCTCTCATTCTCCTCTCACTTTTAGTTTCCAAGGCTAGGGGGTAGGCTAGAGTAGCTCTTCTTCAGGTTCCAAGTCTTCTTTGGAGTCTAGGTATGAGTTCTCTTTTATCTTTATTTCATTGTATGACTTTGATCTACTTCAGTTATTCAGCTATTTCATATAAAGTCATGGTAGATCATATGCTTGATATGTTCTTGAGTTCATCCTTTGTTCATCATTTAGAGGCTTGTGTTCTTCATGAACACTACCTTTTGATCCACTTGAAGGATGATAAACTCATTCCTTATGTGTTTGTTCATAAGTTAGAGGCTCGTGTTCTTCATGAACACGACCCTTTGATCTTGTTGACTAGACATAAGAGAGTTTGTATCCATTCGTATGTCTAGCCATAGTTGATCTTGTTAGATGGCATGAGAGTGTTGCATGAGGTTTGTGTTCAAGCTACAATACTCGGTCTAAGTTGACCAGTCTTCTGGTGGCTCTCACCCTGGGTCACAATAGCCCGGGCTGGGTGAAGTCTAGCAGCAACACAGGCACGGTGCCTGGGTTGTGTGGCTACATTAGTTATGAGCATACCCTCGTAACGATAGAGGTAGGCCGTAGTGGTGACAGCTGTTGGACCCTTTGGAACCCTCCGCACTGGAGTACTTTTTGTAGGAGTCTAAAGTCTAGTTTCGCAGAGTGCTGGTCGTCGCAGGCTAGCTCCCCATTTGTACCTGGGTGCTGAACCTTACCCTCTCATGCAATGCTCATGCCTATCTCCTGTATCTTCTAGCTTTGTATGTTTAGTACATTAGAACCCAGAGCTAACTCGTATGTTCCCCCTAAGCCGTACTATGCTAGAGTAGAGGTAGATCTGAGTGTGTGTCACACTACCATTTTATATCTTTATCTAAACCCTGCCTTTGAGTTTGTTGTTTCCTATATCTATCTCTTAGTTTGCATTCAGTGCAAAAGCATAAGTCTATGATATCCGCCATTGCCTTCCACAGATACGATACCCTTGGAATATTCTCCTTCCTTGGGGAAATGCTACAATGGTTTATCTGTGCGCTTGCGGATTCGTTCATGATCGTTTAGTACCTTTGGCAAGTCTTGATGTTCATGCTAACTCGGCGTCGTTAGTTGTGACGTTAAGAAGTGCCAACAGGCATTTATGGCATTGTCACTAAGGATGGATTCTAAATCTGTTCTTAAAGTGACGGCACTAAGAAATGTCAACAAGCATTTCTGGCGCCGTTGCCGGGGATGGCACAAGATTATCATGACTATGCTTTGCATCTGTTTATAAGCTATGAGTAGGTTAGGACAACTCTCAATACAGGCTAACCTTGATTGTCTTATTTTATCTTTGGATGATGAAGACATGTAGTGTATGACTGGTTTTGACTTACTGGAGAATTTCACTGAAGATCCCTAGTCACTTGTGAGGAAAGCTCAAATTCATTTCGACTCACCTCGTCGTAGTCATCCGGAAGGCGAACCAGCTTCCTTTGTACCATCCACGTCAAACGCTATGGCCCAGAAGACACTTCGTGAGTACTCAGCTCCTTCTGCGGACCAGGTGCTACAAGGCCCTGAGGTGGCAATGGGGACTGAAAATTTTGAGATCAAGACGGGTCTAATCACGATGGTACAGGCTAGCCCATTCTGTGGCAAGCCAAATGAGGATGTCAATGCCCATTTGCAGCAATTCCTAGAGCTATGCAGCACTTTCATCATCAGGGGTGCAAATATGGATGTTGTTCGTCTCTGACTGTTTCCATTCTCTCTCCTAGGGAAGGCCAAGCAATGGTTCTATGCGAATCGTGATGCTATTAACACTTGGGATAAGTGTTCAGAGGTATTCCTCAAGAAGTTCTTCCCATTGGGTAAAACCAATGCTCTTCGTGGAATAATTTCTAGTTTTCAGCAAGCAGCAAGTGAATCTATTCCAGAGGCGTGGGAGAGGCTTCAGGAGTACGTCCTAGCCTGTTCTCACCATGGGATGGAGGATTGGCTCATTCTTCAAAGCTTTTATAATGGGTTGACTCCGACAGCCCGAGGCCATATTGATGCTGCTACTCAAGGAGCATTCTTCTCACTCACAGTTGATAATGCTAAATTACTCATTCAGAAGATGGTTTCCAACCAAGGGTGGAGTGCGGAACGACTCCAACCACGACCGAGGGGTACTCATACTGTCAAGGAAGCAGACATGATTACTGCCAAGTTGGATCTTCTTATGAAGAGATTGGATGACTACACCAGCGAGAAGGCTGCCATGGCCACTACTACTCTACCTATGGATTCTCATATGACTTGTGAAGTCTGTGGTAACACTGGGCACTCAGGAAATTATTGTCTGGAGACTCACGAGGAAGTGATGTACATGAATGGCAACAACAATGGGTATCGTCCACCTCAACAAGGAGGCCAATCATGGAATCAACAACACCCTTATTATCAAGGAGGTAACCAAGGTAATTCTTACAATTCTAACCAACCCTCCTTGAGAGATCTCGTTTTTGGGCAAGCTAAGATTAATGAAGGTGTTAACAAAAAGCTAGCTGCCCTTGATAAAACATTGGAAAGCCTCAACGTTAAGCTTGATAGTTTTTCTTCTGCTCAGAAGAGCCAGCTGAGTTTCAACAAAATGTTAGAAACCCAGTTAGCTCAGTTAGCTGTTTTGGTTCCATCTGCTGACAACGGGAGGATCTCGGGGCAACCCGTGTGTCAGTGTTTTAGACACCGAGCCTACGACGGGGTACCCGAAGTAGTAGATTGTGCGGTGGGGCTCGACGAGATCAGGAACACGATGGTGAGACACGGGGCACACAATTAGACAGGTTCGGGCCGCAATGTGCATAATACCCTACGTCCTGTATGCTGTGTGGCTCTGTATTGATTGCCTATGTTTTGAGAGGGGTCCCTGCCTCGCCTTATATGCACGGGAGGCAGGGTTACAAGTCGGATTGGTACAAGGGTACTATTCAAGTAGGACCCGGAGTAGCCTATACAGGGTATGGAAAGCTATCCTAGTCTTAGTACAAGTCCTTGTCCGTCTTGTCTTGCCTTGTGTTCCACGGTACCAGCACCGTGGCCCACCAGTCGAGTAGTCCAGGTGTACAGGAACTCATCTCCCGGGTATGTCCCACAATGTGTTGGTGGGCCCAGGGATGCCCGGTCGACAAGCCCCTAAGTACTTTGTAGTCGAGTGTGATGCTCCAAGTAGTCTTGAAGGTCTTCACGAGTAGTTCCCAAGCGTCCCCAAGTTCTACAAGCTTCAATCTTCAATAGTACTTGAATCATCATGAGGCTGGAAGGTACTCCAGCTAACTCCACGAGTAGTCTTGAAGTCTTCTCGAGTTGTTCCCAAGCGTCCCCGAGTACTTCCCTTGAAGGTCTTCAATAATACCCGCTTCGTTCTTGAAATCTCTGCATCAAAGATCCATATGGAAATGCGATTACTGAAATCGCATTCCATATGGAATGTAGCCCCCGAGCCTTAGGTCGAATCCAGGATTCAAGCTGAGGGTCAATCTTCTACTCTTTGATCTTGCTCCGAAAAATCCGCAGAAAATCCGAAGAAATAATATAGGAATGCGATTTGCAAAAAATAGCATCCTATATGGATGTAGCCCTCAAGCCTTAGTTTGAATTGACAATTCAAGCTGAGGGTCAATCTGTAGTCTTCGTCAAATAATCCTTTAAAATCCTGAGAAACACTGAAGGACATGAGGCACGGAGCCCCTGAGCCTTGAGTCGAGTACTTTCTCGAATCGAAGGATCCAATCTGACTGTAGAATAGTGGCCTGAATTCAGTGAACTGTAGCTGAGTGAAATCCAATTCCATCAAGTAGTTGAGCCCCCGAGATGGAGCTGAGCAGGTCTTGGATTTTAGTCCTCTGACTTAGCCAAAATTTCGCCTGAGTGAAACCAATCTGTTGAATTCGAAGGGTAACCAGGTCGAACCGTTTTAGGATTTTGGTTTTATAAATACCCGAAGGGATATCTCTTAGGGTTTCATTGCTTCCATTCGCCCTTAGATCCAGAAAGCTTTAGCATCCGTAGCCGCCGCAGAGTTCGAGCGCCCACTTTGCCAAGAGTTTGCGCCTCCACCCCCTCGCAACCCTCAAGTCGATGCGAAAGAAAACTCTCGTGACTGATAGGATGAAGCCAGCACCGTCCAAGGGTCAAAAGAGGAAGTCCGGCCGCGGCAAAAATCAATTGCCGGAGCCGAAGTATAAGATAGTGGTCATCACGAAGCCCCCGAGTCAGGCCATCTCTTGGAAGAAATCCAAGATGAGGGAAGAAGATATCAAGGCCCTCAAAGCCGGCGGGTTGCTGTGTGAGAAGGCGATTGCCGGTTGAAGCTCTGCCGCCGGAGATGCGTTGCCGATGGAGAAGAGCCCGGATGAGATCCCGATGTTCAGGCACTTCGTCGAGCGTGGGTTGATGCTGCCGTCATCAGATTTCTTCCGCGGCTTCCTTGACTTCTTCAAGCTGGAGCACGTACACCTCAACCCCAACAGCATCTTCCAGATTGCAGTGTACGTGCACTTCTGCGAAGCCTTCCTCGGAATCCGCCCTCACTGGGCCTTGTTTAGGAAGATCTTCCGCCTGAAGCCACAGCCCAACGCCAACTTCCCAGTTGTTGTCGGTGGAGCCGGAGTGCAGATGTGCTAGAAGGCGTAGGAGTTGTATTTCAAGTACGACTTGATTGACTCCAATCAAGATTGGAAGAATAAGTGGTTCTACATCGAGAATGCCCCGCCTCAGCTGCCGAAGCCAAGCATGTTCGCGCTAGTATACGACAAGCTCTGGAAGGATGAACTAACGATGCAGGAGTGTATCCAGATCCCCGAGCTACTGGTGAAAATTGTGCAGAAAAAGGCGCAGGGCTTGACAGCTGAACGGGTAGCCTTCAGCTTCATGAAGCGACGGGTAAGCCCTTGATGCAGCGGGAGCATCTCGGGTTCGAGTACACTAGAGCGGATGACGGCTCCAGGTTATCTGCCGAAGAGATCAGTGATGATCTCGTGATGGAAAGGCTGCAGAAGGTCTTCAAGAATCTTCACGGAATTCCTGCAGCCGTCCGTGAATATAGTGCCGACAATCCTCCGCGTATGGTAAGTTTCCGAGAACTAGCCCCCGAGTACTTATTGTAAGTAGTCGTGTAGCTAACAATTGCCTTGTTTCATAGGAGGATGTCTTGAAATTTGTGTCCATTCCCCCTCCTCGTCCCCAGGACCCACTACAAGCGCTGGAAGGAGAGCCAACAGGAGTGGAGGCTCAAGCCCCCGAGAGTAGTCAATCTGCTCAGGGAGAAGAAGAAGTCTTGGTGGAGAACACCTCCTCAAGCGATGAAGACGGCCAAACACTTCAACAGCATTTTGAAGTGAAGAGCCGCTATGGATACTCTGGGGCATCCATCCCCAGTGGCCTCGCCGCAGGATCGTCAAAGAGACCGGCATCATCTCTTGCAGATGATGTGACTCTGCCACCGCGGAAGAAGAGGACCACGGTGGGGAAACAGGCTGTAAAGAAGAACTTAGGCCTCCCCTGCATTACAGTAAGTGTTGGAGAACTCTTAAGTAGTCGATGTCATATTGAGTAGTTGTTCTCTGCTGTAATGCCTTGATTTTTGACTTGTGCAGGTTATCGAGAGTGCATCCAATGTACCCTCGAGTAGCCCCCCAAGAATAACAAAACCCGAGGTGGTTCCACCGTCAGCCGTGGAGATGGTGGCGCATGAGCAACAAGAAGCCGCGGTACCAGGAAGTGTGCCGCTGGTGGATAGTGTGCCAGAGATGCCGGTGGCGCTTTCTTTCTTTGACATGCTGGGGCCGAAAGTTTCGGTGCCTCGAGCTGCTCTATAAGTACCCAAGTACTCGAGTACTTATTTATATTATGTAGTCTGTATTTACTGACCAACTTGTTGATGTAGAAAATACACTGATGTGAAGTGGGGCGCCTCTGGAAGTAGCGCTGCTGGAGGAGACCAAACTCCCCAAGAACAACAAGAAGATGCACTTCCAGATCGCCAAGAAGTACCCGCAGAAGCTGAAGCTGCCCAAGCATTGCGTATGCTTTGGAGCGATGTGGTCAAGGTAGCAGTGGAGGAAACTTCTAGGCCCAGGGCTCAACAACTCGAAGATATTGAAGCCGTGGTAAATGAGGGCCTGGTGGTTGATCCAGAAGCCGTGCTACGCCATGAAGAAGTCCCAGCTGCAGAAGCCCCCGTGCATCGTGTTGATGCACAATTGGCGCTGGAGGATAACCCAGAGAACCGCATAGTGCCGCATGAGCCACTCATTGAAGACCCGGCTCCTCTGCGTAGCGCTGTGAAGTACTCTGCAGCAAGTACAAGTACTCAGTCCATGGCCGAAGACTTGATGTCGTACGACGACTCATGACTGGATGAGGATAACTTGCATGTGCATGCTGAGATGTTCCGCGGCGTAGAGAAACTCCTCGCGGTAAGTTGTGTAGTCTCTTGAAGAGTACTTTTCAATTAAAGATATCCTGCCTCTGACTCTTGAGTTGTTGTTGTCTTTGCAGGAAGTAGTCAAGCAGTCGAAGTGCAAGACTCGGCTGCTTGAACAACATGCGGCAGACATCGAAGAGGTCACGCGGCTCAGAGAAGAACTTAAACAACAGAAAGCTTTGTCTCTGAAGCTGCAAGAAAAGCTTGATGCCAACGCCGCCGAGTACCATAATGAGATCCAGAAGCTGATGGCGAAGAAGGATGACGTTGTTGGGAAGAACAAGTCTCTGCGCCAGAAGAATAAAGGTAATCTCCCTTTCTGAATTCATCATTGAGTACTTTTGTTCTTTCACACCGCTTTTGATAAGTAGCCTTGATCCTTTGCAGAGCTGACGGAAGAGGTCGACAAGTTCAAGAACAAGGCGCTGGACTGGCAGCTGGCCTTTAACCGCGAAGAGTCAGCTCATATGGATCTGAAGGAGGACTATAAGGTGCGGTGCTTCGAACATGAGCGTGAAATGGAGATCCGCCTAGCAGGCTGGAATGACTTGTGGACTTGCATGCAGTCGTTGAAGTTCAAGATTGAAGAAGCTGAAGGCCTGCGTTCAGAGTTGAAGGCTTTGACAGAAGCAGCCGAGCCAGTGGTGAATCTTTTGGAGCCTAGAGTCGCTGGAGTTTAGCCTCAACCACTTGTGGAGAGGTTGAAGGACACGCCGAAGAAGATCATGGAGTACGCCAAGAAGCTGGCGTGCACAATTCCAAACCAAGTCTTGAGCTTTATCAAGTCATTCTATGCTGAGGCAGATCTCACAGTCATCATGAACGGTAGATCTGGAGATTGCACCGATGATCGGCTCAATGAGTTGATGCAACAGACTTCTCCAATCGCGGAAGCAGTCTCCAAGTTCATCGATCTCCGTTAGATGTACCTGTAGAGTAGAAACACTAGGGAAATACAAGTGTAATCCCGAACAAGTGTTTATGTAATATAATTGAAAACTTTGAGTAAATCAATTATCTGGATCCCTTGTATGCTTATGTGTTGGCCAAGTACTCGAGTTGGTATTGAGTGTGAGGCTGCAAAAAGAGATACGATACACGAGTAGGAGTACTCAAGTGTATAAATGTTCCGAAGAACGTTAGCTTAAATCATGACGAGTTGAACACCTTAGCTGTAGCAGCGTAAAAGAAGGTTTTGTCATGAAAAAAGCAAACAGTAGTAACAAGTCGGTGTAGAGTAGCGACTTGAACTAAACACATTGTACAGAGTTTACAATGTCTTAAGTACCTCTGAGGCTATGAGCCTAGTGAGAGAGTACTCGAAAAGAACTTATTCATAACGAGTTGAACACCTTAGCTGTAGCAGCGTAAAGAAGGCTTTGTTATGAACAAGTAAAGGACAGTAACAAGTCGGTATAGAGTAGCAACTTTATTACTGAATACATTGTACAGTGTTTACAATGTCTTAAGTACCTCTGAGGCTATGAGCCTAGCGAGAGAGTACTTGCAAGGATGTTCCGAAGAACGAGTAAGACCATAGGGGACAGTGTGATGAACTCATCCTTGCTGTAGCAGCAACTTGTATGAGAGTTCCACTGAGACCCTACCAGAAGGGTGTTACTCTAGGTCGAAGCCTCTTATTGAAAAGTAGAGACATGGACAGCATGTGCCACTTATTGTTCTATATGATACAGGATCGTCTGGAGAGAGTTATCATGACTCCCTACGAGGTCGCATAATGAGACTGCCTGGAGAGGGTTGATGAAGCCCCCTGCGGGTGCTCGCAGCTGAAAGCCACGAGAAGATACTGCCGAAACTGTCTGGAGAGGATTATCTTGATCCCCTACGAGTGGTGACAACTGTAGCTGTCTGTTGAGTGGTTGCAATCGAAGCTGCCTGGAAAGGGTTGATGAAACCCAATACGAGTTGTTTATAGCCGAAGCCGTCTGGAGAGGGTTGTTGAGACCCCCTATGGGTAGAAGCGACAAAGCTGGTCGATGTTCCAAGAGTTGTCGACTTCCTCACCTTCTAGAGTTTGAAGACGATATGAGCCTGGGCCAGTAACCTTTGCAACAGAGAAAGGACCGTCCCATGGCGAGTTGAGTTTGTGGAGTCCTGCCGTATTCTGGATGCGACGGAGGACTAAGTCACCAACATTGAAGGAGCGTTCCGTAACATTGCGGTCATGATAGTGGCAAATCCTCTCAAGGTATCGAGCAGATTGAATGAGTGCATTGCAGCGAGCTTCTTCGAGACTGTTGACATCTGTCTGTCTTGTTTCTTTAGCTACAAATTCTTCATACTGATCAACCGTCGGAGAACGCCACATGACATCAGCAGGCAAAACGGCTTCAGAGCCATAGACCAGGAAGTAAGGTGACTGCCCTGTGGGAGTAGTAGGCTGAGTGCGTAGCCCCCAGAGTGCATTGGGTAGTTCCTTGATCCATTTGCCGCCCTTGGTATTTGCTGCATCATACAATCGCTTTTTGAGAGCATCGAGTATCTTCCCATTGGCGCATTCCACTTGGCCATTGGGACGTGGATGAGCGACGGAAACGTACCAAACATCAATTCCACTGTTCTCGCAGTACTCCCAGAACTGGTGATTGTTGAAATTCGAACCCAGGTCTGTGATGATGCGGTTAGGGAACACAAAGCGATGTACGATTTCATCCAAGAAGTCGAGGACATGATCAGCCTTGGGACAGGTGACAAGCTTGACCTCAATCCACTTGGTAAACATGTCGATAGCCACCAGAACTCTGTTGAATCCCCCTAGCGCATTTGGGAGAGGACCAATCATATCCAGCCCCCAGCAAGCGAAAGGCCAAGTTGGCAGAATCGTGATAAGCTTGTAGGCAGGAACGTGTTGTTGCTTGGCGAAGAATTGGCATCCTTGGCATTTTTGACTAATTCCTCTGCATCAGCAAGAGCTGTAGGCCAGTAAAAAGCACGTCTGAACACTTTTCCCACCAAGGTGCGGGAAGAAGCGTGATTGCCACTGATTACTTTGTGTGTCTCTTCCAAGATTTCCTTGCCTTCTTCGCGAGAAACGCACTTCATGAGTACATCAGAGCTTGCGCTTCGCTTGTAGAGTTGATCTCCGACTAGGGCATAAGCCTTGATGCGGCGTGAGATGCGCTCGGCTTCTGACTTGTCCTCTGGAATCAACTGATGTTTAATGTAGTCGACGAAGGGAGTTCTCCAGTCCACATCAATCATAAGCACTTCTCGATCAGGCTGAACTGAAGTAGTCGTGGGTGAAGATGATTGCTCCGGAATTGATGGTTTGTGGAGTTCATGGACGAAGATTCCAGCTGGCACTTGAGCTCGTGTAGATCCCAGCTTCGACAAGACATCTGCAGCAACATTGTTATCGCGGATCACATGATGAAACTCGAGACTGTGGAATTTGTTCTCGAGTTTGCGTACCTCCTGACAGTATGCATCCATATTCTCAGCATTACGATCCCAAGAATCGTTGACTTGATTGATGACCACCAAAGAATCACCATAAACAAGTAGTCGTGTAATGCCAAGAGAGACTGCAAGGCGGAGACCATGCAGTAGAGCTTCATATTCAGCTTCGTTGTTTGAGACCTTCCAGAAGATCTGCAAAACATATTTGAGTTGCTCGCCCTTGGGGGAAATCAAAAGTACCCCGGCACCAGCACCTTCCAACTTGAGGGAACCGTCAAAGTACATGACCCAATGTTTTGGACGATCAATTGGAGTTGGGACTTAATTTTCCCACCACTCAGCCATGAAATCAACCAAAGCTTGAGACTTGATAGCAGTGCGAGACTTGAACTCGAGCGATAGAGCACCAAGCTCTACAGCCCATTTAGAAATCCTTCCTGTGGAATCCCAATTGTGCAATATCTCGCCAAGCAGGTAGCTAGTGACCACAGAAATCTTGTACTCATCGAAGTAGTGGTGGAGCTTCCATGAAGTAATCAGAACCGCATAGAGTAGCTTTTGTACCGGAGGATAGCGAGCCTTGGATTCTGAAAGTACTTCACTGACGAAATAGACAGGACGTCGCCAGGTACCGAGGTCAATGGCTTTGAGCAGGACGTCACCAGATGGCGTAGGCTTGTTGTTGTTGTCAGTCTTCTCAGGAACCTCCAGCTCGCTCGGAGCAAGCTTCTTAGCGGCAGTGAAGACTTCCATCATTGCATTGGGTACTTGAGTAGTCGAGGCAAGTTCTACGGCTTCTGTATCGCAATCGTAGGAACGCTTCAAATCCCCTTGCAATGAAAGAACTCCTTTGGGGCTCAGCATCTTGAGAACCAAGTACACATAGTGCGAGATAGCCATGAACTTAGCGAGACCAGGCCTACCGAGAATAGCATGGTAAGACGTCTCGAAGTCAGCTACCTCAAACTTGATGTACTCAGTGCAGTAGTGATCCTTGGTCCCAAAGGTTACGGGTAGTACAACTGAACCCAAAGGAACAGCTACGTTGCCTGGGATGATACCATAGAACGGCGAGTTGGTCTTGGTAAGCATATTGGTGATATCTAGGCCCATCTTCTTCAAGGTCTTGGCAAACAGGACATTGAGACCGCTGCCACCATCAATAAGAACCTTAGTGAGTCTGGAGCCTGCCACCACTGGATCTAGAATGAGAGGATATCGTCCTGGCTCAGAGAAACTAGTCCATTGATCCGCCCTTGAGAAAGTAATGGGGGTTTCAGACCACTTAAGAAAAGTGGGAGCTGCTGGTTGGATGGACATGATCTCCCTGAGTGCTAGCTTCTGGATGCGCTTGGTTGGATCCCACGAAATATGACATTGACAGTGTTCGAGGGGTGTTGAAACCTAGTGTCTTTGTCAGTATTAGCTTTCTTCCCCTTGTGTTTACGAAACCTTGGGTTTGGATGTGTTGGCTCAGGTGTATTCTTCAGCGCACGACGAAGTTGATAACATTGCTCTGTAGTATGATCACCGTCTGGGTGCCACGGGCATTTCTGCTTGGTCAATGTTGCCCAGTGAGGATCATCTTTAGGCTTAGTGTTAGATTCCATGGCAGCAACAGTGTTGTCGGGCTTGCGCTTGCGATTAGGATTACTCGAGTAGTTATTACCCTGGCGGTTGCCCTGCTGTTGCTTGCCACTGCTGCTTCCTCCAGCATTGTTATTGTTGTTGTTGTTCTGGTTGTTGCGAAGATGCTTGAACCGATTCCGAGCCTTGTCTTCCTCGTCCGCCCAATGAGTGATCATCTCCTTGAGTTTGGCGATGTTGGCTGGGCGAGCACGACCGAAGTCTTGGAAAAGCCTATCGTCATAGAAACCATCCTGGAAGGTATCAATGACTCCTTTCTCGGTGACGTCAACAACAGTAGCCCTTTTCTCAAAGAAGCGACGCATGTACTCGTGAAGAGTCTCGCCTTGTTTTTGCTTGATCAGGGCAAGGTCCATCCGGGTACCATGACGACCCAAAGAACCCGCGAAGTTGCTGGTGAAGCGGTGTTTGAGTTGTCCCCAGTTGTCAATGGAGCCACATTTGAGAGACTCAAACCATGTGAGGGGTTCTTGCTCCAAGACAAAAGGGAAATAGATACACTTGGTATCATCATTGCCCCCGGCATTGAAGATGGACAGAGCATAACAGCGTAACCACTGCCTTGGATCTTGTTCGCCATCGTACTTAGAGATGCCGTAAGGCTTAAATTTCTCCGGAAGAAATAGAGCTTGAAGTCGAGGTGAGAAAGTAGGGAAAGAATCAGAATCAGCATCCTTTTGCTTCTCACGCTCAAGCGCGTCTGGCGTTGATTATTGTTCGAGCATCATAGCGAGACTCTTCCGACTTGCTATTACACTACCATCATCGCCTCTGCCCTTGTTGCTAGCCTCCGGACGTGTGCGTTGAGGAGTGGGGGTGGTACGATGAGCACCGCCACTGCTGCCATGGTGACTAGGAGCACTGGTATTCTGGCGTAGCATAGTGTAAGCTAGCTCAGCCAGTTTTGCGACTTCAGCAGCCGCCCTGTCACGAGGCATAGAGCGACCGAGTAGATTGATCGCGTTGATAGCTTCCTCTGGAGTGCGATATTCACGAGTAGCAACCGCCTCCAGAGCTTCTTGAAGATTATGGGTAGGTAGAGCTTCTGCGAGTTCCCGACGAAGGGTTGCACGATCAGCATTGCGTTGGCGACGTGCAGTATTGGCCTCCGCGGTTTCATCGGCAGGAGCATTGGCAAAGAGTTCATTATCAGATACATCATCCAGAAAGCGATAATTGGCACGATGCCCTTGCGGAGTAGTTGCATCAATGAAGAACACTTCTCGATGCGATGAATAAGTACCCATACTTTGAATGAGCTCAGTATCAGTATCATAATCAACAAGCTTAGCACCTTCTTGAAAGGGCAAGTTGTCGAGACAAGCGATAAAGTGCTCCTGATCAACCAGTGTGAAATCAGCAGGTACATGCTCAGGCTAGTAGACGAATCTACCCTCAGGTGTCGATGTGATCACCAGTCCTTGAGCAAGGCCAGACAGTTGTTGTACTTCAGCAGAATCCGAACCATAGTCGAACTCGAACTCAGATGAATCCAAATAGTAGTCGAGGTTGACATCTGAATCCGAAGAGTACTCGAGCACGATCTTCGGGCCAAGGCACATGAGGCGCTTCAATGCGGCTTGGTAAGCGGCACTGACATGGTGATGACCGAAGAGAGGTGGTGCTGGGATGCTATCCAGGCTGAGTGCAAGCTGTGAAGCCGAAGGGAGCAACTCAGGCTGAATAGGAGATGAAGTCGAGTTGTACTCGAACTCCGACTCGAGTTCTCTGAGTGAGTCAGAGATCGAAATTTCACCAAAATTTTCGACGAATTCTTCCATCGAAGCTTGCGTAAGCGTCGAGGACTTGAGCTTTGACTCCGGAGTTGGCGCTAAGAAACGCAGGAACGATCCGGCGCCATCAGCAACGCAAACCCAAGAGCCGAAGATGAAGGTGTCGCCTTGCTGGAAAGCGACGGTCGGCTTGATGATGACGAGAGCCATCGAGTTCGCCAGTGGATCAACGATGAGATCCCCTACCTGGCACGCTAGCTGTCAGTGTTTTAGACACTGAGCCTACGATGGGGTACCCGAAGTAGTAGATTGTGCGGTGGGGCTCGCCGAGATCAGGAACATGATGGTGAGACACGGGGCACACAATTAGACAGGTTCGGGCCGCAATGTGCGTAATACCCTATGTCCTGTATGCTGCGTGGCTCTGTATTGATTGCCTATGTTTTGAGAGGGGTCCCTGCCTCGCCTTATATGCACGGGAGGCAGGGTTACAAGTCGGATTGGTACAAGGGTACTATTCGAGTAGGACCCGGAGTAGCCTATACAGGGTATGGAAAGCTATCCTAGTCTTAGTACAAGTCCTTGTCCGTCTTATCTTGCCTTGTGTTCCACGGTACCAGCACCGTGGCCCACTAGTCGAGTAGTCCAGGTGTACAGGAACTCATCTCCCGGGTATGGCCCACAATGTGTTGGTGGGCCCAGGGATGCCCGGTCGACACTGTGTCCTCTTGTGAAAATGTTAGTGTAGTGTCAACTAGGTGGGGTAAGCCACCTAGGAAGACACGTGCTTCTAACTATGCAGAAAAGCCCATACAACAAATTCTAGATCCATGGGAGGAATCTGCAGTTGTGCACAAGAGAGATCCAGGCTATCCAAGACGATCAGGCATGCCCTTTGTGACCTTAGTGCAAGTGTTAATCTCATGTCCAAGGCCATGTTCGAGCAACTGGGATATCCAGCTCTCTCTCCAACAGCACGGACTATCCAACTTGCTGAATCAACGATACGATATCCAGAAGGAGTTGTTGAGAGCATATTGGTTAAGGTCAAGAACTCTTATGTCTTCGCGGATTTTGTGGTCCTTGATATGGATGACGAGGGAGGAATGCCACTCATCGTGGGGCGACCATTTCTCAGTGATGTCCGGGCTAGAATCAATGTGGGATCCGGAATAATCCGTTTTCGCATTGGGAAGAGGAACTCGAAGTTCAAGTTTCAGGACAAAGAAGAGCAATGCTATTTGGTGCAAGATAGTGTTAACCAGCTTGGGGGAAGGATGGAGCCTTCACCCCCAATGAAGAAATCTCTGTCAAAGAAGCAAAAGAAAATTCATAAAGAATGGCAAAAGATTGAGAAGGCACCACCCTCTACTTCTCAGGAGTGGGGTGCTGAGTGGAATTAACTACTGAGGAGAGTCCAACTCGTCGGACTAAAAATGATGGGTCCTTTCTACCAAAAAGGTTAAAGCTAGTACTTATCTCATATTTCCCTTTCCAAAATTTTATTTCCAAAATTGCATATTTGATTTGTTAAAACCTTGCATCTGCATGCTAGATTTATCTAGCCCTTTTCCCTTTTCAAAACAAAATTTCCGAAAATAATTTCTGAGTTTGAAAACCTTAGAAAAATCATTTGGGCAATTTCTGGAGCAAACTTTGGTCGAGGCACCTAGGCATAAACTCATATAGCCGTTGGGAGGCTGCCAGCCAAAGGGGGCTGCCAGGTGCGCCCATCAGGGTTCGGCCGACCCCTGGTTCGGCCGACCTGGGAGCAATGGCTCTCGGGTCCCACCGGCGCCAACGGCTAGTAGCCGTTGCCTCTCGTCGGAATTTGGCCGTGTTGCCCCCATTGCTCTATAAATTGGACCCGAGAGGGGGTGTTCTCCACCCATTAACTCATTTCATTCACACCCCCCTCTTTACTCGCTCTCTTGGTTTTCTTGGATTTCTTGCTCGAGATTGGATCATCAAGTAGTCTCTCTTTTGTGTTGCTGAAAGTATTGATATTGGTGGAGCAAGCTCGGTAAGAATTTCATTCGATTTTACTAATCCATCACCGAGTTGCTCTTGTTGTTCCTTGTTGTTGTGCTAGCATGAATTGGGCTGCGAACACTCTCCGGAGGGTGACACGCTCCCGTTCGCGGGCAAGCGCGAGTTCATTCGTCCCCGCCGAGCCAACGCCGAGCCCATCGACAATAGATTATGAAGAAGAGCAAGCCGAGCCACAAGCGGCGGAGGAGGTCGTCAATGACACCCCCTACCTTAGCTTGCGGGGCGCTCGAGAGGAGCAAGCCTATGCTCTCCTAAAAGACCGAGTCTTCGCCCACACCCGGGACTTCGACCTGGCCCTCATGGAGAAAATAGGTATGAATCTCGAGTTCGCTTCCATTTGGCATGCTCTTGGTTGGGAGGATTTTGCGCCGGTTACAGAGCTTGGCTCTCGGCCCCTCACCATCCAGTTTCTTTGCTCTCTTACCGAGATTCCGGATGGCATCGAGTTTCGTCTTTTTGGGACCGATTATCGTGTTTCTTGGAAGGAACTTAGTCGTCTTCTTGGTTTTATTCCTCGTTGTGCTGTTTCTTTGAAGAAGGCTTGTGAGGGTTTTGTTCGAGACTCTTTCTGGGCAGACATCTCTAGTCTTGTTTACAGTCGAAAGTTTGTGCCTCGGTGCAATGATATTGTGCATCCCACTCTCCGTTTGTGGCACAAGTGGCTCGCCATTACTCTCTTACCACGAGAGGATGTTCGGCCTGTGCGCAGTGATGAGATGATGCTATTGAACGCCGCTGTTAACCAGATCAAGGTCTCTCCCGTTAAAGCTATGATTCAGTAGTGGATGATGAATTTCAAGATGATTGGTCCTATTGAGTGTACGTCTTTGGTGACTCGTATTGCTCTCAGACTCGGGGTTCTTAGCGGGAATCCCGTACCCGTCATCGGGACACCCCGAGTTCTCATTGATGAGGCATACTTGATCCAAGGGCATATACTCAAGAGAGGCCCAAATGATTCTTTGACTTTCTTCTTTCTGAGTTATGCAAATCAAATCCTATTACCTAACCCGGGGTTTGGATTGTATAGCTCAAAGTCACTAACCATTCCCCTTGTTACACAAGAGGAAAGCCGTTGTGCTAGTGTTTCAGGCAGGTCCACCAGAAGCGCGGCGAAGAGAGCACACATGCAGCAGTAGCAGCAGTCACAGCCACCACCATAGCCACAGCCACAGCCTGCTACACCACCGGTGGCAGGAGGGGCCCCTGCGAGGCACATGTTCGGTGTTACCCCAAGATATGCACCTGGCTGGGATCAGCCCACCTACCAGCCGAGTGTGAGTGGCACAGCTTGGGCGAGTGTGAGCGGTGCTCAGTGGGCTACACCCGCTAGTTCTAGCGCCGGTGGTCCACCTCCATCTTCATCCTTCCGGCGGCACTCCTCAGCCTCTGCACGCGATGCTCTGCTTGCGCAGCAGATGGGAGAGCTCACCGTCCAGGTCACGAGACTGGAGGAGACGCTGAACACCCATGTCAAGTCTACCTTAGCGTGGCAGCGTCAGGCTGGTGAAAGGAATGCAGCCATGTAGCAGGCTCAGCAGCGACACATGGAGGAGCAGAGGGCTTACTATGCGAGTCAGGGTTTCTTCTATCCTCCTCCGTAGTGAGCCTGAAGCTAGCTTGGGGGACGACCCTATTGACGGCTGTTAAGTACCTACTTTAGCCGTCAATATACTCATGAATAAAGGAGCATAAGGCATTTCTTACACGTATTTAGTTAAGAATAATGTAGTTCCACTTGTCCTTGGAGATTATTTGACTGCAGGAAAATAAGCTAGAAAAGAGTGCCAAACTCACCTTCTAGGGTCCATGCCACATCACCTCATCCTAGGTGGGCTGCCAACAAGGATGCCATGCATGCAAACCTGCCAACTAGGGAGCCATGCATGCATGCCATGCAAGCAATCCAAGTGAAGCAACCCCCGGCAAATCAGAGTGTGACACGTGGACTTCACATGGATCCATGGGCCCACAAAGGCAAGCAAATCGCGCCAAAACAGGTTGAACACCGGGAACCGACCTATGGACCCACAGGGTAGCCTCCAGGAGGAAGCACACCCCGAGTGGGGTCCACAGGGGGTCGGCCGAACCGACCTTGAGGCCGCCACTCAGAGGCTTCCACGTGGTGGCTCTCCATTGGTCCTAGGCGCCTTCCCCGAGGTGTTTGCCTCCATTCTTCGCCGGTGCATGGGCCTATAAATAGATGGAGAGGGGGCTCACTTATGAGACATCCACACTTGCAACACCTCTCTCACTTTTAGTCTCAAGGCTAGGAGGTAGGCTAGAGTAGTTCTAATTCAGGTTCCAAGTCTACTTTGGGATCTATGTATGAGTTGTCTTGTGTCTTATTTCATTTGTATGACTTTGATCTACTTCAGTTATTTATCTATTTCATATAAAGTTGTGTTAGTATGCATGAGTGATTTGTTCATGTGTTCTTCACTTGTTCATCATTTAGAGGCTCCTGTTCTTGATGAACAAGGCCTTTCGATCCACTTGACGGGTGACTTTTACATGTTTCTAGTGTTTGTTCATAAGTTAGAGGCTCGTGTTCTTCACGAACACAACCCTTTGATCCTGTTGAACAGACATAGGAAAACACGAATCCGTTTGTGTACATAACCTGGTTTGATCTAATTAGATGACATGATTGCATTGTATGAAGTCTGTGCTTGAGCTACGGTACTCGGTGTAATTGGCTGGTTTATCTGGTGGCTAGACCTGGGTCACAATAGCTCGGACCAGTCAAGTCCGGCTAACAACGTAAGCATGGTTCTTGGGTTGCGTAGCTACCTTACTTATGAGTTTATCCTACGGTTTGTCTTGGGGTAGGCCGCGGTAGTGACAGCCGTTGGTCCTCTGAAATCCCCCACGTTCGGATAAGCTGTAGGAGTCTAAAATAGAACAACCAGAGTTGTGCAGAAGCAACGCGGGAGGTTATCTCCCCATGGTACCTTGGTGCTCAAGTCAATGTTCTTCAACGCTAGTGTATCTAACTCGTTCCTTCCAGCTTTATGTGTATAGTACATTAGAACCTAGAACTAACTCATGTGTCGCCTCCTATGCCTAGGACCCTTTAGAGAGAGAGTGAGTGTGTGTGTGATCACACTACCCCATTATCATATCTTTACCCCTACACTTGAGTGTCTGGTTTGTTTCCGTCTATGATCTATACTCATTGCAATAGAGTTGATCTTGTCATTCCGCCAATGCCTTCCTTGGATTCGATACCCTTTGGAATACTCCTTTGGGGAATGCTACAATGGTACTTCCGTGCGCTTGAGGATCTCTGTAAACGTTAAGATTTACCAACCAGCATTTCTGGCGCTATTACCAGGATGGGTTTCAAACCTGTTCTTAGGTGATTGCGTTAAGAAATGTCAACAAGCATTTCTGGTGCCGATGCCGGGGAAGGCTTAAGGATGACATATCAACACTTGGCATATGTTTATAATCATGACAGGAATAAAACAGTTCTCAATGCAGGCTAACTTGGATTGTCTTCTTTGTCTATTGATGATGAAGACAGATAGTGCATGACTGGTTTCGACTTACCATCGAATTTTATTGAAGATCCTGAGTCACTCGTAAGGAAGGCACGAAATCATTTCGGCTCTCCTTCTCATGAACATTCAGAAGTCGATCCAGCTTCCTTTGTGCAATCCGCATCAACTTCCATGGCCAACCTTGTCGAGAAGACTATTCGTGAGTATTCCGCTCCCTCTGCTGACCAGGTGCCGACAGGCCCCGTGATCAACACTGGGAATGGAAACTTCGAGATCAAGACTGGCTTAATTACGATGGTACGGGCTAGCCCATTCTGTGGCAAGCCTAATGAAGACGCGAGCACCCACCTCCAGCAGTTCCTTGAACTATGCAGTACCTTCACTATATGAGGAGTGGAGGAAGATGCTATTCGTCTGCGACAGTTTCCCTTCTCCCTCTTGGGAAAGGCAAAGCAGTGGTTTTATGCTAACCATGCAGAGATTAACACTTGGGCAAAGTGCTCTGCAGCATTCCTCACGAAGTTCTTTCCATTGGGCAAAACCAATGTCCTTCGGGGGTGAATTTCAAGTTTCAGCAGACAGCAAATGAGACTATCCCCGAAGCTTGGGAGAGACTCCAGGAGTACATACCGTCAAGGAAGCGGATATGTTGCACGCCAAGATAGACCTAATGATGAAGAAAATGGATGATCTAGCCAATGAGAAGGCTGCCACGGCCGCCACTACTCAAGCTATGGATGCTCGCATGACTTGCGAAGTCTGTGGTAATACTGGACATTCAGGGAATTACTGCCCTAATACTCAGGAGGATGTGATGTACAAGAACGGCAATAACAATGGCTATCATCCACAAGGAGGTCAAACGTGGAATCAATCACGCCCTTATTATCAAGGAGGTAATCAAGGTAATTCTTTCAACCCAAACCAACCTTCCTTCAAAGATCTAGTCATTGGGCAAGCTAAGATTAATGAAGGTTTTAATAAGAAAACAGCTGCCTATGATAAGGCCTTTGAGAGCCTTAATGTTAAAATTGATAGCCTTTCATCTGCTCTTAAGAACCAGTTGAGTTTTAATAAGATGATAGAAACCCAGTTGGCCCAGTTAGCTGCTTTGGTTCCCTCTGCTGAAGTCGGGAAGATTCCGGGGCAACCCATGTCCTTCTGTGAAAATGTTTGTGTAGTGTCAACCAGATGGGGTAAGCATTCTGGGCGGACACAAGCCACTGATTATGCAGAGAAGCCCATACAGCAAATACTTGACCCATGGGAATCTTCAACAATCTCACACAAGAAAGATCCTGGTTATCCGGCTATCACCTGCAAGATATACTACCAGAAGATTAAGCATGCTCTTTGCGACCTTGGTGCAAGCGTTAACCTTATGTCCAAAGTCATGTTTGAACAATTGGGGTATCCAGCTCTAACTCCAACTGCGACAGCCGTCCAACTTGCTGATGCATCGATCCGATATCCAGAGGGGATCGTAGAGAATTTATTGGTATTCGTCCAAGGTTCATGCATCTTTGCGGATTTCGTGGTCCTTGATATGCAAGATGATGAGGGAATGCCTCTCATTCTTGGGAGACCATTCCTGAGTGACGCCAACGCAAGAATAAATGTTGGAGCCGGAACGATCCGGTTCCGCATTGGGAAGAGGAACTTGATGTTCCGATTTCAAACACCAAAAGAGAAATGCTATACACTACAGGACCAAAATGAGCAATTAGGGGCATGGACGGAGCTACAGCCCCCGCGACTTCCCACCACTCCAACAAAGCCTAAGAAAACAAGAAGGGTGTGGCGGGAAATACAGAAGTCATCTCCATCAATTTCTCGGTAATGGGGTGACGAGTGGAATTAATCACCGAGAAAAGTCTCGCTCTCAGACTTAAAAAGATGAGTCCTTTTTGCCAAAAGGTAAAATTGGTATTTATCTCATATTTCCCTTCCAAAATTTTATTTGATTTTTTCAAATGCATATTTGAATTTTCCAACCTTGCATCTGCATGCTAGATTTTTTCTAGCCAATTTCCCTTTTCACATAAAATTCTAAAAATAATTTCTTGAGTGGAAAATGAAAGAATAATTTTTCGAGCAACATTTTGGGCGTATCTGGACCTAGACATCTGGGCAGGGCATCACGTAGCCGTTAGAGAGCTGTTGCAAAAAGTTGGAAGCAGGCGGGCCCGGCAGGGGGTCGACCGACCCCAGCGGTCGGCCGACCCTGGCCAACGGTCATGTGGGCCCCGCCTCTTCCAACGGCTCCTAGCCGTTGCCCTCGTCCTCTACCCCAGTGCCTGGCTCGGTTGCCTATAAATAGAAGGGGGATTGAGGGGTTTCTTCACCCATTCACTTATTTCCATCACCCTCTCTCCCTCTTTGCTCTTACTCCTTGGTTTTCTTGGATTTCTTGCTCAAGTGGAAGTGTCAAGCACTCTCTCCAATTTGTCGCTGAATATTGAGTATTGGTGGAGAAAGCTCGGTAAGGATTTCATTTCGGTTTCACTAACCCATCACCGAGTTGCCCGTGTTGTCCCATTGTTATGCAAGATGAGTTGGATTACCGATGCATACCGGAAGGTGACCCGCTCACGCCGTTCTAGAGACAGAGAGGGCTCGTCTCACCACTCCGGAGCTACACCAAGTCCAATGTCAACTGACCGTGAAGAAGAGGAAGAGGAAGAGCTACCTACGCCACGAGCTGAAGGGGTGATCAACACCGATGCCGCCTTCATCGACTTGAGGGACGACCGGGAGAGATAGGCCTATGCTCTCATCAAGGATCGAGTCTTCACCAACACCAAGGAGTTTGACCCGGCCCTTCTCGAGAAAATAGGTATGGACTCTGAGTTCGATTCCATTTGTCATGCTCTTGGTTGGGAGAACTTTGTTCCGGTGTGGGAGATCGGTTCTAGGCCTCTCACCATTCAGTTCCTCTGTACTCTTCGGGAGGATGAGGCCGGTATTACATACGTTTCATTTCCACGGAACGTCGTATCGAGTCTCATGGCATGATCTTAGTTGTGCTCTCAGTTTTCATCATCGTTGTGCTATTTCTCTCGATGAAGCTTGCAGTGATTTTATTCGAGATAGTTTTTGGGAAGAGATTTCTGGTCGGCCTGTCTGTGGCAAGTTAGCACCTTGGTGCAACGATATATTGCATCCTACTCTCCGACTGTGGCACAAGTGGTTCGCCATCACTCTCTTTCCGAGGGATGATGTTCGAACCGTGCGCACAGACGAGATGAGGATATTATACGCTGCGGTCAGACGAATCAAAATCGCCCCAATGCAAGCTATGATTCGGCAGTGGTTGACAAATTTTAGGATGACGGGTTCTATTGAGTGTACGTCTCTGATCACACGTATCATTTCGGGTCTTGGGATTTCACTAGGGGCTAACGTTCCCTACATTGATTCTCCCCGGGCCATGATAGATGAGGCGTATCTGATTCAAGGACATACTCTTAAAAAGGGCGCGAATGATTCCTTGGTTTTCTTTTACCCTGGCCATGCAAACCAGATTCTGTTACCTAACCTGGATTTCCGTTTGTACGGCCAAGGGCCACTGACCGTTCCTCTTGAGGAGCCTCGTCGTTCTAGCGTTTCTGGAGACAGGGTCACTACGAGTGCGGCGAGGAGGGCAGCGACAGCACAGCAACCGCCACAACATTCGCCGCCATAGCCATCACCGCAGCCACAGCCTCAGCCTACACCACCGCTGTCTGGCGCATGGGCCTCGGCCGGGTACATGTCTGGAGTTACACCCGGATATGCCCCCGGTTAGGACCAACCCATGAGTCAGCCGGGTGCGAGTAGCTCGACCTGGGCTAGTGCAGGGAGTGGCGATTGGGTTCGGCCCGCCGGTGCTACCTACGGGGACTCGTCCTCATCATCCGGGTTGCGCTCGTCATCTCGTGGGGCCACCCTCACTCAGCAGATGAGCGAGCTCAACATCCATGTCGGTACTATGGAGGAGACAATGCATAAGTAGGCTGAGTCCACTCGGGACTGGCAGCGTATGACGGGCGAGAGGATTCACACCATGGAGCAGAGACAGCTGCGACAGCTGGAGGAGCAAAGGGCTTACTACGCGTGGTTGGGATACCACCCTCCACAGCAGTGAGCCTGAAGCTAGCTTGGGGGAGGACCCCCATTCTGAGGTAACTTGTATCTTTTATTGTTTTCAGAACCCCATATGCTAAAAACACATTAAAAAATCTGAAAAAGTTAAATAGACCAAAAATATTTATTTGCTTTCTTAAATTAGTTTATTTTCATGTGCGCGGTAAGAGTGTTCTTATTCTCCATGGTTGAAATGATGAATAGTTGCTCTGTTTATTTCTCTTGTATGCCTTGTTTACAACTTAGTATCCTATCCAAGTTTTGAGTTTGTTGGCTAGTATGATCGAACCTGAGCTTGAAATTTGTTGGTAGCAAAAAGCATGATCTTTACCTAAGTTGTTGCGAGATATGCTATGGTATAATAGAGTTGCTATGAGCTAGTACTAAGTGATGTTTGATATCCGGAGTTTTCTTTTGAAAAATGTTAAAATGATAAGTTCCTCAATGATTAGAAATTCCTATCCAAGGCCATATGTAGATTTTAGCTTATGTCAAACCTCCACATATGCTACTTGATTTCTTCATTGAGTTTTGTCGAATTGTTACGACCCTTGGCGAGTAACTTTTCATACTCCTGTGATCAAGATCATGTACACACCACCATATGCGAAACTTCTACACTGGAAGTTAGCAACCATCATTTCATCCATTTCCCATCCATTCCACAAAATAAAGCTCCGCGCATGTTCCATGATTACTCTCCCTCCAAAAAAAATATTTAGCAAGGACTATGGTCTATGTTAGAAAAAAAGAAAGAAAAGAAACATGCTCAAGGGCATGCATAAAAAAAGTAAAGAGACATAGCCCAAGTTTCAAAATTTTCAAAAAGGAGGAGAGTAAAATCATGCAAACAGGAGTTAATTATCCATCCACCATATACACACTTTTGCACATCTTGATCTGGGTGTGTGACTTGTTCTTCCAGGGATCCAGTTTTCGACTCGACAATATATGAGAAACAGGTATGCCACATGTTTTCCCTACCTACAGCTCCACATATCAGCTTATTAGGAGTAGGTAGTGAAAGAAGGCAAACCAAAGCCTTGGTGAGGAATCATACACATTGAGCAATCCGAAAGTATCATTTGAGGAACTTGATTTCTTTTTGAAAAACCTGCAAAACCTCTGGATTGATAACTGATCAAGGTACATGTAATTAGTAATCTTTATACAACCATTCTATCTTTAACCCACCTAAGGTAGGTGAAGCTACATGCCCCATATCAATCAAGTGTAAGGTAAGATCAATGCCAACTTCTTCAACTCTTGATAGAGTACCTAGCTGTATCTTGTCATACATTAGGAATACAACATCGTAGCAACTACTGATTAACCAACCTAAGTCCTTAATCTCTTGCTCAGGACGAGCAAGAGGCTAGCTTGGGGGAGTTGTTGACGGCTGTTAAGTACCTACTTTAGCCGTCAATATACTCATGAATAAAGGAGCATAAGGCATTTCTTACATGTATTTAGTTAAGAATAATGTAGTTCCACTTGTCCTTGGAGATTATTTGATTGCAGGAAAATAAGCAAGAAAAGAGTGCCAAACTCACCTTCTAGGGTCCATGCCACATCACCTCATCCTAGGTGGGCTGCCAAAAAGGATGCCATGCATGCAAACCTGCCAACTAGGGAGCCATGCATGCATGCCATGCAAGCAATCCAAGTGAAGCAACCCCCGACGAATCAGAGTGTGACACATGGACTTCACATGGATCCATGGGCCCACAAAGGCAAGCAAATCGTGCCAAAACAGGGTGGACACCGGGAACCGACCTAAGGACCCACAGGGCAGCCTCCAGGAGGAAGCACACCCCGAGTGGGGCCCACAGGGGGTCGGCCGAACCGACCTTGAGGCCGCCACTCAGGGGCTTCCACGTGGTGGATCTCCATTGGTCCTAGGCGCCTTCCCCGGCGTGTTTGCCTCCATTCTTCACCGGTGCACGAGCCTATAAGTAGAAGGAGAGGGGGCTCACTTATGAGACATCCACACTTGCAACACCTCTCTCACTTTTAGTCTCAAGGCTAGGAGGTAGGCTAGAGTAGTTCTAATTCAGGTTCCAAGTCTACTTTGGGATCTAGGTATGAGTTGTCTTGTGTCTTATTTCATTTGTATGACTTTGATCTACTTCAGCTATTTATATATTTCATATAAAGTTGTGTTAGTATGCATGAGTGATTTGTTCATGTGTTCTTCACCTGTTCATCATTTAGAGGCTCCTGTTCTTGATGAACAAGGCCTTTCGATCCACTTGCAGGTGACTTTTTCATGTTTCTAGTGTTTGTTCATAAGTTAGAGGCTCGTGTTCTTCGCGAACACGACCCTTTGATCCAGTTGAACTGACATAGGAAAACACGAATCCGTTTGTGTACATAACCTGGTTTGATCTAATTAGATGACATGATTGTGTTGTATGAAGTCTGTGCTTGAGCTACGGTACTTGGTGTAATTGGCTGGTTTATCTAGTGGCTTGACCTGGGTCACAATAGCCCGGGCCAGTCAAGTCCGGCTAACAACGTAAGCATGGTGCTTGGGTTGTGTAGCTACCTTACTTATGAGTTTATCCCACGGTTTGTCTTGGGGTAGGCCGCGGTAGTGACAGCCGTTGGTCCTCTGAAATCCCCCATGTTCAGATAAGCTGTATAAGTCTAAAATATAACAACCGGAGTTGTGCAGAAGCAACGCGGGAGGTTATCTCCCTGTGGTACCTGGGTGCTCAAGTCAATGTTCTTCAACGCTAGTGTATCTAACTCGTTCCTTCCAGCTTTATGTGTATAGTACATTAGAACCTAGAACTAACTCGTGTGTCGCCTCCTATGCCTAGGACCCTTTAGAGAGAGAGTGAGTGTGTGTGTGATCACACTACCCCATTATCATATCTTTACCCCTGCACTTGAGTGTCTGGTTTGTTTCTGTCTATGATCTATACTCATTGCAATAGAGTTGATCTTGTCATTTCGCCAATGCCTTCCTTGGATTCGATACCCTTTGGAATACTCCTTTGGGGAAATGCTACAATGGTACTTCCGTGCGCTTGCGGATCTCTGTAAACGTTAAGATTTACCAACCAGCATTTTTGGCGCTATTACCAAGATGGGTTTCAAACCTGTTCTTAGGTGATTGCGTTAAGAAATGTCAACAGACCCCATCCTGAGGTAACTTGTATCTTCCTTTGTTTTCAGAATATCTTATAAATGAAAACCCAAAAAAATATGCAAAAATAAAAAGACCAAAAATATTTATTTGCTTTCATCATCGTCATTTGCTTAGTTTTCTTTGATATGCATAGTAAGAATGCTTTGCCTCTATGGTTAAAATGATGAATAGTTGCTCTGTTTATTCTTCTCGTATGTCTTGCTTACAACTTTGTATCCTACCTAAGTTTTGAGTTTGTTGGCTTGCATGTTCAACCCTTAGCATGAAAATTGTGGGTAGCAAAAAGCATGATCCTTGCCTAAGTTGTTGTGAGACATGATATGGTAGAATAGAGTGCTATGATCTTGTGCTTAGTGATGCTTGACATCCGAAGTTTTCCTTTTTGAAAAAATCAAAACATGATGAGTTCCTCAATGATGAGAATTTCCTATCCAAGGCCATATGTAGATTCTAGCTCTTAGCCTCCACATATGCAGCTCGTTCTCTCATTGAGCTTTGTCAAATTGTTGTGACCCTTGTCAGAACTCATACTCCCCTGATCAAGATCACGTACACGTTCATGCTAAAACTTCTACACTGGAAGTTAGCATTCATCATTTGTTCCATTTTGCTTATGCATTCTTCCGCAAAATAAAACTCTATGTATCTTTGTATCATTCATCCCTCTCCAAATATCTCCAATAGAGACAAAGGGCTAGCTAAAAAAAAGGAAAAAAAGAAAAAGAAAAAGAAAAGCATGCTCAAAAGCATGGCAAAAATAAATAAAGAGAGCTAACCCAAGTCTCAAAATTTTCTAAAGGAGAAAAAAGGGATTGATATGTGCAAGACAAAAGAGTTCCACCATATAGATGGTAATAACTAGTACCTACTCCGGGGCTAGTGTCCACCTTACCATCATTCCCTCATCTCCTCATATAAAGCACGGTAATATCTAGCACCCATTTCCGGGCCTAGTATCCACCTTACCATGCTCATCACCATCACACACATATGCACATCTTGATCAGGATGTATGTTTGCTTCTTCCAAGGATCTGGTCTTTGACTTAGCAAAATATGAGAGACGAGTATGCCACATTTCTTCCCTACCTACAGCTCCACATAAGCCTATTAGGAGTAGGATGTGAAGAAAGGCAGCATTGATGCATTGGTGAGGAACCATACACTTTGAGCGATCCGAGAGTATCATTTGAGGGACTCTAATTTTCTTTTGAAAAATTTGCAAAACCTCCGGATTGATAGCTCATCAAGGTATGAGTGATTATGCATTTGCTATATAATCATTCTGTCTCTCAACCGCCTAAAGCAGGTGAAGCTGTATGCCCCACGTCATCAGGTGAAAGGTAAGAACATTGCCAACTTGTTCAACTCTTGGTATAGTACTTTGTTGTATGTTTGCCATAAGTTGAGCATACAACATCGTAGCAACTCCTGATTAACCAACCTAAGTCCCTAATGTCTTGCTTCGAGACGAGCAAGAGGTTAGTTTGGGGGAGTTTGTTGACGGCTGTTAAGTACTACTTTCAACTCTCAATATTCTGACATAAATGGAGGCATATGCATTATTTACTTGCATTTTGGTTTGAATAATGTAGTTCCACTTGTCCTTGGAGATTATATGTATGTAGGTGAAATACCCATTAAAAGAGATGGAAACCCACCTTCTATGGAGAAACGATGCCAACTCAGCTGAGGAGGTGGCTGCCACCAAGGAAACACATGGCATTCCATGTCATTGATCCAAGGGAGGCACTCACCGACGAATTAGAGAGTGCCACATGGACTTCACATGGATCAAGGGGCCCACCTCGGATACCATATCAAGCCACGCACAGGGGAAGGATCAAAGGGCCCACTTGTCAGCCACCTAGAGGAAGCACAGCCGAGATGGCCGCCCTAGGGGTTCGGCCGACCCTAGGATCAGCCGAACTGACCTAGGGTCGGTTCATCTCGGCCTTGCACGTGTCACTTCCTCATTGGTCACTTACCTTATTCCCGGGTGTTTTGATAGAGTTTGAGCCCCGAAGCAAGCCTCCTCCTTGCCTATAAATAGAAGGGGAGGGGTTCCCATTTCTCACACACCACTCTCTCATTCTCCTCTCAATTTTAGTTTCCAAGGCTAGGAGGTAGGCTAGAGTAGCTCTTCTTCAGGTTCCAAGTCTTTTTTGGAGTCTAGGTATGAGTTCTCTTTTATCTTTATTTCATTGTATGACTTTGATCTACTTCAGTTATTCAGCTATTTCATATAAAGTCATGGTAGATCATATGCTTGATATGTTCTTGAGTTCATCCTTTGTTCATCATTTAGAGGCTTGTGTTCTTCATGAATACTACCTTTTGATCCACTTGAAGGATGATAAACTCATTCCTTATGTGTTTTTCATAAGTTAGAGGCTCGTGTTCTTCACAAACATGACCCTTTGATCTTGTTGACTAGACATAAGAGAGTTCGTATCCGTTCGTATGTCTAGCCTTAGTTGATCTTGTTAGATGGCATGAGAGTGTTGCCTGAGGTTTGTGTTCAAGCTGCGGTACTCGGTCTAAGTTGACCAGTCTTCTGGTGGCTCTCACCCTGGGTCACAATAGCCCGGGCGGGGTGAAGTCTAGCAGCAACGCAAGCATGGTGCCTGGGTTGTGTGGCTACGTTAGTTATGAGCATACCCCCCGTAACGATAGAGGTAGGCCACAGTGGTGACAGCTGTTGGACCCTTTGGAACCCTCCGCGCTGGGGTACTTGCTGTAGGAGTCTAAAGTCTAGTTTCGCAAAGTGCTGGTCGTCACGGGCTAGCTCCCCGTTTGTACCTGGGTGCTGAACCTTACCCTCTCATGCAATGCTCATGCCTATCTCCTGTATCTTCTAGTTTTGTATGTTTAGTACATTAGAACCTAGAGCTAACTCGTATGTTCCCCATAAGCCATAGTGTGCTAGAGTAGAGGTAGATTTGAGTGTGTGTCACACTACCCTTTTATATCTTTATCTTACCGCTGCCTTTGAGTTTGTTGTTTCCTATATCTATCTCTTAGTTTACATTCAGTGCAAAAGCATAAGTCTATGATATCCACCATTGCCTTCCACGGATACGATACCCTTGGAATATTCGCCTTCCTTGGGGAAATGCTACAATGGTTTATCTGTGCGCTTGCGGATTCGTTCATGATCGTTTAGATTTACCTTTGGCAAGTCTTGATGTTCACGCTAACTCGGCGTCGTTAGTTGTGACGTTAAGAAGTGCCAACAAGCATTTCTGGCATTGTCATTAAGGATGGATTTTAAATCTGTTCTTAAAGTGACGGCGCTAAGAAATGTCAACAGAATGGCGATTTATGTGGAGTTACTCTCCTTGCCTGTGAAGTTGTGCCGCTTCGGTGAGAAGGTAAGCAACGAGCACCTCTTGAGTGGCTTCCATTCATCTTCTACCATTGAGGGGCTGATGTGCGGGTCCCCACACTGTATGACCAACACGTATGTGATCTCTTGATGATAGCAACCACCTTCCATAGGAAGTTGTGGCACGAGGATGGCAACGGGCAGAAGTTACTGATCAGAAAACGTGACAAGACCAGACTATATTATTTGTTGATTTGTTGGCAAAATAGGTTCACATTTTTCAAACGAACATCAATCCAAAGTACACCATAGGAGGAAACAGAGTTCTCTGATCTTACAATCAGCATAATCAAATATGGAGGGACCAAACTTAATTAAAAACTACTAATTAGCATTACAGCAAAGTGACACTTGTTATTGTTGAAAATTAGCTTTTCATCCAGTCTGGTTCGTCGAGGATCAAAGGCGCCGCCTCGCCGTCGACAAGGGACGACTCCAACATTAGTGGATGAGCGGCTGGCAACGCCACTGACCTTTCGACTAGAGACAGGAACGACCGTGCCCCTGAGCTCTCCGAGACAGTCGGCGCGGCGGCTGCATTTGACATCAATGGCCGCGCGGCTGGTAACTCCACCGGCCTGTGGAACAGGGACGGGAACGGCCGTGCCCCTGAGCTCTTCGGGACAGTCAGCGCGGCGGGCGCACTTGACATCCATGGCTGAGCGGCTGGCAACACCACCGCCTATCGAGCAGGGATGGGAACGGCCGTGCGCCTGAGCTCTCTGGGACAGTCGATGCGGCGGGCACACTTGACATCAATGGCCGAGCGGCTGGTAACACCGTTGGCCTGTGGAGCAGGGACGGGAACGGCCGTGCCCCTGAGCTCTCCGAGACAGTCAGTGCGGCGGGCACACTTGACATCAATGGCCGAGCGACTGGCAACGCCGCCGGCCTGTCGAGAAGGGACGGGAATGGCCGTGCGCCTAAGCTCTCCGAGCCAGTCAACACGGCGGGTGCACTTGACATCTATGGCGGAGTGGAGGGCCACAACTGCCACAATGGCCGGCCTCTCGGGCACACCACCCACTACACACCACCTTTATTGCTCTGGCGAGAACGGCACCTGCCCCACTGCTCCCCGACATGCCAGCGACGACTGCCGTAGTTGCCGCAGAGCATGCCGGGCCCCATCGGGCCGACCCTCCATTAAGGCGTTTTTGTCCTGCTGCAGTCGCCGCATCTCCGCCTCGCCAAAGCTTTAACCAGCGTGGATGGTAGCAGAGCAAGCTCCACAGGAGGCATGTGATGATTGTCTCCAGCCATTGGGGGAGATGCTCTGAAATGCACATAGAAATTAGTTTGCTCAAATAGGCGGAAAATGTCGAAAGAACAAAGAAATCGATTGATTTGGGAGAGAGGAAGACGGTACTTGCGCCGATAGGAGACGATGCCTATGGGGTCTTCTTGTGCGGTTGTGCCGAGAGGAGGATATGCTGATGGGGTTTTCTTATGTTGAGGAGGAGATGGAAAACTATTTTCCAATATATATTAATAGATGTCATTTGCCAAGGGAAAGGCGTAGGGTCGCATCGGGGATTGTGTCAGTCAAATGGAGCAAACTTAATTCACTTGAACATGATGAGATCGAATGTTGCCACGAGACCGGTTATTCTGGTTTATGAAACATTATCAGACCAGACTAAAGCATTTGCTATGAAATAGGCAATACAAGAAGGGCACAAAAGGAGGTCGGATGTTTGGGTTTACGAACCATGAGCAGACCGGAGAAATATGTTTAGTCATTTGATGGCAAAAGATGCTTGTTTCAAACTTGGACAAGGTGAGCTATGATATCATCCTTCTTAGGGAGAGTCAAATACATGCACAATTCGAACGTGAAGCCGTGGCTTAGCTAGAGCAAATTGAAGCGATGGGCAACAAATTGGCTTTAAGTAAAATCGTGTCTACTCTATCTAGTGTACACTACCCCATCTAGCAAAGATTTGTTTTTCCAATACTTGAGGAAAGAATCATGAAGACAAGCAAGCTGACTCAGAGTTTCAACCACTGCTTCATTTTTCCTTGTTGACGAGGCATGCTTGGTAACAATTCGGCCATGACCCAGAGTTTCAACCATCCGCATTTTTCCTTGTTTTTCCAAGACTTGGTTGGATGGGCAATACAACCCGGGCAGGACCGGATGTTTGGGTTCAGGATACATGAACAGGCCGGAGAATTATTTTTGATGCAGATATCTAGTTATTTTGCCAAAGAACAGATCACATTTGTCGTGAATTCTACATTCCTCGTTACAAAAATGTGACCATTCTTCCTATCTCCTCTTGAAGCACAGACCGCCTGCACACTGATGATTGCCGCGTGCCACTGGCGGCGCCAGCGTGGCTCGTCGGTGCCACGTCACTCGCTGGATCACCTCTGAGGCTACCTCACGGCACCGCAGGCAACACTTGTTCGTCTGCATCATCATCACTATCGCGGCCGATGATTCTTCCTCGCCCTCGACCTGTCTGATGTACCGCCTCGCAGTGTCATCATCACCGGCACCGCCATTAGCCTTGTAGAGGACCATGGCAGCTACATAGGCCGCCACATTATGCCCGGCCTGGGCAGCCTCCTCGAGCTTGGTGATAGATGACCGGGAGATGTAGTTTTCCTCGAACAGGATGTCCATCCCAGAGAAGAAACATGCCTCCGTGTTTCTTATGTGGGTAAGGCAATCGAGGAGGGCGTCGTAGCCCTTGCGGTCGTTCCACTGCACCTCGACGGCAAATTGCTCTAGCGCCACACGCCGACCAACGGCCGCGTTCTTGCACATGCGACGCATATCCCGGTAGGTCGCCCGTAGGCTGCGGAGGTCGTCCATAGCCCGCTTCGAGGTCGCGGCGAGGTGGCCGGCGATGTCAATGTTCACCTCGGTAGGGAGCACCACCAGCGATAGCGGCAACTACCTCGATGGCATGATTACTATTGACGGCTGTTAAGTGTCAATTTTATGGCCGTCAACTCCTGCAAATTGGAGCATGAATTGCACATCCACACTAGAATAGGAGCTTAAACTAATACTTTCCACCAGTGTTGATGTCTATTCGAAAGCAGGTATTTAGCATAAGAAATGAGAGAAATCCATGCACATTTACTCCACTCCAATGCAAGGCACACAAATGCTGGCCAATCAGATGCTGCCACATGGATTCTCCTGGATCCATGATGTCACCAATCCATGTGAAGAACTCTCGACGAATCATACGCTGCCACGTCAGTATCACATGAATCCATGGGCCCACTTTGCCAACTAAACCGCCAGGAAACGTGCCATGCACGAAGGAGGGGCACTAGGGCCCACATGGAAGTGAGCCAGAGGAAGCATAGGCCAGATGGCCAGCCGAGAGCTTCAGCCGACTCTAGGATCAGCCGAACCGACCTAGGGTCGGTTGATCTCCCCCCTCCATGTGTTGCTCGCCCATTGGTCCTTGGCTGCATCCCGGGGTGTTTTGGTGCACTTGGAGCCCCGGAGCAAGCCACTCCCTTGCGTATAAATAGAAGGGGAGGGGGCTCAATTCACACACACCACGAAGCTCTCAAGTTCCACTTCTCTCTTGTGTAGCTCTCTCTCCCTCTCTCTAATTCTGCCCATGTGAGGTGATTCTCACCTCTATGTGGTAGAATGGTGTTAAGGAGAGATCTAGACTAGGATTAGTTGAGAGGTAGAGTAGGGGTGAGGAGTGAGTTGATGTTGAAGGACCGAATCGGGCGACCAGAGAGGGGGGGGGAGTAAATGGGAGCCGATAAAAATTCTTCCCTATAGTCGACTCGGCCTATACCCCGATTGCCACTCCACGAATCCGTGCACACAAAGGAAGCTCCAAATAAGACACATGCAAGCCTAGAAGATCAACCAAGAAGCCTAGGAGCCAAGAGCGGAAGCACCGAAGCAAAAATCAAAGAACTTGATCAAATCTGGAACGCACCTGGCGGACCGTCCGAGGTGTCCTGGCGGACCGTCCGCGATGGCTGCGCGGACCGTCCGTCAGGTCTCCGCGGACCGTCCGATAAAACGACCAGAACCTCTAGTAGCGCACCACCGAAATTCGGACTGCCCGTGGTGAGCACGCGGACCGTCCGCTAGAAAACCCTCCACGCGGACCGTCCGTGGAACCACCGCGGACTGTCCGCCAAACGCTTCGCAGCCAAATCCTGGGATCCAACCGGATCGAAACGAAAGCGCTCAAGAACACGCGATGAACACGAAGAACACGGGACGAACCCTAGCCGAGCAGACCGTCTTCCAGGGACCCGCGGACCGTCCGCCAAGCACGAACAGAACAGAAAAAGCTCGAGCTCGGGAGTCAACCCAACCTTTCCATCACCGGATCTCCCAAACGGTTGAAGCTCTTGAGACAAGATTTTGGGGAGATGTAGAGCATCACACAAGGATGCTATGCCCCAAAACTCTCGACTCCTAAGCCACTAAATCACCGAGAATTGCGGATCAACCGAACCACCACCATGAACTCGGGCACCAACCAAAAATGCACGAATCGAAGGCTCTCCACAGCATTTGAGTGGTCAAGATCACACACAAAGATGCGCAAGGCATCCACCCATGATCCCCTCAAAGAAATCCGTGAGGAAACGCCTCCAAAATCACGAATCGAGCTAAGAACGAAAACTCCCAAAAATAGTCCCAAAAAGGACACGAAAATCATAGAGGACTAGGAGATCACCGGGACGCCGAATGCTTCCATACATCCAGAGGTCAGATTCTGTACAAGAGTCTAGCCTAAGGAATCCGGAGGGAAAAGAAGTAGTTCAGAGAAAATCTACCGGGAGAGAAATCCCTAGGAAGCAAGAGAGAGAGATGCCATCCACCTCTCCGCTATTTATACGAAGTCCATCGGAGGGAGGTAAATGACCACGCTACCCCTACTGCTTGATTTGAAGATACAACCCCTCATGGGCATTTTGGTCAAGTCTTCATCGAGCGGACACGCTTCCACCGCGGCCTTGCTTAGCTTCGACGCAAGCCCCGCGATCACGCCACGTGCCCCCCGCCTCGAAGCTTCCCGAAGCTCCCGGATCACCGTCTCCGTCGCCTCGGGCCTCTGGGCTTGGTTTTGAGGCCCAAACCAAGAAACCGTCCAACTGATGGTTTTGTGGACAAACAACCAAACCCCGCGTGCAAGCTTCGGGCTTCAACCGCTACCTTGCACCAGGCCATGTTCACGACTTCAGCCCGCCAGTCTTGCACCGCACAGCTCGCACTTGACCCCATCGGCCATCGGGTCCATCGAACCAAGCCTACTGGCCTCTCCATCACCCGGAGGCCGCCACGGCTCAGGCCTTTCGCACTTGTTCTTCACCTGCACCGACACGAGTCAAGTCGCAACCTGTACCTGCACACTTAGCCAAGCATTAGTCCACACAATGTTGTCAATCACTCATCACTAAGGAGCGACCCTCCACTGGTCCTCGGACACACCTGGTCCTCAATCTCCCCCTTGATGAGTGCATTGACAACACCCATAGTAACCATGATAGAGAAAAAGAAAAGAAAACAACCACGAACACAAACCTCCCAAGCAAGTGATCCAAAGCCAAAGAACAAGCGAAAACAAGATCACCCGCCAATCCAAGTCTCGGCCCCCTAAGACAAGGGCAACGGCTCGACACAGCCGAGACAAATCAAAGCTCTCAAAGAGCACATCACAAAGCACAAAACTCAGGAAAGTCAAAGGAGCTCCCCCTGCACATGTGCAAACTCCCCCTGAGCAAATGCAACCTCTTCTTCTCAAATTTTTCTCCTCACATGCCACATCTCACAAATGCATACCAATTTTGCATAAAAAGTCCCAATGCATGAAAATTCTCCCCAAAACTCTCCTTATCATACAAACCTCTCCCCCTTGCTGACAATGCATGAATCAAGGTATATGAAACTCTTCCCCTTGTTTTCATGAAAAATGCATGTCAAAGCATATAGACAGTCTACCAAGCTTCTCAAATATACAAAGAGCACAACAAAATGCTACACATGAGACATAGAGCAAATAAGGTAGATATGGTGTAGTTAGCACATTGCCATCAAGAAGGTAGAGCCATATAAGCACATGTGACATGGCTAAAAGCAATTTTAAGCAATTTTCACAAAGAAACATTCATCTCATGAGCAAGACCCCATCCATGCCAATTTTAACACAAAGGCACTAGATCATCCAAAGTTTATGCAAGATCACAAATTCTCATTACAAGATCATTATAAACACCCACAAGCTACTCAAGTCATGTTAAATCCACCGAGCCATGTGTCTACTTCTTAAAATGCGACTTCTCATGGTAGACAAGAATGCTACGGTTTAGCACCCAAGATATGAATATCAATCCATAAAAACATGATTAGGAGCTCATTTTTCAAGCATAAGGCAATTCATACACCAATTTCATTTTCAAGTTTAAACATGGTACATGAAGTGCCTTTACGGCAAAAAGAAGCTTATGCTCCTCCCCAAGCAAGCAAAAGGGCAAAACATTTACCGTGACAAAAAGGTCTTTGACCCCAAGCAAAGAGAATATGATCCTCAAGCACAAACTGAGCATGATATAAGCATTTAAGCACAAATTTAGCATAGACAAGCATCTACTCATGAGAGAGGTAGTTTTATCATTTTCATAACCAAAATGCTATCTCATCATACATATATGGCAAAACCAACAAGAGCATAGCATTTACATCCACAATTTACCAAACATGCACAAATCTCACCCAGAGCACATCTGTGATCAATGTATATAAGAGAAGCTCAATCCTAGCTCAAGTGATCCAATGATGGCTATCCTACCAGGTTTTGTATAGAAAGTAAAATGCATGAAGGAAATGCAACAAAATGAACATATGACACATATATACATGAGAAGCTCCAAGACCCAAGCTAGAAAGGAAAGCATACCCCAGGCTCACCCCGCAAGCGAGTGAAAGTGGCTTGGTCAAGCGGTTTGGTGAAAATGTTAGTTAGCTGGTCTTGGGTAGGAACATAGGACAAAGATATGTTTCCCTTCTCCACATTGTCTCTCAGGAAGTGGTACCTCACTTCTATGTGTTTCGTCTTGGAGTGGATGACAGGATTTTTGGCTACGCTTATGGCACTGGTGCTGTCACAGAAAAGTGGAACCTGGGAGCACTCCTCACCAAAGTCACTCATGGTATATGTCATCCAAAGCAGCTGGGAACAACAACTAGCCGCAGTCACATATTCAGCCTCGGTGGTGGACTGGGCTACACTCGATTGCTTGCGAGATGACCAAGAGACCAAAGACGAACCAAGGAACTGACAACACCTAGAAGTGGACCTGCGATCCAATCGACCCCCAGCGAAATCCGCATCAGAAAAGCCATGAAGCCTGAGTGTCGAGGAGGCAGAGTACCAAAGACCAAACTCAGGAGTGTAGTTCAAGTACCTGAAGATCCGCTTGATGGCTTGCCGATGTGAAGTCCTCGGTGAAGCCTGAAAACGAGCACACAGACACACGCTGAACTGTATGTCTGGCCTCGTCGCCGTCAAGTAGAGGAGGGAGCCGATCATGCTCCGGTACTCCTTCTGGTCCACGGGTTCGCCGTCCTCGTCCGCGTCCAAAGCTGTAGTCGTACTCATCGGTGTAGTCAGCGGCTTGGAGTCGTTCATGCCAAACTTCTTCACCATGTCCCTGGTGTACTTCGCCTGATGCACAAAGGTCCCATCCTTGTACTGCTTGATCTGGAGACCCAAGAAAAACTACAGCTCGCCCATCATGGACATCTCAAATTCCCTGCTCATGTCATCTGCAAATCTGGCAACAAGATCATGAGAAGAGCCACCAAAGATTATGTCATCCACGTATATCTGAACAATCAAAAGGTCATTCGCATGCTTAAGGAGGAAAAGGGTCTTATCAACTGTGCCCATCACAAACCCCTTACTCAGCAAAAGGCCTCTTAACCTACCATACCAAGCTCTAGGTGCCTGTTTCAACCCATAAAGCGCTCTCTGGAGTTTGTATACACGGTGTGGGTATTTTTCACTCTCAAACCCCGGGGGTTGCCTCACATACACTTCTTCCTCTATCACCCCATTCAAGAAAGCACTCTTAACATCCATTTGGTACAACTTGAACCCTTTAGCCACGGCAAAGGCTAGAAGGATCCTAATTGCCTCTAAACGGGCCACAGGAGCAAATGTCTCCTCATAGTCTATGCCCTCTTTCTGGTTGTACCCCTGCGCCACCAACCTCGACTTGTTCCTCACAACCATCCCATTCTCACCCTATTTGTTCTTCCACACCCACTTGGTTCCTATGGGATGGCAATTTGGCGGTGGATCGACTAACACCCAGACTTGGTTTCTCTCAAAGTTTTCCAACTCCTCATGCATGGAATTCACCCAATTCTCATCAGACAAAGCGTGTCGAATATCTTTGGGCTCGAAAGAGGCAACAAAGGCAGAATGAGTGAAATGAGAAGTGTTCCTTGACCTCGACCATGTAGTGCGTTCATGAAGGTCGCCAATGATGGTCGTCGGTGGGTGATCAACTTGTACTCGCCGGGGAGCCTCTCGCCTGGACACAATCTCCCCCTCAGCAGCAGCCTCCACTCGAACTACCTCAGTCGTAGTGGGTGTAGGGGATGGTCCGTCCTCGATCGTCGTTGTTGTAGTGGAAGTAGTACGTACACGATCAGCCGCTGGAGCATCACCACCATCATCGTCGTCGTCTCCATCTCCGTCCTTCTAATCCTCGAAGATCCTCGCTCCAATCTCCTCGTCACCTGCACACTCAAAAGCAGAAGAGCAACATGGCTGTGTCTCGTCGAAGGTTATCTCGCAACTCTCCATGGTTCGGTTAGTGTCAAGGTTGAGCACACGATATGCTCTAGAATGAATCGCATAACCAAGGAAAATCCCATCCGAACATCGAGACTCAAACTTATCCAACTTCCCCTTCTTCAGAATGAAACACTTGCAACCAAAAGCTCTGAAGTGTCTCACCTTGGGTTGTCGGCCACGCATCAGCTCATAAGAGGTCTTCTTCTTAAAGGCACGAAGGAAAATGCGATTTGAGACATAGCAAGCGGTATTGACCGCCTCGGCCCAGAAACACCTAGGAGTCCTATGCTCATCGAGCATCGTCCTGGCCATCTCACAAAGGGTCCAGTTCTTCCTCTCCACTACGCCATTCTGGCAAGTGACGTATGGAGAAGAGTACTGATGATCAAGACCAAGATCACTTCAAAAGGCATCAAAATGAGAGTTCTTAAACTCTGTGCCATTGTCACTGCGTATAGCTCGAATGGCATCACCATGTCTCTCAGTCTTCAACCTCAAGATCAAGTCTCGAACAAAGCCAAATGTCTCACTCTTATCCTCCAAAAAGAAAACCCAAGAGTACCTCAAAAAGTCATCAACAACCACAAGAACATACAACTTCCCACCAGCAGAGCGAACACGACCTGGCCCAACCAAATCCATGTGCAACAGCTCACAAGGTCGCTCGGTCATGACAGAAGTCAGAGGGGCGTGAGAAGCAGCAACCATCTTTCCATGCCGACAAGAAGCACAAACCAAATCCTTCTCGAATTTCAACTTAGGCAATCCTCGGACAAGATCAAGACCACTCAAGCGGGAAAGCAACTCAAAGCTCAAGTGTCCCAACCTCTTATGCCATTTCCAAAGCTCGACCGAAACGCCAACAACAAAGCATCGACGAGGACCAACAAACTGGGAAAAATCAGCACGAAAGATTTGACCCTCTGGGACGATCGTACAGACAAGATCGCCTCGAGAATCAAGGACACGAGAAGCACCCGACTTGAAACAAACCTCAAAACCTTCGTCAAGTAATTGAGATACTGACAACAGGTTGAAACCAAGTGACTTGACCAGGGCCACACTTCTTAAGGTCACCTTGCTACTCACCTTCACCATACCTTCCTCAAGCACTCGTCCTCTCCCATTGTCCATGAAAGTGATGTACTCCCTCGTACTCACCGGGGTGAGGCTGGAGAACCACCCACGATCTCCGGTCATGTGTCTTGAGCAATCGGAGTCGATCAACCAAAAGTTCTCCAAGCCTCCCACCTGCAATCAAAAATGAGGACGAGAATGAGCAAGCGACTCAACACTGGGGTTAGTACCCAAAGAGTCAAACCAGTGCTGAGCCATTTGCTCAAAAGAAGGGTTAGCAAAATCCATCCTCCCAATGCCTCTAGGCGGAGCCCTCTCACGCCTACCACCGAAGGACCTGTCATGTCTCACTGGAGGAGTACGCGCACCACGAGGGGGAAACGTGGCCCGTAGTCCATTTGAGACCCAAAGCTCCGATCGTGCCTCCCAAACTCGTAACGGTCACGAGAAGGAGCATGTCGAGCCAACTCACCACGCCCAAACCCAACACGCCTGTCTCTCTTCTCCCTCACCACTCTTCTCACCACACTTGTCAGCCCCCAACGCCTGACCATCAAACCTCTTGAACTAAGCAACATCATACTCAATTGTGGCTCATACCCAGACAACCACCCCATCATTTTTCTCAATTCATCATTTTCATCCTGCAGATGATCAACATAGTTTGCAAGTTCCATGTTTTTCAAAGCATGCATTTCACAGGTTGAACATGATGTAGGAAGAGGAGCTTTCAATGCCGCCTCAAGAGAAACAATTCTAGTGTGAGATTCATCTAGCCTAACATGCAAAATAGGACATGATGTACAAGCTCCTAACAAAGCTGGCCTAGACTTCAATTCATCACACTCAATCCTAACCACATCTAGTTCCTCAAGAACAGAGGCATGTTTCTCCTTGAGGGCAGTCAAGTCAGCAAGAAAAACTGAATAGTCACCACAATCAATTTCATCCGACACAACAGGAGCAGACTTCAAAGCGGCTATTTCATTCCTAGCATCCACAAGCAAGGATTCAAGCTCGGCTACTTTGTCCTTACCATCACCCAACAGAGACCTAAATTCCCTCTTCTCCTTGTTGGTCTTTCTAAGCACATCATCACGGTTATCAAGCAACTCATTGAGCCTAGCATTCTCCTCTAGCAAGAAGTTGGGATCTTGTCGTACCTCTTCATCGGAGTCGGAGTACGAATCCGAGCTGTGCCTCCCACTCTTCTTGGAATGCGCCATGCCACAAAAGCCTTGTGCGACAAAGCTCAAGCCGGTGATGTTCTTGCCCGTGTGCCGCTTGTCCTTGCGCTTCTCTTGCTCTTCTTCGCTGCTCGAATTGGAAGAAGCATCGCTTGATGTCGAGTCGATGTCGCTCGCTCCGGCCACCATCGCTCGAGTGGTCTTCCTCTTGTGGCCGCCACCCTTCTTGTGCCTTCTCTCGCTCTTGTCCTTGTGCTTGTCCTTGTAGTGGTTCCGGGAGCGGTGCTTGTTGTAGTCGTGCTTGGGCTTGCCCTTGTAGTCGTTCTTGATCTCCATGGCTTCAGGGCATTCGGCGATGAAGTGCCCGTGCTTCCCGCACTGATAGCACATCCCCGAGCTCCGCCTTGCATTCTTGCGGTTCTCGTACATCCGCCCAAACCTCTTTCTCAACAAGGCGAGATCGTCCTCGCTCAGCACATCAAAATCCTCATCTGGCAAGGACACAAGACACGACAAAGAGAAACCACAAGGGTTAGCGTTAGTTCTTGATCCTGAGACAAGAGCCAAACTATGAGGATCAGTGGGGCTCTCGCTCTTGGCTCTCAAGCCACGATCAACCTCTGAAGACCTGAGCTTGGAGAACAGCTCATCAAGCGAAAGCGTATCATACGCGCTCGACTCCTCAATGGCCTCGATCTTGGCTTCCCACACGGAACTATCCAGGGCATGCAAAAGCTTGATAGCTCTATCATGATCCGTGTATGGGAGCACTGTCACATTGGCCCTCATGTTGTTGATGATGCAAGTGAAGCGCTGAAACATAGCATCGGTCGACTCACCGGGGAGATGAGTGAAGTTCTTGTACTCTCTCCGGTAAGTGGTAAACATCCGGGCTTGCACTTGGGCATTGCCAACATGAGCATTCTTCAACTTGAGCCAAATCTTTCCGGCCACATCCTCTTCGTACACTCGATCAAACTCAGAGGCACAGAGAGCACAGAACAAGTAATCCACGGCCTTGCTGTTGGCCTCAAACATGTCCCGCGATCCTGGAAGCAGAAAACTATCTGGGTGACATAATGAGGATTCTGAGTTACCTCCCAGATAAGAGTTCCCTTCTCTCACAAAAATGCGCCCATGCGCCTCTCCCACATCGGCTAATTCTTGCCATCAAAGTGCGGAGGACCAGACCCCTTGCCGTAATCGCCCATCTTTGGATCTTAGACTGGTTAGAATCACGAAGATCCGTAACCGGCTCTGATACCAATTGAAGGACTGAATCGGGCGACCAGAGAGGGGGGGGAGTGAATGGGAGCCGATAAAAATTCTTCCCTACGGTCGAACTCGGCCTATACCCCGATTGCCACTCCATGAATCTGTGCACACAAAGGAAGCTCCAAATAAGACACACACAAGCCTAGAAGATCAACCAAGAAGCCTAGGAGCCAAGAGAGAGAGATGCCATCTACCTCTCTGCTATTTATACGAAGTCCATCGGAGGGAGGTAAATGACCACGCTACCCCTACTGCTTGATTTGAAGATACAACCCCTCAGGGGCATTTTGGTCAAGTCTTCATCGAGTGGACACACTTCCACTGCGGCCTTGCTTAGCTTCGACGCAAGCCCCGCAATCACGCCACGTGCCCCCCGCCTCGAAGCTTCCCGAAGCTCCCGGATCACCGTCTCCGTCGCCTCGGGCCTCCGGTCTTGGTTTTGAGGCCCAAACCAAGAAACCGTCCACCTGATGGTTTTGTGGGCAAACCACCAAACCCCGCGTGCAAGCTTCGGGCTTCAACCGCTACTTTGCACCGGCCCATGTTCACGACTTCAGCTCGCCAGTCTTGCACCGCACGGCTCGCACTTGACCCCATCGGCCACCGGGTCCATCGAACCAAGCCTACTTGCCTCTCCATCACCCGGAGGCCGCCACGGCTCAGGCCTTTCGCACTTGTTCTTCACCTGCACAGACACGAGTCAAGCCGCAACCTGTACCTGCACACTTAGCCAAGCATCAGTCCACACAACGTTGTTAATCACTCATCACTAAGGAGCGACCCTCCACTGGTCCTCGGACACACCTGGTCCTCAGATGTCCTCGTGGATGCTCGTTCTTCATTTAGATCAAAGTGAGTATTTCAGCATTTCTCATTTAGACTATAGTGGACATTATGCATGCTTGATTTGTTCTTGTGTTCTTAGCTCGTTCATAAGTTAGAGGCTTGTGTTCTTCGTGACACAAGGCTTCGATCCTTTAGAGCTAGCCTAGTAGTCCATATACCTGTTTGCATGCTCTGATCCTGTTTAGCTAAGTAAGTATGCTGTATCTCGTTTGTTTGCATCCATAGCTCCCTTTCTACTCCGTAGCTCGATGAATAGTATGATTTGATTACGTTCTCTGTAGTTCGTGGTTTCGTATTTATACGGGTTGCTATAGTGTTGTTAGCAGGTCGACAGACGTAACCGCACTATAGTAGTTATTTGGGGCACAGACGTGGTGTCTGGGCTCTAGTTATCCTGTGAAGACCACGTGCGTTCGCGAAACGATAGAGGTAGGCCATAGTGGTGATAGCCTGTTGGACCCTTTGCAACCCTCCGTGCCTGCGTACCGAGTTGGGCCCCGTTGCTAGGTAATTGGCCTCTCCCTAAAAAGTTAGGATGGGCTGGCGCCCCACGGGGAGGACTAATAGCGGACAGATCCGTCTCGAGAGCTAAGTCCCTTAAGGAAGTGCTTCTCATATCCCTGCCTACCCCAGCGGAAGCTGGTGTCCTTGGATAGACCCTCTCTGGTTACTCTCCATCCTAGGAACAAAACCCGACGGGAATACTCATTCTCCGAGGGAGAAGTGCTACAACGGTGTATCCGTGCGCTTGCGGATTCGTTCGCACTCGTCATTATACCCGGGAGTTTCTTACACGCTTACTCTACCATGACGCCTAGTGTTGAGGTTAAGAAATGCCAACAAGCATTTCTGGCACTGCTGTAGGGGACGGCTGTTGTTAACCTTCGAGCCCGTCTATCCTCATATTTATCTTTTTCCTTTTTTCTTCTATCTTCACCCCCGTTATCCTTTTCTTTGAGATATCCCTTTTGTTTTCTTCACTTCTACCTCTACCCTCGCTACCCATGGATGGTTATCCTTGTAAACACCTTCCGCCTTCGAGGAGTGAACCCTCAGAGCCATCTTCATCAAGACCCATTCTTACATCTGGCTGTTGGCTTCACCCCTCTCTCATGAAGCTAATTCAGGACCTATCCTTCTCGGGCTTAAGTCTTGAGAACCCCTTTGATCATGTGAGAGACTACGAGCATCTGATTGAAACTCAGGGTAAAACTGGAGAATCACCAGATGCTCGGAAAAGAGAGTATTTCCCGCTATCCCTCTCTGAGAAAGCATGGGATTGGCACCGTTGTTTTGGTAGGGACTACCTTACTTGGGAAAGGTTGAGAGCGGCTTTCTGCTCCCAATTCTTCCCGATACGACGTGTCATCTCGCTAAGGACCAAGATTCTCTGTTTCTAGCAATGTGAGGAGGAATCACTAGGGATAGCATGGAATCGTTTCACCTCCACAGTGGAAGATTGCCCAGCCCTTTACATTCCTGATTGGGTGTTGCTCTAGCACTTCTGGTTTGGATTGCGGAAGGATGATGCCATGAGGCTTAATGCTCTCTCCGGAGGATCCTTTGTGCACCTAGATGCTATCAAGGGAAAAGAGATCGTGGAGAATCTTCGAGATTTCAGCTCCCCTTGCATCCCAGTCAATAAGGTACCCACCAAAGGAAATCTTGAGCCACCTAGATCCATCATCAGCCGAGTCTGAGACTTCATATCCACTCTTTCTGAGCTCTGGCTGAGGATGTCATTCCTGAATAGCAGGAGTCTAAGGGAAAGATTTCATGACGCGAGATCTACCCTTGGGTTCCCCTCACAGGCATCTTCTTAGACCTTCTCCCCGAGACTTTGTCTCGCGGGAGGACAGAGACAGTAGTTCGGAGAGAACGATCATTCCCAGCCAGGATGACTTGCTCGATCCTAGCTACTATCTCCTAAGGAGGGTATGAGAGGCTTATCGTGTTTCTACGTTGAGGTTTGAGCTGAAGTGCCTAGCACTGAAGTTTCGTATAAACCAAGACATCGGTCTCTGCTTTATAATCCATTGGATTCATTCATCAGATCGAAGGAGCACGACCATTTACCGATCGATTGGAGTACAGTATCTTCTTATCTTAAGCCCATCGATCGATGCCGATCAATCAGGAGAAGCTTAAACTTCGAATCTTATGCCTGACTTGATCGATGGCCAATGGGAGTTGCACTTTCCAGCTTATCCATAACCTCCCATTGGAAGCTTGGGCCAGACCTCGGGATTCTTCCATCATTCTGATGAGAACATCGAACCCTCTGCCTAAGGTAGGAGCGAGTAAAATCTTGTTCTTCATCCGAACTCTAGTTTCTGATCGTACATCGGCCTTTGGAAGTCCATGCTCTATCCTCTTTGAGGCCGAGTGTCTTTCTGAGCTTGAGTTCACTCGGAGATCGGTACCTGTTGTTGGAGCACTAGCCTCAGTGCTCGATCTTTTCATCTCTGAGTTCTGAGACCCTGGTGCTATAGTGCTCGAGTCCCGTGACCTCCTCAGGGATGCCTCAGCATCTCTGGGATGATCATGTCTGCTTTCAGATTCGATATATCTTTTTGGGCTCGAGTTCGTATATGCGCTAACCTTGCAGATCAGAGCTTATCATCACATCACCTTATCTGCAAGGGAGATGGTCATGAGTTGAGATAGGAGATCGCAAGACGCCCGCACCCTGAGTACTCTTGGGACTCATCTCGTTTCCCCAAGAAGAATTATCCTTCGGGTATCTTGTGGAAATTGATTAGGCAGGAGAAAGAAATTGCCAAGATAAAAAGGAGTAAGAAAAGGACCACAGGAAGGCAACACCATCGTGGCGACACGGTGAACGCTTCATGATCCCCATCAAAAGTTCCTACACTTTTGACGGACTAGGTATGTTGTCAAGGTGAGCTCCCCCAGATTTTCTATGGTTATACTATGGCTTGGCCAAGGTTGTTATATCATAGAGGTTGATTATTCAACCTCAACCTTATCCTAGCCTTAAGCTTAAGACAACCTTTCCATCTCGGGGAATCCACCTGGGCCTTTGGTCCTGAGACCTGCTTGAGCCCACACGAGAAGGGGGAAGGCCAGAGGGGCCCACCTAGGATCGACCGAACCCAGGTTCGACTGAAACCCTGGTGACACCGCCTCCCTTCTTCTTTCGCGTGTGCGTCTCGTTCTCCTCTAGAAACCTTCTCCATGCCGCCCGACGAGTTTTCACGTCACGAGAATCCATCTCCTCCACCTCACCATCCTCAGCTCATTACCGCACCCGTGGCCGGAAGGAGTGTTGTCCCCTTCGATGGTTCCACCTCGTCCACCGGTCCCGGGGCAGGAGGCAACCCCTCCATCGCTGCCGCCCCCGCTGCGGACCTCGCGATGGTGGTTGGAGTCCTAGATGTTCCTCCACTCACCACCATCCCGCCGGGCAGGAGGATTCCAGGCACGCCGCCGTCTAGGCGCTCAGCCTCACCTGGGAAGAGGCACATGAGATGGGCGGCCAGCCCCTATGGCAGGCCAACCACGGCTCAGCTTCGCCCCAAGGTTTGTCATTCGCTCCACCTAGCGCACATGGATCATCGCTAGCTGGAGGGCATACGAGCTCAGTGCAGTCCACTCCTTCACCACAGCCACCGGTGACCATAAAGCCGGTGCTGCCCAAGGAGAAGGCTCCTGAGGCACGCCCAGCTCCAGTCCTGCCAGAGGTGGATGAAGACCTTGGCCTAGACGACGGATTGCCACCGCCGCCCTACACTAGGAGGTCCAGGTAGAGGACTTGGGCAACTGAGCAACTCCCTAAGCTCTCCTCAGTGGCCAAGCTGACCCCGCTGATGAAGGAATTGGAGGCCAGCAACGTGAAGATCAGGGCTGCTTACTCAGAGCAGAAGTTGGACCTGGCCGAGCTGAGAGACGATTTGCGCGACCTTCACCGTGGCCTCTGTGCGAAGATGAGGAGGTTGTTCTTGACTACGGGGCATACGGCCCTCTACGACGCCGAGTAGTGGGGATTAGCCCCAACTTTAGTTTATTAGGCACTAGACTAGGTCCAGGTTTATTTCCCTTTTATTTCCCTTTATTTCATTTATTTCTTTCCATGTGTGTAAGCGCCTAATCATTTTATTTCTAGAACATTTGGATTTGAATAAAGTGGCTCACCGATCATGTAACCCGGTTTATCCACCCTTGTGTCATTACTTTAGTCTTTTGATTTAGAGGACATTTAGGTTCGAGACAGTGTGGGGGAAGAGCCATGACCCTCCCAATGCAGGCATGATGTTTTCATACGTACCCACTGTGAGCACTTCGCGCTAGCCGATCGATCACCTACCGAGAACCTGAATGGGACACACACGAGTTCACTCCTGTGGAGAGCCTCTCACGGTTCAACTCCCATGCATAGCACTAGTTTGCATCTCGACAACTCACTCTCTTTCATTCTTGAGTTTTATAAGCTATATCCGTCTATCTCTAAACTAAAACTTGAATGAGGATGCTAAAAGATCACCCAGCTCGCTTGATGCCTGAGTAGACTCACATATGTTTTATTCCTTGTTATCTACCTGATGCGTGTGAACCATAACCTTCTTAAGGACAAGCATGTTCACCTAAGTAATGGACGAGTATGATATGGCTGGATGATATGATATGTTGCTCTAATGACTAACTCTCTTGGGTTATTTATTTTGAAAACTCAAAACCTCTTGGAAAGGCTCCTCTTTGATATGCCTCTGTCCCATTAGAGCCATATGATCTTCATAGTTGAAAACCTTAGATTCATATGCTGCTTGTTATTGCATTGAGCTTTCTCAAATTCTGTGACCCTTGTGAGAATTCTTTACATTACTTTCATAATCAAGATTCATGTGTACCCTACCTATTTTCCCCCTGCTATGCTTCTACACTAGAAGTTAGCATTGTATCATTCATCCATTCCATAAAAATAAAAGCTCCATATGTGGTGTGACCTCTCTCTCTAAAAGTATCCTTCAAAAAGAGACATGGGCTATAAAAAAAGGAAGAAAAGAAAGTACAGCCCTTGTCCAAAATAAAAGAAAAAAAAGAAAAAAAGAAAAGAAAAAAAAAGAGAGAGATGGTCATGCAAAAAGGAGTTCCATAATCTTGATGGTAATAACTAGTGTCCATTCCGGGGCTAGTGTCCACCTTACCATCAACCCATAGTTCTCATCATATATGTATGGTAATATCTAGCACCCATTCCGGGCCTAGTATCCACCTTACCATACACACCATAGCCATAGTGGTGCACATCTTGATCTGATGGTATGATTTGATTTTCTCTGTGGATCCAGTTTTTGACTTTGCAATATATGTGATGCAAGTATGTTTTCTCTTTATCCTACCCTGAGCTCCACATATAGTCATCATTAGAAGTAGGATGAAGAAAGGCAATTGCCTTAGTGAGGATGTATACACATTGAGCGATCTGAGAGAATCAAATGAGGAAGCCACCAAGAGTTTTGTTTATGAAAAACTTGCAAAACCCCAAGCTGTTTATCATCAGGTGCATAAGTGACTTGATTCACAGCTGCTCTACTTCTCAATCACCCAAGGAGACATGATAGCCACTCCACAGAGGTTCACAGGACCAAGGTATGACTTGGAATATCTCTTATGTTTGTCTTACTCTTTGGTATTCATGACCCACTTGGCTTTGTTTCCCCTTCTCTCGGGACGAGCAAAGGTCAAGTGTGGGGGTGTTGTTGACGGTTGTTAAGTGTCAATTTTATGGTCGTCAACTCCTGCAAATTGGAGCATGAATTGCACATCCACACTAGAATAGGAGCTTAAACTAATACTTTCCACCAGTGTCGATGTCTATTCAAATGCAGGTATTTAGCATAAGAAATGAGAGAAATCCATGCACATTTACTCCACTCCAATCCAAGGCACTCGAATGCTGGCCAATCAGGGGCTGCCACATGGATTCTCCTGGATCCATGATGTCACCAATCCATGTGAAGAACTCTCGATGAATCATATGCTGCCACGTCAGTATCACATGGATCCATGGGCCCACTTTGCCAACTAAACCACCAGGAAACATGCCATGCACGGAGGAGGGGCACTAGGGCCCACATGGAAGCGAGCTAGAGGAAGCACAGGCCAGATGGCCAGCCGGGAGCTTCGGCCGACCCTAGGATCGGCCGAACCGACCTAGGGTCAGTTGATCTCCCCCCTCCACGTGTTGCTCGCCCATTGGTCCTTGGCTGCACCCCAGGGTGTTTTGGAGCACTTGGAGCCACGAAGCAAGCCACTCGGAGGGGGCTCATTTCACACACACCACCAAGCTCTCAAGTTCCACTTCTCTCTTGTGTAGCTCTCTCTCTCTCCCTCTCTCTAATTCTGCCCATGTGAGGTGATTCTCACCTCTATGTGGTAGAATGGTGTTGAGGAGAGATCTAGACAAGGATTAGTTGAGAGGTAGAGTAGGGGTGAGGAGTGAGTTGATGTCCTCGTGGATGCTCATTCTTCATTGAGATCAAAGTGAGTATTTCAGCATTTCTCATTTAGACTATAGTGGACATCATGCGTGCTTGATTTGTTTTTGTGTTCATAGCTCGTTCATAAGTTAGAGGCTTGTGTTCTTCGTGACACAAGGCTTTGATCCTTTAGAGCTTGCCCAGTAGTCCATATACCTGTTTGCATGCTCTGATCCTGTTTAGCTAAGTAAGTCTGCTGTATCTCATTTGTTTGCATCCATAGCTCCCTTTCTACTCCGTAGCTCGATGAACAGTATGATTTGATTCCATTCTCTCTCTAGTTCGTGGTTCCATATTTATACGGGTTGCTATAGTGTTGTTACCGGGTCGACAGACATAACTGCACTATAGTAGTTATTTGGGGCACAGACGTGGTGTCTAGGCTCTGGTTATCCTGCGAAGACAACGTGCGTTTGCGTAACGATAGAGGTAGGCCGCAACAGTGACAGCCTGTTGTACCCTTTGCAACCCTCCGCGCCTGCGTACCGAGTTGGGCCCTGTTGCCAGTACATTGGCCTCTCCCTAAAAAGTTATGATGGGCTGGCGCCCCACGGGGAGGACTAATAGCGGACAGATCCGTCTCGAGAGCTAAGTCCCTTAAGGAAGTGCTTCTCATATCCCTGCCTACACCAGCGGAAGCTGGTGTCCTTGGACAGACCCCTCTGGTTACTCTCTGTCCTAGGAACGAAACCCGATGGGAATACTCATTCTCCTAGGGAGAAGTGCTGCAACGGTGTCTCTGTGCGCTTGCGGATTTGTTCGCACTCGTTTATGTACCCGGGAGTTTCTTACACGCTCACGCTACCACGGTGCCTAGTTTTGAGGTTAAGAAACACCAACAATTACTAACCTACCGACGTCCTGAAAATAGTCTGATCAAACATCAGGTTCCCTGAGGACCAGGTGTGTCCGAGGACCAGTGGAGGGTCGCTCCTTAGTAATGAGTGATTGCCAATGTTGTGTGGACTGATGCTTGGCTAAGTGTGTAGGTACAGGTTGCGGCTTGACTCGTGTCGGTGTAGGTGAAGAACAAGCGCGAAAGGCCTGAGCCGTGGCGGCCTCCGGGTGATGGAGTGGCAAGTAGGCTTGGTTCGATGGACCCGATGGCCGATGGGGTCAAGTGCGAGCCATGCGGTGCAAGACTGGCGGGCTGAAGTCGTGAACATGGGCCGGTGCAAGGTAGTGGTTGAAGCCCGAAGCTTGCACGTGGGGTTTGGTGGTTTGCCCACAAAACCATCAGGTGGACGGTTTCTTGGTGACGGATACGGTGATCCGGGAGCTTCGGGAAGCTTCGAGGCGGGGGGCACGTTGTGTGATCACGGGGCTTGCGTCGAAGCTAAGCAATGCCGCGGTGGAAGCGTGTCCGCTCAATGAAGACTTGACCAAAATGCCCCTGAGTGGTTGTATCTTCATTTCAAGTAGTAGGGTTAGCGTGGTCATTTACCTCCCTCTGAAGGACTTCGTATAAATAGCGGATAGGTGGATGGCATCTCCCTCTCTTGGACTCTAGGGCTTTCTCCCCCGGTAGATTTTCTCTGAACTATGTCTTTTCCCTCTAGATTCCTTAGGCTAGACTCTTGTATAGAACCTGACCTCTGGATGTATGGAAGCATTCGGCGTCCCGGTGATCTCCTAGTCCTCTATGATTTTCGTGTCATTTTTGAGGCTATTTTTGGGGAGTTTCATTCTTGGCTCGATTCGTGATTTTGGAGGCATTTCTTTTACGGACAGTCCGAATTTTGGGAGTGAGCTACTGGTGGTTCGAGGCTCTTTTACGGACAGTCCGATGTGACCATCCGGACGGTCCGCCCGGTCATCCCGGACAGTCCGCCAGGGACTTCGCAGCAGTGCCTAAGTCCTTTGGTTCTTGCTTTGGTGCTTTCGCTCTTTGCTCCTAGGCTTATTGATTGATCTTCTTGGCTTGTGTGTGCCTTGTTTGGAGCTTCCTTTGTGTGCGCGAGCGTGTGGAGTGGCAATCGGAGCATAGGCCGAGTTCGACCTAAGGGAAGAATTTTTATCGGCTCCCATTCACTTCCCCGCCCGGTCTCTGGTCGCCCTTTTCGGTCCTTCAATTGGTATCAGAGTGGGTTACGGATCTTCTTGATTCTAACCAGTCTAAGATCCAAAGATGGGCGATTACGGCAAGGGGTCGGGTCCTCCGCACTTTGATGGCAAGAATTACCCGATGTGGGAGAGGTGCATGGGCGCGTTTTTGCGAGGGAAGGGAACTCTCATCTGGGAGGTCACTCAGAATCCTCATTATGTCATCCCAGAGAGTTTTCTGCTTCCAGGATCGCGGGACATGTTTGAGGCTAACAGCAAGGCCGTTGATTACTTGTTCCGTGCTCTTTGTGCCTCGGAGTTTGATCGAGTGTACGGAGAGGATGTGGCCGGAAAGATTTGGCTCAAGCTGAAGAATGCTCATGTTGGCAATGCCCAAGTGCAAGCCCGTATGTTCACCACTTACCAGAGAGAGTACGAGAACTTCACTCATCTCCTCGGTGAGTCGACCGATGCTATGTTTCAGCGCTTCACTTGCATAGTCAACAACATGAGGGCCAATGTGACAGTGCTCCTATACACGGATCATGATCAAGCTATCAAGCTTTTGCATGCCCTGGATAGATCTATGTGGGAAGCCAAGATCGAGGCCATTGAGGAGTTGAGCGCGTATGACATGCTGTCACTGGATGAGCTGTTCTCCAAGCTCAGGTCTTCAGAGGTCGATCGTGGCTTGAGAGCCAAGAGCGAGAGCCCCACTGATCCTCATAGTTTGGCTCTCATCTCAGGATCGCGGACTAACGCTAACTCTGTTGGCTTTTCTTTGTCTTGTCTTGTGTCCTTGCCAGATGAGGATTTTGATGTGCTGAGCGAGGACGATCTCGCCTTGTTGAGCAAGAGGTTTGGGCGAATGTACGATAACCGCAACAATGCAAGGCGGAGCTCGGGGATGTGCTACCGGTGCGAGAAGCACGGGCACTTCATCGCCGAATGCTCTGAAGCCATGGAGATCAAGAATGACTACAAGGGCAAGCTCAAGCACGACTACAACAAGCACCGCTCCAGGAACAACTACAAGGACAAGAATAAGGACAAGGGTGAGAGAAGGCACAAGAAGAATGGCAGCACAAGAAGAAGACCGCTCGAGCTATGGTGGCCGGAGTGAGCGACATCGACTCGACATCAAGCGATGCTTCTTCTAACTCGAGCAGCGAGGAAGAGCAAGAGAAGCGCAAGGACAAGCGGCACACGGGCAAGAACATCCCCGGCCTGAGCTTCGTCGCGCAAGGAGGCTTTTGCAGCATGGCGCACTCCAAGAAGGGTGGGAAGCACAGCTCGGATTTGAATTCCGACTCCGATGAAGAGGTACGACAAGATCCCAACTTCTTGCTAGAGGAGAACGCTAGGCTCAATGAGTTGCTTGATAACTGTGATGATGTGCTTAGAAAGACCAACAAGGAGAAGAGGGAATTCAGGTCTTTGTTGGGTGATGCTAAGGACAAGGTAGCTGAACTTGAATCCTTGCTTGTGGATGCTGTCGGTATTTTAGACCGGCAACATACTAAGGGGAGTACCCGAAGTAGATGAATGTGGCCTCGCCGAGATCGGTAACTCAAAAGAAGAGACACGTGGCACACAATTTAGATAGGTTCGGGCCGCGGGGTGCGTAATACCCTACGTCCTGTATGTTGCGTGGCTCTGGATTGATTGGGTGCGATTACAAGATGATGCAATCTTAAGCCGTGAGAGAGAGGGGGGTCCCTGCCTCGCCTTATATAGCCCGGGAGGCACGGTTACAAGTCGGTTCAGGGAGAGAGTACTAGTCGAGTACGTCTAGGAGTCCTCTATACAGTGCGGGACATGTACAGCTTCCTATCCGGGTACTTCTCCTCTGTAGCCCTTGTGCTTCACGCCATCAGGTGCCGTGCAGCGCAAGTCGAGTAGTCCCAGGGGCCCACCGAGTAGTCGGTCCTGGTACCCACCGAGGTAGTGGGCCCAGGGAGGTCCATACGACAAGCCCCCGAGTACTTTGTAGTCGAGAAGGATAGCTTCGAGTAGTCTTGACGGCCTTAACGGGTAGTCCTCAAGCGTCCCTGAGCGCTACAAGTCAAAAGTCCTCAAGAGTAGTCGAAGCATCCCGAGGCTGGAATGTACTCCAGCTGATATTTGAGCAATCCTGAAGTCTTCTCGAGTAGTCCCATGCGTCCTCGAGTGCTGCTCTTGAAGGTCTTCAACAATGCCCGTGTTGTCTTGAAGCCGAAACTGATATGGAAGTGCGATTGCAAAATCGCACTCCATATGGAGTAGGCCTCGAGCCTTAGGTTGAGTTGCAGACTCTGGCTGAGGGTCCATCTGAAGTTTTGGCAAGAATATCCCGTGAAATCCGGAGAAAAAACCGAAGGACACGTGGCACGGAGCCCCTGAGCCTTGAGTCGAGTACTTCCTCTCGAATTGAAGGGTCATCTTGTAGAATGTGTCCTGAGTTGCTCTTGAATCTTTTCGCTACCCAGGAAGTTGAGTAGAAGTAGCCGAGCCCCCGAGACGAGGCGTGTCAACTAGTAGAAGTTGGAGAGTCAAGCACCGCCGCTGAGTCAGCCGTGTACAGACTTATCCATCCGGCCGTTGGAGGGGCCGCTGTTGACTTGTAAATAGAAGCCGAAACCCTTAGGGTTTTTCACCCCACGCATTTGCAGCCATTCCTAGCAGATCGAGCCAGAAATCACCGCCAGTGCGCACTACCGCCGTTGAGAGGATTGTAGATCCGAACGCGCCGCCGTAGAAAGCCACCGCCGTAGCCCCCGAGCGAATGCGAGTGAAGACACCGTGCACTTGGAGAATGAAGCCCTCACCATCGAAGACCTCGAAGGCTGCCGGTGGGAAGAAAAGGGCTCGCGAGGAGGCCGCCGGATCCGTCGCGGGGACATCGCCGCCGGTGTCTCCGCCGCGACCAAATCCGAATCAAGAATGGAAGAAATCCAAGGCCAAGACCGAAGATCTGCTGGCGCTTCTCAATAGTGGATTCTTGCGGGAGAAGGAGGTTGACATGTGGAGAGCCGCTGCAGGGGATCCGTACCCCATGGAGAAAAGCCCGGACGAGATCCCTATGTTCACCCAGTTCGCGGAGCGAGGGCTGTCTCTCCCGGCCAGCGACTTCTTCAAGGGGCTGCTGGGGTACTACGGCATCGAGTACCTCAACCTCAACCCTAATGGTATCTTCCACACCTCAGTCTTCGTACACTTCTGCGAAGCTTTCTTGGGGATCAAGCCCCATTGGATCCTTTTCCGAAAATTCTTCCGAGTCAAGCCCCAGCCCAGCGCCAACAATCCTCGAGTAGTGGGGGGAGTCGGCATCCAGATGCGAGAAGACGCCGCGGAGCAGTACCTCTCGTACAAGCTTATCGACTCCAACCAAGATTGGAAGTCGAAATGGTTTTACATCACCAACCACCACTCGGAGCTGCCGAAGCCAAGCGGGAAGCAGCCGAAGCACCGGCCATGGTGGAACTCGGAGCCAACAATGCAGGAAGGTATCCAGTTGCCCGAGCTGCTGGCGAAAATCAAGGCTTTGAGAGAAGCCGGGCTGAGGACCGAACATGTGGCCTTCAGCTTCATGAAGCGAAGGGTGCAGCCGCTGATGGCCCGCGACACCCTAGGGTACCAGTACACTGGCGACGACGACACGTCGCGGATGCCCGGTGATGAAGTCGACGACGACGACATCGTTAATAGGCTGGGCAGGATCTTCAAAGACATGCCAGCGTACACGCCGTGCCCTGTGCCCGAGTACTCCGCCGCGCGTCCGCCAAATGAGGTCGGTAGCCATACCCATTGTCGAGTACTCATTACGTAAGAGTAGTCGTGCTGACGTATTGTGCTTCTTGCAGGATGACTTGGTGAAGTTCGTCTCCGAGCCGGCGTCGCCTCCTCAACTTGTCGAGGTCCCAGAGGAAGGGAAAGCCAAGGCCAAGGAGCGGTGCGAGGTTGGTGAGGGAGACGACACAGTAGTCGTCGAAGACACGTCTAAAGAGGACGACGATGAGGAGACGCTGCAGGAGCGCTTCCAGCTGCTGTCGAGATTCAGCCGCCCTGGATTGCCTCATATTCCTCTCGTTCAGGATCCGCCGACTAGCCTGGAGGCTAGTTTGCCCACGCCGCCAAGGAGGCTGCGCAACGTGGCCCGCAAGCGCGTGGCCAAGAAGTTGAAGGTCACGGAGACCACGTCCCAGGAGGTAAGCCGTCTTGAATAGGGTAGTCGAGTACTTATGTCTCGATGTTGTACATTGACGACGAAATTCCCTTGCTTGCAGGAGATGCCGCTTTCCGACCCCGTAGAGCAGGGGGACGAAGGCAACTGGGATACGGTGGAGGAGCCAGCTGGGGGTAGTCGTAGCCCAGCCCCCACCGTAGAGGAGCTCTTGGCGCAGTTGTCGCGCCAGCCCCCAGTTGCTGAGGGGAGCACAGAACCGGCCGCTGCTATTGTTGAAGAAGTGGCGGCTACTGAGGCGCAAGAGGAAACGCCTACCGAAGCTGGACTGGTAGATATTGCCAGCATCCTCGGCGCCCCAACCGTGATGGTAGTCCGGTCGAATTTGTAAGTGGTGATCCTTCCCGAGTAGTACATTAGATTTGGTAGTCGTACTGGGTTGACAACCAGCTTGTGCATTCTGCAGGAAATCGACGGACTTGACCTGGGAGGGAGATGAACCCACCACAGCGGTGGCTAGAGAGGAAACCGCACCGCCCGCTGAGGAGTCCGCTCCCGCCCCTCAGGCAGATTCCGGGGCGCCGGCCGTGGAAGCTACAGTGCCTGAGGCCAGCATCGTAGAGGGTGAGTACTTTGCTCAAGTGCAAATAATCCCGAAGAGTAGTCGTAACCGCCATGTATGACTGATCCAGTTGTCCTTTTATTGACAGGTGCCGAAGCCGAGGGAAGTGCTATCCCGTCGGCGGTGCCCGTTGAAGATTTGGCACCAGAGACCCAGGGAGCTGCCGAAGGAGCCCCCGAGCAAATGGAGGTGGCGGTTGAAGAAGCCACCGCGACAGCTGGAGGGGGGCGCAACGACGTGCATCCAGAACCGGCTCTGGAAGTAGTCGTTCGCTCGCCAGAGATCCAGGATGCGGAGCCAATCCGCTCGGCGCCAATGTCCGAAACCGCGACGAGTAGTCGTGGCGGGATCGAGCTGCTGGCGGATGACTTAGTCGATCCAGCGACGGTAGCTCGGCACATGGAGGCAATGCGCCAGGCCGAGCAATGGATGAAGGTGAGTAGTTGACACCCTTGAGTAGTCAATCCTTTAGTGTTGAGTACCCATTTGACATGTGTTGTTTGTGGCAGGACGTCGCGGAGCGGTCTCGGCAGAAGTCTGACATGCTTCAAGGGTACGGCGACACGGTGCTCTGGGCCGAGGCCTTAGAAGAACAGCTCGTGAAGGCCCGGAAGCACGCCGCCGCGATGCAGTCGAAGCTGGACACCGCCTTCGCCCAGTATCACAACGAAATCCAAGATATGCAGGCGAAGAGCGACGAGCTGGTGCGGAAGAACAAGTCTCTCCGCAACAAGAATAAAGGTACGCCGTTGCCATGCTGAGTACCCATTGGTAGTGTCTTGGAGGAGTCTAACCCGCTTTGCCTTGTTGATTGCAGAGCTTGAGACCCGCGTCGACCAGCTGAAGGCTTCAGAGACCGACCTGAAGAACCTCTTCTACCGAGAGCAAGAGGCCCGCGAGGTACTGGAGTATGATTATAAGGAGCTTGCTTACGAGTGCGACAAGCACATGGAGCTTCGCATTGCGTCGGATCGTGACCTCGTCAACTGCTACAAATCTTTGCAGAAGCTGAACGAGGACTGCGAGAAGCTGCGGGCCCAGCTGAAGGAACTCGAGGAGGCCGCGCTTCCCATCGCGAGGCTACTGGTGCCTCACCCCGGGGGGACCGAAGATAGCCCCATTGGTGGACCGGCTGAAGGAAGCCCCGAGCCGCCTGGCGACGTACGTGAAGCACCTGGCGAAGTCGATCCCCAACCAGGTCCTGGCGTATATGAAGTTGTACTTCCCAAAAGCTCCCGTTGACGTAGTCGTCGGCGGACTAGCCGCCAACTGCACGGACGAGCAGTACGCGGAGCTGCTGGAGCAGATGGCGCCCATTGCCGAACAAGTCGCCGAGAAGCTCAACCTCCAGTAGTCCTGTAGGGTTAGCTCGTAGCAGTAGTTGTGTATAAACAAAGTTGTAATGAACTTGTTTAAGTATGAATGAAGGAAACTTCCATAAATGAGTACTCGTTATCCCGATCTGTGAGTGCGGAGTCCCATCATGGAGTCATCGCGAGTAATCATACTCGCCAGTGGTCCCGTTGAGGAAAAGGGACAGTAAAGCAGTTGATAAGTAATCAAACTTTATTACTGAAGAAGTACGCCTGGGTGGCCAGGGCCGTTGTTACAGAGTAGTCGCCAGGACCCGGAGGCCGCCTACGGCTAAGTAGTGCTAGGGCGTATGGCCGCTTACAGCAGTAGATACGTTAGTAGCCGCATGGGCTGGATCTAGGAGTGCTTGGTCTCTTAGTAGACCGCTGCTGGAGTCCTTTGTCGCTCGTCGCAGCCCAAGATCCGTTAGTAGCCGCGTGGGCTGGATCCTGGAGAGGAGTAGTCCGGAGACTAGGGCCTGGACCTGGAGGCCGCTTACGGCGAAGGGGTCTTTGAGTAGTCGTATAGACTGGAGCCCCCGGTGTAGACTAGGCGTAGAATCGACAGAGTTGGTCGATGTTCCACGAGTTGTTGATGTCTTCGCCTTCAAGCGTCTGGAGGCGGTAGGAGCCCGGTCCGGTCACCTTTGCAATTGTGAAGGGACCTTCCCAGGGTGAGCTGAGCTTGTGTAGTCCTTACGTGTTCTGGATGCGGCGGAGGACAAGATCACCAACGTTGAAGGAGCGTTCCTTAACGTTGCGATCGTGGTAGCGTCGGATACCCTCTAGGTACCTTGCTGATTGGACGAGGGCGGCACAGCGAGCTTCTTCGAGTCCGTCGATGTCAACTCGTCTGCTGTCTTCAGAGATGCCTTCGTCGTATTGCTCCACTGCTGGTGAATCCCACATGACATCAGCAGGGAGGATTGCTTCGGAGCCGTAGACCAGGAAGTACGGGGATTGTCCCGTTGGCTTGGAAGGTTGAGTACGCAGCCCCCAGAGAGCATTGGGTAGTTCCTTGATCCACTTGCCTCCTTTGGAGTTGGCAGCGTCGTGTAGCCGCTTTTTGAGAGCGTCGAGCACCATCCCATTGGCGCGCTCGACTTGTCCATTGGCCCGAGGATGGGCAACTGAGACATATCGGACGTCAATCCCGCTGTTCTCGCAGTACTCCCAGAACTGGTGATTGTTGAAGTTGGAGCCCAGGTCTGTGATGATGCGGTGGGGTAGTCCGTAGTGATGCACGAGTTCATCCAGGAAGTCGAGTACTCTGTCGGCCTTGGGGCATGTAACCGGCTTGACCTCGATCCACTTGGTGAACTTGTCGATGGCCACCAATACTCGGTTGAATCCACCTGGCCCAGTTGGAAGTGGCCCAATCATGTCGAGCCCCCAGCAGGCGAAAGGCCAGGTTGGCGGTATGGTGACTAGCTTGTAGGCCGGGACGTGTTGTTGCTTGGCGAAGTATTGGCACCCTTGGCACCTTCTGACGAGTTCTTCGGCGTCGCCCAGAGCTGTGGGCCAATAGAAAGCCCGTCGGAAGGCCTTGCTGACCAGCGTGCGTGAGGACGCGTGGTTGCCGCAGACGCCTTTATGGATCTCCTCCAAGATGTCCTTGCCTTCTTGTCTCGGAACGCACTTCATGAGTACTCCGGAAGATGCGCCCCACCTGTAGAGCTTGTCTCCGACGAGAACGTAGGACTTGGCACGGCGGATGAGTTGCTCGGCCAAGTTCTTGTCCGAGGGAACCTTCTGCTCGCTGAGGTAGTCGATGAAGGGCTGCCTCCAGTCCACGTCGATCATCATGACCTCCTGGCCAGCCGGGGGATGCGCTGGGTCAATGGTCGGTGGCGCCGGCTCCGGGATGGATGGCGCGTGAAGCTCGTGGACGAAGACACCCGCTGGTACTTGAGCGCGAGTAGAACCAAGCTTCGACAGGACGTCTGCTGCAACGTTGTTGTCGCGGACGACATGGTGGAACTCGAGACCATAGAACTTGTTCTCGAGCTTGCGGACTTCTAGGCAGTAGGCGTCCATGTTCTCCTTGTTGCGGTCCCAGGACTTGTTGACTTGGTTGATGACCACTGCGGAGTCGCCGTAGACTAGTAGTCGCTTGATGCCCAGTGAAGCCGCGAGGCGGAGCCCGTGTAGCAGAGCTTCGTACTCGGCTTCGTTGTTTGAGACCTTCCAGAAGATCTGCAGGACGTACTTGAGTTGTTCGCCTATTGGAGAGATCAAGAGTACTCCTGCACCTGCGCCCTCGAGGTTGAGTGAGCCGTCGAAGTACATCACCCAGTGCTCTGGGCGCTTGGTTGGAGTAGGTAGCTGATTCTCCCGCCACTCCGCCATGAAGTCGACTAGTGCCTGCGACTTGATGGCTGTGCGTGGCTTGAAGTCGATGTTGAGGGCGCCGAGTTCGACTGCCCATTTGGAGATTCTTCCAGTAGCATCTTGGTTCCGCAAGATGTCACCGAGCGGGTAGTCGGTGACGACGGAGATCGAGTACTCCTGGAAATAGTTTCGTAGCTTCCGCGAGGTGATGAGCACTGCGTACAGAAGCTTCTGTACTGGCTGGTAGCGTGCCTTGGATTCTGATAGGACCTCGCTGACGAAGTAGACTGGACGCTGGACTGGATAGGCGTGGCCGTCTTCCTGCCGCTCGACGATGATGGCAGTACTGACCACGTGAGTAGTCGCAGCGAGGTAGAGCAGTAGCTGCTCGCCTTTACGAGGAGCTGTGAGGACTAGTGGCTTCGATAGGAAGTCCTTGAGCTGGGCAAGGGCTTGGTCCGCCTCTGGAGTCCACACGAACTTCTCTTGGTGTTTGAGTAATTTGAAGAAGGGGAGCCCCCGTTCTCCAAGCTTCGAGATGAATCTGTTCAAGGCCGCCATGCACCCGGTCAGCTTCTGTACGTCTTTGATGCACGTGGGAGCTTTCATGCTGGTGATGGCGGAGATCTTCTCGGGATTGGCTTCGATGCCGCGATGGCTGATGATGAAGCCGAGTAGTTTGCCCGACGGCACGCCGAAGACGCACTTGTTCGGGTTGAGCTTCCAGCGGTACTCGCGCAAGGATGCGAAAGTCTCTTCAAGATCGTCGATGAGCGTGCTGGAGTTTCTGGTCTTGACGACCACGTCATCCACGTAGGCTTCGACGTTCTTGTTGAGTTGCCTCTTGAAGCAGGCCTGGATAGCTCGTTGGTATGTAGCGCCGGCGTTCTTCAACCCGAAGGACATGGTCGTGTAGCAGTACGCGCCAAACGGGGTGATGAACGCGGTCTTCTCCTGGTCTTCTTCCTTGATCGCGATCTGGTGGTACCCGGAGTAGCAGTCGAGGAAGCAGAGCAGGTCGCAGCCCGCCGTGGAGTCGATGACTTGGTCAATCCGCGGCTACCCGAAGGGGTCCTTGGGGCAGTGCTTGTTGAGGTCGGTGTAGTCGACGCACATCCTCCACTCGTTCGAGTTCTTCTTGCGGACGAGGACGGGGTTGGCGAGCCACTCAGGATGGAAAACTTCTCTGATGAAGCCAGCCGCGAGTAGTTTGGCGAGTTCCTTCTTGATGGCGTCCCGTCTGTCGTCGGCGAAGCGGCGGAGGTGTTGTCGCTTCGGGGTAGCTTTAGGATCGACGTTGAGTGAATGCTCAATCAACTCCCTGGACACCCCTGGCATGTCCGCTGGTTTCCACGCGAAGATGTCGCGGTTAGCCCAGAGGAAGTTGATGAGCGCGTCTTCCTATTTGGGGTCGAGGCCCGCCCCGATGGTGGTGGTCTTGCTGCTGTCGCCTGTCCCGAGGTCAATTGTCTTGACCAGAACCTCCTCGGCTGGCTGAGGCTTGTTAGCTTTATCCGACTTCTCTGGGATGTCGAGTTCGCTTGGGGCAAGCTTCTTCGACGCAGCGTAGATCTCCATCATTGCATTGGGTACTTGATTTGTGGAGGCGATCTCCACAGCTTCCGTGTCGCAGTCGTGCGATATCTTCAAGTCCCCCTGCAGCGAGAGTACACCTGCTAGACTCGGCATCTTGAGTACTAGGTAGGTGTAGTGGGGTACCGCCATGAACTTGGCGATGGCCGGTCTGCCGAGGATGGCATGGTAGGACGTCTCGAAGTCCGCGACTTTGAACTTGATGTACTCGGTACGATAGTTGTCCCAAGATTCCCCGAAGGTAACTGGCAGGACCACTGAGCCCAGTGGAATAGCCGTGTTTCCGGGGACGATGCCGTAGAAGGGCGAGGTGCTCTTGGTGAGCATGTGGGTGATGTCGAGCTTCATCTTCTTCAAGGTCTTGGTGAAAAGGACGTTAAGCCCACTTCCACCGTCGATGAGGACCTTGTTGAGCTTGGAGCCCGCGACCACCGGCTTCAGGACGAGTGGGAACCGCCCTGGTTCGGAGAAGCTAGTCCATTGATCCGCGCGAGAGAAGGTAATGGGTACCTCCGACCACCTGAGGGGGGTCGGGACCGCTGGTTCAATGCTCATGACTTCTCGACGGGTAGCCTTTTGGACCCGTCTGCTGGGTAGCCCGCCGAAGAGGACGTTCACCGTCTTGTCGGGTTCCTGGAAGTCGCCATTGCCTTCGTCGTTCTTCTTCTTGCCTTTCTTGTCATGAGGGTGCCGTGGCTCCGGAGTATCCTTGAGTGCTCGCCTGAGTTGGTAGCACTGCTCGGTGGTGTGGTTGCCGTCCAGATGCCACGGGCACTTCTCCTTCAGTAAGTCTTTGAAGCCGCCGGAGGTCTTCTTCGAGTTCTCCTTCGCAGGGCGCTGGATAGCCGCGACAGTGTTGTCTGGCTTGCGCTTGCGGTTGGGACCCGAGTAGTTGTTGTTGTTGCGACCGCCTTGGTTCCCGTTGTTGCTGCTGCCGCCGCCCGTGTTCTGCTTGCTCTTGCCACGGATGGCGTCGTACTTGGCGTTGGCCTTGTCTTCTTCATCGGCCCAGGACGTGATCATGTCCTTGAGGTGGGTGATGGAGCTTGGGCGGCGACGGCCGAAGTCTTCGAAAGTGCGACGGTGGTAGAGACCGTCTTGGAAGAGGTCGATGACTTCTTTGTCAGAGACATCGACTACTGTGGCGCGCTTGTCGAAGAAACGCCGCATGTACTTGCGAAGGGTCTCGCCTTGTTCCTACTTCACCATAGCTAGGTCCATGCGAGTACCCGAGCGGCCCATAGCGCCCGCGAAGTTGCTGGTGAACTGCTCCTTCAGCTGGTCCCACTTGTCGATCGAGTACTTCTCAAGTGACTCGAGCCATGTAAGCGGTGCCTGGTCCAGACAGAAAGGGAAATATAGGCACTTGGTGTCGTTGTTGCCACCAGCGTTCTCGATGGAGAGGGCGTAGCATCTGAGCCACTGCACAGGATCTTGCTTCGCGTCGTACTTGGTGATTCCCAGAGGCTTGAATTTCTCTGGGAGGAGGAGGTTGCGAAGTCGCGCAGAGAAGGCAGGGAAGCCGTCGTTGTCGCCTGACGTGGAAGCCTTCTTGCGCCGTAGTTCTTCAATCTTCTGGCGGGCGTCGAAGCCGCCCTGAGAGGCTCCGGAGGCGTGGCTATTCGCGTGGCGTCGGCCGCCGTGGTCGCCTCTGCCACCGGCCCTTCTATTGGCCCCATGGTTGGAGCTTCCGCCGTCGCTGCCTCCGCCGCCAGGGTCGCGATGAGGGACGATCTCACGATCGCCGCCAGCAGCTGCAGCGCTGTTGCCACCTTGAGAGGGTCCGCCGGCCGTTGCACGAGTACGGTTGGGATTGGCCGGCAGCTCAGCTCGAGTACGGTTACGACCGAGGTCCGCGCTGCGACTTGTGGCTTCGTTATCGCGATTCCTGGCGGGGGGCGGCTGAGCGACCCTGTTGTCAACTCGCATGAAGTAAGCGTCTTCTGCAAGCTTGGCGATGACTTCTCCTGCACGCATCCCCTGAGCTTGGCGTGCGATCGCTGTGATCGACATGAGGCATTGCTCCGGGGTAGTGTGTACCCTACTCTCGACTCGGTCGAGAGCCTCTGCGAGGTTGCGGATGGGGAGGTTGTCTCGAAGACGCCGGCGTCGTTCATTCCGCTTTCTGTTACGGTCACGTCGAGCGTCCCTGTTGGCGTCAGTCTCATCCGCGGGTGCGTCGGCAGACAGCTCATCTGCGGAGATGTCTTCGAGGTATCGGTCGCTTGCTGTCCCTGAGGGTCCTGGTGTGTCGCCGGCAGCCATGAAGACTTGGCGGTCGGGGTTGCCAAGACTGGAGTCAGAACTCGCCACCTCCGTTGGGGTGTACTCCTCAGCTCGAGCGAGTGGCGTTCCCTCCTGGAAGGGAAGCGAGTCGAGGTAGGCGACGTAGCGTGAGTTCCCGTTCGTCAGGTCAGCGGGCTTGCGGTCTGGCCAGTAGACAAATCTTCCGGCGGGTGTAGATGTTATGACCAAGCCGGCGGCGGGTCCTGACAGGGGTTGCTCTGTGGAGTTGTTCTCGGACTCGGGATCCTCAGGGTCCGACCCGAAGTCGAACTCGTACGCGGAGTCCGAGTAGAAGCCGAAAAGGGGGTTGGAGTCCGAGGCGTGGCCGGGAGCGGTGTCGGAGTCCGAGTCGTACTCGGGTACGGGCTCCTTGTCGGCCCGGCGTGTAGTGGGAGCCTTCGTGTGGGCCCTGCTGACGTTGCGGGGGCCACGCGTGAAGTGCTCGCGGGGTGGGGAGTCCACATGCGATGGCTGAGTTGCCGGCTCGCATACGATAGCCCACGGGGACGTCGAGCCCGAGTTGGAGGCGGATCCAAGCTCGAAGTCGGCGTGTTGGTCGAAAAGCGAAATTTCGCCGAATTTGCCGGCGAGTTCGCCCGTGACTACTCCGGGAAGTGTCACGAGGCCGGTCTCCGGGTTGGGCGGCATGGTGAGGCGGCGTTGGAAAGATCCGGCGCCGTCAGCAGTGCAGACCCAGGCACCGAAGACGAAGGTGTCGCCGCGGTTGAAGGCGACGGTTGGCTTGATGTAGACGGAAGCCGTCGAGTTCGCCATGAGATCTTCGGCGAGAGCCCCTACCTGGCACGCCAGCTGTCGGTGTTTTAGACCGGCAACCTACTAAGGGGAGTACCCGAAGTAGATGAATATGGCCTCGCCGAGATCGGTAACTCGAAGGAAGAGACACGTGGCACACAATTTAGACAGGTTCGGGCCGCGGGGTGCGTAATAACCTACGTCCTGTATGCTGCGTGGCTCTGGATTGATTGGGTGCGATTACAAGATGATGCAATCTTAAGCCGTGAGAGAGAGGGGGGTCGCTGCCTCGCCTTATATAGTCCGGGAGGCAGGGTTACAAGTCGGTTCAGGGAGAGAGTACTAGTCGAGTACGTCTAGGAGTCCTCTATACAGTGCGGGACATGTACAGCTTCCTATCCGGGTACTTCTCCTCTGTAGCCCTTGTGCTTCACGCCATCAGGTGCCGTGTAGCGCAAGTCGAGTAGTCCCAGGGGCCCACCGAGTAGTCGGTCCTGGTACCCACCGAGGTAGTGGGCCCAGGGAGGTCCATACGACAGATGCTAGAAATGAGATAGCTGCTTTGAAGTCTGCTCCTGTGGTGTCTAATGAGATTGATTGTGGTGATTGCTCAGTTTTTCTTACTGATTTGACTGCTCTCAAGGAGAAGCATGCCTCTACTTTGGAGGAACTAGATGTTGTTAGGATTGAGTGTGATGAATTGAAGTCTAGGCCAGCTTTGTTAGGAGCGTGTACATCATGTCCTATTTTGCATGCTAGGCTAGATGAATCTCACACTAGGATTGTTTCTCTTGAGGCGGCATTGAAAGCTCCTCTTCCTACATCATGTTCAACCTGTGAAATGCATGCTTTGAAGAACATGGAACTTGCACACTATGTTGATCGTCTGCAGGATGAAAATGATGAACTTAGGAAGTTGATGAGTTGGTTGTCTGGGCATGAGCCACAATTGAGTTTGATGTTGGCTCAATTCAAGCGGTTTGATGGTCAGGCGTTGGGGGCTGAGAAGTGTGGTGAGAAGAGTGGTGAGGGAGAAGAGAAAAGTGGTGAGATCCCTACTCAACCACACACCATACCCATGAAAAAATATGCACCCAAGCCAAACCACTTGCGAAACAAGCTTGACACAACTCCAGACCCACCAGTGTTCCCCCAGAAAACAGAGAATTACCAGAAGCCCATCAAGTTTGTGAGCAACCTGGGTAATGTCTTTGAAGGGAACTTAGGAGAGAAAGGTGTTGAGAAGCCCACAGAGAAGCCACCGCCTAATCCTGTGCCAATCCGCTTCCATTGTGAGTATTGTGGGAAGGATGGGCACAAGGATGAGTTCTGTTTCCGGAGGAAGAGGGATGAGAGGTTTGCTAGGGAGATGGCAAACAAGGACAGGTACAACCTTTCTCGTGGTATGCCTGAGCCTCGTAGAGGGCCTCTACCTAGGGGTGAGGTGTATGTGCGTACAGTTCCCACTCATGGAGGTGGAGGTGGAGGTGTGTTCCCTCACAGAGACAGGCGTGTTGGGTTTGGGCGTGGTGAGTTGGCTCGACGAGCTCCTTCTCGTGACCGTTATGAGTTTGGGAGGCACGATCGGAGCTTTGGGTGTCAGATGGACTACGGGCCACGTTTTCCCCCTCGCGGTGCGTGTACTCCTCTAGTGAGACGTGACAGGTCCTTCGGTGGTAGGCGTTAGAGGGCTCCGCCTAGAGGTTTTGGGAGGATGGATTTTGCTAACCCTTCTTTTGAGCAAATGGCTCAGCACTGGTTTAACTCTTTTGGTACTAACCCTAGTGTTGAGTCGCTTGCTCATTCTCATCCTCGTTTTTGATTACAGGTGGGAGGCTTGGAGAACTTTTGGTTGATCGACTCCGGCTGCTCAAGACACATTACCGGAGATCGTGGGTGGTTCTCCAGCCTCACCCCAGTGAGTATGAGGGAGTACATCACTTTCGGGGACAATGGGAGAGGACGAGTGCTTGCTGAAGGTATGGTGAAGGCGAGTAGCAAGGTGACCTTAAGAAGTGTGGCCCTCGTCAAGTCACTTGGTTACAACCTGTTGTTGGTATCTCAATTACTTGACGAAGGTTTTGAGGTTCGTCTCAAGTCGGGTGCTTCTCGTGTGCTTGATTCTCGAGGCGATCTTGTCTATACGATCGTCCCCGAGGGTCAAATCTTTCGTGCCGATTTTTCCCAATTTGTTGGTCCTCCTCGATGCTTTGTTGCTGGCGTTTCAGCTGAGCTTTGGAAATGGCATAGGAGATTGGGACACTTGAGCTTTTAGTTGCTTTCCCGCTTGAGTGGTCTTGATCTTGTCCGAGGATTGCCTAAGTTGAAATTCGAGAAGGATTTGGTTTGTGCTTCTTGTCGGCATGGAAAGATGGTTGCCGCTTCTCACGCCCCTCTGACTTCTGTCATGACTGAGCGACCTTGTGAGCTGTTGCACATGGATTTGGTTGGGCCAGCTCGTGTTCGCTCTGCTGGTGGGAAGTGGTATGTTCTTGTGGTTGTTGATGATTTTTCGAGGTACTCTTGGGTTTTCTTTTTGGAGGATAAGAGTGAGACATTTGGCTTTGTTCGAGACTTGTTCTTGAGGTTGAAGAATGAGAGACATGGTGATACCATTCAAGCCATACGCAGTGACAATGGCACGGAGTTTAAGAACTCTCATTTTGATGCCTTTTGCAGTGATCTTGGTCTTGATCATCAGTACTCTTCTCCATACGTCGCTTGCCAGAATGGCGTTGTGGAGAGGAAGAACCGGACCCTTTGTGAGATGGCCAGGACGATGCTCGATGAGCAGAGGACTCCTAGGCATTTCTGGGCCAAGGCGGTCAATACCGCTTGCTATGTCTCAAATCGCATCTTCCTTCGTGCCTTTAAGAAGAAGACCTCTTATGAGCTGATGCATGGCCGACAACCCAAGGTGAGTCACTTTAGAGCTTTTGGTTGCAAGTGTTTCATTCTGAAGAAGGGCAAGTTAGATAAGTTTGAGTCTCGATGTTCGGATGGGATTTTGCTTGGTTATGCGATTCATTCTAGAGCATATCGTGTGCTCAACCTTGACACTAACCGAATCATGGAGACTTGCGAGGTTACCTTCGACGAGACACAGCCATGTAGCTCTTCTGCTTTTGAGTGTGCAGGTGATGAGGAGATTGGAGCGAGGATATTCGAGGATGAGAAGGACGGAGATGGAGACGACGACGATGATGGTGGTGATGCTCCAGCGGCTGATCGTGTACGTGCTACTTCCACTACTACGACGACGATTGAGGACGGACCATCCCCTACACCCACTACGACTGAGGCTGTTCGAGTGGAGGCTGCTGTTGAGGGGGAGGTTGTGTCCAGGCGAGAGGCTCCCCAGCGAGTACAAGTGGATCACCCACCGACAACCATCATTGGTGACCTTTATGAACACACTACACGGTCGAGGTCAAGGAATACTTCTCATTTCGCTCATTCTGCATTTGTTGGTTCTTTCGAGCCCAAAGATATTCGACACGCTTTATCTGATGAGAATTGGGTGAATTCCATGCATGAGGAGTTGGAAAACTTTGAGAGAAACCAAGTCTGGGTGTTAGTTGATCCACCGCCAAATTGCCGTCCCATAGGAACCAAGTGGGTGTGGAAGAACAAAGAGGGTGAGAATCGGATGGTTGTGAGAAACTAGTCGAGGTTGGTGGCGCTGGGGTTCAACCAGAAGGAGGGGATAGACTATGAGGAGACATTTGCTCCTGTGGCCCGTTTGGAGGCAATTAGGATCCTTCTAGCCTTTGCTGTGGCTAAAGGGTTCAAGTTGTACCAAATGGATGTCAAGAGTGCTTTCTTGAATGGGGTGATAGAGGAAGAAGTGTATGTGAGGCAACCCCCGGGGTTTGAGAGTGAAAAATACCCACACCGTGTATACAAACTCCAGAGAGCGCTCTATGAGTTGAAACAGGCACCTAGAGCTTGGTATGGCAGGTTGAGAGGCTTTTTGCTGAGTAAGGGGTTTGTGATGGGCACAGTTGATAAGACCCTTTTCCTTCTTAAGCATGGGAATGACCTTTTGATTGTTCAGATATACGTGGATGACATAATCTTTGGTCGCTCTTCTCATGATCTTGTTGCCAGATTTGCAGATGACATGAGCAGGGAATTTGAGATGTCCATGATGGGCGAGCTGCAGTTTTTCTTGGGTCTCCAGATCAAGCAGTGCAAGGACGGGACCTTTGTACATCAGGCGAAGTACACCAGGGACATGGTGAAGAAGTTTGGAATGAACGACTCCAAGCCGCTGACTACACCGATGAGTACAACTACGGCTTTGGATGCGGACGAGGACGGCGAACCCGTGGACCAGAAGGAGTACCAGAGCATGATCGGCTCCCTCCTCTACTTGACGACAACGAGGCCAGACATACCATTCAGCGTGTGTCTGTGCACTCATTTTCAGGCTTCACCGAGAACTTCACATCGGCAGGCCGTCAAGCGGATCTTCAGGTACTTGAACTACACTCCTGAGTTGGGTCTTTGGTACTCTGCCTCCTCGACACTCAGGCTTCATGGTTTTTCTGAAGCGGATTTCGCTGGGTGTCGATTGGATCGCAAGTCCACTTCTGGGTGTTGTCAGTTCCTGGGTTCTTCTTTGGTCTCTTGGTCATCTCGCAAGCAATCGAATGTAGCCCAGTCCACCATGAGTGATTTTGGAGAGGAGTGCTCCCAGGTTCCACTTTTCTGTGACAGCACCAGTGCCATAAGCATAGCCAAAAATCCTGTCCTCCAATCCAAAACGAAACACATAGAAGTGAGGTACCACTTCCTGAGAGACAATGTGGAAAAGGGAAACATATCTTTGTCCTATGTTCCTACCCAAGACCAGCTAGCTGACATTTTCACCAAACCGCTTGACCAAGTCACTTTCACTCGCTTGCGAGGTGAGCTTGGGGTATGCTTTCCTTTCTAGCTTGGGTCTTGGAGCTTCTCATGTATATATGTGTCATATGGTTATTTTGTTGCATTTTCTTCATGCATTTTACTTTCTGTACAAAACCTGGCAGGATAGCCATCTTTGGGTCACTTGAGCTAGGATTGAGCTTCTCTTATATACATTGATCACTGATGTGCTATGGTTGAGATATGTGCATGATTGGTAAATTGTGGATGTAAATGCTATGCTCTTGTTGGTTTTGCCATATATGTATGATGAGATAGCATTTTGGTTGTGAAAATGATAAAACTGCCTCTCTCATGAGTAGATGCTTGTCTATGCTCAATTTGTGCTTAAATGCTTATATCATGCTTAGGTTGTGCTTGAAGATCATATTCTCTTTGCTTGGGGTCAAAGATCCTTTGTCATTGTAAATGTTTAGCCCTTTTGCTTGCTTGGGGAGGAGCATAAGCTTCTTTTTGCCGCAAAAGCACTTCATGTACCATGTTTAAACTCTAAAATGAAATTGGTGTATGAATTGCCTTATGATTGAAAAATGAGCTCCTAATCATGTTTTGATGGTTTGATATTCATATCTTGGGTGCTAAACCGTAGCATGCTTGTCTACCATGAGAAGTCTCATTTTAAGAAGTAGACACATGGCTCGGTGGCTTTAACATGACTTGAGTAGCTTGTGGGTGTTTATAATGATCTTGTAATGAGAATTTGTGATCTTGCATAAACTTTGAATGATCTAGTGCCTTTGTGTTAAAATTGGCATGGATGGGGTCTTGCTCATGAGATGAATGTTTCTTTGTGAAAATTGCTTAAAATTGCTTTTAGCCATGTCACATGTGCTTATATGGCTCTACCTTCTTGATGGCAATGTGCTAACTACACCATATCTACCTTATTTGCTCTATGTCTCATGTGTAGCATTTTGTTGTGCTCTTTGTATATTTGAGAAGCTTGGTAGACTGTCTATATGCTTTGACATGCATTTTTCATGAAAACAAGGGGAAGAGTTTCATATACCTTGATTCATGCATTGTCAACAAGGGGGAGAGGTTTGTATGATAAGGAGAGTTTTGGGGAGAATTTTCATGCATTGGGACTTTTTATGCAAAATTGGTATGCATTTGTGAGATGTGGCATGTGAGGAGAAAAATTTGAGAAGAAGAGGTTGCATTTGCTCAGGGGGAGTTTGCACATGTGCAGGGGGAGCTCCTTTGACTTTCCTGAGTTTTGTGCTTTGTGATGTGCTCTTTGAGAGCTTTGTTTTGTCTCGGCTGTGTCGAGCCGTTGCCCTTGTCTTAGGGGGCCGAGACTTGGATTGGCGGGTGATCTTGTTTTCGCTTGTTCTTTGGCTTTGGATCACTTGCTTGGGAGGTTTGTGTTCGTGGTTGTTTTCTTTTCTTTTTCTCTATCATGGTTACTATGGGTGTTGTCAATGCACTCATCAAGGGGGAGATTGAGGACCAGGTGTGTCCGAGGACCAGTGGAGGGTCGCTCCTTAGTGATGAGTGATTGACAACATTGTGTGGACTAATGCTTGGCTAAGTGTGCAGGTACAGGTTGCGGCTTGACTCGTGTCGGTGCAGGTGAAGAACAAGTGCGAAAGGCCTGAGCCGTGGCGGCCTCCGGGTGATGGAGAGGCCAGTAGGCTTGGTTCGATGGACCCGGTGGCCGATGGGGTCAAGTGCGAGCCGTGCGGTGCAAGACTGGCGGGCTGAAGTCGTGAACATGGCCTGGTGCAAGGTAGCGGTTGAAGCCCGAAGCTTGCACGCGGGGTTTGGTGGTTTGCCCACAAAACCATCAGTTGGACGGTTTCTTGGTTTGGGCCTCAAAACCAAGCCTGGAGGCCCGAGGCGACGGAGACGGTGATCCGGGAGCTTCGGGAAGCTTCGAGGCGGGGGGCACGTGGCGTGATCGCGGGGCTTGCGTCGAAGCTAAGCAAGGCCGCGGTGGAAGCGTGTCCGCTCGATGAAGACTTGACCAAAATGCCCCTGAGGGGTTGTATCTTCATTTCAAGCAGTAGGGGTAGCGTGGTCATTTACCTCCCTTCGATGGACTTCGTATAAATAGCAGAGAGGTGGATGGCATCTCCCTCTCTTGGACTCTAGGGCTTTCTCCCCCGGTAGATTTTCTTTGAACTGCTTCTTTTCCCTCTGGATTCCTTAGGATAGACTCTTGTACAGAATCTGACCTCTAGATGTATTGAAGCATTCGGCGTCCCGGTGATCTCCTAGTCCTCGGTGATTTTCGTGTCATTTTTTAGGCTATTTTTGGGGAGTTTCGTTCTTGGCTCGATTCGTGATTTTGGAGACGTTTCTTGACGGATTTCTTTGAGGGGATCATGGGTGGATGCCTTGCGCATGTTTGTGTATGATCTTGACCCCTAAAACGCCGTGGAGAGCTTTCGATTCGTGAGTTTTTGGTCCATTCCCGAGTTCATGGTGGTGGTTCGTGTGATCTGCGATTCCCGGTGATTTAGTGGCTTAGGAGTCGAGATTTTTGGGGCATAGCTTCCTCTTGTGTTGCTTATCATCTCCCCCAAATCTTGTCTCAAGAGCTTTTGCCGTTTGGGAGATCCGGTGATGGAAAGGTGGAGTTGACTCCCGAGCTCGAGCATTTTTCTGCTCTGTCCGCACCTGGTGGACGGTCCGCGAGACCCGTGCGGACGGTCCGCGTGGCCCTGACATTGTTGGTGTTCTTCGTGTTCTTCACGCGTTCTTATGCGCTTGAGTTTCGATCCGTTGAGGTGTTTTGGTTCGGTGACAACGTGTTTGGCGGACAGTCCGCTAGGTTGTCCCGGACAGTCCGTGCCAGGCGGACGATCCGCAGTGAGCTGCCGGACAGTCCGAATTTCGGGGGTGCGCTACTAGTGGTTCGAGGCTCTTTTACGGACAGTCCGACGTGACCGTCCGGACGGTCCGCGACCTCCACGCGGACGGTCCGCCCGGTCATCCCAGACAGTCCGCCAGGGACTTCGCAGCAGTGCCTAAGTCCTTTGGTTCTTGCTTTGGTGCTTCCGCTCTTTGCTCCTAGGCTTGTTGATTGATCATCTTGGCTTGTGTGTGCCTTGTTTGGAGCTTCCTTTGTGTGCGCGAGCGTGTGGAGTGGCAATCGGGGCATAGGCCAAGTTCGACCTAAGGGAAGCATTTTTATCGTCTCCCATTCACTCCCCCCCTCTCTGGTCGCCCTTTTCTGTCCTTCAGTCCCTGTTCAAATGCACATTCAAATTGATACAGAGACTAGGAGGAGAGCACTGTAATCTCACGGATCTTCCTTCCGAGAGGAGGAGATGCAATTACAAAAAGGTTTTCTGTACGCCAGGTGGAAGAAGTCGAGCGATGCCCCATTTACAACAAATACACCACTCCTTTCTCTGCATTTACAGTAAATTCACCGCTCCTTCGCCACCCAAAACAACTATCGCTGCTGCCCTGTTGATTTCAGGATAACAATACCAAAACAACTGTCGCTGCTGCTCCGTTGATTTTGGTATAACAATAATAATTCATTCTGACTGTTGGCGAACCTAACGGAAATTACATTGTTGGAAATGTTAAGAGGTCAGACTAAATGGTCAGTATAATGTGTGGATACTAACTGTCGCACATTTCTTGGTGGATTTTGGCAATACATCATCATTACAATGTTCAGAATCATAAGGCACAATGTTCAGAATACATGATCAACACAATGTTCAAAATACCAAAGTGACACTTGCAGAATACCTGATCGACACAATGTTTAGATATATCTAATTAGCCTTCCCACCGAGCTTGAATCCCGCCATTCCCGCGACAACAACAAATAAAACAAGCAGCACATGCGTGAGTTTGATATTGTGCCTATAATTCCCAATTGACTTCAGCTCGGCGGTAGCCTTTTGAAGTTTTTGTCGCACTATCTTGAGCTCATTCCTAATCTCTCTAAGCTCACAGTTAGCTTTTCCCAATTCTTCCTCCCACTGCTTTGCATCCTCTTCAGCTTTCGCTTTCTTTTTCATGAGCTTCACCATAACAGCATACGACCTTTCATCCCATTCTGGATCAATCCAGCAGAAGTAATCACATTGCTCTTTTTCTTCCTGCAAATTAAATGCCCCATTAACAATCACCGCTGACCACAGGAACCACATAAGCAGGTAGCTAACTAGCCATTACCTTTGGGCAGCCAGCAAACCGGCGGCCAGGGTTGAGAAAGGTCCAAGCATGCTTTACCACAGCTCTCAACTCGTGTCTGCACTTGTCTTTAGGATGCCAATGGCTACTATTGCAGGAAGATGTCTCCAAGCAGTAACTACCAATGGAAGAAGATGCTTAAGTACACGGATGCTACAAAAAATTCATTATAACTTGAAATTAATGCTTAGTTTTGCACTTTCTAAATCAATCAACTTATAACAACAATCGTGCTTCAACCGAAATCCCCGATTCCAAATATCACTTTCTTCTGACGAAAGGGGAAAGCAGAGGCACAAAAGAGGGTATTGACCTGACCGTAGCTCACTCTCCTCCCTTCGATGCGAGGATGCGCCATTCCCGCCGCGGGTGGTAGATCTACGCACAAATGCCTCTAGGCTAGATATTTGCCACAACGATCCACAGGAGCGTGCTGGCGAGCCCCTTGCAGTGTACGTGATTGGAGATATAGCCGTTGGCCGTACCTAGTAAACTAGGTATACTACTTTGTTTAGATACACACAAAATGCATTATGTCTCCGTGGTTTTGTGTACCCTTTTCAGAATCAAATATCACGGGTTCGACCCCTGCTATTGACATTGTATCCTTTTATTTTTCCTCCTTTTTTATCTGACTGACTTGTGGGGCCCTATTAAATTTTATGACGAGTTGGAACCACAGTAGGAAACAAGCTGTTACGCGATCGTTACTCAGGAAGATCCTGCCAGCAAAACATCAATAGACCGGACCTTTCTCGTCCACCGAGCAACAAACATCATATTATGATCAGGTAGCAACAAGTTTCTCAACTCATGACCACAAAGTTCACAACACCAAGTAGCAAACATCATAGGATGATCATCATTACAATTTTCACAATAATCATTACTACCCATTTGTAATCATAACGATAAGAACTAATCATCAATTTCCGTCTGTAGACGTTGATTCTCCTTCCATAGCTCCATCCTGCAGCTGTCCCGTCACCTTATATAGCTCAGCAGCAATAGCTTCAAGCTTCATGTTAGTTTCTGAGGATCCTTCCCATTGTTGATCCCTTTTTTGCTTAGCTGACCTAAAGAAAACATAAGCAACAACAAGTTTCATAACACTACGTGTCATGGCAGTTCATCACTATGAAGTGCACAAGAGCAACAACCAGTAATTAAACATCAACAAGGAACAAGTTTCATAATAATCAAGCACTACCTATTTTTATCTTTCTCGCGCAGTATCTGCTGCTTCTCCTTTTGCATCTGGATACACTCTATTATATTGATTGCTTCTCCTTCTCGATCTCGATAATTACCTGCTCAACTGATTGCTTATACACTTCCATCGCATGTATGGCCTGTTTCAGCTTTCCCTTCACGTTTTCCAGCTCAGTGGTAGTTGCTTTAAGCTTGATGTTAGCCTTTGCACATTCTTCCTTCCATGACCTTGCCTCCTCTTTAGGTTTTTCCTTCCAGTCCAGTACCAAGTCTTTCGACTCCTGGTCAAGAATCTCACCAATTTCTTTCAACAAGGCGTTGTCCTGGTGTAACATTTGGGCACATATCTCATTGTATTTGTTGGTCTGTTGCAATTGTTCATGTAATAATTGGTCAGCCATCTCCTTGTATTCCCTCATCTCTTGCATATTTTTATTTAAAATTTCCTGACACAGCTCCATGTATTTTACAGCCTCTTGCTACTCCATGAGTTCTCTACCTTGTTGTTCTTGCAGGTATCTCTTCACCTCCTGCAGCCTAGCTTTTGTGGCTTCAAGCACCTCTAGAAGCTGGTAAAATACAAGAACCTATCAGTCCATCAAACGATGCAAACTGAACACTAACTGAATCTAACACCTATTGTATATGCTCATCAATCCATTAGATCCCCAAATCTAGAAATCCCTAGGATGACAGGGGAAAATATAGTGGCTCAAACCAGAGAACTGACCTTGTCGAGCTGTTTCAGCCTCTCGTAGCCGGGAGGTGGCGGCGCAACCATCTTCCCATCGCCGCTAGGATCCGCCATTCCTACCACGAGCCGTTGCAGATCTGCGCGTAGCAAAAGTCAAGAGTCTTTGCGAAGGCAGTGAAGCATTTCCCCTGCGAATTACTGATTTATATTAAAGACCTTCCTCGTTCCTAACTTTCACCTAGCACAACCATAAGGAAATTGTTTCCCATCAAATTGACACAACCAAGAGGTGGTGCAGTGGTAAACAATGCAGTCTTGTTCCTATAGTTCTCTAGTTCGAACCCTTGCTATGGCAAATTGTTTTTGCAACATTTTGTGACCGACAGTAGGAAACAAGCAGTTTCACGATCGTTACTCAGGAAGGTCCTTCCAGCAAAACATCAACAGACCGGACCAGCAAAACATCAACAAAATTAATTCAGAATGGTGAGTATGCTCGACTTAATTCAAAATAGATTAAATCAAATCGGCACAATAAGATGGCATCTCATAGCACTCATCACCACAAAGTTCACACCACCAGGAAGTAGCAAACACCAAAATACAAGCAACTCATCACCACAAATTACACAACACCTATGAACCGTCTAGGTAGCAATAACACCATGCATGTTTTATTGATTGTCTGCAGCTGAGTCAGAGTTCGATTGCTCTTCTTTCAACAGGGCATTCTCCGCTAATAATTGCTTACACTAGTATGTCCATTTGGGAATCTCTTTTAGCTGGTCATTCTCCTGCCGTAGCAATTTATTAACCTGGTCCCTGCATTTGGTCAGCTCTTCCATCAGGGCAATGTAGTCCTATCGTAACAATGCCATTTCATTCAACTGGGTATTCTCCTGTTGCAGTAATTGATTACATTGTTCCCTGTATTTGGTCAGCTCTTCCATTTGGGCAATGTTATCCTGCCGTAACAATGCCATTTCATTCAACCAGGTATTCTCCTGTCGCAGGAATTGATTACATTGTTCCCTGCATTTGGTAAGCTCTTCCATCTAGGCAATGTTGTCCTGCCGTAACGATACCATTTCATTCAACCGGGCATTCTCCTGCTGCATCAATTGATTACACTGGTCCCTGCATTTGGTCAGCTGAAATTTACAGGTGGGACCTGGTCAATGTAATAAATTTCCCTTCGAGTGGTAATAGGTTCGACCCACGGGAGGTGCAGATTTTCTCCTTGTTTTACCACCATATTTCTCTGCTTTAACTTACATGGGGCATGCAAAATAATACAAACACAAATAAACTAATATAAAAAATCTTCTTGGCCCAAATAACACAAACTGCATCATGTCTCAGTGGTAATGCCGCCATCCCCTTCAGAATCAAAGGCCCCGGGTTCGACCCTTGCTATTGACATTGTATCCTTTTAATTTTCCTCCCTTTTTTACTAGAGTGACTTGTGGGACCCTATTAAATTTTATGACGAGTTGGAACACTCTATTTTTAAACAGATGCTTACATGTAGGACCCTGCAAAATTTTATGAGGAGTTGGAACATTCTATTTTCGAAAGAATGCTTACATGTGGGACCCTTCCGAATTTTATGATGACTTGGAATACTCTATTTTTAAAATAATGCTTACATGTGGGACCAAAGTTGGTTTATGACGCTATTGCGGAGCTTATGACATCACAAAACTGCTTGGAACAGGTAATGCTCGGCTACAGTACCAACCGTTATGACGAAAGTTTTTTTGTCACTAAATTTGCTCGGAACTGAAATTTAATGACGAGATCAGCGAGGAACGTCATAAATCAATGACGACAAATCTAGGTTGAGTCACTAGTCAGCGATTTTCTTGTAGTGCCAGTAGGGTTTAGACAAACGTTATTCAAACAAAAACACGTCACTAATTCGTCTTAGGCTTATTTTGCACAACATCTATCATTTTTCGTGATTTATTCAATACTTTGGTAATTTCAGCTTCTCAACTGGAATTTTCTTACGGCGGATCATTACTCGAACTTGCTTTCACGATCCAAGCCAGCCAAAGTATTGCAAAGGGTGTTAAGCACAAGGTAAGGAGAGTATAGGTAAGGTAGAAGAGATAAGAAGCGATCATCTGAAAAATTTTGGAATCTAGAATAGAATGGAAGGCCTTAGGATTCGTAAAGCGTAGGGGTCAGTCCTTATATGGTGACCTAGATTTATTTATTGCTCTGATACTGTTGGCGGTCGACTTCCATCAACTAAATGCACTTGTTACACTTTGCTTTGAGCTTTAAATTATAACCAACCCGCCACTAAGCGTACTAAAGATGTAACAAGTTCACACTTGCATGTGGTTTTTGAAGTATGATGTTTACGGAGGATTTAAGCGCTTAAAGGAGGACTTTCGGGCAAAGTTCATCGAGCACTTTATGAGAAGATAATGAAGCCCGGCACAAGTCAAGACACGAAGTGAACATGACTCCAAATTACTCGAGGACCAAAGCATGAAGTCATAAAACTCCGAGGACTTGGAGGTTTACCCACGAGATCAACTCAGCCCGAGAGATATTCGCGCAGCCCAAAACAGCATGATCTTTCGGTGCAGATTCGGAGACTTAAACGTCCTCTAATGGCAAAAGTTTGAATACCAAAGTTGTGGGCCTCGATGAGAGTTTCGATTTGGACATATGGAAGGTCCAATTCGGGTCAAGAAGCTAGGAGATATGGCCCCCAAAATACCTGTTGCGCAGATAACTCCGAAATCAGATAGATTATCTTCCGAGACCGTTTTTGGGATCTTATCTTCGTTTCCAAGGAAAACAATGAATACCAAAGTTGGAGATAATTTCGTGGAACACAATCCAGAGACCGAATTTGCATTATTTGGAGTACAGACGTGCGAGGACGGTGCCGGCAAGGAAGTGCTGTGAATCAGGAAAACCAAGTTTGCTTCTATCCCAAGGAAGATTTCGTCCAAGAAAAGGTGGCGCTCACCTCAAGGCTCCCCAAGGGCATAAATACAACCCCCAGGACGTCCAAGAGGAGGGATCCATCCAGCAGAGAGCCGCCGAAACAAGGAGATACACCGAAGGAAGCTGACGGCCGCCGCGAGTCTTCGAAGGTACCTAGGAGATGGCTTAGGACACACCTAGCCACCATGTCCTCCCTACAAGGTTGTGCCATGGTGGAGTTCGGGAGTTACCCCCAACATTCGTCGGGGTATGTACACACATGATTGTGATATCAATCTACTCTTTATTCTAAGTTGTCTCGACTTTGATCTATTTCAATGCTTACTTTCTCATATGTGATGCATCCTTATGTTCATAGTAAGATTAGATCTATTCGTGGTTATTAGTCTACATCTTGCGGATACGTTGGGGTAGCATGTTTTATCTAGTTGGTTGATTACCCTCATGTGGTGACAGCTTGCGGGAGGGAAAAGTTCTAGCGACGACAAGATGTGGAATAGGATCGATAGCGAGTACCACGAGATCCGGTGCGCGGCCACCAAGAGGAGGAGCTACGAGTAAGAGCGCTTGGTGGGCATTTGGGGTAAAGCTTTGGGAAACCATAGGCGTCAACACGCACCTCGCACCGGTGACCTTGGGAAAGTAGGCCACTTACGAGCCACCTTTCGGAGAGATGATTCCGTGTACCTTTAGTTGAGATGCAATCTATGATTTGATCACCTTTTGACTAGAACTGTACCTAGAGACGTTAGGCTCTAGCTCCTTGGTTGTGTTATCGCAACTACGGTTGTGGGTGTGATCAACACATAATGCTTCACTCATATTTATAAAGTGTTACCTTTCATATGCAATCTATGCTTCATGTTAGGTTAGATTCGATACATTAGATGGAAAACCCTAGGTAGTTCTTTGTCGATCCACGGATTGATAAACCTTGGGGGAACTCCGAGGGAAGAGCTACAACCGACCCGTGTGCTTGCGGATCGAAACATGACGTGTTATTTAACCGTCAACAAGCTTTTCTAGCGCCGTTGCCTGGGATCGGCAACATGAACCCTAGGGCGATCTATCTATCTTTTTGGACTAACCCTAATTTTATTATTGCATATATCCTGTGTTTCTTGTTTGTGTCCATGAATGCTGGTAAAACCCTAGACACAAAGTGATCAAGGAGTTCTCAACGTCCGTACTTCGACAAGTCCAATCTCGCTCAAGCAAGTTGATGGCTACATGAAGACCCACTCTTTAGTGGTAGGTGCTAACTTTTATTAGTGGCCCAACATCCTCTATCGAGCCCACACTTAAAACAAGTAAAGATGAAAAAGTTATGTCACCGTGTCAATTGATTTTGCCTAATGGCTCTTGGAGATTTCTTTGTCAAGCTATAGGTGATGAATCAAGCCCCGAAGAAGTCGTAACGTCCGATCACCAACATCTCTAGAAGGTTGCTGTTACAATCAAGTTTTTCACCCATAATCAGAGAGGTCCCATAGAGGAAAATTGAAGATTATGAAGTTCCATCAATTCTTCATTCCAACTCATCAAAAATCGTCAATTTTGGACATCGGTACAAAGAGTTAAGGTAAAATCTTTCAATGCTACACATTCTGAAATTCTTCAGAACAGGTTGTAGTGCCAGAGTAATACGAGCATAGCTCTTTCATCCGGAGTCTGTTTGGAGTGAATGAGCATTCGTTGGAAAGGGTATTTGATACACATTGCAATGGAGTGGAAGTTTGGTACATGTTCTGCACTGGATGAAGAGAAATTCAATGAAGAAGAGGCAGCAGCAAACAATAGAGAAGGTGATGACGATGTAGAAGGAAGATTAGAGAGCCTTGAACCCCTATGATCCCGACACCCTGGGTAATGCAAGAAAAATGGAGAAGATACATCATTAGAGCCATGATATTCGCTGGTGGATCAATGGTGATGAACTTAAAGCCTAAGGATACACAACACAATGCTCAAAAACCACAAGATCAAGGTCAGCAACATCTCCGGATCGATTCACAAGAAGGTACCGATCGCGTCTAAATTATGCAAGATCTCTAAAGAAAGCAACAGAAAATTTTTGGATATTAAGGAGCCTCATGAAATTCCGGTTCCAACGAATCAAAAAACAAGTCAATCGGAGACTTCTGCAAGCAGTTAAAGCCAAAATATAGAAGGTCGTGCGTTCTGAAATTTTCTGGACAGCACGCAGCGCTAAAGTAAAACGGGCATAACTTCTCCCTTCGAGCTCCGTTTAAGACGAATGACCACTCGTTGGAAAGGTAATTCAATAAAATTTTCAATATAACTATATTTTTGTATAGGTTCTGTTATGGACGCAGGGGAAAATCCATGAAGAAAGATGCAAGAGCAACATGACGAGAACAAGGTGAAGGAGATAAGGATGACAACAAGGAAGAGGAGCTTGGGCAGTGGTTTCATCAAGCATACATGATCGAATTTAGAAGCTCAGGACAAAGTAAGGGCCTCAAGAACATTTGCAAATGAAGGCACGAGTGACAAAATTCAATGAATGAAGACGTTAAAAGCAAACCACGATGAATCACAAAGGGCGACATCAATACAAACTGCGTGGACAATTCGAACTCTCGCACGAAGGACCATGGCTTCACAACTATGAGAAGGTATGTGAGAGAGTCAAGCTCTATGACTTTAAATAAAGTGCTTTGTGTGAGGCAACCCATTCTTTTTATTAATCTATATATATACTAGTATAGACGCACGTGCGACACGCACGTGATTTAAAAAAATTATTTACCTGCTGTAGTCACAAGAGCGTGAGCATCATTGAAGTAGACTATTGTTACTCATACCAATATGTAATCCCTTGTATGTTGTATATCACTATGGATGGCTATTTGTCTGCATCATTTACATTGGGCTTCTCAAGTCTTTTTATGCTTTTGATAAATGAATGTGAAATTGCACATTTGAAGGTTCTATAGGTATACATAATAAAATGTTTAGTGTGAGTATGATTCTAACAACCAAATGAAATTAGTATTTGTTAAGTGCATATTTATCATAGCTACATTCTCGATCATTCGTGCCTGTAAGGATCCGCTGGAACCAATGAATATAATATAGAAGAGAGAAAATAACAAAAGATTAAAAAATATGTTTGAAACGCAAGAAATCATGTAAGAAAAAAACTAAATCAAATAATGATAAATGAAGTATTGCTATTTATAATGATGGAATGAATTAAAAATATATGATTCAATATGGTATAATTTGGGTTTATGTTAAGTGGGCCCCACGAGCTGAATGAAAAACTAAAAAAGAATCACACCCGTATGCCTATCCATTCATCAGCAACCTACTACGCGTCTACGGTCTACCGAAGCCAACCTTATCCCCAAGCATAGATGGCAGAGTTTCCTTGACCAGCTCGCCCCCAGCGAATCTACAACAGCAGGCACCCAGCAGCGTGGCGCCAACTCCGGTAGTCCAATACGCGGGAGGCTAGTGCGGCTCCAGCGGCCCGCTGGCACTACACACCACTGCACTTGACCTAAATGTTGCCGCAAGGCGCGAGCTGAAACGTTGTTTTCCTTCTCTCCCACTAGACTATCTATCTGGTCAGTGGGAGGATTACAACACAAACAGCACCTTTCTAGTTTCCACAAACACTCACACACCCACCCTTCTTGCTCCAACACGCTCTACTCCCTATCCTCCCACTACTCCTACGCTTGCTGGGGAGCAAGCTCTCCCCCTGTAAAATCCTAGGGCGCGGCGGAGCTCTCTGGTCTGGAGCTGCGCGGTTGGAATGTGCAGGCTGCCACAGGCAATGTCGGTGTTCATGCTCTCGCTGCTGCCGGCGCCAACCCCGCCGGTGCTCACGGTGCCGGTGGCGTACGGCCTCGGAGGCATGCCCGATGCGGCGACTGGGAGAGGGTTGTACGGCCTGGCGATCGCCATGCTGGCAGTCGTGGCCGTGCTGCGGCACTGGCCGGGGGGCGCCTGTGCTCGGGCGCCGCGCGCTCGGCCAGGCTGGCGGCAGCCATGACCTGGAGGCCTGGGTGGAACGCACGTGCGGCCCATGCATCGGCGCCGCCATGCTCACCCAAGACATGCAGGAGGAAAGCGACGGTAGTGGGGCTGCAGAGAGAGAGGCAGAGCTGCCGGCGGCAGCGGCGGAAGGACCACAGCGAGGAGAGGGCATCAGCATTGCACGTGCCTTGTAAATTGTTCCCTCAAACATGGAACATGTCTCAGAGTTTTTGTTGTGTGCTTATTCTTGGAATGCTAATCTGTAGATCAAAATGCTGCAAATGCATGCCTCTGTTTATTTGGAGGCGAGCTCATGCATCCTGCTGATGTTGTCGGGGGTGCAAAGCGAAGTGGATTTGATGTTTGATTTAACATGTTCATGACTTTCAGAACAACCGCGCACCTAGACAACCCAGCATCCCACGTCTGCCGCCGCAACGCAACCAACCCGCGACGACTCCGATTCCTCTCTCCTGCTACCATTGTCACACCGCCGTCCCGATCACATATGCTGCACCTGCACCGACACAGGCCGAAAAAGGATGCAGATGCAGGATCTCTCGGCACCCCCTGTGATCCCGATGCTGATCTATGAAGCACCGAATTGGCGATCAGAGAGGGGGGAAGTGAATGGGAGCCGATAAAAATTCTTCCCGAAGGATGAACTCGGCCTATACCCCGATTGCCACTCCGATCACTCACACACAACAAAGATGCTCTAGACTAGGCACACACAAGCCTACAAGTCCTAGAGACAAGCCTTGAAACAAAGCGCGGAAGCACAAGACAAGAAACAAAGGACTTAGACAAATCTGCGAAGGCCTGGGCGCACAGTCCGCATGGGTACGGCGGACAGTCCGTGCAGCTCGCGGACAGTCCGTGAAGACACGGCGGACAGTCCGAAATAACACACCGAGCCTCCAGTAGCACACCGAGGAAATTCGGACAGTCCGGGCAAGCACCGCGGACATTCCGATGCCTCACGGACAGTCCGGCCCCACCTGGCGGACAGTCCGGCAAACCTCACACAAACAAAACCCACGAACGCTACAGATCAAAACACGAGAACGTACGAACATGGATGAACACGCGACGAACTGCAGTCGCATGGACAGTCCGCATGCAACCCGCGGACAGTCCGCCAAGCGCGAACAGAGCAGGAAATGCTCGCGAACGGGAGGTTAACCCCTCCTTTCCATCACCGTATCTCCCAAACAGCTTGAGCTCTTGACACAAGATTTGGGGAAGATGAGAAGCGTCACTAGGTGAAGCTATGCCCCAAAAATCTCGGCCTCTAACTCACTAAATCACCGGGAATCGCGGATCACATGAACCACCACCAAGAACTCAAGCTCCAACCAAAACTCGCGAATCTAAGGGATTTCCCGGCGTTTGAGGGGTCAAGATAACACACAAAGATGCACAAGGCATCCACCCATAATCCCCTCAAAGAAATCCGAGAGAAAACGCCCTCAAATCCACGAATCGAGCGAAGAACGAAACACCCCAGAAAATAGCTCTGAAAAAGACACGAAAATCACAGGGAGCTAGGAGATCACCGCAACGCCGAATGCTTCCATACATCTGGAGGTCAGAGTCTTTACAAGAATCTAGCCTAAGGAAAGTATAGGAAAAAGAAGCAGTCCAGAGTGATCTACCGGGGTAGGAAACCCTAGAGTCCAAGAGAGAGAGATGCCATCCACCTCTCCGCTATTTATACGAAGTCCACCAGAGGAGGCAAATGACCACGCGACCCCTACAACTCAAATAGAGGATACACACCCCTCAGGGGTAATATGGTCAAGTCTTCATCGAGCGGACACGCTTCCACCGCGGACTTGCTTAGCCTCGACCAAGCCCCGCGATCACACCACGTGCCCCCCGCCTCGAAGCTTCCCGACACTCCCGGATACTGTCTCCGTCGCATCGGGACTCCGGACTTGGTTTTGCGGCCTAAACCAAGAAACCGTCCACCGAGGGTTTTCTGGGCAAACCAACAAACCCCGCGTGCAAGCTTCGGTCTCGATCCGCTACCTTGCACCGGCCCATGTCCATGACTTCAACTTGCTAGTCTTGCACCGCACGGCTCGCACTTGACCCCATCGGCCATCAGGTCCATCGAACCAAGCCTACTTACCTCTCCATCACCCAAAGGCCGCCACGGCTAGGGCCTTTCGCGCTTGTTCTTTACCTGCACCAACACGAGTCAAGCTGCAACCTGTACCTGCACACTTAGCCAAGCATCAGTCTACACAACGTTGTCAATCACTCATCACTAAGGAGCGACCCTCCACTGGTCTTCGGACACACCTGGTCCTCAATCTCCCCCTTGATGAGTGCATTGACAACACCCATAGTAACTATCAAAGAGAAAAAGAAAAGAGATCAACCACGAACACAAACCTGCAAAGTAGACATGGTGTAGTTAGCGCATCGCCATCAAGAAAGTAGAGACATATAAGCATGTGACATGGCCAAAAGCATTTTTAAGCAATTTTCACAAAGAAACATTCATCTCATGAGCAAAGCCCTATTCATGGCAATTTGGGTAAAAATGAACTAGATCATACCAAGCTTATACAAGATCACAAGTTCTCATCACAAGATCATAGCAAACGCCCATAAGCTACTAAATGTCATGTCAAAGCCACCGAGCCATGTGTCTACTTCTTAAAATGAGACTTCTCATGGTAGACATCATTCAACGGTTTAGCACCCAAGATATATATACCAAAGCATAAAGACATGTTTAAGAGCTCATTTTTCAAGCATAAGGCAATTCATACACTAAATTCATTTTCAAAAGTAAGCATGGTACATGAAATGCCTTTGCAGCAAAAAGAAGCTTATGCTCCTCCACAAGTGAACATATGGGATAAACATTTACCATGACAAATGGGTCTTTGACCCCAAGCTAAGAGAGCATGATACTCAAGCACAAGCTAAACGTTATATAGCCATTTGAGCACAAACTGAGCATAGACAAGTATCTACTCATGAGTGAAGCATTTTTAGCATTTTCACAAAAAGGAAGCTATCTCTTCATGAATATTATTCGCTACACTTGCAATTTGCACCATATATTTTTTCTATGCAATTCAGAGCACAATTGCAACTGTCCTTTCTCAATAATCAGGTTGCAATCACAGCTAAGCAGCAGTTGCAACCAAACATCAACTATGTTGCAATCCTAGATAACAAACAGGTTACAATCACACATATTTAGTGTTATGCAGTAGTTTTTGCAATCATAGGTAACAAACAGTTGTAATCACACACTAACCAGGTTGCAATCATAGATATATAGTGTTATCCAGTTTTTTTGCAATCACAGCTAAGCAACAGTTGCAACCACACATCAACTCTGTTGCAGTCACACATATCCATCAATAGCAATCACAGCTAACAAACAGTTGCAACCTCACACTAACCTTTTTGTTAGTGTTATCCAGTAGTAGTTTTGCAATCACAGCTAACCTTTTGTTTTTTTGGTGCGGGAGAACTTTACTGCAGTTCGGGCTTCTTGTAGATTTCACTTGAGAGGAGCTTTTAGCCTCTTTTTCCAATGACGCATTAGGAGAGTCTGGCAGCATAGACTTTTTTTTGTGCACTGTATGCAACATGATGATATTGTGCACAAGCTTGATTCATGTGGATACAGAGTGTTTCTGACCATGAGGTTTTATATAAGTTCTCTCCCCCCAACACCTTGTATTTTTTATATAGTGCCATTGTTTGTGTGTTTAAAGTAGTTTTAATGATTTCCTCTTTTTCTTTCACTGCAGTTCAATGTTTCAACCTGTAAAGCAGTACTCAACCTGGATAAATCTGAGACAGAAGCTTTCATAGAAACATGGAAACATCTGAGGTCCGAGTGCGAACATTATGATCTGTCTAGAGCAAAACTGATACCAGGCCTTTACCCTAGCCCACTCTGTCTTTCCATGTTGCAACTGGTAGTTAATTATCTCTGCAACTATTATTTTTCTACACTTTGCAACATTTGAACCATATTATTTTTCTACAGTTGCAACTGTCCTTTTATCAATGATCAGGTTGCAATCACAACTAACAAGTAGTTGCAACCATACACTAACCAGATTGCAATCACACATATATAGTGTTATTTAGTATTTTTTTTCAATCAGAGCTAATCACACATCAAAACTGTTGCAATCACAGCTAACCAGTAGTTGGAACCCACACACTAACTAGGTTGCAACCACAGATATATAGTGTTATCCAGTAGTTTTTGCAAACACAGCTAACAAGGCTACTTTCTCATCATCAGCAGTTGCAATCACTATTACACACATTTTGCAAACCGTCTGCACATTTTTCTTGCAAACTGTCATTTTGAGCAGATGTTTGTCCATTTTTTCTAATCAGATACACTCCTGCCTTGCACCAGGTTTTTGTTCCTACCCAAGATGGACAACACTTCTTTGTGTATTGCTTCAATTTTATCCACAATCGCATTGATGTGCTGGACTCGAACGACTACTTCATCAAATGTACTGATCATGAAGAACACCACAAGGCTGTATTTGCAAAAATCCCAATCATAGATGTAACCTTCGAGAAGGTGTACAACTTGAAGTTACCCAGAGTTAGCGGCTGGAGGAAGCCTTTCATTGACATACCAAAGCAAACTGGGCCAAGTGATTGCATGTTCTTTATCTGGAAGTACATGGAGTATTGCAATGGGGACAAACTGACCACAGAAATCAATTATGCTGTCAATTGATTTTGTTTTTATGTTTCTTTAGTGCTTTTTTTGTGTTTTTCTGTGTGCTCATCACAGTACAGTCCAACGACTATTATGCATTTTTTATTCTGCTGCAATTCAAGAGACCGATATACATATGCGAGCTGCTGCATTATGAGCTCTTCCACCCTTTGAACCAAGCTGAAATTTCTGAATCACTGAACAAGTTTAGAATTGGTGGACTCCCGGTGCCATTTGACTTCGATAGTAGTCAGTCGAACAATTAGATTCATGTAGAAACTTTAGTGCCGTGTTATGTTTAAAGTCAGTAACTTTTAGTGTTGTGTTTGGTTCTGCACACTGTATTGTTTGATGGAGAATGCAATCTAACTGTCTGTAGTCAGTCGAAGAAATGTTTGGTCGAGTTTGCAACCGAATTGTTTTCCGACGTGCAACCGAAGTATATGTTGGGTTGCAATTGGTGTGTTTTACTGAGTTTTTTTTGCAATTGATGTTATGTCGAGTTGTTACTGGTGTCTTTTTTTGCGGAGTTGCAATTTGTATGTACAAATTTTTTATGCTGAGTTGTAATCAGAGTGGTTGCTGAGTTGCAATTTGAGCGCTCGCCCAGTTACAATTGGAACTTAGTTGAGCTACTGAATTTCCTGGGTTGCAACTAGTAGGATGACAAACTTGCAATCCGGGGAACTATGATGTTGCAACTAGACACCACAACATGAATAAATCAATATAAAAAATAATAAAAATTTAATTCCCATATTTTTTACAACTGAAGTGCTCGATGTGTTGCAACTAACGTTTTTTGTCTAGCTGCAACCAGAACTCTCTAGGAGTTGCAATTGGTCCGATACAAAATTAATAAAATGATCAGAAGCACAACTGAAGTGAGTTGCAATCGACGTGTTTTCCGAGTTGCGACTGCTGAGCCATGCTACTTGCAATCATAGTGTTTTGGGGCAGTTGCAACTAGTGTGACTGCATACTTGCAACTGAACCAGAGTGTGAGTTTTTGCAATTTGGTTGAAATGAAGATAAAAATTACATCCTCATATTTGCAACTAAAGCACTTTTGAGTAGTTGCAATTTAATTGCTTTGTCGAGCTACAACCGGATCTTTTGTGGAGTTGCAATTCATATAATACAAATTTAACAAAAATAAGACGCAACTAAAGTGCTTAAAGAGTTGCAATCGATATGCTTGTCGAGTTGCAATTTTAGTGTCAGGCAACTTGCAATCATATTACTTTTTGAGCAGCTACAACTAGTGTGACTGTAGACTTCTGTAGTGCGAGTTGTAATTTGTTTGAAATCAATAAAAAATGGTGACAATACATGTCCAGAGTTGCACATTCATCCAGATTCATACCAACTGAACATCATCAGATTCATTATTATGTTTAAGTTACACAGGAGTATAAAACAAGATAAAAAATAGAGAAATTACACTGGATTCACTCAGATTCATAGCACTCTCAGTAATCAACATCAGAAGATGCTGCTCTCCAAATTCTTGCAAGTGCCAGGGCTGATGCCAACTCCCCCATGGCTTCAGTGCATCCAGATTGCCCCGTCTCATCCTCCTCGCTTTGCTACTCATCCTGATACTCATCCAGTCGAATTTTTATTCTTGGGCGACCTCACTTTCTTGGAGCTCTAGTTTTAGTTTTTGCTCCTTTTTTCTTGAAATTATACTCGGCTGTTCAGCTTCTATTTGGGTTCTGAGGGCAAATTGTTCTATAGTGCCCTTTTAACATGGCATGTATAGCACTCCTTTTCCCTGGCTTCCAATGTATGTGCTATATGGATTATGAGGTTCCTTACCTTTTTCAGCCGCACTTGCAAATTTTCTACCTTTGTGCGCGATAGTGGCACCTCAGTCAGTTTTATACCAGTGAGGAAATTTATAGAAGTTGGATTGAGGCTCAATTCTGCTGGCATAGGCTCACTATGCAACACAACATGGCCCACATTGGTTTCAATTATTTCTTGTGTTGGCGCATCAGCAGCAACATCACGATCCTGAGCTGCACCTTCATCTTCATGCAACTCACTATCCGCCCCTCCATTGGACCCACTGTCCGCTGTTCGCAGAAGCTCGATCCCAAGAGTTATCATGTCGATGTGCCTGACAGTTTCAGTTTAAGCACGATCATATTTGCTTCCTGCTCTTTCCAGGCGCATTATTTTAGGTAGGAGCTTCGACAGCCTTGATTATGTTCCGTGTCAGGATGAGTCCCAACTGGCATATCGTGCCGGTCCCATGGAACCACAGATCTTGCATTACGTATATATCGCTTCAGAATGTACTTCTCAGGTATGTTTTAGATTTAGAGGTGGGCGAATGCCTTTATTAGGTGCATGCAGAACAACCTTGTATGCTCCCATTGCATGCATTTGAATTTATACACACCTGCTTTTTTGTCAGCCACCACCTTGAATGTGTGTTGTGCCCAGCAAAATGCCACAGTGCCCTTCTCATGGTTCACAAAGTAACCAGATTCCACAACCCGATAAGGCTCTATCACATAAGCTGTGCTGTTAATGTATTCCCTCTTGTATTCATTGTACATAGTCCTTGTGTACACCCTGTCGAGTTGCTCATCAAATCGTGACTTGCATGCCCTGATCACTTCATCCTGAGCACAAAAAATAGTATTAGCTTAATGTCCAAACCAGACTGAGCATTATATGTTGCAAGCACCCTAGACAAGCAGTTGTAATCAGACACACCAGTAGTTGCAATCAGACCACACCAGAGTATCCAGCAGTTTTTGCATCCACACACTAACCAGGGTGCAACCACATACTAATCAGGTTGTGATCACACACCAACAGTTTTGCAATCATTGTTGTTTAGACACAATCCATATAGTTATTCACCAGTTGCAACCACACTAGAACAGCAGGTGTAACCACACCAGACTAGCATTTGCAATCATTGTTTTTCGTTTTAAATGATTTTGGGTCAGAGTTTATATAGTAGTTGCAATCACACACCAAACTAGTAGTTGCAACCACACCTAACCAAGCAGTTGCAATCACAAACTATCTAGGTTGCAATCTGGGGACAATATGCAAACAGTAACAGGCAGTAACCATAAAAGTAAGTTGCAAATCATGAAAAAAAGTAGTTACAAATACTTGTGAGTACTGCGACTCGCCAGCATCCATGTGGTTTGTGTGCTGAATTGAGTCGAGCACTCTTTTCGCAAATACATGCATGCTTGTCACATTTTTAACATAACCATCTCAGATCTCTGGGTGGATGTCATTCGCCCACAGTACATTCCCTTTAAATATGTGGATATCCATCTCTCTCTTTTCTGCCACAATGCAACAATCGCAGGGTGCTCTCTGATGCCACACTCATCCACCAGTTTATTCTACTCCACCTCAAACGGTGTGGGTCCCAGAGGATAATTTATCAGGGATTCCAGCCTCCCCTTCAGATTTTTATCTTTGTGTAATTTGTACAACTCATCGAGCTCATAATCTCATATTCTGGTTATGTGTCATCGACAATTCCTATGATGCGCCTTGTTAAACACAATCTTTATTGCTTCCCTCATTGCCGGGTCTTCATCTGTGTCAGGAAAAATCAACAAAAAATGAACAAAAACAAAAAATCCCTATGTTTTGCAATCTATTGACACCGTTTTTTGACACATGTGGATAAGAAACAAAAAGTTGATAAGAGAGAAACGCTAGAAAAGCTTCAGAGCCGATAGAAGAAAGGAAGGAGTAACCAGCTAATCGGCCGATTAGGAAGGAAAGACAAATGAGGACAGCCGATAGTCAAAGAGAGAATCGGCAGGATAAAAGAAGAGAAAGAGACAAGAGGAGAATTATGCCAAGGAAGAAAAAATGAAGCTCAGGCGGCTCAAAGATAGTTAGCGAGTCCGACTCTTGCACGAGTCATTTATTTTTAGGAGTTATAGTTTCTTTTAGTTAGGTAAGTTTTGTCGTAATCGACTAGGAGTTCATAGTGTTCCAAGGTATAAGTAGCGACCCTGCGCGGTCGGGAAAGATTGTACACACCAACAAACACAAACCTTTACTTTTCAAGCAATTTACATTTCAAGTCGGCGACTTTGCCAAAAGTTTTCTTCTTCTTGTTTTCTTGTTTCAAGCGTCGTCGTTCGAGTTCGCCGGGTTGCATCGATCGACCTCCGGCAGGCTTGTGAGTACCGCTTTACCGAGTAACATCTAGGCTTTAACCTCCGAGCGCATCGCTGTGGTTTCATCAAGATTTATTCACAACTTATCGATATCAGCTAGATCTGCAAGTCTATTCTTGTTTATTTAGCTTTTATCACCAACTTATCCTGCTCGAGGCTCGATCGTATTGGCTAGCTCTCGCTGCGTCATCAGACGCACCGGTCTCATAGTCGATCCAGACCCGCCTCGTTGCTGACGTCACCAGATCGGCTGACCCTAGCCATTCTCAACATACTTGCACTTCGGCTGCCTATCGTCTGGCCAATCTCGTTCGATCCCGCATCAGCCGATCGGGCTGTTGCGCTGTGCTCACGTGGAAGACATCCATCGGTTCTCTAGACGATTAATCCTGTATTTAACTTCTTATCCTCTTCCGTGCCGATCAACAGGTCAGGTCGGCTGGCACACCTTGTTAAATCCCGGGGATCCATTACATGTTGCCGCAAAGGACTTTATTCTGTTTTCTGCGTCAACACATCTTGGCATGCCTGGTGGGACACGAAGAATCATGACGATGTCTAAAGAATTCAAGAAGCCTTATGAAGTCCACAAGGGAAACATCCAACCAATGACTGTGGATCAACTCAAGGAAGCTCACAAAGCCGAGTACAAGAATTGCATGGCAGAATATGGCCGGCTTCTAATGGACATGATGACAAAAGCTATGCATGATGCTTTAATTGATCAATCTTCTGTCTTCAATAATACAGTACAGAACAACATGAAGGAGGTTCTCAGGGAAGAAGTTGTTGACATTGCTAACGTCACCGACTAGAAACAGATATAAGATCCATCTCTATCGACAGCACCAGAAATGCAAAGGTATATCTAACATGATGCTAAGTGTATATCAGATGTTGCTTTCAGATAAACTAAAAGATAAATCCGCTACAAGTCATAGGACAACTTGATCTAGGTTGTCATCCCTGACAGAAGGGCCACTAAAAGCATGGATTGGTACTCTTATATATGCCTTGGAGAGATAAGAAAATATATATAAATGGGTATCCGCAAGCGCACAGATATGAATATACCATTGTAGCATTTTAACCAGGAGTAACACCAGGTATCGTATTTATATTCTACCACAGGGAAAGAAGTCTTCTATCTATAATAACAATACATGCACATCTCTCAGTTGTGTATTGTAGAGTGGCCAAAATATATCAATTACTGTAAACAGGTGTAAGTCACATAAAGATAATGATAATGATAGCATTGATCAAGTCATAACATAGTGAACCACCAGAAAGTGTCAATATAGAAAGAGAAGCGTATTCACAGCCTAGTTAGCGAGGATACTCCTCAGTAACCCTAAACTATACGTCAATGCATACTATGATTAGTGCAATACATTTAACAATCATGGAAGAAGAACTATTATACTTATGCATGGGGAGACTACCCAGGAGGATCAAGGCCGAAACTTGAAACAACCCAAATAGTATAAGGCCACGATCTACCACACGACCCGGCATGTAGGGTGCAATCGTAGGTAAATACAGTATAAGCACCACGTTTACACTATCTTTACCACTCACCTATGTTAACAGATGACTAGGTGAGGGCTATACGACTCCATACACGAATATAAAGGTAAATCAACTATGCTAAACATGTAATCATAATAATCACCAAAGCATATAATCTCGAATATAATCATTGATAAGAACAAATGTCTCTACAGCAAATGTAAAAGAACTTATAAAGAAGAACTTACAAGAGCGAAGCTAGATCAGTATCTCGACCAGCTTCTAGACGATCAGGAGCCAAGTAGACGCCTTGCCTCCCCCTAGATCTAGACTAGTTATCTACTCTCGCTATGTGGTGTTTCTAGGGTGTAGTATCTCTGACTTGATGACTTGATCTGGTGTATGAACTGGGATTCCTCTTGCCAGATCCTCCCTGCCAGGGGGGTCAGGGGCCTGCTTATATAGTCCTGAGGAGGTTCCATGCGCCATATGATCAAACCGACCTAACCTTCAGTTTAGATTGATCCTCATAGGCGGTGGAAGAACATTCCAGAAGTAGGGCTGACGTGGCGCCCGGGGGAGGCCGATCGGCCCCACCACCAGGCCGATCGGCCTGGGGTGGGCCCCCCTCGGGGTCCACTTCGGTCTGGTCGGTTCTCGCCCCTTCCAGATGCTTCTTTCTTGGATGCCAAGTCATGTTGAGTTTCGGAGTCCTCTGGAGTCTTCTAGAAGTGTTCCTTTTCCTATTTTTTTGATTAGTCCCTGCAATACATAGAATTCTCCGAAACTCCAGGAAAACTGTTAGTGACACCATATTCTAAGTTGGTATTAACGTTTATGCCCTTTTTTCATGTTTGGTTGACTTATAAATATATAAGATAAAATGTGTCAACAAACTCCCCCAAGCTTACCCTTTGCTAGTCCCTAGCAAAGCTATGCTATAGCAGGATCATGAGTTGCTACAACGCTTTCATGCCTCAAAAGTACTATAGTTTTCAAAAATAAATTCTCCTCAACAAAATTGCTCAATCTTACCTTTAACCATGGTGCGTAGCCTTTTCATAAATCTTAAGCAATTAAAAGACAGAACAATCATGTCAAGCAGTATATCTCAATTCTTTGATCAACTATCATCTTGGGGTTTTGCAAAATTTTTCAAATAAAACTCAGAGATCCTGTGTATGACCCTCTCAAGCATGGAGTCACAATTGGCAAGATATGTATGGTGGGATGATATTGTTGAATGGATGAGGGTGAAAGGTGGTAAGCCTTTAGCCTTTTTCTAATATCTCTTTTTTTAAGCTCTTGGATTACATCTCTCTTTCTAAGACTTTAGGATTTGGGCTTTCCATTCTAGGAGAGGTGGGCTCTACTCGCCCCGGACTTTTGTCCATTTTTCTCTCTCCTTAGAGATGTGGGCTCTTCTCGCCCTCGGACTTGTGTCCATTATTCATCTCTAAATTTATTATTTAGGGAGGTAGGCCCTTCTCTCCTAGTATGACACTTATCCTTTTCTCTCCCTCTCTCATCTCACTTTTTCTTCTCTCTTTTCTTTTTTTCTTTTTTTTCTTCTTTTTTTCGAATGTAGCCCCAGAATCTTTTTGACATATTGAGAGAGACATATCCAAGAGTTGCCTGAGCTATTTTATAACATGGCTTGTGGCTTGATGGATTATGAAGAATGCGTACTTCCGGGTTAGAAGCAGCATAATTGGTGGTGTGGAATGATCTTGATGTGTATGACAAGCTCTCAAGGATCATAAACACAGGAACTCATCATGTAAGATTTTTCATGATTTTAAAAGGAAAACAAGGAATCAAGCATCTCTAGGAATATGATAAACAACAGCTCAACTTTTCATGAATCATCTTTCAAAGCCTAGACTCAGATTAAGCATGTACTTCCCACGGGTTTTGGGTTTAGGTCAAATTAAGCATTTAAAGCTTTAGGAGAATCTAGGTCTGAAAACTAAGTATTTAAGAGGAATTACGGCGGAGCAACTATTCATCATTTCCAAGCATAAATCATCAAGATCATTATTAAAGAGAAAAGCCAACTAGCAGACTCTAGCCTTTATTCACACTAAGACTTTTAACTAAGACTCTTTAACTCTAGGCAAACATATAACTAGCTAATATTAAAAACATAGGATAATGATACTTATCGTGATAACTGGGGGTGCTCTCCCCCAAGCTAGATCTTGAAGTAGTCCTTGATTCGTCCTAGGAACTTGCTTGCCTTCAGGTCTTCCTTAATTTCTCCTTGTAAATATTAATCTCGCACATACCCGAAGGGACAAATTCTAGGATTATGTTGTGACCCTTCATGTGCCCACTTCTTTTTGGGAATTTTTATATGCAAAAGGGATGCTAAAGCAAAAACATGTGAATGCAATATTTATTTTTTTTATGCCACCACAGTACGGAGTACATGGGGCCTTAAGGAACATACGCAAATGCAGAAAACATATATATGGTCTTTTTCTAATGCAGGTATAGGTAAGTAAATATGCTAATTTAAATATGCAGTGCAGAAAATAAATATTCAGATAAATACTGAGTTACCTCTCGGCGAGAATTTCGAGTACTTACTCCCATGGCGTGCTTTCATCTATGACACCTCGTCGGAATGTCATGTCTGGTATGGTGCCTTCAATGATCTCAACGAGTGGTGTAGATGTAGTAGCCGATGATTGATCAATTCGTCACGCGGGTAGTGGTTGGTCTTCCGAAGGTGTACTCTTATATTTCTTCCTCCAAACTTGTTTCTTCAGTGGAGACCTTTCTAGGGTAACAGGTCTAGAGTTCTTGACTGGTAGGAGCTGAGCGGACTTCTCTTTAATCTCTTCTTCAATACTCTTGATGTCCGTCAACTTTGTGTTCAGCTTGCGTTGCAATTTCTGAAGGCGTCTCCACGTCTTGTTCTTCTTGGGCTGCTCAGAGTCAGTATAAGTATTAAAGTAGCAGCGTACCTTCTCAGTTCTGAACTGGAAGTGGATCTCGCCCGTCCTGATGTAGATGATCGCTCTTGTGGTGTTCAGGAACGGTCTCCCAAGTACTATGGGAGGATCTTGCTCTTCATCTCCCATGTCCATGACTACAAAGTCAGTTAGGACATAGTGATCCTTTATCTTGATAGGTACATCTCGTGCAATTCCCTCTGGGAATCGGTGTGATTGGTTCGCCATCTTAGACATTAAGTTGATGCCCGATCCCGTGTCGCAGACAACTCGCTGGAAGTTCCATTGACTGATGGAGCAGTGGATTGATGGCACTCCAGAGTCGTCTAGCTTTGGCAGCAGTGGTGAAGGAAACAGGTTCTCGTTTTCTGATTGAACCTTGTTGATCATCCAAACTCCCTCCACGTGTGGTCGAGGTTGATTGTTCTTCTTGTTCCTCCTTCTATCTCTCCTTTTCTTCTCGACAGCTGGCTTGTACTCTTGAGGGTAAGGATATTGGGGGTGTGCAAGAGTTCTTAGGATCTTGTTCTTCAAACTGAATCTCTCCCTGTTCCCGTTGATGGTGAAGACGATCTTCGCGGTGTCGGCGTAGATGATGGCTTTGACTGTGGCAAGGAAAGGACGTCCCAATATGATTGGGGCATTCTCACTTCCCCCAGTCTCGACAACAGCGAAGTCGGCAGCTATGTAGGACTTTCCTACCCCCAGACATATGTCATCTAGGATGCCCTCAGGGTAGCATAGTGACAGGTCTGCAAGTTGCAAGCACATGGTTGTGTACAATAAAGGTGAACCATTGATTTTCTCATATATTACCTTGGGCATTATGTTGACACTAGACCCAAAGTCACAAAGTGCATTGTCGAAAGTGTAGGCTCTAATAGTGATGGTGATGACGGGCCTCCCTGGATCTCCTCTCTTGGCGGGCATGCCCCAGTCAGTCCACTTTGGGCCTTCTTCCAAGGCAGAGGTCGTGGGCCGTTACTTTAAACGTGGGTGTTAAGCTTCGCACGATTGAATCTTCCAAGGCAGAGGTCGTGGGCCGAGACTTGGGCTTTGGCCTTGCCTTCCTTAGGATTTTCTCTGGATCTGAAACAAAGTTGTCTGGAAGATTCTTATTCATACATTACCCTGAAATCAGATAGACAAAAGTGGAAAGAACAAGGGTAAGCCTGTTTAAGCAATGATAATTTGGGTTCTTGATACATTACGTGTGAGAGATGCATGCATGCTATTACTAAATTTATTTATTTATTTAGGCTATAGACTATCTTTCCCTGGCAACAGCGCCAAAAATGCTTGTTGACATTGCTAACGTCACCAACTAGAAACAGATATAAGATCCATCTCTATCGACGGCGCCAGAAATGCAAAGGTATATCTTAACATGATGCTAAGTGTATATCAGATGTTGTTTTCAGATAAACTAAAAGATAAATCCGCTACAAGTCATAGCACAACTTGATCTAGGTTGTCATCCCTGACAGAAGTGCTACTAAAAGCATGGATTCGTACTCTTACATATGCCTTGGATCTCTAGATAAGAATATATATATAAATGGGTATCCGCAAGCACACAGATATGAATATACCATTGTAGCATTTTAACCAGGAGTAAAACCAGGTATCGTATTTATATTCTACCACAAGGAAAGAAGTCTTCTATCTATAATTACAATACATGCACATCTCTCAGTTGTGTAATGTAGAGTGGCCAAAATATATCAATTACTATAAACAGGTGTAAGTCACATAAAGATAATGATAATGATAGCATTGATCAAGTCATAACATAGTGAACCACCAGAAAGTGTCAATATAGAAAGAGAAGCGTATTCACAGCCTAGTTAGTGAGGATACTCCTCAGTAACCCTAAACTATACGTCAAGGCATACTATGATTAGTGCAATACATTTAACAATCATGGAAGAAGAACTATTATAATTATGCATGGGGAGACTACCCAGGAGGATCAAGGCCGAAACTTGAAACAACCCAAATATTATAAGGCTCCACTAGTCCTACACACGGGGGGGTGGTGGATTGCAAAGGACTCAATAGTGCTATCACCACCACGATCTACCACACGACCCGGCATGTAGGGTGCAATCGCAGGTAAATACAGTATAAGCACCACGCTTACACTATCTTTACCACTCACCCATGTTAATAAATGATCTAGGTGAGGGCTATACGACTCCATACACGAATATAAAGGTAAATCAACTATGCTAAAAATGTAATCATAATAAACACCAAAGCATATAATCTCGAATATAGTCATTGATAAGAACATATGTCTCTACAGCAAATGTAAAAGAACTTATAAAGAACTTACAAGCGCGAAGCTAGATCAGTATCTCGACCAGCTTCTAGATGATCAGGAGCCAAGTAGACGCCTTGCCTCCCTCTAGATCTAGACTAGTTTGCTACTCTCGCTATATGGTGTTTCTAGGGTGTAGTATCTCTGACTTGATGACTTGATCTGGTGTATGAACTGGGATTCCTCTTGCTAGATCCTCCCTGCCAGGGGGGTCAGGGGCCTGCTTATATAGTCTTGAGGAGGTGCCATGCTCCATACGATCAAACCGACCTAACCTTCGGTTTAGATTGATCCTCATAGGCGGTGGAAGAACATTCCAGAAGTAGGGCTGACGTGGCGCCCGGGTGAGGCCGACCGGCCCCACCACCAGGCCGATCGGCCTGGGGTGGGCCCCCCTCGGGGTCCGCTTCGGTCTGGTCGGTTCTCGCCCCTTCCAGATGCTTCTTTCTTGGATGCCAAGTCACGTTGAGTTCCGGAGTCCTCTGGAATCTTCTAGAAGTGTTCCTTTTCCTATTTTTCTGATTAGTCCCTGCAATACATAGAATTCTCCAAAACTCCAGGAAAAATGTTAGTGACACCCTATTCTAAGTTGGTATTAACGTTTATGCCCTTTTTTCATGTTTGGTTGACTTATAAATATATAAGATAAAATGTGTCAATAGAAGTCAATAGCTCTTTCAAGGGACCGGCGTATTATCAACCAAACATGGCTTTCCTGTTCCTGACTAACAAGAAATTCAAGGAAGTGTTGCTAGTTTCTCAACCATTTACAACTTCTACTCCTGATATTGTTACAACAACTCCTCCTTCTACCATGTCGCCGTCAACAACTGTGGGATTCAGTCAACCAGGGTCTCAAGGTTTTGTATCTGTTACTCCTACAGATCCAAAGTACGGCATAACTGTGAGTTGTGCACGAGATTCAGTCCAAAGAAAAGAGACTACAGTGATACCCAAGTACACTGGCCCTTATGCAGCAAAGCTCAATAACTTGGTTGGTACTGCTCTTCATCATGACAAGGGGATTACATTCACATTCTTCGATCAAAGATCCCAAAGTCAGCAGAGTTATGATGTATCACCCCTGCATGCTTACATAGTTAAGCCACTACCTGCTCCTCAAAGGGTTCAGAGGACTCAAGAGATGACACTACAACCAAATATGTCAGATGAATTTTCAGCTAGCCAGATGATTGTAAGTCACCAGATAGAGCAAGAGCAAATGAAGTCAGCAATGAAAGCATCTGGAATCAGAAGTTATGCTGCTAAACTACAAGAAGAATACAATGAGGCTATGAATCAAGCTGCACTATTGGAAGTAGTGACAGATCCTCCTCTGTTCTCTACACCACCGTATCAAGAGCAACAGATCCAGGATTTCCCAAATATTCAGTACGTGTAATAGCCAATTGCTCCACAAACAAGCCAGGCAAATCAAGGTTTCTCAGCTAAACAACTATTTCAAGGATCACCACATGGCGTTGAGATCCCAAGGCATTATTGGTTTCCTCCTAATCCTTCGGTTATCCAGCCGATTGTTCAGGAGCAGCCAAGAACAACTATGGTGGCTTCAGGTCAGCAATATCCTTCGCCAGGTCCTCAGCCGATTGATCAAAAAGGTTTGATGGCTAAAGTTACGAATATGTTGCAGAATCAATATGGGTTAAAGCCAAAGTAGCAAACAAACATGTATCGGACACCCTACCCTGCATCCTTTGATCAGATCCTATTTCCTCAAAGGTTCAAGTTACCTGATTTCACTAAGTTCACCGGCCAAGATGACACCTCCACCATTGAGCATGTTACTCGCTTCATCATCCAGTGTGGAGAGGCAGGAACAAATGAATCATTGAGAGTTCGATTATTCTCATCATCTCTGTCAGGGCTAGCCTTTGCTTGGTTTATGTCGCTCCCAGCCAATTCAATTCAGAGTTGGGAAGAACTAGAAAGGCAATTTCATGAATACTTCTTCTCGGGGATTCGTGAGATGAAGCTGACTGATCTTACTAGCTTAAGACAGAGGAACGATGAATCAGTACCCAACTTCATCCAAAGGTTCAGAGAGATGAGGAACAAATGCTACAGCTTATCTCTGAACGATAAACAATTGGCAGAGTTGGCTTTTTAGAGGCTCTTGCCATCTATCAAAGAGAAGTATGCTTCACAAGAGTTTGAGAACATCAGTCAATTACTCCATCAGCTAAGTCATGAGAGCAATCGCTCATACGAACCCAGAAGGAATTTTCAAAAGTGAGTGTCCTATGTAGATTGCCCTGATGATGAAGACGAAGCCGAAGTCGATTTGGCTGAGTGGGTTCCAAACAGGAAGCCGATTGCATGTCCCTTCAGCAAAAAAGAACCTGAGAAATTCAGTTTTGACACAACCGGAGCTAAAAAGATATTTGACTTTCTACTTTAGCAAGGGTAGATTAGGCTTTCACAAAATCATACTATACCAAGTGCTGAAGAATTGAAAAAGATCAAATACTGCAAGTGGCATAATGCTACATCTCACAACACTAAGGAGTGCAAGGTGTTTCGTCAACAAATCGAAAGTGCAATAGATCAAGAAAAGCTGAAGTTTGAGACACCTTCCAAATCAGGAAAGCCGATGAAGATCGATCAACACCCTTTTCCTACCAACACGGTTGAAGCAACCAAAGCAAAGGTGTTGACATCCGATTCAACTAAAAATAAAGGAACCATTGATCCTGAAGCTCAGATGACAGCTGAAGGAGCCAAAGGGAAGGGATTGTTTGAAGAAGGAATCAATTCAAAGGGTTCAAAGCAGTAGGTTACTTCATAGGTTCTTCTGAGCAAGTTCCAACGCCAACAAAGCCAGATCAAGGAAAAGGAAGAATGGGCAAGGCGCAACGCAGGGCACTAGAGATGTCCATTCATCAGATATTACTGGGAAGAAGGGATCAAGCTTCCAACATCTAACAACTATCCAGAATGCGAAGGCTTCTATTTAGAAGAGCAGTCGTCCAAAAGGCCTTGTTTTGATAACATGGACAGAAAGCCTACCAATCAAGATCAGCAAGAGCACCCCAACCAACACATTTCAGTATATAATCGGCTGGGGGGCAAGCACCAAGACAGTCGACCCAATCAGCTAGAAGATATTGCTGACAGTAGGGTCCCTGATGAAGATGTGTTGGCAAGAAATCCAGAAAGGCGTAACGCTACATACGAAGACAAAAGCCAACACGAAGCCCGTCAACCTAGGTGGTGCCCAGAAGGGTTGACTAAATCTCAGAAGAGGAGAGTACAGCGCTTGCGACAAGTGGAACAGCAAGAAGAGATTGAGAAGCAAGCACTTGACAAAAAGAAGGTCCGATCCCAGATCTGGCGACCCAAACCTAGAGCTGATAATAAGAAAGAAGGTCAAATAATGACAGGAGTTAAAATGGTCTTCATGCTACCCAAGGAATTCATGACTCTTCAAGAGAATTCAGATGAAGAAAGATCAGATGAAGAGTTAGGATAAGCTCAATTAACCTTGGATCCAATGTTGGCTTGTTTTGAAAAACCAGATAAGGAAAAGCGTCAACATATGAAAGCTTGTTGGTATTTCTTAACCTCACCACTAGTTGTACACCTAGCGGGAGCGTAAGATCCACCTAGGTATACCGACGGGTACGAAAGATTTCGCAAGCGCACGGAAATACCGCTGTAGCACTTCCCCAAAGGAGTATTCCAAAGGGTATCAAATCCAAGGAACGATGTGTACTACCTTCTATCCTAGACTGATGATCCAAGGACACAACTCTATAGGTTGAGATGAAGATGGAAAGGATCCTGCTGATAGCGTGCAGAGTTGAGAACAGTCTCTCGATTAGGTACTTCTCGTTTCGGACACCGGCCCCTCCTGGCTATAACAGTTGGTTCACGGCAAATGGTTGCCTACACGCTGTATCCGGACGTGGGGGATTTCAGAGGGTCCAACGGCTGTCACTACCGCGGCCTACCCCAAGACAAACCATGGGATACAGGGCAAACGAAGGATAACCCGAAGTCTAGACACCACGTCTACACCACCGATTACTACTATAGCATGGTTACGTCTGTCGACCCGTAACAATACTATAGCACTCCGTACGAAGACGGAGCGACGAACCCACGAGAGAGAGACCCGAACTCACTCAAGTATACGCTATCTTATGCAAGGGATCACAAATGAACTTGATCTAGATTAGGATATAGGAGCATCCACTTAACTCTGATTAAACTAGCAGGCATACAAACAGGATACAAACTTAGATGTTTATAACAGAAGATCAAGGGTTGTGTTCGTGAAGAACACGAGCCTCTAACTTATGAACAAACACAAAAGTATGAGAAACTCGCTCGTCAACTAGATCGAGGAAGCATGTTTGTGAAGAACACGAGCCTCTAAATGATGAACGAACGAAGAACACAGGAACACAGTATGAATGCCACTTTAGTCTAATTGAGAATGTCGAAATACTCACTTTATTCTAAATCAAGAACAGAAGCATCCGTAGAGGATCGTTCTTGAGGAAATGTGCCAAACACCATGGCACAACCCCAAGACACCACCTCACCTTCCTTCTAATCTGTAAAGCACTAGCAAGCCAGCACTAATCCTATGCAAAGAGCTCTTCTCTCCTAATGAGAGAAGCCAAAAGGCAAAAGTGAGAAGGAGGAGAACAAGTGTGTGTCCTATTCTTTAACCCCTCCAGTTCTATTTATAGGCTCGGACACCAGCGCGAAGATACCCCATGCTCCCCCGGAATGGGTTTAGGGACCAATCAGGAGACACCACGTGGAAGGCCGAGATCACCCGACGCAAGGTCGGTTCGGCCGAACCAAGGGTTCGGCCGACCCCCTGGTGGCCCACCTCGTCTTGTGCTTTCTCGTGGTGGCTGTCAGGTGGGTCCTTATGGCGGTTCCAGGCGTCCACGTGGTTTGGAGACAGTTTAGGCGCTCTAGTGGGCCATGCGATCCATGTGATACACGCGTGGCGACTTCTGATTCGCCGAGGCTTTCTCCCTTGGATTGGTGATGTCATGGATCCAGGGGGTGCTTGCATGGCAGCCCCTCATTGGCTAAGCCTGAATTGCTTGGATTGGTGAGGTGGATGGATAAGGTGTGCTTTTGCTCTCTCTCTCTTGTGCTGATTGCATGCATTTGAATATACACCGCAACTTGTGGAAATTGTTAGTATAAGGCCCTATTCTATTGTGAATGTATATTTCTCATGTTAAAATGCAGGAGTTGACGGTTATAAATATGGTACTTAATAGCCATCAACAACTCCCCCACACTTGACCTTTGCTCTTCCCCGAGTGAAGGTGAGAGGTTCAAAGTGGAAATTCTACTCAAGGTGTAGAGCAAACAAGAGATCACTCCAAACTTTTACCTTGGACTTGTGAGCTTGTGGAGTGTCTATCATGCTACCTTGGGTAGTTGAGGGATGGAATGGTCATGAGTCCAGTTACTCCTACTCTTTGTGTCAAGTAACTTGGGGTTTTGCAATGATTTTCAAAACAAACCTTGCTTAGCTTCCTCGCTTGATTCTCTCAGATCACTCAATGTGTATATATCCTCACCAAGGCATTGAAGGCCTTTGTTCATCCTATTTCTAATGATAGCTTATGTGGAGCTCAGGGTAGGTATGAATGGTAAGGCATACTTGCATCACATATATTGCAAAGTCAAAGACTGGATCCAAGAGAAAAGCAATTCATACTTATCTGATCAAGATGTGCACGTGTATGAATATGAAGGGTATGGTAAGGTGTATACTAGGCCCGAAGTGGGTGCTAGATATTACCATACATATATGATGGATGTTGGTTGATGGTAAGGTGGACACTAGCCCCGGAATAGGTACTAGTTATTACCATCTAATTTATGGAACTCCTTTTTGCATGATTCTCCCTCTTGTATAAAAAATCTTTTGAGAACATGGCTATCTTTCTCTTTCTTTTTCTTTTGTGGACCTTGTGTCCAACTCTTTTTTTTCTCTTTTTTTCGATAGCCATGTCTCTTGTGTAACAAAAACTAAGGGGGAGAGATCAACACATATATGTATGGAGCCTTATTTTGTGGAATGTATGAATGATACAATGCTAACTTCCTGTGTAGAAGCATAGCAAGGGGGAAGATGGGTGTGCACATGAATCTTGATCATGAAAGCATAAAAAGACTTCTCGCAAGGGTCACAGAATTTGACAAAGCTCAATGCAATAACAAGCAGCATATGAGTATTAGGTTTTCAACTATGAACATCATAAGGCCTTGGTAGGACGGTGTCATATCAAAGAGGAGCCTTGCAAAGGGTTTTATGGTTTTCAAATAAAATACCCAAGCACTCGAACATTTAGAGCGGAGATCATTTCATCAAGCCATATCACAAACACCAACCACTTAGATAGGCATGAGTTCCCTAATGATATATTTGCTCATAAGCACCAGGATGAAAAGTAAGGAATGAGACTAGCTGCCAACTAACCTTGAGGTTATGAGGCAAGGAGTACAAAAATTCAGAAGCACAGTCTTTATTTAGTTAAAGTGCAGGTGGTGTACCTTTGTGTACTTCTGGTTGGATATGTGTAGGTTTCCCCCACACTGGTTTCTTACCTGTTATTGTGGGAGGCCATGGTCAGGAGCTTATAGCCCCTTCGCGAGCTTGATGATCTCATAGTCTTTATTGTCCGGTTCCAAGAAGATCTTCAGACGTTGACCGTTTACCTTGAAGGTTTCTCCTTCATCATTTTGTATGGTGATTGCTCCATGTGGCGTAACTTTAATGATAGAGAATGGTCCTTCCCATTTGCTTCACAGTTTCCCATGTCCAAAAAGTTTCACCCTTGAATTGAAGAGCAGGACTTTATCTCCAATAGTGAATTCCTTTTTTATGATTTTCTTATCGTGCCACCTCTTGGTCTTTTCCTTATAGATTTTGGAGTTGTGATATGCTTTGTCTCTCCATTCTTCTAACTCTGAGATCTGTTGCTGCCTTTGCCTTGCTGTCTTGGTGAAATTTAAGTTGAACCTCTTAATGGCCCAGTAGGCTTTATGTTCAATTTCTACTGGCAGGTGGCATGTTTTTCCATAGACCAATTGATAGGGTGACATTCCGATTGGCGTCTTGAAGGCAGTCCTATATGCTCACAATGCATTAGGTAGATGTTTCTTCCAACAATTCCCTACTTCCTTTATTGTCTTCTGCAAGATATTTTTGATTTGCTTGTTCGACGTTTCAGCCTGACTGTTGGTTTGAGGGTGATATGCTGTGGCAATATTGTGATGTATCCCTAGTTCTAGGAATCTTCTAAACTTTTTATCGATAAAGTGTGAACCTTCATCACTGATCACCAATCTGGGTGTGCCGAATTGGGGTAGGATGATGTCCTGGAACATCTTTTTGGAATGTTTGGAGTCTGCCGAATGGCAGGGTATTGCTTCTACCCATTTTGACACGTAGTCGACTGCAACTAAGATGTACTCGCAGCCCTCTGATTCCAGGAATGGTCCCATGAAATCAATTCCCCATACGTCGAAGAATTCTACTTGCAGGTTGTCATGTAGGGGCATGGCATCTCTTGTAGTGATCCCCCCATGTTTTTGGCATCTACGACATCTTCGAATAAATTCCTTGGTGTCTTCATACATGGCCCGCCAGAAGAAACCGCTTTGCCAGATTTTTGCATGTGTGCGGAAAACCCCATGATGCCCCCCATAGGGCCCTGCGTGGCATTTCTCAATGATTTGCAGTCCTTCTGGAGAGGGTACACAACGTTGTATAGATAAGGATCGTCCTTCGTAACAGCCCATCGTTCCTCGGCAACGGCACCAGAAATGCTTGTTGGTATTTCTTAACCTCACCACTAGTTGTACACCTAGCGGGAGCGTAAGATCCACCTGGGTATACCGACGGGTACGAAATATTCCGCAAGCGCACGGAAATACCGATGTAGCACTTCCCCAAAGGAGTATTCCAAAGGGTACCGAATCCAAGGAACAATGTGTACTACCTTCTATCCTAGACTGATGATCCAAGGACACAACTCTATAGGTTGAGATGAAGATGGAAAGGATCCTGCTGATAGCGTGCAGAGTTGAGAACAGTCTCTCGATTAGGGACTTCTTGTTTCAGACACCGTCCCCTCCTGGCTATAATAGTTGGTTCACGGCAAATGGTCGCCTACACGCTGTATCCGGACGTGGGGGATTTCAAAGGGTCCAACAGCTGTCACTACCGCGGCCTACCCCAAGACAAACCGTGGGATACTAGGCAAACGAAGGATAACCCAAAGTCTAGACACCACGTCTACACCAACGATTACTACTATAGCACGGTTACGTCTGTCGACCCGTAACAACACTATAGCACTCTGTACGAAGACGGAGCGACGAACCCATGAGAGAGAGACCCGAACTCACTCAAGTATACACTATCTTATGCAAGGGATCACAGATGAACTTGATCTAGATTAAGATATAGGAGCATCCACTTAACTCTAATTAAACTAGGAGGCATACAAACAAGATACAAACTTAGATGTTTATAACAGAAGATCAAGGGTCGTGTTCATGAAGAACACGAGCCTCTAACTTATGAACAAACACAAAAGTATGAGAAACTCGCTCGTCAACTAGATCGAGGAGCTCCATGAGTTGATGACCAAGATGGTCGTCCCCTTGGCGCGCTCTTCCCCTGATACAGGTGCAGCGAGACATTCTAACTTGCTCCTTCCCTTCAGTCGTTGAATGCAAGCCTTTCACAAGGATTCTTTTAGCTGTTGTACCTCCTGGCTTCACGAGAAGGGTTGGAGAAGGCGAGGTGACGCTGCACTACTTCTCAAGAATTCTTTTAGCCATGACAAGAAAGAGGTAGAAGGGAACAATCAAACAACAAAAGTCTACACCCTACCAGATCTAGTCTTTGCGCCATGGTGGAAGGTGTGGAGAGTCGATGTACATTCGGTCGCTATTTATAGCCCAAATCAGAGGGGATGGAAACTGAAGAAGATAGGAAGGAATCAAAAAAGATACCAGATCCGGTCCAATTGGAAACAGTCCTTCCGTGAATGGCTCAGTTTTCAGAGGCTGACATTGATTTCAGTGATACGTTTCCCCAAAAAAGGGAGGAACACTCGGAAGCTATTAAAGGAAAAAGCTCTGTACTCCAGAAGAGGAGAAAATAAAAAAGGGTATTCTTCAATGTTACCGAAGACATCAACAAGCTTAGTGGCAGCAACATGAAGCAAAACTATTTCAAGAAGACGCTTGTTGAAGCAAATAGAGTTCTAAGTCTTCTTGAATACGCTCCAAGAGGAAGATGCCTCCCATCCCTAAAAGCAACAAGCCGATCCGGAGATTTTCGGCTAAAAGGAAAAAGAAGCCCACAAAAGGGGAACAAGTGAAGAACCATTAGGTTATAAGCTGAGTTTTATAAGTGAGGTACACAGAAAAGACGGTTCAGAGTCACATGCCGGCATTGAAAAAACTAATGGCATTCAAGAATAGATGGGTAACATTCATCTGTCATGATTCAGGAAGATCAATAGTACATATTTTTAGAAAGAGAATCATCCAGAAGAATGCGTGGACCATACAGATGATTGTTTTTTAAGATGAAACACAATGAAGTGAAAGCTGATTACATCGGCTGAAATTTATTAAAAGCCGGTCACATCGGCTAAAAGAAAAATTACACTAAGATTTCTCTAAATTTTTGGCCTTCTCTAACTGCATCTTGGTGATGGCTATTTCACCCTCTACTAAATTCAGTTCTTCGAGAAGATGTGCCCTCCTGGCTTCCAGAGTTTCTAACTTCTTCTCATCTGTGGAAATTACAAGTCGAAGACCTCACTTCTTCCTTGATGTCGACGCTTGTTGATTCGCACCATGAGTGTTGATGTTCGTCAGGATCCTCTCTACATCCTCACGGCTCGGAGACTGAGAAGAAGAGATGGTTAAGCCATCATGTGAAAACCATAGAGAGATACAAAGATAGGAAAGAAACCTGATTCACAGAAGAGAAAGAAGAAGACATCGCGTCAAGATACAAGAAAAGAGATCGCAATGGCTTATTTATAGGCCGATCAAGCATTCAGTCAAAAGAGAAGGGGAAGGCAATAAAATAAGAGTGTTGGAAGTTGACCAACACATTTAAAGCCAGCTACAAATTCCAAAGTTACATATACAAGGGTATTTAAGCTATGCCTAACGAATGAATGGCATTGATGGCATCCAAACGGAGCTGGTCAACTTTTTCTATTTCTTGACGATCGGCGTCAGATGAACCCGAAATCGGCCGTTCCTCTCGGCTGATGTTTTGAGCTTTCTTGGCAATGATATCTTTTTGATGCTCCATACCGTTGATCACATTTTCAAGATCTGCTAGCTTTTTCTCCTCCAAGGATAGATTTTTCTCGAGTTTCTTTAATTCTGCAAGAAGATCCACTCGTCTGCTCTTTATTCGGTCAACAGTAGCAGCAATCTCAGTATGAGAAGAAGACAAAATCTGGATCCTGTTATCCAAATCGACCATCTAAGAATCAAGAACTTCTCGATTCAGAATCAACTGCTCCTGACGGATCCTTTCTTCCAGACAATGTTGTGAATGTTCAACACGAAGCTGATGACTCTCTATGAAAGCAACCGGATGGAGCCTATCTTTTACTTCAGCTGGCAGCTGCCCTCTGATTTGCTTATAAATTTGCCTGACTGGTTCTACCTCTTGAACCAATTGGTTGATGTTCTGATCAAGGAGAAGCAACATATCTCGAAGACGTGCCTGAACATTGTCAGGAAGAGGACTTAAAGATAATACATGAGAAGAACCGCTGATGGAGGGATCATTTTGGATCTACAAAATACAAAAGGTAGGTCAAAAGGGGGGGTATTATTATTATTAAGAAAACATATGGCAAGATTAACAAAGAAAAGGAGATGCTTACAACTGAATCAGATCTCAATGTGACTGGTTCATCTTCTTCGATCAAGATAACATCGGCAGGCTCTTTATGGCTTTCAATATTAAAATAAGCAGTCGATTCTATGTCAACATGAGCTTGCCATCCCTGAAGTGGACCCTGAGGTTCCTCGGTTGATTTAAAATTCTGTGTTTGGGATTCTTTTCTGGGAGAATTGGCCAATGTTGGATTTTCTTCGGTTTGCCTTTTACTTAACTCTGGCACAGTGGCTTGCGCTGATGGAGCTCTTGCTTTCTCCTGGGAAAATTTTCTCAACAGACCAGAAGACTACAAATAGAGAAGAATAAGGGGATAGAGAATATATCAAAAGAAAGGAAAAAGGGGTCTAGATAGAATGATCACCGTCATTACATCGACTAATATACCAGCCGCAGATCCATTGTCAACAAATACATCACCAGTAGAAGCATCGACGGACACCTTGAGTTTCTTCGGATCCTTGATCAAGATCTTCCTAGTAATTACCTTTCTTTTCTGAGGAGCTTTAGGAGCTGTGATACCTAAAATGTCAACAATCCTTAGAACCTTATGACCAAACCAAGGATGACCTCGTAAAGGAAAATAATCGATCGATTGACCACTTCGGCTCACGAGGGTCAATAAAGAGGTTACCTGAATTTGTGTGACGGCCATCATCGGCAGAGCCTGGTGCAGAAGCCATCAATGTTGACGAAAGATCAATTACAGATCTAATCAACTTCGGAGTTATGAAACGACAGTAAAAGGGCAGTGTATGTAGAAAAAACAACCAAGGGGGTTGATATTTATGGCCTCTAAAATCTCAAAGTATGTCAAAGAAATCCATCCGTTGATCGCATTGAACTCGGAGAAAGAAACCGAAATCGAGAAAATTTCAGAGCAAAAGATATTTTACTCCGAAACTGGGGGCATGTGTTGACACCGTTTTTTTGACACATGTGGATAAGAAACAAAAAGTTGGTAAGAAGAGAAACACCAAAAAAGCTTCAGAGCCGATAGAAGAAAGGAAGGAGTAACCAGCTAATCGGCCGATTAGGAAGGAAAGACAAATGAGGACAGCCGATAGTCAAAGATAGAATTGGCTGGAGAAAAGAAGAGAAAGCGACAAGAGGAGAAATACGCCAAGGAAGAAGAAAGGAAGCTCAGGCGGGACAATGTCGTTTTACAACAGGTCAAAGATAGTTAGCGAGTCCGACTCTTACACGAGTCATTTATTTTTAGGAGTTATAATTTCTTTTAGTTAGGTAAGTTTTGTCGTAATCGACTAGGAGTTCGTAGTGTTCCAGGATATAAGTAGTGACCCTGCACAATCGGGAAAGATTGTACACACCAACAAACACAAACCTTTACTTTTCAAGCAATTTAGCTTTCAAGTCGGCGACTTCGCCAAAAGTTTTCTTCTTGTTTTCTTGTTTCAAGCGCCATCCTTCGAGTTCGCCGGGCTGCATCGATCGACCTCCAGCAGGCTTGTGAGTACCACTTTACCGAGTAACATCTAGGCTTTAACCTTTGGCGCATCACTGTGGTTTCGTCTAGATTTATTCACAACTTATCGATATCAGTTAGATCTGCAAGTCTTTTCTTGTTTATTTAGCTTTTATCACCAACTTATCCCGCTCAAGGCTCGATCGTATCGGCTAGCTCTCAATGCGTCATCAGATGCACCGGTCTCACAGCCGATCCAGACCCGCCTCGTTGTTGACATCACCAGATTGGCTGACCCTAGCCATTCTGAAGATACTTGCACTTCGGCTGCCTATCGGCTGGCCGATCTCGTTCGATTTCGCATCGACCCATCGGGCTGTTGCTCTGTGCCCACGTGGAAGACATCCATCAGTTCTCTAGACGATTAACCCTGTATTTAACTCTTATCCTCTTCCGTGTAGATCAACAGGTCAGGTCGGCTGGCACGCCCTGTTACATCCCGGGGATCCGTTACGTGCTGCCGCGGAGGACTTTATTCCATTTTCTGCATCAACACAATCAAGCAGCAAAAACTGTTGCAATCATCTCGAAGAGACACTTGCAACCAACACAACTATCCATGTTGCAATCACAAATATCCAGGGTGCAATCACAAACTATCCAGGTTGCAATCACACGCTAACTGTGTTGCAATCACACACCTAGTTGCTATCATTGTTGTTTACACACAATTTCCCATACTTATCCAGAAGTTGCAACCACACATATACCATAAGTTGCAAACACATTAGACGATCAGTTGCAATCATTGTTTGTTTTAACAAATTTTGGGACTGAGTTATACAATAGTTGCAATAACAGACCCAACAAGTAGTTGCAAACATCACCTAAACTATCAGTTGCAATCACACACCTGACCAGATCAGCATTTGATATCAAACCATAAAAAACAAGTTGCAAATCATGAAAAAAATACAAAATAGCATGCTTTTTTCTGCACAAATCATACCAGTCAGAATCACAAAAGGCTGTTGACCAGCCATGCAGCTTTTGAATGTCTCAAACAGCCACTTGAATGACTCAATTGTTTCATCACGGAGAAGAGCTTGCCCAAATGACACATTCTTCAAGTTATTGCTTCAACCAACAAACATGGCCAACGGCATGTTCTTGCTGTTAGTTTTGTGAGTTGTGTCAAATGTTACTACATCCCCAAAATCCTTGTACTATGCTCGCTAACTTGCATGGCACCAAAAATGCTCTAGAGCACTGTTGTTGTCGGGTCGAAATCCACATCCTAATAAAAGTATTCATTGTGCTCCTTGCAGTCCCTGAAGAATTGGAACAGTTTTTCCATGTCCCCATCCCTGTCCTCCCTTACTTGCCCAGCTTTCCTGCACCATAAAAAACAAGTAAAATTGCTGGTATTGTTGTATCTTTGCAAAAAAAATTATATGTTAGGTGGAATGACCTACATGTTCTGGACATCTTTCTCTGTGAATGGCCAGTTTTGACGGCCTCCAAATAATGCAGACATCACATTCATCGTTGCCTTTGTTGGCACACCACTCGTTGACATTATTACAAATAGATCATCCAGTGCCACCTCCCTCTGCTTGTGAGCATGCATATATCTCACAATCCTCGGGGTGGGTTGAAGTGTGTGATTGTGCACTTGCTCCACATGATAAAAATACCAAGTATTGCGCTTCTTGTCCACCTTCAACTTAACATATATCTTATTTGTTAGAGGCTCCTCATTCTCTTGACATGGCTTCAGAAAACCCTCCTTGTTGCAAACCCAGTGTCTGGTTTCTTTACTAGTTCTTTTCGTCCTTACACTGAAACCAACCATCTTTGCATAGTCGAGGTAAAAGTGGTAAGCTTCATCTTTTGTACCAAATGATTGATGCACCCGCGGGATAAACACATTGTTGCAACTGGAACAAACTAGCATATACACCGGCAACCGATGAGCAAAAAACAGACAAGCTGCAACCAACTTACACCCCTAGTTGCAATCAACCATAAGGAAAAGTTGCAACTGGAACAACTACATACATGCAGTGGTAATTATGGAGCAAAAACAGACAAGTTGCAATCAACAGACATCTCAGTTTGTGATCCACAGGCATCCCAAGTTGCAACCAACAAGCAATGAACGTTGCAAACCGCAGCCCCAACATCATGCAGTGGTAATCGAGGAGCAAAAAATAGAGAAGTTGCAATCAACATGCATCCCAGATTGCAACCAACAAGCAACAAACATTGCAAATGTTGCAAACCGCAACCCCAGTGGTAATCAAGGAGCAAAAACACCAGCTGGAAAATCAAAGGAGCAACGATTTTTATGCTTCGTTTCTTATCGGAAGATCAGCTGGGTTGGATCCGGAGTGACCAGTGATCCAGGTCGAATTAAAGGCGGGGGTGTCAGCAACATCGTGTGATGCAAGGAATCACCTGATGCGCCATGGACCCCCGCCCCCGCTATCGGTGTGATAGGAGGCTGCGTTGCAGGCAGAGCTGCCGCAGATTCTCCCGACGGCGGAGTCGACGATATCGGTTGAGCACCACCCACAGCAACAAGCGCTACCTACCACAGCAACTCGGGATGCCCTGATGGAAAAGGAGATCCAAGGTGCCGCAGCGACGACGGGGCCATGTTTTTTTGGCGAGGAAGGCCGAGGCGATTCAAGGTGCGACAGCGACAGCGGGGCCATGAATCTGGGGGTAGAGGATCGAAGGAAGGAGTCGACGAGGGGATGGAATGTCGAAGACGGAAAGGAAGCCTGGTTCTGCAGGATTAGTTGTGGGAGAGGTTGCTGGGGAACAGGTAAGCGCGCGCTGTATGGGGGGCGTCCGATTATTACGGGAGGCGTGCTTGGGATGGAATGTCGGGATGAAGACGGGACAAATAGGGAGGCTACTAGGTGGGGGTCTGTGCAGTCGCGAACTAAAATGCACCCAGATGCATTTTGGTGCTGCCGTGTGTGTGTGTGTGAACAAAGTTATGACAAGTTACAAGGCCAGAGGCCCAAGAGAAAAGAAGAAAATTGCATAAGCCTACTCAGCCAAAGGTTGATTTTATCAGCTATGCCCGGTTTAGCCCGTAGTCTGCATCATAGGAAGAATATGTTCCATCAGTCCTACAGTTGCATCCTTTGTGTGGAAAATCTTGAAGAGGACGTTCACCATCTTTTCTTATCTTGCCCCTTTAGTGATGCTTGCTGGACTTATCTGGGCATTCAATGGGAATTGTCTCTCGACTTTTACGGTATGATGCTCAGTGCAAGACTTAATTTCAACTCGGTGATCTTCAGGGAAATCTTTATCATTGGCTGTTGGTCCATTTGGTGTCATAGAAATGACATTACTTTTGATGCAATGCTCTGTGATTTATTTTTCTTTACATATTTGTTGTTCTCTTTAAAATATTTATTTCCCCCTCTGTAACATTTATCCTACTCTATAATTTGTTCCATTAGTTCATATAATTTATTCGGTACGTATAAATTTTTTGTTTCGGAAGTTCGTAGAATTTGTTCGACATGGACATATTTGTTCTGGCAGTTCATATAATTTGTTCGGTACATACAAATGTTTTGTTTTGGTAGTTTGTAGAATTTGTTCGACACGTATACATATTTGTTCCAGTAGTTCATATAATTTGTTCCATACAAACAAATGTTTTGTTTTGGTAGTTTTTAGAATTTGTTCGACATGTATACAAATTTGTTCCGACAGTTCATATAATTTGTTCGGTATGTACAATTTTTTTTCTAATAGTTTGTAGAATTTGTTCGCCACGTATACATACTTGTTTTGAATGTTCATATAATTTGTTCGGTACATAGAAATGATTTGTTCTGATAGTTTGTAAATTTTATTCTATGATTATGTATTGCACATAATATATAATATAATCTTAATTAAAAAATACAAATGAAAAAAGTTCGTCAAAATATAGTCAAGTGGGATCTTATTGTGAAGTTTTTATTGTCAAAAATCTAATGGTGCAATCGGCATTTAATTTTGATACTCAATCTAAGATTTATCATTTTTTCAAATTTCGATGACCTTTGCACATGGATGACATCAACTTTTGATTCCCTTGGTATGTATACTTATGTGGAGAGGCAGTAAACCGTGAGATGTACACCCGTAGCCTGGCGTGATGGTTTGTTTCCCATCACCATAATGATGTATAACCGCACCCAGCTCGTCCGGCCGGGTTGGCTACACAAACTTTGTAATTTATTTGCATGAAAATACTAATTAAAGCAATTGATCAAACGCCAATTAGCACAAAAGCGGTCCCAAATGCAAACAAATAATATTAACTGCTGGTCAGTCTATGGATTACGAATGTTAAAAACAATTGACACACAATGAGTAATAGCTAGCGATGATTACTAGCTACTAGTAGCTAATTGCTTGCTACATGGCGTCGTAATGCATGATGAGCACGAGTGTTGGTGCACCACATTCTATCCTCTTTTACGTAGCTCCAAGTTTTTAGTGGCCACGCCTAGCAGTCCAGCACTGATGGACCCACGGACCCATCTCCCTCCAGCAATTCTATTCCCTATACCCTCCTCCCGGCAGCGGGAGCGAGCAAAGATGGCAACGGGCACAGAAAATCCGCGTACCCGCGGGCATATAAGACCCGACGGGTGCGGATTCGGGCGTCACTCCATGCCCATAGGCAGGAACCCAAACCCAACAGATATTTAGTGCGCGGCCAAAGAAAATAGATATCCTCACCCGCATACCCGCCAGGCCCTCCATGATATATATGTACAATATAATATACCTATATATATATATATATATATATATATATATATTGTATGTATATTATACACCTGGGTGCATTCTATGTATAGAATGCACCCAGACCAACCGACGCGCCTCCTCTTCCTAATTGGTTGAACCAAACTATCAGACGCTTGTGCTCGGGCCCCCCCGCAAGCGCACCAGCGCACCTGAATCGTCGTCCCGATAGCGCACCATCCTCCTCTCCGACATTTTTCAATTTTTCCCCATCTCCTCTCTGATGTCCGCCTCTCTGCTGTTCGCCGGATTTGGCACCGCACATCCATCCTCCTCGCCGGGAAGCTCGTCACGGGGCTGTAGCTGTAGGAAGCTCTGCCGGGGTCCGCCGCTAAATGGTGACCAAGGATTGGATCCACCATGCGATGGTGGCGGATCCCCTTCAAAGTAAGCGCATCTCATCCCCTTCCTCCCCGCGGCCGACATCTTCCCCGGAGCCCCGCCACAGCGAAGTACACAAGCGCGCGCACGACTAGGGGCTCGGACACGGCAGCACGGACGTGAGGAGCGCCGCGGCGCAGACCGCGAAGGGGGCCGCCAGCCTCGAGCGCGACGAGGAGGCAGTACGGGAACATGCTCCGGGACAGGAGCAGTGTGCCGCCGAGGACGGCGGCGACGGCCTGGCGCGACCGGCCCTCACTAGCGCACTGCTTGACCGGCTTGAGCCTCAAGGTCACCATGCTTCCATTTCGCAGCAACGGGTCCTAGCTCCGCATGGCATACCAGGGTGTTCGGGGCGCCTACAGCGAGGCGGCGGCCTCCAAGGCATACCCGAGCTGTGACGCCATCCACTGGGATGAGTTCGAGGTTGCCTTCCAGACCATCGAGCTATGGATCGCCAACAGCGTCGTGCCCGCCGTCGAGAACTCCCCGGCCGCCTTCACAACGTTGCCGAGGCCCAGCTTTCCGTCCACCATTGCCTCCTGACGCTCCCGGTGGTGTGCAATACGTATTCACGCCGTATCAAAAATAAAACAATTCAGATACTTGCAGCAAGACGCACACGTACATGAACATTATGGCCTTGTGAGCGACACCAACCTTGTGGTCTTGTGCACTTCTAGCAGTCAATACACGGTTACGACCTATAGGGCTATACGAGTTGCTAGAAGTTTATATTTGTAACGCCCGCGTTTTCAGCCCTAATAAATCACCTGCTAAATCACACGTGTTTTCAAAACTTTTCCGCTGAGCTCGATCATCTCCTCAAAACCCCGATCATCCTTTCCCTCCCTCCTTTCCCCGGCGCGTGCCGCGAATCCCGCCGGCACCGCCCATCCCGCCCGCCATCACTCGAGCCACCGCCGCCCTCCGCGTCGTGTCGCGCAGCACCGCGACAGCACCGCTGTCGGCCACCTCGCAGGGGGTTCCGAGCCGCGTCGGTTTCGCCGGCCGACCCGCTTCACCGCCGGCACCGCACCAGCCCGCGGAGTGCTCGAACCCGGGAAATTCCCGCCGAAAAATCTTTTCTTTCCCTCTCCTAATTTTCCTGGATTTCTCCTAATTTTCTAAATCTTTCTTTTCTCTTTCCTTTTATCTTTTTTCTTTTTTTTTTCTTCCTTTTTCTCCTTTTCCTATTTTCCATCCTTCCTTTTTCTTTTTCCTTTCTTTCCTTTTTCCCTCCCCTTCCTTCCTCCTCAGCCCGCGCCTCTGCTCCCAGCTCTGCTCCTGACCCTGCCGACTCTGCCCCGGCACGCCGCGCCGCACGGCCGGCCCCTCTTCCTCTTCGACACGCCACGCCGGCCACAGCCGGCCCGGCCAAGCCACAGCCAGCCCGCCAGCCGGCCGCAGCCAGGCCGCGCCAACCAGCGGCCGCGCCTGCCCGCGCCGAGCTGCCCGCCACAGCGCCGCGGCGCAGGCCGCCGGACCCACGACGTGACGCGTCGCTGCCGCTCGCCGCCGCGACCGCCATAAATGCGCCTGCCCGCCCGGTCATCTCCGAGCGCCACCGACGTCGCAAGCCGCCGGCCCCTCCGCGCCAACGCCGCCTGCCACCACCTCGCCACCACGCCGCTGTTCCCAGCCCCGCCGGCCTGCCTTTCTCTCTGGCACACCGCACGCCGACTCTTCTCCTTGGGACGCCGCGCCGGCCCCTTGACGTGACCGCATCTCTGCGCCCGGCCGCCTTAACTCCGCCTGCCCGCCTCGTCGTCTTCACACCGACCGCACCGCCGCAAGCCGCCATTCGCTCCGCGTCGCCACCCGCTGCTGCCACGGCCGGCTCACCCTCTGCTCGACGAGTCACACCCCGCAGCAAGGCCATAAATTCATCGCTGCCGCTCACGTCCCGTCGCGGACAGAGCCGAACCGCCATTGCCGCCGGCCGCACAAGCTTCGCGTGCTCGATTCCGACCGCTCCACCGCATTTCCCTCCCTATAAATACACGGTGCCGCTCCTCGTCGCACCCCGCACCTCCCAGCCGCCTTCCCCCTCTCTTCCGAGCACCACACCCAGTGCCGCCATCACCACTGCCCCGCCGGCCGCCGCCCGCCCACCGATCTGCCTCCTCGCGCCACCCCAACACAAGGTGAGGAAGGGAATCCAACTCCCACGGCCTCCTCTCCATTTCCCCTCACTCTCCGACCCTTGCCGGGCACTAGGCCGCCGGCAACCGCCACCGGCCGGGACGGCCGCCCGCTCGACCCCTTCCTCTGCGTCTGAGTCGAGGCAGGGGGGGAAGGAGATGGCCGTTTGGCCAAATACCCCCTGCCCTTTTCCCTTTTTCCACCCGAGCCCTCCCCCTCTTTCCTCTCTCTCTTTATTCTTTCAAGTAAACCCTATTCCCTAAACTAATTTACGAACCAGCCCTACTTTTCCAAAGTCAATTACAAAAAGGCCCTTAGGCTATTCTATTTAAACCTCACCTTATAGATATGTTACAATTAAGTCCTTTTTCATAATTACAACTAAGTCCTTAACCTCTTTTAAATCAATCCTAATGACGCCTCTCACGCGTCATTTCCTGTTCATATTTCCGCCTGATCAATTCCAACTCTTGCCCGGCCTTTTCCCTCTACTTTACCGCCGAGCCACCCATCTTTTCCCCCCTAAATAATATTTATTCCTCCTTTTCTATTTATTTTCTCCTCGAGCTCAGCCGGTAAATCTTGTGTGCTTGTTTTAATTGCATGCTTGTTTATGTGTGCGCTATAGCCGACGGAGTAAACGAGGAGGAATACCGCGAGCCGGAGCTTGGAGCCGAGTACTACGGGCAGGAGACCGAGGTCCCGAACCGCGAGCAGGAACTTCCCGAGGACTTCGAAGACGGCAAGTTCAATCTCATCCTTTGATGCATGCTTTGATCCCAGTTTTATAAATACAACCCTAAGACCTGTTTTATAAATTGCATATTGTTTTACTGTTAAAACCCGGTAGGATAGCCACCCTTGATTGCTATGATTGAACTTGGTTTGGCCTAAATGATTGCTTTAAAAATGTGTGAGTGCTTTAAAAATGGGAATGGGATATTTTGGAAAATGAGTAAAGCACTGGGTAGACGGGATGGACGCGTGTGTCAGGAGTATGGGTGAGCTCGTACCTTTGTGGTTGAGCATGTTGGAGATGTCTATCTTGTCGTTAAGGACCGGGTTGCGTGACATCTCACCTGGCCCAATTATCGTACTACCACTCGACCATTGTATGTGGCAACGGCTTAGCATAAATCCCACTAGCTAATCTACTTGCCATCAGGAGTGTGGGTGAGCAGCGGGAGGTCAAGGAGTAGGGCTACGATCTGTGTGAGGTACGCCCTGGTTACGAGAGATAACCCCTTGGTTGCTCCCGTGGTGGCTCGTAGGGTTAGCTAAGGTGGGTAATGGCTTTGATAGGATCCGCGCCGACACTAAGGTGTTCGTGTGGCGGTACCCTACTTGTGGGTAAAGATGTACAACCTCTGCAGAGTGTAAAACCTATTCGAATAGCCGTGTCCACGGTATTAGACGAGTCACGGTGGGGTCACAAAACTAGTGTTTGGGTTTGGGATGATTTTCATGGCATGAGTTGATTTCTGGCAAAGTGTGTGGCTGTGTGCCTGGGCTACGGCGGACGGGGAGTCCGGTAGTCTTCATTTAGTTTTCACAAAACAGCTGAGTTACTTGAGTTATAAAAACTGTTTGCGAAAACCTTTTCAAAAACAAACCCTTGCATGAGTGAATGCGTTTGCAAAATAAACCTTATCCTGATCCTTGACATATCCTGTGCATGATCTGCTTATAAGCCCCTCCGTGGATGGGGTTGAACTTGTTGAGTACGTTTGTACTCACCCGTGCTTGTCTAACTATTTTCAGAGGAGGATCCCGACTTCGTTCCCGAAGACGTCGAGTAGGTCGCTGCCCTACACCCAACCGTGCCTGTGGATTCAGGGTCGCCACAGAGAGCTTCCATGGCATGGTACTCTGATGAGGCCTTAGAAGCCTTCGCTATCGTAGTTTGGTCTTTAGCTTTTGTGTTGTTTCTCGTGGCAATGGCGCTTCCGTGCCCACTATGCCGCCGTGATGTAAGGGACTGAACCACCTGTTGTAATAAATGTGTTGCCAGCCTCCTGGGACTGGTATTTATGTCACATTTAGTCACCTCTGATGAGGGGACGCTTCAGGTGGTATCAGAGCCGTAGGTTGGCCGTAGGACGCGACCCCTAGGACCCGAGACCGTTTCTAAGCCTTTCTCTAAATCTTTTCCCTGCCTAGCTCACCTTCCCACAAATCTCTTACCTTAACCCTTGCCTGGTTCCAGATGGCTAACTTGGAATGGAGTGGAGGCGTCTGCCCCGCAGAGCCTGGCCTCCCTAAGTTACTGCTACTCAGCCTAGAGCGCATCGGAGTAAGGGACCCACCGGAGTACATCTATCGGGAGTACGAACACAGTGGCACCCTTCGGTGTAAAGTGATGATCTTCGTGGGAAGGAGCACACTCTACCCCGACATAGATCCTTGGTTCATCTCCACCACCGGGTTTCGCCTCACCGACACATACCCAAAAGCCGCCCGAAAAGCCCTGCGACGCCTACGAGTGGTCTATAGGCAACACCTTCGACGGACTCCGATGGGATTTTTCCCACCCTCTGGAGGAAGAGGACGCTCATGGATCACCCGGATGAGAGGACTGGGAAGAGAAGAAGAAGACCTAGAAGATACGATTTCTCACCTGTCCATCTACCTCAATGGCTTAGACCACCTTTTCCATGAACAGGCCGAGCAGCTGAAGCACCAAATCGACAGGGCAGAAAGAGCAGAACAAAGGATAGAATTAGAAAGGATAAAGACGAGAGCGGCGGAGGTTTCCCTAGCTAACCTGCAGCGGGATTACGCCAGAGAAAGGGAACGCTCTGAAGTATTTCACAAGAACCTATGGGATGAGCTCCACAAGGAACGTAGGAGAAGAGAAGAAGCTGGGTTGATGGATGATGAACCCGAAGAAACCCACTGGGATAAGGGAACCCAGACCGAGGATGTAATGTTGGAACAAGACCTCCCACCGAAGAAGCGTCGCATTCAGCATGAGGAAGAATCCCCATGAGAAGAGAGTAGGGTACCTAAGTAAAGAGCTATGGTATAATAATAATAAGTGTACCCCCGAGGAGTGTACCCAACCTTTGTGAATAAATAAAACTGTCTATCTTTTGTAACCTACCCTTTGCACAGCTTGTTCAACTCTACCCTTGTTTCCAGATGGCCGAAGATGGATGGACCCAAGGCGTGTGCCAGGAGGAGCCTGGTTTTGCTCGCCTTCTCATCAACTCCCTGGAGCGCCTCGGTATCACTGAGCGCCCAAGGTACTACAGTAGAGAGTACGAGCAACTCGGCACTCTTCGCTGTAGGGTGGTCCTCTCCATCGCCAGAAGCACCCGCTACCCCAACATCGAGCCGTGGCGCGTGACCGCCACAGGTTTTCGGCATCAGGATACCTATCCCTTGGCCCTCCGAAAAACTCTCCGTTACCTGTGCAGGATCTACGAGGAGCACCTGGTCTCCACACCGATGAGGCTTTATCCTCCCGCCATCCGGACTCCAGTCTGGCAGGCCCGCATGAGAAACCTGGAACGGCGCCGTCACCAAGAAGATCTCTTGTACCATGTAGTTGCCTACCTCGTTTCCCTGGATAAACTCTTTGATGATCAGGCCAAGTTCCTGAGAGAGCAAATTGGTCGGGCTGAGCAAGCGGAAGTCACAGTAAGGATGCACCAAGTTCGAGTAGCCCAAGCTGAAGCAAGAACCGCGGCCGCCATAAGTAGTGAAGCTGTTGCTCATGAGAGCCTCAGACGGATCCAGGATCAGCGCATACAGGAATGGACAAACAGTGGAACACCCGTTCCGGCCGTCGGAGAAGCACAAGTCCTAATTGGGACACCCCTCATAGGATGGGGAGGAGTTCCTGAGACCCCAACACCGTCTGTAGCCGCTGAGCAACCAACCTCAACCGTCGAAGAGGGAACTTCCGCCCAGCCCCAAGAGAACGGGAACCCCCAGGATGATGACGGTGATGAGCTGCTCATTCCCCTGGAAGCACACTCCGCCCCAGAAGATGGCTCGCCCCGCGAGTAGCATGCCCCAGAGGCCCTTGCCAAGGAATGAAGCCGTGCTGGTCCGAGCTTAGAGCCGCACCCTTAACTTTTGTCGTAGTGCCTTGTCGTGTAGTGTACCAGCGTTGTACCGGTCGAGTAGTTCGGGATGTATCCTCCTCTCATGGTTGAAATGAAGTTGTTTGTGCTTATGTGTCATGTGTGCTTGTTGTGTGCTTGACGGCAGGAGTCAGATCCTGTCTTTTCAAAAGCCCGTCTTAATCAACTTAAACATCACCTAAAATCCCATAGAAACCCGCTCCCCTACAGATGGTTTCAAGGAGTCCCGCCAGGAGCTTCCAAGGCTCCGGTCGTATGGACCCAAATGCGGAAGGATCGCATGCTGAACGAAGGGAGCGCCCTAACGACCAAGAAGTGAATCAGGACGAAAATGGAGGGGAAAACATGGTTCCGCCACCGCCACCACCTGCCGTAGACCTGGCGCAAGTTTTGGCTAACTAGACCCTGTTGCTGGAAGCCATAGCCAATGCCATCACCCGCCCAAAGCCCCGTGTTCTGGGCATGAATGAGAAACTGATAGAATTTCTCCGGACAAAGCCACCCACGTTTGGCGGATCTGTGAACCCCTTGGATGCAGATGACTGGCTGAGGGCCATCCTAAGGGAACTAGAGCCATTCAACTGTGAGGATCGAGACAAGGTTCTGTTGGCCACTCACCAGCTCACTGGAACAGCCTTAGCCTGGTGGGAAAACTACTGTGCAGCGACCAAAGATCCCTCCACCATCACTTGGGATGAGTTTGTGGAAGAGTTTCGTCGCTACCACATACCAGAAGCCACACTGAAGCGCAAGGCAGACGAGTTCCGTGAACTTCGCCAAGGCAACAAGTCCGTGGAGGAATACACCTACCAGTTCATAGAGTTAGCCCGCTATGCCCCTGAAGAAGTGGACAAAGACTCGAAGAAACAGGACATGTTCAAGAAGGGCTTGACTCCGGAACTGAGGACTCTGCTTACCCCTCAGAGCTATCCGGATTTCAACACCCTCATGAACATGGCCATCCTCACAGAAAGAGCCAAGGCAGAAGAGAAGAAAGAAAACAAGCGCAAGTTCATGGAGCACAAGGCTCAACAACAGGAATGTTCCCAGAGGCAGAGAAGCTTCGGTCACCCCATGTCCAGGTTCCAAGCCCCCATGCAGTACAGAACCCAGTCACAAGCCACGGGCTCTCAAGGCCCCAGAACCCAGTTTAAACAGTACAACGACCAGAACACCATGAAGCCTCCACAAAACAATACCAGCCAGGTCACTGCCAACAACAACAACAACACCCGAGTATGTTTCAACTGCCGTGAGACCGGACACTTCATTGCCAACTGCCCATACGCCAAAAAGCCAGCAACTTCAGCCTTCTCCAACTCAGTGCATGGGCCGAGACCGGTTGTATCTGGAGCCAACCGCGTGCCAGTTCGCAGCAACAACAACTTCGGCAATAACAACCAGCAGATGAGGCAGCCCCAGCAGTCTTATGGACGAGCCCGCGTCAACCACATCAACGCACAGGAGGCTCAAGAAGCACAAGGCGTAGTGCTCGGTGAGTTCCTGGTCAGCTCAGTCTTGGCAACTATATTATTTGATTCAGGAGCATCACATTCGTTCATATCTTCAAGTTTTGTGGAAAAGCATAATGTACCTACAGTACTACTAAAAGCACCCCTGTTAACCCGAACACCCGGAGGTGACATCAAGTGTCAACTGGGTTGCTCCCGGGTGAGGATCATTTTAAGTGGGGTAGAGTTCCTAGCGGACCTGGTAGTACTAAAGTCCAGAGGGATAGATGTGATTCTTGGGATGGACTGGTTAAGCCTTCACCACGGCCTTATAAGTTGTGCCGATAAGGTAGTACACCTAACCAACCCAGACGGAGTGCGAGTAACCTGCTGTACCCGAGGAAGCAGACCAGACATAATGGTTTTTAGCATAGAGACCAAGTCCCTAGAAGAGATCCCAGTAGTACGGGAATATCCAGATGTATTTCCCGAAGAACTCCCCGGAATGCCACCAGATAGGGATATAGAGTTTGTCATTGACCTCATCCCCGGAACCTCTCCCATAGCCAAGAGACCATATAGGATGGCAGGCCCTGAGTTGGCAGAGTTAAAGAAGCAGCTGAGAGAACTTCAGCGAAGTGGGTTCATCAGACCAAGCTCGTCACCATGGGGAGCCCCAGTGCTCTTCGTCGAAAAGAAGGATAAAAGCTTGAGGATGTGTGTGGACTATCGCTGGACTATCGCTCACTAAACGAAGTCACTATCAAGAACAAGTATCCTCTCCCCAGAATAGATGATTTATTTGACCAACTGAAGGGAGCCAAATATTTCTCGAAGGTCGACTTAAGGTCAGGATACCATCAACTCAAGATTAGGGAAAGTGACATCCCAAAGACCGCCTTCGTCACCCGTTATGGACAATATGAGTTCACCGTGATGTCCTTTGGACTCACTAACGCACCGGCATACTTTATGAACCTCATGAATAAGGTGTTTATGGAGGAACTAGATAAGTTTGTCGTAGTTTTCATTGACGACATACTTTTTTACTCCAAAAGTGTGGAGGAACATGAGCAACACCTTCGAGTGGTACTAGAGAAACTGAGGGCGCACAAGTTGTACGCTAAGTTCAGCAAGTGTGAATTCTGGTTGGAGAAAATATCTTTCCTTGGACATATTCTGACAGCAGAAGGAGTAGCAGTAGACCCTGGGAAAGTCGAAACAGTTTCCAACTGGCAACAACCAACCAATGTGAGCGAAACCAGAAGCTTTCTTGGTCTAGCGGGATACTACCGGAGGTTTATTGAAGGATTCTCCAAGATTGCCCGACCCATGACAGAGTTGCTCAAGAAGGAGAAGAAGTTCGTCTGGACCGAGTCGTGTGAGAAGAGTTTTCAGGAGTTGAAAAGAAGACTGACAACCGCCCCAGTGCTAACCTTGCCAGACATTCAACGGGATTTTGTCGTCTATTGTGATGCATCCCGACAAGGACTAGGATGTGTCCTTATGCAAGATGGGAAAGTAGTGGCGTATGCTTCCCGCCAACTCAAGCCCCACGAGCAGAACTATCCCACCCACGATTTGGAGTTTGCAGCCGTAGTGCATGCCCTTAAGATTTGGAGACATTACCTGATTGGAAATAAGTGCGAGATCTACACGGACCACAAGAGCTTGAAGTACATTTTCACCCAGCCTGACCTGAACCTAAGGCAAAGAAGGTGGTTGGAATTAGTCAAAGACTATAACCTGGAAATCCATTACCACCCGGGAAAAGCCAACGTAGTAGCGGATGCCTTAAGCAGAAAGTCTTATGGAAAAACAGTACCTAAGAATGCCCAATTACAAGAGGAAATGGCACGACTCAACGTGCACATTGTTCCCCAGGGCTACGTTCACCAACTAAGTGTCCAGCCCACCCTGGAAGACAAAATCAGAAAAGCCCAAGAATCCGATAAGGAGCTGATGAAGATCCGCAAGCACACGGGAGAGAATAAGGCCCCAGACTTTAGGGTGGACAGTCACGGTACACTATGGTATAAGAACAGGATATGCGTGCCTGAAGACGGAGAATTCCGGCAGACCATCATGGATGAGGCACACAACTCAGCGTATTCCATCCACCCGGGATCCACTAAGATGTATATGGATTTAAAGCAGAAGTATTGGTGGAATGGAATGAAAGCAGACATTGCACATTTCGTCGCCCACTGTGATACTTGTCAGAGGGTTAAGGCAGAACACCAGAAGCCCGCAGGACTGTTGCAACCCTTACCCATCCCGGTATGGAAATGGGATGAGATAGGCATGGACTTTGTAGTAGGCTTGCCCAAGACACAGAGAGGATATAATTCCATATGGGTAATAGTAGACCGACTCACTAAAGTCGCTCACTTCATACCCGTACGAAATAATTATGACGGAGCAAAATTGGCCAAGCTGTATATAGCAAACATAGTGAAGCTGCATGGAGTACCCAGCAGGATAGTTTCAGATAGAGGGACTCAGTTCACCTCTAGGTTTTGGGAAAGTTTGCATAAATCTATGGGAACCAAGTTGGATTTTAGTTCGGCTTATCACCCGCAGACGGACGGACAGACTAAGAGGGTGAATCAGATTATGGAAGACATGTTGAGAGCATGTGTCCTTACCTATGGCAAAGATTGGGAACAGAGCCTACCATATGCAGAGTTTTCGTACAACAACAGTTATCAAGCCAGCCTAGGCATGTCACCATTTGAAGCCCTATATGGGAGAAAATGCAGAACACCTTTAATGTGGTCAGAAGTAGGAGAACGTGCCTTGATAGGACCCGCACTTATAAAGGAAGCCGAGGAACGAGTAGCTGAGATCCGAGAAAAATTGAAGGCTGCCCAATCCCGGCAAAAGAGCTATGCAGATAGGAAGAGGCGAGAAGTAAGCTTCAGTCCAGGAGACTTTGCTTATCTCAAGGTTTCACCTATCCGAGGGACTCGGAGATTTCAGGTGCACGGGAAATTAGCCCCTCGGTACATTGGACCGTACAAAGTGCTGAAGAGAGTTGGAGCAGTAGCATACCGGTTGAAGCTACCAGAGGAAATGGCGGATATACATCCTGTGTTCCACGTTTCTCAGCTGCGAAGGTGTTTGAGAGTGATCGAAGAGAAACAAGTGCCGGTGGAAACAATTGACTTACAGCCAGATCTTAGGTACCAGGAGGTGCCCGTCAAGATTTTGGACACAGTGGTCAAAAGGACAAGAACATCAGAAGTACGGGTGTGCAGAGTCCAATGGAGCAGACACGGAGTAGAAGAAGCTACTTGGGAACGAGAAGACGCGCTGAAGAAAGAGTTTCCCCACTTGTTTAAGAACTAGCCGAATCTCGAGGACGAGATTCATTTTAAGTGGGGTAGGTTTGTAACGCCCGCGTTTTCAGCCCTAATAAATCACCTGCTAAATCACACGTGTTTTCAAAACTTTTCCGCTGAGCTCGATCATCTCCTCAAAACCCCGATCATCCTTTCCCTCCCTCCTTTCCCCGGCGCGTGCCGCGAATCCCGCCGGCACCGCCCATCCCGCCCGCCATCACTCGAGCCACCGCCGCCCTCCGCGTCGTGTCGCGTAGCACCGCGACAGCACCGCTGTCGGCCACCTCGCAGGGGGTTCTGAGCCGCGTCGGTTTCGCCGGCCGACCCGCTTCACCGCCGGCACCGCACCAGCCCGCGGAGTGCTCGAAACCAGGAAATTCCCGCCGAAAAGTCTTTTCTTTCCCTCTCCTAATTTTCCTGGATTTCTCCTAATTTTCTAAATCTTTCTTTTCTCTTTCCTTTTATCTTTTATCTTTTTTTTTCTTCCTTTTTCTCCTTTTCCTATTTTCCTTCCTTCCTTTTTCTTTTTCCCTTCTTTCCTTTTTCCCTCCCCTTCCTTCCTCCTCGGCCCGCGCCTCTGCTCCCATCTCTACTCCTGACCCTGCCGACTCTGCCCCGGCACGCCGCGCCGCACGGCCGGCCCCTCTTCCTCTTCGACACGCCACGCCGGCCACAGCCGGCCCGGCCAAGCCACAGCCAGCCCGCCAGCCGGCCGCAGCCAGGCCGCGCCAACCAGCGGCCGCGCCTGCCCGCGCCGAGCTACCCGCCACAGCGCCGTGCCGCAGGCCGCCGGACCCACGACGCGACACGTCGCTGCCGCTCGCCGCCGCGACTGCCATAAATGCGCCTGCCCGCCCGGTCATCTCTGAGCACCACCGACGTCGCAAGCCGCCGGCCGCTCCGCGCCAACGCCGCCTGCCACCACCTCGCCACCACGCCGCTGTTCCCAGCCCCTCCGGCCTGCCTTTCTCTCTGGCACACCGCACGCCGACTCTTCTCTTTGGGACGCCGCGCCGGCCCCTTGACGAGACCGCATCTCTGCGCCCGGCCGCCTTAACTCCGCCTGCCCGCCTCGTCGTCTCCACACCGACCGCACCGCCGCAAGCCGCCATTCGCTCCGTGTCGCCACCCGCTGCTGCCACGGCCGGCTCACCCTCTGCTCGACGAGTCACACCCCGCAGCAAGGCCATAAATTCATCACTGCCACTCACGTCCCGTCACGGGCAGAGCCGAACCGCCATTGCCACCGGCCGCACGAGCTTCGCGTGCTCGATTCCGACCGCTCCACTGCCTTTCCCTCCCTATAAATACACGGTGCCGCTCCTCGTCGCACCCCGCACCTCCCAGCCGCCTTCCCCCTCTCTTCCGAGCACCACACCCAGTGCCGCCATCACCACTGCCCCGCCGACCGCCGCCCGCCCACCGATCTGCCTCCTCGCGCCACCCCAACACAAGGTGAGGAAGGGAATCCAACTCCCATGGCCTCCTCTCCATTTCCCCTCACTCTTCGACCCTTGCCGGGCACTAGGCCGCCGGCAACCGCCACCGGCTGGGACGGCCGCCCGCTCGACCCCTTCCTCTGCGTCTGAGTCGAGGCAGGGGGGGAAGGAGATGGCCGTTTGGCCAAATACCCCCTGCCCTTTTCCCTTTTTCCACCCGAGCCCTCCCCCTCTTTCCTCTCTCTCTTTATTCTTTCAAGTAAACCCTATTCCCTAAACTAATTTACGAACCAGCCCTACTTTTCCAAAGTCAATTACAAAAAGGCCCTTAGGCTATTCTATTTAAACCTCACCTTATAGATATGTTACAATTAAGTCCTTTTCCTTAATTACAACTAAGTCCTTAACCTCTTTTAAATCAATCCTAATGACGCCTCTCACGCGTCATTTCCTGTTCATATTTCCGCCTGATCAATTCCAACTCTTGCCCGGCCTTTTCCCTCTACTTTACCGCCGAGCCACCCATCTTTTCCCCCCTAAATAATATTTATTCCTCCTTTTCTATTTATTTTCTCCTCGAGCTCAGCCGGTAAATCTTGTGTGCTTGTTTTAATTGCATGCTTGTTTATGTGTGCGCTATAGCCGACGGAGTAAACGAGGAGGAATACCGCGAGCCGGAGCTTGGAGCCGAGTACTACGGGCAGGAGACCGAGGTCCCGAACCGCGAGCAGGAACTTCCCGAGGACTTCGAAGACGGCAAGTTCAATCTCATCCTTTGATGCATGCTTTGATCCCATTTTTATAAATACAACCCTAAGACCTGTTTTATAAATTGCATATTGTTTTACTGTTAAAACCCGGTAGGATAGCCACCCTTGATTGCTATGATTGAACTTGGTTTGGCCTAAATGATTGCTTTAAAAATGTGTGAGTGCTTTAAAAATGGGAATGGGATATTTTGGAAAATGAGTAAAGCACTGGGTAGACGGGATGGACGCGTGTGTCAGGAGTATGGGTGAGCTCGTACCTTTGTGGTTGAGCATGTTGGAGATGTCCATCTTGTCGTTAAGGACCGGGTTGCGTGACATCTCACCTGGCCCAATTATCGTACTACCACTCGACCGTTGTATGTGGCAACGGCTTAGCATAAATCCCACTAGCTAATCTACTTGCCATCAGGAGTGGGGGTGAGCAGCGGGAGGTCAAGGAGTAGTGCTACGATCTGTGTGAGGTACGCCCTGGTTACGAGAGATAACCCCTTGGTTGCTCCCGTGGTGGCTCGTAGGGTTAGCTAAGGTGGGTAATGGCTTTGATGGGATCCGCGCCGACACTAAGGTGTTCGTGTGGCGGTACCCTACTTGTGGGTAAAGATGTACAACCTCTGCAGAGTGTAAAACCTATTCGAATAGCCGTGTCCACGGTATTAGACGAGTCACGGTGGGGTCACAAAACTAGTGTTTGGGTTTGGGATGATTTTCATGGCATGAGTTGATTTCTGGCAAAGTGTGTGGCTGTGTGCCTGGGCTACTGCGGACGGGGAGTCCGGTAGTCTTCATTTAGTTTTCACAAAACAGCTGAGTTACTTGAGTTATAAAAACTGTTTGCGAAAACCTTTTCAAAAACAAACCCTTGCATGAGTGAATGCGTTTGCAAAATAAACCTTATCCTGATCCTTGACATATCCTGTGCATGATCTGCTTATAAGCCCCTCCGTGGGTGGGGTTGAACTTGTTGAGTACGTTTGTACTCACCCGTGCTTGTCTAACTGTTTTCAGATGAGGATCCCGACTTCGTTCCCGAAGACGTCGAGTAGGTCGCTGCCCTACACCCAACCGTGCCTGTGGATTCAGGGTCGCCACAGAGAGCTTCCATGGCGTGGTACTCTGATGAGGCCTTAGAAGCCTTCGCTATCGTAGTTTGGTCTTTAGCTTTTGTGTTGTTTCTCGTGGCAATGGCGCTTCCGTGCCCATTATGCCGCCGTGATGTAAGGGACTGAACCACCTGTTGTAATAAATGTGTTGCCAGCCTCCTGGGACTGGTATTTATGTCACATTTAGTCACCTCTGATGAGGGGACGCTTCAATATTTAACAGAGTCAATTAGTGCAATGAGATCTGATTTCTTCTTACTTGATGAACCACCACTAGTTTGTTGTCCCTACTAGTTTGCTACTGTGTTTGATTAGCGTCTCCCATATAATTTATTTTTTCTAAAACAAATATTTAATGTTTTAATTCTAGTTGCAATCAGATAAGTGTCCTTATTCCAATTAATTCTGGTTGCAACAGGCCTAGTGCTTTTAATTTGTTTTAATCACTAGCTTGTAAATGATTTTTTATGGAATAGTAACTAGCTTATTACCTTAGTTGTAATTGAGCTATTCTTCTGGTTGCAATTGACAAACCTGACAAGTTGCAATCGATACAGTTGCATAGTAACTACTTTATTACCTTAGTTGTAATTGGGCTAGCCTTCTAGTTGCAATTGGCGGACCTAACAAGTTGCAATTGATACAGTTGCATAGTAACTAGCTTATTACCTTAGTTGTAATTGAGCTATCCTTCTAGTTGCAATTGGAGGACCTGACTAGTTGCAATTGATACAATTCTATAGTAACTAGTTTATTACCTTAGTTGTAATTGGGCTATCCTTCTGGTTGCAATTGTTGCACCTGACAAGTTGCAATTGATACAGTTGCATAGTAACTAGCTTATTACCTTAGTTGTAATTAGGCTAGCCTTCTAGTTGCAATTGACAGACCTAACAAGTTGCAATTAATACAGTTGTATAGTAACTAGCTTATTACTTTTGTTGTAATCAGGCTACCTTTCTAGTTGCAATTGGAGAACCTGACCAGTTGCAATTGATATATTTGCATAGTAACTATCTTATTATCTTAGTTGTAAATATTTTTCACATAGTAACTAGCTTATTATCTATGTTGTAACTGGGCTATTGTTCTAGTTCCAATTGGAAGACATGGTAACATTTTTCATACAATTTCCCACCTGGTACTATACACTACCCACTCTCGTCTGATATTGTACAATATCCCTTTAGTTGCAACCGGCTAGTGGATCGAGTTGCAATCTGTGTACACTTCGAGTTGCAAATACCGAGTTGCAACTGGAGGTTACGACCAGTTGCATTCGGTTATTATCCTAATTGCAACTGGAGGATACGACCAGTTGCAATCGGTTCAAGTGTTACTAGATTAACACTGTAGTTATACTTGTGGTGTTGTAGGCATGCCTTCCTAGTATAGTTGCAATTCGTTTATTATCCTAGTTGCAACTCGAGGATATGACCAGTTGCAATCGGTTCGAGTGTTTACTAGATTAGCACCCTAGTTATACTTGTGGTGTTGACGTGTTGTAGGCATGCCTTCCTAGTATAGTTGCAATTAGGTTATTATTCTAGTTGCAATTGGATGATCTGACCAGTTGCAATCGGTTCAAGTGTTACTAGATTAACACCCTAGTTATACTTGTGGTGTTGACGTGTTGTAGGCATGCCTTCCTAGTATAGTTGCAATCCGGTTATTATCCTTGTTGCAATTAGAGGATATGACCAGTTGTAATCACGATGGTGTGTGTGGTTTCATGAAGTTGCAACATGTTTATTTTTCTAATTGCAATCCGAGGGTCGAGCAATTGCAATTGATGTAGTTTACAATTAGATTAATTGGATTAGTACTGTTTTAATATGAAACTACACGGCTTATCAGGTTCCAAACATATACAAGCACAAGATGTAATTCAGAAATTGAATCCACTGCGGTGCAACCATGCGCCTAGCTAGCTGTGTTTGCAATCCAGTTGCTGGAGACAAACAGTCCCTGATGCAACTATTGTACCTACCGTGTTGCAACCAGGCCCTATTTGCAATCTTTTCACCATACACAAATTCCAAACTGAGAACTTTCCACGTGGTTAATTTTTTTTTCTGCAGCACACAATTCATGTATATGTTTGGAACCACACATGCCTTGCAGCTCTACTGTTCGCAATGCTTGCAACTCCACTGCTTGCAGCTCCTCTGCTCGCTGCGCTCCCTCCTCTTGGATCTCCTCTTCTCACAATGGCACAATGGTGCTTGCCTGTGTTTCAGACATTTCATCCAGGCTCAGAAGTCAGATCATTCTCCTACGACTGTTTTGGACCCCCTCAATCCGTGCCCTGGACACAGCTTCGAGGAGCTGGCATGGCATCCACGAGCAGTCCTCTACGCAACCGAGCTCGACGCCACTGCTGCCCCCCATAACACTGATCTTGCCGCCGCGGTAATGCCCTGTGATTGAGGATGCGCTGTTCAGATTACCACCGATGGAAACGGAGCACAATGCCGTGATATGACTTCCAAAGTTCCTTTTCCTAAATACAGTGATCAATTTATGTTTCTTGATTTTCGATGGAAAGGAATAAACACTGAATAAGGATTGATTCAAATGGTGCAGTACAAACGGAACATTTCCCCCAAAATGATTGAGAACATGCCTAAAATGATTAAGAACATGCCGCAGCAGGCATGTCGTCTGATCCTCAATTGGCTGCTTGCGCCTGCTACTGCGCGCCGTGCCCGTGCGCCTACTGGCCAGATCAATCCCATGCACTCCCTGCAGCCCGCGCCACGCTGGCCGTGCCCCGAGCATGCTGCGCCCCACCACGAGCTGGCCGCTGTTCTCTCACCGGGCTGCTCGTACTCGCTGCTCGCGGATAGGTGCTGCCGTGCTGGCATCGCGGCTCAAAATTCCTCTGCATTGAGATCGATTTTCTGGGAGATCAGACGGAGCTCCAATCATGCGTGTCGCTGATCCCCGTTTGTGCCTGCTGATTTGCGCCGCCGCGCCGCGCTTCAGCGCCGTCAAGCGCCGACCGGCGCGCCCTTCCGGCCCCGTCCAGTGCCACTCCACCAACGCTAGGCGCCCTCCTGGACCCGTCCAGCGCCGCTCCACCGACGCCGTGTGTGCCTGCGTGCCGCCCCTCGCCCGCACATGGCCACCGATGGAGCCCACCCGCTTGCCTGCCGGCGCCCACCGCTGGAGCCTGCCTGCACACCGCGGATCCCCGCTCCACATCCCCCTCGCACACGCACCGCTGCAGCTAGCCCGTCTCTGCAGTGCTCTCGCATCGGCACGGTCCGTGCTCGCCGTGGGTGGGTGGATCGGGACCGAGGGAGGGAGGTGGGATCGGGTTTCGGGTTGGGATGCTTTGACGCTAATTAATGGATCACGTTCCGGTGCGGAAGCGAGACAGCTAGCGTGCGTAGGTAGGGTCTGTGCAATTGTTGTATCAAATGCACTCAGGTGCATTTTAGTATCGCCATGTATATATATATATATATATATATATATTATGCAACTGGGTGCATTCTATGTAGAGAATGCACCCAAGCCGAACCGACGGACCAGGTGCGGCCTAAACCAACCCAGCAACTAGCGGGTGCGCGCACGGCCCACACCCCCCAACCCAACAACTGTCCCCCGCGCCCCCTCCAAACTGTTCCACCAAATCCGAGCGCAAAACCACCCCTCCTGCATTAACTCCACTTCACCCTCCCGTTACCACCAAATCATTTCATTTTCCCCCTTTCCACCTCTCACACGCCACCGCTCCGCTCTCCGCTCTCCGCCGCTTTCGATTCCGGCACGTCGGGATCTCCACGCACGGCTCCGACGCCTCCTGCTGCTGCGGTAACCTCTCCGTGCGCGGTCGACGTTGGTTCATCCTCGGAAGCTTTGCATATTTCTCGCGTATCGGCGCATCCTCGGAAGCTTCGCGGGGGAGGATCATCGAGCGCTGCTTCTTGCCGCCGAGGATTTGAAGTTTATTCAGTCGTCTCCTCCTCCAACCCGATTCGTTCGCGGTATCCTGAGGACCAGGTGTGTCCGAGGACCAGTGGAGGGTCGCTCCTTAGTGATGAGTGATTGACAATGTTGTGTGGACTAATGCTTGGCTAAGTGTGCAGGTACAGGTTGCGGCTTGACTTGTGTCGGTGCAGGTGAAGAACAAGCGCGAAAGGCCTTAGCCGTGGTGGCCTCCGGGTGATGGAGTGGCAAGTAGTCTTGGTTTGATGGACCCGGTGGCCGATGGGGTCAAGTGCGAGCCGTGCGGTGCAAGACTGGCGGGCTGAAGTCGTGAACATGGGCCGGTGCAAGGTAGCGGATGGAGCCCGAAGCTTGCACGCGGGGTTTTTGGTTTGCCCACAAAACCATCGGTGGACGGTTTCTTGGTTTGGGCCTCAAAACCAAGCCCGGAGGCCCGAGGCGACGGAGACGGTGATCTGAGAGCTTCGGGAAGCTTCGAGGCGGAGGGCACGTGGTGTGATTGCGGGGTTTGCGTCGAGGTGAAGCGAAGCCGCGGTGGAAGCGTGTCCGTCCGATGAAGACTTGACCAAAATGCCCCTGAGGGGTTGTATCTTCATTTGAGTTGTAGGGGTAGCATGGTCATTTACCTCCCTCCGATGGACTTCGTATAAATAGCGGAGAGGTGGATGGCATCTCTCTCTCTTGGACCCTAGGTTTTCCTCCCCCGGTAGATTGCTCTGTACTGCTTCTTTTCCTCTGTATTCCTTAGGCTAGATTCTTGTATAGATTCTGACCTATGGATGTATGGAAGCATTCGGCGTTCTGGTGATCTCCTAGTCCTCATTGATTTTTGTGTCATTTTTGGGGCTATTTTTGGAGAGTTTCGTTCTTCGCTCGATTCGTGGACTTGAGGGCATTTTCCTTCGGATTTCTTTGAGGAGATCATGGGCGGATGCCTTGCGCATCTTTGTGTGTGATCTTGACTCCTCAAACGCCGTGGAGAGCCTTCAATTCGTGAGTTTTTGGCAGGAGTTTGAGTTCTTGGTGGTAGTTCGTGTAATCAGCGATTCCTGGCGATTTAGTGGCTTAGAGGTCGAGATTTTTGGGGCATAGCTTCATCTTGTGTTGCTCATCATCTCCCCCAAATCTTGTCTCAAGAGCTTTTGCCGTTTGGGAGATCCGGTGATGGATTTGGAGAGTTGACCTCGCGGAGTCGGGCTATTTCAGTTCTGTCCGAGCCTGGCGGACAGTCCGCACGCCTATTGCGGATAGTCCGCGAGGAGCTTGACAGGTCTGGTGTTCTTCGTGTTCTTCGCGAGTTCTTCCGTGTTCGTGTTTTGATCCGGTGCCACAAGTGGTTTTGGTTGCACGGATTTTGCGGACGATCCGAACTGAAGTGGCGGACAGTCCGCGAGTCCCTCGCGGACAGTCTGATTTTTCGGGGTGCGTCTCTGGTGGCTCGGGAGGCTTTTTCGGACAGTCCGCGTGGCCTTTGCGGACAGTCTGCCCAGGCCCCATGGACTGTCCGCCGTACACCACGGACGGTCCGCGAGGTCTGTTGCAGACTTGCTCCCTTTGCTTTGATTCTTGTTCGGTGCTTCCGCTCTTTGCTCCTAGCCTTATCTCTTGACCTTGTAGGCTTGTTTGTGTCTTGTTTGGAGCTTCATTTGTGTGCGTGAGCTTTTGGAGTGGCAATCGGGGTATAGGCCGAGTTTGACCTTCGGGAAGAATTTTTATCGGCTCCCATTCACTCCCCCCCTCTCTGGTCGCCCTATTCAGTCCTTTAATTGGTATCAAAGCCGGTTACGGATCTTCTGGATTCTAACCAGTCTAAGATCCAAAGATGGGCAATTACGGCAAGGGGTCGGGTCCTCCGCACTTTGATGGCAAGAATTACCCGATGTGGGAGAGGTGCATGGGCGCGTTTTTGCGAGGGAAGGGAACTCTTATCTGGGAGGTCACTCAGAATTCTCATTATGTCATCCCAGATAGTTTTCTGCTTCCAGGATCGCGGGACATGTGTGAGGCCAACAGCAAGGCCGTTGATTACTTGTTTCGTGCTCTCTGTGCCTCGGATTTCGAGTGAGTGTATAGAGAGAATGTGGCTAGAAAGATTTGGCTCAAGTTGATAAATGCTCATGTTGGCAATGCCCAAGTGCAAGCCCATTTGTTTTCCACTTACCGGAGAGAGTACGAGAACTTCACTCATCTCCCCGGTGAGTCAACCGATGCTATGTTCCAGCGCTTCACTAGCATAGTCAACAACATGAGGGCCAATGTGACAGTGCTCCCATACACGGATCATGATCAAGCTATCAAGCTTTTGCATGCCTTGGATAGGTCCGTGTGGAGTGCCAAGGTCGAGGCCATTAAGGAGTCGAGCGTGTATGATACGCTGATGTTGGATGAGCTGTTTTCCAAGCTCAGGTCTTCAGAGGTTGATCGTGGCTTGAGAGCCAAGAGCGAGAGCCCCACTGATCCTCATAGTTTGGCTCTTGTCTCAGGATCGAGGTCTAACGCTAACTCTGGTGGTTTCTCTTTGTCTTGTCTTGTGTCCTTGCCAGATGAGGACTTTGAGGTGCTGAGCGAGTATGATCTTGCCTTGTTGAGCAAGAGGTTTGGTCGGATGTACGAGAACCGCAAGAATGCAAGGCGGAGCTCGGGGATGTGCTATCGGTGCGGGAAGCACGGGCACTTCATCGTCGAATGCCCTGAAGCCATAGAGATCAAGAACGACTACAACAAGCACTGCTCTCGGAATGACTACAAGGACAAGCACATGGACAAGGGCGAGAAAAGGCACAAGAAGAGTGGCGGCCACAAGAAGAAGACCGCTCGAGCGATGGTGGCCGGAGCGAGCGACATCGACTCGACATCAAGCGATGCTTCTTCCGACTCAAGCAGCGAGGAAGAGCAAGAAAGGCGCAAGGACAAGCGGCACACGGGCAAGAACTTCACCGGCTTGAGCTTCGTCGCACAAGGTGGATTTTGCGACATGGCACATTCCAAGAAGGGTGGGAGGCACAGCTCGAATTCGAACTCCGACTCCGAAGAAGAGGTACGACAAGATCCCAACTTCTTGCTAGAGGAGAATGCTAGGCTCAATGAGTTGCTTGATAACCGTGATGATGTGCTTAGAAAGACAAACAAGGAGAAGAGGGAATTTAGGTCTTTGTTGGGTGATGCTAAGGATAAGATAGCCGAGCTTGAATCCTTGCTTGTGGATGCTAGAAATGAGATAGGCGCTTTGAAATCTGCTCCTCTGGTGTCTGATGAGATTGACTGTGGTGATTGCTCAGTTTTTCTTGTTGATTTGACTGCTCTCAAGGAGAAACATGCTCTACTCTTGAGGAACTAGATGTGGTTAGTATTGAATGTGATGAGTTCAAGTCTAGGCCAACTTTGTTAGGAGCTTGTACATCATGTCCTATTCTGCATGCTAGGCTAGATTAATCTCACACTAGAATTGTTTCTCTTGAGGCGGCATTGAAAGCTCCTCTTCCTACATCATGTTCAACCTGTGAAATGCATGCTTTGAAGAACATGGAACTTGCACACTATGTTGATCGTCTGCAGGATGAAAATGATGAGCTTAGGAAATTGATGAGTTGGTTGTCTGGGCATGAGCCACAATTGAGTTTGATGTTGGCTCAGTTCAAGAGGTTTGATGGTCAGGCATTGGGGGCTGAGAAGTGTGGTGAGAAGAGTTGTGAGGGAGAAGAGAAAGTTGGAGAGATCCCTACACCACCACACACCATACCCATGAACAAATATGCACCCAATCCAAACCACTTGAGAAACAAGCTTGATACAACTCCAGACCCACTAGTGTTCCCCCAGAAAATAGAGAATTACCAGAAACCCATCAAGTCCAGAAACAGGGAAAGCAGTTGAGAAGCCCACAGAAAAGCCACCGCCTAAGCCAGTGCCAATCCGCTTCCATTGTGAGTATTGTGGGAGGGATGGGCCTAAGGATGAGTTCTGTTTCCGGAGGAAGAGGGATGAGAGGTTTGCTAGGGAGATGGCAAACAAGGACAGGTACCACCTTGCTCATGGTGTGCCTGAGCCTCGTAGAGGCCTCTACCTAGGGGTGAGGTGTATGTGCGTACAGTTCCCACTCGTGGAGGTGGAGGTGGAGGTGTGTTTCCTCAGAGAGATAGGCGTGTTGGGTTTGGGCGTGGTGAGTTGGCTCGACATGCTCCTTCTTGTGACCGCTACGAGTTTGGGAGGCACGATCGGAGCTTTGGGTCTCAGATGGCCTACGGGCCACGTTTCCCCCCTCGTGGTGCGCGTACTCCTCTAGTGAGACGTGATAGGTCCTTTGGTGGTAGGCGTGAGAGGACTCTGCCTAGAGGTTTTGGTAGGATGGATTTTGCTAACCCTTCTTTTGAGCAAATGGCTCGACACAGGTTTGACACTTTTGGAACTAACCCCAGTGTTGAGTCGCTTGCTCATTCTCATCCTCATTTTTCATTGTAGGTGGGAGGCTTGGAGAACTTTTGGTTGATTGACTCCGGTTGCTCAAGACACATGACCGGAGATTGTGGGTGGTTCTCCAGCCTCACCCCGGTGAGTACGAGGGAGTACATCACTTTCGGGGATAACGGGAGAGGACGAGTGCTTGCTGAAGGTATGGTGAAGGTGAGTAGCAAGGTGACCTTAAGAAGTGTGGCCCTGGTCAAGTCACTTGGTTTTAACCTGTTGTCAGTATCTCAATTACTGGACGAAGGTTTTGAGGTTCGTTTTAAGTCGGGTGCTTCTCGTGTGCTTGATTCTCGAGGCGATCTTGTCTGTACGATCATCCCCGAGGGTCAAATCTTCCGTGCCGATTTTTCCCAGTCTGTTGGTCCTCCTCGATACTTTGTTGCTGGTGTTTCAGCTGAGCTTTGGAAATAGCATAGGAGGTTGGGACACTTGAGCTTTGAGTTGCTTTCCCGCTTGAGTGGTCTTGATCTTGTCCAAGAATTGCCTAAGTTGAAATTCGAGAAGGATTTGGTTTGTGCTTCTTGTCGGCATGGAAAGATGGTTGCTGCTTCTCATGCCCCTCTGACGGCTGTCATGACCGAGCGACCTTGTGAGCTGTTGCACATGGATTTGGTTAGGCCAGCTCGTGTTCACTCTACGGGTGGGAAGTGGTATGTTCTTGTGGTTGTTGATGATTTTTCGAGGTACTCTTGGGTTTTCTTTTTGGAGGATAAGAGCGAGACATTTGGCTTTGTTCGGGACATGATCTTGAGGTTGAAGAATGAGAGACATGGTGATGCCATTCGAGCTATACGCAGTGACAATGGCACAGAGTTCAAGAACTCTCATTTTGATGCCTTTGGTAGTGATCTTGGTCTCGATCATCAGTACTCTTCTCCATACATCGCTTGCCAGAATGGCGTAGTGGAGAGGAAGAACCGGACCCTTTGTGAGATGGCCAGGACGATGCTCGATGAGCATAGGACTCCTAGGCGTTTCTGGGCCGAGGCGGTCAATACCGCTTGCTATGTCTCAATTCGCATCTTCCTTCGTGCTTTTAAGAAGAAGACCTCTTATGAGTTGATGCATGGCCGACAACCCAAGGTGAGTCACTTTAGAGCTTTTAGATGCAAGTGTTTCATTCTGAAGAAGGGCAAGTTGGATAAGTTTGAGTCTAGATGTTCAGATGGTATTTTCCTTGGTTATGCGATTCACTCTAGAGCATATCGTGCGCTCAACCTTGACACTAACCGAATCATGGAGACTTGCGAGGTAACCTTCGACGAGACACAGCCATGTAGCTCTTCTACTTTTGAGTGTGCAGGTGACGAGGAGATTGGAGCTAGGATCTTTGAGGATGAGCATGATGGAGATGGAGATGAAGATGATGATTGAGGTGATGCTCCCATGGCTAATCATGTACGTGCTACTTCCACTACTACGACGACAATCGAGGATGGTCCATCCCCTACACCCACTACGACTGAGGCTGATCGAGTGGAGGCTACTGCTGAGGGGGAGATTGTGTCCAGGCGAGAGGCTCCCCAGCGTGTACAAGTGGATCACCCACCAACGACAATCATTGGTGACCATCATGAACGCACTATACGGTCGAGGTCAAGGAACACTTCTCACTTCGCTCACTCTGCTTTTGTTGCGTCATTTGAGCCCAAAGATATTCGACATGCTTTGTCTGATGAGATTTGGGTGAATTCTATGCATGAGGAGTTGGAGAACTTTGAGAGAAACCATGTCTGGGTGTTAGTCGATCCACCACCAAATTGTCGTCCCATAGGTACCAAGTGGGTGTGGAAGAACAAAGAGGGTGAGAATGGGATGGTTGTGAGAAACAAGTCGAGGTTGGTGGCGCAAGGGTTCAACCAGAAGGAGGGGATAGACTATGAGGAGACATTTGCTCCTGTGGCCCGTTTGGAGGCAATTAGGATCCTTCTAGCCTTTGCCGTGGCTAAAGTGTTCAAGTTGTACCAAATGGATATCAAGAGTGCTTTCTTGAATGGGGTGATAGAGTTAGAAGTGTATGTGAGGCAACCCCCGGGGTTTGAGAGTGAAAAATACCCACACCGTGTATACAAACTCCAGAGAGTGCTCTATGGGTTGAAACAGGCACCTAGAGCTTGGTATGGCAGGTTGAGAGGCTTTTTGCTGAGTAAGGGGTTTGTGATGGGCACAGTTGATAAGACCCTGTTTCTCCTTAAGCATAGGAATGACCTTTTGATTGTTCAGATATACGTGGATGACATAATCTTTGGTGGCTCTTCTCATGATCTTGTTGCCAGATTTGTAGATGATATGAGCAGGAAATTTGAGATGTCCATGATGGGCGAGCTGCAGTTTTTCTTAGGCCTCCAGATCAAGCAGTGCAAGGACGGGACGTTTGTACATCAGGCGAAGTACACCAGGGACATGGTGAAGAAGTTTGGCATGAACGACTCCAAGCCGCTGACTACACCGATGAGTACCACTACGGCTTTGGACGCGGACGAGGACGACGAACCCGTGGACCAGAAGGAGTACCAGAGCATGATCGGCTCCCTCCTCTACTTGCCGGCGACGAGGCCGGACATACAGTTCAGTGTGTGTCTGTGCGCTCGTTTTCAGGCTTCACCGAGGACTTCACATCGGCAGGCCGTCAAGCGGATTTTCAGGTACTTGAACTACACTCCTGAGTTTGGTCTTTGGTATTCTGACTCCTCGACACTCAGACTTCACGGGTACTCCGATGCTGATTTTGCTGGGTGTCGATTGGACCGCAAGTCTACCTCTGGGTGTTGTCAATTCCTTGGTTCTTCATTGGTCTCTTGGTCATCTCGCAAGCAATCCAGTGTAGCCCAGTCCACTACAGAGGCCGAGTATGTAGCTGCTGCTAGTTGTTGTTCCCAGCTGCTTTGGATGACCTACACCATGAGTGATTTTGGTGAGGAGTGCTCCCAGGTTCCACTTTTCTGTGATAGCACCAGTGCCATAAGCGTAGCCAAAAATCCTGTCCTCTACTCCAAAACCAAATACATAGAAGTGAGGTACCACTTTCTGAGGGACAATGTTGACAAGGGAAACATATCTTTGTCCTATGTCCCTACCCAAGACCAGCTAGCTGACATATTCACCAAATCGCTTGATCAAGTCACTTTCACTCGCTTGCGGGGTGAACTTGGGGTGTGCTTTCCTTTCTAGCTGAGTCTTGGAGCTTCTCATGTATATATGTGTCATATGTTCATTTTGTTGCATTTCCTTCATGCATTTTACTTTCTGTACAAAACCTGGTAGGATAGCCATCTTTGGATCACTTGTACTAGGAATGAGCTTCTCTTATATACATTAATCACTGATGTGCTATATGTGAGACTTGTGCATGTTTGGTAAATTGTGGATGTGAATGGTATGCTCTTGATGGTTTTGCCATATACTGATGTTGAGATAGCTTTCTTTTTATGAAAATGCTAAATTGATGTCTCTCATGAGTGGATGCTTGTTTATGCTCAATTTGTGCTTAAATGCCTATATCATGTTTAGTTTATGTTTATGTCTCTCATGAGTGGATGCTTTTTATCATCTTTGCTTGGGCTTTTGTCATTGTAAATGTTTAGCCCTTTTGCTTGCTTGGGGAGGAGCATAAGCTTCTTTTTGCCGCAAAGGCACTTCATGTACCATGTTTAATCTTGAAAATGAATTTGGTGTGTGAATTGCCTTATGCTTGAAAAATGAGCTCCGAATCATGTTTTTATGCTTTGAAATTCATATCTTGGGTGCTAAACCGTAGCATGTTGTCTACCATGAGAAGTCTCATTTTAAGAAGTAGACACATGGCTCGGTGGCTTTAACATGACTTGAGTAGCTTGTGGGCGTTTATAACGATTTTGTGGTGAGAATTTGTGATCTTGCATAAACTTTGGATGATCTACTGTATTTATGTTCAAATTGGTATAGAGAGAGTCTTGCTCATGAGATGAATGTTTCTTTATGAAAATTGCTTAAAATTGCTTTTAGCCATGTCACATGCTTATATGTCTCTACCTTCTTGATGGCAATGTGATAACTACATCATATCTACTTTGCTTGCTCTATGTCTCATTTGTAGCATTTTGTTGTGCTCTTTGTATATTTGAGAAGCTTAGTAGATTGTATATATGCTTTGACATGCATTTTTCATGAAAACAAGGGGAAGAGCTTCATATACCTTGATTCATGCATTGTCAACAAGGGGGAGAATGTGTATGATAAGGGGAGATTTTTGTGCATTGGGAGATTTTGTGGCAAATTGGTATGCATTTGTGAGATGTTGCATGTGAGGAGAAAAATTGAGAAGAAGAGGTTGCATTTGCTCAGGGGGAGTTTGCATATGTGCAGGGGGAGCTCCTTTGTTTTTCCTGAGTTTTGTGCTTTGTGGTGTGCTCTTTAAGAGCTTTGGTTTGTCTCGGCTGTGTCGAGCCATTGCCCTTGTCTTAGGGGCCGAGCCTTGGTCTGGCGAGTGATCTTGGTTTCGTTTGTTCTTTGGCTTTGGATCACTTGTTGGAGGTTTGTGTTCGTGGTTGTTTTCTTTTCTTTTTCTCTATGTGATTTCTATGGGTGTTGTCAATGCACTCATGAAGGGGGAGATTGAGGACCAAGTGTGTCCGAGGACCAGTGGAGGGTCTCTCCTTAGTGATGAGTGATTGACAACGTTGTGTGGACTGATGCTTGGCTAAGTGTGCAGGTACAGCTTGCGGCTTGACTCGTGTCGGTGCAGGTGAAGAACGAGCTCGAAAGGCCTTAGCAGTGGTGGCCTCCGGGTGATGGAGTGGCAAGTAGGCTTGGTTCGATGGACCCGGTGGCCGATGGGGTCAAGTGCGAGCCGTGCGGTGCAAGACTAGCGGGCTGAAGTCGTGAACATGGGCCGGTGCAAGGTAGCGGATGGAGCCCGAAGCTTGCACGCGGGGTTTGTTTGTTTGCCCACAAAACCATCGGTGGACGGTTTCTTGGTTTGGGCCTCAAAACCAAGCCCGGAGGCCCGAGGTGACGGAGACGGTGATCCGAGAGCTTCGGGAAGCTTCGAGGCGGAGGGCACATGGCGTGATCGCGGGGTTTGCGTCGAGGTGAAGCGAAGCCGCGGTGGAAGCGTGTCCGTCTCATGAAGACTTGACCAAAATGCCCCTGAGGGGTTGTATCTTCATTTGAGTTGTAGGGGTAGCGTGGTCATTTACCTCCCTCCGATGGACTTCGTATAAATAGCGGAGAGGTGGATGGCATCTCTCTCTTGGACCCTAGGTTTTCCTCCCCCGGTAGATTGCTCTGAACTGCTTCTTTTCCTCTGTATTCCTTCGGCTAGATTCTTGTATAGACTCTGACCTCTAGATGTATGGAAGCATTCGGCGTTGCGGTGATCTCCTAGTCCTCTGTGATTTTCGTGTCATTTTCGGGGCTATTTTTGGGGAGTTTCGTTCTTCGCTCGATTCGGGGATTTGAGGGCATTTTCCGTCGGATTTCTTTGAGGAGATCATGGGTGGATGCCTTGCGCATCTTTGTGTGTGATCTTGACTCCTCAAACGCCGTGGAGAGCCTTCGATTCGTGAGTTTTTGGCCGGAGTTCGAGTTCTTGGTGGTAGTTCGTGTAATCAGCGATTCCCGACGATTTAGTGGCTTAGAGGTCGAGATTTTTGGGGCATAGCTTCATCTTCTGTTGCTTATCATCTCCCCCAAATCTTGTCTCAAGAGCTTTTGCCATTTGGGAGATCCAGTGATGGATTTGGAGAGTTGACCTCGCGGGGTCGGGCTGTTTTAGTTCTGTCCGAGCCTGGCGGACAGTCCGCACGCCTATTGCGGACAGTCCGCGAGGAGCCTGACAGGTCTGGTGTTCTTCGTGTTCTTCGCGAGTTCTTCCGTGTTCGTTTTTTGATCCGGTGCCTCAAGTGGTTTTGGTTGCACGGAGTTTGCGGACGGTCCGAACTGAAGTGGCGGACAGTCCGTGAAGGTGCGGACAGTCCGTGGGTCCCTCGCGGACAGTCCGATTTTTCGGGGTGCGTCTCTGGTGGCTCGGGAGGCTTTTTCGGATAGTCCGCGTGGCCTTTGCGAACAGTCCGCCCAGGCCCCACGGACAGTCCGCCGTACACCACGGACGGTCCGCGAGGTCTGTTGCAGACTTGCTCCCTTTGCTTTGATTCTTGTCCGGTGCTTCCGCTCTTTGCTCCTAGGCTTGTCTCTTGACCATGTAGGCTTGTTTGTATCTTGTTTGGAGCTTCATTTGTGTGCGTGAGCTTTTGGAGTGGCAATCGGGGTATAGGCCGATTTCGACCTTGGGAAAGAATTTTTATCAGCTCCCATTCACTCCCCCCCTCTTTGGTCGCCCTATTCGGTCCTTCATATCCGCATCACACAAGTCATCAATCCCCCTCGCATTCTAGTTGCTGGTCCGATTTTCGTGTGCTAGGGTTTTGATTCGCTGCTGTTTTTTCCTCAACCGCATCCGTGTGTGTGTGTTTGTAGGTTCACGGAGGCATCCTCGGAAGATCCGCGCCGCTGTGCTGCATCATTATCATCGGGGGTTGCTCGGTTGTCTTCGCGCCCTGTGATTTTCTTGGTATTCCTGCCCCCAATCCAAATGATGTGTCTGAGTTACCTGGCGATGCTGTGATTTTCGCGGTTGCAATCTTCTCTCGGTTGTAGTTATGATCAGCATTGTGTGGTTAATTCATTGTTCTCAGTTGCAACCTAGGTGTGTATAGTGTTGCAAATGCATGGCAGATCTGTTGTGTGCTCCACTTTTGTAACGTAGATGTGCATAGAGTTTGCAAATGCATGCTTGTTTTTGTTGCAATCTGTTTGTGATGTAGTTGTATAGAGTTATAATTATGTTTTTCCATTCAGATTTGTTGTTGCAATTGGTCCATGACACAAGTTGCAACTGTCTTACTAGTCATGTTGCAACTGTATATTTTAACTTTTACTTATCCTAGTTTAACCTTCAGACATTGTTTGGTTATTGGTTTAAAACTGACTGTTGGAACTGGTCTAGTAGTATTTATTTAGCAGTTTTGTTGCAACTGTTTTGTCGTGTATGTTGCAATGTGGTCCATGACACAAGTTGCAACTGTCTTACCATTCATGTTGCAACTGCATAATTTAACTTTACTTATCCTAGTTCAACTTTCATACATTGTTTGGTTATCAGTTTAAAATTGACTGTTGGAACTGGTCCATTAGTAATTATTTTAGCATTTTTGTTGCAACTGGTTTGTAGTGCATGTTGCAATCTTGTGCACTGTGATTTTTTTTCATTATCTGAATTCAATCACGCACACATTTTTGGTTGAAACTGACTGTTGGCATTGGTCCAGTAGTAATTATTCTAGAAGTTTGTTGCAAATGGGTAGCAGTACATGTTGCAATCTGGTGCATTGTGTTTTGTTTTTTCATTATCTGAATTCAATTACACATACTCTTAAAACTGACTGTTGGTAGTGGTCTAGTAGTAATTATTGTAGCAGTTTTGTTGCAACTAGGTTGTAGTGCATGTTGCAATCTGGTGTACTGTGTTTGTTTTTTTATTATCTGAATTCAATCTTATATACTGTTTTTGTTTTTTGGTGTGTAGTGCGTGATGATTAGCATTTTTGTTTTTTATGAGACCTGCATCATGTCATTGTGTTCTTATGTTTTTTCATTCCTCTTTTTTCAGTTCTTTTCTTACAATAGATCAAGAACAGAATGTCACAGGTGGGCAAGGCACTGACAGTAGTCGCCGCTCAGTCCGTGCGCAGAATAAGCGGAAAGAAGCTGACAGGAAAGAACTGAAAGAGAAGAGGAAGAGGTTAAGGCTGAGAACACCCCCTGCAACGTCTCAAGTTGCAGGAAGTGATAATGATGATCAGGAGCAAGATCCAAATTTCCGTCCTGATGAAAATGTTGTTGGTGCTTCGGCTGGCGACGATGTTGGGGATGTGGATATTGCTGCGGGTGATGATGACAAGGGCAAAAGCAGGAATGCTTCTATGCGATGCTCACCCTCAATGTTCTCGAAGCTTCTGGGTGCCCTGTCTGACGGTATGAAAGCTGAGATCGTTGCCAAGGGTTTTGGCGGCCTACTAAGCTTCAAGCCCAATTTTTTGTCTAGAAAATTGCTCTGCTGGCTGATGCGGAAGCTGAACCCAGGGACGGTGTGTGTAGAGATTGGGGGCGGGAAAAAGATTCTAGTGACCAAGCACAACGTGTGGTGTTCTTTCATGTTACCAAATGCTGGCAGCGACCCGCCCTTTATGTCTGATGTAGATGCTCGTAGAGTACAGGATGTTATTGGAGCTCAAATCTGTGGCGATACTTACAGATCTAGATCTGGCATCAATGTTGCTATCATCATTAACAAATTGAAGAACGGCAGTCTCACTGGGGAGCTTGGGCTGAGATCATTTTTCATGACCATATTTCAGTGTTTGCTTTTCTCCAACAGCGACAGCCAGCTCAGGATTGATGATGTAAGGTACACAGAGGACATGGAGAACATGGCAAACAAGAATTGGTGCAATGTAGTGATTAACAGGCTAAGCGTAGCTGCTCGGCTGTACAAGAAAGATTTTGCTGAGAAAGGCATCAAAGCACCCATCAGTGGATGCAGCATCTTCGTAGCTGTAAGCTCCTATTCTCAGTAGTAATTGTTTGTATTTACTGTTGCAACCATCACTTGGCACATGTTTCAATTTGCTATCTTTTCAATAATCAGGGTGCAATAACAGCTAAGCAGCAGTTGCAACCATACATCAACTATATTGCAATCATATATAACAAGTAGTTGCAACCACACATATATCATAGATAACAAGCAGTTTTAACCACAAAGCATCTCTAGTGCAATCACACACATCCAACTGTTGCAATCACAGCTAACCATCATTCATTTTTGTAGCATATGTTTCTGTGATTGTTATTCTTTTGTTGGTTGCAACTAGTATTGATAGATGTTGCAATTTTTATGTCACAGATGTTATACGTCGACAACCTGTAGCATGGTCTTGATAAGCCCGTTCTCCATCCCTTGATGTGCTTTCATGGACTCAAAGGTCATTGAGGCGATAGCTTTGTCGGATCTCAAGGGTGATGTGCCTGCTGGCACCATCGAGTACGTTCACCTCAGGGTAAGTTTTTGCAAACCATATTTTGTAACTGTTGCAAATGCTAATGCACAATTTTTGCAATTTGTTATTTTATTTTATCATTCCACATTGTTTTTTTGTTGCTTTTTGTGCAGCTGAGAAGCAGCGTGGACACGTGCTACGACGTCAGCCTCGCTGCTCTAGCAGTACTAGCCCCCCAGTACCAGCAGCAGCTGCCCCAGGAGCAGCTTCATCTGTCCCAGCAGCAGCAGCACCTGCCGCCGCCGGCACATCCGCTGATGCGCCTGGCACATCCCATGATCCCGGCGGCTGCGCTGCATTCGACCTCCAGCCCCCTATTTTCTACCAGTACCCGAGCCTGAGTTCTTCGTTCGGCCAGAGCCTCAGTGATCTGGTTGGAAGGAGCAGGAAGTCAGCCGTGCTGAACATCTTGAAAGTTTTTGATGAAAGCACTAGCAAGGCCCAGGCATACGCAGAAGAGGCGGTCAAGTACTGTACAATGTCGCGTGAGCTTATGGCAAAAGCTCACCATGAGTGCTACATCGGCATCCAGAAGCTGATTGCTGATGCCGTCGCTGAGAAGGAAGCTGCCAAAGAGCGCAAGAGGAAGGGCAAGAACAATGTTGGAGCAGCTGCAGGTATTTTTTTTGTTGCAGACAGCATGATATTATTGTTGCAATCACCTACGACAGAATTTGCAATTTGCCAGACACACAAATACCGATAATATTACATTTTTTGTAGGAACATGAGGTAGTTTGAATGAACCAGAGGACCACCCAGGAGGTAACTAGGAGGAAGAGCAAGCAGGGAGCCCCATCCCCATCGAAGTCCAGATGCATCAGGAGGACGATGAAATGGGGACTGCGGATGATGAGACAGGTCATCATGATGATGATTTTGAGGTTTTGCTGAGAACACCAACGCGCGGCCAGAACATTGATATGGAAGAGCAAAGTATGGCTAGGAGTAAGTGCACCGACGTCTTTCTCTTCACGGTAAATAATGGCTTTCGATGATTTTGACTATTCCCATTTTTTGCTGGTGGCAGCTCCACCTTATCTACGTGGAGCACACGGTAGCGTTGATGACATAATTGGCATGATGGATTCCCCACAGCACTCTGCCAGCAGTGATGGCAAGGTTAGTTTACTGGGGTTTTTTTTGCATTACTATCGACTTCATGTTCTGATTCCCCCCCTGTTCTCCATTTTTCCTAGTCCCCCCTGAAACCCAGTAGACACGTGCAGCACGACGTGTTGTTGGCAAGAGGAAGGCTTCCTCACCCCTAAGAACTGATGTTCGAACACAGCAACAGCAGGGCCCTGCCCAGAAGGTTGTAACCAACACAGTGCAAAGTTTGCAATTTGGATGCAGTTACAGTTGCAATTTGTGTTTTTCTTTTTTTCTAAAACATACCTAATCCACTGTCGTAATACAGGGTCCTATAATGTATGAAAGGAGGAACGATAAGGCCGAGAGGAAGAAAGCGGAAGAGGAGTTGAAGAGGAAGGCTAAACAAGAGGCAAAGACGAAGGAGGAGGAGGATGCGAAAAGGAAGGCAGAGGAGGAGGAGAGGAGGAAGTCTGAGGAAGATGCTAGGAGGAAGGCAGAGGAGGAGGAGAATAGGAAGGCAGCAGAGCAGGAGAAGAGCAAGGCAGAGGAGGAGAAGAGGAAGGCAGAGGAGGAGCAGAAAAAGAAGGCGGAGGAGAAGAGGAAGGCTGAGGAGGAGGAGGAGGAGAAGAGGTAGGCAGAGGAGGAGCAGAAGAGGAAGGCAGAGGAGGATGAGAAGAGGAAGGCAGCAGAGGAGGAGGAGAGGAGGAGGAAGGCATTAGAGGAGGAGAGGATTAGAAAGGTAGCAGAGGAGCAGGAGAGGAGGAGGAAGGCATCAGAGGAGGAGGAGAGGAGGAAGGCAGCAGAGGAGGAGGAGAGGAGGAGGAATGCATCAAAGGAGGAGGAGAGAAAGAAGGCTAAAGCTGCAGTAATTGAGAAGAGGAAGACTGCAGCCAAGGGAAAGAAAAAGATTGCAGCTGAGAAGCAAAAGGGCGATCAAGCTGCATCTGAAGTCGGGAAGAAGAAAGCTGCTGCAGCTGAAGCCGAGAAGAAGAAGTTTGAAGCAAAGGTGATGAAGATGCAAGAAGCAGTGCAGAAACAGCTAGAGGTCAATAAGGCTTCTGTGGACAATCCAGTCTCCGTTGCCAAGGCAAACAAGGCCCTGCAGATGCAGATGTCAAAAGCTTTTGCCCAGAAGCGCAAAGAGTACAAGGAGAAGTTGGATATCCTTCGTAAGGTGGCCGATTTTGATATTGACAGCATTGAATGTTAGGGACGATCCAGCTCATCACCCGGTGATGTCAACTTCCCTGCCAATTCTGATGACGACATCAACAGGTTGAGCCAACAAGTCCGGCTCTCGCAAGATGGAGATTCATAAGGCCTTGTTGATTTCAACGAGGTTCAAAGGATTATATTCCAGTGCCTAGGCGACAAAGTGCAGAGGAGGCCCAGGGAGTACATTTCCTCATTCGAGATCACGTCCAATCTACCTGAGATACCCCTCGCCAAGGTTGTATATCTCAGGAGGAAGATCGCTGGTGACCCTGAGCTTCGAAGGTATGTTTTGTTTTCGCTTTCCTACTTTGCAACTGGTAGTTAATTAGATCTGCAATTTGTTACTTTCTACACTTGCAATTTGCACCATATAAATCAGAGCATAGTTGCAACTGTCATTCTCTCAATAATCAGGTTGCAATCACAGCTAAGCAGAAATTGCAACCACACATCAACTATGTTGCAATCCTAGATAACAAGCAGATTATAATCACCCATATCACATGTAACAAACAGTTTGCAACCACACACTAACCAGGTTGCAATCACAGATAACAAATAGTTCCAACCACACATCATCTCTATTGTAGTCACACAGACCCGTCAGTAGGGATCACAGCTAACATACAGTTGCAACCTCATATCTAACAAGCAGTTGCAACTTTTTTTTGCAATCACAGCTAACCTTTTTGTTTTTTGTGTAGGAGAACATTATTGCAGTTTGGCCTTCTTGTAGATTTCACTGGAGAGGAGCTTTTAACCTCCTTTTCCAATGACGCATTAGGAGAGTCTGGCATCATAGACTTTTTTGTGCACTGCATCAGACATGATGACATTGTGCACAAACTTGATTCATGCGGATATAGGGTGTTCCTAACGTCGGGGTTCTATGTAAGTTTCCATCCCTGCCCCAACACCATGTTTTTTCTTTTTACAGTTCTGTTGTTTTGTGTAACCTTCTTTTCCTTTTTTTCGCTGCAGTTCAATGTTTGATCCTGCAAAGATGTACTGAACCCCGATAAGTCTGAGACACAAGCTTTCACAGAAGCATGGAAATATCTGAGGTCCGAGTGCCAGCATTATGACCTGTCAAAAACAAAACTGGTTAGCAGGCCTTTATCCCTAGCCCACCCTGTCTTTTCCTCGTTGCAACTGCTAGTTAATTGTCTCTGCAACTGCTACTGTCCTCCACTTGCAATTTTGAATCATATTTTTCATTATGCAATTCAGAGCACAGTTGCACCTGTGCTTTTATCAATAATCAGGTTGCAATCACATTTAACACGTTGTTGCAACCATACACTAGCAAGGTTGCAATCAGACATATATAGTGTTATTTAGTAGTTTTTCAATCAGAGCTAGTGACATCAAATCTGTTGCAATCACAGCTAACTAGTAGCTGGAACCCACACACTAACTAGGTTGCAACCACACATATATAGTGCGATCCAGTAGTTTTTTTTTCAATCACATTTTGTAAACCGTCTGCACTTTTTTCCTTTTGCAAACTGTCGTTTTGAGCAGATGTTTGTCCATTTTATTACTAATCAGACCCACTCGTGCCTTGTACCAGATTTTTGTTCCTATCAAAGATGAAGAGCACTTCTTTGTGTATTGCTTCAATTTCATCCACAATCGTATTGATGTGCTGGACTCTAACGACTACTTCATCAAATGTACTGATCAGAAAGAACGCCACAAGGCTGTTTTTAAAAGGAGCCCAATTATAGATGCATACTTCTAGAAGGTTTCCAACTTGAAGTTACCCAGAGTCAGTGGCTGGAGGAAGCCTTTCATTGACTTACCAAAGCAAGCTGGGCCATGTGATTGCATGTTCTTTATCTGGAAGTACATGGAGTATTACGATGGGGATACGCTAACCACAGAAATCAATTCGGTGAGGCATGCTGTCAATCGATTTTCCTTTTAAAGTTTTGTGTGTTCATCACAATACAGCCCAATGACCATTATTTCTTTGTTTTTTTATGCTGTTGCAGTTCAAGGGCCCGATATACAGATGTGAGCTAATGCACTATCTGCTCTTCCACCCTCTGAACCAAGTTGAACTTCCTGAATCATTGGACAAGTTTAGGATTGGTGGACGCCCCTTGCCGTTTAATGTGGACAGTAGTCAGTCAAATAATTAGTTTCATGCAGAAAACTTCTTTTTAGTGATGTGTTATGTTGGAAGTATTAAACTTGTAGTGTTTGTTTGGTTTTGTGCACACTGTACTGTTCGATGCAGAATGCAAGTTAACTGTCTGTAGTCAGTCGAAGAAATATTTGATCGAGTTGCAACCGAATCGTTTTCTGATGTGCAACCGAAGTACTTGTTGAGTTGCAATCGGTGTGCTTTGCTCAGTTTGGTGCAATTGATTTTCTGTCAAGTTGCAACTGGTGCCTCTTTTCTTTTTTATGGAGTTACAATTCGTATGTACACATTTTTTATGCTGAGTTGTAATCGGAGTGGATGCTGCGTTGCAATTTGAGTGCTCACGCAGTTGCAACTGGAACTTAGTTTGACCTACTAAATTCCTGGGTTGAATTAGTAGGATGGAAACTTGCAATCTGGAGAACTACATTGTTGCAACTGGCGTTTTTGTCTGGCTGCAACTAAAACTCTATTGGAGTTGCAATTTGTCCGATACAAAATTAATAAAACGAATCAGAAGCGCAACTGAAGCGGACAAAGAGTTGCAATCGAGGTGCCTTACGAGTTGCCACTGCTAAGCCATTCAACTTGCAATCATAGGGTTGTGGTTGTGCAGTTGCAACTGGGCGCGACTGCATACTTGCATACTGGTCAAAATGAATATAAAAATTACATCCTCAGAGTTGCAAACCACACGCTAACCAGGTTGCAAACCACACACCAACCAGGTTGCAACCACACACATAGTAGTTTAGCAATCATTGTTGCTTAGACACAATCCCCATATTTATTCACCAGTTGCAACCACACGAGAACCGCAGTTGTAACCACATAATACTAACTGTTGCAATCACACAGCAAAACAGTAGCTGCAACCACACCTAACCGACCAGTTGCAATCACAAACTACCAAGGTTGCAATCAAAACACATACCCGGTTGCAATCAGGGTACATTTTTTGCAAACAGCAACAGGCAGTAACCCGGTTGCGACTTGCAATCATATTGCTTTCTTTTGAGCAGTTGCAACCGGCGTTACTGCAGACTTGCAACTGTACTGTAGCATGAGTTGCAATTTGTTTGAAATCAATAAAAATGGTGACAATATATGTCGAGAGTTGGACATTCATCCCAGATTCATACCAACTGAACATCAGCAGATTCATTATTGTGTTTAAGTTACACAGGAGTATGAAACAAGATCAAAAATGGATAAATTACATTGGCTTCACTCAGATTCATAGCAGATTCACTCAGATTCATAGGAATCTCGGTAATTAACACCGGAAGATGCTGCTCTCCTAATTCTTGCAAGCGCCAGGGAAGATGCAGACTCCCCCACGGCTTCAGTGCATCCAGACTGACCCGTCTCATCCTCTTCGCTTTGCTGCTCATCTAGATCCTCATCTTGTCCTATTTTTATTCTTGGGCGACCTCTCTTTCTTAGAGCTCCAGTTTTAGTTTTTGCACCTCTTTTCTTGGCATTATTCTCAGCTCCTCTGCTTCTGTTTGGGTTATGAGGGCATGTTGTGCTATAGTGACCTTTTACATGGCAGGTATGGCACTCTTTTTTCCCCTGGCTTCCAATGTACATGATGTATGGATTATGAGGTTCCTTACCCTTTTCAGCCGCATTGCAGATTTTCTACCCTTTGTGTGCGACTGTGGTGGCTCAGTTAGTTTTATACCAGCAAGGAAATTTGTAGAAGCTGGATTGAGGCTCGATGCTGGCGGGGCAGGCTCATTGTGTAGGACAACTTGGCCCACATTGGGTTTAGTTACTTCTTGTGTTGGCGCACCAGCAGCAACATCACGAGCCTGTGCTGCACCTTCATCTTCATGCAACTCACTATTGACCCCTCCATTAGTCCCACTATCCGCTGTCTGAAGAAGATCGATCCCAGGAGTTATCATGTCGATGTGCCTTATAGTTTTAGTGTAGGAGCGATCAGATTTGCTTCCTGCTCTCCCCAGGCGCATTAGTTTAGGCAGGAGCTTCGACAGCATTGATTGTTTCGTGTCAGGATTAGCCCCAACTGGCACATCATGCCGGTCCCACAGAACCACAGATCTTGCACTATGTGTATATCGCTCCAGAATGTACTTCTCAGGTATGTTTTGAATTTGGAGGTGGGTGAACGCCTTTATGAGGTGCATGCAGAACAGCCCTGTATGCTCTCATTGCATGCACTCGCATTTATACACACCTGCTGTCTTGTCAGCCACCACCTAGAATGCGTGTTGTGCCCAGCAAAATGCCCTAGTGCCCTTCTCATGCTTCACAAAGTAACCAGATTCCACAGTCGGGTCAGGCTCTATCACAAAAGCTGTGCTGTTAATGTATTCCCTCTTGTATTCATTGTACACAGCCCTTGTGTACACCCTGCCGAGTTGCTCATCAAATCGAGACTTGCACGCCCTGACCACTTCAGCCTGAACACAAAAAATAGTATCGTCTTAATGTTCAAACCAGACTTGAGCATTATATGTGTGCAACCACCCCAGCCAGGGAGTTGCAATTAGACACAGCAGAAGTTGCATTCAGACCACACTTGAGTTGTCCCAGCAGTTTTTCGCAACCACACACCAGGTTGCAAACCACACACCAACCAGGTTGCAACCACACACAGTAGTTTTGCAATCATCTGTTACCAGTTGCAACCAGACGAGTACAGACCGTTCCATAATAACAGTTGCAATCACTATGTTTTGTTTTAATTGATTTTGGGTCATTGTTTATATAGTAGTTGCAATCACACAGCAAAACAGTAGCTGCAACTACACCTAACGGACCAATTGCAATCACAAAGCACCTAGGTTGCAATCACAAAGCACCTAGGTTGCAATTAAAACACAGCCAGGTTGCAATCAGGGCACAGTTTTGCAAACAGTAACAGACTATAACCATAAAAGCAAGTTGCAAATGTCAGGGAGTACCTGTGAGTAGTGCGACTCGCCAGCATCTATGTGGTCCGTGTGCTGAATTGAGTCGAGCACTCTTTTTGCAAATACATGCAGGCTGGTTACATTGTTAACATAGCCATCTTTCAACACCCTATTATGGCTCTCAGATCTCTGGGTGGATGTCATCCGCCCACAGTACATGCCCTTGAAATATGTGGATATCCATCTCTCTCTTTTCTGCCACAATGCAACAATTGTAGGGTGCTCTCCGATGCCACATTCATCCACTAGTCTATTCCACTCCACCTCAAACTGTGTGAGTCCAAGAGAATAATTTATCAGGGATTCCATCCTCTCCTTCAGATTTTTATCCTTATGCAATTTGTACAGCTCATCGAGCTCATAATCCTACATTCTGGTTATGTGCCATCGGCAATTCCTATGCTGGGTCTTGGTAAACACAATCTTTAATGCTTCCCTCATCGCTGGGTCTTCATCTGTGTGATGCAAAATCAACAGAAAAAAAACAAAATGAGCAAAAACAAAAAAAGACCAGGTTGTTGCAATCAAGCATTATACAGAGTCGCAATCAACTTAAAGAGAGTTGCAACTAACGCAAAAATATCCAGAATTTTATTGCAACTGACTGTTGGCATCGGTCTAGTAGTAATTACTCTAGAAGTTTGTTGCAACTAGATTGCAGTGCATGTTGCAATCTGGTGCACTGTGTTTTGTCATTGTCTGAATTCAATCACACATACTCTTTGGTTAAAACTGACCAGGTTGTTGCAATCAAGCAGCATAAAGAGTTGCAGTCATCTTAAAGAGACAGTTGCAACCAACACAAACTATCCAGGTTGCAATCACACACCTATTTGCAATCATTGTTGTTTTCACACAGTTTTTACTATACTTATCTAGAAGTTGCAACCGCACACATTCCAGAAGTTGCAACCACAAAAGACAATCAGGTTGCAATCACTGTTTTGTAACTGATTTTGGGGCTGAGTTATACAGTAGTTGCAATCACAGACCCAACCTGTAGTTGCAAACATCACCTAAACTATCAGTTGCAATCATACCTGTCAGAATCACAAAAGGTTGTTTACCAGCCATGCAGCATTTGAATGTCTCGAACAGCCACTTGAATGACTCAATCGTTTCATCACGAAGAAGAGCTTGCCCAAATGACACATTCTTCAAGTTATTGCTGCAACCAACAAACATGGCCAGCGACATGTTCTTGCTGTTAGTTTTGTGAGTCGTGTCAAATGTTATTACATCCCCAAAATCCTTGTACTCTGCCCGTTGACTTGCATGGCACCAAAGAATGCTCCGGAGCACTGTTGTTTTTGGATCGACATCGACATCCCAATAAAAGTATTCATTGTGCTCCTTGCATTCCCTGAAGAATTGGAACAGTTTCTCCATGTCCCCATCCCTTTCCTCCCTTGCCTGCTCAGCTTTCCTGCACCAAAAAAACTAGTAAAATTGCAGGTTTTTTGTTGTATCTGGGTGCATTTTTTATGTTAGGTGGAATGACCTATAGGTTCTGGACATCTTTCTCTGTGAATGGCCAGTTTTGACGGCCTCCAAATAATTTAGACATCACATTCATTGCTGCCTGTGTTGGCACACCACTCCTTGCCATCACTGCAAACAGATCATCCAATGCTGCCTCCCTTTGCTTGTGAGCATGCATGTATCACACCATCCTCGGGGTGGGCTGAAGCGGGTGATTGTGCGCTTGCTCCACGTGATCAAAATACCAAGTATTGCGCTTCTTGTCCACCTTCAACTTAACATAAGCGGGGCAACCAATTCTCTTCGACGTTTTATTTGTCAGAGGCTCCTCATTCTCTTTACCTAGCTTTAGAAAACCCTCCCTGTTGCAGACCCAATGTCTGGTTTCTTTACTAGTTATTTTCATCCTTACACTAAAACCAACCATCTTTGCATAATCGAGGAAAAAGTTGTAGGCTTCATCTTGTGTACCAAATGTTTGATGCACCCGTGGGACAAACACATCAAGCACGGTTTCATCCTACAGAAAAAAACACATTGATGAGTTTGCAATTAACACACACACCATGTTGCAATTAACCAACAACCATAGTTGTAAATAGGAAAAAAAAGTCATACGGAGCAGCAAACCGACGAGAAAAAAAAACAGACGAGCTGCAACCAACTAACACCCCTAGTTGCAACCAACCACAAGGAAAAGTTGCAACTGGAACAACCACACAGACGCAGCGGTAATTGAGGAGCAAAATCAGACAAGTTGCAATCAACAGGCACTACAGGTTGCAACCAAGAGGCACTAATGGTTGCAACCGACAGAACTGACGGAGAAAAACATAGAAGTTGCAATCAACAGACATGCCGAGGTTGCAATCAACAAGCAACAGACAAGCTGCAACCAACTAACACCCCTAGTTGCAACCAACCATAAGCAAAAGTTGCAACTGGAACAACTACATACACACAGTGGTAATTGAGGAGCAAATCAGACAAGTTGCAATCAACAAGCACTACATGTTGCAACCAACATGCACCACAGGTTGCAACGGAGCATTAACTAACGCTGCGAGTAAAAAACAGAGGAGTTGCAATCAAGAGGCATCCGAGGTTGCAATCAAGAGACATATCTTGCTGCAACCGATAGGCAACGAACGTTGCAAACCGCAACCCAACATCACGCAGCGGCAACCGAGGAGCGAAAATACAGAGGTGCAATCAACAGGCATCCAAGTTTGCAAGCAACAAGCAACGAACATTGCAAACCGCAAACCCCAGTGACAATCGTGGAGCAAAAACACCATCTAGGTTGTTCTTACCAGAAGGAACAACTGGGATGCATCAGGAGTGACCATCGATCCAGGTAGAATTGAAGGCGGGGGCGTCAGCAACGTCGTGTGATGCAAGGGATCACCTGATGTGCTGCGGATCCCCGGCCCCGCTACCGGCGTGATAGGAGGCTGCGTTGCAGGCGGAGCTTCCGCAGATCCTCCCAGAGGTGGAGACGACGATATCGGGTCAGCAGCACCCGTTGCAACCAGAGCTACCTGCCTCCGCACCTCGGGATGCCCTGCTGGAAGAGACGATTTGATGCACTGCAGCGGCGGCGGGGCCATGGCTTCCGGCGAGGAAGGTCGCGGCGATTAAAGGTGCGGCAGCAATGGTGGGGCCATGGATTTGGGGGTAGAGGATCAGAGGAAGGCGTCAACGAGGGGATAGAATGTCAGTGACGGGAAAGGAAGCCTGATTTTGCAGGATTGCTTGCGGGAGAGGTTGATGGGGGAATAGGTAAGCACGCGGGGGGAGGGCGCATCCGTTATTATTGGGAGGCGTTCTCGGGACAGTTTGTCGGGACGCGGACGGACAGGGAAGGCTATTGGTGCGCTTGGTGCGGGGGTCTGTGCAGTCGCGAACTAAAATGCACCTCGTGTGTGTGTGTGTATATATATATATATATATATACACACACACACAATTCTTAGTGTTTCCATCTTCACATCCACACCCGGCCACCCTCCACCCATTACCCGCCGCCGGCCCCTCCTGTAACATCCGGCTTTTCTAAGGCATTTTGAAAACATGAACTTATGAAAAAATTTTCTTTAATTATAGGCTTAATTTTCTTTTCTATAGATATTCCAAATTTTTCATAAATAAACCTTGCATTTAAAACACATTATGTTGTGTTTGATTGCTGAGTGATCTCGTAAGGATTTTCATTTGAATTGGAATTTGAAATCACATTTCAAATTCACCTTTCAAACTATAGTAAAACCTCTCTTTTCCTAAGGATTTTGGGTGGAAAATAAATTTGGAAATTTTGTTCCAAATTTACTTTTCAAACCCTAGTCTGTCAAACCTCCTTGGACTCTTTCCCCTGCACCGGCCTACTCCATCTTTCCTTCGCAGCCCAGCCCTGCCACTGGTCATCGTCATCCTTCGTCACCCCCTCTCGCGCTCATGTCGCGGTGCTCCCCCGGCTGCCGTCACCGAATCCGCCTCCCTAGCTCCCTAGGCACACCCCTAGCTCACACCCTGACCCCCCCTACGCCTCATCCGCCAAAACCGCCCCTCACCGATCCCTCTCCACCCACAGCCGCCCTGCCACGGTTTCGCCACGCTAACGCAGTGCGGTGCGCCGTACCGTCGATCTCTCTCTTCCTCTCCCCAACCACCGTACGGAGGCGAGCACCACCGTCGCCCATACCACCAAAGCTCACCCATACCGCTTGAACTCCACCCCGGGAACCTCCCGTCGCAAAACCGCCGCGCCACGGCGGGATTCCCACCACGCGCTCTAGAGCGCCGACGTACGACAAAACCGCCATACTTCCCTTCCGGCCACTCAAATCTGCTCACCAGCGCGAGCGCCGTACACCCTGAGGCGAATCTGGTTTCCCCCAGTCCTCTTGCCATTCCTCCCTCCCCTCTCCAGCCTCATCCACCAGGTGCATGCGTCGTCGTCGCGAACACCAGCACCACCACCTCAGAATGGCCACAACCCCTCTTCCCGGCCTATAAAAAGAGGCCGAGCCCCTCTCCGAGCTCCTCATCCACATCCACTCCTCACCACACCACCATCACCTCTCTACCTCTCCCTCGGCGCAGCTCTGCTCCGCCGATGAAGCCCTGCCGCCGCAGGCACTCCACGTCAAACTGCCACACGAAAGCGCTACTTCGGCGCTACTCCGTCACGCTGCCCACTCACCTCTAGCTATAGCACAACATCCCCCACGCCGTCGCAACCCTCTCCGGTGAACTGCACTCGCCGCCGGTGCACCCCCGCCGCCCCGTTGTTCTGCACAAGCACATCGCTGCACTCACTACACCTCTGCACGCACGCACGTGCACTCTTTTAGGCACAATTCTCTCCCTAGGCGCACTTTCGCCCGCGGCTGCACCCCAGCACCGCTCCGGCGAGCCTTCTCGCCGCCGGTGGCTATCACCGAAGACCACAAGCCCCACCATAGGTTCGCCCTAGCCTCCTTTTTCTCCACGGCAAGGTCATGCTACGTTCGAGGGGCTGTAGCCGCCAGAAACGCCGAGTCCGGTGAGCTCCCCTGTTTTCGTGGCGGTCCAGCAACCTACTCCGGGCGGCACCGTCAGCTCCGTCACGCCATTGGGCCGGCCGTCAGCTACCTTCAATTGACACGTGGGCCTGCGACCGCACTCCGTCGCCCACGCCGTCCGCCCCCACCCCCTGGTCCCCATGCACCTACTCACCTGGACCACCCACCCATCCGCGCCTGGTCCACCGCGTCCACGCAGGCGGTGCACAGCATAGTGCACCGGCACGCCCACCCCCTGCGTTAGCCCTTAGAATATTGCTAGGTACACACCACAAATGCACACCAATCTTCACTTAGAACACTTAAACACTTACAAAAATTCTTAAAAAATTCCTAAAAATATTAGGAATTATTCTAAGCCTAAAGGTACCATTTTTTCCATAGTTGACTTTCCTAAAATCCTTTTTCATTTTAGCATCTCCCCGTGTAAATAGAAAACCCTGTAAAAGTGTACCCGGGATTCCTCACTTTCCCTGTCTTAGCTCCAAAAATCTTAGAAAATTTCCAAAAATACTAGGAGACATTCTAAGCCTAGTGGTGCGATTAGTTTCCATAGTTAAACTCCCTAGAACCCATGTTCTATTTTGCCCATTTCTGGCTTAATAGAAAACCCGGTGAAAGCATATATGAAATATGCATTTCACCTATCGCGATCCCAAGAACCTTAGGAATGTTCCTCGAGGTACCCTAGGACTACATAAGCTTACCTCGAGCCTCCTCACACACACACACTCTCACTTTGCACAAGACCATAAGCCTCTCCCGGATCCCGAAAACCCTGCCGTCACGCTGCCCAACCCGAGACCCTAGGTTTTTTCCGCCATCATGACCACTAGGAAACCTAACCCTAGATGTTGTCTAGTGGTAGAACGATTCCATTTCTTGTTGATTTTCTTTTTACTGGTTGGTGAACTGCTTTATTAATTATTATTTTATGCGATATTATACTCGGTAGATGCATGAGCTCCCTCCCGAAGACAAGGATAGAGAAGGGCATGAAGTCAGAGCTCAGGACGTCCGTATGACACGCTAGTCGAGCAAAACCCCGAGGATCGAGAAGGCAAGACTTGGTCAACTAGGAAAGCAGTATAAGAGGCAACTCCCAGCACCGCCTCTTTGGTCATACTTTTATCCACTGTTTTGTACTAAAATAAACTATGATAATAACTTGACCTCCATTTGCAGTAATGATGGGTTGATCCCGATCTCGACCAAGTCGATGACCGAGCATCAACCCTAGATTTACTATTCACATTTACTCATGGAAAGGAACTGTGGAGATAGGGACAGTTAGAGGTAGAAACCGAGAATAATAAAATGAACCGACTAAAGTGAGTTAGACTTTTTAAGGATAGACATGGGAGTACGGGGGAAGCCTCAGTGGAGGATCCTACCCAAGTTTCACTCCAGTCGTATAAGGATCGGTTCACGGGAAAGTCTTTCCAGTGACTTAGTACGACCATACGTAGCCAAAAAGGCATAGCCTGTCGTGAATGCCTGTTTATGTGCGGCCTTGGATCAAACCCCGCTACTAAACCTAGTAAACCATCAGGTTTGTTATGGTGCCCGGAATGGCGTGGTGGTATTGTATACCCCATTTTTATGCATATGCTTTTGTCCTGGGACGTGGACCCACAAGGCGGGTGGTGGTGGTATGACCCCTACTTAGGCCCCAGAGTAGACGTGGATGGAGCTAGGGAATGTTGTCTAGGTGTGGATGAGAATGTAGTCCACGTGTAGACGCCGGTGGGTATGGTTGTTGCGGCCAGTACCGCCTTTCGCGAAGGTATGGGCTAGTCGGACGTATGGGTACAGTGTACGCCTCTGTGTAGAGTATAATCTATTCGAATAGTCATGGCTCTCGGTCATGAGCCCTTTTGGTTAAAGCTCCAGTTGATTAGCACACATGCTATGTGAGGGTAGACTTGGTGGTAAGACAGGGTAGCGGCCCTTAGACTGAGTGATACGGTAGATGCCGGCTCAGTGGGACCCCGGTGGTCGTTGAGTTTAATAAAACTTGGGGACTGGTAGGGGAGGCTATGTGTTCCCCCTCCAGGACCAACCTACTTATATTATACCTGCTTTCCTTTTTAGTTTCTCTGAAATTTATTTCACCTGCATTAGTTTACTTATAATCAAGACCTGCTCCTTTTCCTTGGAACCTTGCATGTAGTCTATAGGTTAAATTTCTTATATGCTGGGTTTTGCTGAGTACGTTGATGTGTACTCAGCCTTGCCTCTATTATACTTTTTACAGGTTGACTACGTGGGTTCTAGGTGTTGTTAACCATCTAGTTAGTGGATGGGCACATGCGCTTCCCTTCGCTGCGTTGAGGTGTTTTCTTTGAATATTCTTCATTTATTGCCTCTATACTTAACTCTGATAAGAACTGTGTTAGCCTACCCGGTCCAGGGACTAACACAGGTGCTTAACGAGAATCCCGAAAGTGGGTCCCTACACCTCCTCTCACGAGTCGTGCTTCCATTTGCGTCGTGGCATCGCCACCTGAAATTGCCTGCCTGACCACCGCTGCCCATCCAAGTTGTAACAACACCACCCTCCCCTAGTCCCCGGTGACCCCATCGCTGGTCGGCCATCCAAGCGGACAAGCCCCAGACAAGCATTTCCCAGTGAAAGGATCTTGATGTCTCCTAGAGGGGGATGGTGAATAGGCGCAACCTGAAAATCACCACTTAAAATAATTTTATCAGCTAAACCCGGATGCTCCGGAGTTTTGTCCGGAGTCTCTGGAAAGTCCGAAGTCTCTGGAAAATTCTCCAGAGTCTCCGGACAGTGGCTGCACAACCAAAAAATGCACTACCAACAAAACCGGTGGCACCGGTTTTGCAAATCGGGTGCCACCAGTTTTGCCTGGCAGTGACTCCCCTCGAACCTCTTTCTTGATTGCTTGCTCGGATTCAACTCAAACTTGGTGCGTGGATCAGGGAAGGTTGTTCCACAAGTTTAGACACACCTGCACTCCACAGACACTAACAACCAAGTAGATTCACAAATTTACCAAGAGCAAGCTAAAATATCAAAGTAATGTAAAGCGAGGTAAATCAATAGGAGACACGATGATTTGTTTTACCGAAGTTCGGATTCACCACTATGTGAATCCTAGTCTCTGTTGGGTACTTCTCCTACCGAAGCCAGGTTGCACTCAACCCTTTCCCCGATCCACTAGATAGGTTCTTTCCTTTCGGAGGAGAAGCAAGACCTTCACAAACTATCCCACTGCTCACCACACCTTGGGAGCCTGTGGGCGATGCCTAGCCATCTAGGAGGCAACCCTCCAAGAGTAACAAATGCTTCACACAAGCTTGACGACATCCAATAGTGCTCAAGGGAATCAAGTGCTCTTTGGTTGCTCATAAAGACTTCTCTCTACCACCCAACTCACTAGATCTATCAAAGATCGAACAACCTCACCAAGAGGGGTTGGGGAGAGCTAGAATGGTTTTGGCTTATCAAGGAATAGCAAGGATGCACACTAGCAACCTCAAAAAATAGCAGCTTGCAACAGTGGGGACCCAGGGGTATAAATACCCAACTACCCAAAAACTAGCCGTTGCAAACTCAGCGGAAAACCGGTGCCATCGGGTTCCCAAACACAGTGTCACCGAGATTTCAAACCAAGTAGTCGTTGGGTCGGCTGACACAAAACTAGTGCCACCGGTTTCCCAAAACCAGTGCCACCGGGTTTGACACAGGGTCAAACCTGAGACCGTGTATGTGTGCTTTTTGTGTCTCTCAACTCACATAGGTTACTTGAGCACTGAGACATTTTCAAGACTCCTTGTGATGCATCCCTCTTGATAGTATGGCGTACCTGTACTCAAGATCAAATATAAGCCCTATAGTGATCCACTTGAGCTTCGTCTTCATGAATAGCCATACTTGGTTAATACATCCACTTGAGAGATCCATCCATCAATGTCTCATTGATTTGAGTACTTCTACGTTGAGGAGTGACTTTGATCACCATACAAGAATGAAACTCATTTCTTGATCAAGTCACCCTTCACATGACTCAAAGAACATACAATGCTTCTTCATTGCTTCACTCGGTTAAGCTCGACTTGATACCTCAAAATTCTCCAAGCTATAGCCACTTCATCCTAGCCAAGCACATGGTCCAAGTCACTACTTGGCCAACCACAGCTTAGTACCTCATTGCTAATCCCTTGCTTGATTTCTTCATCCATTTGTTGCCATTTTGAGTTAAGCTTTGATTTAACATTAAGAGTGAAATCCAATTGAGATCATGCCTTCTTTGATTCTATAGTCCCATTTGATCATAACAAGCCTGTAAGGAATTGGATGCTCGTAGCCTAAGAGGGGGAGGGGGTGAATTATGCAACTTAAAACCTTAACCTATGGCTTATCACTATTTGCATCAAGCATAAACTAGAACATACTATCTAGATGTGCAACTAGGTTGTTCTAGTGTGAAACTCCCAACCCAAAATAAGTTTTGCAACCTATAGCCAATCCTAGCAAGATACTACTCTAGGTAAGTAAAGGCAAACAAGGATTGCAAGAATGTAATGCGGAAACGTAAAGGGGGATGAGAGGAAGCAAACTCTTGACACACGATTTATCCCGTGGTATCGGTAGGCACTAAGCCACCCCTAGTCCACGTTGTTGAAGCACTCTACACAAGAGTATTACTTCCCGGTCACCAAGTCTCTCCCAAGAGCACCGCTTGACTTGCCACTAAGGCTCACCACGAAGGCACTCGCCAAGCTCCCTTGGCCACCTTGATGCCGCCTCCACTAAGGAGCTTCTCCACCAAGGGAAGGGGGTCTCCACGTCCCCCGCACAAAGTGTGCCCGCCGCTCCACACCAAGCCGGAGGGTCGAAGACGTTTGCCGGAGAGCCACCTAGGCTCCAAGGCTTCCGGCACACCTCGTACAACTTGATCCACTCGAGAATCACCTCACAAGGTAGGCACACCTTGCACTCACTTAGCTCTAAGCTAAACCTAACACTAAGCACACACACAAAGTATGTGCAAGTCTATAGATGAGCAATCTAGCACTTGGATGGCTTCGATATGATCTTCAATGTGTCTTGAACTCCTCTGCACTTCCTCACAATCCAGCAACTCCAAATGATGGGGTGGAAGGGGTATAAATAGGCCAAGGCATCAAACTAGCCGTTGGGCAAAAGCTCCTGGAAATGGTACCATCGGATGATCCGACGCTGTCCATTTTCCTGGCGTCGGTTCACCTAGTGCTACTAACCGTTGCCTTCCACCACACTTAGCCGTTGAATCCTGCTGACGTCATTCATCCGACGCTTCAACGGACACACCGTCGGTTCATCCGGTGCTTAAGGAAATCTTCTCCAGGCGTCTCTATTAGCTAAAACGCTGCCGCCGGATGAACCGCTGCTTGACTCCTTTTGACTGTCGGTTCATCCGGTGCTGAAGGACTTTACTCCCGGACCTCTTTGTTAGCTGATTCGATGCCATTGGATGAACCACTGCTCAGCCATCGGTTCATCTGGTGCTACTGATTTCTGCAGGCTGGGTCTCTTGATTCATCCGGCGCAACTAGAAAAGGGGACGTCGGTTGATCCGGTGAACATAATGTTGACTCGAGTCTTCACGCAGTGTACCGCTTCATCCTGTGATTGCACCGACGCTTGTTCCCAAGGTACCGTCAGTTCATCCGATGGTGTCAATTTCCTTCCTTTTCTTCGCGTCTTCAACTTGTCATTGCTTCAACTTAACATACTTAACATGCCATCACTTGTAGCCTCAAAATATATACTAAGTCCTCATTTTTGCTATGAGTAACTTAACATATGCATGGTATGTTAACTTGGTAATATCCATGGGACCTAAGAATGCCTACAAGGACATGCTAGACAATGTGGTTAGTCCCATTGCTTGTGTTACCATGAATCACCAAAATCAACTCGAACAAATGGCAAAAGAGGCCATTTTCGCTACAATCTCCCCCTTTTTGGTGATTTATGACAACACAAGCAAAGCAAGCATAAATTTGCAAAAATTTACAAAATTAGGACCACTTACGCTTGCTTGGATGCTTACCATCAACCAAACTCCCCCTAGATCAAACTTCCCCCTTTTTGATCTTCTCTTCCTATGTTCACACATAGCTTGCTTCTTCCCACTTTGAAAACACTAGCTTGCTTTGGTCCCACATTCTCCCCCTTTGGAATAAAATCTCCAAAAAGGTCCCAAAACACAAGGTCTCTAAGGAAATTTAGCAAGTCCTAGCAAACATAGCTCGAAGAGAAATGTTAAATACAAGGGAGAAAACCGCATGAACCTTGATCCATATGTATGATATCAATGAAGATACCACATGTGTGAATAACTAAGGTAGATCACAAGCTCATGAGACTGGCATGATACAAACTAAGCTCCCTCTAAGTGTGTGCACAAAATGATAGTGTGAAAAAAAGTGTACAACTACACATATTTGTAAGATAAGGAAGCTTAGAGCATGTCATGCAAGGAGGTAGCTTAAAAGCCAAGAGATAAGACAAGAGAGTTCTTGTAACATTACCACTTGTAGATTTTGAGCATTGCATACCTCCGGGGGTTTTTCCTCTCTACCTTGTTGGCACCACATTGAGATAAGCCACTTGAAAATGATATCACTTGGAGATGACACCACTTTGAAAGAAGCTTGCAAAGAAGACACTTGGGGTACCACAAGGATTAGGAATGTATGAGTTCATTGCCTTTGAACTTATATAGAGACATAAGCTCGCAAGGACATGACTCAATAGCATGAAGCTAATATTGCTATATTCACTCTCTTCGAGATGTTAGATCACATTTAGAGTGAAATAGCATTCTCTTAGAATGAAGTACCGCACCGGAACACGTCACTAAGGGACTACACAAGATAAGCTTGAAACAATGTTAGTCCCATAAACAAACTATAGGATGAGCTCCCCCTAAATGTGTGCATTTAGTATTTGAATCACCAACCAAATGTATGCACATTGTTTATGACAACAAAAGGGAAGCTAACCCTATAGCTTGCTCATGATGCAAAGAGATAAATAAGAAAACATGCATCATGAAAGAAACAAGTGTAGCTTTTTTACACACTAATCAAACCATGTAGGTTGCTCATGGGTTAGTACATGAAATAAGCAACCTACCATATGTAAACAACTAGGCATAGCAACAAATGCAACCTAAACAAGGCAATGGAGCTACAATGATACATGAGATGAGTCTTAGTTTCCATTACATTAACCGGGGAGCTTGGGCAACACATGTCCAATCTTGCAAGCTTGGCTTCTAGACTTGAATCTTCACATCTTCTTTGTGCAAAGCCTCCCTAGTCCCCGAACTCATGGCCTTTACGTGGCCTTAGGAACCCAAACCATTTGAGGCCCCTTCATGTTGGTGATGACTTCCTTGGGCACCCAAATGGGTTGGTTCCAACCCCACTCCTTCATCATCCCAACCTTGTGTGCAACCACCTTGCCATTAGCCTTTTTCTTGATGACATAGGAGTTGTTCTTGGTCTTGTTCTTGCGGTTGGGCTTGGTGTAGATGAGAGAGCTCTTGATGGTGGTGTTCATCTTCTTCTTCTCACCCTTGCCCATCTTCTTGACAAATTGAGGGCATTTGTAGAACTTGTGCCCTTCTTCATGACACTTGTAGCAAGTCACGGTTGATCCCTTCTCAAGCTTCTTCACCATGTCATCACCGTTATCTTGAGAAGGTTGGACATTGCTCTTCATGTCTTGAGAGGCTTCTTCTTGTTCTTCATTGTTCTTGCCCTTGCCCATCAAGTTAACCAACCTCTCTCGGAGCCATTTCACTTCTTTCTTGAGCTCATCATTCTTCATGCTTAAAATCTTAACATTCTCATTGCAAGATGGTGAGCAAGATTCATCAATTAAATCAATGCAAGAAGTTGAAGCATCTACCTTGGAGATAGGAATTGAACAAGGGATAGATGGTTCATTAAGCTCAAAGGGATCACTAGTTTTAATCTCAATGTTCTCAAGCTTAGATTTTAGCTCATCACACTCCTTGCTAAGCAAATGGAATTTGCACAACAAATGTTCATAATTTGTAGCAAGGGTGGCACTAAGATCATTGAGAGCATTAAGTTCTTTAATTTCATTATCTTGTTTTTCTAGCATCCCTTTTTGCTCATTTACTAGCTCAACAAGATCATCAATTGAGGTGTCATCGGATTCATCATCACTTACATTGCTTTCCATACCTTGGGCCATAAGGCACATGTGTGATGATGATAGAGGACCTTGCATGAAGCGGGTGGTGAAGTTCTTGCTTGATTCATCACTTGAGCTACAAGAACTTGATTCTCCACCGCTTATCCACTCACAGATGGCGGTGAGTGCTTCTTGCTTTTGCTTCCTCTCCTTGACCACCTTCTTCTTGGGCTTGTGCTTGATCTTGGTGAACTTGATGTGTTGATGATGATGCCCTTCTCTCAAGTGGATGTTGTAGCTGTACATGTTGACTTTCTTCACATACTTGAAGATTTTCTTCACGTACATGGCAACCATCGACTCGACCTCTTCATCACTTGAGGAGCCTTCATCGTCATCACCATCATCATCTTCACTTGAGCTTCCATGAATCGCCATTCTTCTCAACTCCTTCTCTTGTTGGCTTGAAAGAGCTTGACTTACGGTTGGAGAAGATGGTTCTTGAGGCTTTTCTTGGGCTTTCTCTTGGGGCTTATCTTGGGGCGCCTTCTTGGACTTGGGCATGACTTGAAATTCATGTGCCATTATCTTGCTCAAGATTTGAGAAGGCTTCAACTCTTCAAGCTTCTTCTCATAGATGATAGCTTTCACCAAGTCATAATCGGGCTTTCGGAGACTTTGAAGGATCTTGCGGTTCATGTTCATGTCCGTGATGTTCTTCACACCTAAAGCATTAATCTCATTGACAAGAACATTTAGGCGTGAGTACATAGATTCGGCATTTTCATTCTCAAGTTGCCTAAAGCTATTGAATTCCTCAAGGAGACAACCATAGCATTCATTAGCAACTTCTTTTGAACCCTCATTTTGTTCCTTGATGGTATTCCATAGCACATGAGCATTTTCACTAGTAAAAACTCTATTGAAAACACCTACATCTAGAGAGGATAAAATGATACTCTTTGCAATAACATCAAATTGTTTTTCCTTCCTAGTGCCATTTCTAACACCCTCATCGGTGACCCTCCAAACATCAAGATCCTTAGCTTGTAAATAAGCTTCCATAAGGACCTTCCAACGAGAGTAGCCCGTGCCATCGAAATGTGGAGCCAAACCTAAGGTATCCACCCCTTTCATCCTCTAAAGAGCAACTCACTAGGCGGTGAAGCCTAACCGATCCAATCAGCCGATTTTCACAAATTGCCAATCGAATTCGCGTATCCTTGTGAAGGAAGTGAGTCCCGGCTCTAATACCACTTGTAAGGAATCGGATGCTCGTAGCCTAAGAGGGGGAGGGGGTGAATTAGGCAAATTAAAACCTTAACCTGTGGCTTATCACTATTTGCATCAAACATAAACTAGAACATACTATCTAGATGTGCAACTAGGTTGTTCTAGTGTGAAACCCCCAACCAAAAATAAGTTTTGCAACCTATAGCCAATCCTAGAAAAATACTACTCTAGGTAAGTAAAGTCAAACAAGGATTGCAAGAATGTAATGCGGAAACGTAAAGGGGGATGAGAGGAAGCAAACTCTTGACACTCGATTTATCCTGTGGTATCGGTAGGCACTAAGCCACCCCTAGTCCACGTTGTTGAAGCACTCTACACAAGAGTATTGCTTCCCGGTCACCAAGTCTCTCCCAAGAGCACCGCTTGACTTGCCACTAAGGCTCGCCACGAAGGCACTCGCCAAGCTCCCTTGGTCACCTTGATGCCGCCTCCACTAAGGAGCTTCTCTACCAAGGGAAGGGGGTCTCCACGTCACCCGCACAAAGTGTCCTCGCCGCTCCACACCAAGCCGGAGGGTCGAAGACGTTTGCCGGAGAGCCACCTAGGCTCTAAGGCTTCCGGCACACCTCGTACAACTTGATCCACTCGAGAATCACCTCACAAGGTAGGCACACCTTGCACTCACTTAGCTCTAAGCTAAACCTAACACTAAGCACACACACAAAGCATGTGCAAGTCTATAGATGAGCAATCTAGCACTTGGACGGATTGGATATGATCTTCAATGTGTCTTGAACTCCTCTGCACTTCCTCACAATCCAGCAACTCCAAATGATGGGGTGGAAGGGATATAAATAGGCCAAGGCATCAAACTAGCCGTTGAGCCAAAGCTCATGGAAATGGTACCATCGGATGATCCAACGCTGTCCATTTTCCTGGCGTCGGTTCATCCGGTGCTACTGACCGTTGCCTTCCACCACACTTAGCCGTTGAATCCTGCTGACATCATTCATCCGACGCTTCAACCGACGCACCGTCGGTTCATCCGGTGCTTAAGGAAATCTTCTCCGGGCGTCTCTGTTAGCTAAAACGCTGCCGCCGGATGAACCGCTGCTTGACTCCTTTTGACCGTCAGTTCATTCGGTGCTGAAGGGCTTTGCTCCCGGACCTCTCTGTTAGCTGATTCGATGCCATCGGATGAACCGCTGCTCAGCCATCGGTTCATCTGGTGCTACTGATTTCTGCAGGCTGGGTCTCTTGATTCATCCGGCGCAACTAGAAAAGGGGACGTCGGTTGATCCGGTGAACATAATGTTGACTCGAGTCTTCACGCAGTGTACCGCTTCATCCTGTGATTGCACCGACGCTTGTTCCCAAGGTACCGTCGGTTCATCCGACGGTGTCAATTTCCTTCCTTTTCTTCGCGTCTTCAACTTGTCATTGCTTCAACTTAACATACTTAACGTGCCATCACTTGTAGCTTCAAAATATATACTAAGTCCTCATTTTTGCTATGAGTAACTTAAGATATGCATGGTATGTTAACTTGGGCATGGTATGTTAACTTGGTAATATCCATGGGACCTAAGAATGCCTACAAGGACATGCTAGACAATGTGGTTAGTCCCATTGCTTGTGTTACCATGAATCACCAAAATCAACTCGAAAAAATGGCAAAACAGGCCATGTTCGCTATAAAGCCTTCCAATTTTTGTAGAGACCATCCAATATTCCAATATCACTATGTCTCTTTCTTCACCTTCATTGCCTTGTTTATATATCAAGTATACACCATGAGATCACACATATCACAAATCATGACATTCAATCCTATATAAAGCCATTTCACAATGTGAGGCAATACCCCATTCCTCAACTTATCTTGTACAACAATGGCTTGTCTTCACATATAGATGTTCAACATCATACATCATGCTTTTTTATTTATACGTAACATCCTGCTCACATGCTTAACAAAGGCATTAGATCTTTAATCTAGTTGTCAATCAATACACCAAAGCCTACTTAGGGCCAAGATGTCTTTCAATCTCCCCCTTTTTCGTGATTGATGACAACCTCGATTAAAGCTGACAAGAGATATATAATAAAGCTTAAAAACAACGGATTTAGGTCGAGCTCCCCCATAATATGTGCTATGAATGGAATTCATAATATTTGGCCTTAAATGCCATTTTGCACATTTTTCAAGAAAACATGGAGCTCCCCCTAAATTCCTACAACAATGGGGTGCAAAACAAGTGTGTGAACAATTAAATCGTGATGCATGCACAAGATAAGCACTTCAACAAATAAAAATAGATAATGGTAGTGTTGTCTGGCCAAACCCAGTGCCACCGAGTTGCCAAACTCGGTGCCCCCGGTTTTACCTAGGCAGCCCTGTCAAAAAAGCAATACATCACCCATAAAATATAAACTAAGATGCATATGAGTCTTAATAAGCATAAACAAGTTCAACACACATTAAAGCACACATCACAAAGGTTCCCAAGTTCAACTGAAGCTAAAGAGTATTTATTACATGGGCATGTTGCATCCAACAGCCAAAAGTCGGTGCCACCGATTTTGGAAATTCGGTGCCATCGAGTTTGCCAGATAGAAGCAGAGCACTGAGACACCACACTGAATCTGGTGCCACCGAGATTTGGAAAACCGGTCCCACCAGTTTTGGCCAAAGAGAGCTCATGCAGAAACAGAACAACAAGCTTTCAATCGACACCTCTCCCCCTTTGTCATCTATCACCCATAAAAGGTCTCGTGGGGGTTCTTTGACAACAGCTAGTCGTCTTCTTCATCTTCTTCCCTTTTATCTTGGCTTGTAGGATGTCGGAGGTTTAGATCCCAGTGGTTTAGATTTGGTTGTGGGCGATCGGAAGCTAAGGACTCGATGGTTATGCGGGAGCACATGGAAGACAGCAAGTTTATACTGGTTCGGGACTCCGGAGAGTAAAACCCTACGTCCAGTTGTCAGTGTAGATTGCTTGAGGATTGATTGGTGTTCAATGGGGGTCACCCTGCCCGCCTTATATGGGCCAGCGGACAAGGTCGGCGCCTAGACTCCTGGTCGATTACGACCGGGAGACCTAAGTCTAGTTGATTACAACAATTTCCATATATCCCGGACTGCCTGTCGGGTCCACCGCTGTCTTGTCTTGCACGCCAAGTTTTATAATCGTTCCGGATAAGGTCTTCTGGAGGTCATCGGGGCCACAGATCAGGTCTGTTGGGCCCACTCTCAGGTCGGTTGGTCTTCCGGTGGGCCGGACCAACTTGTCGGGGACGGCCGTGAGACTGGTCGGTGGGGACCCTAGGGTACCAATGTCCCACAAGCCCCCGAGTGATGTGTAGGTGCGTCGAACTGGATAGAATCATGACGAAGTCGTGGAGCTATCGACAGGTCAATAAGCGTGCACGTCGGTCCAAAAAAAGAGAATATTTAATTGCCAACCAGATTGTAGAATCCTGAACGTAGTGAGGTCAAGTGACGACCTAAAGGAAGCAGACTTTGAATAGATTGAAGCGACGATGAAAAAACAGAGGGAGTTTGAAAAACGCACTCATGTAGTAGTCCCCGAGCATTGAAGTAGGCAGCAGGACTGCTTCGATGATCCAAAAAAGGAGAAGAAGAAGAAGAAATCAGCTCAAGAGCTGACTTGAAGAGAAAACATGGTTTCCCAGAAGGTCGAAACATTGAGGAATTATAAGAGGGCGTTTGAAAAATGCTCTTGTATAGTAGTCCCTGAGCATTGAAGTAGGCAGCAGAACTGCTTTGATGATCTAAAAAAGGAGAAGAAGAAGGAGAACAAATCACAATGTCTCTCGTGTCTCGTCGTGAAGAGGCGATTTCTGTTGGAGTCGTGCAGGATCAGTCGTAGAGACACCCAGATATCTTTGCATAGCTGCAAAGAGTCTGGCAGAGCCACTCGAGGCATGCCGACCTCAGGAAGGTCTCACGCAAAAAGCACCCAAGTTCCGAAGATACATGGCAGGGCCAATTTGGCGCGCACCCCATGGAGAGGCCTTCATTCCTTAGAGTAGTCCATCCAATGGTGTCCAGAACGGGCTGGCACAGCGAAAAACACGCACCGACCAGCATGAGGTCACGCATCTAGGGCGCCCAATTAGGTTGGCGGGCCCAAAGCAGCACCAGGTATTGAAAGACCTGAAGCTATGGCACGCCGACCTTCAGAAAGGTCATTTGGTGCCCAAACGACCAGCATAACTGCTGATTGCCCAGCAAAGCCATGATACTGAGGTATTACCGACCAATGTTCCGGGCACACCAACCTTCAGGACGTCTGTCGAAATTGTAGAATACCGTAGACGTGGTTGATGTAGGCTCCAGGCACCCAGACGAATCTAGCAGAGCAGCGAGGCATGCCTACCCCGGAAGGACTTCAATCGAACCTAAGACCATTCTGCTCGGGAGACGGAAATAAAGGTTGATTGGTACAAGGTCCGTTTACGTGCAGAGCCGTAGCGGGTGCACCAGGACGCAGAGCCACAGAGGGTGCAAATCAGAGCAGAGCCGTAGCGAGTGCGAATGGCGTCGAATGAAATCGTAGCAAGTCGTATAGTCAAAGAGGTCGTAGAACTAGCAGGTGCAAGACCATGTGGCAGCGGGGCCGTCTGACGCGGAGTTAGACTAGTTAAGGAGGTGAACTATTTGTTCACAGGGGGAACTGCACAAAGTGGCATGAGGTCGCCAGCCATCTCACTCAGCACAACGTGACAGAATCGCATCTGACAAAAAAATATTTGTCTGAGTGCAACAGGACAAAGGTCTGGCAGAACACACACTGTGTAGGTCACGGGCGGTGAGAGTGGGGGTTCTCACATGCGCACAGTGCATGTTGTGTTAGGTGTAAGACACCTTCTTTTGTCGTCTTGTACCGAGGAGGGGATAACGAAAGCTTCACGTGCACATAGTGACCAAGGTCACATGCACACAGTATAGAGATCGACCGAGTGCGAGACTCGCCTATAAATAGAGCCAATGCCAAGAGGCAAAGCTATCACCGTAGAGAAGATCATGGAGTTCCAGTGTAGCCAAAATGTCATGCTGTGGGCATGCCTTCATCCACCGGAGTGTGGAAGAGAGAAAATGTAGAAAGCTGAGGCTAGAAGAATACTTGCGAAGTGTGGAGCACCGTGATGAGCTCTTTCCCTTGCACCCACGATGGCCCCTTCGGGGAGGTGGAAGGATTCAGGAGGGATGAATCGTTGACACACACATGATTCTCCCATCCTGCACCCTTTTGCCTTTGTCTTGGTCCGAAGGCCAAGAGAGATTTGGCAACATTGTTTGCAACAGTAGGCAATGCTGCCATGATGCCTGGTGACTTGCAGGGAAGCGCAAATCTGCATGTGAAAGTCGGGGGCTCTAGACGACCTGCTAGGAGCAGCGTTGGGCCACCGATCCGTGAGAGGTCTCCACGAAGGTCCTGAAGCTAGAGGAAAACTTGCGATGTACCCTGCTGTAGCAGAAAGCATGGCAAGATTCGCTCTATGTAGTTCAGGTCTTCAACCATTCCCATTATGGGGATGATCTAGTTTGTATCTTGTAACTGGTCGAGGACCAGATGGGACTTGCGACGACCATGTAGCCATGGATTCACATATGTAAACTTCACACTCTTCAGTCGATTCGTGTGTAATTTTATTTGTAGAGGTAACAGACCCCCTAGGACCTGTTTTGATGTTCTATATGTGTCTCCCGACCTTGAGAAGGTTAGGGACACTGTTGAGAGGTCCACCGACCTGGAAGAGGTTGTGGGCGCTATCGGGACGACCTGATAGCTAGCATAGTTCCTTCGACCTGCAGGGAGGCCTTGACGACCTAGTGGGCCACCAAAATGTGTTTCCGAAGAGACGTGCTAAATTACCGGAGTAAATTAGGATATAGCCATTGGGCATAGCTGTTCGTGGAGAACTAGCCGTTAGCAGTAAAAAATCGATACGCAGTAAATAGCTGTTGGGCCGCAGCGACCCGTTGGCGTGGAGCCATTGGGCGAGCTAACCCCGCGACGACTTGTTGGGCCTCGAAGGCCTATATTAAGGTCGGGGCGTGTGGGGGCAGACCCCACTCGCACTCTTTCGCAGATCTAGGGTTTTCCATTTTGTCGCCGCCGCCGCTCGAATTCCTTGCGCCGCCACAGCTAGAGCCGGAACTCGCCGCCGCGCGCCGCACCACCGCCGCCGCCGGCGCATGCGCTCAGAGACCCTCTACGTCTTTAGAGCTAGATCACAGGGGTTCATCGAGGAAGAAGAGGAGATGTCGTCGGAGCACGGTTCCGTTCCGGAGAGACGGATCCCCGCGCCGGAGAAGCAGTGGTCCCCGTCGGAGATGCCGAAGGCCCGCATCCAGGCGTTGGTGGACTGCAGCCTGCTGAGGCCCAAAGAGGAGGTGGAGTGGAAGGTGCCTACCAGCCAACGCTTTCCGACGGAGGACGTCACAGAGCAGGTCGTCTTCACCTGCTTCTTCGAGCGCGGCTTCAACATCCCCGCGGGGGATTTCATCAGAGGTCTTCTCCATTACTACCGCTTAGAGCTGGTACATCTTGTCCCGAACTCCATCACTACTGTCTTGTCCTTCATTCACATGTGTGAGGCCTACTTAGGCATACCGCCACACTTCAACTTGTGGCGGTACTTCTTCCATGTCAAGCGACCCGGGAAGTCGCTAGTCGTAGGTAGTGCAGGATTGAAGGACCGAATAGGGCGACCAAAGAGGGGGGAGTGAATGGGAGCCGATAAAAATTCTTCCCTAAGGTCGAACTCGGCCTATACCCCGATTGCCACTCCAAGTACCCGCGCACACAAAAGAAGCTCCAAACAAGGCACACACAAGCCTACAAGATCAAGAGACAAGCCTAGGAGCAAAGTGCGGAAGCAACTAGACAAGAATCAAAGGACTTAGGCAACACTGCGAAGTCCTAGGCGGACCGTCTGTGAGGTCTCGGCGGACCGTCCGAAAATACCACTAGAACCTCCAGTAGCGCACCGAGAAAAACGGATCGTCCGTGATGGACCCGCGGACCATCCGCCTCGTCACGGACCGTCCGACACTCTAGTACAGACCGTCCGCAAACTTCGCGCACCAAAAACCAACTGGCTCATCGGAACGAACGAAAGACCCACAAGAACACGCGAAGAGCACGAAGAACAGCCGGCCTGTCAGGCACCTCGCGGACCGTCCGCACGGAGGCCGTGGACTGTCCGCTAAGCGCGGACAGAGCAGAAAAAAGCTCGAGCTCGGAAGTCAACTCCACATTTCCATCACCGGATCTCCCAAACGGCTAAAGCTCTTGAGACAAGATTTTGGGGAGCTGAGAAGCGTCACACAAGGATGCTATGCCCCAAAAATCTCGACCTCTAACTCCCTAAATCAACGGGAATCGCGGATCACACGAACCTCTACCAAGAACTCGGGCACCAGCCAAAAACGAACGAATCGAAGGTGTTTCCCGGCGTTTGAGGGGTCAAGATCACACACAAAGATGCGCAAGGCATCCACCCATGATCCCCTCAAAGAAATTCGCGAAGAAACACCCTCAAATCCACGAATCGAGCGAAGAACGAAACCCCCCAAAAATAGCCTCGAAAATGACACGAAAATCACAAAGGACTAGGAGATCACCGGAATGCCAAATGCTTCCATACATCCAGAGGTCAGAGTCTATACAAGAATCTAGCCTATGGAATACAGATGGAAAAGAAGCAGTTCAGAGCAATCTACCTGGGGAGGAAGCCCTAGAGTCCAAGAGAGAGAGATGGCATCCACCTCTCCGCTATTTAAAGGAAGTCCATCGGAGGGAGGTAAATGACCACGCTACCCCTACAACTTGAAATGAAGATACAACCCCACAGGGGCATTTTGGTCAAGTCTTCATCGGACGGACACGCTTCCACCGCGGCTTCGCTTCACATCGAGGCAAACCCCGTGATCACGCCTCGTGGCCTCCGCCTCGAAGCTTCCCGAAGCTCCCGGATCACCGTCTCCGTCGCCTCGGGCCTCCGGGCTTGGTTTTGAGGCCCAAACCAAGAAATCATCCACCGATGGTTTTGTGGGCAAACCAACAAACCCCGCGTGCAAGCTTCGGGCTCCATCCGCTACCTTGCACCGGCCCATGTTCACGACTTCAGCCCTCTAGTCTTGCACCGCACGGCTCGCACTTGATCCCATCGGCCACCGGGTCCATCGAACCAAGCCTACTTGCCTCTCCATCACCCGGAGGCTGCCACGGCTAAGGCCTTTCACGCTTGTTCTTCACCTGCACCGACACGAGTCAAGCCGCAACCTGTACCTGCACACTTAGCCAAGCATCAGTCCACACAACATTGTCAATCCCTCATCACTAAGGAGCGACCCTCCACTGGTCCTCGGACACACCTGGTCCTCAATCTCCCCCTTGATGAGTGCATTGACAACACCCATAGAAATCACATAGAGAAAAAGAAAAGAAAACAACCACGAACACAAACGTCCAAAGCAAGTGATCCAAAGCCAAAGAACAAGCGAAAACAAGATCACTCGCCAACCAAGTCTCGGCCCCCAAAGACAAGGGCAACGGCTCGACACAGCCGAGACAAAACAAAGCTCACAAGGAGCACACCACAAAGCATAGGCAAACCAAAGGAGCTCCCCCTGCACATATGCAACCTCCCCCTGAGCAAATGCAACCTCTTCTTCTCAATTTTTCTCCTCACATGCCACATCCCACAAATGTATACCAAATTTTCACAAATTCTCCCCCTATCATACAAATCTCCCAAAAAGCATACAATATCTCCCCCTTGTTGACAATGCATGAATCAAGGTATATGAAACTCTTCCCCTTGTTTGCATGAAAAATGCATGTCAAAGCATATATACAATCTACCAAGCTTCTCAAATATACAAAGAGCACAACAAAATGCTACAAATGAGACATAGAGCAAGGAAGGTAGACATGGTGTAGTTAGCACATTGCCATCAAGAAGGTAGAGACATATAAGCATGTGACATGGCTAAAAGCAATTTTAAGCAATTTTCTCAAAGACACATTCAACTCATGAGCAAGACCCTATCCATACCAATTTGAGCACAAATACACTAGATCATCCAAAATTTATGCAAGATCACAAATTCTCATCACAAGATCATTATAAACGCCCACAAGCTACTCAAATCATGTTAAAGCCACCGAGCCATGTGTCTACTTCTTAAAATGAGACTTCTCATGGTAGACAACATGCTACGGTTTATCACCCAAGATATGAATATCAAAACCATAAAAACATGGTTAGGAGCTCATTTTTCAAGCATGAGGCAATTCACACACTAATTTCATTTTCAAGTTTAAAACATGGTACATGAAGTGCCTTTGCGGCAAAAAGAAGCTTATGCTCCTCCCCAAGCAAGCAAAAGGGCTAAACGTTTACAATGACAGACGGTCTTTGACCCCAAGCAAAGAGAACATGATTCTCAAGCACAAACTAAATATGATATAGGCATTTAAGCACAAATTGAGCATAGACAAGCATCTACTCATGAGAGACATCAATTTAGCATTTTCATAAAACAAGGCTATCTCAACATAAATATAGGGCAAAACCATCAAGAGCATAGCATTCACATCCACAATTTACCAAACATGCACATATCACACATATAGCACATCAGTGATCAAAGTATATAAGAGAAGCTTTTCCTAGCACAAGTGATCCAAAGATCGCTATCCTAGCAGGTTTTGTACAGAAAGTGAAATGCATGTATGAAATGCAACAAAATGAAACATTTGACACATATATACATGAGAAGCTCCAAGACCCAGCTAGAAAGGAAGGCACACCCCAAGTTCACCCCGCAAGCGAGTGAAAGTGACTTGGTCAAGTGGTTTGTTGAAAATGTCGGCTAGCTGATCTTGGGTAGGGACATAGGACAAAGATATGTTTCCCTTCTCAACATTGTCTCTCAGAAAGTGGTACCTCACTTCTATGTGTTTCATTTTGGAGTGAAGGACAGGATATTTGGCTATACTTATGGCACTGGTGCTGTCACAAAAAAGTGGAACCTGGGAGCACTCCTCACCAAAATCGCTCATAGTGTAGGTCATCCAAAGCATCTGGGAACAACAACTAGCAGCAGCTACATACTCGGCCTCTGTAGTGGAATGGGCTACACTAGATTGCTTGCGAGATGACCAAGAGACCAACGAAGAACCAAGGAACTGACAACACCCAGATGTAGACTTGCGGTCCAATCGACACCCAGCAAAATCAGCATCGGAGTACCCGTGAAGTCTGAGTGTCGAGGAGGCAGAATACCAAAGACCAAACTCAGGAGTGTAGTTCAAGTACCTGAAAATCCGCTTGACGGCCTGCCGATGTGAAGTCCTCGGTGAAGCCTGAAAACGAGCGCACAGACACACACTGAACTGTATGTCCGGCCTCGTCGCCGTCAAGTAGAGGAGGGAGCCGATCATGCTCCGGTACTCCTTCTGGTCCACGGGTTCGTCATCCTCGTCCGCATCCAAAGCCGTAGTGGTACTCATCGGTGTAGTCAACGGCTTGGAGTCGTTCATGCCAAACTTCTTCACCATGTCCCTGGTGTACTTCGCCTGATGTACAAACGTCCCGTCCTTGCACTTCTTGATCTGGAGTCCTAAGAAAAACTGCAGCTCGCCCATCATGGACATCTCAAATTCCCTGCTCATGTCATTTGCAAATCTGGCAACAAGATCATGAGAAGAGCCACCAAAGATTATGTCATCCATGTATATCTGAACAATCAAAAGGTCATTCCCATACTTAAGGAGAAACAGGGTCTTATCAACTGTGCCCATCACAAACCCCTTACTCAGCAAAAACCCTCTCAACCTGCCATACCAAGCTCTAGGTGCCTGTTTCAACCCATAGAGCGCTCTCTGGAGTTTGTATACACGGTGTGGGTATTTCTCGCTCTCAAACCCTGGGGGTTGCCTCACATACACTTTTTCCTCTATCACCCCATTCAAGAAAGCACTCTTGACATCCATTTAGTACAACTTGAACCCTTTAGCCACGGCAAAGGCTAGAAGGATCCTAATTGCCTCCAAACGTGCCACAGGAGCAGATGTCTCCTCATAATCTATCCCCTCCTTCTGGTTGAACCCCTGCGCCACCAACCTCGACTTGTTTCTCACAACCATTCCATTCTCACCCTCTTTGTTCTTCCACACCGACTTGGTACCTATGGGACGGCAATTTGGTGGTGGATCGACTAACACCCAGACTTGGTTTCTCTCAAAATTCTCCAACTCCTCCTGCATGGAATTCACGCAATTCTCGTCAGACAAAGCGTGTCGAATATCTTTGGGCTCGAAAGAAGCAACAAAATCAGAGTGAGCGAAATGAGAAGTGTTCCTTGACCTCGATCGTGTAGTGCGTTCATGAAGGTCAGCAATGATCGTCGTCGGTGGGTGATCCACTTGTACACGCTGGGGAGCCTCTCGCCTGGACACAATCTCCCCCTCAGCAGCAGCCTCCACTCGAACAGCCTCAGTCGTAGTGGGAGTAGGGGATGGTCCATCCTCGATTGTCGTCGTAGTAGTGGAAGTAGTGTGTACACGATCAGCCACGGGAGCATCACCACCATCATCGTCGTCGTCTCCATCTCCATCCTTCTCATCCTCAAAGATCCTCGCTCCAATCTCGTCATCACCTGCACACTCACAAGCAGAAGAGCTACATGGCTGTGTCTCGTCGAAGGTAACCTCGCAGGTCTCCATGATTCGGTTAGTGTCAAGGTTGAGCACACGATATGCTCTAGAGTGAATAGCATAACCAAGGAAAATACCATCCGAGCATCTAGAATCAAACTTATCCAACTTGCCCTTCTTCAGAATGAAACACTTGCAACCAAAAGCTCTAAAGTGACCCACCTTGGGTTGTTGGCCATGCATCAGCTCATAAGAGGTCTTCTTCTTGAAAGCACGAAGGAAGATGCGATTTGAGACATAGCAAGCGGTATTGACCGCCTCAGCCCAGAAACGCCTAGGAGTCCTATGCTCATCGAGCATCGTCCTGGCAATCTCAAAAAGGGTCCGGTTCTTCCTCTCCACTACTCCATTCTGGCAAGCGACGTATGGAGAAGAGTACTGATGATCAAGACCAAGATCACTGCAAAAGTCATCAAAATGAGAGTTCTTAAACTCCGTGCCATTGTCACTGCGTATAGCTTGAATGGCATCACCATGTCTCTCATTCTTCAACCTCAAGATCAAGTCCCGAATAAAGCCAAATGTCTCGCTCTTATCCTCCAAAAAGAAAACCCAAGAGTACCTGGAAAAACCATCAACAACCACAAGAACATACTACTTCCCACCCACAGAGCGAACACGAGCTGGCCCAACCAAGTCCATGTGCAACAGCTCACAAGGTCACTCGGTCATGACCGCAGTCAGAGGGGCGTGAGAAGCAGCAACCATCTTTCCATGCTGACAAGAAGCACAAACCAAATCCTCCTCGAATTTCAACTTAGGCAATCCTCGGACAGGATCAAGACCACTCAAGCGGGAAAGCAACTCAAAGCTCAAGTGTCCCAACCTCCTATGCCAATTCCAAAGCTCGGCCGAAACGCCAGCAACAAAGCATCGAGGAGGACCAACAGACTGAGAAAAGTCAGCATGAAAGATTTGACCCTCGGGGATGATCGTACAGACAAGATCGCATCGAGAATAAAGCACACGAGAAGCACCCAACTTAAAACGAACCACAAAACCTTCGTCCAGTAACTGAGATACTGACAACAGGTTAAAACCAAGTGACTTAACCAGGGCCACACTTCTTATGGTCACCTTGCTACTCACCTTCACCATACCTTCAGCAAGCACTCGTCCTCTCCCATTGTCCCCGAAAGTGATGTACTCCCTCGTACTCACCGGGGTGAGGCTGGAGAACCACCCGCGATCTCCGATCATGTGTCATGAGCAACCGGAGTCCATCAACCAAGAGTCCTCCAAGCCTCCCACCTGCAATAAAAAACAAGAACGAGAATGAGCAAGCGACACAACACTGGGGTTAGTACCAAAAGAGTCAAACCACTGTCGAGCCATTTGCTCAAAAGAAGGGTTAGCAAAAACCATCCTACCAAAACCTCTAGGCGGAGCCCTCTCACGCCTACCACCAAAGGACCTGTCACGTCTCACCGGAGGAGTACGCGCACCACGATGGAGAAAACGTGGCCCGTAGTCCATCTGAGACCCCAAGCTCCGATCGTGCCTCCCAAACTCGTAACGTTCACGAGAAGGAGCATGTCGAGCCAACTCACCATGCCCAAACCCAACACACCTATCTCTCTGAGGAAACACACCTCCACCTCCACCTCCAAGAGTGGGAACTGTACGCACATACACCTCACCCCTAGGTAGAGGCCCTCTACGAGGCTCAGGTACACCACGAGAAAGGTGGTACCTGTCCTTGTTTGCCATCTCCCTATCAAACCTCTCATCTCTCTTCCTCCTGAAACAGAACTCATCCTTATGCCCATCCCTCCCACAATACTCACAATGGAAGCGGATCGGCTGTGGCTTAGGCAGTTGCTTTTCTGTGGGCTTCTCAATCGCTTTCTCTCCTGACTTCCCCTCAAAGACATTACCCAGGTTGCTCACAAACTTGATGGGTTTCTGGTAATTCTCTGTTTTCTGGGGGAACACTGGTGGGTCTAGAGTAGTATCAAGCTTGTTTCTCAGGTGGTTTGGCTTGGGTGCATATTTGTTCATTGGTATGGTGCGTGGTTGAGTAGGGATCTCTCCAACTTTCTCTTCTCCCTCACCACTCTTCTCAGCCCCCAACGCTTGACCATCAAACCTCTTGAACTGAGAAAACATCAAACTCAATTGTGGCTCATGCCCAGACAACCAACTCATCAATTTCCTAAGCTCATCATTTTCATCCTGCAAACGGTCAACATAGTGTGCAAGTTCCATGTTTTTCAAAGCATGCATTTCACAGGTTGAACATGATGTAGGAAGAGGAGCTTTCAATGCCGCCTCAAGAAAAACAATTCTAGTGTGAGATTCATCTAGCCAAGCATGCAAAATAGGACATGAGGTACAAGCTCCTAACAAAGCTGGCCTAGACTTCAATTCATCACACTCAATCCTAACCACATCTAGTTCCTCAAGAGTAGAGGCATGTTTCTCCTTGAGAGCAGTCAAATCAGCAAGAAAAACTGAGCGATCACCACAGTCAATCTCATCAGACACCACAGGAGCAGATTTCAAAGCACCTATCTCATTTCTAGCATCCACAAGCAAGGATTCAAGCTCAGCTATCTTGTCCTTAGCATCACCCAACAAAGACCTAAATTCCCTCTTCTCCTTGTTGGTCTTTCTAAGCACATCATCACGGTTATCAAGCAACTCATTGAGCCTAGCATTCTCCTCTAGCAAGAAGTTGGGATCCTATCGTACCTCTTCTTCGGAATCGGAGTTCGAAGCCGAGCTGTGCCTCCCGCCCTTCTTGGAGTACGCCATGCCGCAAAATCCACCTTGTGCGACGAAGCTTAGGCCGGTGAAGTTCTTGCCCGTGTGCCGCTTGTCCTTGCGCCTTTCTTGCTCTTCCTCGCTGCTCGAGTCGGAAGAAGCATCGCTTGATGTAGAGTCGATGTCGCTCGCTCCGGCCACCATCACTCGAGCGGTCTTCTTCTTGTGGCCGCCACTCTTCTTGTGCCTTCTCTCGCCCTTGTCCTTGTGCTTGTCCTTGTAGTCGTTCCAGGAGCGGTGCTTGTTGTAGTAATGCTTGGGCTTGCCCTTGTAATCGTTCTTGATCTCCATGGCTTCAGGGCATTCGGCGATGAAGTGCCCGTACTTCCCGCACTGATAGCACATCCCTGAGCTCTGCCTTGCATTCTTGCGGTTCTCGTACATCCGCCCAAACCTCTTGCTCAACAAAGCGAGATCATCGTCGCTGAGCACCTCAAAGTCCTCATCTGGCAAAGACACAAGACAAGATAAAGAGAAACCACCAGAGTTTGTGTTAGACCTCGATCTTGAGACAAGAGCCAAACTATGAGGATCAGTGGGGCTCTCACTCTTGGCTCTCAAGCCACGATCAACCTCCGAAGACCTGAGCTTGGAAAACAACTCATCAAGCGTAAGCGTATCATACATGCTCGACTCCTCAATGGCCTCAACATTGGCACTCCACACAGACCTATCCAGGGCATGCAAAAGCTTGATAGCTTGATCATGATCCGTGTATGGGAGCACTGTCACATTGGCCCTCATGTTGTTGACTATGCTAGTGAAGCGCTGGAACATAGCATCGGTTGACTCACCGGGGAGATGAGTGAAGTTCTTGCACTCTCTCCGGTAAGTAGAAAACAAACGGGCTTGCACTTGGGCATTGCCAACATGAGCATTTCTCAACTTGAGCCAGATCTTTCCGGCCACATTCTCTCCATACACTCGCTCGAACTCCGAGGCACAGAGAGCACGGAACAAGTAATCAACGGCCTTACTGTTGGCCTCACACATGTCCCACGATCCTGGAAGCAGAAAACTGTCTGGGATGACATAATGAGGATTCTAAGTGACCTCCCAGATCAAAGTTCCCTTCCCTCACAAAAACGCGCCCATGCACCTCTCCCACATCGGGTAATTCTTGCCATCAAAGTGCGGAGGACCCGACCCCTTGCCATAATCGCCCATCTTTGGATCTTAGACTGGTTAGAATCAAGAAGATCCGTAACCGGCTCTGATACCAATTGAAGGACCGAATAGGGCGACTAGAGAGGGGGGAGTGAATGGGAGCCGATAAAAATTCTTCCCGAAGGTCGAACTCGGCCTATACCCCGATTGCCACTCCAAGTACCCGCGCACACAAAAGAAGCTCCAAACAAGGCACACACAAGCCTACAAGATCAAGAGTCAAGCCTGGGAGCAAAGAGCGGAAGCAACTAGACAAGAATCAAAGGACTTAGGCAACACTGCGAAGTCCCAGGCGGACCGTCCGGGAGGACCTGGCGGACTGTCCGTGATGACGGCGCGGACCGTCCGTGAGGTCTCGGCGGACCGTCCAAAAATACCACCAGAACCTCCAGTAGCGCACCGAGAAAAATAGACCGTCTGTGATAGACCCGCAGACCGTCCGCCTCGTCACGGACCGTCCGCAAACTTCGCGCACCAAAAACCAACTGGCTCAACGGAACGAACGAAAGACCCACAAGAACACGCGAAGAACACGAAGAACAGCCGGCCTGTCAGGCACCTCGTGGACCGTCCACACGGAGGCCGCGGACTGTCCGCCAAGCGCAGACAAAGTAGAAAAATGCTCGAGCTTAGAAGTCAACTCCACCTTTCCATCACTGGATCTCCCAAATGGCTAGAGCTCTTGAGACAAGATTTTGGGGAGATGAGAAGCATCACACAAGGATGCTATGCCCCAAAAATCTCGACCTCTAACTCCCTAAATCACCGGGAATCGCAGATCACACGAACCTCCACCAAGAACTCGGGCACCAACCAAAAACGCACAAATTGAAGGTGTTTCCCGGCATTTGAGGGGTCAAGATCACACACAAAGATGCGCAAGGCATCCACCCATGATCCCCTCAAAGAAATCCGAGAAGAAACGCCCTCAAATCCACGAATAGAGCGAAGAACGAAACCCACCAAAAATAGCCCCGAAAATGACACGAAAATCACAAAGGACTAGGAGATCACTGGAACACCAAATGCTTCCATACATCCTGAGGTCAGAGTCTATACAGATGGAAAAGAAGCAGTTCAAAGCAATCTACCAGGGGAGGAAGCCCTAGAGTCCAAGAGAGAGATGCCATCCACCTCTCCGCTATTTATACGAAGTCCATCGGAGGGAGGTAAATGACCACGCTACCCCTACAACTTGAAATGGAGATACAACCCCTCAGGGGCATTTTGGTCAAGTCTTCATCGGACGGACACGCTTCCACCGCGGCTTCGCTTCACATCGACGCAAACCCAGCGATCACACCATGTGCCCTCCGCCTCGAAGCTTCCCGAAGCTCTCGGATCACCGCTTCTGTCTCCTCGGGCCTCCGGGCTTGGTTTTGAGGCCCAAACCATGAAACCATCCACCGATGGTTTTGTGGGCAAACCAACAAACCCCGCGTGCAAGCTTCGGTCTCCATCCGCTACCTTGCACCGGCCCATGTTCACAACTTCGGCTCGCCAGTCTTGCACCGCAAGGCTCGCACTTGACCCCATCTGCCACCGGGTCCATCGAACTAAGCCTACTTGCCTCTCCATCACCTGGAGGCCGCCATGGCTAAGGCCTTTAGTGCTTGTTCTTCACCTGCACCGACACGAGTCAAGCCGCAACTTGTACCTGCACACTTAGCCAAGCATCAGTCCACACAATGTTGTCAACCACTCATCACTAAGGAGCGACCCTCCACTGGTCCTCAGACACACCTGGTCCTCAAGGATTCTACCTAAGATCAGGTCATAAGGTAGAATACATAGATATGGAGTTGTCGGATAACAACTCTGGCTAGAAGTCAAAGTGGTTTTATGTGTCGGATCAAAAGCCGGAGCTCCCGAAGCATACTAGCTTTGGGCCAACCAAGGAATCTGAATGGGACCTTGCATTGACATCCCGCGAGGAGGAGGATATTGCGCCACTGGTTGCTAAGGTTGCCGCGCTCAAGGAGACGGGCCTGACAGGGGGTGCGGTGGCGATAAGTTTCAGCCACCGCTTAATCCAACCGATCAAGGCTCGGGTGCACCCGGCTTACGAGTACTAGGGTCAGACGAACCCTACTCGTGAGGTCATGAGGAAGGTATCCAAGCAGGAGATGGTCGCACAGGTGAAGAAGCTCTTTTGCGGAGTGATCCGCAACAAGACCTGCCCGGAGGCACACTCGTTGAAGCGTCCAACAGACTATGTAAATCGCCAGAGCTATTATCGTTTCTTTATTGCTTTTATTAGGAGGTCGACCTCACTAATAATCTTTTATGTCGTATTTGTCGTTATGCAGGTCTTGGTCGCTGGAGGTTGGTGTCCTGCGCCTCTATCCGAGGGCGAGGAGGCGAGAAGGAAGCTGAGGGCGTTGGATGATACCCAGTAGCCACCAGCCCAGCTAGTGGACGAGTACCTGTCCAACTCATCAGTTGAGGTGGACGAGGAAGACGTACAGGAGGTCGCACAGAGCATGAGCCGGCAAACTCGCCGAACACGGCAGATTGCTGGCAAGGTTTCTCAGTCAAAGGCGGAGGCCGCCAAGACATCGAAGCTGGAAAGTGCGAAGAAGAAGCGCAAGAGAGGCCGGAGGTCCACTCCGCCGCTGGAGCAGCAGGAGAAGGAAAAGGAGGTCGCCAGTGACGACGAATCTGAAGCAGTCGATGAGACCCTCGAGGTCCCATAGATGAGTCCGGAGACCAAGCACTAGAAAGAAGTAGTGGAGATGGTCACCCAGGATGACCTGCAGAAGATTAAGGAGCGGTACCGAGCTGAATCTGGGATTCAGTCACAGGTACCTCCAAGACCTCCTCCCATGGCCTTGAAGATACGTCGTAAGTCCGTCACGAAGTAAGTAGATCTGACGACCTTCTTACTATTTTGGCTTGTGCGTGCTTGGAGTCTGATGGATTGCTTTGTTCAGGATGGTGACGTCTTCACCGAGCATGTCAGTGATGACACAAGGTGCTGACTTGGGAGCACAGAGCTCCACTCCACCGGCTGCGACCTCAGGGGCCGATGCCGGGGCTGCAAGTTTTACTCCGCCGCCCACGAGCCCGGAGGTCGTGGTCGAGGCAGCTCTAATCAACGTGCTTCCCTTAGAAAGGGTGCACAAGGTCGTAGCTGATCAGACTCAGCTTGATCCGCCGCCGCACCTGGGAGGTGCTGGACCGGAAGGAAGTGGTCAGGCCAAAGATTGGCAAGAGTATGAGGCGTACCAGGCCAAGGAACTGGACTGGAATGGCACTCCATTCGAGGAAGACATCCTCGACGACTTAGAGGACACCAAGGTGGTGAAGGGCTCGATCGCCAGCCTCTTGGAGGCTTTGGGGGTAAGAAGTCAATGTTATCCCAAAAGATACAGCTATGTTTTTAGGCTATGTTAGCGAACTAATGACCCGATTTTGGTTATTTCAGAGGATGGCCACTCGAGCTAAATCTCAAGCTGTGCAGGGGGCCACAGCTATAATGCTGGAGGCACACCAGTTAGGTGCGAAGCTCGAACGGGTGAAGAAAGAAGCTGCCCTCGAGAAGAAGAAACCCGAGGATGAGAATAAAAAGCTTGCGGACGAGCTGGCTGAGCAGAAGCTTCTGGCCGCAAATACTGATGCATTGTTGGCGTCAGTGAGCAAAGGTAAAACCTTGCTACCATTAGGTCGTAGATGATGCTTGTCTTGTGATAAACTTGGTCTGATAGCTGCTCATGGAACAGATGCCAAAGCGATAGAGAAGCGCCTGAAGGAAGACCTCTAGGAGGCTGAGAAGACCATTACCACCCTCAAGGAGGAGAAAAAGGCTCTTGCTGACAGTGAGTACACAGTTTGTTAGAAGCTTGGTAACGAAAAGAGTGTTAGGAGGGATCTTGAGATCGACCTCGTAGTAGCGATGCAGTCTTTGTATAATGATCAAGTGATCATTGCAGGTCACAAGGTGGAGCTGGGCGACCTTCGGAATGCTGCGGGCTTTATCATGGATAAAGTCGTCCCGCAGCCCACCGAAGGAGAGCCGAAGAGTCTCCTGGAGTGGCTCCAGAGAAGGTCGACGAACTACTGCAGTCTGCTAGTAGGGCAGCAGTAGTGCAGACATTGGTCCGGGTGAAGTCGCACTTCCCCGAGGTAGAAATCCAGAAAATTGCGGATTGTCCCAAAGCTGGAGTCAACCTTCAGGAGGTCGAAGCCAAAGTGGAGGTTGCTGCTGACAAGGTCATAGAGAGCCTTGTTTTTGAGGATGACGAGGAGTAGGAGCCCTGACTTGTAAAAAGTTAGTCTTTTGCATGCCCTTGTTGGCCGGAGCACAACAATCTCTGTGCTTGTGTAAAGAATATTTAATAGAAGTTGTCCAGCTTTTGAAATACCAAGTGTTTTACTTGTTCGACCTTGATGGCTCGGAAGCACATGTGTTTTCAATTCACTAACCACTACTCACAAAGCGGACGGCTCACCGACAACATAGCTCAGTGGGGAGACTTACGGTATGGCCGACGCGTGAACGGGGCCTTGTTGGTATTTCTTAACGTCACCACTAGTTGCGCCCCAAGCGTGAGCATAAGATCCACCTGGGTATACCGACGGGTATGAAAGAATCCGCAAGCGCACGTGTACGGGGCACGGTGGCCAACCGGGGCCTGCCACGCGGCCCAGGCGGATGAACCCGCGACCCTCGCTGCTCCCCGTCAACGATCCGTGCGGGGGGGCCTTGCCCTATCCCGAGCCACCACGTGGCCAGCCGTCCCCGCGCGCGCACGCGTGTCGCCGCGTGGCCGGGTACGAGCCAATGGCCGGCTGCCAGGTGGCAGTCCCTGGTAGCTCCCGGGTGGATAAGGTACGGCGTGGGCCCCGCATGACGTCAGCATTTGTGTCTTATTTTGTCCTTTGTGTATCTCCTTCATACGAACTCCGATGTAGGCATATAATATATCCATTTTGATCGTCTCGACGAGCCCGTCGCAATGGTTCAGTCCAAATTGGCATTTGAGGTTGTTTATGATGATGTCCTTTCATAGCATTGGACTACTTGCTCTCAACTATACCATTTGGCATGCATTTCGGTGCATCCTGCGACAAAAGCGAGAAACACCAACACTTGTGGAAATCATCAGTATCAAGCCCTATTCTAGTGTTGATGATTACTTTCCATTTATTTTATGCAGGAGTTGACAGTGTAAAAGTAGCACTTAACAATCGTCAACAACTCCCCCACACTTGACCTTTGCTCGTCCTGAGTGAAGGGAGTCAGATCAAGGTGAGACATGATATCCAAAGGTATGAAGTGAGCATAAGAGATATTCCAAACCAGACCTTGTACTCATGATCTTATGAAGTGTCTATCATGCTATCTCAGGTAGTTGAAAAATGGAACGGTCATGAATCAAATCACTCCTGCTCATCATGTGAAGTAACTTGGGGTTTTACAATAAGTTTTCAAAAACAAACCTTGCTTTGCTCCTCATTTGATTCTCTCGGATCGCTCAATGTGTATATGTCCTCACCAAGGCATTAACTTGCCTTTCTTCATCCAACTTCTAATGATGGCTATATGTGGAGCTCAAGGTAGGATAAAGGATAAGGCATACTTGCATCACATATATTGCAAAGTCAAAGACTGGATCCACAGAGAAAATCAAATCATACAATCAGATCAAGATGTGCACGTGTATGGATATGGTGAGTATGGTAAAGTGGATACTAAGCCTGGAATGGGTGCTAGATATTACCATACATATATGACGGAAGCTGAGGTGATGGTAAGGTGGACACTAGCTCCGGAATGGATACTAGTTATTACCATCTAAATTATGAAACTCCTTTTTGCATGACCATCTCTCTCCTTTTTCTCCTTTATTTTGGATATGGGTTATCCTTTCTTCTTTTTTTTCATCATGCTTCGAGCATGTGTCTCTTCTTTTCTTTTCTCTTTTTTTTCATAGCCCATGTCTCTTGAAGGGTACTTTTGGAGAGAGATGTCGCACCACATATGGAACTTTATTTATATGAGATGGATGAAGGATACAATGCTAACTTCCAGTGTAGAAGCATAGCAAGGGGAAATAGGTGGTGTGCACATGAATCTTGATCATGAAAGTAATGAAAAGAATTCTCACAAGGGTCACAAAATTTGACAAAGCTCAATGCAATAACAAGCAGCATATGAGTATAAGGTTTTCAACTATGAACATAATATGGCTTTGGTAGGACTGTGGCATTATCAAAGAGGAGCTTTGCAAAGGGTTTTATGATTTTTCAAATAAAATTCCCAAGCACTCAGACATTTAGAGCGAAGATCATATCATCAAACCATATCACAAACATCAACTACTTAGATAAGCATGAGTTCCCTAATGATATTTGTTCACAAGCATCAAGATAATGAGTAAGGAATAAAACATATGCAAGCCAACCACAGGAATCGTGTAGAGCAAGCAGAGCACCATTATTTAAGTTTGATTTACTGGATAGGAATGGAAGATCATCCAAACTCACGAGTAGAGAGTGAGATGAAGGGTGCACATACCATCGCTCCTGAAGGATATGAGGAACAAGGAAGACTAGTGGTGATTCGGCTGACCCGTGAGGTAGCCAGCTCACTCTAGTTTACCTTGTCCTTGTCATGAAGGCATAGTCGATGTCCTGCAGCCCTTTGTGTGGGAGTTCTCAAGTGGATATGTTGATGATGAGCTTGAGAGAACTCCCCCACACTGGTGCTTGTACTGGTGCTGTTCTTCACACAAGTGAGAGCAAAAGATGGACTCTACTGGTTCGAAAACCATAGAGCCTTTATTCAAAAGCAAATATTTTTGTTGTTTTTATTTTATTTTATTTTATTGTCACCATGTCATTTACTCAAGCAGGGTTAGACCAAAATTATACTTCATACACAAAGGGGAATATACTTACCTTGGACCTTTTGTGAGGTCATATGTTCCTCCTTTGTATGTTGTGCAACATAAATCTGACACCTTAACTTACCTTCCCATATGAATCTAGCTTAATGACTTACCCATTTGGAACTGATGATTTCCTGCAAGGGTTAGTCCGCATACATGCATCCAATATCCATAGAAGTATAACTCTAAGGTTCATCAATCAAAACTCGGCACCACGTCTTGTTTTGATTGAAGAAGACAGTTTTAACCTAAGCACCATGCTTAATTTAAAACAGCCTATGAATGTGCGTCGACAGAACATACATTCAAAGCAGAGCATACGAACAAAGATAAAGGAAGCACGCATGCATGATCAAGCTATTCATCAAAAGAGGCATATAAGCATGAGCATAAGACGGTGAACCTCGGGAAACCTCCCGGAAGGGCTTTGTTTAATGTCAAAAGCAGGACTTACCTAGCTAGTGGGCAAGATGCAAGAGCTGACATCATCACCACACCAGGATAAGATTTGGTAGAGGAGGAACTGTACCCATGATGCTCACATGCCTCCCCCCACACTTGAAGTTTGCAGTGCTAGGCAACAAAACTCAAGTGTGTGGTGATCAAGCTTCCTTTGTAAACGTTCCCTCACCAAGGCGTATCTAGGTGTTGTAAATGATGTGGCTCACATGTTCGTAGCCATCATCTATCCATCTTTCTTTTCAATCTCCACCTGAAAGGTTAGTGACCAAAAATACCCGAAGGACGACTTATCCTAAAAACATGCTCTTGCTTTTATTCAAAAAGGGAAATGAAACCTATGCTAATCCAGGCTATCTCCTGGTAGTGCTTTGTTTATTTAAGGTCATAAGCTCGACCATGGGAACTTCATCTTGCAGCTATCGTTGGTGGTGCTATTCCCGTCTCACCACCAATATTGATGTATCGGTTAATCTTTAGCTGCAAGGTCAGTGCCACAATGCACACACGGAATCTGATATGTTTATGATAGACATATGCATCCACAATCTACCTTCTAAACATTCTGCAATGGAGGACTAGAAGGTGGTTGCAACCCTCGTATGTGCAAAGTGCACTCAGCATGGCCGGCTCTGGATAGGCATGATCTGCGGAACCTTTGCCTATGAATTCCGGAGTCGACGCCTCACAATGTTCCATGGCCCATGAGTTCTCCATCTCAAGAGATGCATCGTGGAGGCTCAATGTTGACTCCCGACCCTAATCGAAAGCAACATGATACGGGCCAGCGGGAAGAGGCTGAAACTCGGTCGAGATAGATGATGATCGTTCGCCTCCACAGAGGTGAAGAGGATCTCCCGAGTCATCCCCTTGAGGAGTAGAGAAGTCTACAACCTCAATCGGAACAGGCTCGGATGATGCGAATGGAGATACGTGCATTATCGTCTCAAGCGGGTTTTGCTCGGGAAGAGGCTCTACCATGGAATGTTCATGACAAGAGATGGACGTGGTAGAAGCGGCTTGCCTAAGCTTTACATCTAGGCTTCCTTGAGATTTATCAAGAAGTTCATCCAATGGGAAGCCCAGAAGAAGATCGAAATCCATGATGTCATAGATGTGAAAATCTAAGTGCACCTCGATCTTGTCTATGATGATTGGCACGTCCCTAGCAATCCCTCGACATGGGAAAATATATTTTGTACACATAGGACTTTGGAAATGTCTATCAGTCGGGGTGAGGAGCATGTCACCCACCAGAGTGTCCAAAAGGTACTCCGATATGATGCAAGCTCCAGCAGCAGGGTCATGAACAGCATCTACGGTATTTCCCCTCATGGAGCAATGGATGGTCGTGGAAGTCGAGCTGACCCGAATTATTTCGAAAATAGGCTTTGATGACCAATCCACTTTTGCCCCATGATTCCAAACTTCATTGAGAATCTCATCAAAGTCCAACGATGACGTAGGCACCTAGTGCCAAGAACGATCTGAGGTATTTATGATGTCCCAAGAAGGATCACCCTCAAATCGAGAAGAGAACTCCGAAGGTTGAATTTCTTCCCCCTTTGGTGTTCGTGGTTCGGGAGAGGGCTCAATAGACAAGTCTTGAGATTCGGAAGATGAAGACTCGGACTTGGATGTTGAGGGACTCCCATGGCTTGACTCAGATTCCTCTTGGTAGGATATGGGATCGTCTTCGAAGTAGGTGTTCAGGAAACTCCAACCTTCAGCCGGTTCCCTCTCAAGAAATGGCTTTCCGAAGTCAAGACGACAGATAGACCTTTTGTCGAGACCATCATAAAATTTGCGAAGCAACTGAGACTCAGTCATCGATAATGGAGGTCCAGAATATGCTAAACACGTAAATCTAGACCAGGCCATGTCTATCATTTCCTTCTCTTTTTGTTGAAAACAATGGATATCTTCCCGTAAAGCAGCAACACGAGATGGAGGAAAGAACTCAAGACAAAACTTGTCCCTAAGCTCTCCCCAACTATTGTTCGCGCTACCTACAGTATATGTGTACCATTGCTCCGCCTTCCCTACAAGAGAGTACGGAAACAACTTCCACTTGAAGGTATCCAACGTCATACCCAGAGTGTAGATATGAGAACACAAGTACTCGAAGTCACGAAGATGGTCATATGGGTTTTCGCTCGAGAGACCAGAGAAGATAGTGTACCGAACGACATCGATAGTCGCAGGGAGAAGCTCACAGCCAGATGTGAGAAAAAGGCGCACCGAAGGTGGTGGCTCTGGGAGCTCATCCCTGGGGTAGTGATGCTTTTATAGGAAAGCTTCACCATGGGTAGCGGGGGTAAAGTTAGAAAGGAAAAAAAATAGAAAGGATATCTGATGGGTAATGGGGGTGAAGGTAGAAGAAAACGAAAAAGATAAATACGAGGACCACTAGGTTCGAAGATAGATACAACAACCGTTCCCCGGCAACGGCGCCAGAAATGCTTGTTGGTATTTCTTAACGTCACCACTAGTTGCGCCCCTAGCGTGAGCGTAAGATCCACCTGGGTATACCGACGGGTACAAAAGAATCCACAAGCGCACATGTACGGGGCACGGCGGCCAACCGGGGCCTGCTATGCGGCCTAGACGGATGAACCCGCGGCCCCCGCTGCTCCCTGTCAACCACTACAAGAAATCCTTCAACTTATGACATTTTCATCCATTTTAATGTCATAAGTTGAGCGTCAGAAATGACAACTTGTGACATTTATTTAGTGGTTTTATGACATAAAAAATAGTTATGACATCATCTAAATAAATGTCACAAGTTGTCATTTCTGACGCTCAACTTATGACATTAAAATGGATGAAAATGTCATAAGTTGAAGGATTTCTTGTAGTGAACGATCCGTGCGGGGGGGCCTTGCCCTATCCCGAGCCGCCACATGGCCGGCCGTCCCCGCACGCGTGTGCGCACGTCGCCGCGACGCTGGGTACGGGCCAATGGCCGGCTGCCAGGTGGCAGTCCCTGGTAGCTCCCGGGTGGATAAGGTACGTCGTGGGCCCCGCATAACGTCAGCATTTGTGTCTTATTTTGTCCTTTGTGTATCTCCTTCATACGAACTCCGATGTAGGCATATAATATATCCATTTTGATCATCTCGACGAGCCTGTCGGAATGGTGCAGTCCAAATTGGCATTTGAGGTTGTTTATAATGACGTCCTTTAATAGCCATTGGACTACTTGCTCTCAACTATACCATTTGGCACTTATTTCGATGCATCCTGCGACAAAAGCTAGAAACACCAACACTTGTGGAAACATCAGTATCAAGCCCTATTCTAGTGTTGATGATCACTTTCCATTTATTTTATGCAGGAGTTGACGGTGTAAAAGTAGCACTTAACAGCCGTCAACAGGCCTAGGACCCAGGTTTGGCAACTTCACAATCAAGGTTGAACGAGCAAGAGACAAGGCAAGTCAAAGGCAAGAGAAGATCCTCAGGTCTCATGACCCTTTAGTTGGCAAGGGCAAGCCCCCGAGCATGTCGAGGGGGAGGAAGAACATGTAACCCTCAGGTCTAACGACCCAGTAGTTGGCAAGGCCATGCCCCCGAGCATGTTGAGGGGGAGGGAATAAGCACGACACACAGAGAAAGGGACAGCAACTTCAAAGGTTGACAGAAAATTTCACTAAAAACTAAACTTTATTGAACTAAAGGGTACATATCGCAGATGTTCCACGTTCCAAGGGTTTGGAACCCCTTGACCGTCACCCCACTAGAGACGATAGGTCGATGGCTGATGACTTCCATGATGATGAAGGGGCCCTCCCATGGAGCTGATAGCTTGTGCATTCCGTCAGTCTTCTGGATCCTTTGCAGGACCAGGTCGCCGACGTTGAAGGAGCACTCCTTGATGTTGTGATCATGATACCGGTGTAGTTGCTAGTCGTGGCGTGCCTGCTGCATTATGGCTGCCACTCTACTTTATTCAAGGCTGTCGAGGTAGACTCGACGCGTCTGCTTTGCTTCGCCTTCGTCCTAGTGCTGGATGCGGGGTGCACCAAACACTACATCGGTGGGGAGGATGGCTTCCGACCCGTAGACTAGGAAGAAGGGCGAATAGCCGGTGACTGAGCTAGCCTGAGTCCTCAGACCCCATATCACATGTGGTAGTTCAGCTAGCCAGCTTGTAGCATAATTGGAGGCATCAGCGAATATGCGATCCTTCAGAGCTTGTAGAACCATGCCATTGGCACGCTCGACCTGGCCGTTGCACCTGGGGTGAGCGACGAACAAGTAGTAGACATTGATCATGCTGTCCTGGTAGAAATCCCAGAACCCAGAGCCTACAGAGGCTGACCCTAGGTCGGTGATGATCCTATTGGGCACACCAAAGCGATGTGTGATCTCCTTGAAGAATTTTGCCACCTCCTCCGATGTGACCTTGATGACAGGTCGAACCTCAATCCACTTGGTGAATTTGTTTACAGCAACAATGATGTGCTTGTAGCCGCCAGGAGCGTTTTTGAATGGACCTATGGAGTCCAAACCCCACATGGCGAAGGGCCATGAAGGGGGGATCGTGCGCAAGACCTGAGCGGGCAGGTGCTGCTATTTGGCAAAGAATTGGCATCCTTTGCACCTCTTGACGAGGTCTTTGGCGTCGCTCATGGACGTGGGCCAGTAGAAACCAGATCGGGACGCCTTGCCGACCAGATTGGCTGACGCTGCGTGGCAGCCACACTCGCCACCATGAATCTCAGGTAAGAGCTGAAGACCCTCTGATCACAAGAAGCACTTCATCAGCACACCGGTAGAGGCTGCTCTACGGTAGAGCTCTTCTCCGATCAGGACGTAGTTAGCACCACGCCGCGTGAGCTTTTCGCGTTGTACCTTATCCTCCGGAACCAGCTGGTGGGTCAGGAGGTCTAGGAAAGGCTGGCGCCAATCATCTTCTGCATCTGCCATGAGCACATCACGGGGAGGTGCATGCACTAGTTTGGGTTGGTCTGGAACCAGGTTGTCCGGGTCCAGGATCTTGATCGACGGCTTGCATAGGTCTCGGATGAACACACCGGCCAGGACCAGTGCTCATTTTGAGAGGACATCTGCCGCGATGTTGTTCTCACGTGGAACGTGGTGGAATTCTACTCCCTCGTAGTGACCTTCGAGTTTTCAAATCTCGGCGCAATAAGCGTCCATTGTGTCTTTGACACAATCCCAATTTTCGTTAACTTGCTCTATGACGATCTTAGAGTCGGCATAGGCGATGAGTCGCTTGATGCCCATGGACATAGCAATACGGAGCGCATGGATAAGAGCTTCGTACTCGACTCCAATGTTGGAGGCCTTGTAGTGGATCTGGAGCACGTACTTGAGATGATCGCCTTTAGGCGAGGTGAACAACACACCGGCGCCAGCACCCTCAAGGTTGAGTGCGCCATCGAAGTACATGATCCAGTGCTCAAGTTGTTCCGTGGGTGGAGCGATCTGGATTTCTGTCCACTCTGACACGAAGTCAGCGAGGATTTGAGACTTGATAGACTGCCTTGGGCAGAATTCAAGGTCGAATTCACCGAGCTCGACAGACCACTTGATGATGCGGCCATTGGTGTCTCGGTTGTGAAGGCTGATGACACCATGATGGAGTGAGCTTGGAAGTAGTGCCGGAGTTTTCTTGACGAAATCAAAAGCGCATAGAGCAACTTTTGAGGTTGAGAGTAACATGTTTTAGCATCAGCCAGGACCTCGCTCACATAGTAAACAGGTCATTGGATATGGTAGGCTTGCCCTTCTTCTGTGCGGTTCAGCCACAAGGACTGTGCTGACCACATTAGTGGTCGCAGCGATGTAGAGGAGGAGCTTTTCCTTCGGTTTTGGTGATGTCATGATTGGTGACGAGGTGAGAGACTCCTTAAGCTTGTCGAAGGCTTGCTGAGCTTCATCATCCCACACGAACTTGTCAGCCTTCTTCAATAGCTTGAAGCAGGGTAGGCCTTTTTCTCCGAGCTTGCTGATGAAACGACCTAGAGCCGCCATCATGCCGGTGAGCTTCATGATGTCCTTCTTGCAAGATGGGTGGGCCATGTTCCATATTGCTTCAATCTTCGCAGGGTTTGCTTCAATGCCTCGGTTCCCAACCATGAAGCCCAGGAGCAACCCAGAGGGGACACCGAAGACACACTTGGTCGGGTTTAGCTTCCATTGGTAAGTGCGAAGGTTGTTGAAGGTCTGCTTGAGGTCAGCGACGAGGTTCTCCTCAATCTTGGTCTTGACGACCACATCGTCGACGTATGCATCCATGTTGTCACCTAGTTGAGATGCTGGCACCTCTGGATCGCCTTCTGGTACGTGGCACTAGCGTTTTTCAGGCCAAAGGTCATGACCTTGTAGCAATAAATGCTGTGGGGTGTTATGAACGCCGTTTTATCTTGGTCGTCAGGATTCAAGGGTATCTGGTGATATCCTGAATAGCAGTCGAGGAAGCACAACAGGGTGCTGCCGACCGTGCAGCTCATGACTTGGTCGATGCGTTGGAGAGGGAAGGGATCTTTAGGGTAGTGCTTGTTAAGATCGGTGTAATCGATACACATCCTTAATCTTCCAGTTTTCTTGGGTACAAGCACCGGGTTGGCTAACCAAACCGGGTGTTTACATTCACGGATGAATCCTGCAACCAAGAGCTTGCAGATCTCTACCCCTATGGCCTCCCTTCGATCGTTCGCGAAGCGTCGGAGCTTCTGCTTGACGGGTCTTGTAGTCTTGCTTACGTCGAGGGAGTGCTCAGCCAGATCCCTTGGGACACCGGGCATATCAGATGGACTCCATGCGAATATGTCAGCATTGTCCCGGAGGAAGCTGGTGAGCACGAGTTCCTATTTCGGGTCCAGGTTCGCCCCTATGGTGACTTCCTTTGTTGCGTCGGGCAGGCCGAGGCAGACTTTCTTCACTGTTGGATTAGCATCCAAAGCAGTGGGGGTGCACTTCTGCTCAGGCACCGTGAGCATCGAGGCATCGACCTTGGCAGCTTCAGCGACCATGATCGAAGTAGCAGTTGCGTAGGCAGACGTCGAGGCGAGATCGATGGTCTCGTCCTCGCATCTGTAGGAGACCATGATGGCCCCGTAGACGGAAAGGATTCTGTTGGGCGCCGACATCTTCATGATGAGGTATGTGTGATGCGGGATGGCCATGAACCGAGCCAGCATCAGACGACCTAGGATGGCATGGTAGGAGGAGCGGAAGTCCGCGACCTCGAACGTTAGCCTCAGTGCGGTAGTTGTCTTCCGTCCTGAAGGTTACTGGGAGGTAGACATGTCCCAGAGGATATGCCGCCTTGCCGGGCACGACCCGGTAGAAGGGTTCGTCGCAGGCCGTCATCTTGCTGAAGTCAAACTTCATCTTCTTCAGCGTCTCGGTGAATATGATGTTGAGGCTACTGCGTCTTAGGGAGCGCGGCTCCATCCACAGTAGGGTTGATGACCAACGGGTAGGTCCCGGGGTCTGGTATGTGCACCCAATGGTCTTCCCTAGACAAGGTTATGGGATACTCTGACCACCTCAGGGGTTTCAGAGCTTCAGTGTTGACGAGCCCGATCTCTCGAACTCCGGCGCGGTGCTGTCTTTGAGTTTGGGTGGCCCTGCGACCTCCCACGATGAAGTTGATTTCCCTATTGGGTGCCTGGTAAGCACCATTAGGGTCGCCGCTCGTCGGTGGTGGTGGTGGCGTCCTCTCCTTGCGCCGGTCATCGTCTCTGCGACAGTCGTTGTTGTTGTCGTTCCTGTGGTCGTCGTGGTGGTCATCGCGGAGATCGTCATGGCGATCATCGCGACGGTCGTCGCGGCGGTTGTCGCGACGATCATCGTGGTGGTCATCACGGCGATAAGGTCACCTGTCTTGGTTATCACGCCAATCAGGTCGGCGGTAACGGTTGTCGTAGCTCTGGTTGCTATTTTAACGGTTGTCGTTGCTGACTGCCTTCTTCATCGGCTTGGGTTCTTCTGGCACGTCCAAAGCATGCTTTAGCTCTATGCAGTTACGCATCGAGTGCTTGGCACCATGGTGGAACTGGCACACGTCGTCAGGTCGCATGAAGCTGGAATTGGCCATTAAGACCTCGTTGGAGTGCTAGCGTGACTTTCCAGTGCTGTCGGGGGCCAGGGCCTCGGACATCTCATCGGTTCTGGCTCCCTTGAAGTCGTGGATCACAGCATCTTGAGTATCCACGAGCTTTTCGATGAACTCCATGAGTTCGGTGATAGTCTTGGTTCCTGACTCGTGGATCTTCTCGAAGAGCTTGATGTTAGTGATGCCTTTCTTGTATGTGTTGATGACATCGTCATCCGTAACTCTAGCGAGTGTATTGCGGTTCTCGAAGAATCGATTGGTGTAGTCCCGGAGGGTTTCACCAGTCTTCATGGTTACCCTTGCGAGGTGATGCGTGTTGCCCGGTCGATTGTAGGTCGCTTGGTAGTTCGTAGTGAAAAACCACGACAGAATTGCCCAGGATGAGATGCACTCATCTGGTAAGTTATCAAGCCACAAGAGTGGCGCTTGGCCCATGGCCAAGGGAAAGTATCCCGCCATGTGGTCTTCATTGCCACCTGCTGCCTGAGCAGTGATGGTGTACATCTTCAGCCAGATACTCGGGTCGGAGCGACCGTCGTACTTGTCGATGTTTGGCTTGAACTCCTTGGGGTAGGTAAACTTGCGAAGACGTCGTGAGAAGGCCGTGAAGTTGTTGATGGTACTGGAGCTTGGCTGGTCAGCTGTACGAGGTCCGGAGGGAATGACCTACAGACTGTCGTGTGCACCATTGACTTGGTCGTAGTTGGCATGCCTCTGGAGCTTGACGTCGTGCATCGTCCAGAGGTCAGTTGGTTCGAGTGGATTGTTGGCATCAAGTGGGTCTGGGTGACCATTGATGCGATCGTAGTCTGCACGGTGCTGAATCTCATGGTCGTCGCGTAGTGGCTGCTGGGGGTTGGGCGCGGGAGCTTGTGCGACCTGGGCCAACACTTTCCCAGCAGGTTGAGGTCCTCCGCCTTGAGGTCGTGGGTTGGGTTGTTGCACGACTTCGTTCTCGCCACCTCCCTCTGCAGCGGGCTGCTGAGGAGCTTGACGAGCGTTGTTGTTGTTGTTGTCTCGCACCGACCTACTCCTTGAGCGCGCGGTGCGCGTTGTTGTCCTGCTGTAGCCTTGGCTATGTTCCTCGACCTGGGCCATAGCAACCCTGATCTTGGCAATGGCTCGCTGCGCCTGTGGGGTATCCCCCAGCTGTTGGATCTTTGCCAGACTTGCCCCCAAGTTGGCTTGGGGGGAGCCGTAGACCTCATGGCCAGCATCCTCGAAGTCTTTTCATAATTCGCGTGCACGCATACGACCTCGAGGAGGTGGCATCTGTACTTGCTCCTGTGGCTGGACCACACCTTGACCCCGCTGGGTGTGCACCTTGAGCGTTGTTATGTGCGTTGTTATTTGGTACTTGACCACCTGGTGCTACGGCCACGGCAGCCTAAGCTGCTGCATTGGCTGGGTTGGCCTCGGCCTAACGACGAAGAGCTCGATTGGCGTTGTCAGCTTCACGTTAGGTGCGCTGAGCGTCGGTTTCACCAGGCTGGGCTAGCACATTCGCTGAGACCACAAAGGCCTCACGATTGGAGAGACTACGACGTGCCAAGACTTCGTCGCCATAGGTGTTCGGCGTGAGGATGACACGAGCGACCTGAAACTCGCCACAGTCCAGAGATTGCGTAGGTAGATGGATCGGGCGACCTGAGGTCGCTGCAGGCGTTGTAGGTTGGTGGAGTTTCTTCAAATCACGGCACTGGCGGGCAGTGTCCTTAGCCTTCTTGTGGAGAGGGCAGGGATCGTCATTGAGGTCCCTGCGGTGCCCACAGACCTGGGTCTGGGGGGTGGTCGAGTCCAATCCAGATTGGATCTGGATCTTTTTCCTCATGTGGGTGGAAGCCCCACGAGCTGCACTACGTAGGCCCAGAGGAATGCGAGTTGGAGTTGGAGTCGAACTGCTGGGGCGCTGGATGCCTTCACAGATTTTAATCATGTCCATAAGCATGGTTGCCACACGATCGAGCCCCGCGATGATGTCGCTAGGAGTGGGTGGGTGGGTTTCTGTCAACAAGCCAGATGCGACCTGCTGAACGGGGTGGACCGCGGCATTGTCGAGGACGATTTGGCCGGTGGCTGTAGCGGTGGATCCCGACGGCATAGAGCCGAAGCTAATGTTGACAGGATTAGCGAGGAACTCCGCCATGTTGGCAGTGAAGATGACGCCGTTGAACGAAGCCATCAAAGTCGCATAGAGAACTTTCGATCTGCCCCTACCTGGCATGCCAACTGCCGGAGGTTTAGATGCACACAGTCCGCAGGGGGGTTAATCCGGGTGGTTTAGATTCGGTTGGGGTGATCAGAAGCTAAGGACTCAATGGTTATGCGGGAGCACACGGAACACAGCGAGTTTATACTGGTTTGGGCCTCCGGAGAGTAAAACCCTATGTCCCGTTGTGAGTGTAGATTGCTTGAGAATTGATTGGTGTTCAATAGGGGTCGTCCTACCTGCCTTATATTGGCCAGCGGACAAGGTTGACACCCAGACTCCTGGTTAGTTACGACCGGGAGACCTAAGTCTAGTTGATTACAACTATTTCCATATATCCCGGACTGCCTGTCGGGTCCACCGCTGTCTTGTCTTGCACGCCAAGTTTTGTAGTCGTTCCGGATAGGGTCTTCAGGAGGTCGTCGGGGCCACAGATCAGGTCTGTTGGGCCCACTGTCAGGTCGGTTGGTGTTCTGGTGGGCCGGACCTACTTGTCGGTGGGGACCCCAGGGTACCCATGTCCCACAGAGGCACAAATGAGGGTGGTGTTGACGCAAAAAAACAGAATAAAGTCATTCACAGCAACACGTAACGGATCCCCGGGATCTAACAAGGCGTGCCAGCCGACCTGACCTGTTGATCGGCACAGAAGACAGTAGAAGGTTAAATACGGGTTAATCGGCTAGAGAACCGATGAGTCTTCCACATGAGCACAGCGTAACATTCTGATCGGCCGATACGAGAAGCAGCAAGATCGGCCGATCAACTGAAGTGCAAGTATGTTCAAAATGGCAAGATCAGCTGATCTGGTGACGTCAGCAACGAGACGGATCTGGATCGGCTATGGGATCAGTACGTTAATGACGCAACGAGCGGTAGCCGACACGATCGAGCCTCGAGCGTGCTAAATTGGTGATAAAATCTAAATAAACAAGAAATCAGTACAGAAAACTTGCAGATCTAGCTGATATTGGTAAATTGTAAATAAATCTAGACGAAACCACAACAACATGCCCGGAGGTTAAAGCCTAGATGTTACTTGGTAAAGCGGTACTCACAAGCATGCCAGAGGTCGATCGATGTAGCCTGGCGAACTTGATGGACGACACTTGAAGAAACAAGAAAACTAGAAGAAGAAAACTTTTGGCGAAGTCGCCGACTTGAAAGGTAAATTGCAGGAAAAGTAAAACTTTTGTGTTTGTTAGTGTGTACAATTTTCTCCAACCACGCAGGGTCGTTATTTATGCCAAGGACATCTTGACTCTTAGTTGATTACGACAAGACTTACTTAACTAACAGAAACTATAATTGCTAAAAATAAATCACTTGTGCAAGAGTCGGACTCGCTAAACTGACTTTGAGCTGTTGTCAACTGATTGTGGCCCACCTAAGCCTTCTTGTCTTCCTTCGTGTATTCTTCCCTTGCCGCTTCCTCTCCTTTAATTAGCAAATCCCCTTCCTTGACTGTCGGCTGGTTTTGTTGAATCTTTCTCGATCGGCCAACATCAAATCAGATGGTTGCTCCTTCTTTCTCTCTTTTAACAGTTTTGTAGCTTTTCTGGTGCCTCTTTACCTGTTACTGACACGTGTTAAAAAACAGTTTGAACACATGCTCCCCAGCTCCGAAATTCCTTCGATTTTGGCTTCTTTCTCCGAGTTGAACGCAACCAACAGATAGATTTCCTAACAAATTTCAGGACCGAAGGCTGTAAATATGAGCCTCCCTGGCTATTTTTTCTGCATACGCCGCCTTCTTGCTATCGTTTCATAGTCTCCAAGTCGATTGGATCTGTAGTTGATTTTCTGTAAAATCGATGGCTTCCGCATTAGACTCTGCTGATGGTGGCCATCAAACAGATCTGTCGGTAACCTCTTCTGTGGTCCCTTAGGTATAGCTTGAATCCTTTGCCTTTTACTGCCGATCGATGTTGCTTTACCTTAGATCTCTTCCCTTTTCTCTGTAGGAATTCAGGAATCACATTACAATCCCTGCTTGCAACCCCCTTGGTTTTATCTTCCTTGGTCCAATGGGTACCCTGATCCAACCACTCTGATCAATCATGAAACTGCTAGGATCCCCTTTAAGCAGGCCAATATGAAGGTGTCTGATTGGAAAGAAGCCTTTAGAACTTGGACTGGCTATAGATCAAGATGGTAGACTTGGTATTGTAGAGTCGCTCAAAAATATCAGCCTCATTGGGAAGAACATCACCTTAATCAGTGCCTTACCCTTTCTTTGTCTGACATGGCCAAAAATGAATCTATGCTCATTGCTTCTTCATATTTCTGGTCGAATGCTTTGAATGCTTTCCTCTTTGGTCATGGGTCGATCACACCCACCCTAGCAGATGTTATCCTGCTGACCGGCCTGGACATCTCTTCTTCGGACCAAACTTTTCGAAATGCCAATCCATCTTTCAATTTGAAAACCAAAGACTCTCGTGGCTGGACTGGCTATATTACTGCTTTAATATGCTTTTGTTGCCATAATTTTCAAACATTTTCTTCCTGTACTTCCTCAGCTCGGAGATATCAAACCACCATCCATGAGCCGAAGTGGTCGGCCGATTGATTATTTTCCCCCTCGAGATCGTCCATGGATTGGTCATAAGGCCCCAAGGATTGCCGACATCTCGGATGTCACAACTTCTAAAGCTCCTCAGCACCAGAAGAGAAAAGCAATTGCTAGGAAGATTTTGATTAAGGACCCAAAGAAACCCAAGGTATTCGCCGATACTCCTACTGGTGATGTATTCGTCGATCCTGGACACATAGCTGGTATACTAGCCGATGCAGTGACGGTAATCAACTTTCTCTGGACATCTTTTTCCTTTTAATATGTTTCCTAGCTCCTTATTCTTTTCTATCTGTAGTCTTCTGGTCTATTGGGTAAATTTATCCAAGAGAAAACAAGAGCTTGATCGGCACAAGTCGTTGTACCAGAGTCAAATCAAGGGAAAACCGAAGAAAACCTTACATCAATCAATCCTTATGGAGAGGAACCCCAAACACAGAAATCTATGTCAGCTAAGGAATTCAAAGTCAATCTACAGCTGAATAAGGACTTCCAAAATCGACCACTCTTCCGGATGTAGAAGTTAGAGATATTGAAGCAGCCGATGAGCTTCAGGGTTGGCTGTCACACCCGAATTTAAAGGCAAATTCGAATGCTCATATTATATGTGTGCCAGGATCAAGTTTCACACATATAATGTCTCAGTGATAACCAAAACACAATGCCATAACATAAAAAGAGTATTAAACTTTATTGCAGACCAAAATGTCTCATAAACGGACTAATATTAACGAGTAGCAACGCAGCGGATGGGGTCAACACCATAGGCAGCTGACTGGTGGCACGCCCGCCTAGAATTCGTCGAAGTCTCCAGGGAAATCTTCAAATCTCTCCAAATCTAAACAACATCCGGATTGTGTCGTTGCAATAATAAAAACAAGCGTGAGCACATGCCGTACTCAGCAAGCGGAAACATCATATAACATGCAAGGCTTTTTAGTGCAGGCTGATGGTAAAAGCAGTCAGCATTTTCGTTGCTCAAGTTTTATTAGCATCATATTTACTAGCAAGTGTAAGTTTATACCAAACCCACAATTAACATAAGAGAATATCAACATAAATAAAGATGTATGCATCAAGTTAATCATTGACTTCCATAGATTAATCATGTGAGGGTCCAGGCCGCTCTTGACCGTGAGCACAGCTAATCGATTAGTTTTACACTCTGCAGAGGTTGTACACTTTCACCACAAGTCGCGTAAAAGTTCTAGGAACTTTAAACCCAACCACACGATGCCGGCCAAGCATCATACCACACTACCAAGGTGTGATTGCATAGGGACGCTACGAGGCCTTTACAAAGTTTCCCCAGTGTGAAGCAACCCGCGAATGTTCCGAGTCGTTGCAGAGTATAAAGTCCCCTTGTAGGACCGTGTCTTAGCAAAGCACACTCCCCACTAGAGCGAGTCTATACCCCACTAGTGCTCCCCCTTGCCCTTATCAGGTAAGATCACACCAACACTAGAGTCACTAATTAATTAGCCAAGGCAGAGCTATATACCCTTGTGGTTGCACTGTTTTACTGGGTGTTCGCTCCATGTTCCAATTAACAAGGTGATCTTGTATTAATGAAGGTATAGCATAAATAAATCAAGTTTCATAAAGTTTCATTAGTACCATCCACCAAGGTTTAAGCATAGCGAGAGCTACCCAACAATAAAGTAAATACCCAGGTTGATCAAGGTATAGGGACAAAAATAATCTAGTCATGTCCTTAAAAAGGGTCCCATCAATTTAATGCAAGCAAAAGTAAGAACAGTGAATTAAATGCATGTTGTATAGGTAAACGGGTATGCATCAAGGTAGACTTGCCTTCAACAGATCTTTGTTGCTGTTCAAACACTTGAGCTTCTTGGTCTTCAAATCCTTCAGCCCAAACGTTCTCTACGCATCACATCAAGTTCATACAAGCAAACAATGGAATAAAATAAGAAACAATCACCAAACAGTAAGATCAAAGCAAAACAGGGGGACAAAGCTATTCTACTCTTCGATACGATCATTTGGACACAAAGAACACTAAAAACGGAGTTAAAACGGAGAAGATATGGCTAGAAGAAGGTTCAAGGGTATAACTGTGAGGTAACTAGGGTTATAGGGGTTTTTCTGCAAGAAACCGAGGGCTAAAACATAAAGAAACTTTAAAACAGAGGGGTTTGGTTGAAAAACTAGAGCTGGGGACCTCGGGCGCTATTTTTAGAAAAGCTAGGCGTTAAAACAAAAGGAAAAGAACTGAACTGTAAGGAACTTTTCAAGGTGGAAAGACCGGCTTGCAAATTTGAAAAGCTCAGGGGCTTTTTCGCAAAAGATGCATGGTCAGCCGGGGGTTAGACTGGTTTGAACAGTACGTTGACTCGATCGAATCGATCTGGGCCGCTGGATCTGATCTGGACGGTGGGGAAGCTGCGCGAGCGACGACCGGTGGCGCGATCGGCGACGAGCGGCGACGAGCGGCGGCACAGCGGGACAGCTCCAGCGAGCCCAGTCGATCTGGGACTGGGGTGCTTGGCGAACAATGGGAAGTGGCCGGGGAGAAAGCGGGGACGATGGCGAACACATCTAGGGCTTCGGGAGGGTGAGACGGTGGACGACGACGGCGTACGGCTGAAGGGGGCGGACGGCGGCGAAGAGCTTGCTCCGGCGAGCTCGTTCTCGCGGTGTAGAGCACTTGGGCGTGCACAAGCGGCTTCGGGGTGCTTCTCACCTTATTGCGGAACTCCTGGTGCACTTCTTGACGACGAAGCGGTGGCGGTCCGGTGAAGCAAGTTCGGCGGTGGCTACGGTTCGAGGAGGTGCGGCGGCTTCGACTTGGGGAGGAGGCGGGGTGCTTCGGAGTAGCTTATAAAGGGGCGGTGGGGTCCTGTCGTGCGGCGCCGGGCCACTCGGAGACGGGGACGGCCGGATCTCTAGCACGGACACGACGACGCGGAGGAGAGACCGGGGCGGATATGGGAGGTTGGGGATGACAAGTGGTCCCCACCTGTCGGTGACTGCGGGCGAGACGGCGCTGGCGGGCTGAAGGCGGAGGCGGAGAAACGGGTTGGTGCTGGGCCGTGGCTTGGCTGGGCTAGAGTGAAGACAGATGACGGGGAGAGAAGGAGGGGCACCACTGGACTTGAGAAGCTAGGCTGAAGCAAGGACTGGGCCGGTGCAAAACGCAGACGGGCGGAGGAGATCAAGGGCCCTCGGCAGACTTCTGCTGGTTGGGCCGAAACAAAGAAATAGGCCGGATTGGGATAGAAGGGTTAGGGATTAAAGGAAAGGCTTTTGATCTTTTTAAAACCACTTCAAACTCATGAGTTCAAACTCAAATTTGAATTCAACCAAACAAAAACAATGCTCCAGCATGTATGCAACATTAAACTCCTATATTTATTTATTTAATTTTCAAAAATATATTTAAATGCCTAAAAATTCTCACACACCTTATGGTCCTTAATATTAAAGCATTGTTTCTATGTCAAATTTTATTGAAATTAAATTTTTGCCAAATTAGGGTGTTACAAATCCTACCCCCCTTAAAAGGAATCTCGTCCTCGAGATTCGAAGAGATTGAGAAAAAGATTAGGAGACTCTTCTTCAAACTATCCTCTCTTCTTGATCAAGTGGCATACCTGACATCCTATCTGGAAGATCATCTGAATAATCACACCTTACTATGATATCTTCCAAAACTTTCCCATCAAGCTGGTTCATTGTACTCTGAGAAGTTGGTGATGATGTGGCTGGAAATTCAATCCTCTCTCCAGCAGGACTAGTGAGTAGTACTGATCTCTTAGAGCACTGGATCACTGCATCACATGCAGCTAACCATCCCATCCCAAGTATCACGTCAATCCCTCTTGATTCCAACACTATGAGATTAGCCCAAAAATCTTTGCCCATTATTTTGAGACTGACCTTCTCACACTGGTAAGATGCTTTCAATTCCCCCCAGGTGAACTAACTAGCATGTTGCGAGTCATAGGACTAATGGGTATATTATGCTGAGCTACGAACTGAGAAGTAATGAAAGAATGGGATGCTCTAGAATGAAACAAGACTAATGCGGGGGTGGAGTTAACAAGGAACATACCAAGTACCACTTGTGGATTCTCGTGAGCGGAGTCTGCACTCACATGATTCACTCTGCCATGTGCATAGTTCTGTTGTCCTCTGCTGCTTTGGGGTGTCTGTCCTCCATTCTTGTTAGGTGTACCTTGTACTGGAGTGCCTGGAATAGTCCTCTTAGGGCAGCTGTTGGCATAGTGACCAACCTCTCCACACTTGAAACATGAATTATTTCCAGGAATGTATTGCCCACTAGGCCTTGTAGGAGTACCGATGGGAACGGTCTGCTGATTTTGCTGGTAAGCGGGGGCATTGGCTAAGGAACTGTACGCTGAGTCTGTGGAGCTGAGCGTGGATACAGCTGTTGTCCATAATTCGCACTTGAGCCTCCAAAGCGAGATGGTGTCCACTGTTGAGTGTTATAGCAAGGGCGAGTGTTGCTTCCTGATGTTCCTGAAGTAGTAGCCTTCCTTTTCAAGTCACCCAACTCTCTGCATTTAGATTCCAAGCATATTGCTCTATCAATCAGCTCTTGGAGATTTGGAAAGGTGTGAGACATTAGCTGATACTGAAGTGGTCCAGCTAATCCTTCCAAGAATAGCTCTTGCTTCTTTCTATCAGTGTCCACATCCTCAGGTGCGTAGTGAGACAACTCCATGAACTTGTCCCTGAATTCTGGCACAGACATCTTTTCCTGCTTAAGAGCGAGAAACTCTTTTTTCTTAAGCTTCAGTACACCAGCAGGAATATGGTGGCTCCTGAAGTTGGTGGTAAACTCTTGCCATGTAATCATGTTAGCATTAGCATGGGCAGCAATAAATGCATCCCACCAAGCTGATGCAGATCTTTGGAGTTGGCCTGAAGCATATAGGACCTTCTCCCTATCATCACACTGAGCAATGGTAAGCATTTTCTCAATGGTTTTCAGCCAATCTTCAGCTTCTAGTGGATCAGTAGCATGCGAGAACACAGGTGGCTGATGACTCATGAACACCCTATGGCTGTTCACAGGTGCTGGTTGCTGGTGTTGGTTATTGCCTGGCGCCTGCATGTTGGCTACAGTGTTGGTAAGGCCTTGAAGAAGCTGCGTCTGGGCTTGCAGAAACTGCTGGAAAGCCGGATCCATTTGCGGTTGCTGAGATGAACTGCTGGAACCTCTACCTCATCCAGGACGGATCACTGCGGGTTGATTGACTCCTGAGCCTGACCTGGTTTCCACCATCTGAGTGTTAGGAACATTACTTTAGATGTTTGCACTAAGAATAAAGCTCTGAAAGGCAAGGCAGTAAAGACTTTCAATTCTGGATAGATTCTGTTAACTCCAAACAACAGGATGTATCTCTCAATATGGGAATCCAAAAATTACGAAATTTTAACCAGGGAAGTATAATGAAATTTCAGAACTTTTCCAACTGGAATCACTTCAATCCAAGGTCTGTAGCTTCGGTTATGAAATAGACAAGACGTCTGGGTCAGCTGAGTTTTCCGATTCTGATAGCTCCAAAGTTTCGTATATAACTCTCTGTATATAACTCCTAAATTTCTGAAATTTTTACAGATGAGTCCTCATATAATTGCTGAACTTTTCCAATTGTATTTACTGTATTTGGAGTTCTGTAACTCGAGATAAAAATAGAACAGTACTGCTGACTCAGAAAACTCCGTGAGCAGATTGAGATTTACTAGATTGTATAAGGGTAGATCATAGGGATTAAGGGATTATGATAAGAAAGATATAGATTGGGACAAAGATAAACCCAACTAACACTTTACTAAAGAACCAATGTCATTGTGGTCATTACTCCACAACACACTGCACTCAAACAAAATTCTAACTCAAACATTAACACAAGCTCAAGCACTCAAACACACCACTAGACTAGGCAAACTTAAACGATCGTTTAGAAACTAACGATTACAAAAGATCCTAAGCTTAAGAACTCCTAGATCCTAAGGAAGCTCTTCTGTGCGGGCATCTGGAGAGTTGTAGCGAGGTCTCTTGGGTGATGGAGAGTGATGAGTATCCACTACGCTGTCATGGATCACAGGAGACTCCCTTCCTACTAGCATAGCTTCCAGCTGGCGCTTCTCTATCTCTGTTACATAGATCTTCTGTTGAGCTGCAGCAAGCATGTTGTTGGTGTTATCCAAAGCAGAGTTGATAGCAGCCAGTAACTCTCTGAGGTTGTCTATGGTGGGGCTATGTCCATTAGCTGATGCAATGTAGGTCTTGGCTTCACCACTTGCTCTGTAGGGGGTGTATAGACTACGAGTGTGTATCACCTCAGAACGCTCCCTGTGAGAGAGAACATAGAGTGCTCTTCTAGCAGCTTCAGCAATCCCTGCTTCCATAGTATCTCTAGCAACAACATCCTCATGTCTGGATACCTCCATAGGTCCATAGTCTTCAACTTTTTTATAAACGATGACTGTCACTTCCCAGTGAGGCTCAAACCAAGGATGAGTCCACTTCTCACAAAAGTAGATGGGCTCTGAAGCAGGTGTTGGAGATGGCATTGCAGTTGGTGCTTCCCTCATAATCTCCTCATCAGTGCCTCTCTCATGTTCTTCATGCTCTCTGCTTTCCATGGGGTACTAGTAAAAATCCTGATCCTACAAATAGCGGGGAAACTGGGATCAACCTGAACAGGATGTCTGCAACTCACGAACCATCTATACAGAAACAGGTGATAGGTGAGATAGATGTCAAGACAAGGTACTAGAAAGGAGAGAACCAAGGTAGAGACCAAGGATGAGATAAAGCAAGGATGATATTATTAGAAATAAAGCAAGCATAAGGCAAGAATGGCTTCTAAGATATTATAATCCTTAAATACGACCATTTTCTAACTAGGCTAACGTCCTATAGTCAACACGGCTCTGATACCACTTTGTCACACCCGAATTTAAAGGCAAATTCGAATGCTCATATTATATGTGTGTCAAGATCAAGTTTCACACATATAACGTCTCAGTGATAACCAAAACACAATGCCATAACGTAAAGAGAGTATTAAACTTTATTACAGACCAAAATGTCTCATAAACGGACTAATATTAACGAGTAGCAACGCAGCGGATGGGGTCAACACCACAGGCAGCTGACTGGTGGCACGCCCGCCTAGAATTCGTCGAAGTCTCCAGGGAAATCTTCAAATCTCTCCAAATCTGAACAACATCCGGATTGTGTCATTGCAATAATAAAAACAAGCGTGAGCACATGCCGTACTCAGCAAGCGGAAACATCATATAACATGCAAGGCTTTTTAGTGGAGGCTGATGGTTAAAGCAGTCAGCATTTTAGTTGGTCAAGTTTTATTAGCATCATATTTACTAGCAAGTGTAAGTTTATACCTAACCCACAATTAACATAAGAGAATATCAACATAAATAAAGATGTATGCATCAAGTTAATCATTGACTTCCATAGATTAATCATGTGAGGGTCCAGGCCGCTCTTGACCGTGAGCACGGGTAATCGATTAGTTTTACACTCTGCAGAGGTTGTACACTTTCACCACAAGTCACGTAAAAGTTCTAGGAACTTTAAACCCAACCACGCGATGCCGCCCAAGCATCATACCATACTACCAAGGTGTGATTGCATAGGGACGCTATGAGGCCTTTACCAAGTTTCCCCAGTGTGAAGCAACCCACGAAGGTTCCAAGCCATTGCAGAGTATAAAGTCCCCTAGTAGGACCGTGTCTTAGCAAAGCACACTCCCCACTAGAGCGAGTCTATACCCCACTGGCGCTCCCCCTTGCCCTTATCAGGTATGATCACACCAACACTAGAGTCACTAATTAATTAGCCAAGGCAGAGCCATATACCCTTGTGGTTGCACTGTTTTCCTGGGTGGTCGCTCCATGTTCCAATTAACAAGGTGATCTTGTATTAATGAAGGTATAGCATAAATAAATCAGGTTTCATAAAGTTTCATTAATACCATCCACCAAGGTTTAAGCATAGCGAGAGCTACCCAACAATAAAGTAAATACCCAGGTTGATCAAGGTATAGGGACAAAAATAATCTAGTCATGTCCTTAAAAAGGGTCCCATCAATTTAATGCAAGCAAAAGTAAGAACAGTGAATTAAATGCATGTTGTATAGGTAAATGGGTATGCATCAAGGTAGACTTGCCTTCAACAGATCCTTGTTGCTGTTCAGACACTTGAGCTTCTTGGTCTTCAAATCCTTCAGCCCAAACGTTCTCTATGCATCACATCAAGTTCATACAAGCAAACAATGGAAAAAAATAAGAAATAATCACCAAACATTAAGATCAAAGCAAAATAGGGGCAAAAAGCTATTCTACTCTTCGATACGATCATTTGGACACAAAGAACGCTAAAAACAGAGTTAAAACGGAGAAGATATGGCTAGAAGAAGGTTCAAGGGTATAACTGTGAAGAAACTAGGCTTATAGGGGATCTTCTGCAAGAAACCGAGGGCTAAAACGTAAAGGAACTTTAAAACAGAGGGGTTTGGTTGAAAAACTAGAGCTGGGGACCTCGGGCGCTATTTTTAGAAAAGCCAGGGGTTAAAACCAAAGGAAAAGGACTGAACTGTAAGGAACTTTCCAAGGTGGAAGGACCGGCTTGCAAATTTGAAAAGCTCAGGGGCTTTTTCGCAAAAGTTGCACGGTTAGCCGGGGGTTAGACTGGTTTGACCGGTACGTTGACTCGATCGAATCGATCTGGGCCGCTGGATCTGATCTGGACGGTGGGGAAGCTACGCGAGCGACGGCCGGTGGCGCGATCGGTGACGAGCGGCAGCGCAGCGGGACAGCTCCAGCGAGCTCAGTCGATTTGGGACTGGGGTGCTCGGCGAATGACGGGAAGCGGCCGGGGAGAAAGCGGGGATGAAGGCGAACACATCTAGGGCTTCGGGAGGGTGAGACGGCGGACGACGACGGCGTACAGCTGAAGGGGGCGGACGGCGGCGAAGAGCTTGCTCCAACGAGCTCGTTCTCGTGGTGTAGAGCGCCTGGGCATGCACAAGCGGCTTCGGGGTGCTTCTCACCTTATTGCGGAACCCCTGGTGCACTTCTTGACGATGAAGCGGCGGCGGTCCGGTGAATCAAGTTCAGCGGCGGCTAGGGTTCGAGGAGGTGCAGCGGCTTCGACTTGGGGAGGAGGCGGGGTGCTCCGGGGTAGCTTATAATGGGGCGGTGGGGTCCTGTCGTGCGGCGCCGGGCCACTCGGAGACGGGGACGGCCGGATCTCTAGCACAAACACGGCGGCACGGAGGAGAGACCGGGGCGGATACGGGAGGTTGGGGATGACAAGTGGTCCCCACCTGTCGGTGACTGCGGGCGAGACGGCGCTGGCGGGCTGAAGGCGGAGGCGGAGAAACGGGCTGGTGCTGGGCCGTGGCTTCGCTGGGCTGGAGTGAAGACAGACGACGGGGGGAGAAGGAGGGGCACCACTGGACTTGAGGAGCTGGGCTGAAGCAAGGACTGGGCCGGTGCAAAAAGCAGACGGGCGGAGGAGATTAAGGACCCTCGGCAGACTTCTGCTGGTTGGGCCGAAACAAAGAAACAGGCCGGATTGGGATAGAAGGGTTAGGGATTAAAGGAAAGGCTTTTGATCTTTTTAAAACCACTTCAAACTCATGAATTCGAACTCAAATTTGAATTCAACCAAACAAAAACAATGCTCCAGCATGTATGCAACATTAAAATCCTATATTTATTTATTTATTTTTCAAAAATATATTTAAATGCCTAAAAATTCTCACACACCTTATGGTCCTTAATATTAAAGCATTATTTCTATGTCAAATTTTATTGAAATTAAATTTTTGCCAAATTAGGGTGTTACATTGGCAAGCTGATGTTGAAACAGAATCGGCCGCTTATCTTAATACTGAAAGCCAGAAAGAGCCTACCGATGTCATCTTGATCGAAGAAGATGAACCAATCACATTGAGATCTGACCCAATTGTAAGCATCTCCTTTTCTTCGTTAATATTGCTATATGTCTTCTTGATAATAGTCGTTTTGACGTGCCTTTTATCTTTGCAGATTCAAGATGATCCTTCTATCGGCACCCCTTCTCATGTATTATCTTTAAGTTCACTTCCTGACAATGTTCAAGCACGTCTTTGAGATATGTTGCTCCTCCTTGATCAAGATATTAGTCAATTGGTTCAAGAGGCATAACCGGTTAGACAAATTTATATGCACATCAGAGGGCAGCTGCCAGCTGAAGTAAAAGATAGGCTCCATCTAGTTGCTTTCATAGAGAGTTATCAGCTTCGTGTTGAACATGCAAAGCGTCGTTTGTAAGAAAGAACTCATCAGGAGCAGTTGGTTCAGAATCGAGAGGCCCTTCATTCTCAGATGGCCGATTTGGATAATAGGATCCAAGTTTGTCTCGTTCTCACCCTGAGATTTCTGCTACTGTCGACCGGATGAAGAGCAGATGTGTGGATCTTCTTGCAGAATTAAAGCAGCTCGAGGAGGATCTATCCTTGGAGGAGAAAAAGCTAGCAGATCTCCCAAACGCGATCAACGGTATGGAGCGCAAGAAAGATGCCATTGCCAAGAGAGCCCAAGCTATCAGTCGAGAGGAACGACAGATTTCTGGTTTAGCCGCCGCCGATCGTCAAGAAATAGAAGAAGTTGATCAGCTCTGTTTGGATGCCATCAATGCCATTCATTCGTTAGGCATAGTTTAAATGCCCTTGCATGTGTAACTCTGGAACTTGGTTTTTTGTAGCTGGTCTTTTAATGTTAGCCAACTTCCAACGCTCCTCTTTTATCACCTTGTCCTTCTCTTTTGACCGAACGGTTGATCGGCCTATAAAATGAGCCATCTCCATCTCCTTTCTTGTACCTCTGATGCGATGTCTTCTTCTTACTCTTCTATGAATCAGGTTTGCTTCTATCTTTTCTTGTATTTCTCCATGAATTTCACATGGTAATTATCCATCACTTCTCCTCAGTCTCCCAACCGTGAAGACGTAGAAAGGATCTTGATGAATACTAATGCTCATGGTGCAGATCAACAAGTGCCAACATCAAGGCTGAAGTGAGGTTTTCAACTTGTGATCTCCACATATGGGAAAAAATTAGAAACTCTGGAAACCAGGAGGACGCATCTTCTTGAGGAACTGAATCAAGTAGAGGATGAAATACCCATCACCAAGATGCAATTAGAGAAGGTGAGGACCAGGTGTGTCCGTGGACCAGTGGAGGGTCACTCCTTAGTGATGAGTGATTGACAACGTTGTTCGGACTGATGCTTGGCTAAGTGTGCAGGTACAGGTTGCGGCTTGACTCGTGTCGGTGCAGGTGAAGAACAAGCGCGAAAGGCCTTAGCTGTGGTGGCCTTCGGGTGATGGAGAGGCAAGTAGGCTTGGTTCGATGGACCCGGTGGCCGATGGGGTCAAGTGCGAGCCGTGCGGTGCAAGACTGGCGGGCTGAAGTCGTAAACATAGGCCGGTGCAAGGTAGAGGATGGAGCCCGAAGCTTGCACGCGGGGTTTGTTGGTTTGCCCACAAAACCATCGGTGGACGGTTTCTTGGTTTGGGCCTCAAAACCAAGTCCGGAGGCCTGAGGCGATGGAGACGGTGATCCGGGAGCTTCGGGAAGCTTCAAGGCGGAGGGCTCGTGGCGTGATCGCGGGGTTTGCGTCGATGTGAAGCGAAGCCGCGGTGGAAGCGTGTCCGTCCGATGAAGACTTGACCAAAATGCCCTTGACGGGTTGTATCTTCATTTCAAGTTGTAGGGGTAGTGTGGTCATTTACCTCCCTCCGATGGACTTCGTATAAATAGTAGAGAGGTGGATGGCATCTCTCTCTTGGACTCTAGGTTTTCCTCCTCCGGTAGATTGCTCTGAACTGCTTCTTTTCCCTCTGTATTTCTTAGGCTAGATTCTTGTATAGACTCTAACCTTTGGATGTATGGAAGCATTCGGCGTTGCGGTGATCTCCTAGTCCTTTGTGATTTTCGTGTCATTTTCGGGGCTATTTTTGGGGAGTTTCGTTCTTCGCCTGATTCGGGGATTTGAGGGCGTTTTCCGTTGGATTTCTTTGAGGGGATCATGGGTGGATGCCTTGCACATCTTTGTGTGTGATCTTGACCCCTCAATCACCGGGGAAAGCCTTCGATTCGTGAGTTTTTGGCCGGAGTTCGAGTTCTTGGTGGTGGTTCGTATGATCCGCGATTCCCGACGATTTAGTGGCTTAGAGGTCGAGATTTTTGGGGCATAGCTTCCTCTTGTGATGCTTATCATCTCCTCCAAATCTTGTCTCAAGAGCTTTTGGCGTTTGGGAGATCCGGTGATGGATTTGGAGAGTTGACCCCGCGGGTCGGGCTGTTTTCTGTTCTGTTCGTGCTTGACAGATAGTCCGCGAGACCCGCACGGACGGTCTGCGAGGCCTAGACAGCGCTGGTGTTCTTCGAGTTCTTAGTGTGTTCTTGAGCGCTTGAGTTTCGATTCGTTTTGTCGCTGGGGTTTTGTCGCAAGGTTTTTGGCGCACTGTCCACGTGGTGTGTGCGGACTATCCGTGTGGCTCAGATTTTGTCTGGGGTGGCTCGAAGTTTGTCTGGGGTGTCCAAGGAGTTTGGCCGGACTGTCTGCCAGGGGTGGCCGGACTGTCCGCGAGGTGCCGACCATCCACGGTGCTTGCCCGGACTGTCCGAATTACCTCGGTGCGCTACTGGAGGTTCGGTGTGTTATTGCAGACTGTCCGCCATGCCTACACGGACTGTCCGCGAGTGACACGGACTGTCCGCCGTACCCTTGCTGACCGTCCGCCCAAGCCTTCGCAGATTTGGTGAAGTCCTTTGGATTCTTGTCTTGTGCTTCCGCGGTGTGCTTCTAGGTTTGTCTCCTGATCGTGTGGGCTTGTTTTTGCCTTGTCTTGAGACTCTTTAGCGTGTGCGAGTACTCGGAGTGGCAAATCGGGGTATAGGCTGAGTTCGACCTTTGGGAAGAATTTTTATCGGCTCCCATTCACTCCCCCCCTCTCTGGTCACCTATTCAGTCCTTCAATTGGTATCAGAGCCAATTACGGATTTTCTTGATTCTAACCAATCTAAGATCCAAAGATTGGCGATTATGGCAAGGGGTCGGGTCCTCCGCACTTTGATGGCAAGAATTAACCGATGTGGGAGAGGCGCATGGGCGCGTTTTTGCGAGGGAAGGGAACTCTTATCTGAGAGGTCACTCAGAATCCTCATTATGTCATCCCAGATAGTTTTCTGCTTCCAGGTTCGCGGGACATGTGTGAGGCCAACAGTAAGGCTGTTGATTACTTGTTCCGTGCTCTCTATGCCTCGGAGTTCGAGCGAGTGTACGGAGAGAATGTGGCCGGAAAGATTTGGCTCAAGTTGAGAAATGCTCATGTTGGCAATGCCCAAGTGCAAGCCCGTTTGTTTTCCACTTACCGGAGAGAGTACGAGAACTTCACTCATCTCCCTAGTGAGTCGACCGATGCTATGTTTCAGCGCTTCACTAGCATAGTCAACAACATGAGGGCCAATGTGACAGTGCTCCCATACACGGATCATGATCAAGCTATCAAGCTTTTGCATGCCCTGGATAGGTCCGTGTGGAGTGCCAAGGTCGAGGCCATTGAGGAATCAAGCATGTATGATACGCTTACGCTTGATGAGCTATTTTCCAAGCTCAGGTCTTCGGAGGTTGATCGTGGCTTGAGAGCCAAGAGCGAGAGCCCCACTGATCCTCATACTTTTGCTCTTGTCTCAGGATCAAGGTCTAACGCTAACTCTGGTAGTTTCTCTTTGTCTTGTATTGTGTCTTTGCCAGATGAGGACTTTGAGGTGCTGAGCGAGGACGGTCTCGCTTTGTTGAGCAAGAGGTTTGGGCGGATGTACGAGAACCGCAAGAATGCAAGGCGGAGCTCGGGGATGTGCTATCAGTGCTGGAAGCACGGGCACTTCATCGCCGAATGCTCTGAAGTCATGGAGATAAAGAACGACTACAAGGGCAAGCCCAAGCACGACTACAACAAGCACCGCTCCCGGAACGACTACAAGGACAAGCACAAGGACAAGGGCGAGAGAAGGCACAAGAAGAGTGGCGGCCACAAAAAGAAGACGGCTTGAGCGATGGTGGCTGGAGCGAGCGACATCGACTCGACATCAAGCGATGCTTCTTCCGACTCAAGCGGCGAGGAAGAGCAAGAAAGGCGCAAGGACAAGCGGCAGACGGGCAAGAACTTCACCAGCCTGAGCTTCGTCGCACAAGGTGGCTTTTGCGGCATGGCGCACTCCAATAAGGGTGGGAGGCATAGCTCGGATTCAAACTCTGATTCCGAAGAAGAGGTACGACAGGATCCCAACTTCTTGCTAGAGGAGAATGCTAGGCTGAATGAGTTGCTTGATAACCGTGCTGATGTGCTTAGAAAGACCAACAAGGAGAAGAGGGAATTTAGGTCTTTGTTGGGTGATGCTAAGGATAAGATAGCTGAGCTTGAATCCTTGCTTGTGGATGCTAGAAATGAGATAGGCTCTTTGAAATTTGCTCCTGTGGTATCTAATGAGATTGACTGGGGTGATTGCTCAGTTTTTCTTGCTGATTTGACTGCTCTCAAGGAGAAACATGCCTCTACTCTTGAGGAACTAGATGTGGTTAGGATTGAGTGTGATGAATTGAAGTCTAGGCCAGCTTTGTTAGGAGCTTGTACCTCCTATCCTATTTTGCATGCTACGCTAGATGAATCTCACACTAGAATTATTTCTCTTGAGGCGGCATTGAAAGCTCCTCTTCCTACATCATGTTCAACCTGTGAAATGCATGCTTTGAAAAACATAGAACTTGCACACTATGTTGACTGTTTGCAGGATGAAAATGATGAGCTTAGAAAATTGATGAGTTGGTTGTCTGGGTATGAGCCACAATTGAGTTTGATGTTGGCTCAGTTCAAGAGGTTTGATGGTCAGGCGTTGGGGGCTGAGAAGAGTGGTGAGGGAGAAGAGAAAGTTGGAGAGATCCCTACTCAACCACACACCATACCCATGAACAAATATGCACCCAAGACAAACCACCTCAGGAACAAGCTTGATACAACTCCAGACACACCAGTGTTCCCCTAGAAAACAGAGAATTACCAGAAACCCATCAAGTTTGTGAGCAACTTGGGTAATGTCTTTGAGGGGAAGTCAGGAGAGAAAGCGGTTGAGAAGCCCACAGAAAAGCCACCGCCTAAGCCACAGCCGATCCGCTTCCATTATGAGTATTGTGGGAGGGATGGGCATAAGGATGAGTTCTGTTTCAGGAGGAAGAGGGATGAGAGGTTTGCTAGGGAGATGGCAAACAAGGACAGGAACCACCTTGCTCGTGGTGTGCCTGAGCCTTATAGAGGGCCTCTGCCTAGGGGTGAGGTGTATGTGCGTACAGTTCCCACTCGTGGAGGTGGAGGTGGAGGTGTGTTTCCTCAGAGATATAGGCATGTTGGGTTTGGGTGTGGTGAGTTGGCTCGGCGTGCTCCTTCTCGTGACCGTTATGAGTTTGGGAGGCACGATCGAAGCTTTGGGTCTCAGATGGACTACGGGCCACGTTTTCCCCCTCGTGGTGCGCATACTCCTCCGGTGAGACGTGACAGGTCCTTTGGTGGTGGGCGTGAGAGGGCTCCGTCTAGAGGTTTTGGTAGGATGGATTTTGCTAACCCTTCTTTTGAGCAAATGGCTTGACACTGGTTTGACTCTTTTGGTACTAACCCCAGTGTTGAGTCGCTTGCTCATTAGCGTTCTCATTTTTGATTACAGGTGGGAGGGTTGGAGAACTTTTGGTTGATCGACTCTGGTTGCTCACGACACATGACCGGAGATCGTGGGTGGTTCTCCAGCCTCACCTCGGTGAGTACGAGGGAGTACATCACTTTCGGGGACAATGGGAGAGGACGAGTGCTTGCTGAAGGTATGGTGAAGGTGAGTAGCAAGGTGACCTTAAGAAGTGTGGCCCTAGTCAAGTCACTTGGTTTTAACCTGTTGTCAGTATCTCAATTACTTGATGAAGGTTTTGAGTTTCGTTTTAAGTCGGGTGCTTCTCGTGTGCTTGATTCTCGAGGTGATCTTGTCTGTACAATTGTCCCCGAGGGTCAAATCTTTCGTGCCGACTTTTCCCAGTCTGTTGGTCCTCCTCGATGCTTTGTTGCTGGCGTCTCGACCGAGCTTTGGAAATGGCATAGGAGGTTGGGACACTTGAGCTTTGAGTTGCTTTCCCGCTTGAGTGGTCTTGATCTTGTCCGAGGATTGCCTAAGTTGAAATTCGAGACGCCCAAGGTGAGTCACTTTAGAGCTTTTGGTTGCAAGTGTTTCATTCTGAAGAAGGGCAAGTTGGATAAGTTCGAGTCTAGATGTTGGGATGGTATTTTCCTTGGTTATGCGATTCATTCTAGAGCATATCGTGTGCTCAACCTTGACACTAACCGAATCGTGGAGACTTGCGAGGTAACCTTCGACGAGACACAGCCATGTAGCTCTTCTGCTTTTGAGTGTGCAGGTGATGAGGAGATTGGAGCGAGGATCTTTGAGGATGAGAAGGATGGAGATGGAGACGACGACGAAGATGATGGTGGTGCTCCCGTGGCTAATCGTGTACACGCCACTTCCACTACTACGACGACGATCGAGGATGGACCATCCCCTACACCCACTACGACTGAGGCTGTTCGAGTGGAGGTTGCTGCTGAGGGGGAGATTGTGTCCAGGCGAGAGGCTCCCCAGCGTGTACAAGTTGATCACCCACCGACAACGATCATTGGTGACCTTCATGAACGCACTACACGGTCGAGGTCAAGGAATACTTCTCATTTCGCTCACTCTGCTTTTGTCGCTTCTTTTGAGCCCAAAGATATTCGACACGCTTTGTCTGACAAGAATTGGGTGAATTCCATGCATGAGGAGTTGGAGAATTTTGAGAGAAACCAAGTCTGGGTGTTAGTCGATCCACCACCAAATTGCCGTCCCAAAGGTACCAAGTGGGTGTGGAAGAACAAAGAGGGTGAGAATGGGATGGTTGTGAGAAACAAGTCGAGGTTGGTGGCACAAGGATTCAACCAGAAGGAGGGCATAGACTATGAGGAGACATTTGCTCCTGTGGCCCGTTTGGAGGCAATTAGGATCCTTCTAGCCTTTGCCGTGGCCAAAGGGTTCAAGTTGTACCAAATGGATGTCAAGAGTGCTTTATTGAATGGGGTGATAGAGGAAGTGTATGTGAGGCAACCCCTAGGGTTTGAGAGCGAGAAATACCCACACCGTGTATACAAACTCCAGAGAGCACTCTATGGGTTGAAACAGGCACCTAGAGCTTGCTATGGCAGGTTGAGAGGTTTTTTGTTGAGTAAGGGGTTTGTGATGGGCACAGTTGATAAGACCATGTTTCTCCTCAAGCATGGGAATGACCTTTTGATTGTTCAGATATACGTGGATGACATAATCTTTGGTGGCTCTTCTCATGATCTTGTTGCTAGATTTGTAGATGACATGAGCAGGGAATTTGAGATGTCCATGATGGGCGAGCTGCAGTTTTTCTTAGGACTCCAGATCAAGCAGTGCAAGGATGGGACGTTTGTATATCAGGCGAAGTACACCAGGGACATGGTGAAGAAGTTTGGCATGAACGACTCCAATCCGCTGACTACACCGATGAGTACCGCTACGGCTTTGGACGCGGACGAGAATGGCGAACCCGTGGACCAGAAGGAGTACCGGAGCATGATCGGCTCCCTCTTCTACTTGACGGCAACGAGGCCGGACATACAGTTCAGTGTGTGTCTGTGCGCTCGTTTTCAGGCTTCACCGAGGACTTCACATCGGCAGGCCGTCAAGCGGATTTTCAGGTACTTGAACTACACTCCTGAGTTTGGTCTTTGGTATTCTGCCTCCTCGACACTCAGACTTCACAGGTACTCCGATGCTGATTTTGCTGGGTGTCGATTGGACCGCAAGTCTACCTCTGGGTGTTGTCAGTTCCTTGGTTCTTCTTTGGTCTCTTGGTCATCTCGCAAGCAATCCAGTGTAGCCCAGTCCACTACAGAGGCTTGTTGGCGTTTCTTAACATCACCACTGGGCGCCGTGGTAGCGGGAGCGTGTAAGAAACTCTCGGGTACACTGACGAGTGCGAACGAAACCGCAAGCGCACGGATACACCGCTGTAGCATTTCTCCCTAGGAGAATGAGTATTCCCATCGGGTTTCGTTCCCTAAGGACGGTGTGTAACCAGAGACGGTCTATCCAAGGTCACTAGCTTTCGCTGGGATAGGTCGGGATACAAGAAGCACTTCCTTAAGGGACTTAGCTCTCAAGATGTATTCTGTCAGGTCTCAGTCATCCCCGCGGGGCGACAACACTCCAAGGTGCTGGCAAGCGAGCCCAACTCGGTACGCGACGTAGAGGGTTAACAAAGGGTCCAACACGCTGTCACCACTGCGACCTACCTCTACGCTACGATCGTACGTGGTCTTCGCAAGAAAATCAGGGCCCAGACACCACGTCTGTACCCCAGATAAAATACTATATTGCGGTTACGTCTGTCAACCCGCTAACTACACTATAGCAACCGTATAGATACGGTCCCACGAACAAGGGAAAGATCGGAATCAGATCTAGTCATTGAGCTACGGAGTAGAAAGGAAGCTATAGATGCAGATAAACGAGATAAAGCGGACTTACTTAGCTAAACAGGATCAGAGCATGCAAACAAGTAAATGAACTACTGCACTTTCTCTAAAGTATCGAAGCCTTGTGTCATGAAGAGAACAAGCCTCTAACTTATGAACGAGCCACGAACACAAGAATAAAACAATCATGCATGATGTCCACTATAGTCTAAATAAGAAATGCTGAAATACTCACTTTGGTCTAAATGAAGAACAAGCATCCACGAGGACATCAACTCACTCCTCACCCCTACTCTACCTCTCAACTAATCCTAGTCTAGATCTCTCCTCATCACCATTCTACCACTTAGAGGTGAGAATCACCTCACATGGGCAGAATTAGAGAGAGGGAGAGAGAGCTACACAAGAGAGAAGTGGAACTTGAGAGTTTGGTGGTGTGTGAGAAATGGAGCCCCTCCCCTCCTATTTATAGACAAGGAGGAGGCTTGCTCCGGGGCTCAAAGTGCCCCTAAACACCCGGGAATGCAGCCAAGGACCAATAGGGAGCAAACACGTGGAGGGCCACGATCAACCGACCCTAGGTCGGTTCGGCCGATCCTAGGGTCGGCCGAAACCCATGGCCGGCCTTCTGGATTGTGCTTCATCTGGCTCGCTTCCATGTGGGCCCTAATTCCTCTCCTCCGTGCATGGCACATTTCCTGGCGGTTTAGTTGGCAAAGTGGGCCCATGGATCCATGTGATGTTGACGTGGCAGCGTATGATTCGTCGAGAGTCCCTCACATGGATTGGTGACATCATGGATCTAGGAGAATCCATGTGGCAGCCCCTGATTGGCCAGCATTTGAGTGCCTTGGATTGGAGTGGAGTGAAAGTGCATTGATTCCTCCCATTTCTTAAGCTAAATACCTGCATTCGAATAGACATCAACACTGGTGGAAAGTATGAGTTTAAGCACCTATTCTAGTGTGGATGTGCAATTCATGCTCAAATTTGCAGGAGTTGACGGTCATAAAAATGGCAAATATCGACCGTCAACAAGACCCCCACACTTGACCTTTGCTCGTCCTGAGTGAAGGGGAAACAAAGCCATGTGGGTCACGAATACCAAGGAGTAAGACAGACATAAGAGATATTGCAAGTCATACCTTGCTTTTGTGAACCTCTATGTAGTGGCTATCATGTTCCCTTGGGTGATTGAAGAGTAGAACAGCCGTGAATCAAGTCACTTATGCACCTGATGATAAACACCTCGGGGGTTTTGCAAGTTTATCATAAACAAAACTCTTCGTGGCTTCCTCATTTGATTCTCTCAGATCGCTCAATGTGTATATGTCCTCACTAAGGCATTTGCCTTTCTTCATCCTACTTCTAATGATGGCTATATGTGGAGCTCAGGGTAGGATAAAGAGAGAGCATACTTGCATCACATATTTTGCAAAGTCAAAGACTGGATCTACAGAGAAAATCAAATCATACTATCAGATCAAGATGTGCACCGGTATGGCTATGGTGTGTATGGTAAGGTGGATACTAGGCCCGAAATGGGTGCTAGATATTACCATACATATATGTGGTGAGAACTGTGGGTTGATGGTAAGGTGGACACTAGCCCCGGAATGGACAGTAGTTATTACCATCTATGATATGGAACTCCTTTTTGCATGACCATCCCTCTCTTTTTCTCCTTCTTTATTTTGGATATGGGCTATCCTTTCTCTCTCTCTTTTTTTTCAAAACATGCTTTGGGCATGTGTTTATTTATTTTTTTCATAGCCCATATCTCTTCCTTGAAGGATACTTTTAGAGAGAGCGGTCATACCACATATGGAGATTTTACTTTTGTGGTACGAATGATACAATGCTAACTTCCAGTGTAGAAGCATAGCAAGGGGGAAATAGGTGGGATGCACATATATCTTGATCATGAAAGTAATGATAAGAATTCTCATAAGGGTCGCAGAATTTGACAAAGCTCAATGTAATAACAAGCAGCATATGAACTGAAGGGTTTTACCTACAAAGATCATATGGCTCTAATGGACGAAGGCATATCAAAGAGGAACCTTTCCAAGAGGTTTTGAGTTTTCAAAAATAAATTCCCCAAGGGAGTTAGTCATCAGAGCAACAGATCATATCATCCAGTCATATCATACTTGTCAATTACTTAGGTGAACATGCTTGTCCTTCAGAAGGTTATGGTTCACATGCATCAGGTAGATAACAAGGAATAAAACATATGTAAGTCTACTCAGGTATAGGCGAGCTGGGTGATCTTTAGCATCATCATTCGAGTTTTAGTTTAGAGATAGACATATATAGCTTATAAAACTCAAGAATGACAGAGAGTGAGTTATCGAGATGCAAACTGGTGCTATGCATGGGAGATAAACCGTTAGAGGCTCTCCACAGGAGTGAACTCGTGCGGGTCCTGTTCAGGTTCGCGGTAGGTGATCGATCGGCTAGCGCGGAGTGCTCACAGTGGGTACGTACGGAAACGTCGTGCCTGCATTGGGAGAGTCGTGGCTCTTCCCCCACACTGTCTCAAACCTAGATGTCCTCTAAATCACAGAGACCAAAGCAATGACACAAAGGGTGGCTAAACCGGGTTACATGACCGGTGAGCCACTTTATTCAAATTCTAATGTTTCAAACGAAATGATTAGGCGCTTACACACATGCAAAAGAAATAAATGAAATAAAGGCAAATCAAACCTAGACCTAGACTAGCACCTAATGACTAAAGCTGGGGCTAATTCCCCACTACTCGGCATCATCGAGGGCTGCATGCCCTGTAGCCGAGAACAGCTGCCTCATCTTCGCACAAAGGCCACGGCGAAGATCGCGCACGTCATCTCTCAGCTCGGCCAGGTCCAACTTCTACTCTGAGTAAGCAGCCCTGAGCTTCTCGTTGCTGGCCTCCAGTTCCTTCATCAGCGTGGTCAGCTTGGCCACTGAGGAGAGCTTAGGGAGTTGCTCGGTTGCCCGAGTCCTCTCCCTGGATCTCCTAGTGTAGGGAGGCGGTGGCAACCCGTCGTCCAGGCCAAAGTCTTCCTCCTCTTCTGGCAGAACTGCAGCTGGGCGTGTTGCAGGGGCCTTCTCCTTGGGCAGTGCCGGCTTTATAGTCACCGGCGGCTGCGGTGAAGGAGCAGACTGCGCTGAGCTCGTCTGCCCTCCAGCTAGCGATGATCCAGGTGTGCTAGATGGAGCGAGCGGTAACCCCCTGGGGCGAAGCTGAGCCGTGGTCGGCCTGCCGTAGGGGCTGGCTGCCCATCTCATGTGCCTCTTCCCAGGTGAGGCAGAGCACCTTGAGGGCGGTGTGCCTGGAATCCTCCCGCCCGGCGGGATGGTGGCGAGCGGAGGAACATCCAGGACACCAGCCACCATTGCGAGGTCCACAGCGGGGGCGGCAACGACGGAGGGGTTGCCTCCTACCCCAAGACCGGTGGACGAGGTGGAGCCGTCGAAAGGGACAACACTCCTTCCGGCCATGGATGCGGCGATGAGCTGAGGATGGTGAGGTGGAGGAGATGGATTTCGCGATGCGAAAACTCATCGGGCGACAGGGAGAAGGTTTCTGGAGGAGGAGTCGCACATGCGAAAGAAGAAGGGGAAAGACGGCACCAGGGTTTCGGCCGAACCTGGGTTCGGCCGGCCCCATGTGGGCCCCTCTGGTCCTCCCATTTCTCATGTGGGCTCCAGCAAGTCTCAGGATCGACGGCCCAAGTGGATTCCACGAGATGGAAAGATTGGCTTAGGCTTAAAGCTAGGATAAGGTTGAGGTTGAAAATTCATCCTCCACTATATATTAACCTTGGCCAAACCATAATATAACCATAGAGAATCTGGGGAAAGTCACCTTGGCGACATACTCGGTTCGTCAAAAAGTGTAGGCACCTTGACGGTAGTTACGAAGCGTTCGTGTCGCCACAATGGTGCTGCCTTCCTGTGGACCTTTTGCCTACTCCTCTTCATCTTGGCACTTTCTTTCTCCTGCATGACCACGGTCCACAAGATACCCGAGGGATAATTCATCCTGGGGAAGCGAGATGAGTCCCAGGAGTACTCAGGATGCGGGTGTCTTGTGATCTCCTATCTCAACTTATGACCATCTCCTTGCAGACAATGATGATAAGCTCTGGTCTGCAAGGGTAGTGCATATATGAACTCGAGCCCAAGAAGGTATATCAAGGCTGAGGGCAAGCATGGTCATCCCAGAGGGGCCGAGGGATTCCCTGAGGTGGTCATGGTACTCGAGGACTATAGCACTAGGTTGCGGAACTCGGAGACGAAAAGATCGAGCACTGAGGCTAGTGCTTCACCAATGGGTATCGATCACCGAGTGAACTCAAGCTCAGAAAGACACTCGGCCTTCAAAGAGGATGAAGCATGGACTTCCAGAGGCCGGTGTACGATCAGGAACCAGAGTTCGGACGAAGAGCAAGATTTACTCGCTCTTACCTTAGGCAGAGGGTTCGATGTCCTCATCAGGGTGATGAAAACATTCCGAAGTCTGGCCTAAGCTTCCAATGGGGGTTATGGATAAACTGGAAGGTGCACCTCCCATTGGGCATCGAGCAAGTCAGGCATAAGATACGAAGTGCAAGCTTCTCCTGATTGATCGGCATCGATCGATGTGCTCGAGATGAAAAGTGAATGCACTCCATTCGGTCGGTAAATGATCGTGCTCCTTGGGTCTGATGGATGAATCCAATGGATTATAAAGCAGAGACCGATGTCTCAGTTTATACGAAACTTCAGTGCGAAGCACTTCAGCTCAAACCTTGACGTAGAAACACGATAGGCCTCTCATACCCTCCTTAGGAGATAGTAGTGAGGATCGAACAAGTCATCCTGGCCGGGAATGGTCGTTCCTTCCGAACTACTCTCTCCGTTCTCCCACGAGACAAAGTCTCGGGGAGAAGGTCTAAGAAGATGCACGAGAGGGGAACCCAAGTGTAGATCTCGTGCCACGAAATCCTTCCCTTAGACTCTTTCTATTCAGGAATGACATCTTCAGCCAGAGCTCAGAAAGAATGGACATGAAATCTCGGGCTTGGCTGATGATGGATCTAGGCGGCTCAACATTTCCTTCGGTGGGTGCCTCTTTGACCTGGATGCAAGGGGAGCTGAAATCTCAGAGATTATCCACGATCTCTTTTCCCTTGACAGCATCTAGGTGCACAAAGGATCCTCCGGAGAGAGCATTAAGCCTCATGGCATCATCCTTCCGCAATCCAAACTAGAAGTGCTGAAGCAACATCCAATCGGGAATGTAAAGGACTGGGCAATCTTCCACCGCGGAGGCGAAACGATGCCATGCCATTCCTAGTGATTCCTCCTCACATTGCTTGAAATAGAGAATCTTTGCCCTTAACGAGATGACACGTCGTATTGGGAAGAAGTGGGAGGAAAAAGCTGCTCTCAACCTTTCCCAAGTGAGGTAGTCTCTCCCAAAACAACGGTGCCAATCCCATGCTTCCCCAGAGAGGGATAACGGGAAACACTCTCTTTTCCGAGCATCCGGTGATTCTTCGGTTTTACCCTGAGTTTCAATCAAACGCTCGTAGTCTCTCACATGATCAAAGGGGTTCTCATGACTAAACCCCGAGAAGGATAGGTCCTGAATTAGCTTCATGAGAGAGGGGCGAATCCATAAGCCAGATGTAAGAGTGGGTCTTGACGAACATGGCTCTGAGGGTTCACTCCTCGGAGGCGGAAGGTGTTTACAAGGATAACTTTCCATGGGTAGCGGGGGTAGAGGTAGAAGTAAAGAAAACAAAAGGGGATATCTCAAAAAGGTTAACGGGGGTGAAGGTAGAAGAAAAAGGAAAAAGATAAATACGAGGATAGAAGGCTCGAAGGTTAACAACAGCCATCCCCGGCAACGGCACCAGAAATGCTTGTTGGCATTTCTTAACGTCACCATTGGGCACCGTGGCAGCGTGAGCGTGTAAGAAACTCTTGGGTACACTGACGAGTGTGAACGAATCCGCAAGCGCACGGATACACCGCTGTAGCACTTCTCCCTAGGAGAATGAGTATTCCCGTCGGGTTTCATTCCCTAAGGACGGTGTGTAACCAGAGAGGGTCTATCCAAGGACACCAGCTGTCGCTGGGATAGGTCGGGATACAAGAAGCACTTCCTTAAGGGACTTAGCTCTCAAGATGTATTCTGTCAGGTCTCAGTCATCCCCGCGGGGCGACAACACTCCAAGGTGCTGGCAAGCGAGCCCAACTCGGTACGCAACATAGAGGGTTGACAAAGGATCCAACAGGCTATCACCACTGTGGCCTGCCTCTACGCTACGATCGTACGTGGTCTTCGCAGGAAAATCAGGGCCCAGACACCACGTCTGTACCCCAGATAAAATACTATAGTGCGGTTACGTCTGTCGACCCGCTAACTACACTATAGCAACCGTATAGATACGGTCCCACGAAGAAGGGAAAGATCGGAATCAGATCTTGTCATTGAGCTACGGAGCAGAAAGGAAGCTATGGATGCAGATAAATGAGATACAGCGGACTTACTTAGCTAAACAGGATCAGAGCATGCAAACAAGTAAATGAACTACTGCTCTGGCTCTAAAGGATAGAAGCCTTGTGTCATGAAGAACACAAGCCTCTAACTTATGAACAAGCCACGAACACAAGAACAAAACAATCATGCATGATGTCCACTATAGTCTAAATAAGAAATGGTGAAATACTCACTTTGGTCTAAATGAAGAACAAGCATCCACGAGGACATCAACTCACTCCTCACCGCTACTCTACCTCTCAACTAATCCTAGTCTAGATCTCTCCTCATCACCATTCTACCACATAGAGGTGAGAATCACCTCACATGGGCAGAATTAGAGAGAGGGAGAGAGAGAGCTACACAAGAGAGAAGTGGAACTTGAGAGCTTGGTGGTGTGTGAGAAATGGAGCCCCTCCCCTCCTATTTACAGACAAGGAGGAGGCTTGCTCCGGGGCTCAAAGTGCCCCTAAACACTCGGGAATGCAGCCAAGGACCAATAGGGAGCAAACACGTGGAGGGCCAGGATCAACCGACCATAGGTCGGTTCGGCCGATCCTAGGGTCGGCCCAAACCCCTGGCCGGCCTTCTGGCTTGTACTTCGTCTGGCTCGCTTCCATGTGGGCCCTAATGCCTCTCCTCCGTGCATGGCATGTTTCTTTGCGGTTTAGTTGGCAAAGTGGGCCCATGGATCCATGTGATGCTGACATGGCAGCGTATGATTCGTCGAGAGTCCCTCACATGGATTGGTGACATCATGGATCCAGGAGAATCCATTTGGCAGCCCCTGATTGGCCAGCATTTGAGTGCCTTGGATTGGAGTGGAGTGAAAGTGCATTGATTCCTCCCATTTCTTAAGCTAAATACCTGCATTCGAATAGACATCAACACTGGTGGAAACTATGCATTTAAGCACCTATTCTAGTGTGGATGTGCAATTCATGCTCAAATTTGCAGGAGTTGACGGTCATAAAAATGGCCAATATCGACCGTCAACAGAGGCCGAGTTTGTAGCTGCTGCTAGTTGTTGTTCCCAGCTGCTTTGGATGACCTACACCATGAGTGATTTTGGTGAGGAGTGCTCCCAGGTTCCACTTTTCTGTGACAGCACTAGTGCCATAAGTGTAGCCAAAAATCCTGTCCTCCACTCCAAAACGAAACACATAGAAGTGAGGTACCACTTTCTGAGGGACAATGTTGAGAAGGGAAATATCTCTTTGTCCTATGTCCCTACCCAAGATCAGCTAGCCGACATTTTCACCAAACCACTTGACCAAGTCACTTTCACTCGCTTGCGGGGTGCACTTGGGGTGTGCCTTCCTTTCTAACTGGGTCTTGATGCTTCTCATGTATATATGTGTCATATATTTCATTTTGTTGCATTTCATACATGCATTTTACTCTCTGTTCAAAACCTGGTAGGATAGCCATCTTTGGATCACTTGTGCTAGGAAAAGCTTCTCTTATATACTTTGATCACTGATGTGCTATGTATGAGATATGTGCATGTGTGGTAAATTGTGGATGTGAATGCTATGCTCTTGATGGTTTTGCCATATATTTATGTTGAGATAGCTTCATGTTTGTGAAAATGCTAAAATTGATGTCTCTCATGAGTAGATGCTTGTCTATGCTTAATTTGTGCTTAAATGCCTAAATCATATTTAGTTTGTGCTTGAGAATCATGTTCTCTTTGCTTGGGGTCAAAGACCTTTTTGTCATTGCAAATGTTTAGCCCTTTTGCTTGCTTGGGGAGGTGCATAAGCTTCTTTTTGCTGCAAAGGCACTTCATGTACCATGTTTAAACTTGTAAATGAAATTGGTGTATGAATTGCCTTGTGCTTGAAAAATAAGCTCCTAATCATGTTTTTATGCTTTTGATATTCATATCTTGGGTGCTAAACCGTAGCATGTTGTCTACCATGAGAAGTCTCATTTTAAGAAGTAGACACATGGCTCGGTGGCTTTAACATAACTTGAGTAGCTTGTGGGCGTTTATAATGATCTTGTGATGAGAATTTGTGATCTTGCATAAACTTTGGTTGATCTAGCGTATTTGTGCTCAAATTGCCATGGATGGGTTCTAGCTCATGAGATGAATGTTTCTTTGTGAAAATTGCTTAAAATTGCTTTTGGCCATGTCACATGCTTGTATGTCTCTACCTTCTTGATGGCAATGTGGTAACTACACCATGTCTACTTGGCTTGCTCTATGTCTCATGTGTAGCATTTTGTTGTGCTCCTTGTATATTTGAGAAGCTTGGTAGAGTGTATATATGCTTTGACATGCATTTTTTCATGAAAACAAGGGGAAGAGTTTCATATACCTTGATTCATGCATTGTCAACAAGGGGGAGAATGTGTATGATAAGGGGAGATTTTATGCATTTTGGGAGATTTTGTGGAAAATTGGTATGCATTTGTGAGATGTGGCATGTGAGGAGAAAATTTGAGAAGAAGAGGTTGCATTTGCTCAGGGGGAGTTTGCATATGTGCAGGGGGAGCTCTTTTGATTTTCCTGAGTTTTTGTGCTTTGTGGCATGCTCCTTGTGAGCTTTGATTTGTCTCGGCTGTTTCGAGCCGTTGCCCTTGTCTTAGGGGGCCGAGACTCGGTTTGGCGAGTGATCGTGTTTTCGCCTATTCTTTGGCTTTGGATCACTTGCTTTGGAGGTTTGTGTTCGTGGTTGTTTTCTTTTCTTTTTCTCTATGATGGTTACTATGGGTGTTGTCAATGCACTCATCAAGGGGGTGATTGAGGACCAGGTGTGTCCGAGGACCCGTGGAGGGTCGCTCCTTTGTGATGAGTGATTGACAACGTTGTGTGGACTGAAGCTTGGCTAAGTGTGCAGGTACGGGTTGCAGCTTGACTCGTGTCATTGCAGGTGAAGAACAAGCGCGAAAGGCCTTAGACGTGGTGGCCTCCGGGTGATGGAGAGGCAAGTAGGCTTGGTTCGATGGACCCGGTGGCCGATGGGGTCAAGTGCGAGCCGTGCGGTGCAAGACTGGCGGGCTGAAGTCATAAACATGGGCCGGTGCAAGGTAGCGGATGGCACCCAAAGCTTGCACGCGGGGTTTGTTGGTTTGCCAACAAAACCATCGGTGGACGGTTTCTTGGTTTGGGCCTCAAAACCAAGTCCGGAGGCCCGAGGCGACGGAGACAGTGATCCGGGAGCTTCGGGAAGCTTCGAGGCGGAGGGCACGTGGCGCGATCGCGGGGTTTGCGTCGATGTGAAGCAAAGCCGCGGTGGAAGCGTGTCCGTCCGATGAAGACTTGACCAAAATGCCCCTGAGGGGTTGTATCTTCATTTCAAGTTGTAGGGGTAGCGTGGTCATTTACCTCCCTCCGATGGACTTCGTATAAATAGCGGAGAGGTGGATGGCATCTCTCTCTCTTGGACTCTAGGTTTTCCTCCCCCGGTAGATTGCTCTAAACTGCTTCTTTTCCCTCTGGATGTATGGAAGCATTCTGCGTTGCGGTGATCTAGTCCTTTGTGATTTTCGTGTCATTTTTGGGCCTATTTTTGGGGAGTTTCGTTCTTCGCTCGATTCGGGGATTTGAGGGCTTTTTCCTTCAGATTTCTTTGAGGGGAGCATGGGTGGATGCCTTGCGCATCTTTGTGTGTGATCTTGACCCCTCAAACGCCGGGGAAAGCCTTCGATTCGTGAGTTTTTGGCCGGAGTTTGTGTTCTTGGTGGTGGTTCGTGTGATCCGCGATTCCCGACGATTTAGTGGCTTAGAGGTTGAGATTTTTGGGGCATAGCTTCCTCTTGTGTTGCTTATCATCTCCCCCAAATCATGTCTCAAGAGCTTTTGGCGTTTGGGAGATCCGGTGATGGATTTGGAGAGTTGACCCCGCGGGTCGGGCTGTTTTCTGTTCTGTTCATTCTTGGCGGACAGTCCGCGAGACCCGTGCGGACGGTCCGTGAGGCCTAGACAGCGCTGGTGTTCTTCGAGTTCTTAGCGTGTTCTTAAGCGCTTGAGTTTCGATCCATTTTGTCGCTAGGGTTTTGTCGCAAGGTGTTTGGCGGATTGTCCGCGTGGTGTGTGTGGACTATCCGCATGGCTCGGATTTTGTCTGGGGCGGCTCGAAGTTTGTCTGGGGTGTCCAGGGAGTTTGGCCGGACTGTCCGCCAGGGGTGGCCGGACTGTCCGCCAGGTGCCGAACCGTCCGCGATACTTGCCCGGACTGTCCGAATTTCCTCGGTGCGCTACTGGAGGTTCAGTGTGTTATTGTGGACTGTCCGCCGTACCTACATGGACTGTCTGCGAGTGACACGGACTGTCCGCCGTACCCTTGTGAACCGTCCGTCCAGGCCTTCGCAGATTTGGCTAAGTCCTTGTGTGCGCGGTGCGCGTTGTTGTCCTGCTGTGGCCTTGGCTATGTTCCTCGACCTGGGTCATAGCAACCCTGATCTTGGCAATGGCTCGATGCGCCTGTGGGGTATCCCCCAGCTGTTGGATCTTTGCCAGACTTGCCCCCAAGTTGGCTTGGGGGGAGCCGTAGACCTCATGGCCAGCATCCTCGAAGTCTTTTCGTAAGTCGCGTGCACGCATACGACCTCGAGGAGGTGGCATCTGCTCTTGCTCCTGTGGCTGGACCACACCTTGACCCGCTAGGGGTGCACCTTGAGCGTTGTTATGTGCGTTGTTGTGTGGTACTTGACCACCTGGTGCTTGACCACCCAGTGCTGCGGCCGCGGCAGCCTAAGCTACTGCATTGGCTGGGTTGGCCTCGGCCTAACGACAAAGAGCTCGATTGGCGTTGTCAGCTTCACGTTAGGTGCACTGAGCGTCGGTTTCACCAGGCTGGGCTAGCACATCCGCTGAGACCACAAAGGCCTCGCGATTGGAGAGACCGTGACGTGCCAAGACTTCGTCGCCATAGGTGTTGGGCGTGAGGATGACACGAGCGACCTGAAACTCGCCACAGTCCAGAGATTGCACGAGTAGATGGATCGGGCGACCTGAGGTCGCTGCAGGCGGTGTAGGTTGGTGGAGTTTCTTCAAATCACAGCACTGGCGGGCAGTGTCCATAGCCTTCTTGTGGAGAGGGCAGGGATCGTCATTGAGGTCCCTGCGGTGCCCACAGACCTGGGTCTGGGGGGTGGTCGAGTCCGATCCTGATTGGATCTGGATCTTTTTCCTCATGTGGGTGGAAGCCCCACGAGCTGCACTACGCAGGCCCAGAGGAATGCAAGTTGGAGTTGGAGTCGAACTGCTGGGGTGCTGGACGCCTTCATAGATTTTAATCATGTCCGTAAGCATGGTTGCCACACGATCGAGCCTCGCGACGATGTCACTAGGAGTGGGTGGGTGGGTTTCTGTCAACAAGCCAGATGCGACCTGCTGAACGGGGTGGATCGCGGCATTGTCGAGGACGACTTGGTCGGCGGCTATAGCGGTGGATCCCGACGGCATAGAGCCGAAGCTGATGTTGACGGGATTAACGAGGAACTCCGCCATGTTGGCAGTGACGATGACGCCGTTGAACGAAGCCTTCAAAGTCGCATAGAGAACTTTCGATTTGCCCCTACCTAGCATGCCAACTGCCGGAGGTTTAGATCCACACAGTCCGCAGGGGGGTTAATCCGGGTGGTTTAGATTCGGTTGGGGGTGATCAGAAGCTAAGGACTCAATGGTTATGCCGGAGCACATGGAACACAGCGAGTTTATACTGGTTTGGGCCTCCGGAGAGTAAAACCCTACGTCCAGTTGTCAGTGTAGATTGCTTGAGGATTGATTGGTGTTCAATAGGGGTCGCCCTACCCGCCTTATATTGGCAAGCGGACAAGGTCGGCGCCCAGACTCCTGGTCGGTTACGACCGGGAGACCTAAGTCTAGTTGATTACAACTATTTCCATATATCCCGGACTGCCTGTCGGGTCCACCGCTGTCTTGTCTTGCATGCCAAGTTTTGTAGTCGTTCCGGATAAGGTCTTCAGGAGGTCGTTGGGGCCACAGATCGGGTCGGTTGGCCTTCTGGTGGGCCGGACCTACTTGTCGCGGACGGCTGTGAGACTGGTCGGTGGGGACCCCAGGGTACCCATGTCCCACAGAGGCACAAATGAGGGTGGTGTTGACGCAAAAAAAACAGAATAAAGTCATTCACGGCAACACGTAACGGATCCCCGGGATGTAACAAGCCATGCCAGCCGACCTGACCTGTTGATCGGCACAGAAGAGAGTAGAAGGTTAAATACGGGTTAATCGGCTAGAGAACCGATGAGAGTCTTCCACGTGAGCACAGCGTAACATTCTGATCGGCCGATACGAGAAGCAGCAAGATCGGCCGATCAGCTGAAGTGCAAGTATGTTCAAAATGGCAAGATCAGCCGATCTGGTGACGTCAGCAATGAGACGGATCTCGATCGGCTATGGGATCAGTACGTCAATGACGCAACGAGCGGTAGCCGACACGATCGAGCCTCGAGCGTGCTAAATTGGTGATAAAATCTAAATAAACAAGAAATCAGTACATAAAACTTGCAGATCTAGCTGATATCGGTAAATTGTGAATAAATCTAGACGAAACCACAGCAACATGCCCGGAGGTTAAAGCCTAGATGTTACTTGGTAAAGCGGTACTCACAAGCATGCTAGAGGTCGATCGATGCAGCCTGGCGAACTCGAAGGACGACACTTGAAGAAACAAGAAAACTAGAAGAAGAAAACTTTTGGCGAAGTCGCCGACTTGAAAGGTAAATTGCAGGAAAAGTAAAGTTTTTGTGTTTGTTAGTGTGTACAATTTTCTCCGACCATGCAAGGTCGCTATTTATGCTGAGGACATCTTGAATCCTAGTTGATTACGAGAAGACTTACTTAACTAACAGAAACTATAACTGCTAAAAATAAATGACTTGTGCAAGAGTCGGACTCGCTAAACTGACTTTGACCTGTTGTCAACTGATTGTGGCCCACCTAAGCCTTCTTGTCTTCCTTGGTGTATTCTTCCCTTGCCGCTTCCTCTCCTTTAATTAGCCAATCCCCTTCCTTGACTGTCGGCTGGTTTTGTTGACTCTTTCTCGATCGGCCAACATCAAATCAGACGGTTGCTCCTTCTTTCTCTCTTTTAACAGTTTTGTAGCTTTTCTGGTGCCTCTTTACCTGTTACTGACACGTGTTAAAAAACAGTTTGAACACATGCTCCCCAGTTTCGGATTAAATATCTTTTGCTCTTAAATTCCTTCGATTTTGGCTTCTTTGTCCGAGTTGAACGCAACCAACAGATAGATTTCCTAACAAATTTGAGGATCGAAGGCTGTAAATATGAGCCTCCCTGGCTATTTTTTCTGCATACGCCGCCTTCTTGCTATCGTTTCATAGTCTCCAAGTCGATTGGATCTGTAGTTGATTTTCTGTAAAATCGATGGCTTCCTCATCAGACTCTGCTGATGGTGGCCATCAAACAGATCTGTCGGTAACCTTTTCCGTGGTCCCTCAGGTATCGCATGAATCCTTTGCCTTTTACTGCCGATCGATGTTGCTTTACCTTAGATCTCTTCCCTTTTCTCTGTAGGAATTCAGGAATCACATTACAATCCCTACTTGCAACCCCCTTGGTTTTATCTTCCTTGGTCCAATGGGTACCCTGATCCAACCACTCTGATCAATCATGAAACTGCTAGGATTCCCTTTAAGCAGGCCAATATGAAGGTGTCTGATTGGAAAGAAGCCTTTAGAACTTGGACTGGCTATACATCAAGATGGTAGACTTGGTATTGTAGAGTCGCTCAGAAATATCGGCCTCATTGGGAAGAACATCACCTTAATCAGTGCCTTACCCTTTCTTTGTCTGACATGGCCAAAAATGAATCTATGCTCATTGCTTCTTCATATTTCTGGTCAAATGCTTTGAATGCTTTCCTCTTTGGTCATGGGTCGATGACACCCACCCTAGCAGATGTTATCCTGCTGACCGGCCTGGACATCTCTTCTTCGAACCAAACTTTTCGAAAGGCCAATCCATCTTTCAATTTGAAAACCAAAGACTCTCGTGGCTGGACTAGCTATATTACTGATCATATGAAAGCTAGGACTGTTCAATCCAAGGAACATGTAGCTTTTCTCAACATGTGGTTGGACAAATTTATCTTTTGTGGAAAAACTGTTGATCCTACTTACAATTATCAAGTCCTGGCTGAACTCTTGGATAGTGGTAAAGAAGTTCCCCTGGGTAAGCACCTTCTTGGAGCGGTTTATGATCTACTTCATCGAGTGGCAGCAAGCTTGGTGAAAGGTGAACCAGTGAAAAATACAGGTGGTCCTTGGTGGTTTATCAATCTTTGGTTGAATCTGCACTTTAACGCACTTTTGGGCCAAAACAACTTCAATTTTGTCTTTCCTTTAGATCAACCAGATGACGTGGCCATAGAAACTCGCCTGTGTCGTAAGTTTGGTGAAGCGGTTTCTGTCTTGCCAGGCAGAAAAAGAGAGCTGATTATTGTCACCAGTTTCTTCAAATGCTTCTACCATGGTTTCAATGATGATGCTGTTATTTGGTTTGCATATAAAGACCCTGACCACACATTCGAATCGATCTTGTAATTCAAGAATATCACCAGTAATGATAGAATAATCTTTGAGCATATCATCAGGCCTTGTGTACTTCCTTCAAACTTCTTTGGCAGTCAACCTCCCTCCTATGAATTCTATAACCCTTCGGTTGCAGTCCGTCAGTTGTGTTTTGGCCAATTACCGATTGGCCTTTACTTTCAAAATCTGATCCAACCTAGAGAGATAATCCCTGATGTGCTTCACTATGACCGACTGAGAAATCTGAACCTAGATTCTGCAATCTTGGTGCTTGATGGTTGGAACAATATATCATTCACTTCTTCTTCTTTCGAAGATTGGTGGTCTGAATAGAGTGAGCTTCTATTTTGTGTGGCCTGCTCCACATATTGTCCGAAGTTTGATAGTAATTACAGGGCCTGCTCTAGTGAGGTAATGATCCTTTCTCTGCTTTAATATGCTTTTGTTGCCATAATTTTCTAACATTTTCTTCCTGTACTTCCTTAGCTCGGAGATATCAAACCACCATCCATGAGCCGAAGTGGTTGGCCGATTGATTATTTTCCCCCTCGAGATCATCCATGGATTGGTCATAAGGCCCCAAGGATTGCCGACATCTCGGATGTCACAACTTCTAAAGCTCCTCAACACCAGAAGAGAAAAGCAATTGCTAGGAAGATTTTGATTAAGGACCCAAGAAACCCAAGGTATTCGCTGATACTCCTACTGGTGATGTATTCGTCGATCCTGCACACATAGCTGGTATACTAGCCGATGCAGTGACGGTAATCAACTTTCTCTGGACATCTTTTTCCTTTTAATATGTTTCCTAGCTCCTTATTCTTTTCTATCCGTAGTCTTCTGGTCTGTTGGGTAAATTTATCCAAGAGAAAACAAGAGCTTGATCGGCACAAGTCGTTGTACCAGAGTCAAATCAAGGGAAAACCGAAGAAAACCTTACATCAATCAATCCTTATGGAGAGGAACCCCAAACAAAGAAATCTATGTTAGCTGAGGAATTCAAAGTCAATCTACTGCTGAATAAGGACTTCCAAAATCATCCACTCTTCCTGATGTAGAAGTTAGAGATATTGAAGCAGCCGATGAGCTTCAGGGTTGGCAAGCTGATGTTGAAACAGAATCGGCCGCTTATCTTAATACTGAAAGCCAGAAAGAGCCTGCCGATGTCATCTTGATCGAAGAAGATGAACCAATCACATTGAGATCTGACCCAATTGTAAGCATCTCCTTTTCTTTGTTAATATTGCTATATGTCTTCTTGATAATAGTCCTTTTGACCTGCCTTTTATCTTTGCAGATTCAAGATGATCCTTCTATCGGCACCCCTTCTCATGTATTATCTTTAAGTTCACTTCCTGACAATGTTCAAGCACGTCTTCGAGATATGTTGCTCCTCCTTGATCAAGATATTAGTCAATTGGTTCAAGAGGCAGAACCGGTTAGACAAATTTATAAGCACATCAGAGGGCAGCTGCCAGCTGAAGTAAAAGATAGGCTCCATCCAGTTGCTTTCATAGAGAGTTATCCGCTTCGTGTTGAACATGCAAAGCGTCGTTTGTAAGAAAGAACTCATCAGGAGCAGTTGGTTCAGAATCAAGAGGCCCTTGATTCTCAGATGGCCGATTTGGATAATAGGATCCAAGTTTGTCTCGTTCTCACCCTGAGATTTCTGCTACTGTCGACCGGATGAAGAGCAGATGTGTGGATCTTCTTGCAGAATTAAAGCAGCTCGAGGAGGATCTATCCTTGGAGGAGAAAAAGCTAGCAGATCTCCCAAACGCGATCAACGGTATGGAGCACAAGAAAGATGCCATTGCCAAGAGAGCCCAAGCTATCAGTCGAGAGGAACGACCGATTTCTGGTTCAGCTGCCGCCAATCGTCAAGAAATAGAAGAAGTTGATCAGCTCTGTTTGGATGCCATCAAAGCCATTCATTCGTTAGGCATAGTTTAAATGCCCTTGCATGTGTAACTCTGGAACTTGGTTTTTTGTAGCTGGTCTTTTAATGTTAGCCAACTTCCAACGCTCCTCTTTTATCACCTTTTCCTTCTCTTTTGACCGAACGGTTGATCGGCCTATAAAATGAGCCATCTCCATCTCCTTTCTTGTACCTCTGATGCGATGTCTTCTTCTTACTCTTCTATGAATCAGGTTTGCTTCTATCTTTTATTGTATTTCTCCAAGAATTTCACATGGTAATTATCCATCACTTCTCCTCAGTCTCCCAACTGTGAAGACATAGAAAGGATATTGATGAATATTAATGCTCATGGTGTGGATCAACAAGTGCCAACATCGAGGCTGAAGTGAGGTTTTCAACTTGTGATCTCCACATATGGGAAAAAATTAGAACCTCTGGAAACCAGGAGGACGCATCTTCTTGAGGAACTGAATCAAGTAGAGCATGAAATACCCATCACCAAGATGCAATTAGAGAAGGTGAGGACCAGGTGTGTCCAAGGACCAGTGGAGGGTCGCTCCTTAGTGATGAGTGATTGACAACGTTGTGTGGACTGATGCTTGGCAAAGTGTGCAGGTACAGGTTGCGGCTTGACTCGTGTCGGTGCAGGTGAAGAACAAGCGCGAAAGGCCTTAGCTGTGGTGGCCTCCGGGTGATGGAGAGGCAAGTAGGCTTGGTTCGATGGACCCGGTGGCCAATGGGATCAAGTGCGAGCCGTGTGGTGCAAGACTGGCGGGCTGAAGTCGTAAACATGGGCCGGTGCAAGGAAGCGGATGGAGCCTGAAGCTTGCACGCGGGGTTTGTTGGTTTGCCCACAAAACCATCGGTGGACGGTTTCTTGGTTTGGGCCTCAAAACCAAGTCCGGAGGCCCGAGGTGACGGAGACGGTGATCCGGGAGCTTCTTGAAGCTTCAAGGCGGAGGGCACGTGGCGTGATCGCGGGGTTTGCATCGAAGTGAAGCGAAGCCACGGTGGAAGCGTGTCCGTCCGATGAAGACTTGACCAAAATGCCCTTGACAGGTTGTATCTTCATTTCAAGTTGTAGGGGTAGTGTGGTCATTTACCTCCCTCCGATGGACTTCGTATAAATAGCGGAGAGGTGGATGGCATCTCTCTCTCTTGGACTCTAGGTTTTCCTCGCCCGGTAGATTGCTCTGAACTGCTTCTTTTCCCTCGGTATTTCTTAGGCTAGATTCTTGTTTAGACTCTAACCTCTGGATGTATGGAAGCATTCGGCGTTGCGGTGATCTCCTAGTCCTTTGTGATTTTCGTGACATTTTCGGGGCTACTTTTGGGGAGTTTCGTTCTTCGCCCGATTCGGGGATTTGAGGGCGTTTTCCTTTGGATTTCTTTGAGGGGATCATGGGTGGATGCCTTGCGCATCTTTGTGTGTGATCTTGACCCCTCAATCACCGGGGAAAGCCTTCAATTCGTGAGTTTTTGGCCGGAGTTCGAATTCTTGGTGGTGGTTCGTATGATCCGCAATTCCCGACGATTTAGTGGCTTAGAGGTCGAGATTTTTGGGGCATAGCTTCCTCTTGTGATGCTTATCATCTCCCTCAAATCTTGTCTCAAGAGCTTTTGGCGTTTGGGAGATCCGGTGATGGATTTGGAGAGTTGACCCCGCGGGTCGGGCTGTTTTCTGTTCTGTTCATGCTTGGCGGACAGTCCGCGAGACCCGTGCGGACGGTCTGCGAGGCCTAGACAGCATTGGTGTTCTTCTAGTTCTTAGCATGTTCTTGAGCGCTTGAGTTTCGATCTGTTTTGTCGCTGGGGTTTTGTCGCAAGGTGTTTGGCGGACTGTGCGCGTGGTGTGTGCGGACTGTCCGCGTGGCTCAGATTTTGTCTGGGGTGGCTCGAAGTTTGTCTGGGGTGTCTAGGGAGTTTGGCCGGACTATCTGCGAGGTGCCGACAGTCCGCGGTGCTTGCCCGGACTGTCCGAATTTCCTCGGTGCGCTACTAGAGGTCCGATGTGTTATTGCAGACTGTCCGCCGTGCCTGCACGGACTGTCCGCGAGTGACACGGACTGTCCGCCGTACCCTTGCGGACCGTCCGCCCAGGCCTTCGCAGATTTGGTGAAGTCCTTTGGATTCTTGTCTAGTGCTTCCGCGGTGTGCTTCTAGCTTTGTCTCTTGGTGTGGGCTTGTTTGTGCCTTGTCTTGAGACTTTTTGGCGTGTGCGAGTACTCGGAGTGGCAAATCGGGGTATAGGCTGAGTTCGACCTTTGGGAAGAATTTTTCTCGGCTCCCATACACTCCCCCCCTCTCTGGTCGCCTATTCGGTCCTTCAGAAGGCCAAAGATTTAGAGAAATCTTAATGTAAATTTTCTTTTAGCCGATGTGATGGGCCTTAATAAATCCCTTTTTCAGCCGATGTAATCAGCTTTTGTCTTATTGTATTTCATCTTGAAAGACATCGTTTGTATGATCCATGCATTTTTCCTGGATGATTTCTTTTCTCTGACAACATGCACTGTTTGTCTCGTGATCTTTCTAAATCATGATAGATGAATGCTACTCATATATGCTTGGATGCCATCAGTTGTTCAATGTCGACATGTAACTCTGAACAGTCTTTTCTCATGCATCTCTCTATAAAACCAAGCCTATAGCCCAATGGTTCTTCACTTGTTTCCTTTTTGTAGGCTCTTTTCCTTTTTTTAACCGACAATCCCTAGATCGGCTCGATGCTTTATGGATGAGAGGCATCTTCCTCTTGGAGCGCACTAAGGAAAAATTAGAATTTCCTCTATCTCAACAAGCGTATGCTTGAAATAGTTTTGCTTCATGATGCTGCCAGTCAGCTTGTTGATGCTATCACTAACATTGAGGAACACCCACCTTCATTTTTTCCTCTACTGGAATACAGAGCCTTTTCCTTCAATAGCTTCTGAGCACTCCTCCCCATTTTTGGGGAAACAGATCACTGGAATCAATGTCAGTCTCTAAAAACTGAGCAATTCATGGAGAGACTGTTTCCAATTTGACCGGATCTGTCATATTTTTTTATTCCTTTTTATCTTCTTGTCTTCAATCCCTCTTGGTCTGGGCTATAAATGGCAACCGAATGCATATCAACTCTTCACACCTTTCACCATGGCGCAAAGATTAGATCTTATAGGATGTAGGCTCATGCTGTTCGATCTTCCTTTTCTTCCCCTTTGTTACCATGGCTAAAAGAATTCTTGTGAAGTAGTGCAGCGTTACTTCGCTTTCTCCAACCTCTCTCGTGAAGCCAGAAGGTACAACAGCTAAAAGAATCCTTGTGAAACTTGGGTTCAACAGCTGGTGGGAAGGAGCAAGGTAGAATTTCTCACTACACGTCTATCAGAGGAAGATCGCGCGGATGGACGATGCACCATCTTGGTCATCAACTTCCAAAGCTCTCGGAGGAAGATCTCAGATGCTGGTGAAGATCTTAGTCTTCCATTTCCTCTTCGCGCGACCCCTTTCTCTCTGGTGTTCATCGATTCAATATCTTCATCATACGAGAGATATAATAGTCAGCCTTCAATTATGTAACCCATTGATCTTCAATGCGGATGTAATCACCATGTATTGAAATATGAGAGAAAGAATTTTATGTCTTTATTTTTTTTCTAAGGGTGATTATTACATTGGCCATTATCCGAATCATTGATCGGCTATGAGTGTTCAAAAACACTTCTAATTTTTTCTACTAAAGGCGATAACTCAGTATCGGCTATCATCCAAAATCTAAATCGGTGAAAAAGCAGAAGTAGTAATCGGCTAAGTACTTAATCTAATGTTTCCAACTTTGCCTTGGCTTTGATGGGTATCGGCCTCGTCTTGTTGCAGTCCAATCCCTCCAATCGGCCGATGTCACTTTGTGCTTTGTCCCCTTATATTTTGGAACCGATCGTTTGGATCGGCTGAAGCTCAAAGTCAGACATCTTGAGGAAATCTGTCTCCCATACTTTTCCTAATATGCAGATGACTTTCTCAAAGTTCTACTGCGTATTGGTTGCTGCAATGTGGAAGGAGGAATCGATGTTGACTACTTCCACTGAATCTCCAATCCATTGAATCACATATTGATGCATGGAAGATGGGATGCAGCAATTGGCGTGAATCCAATCTCGTCCAAGTAACAGATTGTAGGATCCTTTCCCCTTGATGACGAAAAAGGTAGTTGGAAGAGTCTTGCTGCCAATTGTCAGATCCACGCAGATAGCACCCATTGCAGATGATGTGTTTCCTTCAAAGTCGAGTAGCATGATATCTGTCTTGGTTAAATCTTCTTCACTCTTTCCAAATCTCCGGAGCATTGAGTAGGGCATGAGATTGACCGATGCACCGCCATCCACTAGGAGCCTTGTGACTAGTTTCCCATTGACATGTCCTTTGAGAAATAGAGCTTTCATGTGCTGACGCTTTTCTTCCTTTGATTTCTCAAAACTAGCCAACATTGGATCTAAAGCTAACTGAGCCGGTCCTAGTTCTTCATCTAAAATTTCTCCATTTGAATCAGATTCAGGAGTCATGAATTCCTTAGGTAGCAGGAAGACCATGTTGACGCTTGCTATTGGTTGATCATCTTTCTTATCATCGGCTCTTGGTTTGGGTCGCCAGATTTGGTATTGGACATTCTTTTTATCATGTGCTTGCTTCTCAATTTCTTCTTGTTGTTCCAATAGCCGCAAGCACTGGATCCTTCTCTTCTGAGACTTGGGCAACCCTTTCGGGCACCACCTAGGTTGACGGGGTACGTATTGGCTCTTGTCTTCATATGTAGTGTGACGCCTTTTTGGATCTCATGCCAACACATCTTCATCAGGGACCCTGCTATCAGCCATATCTTCTAGCCGATAGGATCTATTATTCTGAAGTTTTCCCCTAGCCGATCATATACGCTTGCCTTTACCCCCAGCCGATCATATACTTAGATGCGTTGGCTGTGGTGGCCTTGCCGATCTTGATTAATGGGCTTCTTGTCCCTGTTATCAAAACAAGGCCTCTTGGATGACTGACCTTCTGAATAAAAGCCTTCACATTCGGGACAGTTGTCAGATGTCGGAAGTTTGATCCCTTCTTCCCAGCAGTATCTGAAAATCTGACATCTCCAGTGACCTGCATTACGTCTCATCCATTCTTGTTTTTCCTTGATCTGCTTTTGTTGGCATTAGAACTTGTTCAGAAGAACCTGCGATGTAACATGCTGCTTTGAACCCTTTGAGTTGATTCTTTCTTCGAGCAATCCTTTCTCTTTAGCTTCCTCTGCTGTCATCTGAGCTTCGGGATCAATGGTTCCTTTATTTTTAGTCGATTCAGACGTCAATACCTTTGATTTGGTCACTTCAACCATGTTGGTAGGGAAAGGGTGTTGTTCGATCTTCATCGACTTTTCTGATTTGGAAGGTTTTTCAAATTCCAGCTTTCCTTGATCTATTGCATTCTGAATTTGTTGACGAAACACCTTGCACTCATCAGTGTTGTGAGATGTGGAATTGTGCCAGTTGTAGTACTTGATCTTCTTCAACTCTTCAGCACTTGGTATAGTATGGTTTTGTGAAAGCCTAATCTGCCCTTGCTGGAGGAGAAGATCAAATATCTTGTCAGCTTTGGTTGTGTCAAAACTGAACTTCTCAGGTTCCTTTTTGCTGAAGGGACATGCAATCGGCTTCCTGTTCGGTAACCACTCGGCCAAATCAACTTCAGTTTCTTCTTCATCGTCAGAGCAATCTACATAGGACACTTGTTTTGATAGTTCCTCCTGGGGTCATATGATCAAGTGCTCTCATGACTCAGCCGATGGAGAAGCTGACTGATGTTCTCGAACTCTTGTGATGCATATTTCTCTTTGATGGATGGCAAGAGTCCATGAAAGGCCAATATTGCTAACTGTTTATCGGTCAGAGATAAGTTGTAGCATTTGTTCCTCATCTCCCTGAACCTCTGAACGAAATTGGGTACTAATTCATCGTTCATTTGCCTTAAGCTGGTAAGATCAGTAAGTTTCATCTCATGAATCCCTGAGAAGAAATATCGATGAAACTGCCTTTCCAAATCTTCCCAACTCTGAATTGAATTGGCTGGGAGTGATGTAAACCATGCGAAAGCTGGCCCTGACAGTGAGGATGAGAATAATCGCACTCTCAATGACTCATTTGTCACTGCCTCTCCACACTGAATGATGAAACGAGTGACATGCTCAATGTTAGAGGTGTCATCTTGGCCAGTGAACTTGGTGAAGTCGGGCACCTTGAATCTCTGAGGAAACAGGATTTGATCAAAGGATGCAGGGTAGGGTGTCCGATACATGTGCATTTGCTGCTTTGGTTTTAACCCGAATTGATTCTGCAGCATATTTGTAACTTCAGCAATTTGGCTTTTCTGATCAATTGGCTGAGAACCTACCAAAGGATATTGTTGTCCTGAAGTTGCCCCAGTTGTTCTCGGCTGCTCTAGAACAATCAGCTGGATAACAGAAGGATTAGGAGGAGACCAATATTGCCTTGGGATCTCAACACTATGTGGTGTTCCTTGAAGTGGCTGCCCAGCTGAGAAACCCTGATTTGACTGGCTTGTTTGTGGAGCAAATGGCTGCTGTTTGTACTGAATGTTTGATAGATCCTGGATGGATTGCTCTTGATATTGAGGTGTCGAGGACAAAGGAGGATCTGTCATTGTTTCCAAGAGTTCAGCTTGATACATGGCTTCATTGTATTCCTCTTGAAGTTTAGCAGCATAACTTCTTATAGCAGACACTTTCATGGTCGGGGTCATCTCCTCCTGTGCCATCTAGTAACTTACAATCGGCTGACTAACCGAAAATCCAACTGATGCACTTGGCTGAGGTGTCATCTATTGAGTTTTTTGAACTCTATGAGGAGCAGGTAGTGGCTTGACCATATAAGCGTGTAGGGGTGATACTTCATAACTCTGCTGACTCTGGGTTTTGTGATCGTAGAATATGAACGTAATCCCTCTGTCATGCTGAAGAGCAGTACCAACCAAGTTATTGAACTTTGCTGCATAAGGGCTAGTAGGTTTGGGCATTGTTGTATTCTCCGGTCTTTGGCTTGACTCTGGTGTAGAATTCGCAGGCATCCCGAATGTTATCAACTTTCCATCTGCATTTCTTTCCGGTAGGAATCTAAGTGCTATAGGAGTAGCTGATACAAAGCCTTGAGATCCCGGCTGACTAAACTCCCCTGTGGTTATTGATGGTGGCATGGTAGAAAGAGGAGTTGTCGTGACGATGCTAGGAGTATTAGTTGGAATCGACTGAGAAGCCGGCAACACCTCATTGAACCTCTTGTTGGCAATAAACAGGAAAGTCATGTTAGGTTGATAATATGCTGGTCCCTTCAACGAGCTCATAACTTCTTCCCTAAGAACCTCCTTCACAGAATTCTGTACTGAATTGTTGAAGACAGAAGATTGATCAATCAATGCGTGATGCATAGCTTTTGTCATCATGTCTTCTAACTTTCTAGGTTCGGCCCGCACTATGACCTTTGTGGGCCTTGGAAGAGGAACCTTCTTTACTGGCCCTTCTCTGGTAAGGCCGAAGCTTCCCATAAGAAGCCGACCATATTCTGCCATGCAATTCTCATACTCAGCCTTGTCAGCTTCCTTGAGTTTATCTACAATAATTGGTTGTATGTTGTCCACATGGACATCTTCAGGCTTCTTGAGCTCCTTAGATATCGTTCGTGATTCTTCGTGTCCCACTGGGTGTGCCAAGATGTGTTGACGCAAAAAACAGAATAAAGTCATTCATGACAACACGTAATAGATCCTCGAGATATAACAAGGTGTGCCAGCCGACCTGACCTGTTGATCGCCACGGAAGAGAGTAGAAGGTTAAATATGGGTGTTGACGGTCTAAAAATGCGTCAAGATTCACCGTCCCTTATGGATCATTGTAGCACTTTTCCCCTCGAGTATTACCCAAGGTATCGAATCCGTGGATCGAAAGCAAACCGCTAAGGTTCTCTACCTTATCTAGTAAATCTAACCTAATCATGAAGCATTGATTGCATATAAAGGGTAACCTTGATGAATATGAGTGAAAGCACAAGGTTGATCACATCCAAGAACAACGGCTAAGGTAAAGCTCCACCGAAGGGGTAACTAGGCCTAGCGCCTTCTAGTTGAAGTTCCGGCAAATGAGCAACGAATCGAGCATCTCAGCTACTAGCATCCTTAAACTCCTACCTCCGGCCTACTTCCCGAAGACATCCGCTCTTTCGGGGATGTCATCCTGTTACGGTGCACCCTTAATGAAGCGGGGAATCTAAGGGCACGCTCAAATATGAACGTGTCTACAAACCATGAAGGGTCGACATGTTAAATCTAATCGCCACGATTACATAGAGCATGCTATATAGTCTAACCTAGCATTGGACTAAGGATTAAATCACATTCAAGATAGGTAAAAAGTATAGACGGAGACATGGAATCGCTAAAAGATCGAATGAAAATATTATCATGCTCGCATTGAAAGTGCGTATTACACTAAAACCATCGAGATCATACCTAAGATGATGAACACATAGCTCCGGAACTCTGCCATGGCACAACCACGCAGGGCGGCCATGGCGGTTACGGTCGGCCTAGGCCATCTCCTAGACAACTTCGAGGACTCGCGGCCGCCGTCATCTCCCTCTGGTGCTTGCTTATAGGTTTCGCCGAATTCTAGTGGATGGATCTGGCGGTCATAGGAGGCAGGGGATATAAATATATCGAGGAGGATCTAGGTCAAAGGGGGGCGCGAACCGGCACAAAAAAGGGGTGGGCCGGCCGGCCTAGGCTGGCCGGCCTAGGCCCTTTTCAGCCCGGTTCGGCCCCGTTTTGCTCCCCGACACTTCTCGTGTCTTCTTGAATATTTGCCGAACTTCATGTGGGTCCTTAACATTGTTTTCCACATGGTTTGGATGAGGGTACTTGGCGCGCGAACTCCCACATCTTCTGTTTAGGTCCTCGGAGTTTCACAGCTTCATGCTTCGGTCCTTGGGTCATTCAGAGTCATATTCACTTCATGTCTTGACATGTGCCGGGCTTCGTGATCTTCTCATAAAGTGCTTGATGAACTCTACCCTGAAGTCCTCATTTAGGCGCTTAAATCCTGCGTAAACAACATACTCCAAAAACAACATGCAAGTGTGAACTTGTTACATCATTTGTATGCCTAGTGGCGGGTTAATTATAATTCAAAGCTCAAACCAAAGTTTAACAAGTGCTCTTGGTTGACGGAAATCGACCACCAACAATGGGTTGATCGGCTAGAGAACCGATGAGAGTCTTCCACATGGGCACAACGTAACAGCCTGATCAGCCGATACGAGAAGCAGCGAGATCGGCTGATCGGCCAAACTGCAAGTATGTTCAGAACGGCTAGATCAGCCGATCTAGTGACGTCAGCAACGAGACGGATCTGGAACGGCTGTTGGATCGGTACGTCGATGACGCAACGAGCGACAGCCGACACGGTCGAGCCTCGAGCGGGACAAATTGGAGATAAAAGCTAAATAAACAAGAAATCGGTACAAGAATCATGCAGATCTAGCTGAAATTGGTAAATTGTGAATAAATCTAGAAGAAACCACAGCGATGTACCCGGAGGTTAAAGCCTAGATGTTACTCGGTAAAGCGGTACTCACAATCTTGTCGGAGGTCGATCGATGCAGCCCGGCGAACTTGAAGGACGATGCTTGAAGAAACAAGAAAACAAGAAGAAGAAAACTTTTGGCAAAGTCGCCGACTTGAAAGGTAAATTGCAGGAAAATTAAAGGTTTTGTGTTTGTTGGTGTGTACAATTTTCTCCGACCACATAGGGTCACTATTTATGCCCTGAGGACATCTTGACTCCTAGTTGATTACGACAAGACTTACGTAACTAAAAATACTATAACTACTAAAAATAAATGACTCGTACAAGAGTCGGACTCGCTAAACTGACTTTGACCCGTTGTCAACTGATTGTGATCCGCCTAAGCCTTCTTTTCTTCCTTGGTGTATTCTTCCCTTGTTGTTTCCTGTCCTTTAATCAGTCGATCCCCTTCCTTGACTATCGGCTGATTTTGTTGACTATTTCTCGATCGGCCAACTTCAAATCGGCTGGTTGCTCCTTCTTTCTCTCTTTTTATAGTTTTGTAGCTTTTCTGATGCCTCTTTGCCGCTTACTGACACGTGTTAAAAAACAGTGTCAACAGGTGGGTTATGGAGAGAGGGTGGAGTTGGAAACATTCCCGCATAAGGATTGACCGAGCCATATAATCCACCATAGAAGTGACCACCAGCAGTACCAGACCCTCGTAGAGCATTAGGATCTGCCTGAGGCATACTAGAAGATGTGCCTTGTCCTTGTGTTCCCATGAATGGTGCCTCTGAATATGAAGTTCGAGCACTATACATTCCTCCCAATAATCTTTATTAGTAGTTGGATCAACTTGTTGGGATTTTCCCATATTCTTTCAAAGGTCTCCGGCTCACGATCTCCATCATTGGAAGGTGCACTAGGAATAGGAGGCCTATTTGTTGGAGAGGGATTTTCATACATGCATCTTATCATCCTTGAATCCCTCTTCCTTCTCTACCTATCCTTGTGAGCAACATCATTTGCATTCATGCAAGCACCACACATGAAGTTAAATAATTTTCTGAGAGGAGGAGGCTTTTTCACATCTTGCCTACCACGTGCACGACCTCTATCATATGAGGGACTTGCTCCCCTAGATGCAGCTGCCGCAGCAGGCTCCTCAGAGGCCCCTTGGCCTTCAACATTTGCCCTTTGGCTTGCCGAGCCCACAAGAGTTGAGTCCGCAATGTCATTCTTCAAGTGAAAAGGTTTATGCTCATGATCATACTCAAATTTGAAGTTGGTGATGGCCTCAATGACATGCATGAGATAAGGAGCATATCCATAACTCTTTTGTGGAGAAGAGGTGATGGTTTTCATTTCCTCCCAAATGTAGTCCACCACACTGAATTCTTGCTCACTAGGATCCATATATTTTAGCAAATCTCTCCCATAGTGTGATACATTTGATTGATCCCCTTCTCTAGGAGCAAGTGTCTTTCTAAACATATGGTGAAGATACGCATAGAAGCATATCATCCCTTTAACACAACCATAATTCCACTCTCTTCCCAAAATGTACATGAACTTCATTTCCACCTTGTCCATGTAGTGTGTCATATGGATCTTCACTCTAGATTTATCTTCCTCACCAAACCCAAGTAGAGAGGCAAATTGGGTATAGGTCATACCAAACCATTTCCCCTCTGTCATCCAATGCACAATCCTCTCAACATCCTTAGAGGTCAAGTAACAAGTAGCATAGAATTGTGCAATCACCTCATTGTTCCATGACTTAGGAAAACCCATGATGCCATAAATATTTTTCCTTTTGCATTCATGAATAACTTCCGCAATCCTAGGGTCTTTTAAGTCTGTCAAGAACTTCCAATCAATGTATTCTGAGCGAGCAATGGGAGAGTCTTTCTTGAGTATTGCACTAGCATAAAAGTCTTGATGGAACTTGGTGCCAAACCTGTAGTCCAGCTTCCTTCCACCCACCTTATTGGGATTCTTTTCTCTTTCTTTCCTTGCCTTCTCTGTCATGCCCCTTGCCTTGTAGTTGATTATGTTGCGGTGCTCAGGATCATAGGGAAGCCTCATTCTGATGTTGAAGTAAGTCTCTTCATCACTGTCACGTGACTGAAGTCCAATCACTGAAATAAATATGCCCTCATCATTTTCATCATCCCCGGTACCCTGACTATGCTCATGGCTAGCTATGCGAATATTTTTCCTTTTTCTTTTGCGCTGAGCAGCCGCTGTAGGAGACTCGGGAGGAGTGGGCTCCCTCCTATATGGGCTTTCCTCATCATCATCACTAGAAGTTGACTCATGCTCGGAGTCTTCAATGCGCATGGTACCTCTACGAAGATTAATTATCCTTGCTGCCCTTTTAGACCTTCTAGGCCTCACTGCCACTTCTTCCTCAATCTCAAGATTGCTGCTAGCTCCTCTCCTCATCAACTCATATTGGGTATTCATTGATCGTTGAGGTCTTCTCCCATAAACTTGATCAAATGTTGGATCTGTGACACAAACAAATAAATATATGCCTTAGGAACAATTCTTTGTCACTAGAATACCCATTTGAAATTTCTTGAGCGGATTTTGCAAACTGGACAGGGCTTCTGTGCCAAAACTGGTGCCACCAAGTTGTAAACTCGGTGCCACCGGGTTCAGTATGAACCCTAGTTCATGCCCCAATAATGCTTAGAACCAGGCCTTGACCAACTGAAGGACAGAATAGGCGACCAGATTGGGGGGGGGAGTGAATGGGAGCCGATAAAAATTCTTCCCGAAGGATGAACTCGGCCTATACCCCGATTGCCACTCGGATCACTCGCACACACCAAAGAAGCTCTAGACTAGGCACACATAAGCCTACAAGTCCTAGAGAAAAGCCACGAATCAAAGAGTGGAAGCACTAGACAAGAACCAAAGGACTCAGCCAAATCTGCGAGGTCCAGGGCGGACAGTACGTAGGAGTCAGGCGGACAGTCCGTGAGCCTGGGCGGACGGTCCGTGACCCCTGGGCGAACAGTCTGAAAAAGAGCATCGAACCTCCAGTAGCTCCCCAGGAAATTCGGACGGTCCGGGAAAGCACCACGGACGGTCCGTGCCTCGCGGACAGTCTGGCCCTACCAGGCGGACAGTCCGGCAAACCTCACCCAATCGAAAACCTCAAACTCAACGGATCGAAACTCAAACACACATGAACACAGATGAACGAACGACAAACTCGATCCATGTGGACAGTCCGCGCGACCCTGGTGGACGGTCCGCCCAGCGCGGACAGGTGCAGAAACAGCACAACCCTTCGAGGTCAACTCTCCACATCCATCACCGAATCTCCCAAACCACTTGAGCTCTTGAGACAAGATATGGAGGAGATGACAAGCGTCATTAGGTGCAGCTATGCCCCAAAAATCTCGACCTCTAACTCACTAAATCATCGGGAATCACGGATCACATGAACAACCTCCAAGAACTCGGGTTCCTCCAAGAACTCGCGAATCGAAGGGATTTCCCAACGTTTGAGGGATTAAGATCACACACAAAGATGCACAAGGCATCCACCCATGATCCCCTCAAAGAAATCCGAGACACAACGCCCTCAAATCAATGAATCGAGCGAAGAACAAAAGCAACCAAAAATAGCTCTAAAAATGACACGAAAATCACAAAGAGCTAAGAGATGGAAAGAATCACAACGCCGAATTCTTCCATACATCCAGAGGTCAGAGTCTATACAAGATTCTAGCCTAAGGAAAAATACTGCAAAAAATCTGTCCAGAGCGATTAACCCTAGCTATCCGCCTCTACCTTCTATTTATACTTAAGTCTCCTTGAGGTGGCAAATGACCCATCTACCCTTAGTGCATAAATGTAAGATACATACCTCTCAGGGGCATTTTGGTCTAAGTCAAGCATATTCCCATCGAGCGGACACGCTTCCACAGCAAGAAGATAATGAGAACAAGAAAGAGGAGATGGGGATGACAACATTGAAGAGAAGGGCAACTATTGGTTCTATGAAGCACAAATGATCAAATTCAGAAGTTTAGGAGCATTGGATCACAATACATGGAGATGTCGGGAGAAGACCATAAAGAGCTACAAAAGATGGTAACACCTCCACGAACCTTCTCTTTTCCAGACATAAATGCTTGTAAGTATGCCTTCAACCTCAACTCAGTGCATTTTTTGTTTTTCTCTATCAATAATAACATGGCTACTAGGAGGACAGCCTAGATTTCTTTTTGTTTTTAATAATAAGCATGACCATGTGTTCACCTCGGAGTAGTGGTTGATTTCCCCCTCTTATACTTTTTGTAAAATTACGTCGAGGACGTCGTATGATCCAAGCATGGGGGGACCTAGCTCGTGCAAGTTATTTTCTTGTTTTTACTTATTAATTTTTTCTTTTATCTTTATTATTTGAGCTTGAGCATTGTGAATAATTGTTTACGTGGTGCTTAGTGGAAGTTTGCCTTTGGAAGTTTCCATACTCAACTTTGATCTAGAACCTCACTTTGACTATGCTATGATTAATACTAAAATTGGAGGAGTTTATTTTTGAAAAATTATGAAAAAACCCTCGCAGTGAAGGTTAGCAATTTCTTTTTCCAAGTTGAGAGATAAGTTTATCCTATACAAAGCCTTCATTATATATATCCTCCACCATAAGTGTTGTTAGCATGATGAATTGTGTTAGGACTTTTCTCTCTTGGGAGATCTAATTTCGAGCAATGATCATGTCCTTGATGTTATATCTTTTATTGCTAGCCTTGTCATACATTCGGTAACGGGAACTTCACATTGAATGCCCCGTATATCGCCGGATTCCATACCCAAACCATATACATCTTTTTATTACCTTATTCCTTGAACACAACCTATGCCCGAGGACTCGTTCTGTTTTTAGGCAAGGATTTATTTAAAATTCAGATTGTGATTCGTGTCAAAGAGATGAGCGAAAGGCTTCGAAAAGAGATCAAGATGTCAAGAAAAGAGAATAGAAAAAAAACATGCGTGTGTGCGCATAAAGAAAAAAAAGAGAAGAAACAAAATAAAAAAAGGAAGAAAGGAGAAAACGGAGGAATTCAAAGCAAAGCAAGGAAGATATATTGAGGGATGATGAATCAAATGAAGATCACGAGAAGTGCAAGGAAGACTGCGTCGATGTTGAGAACGAATCTTCAATATTCCAACCATGTGCAATCCGACATCGAGGACATCATTAGTGCCTTGAAGTCATTATTCTTTTTTCCTTTGCACATGTCAACCATTCTAAATATTGTCATCCTTGATACCCTTACATTATGGTTTAATTCTCATGATCATTGGTTCGAAAGGTGAACGACCACTAGAGGATTTTCTTAGCTTGATAATACTCGTGCTAACTTCACTAGCCATACCTATAGCTCCACCTTATATTATGAATGAGAGACTTATGAGAGGTGAGAGTTTATGAATTATCTAGGATAGCCACTTTAAATGAGCGACATGTGAGAACTTGGAGAAGGACTTTGTCTAATACTTAATACAGGAATTTTATTTTGAAAACCCATGAAAACCTTCCAATGGAAGTAAGAAAGTAAGTATGGTTGAAGTTGAGGATCTCTAGTGAAAGGTATGAGTTGTGGGGTAAATCTTGAATTGGTAAATTTCTAAATGCCCATGTTTTCATTGTGATCTTTGTCTCATGTTTCTTATATTAAAGGTGAAGGATTGACTAACTTGTAAGGAAAGATTTGGCGAAGCACACTCCATGGATGAATAATTTTGTGAGCAACTTTCTCGAGGACGAGCAAGATCTAAGCATGGGGGGATGTTGGCGGTCGATTTCCGTCAACCTAGAGCACTTGTTACACTATGGTTTGAGTTTTGTTATGGAACTAACCCGCCACTAGGCACACTAATGATATAACAAGTTCATCTTTGCATGTGCATTTTGAAGTATAATGTATTTGTAGGAAACTATGGACTAAGGTGAAGGAGACACATCAAGTTCAAATGGACAAACAAGGAGTTCCGTTCGTGTTCAAGTGCAAGGTAAATTCACTCCCAAAGGTGGCAAGGACAGGTGCTACGACGAAACACTCCCGAGGACCAAGACGAAAAGACCGGAGTTCATACGACAAGACCCCCTATCTATTCACGAGGATAAAGACACCAAAAGGCCACACATCCTGAAGGGCAAAAAGTCAAAATTGCAAGAGAAGCTCACCCGCGATAGATGGGCCCGAACTGGGCAAAAAAGGCCCTAGGCCGGCCGGCCTAGGCCGACCGGCCTAGCCCTTTTTTGCGTCGGTTCAGGCTTCCCTTTGGACTAGGGTTTCCTCGGTGCATAAATAGTCTCTGCCTCCGACGGCCGCCGGATCCAATCATTCTACCGACGCCCATTCACCAGAAAGCCACCGCCGCAAGATGAGGGAAAGTGTTAGATGAGTTCGTCCCAAGAATCAACACCGACAGAGGAAAGGAAGCAGGAGGAGGACTCCAAGCCGTCGGCCTAGGGGTGTTCCCAAGCCTCCTCACCGCCATCTTCATTGACGACATTCTCCGGAGTCTCCATCACCCCTATGTGCTTCAATCTATGTAAGATGATGGGGTAATGCCTCCGTTCATCCCTAGGGTTTTATGGGTCCTTGCTATGTCATCGCTCTTGAACCTTATGCCTATCAATGCTTCATGGTCTATGTCTTTGCAAATGCTTTATTTACATATGTATGTACAACATGTGATCTTAGTAGGGTTTGTGGTAATCGTGGTGGTTAGCCAAACCCTATGGATGCTTAGATATAGATGCGTTAGCGAAGTGATCGATTACCTTCGCGTAGTGTGTAAGGAATTGGATGCTCGTAGCCTAAGAGGGGTAGGGGGTGAATTAGGCAACTTAAAAACTTAACCTATGGATTATCACTATTTGCATTAAACATAAACTAGAACATTCTATCTAGATGTGCAACTAAAGTTGTTCTAGTATGAAACTCCCATCCCAAAACAAGTTTTGCAACCTATAGCCAATCCTAGCAAGATACTACTCTAGGAAAGTAAAGGCAAACAAGAATTGCAAGAATGTAATGCGGAAACGTAAAGGGGGATGAGAGGAAGCAAACTCTTAACACACGATTTATCCCGTGGTATCGGTAGGCACTAAGCCACCCCTAGTCCACGTTGTTGAAGTACTCTACACAAGAGTATTGCTTCCCAGTCACCAAGTCTCTCCCAAGAGCATCACTTTACTTGCCACAAAGGCTCGCCACGAAGGCACTCGCCAAGCTCCCTTGGTCACCTTGATCCCGCCTCCACTAAGGAGCTTCTCCAACAAGGGAAGGGGGTCTCCACGTCCCCCGCACAAAGTGTCCTTGCCGGTCCACACCAAGCCGAAGGGTCGAAGATGTTTGCCGAACAGCCACCTAGGCTCCAAGGCTTCCGACGCACCTCGTACAACTTGATCCACTCGAGAATCACCTCACAAGGTAGGCACACCTTGCACTCACTTAGCTCTAAGCTAAACCTAACACTAAGCACACACACAAAGCTTGTGCAAGTCTATAGATGAGCAATTTAGCACTTGGATGGCCTGGATATGATCTTCTATGAGTCTTGAACTCCTCTGCACTTCCACACACTCCAGCATCTCCAATGGGTGAGTAGAGGGGGTATAAATAGCCCAAGGTGTCTAAAGAGCCGTTGGCTAACGGCCACAGAAAAACGTACCATCGGATGAACCGATGGTCACTTTTTCATAGGCATCGGTTCATCCGGTGCCCTCCACATCACCTAGCTGTTGCATCCCCACTGACACATATCCTCCGACGCTTGCACCAATGGTCTCCTCACTTAACCGTCGGTTCATCTGGTGCTGATGGGTTCGCGGCCAAAACCTCTCTGTTAGCAAATACGTGATCGTCGGATGAACCGCTGCTGAAACCCTTATGTCCATCAGTTCATCCGGTGCTGAAGAGCTTCGCTCCCGGACCTCTATGTTAGCTGATTTGACACCGTCGGATGAACCGCTGCTCACCCATCGGTTCATCCGGTGCTACTGATTTCTGCAGGCTTGGTCTCTTGATTCATCCGGCGGAAATGGGGGCGTCGGTTGATCCGGTGATCATAATGTTGACTCGAGTCTTCACGCAGTGTACTACTTCATCCGGCCATTACACAGACGCTATCTTCTAGTGTACCATCGGTTCATCCGATGCTAGTCTTTTCTTTCTTTTTCTTCCACGGTTTTGACCCTTGAAAAATACACTATCTTCTCATTTTGGCATATGGTATTTTTGCATCCTTAGGACCTAGAAGTGTCAACAAAGACATGCTAGATAATATGGTTAGTCCCATTGATCATGTTGTCATTAATCACCAAAATCAAACTTGAACAAATGGCATATGAGGCCATGTTCGCTACATAGTGATAGTGCGAGAGAAGGGAAAAGGCCTAGCGACTGCATAACCACCGTGAAGCTAGAGAAGGCAACACCTCTTTTCATGTATTAGATGCATATCTATGTGATCCTAGATCCTAGGGACAGAATGCTTATCTACTTTAATCTCTCTCTTGTTTTAAGCCTTGCCATCTAGTTTAGTCTTAGATTAACATAGGTTAGATTGCTTTTACTTTAGATTAATAACTCTTTCAAAAGGCTTTGATCAACTAGATTAGTGCTAGATTAAACGCTAATATATCTCTTGCTTCGTGGATTGATAAGAACCTTGGGGATCCCCCCTTCGTGAAAAGGCACCAAGTCACCCATGTGCTTGCGGTGAACTTCAACACGGTTTTGAACCGTCAACAGTCATCACCATCACCATCTTCACTTGACCTTCCATGAATTGACATCCTTCTCATCTTCTTCTCTTGTCGGCTTGAAAGAGCAGGGCTTACGATTGGAGAAGATGGTTCTTGGGGTGTTGGCTTGAGCTCAACTTTTGGTTCTTCCTTTGTCTTGAGCCCATCCTTGGAAGCTATCTTGGACTTGGGCAAGATTTGTAATTCATGTGCCATGATCTTGCTCAAGATTTGAGATGGTTTCAACACTTCAAGCTTTTTCTCATAGATGATAGCTTTCACCAAGTCATACTCGGGCTTCCGGAGACTTTGAAGGATCTTGCGGTTCATGTTCAAGTCTGTGATGTCCTTCATACCTAAAGCATTAATCTCATTGACAAGAACATTTAGGCATGAGTACATAGATTCAACATTTTCATTCTCAAGTTGCTTAAAGCTATTGAATTCCTCAAGGAGACAACCGTAGCGTTCATTAGCTACTTCTTTTGAACCCTCATTTTGTTCCTTGATGGTATTCCATAGCACATGACCATTTTTACTAGTAAAAACTCTATTGAAAATGCCTACATCTAGAGAGGATAAAATGATAATCTTTGCAATAACATCAAATTATTTTTCCTTTTTGGTATCATTTCTAACACCCTCGTTGGTGACCCTCCAAATATCAAGATCCTTAGCTTGTAAATCAGCTTCCATGAGGAGCTTCCAACGAGGATAACATGTGCCATCGAAATGTGGAGCCAAACCTGTAGTATCCACCCCTTCCATTCCTTTATAGAGCAACTCACTAGGCGGTGAAGCCTAACCGATCAAATGAGCTGGTTTTCACAAATTGCCAATCGAATTGGCGAATCCTTGGGAAGGAAGTGAGTCCCAGCTCTGATACGACTTGTAAGGAATCAGATGCTCATAACCTAAGAGGGGGAGGGGGTAAATTAGGCAACTTAAAACCATAACCTATGGCTTCCACTACTTTGCATAAAACATAAACTAGAACATACTATCTAGATGTGCAACTATGGTTGTTCTAGTGTGAAACTCACATCCCAAAACAAGTTTTGCAACCTATAGCCAATCCTAGCAAGATACTACTCTAGAAAAGTAAAGGCAAGCAAGGATTGCAAAAAATGTAATGCGAAAACGTAAAGGGGGATGAGAGGAAGCAAACTCTTGACACGCGATTTTTCCTGTGATATCGGTAGGCACTAAGCCACCCCTAGTCCACGTTGTTGAAGCGCTCCACACAAGAGTATTGCTTCCCAGTCATCAAGTCTTTCCCAAGAGCACCACTTAGCCTCCGCCACAAAGGCACCCCCAAGATCTCTTGGTCACCTTGATGCCATCTGCACTAAGGAGCTTCTCCACCAAAGAAGGGGGTCTCCACGTCCCCCGCACAAAGTGTCCTCGCCACTCCACACCAAGCCGGAGGGTCGAAGACGTTTACCGGAGAACCACCTACGCTCCAAGGCTTCCGATGCACCTTGTACAACTTGATCCACTCAAGAATCACCTCACAAGGTAGGCACACCTTGCACTCACTCAGCTCTAAGCTAACTTAGCACTAAGCACACACCAAGCATGTGCAAAGCCTTTGGATGTTCACTTAAGCACTAGCATGGCATGGATATGATCTTCGATGTGTCTTGCAGTCCTCTGGTCTTCCTCAGCATCCAGCCACTTCAAATGGGCGAGTAGAGGGGGTATAAATAGCCCAGGGCATGAAGCTAGCCGTTGGCTAACGGCTACTGAAAAGTATATCGTCGGATGAACTGACGCTTGCTTTTCAGGGCCATCAGTTCATCCGGTGCCCCCCTCTACGTCACATAGCCATTGCAGCCCTGCTGACACCTTTCATCCAACGCACAGACCGACGCTCCATCGGTTCATCCGGTGCTGAGGACTTCGCGGCCAAAACCTTACTGTTAGCAAACATGTTGAGATATGCTCCGAATTCCTAAAGGCTTCTACATGCACTAACCGGTGGACATCTAATTTTGCTTGTCCTAAATTGGAGAGGCGTTTTGTGGTAGCATGCTTACATGCATGTTTAAGGGCTGCATGTATGGGTTTTGTTCAGCCACTCATTATTTAGGCTGCTTGCATGCTCTAGCCTATATAAACCAGTTGAACGTCATATATTAGAATGTAACACAATTAGCAGAGTCATTCTGCGTTTCTATTCCTCTTGAGTTGAGTTACCACTCATTGTAAATCCATTGAGTTTGTAGACCTCCAGTTATCTTGAATAGTGAAGATTACCTTTGTGCATTTGTGTCTTGCTTCCATAAGAGTTTCCACACAAATCAGTGTCTCTTGTGGCTGTGATCGTACTTGTTTCGCCAGTTGATTTCTAACAAGTGGTATCAGAGCCAAGTTCATTGCCTGTTCAGTTCAGGTTTCTTCGACATGCCATCCTTGAAGTATGATCTTCCATTTTTGGATCGGGACACTCGTTTTTCTCTGTGGCAAGTCAAGATGCGAGCGGTTCTAGCGCATACTGATCTAGATGATGCGCTAGAGAAATTTGGTGGGAAGAATTCCACTGATTGGTCTGATGATGAAAGAGGAAAGATCGTAAGGCCCTGTCTCAAATTCACCTGCATTTGTCAAACAATATTTTGCAGGAAGTATTGAAGGAGAAAACTGTTGCTGCACTTTGGTTAATGTTGGAGCAGCTATGTATGACAAAGGATCTCACTAGCAAGATGCATCTGAAGCAGAAGTTATTTCTGCACAAGTTGCATGATGGAGGAAAGGTGTTGGATCATCTTTCTGAGTTTAAAGAGATTGTTGCTGATCTCGAGTCAATGGAGGTAAAGTACGAGGAAGAAGATTTGGGTCTAATCTTTTTGTGTTCCCTGCCTAGTTCGTATTTGAACTTCAGAGATACAATTTTATATAGTTGTGATACTCTCACTCTAAATGAAGTTTATGAATCCTTGCAAGCTAAGGAAAAGATGAAACAAATGGTTTCTGGTGAAAGTTCAAATTCACATGGAGAAGGCTTGTTTGTTCGTGGCAGGCAAACGGAGAGAGGATCCTCTAGTGGATCTAGAGGTAAGAGTTCAAATGGCTATAGGAGTCGTTCACAGTCTAGAGGGAAAACCAAAAAGTTCTGCAATTATTGCAAGAAAGACACTCATTACATATCAGAGCGTTATAAGCTGAAAAATAAGGAAAAGCGAAATGCCACATTTAAGCCAAATGGTAAATCTGAAGATGATGGTAAAGCTTTAGTTGCTGCCGAAAGTGGCAGTGAAGGTGATGTGCTTGTCGCTTTTGCTGGATGTGCCAAGGTTGATGATGAATGGGTTCTTGATTCAGCCTACACTTTTCACATATGCATTCATAAAGAATGGTTTAGCACTTATGAATTAGTGCAAGATGGTGGTTCTGTGTTAATGGGTGATAATACTCCACGTAAGATTGTAGGCATTGGATCCATTCAAATTAAGATGTCTGATGGCATTATTAGGACCTTGACTGAAGTGAGGCACATTCCAACTATGACAAGAAACCTCATCTCGTTGAGTACTCTAGACTTGAAGGGATATAAATACTCTACTGAAGGTGGAGTTATGAAGATATCCCAAGGTTCTCTTGTCATCATGAAAGGTGATTTGAAATCTGCCAATTTGTATCTCTTGCGAGGTACTACAATTATAGGTAATGCTGCTATAATATCAAAGGCATTATCTGATTCTGATGCTACAAAGCTTTGGAATATGCGTTTCGGGCATATGAGTGAACTTGGTTTGGCAGAGTTAAGCAAGAGAGGGCTTCTTGATGGGCATACCATCAATAAGCTACAATTTTGTGAGCATTGTGTGTTTGGAAAACACAAGAGGGTGAAGTTCAACACCTCAACACATACCACTAAAGGTATTCTGGATTATGTGCATTCTGATTTATGAGGGTCATCTCGTAAGACATCACTAGGTGGTGCTCGTTATATGTTGACAATTATTGATGATTATTCTAGAAAAGTTTGGCCCTATTTCTTGAAGCATAAATCAGAAGCATTTTCAGCATTTAAAGAGTGGAAGATAATGGTTGAAAGGCAAACCGAAAAGAAGGTAAAGAAGCTTTGCACTGATAATGGGACGGAATTCTGTTCTGACAAATTCAGTGTGTACTGCAAGTCAGAAGGTATTGTTAGGCACTACATCATTCCTTATACACCCCAATAAAATGGTGTAGCAGAGCGTATGAACAGAACAATCATCTCGAAGGCACGTTGCATGTTGTCCAATGCAGGATTGCATAAACGTTTTTGGGCAGAAGCTGCTTCCACTGCTTGCTATCTTATTAATCGGTCACCGTCCATTCCGATTGATAAGAAAACTCCAATTGAGGTTTGGTCTGGATCCCCAGCAAACTATTCAGAATTAAGAGTTTTCGGTTGTACTGCATATGCTCATGTTGATAATGGAAAATTGGAGCCTAGAGCTGTTAGGTGTATCTTTCTAGGATATAAATCTGGAGTCAAAGGATATAAATTATGGAATCTAGAAACTAGAAAGGTTTTGATAAGTAGAAATGTTGTCTTTAATGAAGCTGCTATGCTACATGACACTCCTACTGATGTTCCTGTTGATAATCAACAGAAGTCAAGTGTGTAGGTGGAGCAATTTATTGATGCACAACAAAACGTAATTGATAGTGTTCCACCTGAACCTATTGTTGCGGATACATCTACTACTGAGGATGTTCCCATTGTTTCACAGTCGCCACCACCGCGACAATGTTCTATTGCCGTTGATAGGCCTAGGAGGACAATTATAGAACCAAAGAGATTGATTAATGAAATGAACATTGCCGCTTATGCTTTGAGTGTGGCAGAAGAAATTGAAGGTAACACAGAACCTTCTAATTACTCTAAGGCTATTAATTCAACTGATTGCAACAATTGGGTGACTGCCATGCATGATGAAATGGAGTCACTTGAAAAGAATGGCACTTGGGATTTAGTACAATTACCAAAAGAAAAGAAGCCTATCCATTGCAAGTGGATTTTCAAAAGAAAAGAAGGCATTTCCCTAAGTGACGAAGTTAGATACAAGGCAAGGTTAGTTGCAAAAGGTTATAGCCAAATTCCAGGAATTGATGACAATGATGTATTTTCCCTTGTTGTTAAGCATAGTTCTATTCGAACTTTGCTCAGTATTGTTGCCATGCAAGACTATGAGCTTGAGCAGTTAGATGTCAAAACTGCATTCTTACATGGGGAATTTGAAGAAGACATCTATATGTATCAACCAGAAGGTTTTGTAGTTCCTGGAAAGGAGGACCTCGTTTGTAGGTTAAAGAAATCTCTTTATGGTTTAAAGTAGTCTCCTAGATAGTGGTACAAAAGATTTGATTCCTTTATGATCTCTCAAGGTTTTAAGAAATCTAATTATGATAGTTGTGTTTATTTAAAAACTACTAAAGGCTCAACCATCTATTTGCTATTATATGTCGATGACATGTTGATCGCTTCAAAGGATAAAGTTGAAATAGCAAAACTAAAAGCACAATTGAACAGTGAGTTTGAGATGAAGGACTTGGGTGCAGCAAAGAAGATTTTAGGCATGAAAATTATTAGAGAAAGACATGCCGGTAAATTATACCTTAGTCAACAAGGATATAATAAGAATGTTCTTCGTCGTTTTAACATGTATGATGCTAATCCAATGAGTACACCTTTAGCTGCACATTTTAGATTATCATCAGCTTTATGTCCACAGTCAGATCAAGATGTTGAGTACATGTCTAAAGTTCCATATTCAAGCGCAGTTGGTTCTCTTATGTATGCCATGGTCTGTTCTCGTCCCGATTTATCTCATGCATTGAGTGTTGTTAGTAGATACATGGCTAATCCAGGTAAAGAGCATTGGAAAGCAGTCCAATGGATATTCAAATATCTGCGTGGAACTTCAAATGCATGTTTACAACTTGGAAAGTCTAAAATTGGACTTGTTGGTTATGTGGACTCCGATTATGCTGGTGATTTAGATAAAAGGAGATCACTCACAGGTTACGTATTCACCATTGGTGGATCTGCTGTTAGTTAGAAAGCAAGTTTGCAAGCTACTGTTGCTTTATCTACGACTGAAGCAGAGTATATGGCTATTTCTGAAGCATGTAAAGAAGCTATTTGGTTGAGAGGTTTGTACAATGAACTATGTGGTGATAGTTCTTGTACCACTATATTTGTGATAGTCAGAGTGTTATATGCCTTACAAAGGATCAAATGTTCCATGAGAGAACAAACCATATTGATATTAGATATCACTTTATTCGAGGTGTTATTGCTCAAGGTGATATCAAAGTATGCAAGATTAGTACTCATGACAATGCCGCAGATATGTTGACAAAGTCAATTCCTTCTACTAAGTTTGAGCTTTGCTCGAACTTAATTGGTGTTACCGTTTAATCCATTAATGTTTTTTGGTGCATGGTTATTGTTAATTATTTATTGATTGAAGAAGAGAATTCGTCTCAAGGAGGAGTTTGTTGAGATATGCTCCGAATTCCTAAAGGCTTCTACCTGCACTAACCGGTGGACATCTAATTTAGCTTGTCCTAAATTGGAGAGGTGTTTTGTGGTAGCATGCTTACATGCATGTTTAAGGGCTGCATGTATGGGTTTTGTTCAGCCACTCATTATTTAGGCTGCTTGCATGCTCTAACCTATATAAACCAGTTGAACGTCGTATGTTAGAATGTAACACAATTAGCAGTCATTCTGCGTTTCTATTCCTCTTGAGTTGAGTTACCACTCATTGTAAATCCATTGAGTTTGTAGACCTCCAGTTATCTTGAATAGTGAAGATTACCTTTGTGCATTTGTGTCTTGCTTCCATAAGAGTTTCCACACAAATCAGTGTCTCTTGTGGTTGTGATCGTACTTGTTCCGCCAGTTGATTTCTAACAAAACACATGGCCGTCGGATGAACCGCTGCTACACCGTCGGTTCATCAGGTGCTGTTGACTCGTGCGAGCTGACTGTTGCTTGGTCTCTTGAACTCATCCGGCACATGTAAAACTGGGTGCGTCGGTTCATCCGGTGGTCCATGCTGACTTGAGTCTTCCATACTACACCGTCGGTTCATCCGGTGTCTTTTCTTCTCTTCTTCTTCTACGGTTTGTATCCTCAAAATATATACTATCTTCTCATTTTGGCATGTAGCATTTTTGCATCTATGGGAACTAGAAATATCTACAAAGACATGCTAGACAATATAATTAGTCACATTACTTCTGTTATCATGAATCACCAAAATCAACTTTAACGAATGCCGTGTGAGACTACTATGTCCGATACAAAAGTGTACCAGTCCGGCACCACGGCTGTGGGTCCCACCAACTGTCCGACGTGTCCATGCCGTGAACACACGACATGGTTCCTGGACATGATGGTCCCACGGATTGTGTTCCCCTGCCGCCGCAAGACACGTAGGGTGATGGAATCCAATTATCCAAGCACGCAGATGCCTTATCCAACTGACACGTGGGGTCTATTAACAGGAGTGCGCCTTTTAGTTTGTTGATGATATCCCAAACATGCTTCGGTAAACAACTAGTGTGAGAGGGACTGACAAAAAGAAGAAAAAAACTCGTGTGAGAGGCAACATGGGAATTGAGGTGCTATTTGTATTTTGATAACATGCATGCATAACTTTATAGAGAAAGCCAGGAAGCACGCAGGGCCTCTTGTGTGCCACAGTGACACCAAGTCCGAGGACCCCAATTTACTGTTGTTTTTTTCTCTCTTTTTAGCAACTTTTAATATTGCAAAAGATTATTGGCCTGATTGAAATTTTGGCATGCCAATGCTTCGGCAAGCTAAGTTTTTGGCTATTGATTGGTTTGTTACCAAAACTTTGGCAACATCTCACATTTATTTTACCAAAACGTTGGCAAGTTTCTTTTCCAAATTTTAGCTTACCAAAACCATGCAGAACCAATCAGGCCCATGGTTGGCTTCTAATATTTGCAAACCGAAATGATGACATGCCCATAAATTTTGACACTTGTTTGGTTGACACCCAATCTAGTGACATCCTAAAGACCTTGCCCATATTTTGGTAGAAGTTTTTTTTTTGTCATGTCCACATTTTAGCATTCCTTAGATTTGGCTTGGCAAATTTTGGTGTGAAATCAACCGGGCTCGTGTCTCCAGAAAACTACTCCCTCCGTCCTTAAATATATGACGTTTAGGACAAGCAAATTAGTTCAAAATGAACTAGTTTTTTTTTCTAAACCTCATATATTTAAAGACGGAGGGAGTAGTTCACAAACCAAACGGCAAAACCCGGCGTACCTAAAGTTGGGCCCAACACTAGCGAATGCTCACCGAACGGCCCACAAGCCCAACCACTGAGGCAGTCAGTATCGTCTAAGCTTCCGCGTTTTGCCAAGCTAGAAAGTGACTGCCTCCAAAAACGGGATGACACGCATCTGAAATTGTACACTACTGTTTTGAATTCATATTAATATATCTGTCGATGCCAAATTCTACAATTGGATTGCATTTTCTATTGATTTGCGCCTGAATTAAGATGATATGGCCCAAAACTCATAATCCGTTGATGGGCCTTGATGTCTTCCCTACCCACACAGCAAGACAGCAGCAGTGCTCTATATCCATCCAATCACACCATTTTTTTACAAAACTTTGGAGAAGGGTTTTCGTACCGTCACAATTAATCTAGACAGATATTTAATTTGCACATGTGCTGCCATGTAAGCACATTTGCTGATTTACAGTAGATGATTGTCTCAGAAAAATTATACTTGTAGTTATTAATTAAACTTGGAAAAGATACAGCGAACGCATGGACATCTAGAAACGCTCCTGTTGGCCTTCAACTAGCAAACTGCTGTTAATCAAGTTCAAACATGGAGGAGAGGATGAGGACACACATAAGACGAGGAATATCATCCTAGAAAAAGCATTCTACAGCTACAGCTAGAAGCAGGTACCATTAGCCGTTAATTCCTTACTACATCAACCTAAGTTACATGGGTACATCAACCTGCATCACTCCCAGGCACATCCGAGCCTGAGCTCAAGATCCAACCCCTCCTCTACCAACCCCTCGCCGCTGCGGCCGCCGCCGCTGCAAACTCCAATCCCTAGCTCCAGGCTCACCTCAAGGGTGGTCGTCGTCGGCTTCGTCGCCGTAGCTACGACCGTCGACGTCGCCGTGGAGAAGAAGCTGTAGATCACCGGCGCCTCAGCGGCGGCTGTGACACCGCCGGCGCAGTGCGGCGTCGAGTGGTTGAGGTTGGGCAGCGGAGCCCTGTGCTGCTGGGGAGCAGCAGCAGCCTGCAGGTTCGTCGGGCTCGGAAGCTGGGAAGAAGAAGGCCACGCCCCCGGGCAGCACTGCCTGAGCCTGGCCCTGTCCCTCCGGTGGACGTTCATGTGGCCGCCCAGCGCCTGCGCCGACCGGAACTCTCGCCGGCAGTAGCCGCAGGTGTAGGACAACGACGACGAAGGCAGCGACCTCTGCAGCGGCCACGGGAAGCAGCCGCCTGCCAGGCTGAAGTTGTGGCCCGGCGTCCATGACGACGGCAGCTTCTTGAGGCCGCGGCCCTGGTCTCTGTTCTCCATGGTGGTGGGCGTGCCCGGTGTGCTGCTGTCTGCTGTGTAAGTGTGTAGTGAAGCATGCATATGCACATCCAGCTACTTGTATATATATATATATATGGGTAAATTGCATAACTGCCCTTGTTTTCAAGTCTAACTGCACGTTTGCCCCTCTTTTTTCGACTTTGCACGTTTGCCCCTGTTTTTGAATCTGAATCTGCCGTCTGCCCTTGTTTGTCGACGCCGTAAGGAGAAGCGGAGGTTACCGATTCCGTTTTGTAGAAAATAATAAAAAAGAAAAACAGGGTAAAATGACCATAATGCCCCTGTCATCTAAACACCACACATGCGACCCTCCCGTGGCCTCATCCTCTCCCAACCTTATCCCCTTCTCCCAACCTTATCCCCTTCTCCACACGCCGCGAGCAGGAGGGCGATAGGCGGCGTGCTTGCGCCCGGTGGCTTGCGGCGCGGGTTCGGGCGCGGCGCGGGTTCGGGCGCGGCGCGGGTGCTCGCGACACGCGGCGCTGCTCGGGTGCTCGCGGCGCGCGGCGCGGCTCGGGTGCTCGCGGCGGTGGCGTTCGCGGCTCAGGTGAAGGCGGCCGGTGCGGCGCGGAGCAAGGCGGCGGGCGCGGCGCGAGGCTCAAGGCGGCAGGCGCGGCGCGGGGCAAGGCGGGGGGCGGCACAACAGGAGGCCGTGGCGCACGGCGCGGCTCTTCCCCTGCGGCCTGGACACCGCACGGCAGGAGGCCGCAGCGCGGACGACAACAGGTTGTGCAGCACGGCGGCCATGGAATCCAGCCCTCAGGATGGGTAAGTTCTTCCCCAAATCTCAATCTGTGCATTGTCAATTGACGATTTGTAGGGCAATTAGGCTAGAATCGATGTTAATTGGAGGAATTGTACTAACTAAAAATTGAATATGCTGTGATTTGTAGGCCGAATCACAGTGAAATAAAACTTGTTGTTAACATCCGGTCACACTGGAGCATGCCTGATGGTGGTCCAAAGACATATCGAAGGAGGGAATCATTGACTGCAATTGTTGATAGACATAACTATTGCTTGGTTCAGTTAGTGGATTGGATAGGTCAACACTTTGTGTGGGGTTCAAAGCAGTACATTTGCTTTTGGCGTGCGTTGGAAGATGCATCAATTGAGATTAAAAGTGATGAACAACTGTTACAGTGGTGTGAAATGAACCTAGAGAGTAGAGAGGTGCACATTGATGCTGAGATCATTGACTTTGAGGGACCATTACAGTTCTCTCCCACAAAACGTAGGTGTCACCCTGCAGTGAGAAACAAAGTATCTCCACCTCCTAATACTCCACCTGTTCTTTTAGATCCTCATGTTGATCCAACACAGTCCACTCAAAGTGTGAGAGAGCTAACTGAGATAGCACCAAACACATATGAGAGGGCCACAAACTGTAACCCCACTAAGAAAGGCAAGAAGCACAAGAGAAAACGTGCACATGATGAAGAAGAGCCTATCGGAGTTGATGAGGAGGGCAACTTCTCTGACACTGAGTCACTTGCTGCACTAAGTGACAGTAGCTATGATTCTGACATTGCTGCATCTTCTGAATCTGATTTCTCTGATCCCGAGTATGATCCTGATGTTGAAATATTTGATGAGGATGATGAGGATGACATTTCTAGCTTTTCTTATGATGTTGATAATCCATGTGTTGATGTTGGTGTGATATTTCCTGATGTGAAACAGTGCAAATCAGCATTAACTCAGCATGCAATTTTGAATGATTATGCTTTTCGCACTGTGAAGAAAGACAATGAGCGCTTTCGAGCCAAGTGCCTGAGAGCAGACAAGGGCTGCAACTGGATATTTTATGCATCTATCAGCAAGATAAAGTACATTGGTTGCAAGGTATTAACACTACAGATCTTATTTTTCATCTTGTACATCTCATATAGTTATTTTAGCCCGTACATTTACTCCTATTTTGTTGCAGGTTAAGACGAATGGGCCAACTCACAAGTGTGGTTCAGTTAATAATTGTGGTGATACAATGGCCACAAACAATTGGGTAGCTGAAAGAGTGGTTGATTGGTTGAAGGACGATCCAACAAAGGGACCGTTGGAGTTACAAGCTGCATTAAGGAAGAGGTATTCTATGGAGGTTCCATATAACAAGGTTTTCAGGGGCAAAGAGAAGGCACTCGACATGATCTATGGAAAGTGGGATGACAGTTATGACCTGCTGCCCACATATAGAGCTGCACTACTGAAATCAATGCCAGGAAGCATTATTGAGTTGGACACCGAAGAGCATCAAGGGGATGTTTGTTTCAGGAGATTTTTTGTTGCTCTTAAGCCATGCATTGATGGTTTCTTGCAAGGATGCAGGCCTTACATTGCAATAGATGCCACCCACTTGACAGGGAGGTCAAGAGGCCAATTGGCGGCTGCTGTTGCTATAGATGGACAGAACTGGTTATTTCCTGTTGCTTATGGAGTGATTGAGACTGAGTCAATTGAGAGTTGGACATGGTTCATCCAACACTTGAAGATTGCTATTGGCACACCAACAGGTCTGGCTATCAGTACAGATGCAGGCAAAGGACTTGGGACGGCTGTGGATGATGTGTACCCAGGGGTAGAGCATAGAGAATGTATGAGGCATTTGTGGAAGAATTTTAAGAAACAATACTATGGAGACTTGTACAACTACAATATGTGGCCAGCTGCCAAGACTTGTGTAATTGAGAAGTTCAACTGGCACATGGCTAGGATACAAGAGAAAGCCCCTGATGCCATTGCATACCTAGATGAGAACCATCCCTACTTATGGAGTAGAAGCAAATTTTCTGAGCACTGCAAGGTAGACTACATCAATAACAATCTCTCTGAATCTTTCAACAATTGGGTCAAAAAAGTGAAAGACTTGCAGATTGTGGAGTTGCATGACACAATCAGGCAAATGATCATAGCCAAGTTTGAACTGAGAAGAAAGACTGCTATGTCAATGGAGGGCAAAATAATCCCATCTATTATTGAGGGTCTGACAGCTCAAAGCAAAGCTATCAAGGACTGTGAGATATTAAGGTGTGGGCATGGCACTGCTGAAGTAAGTGCACCTACCAAATCAGGAGCATTTTTTAGGTATGCAGTCAACTTGAAGTTGAAAACATGCAGCTGCAGGGCTTGGCAAGTTAGTGGAAAACCCTGTAGACATGCTTTAGCCTTCATTGCAAAACTTAGTAGAGAGGTGCACATGGAAGACTATGTTGATGAATACTTCTCTGTTGACAAGTTCAAAAAGACTTATTCTGGTGTGTTCAATCCAATGACATCAAAGCAATTTTGGCCACGTGTTGATCTAGATTACAAAATCAAGAAGCCAATATTGAGAAGAAAGCCTGGGAGACCGAGGAAATCTAGGATCAAGGCATCGGATGAACCGGGCAGTACAAAGCAAAAGAGGTGCTCAGAATGCCTGGAACTAGGCCATATAGCCAAGACGTGCCAAGGAGGCCCTACTGCTACACAAAAAAGGATGCGCTTGTCTTCTAACAATGCATTAGAGGAGGGAAGCAATGATCCTAGTGCTGCAGGTGCTTCATCAACAAGGCCTAATGTGGTGGGGAGAGGTAGAGGTAGAGGTAGAGGCAGAGGTAGAGGTACCAGTACATCATCTATTGAATCATCCAAGTAAGTGATGCATTCCTTCTAAACTGTACAGATTCTTATGCAAGATGGTTGCAATAGTTACTGAGACATTTTTTACTCTAATGTTTTGAAGTGCGAGTCCAAGCCATATTGAAGGGGAAACACCACCAACAGGAAGGGGTAGAGGAAGAGGAAGAGGAAGAGGAAGAGGAAGGGGTGCTTCAGGGCTTGCTGCATACTTCAACGCCTAGAAATGACCTATTTTGGTGCTTAAATGTGGCTTAGGCCTGTACTGCATGTGATCTGGGCATGTTTTGCCTTGTATTGGAGGGATTATGTGACATGGACATGTACTCACCTATTTTGTAGTGTTTAAAATGATGATGACCTGCCTCTATGTTTTAAGGTTGGATAATATGTGGCTTGAACATGTGACCTGTATGCTGCTAATGGGTCCCTAATATATTCTGTGACAAAATATTATGATGTTATTGTGAAATGCTTAAATATGCCCTGTACTTTTTTCCATCCAAAATATAAGCTATATCATTATATCTGAATCTGCCGTCTGCCCTTAAAAATATGATAGTTTGGTATTTTTAACTAAAGTTTATGTTGTTATTTACTTGTATCCTTTCAAAATGAGGGCAGTTTTGCAAAAACCAGCTAGGGGTATTTGTGTCTTTTTCGCTGTCTGTTAACGGTGTTAACTGGGCTTCACAGAACAGGGGCATACCGGATGCTAGGATTCAAAAAACAGGGGCAAACGTGCAAAGTCGAAAAAAGAGGGGCAAACGTGCAGTTAGACTTGAAAACAAGGGCAGTTATGCAATTTACCCTATATATATATATAGCACACCTGCAGGATTGTGCTGGTAGGGAAGTAAATGCTACAATTTCCTTGCACACTTTCAATTTTGCATGCTAGCGCTTGTTTTTCCAAGGCACATTGCTTGGCTACTGTGGCCAGCAACAGGACTACATGCAGGAGTTGCCATCAAAGCATGCAGGTCAATTGTTTACTTGGGCAGGTGGATGGATAGAGAAGAGAGGCTGTGCATGGCGAGCACAATAGCGGCATGCAATTGATGCAACAGCCAAGATACCGTCAGAGCAATGGCAGCCATTACGGGGAAGACTGTGACATGCATTTGCAAGGCGTGCGGCGCCTTTCTGCTCGACAAGACGCCTGAAGCCAGCCAAAGGGATGGTCGTCTCCGTCTCGCAATGCAAACGCAACATGTTTGTGTCTGAATCTGCCCGTGATTCCTAGGTGAGGAGAAGACATCGAAGCACACACTGTTGATTTTGAGTACTGTAATGAACATGAACCAGCCAGAGCCTAGAGCTAGGGTTTTGCTTCTGGCTCACTCCAACTCCTTGCGCAAAGAGGCAAAAGACTGCAGGCGTGTTACCGAGGTACTGAAAGCGTCGACGGCCTTACTCCATGTGTTATTTCACTTTGACTGCATGCAGCATTCGGAGCCATGCGGTACTTGCCACTTTTCATTCCATTCTCCAATTTCTTTTGGTTTCTTCAGCAAGAGAGATGGGGAGGGCGAATCCGGGGCATGATTGGTCAAGGTGTCATGTCGAGCTCTGCAGCACATCACATCAGTCACGTCCACGATTAAATCCACTAGCCAAATACTCACTCCGTCCCAAAATATGAAGTCCTCAAGGCTTCGAACTCAAGAAATAACAGTGGGAGGAAATGACCTCTATACCCCTCATTTTACACTACTCACAAACTCTTTATCTACTCACCAACCTCATTTAATTTTGTCATATCCCTCCAAAACCTTATATTTTGGACCAAAATTTGAACCGTTCAGGACCTTATATTTTGGGACGGAGAGAGTAGTATATGTTTGGGTCAACTCGTTCTGCAGGGATGGTAGGCATTTTTGGAATGGGAGGACATGATGCTCACAGAAAGGTGAAGTAATTGTTACCGGAATTATAAGGCCACAGTTGTATCGATCTCTTCTACTTTTCCCCTTTCTTATATGAAATAAACAAAGAATTAGAGCTTGTTATTAGCATTTCTTTGATCCTTTTGCTTTTACGATGCCATGTGAGTTATGGCAGTGAAAGGAGATGTGTGTGCTGCCATGTTTTTACTAGCATCTACGGCCCGGGAGTTAAACAGCTGCAGGCTTACATTGTTTTTTTTTTGAGGTGATGGTTACAACTAGGCATGTCCCTAGTAATGTCAGGTTTGAATAGCACAAGCTCCTTAATAGGGCCCTAGTTTCTTAACAATGTCGTACATGGATCGTTTCTTATGAAATTCGGTATAAAGTAATGATGTGAGCAGGTCTGTTTTCTTTTTTTACCAGTGTTGAAAACATCTCAACCAGAAGCCATATTAATTTCAAGCACTCTAAAATTTAATATTTTATTAATTAAACAAATTAAGACAATATTCATGTCTTTATTATGTCATCGGGAGCTCTTCCATGTGATGGATAAGAAACATGGATTTAAAGCCCATCAGGCCCAACTAAATTCAACATTCTGAAATTTACATTCAACATTTCCTGAAAAATAAATCAACATTTCGTAATACATTATTCAACTTTTAACATTTTTTCAACATTCAAAATTTTTTGATATCTATTTCAACATTTGATCAAACAAGATTTAACAATTCAGCAAATAAGATTCAAAGTTCAGACATCAAAAAGTTCAACTAATTTTAGTCGTATTCCTCACTGAGATGGCCGGCCATCCCGACAGCGCGTGCGTGGGCGCAATTGCGGAGCGTGTGGCCGCATGGCGCGCCTACGGCGGCGGCACACAGGACCACGGTGGTGCACATGACCGACAGCACGTGGGGCAGTGCTCAGGCGGGGCCACAGTTGTGGGCAGGGGCTGTGCGGTGCGCGGGTCCAGCAATGGTGCTCCGGCGGCGGTTCACAGGGTTGAGATGGTGCCCAGGGTCCGGGCGGTGGTGGCGGCGCAAGGATTGGGATGGGTGGGCAGGGAGTTAGGGTTACAGACATACAGGTGTTGATCCAACATGTGTAATTGTTTGCACGAATCTCAAACACAAAGCTAAAAAAATTATAACTTATGGGTTTTCGCAAAGCTAAATAGGATTTCCGGTCATCGATTATTGATTGCTACTCTAAAGTTGCGATTTCGAGGAAGAAAAGGACAAAATCCGTAAACCCATTTAGACCAAATCCGGGCCCAAATCTTCACAACCGAAGCTGTTTATAGATTTCGGCCCATGTACAGTGCAGCGACTATATGATATTTCGGTTTTGCGAATGGGCTTATAGTCTAATGGTAGGACGGTCCAGTAGGACACTACCCATCAGGGTTCAAATTCTGGTGCTCATACCTTTTTCTGGATTTATTTTGGGATTTTCCGACGTTATGCATTAAGTGGTAAGCGACGTTCCCGTCGATTACGAGACACTAGTGGTGACTTCGAGAATCTCCAGATCTGCCAGTGCTCAGTCCTTTAGAGGTGCTCATAGGGGTAGGGTTTGTGTACGTGTATCCATAGGGGTGAGTGTGCGTGCGTGTTGTGAGCTTCTGCGTTGTACGGTGTAATTCTAAAAAAATATGATATTACGGTTTCAATGAATAATTATGGATTCTGAATCGATTTGAGTCTGTTACATTTTTACTAAAAATTCCATGAGGTTCCAGGAAATAATTTGGACACGTCATCGGAAGTTACCATCATTATATTTCTGAAAGAAATATTAAACAATGGTATTAGTTTCCTGCAGTTGTTGATAAACTTCTTTGAACAACTTCATATAAATTGATCTGATAACATTACCATTAGCTTTGCTAACAGTTTTGCCCTGTAATCTACTGCTAGCATAAAACGTCAATCATTCTAAGGCCTTTAGGCATCAAAATATTCTTTGTCATCCCTGGTCATAATTTTTCTTTCAGCAAATATATGCATTATCATAATTTATTGTTCAAAGATGATCACCTACATTTCGGTTGTTAAATCTAGCATATTAACTCAACGTAATTCAACGGTTTTAATTGTTAGCTTGTAACATGATTTGGATGTACTTTCTTCCATCTATCATCCGATTCGTGGGTTTTTGGGTTTTTCTTTGGGATGCGTGCAAAATGGTAGGAGCCCAGCAGTTGTGTCGTCCTTCTATCCACGGGCTCTAAATTTCCCCAAGGTGCAAAATAAGATAAAAGGAATCATCCCCGGTCATATCAAGTTTAAATGGCACAAGTTAATTGTCGATATTTTTAATGTCAAGGGGTTTATAGTTGGAATGGTAAAACCTACTGGCTCGGGGTTCCCATCCCGAGTTCATATCCTGGATGCGATACCATTTCTTTGAAATTTACGCTATAGGGTTACCCCTATAGTTTCAAAAACAAATTGTTCTACATCCCATTACACTTTACTAAAGTAATGATTTTGTCCTTAGTTGATCCATCAGGTAAAAAGCAATGAACAGTATATATGTTTGTTGAGTGCTTCTATGGTAGTCAGATTTTCCTCCTATTTCCTCCGGTTTTCTCTTTAAATTTTAATTTTTGTAAAAAAGGGTACTTTGGTCGTTCAACTTTGCACACCCCCCGACTGCAGCCTCTCCTAATCCAGTGGCAGTTTCTCCGAATGGACTCTATTTCCATACCTCTGCCGCCCAAGCAGACAGGCCCCCGTCCTCGCCACTGTTAGTCCGCCGCCGCCGCTGCCCCTCCTGCGCCTCCCGTTTCTCGCGGCGGAATCGCTACTGCCGGTACCTCATCGGTGTGTCCCCGCCTGCTGATGCTGGGTCACCGGCGGCGCAAGCTCGTCTCTCTCCCTCAGTCTCCCCGTCCTTTCTCTCTCTCTGCCCGTCGCGCCAGCGTCGATGTCGGTGCCGGGAGCCCTGCGCTGGTGCCGGAGGAGGACGTAGGGCTGCGGGTGGTGGAGCAGGGAGGAGTAGTAAGCCTCATCTCCGGTGAGATAATTTACTACTTACTTTGGACGCTGCAGCAAACTGAGATCGGGAACTGAGTGATGGATGGGCTGACGGGCAGCGAGATCGCCGGTTTCATGGTGGGTGGCCTGCTGCTCGGCGCTTGCGCCCAAGGTCGACGGATTCATTGCCTCCTCCCAAAGAAGGTACCTCCCCTTCCCATTTCCCAGTCGCTGCCTTTTGTTTCGTAGTCCCAATTGTGTCGTTTAGTGTCTTGTGAAGAAGGATAGATGCACTGCAAGTCACTATCTGTTATTATTAGGTGCAAACAAAAACTAAATTCAGTTTGGAGTAGCAGTAAAGATGGTTTGAGATAGAATAGTCGGGGAATTAGAAAAAGGATGTGGAAATTTCCATGGAAATAAGTATGCATACAAATATGCATAGGTTAAAATGTTTGCATCCAATATCTAGTTAACCTTCATCAGTTGGTAGCCTGCTACAATATCAGGGGTGACTTAGTGAGTTTTACTGCAAGGTGCACAAGGAAATGAAACACAAGCTAAGTTTAATGATCATTCATCCACTACGTGAAAACCTCAAATAGGTCGAGCAGGATTTGTAACGGGTCCTTAACACTCGTTACATGGACCCCATCTATAACGGTTGTTGTTTGGCGCTCGTTACGCATAAGCGCGGCAGGCTCGACCCCGACCTCACCCTGACCTCGCCACCACAATGCCCGTTACCAATGAGAACTTCTGGTAACAGACTTCTTAAACGCCCGTTATATGTTTTCTTTGTAACGAACGTTAAAATGCATCCGATACGAAAGTGAAACCTATCAGTAACGGGCTCTTTAAGTCCGTTACCGATGACTTTCGTATTGGAGACGTGTGGTTTTTTGGACGCGTCTCGTTTTATGACGACCCAATTGGCGACGCTTGTTTGGAGCTAGCATCTCCTATGTTTTCTCAAATTAGAGACGCGTGTTGTTATTACGCGTCTTTGTCTTTGCGTTCCGACCACTCTGCTATCTCCGACAACTCTGCTATCTCCGACAACTATACTCGCTCTCTCTCCTCTGAGGGCCACACTCGCTCTCTCCCCGCTGTTGCTGCAGCAGCATTTTTGCGCGCTCTCTGAAGGCCCCACTCACTACGCGCACGCTCTCTGAAGGCCCCAGTCGCTTCGCGCGTGCTTTCTCTCCTCAGAAAGCCGGCGCTGCAGTAGGCCGGCGGACGTCGACCGCGGCGCGACGTCCCTCCGCGCCGTATGTCTCCTGATGAGGACATCACCAAGCTGCTGGACCCACACACGCCACGACATTCTCCAAATTGTACTTCGTCTCCGACTCAGCTGCCATGTCCGGTTCGGAATCAGCCTACACCTCTGCACAGTTTCGGCGATATCTCCATCATATGATGTCGGAACAAGGTGTATAAGGACTCATTGGAAAGGGGACGACGACGCCGTCGATTTGGTTCTGGACCTAGCTCCAGAACGTTCGTGGATCATACTGTGTGAGTACGAAAAGGTGCTACATCACCTATTTTGGGCCAACACGGCCTTGTATCGAGTCGGGCCTTCAGCCCAAGTTGTGGGCGCCCCCCCTCCGGCGCGCCCCCAACCCTAGCTCGCCCCGTTTAGGGTATAAACTCAGTAGCCGCGCCGTTTAGACTCGGGTTTTGCTTTAGAGTTATCTGTCGTCGAACAGTCGCCGTTTTCGTTTTGTGAAACCCCAACTTCGAGTGCCTAATCATTCATCTGCAGTCGTCACTAAATTCTTGAGTGTTGCGTTCTTTCGAGTTCTTGCTTGTGTTCTTCGTTTCGCAGGCAGGGATTAGCCTTCGCGGTGAGGTCAACCGGATTGTGACACGGTTGATAACTAGAGGAGTTGTTGTGCTAAGGTTGCAGGAGTTCGGGTCTTTGGATCTGAAGCCGGATCGGTGTGTCACACTCCACCAAAACGAGTTATCCTTCTCCTGACGAAAGATCGGGCACCCCCGTTCCCATCAATTGGTATCAGAGTGGGCCCTTGTTAAGATAGGGAGGATGATGAGGACATCCCAGGGCACGATTTGGCCAGGCGCACGACAGTGTAGGCGGCAGTCGTGGAGCACGATTTGGCCAGGCACACGACAGTGTAGGCGGTAGTCGTGTCCAACAGGAGTACGGATTAGCCAGGCGCACGACAGTGTAGGCGCACGACAGTGTAGGTGGCCCATGAGCCAGGCGCACGATAGTGTAGGCGCACAACAGTATAGGCGGTGAAGCCGTGCGCGTCCAAATTATCCCGCCTTGCTTAGCTTTGGAGGAGGAAGCCACCTTAAAGGGGAGAGCCACCCTTCCCCTAACGGACTAGTCTTTTGGGGCGATTGGGCCTTTCCCTGAGGGGTGCGACGAAGGACGGTGCTAAGGTTTGCATCGAAATTCGGGTGCCGAGGCCAAACTGCGTAATCGGTGCATCGGGCTTACCATAAATCCAATCCCACCTGGGCCAGACTCATCATCGCCGTCCACCAAAGCAGCAGTTGATCCTCCTCCTCGGGCTCGGCGCCGTCGCCGTCACCGTGGCCGCGACGCCTCGTCCTCCTCCTCGGAAGCGCTCCCCTCGTAGACAGTCCTCGTCAAGGTGGAAATTGCCCCATTTTATTGAACTTCGCTGTCATAATCCTCTTACTCATCGGTTTTGTTGATGCATTATGCTCATTTGATGTATGAAAATTGCAGATGGCTGCTACTGCTCGGGCTTGGGTGTACAGTAAGTCCCGAGATTGGGACAGTTTCTTAAGGGGGGGTCAATGGTTTTCTAGATCAAGCAGAGGCGGATATGAGAAACTGTGGTGTTCAGGCAATGCTATGCCCCTGTATAGATTGTCTCAACCAGAAGAAGTTCAGACAATGTTGGTATAAATTAACGCAAACAGAGAAATCCGCAAGCGCACGGATACCGATGTAGCTTACACTCGGGAGTATTCCAGAGTATCGATTTCCACGGGGAACGTGAAGTGTACTACAAGGATTAGGATCGTCCAAGGGAAGATAGATAAGGTGGGTAAGGAGATGTTGATTTTTCTAAGTGGTTTTATCTAATTAAAGGCTCACAATACTTTATCTACTTCGGAGCAACAGGTCCGTTCCAACTCTCGAAAAAGACTGGGAAGAAAGTAGTTGGAAGATGGCTGCCAAAAGCTCTATGAAAACACCAACCCAAACGTGATGGCATACACAGGCCAAACAGGGCTGTCACCCCTAGGGCTACCACAACTAACCGTAGGATTGGGCGCAACCTCAGGTAAACCCTAGTCTAGACACCACGTCTACACTAAAGATTACTCCTCTAATCTAGTACTGACGACTAGAGCACTCAATACGAGCGGAGATCCAGTAAATATTGTAAAGCAAGAATTGAAATTAATAAATGATTGGAAATAATAAATGAAGAACCTGGAGATTGCTGAAGACAAACTAGTTGCTGCAAGATTACAAAGTTGAAGAAGATCCGACAGGTCCGGCTCTTCAGCTCTCTCCTCTCTCTCCCTAATCTTGATTACAACTAGATGAACTAGATGAACTAGACAACTAGAGGGATCTCTCTTCTAATTGAAACCCTAGCTTTTGCTCTGTAGATAGCTAATGAGTAGATGATGGCCTCCTGGGGGCGCCCCTGGGCTGCTTATATAGCCCGAGGTGGAGTAGCGGCCAAGGAATCGCCACGTCATCGATCCGTAATAGGATTACAACTCTTCATAGCACCATCGGATCAAACCGACCTTGATCAACGGCCAAGATATGGTTTTATGGGTCGGTGGAGGAACCTTCTGGAACATACTGGAAGCGGGGCCTGAGAGGACGTGGGCCCAGGCCGATCGGCCCCACCACAGGGCCGGTCGGCCTGTGGTGGGCCCCATGTGGGTCCTGCCTTCGCGTGGTGTCTTCTTGTCCCTTCTAGACGCTTCTTTTCTTGGAGATTAAGTCACGTCGGTTCGGGAGTGTTCCGGAGCCTTATAGACTTGTTCCTTTTCCTATTATTCTGATTAGTCCCTGCAAGATATAGAATTCTCCAAAACTCCAGGAAAACTGTTAGTGACACCCTATTCTATGTTGATATTATCAATTATGCCCTTTTCTCATGTTTAGTTGACTTATAAATACGTAAGATAAAATGTGTCAACAAACTCCCCCAAGCTTACCCTTTGCTAGTCCCTAGCAAAGCTATGCTGAAGTAGGATCAGGAGTTGCTACTATGCTTTCACACCTCAAAAGATATTGTGGTCTTCAAATAGATCCTCCTCTAACAAGATTGCTCTCTCTTACCTTTAACCATGGCGCGTAGCTTTTACATAAATCTTAAGCAATCAAAAGACAGAACAATCAAGTCAAGCACTATGTCTCAAGTTCTTTGATCAACTATCATCCTGGGGTTTTGCAAAATTTTTAAATAAAACTCAGAGATCCTTTGTATGACCCCCTCAAGTAGATGGTATAAGTAGTGGAGTCACACGTGGTAAGATAAGTATGGTGGGATGATAGTGGTGGATGGATGAGGGTGAAAGGTGGTAAGCCTTTAGCCTTTTTCTTTTCTTTTCTCAAGCTCTTGGACTGCATCTCTCTTTCTAAACTTGTTAAGATCTGGGCTGTCCATTCTTGGAGAGGTGGGCTCTACTCGCCCCAGACTTTTGTCCATTTTTCTCTCTTCTTAGAGATGTGGGCTCTACTCGCCCTCGGACACGTGTCCATTATTCATCTCTAAATTTATTTATTATTTTTTTCAGGGAGGTAGGCCCTTCTCGCCTAGTATGACACATGTCCTTTTCTCTCCCTCTCTCGTCTCACTTTTACTTTCATATACTTTCTTTTTCTCCTTTTTTTCGAATGTAGCCCTAGAATCTTTTTGACACACAACATTGAGAGAGACATATCCAAGATTTGCATGAGCTATTTTGTAACATGACTTGTGGCTTGATGGAGTATGGGGATGCGTACTTCCGGGTCAGAAGCAGCGTATTTGGTGGAGTGGGATAATCTTGATGTGTATGACAAGCTCTCAAGGGTCATAAATACAGGAACTCATCATGTAAACCTTTTATGATTTTCAAAGAATAAAACCAGGAATCAAGTGTCTCTAGGAATATGATAAATAGCAGCTCAACTTTTCATGAATCTTATCCTCTGAAGCCCAGACTTAGATTAAGCACGTGCTTCCCACAGGTTTTGGGTTTAGAGCAATTTAAGCATTTAAAGCTTTAGGAGAATCTAAGTCTGAAAACTAAGTATTTAAGAGGAATTATGGCGGAGCAACTATTCATCATTTCCAAGCATAAATCATCAAGATCATTATTAAAGTGAAAAGCCAACTAGTAAATTCTAGCATTTATTCAGACTTTAACACACTAAGACTTTTAATTAAGACTTATTAACTCTAAAAACATAGGACAATGATACTTATCGTGGTAACTGGGGGTGCTCTCCCCCAAGCTAGATCTTGAAGTCGGGTTGTGGAAGTTGAGGTAGACAACGACGATGGTGTCATCCTATCATGTCTCTCTCCTTGAATCCTGCTAAACTCAAATAGACAACAAAACTTGTGGAATAGGTTAAGCATTAGTGGATGGCCACTCAAGCCTTTGACGCCTTCTCTTTTAGATAGGATCATTGAATTGCAAAAAATCAATCAAGTCAATTTCTTCTAAGTTTTCAGGTTCTAGAAAAACTTTCAAACGTTGGCCATTTACCTTAAATGTGTTACCTGTATCATCCTGAAGTGTAATAGCGCCATGTGGTGCAACTTCAAGTACTTCGAATGGCCCTTCCCATTTACTTCTAAGTTTTCCATGACCGAAGAGCTTCACTCTTGAGTTGAATACTAGAACTTTATCTCCAACTTTGAACTCCTTATGCTTGATTCTCTTGTCATGCCACCTTTTTGTTCTTTCTTTATAAATCTTGGAACTGTGATAAGCTTTTTCTCTCCATTCCTCTAGCTCTGATATTTGCATCTGGCGGTTCTTTCCAGCTAGATGGAGGTCCATATTCCATCTCTTGATTGCCCAATGAGCTTTGAATTCCAATTCAACAGGCAAGTGGCATGTTTTTCCATATACAAGCTGGTAAGGTGACATACCTATGGGTGTTTTGTATGCAGTTCGATATGCCCATAGTGCATCATGGAGAAGGTATTTCCATTTCTTTCCCATTTCATCTACGGTCTTTTGTAGAATATTCTTGATTTGCTTATTTGATGTCTCCGCTTGACCACTTGTTTGAGGATGGTAGGGAGTTGCAATGTTGTGTTTTACTCCATATTCCGCCAGAAACTTTCTGAAGGACTTGTCAATGAAATGTGATCCTCCATCACTTATGACCAGTCGAGGTGTGCCAAATCTTGGGAATATTACTTCATGAAACATCTTCTTGGCGTGCTTTGAATCATTGGCTCGGCATGGCAGTGCTTCTACCCACTTGGACACATAGTCAACTACCACCAAGATGTATTCAGCATCTCCAGACCTTGGAAATGGTCCCATGTAGTCGATTCCCTAGACATCAAACAACTCTATTTGGAGGTTGTTCTGGAGTGGAATTGCATCCCGAGTATTAATATTTCCATGCCTCTGGCATCTAGCGCATCTTCTCACATACTCTTTTGTATCTTGATACATTGTTGGCCAGTAGAATCCGCTTTGCCAGATCTTAGCATGTGTACGGTATGCTCCATAATGTCCTCCGTAAGGTGATGCATGACATCTGTCTATAATCTTCAACCCTTCTTCTATCGGGACACATCTCCATAGCAGTCCATCAGTACATACTCGATAAAGATATGGATCATCCCATAAATGGCAACGAGTATCATATTTGAGTTTCCTCTTATCCTCCCCTGGTGCTACATAACCTGAAACCAAATAATTCACAATATTCGCGTACCAAGGGTCGGAGTGTGTGATCTTGAGGAGCGTGTCATCCCTCATATAGTCATTAATAGGCATCTCATATGTTTCCTTATACGGAAGCCTAGACAAATGGTCAGCTACCGAGTTCTCTACTCCTTTCTTGTCTCTTATTTCTATGTCAAACTCTTGGAGCAAAAGAATCCATCGGATCAACCGAGGCTTAGCATCTTTTTTTGTGAGGAGGTATTTCAGAGCTGCATGATCCATGTAAATAATAACCTTCGCCCCCACTAAGTAAGATCTAAACTTGTCTATAGCATAGACAACAACCAACAACTCTTTTTTTAGTGGTAGTGTAATTGAGTTGTGGTCCAGATAAGGTTTTGCTAGCATAATATATAGCATGGTGCTTTTTGTCCTTAGTTTGGCCAAGAACGGCTCCCACAGCAAAATCGCTAGCATCACACATGATCTCAAAAGGTAGCATCCAATCAGGTGGTTGGATGATTGGAGCTGAGATGAGTGCATTTTTGAGGATTTGAAAGGATTCATAGCACTCATTGTTGAAGACAAAAGGTGCATCTTTGGCTAAGAGGTTAGTCAGGGGTCTAGCAATTTGAGAAAAGTTTTTGATGAATCGCCTATAGAACCCTGCGTGGCCTAAAAAGCTTCGGACTCCTTTCACATTTGTGGGAGGTGGAAGTTGTTCAATGACTTCTATCTTTTCTCTATCCACTTCTATCCCATATTCGGACACCTTATGTCCTAGCACTATTCCTTCTCGAACCATAAAATGGCATTTTTCCCAATTTAGGACTAAGTGCTTTTCCTCACATCTCTGTAAAACTTTGTCCAAATTCTCCAAGCAATCATTGAAGGTTTTGCCATAGACGGTAAAGTCATCCATGAACACCTCCATAATCTTTTCAATCATTTCAGAGAAAATAGACATCATGCACCGTTCGAAAGAAGTTGGAGCATTGCACAATCCGAACAACATTCATCGGTATGCATAAGTTCCATACGGGCATGTGAAAGTTGTCTTATTTTGGTCATCAGGATGGATTGGGATTTGGTGATATCCGGAATACCCATCAAGGAAACAAAAGAAAGAGTGTTTTGCAAGCCGTTCCAACATCTCATCGATGAAGGGTAACGGAAAGTGATCTTTCTTTGTGGCCTTGTTAAGTTTTCGGTAGTCAACGCATATTCGCCACCCAGTGATAGTGCGCTGAGGAATGAGTTCATTCTTCTCATTTCTAACAACTGTCATTCCTCCTTTCTTTGGCACAACATGGACAGGACTAACCCACTCACTATGTGGCACAGGATAAATAATCCCGGCATGCAAAAGCTTAAGAACCTCTTTCATAACAACATCTCGCATGGCGTTGTTAAGCCTCCATTGTGGTTCCCTCGAGGGTGATGCATCAGGATCGATTGGAATACGATGCATGTAGAGAGCAGGACTAATCCCTATGAGGTCTTCGAGTGAGTAGCCTATGGCTGATCTATGCCTTTCTAGGACGGTGACAAGTTTATAAGTTTCTTCTTGGGAAAGCTTGTCACTGATAAGGGCTGGAGTTTCTTGGTTATTATGGAGAAAGACATATTTCAGACCAGGAGGAAGTGGTTTTAGCTCAATTGAGGGTCGTGGTGGCACCTCCATTAGATCTAACTCAATAGGCTCTGCCAGTTCTTCCTCTTCTTCAATGAAGTGTTCAATATCAAAAACTGGTTCAACCATGTTTTCTAGAGATGCCATTAAAACGTCCTCAATAGGGTCTTTCTTTGGCTTGGGTTCTACTATCGCATTATGTGATCGCGCAAGAGAGATGGCGATAGGAGAATTTCCTAGCTTTAGATTCAAAAGACCCTGGTTTGGTCGTTCTTGAATTAGCGCTCCAAAAGGTACACCAATCAAGATAGACATGTCTGAGATATCATAGATGTGAAAATCTAGAAAATACTCGGATCCTCTTATGCGTAACATAATAGTCCTTATGACCCCACAGCTTTCAAGAATAACTCCAGAAGGAATTTTTAAAAGCTTGCGAGATGGGATCAAAGACTCGTTGGGGCAAAGTTGTTGAGCTAAAGCCCATGAAGTGATGTTCATCCCAACGCTTGGACTATAATGAGCCTCTATGGTGGTCCCTTTAATTTTGCAAGAAATAGTCTCCAAAGGGGAAATGATTCGGGCTACCTCAGTGGACAGCTCCGTTTCTACCAACCACTCATGGCTCATGATGGATGATAGTCCTTTAATGTGATCCATTAAGAATGGATCATTGTTTGGACCATCCTCAAATGGTGCAGAGTGCACCAGAGGTTTTACTTGCATTGGAAATTTTGGGGCATTGCCAAAATCTTCAAAAAGATCTACCTTGATTTCAGAGAAAAATGTGCAAGGATGGGATTCATCACTCTCTAGAGTGCTGTTTAGAGTGTGTTGTGTTCCCATAGTGGAAGGTTCTATGGCAACCAAATCATTAGCATGTTGTATAGGAATTTTAGATTCGGCTGCGTGTGTCTCTTCTTGTTGTTCGGGGCTTGGCTCGGTTTCTTCTTCTTCGGGTGGCTCATCAAAAATGCCAGTGTAGGGGTATTTTCAAGGATTTTCTCAAGAATGACTTTTCCCTCACTAACAATTTTATGTGAGAAAGAACCTCCTGAAGCGATGTCGAGATGTAGAGCAGCTTCCTTGTTAAGACCGAGGTAAAAGTGATAGTACAGGAAATGGTCGGGCAAGGAAATGTTTGGACCGGAATTGGTAAGGCTTATGAATCTAGCCCAGGCTGCTCCTAGAGTCTCCTTCTCTTTTTGTCTGAATGTAAGCACTTCAATTCTAAGGTCAGCAATTTTATAAAGAGGGAAGAACGCAATACAAAACTTGTCTCGAAGTTCATCCCAATTTCCATTTACATTTCTTACAGAATGAGCATACCACTTTTTCGCTCTTCCCTCAAGGGAGAACGGAAATAATTTCCATTTAATGGTTTCTTGTTTCATGCCAGCAATATTGCGGCAGGAACACAAGTGCTCGAATTCCCTAAGGTGGGTGTATGGATCTTCATCTGCTAACCCAGACAAGGGTTGCTCCCGAACCATGGCTATAAGAGCAGGGCGAAGCTCATAGCCATCTGTAAGAATGGGGTGTGATGATGGTGGAGGCTCCAACAAGTCGCCCTTTGGAGCAAAGAATTTATAGATTCGAGTTAAGTCCATGTGGAAAGGGTAAAAAGGGTAAAAGGACGAACTTGGTTCTAAACTAGCACAACTACCGTTCCCCGGCAACGGCGCCAGAAAGCTTGTTGGTATAAATTAACGCAAACAAAGAAATCCGCAAGTGCACGGATACCGATGTAGCTTTACCCGGGACTATTCCAGAGTATCAATTTCCACGGGGAACGTGAAGTGTACTAGAAGGATTAGGATCGTCCAAGGGAAGATAGATAAGGTGGGTAACTAGATGTTGATTTTTCTAAGTGGTTTTATCTAATTAAAGGCTCACTATACTTTATCTACTTTGGAGCAACAGGTCCGTTCCAACTCTCGAAAAAGACTTGGAAGAAAGTAGTTGGAAGAAGGCTGCCAAAAGCTCTACGAAAACACCAACCCAAACATGATGGCATACACAGGCCAAACAGGGCTGTCACCCCTGGGGCTACCACAACTAACCGTAGGATTGGGCACAATCTCAGGTAAACCCTAGTCTAGTCACCACGTCTACACTAAAGATTACTGCTCTAATCTAGTACTGACGACTAGAGCAGTCAATACGAGTGGAGATCTAGTAAATATTGTAAAGCAAGAACTGAAATTAATAAATGCTTAGAAATAATAAATGAAGAACCTGGAGGTTGCTGAAGACCAACTAGTTGCTGCAAGATTACAAAGTTGAAGAAGATCCGACAGGTCCGGCTCTTCAGCTCTCTCCTCTCTCTCCCTAATCTTGATTACAACTAGATGAACTAGATGAACTAGACAACTAGAGGGATCTCTCTTCTAATTGAAACCCTAGCTTTTGCTCTGTAGATAGCTAATGAGGAGATGATGGCCTCCTGGGGGCGCCCCTGGGCTGCTTATATAGCCCGAGGTGGAGTAGCGGCCAAGGAATCGCCACGTCATCGATCCGTATTAGGATTACAACTCTTCATAGCACCATCGGATCAAACCGACCTTGATCAACGACCAAGATATGGTTTTATGGGTCGGTGGAGGAACCTTCAGGAACATACTGGAAGCGGGGCCTGAGAGGACGTGGGCCCAGGCCGATCAGCTCCACCACAGGGCCGGTCGGCTTATGGTGGGCCCCATGTGGGTCCTACCTTCGCGTGGTGTCTTCTCGTCCCTTCTAGATGCTTTTTTTCTTGGAGATTAAGTCACATCGGTTCGGGAGTGTTCCGGAGCCTTCTAGACTTGTTCCTGTCAGGGGGTGAGACCTGGACAGATCCGCTAGGGGTTGCCCTAGTGGTTTGCAGGTTAATGGAGGATCGGGACCTAAGAGCGTAGGTGGTTATGCACGTGGTGCACACGGAACTAGGCGAGTATGGTAGCGAAGAACAAGGAGACAAGGGTTTATACTGGTTCAGGCCTCCGGAGAGTAAAACCCTATGTCCAGTTGTGGTGGATTATGCGAGGTTGAGTTGAGCTCTCCCTTGCATGGAGCCCTAGGCCGCCTTATATGGGGAGGACGGACTAGGGTTTCCTTGCAAGGTCGGTTGACCCGTGTCGGGGTCGGTTACAACTGTGGGAAGGTCATCTCCCGAATTACAAGGAACATCCCGCAATACGCGGAGTCTACAGGCGGCAGCGCGCCAGGTCGCCGTGTCTTGACTTGCACGCCAAGGCTTCGCGGGTCTTCCGGGATCTTGATCAGGTTGCTGGGCCCACTTGTAAGGTCGGCGGGTCTTCTGGCAGGTCGGGTCCACTTGACAGGGGCCCCTAGGACCCTGGCCGGTGGGGACCCATGGGTACCCATGTCTCTCAGTTCCTTTTCCTATTATTCTGATTAGTCCCTGCAAGATATAAAATTCTCCAAACCTCCAGGAAAACTGTTAGTGACACCCTATTCTATGTTGATATTATCAATTATGCCCTTTTCTCATGTTTAGTTGACTTATAAATACGTAAGATAAAATGTGTCAACAGACAACAGGACAACATTTTAAATCATTTGATCACACGTGGTTTCAAAGAAAAATACACGTGTTGGAATAAACATGGTGAGGAAGGGCTTAATGAAGTTGAAGCAGGATGCCTAAATGAAGGTGAAGCGCGACACCATGCTACGGGCCTTAATAATGAAGGGGCAGCGCTATGCCATGATGAAGAGCTTGATGAAGGTGGAGTTTTTGAGGAAAATGAACCATTCCCACCAAATGGGATGAGGCCTGAGGATATCACTGATCAAGAAGTTACGACCTTCAATGATGGTGAGTTGTTGCAACATGTGCACAATGTTGATCAAATGTTGCGGGATGTTGAGTTTCAACGAGTGTATACAACTTCTGAATTAGCGAGGCTGAAGCAGTTCGTTGAAGATTTAAAGAAACCCCTCTATCCTGATTGCAAGAAGTACTCTCGCCTTTCTGGTGATCTAAAACTTCTGCAGCTTAAGGCAGATCATGGTTGGAGCAACAAAAGTTTCAAACAACTATTGGATCTCCTCAAGGACATGCTACCCGAGGGAAACCAAATAGCCGAGTCTGTCTATGAGGCAAAGAAGATAATTTGTCCTCTGGGAATAGAGGTTGAAAAAATTCATGCTTGCAAGAATAGTTGTGTATTGTTCCGTGGAGATTATGCAGACCTTGACAATTGCCCAAGTGTGGATTCGATTGGTCCAAGAGGAAAAAAGATGGTGGAGATGATAACAATGCTGATGATGACGAGAACGAGCCCATGGAGATCACAGGCAAGAAGAAGAAGAAGGTTAAAGGCGCTCCTGTGAGGGTAGCATGGCATTTTTGCATCATTCCTCGGTTGAGAAGATGGTTCGCCACACGAAAGGAGGCCCAACTCTTGCATTCGCATAAGGCACGAACGAAGAAAGAAGGCAAGATTAAGCACCCCGCAGATGGCCAACAATGGCCAAACATTGATTCCCACTTTGAGGAATTTGCCGGTGAAAGCAGGAACATTCGGTTCACTATGAGCACAGATGGCGTGAACCCATTCGGTAACCGGAGCTCAACACATAGCACCTAGCCTGTCGTGCTGTCAATGTACAACCTTTCACCCTGGCTATGCAAGAAACGGAAATACATGATGCTGACAACATTTGTCTCCAGGCCAAAGCAACCTGGCGACCGTATTGATGTCTACTTGAGGCCACTAATTGATGACTTAAAGATACTTTGGAAGCCTGGTGTGAAGGAGGTTTGGGATGAGTTCGGCCATGAGGAGTTCACATTGCACCCCATGTTGTTCACCACCGTCAACGACAACCCGGCTCATCGCAACCTTTCTGGCAAGAGTAAAAGGAAAGGTGCAACTTGCCCACACTGCTTGGAAGAAACTTGTGCAGTGTGGCTAAGAAATTCAAAGAAATTCTTATTTATGGGGCATCGTCATGTCCTCAGCAAGAAACATGCCTACCGGGACATCGATTGTCAGTTTAATGGGGAAAAGAAGAATCGACAGGCGCCAATGCATGTGACTGGAGATCTGCTCCACTTGCAAGTCATGGACGTCGAAACTATCGAGGAGTTACCCAAATTGTCTGAAAAGAAACTTCACAAAAGAAAGAAGCGAGATGGTGAAGAAGAAGAAGACGATGGGCGAGGAATGTGGAACAAGAAATCAATTCTATGGGAGCTAGAGTTTTGGCCGCTTTTGGACGTGCGTCATTCGATTGACAACATGCACGTCAAGAAGAATGTGTGTGAAGCTACTTTGGGAACATTGCTACAACAGAAGTCGAAAGGAAACGATCATAAAAATGCAAGGGAGGATCTTAAAGATATGAGCATTAGGCCGGAGCTCTATGCAGAGGAAACAGACACGGGGATGGACCTTCACGTTGCTGCAACCACCTTGTCAAAGGTAGAGAGAAAAGAATTCTGTGAGTTTTTGCATGGTTTGAAAGTACCTTCAGGCTACTCATTGTTGGCGTTTCGTAGCGCCGTCATCTTAAGAATAGATCTGGGACCCATCCTTAGTGACAATGTCACAACTAACGATGCCGGGTTAGCGTGAACATCAAGAATAGCCAAAGGTTAATCTAAACGATCATGAACGAATCCGCAAGCGCACAGATAAACTATTGTAGCATTTCCCCAAGGAAGGAGAGTATTCCAAGGGTATCGTATCCGTGGAAGGCAATGGCGGATATCATAGACTTATGCTTTTGCTCTGAATGTAAACCAAGAGATAGATATAGGAAACAACACACTCAAAGACAGGGGTAAGATAAGAGATATAAGGGTAGTGTGACACACACACTTCGATCTACCTCTACTCTAGCACACTACGGCTTAGGAGGAACATACGAGTTAGCTCTAGGTTCTAATGTACTAAACATACAAAGCTAGAAGATACAAGAGATGGGCATGAGTATTGCATGAGAGAGATAAGGTTCAGCACCCAGGTACAAACGGGGAGCTAGCCCGCGATGACCAGCACTCTGCGAAACTAGACTTTAGACTCCTACAGCAGGTACCCCAGCGCGGAGGTTGCCCAAGGATCCAACAGGGCAGTCACTACCTGCGGACCGACCTCTATCGTTACGGGGGGTATGCTCATAACTATCGTAGCCAGACAACCCAGGCACCATGCCTACGTTGCTGCTAGACTCCACCGGCCCGGGCTATTGTGACCCAGGGTGAGAGCCACCAGAAGACTGGTCAACTAGACTTAGTACCGTAGCTTGAACACAGACCTCATGCAACACTCTCATGCCATCTAACAAGATCAACTAAGGCTAGACATACAAACAGATATGAACTCTCTTATGTCTAATCAATAAGATCAAAGGGTCGTGTTCGTGAAGAACACGAGCCTCTAACTTATGAACAAACACATAAGGAAGGAGTTTATCACCCTTCAAGTGGATCAAAAGGTACTGTTCATGAAGAACACAAGCCTCTAATTGATGAACAGAGGATGAACTCAAGAACATATCAAGCATATGATCTACCATGACTTTATATGAAATAGCTGAATAACTGAAGTAGATCAAAGTCATACAAAGAAACAAAGATAAAAGAGAACTCATACCTAGATTCCCAAGAAGACTTGGAACCTAAATAAGAGCTACTCTAGCCTACCCCCTAGCCTTGGAAACTAAAAGTGAGAGGAGAATGAGAGAGTGGTGTGTGGGAAATGAGAACCCCTCCCCTCCTATTTATAGACAAGGACCAGGCTTGCTCGGAGGCTCAAAGTGCTCCAAAACACCCCGGGATGCATCAAGTGACCAATGAGCAGCTGCCACGTGTAGGGGCGAGATGGGGCGAGCCAGAGGCAGTTCGGCCGGATCGGCCGACCCTCTAGGCCCCCACTCGGGGTGGTTTTCCACTAGGTGGCTGCCCTGTGGGCCCTCTGATCCACCCCCGGTGCATGGCTTGATTTGGTATCCGAGGAGGGCCCTTTGATCCATGTGAAGTCCATGTGGCGTCCCCTGATTCGTCGGTGAGTGCCTCCCTTGGATGGATGACGTGGAATGCCATGTTTCCCTTGGTGGCAGCCACCTCCTCAGCTGAGTTGGCATGGTTTCTTCGTAGAAGGTGGGTTTCCATCTCTTTTAAGGTGTAAATCACCTACATACAAATAATCTCCAAGGACAAGTGGAACTACATTATTCAAACCAAAATGCTAGTAAATAATGCATATGCCTCTATTTATGTGAGAATATTAAGGGTTGGAAATGGTGAATTTCAACCGTTAACATACTCCCCCAAGCTAACCACTTGCTCGTCTCGAAGCAAGACATTAGAAACTTAGGTTGGTTGATCAGGTGTTGCGACAATGTTGTATTCTCAACTTATGGCAAACATAGAGCAAAGTACTCTACCGAGAGTTGAACAAGTTGGCAATGTTCTTACCTTTCACCTGATACGTGGGACATATAGCTTCACCTGCCTTGGGCGGTTGAGAGACAAAATGGTTATATAGCATGTGCATAATCACTCATACCTTGATCAGCTTATCAATCCAGAGGTTTTGCAATTTTTTCAAAAGAAAATCAGAGTTCCCCAAATTATACTCTCGGATCGTTCAAAAGTGTATGGTTCCTCACCAAGGCATCAATGTTGCCTTTCTTCACATCCTACTCCTAATAGGCTTTATGGGGAGCTGTAGGTAGGGAAGATGTGGCATACTTGTATCTCATGTTTTGCTAAGTCAAAAACCGGATCCTTGGAAGAAACAAACATACATCCTGATCAAGATGTGCATATGTGTGTGATGGATATAAGCATGTCAAGGTGGATACTAGGCCCGGAAATGGGTGCTAGATATTGCCATGTTTTATATGAGGGAATGAGGGATTGATGGTAAGGTGGACACTAGCCTCGGAGTAGGTACTAGTTATTACCATCTATATGGTGGAACTCTTTCTCTTGCACATATCAATCCCTTTTTCTCCTTTCTGAAATTTTCGAGACTTTGGGCTAGCTCTCTTTATTCTATTTTTTTTGCCATGCTTTTGAGCATGCTTTTTTTTAAGCTAGCCCTTTGTCTCTATTGGAGATATTTGGAGAGGGATGAATGATACAAAGATACATAGAGTTTTGTTTTATGGAAGAATGCATAAGCAATATGGAGCAAATGATGAATGCTAAGTTCTAGTGTAGAAGTTTTAGCATGAACGTGTGCGTGATCTTGATCAGGGGAGTATGAGTTCTAACAAGGGTCACAACAATTTGACAAAGCTCAATGAGAGAACAAGCTGCATATCTGGAGGCTAAGAACTAGAATCTACATATGGCCTTGGATGGGAAATTCTCTTCATTGAGGAACTCATCATGTTTCGATTTTTTAAAAAGGAAAACTCCGGATGTCAAGCATCACTAAGCACAAGATCATAGCACTCTATTCTACCATGTCATCTCTAACAACAGGTTAGGCAAGGTTCATGCTTTTTGCTACCCACAATTTTTCCAGCTAAGGTTTGAACATACAAGCCAACAAAGTCAAAACTTAGGTAGGATACAAAGTTGTATGCAAGACATACGAGAAGAATAAACAGAGCAACTATTCATCATTTCAACCATAGAGACAAAGCATTCTTACTATGCATATCAAAGCAAACTAAGCAAACGATGATGATGAAAGAAAATAAATATTTTTGGTCTTTTTATTTTTGCAGATTTTTTTTTTTGGATTTTCATTTATAAGATATTCTGAAAATAAAGGAAGATACAAGTTACCTCAGAATGGGGTCCTCCCCCAAGCTAGCTTCAGGCTCACTGCGGAGGAGGGTAGAAGAAACCCTGACTCGTGTAGTAAGCCCTCTGTGCCTCCATGTATCGCTGCTGATCCTGCTGCATGGCTGCTATCCTCTTACCAGCCTGACGCTGCCACGTTGAAGTAGACTCGACATGGGTGTTCAGCGTCTCCTCCAATCCCGTGACCTGGACGGTGAGCTCTCCCATCTGCTGTGCGAGCTGAGCATCGCGTGTAGAGGCTGAGTGCCGCCGGAAGGACAAAGACGGAGGTGGACCACCGGAGCTAGAACTAGTGGGTGTGGCCCACTGAGCTCTGCTCGCGGCTGCCCAAGCTGTGCCACTCGCACTCGGCTGGTAGGTGTGCTGGTCCCAACCAGGTGCATATCCAGGGGTAACCCCGGACATGTACCCCGCAGGGGCCCCTTCTACCACCGGTGGTGTAGCAGGCTGTGGCTGAGGCTGTGGTGGTGGTGGTGGCTGTGACTGCTGCTGCTGCATGTGTGCTCTCTTCGCCGCGCTTTTGGTGGACCTGCTTGAAACACTAGCACGACGGCTTTCCTCTTGTGTAACAAGGGGAATGATTAGTGACTCCGAGTTATACAATCCAAACCCCAGGTTAGGTAACGGGATTTGATTTGCATAACCTGGAAAGAAGAAAGTCAAAGAATCATTTGGGCCCCTCTTGAGTATATGCCCTTGGATCAAGTTTGCCTCATCAACGAGAACTCGGGGCGTCCCGATGAAGGGTACGGAATTCCCGCTAAGAACCCCGAGTCTGAGAGCAATACGAGTCACCAAAGATGTACACTCAATAGGACCTATCATCTTCAAATTCATCAACCACTACCGAATCATAGCTTTAACGGGAGAGACCTTGATCTGGTTAACAGCGGCGTATAATTACATCATCTCACTACTGCGAACGGGCCGAACATCCTCTCGTGGAAAGCGAGTAATGGCGAGCCACTTGTGCCACAGACGGAGAGTGGGATGCACAATATCGTTGCACCGAGGTACAAACTTGCCACTGTAAACAAGACCAGAGATGTCTGACCAGAAAGAGTCTCGAACAAAACCCTCACAAGCCCGCTTCAAAGAAACAGCACAACGAGGAATAAAACCAAGAAGACGACTAAGTTCCTTCCAAGAAACACGATAATCGGTCCCAAAAAGACGAAACTGAATGCCATCCGAAATCTCAGTAAGAAAGAAAAGAAACTAGATGGTGAGGGGCCGAGAGCCAAGCTCTGTAACCGGCGCAAACTCCTCCCAACCAAGAGCATGCCAAATGGAAGCGAACTCGAGATTCATACCTGTTTTCTCCATGAGAGCCGGGTCGAAGTCTCGGGTGTGAGTGAAGACTCGGTCCTTTAGGAGAGCGTAGGCTTGCTCCTCTCGAGTGCCCCGCAAGCTGAGGTAGGGGGTGTCGTCAACGACCTCCTCCGCGGCTTGTGGCTCGGCTTGCTCTTCTTGCTCTTCTTCATAATCCATCGTCGATGGGCTCGGCGTTGGCTCAGTGGGGGTGGATGAACTCGCGCTTGCCCACGAACGGGAGCGTGAGCGTGTCACCCTCTGGAGAGTGTTTGCCGCCCAAATCATGCTAGCACAACAATATGGGACAACAAGAGCAACTCGGTGATGGGTTAGTGGAATCGAATGAAGTTCTTACCGAGCTTGCTCCACCAATAACAATACTTTCAGCAACATAATAGAGAGAATACTTGATGATCCAATCTCGAGCAAGAAATCCAAGAAAACCAAGAGAGCAAAGAGTAGAGAGGGGAGTGTGAGTGAAGAGTGTTGAATGGGTGAAGAACACCCCCTCTCCCCCTGCTATTTATAGGCAAATGCGCCGGGCATCCAGACATAGCCGTTGGGCAACGGCTAGGAGCCGTTGGAGCAATGTGGGGCCCAGCAGCCATTAGGCTGCTTCGGCCGAACCTGGGGTCGGCCGACCCCAGGCCGACCCCACCTGCCCTCTGCCCTGGCCAATGGCTCCCCAACGGCTAGCTGGGGGCCTGCCTGAGTGCCTCGGCCCAAATTCCCTTAAAATATTTTTCAAATGATTTTTCTTGATTTTTCAAACTCTGAAATTATTTTCAAAATTTTTTATTTTGAACAGGGAAAAGGGCTAGATAAATCTAGCATGCAAATGCAAGGTTTTGGAAAATCAAATATGCACTTTTGGAAATAAAATTTTGGAAAGGGAAATATGAGATAAGTACCAACTTTAACCTTTTTGGTAGAAAGGACCCATCATTTTTAGTCCAACGAGTTGGACTCTTCTCAGTGATCAATTCCACTCAGCACCCCACTCCTGAGAAGTAGAGGGTGGTGCCATCTCAATCTTCCGCCATTCTTTCCGAATTTTCTTTAACCTTTTCGACGGAGATTTCTTCCTTGGGGGTAATGGCTCCGTCCTTCCCCCAAGCTACTCAATATTATCTTGCACCAAATAGCATTGCTCTTCTTTGTCCTGAAACTTGAACTTCAAGTTCCTCTTCCCAATGCGGAAACGGATGATTCCGGACCCCACATTGATTCTACCTCGGACATCACTGGGAAATGGTCGCCCAAGGATAAGCGGCATTCCTCCCTCGTCATCCATATCAAGGACCACGAAATCCGCGAAGACATAAGAACTCTTGATCTTGACCAATATGCTCTCAACAATTCCTTCTGGATATCGTATCGTTGAATCGGCGAGTTGGATAGTCCGTGCTGTAGGAGAGAGAGCTGGATATCCCAGTTGCTTGAACATGGCCTTGGACATGAGATTGACACTTGCACCAAGGTCGCAAAGGGCATGCCGGATTTTCTTGTAATAGATTGTGCAAGTAATAGTCGGGTAGCCTGGGTCTTTCTTGTGCACAACCGCTGATTCCTCCCATGGATCTAGAATTTGTTGTATGGGCTTTCCTACATAGTTAGAAGCATGTGTCTTCCTAGGTGGCTTACCCCACCTGGTTGACACTACACTAACATTCTCATAAGAGGATACGGGTTGCCCCGGGATCCTCCCATTATCAGGAGACGGAACAAAAGTAGCCAGCTGAGCCAACTGGGTTTCTAACATTTTGTTAAAATTTAGCTGACTCTTCTGAGCAGAAGAAAAACTATCAAGCTTAACGTTGAGACTTTCCAAAGTTTTATCAAGAGCAGCTAGCTTCTTGTTTACACCTTCATTAATCTTAGCTTGCCCAAAAACAAGATCTCTCAAGGATGGTTGATTGGGATTGTAAGAATTACCTTGGTTACCTCCTTGATAATAAGGGCGTTGTTGATTCCACGATTGGCCTCCTTGTTAAGGTGGACGATAACCGTTGTTGTTGCCATTCATGTACATCACTTCCTCCTGAGTTTCCGGACAATAATTGCCCGAGTGCCCAGTGTTGCCACAGACTTCACAAGTCATATAAGAGTCCATAGGCAGAGTAGTGGCGGCCATGGCAGCCTTCTCGCTGGTGTAGTCATCCAATCTCTTCATGAGAAGATCCAACTTGGCAGTAATTATATCTGCTTCCTTGACAGTATGAGTACCCCTCGGTCGTGGTTGGAGTCTTTCATCACTCCACCCTTGGTTGGAGACCATCTTCTCAATGAGTACTTTAGCATCATCAACAGTGAGTGAGAAGAATGCTCCTTGAGCAGCAGCATCAATATGGCCTCGGGCTGTCGGAGTCAACCCATTATAAAAGCTTTGAAGAATGAGACAATCCTCCATCCCATGGTGAGGACAGGCCAGGACGTACTCCTGAAGCCTTTCACAAGCCTCTGGAATAGATTCACTTGCTGCTTGCTGAAAACCAGAAATCCTTCCACGAAGAGCATTGGTTTTACCCAATGGGAATAACTTCTTGAGAAATGCCTCTGAACACTTACTCCAAGTGTTAATAGCTTCACCATTCGCGTAGAACCATTGCTTAGCTTTCCCCAGGAGAGAGAATGGAAACACCCGTAGACGAACAGCATCCACATTTGCACCCCTGATGACGAAAGTGCTGCATAGCTCTAGGAATTGCTACAGATGAGCATTGGCATCCTCATTTGGCTTGCCACAGAATGGGCTAGCCTGTACCATCATGATTAGACCCGTCTTGATCTCAAAATTTTCAGTCCCCATTGCTAGCTCAGGGCCTTGCAGCACCTGGTCAGCGGAAGGAGCTGAGTACTCACGAAGTGTCTTCTAGGCCATAGCGTTGGACGTGGATGGTACAAAGGAAGCTGGTTCGCCTTCCGGACGAGTACGATGAGGTGAGTCGAAATGAATTCAAGCTCTCCTCACAAGTGACTCGGGATCTTCAGTAAAATTCTTTGGTAAGTCGAAACCAGTCATACACTACCTGTCTTCATCATCCAAAGATAAAAGAAGACAATCAAGGTTAGCCTGCATTGAGAGTTGCCCTAATCTACTCATAGCTTATAAACAGATACAAAGCATAGTCATGATAATCCTGTGCCTTCCCCGACAACGACGCCAGAAATGCTTGTTGGCGTTTCGTAGCACCGTCATCTTAAGAACAGATCTGAGACCCATCCTTAGTGACAACACCAAGAATCGCCTTGTAGGCACCTCTCAATGTCACAACTAACGACGTCGGGTTAGTGTGAACGTCAAGAATAGCCAAAGGTTAATCTAAACGATCATGAACGAATCCGCAAGCGCACAGATAAACCATTGTAGCATTTCCCCAAGGAAGGAGAGTATTCCAAGGGTATCGTATCCGTGGAAGGCAATGGCGGATATCTTAGACTTATGCTTTTGCTCTGAATGTAAACCAAGAGATAGATATAGGAAACAACACACTCAAAGACAGGGGTAAGATAAGAGATATAAAGGTACTGTGACACACATACTCAGATCTACCTCTACTCTAGCACACTACGGCTTAGGGGGAACATACGAGTTAGCTCTAGGTTCTAATGTACTAAACATACAAAGCTAGAAGATACAGGAGATGGGCATGAGTATTGCATAAGAGAGATAAGGTTCAGCACCTAGGTACAAACGGGGAGCTAGCCCGCGATGACCAGCACTCTGCGAAACTAGACTTTAGACTCCTACAGCAGGTACCCCAGCGCGGAGGTTGCCCAAGGATCCATCAGGGCTGTCACTACCTGCGGACCGACCTCTATCGTTACGGGGGGTATGCTCATAACTATCGTAGCCAGACAACCGAGGCACCATGCCTACGTTGCTGCTAGACTCCACCCGGCCCGGGCTATTGTGACCCAGGGTGAGAGCCACCAGAAGACTGGTCAACTAGACCGAGTACCGTAGCTTCAACACAGACCTCATGGAACACTCTCATGCCATCTAACAAGATCAACTAAGGCTAGACATACAAACAGATACGAACTCTCTTATGTCTAATGAATAAGATCAAAGGGTCGTGTTCGTGAAGAACACGAGCCTCTAACTTATGAACAAACACATAAGGAGTTTATCACCCTTCAAATGGATCAAAAGGTAGTGTTCATGAAGAACACAAGCCTCTAAATGATGAACAGAGGATGAACTCAAGGACATATCAAGCATATGATCTACCATGACTTTGTATGAAGTAGCTGAAATAACTGAAGTAGATCAAAGTCATACAAACAAACAAAGATAAAAGAGAACTCATACGTAGATTCCCAAGAAGACTTGGAACCTGAATAAGAGCTACTCTAGCCTACCCCTTAGCCTTGGAAACTAAAAGTGAGAGGAGAATGAGAGAGTGGTGTGTGGGAAATGGGAGCCCCTCCCCTCCTATTTATAGACAAGGACAAGGCTTGCTCGGAGGCTCAAAGTGCTCTAAAACACCCCGAGATGCAGCAAGTGACCAATGAGCAGCTGCCACGTGTAGGGACGAGATGGGGCAAGCCAGACGCGGTTCGGCCGATCATAGGATCGGCCGGCCCTCTAGGCCCCCCCACTCGGGGTGGTTTTCCTCTGGGTGGCTGCCCTATGGGCCCTCTATACCACCCCCGGTGCATGGCTTGATTTGGTATCCGAGGTGGGTCATTTGATCCATGTGAAGTCCATGTGGCGTCCCCTGATTCGTCGGTGAGTGCCTCCCTTGGATCGATGATGTGGAATGTCATGTTTCCCTTGGTGGCAGCCACCTCCTCAGCTGAGTAGGCATGGTTTCTTCATAGAAGGTGGGTTTCCATCACATTTAAGGGGTAAATCACCTACATACAAATAATCTCCAAGGACAAGTGGAACTACAATATTCAAACCAAAATGCTAGTAAATAATGCATATGCCTCCATTTATGTGAGAATATTGAGGGTTGGAAATGGTGAATTTCAACCGTCAACACTCATTGAACTTCAAGAGACTACTGTCGGTGAAGGACATGAAAATGAATTTCAACTTGATGAAATCTCATGATTGCCATGTGTTGATGACATCTATTCTTCCTGTTGCACTAAGTGGTATCAAGACAGAACTGGTTCGCGACGCGGTCACGAGCTTGTGTTTATTCTTCAATGAAATAGAAAAGAAGGTGATTGATGAGAAAAAACTATTGGACTTAGAGAAGTGGCATTTCGAGACCCTATGCCTGCTTGAAGCTACCTTCCCACCATCATTCTTTGATCTCATGCTGCATCAAACAGCACACCTCGCGAGGGAGATCTGGTACCTTGGCCCATCTTACCTTCATCAGATGTTTCCATATGAGAGGTACTATGGATTCCTCAAATTGTTGGTACATACCAGGTCATTCCCAGAGGGGTCCATTGTTCGTGGCTATGAGACCATCGAAGTTGTGGAGTGGGCCATGGGTCATATGGACCCCCAAAACCCCATTGGTGTGCCTCGTTCACGGCATGAAGGTAGGCTTTCAGGTGTTGGGACCCTGGGGAAAAAGTCAATCACTCCGCACCCAGAGGCCTTCAGGAAGGCTCATTTCACCGTGATAGAACAGAGCATAGAGGTTACACCATTTGGCAATGAGCACAAGAAACAACTACGTGAACAAAACCCTAGTTGTACTAAGGATTGGGTTGCAAAGAGGCACATGCAATGCTTCAACAGGTGGCTCTAAGATTATGTCCAGAGTGGCAGCGCTGCTATAACCGACGATCTGGTAAGAAAACTAGCAGCAGGGCCATTATTCACTGTTACAACATACCAAGCAATGGATATCAATGGATACACGTTCTACACCATGGCCTAGGATGCCAAGAGCGTCTATCAAAATAGTGGTGTGCATGTACGGGCCGTCGACAATAAGAAGAACACAGCCACATATTATGGTCAAATAGAGGAAATTTGGGAGCTTGATTATGTAGGATTGAAGGTAGCCTTGTTTCGGTGTAGACGGGTCACCAATGCGAAGAGAGCTATGATCAAGGACAAATTTGGTTATGTTCGTCTTGATCTCCGGGTCTTTTGTTACAAAAACGAACCGTTTGTCTTTGCCAAGGATGTTGAGCAAGTGTTCTATGTACCTGACCTTGCAAAGAATAACTAGAGTGTGGTTTTGCCTGGAAAAAAAGGATTGTTGGGGTTGAAAATGTTCTTGAGGAGGAGGAATACAACTAGTTTGATGGAAGTCCATCCTTTCACACTTCATACATGCCCCGAGTCTTGGGACCTGACAAAACACCATACTTGCAAAGCGACCATCGTGAAAAGATCCATATACAAAAATCAAAGAAGAAAAAGAAGCAAGATTGATTTCTGCTAAATCCCATCATTTTTGTAAAATGCAGGGATGTCTATTGGTGGAAATGGAATCCTTTTTGTAATATATATAGGATGTGTATTGGTGGAATTTGAATCTCCTTTCTGTAATATATGATGCATATATATTCTGCCTAAGATACTGTATATATTTGGTATATATTCTACCTAAAAAACTATGTGAGAAATGCGGCCTATATAAAAAAAGACAACCTGCCCGCCCGACAAAGAATACGCGTGTTCACAAAACCCACATCGCCGATAACTCTCCAAAGAGTTTGTCAAACTTCAAAGAGTTTGACTCCTCGATAAGCGAGATGTGCAATTAGCAGTACCACTCATCGGAGAGTATTGATATTATTTTGTCTACATTTCGTCAAACTTCAAAGAGTTTGACTCCTCGATAAGCGAGATGTGCAATTAGTAGTATCCACTCATCGGAGACGCGTCTCCTGTATCTTCTCTCCAAAATAAATAACCGTTGCCCCAGCCCCTTCTTCTACCCGTGAAACCACCACAGCCCCTTCATCTACCCGCGAGAAAACCACAACTACCTACACTCCGCTGTGCCTCCTCCGCTCCATGCCGCATGACTTCCCTTCCATGCCGGCACTCATGGCATCGAGGGAGCACCCGCAGTCGCTCATGGAACTCCCGGAGGAGGTGCTGGCGATCATCGTTGGCCGAGTCAGTGCGACATCGAATCGGCCTATGGAGGACCTCTGTAGCCAACGGGCAACCTGCAAGAACATGCTCCGCCCCTACTGTGACAGAGACGTCGGTAGGCGCCTGGCACTGGATCGAGTTCTAGTCAAGCAGATGCAGAACAACAACCCCGTCGGCTACGACATCTTCCTTCGTAGCCTGGCTGTATCCGGCAACCCGGTGGCCTGCTTCCTCACCGGGATGGACGACATCTTCAGCAGGAACCGCAACCCTCACCCTCCCCTCGACGAGCTCCACCACGCTGCCAAGGACGGGCACAGAGGGGCGGCCTATGTAGCCCCCGTCTTCCTCTACAGAGCCAACAGCGGGGCCGACGCCACTGCAATTGCGTATATAAAACAGGTTGAGGGCGACGAGCAAGGGCAGTGGCGTCATCCGTGTTTGATCAGCAATGTGCAATGCCTAGATTTCTGGCATCGTGGGGTGCTTGGCAAATTAGGAGTGTCGCCCTCCGCCGTGGCCTCCGGCGGCTGACGCTGCCAACGGCGGTGGCGCGAGGCAGCATTCAACATTGCGTAGGCAAAGCATTCTGTGGTACGGCGCCGAGCCGGAGGGGGTTTTGCATGTATTTCTGTAGTGATGAATGTTGGCTTCGTTACGAATGTAATGTCTTCTTCTATCGTGTAAAGTATTGTCTAATCGGTTATTGATAGACAAGATTTGATTTCTCACATTTCTGAGTAAAATCGAAGGTTGCGGCGCCCTCTGCTTCCTCCTTTGTTCTGTTGGAATGAAGAATAGTTTGTGTGGGCAAATGAGACAAGGATTAACCATCCCGCGTCTCTAATTAGGGTGGGACCCATTTCTATTGGAACGAAGAACAGTTCTCATTTCTCCTTTTAATCAGCAATCAAATTTTGTAACATGTATTTCTCTGTCGTGCTTAGTCCAAATTTGATGATTTTTCCTAATTTTTTCTAAAATTCCCATCTTTTCATTAATTTCATTATTTAGTGTATATTTCGTTTCGTGAATGATGTTTATATGCCTTATCTTGTTCATTGTAAGTACAACATAGAAATAATATTTGTTTTCCACAACCATTAGTAATGAAACTTTGCATTTCGTAATCTTAATGTGAACACAAGCTTGTGTTAAACTTTCAAATACGTATGAGATCGAACATGCTGCAAAGTGTGGAAAACTTCAATGTTGAAGCAACATTCTAGGAAACTATGTGAGAGATGTAGCCATCTGTACACAAGTATATTCTTCCATTATCGAAACCATTTGAATTTTTTATGACAAGTTTAGGTACCCAGATTATGTTGCCATGTCAATTTGTAGAATTTTTGGAGAAAACTAAGATGTTATTAGAATTATTGTATCACAAGCATGAGATGTATATTCGAATTGTAAGAATGTTGGGTACACAAGTGTGACTGTTGATATTTTATTAAAATACTAAATGTCCAAATCTGAATTGATGTTATTTTTAATGAATTTTTAGGTGCTGTTTTACCGGGTCTAATATTTGATGGATGTGAGTTTCAATTCTAAAAAATAGTGTCGGGCCCATGCGTCAGTGTCAGCAGCCTGTATAAAGAAGATAACCGCCCGGACCTACCAGCCAACGAAGGCGACGCGGGTTTACTAACCAGTGTCGGTGATGACTATCCATTGTCTCCAAGATCAAGTTCATCACAGGAGGAACAGATACTGTAGGCAACGCGGATGGATCTGCCAGCGTCTCTTAGATCGAGTTCATGACATACAAAATCCAACAACCAAACTAACCAGTTCATGATCGACAAACAAACTAATAAGCAGTTCATGATCGATAAACAAACAAAGCAGTCCAACAACCTGACGAACAAACTGACGAACACACAATAATCACAAACACATTATTAATGGTACATGAGTGGCTCAATTAGTCCGTCGCCGCAGTCGGAGTCCCACCGTCGGAGCTGTCGCCGCCGCCGTCGTCGTCGCTGCCGTCGGAGCCGTCGTCGTCGTCGACGAGAGACCGCTGGACCACAGGGAGCTTCTCAAGCTTTTCAGCCAACACGTGGATCCTGAAGGCGAGACCCTTGACACTGTCATCCTTGTAATGGTCAGGCGCCTCGATCTTGAACGCTACGCCAACATCTCGGAGCTTCATGAATGCGCCCTGGAGCAGTTCGACGGCGAAGCTGATGTCGGAAGCCTCCTTCTTCTCCTTGGGCACCGCCGGCTCCTTCCCCTTCTCCTAGATGGTCAACTTCCTCCGACGGCGGCTTTCGTCGTCGTCGTCATCCTCCCTTCGTGCCCGCTTCGCCGACGGGTCACTCGACGCCATGCTCTTCTCGCTCCTTGTTGGTGATCTCTCGGTGACCGGAGTTTATGGTGGTGATGGCGAGGGGGAAGAAGATGAAGCGAAAGAAATGGTACGATTAGGGAACAACCAGTCGGGGATTTATGATGACAAGACGTGAACTGTTAGGGCGCCTCTCCTCCCCACGCCCCACGTCCCACTACGCCTCGGGAACCATTTTTTGGGAGCAAAACCATCCAAAAACACGCGTCGCCTTTAATTTCGCGGGAAGGTGGAGGGGCAGGGGCAGTTGTCGGGCCCACGCGTCAGCAGCCAAACTGTGTTGCCTTTCAAATTCCATATTATTAGTAACGGGTGTTTATAAATGGCCGCGTCACTTTTCAATTTCCAAACCCCATCGCCTTTCGATTTCCAGATCCCGTTGCCTTTGCATTTCCTTCCCCTTCTCCTTGAGGGCTGTGGTGTGCTTCATGGAGCTGCTGCCAAATGAATTGGTCACCCAGAACATCCTCCACTGCATCAAGGATGAGCCCGTCATTCGTTTCCTGATCTTTCATAATCGGGTCTGCGGCACCTTCCAGCGCATCTGCGACTTGGATGAGGTACTCCTGTAGGTGTCGCTACGTGAGCTTCGTCAAGAGTGCAAGAATCGCTATGTCAGGTCCTTGTTGGAGGAGCGCTTCCGCCTCGCCGAACATCTGGAGGCCTTATGATTCGAGGGGATGGAGAGGTTGATGAGGCGGCGGAATCCTGATGAGGGTCTGGAGCTCGTCGGAAAGGCCGCTGCCAAAGACACCGGTGCGAAGTACTTCTTAGCGATGCTGAAGTACTGTCGCAACCCTGCGGACCCCAAAGCGATGGCACTACTCCATGAAATCAGCGGCGGGCCGTCGCCCCCTAACGGGCGGTGGAAGAACCACAACCTGAATCGGCTGCGCTTCCTCGTTCGCCGGGATCTCCAGAACATTGCATGGTGGTACTGGCTTCATGATGGTGATGATGACATTCCGTTGCTGCCCGTCCAGAATCCCCACGTCTGCATTAGAGAGTCAAATCGAAGGTTGCGGTGGTCTCACTTGCCGCATTAGAGGCCTAGGGTGCCCTCTTGGATGTCAAAGCGGGCATGGCGGTGGCAGCAGCGGCGGTGGCCTCTGCTAGTCTGCTTCCTCCTCTGTTCTATTGGGTGGGCGTAGGAGACGAGGAATGGAGGGGCAAATGAGACGCGGGTTAACCACCCCCTCTGTTCTATTGGAATGAAGAACAGTTCTCATTTCTCCTTTTAATCTGCAGTCAAATTTTGTAACATGTATTTCTCCATCGTACTTAGTCCAAATTTGTTGATTTTTTTCCAATTTTTTTCTTAAATCCCCATCTTTTCATTAATTTCATTGTTTAGTGTATATTCCGTTTCGCGAATAATGTTTATATGTCTTTATCTTGGTCTTTGTAAGTACAACATAGAAATAATATTTGTTTTCCACAACCATTAGTAATGAAACTTTGCATTTCGTAATCTTAAGGTGAACACAAGCTTGTGTAAAAATTTCAAATGCGTACAAGATCGAACATATTACAAAGTGTGGAAAACTTCAATGTTCAAGCAACATTCTAGGAAACTATGTGAGAGATGTAGCCATTTGTACACAAGTATATTCTTCCTTTATCGTAACCATTTGAATTTTTTATGACAAGTTTAGGTACCCAATTTATGTTACCACGTCAATTTGTAGAATTTTTGGAGCAAACTAAGATGTTATTAGAATTATTATGTCACAAGCATGAGATGTATATTCGAATTATAAGAATCTTTGGTACACAAGTGTGATTGTTGATATTTTATTAACATACTAAATATCCAAATATGAATTGATGTTATTTTTAATGAATTTTTAGGTGCTGTTTTACCGGCTCTAATATTTGATGGATGCGAGTTTCACTTCTAAAAAATAGTGTCGGGCCCACGCGTCAGTGTCAACAGCCTATATAAAGAAGATACCTGCCAACGAAGGCGACGAGGGTTTACTAACCAGCGTCGGCGATGACTATCCATTGTCAGCGTCAGCAGGCAAACCTTGCGCGCGCTGTTCAAAAATTCCCACCTATATTGACTATAATGCCCATGGAATTCCAATTCCACCAAAGAGCCATTCAAGGGCACGGCAGTAATTTCCATGAACACAGTAATGCGCGCGCAGGGGACATATACTCGGGAGTCTAATTCAGACAGATCCACCACGCCCGCACTCTCCCCGCCGCTGCCCTGCTCCTTCTCCAGCCCTAGCCCGCCGCCACCGCTCTCCCCGCCGCAGCCCTACTCTTCTCCAGCCCCACCGGTCCCGGTGTGACGTCGACGAAGCAGCTCCAGCGGTGACGACGGTGACGAGGACGCGGTTATTGGCGTGCTGACGGCGTGCCGGCCAACCTAAAGACGGTGACGCGGATCCGGCATCCCCGGCCACGACGATGAGCCGGCCACCTCAGGCAACGAGGCGACGCGGATCGGGCCTCTTCGACAACCATGAGAACAACTACTTCATTCGCGACAGAGGTTAGTGCTGCTTGAACCCCCAACGCCCTCTCTCTGCTCGGCCACCGATTCTGCCATTCCTGTCAAGGTGGATTAGGGAGAGATGCTACTTTGCGGTTGTTAGGCCTTTAGGGTCAGTTCACATAGGATTATTCTCCTGGAATTGCCTGCATTAGTACAACATGCCTTAATAGTTCATTTTTAATTGATTGACTGTGGATTTGATGGATGAATTTTGTTGCTCCAAGTCTGTTTGAATAAATTGTTGCTAACTAATGAACTTATATGAACTGTTGAAATTCTGTGATGCTTTGAATGTACCAGATCGACAGTTATGCTTTGGACCTGTTAGCATACTTTAATTCTGATTGCTTTGTCCTCTTGTTGCATGTACACATGGAACACACAATTCATTGCTATTGAAGTTGGACAAGGAAGTAGTTGAAGGAATTTAGTCTCTACTTTGATATATAAGCATATTGCTTCACCCTGTCAAAATGGTTAACACCTATCCCCAACCTGTATGCTAATATCAACTATTTTTCCTGTCAAAGAATAAGAATTTATCTAATTTTTTTTAGGTTTTCAGTCTAGCTTATGTTGCTCTACTGACAACCAGACATATCATCTATGCACTCTCCCACAACACCAAACTCCTCTACCTCCAGTGCACCATCACAGCCCATCGACGGTGAACCTTGTTCACAGCCTATCGACGGTGAACCTTGTTCACAGCCTATCGACGGTGATCCTTTTTCACAGGGTCACTCCGCACATACTGCTGTGAGTAGTACTTGATCCCGCGGGTCAAGAACACAAACCAAATGGCCAGAAGACAAGTTGACCGCAACTGGACTTGATAACAATTATTGGCCTACCCCAGATGTTGCGAGGGATAGATTTGTATTGGTCTGTGGCCTCATTGCTCGAGAGAGGGTGTCAATCAACAAGGCAGTTGAAGATCTCTCACCAATTGAGAAGGAAGAGTTGTTCACAGTTTTAGAGGAAAAGCTAGATTACCCAGCCAATCTGGCTGAATCTGTTCGCAAGAAGGCAGTTAAGGTAGCTATGTCAGAGATTGCAACCTTACAACGGCGGCTCAAGACCCATTTAAGAAAAAAATATGTGAGCCAAGACGAGACTCCCTTTGTGAAGCATGCCTTTTTGCAGCCAGAAAATTAGACCGTGTTTGTGCAGGAAACCAATTATCCTAGATTTCAGCGATTGAGCCAGGGGATGAAAGAAAAGAGAGCATGGCATAATAAGCCACACAGGATGGGCAGAAAAAGGTTATGTTCGTAAAAGGAAAGAGTGGGAGGAGGAGGATGCAAAGCTAGCTGAAGAAGGAAAACAGAACCCTTGGGACCAATTTCCTGGACGTTCGAGGCCTTATCTGCGGGCAAGGGTAGGGAAGAGGAAGACCACTAGTGAAGGAAGTAGGGACATAACATTCAGTAACCCTGCGGTGGTGGGGTTAGCAACTAGGGTGAAAACACTTGCATCTCAGTCTAGTGATGCTTCTTTCCATGGGGTTATGGAGAATGATATCCTCACCGCAACACTTGAGACTCCAGAGCATCGAGGTCAGGTCCGAGGCGTGTCTAGTTCACTTGGCTGGGGTAAAGAGTTTGGTGAAGAGTTTGCTGGAATGTACAGGAAGAAGAGGAACAAGAAGGATGTACCGTAGATGTAAGGGCTAATTGGTGAAGCATTCACCAGACTGGTCTCCATGCTAGCAGAATCAGGCATGGTCCATATACCGGAAAATGTACTTCATCCTCCCCAATCACCACCTGTCAGTAGCAGTGAGGAAGAAGATGTGCATGGCCTCGAGGAAGAAGATGCGCATGGCAGTGAGGAAGAAGAAACACGTGGCAGAGAGGAAGACCATTGGCATGTCAACGAGGACGAAGGTAGTCAACAGCACATTGATAGTCGATCACCTATGCTGGACACAATAGATAAGCTGACAGAGGCAACCAAGTGCAGCCTTCTGGATGGCTCCGGGAATAAAGTGGAGCTCGCACTAGCCACTATCTTTCCATTGCAAAAGACTCTCCATACAATACCAGTGCAGGATGGGTATGCTGTGGTGCAACCTAGTTATGTGTGGGGCAATACGGGTCACTACCCTCTGCCTGTACCAATTGGGGGGGATGAAGTAACAACCCTAGCTGAGGCTCTCTGTCTAAAGATCTAATGGTCAAAGAACAGGATCCATCTACCACCCATTACGAGAAATACCAACCCTGCACCCATATCAGGTAGCAGGGGTACAACATCAGATGGAGGTACTGCATCTCAGCGTCAGCAAGAGAAAGCTCAGCAGCAGTAGCAGATCAGCAAAACTACGCAACAGGAGCATCAACAACAACAGGAGGAGGACAGGCAATCTCCGCCTAAGAAGCAGCAGCAGATCAACAAAACTACGCAACAGAAGCATCGACAACAACAGGAGGAGGACATGCAATCTCTGCCTAAGAAGCAGCAGCAGATCAACAAAACTACACAACAGGAGCATCGACAATAGCAGGAGGAGGACAGGCAATCTCCACCTAAGTAGCAGCAGCGACAGGCGGAGGACAGGCAATCTCTGCATGAGCAGCAGCCACCGTAGAAGAAGGGGGCCAGGAAACCTCTGCCTAGAGATGAGCTTCTTAACTATTTTTGGACAAAACCGGATCCAAAATACAAGCCTGCTGTGCCTATGTTGTCAGAAGCAGACTTACAGGCTGCTGGACCGAATTGTGCCAGGTTGCATGCTTACGCCATGGAACAAAGTAATGATAAACTTAGTTTTCCAGCAAATTTGCCTGAAGACTCCTTTCATGGTGCTGGTGATTTAATGTTAAACATTGCATTCAGTCACGTGTATGACCTTATAACCCTAGTTGCTCTAGATGAGACCTTCTTGAGGTTGTGGACATTGTAAGTGCCTTAAAACCAAAATAGATATTTCTTTAATTTTGACCACAAAGTTCATGCATGCTAACATTTGGATTTTTTGTAGGAAAATGGTGGACAAGGCAGCAAAGATGAAGATCAGTGTTGGGTTTTTGGATCCACGGGTTCTCACGACCACAAAGATTGATAAGGAGGCTGCCCTTGTAGTACAAGCATTGAGAAATGCAATGACGAATGACTACGTGGTGGGTGCCTTCTGCACCGATGGCCACTGTGTAACACTGATCATCTGTATGAAGTTCAAAGAGGTTTTGTATCTAGATTCTGCTAAACATCATCCCGCGCGAAAGTTCGATGACCTTCGAGTGCTTGTGAATTGGTCCGTATCTTGTAGGTTTTGTTCACAAAATTCAACCTCTTAGTGTTTCTAATCGGTATTGCTGATCATGCAGGGCATCTGAAAATATATGCCCAAAGGACGAAGTGATGAAAGGAAAGAAGAAAAAGCTAAAATCCAATCAGACATTCAAGCACAAGCCAAATACAACTGTAAGACCGAGCTTTTTTTTATGGTCCCTTCATACCAATTTGGTACTGCATTAACTTGTCATTTTTGTACCTCGATGCGCAGTGTGCTCAGCAGCCATCAGGGTCCTTTTTGCATGGATTCCATGTGGCATTCAATATGTTCAAACTACTCGAAGACATACCTCACATCAAGAAGGCTGTTGTAAGTAGATAATGCTCACCCTTGTCTCTGCTCATATTCTCCATTTGATTTTAGAAAGTAATTTGTACTTGTATTCTCATAATGATTGTATTTTGCAGGATTTCAAACCTACCCTAAATGTTTCTACAGAAGATCTAAAGCCGGTCCGGGAGATGTTGTGCGAGTACATTGTTAAGGAGATCCTTGACCGAAATGGCAACTTCTATAATGGTGCACCATGAGTTCATTGTACTTCCTGACAAACTTGAAACTTGCTGCATTCAGACTAGTTTAGTACTGCCTGAGAAACCTGCTTGGCTGGGGTCAGATGTTGTTGCCTGGTTTAGGCAGTTTTCTCAGGACTCCATCCAAACAAAGCACTGATGAGGAACTTGAAACTTTAGCATGCATGTCGATCTGATAAGGAACTTGATGTGATCTCGCATTGTGTATATATATCTGATCTTGCCTGTGTATATATGTGATGAGAATGTGTTTGTGATGTCTCCTTGCATTGCTGTGGTGGCTGCCAAATCCTGGCTGTTTCCAGGATGCAGCCCCTGATCTGGTGGCTGCCAAATCCTGGCTGGTTCTAGGATGCAGCCAGAAAACGGGCAGGTTACTGTAGGTGCCCTACGTATCAGTCACGGGCCTTAAGTGAGGCACATTATAAAAACTGATCCGTGAGTAACGGGCTTCACTTGGAACGCCTGTTACAAGTATGACAACACTGTAATGGGTCGCATAAAGGCCCATTACTAATAATGACCGGTGGGCCCTAGAAGTTGATGCTTTCGCCGAGATAGCGGAGATGTGCGTCCAGAGCATGCATCTCCTTTCGTCGAGACAGAGGTGACGCGCGTCCAGAGCACACGTCTCCTTTCGTGGAGACAGACGAGACGCGCGTCCAGAGCACGCGTCTCCTTTCATCCAGACAGACAATACATGCGTACAAAAAATGCGTCTCCTTACGTGGAGAAGCGTGTCCACATCAAATGTCTCCGATATTGAATTCATGTAACGGGCTCGGTTTCTGTGCCCGTTACCAAAGGTCCATGTGGGCCCAGAGAAACAGACATTTCAGGTGACCGATAACTAGTTTCGGTAACGGTCTTTGTTAGACGCCCGTTACAATTACGTGTCATCAGTAACGGGCATCCGCCCGTTACCTTTGTTGGCTTATTTGTAATGCTTGATCGGTAACGGGCGTTTTGCCCATTACCAATGGCCATCTACGCCCGTTACCAATGTCTGTTTTTCACGTAGTGATCGCAACCCTTCAGAAAAACATGTACTTATGTAGCATATCAAACTAGCAGTAGATGACTTTTGTTCAGAAAACATAAGACTAAGTTCCTTGAGAAGAAAAAATTGTCTAGTGAAAACAAAATAAAATAAAATAAAATATGCAGAGTACAAGCACCAGTCATCAGAATACAAAGAATAAGACAGAGTACTTAAGTTGAGAAAATTCAAAACTGGTGCTTTCTACTCTGCATATCCTTACCACTCATCCATCTTTTATCTGAGCAAAATACATATGAACTGCAGTTCACTAGATATGTGTAAGAGGTGCGGTGATCTTCGGATAGTAGCATGCTCACAGTGCAAAGGAATGGGTTCAGTTCGGAAAGAAGGGCTACTTAATTTGGGCATGTAGTCAGGTTTTTCTTCTTCATGATTGCATCTTTATGTTTAGTTGTAAACTACAAGTTCTGACATGTCTCAGTTGCTATCACAGCTTCTATGGTACTGTGTACAATTTGGGATCTTGACAAGATCCTTACATTTTCTATGGTTGAACTGCCAATATCATGCTGATGCTTATACAAAAGATGCTAACGTTGTCCTAACCTGGAACCATTTTGATTATTATCGATAATATTGACAACATTTTAAACATTCAACCGACTAGATATTCTTGAGTATGTCATCCAAGAAGAGTATTTCTAAAAATCAATTTTGACGTGTTTGGTTTGTATAGACTGGCTTTCAAGGTAAACTATTTTAGCTAATGGTTTTCTAGTCCTTTCATTCATCAACTAGGCATAGCATTTCAAGTTTTGATGAAATGTTAGTTTAGGAACATATACTCTAATTAGTGGGGAAATTTGGTCCATTTTCAGAAACGGACAAAAATAATTTATCTTTGTCCTTTGAATGATATACTCAGATTGAACCTTGCAATATCTTAGAAGATGATTTTGGTTGACATACATACGAGAAAGGAACTTAAACTCAACAATATATATTTTTGGTGTCTCAATTTTTTTGTTGGGTCTGAACAAAAGTCCGCATACCCATGATGTGTGTTTCTGAAACGAAATCATTTTCAGATTCTAGACTAGGTCTTCTAGATGCATCGTCTATATTGCTGGAGCAGATATATTAGTTAATATTCTGAAGCTTTGGACATCAAACCATTTGGTTCATGATACTAGTTTTCCTAGTCAATATGCCTTGTTTTATCTTACATATGTCAGTCTAGAGGGAGTGAAATCTTGCTGACGAATTATGCACAAGCTGTAGCATGTGTCGTCAAACTCGAGCGTCTAACAGTGGCACTTTCTGCTGTAATTTGTGTCGTCGAGGCTACAAAAGTGACACTACTCTGTGATCTATCGTCTAATCTTGCTGATCACCAGAACCACCCTACCTGCAAAACTTTTTGCAGATTCCTAGCTGCTAGATCATTTTGACATCCATTGTGACCAGTTAGGTCTTCATATCCCATTCATTTATTATTGGCTCTTGTTGAGATGTCTTCCGCAGAATGCTAATATGCTATTGTTGTCTGATGAATTTATTTCATAGGTAAATAATTTATGTTTTGTAGTAAAGGGCAGACAAGAGTGTCCGTTCCATTATTTGCAAACTGATTTTGCATTTGGTTAGTTGTTCTTTCTCATATCCTGTGACAGAACCACCCAAATTAATTCCATTTTATTGCCTAAACCGGTCCATCTGGTCATTAAGCAATAATATAGAAGTAACTTGTCACCTCTGCCGGGTCAAGCCTGGTAAATCACTTTAACAAGGATCGATTACTCGTACATCAAAACTCACACGACTGTGAGTCCAGAGACAAACATTTCAGAAATTCTTACATCAAGCTCCATAAGGTTTTAATATTACAAACCAAATCCTTTGCATAAGGTAAATAGTTCGGAGTTCGAAACACAGCGGAAATAAAATACTAAACGTCATAAGTAACATCATAGGAGGCCATTGTTGGCGGTCGATTTCCGTCAACCTAGCCACTTGTTTACCTTCTATGTTGGTATTGATTTGATATTCACACTAACGATCCTAACCCCCATTATATGTTATGTTCGCACTCGTGCATGGTTTTTCGAGTTTATTGTTTACACAGGAATCAAGAGCTTAAAAGAGGACTTCTGGGTAAAGTTCATCAAGGGATTTACAAGGTGATCACGGACCCCGGGACAAGTCAAGATACAAGATGAACATGACTCCAAATGTACCAAGGACTAAAGCGTGAGGCCGAGAAGTGCTGAGGACCTAGACGGAAGATGTGGGAGTTCATACGCAAAGCACCCTCATCTAAACCGTGAGGAAAATGACGTCAAGGACCTACATGCATCTCGGCAAAAACTCAGGAAGTCGTGAGAAGCTTCACGAAGAAAACCGGGGACGAACCAGGCCGAGGAGGCCCTGGGACGGTCGGCCTAGGCCGGCTGGCCTGGCCCATCCCCAGGGCGGTTCGTCACCCCCTTTGACCTAGATGATCCTCGGGCTATTTATAGCCCCCGTGCGAAGTTGCAACCATCAAGCCATTCGTCATTCGCCGCCGAGGAGCAGAGAAGCTTGAGGGACACCACACCGAAGAGGAGGGTCATGTTAGTCGTCCAGGGTTTGCCTAGCCGATGTGGGAACTGAGGACCAGGTGTGTCCGAGGACCGGTGGAGGGTCGCTCCTTTGTGATGAGTGATTGACAACGTTGTGTGGACTGATGCTTGGCTAAGTGTGCAGGTACAGTTTGCGGCTTGACTCGTGTCGGTGCAGGTGAAGAACAAGTGCAAAAGGCCTTAGCCGTGGCGGCCTCCAGGTGATGGAGTGGCAAGTAGGATTGGTTCGATGGACTCGGTGGCCGATGGGGTCAAGTGCGAGCCGTGCGGTGCAAGACTGGCGGGCTGAAGTCGTGAACATGGGCCGGTGCAAGGTAGCGGTTGAAGCCCGAACCTTGCACGCGAGGTTTGGTGGTTTGCCCACAAAACCATCTGGTGGACGGTTTCTTGGTTTGGGCCGCAAAACCAAGCCTTGAGGCCCGAGGCGACGGAGACGGTGATCCGGGAGCTTCGGGAAGCTTCGAGGCGGAGGGCACGTGGCGCGATCGCGGGGTTTGCGTTGAGGTGAAGCGAAGCCGCGGTGGAAGCGTGTCCGTCCGATGAAGACTTGACCAAAATGCCCCTGAGGGGTTGTATCTTCATTTAAGCAGTAGGGGTAGCATGGTCATTTACCTCCCTCTGATGGACTTCGTATAAATAGCGGAGAGGTGGATGCATCTCTCTCTCTTGGACTCTAGGGCTTTCTCCCCTGGTAGATTTCTCGGAACTGCTTCTTTTCGCTCTGGATTCCTTAGGCTAGACTCTTGTACAGAATCTGACCTCTGGATGTATGGAAGCATTCGGCGTCCCGGTGATCTCCTAGTCGTCTGTGATTTTCGTGTCATTTTTGGGACTATTTTTGGGGAGTTTCGTTCTTCGCTCGATTCGTGATTTTGGGGGTGTTTCTTCACGGATTTCTTTGAGGGGATCATGGGTGGATGCCTTGCGCATGTTTGTGTGTGATCTTGACCCCTCAAACGCTGTGGAGATCCTTCGATTCGTGCGTTTTTGGTTGGAGCCCGAGTTCATTGTGGTGCTTGTGTGATCTGCGATTCCCGGTGATTTAGGGAGTTAGAAGTCGAGATTTTCGGGGCATAGCATCCTTGTGTGACGCATATCATCTCCCAAAAGTCTTGTCTCAAGAGCTTCTACCGTTTGGGAGATCCGGTGACGAGTTCTTGGAGTTGACCCCGCGGGTCGGGCGTTTTTGGTTCTGTTCGTGGCTCGCGGACAGTCCGCACCATAGCCGCGGACAGTCCGCGCCTCCTGCTGTTCGTCGCGTGTTCTTCATGTTCTTGCGCATCTTCGTTTTGATCCGTTTCGGCCCTAGGTTTTGGTTGCAAGGGGTTTGGCGGACAGTCCGCGAGGGTTTCGCGGACAGTCCGCGTGGCCGAGTTTTTGGCGGACAGTCCGCGTGTCGTCCTCGGACAGTCCGTATTTTCGGGGTGCGGCTCTGGTGGCTCTGGTGTTTATTTCAGACGGTCCGCGGGGAAGGTCCGGACAGTCCGCCGTACACATGCGGACAGTCCGCCCGTACTGCATGGACAGTCCGCACCTAGCATTTCCAGATTGTGCCAAGTGCTTTGATTCTTGTCCAGTTGCTTCCGCTCTTTGCTCCTAGGCTTGTCTCTTGGTCTTCTAGACTTGTGTGTGCCTTGTTTGGAGCTTCCTTTGTGTGCGCGAGCGTTTGGAGTGGCAATCGGGGTACAGGCCGAGTTCGACCTAAGGGAAGAATTTTTATCGGCTCCCATTCACTCCCCCCCTCTCTGGTCGCCCTATTCGGTCCTTCAATTGGTATCAGAGCCGGTTACGGATCTTCTTGATTCTAACCAGTCTAATATCCAAAGATGGGCGATTACGGCAAGGGGTCGGGTCCTCCGCACTTTGATGGCAAGAATTACCCGATGTGGGAGAGGCGCATGGGCGCGTTTTTGCGAGGGAAGGGAACTCTCATCTGGGAGGTCACTCAGAATCCTCATTATGTCATCCTAGAGAGTTTTCTGCTTCCAGGATCGTGGGACATGTTTGAGGCCAACAGCAAGGTCGTTGATTACTTGTTCCGTGCACTCTGTGCCTCGGAGTTTGATCGAGTGTATGGAGAGGATGTGGCCGGAAAGATTTGGCTCAAGCTGAAGAATGCTCATGTTGGCAATGCCCAAGTGCAAGCCCGTATGTTTACCACTTACTGGAGAGAGTACGAGAACTTCACTCATCTCCCCGGTGAGTCGACCGATGCTATGTTCCAGCGCTTCACTTGCATAGTCAACAACATGAGGGCCAATGTGACAGTGCTCCCATACACGGATCATGATCAAGATATCAAGCTTTTGCATGCCCTGGATAGGTCTGTGTGGGAAGCCAAGATCGAGGCCATCGAGGAGTCGAGCGCGTATGACACGCTGTTGCTGGATGAGCTGTTCTCCAAGCTCATGTCTTCAGAGGTTGATCGTGGCTTGAGAGCCAAGAGCGAGAGCCCCACTGATCCTCATAGTTTGGCTCTCGTCTCAGGATCGAGGACTAACACTAACTCTGTTGGCTTTTCTTTGTCTTGTCTTGTGTCCTTGCCAGATGAGGACTTTGAGGTGCTGAGCGAGGATGATCTCGCCTTGTTGAGCAAGAGGTTTGGGCGAATGTACGAGAACCGCAAGAATGCAAGGCGGAGCTCGGGGATGTGCTATCAGTCCGGGAAGCACGGGCACTTCATCGCCGAATGCCCTGAAGCCATGGAGATCAAGAACGACTACAAGGGCATGCCCAAGCACGACTACAACAAGCACCACTCCCGGAACGACTACAAGGACAAGCACAAGGACAAGGGCGAGAGAAGGCATAAGAAGAGTGGCGGCCACAAGAAGAAGACCGCTCGAGCACTGGTGGCCGGAGTGAGCGACATCGACTCGACATCAAGCGATGCTTCCTCTGACTCGAGCAGCGAGGAAGAACAAGAGAAGCACAAGAACATGCGGCACACGGGCAAGAACTTCACCGGCCTGAGCTTCGTCGCGCAAGGAGGCTTTTGCAGCATGGCGCACTCCAAGAAGGGTGGGAAGCACAGCTCGGATACAAACTCCAACTCTGATGAAGAGGTACGACAAGATCCCAACTTCTTGCTAGAGGAGAATGCTAGGCTAAATGAGTTGCTTGACAACCATGATGATGTGCTTAGAAAGACCAACAAGGAGAAGAGGGAATTTAGGTCTTTGTTGGGTGATGCTAAGGACAAGGTAGCTGGACTTGAATCCTTGCTTGTGGACGCTAGAAATGAGATAGCTGCTTTGAAGTCTGCCCCCGTGGTGTCTGATGAGATTGATTGTGGTGACTGCTCAGTTTTTCTTACTGATTTGACTGCTCTCAAGGAGAAGCATGCCTCTACTTTGGAGGAACTAGATGTGGTTAGGATTGAGTGTGATGAATTGAAGTCTAGGCCAGCTTTCTTAGGAGCTTGTACTTCATGTCCTATCTTGCATGCTAGGCTAGATGAATCTCACACTATGATTGTTTCTCTTGAGGCGGCATTGAAAGCTCCTCTTCCTACATCATTTTCAACCTGTGAAATGCATGCTTTGAAAAACATGGAACTTGCACACTATGTTGATCGTCTGCAAGATGAAAATGATGAGCTTAGGAAATTGATGAGTTGGTTGTCTGGGCATGAGCCACAATTGAGTTTGATGTTGGCTCAGTTCAAGCGGTTTGATGGTCAGGCGTTGGGGGCTGAGAAGAGTGGTGAGAAGAGTGGTGAGGGAGAAGAGAAAGTTGGAGAGATCCCTACTCAACCACACACCACACCCATGAACAAATATGCACCGAAGCCAAACCACTTGAGAAACAAGCTTGATACAACTCCAGATCCACCAGTGTTCTCCCAGAAAATAGAGAATTACCTGAAACCCATCAAGTTTGTGAGCAACCTGGGTAATGTCTTTGAGGGGAAGTCAGGAGAGAAAGGTGTTGAGAAGCCCACAGTGAAGCCACCGCCTAAGCCAGTGCCAATCCGCTTCCATTGTGAGTATTGTGGGACGGATGAGCACAAGGATGAGTTCTGTTTCCGGAGGAAGAGGGATGAGCGATTTGCTAGGGAGATGGCAAACAAGGACAGGTACCACCCTGCTCGTGGTGTGCCTGAGCCTCATAGAGGGCCTCTACCTTGGGGTGACAGGCGTGTTGGGTTTGGGCGTGGTGAGATGGCTCGACATGCTCCTTCTCGTGACCGTTACGAGTTTGGGAGGCACGATCGGAGCTTTGGGTCTCAGATGGACGATGGGCCACGTTTTCCCCCTAGTGGTGCGCGTACTCCTCCAGTGAGACATGACAGGTCCTTTGGTGGTAGGCATGAGAGGGCTCCGCTTAGAGGTTTTGGGAAGATGGATTTTGCTAACCCTTCTTTTGAGCAAATGGCTCAGCACTGGTTTGACTCTTCTGGTACTAACCCCAGTGTTGAGTCGCTTGTTCATTCTCGTCCACGTTTTTGATTGCAGGTGGGAGGCTTGGAGAACTTTTGGTTGATCTACTCCGGTTGCTCACGACACTTGACCGGAGATCATGGGTGGTTCTCCAGCCTCACCCCGGTGAGTACAAGGGAGTACATCACTTTCGGGGACAATGGGAGAGGACGAGTGCTTGCTGAAGGTATGGTGAAGGTGAGTAGCAAGGTGACCTTAAGAAGTGTGGCCCCTGGTCAAGTCACTTGGTTTTAACCTGTTGTCAGTATCTCAATTACTTGACGAAGGTTTTGAGGTTCGTTTCAAGTCGGGTGCTTCTCGTGTGCTTGATTCTCGAGGCGATCTTGTCTGTACGATCGTCCCCGAGGGTCAAATCTTTCGTGCCGACTTTTCCCAGTCTGTTGGTCCTCATCTATGCTTTGTTGTTGGCGTTTCGGCTGAGCTCTGGAAATGGCATAGGAGGTTGGGACACTTGAGCATTGAGTTGCTTTCCCGCTTGAGTGGTCTTGACCTTGTCCGAGGATTGCCTAATTTAAAATTCGAGAAGGATTTGGTTTGTGCTTCTTGTTGGCATGGAAAGATGGTTGCCGCTTCTCACGCCCCTCTGACTTCTGTCATGACCGAGCGACCTTGTGAGTTGTTGCACATGGATTTGGTTGGGCCAGCTCGTGTTCGTTCTGCTGGTGGGAAGTGGTATGTTCTTGTGGTGGTTGATGACTTTTCGAGGTACTCTTGGGTTTTCTTTTTGGAGGATAAGAGTGAGACATTTGGCTTTGTTCGGGACTTGATCTTGAGGTTGAAGAATGAGAGACATGGTGATGTCATTCGAGCTATACGCAATGACAATAGCACGAAATTTAAGAACTCTCATTTTGATACCTTTTGCAGTGATCTTGGTCTCGATCATCAGTACTCTTCTCCATACGTCGCTTGCCAAAATGGCGTAGTGGAGAGGAAGAATCGGACCCTTTGTGAGATGGCCAGGACGATGCTCGATGAGCATAGGACTCCTAGGCATTCTGGGCCGAGGCGGTCAATATCGCTTGCTATGTCTCAAATCGCATCTTCCTTCGTGCCTTTAAGAAGAAGACCTCTTATGAGCTGATGCATGGCCGACAACCCAAGGTGAGTCACTTTAGAGCTTTTGGTTGCAAGTGTTTCATTCTGAAGAAGGGCAAGTTGGATAAGTTTGACTCTCGATGTTCAGATGGGATTTTCCTTGGTTATGCGATTCATTCTAGAGCATATCGTGTGCTCAACCTTGACACTAACCGTATCATGAAGACTTGCGAGGTTACCTTCGACGAGACACAGCCATGTAGCTCTTCTGCTTTAGAGTGTGCAGGTGACGAGGAGATTGGAGCGAGGATCTTTGAGGATGAGAAGGACGGAGATGGAGATGATGACGATGACGGTGGTGATGCTCCAGCGGCTGATCGTGTACGTGCTACTTCCACCACTACGACGACGATCGAGGGCAGACCATCCCCTACACCCACTATGACTGAGGCTGTTCGAGTGGAGGCTGCTGCTGAGGGGGAGGTTGTGTCCAGGCGAGAGGCTCCCCGGCAAGTACAAGTTGATCACCCACCGACGACCATCATTGGTGACCTTCATGAACGCACTACACGGTCGAGGTCAAGGAATACTTCTCATTTCACTCACTCTGCTTTTGTTGCTTCTTTCGAGCCCAAAGATATTCGATACGCTTTGTCTGATGAGAATTGGGTGAATTCCATGCATGAGGAGTTGGAAAATTTTGAGAGAAACCAAGTCTGGGTGTTAGTCGATCCACCGCCAAATCGCCATCCCATAGGTACCAAGTGGGTGTGGAAGAACAAAGAGGGTGAGAATGGGATGGTTGTGAGAAACAAGTCAAGGTTGGTGGCGCTGGGTTTCAACCAGAAGGAGGGGATAGACTATGAGGAGACATTTGCTCCTGTGGCCCGTTTGGAGGCAATTAGGATCCTTCTAGCCTTTGCCGTGGCTAAAGGGTTCAAGTTGTACCAAATAGATGTCAAGAGTGCTTTCTTGAATGGGGTGATAGAGCAAGAAGTGTATGTGAGGCAACCCCCGGGGTTTGAGAGTGAAAAATACCCACACCATGTATACAAACTCCAGAGAGCGCTCTATGGGTTGAAACAGGCACCTAGAGCTTAGTATGGCAGGTTGAGAGGCTTTTTGCTGAGTAAGGGGTTTGTGATGGGCACAGTTGACAAGACCCTGTTCCTCCTTAAGCATGGGAATGACCTTTTGATTGTTCAGATATACGTGGATGACATAATCTTTGGTGGCTCTTCTCATGATCTTATTGCCAAATTTGCAGATGACATGAGCAGGGAATTTGAGATGTCCATGATGGGCGAGCTGCAGTTTTTCTTGGGTCTCCAGATCAAGTAGTACAAGGACGAGACCTTTGTACATCAGGCGAAGTACACCAGGGACATGGTGAAGAAGTTTGGCATGAACGACTCCAAGCCGCTGACTACCCTGATGAGTACAACTACGGCTTTGGACGCGGACGAGGACGGCGAACCCGTGGACCAGAAGGAGTACCGGAGCATGATCGGCTCCCTCCTCTACTTGACGGTGACGAGGCCAGACATACAGTTCAGCGTGTGTCTGTGCGCTCGTTTTCAGGCTTCACCGAGAACTTCACATCGGCAGGCCATCAAGCGGATCTTCATGTACTTGAACTACACTCCTAAGTTTGGTCTTTGGTACTCTGCCTTCTCGACACTCAGGGTTCATGGTTTTTCTGATGCGGATTTCGCTGGGTGTCGATTGGATCGCAAGTCCACTTCTGGGTGTTGTCAGTTCCTTGGTTCTTCTTTGGTCTCTTGGTCATCTCGCAAGCAATAGAGTGTAGCCCAGTCCACCACCGAGGCTGAGTATGTAGCTGCTGCTAGTTGTTGTTCCCAGCTGCTTTGGATGACCTATACCATGAGTGATTTTGGAGAGGAGTGCTCCCAGGTTCCACTTTTTTGTGACAGCACCAGTGCCATAAGCGTAGCCAAAAATCCTGTCCTCCACTCCAAAACGAAACACATAGAAGTGAGGTACCACTTCTTGAGAGACAATGTTGAGAAGGGAAACATATCTTTGTCCTATGTCCCTACCCAAGACCAGCTAGCTGACATTTTCACCAAACCGCTCGACCAAGCCACTTACACTCGCCTGCGAGGTGAGCTTGGGGTGTGCTTTCCTTTCTAGCTTGGGTCTTGGAGCTTTTCATGTATATATGTGTCATATGCTCATTTTGTTGCATTTCCTTCATGCATTTTACTTTCTGTACAAAACCTGGTAGGATAGCCATCTTTGGATCACTTGAGCTAGAAATGAGCTTCTCTTATATACATGGAAAACTGATGTGCTATTTGTGAGACTTGTGCATATTTGGGAAATTGTGGATGTAAATGCTATGCTCTTGATGGTGTTGCTATATATGTATGATGAGATAGCATTTTGGTTGTGACAATGATAAAACTGCCTCTCTCCTGAGTAGATGCTTGTCTATGCTCGATTTGTGCTTAAATGCTTATATCATGCTCAGTTTGTGCTTGAGGATCATATTCTCTTTGCTTGGGGTCAAAGACCTTTTTGTCATTGTAAATGTTTAGCCCTTTTGCTTGCTTGGGGAGGAGCATAAGCTTCTTTTTGCCGCAAAGGCACTTCATGTACCATATTTAATCTTGAAAATGAATTTGGTGTATGAATTGCCTTATGCTTGAAAAATGAGCTCCTAATCATGTTTTGATATTCATATCTTGGGTGCTAAACCGTAGCATGTTGTCTACCATGAGAAGTCTCATCCTAAGAAGTAGACACATGGCACGATGGCTTTAACATGACTTGAGTAGCTTATGGGTGTTTATAATGATCTTGTGATGAGAATTTGTGATCTTGCATAAACTTTGGATGATCTAGTGTATTTATGTTCAAATTGGTATAGAGAGAGTCTTGCTCATGAGATGACTATTTCTTTGTGAAAATTGCTTGAAATTGGTTTTAGCCATGTCACATGCTTATATGTCTCTACCTTCTTGATGGCAATGTGCTAGATACACCATATCTACTTTGCTTGCTCTATGTCTCATTTGTCGCATTTTGTTGTGCTCTTTGTATATTTGAGAAGCTTGGTAGACTGTATATATGCTTTGACATGCATTTTTCATGAAAACAAGGGGAAGAGTTTCATATACCTTGATTCATGCATTGTCAACAAGGGGGAGAGTTTTGTATGATAAGGGGAGAATTTGGGACATTTTTCATGCATTGGAAGTTTTTGTGGAAAATTGGTATGCATTTGTGAGATGTTGCATGTGAGAAGAAAAATTGAGAAGAGGAGGTTGCATTTGCTCAGGGGGAGTTTGCATATGTGCAGGGAGAGCTCTTTTGATTTTCTTGAGTTTTGTGCTTTGTGATGTGCTCCTTGTGAGCTTTGTTTTGTCTTGGCTGTGTCGAGCCGCTGCCCTTGTCTTAGGGGGCCGAGACTTGGATTGGCGAGTGATCGAGTTTTCACTTGTTCTTTGGCTTTGGATCACTTGCTTTGGACGTTTGTGTTCGTGGTTGTTTTCTTTTCTTTTTCTCTATCATGGTTACTATGGGTGTTGTCAATGCACTCATCAAGGGGGAGATTGAGGACCAGGTGTGTCTGAGGACCGGTGGAGGGTTGCTCCTTAGTGATGAGTGATTGACAACGTTGTGTGGACTGATGCTTGGCTAAGTGTGCAGGTACAGGTTGCGGCTTGACTCGTGTCGGTGCAGGTGAAGAACAAGCGCGAAAGGCCTTAGCCGTGGCGGCCTCCGGGTGATGGAGTGGCAAGTAGGCTTGGTTCGATGGACTCGGTGGCCGATGAGGTCAAGCGCGAGCCGTGCGGTGCGAGACTGGTGGGCTGAAGTCGTGAACATGGGCCGGTGCAAGGTAGCGGTTGAAGCCTGAAGCTTGCACGCAGGGTTTGGTGGTTTGCCCACAAAACCATCTGGTGGACGGTTTCTTGGTTTGGGCCGCAAAACCAAGCCCGGAGGCCTGAGGTGACGGAGACGGTGATCCGGGAGCTTCGAGAAGCTTCGAGGCGGAGGGCACGTGGCGTGATCGTGGGGTTTGCGTCGAGGTGAAGCGAAGCCGCGGTGGAAGCGTGTCCGTCCGATGAAGACTTGACCAAAATACCCCTGAGGTGTTGTATCTTCATTTAAGCAGTAGGGGTAGCGTGGTCATTTACCTCCCTCCGATGGACTTCGTATAAATAGCGGAGAGGTGGATGGCATCTCTCTCTCTTGGACTCTAGGGCTTTCTCCCCCGGTAGATTTCTCGGAACTGCTTCTTTTCCCTCTGGATTCCTTAGGCTAGACTCTTGTACAGAATCTGACCTCTGGATGTATGGAAGCATTCGGCGTCCCGGTGATCTCCTAGTCCTCTGTGATTTTCGTGTCATTTTTGGGACTATTTTTGGGGAGTTTCGTTCTTCGCTCGATTCATGATTTTGGGGGCGTTTCTTCATAGACTTCTTTGAGGGGATCATGGGTGGATGCCTTGCGCATGTTTGTGTGTGATCTTGACCCCTCAAACGCTGTGGAGACCTTCGATTTGTTCGTTTTTGGTTGGAGCCCGAGTTCATTGTGGTGCTTGTGTGATCCGCGATTCCCGGTGATTTAGGAAGTTAGAAGTCGAGATTTTTGGGGGCATAGCATCCTTGTGTGACGCATATCATCTCCCCAAAGTCTTGTCTCAAGAGCTTCTACCATTTGGGAGATCCATTGATGAGTTCTTGGAGTTGACCCCGTGGGTCAGGCATTTTTGGTTCTGTTCGTGGCTCGCGGACAGTCTGCACCATAGCCGCGGACAGTCCGTGCCTCCTGCTGTTCGTCGCCTGTTCTTCGTGTTTTTGCGCGTCTTCGTTTCGATCCGTTTCGGCCCTAGGTTTTGGTTGCAAGGGGTTTGGCGGATAGTCCGCGAGGGTTTCACAGACAGTCCGCATGGCTGAGTTTTTGGCGGACAATCCGCGTGTCGTCCTCGGACAGTCCGTATTTTTGGGGTGCGGCTCTGGTGGCTCTGGTGTTTATTTCGAATGGTCCGCGGGGTAGGTCCGGACAGTCCGCCGTACACACGCGGACAGTCCGCCCGTACTGCACGGACAGTCCGCACCTGGCATTTCCAGATTGTGCCAAGTGCTTTGATTCTTGTCCAGTTGCTTTCGCTCTTTGCTCCTAGGCTTGTCTCTTGGTCTTCTCGACTTGTGTGTGCCTTGTTTGGAGCTTCCTTTGTGTGCCCGAGCGTTTGGAGTGGCAATCGGGGTATAGGCCGAGTTCGACCTAAGGGAAGAATTTTTATCAGCTCCAATTCACTCTCCCCCTCTCTGGTCGCCCTATTCGGTCCTTGAGGAACCTTGCAAGGAAGACCACGTCGGAGTTCCGGAGGCGTGAATCAAGATCAAGGTAGGATCCCGGTTGGATCTTATTCATGTATACATACTTTTGATGGAGTTTTAATGGATCCAATTCCTAGAGATCGAGTACCTTCATTTGCAGTTCTTGTTCTTGCTTGGGTGTTTTCTTCCTCAATCTATTCTCGAGATAGATTGCATGGGATGTTCTTGTAGCCACGGTGGCTAGAGGTGCATACCCGACTTACCAAGTAGTTCAACGCACTCCTTGCGGGTGTGCTCTAAGATTCGACCGCAAAGAAAGGGGAACATCGTGACAGGATGTTGACAACGAGTACAGCGGGGAAACTTAGGAGGTTTGACCGAAGGTCAAGGTTTAAAGAAGCTTTCAATGAGATTTGTTTTACTCTCTCTTTTATCTTGCTCGGAACGACGACATAAACACGATCTAGGCCCTCTCTAGATCGGTACCTCAATGCTTTCTCTTGCTACCTCTTTTGATCTTAGTAGATTAGATGCAATTCGAAACCTCTTAAAGAAGCAAGTGTTTCTCGGTTATTAGATTGATCTTGCATTACACATTGTTCCACGGATTCGATACCTTGGGTTCACCGCTCAAGGGAAGAAGGGTCCCTTGACTACGACGGAGGATTTGTCCGCTTGCAAGTCCAAACGAACTTTGCAACAATAATCAAACGTCAACAAGCCCCCTTTTTCTGGCGCTGTTGCCGGGGAACAAGTAATTAAGATCCAATCTAATATCTCGTTTGTAAGAATTTTCAGTTTCTTTTTTATTTTTCTTTTGCATCTACTGGACTTTGATCATCCCCAAAAACCAATCTAATCTAGTTTTTGACTAACCCTTTTTATAGTTTTCTTTTCTTTTTAGATCTTTTGTATATTTTGTTTATCGCTAACCCTAACAGGAGATGGATGGCCGCCTCTCCAACAAACCAAAAATTTTTGTGGATGATCCAGAAAAACTTTACAGGAAAGGGAGACACGAAGTACGATCTAGGAAGTTGGGGATTGTAGATCCAAACACCGGAGACGAAGGAACGTCAGGATCTCCAAAGGAATCACCACCTACAAGTCCGAAGAAAGAATCACCACCTCCATGTCCAAGGAGAGATCAACCTCAACCGCCACCAATGGGAGAAGAGAGGAAGATCGGGGAGCTTTGCATCCCGGAGCTTGGTGATCTCCACATCCTCAACCTAGCCGACATCGGGAGGACGTTTGAGATCAAGACTTCAACCATCCGCATGGTGCAACATACACCTTTCACCGGTGTAGAGGATCCTAACCTTCACATCCAAGCATTCATTCAACTTTGTCAGACATTCACGATGGAAGGGCTGGATCAAAATCAATTGAGGGCAAGACTTTTTTCGTTCTCACTTCTCGGAAAAGCCTTGCAATGGTTCTATACTCTACCGGCGGAAACAGTGCAAAATTGGAAAGCATTGATGAGAGCTTTCATGAAGGAGTACTATTCACTGGGTAAGACTCAAAGCTTGCGTAATAAGATTGCTACTTTTGCTCAATATCCTACGGAGACTATCGCGGAAGCTTTCGAGCGTTTCAATGAGTACACCCGAGCCGTGCCACAACACAAGTTCCCGAAGGAGGACCTTGTTGAAATGTTTTATCAAGGTCTCAATCTAGCATCGAGGACCGTAATTGACGCATCGGCGGGAGGATCTATTATTGAGCTAACTCCGACGGAGGCATTCAGTCTTTTCAAGAAGGTTGCGGATAATGATACATGGGCGTCATCTGGACGCTTACTTCCGGTTCAACCAACGGGCAATGTTAAAGGTGTTTTGCATGTTGAAAAGGAAGAACTTCTAAGATTGACTCGCTCATGAGTAGGTTGGAAAATATGGAGCTAAAAAAGAAGGCCACCCAAGACTTGAAGGCCGCCGAAGCAAGATCCACATGTGAAGAATGTGGGGAGTACGGCCATGTCCAAAGAGATTGTCCGAAGGAAGCAAAGGTGCTTGACTACATGAGGAAAGGAGATTTGCCAAACTTCTGCTACGCACAAGGTAGACCTCAATTTAATGCAAGTTCGTCTATCCAAAATTCGGTGACTCTTCGTATATAATTGAAGGATTTGATGGACGAGCAAGCAAATATCAACAAGGACACCGTCACTAAGTTCAAGACAATGGATAAAATCTTGGAGAACATCGATGGCAAGGTGATGGAGGTCGGAAGCTCCAACCAACAAGTGCTCAACATAATGAAGATATTGGAGATACAAGTGGGACAACTTGCCGGGCGCTTAACCACTAGTGAAGGAAGATTGCCGGGGCAACCCCAAGGTCCCGAGACGGCAAAGGCTATTCAAATTCGGTCAGGAAAGGAGACGGAGGATCCGAAACTTCTAGCCGGAGCAAGGAAGCCTAAGCCAATCGTTGAAGCGGAAGATCACACTAAGGAGAAGGTGACTACTATTCCGGAGATTGCTACCGAAGAGATGGAATTCGAAATGCCAAGTGATGACACAAAGATGCCTACACTAAAGACACGGTACTTTCGAGGTAAAATTGATAATCATTTTGAAAAGTTTGTGGAAGTGGTGCGCAGGTTAAGCATCAACATGCCGCTATTGGACGCTCTCCAAGTTCCTACATATTCTCGCTACTTCAAAGACATACTTGCAAACAAGTATGAGATGGCAACACTTGGAGCAGACCATGTCAAGATGTCCGAACAATGTAGTGCCACCATCGCAAATCAAGGGCCCGAGAAGCAAAGGGACCCTGGATGTCCGACTATCCCATGTTCTATTGGCTCATTCACGTTCGAGAAGGCATTATGTGACCTTGGAGCAAGCGTGAGTGTCATGCCAAGAGATATGTTCGAGAAGCTACGCTTACCACTTGAGCCTACGGGTATGTGTTTGGAGTTGGGCGACAACTCTCTGCTATCACGTGGGAATTGCCGAAGATGTGCCCGTGAAAGTTGGAGATCACTTCATTCCCATCGACTTCGTGGTACTTGAGATGGGAGAAAGGGAGAAGCTACCCCTTATCCTAGGGAGGCCCTTGCACAAGACCGTTGGGGCGACGATCGACGTTGGCAAAGGAGAGATTAAGTTCGACGTCAATGGCACACGAATCATTTTCAAGTTTTGTCCATGTTTCAAGGTATGCAACATGATCAATGTTAAATATGTTCCACCTCATCGTCATTTTAGCAAGGAAGAGCCAAAGAAGAAGGAGGAGCCCAAGAAGAAGTAAGCGAAGGTGATCAAAGAAGTCGTTGCATCCGTCAAGACCAAAGAACAAAAGCTGTCTGTGAAGACCAAAAAGATGACTGAATAAGCCCGTGCACAAGATGGTGCAGAAGTGGGTACCCAAGATTGCAACACCCGCAAAGAGCGTTGATCTGAAGTGAAGAAGACAAGAAGTCTAGCCATGGACTATAAACGAAGCGCTAGGCGGGAGGCAACCCGTTCGTCTAGTCAAGAATAAGCTACCGGGAGGACAACCCGTTCAAGAATAAAGCTGCCGGGAGGGCAACCCGGATTATTTCCGATTTTTAAGTAAGTTGGTCTTAGAATTTACTACACAAGACTTGGTATAAACTCTTAAGTGGTTTAACTTATTTTTGAGACATTTGAAGTTGCTTGGATGTTTCATTCGGATTTTATTTGACATAGACCTTTGACATGAGCCATGCTACGATTTATTTGGCTCTTTTAGAGAAACCTAAACTAAAAATTCAGAACCTACCCACACCTTTCATCCTCCTCATGATGATAAGGTTGGTTTGTTTTATATCATAAAAACACACGAGTAGAGCCCCGCGTTGTTCCTTAATGATTTTTAATCTTTGGCGCATGCTAGGACTCACGTGAACCTAGGAAAATCGATTTTTGGTTTCTTTCAACTAGATATCTACCGGTTTCTCTAGAATTAGAATTTTTCCAAGACCCATTTATTTTTGTTCATTCAAAACATCTCTCTCATGTTTTGCCAAAATTAGAACCTAAACCCACACCCCCACGGTCAAGCTGAAGGAGCTCGCTATCAATCAATGAGAGCAAGTGATCCCGGTGTAACCAAAATCAATGTAGTCGGAAAAGTTTCGACATACAAATGTTTTTGATGCTTAAACACTCCTCTAAAAATACATTTGAACTCATTTATATCTCTGAGTTAATTTTTAATTTTTGAAAATAGAGGAGTAATTAGCATCTAAACATGATCAAGGGAAGGTTTTAAGCTTAATTGAACTTCTAATGCTCATTGATGCATCACGGGAAGGCTTCATCATTAAGGCATCTTGAGCACATGCAAGGACAAGCATGGGGGGCAGCATTGCTTTGATTTTTGTAGGTTATGACTGATGACATGGGAGGCAAGGAGGCATGGAAGTGACACAAAGAAAATGATCAAGATGGAGGACTTGACCATTAAAGAAAAAGGAGTGGCTGAGAAGAATTGGATGGTGGACGGCGTGGAGCACGAGTACACAGCACCATGATCAACCAAGCAACAAGTGGGAGAAAAGGAGACAAATAAGAGGGGTAGGGGCCCTAGGCCGGTCAGCCCAGGTCGGCCGGCCTGGCCTATATATTTGGCCCCCGGCGCACATCTTTCTCAGGTAAGCCACTTGCTTCGGTGCTAGTTCTTGTTCTTGAATTCCTAGTCCAGAACCTCCAGAAACAACTCCGAAAAATTCATTCTCCATTCTTGAGTCCAAAAATTCAGAGAAATACGTCACAATTCTTGCCCTTTCATATACTTCTTTTGTGTGTATTTCTACCCGCAATTAACCCCCGGAAGAGTTTGTTTGTGATTTGTGCAGCAACTACAAGATGAAGAAGGTTTTTGGCAAGGTCCTTGGAAGGAAGACGCAATCATCATCATCGAAGCCGGCATCAACAAGTTCTTCGCGGAGGCACTCAATCTCTGAGTCGCCGCGAAGCATGGAGGAGGACGTGGCGCCATCAAGGAGCGACACTATGCTGCTTAGTGGAAGAAGAGACACACGAAGCTCGTCCATGCGGTTCACCGAACCGCAAGGGCGAATAGAGGAGCCGCCTGTCCAACCTCATCGCTCAACTCGTTCATCCGCTCCACCACCATAGACTCCATGATGTTCCAAGTATGGATTTCTTATGATGTCGGAGAAGGAGGAGGAGAAGCTTGGGCGCCTAGAGAAGAGGGTTGTGCCCAATGTTGACTTTGATGATGATGCCCTCCAAGTGTTGGCATTTTCTCCGGATATCTATCAAATGATGAACCACCTTGGATGGGGGCAATTTTCCAATGGAGTAGGAGTGATTTTTCATTTGGATCTTGCCATGGAGATTCTCATGACCATGGCACCGGTTATTAATGAAGGGGTGCCATCCCTCTCATTTCGACTCAAGGATGATGAGCACATAGTTTCTAATGAGCAAATTAGAGAGTTGCTCGGTTTTCAGAGGGAAGCCCCGGAGCAAGTTGATGCCAATGAAAGTGTATTGGAAGGATTTTGGAGTATGATTTTAGTGGAAGATAACCGGCAGAGAAGTAGCATCAGGAATCCCATCATCCAGATATTTCATTCTTGGATGAGCAAAAGGATTTTGGGAAGAATGAAGGAGTCCAAGCTCACCGAAATGGAAGTTAATTGGCTTTATTCAGCATTGATTGCAAGGCAAGCCATTGATCCGTCATATATCATGATCAATCGGTGGTGTTGTGAGGCAATATCGGGGAGTGGACAAATTGGTTCGGGATGCTATCTCTCTATGATAGCAATTTCTGTGAAGCCGGGTATTTCAAGGAATCCAAAATTCATACTTGCGGGAAATTCACTTGGGATTGATTACATGAAGCAAGGAAAATATACTAGTGGAGATGATAAGAGAGGGTACAAGGTGGCAAAAGTCAATGTTCCTCTCCCAAATATGAAGCTAAAATTATTTATTGAAGGGAGAGAGAATTTGTTAGAGGAAGGAATTCTCGTGCCGGCCAAAAAGAACAAGAGAGGAAGAATTGTAGAAGAAGGATCGTCTTCCCCAGCCCAAGGACAAGGAGGGGCTGCCTACCATCAACCTTACGGCGGGATTCCTATGCCACCGCCCTACTACGGAAGTGTGCCGATGCAAGCATGGGGGAGTGGTGCAGCCATGCCACCACCTGCTCCAACATATTATCCACCAACTTTTGTTGTGCCTAGTGAAGCACTTGTGGCACCCTATGCGAGCATGCCCCAGCCCCAACAAAGTCCAGCCATCATTGGGGCATATATGCAAAGGAATGAGGAAGACGTTGAGAGGATCCGAAGCCATGTCAACCATTTGCATGAAGGGACGGCGAGAATCGCCAATCAATTAGGACGTCTTCAACTCGTGCTGCAGCATCAATTCCATGGAGGGGCCATGCAACAATATTTTGAGCAAGGATTCATTGAAAGTCAACCAACGGAGCAAGAGCAATCGGATGAAGAGTGAAGAAAGAAGGAAGGGATGGAGCTTTTTAAGTGTGGTTTGATTTTTCCTTTTCCTTTTCTTTATTTTCATCTTGTGTGCGTTTATGTTTGCGTAGTAATTTCTTGTTTTTTATTTAATTTCAGCATGAGTGGTAGTAGTAGTTTGTTATCCATCATTGTGAATAAGTTTCACTGTTGCTTTTTGTTGACGGTGGAAATTCACCATTTCCAACCCTCAATATTCTCACATAAATGGAGGCATATGCATTATTTACTAGCATTTAGGTTTGAATAATGTAGTTCCACTTGCCCTTGGAGATTATTTCTATGTAGGTGATTTACCCCTTAAAAGAGAAGGAAACTCCACTTCTATGAAGAAACCATGCCAACTCAGCTGAGGAGGTGGCTGCCACCAAGGGAGACATGACAAGACACGTCATCGATCCAGGGGAGGCACTCACCAATGAATCAGAGGACGCCACATGGACTTCACATGGATCAAAGGGCCCACCTCAGATACCAAATCAAGCCATGCACCAGGGATGGATCATAGGGCCCACAGGGCAGCCACTCAGAGGAAGCACACCAGGTGGGGCCACCCTAAGGGGTCGGCCGATCCTAGGATCGGCCGAACTGCCTTAGTGGCGCCCCATCTGGTCCTTACATGTGGTGGTTGCTCATTGGTCACTTGCTTCACTCCCGGGTGTTTAGGGGCCATTTGGGCGTCCGAGCAAGCCTTGTCCTCCTCTATAAATAGGAGGGGAGGGGCTCCCATTTCTCACACACCACTCTCTCATTCTCCTCTTACTTTTAGTTTCCAAGGCTAGGGGGTAGGCTAGAGTAATTCTTCTTCAGGTTCCAAGTCATCTTGGAAGTTTAGGTATGAGTTCTCTTTTATCTTTATTTCTTTGTATGACTTTGATCTACTTCAGTTATTCAGCTATTTCATATAAAGTCATGGTAGATCATATTCTTGATATGTTCTTGAGTTCATCCTCTGTTCATCATTTAGAGGCTCGTGTTCTTCGTGAACACTACCTTTTGATCCACTTGAAGGGTGATAAACTCCTTCCTTATGTGTTTGTTCATAAGTTAGAGGCTCGTGTTCTTCACGAACACAACCCTTTGATCTTGTTGATTAGACATAAGAGAGTTCATATCTGTTCGTATGTCTAGCCTTAGTTGATCTTGTTAGATAGCATGAGAGTGTTGCATGGGGTCTGTGTTCAAGCTACGGTACTCGGTCTAGTTGACCAGTCTTCTGGTGGCTCTCACCCTGGGTCACAATAGCCCAGGCCGGGTGAGGTCTAGCAGCAATGTAGGCATGGTGCCTGGGTTGTCTAGCTACGATAGTTATGAGCATACCCCCCGTAATGAGAGGTCGGTCCTCAGGTGGTGACAGCCCTGTTGGATCCTAGGGCAACCTCCGCGTTGGGGTACCTGCTGTAGGAGTCTAAAGTCAAGTTTCGCAGAGTGCTGGTCGTCGCGGGCTAGCTCCCCGTTTGTACCTGGGTGCTGAACCATGTTTCCTTCATGCAATACTCATGCCTATCTCTTATCTTCTAGCTTTGTATGATTAGTACATTACAACCTAGAGCTAACTCGTATGTTCCCCCTAAGCCGTAGTGTGCTAGAGTAGAGGTAGATTTGAGGTGTGTGTGTCACACTACCCCTTTATATCATTTATCTTACCCCTGCCTTTGAGTGTGTTGTTCCCTATATCTATCTCTTGGTCTACATTCAGAGCAAAAGCATAAGTCTAAGATATCCGCCATTGCCTTCCTTGGATTCGATACCCTAGGAATACTCTCCTTCCTTAGGGAAATGCTACAATGATTTATCTGTGCGCTTGCGGATTCGTTCATGATCGTTTAGATAAAACCTATAGCAACTCTCAATGTTCACGCTAACCTACGCTAATTAGTTGTGACATTGGGAAGTGCCAACAGACACTTCTAGCGCTGACGCTAAGGACGGATTCCAAATCTGTTCTTAAGTGATCGACGTTCAGAAGTGTCAACAAGCATTTCTGGCGCCGTTGCCGAGGAAGGCACAAGATTATCTTGACTATGCTCTGCATCTGTTTATAAACTCTGAGTAGGTTTGGACAACCCTCAATGCAGGCTAACCTTGATTGTCTTCTGTTATCTTTGGATGATGAAGACAGGTAGTGTATGACTAGTTTCGACCTACCGGGGAATTTTACTGAAGATCCCGAGTCACTTGTGAGGAATGCTCGAATTCATTTCGGCTCACCTCGTCAAAATCGTCCGGAGGGCGAACCAGCTTCCTTTGTACCATCCACATCCAACGCTATGGCCCAGAAGACACTTCGTGAGTACTCAGCTCCTTCCGCTGACCAGGTGCTGCAAGGCCCTGAGGTGGCAATGGGGACTGAAAACTTTGAGATCAAGACGGGTCTAATCACAATGGTACAGGCTAGCCCATTCTATGGCAAGCCAAATGAGGATGCCAATGCTCATCTACAGCAATTCCTAGAGCTGTGCAGCACTTTCGTCATCAGGGGTGCAAATATGGATGTTGTTCGTCTACGGCTATTTCCATTCTCCCTCTTGGGAAAGGCTAAGCAATGGTTCTACGCGAACCGGGAATCTATTGACACTTGGAGCAAGTGTTCACTGGCATTTCTGAAGATGTTCTTCCCATTGGGTAAAACCAATACTCTTCGTGGAAGGATTTCTGGTTTTCAGCAAGCAGCAAGTGAATCTATTCCAGAGGCTTGGGAGAGGCTTCAGGTGTATGTCTTGGCCTGTCCTCATCATGGGATGGAAGATTGGCTTATTCTTCAAAGTTTCTATAACGGGTTGACTCCGACAGCCCGAGGCCATATTGATGCTGCTGCTCAAGGAGCATTCTTCTCACTCACGGTTGACAATGCAAAATTGCTCATGGAGAAGATGGTCTCCAACCAAGGGTGGAGTGATGAAAGACTCCAACCACGACCGAGGGGTACTCATATTGTCAAGGAAGCAGACATGATTACTGCCAAGATGGATCTTCTTGTGAAGAGATTGGATGACTACACCAGCGAGAAGGCTGCCATGGCCACTACTTCTTGGCCTATGGACTGTCACATGACTTGTGAAGTCTGTGGCAACACTGGGCACTCAGGCAACTATTGTCCGGAGACTCAGGAGGAAGTGATGTACATGAATGGCAATAACAATGGTTATCGTCCATCTCAACAAGGAGGCCAATCGTGGAATCAACAACGCCCTTACTATCAAGGAGGTAACCAAGGTAACTCTCACAATCCTAACCAACCTTCCTTGAGAGATCTTGTTTTTGGGCAAGCTAAGATTAATGAAGGTATTAACAAGAAGCTAGCTGCCCTTGATAAAACTATGGAAAGCCTCTATGTTAAGCTTGATAGTTTTTCTTCTACCCAGAAGAGTCAGCTGAGTTTCAACAAGATGTTTGAAACCCAGTTGGCTCAGCTGGCTGCTTTGGTTCCTTCTCCTGATAACGGGAGGATCCCGGGGCAACCCGTATCCTCTTGTGAAAATGTTAGTGTAGTGTCGACCAGGTGGGGTAAGCCACCTAGGAAGACACGTGCCTCTGACTATGCAGGAAAGCCCATTCAACAAATTCTTGATCCATGGGAGGAATCAGCAGGGGTGCACAAGAAAGATCAAGGCTACCCGACTATCACGTGCACAATCTATTACAAGAAGATCAGGCATGCTCTTTGTGACCTTGGTGCAAGTGTTTTACTCATGTCCAAGGCCATGTTCGAGCAACTGGGATATCCAGCTCTCTCTCCAACAGCACGGACTATCCAACTCGCCGATTCAACGATCCGATATCCAGAAGGAATTGTCGAGAGTTTATTGGTTAAGGTCAACAGCTCTTATGTCTTCGCGGATTTCGTGGTCCTCGATATGGATGACGAGGGAGGGATGCCGCTCATCCTTGGGCAACCATTTCTCAGTGATGTCCGAGCTAGAATCAATGTGGGATCCGGTATCATCCGTTTCCGCATTGAGGAGAGGAACTTGAAGTTCAAGTTTCAGGACAAAGAAGAGCAATGCTATTTGGTGCAAGATAGTGTTGAGCAGCTTAGGGGAAGGACGGAGCCTTCACCGCTAAGGAAGAAATCTCCGTCAAAGAGGTTAAAGAAAATTCGGAAAGAATGGCGGAAGATTGAGAAGGCACCAACCTCAACTTCTCAGGAGTGGGGTGCTGAATGGAATTGATTGCTGAGAAGAGTCCAACTCATCGGACTAAAACTGATGGGTCCTTTCTACCAAAAAGGTTAAAGCTGGTATTTATCTCATATTTCCCTTTCCAAAATTTCATTTCCAAAATTGCATGTTTGATTTTCCAAAACTCTGCATTTGCATGCTAGATTTACCTAGCCCTTTTACCTTTCAAAATAAAATTCTGATTAGAGAAAAGCAATCTACTTCTGCTTTGTACTTTCTGCATTCTTGCTGGGGCAAGTTCAGGAGTGATGTCCATCCGGACAATCCTTGAGCTTGTTCCATGGTACTAACTTGTCACAGCTGACACCACCACCGCAGCCTCAGCCACAGCCTGTTACACCACCGGTGGCAGGAGGGGCCCCTGCGGGGTACATGTCCGGGGTTACCCCTGGATATGCACCTGGTTGGGAGCAGCCAACCTACCAGCCGAGTGCGAGTGGCACGGCTTGGGCAAGCGCGAGCAGAGCTCAGTGGGCCACACCCGCTAGTTCCAGCTCCGATGGTCCACCTCCGTCTTCGTCCTTCCGGCGACACTCCTCAGCCTCTGCGCGCGACGCTCAGCTCGCACAGCAGTTGGGAGAGCTCACCGTTTAGGTCACGGGATTGGAGGAGACGCAGAACACCCACGTCGAGTCCTCCTCAGCGTGGCAGCATCAGGCTGGTGAGAGGATAGCAGCCATGCAGCAAGATTAGCGGCAGTACATGGATGTGCAGAGGGCTTACTATGCGAGTCAGGGTTTCTTCTACCCTCCTCCGCAGTGAGCCTGAAGCTAGCTTGGGGGAGGACCCCCATCTTGAGGTAACTTGTATCTTCCCTCATTTTCAGAGTATCTTATAAATGAAAATCCAAAAAAAATCTGCAAAATAAAAAGACCAAAAATATTTATTTGCTTTCATCATCATCATTTGCTTAGTTTGGTTTGATATGCTTAGTAAGAATGCTTTGCCTCTATGGTTGAAATGATGAATAGTTGCTCTGTTTATTCTCCTCATATGTCTTGCCTACAACTTTGTATCCTACCTAAGTTTTGAGTTTGTTGGCATGTATGTTCAAACCTTAGCTTGGAAACTGTGGGTAGCAAAAAGCATGATCCTTGCCTAAGTTGTTGTGAGACATGATATGGTAGAATAAAGTGCTATGATCTTGTGCTTAGTGATGCTTGACATCCGGAGTTTTCCTTTTTGAAAAAATCAAATCATGATGAGTTCCTCAATGATGAGAGTTTCCCATCCAAGGCCATATGTAGATTCTAGTTCTTAGCCTCCACATATGCAGCTTGTTCTATCATTGAGGTTTGTCAAATTGTTGTGACCCTTGTTAGAACTCATACTCCCCTGATCAAGATCACGTACACGTTCATGCTAAACTTCTACACTGGAAGTTAAGCATTCATCATTTACTCCATACTGCTTATGCATTCTTCCACAAAATAAAACTCTATGTATCTTTGCATTATTCATCCCTCTCCAAATATCTCCAATAGAGACAAAGGGCTAGCTTAAAAAAAACAAAAAAAAGCATGCTCAAAAGCATGGCAAAAATAAATAAAGCAAGCTAGCCCAAGTCTCGAAAAAATTTCAAAGGAGAAAAAGGGATTGATATGTGCAAGAGAAAGAGTTCCACCATATAGATGGTAATAACTAGTACCCACTCCGGGGCTAGTGTCCACCTTACCATCAATCCCTCATTTCCTCGTATAAAACGTGGCAATATCTAGCACCCATTTCTGGGCCTAGTATCCACCTTGCCATGTTCATATCCATCACACACATATGCACATCTTGATCAGGATGTATGTTTGTTTCTTCCAAGGATCCGGTTTTTGACTTAGCAATATATGAGAGACAAGTATGTCGCATCTTCCCTACCTACAGCTCCACATAAAGCCTATTAGGAGTAGGATGTGAAGAAAGGCAGCATTGATGCCTTGGTGAGGAAACATACACCTTTGAGCGATCCGAGAGTATCATTTGAGGAACTCTGATTTTCTTTTGAAAAATTTGCAAAACCTCCGGATTGCTAAGTTGATGAAGGTATGAGTGATTAAGCATTCTCTATATAACCATTCTGTCTCTCAACAGCCCAAGGCAGGCGAAGCTATACGCCCCACGTACCAGGTGAAAGGTAAGAACATTGCCCACTTGTTCAAACTCTTGGTAGTGTACTTTGCTGTATGTTTGCCATAAGTTGAGAATACAACATTGTAGCAATTCCTGATCAACCAACCTAAGTCTCTAATACCTTGCTTCGAGACGAGCAAGAGGTTAGCTTGGGGGAGTTTGTTGACGGTGGAAATTCACCATTTCCAACCCTCAATATTCTCACATAAATGGAGGCATATGCATTATTTACTAGCATTTAGGTTTGAATAATGTAGTTCCACTTGCCCTTGGAGATTATTTGTATGTAGGTAATTTACCTCTTAAAAGAGAAGGAAACTCCACTTCTATGAAGAAACCATGCCAACTCAGATGAGGAGGTGGCTGCCACCAAGGGAGACATAACAAGACACGTCATCGATCCAGGGGAGGCACCCACCGACGAATCAGAGGACGCCACATGGACTTCACATGGATCAAAGGGCCCACCTCGGATACCAAATCAAGCCATGCACCGGAGATGGATCATAGGGTCCACAGGGCAGCCACTCAGAGGAAGCACACCAGGTGGGGCCACCCTAAGGGGTCGGCCGAACCGCCTTAGTGGCGCCCCATCTGCTCCTTACACGTGGTGGTTGCTCATTGGTCACTTGCTTCACTCTCGGGTGTTTAGGGGCCATTTGGGCGTCCGAGCAGGCCTTGTCCTCCTCTATAAATATGAGGGGAGGGGCTCCCATTTCTCACACACCACTCTCATTCTCCTCTTACTTTTAGTTTCCAAGGCTAGGGGGTAGACTAGAGTAGCTCTTCTTCAGGTTCCAAGTCCTGTTGGAAGTTTAGGTATGAGTTCTCTTTTAACTTTATTTCTTTGTATGACTTTGATCTACTTCAGTTATGCAGCTATTTCATATAAAGTCATGGTAGATCATATTCTTGATATGTTCTTGAGTTCATCCTCTATTCATCATTTAGAGGCTCGTGTTTTTCGTGAACACTACCTTTTGATCCACTTGAAGGGTGATAAACTCCTTCCTTATGTGTTTGTTCATAACTTAGAGGCTCGTGTTCTTCACGAACACGACCCTTTGATCTTGTTGATTCGACATAAGATTCCCCCTAAGCCATAGTGTGCTAGAGTAGAGGTAGATTTGAGGTGTGTGTGTCACACTACCCCTTTATATCATTTATCTTACCCCTGCCTTTGAGTGTATTGTTCCCTATATCTATCTCTTGGTTTACATTCAGAGCAAAAGCATAAGTCTAAGATATCCGCCATTGCCTTCCTTGGATTCGATACCCTTGGAATACTCTCCTTCCTTGGGGAAATGCTACAATGGTTTATCTGTGCGCTTGCGGATTCATTTATGATCGTTTAGATAAAACCTATGGCAACTCTCAATGTTCACGCTAACCTGCACCAATTAGTTGTGTCATTGGGAAGTGCCAACAGACACTTCTAGTGCTGATGCTAAGGACGGATTCCAAATCTGTTCTTAAGTGATCGACGTTCAGAAGTGTCAACAAACATTTCTGGCGCCGTTGCCGGGGAAGGCATAGGATTATCTTGACTATGCTCTGCATCTGTTTATCAACTCTGAGTAGGTTAGGACAACCCTCCATGCAGGCTAACCTTGATTGTCTTCTGTTATCTTTGGATGATGAAGACAGGTAGTGTATGACTGGTTTCGACCTACCGGGGAATTTTACTGAAGATCCTGAGTCAATTGTGAGGAAAGCTCGAATTCATTTCGGCTCACCTCGTCGTACTCGTCCGGAGGGCGAACCAGCTTCCTTTGTACCATCCACGTCCAACGCTATGGCCCAGAAGACACTTCGTGAGTACTCAGCTCCTTCCGCTGACCAGGTGCTGCAAGGCCCTGAGGTGGCAATGGGGACTGAAAACTTTGAGATCAAGACGGGTCTAATCACAATCGTACAGGCTAGCCCATTCTGTGGCAAGCCAAATGAGGATGCCAATGCTCATCTACAGCAATTCCTAGAGCTGTGCAGCACTTTTGTCATCAGGGGTGCAAATATGGATGCTGTTCGTCTACGGCTATTTCCATTCTCCCTCTTGGGAAAGGCTAAGCAAAGGTTCTACGCGAACCGGGAATCTATTGACACTTGGAGCAAGTGTTCACAGGCATTTCTCAAGAAGTTCTTCCCATTGGGTAAAGCCAATGCTTTTCGTGGAAGGATTTCTGGTTTTCAGCAAGCAGCAAGTGAATCTATTCCAGAGGCTTGGGAGAGGCTTCAGGAGTATGTCCTAGCCTGTCCTCATCATGGGATGGAAGATTGGCTTATTCTTCAAAGTTTCTATAACGGGTTGACTCCGACAGCCCGAGGCCATATTGATGCTGCTACTCAAGGAGGATTCTTCTCACTCACAGTTGACAATGCGAAATTGCTCATGGAGAAGATGGTCTCCAACCAAGGGTGGAGTGATGAAAGACTCCAACCACGACCGAGGGGTACTCATACTGTCAAGGAAGCAGACATGATTACTGCCAAGAATGATCTTCTTATGAAGAGATTGGATGACTACACCAGCGAGAAGGCTGCCATGGCCACTACTTCTTTGCTATGAACTCTCACATGACTTGTGAAGTCTGTGGCAACACTGGGCACTCAGGCAACTATTGTCCGGAGACTCAGGAGGAAGTGATTTAAATTAATGGCAATAACAATGGTTATCATCCATCTCAACAAGGAGGCCAATCATGGAATCAACAACGCCCTTACTATCAAGGAGGTAACCAAGGTAACTCTCACAATCCTAACCAACCTTCCTTGAGAGATCTTGTTTTTGGGCAAGCTAAGATTAATGAAGGTATTAACAAGAAGCTAGCTGCCCTTGATAAAACTATGGAAAGCCTCTATGTTAAGCTTGATAGTTTTTCTTCTACCCAGAAGAGTCAGCTGAGTTTCAACAAGATGTTAGAAACCCAGTTGGCTCAGCTGGCTGCTTTGGTTCCTTCTCCTGATAATGGGAGGATCCCGGGGCAACCCGTATCCTCTTGTGAAAATATTAGTGTAGTGTCGACCAGGTGGGGTAAGCCACCTAGGAAGACACGTGCCTCTAACTATGCAGGAAAGCCCATTCAACAAATTCTAGATCCATGGGAGGAATCAGCAGTGGTGCACAAGAAAGATCCAGGCTACCCGACTATCACGTGCACAATCTATTACAAGAAGATCAGGCATGCTCTTTGTGACCTTGGTGCAAGTGCTAATCTCATGTCCAAGGCCATGTTCATGCAACTGGGATATCCAGCTCTCTCTCCAACAGCACGGACTATCCAACTCGCCGATTCAACGATCCGATATCCAGAAGGAATTGTCGAGAGTTTATTGGTTAAGGTCAAGAGCTCTTATGTCTTCGCGGATTTCGTGGTCCTCGATATGGATGACGAGGCAGGGATGCCACTCATCCTTGGGCGACCATTTCTCAGTGATGTCCGACCTAGAATCAATGTGGGATCCGGTATCATCCGTTTCCGCATTGGGGAGAGGAACTTGAAGTTGAAGTTTCAGGACAAAGAAGAGCAATGCTGCTTGGTGCAAGATAGTGTTGAGCAGCTTGGGGGAAGGACGGAGCCTTCACCCCTAAGGAAGAAATCTCCGTCAAAGAGGTTAATGAAAATTCGGAAAGAATGGCGGAAGATTGAGATGGCACCAACCTCTACTTCTCAGGAGTGGGTGCTGAATGGAATTGATTGCTAAGAAGAGTCCAACTCGTCGGACTAAAACTGATGGGTCCTTTCTACCAAAAAGGTTAAAACTGGTATTTATCTCATATTTCCCTTTCCAAAATTTCATTTCCAAAATTGCATGTTTGATTTTCCAAAACTCTGCATTTGCATGCTAGATTTATCTAGCCCTTTTCCCTTTCAAAATAAAATTCTGATTAGAGAAAAGCAATCTACTTCTGCTTTGTACCTGCATTCTTGCTGGGGCAAGTTCAGGAGCGATGTCCATCCGGACATTCCTTGAGCTTGTTCCAATGGTACTAACTTGTCACAGCTGACACCACCACCATAGCCTTAGCCACAGCCTGTTACACCACCGGTGGTAGGAGGGGCCCCTGCGGGGTACATGTTTGGGGTTACCCCTGGATATGCACCTGGTTGGGACCAGTACACCTACCAGCCGAGTGCGAGTGGCACAGCTTGGGTGAGCGCGAGCAGAGCTCAGTGGGCCACACCCGCTAGTTCCAGCTCTGGTGGTCCACCTCTGTCTTCGTCCTTCAGGCGACACTGCTCAGCCTCTGCGCGTGACGCTCAGCTCGCACAACAGTTGGGAGAGGTCACCGTTCAGGTCACGGGATTGGAGGAGACGCTGAACACCCACGTCGAGTCCTCCTCAGCGTGGCAGCGTCAGGCTGGTGAGAGGATAGCAGCCATGCAGCAAGATTAGCGGCAGTACATGGATGCGCAAAGGGCTTACTATGTGACTCAGGGTTTCTTCTACCCTCCTCCGCAGTGAGCCTGAAGCTAGCTTGGGGGACGACCCCCATCCTGAGGTAACTTGTATCTTCCCCCATTTTCAGAGTATCTTATAAATGAAAATCCAAAAAAAAATCTGCAAAATAAAAACACCAAAAATATTTATTTGCTTTCATCATCATCATTTGCTTAGTTTGGTTTGATATGCTTAGTAAGAATGCTTTGCCTCTATGGTTGAAATGATGAATAGTTGCTCTGTTTATTCTCCTCATATGTCTTGCCTACAACTTTGTATCCTACCTAAGTTTTGAGTTTGTTGGCTTGTATGTTCAAACCTTAGCTTGGAAACTGTGGGTAGCAAAAGGCATGATCCTTGCCTAAGTTGTTGTGAGACATGATATGGTAGAATAGAGTGCTATGATCTTGTGCTTAGTGATGCTTGACATCCGGAGTTTTCCTTTTTGAAAAAAATCAAAACATGATGAGTTCCTCAATGATGAGAGTTTCCCATCCAAGGCCATATGTAGATTCTAGTTCTTAGCCTCCACATATGCAGCTTGTTCTCTCATTAAGGTTTGTCAAATTGTTGTGACCCTTGTTAGAACTCATACTCCCCTGATCAAGATCACGTACACGTTCATGCTAAACTTCTACACTGGAAGTTAAGCATTCATCATTTACTCCATACTGCTTATGCATTCTTCCGCAAAATAAAACTCTATGTATCTTTGCATTATTCATCCCTCTCCAAATATCTCCAATAGAGACAAAGGGCTAGCTTAAAAAAAAGCATGCTCAAAAGCATGGCAAAAATAAATAAAGAGAGCTAGCCCAAGTCTCGGAAAAATTTCAAAGGAGAAAAAGGGATTGATATGTGCAAGAGAAAGAGTTCCACCATATAGATGGTAATAACTAGTACCCACTCCGGGGCTAGTGTCCACCTTACCATCAATCCCTCATTTCCTCGTATAAAACATGGCAATATCTAGCACCCATTTCCGGGCCTAGTATCCACCTTGCCATGTTCATATCCATCACACACATATGCACATCTTGATCAGGATGTATGTTTGTTTCTTCCAAGGATCCGGTTTTTGACTTAGCAATATATGAGAGACAAGTATGCCGCATCTTCCCTACCTACAGCTCCACATAAAGCCTATTAGGAGTAGGATGTGAAGAAAGAAAGCATTGATGCCTTGGTGAGGAAACATACACCTTTGAGCGATCCGAGAGTATCATTTGAGGAACTCTAATTTTCTTTTGAAAATTTTGCAAAACCTCCGGATTGCTAAGCTGATGAAGGTGTGAGTGATTAAGCATTCTCTATATAACCATTCTGTCTCTCAACCGCCCAAGGCAGGCGAAGCTATACGCCCCACGTATCAGGTGAAAGGTAAGAACATTGCCAACTTGTTCAAACTCTTGGTAGTGTACTTTGCTGTATGTTTGCCATAAGTTGAGAATACAACATTGTAGCAACTCCTGATCAACCAACCTAAGTCTCTAATATCTTGCTTCGAGACGAGCAAGAGGTTAGCTTGGGGAAGTTTGTTGACGGTGGAAATTCACCATTTCCAACCCTCAATATTCTCACATAAATGGAGGCATATGCATTATTTACTAGCATTTAGGTTTGAATAATGTAGTTCCACTTCCCCTTGGAGATTATTTGTATGTAGGTGATTTACCCCTTAAAAGAGAAGGAAACTCCACTTCTATGAAGAAACTATGCCAACTCAGCTGAGGAGGGGGCTGCCACCAAGGGAGACATGACAAGACACATCATCGATCCAGGGGAGGCACTCACCGACGAGTCAGAGGACGCCACATGGACTTCACATGGATCAAGCCATGCACCGGGGATGGATCATAGGGCCCATAGGGCAGCCACTCAGAGGAAGCACACCAGGTGGGGCCACCCTAAGGGGTCGGCCGATCCTAGGATCGGCCGAACCGCCTTAGTGGTGCCCGATCTGGTCCTTACACGTGGTGGTTGCTCATTGGTCACTTGCTTCACTCCTGGGTGTTTAGGGGCCATTTGGGCGTCCGAGCAAGCCTTGTCCTCCTCTATAAATAGGAGGGGAGGGGCTCCCATTTCTCACACACCACTCTCTCATTCTCCTCTTACTTTTAGTTTCCAAGGCTAGGGGGTAGGCTAGAGTAGCTCTTCTTCAGGTTCCAAGTCCTCTTGGAAGTTTATGTATGACTTTGATCTACTTCAGTTATTCAGCTATTTCATATAAAGTCATGGTAGATCATATTCTTGATATGTTCTTGAGTTCATCCTCTGTTCATCATTTAGAGGCTCGTGTTCTTTGTGAACACTACCTTTTGATCCACTTGAAGGGTGATAAACTCCTTCCTTATGTGTTTGTTCATAAGTTAGAGGCTCGGGTTCTTCACGAACATGACCCTTTGATCTTGTTGATTAGACATAAGAGAGTTCATATCTGTTCATATGTCTAGCCTTAGTTGATCTTGTTAGATAGCATGAGAGTGTTGCATGGGGTCTGTGTTCAAGCTACGGTACTCGGTCTAGTTGACCAGTCTTCTGGTGGCTCTCACCCTGGGTCACAATAGCCCAGGCCGGGTGAGGTCTAGTGTTGGCACATTTTATCTATAAATATTTCCACTCACATTTACTGGAAAAAGGACTAAAATATAATTAGATCACCTTATTAGGGTTTATATTGACAATTTCCACGAGTTTTGGTGAATGTATGAATTTAAAGGGACTATTCAGAAAATATGCAAAGAAACCACTCTAGAAGACTCCAGAAGGCTCCGGAACTCAACGTGACTTAGCACCTAAGAAAGAAGCATCTAGAAGGATCAAGGACCCACCTGGCCGAAGTGGACCCCGAGGGGGGCCCACCCCAGCCCGATCGGCCTGGTGGTGGGGCCGGTCGGCCCCCCCCCCCCGTGGCGCCAAATGGGCCCAGCTTCCGGAATGTTCTTCCACCGCCTATGAGGATCAATCTAAACCACAAGTTAGGTTGGTTTGATCATACGGTGCACGTCATCTCCTCCGGGCTATATAAGGAGACCCCCTGACCCCAGGGCAGACAACAATACATTCTATCAGATCCTCCATGCCTATCTGAGATTAGAGCTCTAGATTAGAATTAGAGTTGGAGAGTTAGTATCAAGTTGAGAGATTAGAGCCACGATCTATTTAGATCTAGCTAATCTTGTTCGAGAGGATTAGAGAGCGGTAGAGGCGAAGCTGAAGGAAGGCCCGGACCTGTCGGTGTCTCCTCTTCATCTTCTACCTCTGGGATCAACTCCATTGGAGCCTTATCCTGAGACCTTGTGGAAAGATCGACTTCTTATTCAAGTGAGTAACATTGTTTTTATTGTTCTTACGGTTCATAACTCTTTGAGTACTTTAATTCCTGTCGCTCTTGAGTTAAAGTTGCATGTTTAGTGTAAGCGTGGTGCTTAGACTAGTTAGCTTATGAATGCCTTCTATATTCCGGATCGTGTGGTAGAAGCGGAAAGTGACCTTGTTCCCGTTTGTCCTTTGCAGTCCACCTCCCGTCTATAGAAACCGTAGGACTCCCCCCATAGATTCTCGGGAGGTTCCCTTTCCTAAGTGTGCCTTCAGACAATCACCCCATAAGAACAATATAGACATAGCTTGTGAGAATAAGAACCAGACATCCTTAAGTTTTCCTTATCTCTCTTTCTGTCAAGTCCTTGATAGCTACTCAGTGATTAGTTATATACCTCAGATACTCTCTTTACCATTCTCCTTGTGGATTCGATATTTAAAACCCTCTGCCGAGTGGAATGCTCACCGGTATCCGTGCGCTTGCGGATTATCCATCATACTATTTCTGTAGGCTTAACAAATACCAACAAGCATTTCTGGCGCCGTTGCCAAGGAGAACGGTTAAGAGAAAACTCTTCGAGTATAACTAATCTTGTATCTTTCTTTTTTCTTTTTAGTTTTAGATTACCTACTGTCCTTATGGACACTACCCTCATTAAAGACTTTTCGACACCCTCAGAGCTCAGCCTTAGGCCTATGCCATCATCGAAACCAATCCTATCTGATGCCTATGAGCTGCGCCCACGGTTAATAGAGATGGTCCAAACCAACACTTTCTTAGGAATAGAAGACGAAGACCCTTATCATCATCTCCAGCAGTTTGAGCAAACTTGTGACTGCCTGCACATTGAGGGTATGTTAGACGAGACTATCTGTTGGAAGCTTTTTCCATTCACTCTGAAAGGAAAAGCTCGCCAATGGTACGACCGGACCAAAGAGAAGATGAAAGGCGATTGGGGAACTCTGCGTGCAGATTTTTGCATGGATTTTTATCCCTTATCTAAAGTAGTCGACCTCAGAATCAAGATCATATCCTTCAAACAGGGGGATAATGAGTCTATGAGTTCATCCTGGGAACGTTTTGAACTCCTTTGCAAATCCGGACCAGATCTAAGCCTCCAAGACCATATTCTCCTTCAACATTTCTATATTGGTCTTAATAAGGAATCTAGAGCCTATTTGAATACCTCCTCTCATGGATCATTCATACACCTTACATCTAGTGAAGCTAGAACCGTCCTAGACAACATTCTAGCCAGCACTAATGATGGTCCTTTAGAAGAGAAAACTTTAGAAGAAGAGATTCCAGAGATAGCTACATCAGAACCTATGCCAGAAACATCTCAACCTATAGCTATCCAACATATAGAATCACCACAGGAAGAAATTCCTCTACCTGATTTTATAAATGATATCGAGGATGATTTATTTTCCGATTATGGAAACATCTCGAAATATCATAAAGAGAAGAGGCCTCAAAAGCACACATCTTCTTCACATGAGAAGATAGACCCTTTTGAGCAAACCTTCTCAAGAGAACACACTGTGGAACTTGCATCCATCATGAGTGGGGAATGGTTAGAAGAGTCAGAGCTTTCCTCTGATGTAGTCCATTTGGATTCACCTTCTATACCAATTCAATGTACAATCAATGGAACCCCCTTTGATGCCCTTTATAATCCAGTTGTGGGAATCAATATAATGGCCTTATCCTTTTTCCATCAGTTTATTAAAAACAAGCCATTATCTCCCACAACGAAATTATTAAAGTGCTCCTCAGGACAAATTATTCAAAGTTCGGGAATTCTCTATGTCTTACCTGTTTCAGTTTACGACATGTCAATTCACCTGAGCTTTCACATTTGTGATATTAAGGAGTTTGATCTTTTAATAGGCTATCCTTTAGAAAAACTCCTTAAGGAAGGACACATAGGGAAACTTGATGTTTGCCTAGGCAAAACCATTAAAGTTCCCTTACACTTCTCACATTTGATCCATACTAAGACCGAACCCAGTCCTGAACCTGACCCAATGGAAGAGGTGAATGAAGCATCTCTAGAACATTTCGTAGAATCCAATCAAGAAGATGTCACTGAATTCTTCATCGAGGAGGAAGAAGAAAATCCTACAAAATCTGAGCCCCTCGATGAAACCGAGGAACCCTCGAGACCTCCCATTGAGCTTAAACCTTTACCACCTGGTCTTAGATATGCCTTTTTGCACAATGATTCTGAGTCTCCTGTGATCATTAATGACCAACTCACTCAGGCTGATAACCATCTTAGAACAACATCGCTCAGCCTTTGGCTACTCGCTCCAAGACCTTAAGGGCATCAGTCCTGCCCTTTGCACTCATCACATTCCTACAAACCCTGATGTTCTACCATCTAGAGAGCCACAACGAAGACTCAACAATGCGATGAGAGAGGTAGTGAAGAAAGAAGTTCTGAAACTCTTACACGCTGGGATTATATATCCTGTCCCACATAGTGAGTGGGTAAGCCCCGTGCAAGTTGTGCCTAAAAAGGGAGGCATGACAGTTGTGAAAAATGAGAGGAATGAATTAATTCCTCAGAGAACCGTCACTGGTTGGCGTATGTGCATAGATTATAGAAAACTCAACAAAGCCACAAGGAAAGATCACTTTCCACTGCCCTTCATTGATGAAATGTTAGAACGGTTGGCAAATCACTCTTTCTTTTGCCTTATCGATGGATATTCTAGATATCACCAAATCCCAATCCATCCCAGTGACCAGAGCAAAACCACTTTTACATGTCCTTATGGAACTTATGCTTATCGTAGAATGTCTTTTGGGCTATGTAATGCTCCAGCTTCTTTTCAAAGATGCATGATGTCTATATTCTCTGATATGATTGAAGAGATCATGGAAGTTTTCATGGATGATTTTTCTGTTTATGGAAAAACCTTTGATGATTGTCTAGAAAACTTGGATAAGGTTTTGCAAAGATGTGAAGAAAAGCACTTAGTCCTTAATTGGGAAAAATGTCATTTCATGGTTAGAGAAGGATTAGTGCTAGGCCATCTAATTTCTGAAAGAGGAATTGAGGTAGATAGAGCTAAAATAGAAGTAATTGAACAACTACCTCCACCTGTTAATGTCAAGGGAATCAGAAGTTTTCTTGGCCATGCTGGTTTCTATAGAAGGTTTATAAAAGATTTTTCTCATATTGCTAGACCTCTTACAAACTTGCTTGCCAAAGATGTTCCTTTTGACTTTGATGATGCTTGTCTTAAATCTTTTGAAACTCTAAAAAATGCTCTTATTTCTGCACCCATTATACAACCCCCTGATTGGTCTTTACCTTTTGAAAGTATGTGTGATGCAAGTGATTATGCTGTGGGGGCTGTTTTGGGGCAAACAAAGGACAAGAAACATCATGCCATTGCTTATGCTAGTAAAACTTTGACAGGACCTCAACTCAATTATGCCACAACTGAAAAAGAACTGCTAGCTATTGTTTATGCCATTGACAAGTTTAGATCTTACTTAGTAGGAGCAAAAGTTATTGTTTACACTGATCATGCTGCTTTAAAATATTTGCTCACTAAGAAAGATGCTAAACCTAGATTAATAAGATGGATTCTGCTTCTCCAAGAATTTGACTTAGAAATAAAAGATAAGAAGGGAGTAGAAAATTCTGTTGCCGATCATTTGTCTAGAATGCATTTTGAGAAACCACAGGAACTACCCATCAATGACGCAATGAGGGACGACATGCTCTATCGGATCGCCCGGTCAGACCCCTGGTACGCAGATATTGTTAATTTTATGGTTGCAGGGTATGTACGACCAGGAGCCGACAAGAAAAAGCTTATTTACGAGAGTCGCCATCACCTGTGGGATGAACCATACCTTTTTCGAGTATGCTCTGACGGGTTACTCAGGAGGTGTGTACCGGCAGAAGAAGGAATGAAGATCATTGAGAAGTGCCACTCATCACCATATGGAGGTCATTATGGAGCTTTCCGCACACATGCAAAGATCTGGCAAAGCAGATTTTTCTGGCCAACCATGTATCAAGACACAAAAGATTTCGTACGAAGGTGCAACTCCTGTCAGAGGCACGGAAACATCAATTCCAGAAATGCCATGCCACTGACAACCAACCTTCAGATCGAGCTCTTTGATGTCTGGGGAATTGACTACATGGGACCATTCCCAAAATCCGGAAAATTCGAGTACATCTTAGTGGCAGTTGACTATGTCTCCAAATGGGTTGAAGCCCTGCCATGCAGATCTGCTGACCACAAAAGCTCAACAAGAATGTTTGAAGAGACAATATTTCCGAGATTCGGTACGCCAAGGTTAGTGATAAGTGATGGAGGATCCCATTTCATCGACAGGCGCTTCGAGAAATACCTCATGAACCATGGGATCCAGCACAATGTCGCTACTCCTTACCACCCGCAAACAAGTGGTGAAGCAGAGACGTCCAATAAGCAGATCAAGAACATTCTACAGAAGACGGTGGACCAAATGGGGATAAAATGGAAAGACAAGCTACCCGAAGCACTTTGGGCTTATCGGACAGCTTATAAAACCCCCATTGGAATGTCTCCCTACCAACTGGTCTACGGGAAGACATGTCACTTGCCGGTTGAGCTAGAATTCAAGGCTCATTGGGCAATAAAGAGATGGAACATGGACTTTGAAGCAGCCGGAACAAAACGGAAAATGCAACTGTCCGAGCTAGAAGAATGGAGAGAGAAGGCGTATCACAGTGCCAAGATCTACAAGGAAAGAACCAAGAGATGGCACAACAAGAGAATCATAGAGAAAGAATTCAACCCAGGCGATCAGGTATTACTTTTTAACTCCAGGGTACGACTCTTTGGGCACGGGAAGCTACGAAGCAAGTGGGACGAACCATACAAGGTGGTGAATTCATCGTCACATGGAGCCGTCACTCTTCAAGACGATGAAGGTACGTTATTCAAGGTAAATGGTCAACATCTTAAAATATTTTTAGAGCCCAATAAAGAGTCTGAGGATTTAGATGAAATAGATTTCTTTTGTTTTCCCACGAATATTAATTTTAGGCCGTAATGGGCCGTCTTAGGGTTTTTAAGGATCAACACACAGTTAGAGCACCCCGCGTCGAAGATCGTCGCGAGACGACGTGGTGGGGGGCCGACCGGCCTCCTCACTGGGCCGATCGGGCCCTGCCCGCCGCCTCGTGCCGCCAGCTTTCGCCCACGCTATATCTAAGGTGCTCAGTTTTGGAAAAACTTGTTCGGGGATCTTTTATGAGATATCCCGTAGCCTTTCCAAGCTAGGTCAACCCCCTCTGCAAGTCCGTGACTGATATATAAGCAGGGGCAGACCTCCACCTTGTTCTCATCCCAAAGCCTCCAAGTAGCAGCAATGGCCGACAAGCAGCTTGTCCCCTTTAGCTTTGAAGCCAAGGCGGTTGTTCCTTTCGAGAAGGAAGCAAAGCCGCTAGCCTTCTTGCCTCCTGATCACATCCCTCTCTCGCTGTTCCCGCCTAGTCGTCCACGTTCGCCGCCACCGCCTAAAGAAAGCAAGCAGGCGATGTACGCTCAGCCGTACGATCGCCGTCGTGAAGCAGCTCAGAAGAAGCCGATCCCTATTCCTAGCTACATGGATCTGAAGAAACCAAGGGATGGTGAGCGACTTGCTGACGTGCGCATGGACAAGCATGGCAACACAAGGGTGCATAAGTACACCACCTCCTCAAGCCGTGTCACAATCGACGGAGTTCGTGCCAAAGAACCTCAAATCAAGAGAATTCCGGTCATCGAAGCCAGCCAGCGGATGCCGCAGAAACAGAAGACCCGGAAGACCGTAGCTGAGCTAGTGCAGGAAGTAGTAAGCCTGGCAGAAACTTTCAAAGAGATCCACCGCGTCAACACTTCCCTCACCAAGACCGTCCTCAAATTGTTAGAATCAAAGAAGCGAAGGGACGATGAGGAAGACCATAGCCGCGACCTTAAGAAGGCAAGCGCCCTTTGTAAACACCTTAGTTAGAGAGCACATTAGTGATACTTAGTTCGAGTTAGTTAGTTTGCTTTAGTTGTTAGAGTTGTTTAATAAAGTGCTCTCTCCTTTAATAAAGAAGTATTCCACAAGTTGAGCTATTTTTGCCTATATATATATTTTCTGGATATGTTTTTGTCTCCACCATACTGTGCATGCAAGATAACAGAAAACAAGTGTGGGGGAGAAGAACAGACGACCAAACGGCATCTTCCACGACCAAAATCAAGAAAAACGGGAAAAACACAGAACAAATGACTCGCACGACGAACCACGGCAGAACCCAGTTCGGCCACGTCTCGTCCACCACTCGGTTTGCTTCCTAAACTTTTTAAATTTTTGCAATTTGCTTTCCGTTTCGAATTTGAACAAAGATGCCCTGCTAAAATGTCCTGATAACCTAAAAGATAAAGTTTCACATGTTTATGCTCTTAGAAATATTTATTGCTTTTGGGATGATCAGAATGAGGTTAGAATAATGAGAACCATCTTTCTTTTATCTTGTCTATGGAGAGTGCTTTATTTCAAAATCATAAGCTAAGTTTCTCTGTGATCAATAATATATCCCAACAGAGCTTTTATTGAAAATAAATTTGATTAAATGCTGCTTACTTGTATTGAGCTTTGTCAAATCTAGAGCTATGTTGAAGTTTTGTCTAAGTCTATGATCAAGATCACGTACACTGCTTTCACTAAAGTATCTATGCTCTAAGATTTTTGATCTCTGTCTCCCATATCATGAAAAAAGGTACACCTAAAAAAAAGAAGAAGAGAGAAAAAGCCAAAGAAAGAAAAGAAAAAAATTATGAGTGGAGAGAAAAGTGAGAGAGAGGAGAAAATGGACAAGTGTTCTACGGGTCAGAAGAACCCCCCTCTCAGAAAAAAAGGCATAAAAAAGAGAAGAATAATGGACATGTGTCCGAGGGTGAGTAGGGCCCACTTCTCTAAAATAATAAGTGAGAGAGTAATAATGGACGCATGTCCGAGGGTGAGTAGAACCCAACTCTCCACAAAATAGCTGAATACCTTGTTCTAAAAAATGGGAAAAGATAGAAGATTCTAAAGTTAGAGCAGTGGTTTTTAAAATTTGACACATGCACATATCTTGATCTATGACCTATGACAGGCCTCTTCATGGATACAGATTTTGACCCAGCAATATATGCAAGGTAAGTCTGCTACATCTTTACATTCTAAAAACTTCACATATATTTGAGAGTATCACAAAGGAGTAAGCAAGGCTGCATTTTCTTTTCAAAACTTATTCAAAAACTCTCCATTGACTTGATTTGAGAAATAAAGGTGATCTGTTTCTAACTATGCTCAGATATTCCCTAAGTACAGATATGACTAAGGAGTATAATTATGTTGATTCTTGTCTCTATGGTTGTAAACCATCCTTTTATCGAGGACGAGTAAAAGCCTAAGTGTGGGGGAGTTTGTTGGCACATTTTATCTATAAATATTTCCCCTCACATTTACTGGAAAAAGGACTAAAATATAATTAGATCACTTTATTAGGGTTTATATTGACAATTTCCACGAGTTTTGGTGAATCTATGAATTTACAGGGACTATTCAGAAAATATGCAAAGAAACCACTCTAGAAGACTCCAGAAGGCTCCGGAACTCAACGTGACTTAGCACCTAAGAAAGAAGCATATAGAAGGATCAAGGACCCACCTGGCCGAAGTGGACCCCGAGGGGGGCCCACCCCAGTCCGATCGGCCTGGTGGTGGGGCCGGTCGGCCCCCTCCCTGGCGCCAAATGGGCCCAGCTTCCGGAATGTTCTTCCACCGCTTATGAGGATCAATCTAAACCACAAGTTAGGTCGGTTTGATCGTACGGTGCACATCATCTCCTCCGGGCTATATAAGCAGACCCCCTGACCCCAGGGCAGACAACAATTCATTCTATTAGATCCTCCATGCCTATCTGAGATTAGAGCTCTAGATTAGAATTAGAGTTGGAGAGTTAGTATCAAGTTGAGAGATTAGAGCCACGATCTATTTAGATCTAGCTAATCTTGTTCGAGAGGATTAGAGAGCGGTAGAGGCGAAGCTGAAGGAAGGCCCGAACCTGTCGGTGTCTCCTCTTCATCTTCTACCTCTGGGATCAACTCCATTGGAGCCTGATCCTGAGACCTTGTGGAAAGATCGACTTCTTATTCAAGTGAGTAACATTGTTTTTATTGTTCTTACGGTTCATAACTCTTTGAGTACTTTAATTCCTGTCGCTCTTGAGTTAAAGTTGCATGTTTAGTGTAAGCGTGGTGCTTAGACTAGCTAGCTTATGAATGCCTTCTATATTCCGGATCGTGTGGTAGAAGCGGGAAGTGACCTTGTTCCCGTCTGTCCTTTGCAGTCCACCTCCCGTCTATAGGAACCGTAGGACTCCCCCCATAGATTCTCGGGAGGTTCCCTTTCCTAAATGTGCCTTCAGACAATCACCCCATAAGAACAATATAGACATAGCTTGTGAGAATAAGAACCAGACATCCTTAAGTTTTGCTTATCTCTCTTTCTGTCAAGTCCTTGATAGCTACTCAGTGATTAGTTATATACCTCAGATACTCTCTTTACCATTCTCCTTGTGGATTCGATATTTAAAACCCTCTCCCGGGTGGAATGCTCACCGGTATCCGTGCGCTTGCAGATTATCCATCATAATATTTCTGTAGGCTTAACAAATACCAACATCTAGCAGCAACGTAGGCATGGTGCCTGGATTGTCTAGCTATGATAGTTATGAGCATACCCCCCGTAACGAGAGGTCGGTCCTCAGGTGGTGATAGCCCTGTTGGATCCTAGGGCAACCTCCGCGTTGGGGTACCTGCTGTAGGAGTCTAAAGTCTAGTTTCGCAGAGTGCTGGTCGTCGCGGGCTATCTCCCCGTTTGTACCTGGGTGCTGAACCATGTTTCCCTCATGCAATACTCATGCCTATCTCTTATCTTCTAGCTTTGTATGATTAGTACATTAGAACCTAGAGCTAACTCGTATGTTCCCCTTAAGCCGTAGTGTGCTAGAGTAGAGGTAGATTTGAGGTGTGTGTGTCACACTACCCCTTTATATCATTTATCTTACCCCTGTCTTTGAGTGTGTTGTTCCCTATATCTATCTCTTGGTTTACATTCAGAGCAAAAGCATAAGTCTAAGATATCCGCCATTGCCTTCCTTGGATTCGATACCCTTGGAATACTCTCCTTCCTTAGGGAAATGCTACAATGGTTTATCTGTGCACTTACAGATTCGTTCATGATCGTTTAGATAAAACCTATGGCAACTCTCAATGTTCACGCTAACCTGCGCCAATTAGTTGGGAAGTGCCAACAGACACTTCTAGCGCTGACGCTAAGGATGGATTCCAAATCTGTTCTTAAGTGATCGACGCTCAGAAGTGTCAACACTTTTATGATCTTAATATGGATGGAAAATTTCTACCATGATGATATGTGATGACCGTTGCCGCTTTGCTCGATCTTATGCTTGGTTTATGCATGTTTAAGCTAAGTGCTCTCTTTTAATATGAAGCTAAAATTTAATTTATATGCTAGCCTAATCTTGTGTGGATGTTATGATAACTCAAGTCCCATAGTTCTTTTTCGTTGCTCTCAACTTTGGATGAATCAAAGAACCTTTTTATTCTCAAAAAGTTATGCTAACCTTGTCATGAGTACCGCTTGCATTTTGCTCTACCCATCCAAAGCCTAAGTTTACTTGAGTGCAAAACCTTAGTATATACAAGATTTATTTTTTGGTGCATTGATTGAAGGCCTAATTTCTCCAGCCCGAGACTAAGAAGCTGGTCATTCCATTTTTGTGTATCGTTCTTTATGCTAGCCTCTTCTATCCTTGCATTGTGAGTTTCCACATTGGGAATTTCGCAAACCTCGCCGGATATCCAACCAAAACCCAAATATATCTTTTTTTTTGTGTTCACCTCCTTGACCACAACCCAATATATGAGTATGGATGAATATTTTGGAGAAGATTACAAGAAAGGTACTTCAAGTGAGAAAGGGAGACTTCCAAAAGGATCCCTTGAAGATTTTTGGAGTGTCTCTCTCTAAGAAAAAAATGAGAGCTTCAATTCCCACCTTGGCATATTTATCACCTCTTTTGCCCGAGGACGAGCAAATGTCTAAGCATGGGGGGGGGGGGTTGCCAGGAAGTGCTAGTATAGTCTAGAGTTCAAGGGGAGCAAATAAAAAAAAAAGAGAAAAGAGAAAAAGTATGATGAATGAAAAAATGATAAAGAAGAAAAAAAATATAATGAGAAAAAGAAAGAAAGAAGAAGGAAAGAAAAAAGAATAATAAACTCCCTGGTTCTCTAGCTATGGTTAGTGCTTTTTGAGTTTTTAAGAGGATTCAAGATCAAGACCCATACTCATCTTTCCAACCATGTGCAATCCGATAACGAGGACTTTGTTTGTGCCTCGGGATCACTCTTTGCCATTTGCACATGTCCACCTATCTAAAAGTGTGTGTTCATCTCCCCCCCCCTCCTTGATAACATTATTTTTCCAATGACCTTTTTGACGAGTCTCGGTAAGACCATGAGAAGGTAGTCTTGTTTTAATAATATCTCAACTATAATATCTTGGTAGGACTAAACTTTCCTATAGCTCCATATAAATCTTTCCACCATATACTTTGAGAAAGGAAAGGAGTAGAACAAGTAGGCTTGAGAGACAAGATGAGATGAGAGTACATGAGCAAAGTGCAAGATGGTTATTTTTGATCTTGGTAAAGCAATTTTTCTCTTTATCTCATTCTTTATTTTTCAAAATTTCTGAGATTTGTTTAGAAGTTTGAGAGAATGATCAAGTACTTGTGGAAAGAGCTTGAATGATATCTACCTTCCATACAGATAAAAGTTAGTACATTATGGAACTTTAATGAATAGAGAGCATTATGTTTTCTCATGTATGATCAAGTGTAGGGTTTGAACGTCGAAGGGCAACGCTGATATCCATAGAAGGCTTACTCGAGGACGAGCAAGGTCTAAGCATGGGGGGATGTTAGTGGTCGATTTCCGTCAACCTAGCCACTTGTTTACCTTCTATGTTGGTATTGATTTGATATTCACACTAACGATCCTAACCCCCATTATATGTTATGTTCGCACTCGTGCATGGTTTTTGGAGTTTATTGTTTACACAGGAATCGAGAGCTTAAATGAGGACTTCTGGGTAAAGTTCATCAAGGGATTTACAAGGTGATCACGGACCCCGGGACAAGTCAAGATACAAGATGAACATGACTCCAAATGAACCAAGGACTAAAGCGTGAGGTCGAGAAGTGCTGAGGACCTAGACGGAAGATGCAGGAGTTCATACGTAAAGCATCCTCATCTAAATCGCGAGGAAAATGACGTCAAGGGCCTATATGCATCTTGGCAAAAACTCAGGAAGTCGCGAGAAGCTTCACGAAGAAAACTGGGGACGAACCGGGCCGAGGAGGCCCTGGGCCGGTCGGCCCATGCCGGCCGGCCTGGCCCATCCCCGAGGCGGTTCGTCGCCCCCTTTAACCTAGATATAGCCCCCATGCGAAGTTGCAACCAACAAGCCATTCGTCATTCGCCGCCGAGGAGCAGAGGAGCCTCAGGGACACCACCCCGGAGAGGATGATCGTGTTAGTCGTCTAGGGTTTGCCTAGCTGGCGTGGGAACCTTGCAAGGAAGACCACGTCAGAGTTCCGGAGGCGTGAATCAAGATCAAGGTAGGATCCTGGATGGATCTTATTCATGTATGCATACTTTTGATGGAGTTTTAATGGATCCGATTCATAGCGATCGAGTACTTTCATTTGCAATTCTTGTTCTTGCTTGGGTATTTTCTTCCTCAATCTATTCTCGAGATAGATTGAATGGGATGTTCTTGTAGCCGCGGTGGCTAGAGGTGCATACCCGATCTACCATGTAGTTCAACGCACTCCTTGCGGGTGTGCTTTAAGATTCGACCGCAAAGAAAGGGGAACATCATGACAGAATGTTGACACCGAGTACGGCGGGGCGACTTAGGGGGTTTGACTAAAGGTCAAGGTTTAAAGAAGCTTTCAATGAGATTCGTTTTACTCTCTCTTTTATTTTGCTCGGAACGACGACATAAACACGATCTCTCTAGATCGGTACCTCAATGCTTTCTCTTGCTACCTCTTTTGATCTTAGTAGATTAGATGCAATTCAAAACCTCTTAAAGAAGCAAGTGTTTCTCGGTTATTAGATTGATCTTGCATTACACGTTGTTCCACGGATTCGATACCTTGGGTTCACCGCTCAAGGGAAGAAGGGTCCCCTGACTACGACGGAGGATTTGTCCGCTTGCAAGTCCAAACGAACTTTCCAACGATAATCAAACGTCAACAGCCATCCATGATATCACTAAGCACTGTCATCCTCCCACTCAACTTCCCAACCGGGTGGGAGAGAACCAGGCCACGGAAACCCATCACCATTCACATCACCTGAAAAACAACATCAAACGCAAGGCTGAGTATAGTAATACTCAGCAAGACTTATCCGTCGGGTGATGGAAAATCACCAACTCTCTAGACATGCAAGGCTTTATGGCTAGTGGGTTGTTTTGCTGAAAAGCAACAAATAGTATGTCCTTACTTTCAAGTTTTAGCTCAAGATTCTAGTTGATTAACCATTACTAAGTAAGCAACTATTGTAAGCAAAAGTTGTGCAAACAATTAAGCATATATCCAAATTAAACCTCAATTCCATCATTAAGGGACATAGAGTGTATGGTTAAGCAATCTCGGGTAACGGTGAGAGGCCGACGATCGATCGATTAATAACCTTGCAAGGTGGACCTAAACACACGGGGGAATGCACACCCCAAGAATAACAACTAGAAACCGAAGGGGGTGGGTTATGCACCAACCAGGCGGTTCCCGACAATCCTCAGTTTGGGACAGGGGCTACAGTGCTCGGTACAAGGTGGTTGGTTCGGCCTCGCCTCCCCAACCCCACACATGCACCACAATTAAGCTACAGCAGGGGACGAACCCAGGAGTAGTAACACTAAAGTTCCCTTGCCGTGCCAATCGGGTAGTAGGCTTACCGGTCCCATTCCCGGCAAATGTTTAGTACGTTCAAACGCTTAACCATAGACCTACTGGCCGGAGCCGGTCCCATGCTCTTACCACATGAGCATTTCCATTTATCAAAATCTTATGATTCCAACATAAGAGACCTATAGCTCGCGAGTGACGAATCATTACTCGACTTTTACCGTGTCCTTAGAGCATGGCCACTAACGACCTATCATGCTAGTATTAGAGCATAGGAACCTATGATCATGCATCTAGGGTTTCAAATAAACTCCTGAAACGTAAATGCACAAACATTGCATAACATAATTGTAAAAGTTAGAAAACTGGGTTATGCTCCGGGGCTTGCCTTCACTAGCAAAGTTAGTGGAGAAAACCTCCGAACTTTGGTTCGGGTCTTGCTGCACCTCCACCACGTTCACTTCTCCTTCAGCTAGATCTCCCTCGGATTCCGGCACCAACTCGTAGTTCCCGTCCGGAAGTTCTACACGACATGCATATGCATTAACTTCATGTATTTATAATTGAGGAGTTAGAATGTAGTGTAGAATTGAAGGGTAAACATGGGAGTGTATGGGTGACCACATTCACCTAGACAAGGATATATCCAGCATACTCTTCCTATCAAAGAAAGGGTTACGTGTGCGTGGTTTAACTCCTTATTTGATGGTGATTGTGTGCACATCTAAAGTAATTAATTAATTTTTCTTCACCAAATTAAGGGTGTTGTTCATGAGTTGATTTGGTGAAGCTCAAACAAAGATTTAAATTGTACACAAAAGGTGATTTCCATTTTCCTTTTATTTCTTGGATTAAGCTTGATTTACTTCGAAAATTCATTCTGGAAGAAATACAAACAAGGTGACCATGAAACCTTGCAGAGAGGCACATCATACTATACATGAGTGAGGACCAGGTGTGTCCGAGGACCAGTGGAGGGTCGCTCCTTAGTGATGAGTGATTGACAACGTTGTGTGGACTGATGCTTGGCTAAGTGTGCAGGTACAGGTTGCAGCTTGAGTCGTGTCAGTGCAGGTGAAGAACAAGCGCAAAAGGCCTGAGCCGTGGCAGCCTCCGGGTGATGGAGTGGCAAGTAGGCTTGGTTCGATGGACCCAGTGGCCGATGGGGTCAAGTGCGAGCCGTGCGGTGCAAGACTGGCGGGCTGAAGTCGTGAACATGGGCCGGTGCAAGGTAGCGGATGAAGCCCGAAGCTTGCACGCGGGGTTTGGTGGTTTGCCCACAAAACCATCAGGTGGACGGTTTCTTGGTTTGGGCCTCAAGACCAAGCCCGGAGGCCCGAGGCGACAGAGACGGTGATCCGGGAGCTTCGGGAAGCTTCGAGGCGGGGGGCACGTGGCGTGATCGCGGGGCTTGCGTCGAAGCTAAGCAAGGCCGCAGTGGAAGCGTGTCCGCTCGATGAAGACTTGACCAAAATGACCCTGAGGGGTTGTATCTTCATTTAAGCAGTAGGGGTAGCGTGGTCATTTACCTCCCTCCGATGGACTTTGTATAAATAGCAGAGAGGTGGATGGCATCTCTCTCTCTGGCTCCCTAGGTCTTTCTCCCCCAGTAGATTTTCTCTGAACTGCTTCTTTTCCCTCTGGATTCCTTAAGCTAGACTCTTGTACAGAATCTGACCTCTGGATGTATGGAAGCATTCGGCGTCCCGGTGATCTCCTCGTCCTCTGTGATTTTCGTGTCATTTTTGGGACTATTTTTGGGAGTTTTCGTTCTTGACTCGATTCGTGATTTTGGAGGCGTTTCTTCACGGATTTCTTTGAGGGGATCATGGGTGGATGCCTTGCGCATCTTTGTGTGTGATCTTGACCCCTCAAACGCTGTGGAGAGCCTTCGATTCGTGCGTTTTTGGTTGGTGCCCGAGTTCATGGTGGTGGTTCGGTTGATCCGCGATTCCCGGTGATTTAGTGGCTTAGGAGTCAAGATTTTTGGGGCATAGCATCCTTGTGTGATGCTTTTCACCTCCCCAAAATCTTGTCTCAAGAGATTCGACCGTTTGGGAGATCCGGTGAAGGAAAGGTGAAGTTGACTTTCGGGATCGGGCGTTTTTGTGCTCTGTCCGCACCTAGCGGACAGTCCGTAAGGTCGACGCGGACAGTCCGCAAGGCCCTGACAGCCTAGCTGTTCTTCGTGTTCTTCGCGTGTTCTTGCGCGTCTTCGTTTCGATCCGTTTCGCCCCTAGGCTTTGGTTGCAAGGAGTTTGGCAGACGGTCCGCGAGGGTCTCACGGACAGTCCGCGTGGTCGGATTTCTGACAGACGGTCAGCGGTGCCTCCACGGACAGTCCGAATTTCGGGGGTGCGCTACTGGTGGTTCGAGACGTTTTTGCGGATGGTCCGCCGTGACCTGCCGGACAGTCAGCGCCCTCCTCGCGGACAGTCCGCCCGGTCACCCCGGACAGTCCGCCAGGGGCTTCGCAGCAGTGCTCGAGTTCTTTGATTCTTGCTTTGGTGCTTCCGCTCTTTGCTCCTAGACATCTCTCGTGATCCTCTAAGCTTGTGTGAGTCTTGTTTGGAGCTTCCTTTGTGTGCAAGGATTCGTGGAGTGGAAATCGGGGCATAGGCCGAGTTCGACCGTAGGGAAGAAATTTTATCGGCTCCCATTCACTCCCCCCCCTCTCTGGTCGCCCGATTCGGTCCTTCAATTGGTATCAGAGCCAGTTACGGATCTTCGTGATTCTAACCAGTCTAAGATCCAAAGATGGGCGATTACGGCAAGGGATCGGGTCCTCCGCACTTTGATGGCAAGAATTTCCCGATGTGGGAGAGGCGCATGGGCGCGTTTTTGCGAGGGAAGGGAACTCTTATCTGGGAGGTCACTCAGAATCCTCATTATGTCATCCCAGATAGTTCTCTGCTTCTAGGATCGCGGGACATGTTTGAGGCCAACAGCAAGGCCGTTGATTACTTGTTCCATGCTCTCTGTGCCTCGAAGTTTGATCTAGTGTACGGGGAGGATGTGGCCGGAAAGATTTGGCTCAATTTGAAGAATGCTCATGTTGGCAATGCCCAAGTGCAAGCCCGGATGTTTACCACTTACCGGAGAGAGTACGAGAACTTCACTCATCTCCCCGGTGAGTCGACCGATGCTATGTTTCAGCGTTTCACTTGTATAGTCAGCAACATGAGGGCCAATGTGACAGTGCTTCCATACACGGATCATGATCAAGCTATCAAGCTTTTGCATGCCCTGGATAGGTCCATGTGGGAAGCCAAGATCGAGGCGATTGAGGAGTCGAGTGCATATGATACGCTTTCGCTTGATGAGCTGTTCTCCAAGCTCAGGTCTTCAGAGGTCGATCGTGGCTTGAGAGACAAGAGCGAGGGCCCTACTGATCCTCATAGTTTGGCTCTCGTCTCAGGATCGAGGACTAACGCTAACTCTGTTGGCTTCTCTTTATCTTGTCTTGTGTCCTTGCCAGATGAGGACTTTGATGTGCTGAGCGAGGACGATCTCGCCTTGTTGAGCAAGAGGTTTGGGCGGATGTACGAGAACCGAAAGAATGCAAGGCGGAGCTCGGGGATGTGCTATCGGTGCGGGAAGCACGGGCACTTCATCGCCAAATGCCGTGAAGCCATGGAGATCAAGACCGACTACAAGGGCAAGCCCAAGCACGACTACAACAAGCACCCCCTCGGAACAAGAGAAGCGCAAGGACAAGCGGCACACGGGCAGAAACATCACCGGCCTGAGCTTCGTCGCGCAAGGAGGCTTTTGCGGCATGGTACACTCCAAGAAGGGTGGGAAGCACAGCTCGGATTCGAACTCCGACTCCGATGAAGAGGTACGACAAGATCCCAACTTCTTGCTAGAGGAGAAAGCTAGGCTCAATGAGTTGCTTGATAACCGTGATGATGTGCTTAGAAAGACCAACAAGGAGAAGAGGGAATTTAGGTCTCTGTTGGGTGATGCTAATGACAAAGTATCCGAGCTTGAATCCTTGCTTGTGGATGCTAGAAATGAGATAGCTACTTTGAAGTCTGCTCCTGTGGTGTCTGATGAGATTGACTGTGGTGATTGTTCAGTTTTTCTTGCTGACTTGACTGCCCTCAAGGAGAAACATGCCTCTGTTCTTGAGGAATTAGATGTGGTTAGGATTGAGTGTGATGAATTGAAGTCTAGGCTAGCTTTGTTAGGAGCTTGTACATCATGTCCTATTTTGCATGCTAGGCCAGATGAATCTCACACTAGAATTGTTTCTCTTGAGGCGGCTTTGAAAGCTCCTCTTCCTACATCATGTTCAACCTGTGAAATGCATGCTTTAAAAAACATGGAACTTGCAAACTATGTTGATCGTCTGCAGGATGAAAATGATGAATTGAGAAAAATGATGGGGTGGTTGTCTGGGCATGAGCCACAATTGAGTATGATGTTGGCTCAGTTCAAGAGGTTTGATGGTCAGGCATTGGGGGATGACAAGTGTGGTAAGAAGAGTGGTGAGGGAGAAGAGAAAGCCGGAGAGATCCGCATTCCACCACATACCACACCGATGAACAAATTAGCACCCAAGCCAAACCATCTCAGAAACAAGCTAGACACAACCCCATATCCTCCAGTGTTCGCCCACAAATCTGAAAACTACCAAAAACCCATAAAGTTTGTGAGCACCCAGGGGAGTGTCGTTGATGGGAGGACAGGAGAGAAAGCTGGAGAGAAGATTGTAGAGAAGCCACAGCCTAAGCCAGTGCCAATCCGCTTCCATTGTGAGTATTCTGGGAGGGATGGGCATAAGGATGAGTTCTGCTTCCGAAGGAAGAGGGATGAGAGGTTTGCTAGGGAGATGGCAAACAAGGACAGGTACCACCTTGTTCGTGGTGTGCCTGAGCCTCGTAGAGGGCCTCTACCTAGGGGTGAGGTGTATGTACGTACGGTTCCCACTCATGGAGGTGGAGGTGGAGATGTGTTCCCTCAGAGAGACAGGCGTGTTGGGATTGGGCGTGGTGAGTTGGTTCGACGTGCTCCTTCTCGTGACCGTTACGAGTTTGGGAGGCACGATCGGAGCTTTGGGTCTCAGATGGACTACGGGCCACATTTTCCTCATCGTGGTGCGCGTACTCCTCCAGTGAGATGTGACAGGTCCTTTGGTGGTAGGTGTGAGAGGGCTCCGCCTAGAGGTTTTGGGAGGATGGATTTTGCTAACCCTTCTTTTGAGCAAATGGCTCAGCACTGGTTTGACTCTTTTGGTACTAACCCCAGTGTTGAGTCGCTTGCTCATTCTCGTCCTCGTTTTTGATTGCAGGTGGGAGGCTTGGAGAACTTTTGGTTGGTCGACTCCGGTTGCTCAAGACACATGACCGGAGATCGTGGGTGGTTCTCCAGCCTCACCCCGGTGAGTACGAGGGAGTACATCACTTTCGGGGATAATGGGAGAGGACTAGTGCTTGCGGAAGGTATGGTGAAGGTGAGTAGCAAGGTGACCTTAAGAAGTGTGGCCCTGGTCAAGTCACTTGGTTTCAACCTGTTGTCAATATCTTAATTACTTGACGAAGGTTTTGAGGTTCGTTTCAAGTCGAGGGCTTCTCGTGTGCTTGATTCTCGAGGTGATCTTGTGTGTGCGATCATCCCCGAGGGTCAAATCTTTCGTGCCGATTTTTCCCAGTCTGTTGGTCCTCCTCGATGCTTTGTTGCTGGCGTTTCGGTTGAGCTTTGGAAATGGCATAGGAGATTGGGACACTTGAGCTTTGAGTTGCTTTCCCGCTTGAGTAGTCTTGATCTTGTCCGAGGATTGCCTAAGCTGAAATTCGAGAAGGATTTGGTTTGTGCTTCTTGTAGGCATGGAAAGATGGTTGCCGCTTCTCACGCCCCTCTAACTTCTGTCATGACCGAGCGACCTTGTGAGCTGTTGCACATGGATTTGGTTGGGCCAGCTCGTGTTCGCTCTGCTGGCGGGAAGTGGTATGTTCTTGTGGTTGTTGATGATTTTTCGAGGTACTCTTGGGTTTTCTTTTTGGAGGACAAAAGTGAGACATTTGGCTTTGTTCGAGACTTGATCTTGAGGTTGAAGAATGAGAGACATGGTGATGCCATTCGAGCTATACACAGTGACAATGGCACGGAATTTAAGAACTCTCATTTTGATGCCTTTTGCAGTGATCTTGGTCTTGATCATCAGTACTCTTCTCCATATGTCGCTTGCCAGAATGGCGTAGTGGAGAGGAAGAACCGGACCCTTTGTGAGATGGCCAGGACGATGCTCGATGAGCATAGGACTCCTAGGCGTTTCTGGGCCGAGGTGGTCAATATCGCTTGCTATGTCTCAAATCGCATTTTGCTTCATGCCTTTAAGAAGAAGACCTCTTATGAGCTGATGCATGGTCGACAACCCAAGGTGAGTCACTTTAGAGCCTTTGGTTGCAAGTGTTTCATTCTGAAGAAGGGCAAGTTGGATAAGTTTGAGTCTCGATGTTCGGATGGGATTTTCCTTGGTTATGCGATTCATTCTAGAGCATATCGTGTGCTCAACCTTGACACTAACCGAACCATGGAGATTTGCGAGGTTACCTTCGACGAGACACAGCCATGTAGCTCTTCTGCTTTTGAGTGTGCAGGTGATGAGGAGATTGGAGAGAGGATCTTCGAGGATGAGAAGGACGGAGATGGAGACGACGACGATGATGGTGGTGATGCTCCAGCGGCTGATCGTGTACGTACTACTTCCACTACTACGACGACGATCGAGGACGGACCAACCCCTACACCCACTACGACTGAGGCTGTTCGAGTGGAGGCTGCTGCTGAGGGGGAGGTTGTGTCCAGGCAAGAGGCTCCACGGCGAGTACAAGTGGATCACCCACCAACGACCATCATTGGCAACCTTCATGAACGCACTACATGGTCGAGGTCAAGGAATACTTCTCATTTCGCTCATTCTGCATTTGTTGCTTCTTTCGAGCCCAAAGATATTCGACACGCTTTGTCTGATGAGAACTGGGTGAATTCCATGCATGAGGAGTTGGAAAACTTTGAGAGAAACCAAGTCTGGGTGTTAGTCGATCCACCGCCAAATTGCCGTCCCATAGGAACCAAGTTGGTGTGGAAGAACAAAGAGGGTGAGAATGGGATGGTTGTGAGGAACAAGTCGAGGTTGGTGGCGCAGGGTTTCAACCAGAATGAGGGGATAGACTATGAGTAGACATTTGCTCCTGTGGCCTGTTTGGAGGCAATTAGAATCCTTCTAGCCTTTGCTGTGGCTAAAGGGTTCAAGTTGTACCAAATGGATGTCAAGAGTGCTTTCTTGAATGGGGTGATAGAGGAAGAAGTGTATGTGAGGCAACCCCCGGGGTTTGAGAGTGAAAAATACCCACACCGTGTATACACACTTCAGAGAGCGCTCTATGGATTGAAACAGGCACCTAGAGCTTGGTATGGCAGGTTGAGAAGCTTTTTGCTGAGTAAGGGGTTTGTGATGGGCACAATTGATAAGACCCTTTTCCTCCTTAAGCATGGGAATGACCTTTTGATTGTTCAGATATACATGGATGACATAATCTTTGGTGGCTCTTCTCATAATCTTGTTGCCAGATTTGCAGATGACATGAGCAGGGAATTTGAGATGTCCATGATGGGCGAGCTGCAGTTTTTCTTGGGTCTCCAGATCAAGCAGTGCAAGGACGGGACCTTTGTACATCAGGCGAAGTACACCAGGGACATGGTGAAGAAGTTTGGCATGAACGACTCCAAGCCGCTGACTACACCGATGAGTACGACTACGGCTTTGGTCGCGGACGAGGACGGCGAGCCCGTGGACTAAAAGGAGTACCGGAGCATGATCGGCTCCCTCCTCTACTTGACGGCGACGAGGCCAGACATACAGTTCAGCGTGTGTCTGTGCGCTTGTTTTCAGGCTTCACCGAGGACTTCACATCGGCAGGCCGTCAAGCGGATTTTCAGGTACTTGACCTACACTCCTGAGTTTGGTCTTTGGTACTCTGCCTCCTCGACAATCAGGCTTCATGGCTTTCCTGATGCGGATTTCGCTGGGTGTCGATTGGATTGCAAGTCCACTTCTGGGTGTTGTCAATTCCTGGGTTCTTCTTTGGTCTCTTGGTCATCTCGCAAGCAATCGAGTGTAGCCCAGTCCACCACCGAGGCTGAATATGTGGTTGCGGCTAGTTGTTGTTCCCAGCTGCTTTGGATGACCTATACCACGAGTGATTTTGGTGAGGAGTGCTCCTAGGTTCCACTTTTCTGTGACAGCACCAGTGCCATAAGCGTAGCCAAAAATCCTGTCCTCCACTCCAAAACGAAACACATAGAAGCGAGGTACCACTTCCTGAGAGACAATGTGGAGAAGGGAAACATATCTTTGTCCTATGTTCCTACCCAAGACCAGCTAGCTGACATTTTCACCAAACCACTTGACCAAGCCACTTTCACTCACTTGCGAGGTGAGCTTGGGGTGTGCTTCCCTTTCTAGCTTGGGTCTTGGAGCTTCTCTTGTATATATGTGTCATATGTTCATTTTGTTGCATTTTCCTTCATGCATTTTAATTTCTGTACAAAACCTGGTAGGATAGCCATCTTTGGATCACTTGAGCTAGGAATGAGCTTCTCTTATACACTTTGATCACTGATGTGCTATATGTGAGACTTTGTGCATGTTTGGTAAATTGTGGAAGTAAATGCTATGCTCTTGATGGTTTTGCTATATATGTACGATGAGATAGCATTTTGGTTGTGAAAATGATAAAACTGCCTCTCTCATGAGTAGATGCTTGTCTATGCTCAATTTGTGCTTAAATGCTTATATCATGCTCAGTTTGTGCTTGAGGATCATATTCTCTTTGCTTGGGGTCAAAGACCTTTTTGTCATTGTAAATGTTTAGCCCTTTTTGCTTGCTTGGGGAGGAGCATAAGTTTCTTTTTGCCGCAAAGGCACTTCATGTACCATGTTTAAACTTGAAAATGAAATTGGTGTATGAATTGCCTTATGCTTGAAAAATGAGCTCCTAATCATGTTTTTATGTTTTGATATTCATATCTTGGGTGCTAAACCGTAGCATGCTTGTCTACCATGAGAAGTCTCATTTTAAGAAGTAGACACATGGCTCGGTGGCTTTAATATGACTTGAGTAGCTTGTGGGCGTTTATAATGATCTTGTGATGAGAATTTGTGATCTTGCATAAACTTTGAATGATCTAGTGCCTTTATGTTCAAATTGGTATGGATAGGATCTTGCTCATGAGATGACTATTTCTTTGTGAAAAATTGCTTAAAATTGCTTTTAGCCATATCACATGCTTATATGTCTCTACCTTCTTGATGGCAATGTGCTAGATACACCATGTCTACTTTGCTTGCTCTATGTCTCATTTGTAGCATTTTGTTGTGCTCTTTGTATATTTGAGAAGCTTAGTAGATTATATATGTGCTTTGACATGCATTTTTCATGAAAACAAGGGGACGAGTTTCATCTACCTTGATTCATGCATTGTCAACAAGGGGGAGAGTTTTGTATGATATGGGGAGATTTTGGGAGAATTTTCATGCATTGGAAGTTTTTATGGAAAATTGGTATGCATGTGTGAGATGTGGCATGTGAGGAGAAATTTGAGAAGAAGTGGTTGCATTTGCTCAGGGGGAGTTTGCACATGTGCAGGGGGAGCTCCTTTGATTTTCCTGAGTTCTGTGCATTGTGATGTGCTCTTTGAGAGCTTTGTTTTGTCTCGGCTGGGTCGAGCCGTTGCCCTTGTCTTAGGGGGCCGAGACTTGGATTGGCGAGTGAACTCGTTTTCGCTTGTTCTTTGGCTTTGGATCACTTGATTGGGAGGTTTATGTTCGTGGCTGTTTTCTTTTCTTTTTCTCTATCATGGTTACTATGGGTGTTGTCAATGCGCTCATCAAGGGGAGATTGAGGACCAGGTGTGTCCGAGGACCAGTGGAGCGTCGCTCCTTAGTGATGAGTGATTGACAACGTTGTGTGGACTGATGCTTGGCTAAGTGTGTAGGTACAGGTTGCGGCTTGACTCGTGTCGGTGCAAGTGAAGAACAAGCGCGAAAGGCCTGAGCCGTGGCGGCCTCCGGGTGATGGAGTGGCAAGTAGGCTTGGTTCGATGGACCCGGTGGCCGATGGGGTCAAGTGCGAGCCGTGCGGTGCAAGACTGGCGGGCTGAAGTCGTGAACATGGGCCGGTGCAAGGTAGTGGATGAAGCCCGAAGCTTGCACGTAGGGTTTGGTGGTTTGCCCACAAAACCAATAGGTGGACGGTTTCTTGGTTTGGGCCTCAAAACCAAGCCCGGAGGCCCGAGGCGACGGAGACGGTGATCCGAGAGCTTCGGGAAGCTTCGAGGCGGGGGGCACGTGGCGTGATCGCGGGGCTTGCGTCGGAGCTAAGCAAGGCCGCGGTGGAAGCGTGCCCGCTCGATGAAGACTTGACCAAAATGCCCCTGAGGGGTTGTATCTTCATTTAAGTAGTAGGGGTAGCGTGGTCATTTACCTCCTTCCGATGCACTTCGTATAAATAGCGGAGGGGTGGATGGCATCTCTCTCTAGCTCCCTAGGTCTTTCTCCCCTGGTAGATTTTCTCTGAACTACTTCTTTTCCCTCTGGATTTCTTAGGCTAGACTCTTGTACAGAATCTGACCTCTGGATGTATGGAAGCATTCGGCGTCCCAGTCATCTCCTAGTCCTCTGTGATTTTCGTGTCATTTTTGGGACTATTTTTGGGAGTTTTCATTCTTGGCTCGATTCGTGATTTTGGAGGCATTTCTTCACGGATTTCTTTGAGGGGATGATGGGTGGATGCCTTGCGCATCTTTGTGTGTGATCTTGACCCCTCAAACGCTGTGGAGAGCCTTCGATTCGTGCGTTTTTGGTTGGTGCCCGAGTTCATGGTGGTGGTTCGGTTGATCCGCGATTCCCGGTGATTTAGTGGCTTAGGAGTCAAGATTTTTGGGGCATAGCATCCTTGTGTGACGCTTTTCACCTCCCCAAAATCTTGTCTCAAGAGATTCAACCGTTTGGGAGATCCGGTGAAGGAAAGGTGAAGTTGACTTTCGGGATCGGGCGTTTTTCTGCTCTGTCCGTACCTGGCGGACAGTCCGCAAGGTCCACGCGGACGGTCCGTGAGGCCCTGACAGCCCAGCTGTTCTTCGTGTTCTTCGCGTGTTCTTGCGCGTCTTCATTTCGATTCGTTTCGCCCCTAGGCTTTGGTTGAAAGGAGTTTGGCGGACGGTCCGCGAGGGTCTCACGGACAGTCCGCGTGGTCGGATTTCTGACAGACGGTCCGCGGTGCCTCCACGGACGGTCCGAATTTCGGGGGTGCGCTACTGGTGGTTCGAGACGTTTTTGCAGACGGTCCGTCATGACCTGCCGGACAGTCCGTCATGACCTGCCAGACAGTCCGTCATGACCTGCCGGACAGTCCGCGCCCTCCTCGCGAACGGTCCGCCCGGTCACCCCGGACAGTCCGCCAGGGCTTCGCAGCAGTGCTCGAGTTCTTTGATTCTTGCTTTGGTGCTTCCGCTCTTTGCTCCTAGACATCTCTCGTTATCCTCTAGGCTTGTGTGAGTCTTGTTTGGCGCTTCCTTTGCGTACAAGGATTCGTGGAGTGGAAATCGGGGCATAGGCCGAGTTCGACCGTAGGGAAGAATTTTTATCGGCTCCCATTCACTCCCCCCCTCTCTTGTCGTCCGATTTGGTCCTTCAATGAGCTACTGCCAAAAATTTAGATCAATCCAAGCCACAGATTTAGCATGAAAAATACAACTAGATTCATTCATTAAAAATAAGAATAAATCATACAGAAATAAATATACCACATATGTAGCTATAAATTCATGTAGAGGTGCAAAACACCTCACCATGCAGAGATATGCACTTAGGATGTGTTTAGTTCACCAAAATTTTGGGACGAAAATTTTGGGAGCCCCTTTCAAGATCTATTTGACGTAGTAAACATATACTAATTATGAAACTAATTACATGAATGGACATGAAATTTCAAGACGAATCAATTAAGTATAATTAATCCGTCATTAGAGATTGTTTACTGTAGCACGACATTGCCTAATCATGACATAATTAGGCTCATTAGATTCGTCTCAAAAATTAAGGTAGGTGTTGTGAAATGGGTTTTGTCATTAATCCACATTTAATACTCCTAATTAGTGTCCGAAGTTTGATGTGGCGGGTAGTTGGTGAAATTTTAGGGAAGTAAACAGGCCATTACTCCGCAAAGAAAATTTAAATTACTTTAAATTTATGAAGGAAGGTTAAACTTGTGCAAAAATTACTTGACCCTATTAAACATGATAAAAACATCTCCACTATTTATCATGGGTGCAAAGCCATTAAACAGAACCATAGCAAAAAGAATGGGTCCAAAAGATCAACAGATTAATTTACAAAAATCATGAACAGGAACACTGCTGAAAATAAACTTTAATACATAACTAAAGATCTACTTGATAACTTTGTGCCAAATTTGAACCAGAAGACTAACATGACAAGTCAAAAAACATATCCAAAATTGAGCTTCAGATCATGCATAGAATTTAAATTACTTCACATCTAGCCAAACTGGTAAATTCAAAATTATTCAAAACATACAGAGCAATTTGAAAACTTCCTTTGTAGAAAAGTTTGTTCTAGTCATGAGGATCACAACAAAACTAAGTTTGCATTTTTCCGATTTGTCTGTGATTTGATCTCGATTTTACAAGTTTCAGGGATTCGAAACAAAAAGGGAAGAATCTATTTTGCTGAAAGGTCCCCGGTATAAAAACTTCTTTCACAACTATGCCCTTATCTTTACAGAAAGGTCCTCGCTTTTATGTTTTTAACCCTGGACAAATTTGGGGGCCCGGAATTTGGTCCCTGGCGGCGTGGCCGACCGGATTCCGGTGAGCTCGCCACCGGTGCTGGCCGGGGAAGCGGCGGGGTTCGATGGGGTGCTCACCTAGTGTTGGTTCGCGGCCGGAGTTGGGTAGGGGAAGGCGCCGACGAGGGGCTCGGCGGCGCAGGGGCACGGCGGCCGCGGCGGGCTCCGCTCCGGCGAGCTGGGCGGCAGTGGCGAGCAATGGGCGGCTCGGGAGGCACTAGTGGGGTGGTGTGGGGGCTCCAGGGTGCTCAGGCGGGCACGAGACGGCTCGGGCGGGGTAGCTCACCGGCGGCGCTCCAATGGCGGCTGGCGGAGCAGAGCAGACGGGCGGCGGCGAAGTGTGGCGGGGCATGCGGCTTGGCCTATTTATGGGTGACAGAGAGCGGGAAAGCAGCACGGCGCGAGCAGGGGCTCCAGCGCATGCACGCAGACGGGGCACCGGCCGGGCGCAAGCGCGGCCCAGGTGCGGCGCGCGCAGGCAAGGCGCGTGGCACGGCGCGGCGACCCTCCCCTGGCATGGGCTATCCAGGCCGGTGGTGCCTCGGGGAGGAGCATCTGGCGATGAGGCTGACGGCGCAGAGCGGGCCCATGGACGGCGCAGCACGGAAGCCGGGGTGCGGCGCTGGCGGCATCCGGCGCGCATGACGCAGAGCGCGCGGCCAGAGCGCTGGCGCCCAACACACATCAGTGAAGCCCTGTTTGACCTCCCGTATCTTCAAAAATTTGAACTGCACCGAAAAATCTCCAAAAACCAAACTTGTAGACCAGCTATCCAGATCCAACTTTTGTAATGGTCCACCTATGCAAAACTCTATGGATTTGGAGAAAAATTGGCTTGAACTTTGGTATTTTCTTTGTTTGGTCAAAAGAGTCCCTGAGCTTTGACCGAGTTTTTGAGGGTGTTCCACTCCGAATTTCAGAAACCGCCAATTGAATGGAATGTGTCCCATGTGAAAATGAGCAACTTTCATATTGGCCGATTTTGAAGTTGTTATATGAAAAGTGGAGTTTGAATTGAGCCATCAAAATAAGTCAAAAAGGAGCTTTAGGGGGTGATTAGGGTAGCTAGGGTTTTTCTCCCACTTACAGGTCAAAACACAAAAAGTACCAATGGACAAAGTTGTGTCCCATGGAAATCCTGACAACTTTTATTTTGGCCGAATTTGAAGTGTTTAGAGAAAATTTGGAGAACGAGCTAGATCATCAATAAAAGGTATAGAGCTCTAGGGTTTTGACTTGGGTTTTGGGAGGGTTGACCTAGGGTTAGGGGTTTGACCAAGTCAACCAAGTTAAGTACCATGATTAGCCTTGTTAATGATGGTGATTATTGTTACATAAACATCAGGGATGTTACATATCCTATCAGTATCTCCTCTTAAATTTCATATATTGGAATTAGGCTTTGATCCTATATTGTGTTGGATCTGTAGAACTGATAACTCAGCTTTCAGTAGAGATAACAATTACCTTGCCATGGCTGTTCTAGTTCAGACCTATTGATTCTTTACTAGGCTCTTGAGTTCATAGGCTGCCAAAGAACAATTTTCTATCTTGACAAGATCATAACCTTTACATGGAGAGCTACTGATAGCGGCCACCATTTTTTTTCAGGTTATTGTGTTACAAGCCTATAGCTATGCGTGTACTACTCTGCATATGACCTTGTGGATTCTCAAAGCTGAATGCTAATCTTGCATTGCCAAAGTGTTTTGTTCTTTAATGTTGTTCCTTCTTGTTTTCATTTATTTGTACAGGTCCTGCCATAGTACTACATTTCAGTTGGAGTATCTAGGAGCAAAGCAGAACAGCTAACTGAGAACCACAGATTCAGCATTACCGAATCAGATACCAGATCAGAGGGCCAAGCTTGTGTTGCTGAACACTGTAGCTGTTGGAGGCACTCCTGGTTCATCGCATAATTACTCCTTGGATGTGATTCTAGGACCCGAACAACTACTCCAACTTTAATGTATGAGTTTTTGTTATCCAACTTAACACTTTCTAAGTTTTGTCCCATGCTTGTTGTAATGATTAATACTTTATTCGAAAAGATTGTGCTTCCATGTATCGTCATGATACAATTCTTTTCAGCCATGTTCTCCCAGTTGGTCCGTCGTTCACCAATGTATATGAATCTCCTTGGAATATTGTTGTTGCAAATACAAATAGGCTAGATCCAAATTAAGAAATAAAAAATAGGTGTGATGGGGTGTAGTATCTCGGATTCGAGTTCCGACGATGACGTCTCAGATAATGAGGTAATCGTCTTGCATGGCAGCATTGAGTTTTGTACTACACAATCCAGATGCCACATTAGTACATGTAATTTGTTGCATAGGCATTAGGTTTTTCAATATTCTTTATGTTAAGTTTGCTCTTCTCAGTAACAGAAATTGCAGATGCTTAAACGGAAGGTCCGTGCACTACCAGGAAACAGAGATTTGTGAGAGACGAAAACCCTCACGAAAATAATTCATGACATGTAACTCTCATGAAAATCCTCTCACTAAAATATGGCATCACGAAAATACCATTTTCATGAGTGAACCGTCATGATTTATTTTCATGAGAGCATTTCATGTCAATGACCTCCACGAAATATTTTGTGCCACCAGGTCTTCAAGATCATTTTCATGAGAGTTGAGCATCACGAAAAGTCCGCCACAAATAGTTTTCATGGGAGCCTCAAACTCTCATGAAAATTTATTTTCGTGTGAATGCATAAACCACCATGAAATACATTGACATCCACAAAAAATGTGCCAAGCCAAATGGCATATAACATTTTCGTGAGAGGTCGTGTCATCATGAAAATAGAATCATTTCATGAGAATTCATGGCACTAGGAAAACACACACATGAAAGATCTGATCTCATTCCAACACATATCAATGCAAACGTACTGCCCACATACCAATCTATCACACATTCATTCATGTATATGATACAAATACCATTACACACTACAAGAAAATCGCTGACTAGTGACGCAACCTAGTTTTACCGTCATTGATTTATGACGTTCCTAGCCGATCTCGTCATTAAATTTCACTTCCGAGCAAATTTAGTGACAAAAAAACTTTCGTCATAACGGTCGTTACTGTAGCCCAGCATTCCCTGTTCCAATCTAGTTTTGTGACGTCATAAGCTCCGCAACAGTATCATAAATCAACTTTGGTCCCACATGTAAGCATTATTTTAAAAATAGAGTGTTCCAAGTCGTCATAAAATTCGAAAGGGTCCCACATGTAAGCATTCTTTCGAAAATAGAGTGTTCCAACTCGTCATAAAATTTTGCAGGGTCCCACATGTAAGCATTTGTTTAAAAATAGAGTGTTCCAACTCGTCATAAAATTTAATAGGGTCCCACAAGTCAGTGTGATAAAAAAGGGAGGAAAATTAAAAGGATACAATGTCAATAGCTGGGGTCGAACCCGGGACCTTTGATTCTGAAGGACCGAATGGGCAACCAGAGGGGGGGAGTGAATGGGAGCCGATAAAAAATTCTTCCCCAAGGTCGAACTCGACCAATACCCCGATTGCCACTTCAAGTACTCGCACACACCAAAGAAGCTCCAAACAAGGCACACACAAGCCTACAAGATCAAGGGACAAGCCTAGGAGCAAAGAGCAGAAGCACAAGACAAGAATCAAAGCACTTGGCAAATTCTGGAAACGCCAGGCGCGGACTGTCCGGCTGGTACGGGCGGACTGTCCGCTAGTGTACGGCGGACTGTCTGTCAGTCATCCCCGGACAGTCCGAAATACACACCAGAACCACCAGAGATGAACTCCGAAATACGGACTGTCCGGCTATGCCTTGCGGACTGTCCGCCAGTGTCACGGACTGTCCGTGAGGGTAGCACGGACTGTCTGTCCAGCTCGCTGGAAACCCCAGACAAAACTCAGCTCCACCCCAGACGAAAACTCAACCCCGCGGACTGTCCGTGAGCAACACGCGGACTGTCCGCAGACACCTTGCAACCAAACCCTAGGCCTGAAACGGATCGAAACGCGGACGTGCACGAACATGTGACGAACTGCGACGAACAAATGTCCTGCAGACTGTCCGCCCCAGACCTGCGGACTATCCGCGGCTCACGAACAGAGTTGGAACAGCACGACCCCGTGAAGTCAACCCTCCAAATCCATCACCGGATCTCCCAAACGCCAAAAGCTCTTGAGACATGATTTGGGGGAGATGATAAGCTGCACAAGAGGAAGCTATGCCCCAAAAATATCGACCTCTAAGCCACTAAATCGTCGGGAATCGCAGATCACATGAACTACCACCGAGAACTCGAACTCCGGCCAAAAACTCACGAATCGAAGGCTCTCCATGACGTTTGAGTAGTCAAGATCACACACAAAGATGCGCAAGGCATCCACCCATGATCTCCTCAAAGAAATCCGACGAAAAACGCACACAAATCCCCGAATCGAGCGACGAACAAAACTCCCCAAAAATAGCCCTGAAAATGACACGAAAATCACAGAGGACTAGGAGATCACCGCAACGTCGAATGCTTCCATACATCCAGAGGTCAGAGTCTATACAAGAATCTAGCCTAAGGAATACAGAGGGAAAAGAAGCAGTTCAGAGCAATCTACCGGGGGAGGAAAACCTAGGGTCCAAGAGAGAGAGATGCCATCCACCTCTCCGCTATTTATACGAAGTCCATCAGAGGGAGGTAAATGACCACGCTACCCCTACAACTTGAAATGAAGATACAACCCCTCAGGGGCATTTTGGTCAAGTCTTCATCGAGCGGACACGCTTCCACCGCGGCCTTGCTTAGCATTGACGCAAGCCCCGTGATCATGCCACGTGCCCCCCACCTTGAAGCTTCCCGAAGCTCCCGGATCACCGTCTCCGTCGCCTCGGGCCTCCGTACTTGGTTTTGAGGTCCAAACCAAGAAACCGTCTGCCGATGGTTTTGTGGGCAAACCAACAAGTGCAGGCTTCGGGCTTCAACCGCTACCTTGCACCGGCCCATGTTCACGACTTCAGCCCGCTAGTCTTGCACCGCACGGCTCGCACTTGACCCCATCGGCCACCGGGTCTATCGAACCAAGCCTACTTGCCTCTCCATCACCCGGAGGCCACCACGGCTAAGGCCTTTCGCGCTTGTTCGTCACCTGCACCAACACGAGTCAAGCCGCAACCTGTACCTGCACACTTAGCCAAGCATCAGTCCACACAATGTTGTCAATCACTCATCACTATGGAGCGACCCTCCACTGGTCCTCGGACACACCTGGTCCTCAATCTCCCCCTTGATGAGTGCATTGACAACACCCATAGAATTCGCATAGAGAAAACCTTCGTCGAGTAACTGAGATACTGACAATAGGTTAAAACCAAGTGACTTGACCAGGGCCACACTTCTTAAGGTCACCTTGATACTCACCTTCACCATACCTTCAGCAAGCACTCCTCCTCTCCCATTGTCCCCGAAAGTGATGTACTCCCTCGTACTCACCGGGGTGAGGCTGGAGAACCACCCACGATCTCCGGTCATGTGTCTTGAGCAACCGGAGTCGATCAGCCAAAAGTTCTCCAAGCCTCCCACCTGCAGTCAAAAATGAGAACGAGAATGAGCAAGCGACTCAACACTGGGGTTAGTACCAAAAGAGTCAAACCAATGTCGAGCCATTTGCTCAAAACAAGTGTTAGCAAAATCCATCCTACCAAAACCTCTAGGCAGAGCCCTATCACGCCTACCACCAAAGGACATGTCACGTCTGACTAGAGGAGTACGCGCACCAAGAGGGGGAAAAAGTGGCCCGTAGTCCATCTGAGACCCAAAGCTTTGATCGTGCCTCCCAAACTCGTAACGGTCACGAGAAGGAGCACGCCGAGCCAACTCACCACGCCCAATCCCAACATGTCTATCTCTCTGAGGAAACACACCTCCACCTCCACCTGCACGAGTGGGAACTGTACGCACATACACATCACCCCTAGGTAGAGGCCCTCTACGAGGCTTAGGCACACCACGAGCAAGGTGGTACCTGTCCTTGTTTGCCATCTCCCTAGCAAACCTCTCATCTCTCTTCCTCCTGAAATAGAACTCATCCTTATGCCCATCCCTCCCACAATACTCACAATGGAAGCGGATCGGCTGTGGCCTAGGCGGTGGCTTTTCTGTGGGCTTCTCAACCGCTTTCTCTCCTGACTTCCCCTCAAAGACATTACCCCGGTTGCTCACAAACTTGATGGGTTTCTGGTAGTTCTCTGTTTTCTCGGGGAACACTGGTGGGTCTGGAGTTGTCTCGAGCTTGTTCCTGAGGTGGTTTGGCTTGGGTGCATATTTGTTCATGGGTATGGTGTGTGGTGGAGTAGGAATCTCTCCAACTTTCTCTTCTCCCTCACCACTCTTCTCACCACTCTTCTCAGCCTCAACGCCTGACCATCAAACCTCTTGAACATCAAACTCAATTGTGGCTCATGCCCAGACAACCAACTCATCAATTTCCTAAGCTCATCATTTTCATCCTGCAAATGGTCAACATAGTGTGCAATTTCCATGTTTTTCAAAGCATGTATTTCACAGGTTGAACATGATATAGGAAGAGGAGCCTTCAATGCTGCCTCAAGAGAAACAATTCTAGTGTGAGATTCATCTAGCCTAGCATGCAAAATAGGACATGAGGTACAAGCTCCTAACAAAGCTGGCCTAGACTTCAATTCATCACACTCAATCCTAACCACATCTAGTTCCTCAAGAGTAGAGGCATGTTTCTCCTTGAGAGCAGTCAAATCAGTAAGAAAAACTGAGCAATCACCACAATCAATCTCATCAGACACCACAGGAGTAGATTTCAAAGATCCTATCTCATTTCTAGCATCCACAAGCAAGGATTCAAGCTCAGCTATCTTATCCTTAGCATCACCCAACAAAGACCTAAATTCCCTCTTCTCCTTGTTGGTCTTTCTAAGCACATCATCACGGTTATCAAGCAACTCATTCAGCCTAGCATTCTCCTCTTGCAAGAAGTTTGGATCCTGTCGTACCTCTTCTTCGGAATCGGAGTTCGAATCCGAGTTGTGCCTCCCACCCTTCTTGGAATGCGCCATGCCGCAAAAGCCTCCTTGAGCAACGAAGCTCAGGCCGGGGAAGTTCTTGCCCGTGTGCCGCTTGTCCTTGCGCCTTTCTTGCTCTTCCTCCCTGCTCGAGTCGGAAGAAGCATCGCTTGATGTCGAGTCGATGTCGCTCGCTCCGGCCACCATCGCTCGAGCGGTCTTCTTCTTGTGGCCGCCACTCTTCTTGTGCCTTCTCTCGCCCTTGTCCTTGTGCTTGTCCTTGTAGTCGTTCCGGGAGCGGTGCTTGTTGTAGTCATGCTTGGGCCTGCCCTTGTAGTCATTTTTTTATCTCCATGGCTTCAGGGCATTCGGCAATGAAGTGCCCATGCTTCCCACACTGATATCACATCCCCGAGCTCCGCCTTGCATTCTTGCGGTTCTCGTACATCCGCCCAAACCTCTTGCTCAACAAAGCGAGATCATCCTCGCTCAGCACCTCAAAGTCCTCATCTGGCAAAGACACAAGACAAGACAAAGAGAAACCACCAGAGTTAGCGTTAGACCTTGATCCTGAGACAAGAGCCAAACTATGAGGATCAGTGGGGCTCTCGCTCTTGGCTCTCAAGCCACGATCAACCTCCGAAGACCTGAGCTTGGAAAACAGCTCATCAAGCGTAAGCGTATCATACACGCTCGACTTCTTAATGGCCTTGACCTTGGCACTCCACACAGACCTATCCAGGGCATGCAAAAGCTTGATAGCTTGATCATGATCCGTGTATGGGAGTACTGTCACATTGGCCCTCATGTTGTTGACTATGCTAGTGAAGCGCTGGAACATAGCATCGGTCAACTCACCGGGGAGATGAGTGATGTTCTCGTACTCTCTCCGGTAAGTGGAAAACAAACGGGCTTGCACTTGGGCATTGCCAACATGAGCATTTCTCAACTTGAGCCAAATCTTTTCGGCCACATTCTCTCCGTACACTCGTTCAAACTCCGAGGCACAGAGAGCACGGAACAAGTAATCAACGGCCTTGTTGTTGGCCTCACACATGTCCCGCGATCCTGGAAGTAGAAAACTGTCTGGGATGACATAATGAGGATTCTGGGTAACCTCCCAGATTAGAGTTCCCTTCCCTCGCAAAAACGCGCCCATGCGCCTGTCCCACATCGGGTAATTCTTGCCATCAAAGTGCGGAGGACCTGACCCCTTGCCATAATCGCCCATCTTTGGATCTTAGACTAGTTAGAATCAAAAAGATCTGTAACCGGCTTTGATACCAATTGAAGGACCGAATAGGCGACCAGAGAGGGGGGGAGTGAATGGGAGCCGATAAAAAATTCTTCCCGAAGGTCCAACTTGGCCTATACCCCGATTGCCACTCCAAGTACTCGTGAACACCAAAGAAGCTCCAAACAAGGCACACACAAGCCTACAAGATCAAGGGACAAGCCTAGGAGCAAAGAGCGGAAGCACAAGACAAGAATCAAAGCACTTGGCAAATTCTGGAAATGCCAGGCGCGGACTGTCTAGCTGGTACGGGCGGACTGTTCGCTAGTGTACGGCGGACTGTCCGCCAGTCATCCCCGGACTGTCCGAAATAGACACCAGAACCACCAGAGACGAACTCCGAAATACGGACTGTCCGGCTATTCCTTGCGGACTGTCCGCCAGTGTCACGGACTGTCCGTGAGGGCAGCGCGGACTGTCCGTCCAGCTCGCTGGAAACCCCAGACAAAACTCAGCTCCACCCCAGACGAAAACTCAACCCCGCGGACTGTCTGTGAGCAACACGCGGACTATCCGTAGACACCTTGCAACCAAACCCTAGGCCTGAAACGGATCGAAACACGAACGTGCACGAACACGTGACGAACTGCGACGAACAAATGTCCTGTGGACTGTCCGCCCCAGTCCTACGGCCTGTCCGCAGCTCACGAACAGAGCTGGAACAGCATGACCCCGCGATGTCAACCCTCCAAATCCATCACCAAATCTCCCGAACGCCAAAAGCTCTTGAGACAAGATTTGGGGGAGATGATAAGCAACAGAAGAGGAAGCTATGCCCCAAAAATCTCGACCTCTAAGCCACTAAATCGCCGGGAATCGCGGATCACACGAACTACCACCAAGAACTCGAACTACAGAAAACTCACGAATCGAAGATTCTCCACGGCGTTTGAGGAGTCAAGACCACACACAGAGATGCGCAAGGCATCCACCCATGATCTCCTCAAAGAAATTTGAAGGAAAACGCCCTCAAATCTCCGAATCAAGCGAAGAACAAAACTCCCCAAAAATAGCCCCAAAAATCACACGAAAATCACAGAGGACTAGGAGATCACCGCAACGCCGAATGCTTCCATACATCCAGAGGTCAGAGTCTATACAAGAATCTAGCCTAAGGAATACAGAGGGAAAAGAAACAATTCAGAGTAATCTACCGGGGGAGGAAACCCTACGGTCCAAGAGAGAGAGATGCCATCCACCTCTCCGCTATTTATACGAAGTCCATTGGAGGGAGGTAAATGACAACACTACTCCTACAACTTGAAATGAAGATACAACCCCTCAGGGGTATTTTGGTCAAGTCTTCATCGAGCGGACACGCTTCCACCGCGGCCTTGCTTAGCATCGACGCAAGCCCCGCGATCACGCCACGTGCCCCCCGCGTCGAAGCTTCCCGAAGCTCCTGGATCACCGTCTCCGTCGCCTCGGGCCTCCGAACTTGGTTTTGAGGCCCAAACCAAGAAGCCGTCTGCCGATGGTTTTGTGGGCAAACCAACAAACCCCGCGTGCAGGCTTCGGGCTTCAACCGCTACCTTGCACCGGCCCATGTTCACGACTTCAGCCCGCCAGTCTTGCACCACACAGCTCGCACTTGACCCCATCGGCCACCGGGTCTATCGAACCAAGCCTACTTGCCTCTCCATCACCCGGAGGCCACCACGGCTAAGGCCTTTCGCGCTTGTTCTTCACCTGCACCAACACGAGTCAAGCCGCAACCTGTACCTGCACACTTAGCCAAGCATCAGTGCACACAACGTTGTCAATCACTCATCACTAAGGAGCGACCCTCCACTGGTCCTCGGACACACCTGGTCCTCAGATTCTGAAGGGGAAGGCAGCACTACCACTGAGACATGATACAGTTTGTGTTATTTGAGCCAAGAAGATTCTTTATATTTGTTTATTTGTGTTTATATTATTTTGCAAGCCCCATGTAAGTTAACGCAGATAAATATGGCGGTAAAATAAGGAGAAAATGTGCTCCTGTCATGGGTCGAATCTATTACCACTCGAAGGGGAATTTTTTACATTGACCAGGTCCCACTTGTAAATTTTAGGTGAGTCTTTAATATAAATTGGTAATTCGAAGGCGAAACGCTTCACTACCTTCGCAGAGACTCTCGACTTTTGCTACGCAGATCAGCAATTCGAAGGTGAGACTTTTGGCACGAATGGAGGATCCTAGCGGCGATGGGAAGATGGTTGCGCCACCACATCCAAGCAATGAGAGGATGAAACAGTGTGACGAGGTCAGTCCTCTGGTTTGAGCCGCTATATGTTCTCCTATCTTCCTAGGTTTGGGGATATCGAGATTTAGGGATATTGATGATCATATATGTTAGATTCAGATTTCATCGCACCCTTAGATTTGCACTTCGATTGGTGTTAGAAGTTGATAGGCTCTAGACAATTCATAGGTGTTAGATTCAGTTAGTTTTCAATTTACATCGTCTTATGATAGGTTCTTGTATTTTAGTAGCTTCTGGGTGTTATTCATGCCACTCGTTTTATGGATTTTTCGAGAGGTGCACAGTTGATAGGATTGATAGGTCCTTATATTTTCAATTTGCATTGTTTTATGGATTGATCGATTGAAGAGACTATCTGTGAGCTGCAGACTGTGAAGGGACATCTGGATTCTGCCATGATTCTTATCCTTTACACAACTCATAGGTGTTTGATTCAGTTAGTTTCCAATTTGCATCGTTTGATGGATTTATAAGTTCTTGTATTTCTCTAGATTCTGCAGGAGATTCAAGCCAATGCCGCTGAGCTAAAAGCACTACAAGAGGCTGTACTATACAAGGGCCAATATACAGAAACGTTACAGCAGCTGTTACAACAGGAGAAAGCCGCGTTGGAAAAATATAATGAGTTACAGAAGGAGCATAATGAAGTGTTAAAAGTGGCTTGCCAATTGATGGAAGAGAATATATCCCTGTTGAAAAAAGAGAACATGAACCTCAAAGCTGCAGGAGGCCAGAAATGAGCTGGAGAAGTTCCAGCAATTGTTATGATTATAAATGGGTAGCCTCGGTGGCAAGGCTAATTAGATGTTTGTGAACATTGTGTCGATCATGTATTCTGCAAGTGTCATTTTCGTATTCTGAACATTGTGTTGATCATGTATTCTGAACATTGTGCCTTATGCTTGTATTTTTGGTGTTCACTACTCTTGATCTCATCAGTGCGCAGGCGGCCTCTGCTTCAAAAACTTGTTGCTACTACTACTACTACTACTGCTGCTGTTTTTTCATTGTAAGATGTTGGGTTTTCTCATTGCGTAGCAGTGAGAGTTTAATCCTGCCCGACTGAATACTACAGAACAAACTTTATGGATGAGGAAGATATGGACAAGGAAGTTACGGTCTGTTGATATTTTGTAGGAAGGACCTTCCTGCGTAATAAATGCGTAACTACTTGTTTCCAAGTCTGTAAAAAAGCAAGGTCCCACAAGGCCAAAATTCAGTGTGACGAAAAAGGAGGAAAATAAAGAAAACAAACAACGTCAACAACAAAGGTTGAACCCATGACCTTTATTCTGAAGGGTTAGGCAGCACTACCACTAAGACATGATGCAGTTTGTGTTATTTGAACCAAACAAATATCTTATATAAGTTTTTTCTACCATTGCCAATATGTTGATGTTTGCTACTTGGTGGTGTCAACTTTGTTGTTATGAGTTGAGAAACTTGTTGCTATCTGATCATCTTGTTGTGATGACCCAAGAAACTTGTTGCTACCTGATCATCTTATGACGTTTGACACTCGGTGGTGTGAACTTTGTGGTGATGTGTTCCTATGAGATGCCATCTTGTTATGCCAATTTTGATTAATCTATTTCAATTTGATTCGAGCATACTCCTAATCACCATTCTAAATTCATAAGTGTTGCATAACTGTAGAACTAGGCAAAAAAGTAGATAGAGGGAGAACAACAGATATATCGTAATAATATAGTCATACAAGGGGGAAGTTAGGAACGAGGAAGATCCGATCTTTTGATGTTTTGCAGGGAGGACCTTCGAGAGTAACAATTGTGTAACCGCTTGTTTCCATGTGCCGCCTATTCCATGTGGCCAGCCGCCTCGCGGTAACTAGACACTTCAGCCTCAACAACAGCACGGAGTGGTTCTGGTAAGTTGGTGGGAGAAAAGCCCACGCTGCAGCCAAAATTTTTTTTCTCACAGACAAGTGTATATATCTCATTTATCTCGACGACACGGCATACACTACTGCAACTCTGCCAGAGACTCACTGGCACCACACTCTTGTTCCTTGTGTCAAAGGCTAGAGCTAGCATCAGTGCGTAGATCTACTCTTGCCCGTGGCGGGAATGGCGAATCGTAGCGGCCCTAGCGGCAAACGGAGGAGCAGGACTCGCTCCGATCAGGTCAGTCTTCTATTTTACCATGCTACTTTGACCTTTCACTCTGGGTTAATAGACTATATTCATGTATTTTAAAGGTGTTTGGAGTAGACTCTGGTAGCCCCAGATCGCCGACACCTGGTCCTCGTGAAGTTATCGTTCTAGATCCTAATGAAAACGAGTGCAAGGACGGTTTGCCTGTCCATCTGAGGTATGACTGGACAGGCGCCAACCTTGGGCGTCGGTATGTATGCTGCTGCGAGGTAAACGAAACCTTGTTTCACTTACAACAAATTTTGCTTCTACGTTTGATGTTAGTGTGGTCAATCACTAATTATATGAACAAAATCGGTGACTACAGATTGATGGCATGAAGTGCGCGTCGTTTAGGTGGATAGATCCAGAATGGGATACTAGGACTCTAAAAGTTCTAGAGAAACTATTGGAATTGAAGGGAAAAGCAGAAGAGGAAGCAAGATCGTGGAAAGAAGCATGTACAGCTTCTAAGGAGGAGGCTAATGTCAAAGCAGATGAGCTGAAGACGATGGTGCGATACTACGGGGAGGTAACCCATAACCTGTTTGAGACAAGAAAGAAAATGAGAAACGATGCTCTGTTGTCTCCTACAGAAAAGGGTGAAGCCAACATGTACCTAAAAGCTGAAAGCGAGCCAAGGATGTGGAAGGAAGAATGTGCAAAGGCTAACAGGGAGATTCAAGAGACTGTCTGTGAGTTGCAAATGGTGAAGAAGCACCTGGATTCTGTCACGATTGTGGTGAAGAAGGTGAAGGAATTGCTGCGACATGCCTCATATAAGAGGCCACTCAAGGACAACAATGAGGCATAATGTGATTCGTGGTGTTATTGCTAGGTAGACGGTTCAGATTTGTATCATGGTTGTATTTTGGTGTTTGCTACCGGATCATCACGAAGAGCAAGCCACCAAAACGAGAACTCAGGCGACACACGGAGCTCCCCCTGAACACATGCAGGCTCCCCCTGAGCAAATGCACTCCCCCTGAACACATGCATGCAAGAACTACTGCAGATGCATGAAAAATGAGCAAAACTTGCTCTCACTGACCAAGGCCAGTCAGACCGCCTAGCCAGGCCGGTCAGACCGCCTGGGCCGGTCACATCACAGACAGGTCGGTCTGACCGCCCTATGTGACCGCCCCCAGAAAACTTGTTCCGAAAAAGTTTGAAACCAGCCGAAAACCTTCTAAACATGTTCAGACCTATTTTCCATGCACAAACTTCTCCCCCTTGTTGACAATGCAAGAATCAAGGTATTTTTACGAAAATTACAACCTAGAGCTTCTCAAATAGACAAAGAGCACTACAAAATGCTACGAGTGAGCAAATCAGCAAGCAAGACATTCCAAAGATTCGTATGAGCAATGCCGTCATGATAGTAAAGCTATATGAGCAAATGAGCAATCCATGAGCAAGATATAGAATTTTGCGAAAAATTTCCCTCTCATGAGCTAAAAACCAAAACATGAGCAAAGTCTACCAAAGTGAATTTAAATCACACAAACATCTTGCTAGGTCACATATCCTTAACACAAGATCATTATAAACACCCATAAGCATCTCATGTCATATTAAAGCCATCGAGCCATGTGTCTACTTCTTAAAATGAGTCTTCTCATTGTAGACAACATGCATCGATTTAGCACCCATATAAAATCAGATTTAAAACATTTATGACATGGATCAATTGAGAGCACAATTTTGAGAAAGACATTTCATACCAAGTGAATTTTTCACATTTAAGCATAAAATGGTACATGAAGTGCCTTTGCGGCAAAAAGAAGCTTATGCTCCCCCACGAGGTAACACATGGGCTAAACATTCATAATGACACATGGGTCTTTGACCCCAAGTGAGAAGCACATGATATCCAACCATGAATTAAGTGAGACATAAACCACCAAAGCACACTAAGATCATGCCAAGCCTTAAACTCATAAGAGAGAGCCTATCTAAACATTTTCCAAAAACTAGCCACCTCAACATGCAAATATAGCAAGACTATCAAGAGCATAGCTATCCTTCACAAGTCACATCAAACATGCTCACAAGCTCACAACTAGCATATCATAGTAATCAAAGTATATAGGAGAAGCTCATCCTACCATATATCACAAAAGAAAAGACACCCTAAGATACAAAGATGACTATACATCATGATACAAATGCAATTCCATGCAAAAGATAAATATGATACATATGCTACACAGGAGCTCCCACCACCAACTCAGGAAAGCAAACACACACCGAGCTCACCCCGCAAGCGAGAGAAAGTAGCTTGGTCAGGGGTTTGGTAAAAATATCAGCTAGTTGGTTCTCGGTGGGCACATGGATCAAAGCAATCTTTCCCTTCTCCACATTGTCTCTCAGGAAGTGGTACCTCACCTCTATATGCTTGGTTTTGGAATGGAGAACTGGGTTCTTGGCTACACTTATGGCACTGGTGCTGTCACAAAAAAGTGGGACATGGGAACACTCCTCACCAAAGTCGCTCATAGTGTAGGTAATCCATAGGAGCTGGGAACAACAACTGGCTGCAGCAACATACTCGGCCTCTGTAGTATACTGGGCTACACTCGACTGCTTGCGGGATGACCAAGAAACCAAAGAAGACCCAAGAAACTGACACCCACCAGAAGTAGACTTACGATCCAAATGACACCCAGCGAAGTCAGTGTCCGCAAACCTGCGAAGGTTGATTGTCGAGGCCACAGAATACCAAAGACCAAACTCAGGGGTGTAGTTTAAGTACCTGAAAATCCTCTTGACGACCTGCCGATGTGAAGTCCTCGGTGAAGCCTGAAAATGAGCGCACAGACATACACTGAACTGTATGTCCGGCCTCGTCGCCGTCAAGTAGAGGAGGGAGCCGATCATGCTCCGGTACTCCTTCTGGTCCACGGGCTTGCCATCAACATCCGCATCCAATGCTGTAGTCGTACTCATCGGCGTAGCCATCGGCTTCGAGTCATCCATCTTGAATTTATTCACTATGTCCTTTGTGTACTTGGCTTGATGCACGAACGTCCCATCCTTGCACTGCTTGATCTGGAGCCCGAGAAAGAACTGCAATTCACCCATCATGGACATCTCGAATTCCCTGCTCATGTCATCTGCAAACCTGGCAACCAAAGTGTGAGAGGAGCCACCAAAGATTATATCATCCACGTATATTTGCACGATCAGAATGTCAACACCTTGCCTGAGGAGAAAGAGAGTATGATGCACTTTTCCCATCACAAACCCCTTGCTAAACAAGAACCCTCTCAGCCTACCATACCATGCCCTGGGAGCTTGTTTATGGCCATATAGTGCTTTTCTGAGTTTGTATACCCGATGGGGAAATCTCTCACTCTAAAAGCCCGGGGGTTGCCTCACATACACTTCTTCCTCTAAAAACCCGTTCAGGAAAGCACTCTTCACATCCATTTGGTACAACTTGAACCCTTTAGCAACTGAAAATGCTAGAAGGATCCTAATTGCCTCCAAACGGGCCACAGGAGCAAATGTCTCCTCATAGTCTATCCCCTCTTTCTGGCTAAACCCCTGAGCAACCAACCTCGCTTTGTTCCTCACAATCTCTCCATGTTCTCCCTCTTTGTTTTTCCACACCCATTTTGTCCCAATAGGTTTGCAATTTGGTGGAGGCTCAACCAACTCCCACACCTGATTCCTCTCAAAATTCTCAAGCTCCTCATGCATAGCGTTCACCCAATCTGGATCGGAAAGTGCGTGTCCAATATCTTTGGGCTCAAAAGAAGCGACGAATGCAGAATGAGCAAAATGAGAATGCCTTTGTGACCTGGACCATGTAGTGCGTTCATGAATTTCAACTATGATCGACGAAGGTGGGTGATCCACCTGAACACGCCGGGGAGCCTCACATCTGGAGACCACCTCCCCCTCAGCAGCAACCTCTTGAACAGCCTCTGTCGTCGTCTGTGTGGTTGAAGGACCATCCTCAAACGTCGTCGTAGTCGTGGAAGTAGTAGGTACACGATCAGCTGCGGGAGCACCACCACCATCATCTTCTTCACCATCTTCCTGCACCTCCTCCTCAAAGATCTCCTGGCCGAACTCCTCATCACCTGCACAGTCAAAGACCAAAGAGCTACGCGGCTGTGTCTCGTCGAAGGCAACCTCGCAAGTCTCCACGATTTGGTTAGTTTCCATGTTGAGCACACGAAATGCTCTAGAGTGAGTAGCATAACCAAAGAAAATACCATCGACCGACCTAGCCTCAAACTTGTCGAACTTTCTGCCCTTCTTAAGAATGAAACACTTGCAACCAAAGACATGAAAGTGACTCACCTTGGGTACTCGCCCATGCATCAGCTCATTGCAGGTTTTCTTCTTAAAAGCTCAGAGGAGAATCCGGTTTGACACATAGCATGCGGTATTCACTGTCTCAGCCCAATACCTCCTAGGAGTCCTGTGCTCATCAAGCATCGTCCTAGCCATCTCACACAGGGTCCGATTCTTCCTTTCCACAACACCATTCTGAGGAGGGGTGTACGGAGTCGAAAACTGATGCTCAAGACCAAGATCACGACAGAAGGTCTCAAAACGAGAGTTCTTAAACTCTGTGCCATTGTCACTACGTATCGTTCTAATGGCATCCCCATGTCTCTCGTTCTTCAACCTCAAGATCAGGTCTCGAACAAAACCAAACGTCTCACCCTTCTCCTCCAAGAAAAACACCCAGGCATAGCGAGAGTAATCGTCCACCACAACTAGGACATACCACTTCCCACCCACCGAGCGAACTCGAGCTGGCCCAACCAGGTCCATATGCAACAGCTCTGTCGGACGCTCTGTCATGACAGCAGTCAGGGGTGGATAGGGAGTAGCTACCATCTTGCCATGCCTACAAGGCGCACAAACCAAATCCTTCTCAAAACGCAACCTGGGCAATCCTCGGACAAGATCGAGTGCACTCAAACGGGAAAGAAGCTCAAAGCTCAAGTGCCCCAATCTCCTATGCCACCTCCACAACTCAGAAGAAGGACCAGCAACCAAACACCTCAGGGGACCAAAAGACTGAGAAAAATCAGCGTGAAAAATCTGTCCCTCGGGCACGATCGTACAAACAAGATTGCCTCGAGAGTCAAGAACACGAGAAGCCCCCAACTTAAAATGCACCTCATAACCCTCGTCCAGCAACTGAGATACTGACAACAGGTTATACCCAAGTGACTTGACCAGAGCCACACGCTTTAGGGTCACCAACTTACTCACCTTAACCTCACCTTCTGAAATCACCCGTCCTCGTCCATTATCCCCGAAAGTGATGTACACCTTTGACACCACCGGGGTGAGGCTAGAGAACCACCCCTTGTCTCTGGTCATGTGTCACGAACAACCGGAGTCAATCAACCAAACGTTCTCCATGCCTCCCACCTGCAAATCAAAAACAAAAATGAGAATGACCAAGCGACTTAACACTGGGGTTAGCACAAAAGGAATCAAACCAGTGTCGAGCCATTTGCTCAAAAGTGGGGTTAGCAACATCCATCCTATTATGTCCAAAGCTACGACCACCACACTGAACCACCTCACGTCTAGCTGGAGGAGAACGACTACCACGAAAAGGAAAGCATGGCTCGTAGCTCCTCTGACCCCCAAAGCTGCGACGATCTCTACCACCCTCATATCGATGACGAGGAGGAGAACGTCTAGCAAACACACCACCACCAGAAACAAACCCCCTACTGTCTATACCACGACCATAGGAACCACCACGATTAAAATCAGGACCACGGGCATCAGCACCCCTTGCTCCCAGCTGGGACGCGGTCAGACCGCCTGCCCAGGCCGGTCTGACCGCCCTCCCCAGGGAAGCAACACGCGAACCACTTCGGTTGGGAATTCCTCTCGTTCCCGGAACTGTACGCACCTCAGCCTGACCCCTAGGCAGTGGCATACGAGGCTCAGGCACACCATTAGAGGGATGGTACCTATCCTTGTTTGCCCACTCCTTTGCCATCCTCTCATCCCTCTTCTTCTTGTAACAAAACTCTCCAAGGTGACCGTCCCTCCCACAATACTCACAATGGAAGCGAACTGGTTTAGGATTTGGCTGTGGTGTTTCTCTCGGTTTCTCTACCTCTTTCTCTCCTGATTTTCCCTCAAATGTGTTCCCAAGGGTGCTCACAAACTTCACAGGTTTCTGGAAGTTATCGGTTTTGTGGGGAAATACTGGTGGATCGGGAGTGGTGTCTAGCTTGTTTCTCAGATGGTTGGGTTTTGGAGCAAATTTGTTCATGGGTGTTGTTTGTGGTGGGATGGGAATCTCTCCAATTTTCTCTCCCTCACCACTGCTCTCACCAATCATGTCAGAACCCAATGCCTGACCATCCGACCTCCTAAACTCAGCCATCATCAAACTTAACTGTGGCTCATGCCCAGACAGCCAACTCAATAGCTTTCTCAGCTCATCGTGTTCATCCTGCAAGCGGTCAACATAGTGGGCCAATTCCATATTCTTAACAGAATGTAATTCACATGTAGAGCAAGATGTAGGAATTGGAACTTTCAAAGCAGCCTCCAAAGAAACAATCCTATCATGAGATTCATCTAGTTTGGCATGCAACACAGGACAGGAAGTGCAAGCACCTAGCAAAGCAGACCTAGACTTCAACTCACCAATCTCAGCCCTAAGCAAGTCTAGTTCCTCTAACTTTGAGGCATGCTTTTCCTTAAGCAAAGTTAAATCAGCCAAGAAAGTATTACAGTCGTCACAATCAGGAGCATCAGCAACAACAGGAGCAATCTTAAGGGAATCAATCTCAAGTTTAGCATCAAGATTCACAGATTCTAGCTCAACAATTTTCTCCCTAGCTTCTTCTAGAGATGCTCTAAGTTCTTTCCTAAGTTTCTTAGCCTCTCTAAGCATGGTATCACGGTTGTCAAGCAAGGCAACCAACTCAGCATTCTCCTGGTGCAAAGAAGAGAGCTCATCACATACCTCATCCTCGGATTCTGATCCGGAGTCATCCTTCTGGCTTCTCTTGCTGCCGGAGCTATGGGCCATGCCGCAGAAGCCGTCCTCTCGTGCAAAGCAACTCAGGCCACTCTGGTTCTTGGAACCATGCTTCTTGTTCTTGCGCTTGTTGTCGTCGTCGCTGCCGCTGGAACACGACGAGGTGTAGCAGGAACTGGAGTCGACGTCGCTCGCTCCCACCATCGCTAGAGCCTTCTTCTTCTTGTCGTAGCCGCCGCCCTTCCTCGACCTCCGCTCGTCCTTGTCCTTGTACTTGCTCTTGTGCTCACGCCTCGAGCGGTACTTGTTCTCGATCCTTGGGCGGTGCTTGTACTCGTTCTTGGGCTCGATCTCCTGTGGGCACTCAGCGATGAAGTGTCCCTGCTTGCCGCATCTGTAGCACGTACGAGTGCTTCTTCTTATGTTCACGCGGTTCTCGTGCAGCCTCTCGAACTTCCTGGTCAGCTGGGCCAGCTCGTGCTCTCCAAGCTCGTCGAACTCCTCATCTGGTAAGGACACAAAGGAAGACAGAGAAAACATCCTCAAAGAGGAGTTAGTGTTAGTCCTTCCACCAGATCCGGACACAAGAGCAAGACTATGGGACTCAGTCGTGCTCTCAGCCTTGGCTCTCAGGCCACGATCCACCTCCGATCACTTGAGCTTAGAGAACAGCTCGTCCTCAGTCAACGTGTCATACACGCTCGACTCCTCAATGGCCTCGACATTGGCACTCCACACGGATCTGTCAAGTGCGTGTAAGAGCTTGATAGCTCTATCATGATCCGTTTATGGGAGCACCGCCACATTGGCCCTCATGTTGTTCACAATACAGGTGAAGCGCTGGAACATGGCATCAATCGACTCACCGGGGAGATGAGTGAAGTTCTCGTACTCTCTCCGGTGAGTAGCAAACAAGCACGCCTGAACCTGAGCGTTCCCAACATGAGCAATCCTCAACTTAGCCCAAATCTTTCCAGCCACCTTCTCTGAGTACACGCGATCGAACTCCGCGGCACATAGAGCACGGAACAAGTAATCCACGGCCTTGCTGTTGGCCTCACACATGTCCCGAGCACCTGGGAGGATGAAATCGTCCGGAATGACATAATTCTCATTTTGCGTCACATCCCAGATCAATTGTCCTTTCCCACGCAAGAACGCGCCCATGCACCTCTCCCACATCTGGTAGTTCTTCCCATCGAAGTGCGGAGGACCCGACCCCTTTCCGTAGTCACCCATCTTTGGATCTTAGACTGGTTAGAATCAAAAAGATCCGTAACCGGCTCTGATACCAATTGAAGGACCAGATTGGGCGACCAGAGAGGGGGGGAGTGAATGGGAGCCGATAAAAATTCTTTCTCGAGGGAGATAGCTCCTCCAACGAGATGAACACGGCCTCGATCCCAAAATCACTTTCTCCACTCTATCTGCACGTTTGCCAAGACTACGTAGCCACTGGAGTGCTACTGATCCTAGGAGCAAATCTCACCAGCAAAGACTCAAACTACTCAACCACAACAGCGGAAACAACTCAAGGGAAATTTCCTGCCAGGGGCGGTCAGACCGCATGGACAGGGCGGTCAGACCGCCTAGGCAGAGAAATTCCCCAAAACCACAACTCGAAGCACACGACTCCAAATCGACCCAAGATTTCGCCTGGAAACTCCTCTGATCAAGGCAAACAAGCTCTCAGAGAAAATTCCTGGAAAACCAACACTTTCCTCACGAAATCCCCAGGGCGGTCAGACCGCATCCCCTGGGCGGTCAGACCGCCTCCCCTGCAGAAACTGGCCGCGAGTCAACTCCCAACTTCCCTTCACCCGATCTCCCGATTCACTCCACGGATTGCAACAAAACTTCGAGGATAGCTGGGTCACCTCATGAATGACTTCTCCAACAAAGGATATCCACCGAAACCCATTCAATCAAGAGGAATCGTGAATCAAAGGTCTCTAGGTCATGAACTCCAAGAACTCAAAAATTCACCCAAGTCAAAGGATTTCCCAAAGGATTTCTGGGGCAAAGTCACCAAGAAAAGAGGCACGAAAACCTCATGTGTGACACCGAACAAGAATCCCTCCAAGAAACCCCTCAAACAAGGCACCAAGAAAATCCACCAAAAGAGCTCCGAAAATCACCACAAAGGAAAATGCCGGGAGACCAAGAGAGACTAGATGAACCACGCCGAAGCTTCTATACATACCATGAAAGGTTCATACAAGGTCTAGCAAGCCGCCCGAACATCCATCCCTCTCACAAGATCTCTCATGAAGCACTCAAGCTAGGCCTAAGGAAAACTAAAGAGTAAAGCAAATGAACTAGGGTTCCAAGACGTGGCTGCCATCTCCTCTCAACTAAGTTTATATGGAGGGCAACCAATGACCAAACTACCCCTAATTACTTAACTTAAGATACACACCCACCGAAGGCACTTTGGGAACTTTGATCTTTTACTTCATCGAACGGACTCCCGCTGGCCGCAACCCGCTTCATCTTCACGCAAGCCTCACAATCGTGCCACGCGTCCTCCGCTTCGAAGCTTCTCGACATGCTGCGGCCCACGCAGTCAGACCGCCCCTCCTGAGTGGTCAGACCACCCTGCCAGCGGTCTTTCCCTGGCCAGGTGGTCAGACTGCCCTGACCAGGCGGTCAGACCGCCCCAGGCAGGCCGACTCGCCCTGTCGAGTCCTCGGTCTTGGCTTTGTGGCTCAGCCAAGTAACCCAGTGGTTTTGTGGCCAAACCACTGCAAACCCCGCGTGCAAGCTTTAGTTGTTAGCTGCCACCTTGCACCAGCTTCATCCCTCTCGACGTCGTCTTTCTCATCTTGCCAGCGTACGGTCCGCACTCGATCCCGTCGGCCACCGGGTACCTCGATCGAAGGCTACTCGTCTCTCCGCTCTGGGAGGTCACATAGACATAGACCTTTCACACTTGATCTTCACCTGCACCACGCGAATCAAGCCGCAACCTGTACCTGCAATACAAGGCCAAGAGTTAGTCCACACAATGTTGTCAATCACTCATCACTAAGGATCGACCATCCATCGGTCCTCGAACCACGCAGGTCCTCAACTTCTCAGTCTCAAGCGAGGAAGCGAAAACAGAAGGAACTGCGGGCCCGTCCAAGGAATCCGGCACATTCAAAGTGGGAGGCCGTCAATGGAGGCTATGTTGCTATCCTGCAGGTATGGATGATCCTGAGTGGATGCATGTTCGATACGGCATTAGCGTCGTCCTCGTTCTTGTGCACAAATCCCAAATGGTGCGTGTCTCGTTGCTGCTATGAATACACACACTCACTCGTGGCGATACATTCACATTATATTATTGTTGTCAAGCTTGTGACTGCTTCCTTCGACATAGGTGCGAGTATTGTTGCGTGCGATGGCTGGAGACCCAAACAATGAAGATGATACGTTTCGAGTTCAAGCTACAAAAAAAGTGTTTTTACTAATCAGCATGTATAAGGAAGAGGCTTTGAATGTCTGGTGGAGCATCATGACATTGATCGCGTGACCTCCTATGATCATCGCATACACATATCGTGTGGTGTTACAGTACTGTAGGACGACTGCATTAAAGTTCCTCCTCCATAAGTACAAACAAGCATATGCAAAAGCGTTGCAGCCCAAGCCCCTGTGGATGTTGTCTTCCACGTAGGTGCAGAATGTCGGGTGATACGAGCGATACGTGCCGATGTGGCCAAAGTCTCTTGTGTGTTGGAGAAAATGTTCTACAGCCAAGGAAGGGAGTCACACTCTGAAACTATTCCACTTATATAAACAAACCCTAATGGCTTCTCGCTACTGATCAAATATGCTAGGGAAGGATCACTCCCGGAGGAGGCTGATTATGGGACACTCCTGCCAACGTCTGGCCTTATGTACTTTGGGTCGCCGACATGTACCAAGTTGAAAGGTTGAAGCTGTACTGTGTGTCAAAGATGTGGGACATGGCAAGCGAGGAAACTGTGACCTCATTTCTATGATGGGCAATTCAAGCTAATTGCACACAATTGCAGGACAAGTGTATGTCTCTCTTAGAGCGAATCTTTCCTCACGGAATACTCGCACATGATTGGGCGGTCATATGCATTGATCATCCCGAATTTATGCATGATCTCTGTAGAAGATTACACAGAGGATGGTACCAGTAGATTCCCTCTAATAGTATGTAGTTTTAATGTTTTGTTGAAGTGTGTTTAGTCAAGTAATAAGCAGTTAAAATGGTACGTTAATTTGTTGCATTGAGTACATTTGTAATGCAATAATCAGATCATCCGTCGAACGTGAATATGAAGTAGAGTACAGTCCTGTGTCTGTTTGTCAATTCCATGATCCATGGTGCCACGGACAACCCAATCAACAACTTGCCTCTCTGCATATGGTCACTGATGTTTGGGTCCGACTGAATACTACAAAATGGACTTTGTGGATGAGGAAGATATGGACGAGGAAGCTACGGTCTGTTGATATTTTGCAGGGAGGACCTTCCTGAGTAACAAATGCCTAACTCTTGTTTCCCAAGTGTTGCCTATTCCAGTCTGCAAAAAAGCAAGGTCCCACAAGGCTACAATTTAGTGTGACAAAAAAAGGAGGAAAATAAAAAAAGAAACAATGTCAATAACAAAGGTCGAACTCATGACCTTTATTCTGAAGAGGTAGGCAACACTACCACTGAGACATGATGCAGTTTGTGTCATTTGAGCGAAACAAATATCTTATATTTGTTTTTTCTACCATTGCCATTATGTTGATGTTTGCTACTTGGCAGTGTCAACTTTGTTGTTATGTGTTGAGAAAATTGTTGCTACCTGATCATCTTATGATGTTTGATACTCGGTGGTGTGAACTTTGTGGTGATGAGTTCCTATGAGATGCCATCTTATTATCACGATTTTGTTTAATCTATTTCAAATTGATTCGAGCATTCTCCTAATCACCATTCTAAATTCATAAGCGTTGCATAACTGCGGAACTAGGCAAAAAAGAAGGTAGAGGGAGAACAACAGATATATCGTAATAATATAGTGACACAAGGGGGCATGCTTTTGTGTAACCATGCACTTGTCTTGAGCTTCGAGTAGAGAAGAGTTGCTCATGCCAATAACCCATGACAACTGAAGTCGAACAAGTGCATATTTTTCACTCATCCAAAATTGAGACGTGCACTTAATTTGGGAGGAATAAGTGCACATTTTGACTCCTCAAAAAATGAGATACGGAGTACAGGATGCGATTATTTTGGGACGGAGGGAGTACAAAGTTTCTTCCGGTCCCCATAAATATCCCACTCTTGCAACCAACAACAAACCCCATTCTCGCACAGCACCCTCTCCCTTCCTCTCCCCAGTCTTGCAACCAACAACAAACTCCATTCTCGCACATCGCCCTCTTCATCTCCCCATGGAGCCATTGTCTCCTAGAGGTGCGGTGCAAGCCACATCCTCCTCTTCTTCTAATGAAATGGAGGATCCCCAGTCGTCTGATGAAGAGGAGGTAGAGCAGAGCCCCATTCGAGTGCTGGTGGACATATGCTCTGATGATTCAGAGTTTGTGGAACAATTGAAAATCCAAGATGGGGTGCCTCTTAAACACCGCACCCCTCGCAGGTCAGCAAGAGGTGCTAGGGGTCAGGGGCGCGGAGGCACCGCCACTAGCTGGTGAACTATCTTCTCCAAGCGCCATCATCCTATCTCATCCTCATCGGCTGGGGGCAGTCAATCTCGGCCATCCTTGTCGAGCAAAGGCCATCATCCACTATGCTCGACCGACCGCCATGGAGCGGAACCATCATCCCCAGGAGGTGCTAATGGAGGGACGACCTCATCTGCGGTCGATGCCCCGGGTGGTCCGCCACCATCTCCCATGGGCGGTGACAACAGAACGACTACCTCGTCCTTGAGCAGCTGCAATAAGGTGCAGGGTGCACCATCGACCAAGAAGCAGCGCCACAATTAGTGGTAACTGCTACTAGTAGATGGATTAGAAGAAGTAGAGCAGCGGCTCTGTTTTATCATTTCTTTTACGACTTTTTTCTCAAGATGTTGGGTTTTATCATTGCGTACTACTAAATTGTAAGATGTTGGGTTTTCTTTATAAAATGTTGCGTACCAATGACACTTTAATCCGGTCTGACTGAATACTTCACAACGGACTTTCGCTTGTTGTTCATGCAGTCTCATTGCGTAGAACGACTCCTGTTCGACTCTGTTTTATCTTTTCTTTTACTACTATTTTTTCAAGATGTTGGGTTTTATCATATGCGGGGAGAATTGCCGATATGTTGATGTTTGCTACTTAGTGGTGTGAACTTTGTTGTGATGAGTTGAGAAACTTGTAGCAACATGATCATCTTATGATGTTTGCTACAAAACAAACTTTTGCCTTGTGTTCATCCGGTATTTAAGGAATCAAGGGAACAGACTTTCCGTTTTCACGACATTATAAGACAAATGCATGCATACGCATTGATTACACATGAGGATGAATCGATTCACTATCGGTGGAAGTACAGCGACATACTCTTAACGACATACTACTAGTAATCTACCATCACGGCTCATACTACTACCATCATGACATACTACTACCATCACGACATACTACTACCATCACGGCCTCATGGTAATCCTACCGCTGCACGGAGTGTAGCAAAATGTGTATCCTGGAGCAGATACTCCTCCAAAGCGCGATGCCTCGCCCTTGTATCCCACAGCCAGGCAGGCGAAATGGTGATGTTTTGCATGTGTAACAACAGGTCACGAATGGTCCATTGCCTGTGACCCCTTAGGCAAAAAGGGCACAGCCACATTCCTTCGTGAAAAACATGGGCTGGACCGGCCTGCTGAAGCCAAAGCAACACAGACCATTTCAGGTCATGTGCTTCATCTTGTTCTATGAGCACTGGCCACGGAGGTGGCATTTCAACAGGCAACATCAGAGGTGGCAGCCTGGGCCGCGGGTGAAAAGGTGGTGCCATGAGGTTCAGCTGATCCTGAGCTGCCATTGGGGTAGGGTGCTGCTGCGGTGCCGATGCCAGCGTAAGTGGAGGTGCCATTGGGGCTAGTTGCTGCTGCGGTGCCAATGGCAGTGGCTGAACCGGGTGCTGGTGAGGTGCCATTACGCCTGACTGCTCCCGCTTCCCCGACTCCTCGAAGTTCCATGCTCCGTCCCTTCCTTGCCCGGCCATTCTCCACGTACTGCAGACACAAACATAGAACAAACCCTGCATAAGCTAACAATATAATGAGACCGTCTCAATACCATGCATACATAAAGTAAACAAGATTAGCCAAGAAAATGATCTCACCCTTGTATCCCACTGAGGTTGAGAAATGCAAGACGAACAGTGTGCCGCACTCGCCTATTTATCGAGGACTACGACGGGCACATGAGCTCGGTGTAGCATTGCTAAAGTTACTATGGAAAACGTGAGATGCTCGAAATATAGTCAGACCTACGTCTGATACGAATCTATCTAGGTCAGAATCTTCAGTGGCGCACATCGATTACATGTGTGGATGATGGGTATCACAGGATGAGCTCTACGTGTCTAGGTATGTGTTCAACTCCGGACGAACGGCCTAGCCACAAGAAAGTCATGCAGACAACTCATGCCGCATCAGCTGCATCTAATGGCCGTCTCAACTGCATCAGCTCATGACTCATCAACTGCGAGAGAACTCTCTACAGTTTGTTTATGAAAAGTTTTAGGTGTCAATTGCATCTGGAGAAATAGATTGGGTGCTGTAAGGCTGCACAAGGCAATCAGATCGACCGGATGGTCCTTACGTTGCAACATGCACAGTGCAGGATGACTTGACAAGTCCTCCTCGATCAGGTACGCTGCGTGAGTCATGACTGAAAAGGTCTACGACTGGTCTGGATTTGCACTTGATGATTCTCGCAGGCCTTGGAGACTGAGAAACGTGATGAACTTGTTGATGCAATAAGGCCAAAACAGAATAAGTTGGGAATTGGAAAAGCAATATATGTTTGTGTGTGTGTGCGTAACATTAACAACATGCATATAAGCATAGAAGGGCATCTCGAATGCATGTTTGGGGATGACACGCTCTCACAAGTTGTTCCACGTGTCGATCATTGAAAATTGTAGTTAAGGACTGGCATCGGGCGTTAACCGACAAACTTGTGTGCACACCCGCTCTGAACGGATGTGTCGATCATTGTGAATCACACTTAAGGTCTAGAACTATGAAGTTCATGACCAAACGTGGCGACTCCCGCACTGAAGGGATGCGTCCATTCTCTGTGTGGTAACTGATGTCCACGAACGGACGTTTAAGAATGACACATTCACTCCCTCTACTATAATATGAGACAGTTTATGCACGAGACGATCATTGCAGGCCATTTGCGTTCATGGCTTTAGATGCTAAAATGTCTCCTTCCATACAATTCGACTTCTCATTCTCAAGCCAAGAAGCGAAAGCAGAAGGAACCGCGGGCCAGTACAAGGAATCCGATACGTTCATGGTGGGAGGCCGTCAATGGAGGCTACGTTGCTATCCTACAGGTATGAATGATCATCAGTGGATGGATGTTCCAGACGGCATTGCCGTCGTCCTCGTTCCTCTGCACAAATTCCAAACGGTACGTGTCTCGTTGCTGCTATGAATACACACACACTCACACATGGTGATACAGTCGTATTATGTCAACCATGTGACTGCTTCCTTCGACGTAGGTGTGACTATTGTTGGGTGCGATGGCTGTAGACCCAAACGATGAAGATGATATGTTTCGAGTTCAAGCTACAAAAGAAGTGGTTTTCACTAATCGAGATCTACAAGAAAGAGGATTTGAATGTCTGGTGGAGCATCATGACATTGATCGCGTGACCTCTAATGAAGATCGCATACACATATCGTGTGGTGTTACAGCACTGGAGGACGACTGCATTGAAGGTCCTCCACCTCCATCAGTACAAACAAGCATATGCGAAAGCGTTGCAGCTCAAGCCCCTGTTGATGTTGTCTTCCACATAGGTGCAGAATGCCGGGTGATACGAGCGAAACGTGCCGATGTGGCCAAAGTATCTTGTGTGATGGAGGCAATGCTCTACGGCCAAGGAAGGGAGTCACGCTTTGAAACTGTTCCAATTTTAGAAGCAGACCCTAATGGCTTCTCGCTACTGATCAAATATGTTCAGGAAGGATCACTCCCGGAGGAGGCTGATTTATGGGACACTCCTGCCAATGCCTAGCCTTATGTACTCTAGGTCGCCGACATGTACCAAGTCGAAGGTTGAAGCGGCACTGTGCGTCAAAGATGTGGGACACGACAAGCGAGGAAATTGTGACCTCATTTCTATGATTGACAATTCAGGCTAACTGCACACAATTGCAGGACAAGTGTATGTCTCTCTTAGAGAGAATCTTTTCCTCATGGAATACTCACATATGATTGGGCGGTCGTATGCACTGATCACCCCGAATTTATGCGCGATCTCCGTAGAAGTTTACATGAAAGGTTGTACCAGGGTCCCCTATAGTTTGTAGTTTTAATGTTTTATTTAAGTGTGTTTAGTCATGTAATAAATAGTTGAAACGAGTACGTTAATTTGTTGCAGTGAGTAGATTTATAATACAATAATCGGATCATCCGTCGAACGTGAATAGGAAGTAGAGTATAGTCCTATGTGTGTTTGTCAATTCCATGATCCATGGTGACACGGACAACCCACAGTTAACAACTTGCCTCTCTGCGTATGGTCACTGACGTTTGGATCTGACATCCAAGCGGTCTTTCGTTTGGGTCACTGATGTTTGGGTCCATGATCCAAAGTCTTTCGTTTCCCGCTCTGGATCAGAGAGGCGGGACTTGAAATTTTGAATTCCACGCTCCTCCTCATGGTCCTCCCCGTTATATATAAAACAAAGAGGGAAACCAGGCCTCCCAGTTACCTCATTGTCATTTTCCAACATCAGGGGATCTTCTCCTCTACCTCCAAAGAGACCTAGTCGATCTGTGACGGAAGCAGCAACGGCGACCTAGCTACCGACGACGCCTTCCTCTGCTACGAGCGGTCGGCTTCCTCTGCTACGAGCGGCGGCCTTCCTCTACTACGAGCGGTCAGCTTCCTCTGCTACGAGCGGCAGCCTTCCTCTACTACAAGCGGTGGCCTTCCTCGGTAACGTCCTTGAAGCTGCAAGATGGTTCAAACCCGTTGCTTCGTCGGCTCCCCCGAGGCTCACCCTGGCGGTCACAGATCTGCAACAGTTGCGAAGAACAACGTGTTCAAGGCGCAAGTTCGGGTTGCTAAATCGAGACGGCATTCGGCACCTTCTTCCCTTCATATTCGTCAGGTCTGTGGGCTCCTCCCTGTATTGATCGAATCAATTAAATTGCTTCCCCATGCTCTTTGGCATTCTATAATATTCTTTCATGTTTGGGTGATTGTGGATCTACTGTACCCTATCGCAAGAGTTTGTTGGAAGTCATTTTATTTGAGGTTTGTAGAAATTTGTAGATGAAATTATTAGACTGTTTCCCCATCCTCTTTACCTTTGAATATTGTGGTTGCATGCTCGGGTGATTGTGGATCTTCTGTTCCCTATTGCAAGAGATTGTTTGAAGCTGACTTATTTGAGGTTTGTAGAAATTAAAGGATACAATTATTATATTGCTTACCCATGCTCTTTGGCTTTCCATATTTTTGTTGCATGCTTCGGTGATTATGGATTGAGTGTTATCGTTCATGTATCATATTGAACTTAATAGATGAAATTGCTTCTGATTGCCAATGATCTCAACCCTTATCTCTTGTTCTTCTACTTGTTTCAGCGGGCCAATGGGTCAACATCTGTAGTCGCTCCTGTTCAGACCTGCTGCAAGGTAATAAACTTAATTAACACCTTCTTTGTTTCCGATTGCGAATGATCTCAACCCTTACCTGTTGTTCTTGTACTTATTTCAGCAGGCCAAAGGGTCAACATCTGTAGCCGCTCGTGTTCAGACCTGCTCTAAGATAACCAGCTTAACACCTTTGTTTCCTTAGTTTGAATCAATTGCAAGATCCTAATCTGACTTGGGATCCACTGTTGCTAGATGGAAGCTACCAAGTCAATGATGCTTCTTCCCGAACAAATTAAAACAGAGGAGTACTCAACAATGGGTACCAAATCCTTATGTACTAGTGTTGATGAAGAGTGAGTTGACGCTCCCAATCAGGATAGTGCACAACTTTGACAACGATTTGTTGCTCACCAGAAAGAGTTATGTAGCTTGAAGAAGAAGACCGAAGAATCTAAATCAACTGTGAAAATGCAGTTGGCTGAGATTAAGAGGTTGCAGAAGCTTACCGAAGACAGTGAAGACTTCCATCTTCTACTACTGAGTAGTAAAAGATGAAGAGGTTAAGATACTTAGATCAAATCTCCAATATCTCTTGTGATTATGGCCTGGATTTAGCTTTGCTAATCTATTTTCCTTGTGAGACTGTTATCTTGTAATAGTTTGTGATATGTGATGAACAATATGGTCGTGCTTGATAGTAAACAACAGTTTGTTTTATTGTATAAAGAAATATGTGTTGATTACTAATTTGCCAACCGGATCGGAATTTTTCGGTGTCTGAATTAGCACCGGCACCAACTAGTATTTAGCGTTGGGATCTGTCTCTCGATGGAAGGCCCAATTTGGGTCAAGGACCTAGGAGATATGGCCTCCGAAATACCTGCTGCGCAGATAAGTCCGAAATTAGACAGATTATCTTCCGATACTGTTTCGGGGATCTTATCTTCATTTCAAAGGAAAGTAATGAATACCAAAGTTGGAGATAATTTGGTGGCACACAATCTATACACCGAATTTGTATTATTTGGAGTCTGGACGTGGGAGATATGGTGCCGGCAAGGAAGGGCTGCGAATCAGAAAAATCTGAACAAGGTTGATTTTATGAAAACCAAGTTCGCTTCTTTTCCAAGGAAGATCTCGTGCAAGGCAAGGTGGAGCACGCCCCAAGGCTCCCCAAGAGCATAGTTACAACCCCCTAGGCGCCCAAGGAGGGGGATCCATTCATCAGCGAGCCGCTGAATTGCGGGACACACACCGAAGGAAGCCGATGGCCGACGCGAGTCCTCGACGTTGCCTAGGAGATGGGTTTGGCTAGACCCTAGTCGCCATGGTTGGCCCTGCATGGTAAATCCATGGTGGAGTTCCAGAGCCATGCCTTGGATTCATCAAGGCATATGTACTTTTGACGATGATATCAATCTAATCTTGTCTCTACTTTTGATCTACTATGATGCATGCCTTCTCTCATTCATATGTGTAGCTAGCATATGACCTTAGTAGGAGTAGATTTAATCGTGATGGTTAGTCTATGTCTTGCGGATATATCATAGTAGTGCACGGGAAGTCGGTGGTTGATTACCCTTGTGTGGTGACAGCATGCGGTAGGGAAAAGGCCGAATGAACGTGTAATGTTGAGTTTGATCTATGGCGTGTATGGTGAGAGTTGTTGCGCAGCTACCAAGAGGAGGAGCTTCGAGTAAAGAGCACTTGGTGGACGTTTAGGGAAAGCTTTGGGGAACCTTAGGCGTCAACATGCACCTCACAAGGACATTCACAGGAAAGTACTAGGGATATCTCTTTGTCATGGTATGAGTACTAGATTAGTTTATCACTTTGGCCGGAGTTGCAACTAGGAGACGGTAGGCTCGTGCTACCTTTGGTCATGTTACCTTATGGCTACTGAATGTGATCCATACATCCATCCTATGTTTGTATGTTAACCCCTTTATGCAATCTATGCTACATGTTAGGTTAGGTTCGATAGATTAGATGGAAAACCTTAGTCGGTTCGCTTCCGATCCACGGAATGATAAACCTTGGGGGAATACTCTAAAGGAAAAGCTACAATTTTCTATGTGCTTGCGGTTCGAAACTTGACGCGTTATTTAACCGTTAACACTTAAGCACAAGATCAGGGAGCTATGCACCCCAGACATCAATGATCTACCAACCCAAAACCTTGAATATGTCAAAAGGTTGTTCAAGATCAAAGTCTCAACTATCCGCATGGTGCAAATATTCGCCTTTCACCAGTAAAGAGGATCTGAACCTTCACCTCTGTTGACGGTTGAAATTCACCATTTCCAACCCTCAATATTTTCACATAAATGGAGGCATATGCATTATTTACTAGCATTTTGGTTTGAATAATGTAGTTCCACTTGTCCTTGGAGATTATTTGTATGTAGGTGATTTACCCTTTAAAAGAGATTGAAACTCACCTTCTATGAATAAACCATGCCAACTCAGCTGAGGAGGTGGCTGCCACCAAGGGAAACACGGCAATCCACATCATCGATCCAGGGGAGGCACTCACCGATGAATTAGAGGACACCACATGGACTTCACATGGATCAAAGGGCCCAACTCGTATACCAAATCAAGCCATGCACCGGGGATGGATCAAAGGGCCCACAGGGCAGCCACCCAGAGAAAACACAGGCCAGGGGGCCACCCTAGGGGGTCGGCCGATCCTAGGATCGGTCGAACCGCCTTAGGGTCCCTAGATCCTGGCTCTCCACGTGTTGGTTGCTCATTGGTCCATTGCCTCACTCCCGGGTGTTTAGGGGTCATTTGGGCGTCCGAGCAAGCCTTGTCCTTGCCTATAAATAGAAGGGGAGGGGCTCCCATTTCTCACACACCACTCTCTCATTCTCCTCTCACTTTTAGTTTCCAAGGCTAGGGGGTAGGCTAGAGTAGCTCTTATTCAGGTTCCAAGTCCTCTTGGAAGTCTAGGTATGACTTCTCTTTTATCTTTATTTCTTTGTATGACTTTGATCTACTTCAGTTATTCAGCTATTTCATATAAAGTCATGGTAGATCATATGTTTGATATGTTCTTGAGTTCATCCTCTGTTCATCATTTAGAGGCTTGTGTTCTTCGTGAACACTACCTTTTGATCCACTTGAAGGGTGACAAACTCCTTCGTTATGTGTTTGTTCATAAGTTAGAGGCTCGTGTTCTTCACGAACACGACCCTTTGATCTTATTGATTAGACATAAAAGAGTTAATATCAGTTTGTATGTCTAGCCTTAGTTGATCATGTTAGATGGCATGAGAGTGTTGCATGTGGTCTGTGTTCAAGCTACGGTACTCGGTCTAGTTGACTAGTCTTCTGGTGGCTCTCACCCTGGGTCACAATAGCCCGAGCCGGGTGGAGTCTAGCAGCAACGTAGGCATGGTGCCTGGGTTGTCTAGCTACGATAGTTATGAGCATACCCCCCGTAATGATAGAGGTCGGTCCTCAGGTGGTGACAACCCTGTTTGATCCTTGGGCAACCTCCGCGCTGAGGTACCTGCTGTAGGAGTCTAAAGTCTAGTTTCGCAGAGTGCTAGTCGTCGTGGGCTAGCTTCCCGTTTGTACCTGGGTGCTGAACCTTATCTCTCTCATGCAATACTCATGCCCATCTCTTGTATCTTCTAGCTTTGTATGTTTAGTACATTAGAACCTAGAGCTAACTCGTATGTTCCCCCTAAGCCGTAGTGTGCTAGAGTAGAGGTAGATCTGAGTGTGTGTGTCGCACTACCCTTATATCTTTTATCTTACCCTTGTTTTGAGTGTGTTGTTCCCTATATCTATCTCTTGGTTTACATTAAGAGCAAAAGCATAAGTCTAAGATATCCGCCATTGCCTTCCTCGGATACGATACCCTTGGAATACTCTCCTTCCTTGGGGAAATGCTACAATGGTTTATCTGTGTGCTTGCAGATTCGTTCATGATCATTTAGATTAACCTATGGCAAGTCTCGATGTTCACAATAACCCAGTGCCATTAGTTGTGACATTGAGAGCTGCCTAAAGGCATTTCTAACGTTGACGCTTAGGATGGATCCCAGATCTGTTCTTAAGTGATCGACGTTACGAAATGCCAACAACCTCCAAGCATTCGTTCAAGTATGTCAAACTTTCAATGTGGAAGGGGTGACTCAAGATCAAATGAGGGCAAGGCTTTTTCCGTTTTCACCACTTGGAAGAGCTTTGCAGTGGTTCCACACTCTACCGGCGGAGTCGAAACTAAATTGGGAAGTATTAATGAGGGCCTTCATGAAGGAATTTTATTCGCCAGCCAAGACTCAGAGTTTGCGCAACGAGATTGATATATTTGTTCAATTTCCCAAGGAGACAATTGAAGAAGCTTTGGAGTGTTTCAATGAATAAATGCGAGCCGAATTCCTTGAATGGTATATCGGTTCACTTATGAGGAGGATGGAGAAGATGGAGATTGAGAAGGAAGAAGCTAAAAGGCCCGCTAAAGCAAGATCCACATGTGAGGAATGTGGGGAGTACGACCATGTCCAAGGAGATTGTCCAGAGGAAGCAAAGGTGCTCGTCTACATGAGGAAAGGAGAGTTGCCAAACTTCCGCTACGGGCAAGGTAAACCTCAATTTAATGCATGCTCGTCCATTCAAAATTCGGTTCCTCTTCGTATACAATTGAAGGACTTCATGGACGAGCAAGCTAAGATCAACAAGGACACTATCACTAAGTTCAAGACTATTGACAAAATATTGGAGAATATAGACGGCAAGTTGATGGAGGTTGGAAGCTCTTACCATCAAGTGCTCAACATAATGAAGATGCTAAAAACACAAGTGGCACAACTTGCCGGGCACCTAATGGGCAATGACATACTTGCCAACAAGTATGAGATGATGACACTCGGGGTAGATCACATCAAGATGTCCAAGGAATGTAGTGCCGGTATTGCATATCAAGGACCCGAGAAACAAAGAGGCCCCGGATGTCCGACCATCCCGTGTTCCATTGGCTCATTCAAGTTCAAGGAGGCGTTATGTGACCTCAGAGCAAGTGTGGGAGTCATGCCAAGAGACGTGTTCGAGAAGCTATGCCTACCGGAGCTAGAGCCTACGGCCATGTCTCTAGAGTTGGGTGACGACCACTACGTGAAAACCTCAAATAGGTCACTTAGCATTTGTAACGGGCCCTTAACACCTGTTACATGGACCCCCATCTGTAACGGTTGTTGTTTGGCACCTGTTACACATAACCGTGGTAGGCTCGACCCCGACGTGGCCAACACACCGCCCGTTACCAATGAGGACTTCAAGTAACGGGCTTCTTAAACACCTGTTACAGTTATTCTTTGTAACAGATGTTAAAATGCAGCCGTTACGAAAGTTAAACCTATCGGTAATGGGCCCTTTGAGTCCGTTTCCAATCACTACCCTATCAGTAATGGGCTCTTTAAGTCCATTACCGATCACTGCCATGTCGGTAACGAGCTCTTTAAGTCCATTACTGATGACAATTTGACGCCTGTTACTAGACTCGGAGCTCAATAATTGTAGTACATTAGCACTCTCACTGCCGTCAAATATTTGACTATGTCATCATAGCAAATATTGGATATCACACAAACATATAATCACGTCTCTTAAGATGCAAAACCACACGTACACATAGATAGTAGTCATAAGAGCACATTCTACATACTTAAGATGCATATATAGCATCACATGTTCAGCTTCTTTTGTGCCACATCCTCAAGTTCAGCCTTCTTTGGTGCCACATCCTCAAGTTTAGCTATCTTTGCTTTTAGTTTTACAAGTCTTTCCTGCAGCTCAGCATTCTTCTTTGCAGCTTCGGCAAGTTCAATATCCTTCATCTTCTGTGCGCCTTTAAGCTTCTCCACCTCAGATTCTAGTATTTTCTGACCATTTGCTAGGAGACTTATGTCGTCCACAGCCTTGTCATCCATCCTTCTTTCCACCTTGTCGAGTACTTTCCAGATGCAGTTAAGATCCTCCTGAGTAACAACACATTTCTAAAACAAAGGCAAATTGATGCAAGTTTCATAATTAGATTGCCAAGTTTAATATCATGAAAGATGTAACTGGTCAAAAAGAAATTTGTTTAGCTGTAACTGGGTTCAGAGCTTGGTTGATCCTGTGGATTTCTTTCCAGATCATGTCAATGTCCTCGCAAGTTACAACACCTCCCTAAAACAAAGGCACTGGATGTTCAGTTAATAAAAGTCGATGTAGCATGGAGATTCAGAAATTGAAGTAGTATATATAATAAGTTCAACAATTTTGTGAGCAGCATATGATGAGTACCATGCATTAAATTTCAAGCATAACAAAATTTCTACTCGAAAGGTTAATAATTTTTGTCCCGAGTAACAACACATTTCTAAAACAAAGGCAAATTGAAGCAAGCTTCATAATTAGATTGCCAAGTTTAATATCATAAAGTTGTAACCGGTCAAACAAGAAAGTTGTTTAGCTGTAACTAGGTTCAGAACTTGCCTGTTTGTCTTTACCAATGTCGTCCTTCATTCTTTCCATCCTGTTTAGGAATGTGCAGATGTAGTCTAAGGTTTTCTTGAGCCTGTCGATTTCTGTCCAGATCCTGACAATGTCATGTGTTGGTACAACAACTTCCTAAAAAATGGAAAATTGATGCATTGGAACCATTGATCATTGAAGGCACTGGATGTTCAGTTAATAAAAGTGACGAGGGCCTGGATTAGGGCCCCCTAAGCAACAAGATGATCTACCTTGGAGATGGAGTCCTCTGACACCATTGACAATGTCAAGGCTAAGATCCAGGATAGGGAGGGATGCAGATCTTCGTCAAGACCCTCACTAGCAAGACTTCCCCACTTCCGAGTATCTTCCGCCTCGCCCGAGTACGCCTTGTGTTTGAGTACTCTCCGCTTCGCACGAGTACTCTCCGCCTCGCACGAGAACGCTTCGTCTCCGAGTATGCTCCGCCTCGCCTCTGACTACCCGCTCGCACGAGTAACCTCCGTCTCCGACTAAGGTGAGGTCCACACGGGGGAGCCGGAGTGTGGGTCCGGGGCCCCACACGAATGTGGCGCCGCCCCAGCCCCCAAGCTTCTCCACAGCGACACGCGTGACGCTGGTTTCCACGCCATGCAAAGACCGCAGCTGGCACAACGGGATGACGGCCGGGTCTGACAAGGGCCGTAATGACGCACAGTGCACCCCCACGACCTCCGACACGCCATCACATTCAACGCCAGCTGCATGCCACCCCGTCAGAGCGCGCACTCGATTACCGTCTACCGGCACTTAGGCCATAACGTGGCAGGCCTAAGCCACTCTCAAGAAGGCTGAGTCACCACGTGAACTACTCGGAGGAGATGCCAAGTACCTGGAACAAACAGTGGCAACAGCACACGCGGTGGCCTCCGAGGATACTACAGCTCAGCGCCCTTCCACGCCGGCTGACGGACATCAATGACGGAAAAGACTTCACAACACGGTAGCACTATAGCTTATTTTCGTTTTCCCTCTTTGCCCCTCACCCTTGTTTCTATTAAAGGGGGAGGAGTGCAACCGACAGAGGGGCTGACCGATCACCAAGTTTGTAACCCCTACTACAGACACCCCTGGCATAGGAACACGAGTACTAGGAACTGGACGTAGGGTATTACTCCTCGGAGGCCCGAACCACTATAAAACCCTTGTGTCTCCCGTGTCAACCATCCGGATCCGACACACGATACGATACAAATCTACTGCCGGTGGTTGAGAACCCCGACAGTTGGCGCGCCAGGTAGGGGCACATCGTGTGTCTCGCCGAACCACACCAGCGATCTGGATGGAGGGCCGCAGAGTTTCGCTGACTCCCGGCGCCACCATGCATTTCGGCTCCCTCGGCTTCGTCTACACCGGTCCGGCGGAGTCCATCATTGGCAGGACTTTCTCCCGACCTGCGCATCCCACCGCCACAACGGCGGCGGCGGCATGCGCAACTTTCGTCCGCGGTTTCACAGACGAGTCCATCATGGCCCTACTAGGGCCTAACCCGACGCAGGAGCGCTTCAGGCTCGCTGCCTTCCACCTCACCAACCTCGCCTTCCAGGCCAGCGGGTCCAAGCTGCTGACCTGGGGGAATTCATGGAGCAGTACGGCGCCCTGTACCCCCGTGGGCTGCCAGGCCTCCCGGACGACCCAGTGACGGCCTACGTGAACGAGCAGAGGGCGTCATATGTTGCCCCAGGCTCCTCAGTTGCACAGCGGGGGCCACTGGCGCCCCCACCGGACTTCACACGTGAGTGCAACGTCCTCGAGGCTCGGAGCGCCACCAGCACGACGGATGGCGAGGAGGACCCACACCACCGCGCTGTTGACGACCTGCGTCGGGCGCGTCTTGACGAGATCGCCGAGGCCAAGCGCCAGCTCGACGAAGAGCTGGCGAACCTCCACCGAGCGCTCGGCGAGGAGGATGAGCCATGAGACCCTCTGCATGACCAACGGCGGGAACAACATCGCGAGCAAGAAGCGATCAACGAGGATGCCGCCGTCGATGATGACGGCATGCCGCGCTTCAGGCGCACGTCGCAGAACCTTGCGGTAGCAGCCATGCTCTTGCATGGCTGCCCCGAGCCGGCCACGCCTGAGGAGAAGAGGGTTCGCCAGCAGCTTAAAACCCTCCTCGAGACGGTGGCCGCATAGCAGGCCGAGAGCTCGGCATCACGTGCACGTGAGGCGCGAGGTGCACGGTCTGTGCGACGCCAAGACCGATCCCCGTCAAGGCACCGAGGGCACAACAAGGAGGCTGGCGTACTGTCAGTCAAGTCACGACTGGGGCCCCACCGCGACGCTCGCGACACGCTCGAGGCTCGTTGACGGGCTGCTGGCGACGACAACTATGACTACGGCTATGGCAGCAACGACGATGGCTGCAACAAGCATGACGAGCACTGCTCACGCCGACGCCATAGCCAGAGGCGTGGCGGACGCTACGACAGTGACGAAGATCGTGACCGAAGCTGGTCGCCCGATCCAAAGGGCCCACGCGCTTTTGGTTGGAAGGTGCAAGATGCAAAGTTCCCCTCGCGTTTCCGGGCTCCAACAACAGTGCCAAGGTATGATGGGGAGACCAACCCTAGCGTGTGGTTGGAAGACTACAGGCTCGCTTGTCGGGTGGGGGGAGCGACGGATGATCTGTTCATCATCAAGAACTTGCCGCTCCACCTCGCCGACTCCACGCGGACCTAGCTCGAGCACCTGCCATGTGGCTGGATCAACAGCTGGAAGGACTTACGGGAGACATTCATCGGCAACTTCCAGGGCACGTACGCACGGCCCGGCAAGTAGTGGGAGCTGCGTAACTGCAAGCAGCAGCTGGGGGAAAGCTTGCGCGACTACATCAGGCATTTCTCTAGGCACTGCACTGAGCTTCCCACCGCGACAGACAACGACGCCATCTCGGCGTTCCAGAATGGCACCACCTGCACCACCCTCATCCACCAGCTAGGGCGAAGGACCCCGAGGACTACTCGGGAACTCCTCGACATTGCGACCAACCACGCCGACGGGGAGGAGGCAGTAGCAGCGATGTTGATTCCCCCACCGAGCAAGAGGAAGCAAGTCATGGACGGTGGTGAGGGGCCCTCCTCGCGGTCCAAGAAGAAGTAGAAGGGCGACAAGCATGGCCGCGATGACAACACCGTTGCAGCGGTCGAGCGCAAGGCGACACATCCCAAGAACAATCAGAGTGGTCCCCCAAAGGATCATTTTGAGAGGCTCTTGGAGGCGCCATACACCCATCACGAGACGCCCGTCAAGCATGCACTCAAAGACTGCCATCTGATGAAGAACTACGTCAACGGCACGGTCAAGCCCAAGACGGCGGACCCTCCGAAAAAGGCAGCTCCACCCCCCGAGAACGACGACGATGAGGAGGAGGTGGTTTTCCCTCGAGAAGATGGTGTGGTCCACATGATCTTTGGCGGAGCATCGACGCGACCATCGAGGCGCAAGGAGAAGCTGATCAGACGCGAAGTCTACAACACCGAACCTGCAACACCATCATACTTCAAGTGGTCGGAGACTCCGATCACCTTCGACTGAACGGACCACCCCGAGCGTGTACCGTAGCCAGGGTGCTACCCCCTCGTGGTGGCTCCATTGATTGGGACCAAGCGGGTCCACAAGGTGCTGATGGATGGAGGGAGCAGGCTCAACATTCTGTACATGACGACGCTCGACAGCATGGGCATCTCGCGGTCCCGACTGCGCCCATCGCCAACTCCTTTCCATGGGGTCATCCCCGGGAAAGATGCACTCCCGATAGGGCAGAGCGATCTACCTGTCAGGTTCGGTAGGTCACGGAACTTCCACACAGAAACCCTCACCTTCGAAGTGGTGGGGTTCTCGGGGACGTACCATGCCATCCTCGGGAGGCCGGCCTACGCGAAGTTTATGGCCATGCCTAACTACACGTATCTCAAGTTGAAGATCCCCGGTTCGAAGGGGGTCATCACAGAGGGGACTACGTTCCAGTATGCATATGAATGCGACACTGAGTGCTTTCAATTCGCTGAAACACTCATCCGGTCTGAGAAGTTCCACGCTGATCCTCCCTCTGAGGACCAAGATGTCCCCGAGTCATCCAAGCGAGCGGCATGCTCTTTCGAGCCTGCCAAGGATGTCAAGGATGTGGCTGTGACCGATGATGGCCGCACACTCCATATCGGGATGGCGCTCGTCCACTTCCACAAAGCGAACCTCGACGTGTTCGCATGGAAACCGTCCGACATGAAGGGGATCCCGAGAGAGGTTGCCGAGCACAAACTGAACATCAAGCCGAGATCAGAACCAGTCAAGCAGCGCCTGCGCCGCTTCAACGATGACAAGTGCAAGGCCATAGGCGAGGAGATCAAGAAGCTCCTTAGTGCAGGGTTCATCCAAGAAGTGTTCCACCCCGAGTGGCTAGCTAACCCTGTACTTGTAAAGAAGAAGAATAAGAAATGGAGGATGTGTGTTGACTACACGAGCCTTAACAAGGCATGTCCCAAGGATCTGTTTCCTTTGCCTCGCATAGATCAGGTAGGCGATGCAACAGCAGGGTGCGAAACCCTCTGTTTTCTCGATGCGTACTCCGGGTACCACCAGATCGCGATGTGCATAGCGGACCAACTCGCAATGTCCTTCATCACTCCCTTCGATGCTTATTATTACAACTCGATGCCGTTCGAGCTCAAGAATGCGGGCGCTACGTTTCAAAGATGCATGCGACGCGTTTTTGGCGATCTCATAGGACAAATAATCGAGGCATACGTCGATGACATCATCGTCAAGTCAAAGAGGACAGGCGATCTGATCCCCGACCTAATGGAAGTATTCGCAAAGCTGAGAGAACACGGGGTGAACCTAAACCCTGAGAAAGGCATTTTTGGGGTTCCAAGGGGCATGCTCCTTGGCTTTGTCGTATCTGAACGCGGCATAGAGGCTAATCCCGAGAAGATCTCGGCCATTACTAACATGGGGCCAATCCAGAACCTGAAGGGCGTGCAGCATGTCACGAGCTGCCTCGCAGCTCTCAGTCAGTTCATCACTCGACTCGGAGAGCACAGCTTACCACTGTACCGCCTGATGAAAAAGTCCGACCACTTTGCGTGGACACCCGAAGCTCAGAAAGCGCTCGACAAACTCAAGAATCTCCTAAGAGCCCACGCGTGCTCACAGCACCAATGCCAGAAGAACAGATGCTCCTTTACGTGGCTGCAACAACGTAGGTTGTGAGCGCTGCACTGGTTGTGGAACGAGATGAGCCTGAGAAATTGCTCAAGGTGCAGAGGCCCGTTTATTTCGTGAGTGAGGTCCTCTCCGACTCGAAGACTCGCTACTCTCAGATTCAGAAGCTCGTATACGCTATCTTGATCACCAAACGCAAGCTCCAGCATTACTTCGACTCGCACCCCATCACGGTGGTGTCCTAGTACCCCCTCGGGGAGGTGATCCAGAATCCTGAGGCTGAGGGGAGGATAGCTAAGTGGGCACTCGAGTGGATGGGACAGAATGTGACATACGCACTGCGCAGTGCCATCATGTCACAAGTGTTGGCAGATTTCATCGCTGAGTGGACGGAGATTCAGACTCCACCGGCACCGATCGAGCACGAGACGTGGACAATGTATTTCGACGGCTCTGTCATGAAGGAGGGTGCAAGGGTGGGCCTTGTCTTCATCTCGCCTCTGGGCGTGCGTATGGAGTACATGGTTCGACTGCATTTTCCTGCTTCCAACAACGTGGCCGAGTACGACGCGCTCGTCAACGGCCTTCGAATTGTGATCGAGCTCGGGATTCATCGTCTCGAGATCTGTGGGGACTCAGAACTTGTCATGGACCAAGTTATCAAGGAAAAGAATTGTGTCGACCCCAAGATGGCGGCTTATTGTCGAACTGTGTGTCAACTAGAAGACAAGTTCCATGGGGTCGAGCACCATCATGTGCTGTGCAACAACAACAAAGCTACAGACATCCTCACCAAAGCAGTATCAAGCCGCAAGCCTGTACCACATGGTGTATTTGCAAGCGACCAGCATGCACCGTCCGTTCGAGCTGATGAGGAACAACCGCCAGAGTCGGAGTCGCCAGAAGTAATGGAGATCGATCAACCGCAACAGCCAAACTTAGAAGACCATGATTGGCAGTTCCCAATCCTCAAATGGTTAGTCGAAAGGAGGTTGCCGTTCGACCAGATGGAGGCGGGTCACATCTCGCGGCGAGCCAAATCATATGTCCTTATCGACGGCGAGCTCCACAAGCGAGGCGCAGCGGACATACTCATGCGCTGCATTCAGAGAGACCAAGGCCGAGACTTGCTTCAGGAAATCCATGCCGGCACATGCGGACATCACGCCGCCGCAAGAACTTTAGTCGGAAAAGCATTCCGACATGGTTTCTATTGGCCCACAGCGCTGGCTGACGCCAAGGATATCGTGCGACGCTGTGCGGGCTGTCAGTTCTATGCTCGATAGACTCATCTCCCTGCGCAAGCGCTTCAGAACATCCCCATCACGTGGCCATTCACCATGTGGGGGCTGGACATAGTCGGACCATTCAGGCAAGCGCCCGGGGGCTTCACGCACCTGCTCGTGGCCGTCAATAAGTTTTCAAAATGGATTGAGGCATGACCCGTGGCCAAGATTTGTTCCGAAGAGGCCGTGGCATTCTTCACCAACATCATTTACCGCTTCGGGATCCCGAACTCGATCATCACAGACAACGGCACACAGTTCACGGGAAAGAAGTTCCTCAAGTTCTGCGACAACAACAACATCCGCGTGGACTGGGCTACCATTGCGCACCCAAGGACCAACGGGCAGGCAGAGAGGGCTAACCGCATGATCCTACAAGGATTGAATCCCCGGATCTTCGGACGACTCGAGAAGTTTCGAGCAAGATGGGTCGCCGAGTTGCCATCCGTTCTATGGAGCCTGTGCACCACGCCGAGTCGATCCACCGGCTCCACACCATTCTTCATGGTGCACGGGTCGGAAGCAGTCCTCCTGACGGACATTGACTATGGCAGCCCGAGGGTCTGAGCATATACTGAAGAAGGGAACCAAGTTGCACTCGAGGATGCGATCGACCAGCTCGATGAAGCACGCGACGTGGTGCTCCTACATTCCGCTCGGTACCAGCAAGCCCTACGGTGCTACCACGAGCGCAACATCCACGAGCGCCAGTTCCAAGTCAGAGATCTAGTACTCCGACAGGTCATGAGCAACAAGGACCGGCACAAGCTCGCGCCCCCATGGGAGGGGCCGTACATTATCGACCATGTGCTACGACCAGGAATGTTCAAGCTCCGGCACGACGATGGCACAATCATCGCCAATGCATGGAACATAGAACATCTACAACGTTTTTGCCCTTGAGTAACATTCCTTGTTTCAGCTTATGATCAAAGAATAATGCCATGTGCCTTTATTCTCATTTCATAAACTTTTCGATCTCTTTGTGTTGGCATCTTTTATATGTTTCAACGCTGTCTAAAGACCGAGTGGCAAGTGTCCTTGCGCCCATGCAAGAACACTTACCGCTCGGGGGCTACCTGGGGCACGATGCCCCCCTTTCGTTTTCCTGTTTTCAAAACAAAATTTCTCCGACAGCTTTGTGGTGACCGATCGCACGTGCGAGCGGTTCTTTTTGGTGGAACACCTTTATCTTGCGAAGGGAAAGGATGTCGGTCTGTGAGCGTTTCGATGTTGTTACTTGTCCAAGCCTCCTAGCACTTACGCCCCTGCGGCTACAGTACGAAGACTTGTGAGCGCAGTATGGACCCACAGGTCGACGTCCAACTACTTTCAGAAAGTACTCGGGAAACCGCTCGGGTTCCGGCTCAAAATGATTTTCACGAAAAAATACGCAAGTCACTTTCTGAACATCCCTAAAGTACTCGGGGGCTACGATTGAATGGTGGCGCTTTACGACTTAGACTGATCAAGTTCTCTGACTCCTACGCCCCCGCGGCTCCAGAGTAAGGATTCGGTTGGCCTAAGTCTCTAAGTATCACTACTTCATTTTGCAGTCGCTCCAAAATACTTGGGGAAGAAAGTGATGATTTCGAAACAAAATAAAACTGTTCAAAACAGTGCGCATACAAGTTTTGTTTGTTTGTTATACAACTTGATACATCTAATGGGAAGGCCCGGAGCCATCTTTTGGTGTGTCTCTCGGGATCAGGTCCAGGTCCTTCATCGCGGTGTCGGCCATGGCACAGGCAAAGGTGGCGCAATCCTCTTCGATCTTGTCAAGCTCCTCGCTCGAGTACCCATGGGCCCAACCACCGCTCAGCGCCTGAAGGTCCAGCCCCTGGTAATGCGAGCAGAACATGGAGAGGACCCGGTGCACCACCTGTCGAGATATAGACAGCTCTCTCTCCTTGGCAGCACAATGTCATAAATGAATAGAACTTGATTTTAGAAAAAATCAAAAACAAATATCATCAAATTTGGATTACGAATGACGGAGAAATATGTGATTCAAATCTTGATTGCAGATTAAAAGGGGAAAAGCGAACTGTTCTTCATTCGAATAGAACTGGATCCGCGTCTCCTTTGTTGCCCTTCCATAAATTCGCACAGATAATACGAGCAACATAGATTTAATTTGCAGGTGCAAAAGAAAAAGCAAAACAAAGATTTAGTTTCCTATTCCTATACACCGTTCGAACTTCAACAATTCGTAGCAGAGCCTACACACTTCGCTGCAAAACAGAGCAATTACATAGCAAAAGAAAAAGCAAAAGCAAGGCTAATTCACTGATCAGTAGTAGTAGTTTCCTATTCCAATTTCCCTTTCGAGCTTCACCATTTCACGACGGAACCTACAGGCTTCACTGCAATACAGAGCAATTTCCTCAAATCCTTTATCCACGCCGCAGCCGTTGCCTGCGCAGGGCTGATCTTCGCGCACCTATGCCGGTGGCGGCAGCGGGTCGCCCCAAATGTGCCACGTCATTCTCCAAACAGCTTTTGCAGCCTTCTTGCGCAAAGGCACACAGCCCTCGTTGCTCACCCGTGTCGTCGTCCCACTGCCGTTCGCGACCCGCCTCATGTATCACTTCACGGTGTCGTCAGCGGCGGCACCGACATTGTCCCTGTATAGCAAGATGGCGTACCGATAGGCCGCCGCATTGTGCCCACCAACGGCGGCGCACCGGAGATCATTGCTTTGTCTGTTTTCCATGAACACGGCGTTGATGCCGGAGTAGAAGCAAGCCCCCGGATTGCCGAGATCGGTCAGCATAGCAAGGAAGGCTGTGTAAGCGGTGAGGTCCCACATCCAAGCAATCTCATCTCTTATCGCCTCTATCGACAAACGCCGGCCGACGTCGCGGTGGCTGCACAGGCAAAGCATGGTCGAGCAGGTACCTCGTAGGCTGTGGAGGTCAGCCAAGGGTCGCTCCGAGGTCGCACCGATGAGCGCCGCAATCTCAATGTGGACGTCCTAAGGGAGGTCCTCCAGTAGTGACGGCTGGTGCGGCCTGATAGGCATCTCCGGGAATGGCAACCACCGTCTTCTCGTCCCTGATCTCCTGCCCCCGCGCTGAGAGCGAATGCGCCGAGGAATAAGGACGATGAGGAGTGTATGCAGTTCTGGTTTTTTCGCGGGTAGATGAAGGGGTCGGGGCAACAATATTTATTTGTGCGTCTCCGATGAGTGGATACTACTAATTGCACATCTCGCTTATCGTTGAGTCAAACTCTTTGAAGTTGGACCAAATATAGACCAAATAATAACATTTCGCACAATGGAGAGTTGTTGGCGACGCGGGTTGGTGAACCCGCGTCTTCTTTGTTGGGCGGGCAGGGTTACCCGCATCTTCTTTGTTGGGCGGGTAGGGTTATCTTTTTTATATAGGTTGCTGACACTGATGCGTAGGCCCGACACTATTTTTTTTTGAAATGAAACTTGCTTCCCTCAAATATTAGAGCCCATTAAACAGCACCTAAAAATTCATTAAAAATACAAACAATTCGTAGTTGGTCATTTAGTATTAGAATAAAATATCAACAGGCACACTTGTGTAACCAAAATTATCAAAATTCGAATTTTTACCTCATGGTTGGGATATAACAATTCTAATAACGTCTTAGGTTGAACTAAAAATTATACAAATTAACTTGGCAACATAATTTGGGTCCCTAAACTTGTCATAAAAATTTCAAATGGTTTCTAAAAAGGAAGATCATACTTGTGTACAAATGTCTACACCTCTCACATAGTTTCCTACAATGTTATACTTCAACACTGAAGTTTTCCACACTTCACAACATGTTCGAACTCATATACATTTGAAATTTTAACGCAACCTTGTGTTCATCTTAACATTACGAAATACAAAGTTTCATTAGTAATGGTTGTGTAAAACAAATATTATTTCTATGTTGTACTTGTAAGAAACAAGATAAAGGCGTATAAACAACATCCAGGAAATGGAGTTATATACGAAATAATGTCATAAATGAATAGAAGTTGATTTTAGAAAAATCTGAAACAAATATCATCAAATTTGGATTACGAATGACGGAGAAATGTGTGATTCAAATCTTTGATTGCAGACTCGGTAGTTATCACTTCTCCAATGGGGATCAAAATGCGATTCGCAGTCAGGCTGGACTTCCTAGAGAATGAGAGAGCAACAAATAACACAACCGAGTACGAAGCATTGTTCCTTACCCCGAGGAAAATGAAAGCACTAGGCCAGTAGAGTTTCATCACGAGATCGGACTCCAAAGTCATCCAGGGCCATGTAGAAAAGCATAGCGATGCCAAAGAGCCAGAACTGGTCAAATACCTCGCTGCAGTGAGGTCCATGGAAAAGCATTTCAAGGGATTCACATATGAGCACATCCCCAGAAACTCAAACAATGAGGCCGACGCACTGGCAAAAGCCACAGCACAAAATCAAGCCATACCTCCGGATGTTTTCTATGAGGTCCTCACCACGCCTGCTGTGAAATAACCCAGAGTTGAAACAATCAATGTCATAGAGAAATGTGATTGGAGGGCTCCGATTTTGGCTTTCTTACGAGGTCACTATGAACCTACTGAGGAAGTTTCCTTGAATCGCATAAGGCAAAGAGCCAAAGGCTATGAAATAATCGACGGAGAGCTGTACAAGTCTGGCATATCAGCTCCCACTCTGAAATGCATCAGCTTCGATGCAGGGAAGGAATTGCTAAAAGAAATTCACTCAGGTTTTTGTGGTGCTCACATAGGTTCCAGAGCTTTGGCTCAAAAAGCACTAAGGCAGGGGTTTTATTAGCCGTCCATTATCGATGACGCTCACCACTTGGTAAAAACATGCGAAGCTTGCCAAAAAAATTCCAGCAATCACAGAAGTCCATCAATGCCCACGCAGCTGATACCACCTTCCTGGCCATTGCAAAGATGGGGGATGGAATTAGTTGGACCACTCCCGGCAGCACAAGGAAATTGCAGATTTGCGGTTGTCGCCATTGACTACTTCACCAAATGTGTCAAGACTAAGCCACTGGCAAGCATCATGTCTCGGAACATACAAAAGTTCTTTTGGCAGAATATAATTTGCAGATTCGGGATTCCTAGGGAACTAACTGTGGACAATGGAAAACAATTTAATTGTAATGACTTCGGGGAATTTTGCCTCACTATGGGAACAAAGCTAAAGTTCGCCTCCGTGTACCATCCACAGTCAAACGGGGCAGTGGAAAGAGCAAACGGCCAAATATTTTCTAGCATAAAGAAATGCTTGTTCAACCAGAGAAAGGGGAAATGGGTAGAAGAGTTGCCAAAGGTAACTTGGTCTCATAACACTAGCGTCTCAAGGACCACAGGCTTCTCACCTTTCAAGTTACTATTTGGCTCCGAAGCCATGCCACTGGAAGAAATCAAGAACCAAAGCTTGCGAGTCCTAAAAGCACAAGACACAGACTTCGAGGAAGTAGAGAAAGATTTGATCGACGTAGACGTGCTTCAAGCTGCTGAGAACTTAGAAAAATATCAGCAAGAAAGCAGAAAATGGAGGGACAAGAAAGTTGTGAAAAAGGAAATACAGGTGGGGGACTTAGTCATCAAGAAGAAGAAGAATTTCGACAATCCAGGAAAGTTGCAAGAGCCCTGGGAGGGCCCGTTCATAGTAACAAAAAGTCTAAGACCAGGATCTTTCTATTTGGCAGATCAGTTAGGCAACGTGTTGTCACACACCTGGAATGTGGATAGCCTTCTCAAATACTACCCTTAGAAAATAGATAGTGTAAAACTCTAGCTTCGTAAACTTATAAACGGAGCCGGAGCTTAGTTATCTTATGCTTTTTTACATTTTCAGTGCTTTACACTTCCAAGGACCGTACTCTTTGCCTTGCTAAAGGGGGCTCCAAATCAGGAGGCAAGGTTTTTAATGAGGTAGATCCATATACTCAATTTCAGTTTCCATGAAATTACTTTTCCCTTAAATTTCTTTGTTTACTATTCCATATTTTCAGCAATTTATTTCCAGTAATTTACTTACTGCAAGGGGGTTTCTGCCCAATGAGCAACGAAAAGCAACAAGCTTATACACGTTGTCTCCAAAAAATCTTAGCATTCATGCCTAAGTACCAAAAATCCCACACAGCAACAGACTAAGTTGCGGGATTACTCGCTTATTAATCCTTAGATTTTCGCTAATCCGAACCAATTTTCCGGTCGAAAAGCAACAAGATTGCTAATATTCGACCATCAAAGAAAAAGTCTGCGAAGCTAGGAGCAAGCTTCGCTAGACTTTGGGGCTGTTTGAGAAAGGAAAACCATCCTACAAAATGTGGCATTCCTTGCAAAAAGTTGCAACCTTCAAGAAAAAAGCAAAAACAGGGGGGTGACCTTTTCTTCAAAAAACAAAGTTTGTTTTTGCTCCTTTCTCGAAGCCAAAGAATGGTTTAAGAAGAAGACAACAAAAACATATCGAAGCAAGGTGACGTTTTTTCTTTTTTCAAAACACGGGGCTACCTTATATCATCACTATGTCAAAAATAGAAAAGGATAACAAGCCTAAATAGCGAAAAGAAGAGGCAACAAAGCCAAGATATATTACAATTTTCATCCCAATTCAGTATTTTCCCACAAGTCCACCAGCCATACATGGCGTTCCAGAGGCAGCAATTTAAGAAAACATAAATAAAGTGTTCAGGCTTCGCCTTCTTTTTCTTCACCAGCCTTCTGTGCACCAGAGCTTGTTTCACCAGGGGCTGCCTCGGGGGAGCCATCATCCTCGCTCTCCTCAAACGAATCCGATCCCAGAGCCTCCTTTTCCTCAGCCTCCAAAAATAACAAAATAAGTAATCTCAAAAACAAAGTGATCTCAAAGAACGGAGATAAAACTCCTAGAAAAATTACTCACCTCCGCAAGATAGCGACGTGCCACGGCCTTGGCATGTTCTTGGCCTGACGCTTCTCAGAACAAAGTTAAAAAGTTTTTCTTAACAATTTGAACGTTCTTCGAAGGAATCTCGCACTCAATCTCTTCTGCCTTCGGGAACTTCTAATTTCAAGCGCCTAAATCTAGAAAGTGAGAGCACTTGCTCTTCTGTAACAATTCAAGCAAGACTTCAACACACATCGAAGCTGCCTAATCACTAGCTCCGGTCATCACACTGGGGAGATGGTCGAACTCCTGTTCCATCCACTCGAAAATCACCTTAGCATCCTTGTCATCAGGAAATGGAAGGGGCTCCGCACCAAACTCCCCCAGTGCACGAGAGTACTTCTTGTACAAAACTTTGAAGTGTTTCTTCAAGAACCCTTCAGCTGCATTTATAAAATTTTTCTACCCCTCAACTTCCTTCCTAAATTCTTCAATAATAGTCCGTTGGTCTTCTTTCTCTTTCTTCAAAGAATCAATGACCCCGGTGTAATCTTCCACTATCTTGCTCAAATCAACTGGCACTTTTTCTAGCCTCTTAGTTTCCTTGGTTAGATTTTCCGAGGCAGTCTTATAAGTGCTAACATTGTCTTCAAGAATAGCGATCTTTTCTGTCTAAAGATTGAACATTTTTTCCAAAGTCGCATACATCTCTTTAAGTCTAATGACTTCTCAGCTCAGTTCAACGTTCTCAGCTTTGGCAGTCGAAAGCTTCTGCTCCTGAGAGCGATATTTTTCAACAACCTTTCTACTATAAATCATCGACTTGTAACAAAGCTCAGCTGATAGTCCAGCCAAGTGACCAGCCTCCATATCTTCCAAAGATTTCTCATAAACTGCAAAAAATACGAAGAGGTTTGACCCCCGTTAGCACAAAGTAATAACAAAACAAGGAATAAAAACAAAAAAAAGAGAGCAGAAACAAACCTTGAGGGTCAAAAGGCACTGATGGTCCGGCATTGGTATCAGTCCCGACTGTTTCACAATTATAGAAGAAACATGGGCTCCAGGGATTTTCCCGTCTTCTAGATCTTGGCCGTCAGGAGCACCCCCTTCCACCTGCGGAGCATCCCCTGAGGTCGCGCTTGCAAGCCGAGCAGAATCCCTTAGCTCCCAAAGCACATGAGACTCGATTACCCCACTCTCTGTATAAAACGGCAAGTGAACAGACAGTAAAGTTTGCAAATCCCTCATACCAACAGCCTTGTTATAGGAATAGGTCGAAGGGTTGAAGGTGCTCCGCTCCGCCAAAACCATCTCCAGGGTGTGGCCCTCCACAGCACCAGATGAGCTCACGGTCTCAGCTAAGGATTGCATGAACTCAGGCGATGCCTTTATATCACCAGAAGCTTCAGGATGGTTGCCTAGGCGCGAAGGATCGCCACCTTTATCCTGATCATTCTCAGATCCGGGGAGTTTGACACTCTCTTCGGCCTTGCCCGAACCACCGGCATTCCCCGCGCCAGGGAGGTCCGCAACAGCGTCTTTTGAACTAGACACAACAGCCTTCTCCACCTCTGGCATGACCAAACGATCCTTGTCCTCTCCATCGCCATCAGTCCCTGAATCTAGGAATTCCAGGGTATCAGAGGAACCAAGAATGTTCACAATACGACACGCATGCTTCGACTTAGAGCCACCTTTCTTACGCCGAAGCCCAGGCTTCGTCGTCATCTCAGTAGCAGGGTTTCTTTCGTGAATTGCAACTTGTTTCTTCTTAGCGTGCTCAAGCTGACTCATCTTTGAAGAAGACACCGGAGCCACGGTCTTCCGCGAGTCAACAAAGACAGCTTCGCCGGCTGGCTCCGGAGAGGTCATAGATTTCTTCTTTTTCTTCGCGGTGTCGGCCGGGTTTGACGCAGCTTGAGTAGAATCGCGAGTGTGCTTAGACGACGCCTTGGTCTTCGAACGATCGTCCACTTCAATCCCAAGTTCAGAAAAAACACGGTTAACACGGCGGCCTCCAGTGGCCAACTTTTGCGAAGCCTGATACTCTGCCTTTTTGAAGGGACCAAGCAGATCCACCACACGACGCTCTACTTCACCCACAAACTCGTGAGTATTTTTTCCCTCAGGCATCTTCAGCCCGAAACAAGGGAAGGGAATCTCCTTTGGAAACCAATCGACCTAGAGCCACTTGACCTCCCGAGGGTTCCAACCTGCAGAGAGGGGCCAAATGTTGGCGGCCACAAATTCCTTTGCGACATCACGGCCAGGAATAAATTGCGAAGCCAAGCAGAAAGCTGTCTCGCAATCTTTGAAGCCTCTGGTCTTCGCAAAGTCAGGACCCGTGACATAACTCAATGGCATCATGGTCGAGATGCTGAAAGGGTAGTAAGCAGTCCCATCGGAGCCGGGGGCATATTGACCTTCATGTAGAACCAATAAGATAGCCAGTCGGTATCCCACTTGTTCTTATGAGCAGGGCTGAGCTCCACTCTTTCAATATCTTTCTTAGTGTTCTTCCTCTGCGTTGTGAAGGTTATGCACCCAAAGTGATTCTCGTAGATAGTAGGATCCCCATCCAACCGAAAGTTTTGCTTCTGAACATAGAGCTCGTAGAACCGAACGAAAGCTTCGGTATCAACCCACCCGTCGCAAGAACGAACCGCAAAGAAAAACTTAGACAGCTGAATGAACGCATTAGGTGTCCGCTGGTGCAGCTGAACGAACGCATTTGGCGGGGCCCACACGCCCCGCGCCTTCCCCGTGAAGCCTGCGAGGGTTGTTGACGGAAACTACTCGTGCGAACGAGTAGTCGGAGGTGGGAGGGGGAAACTACTCGTGTGAGCAAGTAGTCGGAAGTGGAGGCGAAAACTTGTTGTACGGGCCGCCACGTACTCGGGGGAGAGGGTGCAGGTGGCTGTGGGCCACCTGCCTTCTGGCCCATGACGGAAACAAGTCGTACGGGTCCTCACGTACTTGGGCAGCGTAATACTCGTTGTATTAGCCGCTGAAGCATGCCGTACGTGGGTCCGTACTATGCTTTTTAGGGGTCTTGGTGGGCCCTGGTCCATGGCCTCGTCAGTAGCCCCCGAGCCTGGTGAGGGAGTCGGAGACTCGCTCCCAGGATCAACTGTCATGGAGACGAGGAGACTTGTTGTGTCGGGACCCGCTAGTAGTAGCCCCCGAGCCCACGGACAAGTCGGAGACTTGTGCGTGGGGTTAAATGCTGGACTCTTGGACAAGTCGGAGATTTGTGGCTTGTCGTGTGGTGCGCGTCGTGGGGCAACTGGCGGAGATCTCGCGCCGGTCGCGAGATATGCGAGCCCCACTACGGATGATGTGGCAGTACGGTCGTGGGCGGCGGGCAGTAGTGGGTCGCGCCTTTTGAGGGGCGATGCTTCGGCGGATGGAGGACGTGGCCCGAGGCGGCCTGGGCATTAACTGCAGGGAGGAAAAGTAATCATTTCCCCCTTTTATATACCGCGGCCGCCGGCCAAAATTTCCCCTTCTGCTTCCTTGTGCTCTCCGCCGCTTTCGCCTCTTGCCTTTGCTTCCGTCCTCGCCGCGCGCAAGCCACCGCGCTCATCTCGCCTTCCCTTCGCAAGCTAGCTTCGCCCACCGCCGCCTCCACGGCCGACACCATGTCGAACTGGTCATCCTCGATGGTGACCTGGTCCAAGCTCGACCGCCTCGCCGCCGATGGCATGCTGCCGCCGCTAACCGAAGCGGGGAGAGTGGAGGGTGCCTAGGCCGGAGCGCAGCCCCCAGCCCTCGGCGGTGGTACGATCGGACGCCGGCGAAGTGGAGCTACGGACCGGAGAAGAAGGATCGACGCTGGTTCCTCAACAGCGCCCTCGCCACCCTCAAGATACTCCGTGAGAGCGGGGTGAACTTCATCACCCTGATTGGTGGTTACCATGCCCGGGGGATTCTCCCGCTCTGTCGTCACGCGCTGCGCCTCTGGGAGATGACGGACGATCAGGCTCCTTTTGAGGGGACCGTGACCGCTCATCCCCTACCTTCGCTGGACGAGGTTCAGCGCCAGGTTACCCTGGCCACTGGGGTTGCATATCTGTTCTGGCCGCCGCCAGACATGTTGCCGATGCTTCCTTCCCCGATCACTGCGGGCCTGGTACGCCTTCTCCCGACTTCTTTTCGATTTGTCTTTTGTGATTGTGGGTGGTGATTGTCTTGTGTTTGCGCAGATGGGGGCTGTGCGCATCCTCGCCTCTCGTCCTCCGCTGGAAGAGGACCGGACGCTCACCCGGGAGATTGCTGCGCGGCAGCAGCGGCGAGGGGAGCGCAAGAGGGCGCACTAGTAGAAAGAGATCGAGAAGCGGTCGAGAAACGACGGCCGCGCCTCGTGCCGGCCCAACGGGGAGGTCGACATCTCCAATGACGAGGACCCCTCGTCGGCGCCACCGGACACAGACGAGGCCGAGTCCGAGTTCGAGTGGACTAACGACGAGGCGGCGCCGTCCTCGCAGCCACGCAGTGGATCGGTGCCCGCCTCGACCACAGCGGGCGCCGGCTCGAGTCAGCAGGCGCCACCCACCTCCTCCCAGGCTGACCAGCCCGGGACGAGCAGCCGTGCTTCTTGGCAGGACCACCGCGAAAGGAGTAGGAGCTCCCCGCGGCACAGCGACCTCAGCCGCCACGAGTCGAGGCGCGACACCTCGCGGCCCCCACCCTTTGCGCCGGAGGTCTCATTCGCACTCAGTGCGTTCGTCACGGGTGCCACGAAGCGCGCCGATTGTCTCCTCTCCACCTGCAGCCCAGAGCAGGGGGCTGGCCCCGACCCAGCAGCGTCTCGCGTCGGTCGTCGTTGCTGGGGGCGGGTCGACACCTCCTCTGACATCGGCGTCGTCTGCAGGGAGCAAGATGGTGGCGTCTCCGCTCAACCCAACCATTGGCTCCAAGCGGCCTCACCACATTGCACAGAGGTGAGCTCCATGTTGCGACCTTTCAGTTTTTGCCTCGTGTCCATGGCGAGTACACCTTTTGCTTGTTGTTGTGATGTTCTTTGTGTTTCAGGGTGCCCGACCGCCGCACCATGAGGCCGGCTCCTGTCAAGTCCTTGCCCCGCCAAGCCCACGTGGTCGGGGACACGCCGTCGCTGAGTGACCCGCCGGCCTCCCTTCAGTGGGGGGCGGCGGATGAAGAGGCAGATGGGTCTAGGACCCAACTGATGATGGTCCCCCCACAGGGAACTGCGAGCCCGACTCCTAGTGACCTGTCAATAGGGATGATGGGTTTGGGGGTGAGGCCCCCACTGAAGAAGCGCTCTTGGCCCATGCAGTCGAGTTAGCGAGGTGCCTGTCCGGGGCCCAGGAGCAAAACCTGGAAAATCCTGCTCCTGAGGCGCAGGCGGGCGATGATGAACAGCCGGCCCCCGAGTCGTTGAGGGGAGCGGGCGATGATGCACAGCCAGCCCCCGAGTTGTTGACGGCAGTAGGCAATGATGCCGACTTCGAGCGGCCAGCCCCCGAGTCGCTGGAGGGGACGGCCGCTGCCGCTGCGGGCTCCGAGACCCCAGCCTCTGAGCTGTTGGGGGGAGCGGGGAGCGCCGTAGCGGAGGTAGTGATGGAGAACCGAGCCCCCAAGTCGGTGGGGGAACGGGGAATACTGTTGAGGAGGTGGAGGCGGCCAACCTCGACTCCGAGGAGGCTTCTGCCGCGGCGGCGATCGTGGTGACCGAGAGGATTGTCCCCATTTCGTTGGTCGCCGCATCGGACGCCGCTCCTGTGGAAGTGATCGTCATCCCGACGTCGCCTTCTCCGGTCGTCACTCCCATCGTGACGGTGGACGAGCAAATGCCACCCCCGATCTTGGAGGTCGGGGAGAGCTCAAGAGAGCAAAGGGCGACCACCTCAATGGTGGGGGAGGAGGAGGAGGAGGAGATGGAAGTCCCGCCGGTCTGGCTGGTGTCCATCTCGCCGGTCCAGGCCTCAGTTGGCTTGGATATCGACAGCGACGCGGAGCTGGCAGCCCGTCACCGTTTAGAGCGCGGCCTGCGCCTGAGCGAGCTGGCGCTGCATTAGTCGGAGCAGGCGATCAGGGATCCGATCCCTGTCTCGAGGGTGAGTCCTTTTTCTTCCTCTTTGACTCTTACGCTTGTTTTCTTTCCTTCTTAACCGTACGATTCACATGTGGTTCAGGAGCTCATCGGGCGTTGTGACGACAAGGCACGAGCCTTTGAGGCACTCCGCGCGGAGAAGATCCAACTGGAGACGCAGCTAGCCGCGGCCCGTCTCGCGGCGGCGAACAACGAGGTCGACCGGTCGGCTGAGCATGTGTCCCTTGAGGCGAGGGCGAAGGCCGCCGAAGACCGTGAGGCCACAACACAGGGGGAGAAGACCGCCCTGGAGGAAAAACTGGCCGCGGCGGAGCAGGTGGCGGCGGAGCTATGCTCCAATGCTGAGGACGCTGCCCGCACTGCCCACCAGGAGAAGACGGAGCTCGAGACTAGGGCAGGCCGGGTCGAGTCCGACCTCGAGGCGGATCGCGAGAGGGTGACGACGCTCGAGGCCCAGGTCAGCAGCGTCACCGCCGAGAAGGGCCGCCTTGAGGAAATCGCCGAAAAGCGTGAGAATGAGATCATCAGTGAGTACCTCACGACCTGTTACCTCTGCTTTCTGTTTCTGTGTGGTTATTTGATTCGTGATGTCATCTTCCTTTTGGGGTGGACAGCTCTCCGTGTGGCCCGCACCGACTTGGAGAAGCAGGTCGTGGATCACGAGAGTGCCGCAGCCACCCGCCTCGTCGAGAACTAGAAGCTGGTGGAGCTAATCAAGGAGGCTAATGAGAGGCTCAATAGTAAGAGCCGTGTCCCCTTCACCTTTTGCCCTCTTTGAATCAAGATGTCCTTCACTGATATTGGTCTTTTTATTTTCCTTCAGAGGTCGTGGCTGAGCTCGAGCAGGAACGAAAGTCGCACGTGGAGGCCAAGACCGAAATCACGCAGTTGGTGTTCCTTCCGGCCACATCAAGGATCGCTTGGAACTGGCCGCTGCGACAGCCCGCCAGCAGTCGATGGATGTGGCTCGCGACATCGTCCGCAAGGTGGTAGCCATCTTTCTGTCACATTACCCGGACATGGACAGAGAGCTGCTGGGCCAGGGACGGTGTCCGAATTACAGCAATGAGCAGTACAACCGCATTGAGGAAGGTGCCATCGACTTTGTCAAGATTATGATGGGTCACGCCCTCCACGACCTGGGCCTGTAAAGAAAAAACAGAGTCGCCTCGCCGAGGCTTTTAGTCATGCTTGTAACAAACTTATGGGCCAAGTGTTTATGGCAAGCTCGTGGCTTAAGTTCCCGTCTTTATTTCAAGTTTAAGCATTTTGTTCGTTTGTTAACCTTTCCTCGAGTAGTTAGGGAATCTGTGAGCCCGAGTGGTGCAGCTTAAAACTTCGCAGGTGGTGTCTTGCTCCGTAGCCGCGGGGGCGTAGGAACCTGGCGACTCGACCGGGCTTAGTCTAGAAGCGTTACTACTTGGGCAGGCAACCCCCGAGTACTTTGGAGAAGGATAGGTGTGTGTATGTGTTTTTGCAAACAAGAAAACTCTTCAGAGTTCACTGAAACGGTTACTCGGCATCCCTTCGAGGGGGCGAGTGATCGATAACTTGAGGTCACAAACTTTGCTTCTGGGTCTTTGTACCGTAGCCGCGGGAGCGTAAGTACTTGGGGCCCGGACGAGCATAGGTTCGTAACCGCTAGAGTCGTCGTTCATCTCCCTTTAGGGAGTGCGAGCGTACCACGACAATCATACGAGAAACCGTAGACGGTTTTTGATCGAAAAAAGATTTTGCAACGCTCAGGGGACGGCGGTCGTAGCCCCCGGGTAGCCCCCGAGCCCATGGACAAGTCGGAGACTTGCCCATGGGATGAGACAAACATAAAGAAATATTTTTCTGAGAAAAAATGCAAGCTTGAGGAAGATATCATCTTACGAAGAAGAAAGTAGCTCAGAGCTCTTGCATTATCATAAGATGAAAAAGAAGTAAACACTTAAGGGTAAAAATGGCGTAGCTGCTCTATGTTCTAGGCATTGGAGGTGACCCTGCCGTCCTCGTACTTGAGCTTGAAGGTTCCTGGTCGGAGCACCTGGTCGACGATGAACGAACCCTCCCATGGTGGCGAGAGTTTGTGTCGCCCCTCGTTGCTTTGAACTCGTCGGAGGACGAGGTCGCCGACTTGGAACTCGCTCTCCCATATGTTGCGCTCGTGGTAGCGACGCAAGGCCTGCTGGTACTGTGCCGAGTGGAGGAGAGCAACGATGCGTGCCTCGTTGAGCTGATCTATGGCGTCTTCGAGAGCGACCTGGTTGCCTTCTTCGGTGTAGGCCTGAACCCGTGGACTGCCGTAGTCGATGTCTGTCGGGAGGATTGACTCCAACCCGTGGACAAAGAAGAACAGTGTGCAGCCAGTAGCCCGACTTGGCGTGGTGCGTAAGCTTCATAAGACAGACGGGAGCTCTGCGGCCCACGTCGCTCGAAACATCTCTAGGCGCTTGAATATCTGCGGCTTCAGACCTTGCAAGATCATGCCGTTGGCCCTCTCCACTTGCCCATTGGTCCTCGGGTGACTGACAGTGGCCCAGTCTACACGGATGTTGTTGTCGTCGCAGAACTTGAGGAATTTTTTTCCGGTGAACTGGGTACTGTTGTCGATGATGATGGAATTTGGAATCCCAAAACGGTAGATGATGTCGGTGAAGAATGCAACGCCCTCCTCGAAGCGGACATTTGTTATGGGCTTGGCCTCGATCCATTTGGAGAACTTGTCGATGGCGACGAGCACGTGAGTGTAGCCCCCGAGTGCTTTTCTCAGTGGTCCGACCATGTCCAGCCCCCAAACCGCGAAGGGCCAGGTGATAGGAATGGTTTGCAATGCCTGTGCTGGGAGATGAGTTTGTCGCGCATAGAATTGACAGCCTTCGCAGCTGCGCACGATCCGAGTTGCATCGGCAACTGTGGTTGGCCAATAAAAGCATTGTCGGAAAGCTTTCCTAACAATGGTCTTCGGGCTGGCATGATGTCCGCATGTGCCTGCATGTATCTCTTGTAGCAGCTCCTTGCCCTGGTCGGCCAGGATGCAACGCATGAATATGCCTTTAGCGCCATTTCGACGGAGCTCGCCGTCGACCAGTTTGTACGACTTGGCTATGCGAGCGACGCGTCGAGCCGCCTCGTTGTCGGGCGGCAATTTTCCTTCCGCCATCCATTCAAGGATCGGAATCCTCCAGCCGGGGTCTTCGAGGTTGGGTTCCCGTACCTCATCAATCTCCATGAGTTCCTGCGTTGATGGCTCTGGCGACTTGTCCTCCTCGGAGTGAACGGACGGTTCGTACTGGTCGCTGGCGAAGACCCCGTGTGGTACGGGTTTTCGATTCAACGCTGCTTTCGCGAGGGTATCCGCCGCCTTGTTGTACTCACGCAGTACATGATTGAGCTCGAGACCATGAAACTTGTCCTCCAAATCGCGCAGCGCTCGGCAGTACGCGGCCATTTTCGGACTTATGCAATTTTTCTCCTTCATTACCTGCCCCACGACCAAGTAGGAGTCTCCCCTGACGTCGAGGCATCGAATTCCTAGCTCGAGGGCGATTCGGAGACCGTTGATGAGTGCCTCGTACTTCGCGATGTTGTTGGAGGCCGCGAAATGTAGTCGGACCATGTACTCCATTCGCACGCCCAGAGGCGAGATGAATACGAGTCTGACCCCGGCTCCCTCCTTCATGAGGGATCCGTCGAAGTACATGAGCCATGTCTCGTGTTCGATGGGAGCAGGAGGTGTTTGGATCTCCGTCCATTCGGCGACGAAGTCAACCAATGCCTGCGACTTGATGGCGGTCCGGGGCACATACTCGATGTTCTGTCCCATCAATTCGAGGGCCCACTTAGCGATTCTCCCTTCCGCCTCCGGGCTCTGTATGATTTCGCCAAGCGGGTACTTAGACACCACCGTGATGCGGTGCGAGTCGAAATAGTGCCGGAGCTTCCGCTTAGTGATGAGGACAGCATAGATCAGCTTCTGAATCTGTGGGTATCGTGTCTTCGAGTCAGAGAGGACTTCGCTCACGAAGTAAACGGGGCGCTGCACTTTCTGCTTCTTCCCAGGCTCGTCTCGCTTGACTACTAACACCGCGCTCATGACTTGGGTCGTTGCAGCGATGTACAAGAGCATCGGCTCCCCCTCCGCTGGCGCGGTGAGCACTGGTGGACTCTCGAGTAGTTTCTTGAGCGAGTCGAGTGCTTCCTGTGCTTCAGGCGTCCACTGAAAGTGCTCCGACTTCTTCCTGAGCTTGTATAGTGGCAGGCTACGCTCACCTAGTCGAGCGATGAACTGGCTGAGAGCAGCGAGGCATCTGGTGATGTGCTGCACTCCTTTCAGATTCTTGATGGGTCCCATGCTCGTGATCGCAGATATCTTCTCGGGGTTGGCTTCGATGCCGCATTCCGACACAACGAAATCGAGTAGCATGCCCCTTGGGACCCCAAAGACACACTTCTCGAGATTTAGCTTCACGCCGTGCTCCCTCAGCTTTTCGAAGACCGCGGTAAGGTCAGGGATCAGGTCGCCCACCTTCTTCAACTTGACCACGATATCATCTACATAGGCCTCGATTAGCCGTCCGATGAGATCTCCAAAGACGCGACGCATGCATCTCTGAAATGTGGCTCCTGCATTCTTCAACCCGAAAGGCATGGAAACGTAGCAGTACGCGCCAAACGGGGTGATGAACGAGGTGGCGAGCTGGTCGATCAGATCCATCGTGATCTGATGGTATCCCGAGTAAGCGTCAAGAAAACAGAGGGTTTCGCACCCAGCCGTTGAATCGACTACTTGATCTATGCGCGGTAAAGGAAATGGATCTTTTGGACACGCCTTGTTCAGGCTCGTGTAATCAACGCACATCCTCCATTTTCCATTCTTCTTCTTAACGAGTACAGGGTTTGCTAACCACTCGGGGTGGTAGACTTCACGAATGAACCCTGCACTAATGAGCTTCTTGATCTCCACACTGATAGCCTTGCACTTGTCGAAATTGAAGCGGCGCAGACGCTGCTTGATTGTCTTCGAGCCGGGCTTAATGTTAAGCTTGTGCTCGGTGACCTCCCTTGGAATCCCCAGCATGTCGGAGGGTTTCCATGTGAACAGATCGAGATTCGCGCGGAGGAAGTCGACGAGCGCGCTTTCCTAGTCAGAACCGAGCACCATCCCGATAAGGAGCGTGCTGCCGTCGTCGGAGACAGGCACCTCCTTGGCGTCCTTGGCAGGCTCGAAAGAGCAGGCCGCACGCTTGAATGACTCGAGGATTTCTTGGTCCTCGGAGGGGGCTCAGCGGCGAGCTTCTCAGACTGGATCAGTGCTTCAGCGAACTGGAAGCACTCAGCATCGCATTTGTATGCAGACTGAAAAGTTGTACCAGCTGTAATGATGCCTTTCGGGCCAGGCATTTTCAGCTTGAGGTACGTGTAGTTGGGGACGGCCATGAACTTAGCGTATGCTGGCCTTCCGAGTATCGCGTGATACGTCCCCGGGAACCCTACCACTTCGAAGGTGAGGGTTTCCTTTCGGAAGTTGTTCGGAGTTCCGAACGTGACGGGCAGGTCGATCTGCCCAAGGGGGACCGCCTCCATCCCGGGTACGACCCCGTGGAAAGGCGCCGTCGACGGCCGCAGTCAGCACCACGGGATCCCCATGTCGTCTAGGGTCGACATGTAGATGACGTTGAGGCCGCTACCTCCATCCATCAGTACCTTGTGCACACGCTTGGTGCCGAACAAGGGTGACACAACCAGCGGGTAGCTACCCGGTCGTGGTACGTGGTCGGGATGATCATGCCGGTCAAACGTGACCGACATCTCCGACCACTTCAGGTACGTCGGAGTTGCACGCTCGACTTGGTAAACTTCTCGCCGGATCAGCTTCTCCTAGCGTTTGGGCGGCCGCGCCTCCGAGCCCCCGAAGATCATCATCATGGCTCCGTCTTCCCGAGGGTAAGCGCCTTCGTCATTGCCCTTGTCCTTCCCTCCGTCACCGGTCGGAGCGTTGATTCGCTTTTTCAGTGTGCCGGCGAGGTAGGACTTCATCAGGTTGCAGTCCTTGAAGGCGTGTTTGACTGGGCCCTCGTGGTTGGGGCACGGGGCATCCAACAGCTTCTCGAAGTGATCCGATGGCGGGTTACCTCTGGGTCTCGCTGTCTTTCGGTCGACAGCAGCCACCAAGTTGTCCTCACGGTACCTCTTATCTTTACTTTTCTTCTTCTTGGTTGGTGCAGACGGACCATCACCAGCTTGGACCGGCTGCTTCCCCTTGCTGGCACCGGGGCTAAGTGTCGCGGCTATGGCTTCCTCCCCGTTGGCGTGGTCGGTTGTGATGTCGAGCAGCTCCCGAGTAGATCGCGGCTTCCGTCGCCCGATCCGATGGATCAGCGTGGCACATGTGGTGCCGTTCTGGAAGGCCGAGATGATGTCCATGTCGGTGGTGCTGGGCAACTCGGTGCATCGCTTAGAGAAGCGTCGAATGTAGTCGCGTAAGCTTTCGCCCTTCATCTGCTTGCAGTTGCGCAGGTCCCAGGGGTTCCCTGGTCGGGCGTACGTGCCCTGGAAGTTGCCGATGAAGGTGTCGCGTAGTTGTGACCAACTGTCGATCTTGCCTCGCGGCAAGTGCTCGAGCCACATGCGGGACGAGTCCGCGAGATGTAGCGGTAGATTTTTGATGATGAACAGGTCGTCCCGCGCTCCACCGGCATTGCATGCCAGTCGGTAGTCTTCCAACCAGACGCTGGGGTTGGTTTCACCATCGTACTTAGGTACGGAGGACGGAGCCCTGAAACACGAAGGGAAATGAGCGCTGCGCACATTCTTCACGAACGTGCTGGCTGAGTTTGTGAGATGTAGCAGCAGATTCTTGATGATGAACAGGTCATCCCGCACTCCGCCGGTGTTGCATGCCAGTCGATAGGCTTCCAACCAGACACTGGGGTTGGTTTCACCATCATACTTAGGTACAGAGGACGAAGCCCTGAAATGCGAAGGGAAATGAGCACTGCGCACATTCTTCCTGAAAGCACGAGGCCCTTGGGCATCAGGCGAGTTGCTCCTGCTCCGGTCTTCGTTGCTGTTGTACCGGCCTCCGCGTCGCTGGTTGTACTCCTTGTGAGGCTGCTGCTCATAGTCGTCGTACTGACCCACGTCAGCCCTCCGTCGTGCCTTGGCGGTGTCGCGCGCATCGCGGTTGGGACCCAAGCGGCTCTTGACCGGTACGCTGACCTCCTCGGACCGTCGCGGCTGCTGCGACGGTGCCGCGGGTTGTCGCGGCTCGGAGGGCCCACGACCCTGCGAGCCCCGCTATCGAGAAGCGGAGCTCTCCGCCTGCTGCACGGCGGGAGTCTCGAGGAGTGTCTTGATCTGCTTGTGCATCTCTATTTCTTGAGGCGTGGCTGGCTCAGCTATCTTCCAGAGAAGGACCGCTGCCGCCGCCGGATTCTGCGACGCCCTTTTGAAGACGGGCGTGCCATCAACGACGTCACGGTTGTCGTTGATGATGCGTTGCTGGACGTCCCTCGCTCGTGCGCGAGCGGGAGCCGGGTTCGGGTCCTGCCCGAGTTGTTGGTGGAGCTGGGCCCGCTCGTCGTCGAGCTGACGCTGTGCGTCCTCTAGCTCATCTAGTCGGGCGCACTGTGCGGCACTATTGGGCAGAGCCTGGGCCTCAGCCGCACTATCCGCCGTCGAGCTGTGGGCGGAATGAAGCGCCCCATCCGGGGTGTGGGCCGGTGCCGGTGCCGCCGGGGCGTTGCCAACGACGAAGCACTCGTGTGAGGGGTCGTAACCCCTGTCGTCTGAGTCGTCGGAGTAGCCGAAGTAGTAGTCCGCCACCGTTTGGAAACGACGGAGGGTGCCAGCGTCCCGAAGCCCCACGTAATCCCACTCTAAGCCCAGAGCGTCGTCCGAGCTGTCGGAGTCGAGGTACTGCTCGTCGGGCGAGGTCGTCGGGAGCCCCATGTTGCACCAGAGGCGATGGCTGTGGTAGTTCTCATACACGGCCAGATCCGTGCTGGATGAAGAGGAGTACGCCACCGCGTACCATGTCCCTCGAGAGGGACATGACTTCGGCGCGCTTTCCCTGGCGATGCGCTCCGTCGAGTCCGACGGCAAGGAGTCCTCCACCGCGTCAGTGGCCAGTGGTGCGCTAGCCTCGACCCGTGGAAGGGAGCTGGCACGCGCTGCCCTGCGTCAGTCCGCCTTGGCCTGCTTCGAGTGCTTGCCCGAGCGCCTCTTGCGTCGGAGCGAGCGTGCCGTGGTAGCCAGTGCAGGTGCTGACGTGGGTGCGTCGGTGGTCTCGCTAACGAGGCGCATGAGGTAGCCGTCTCTAGTCGCCTGGAAGTTCAGGCTCCCGAAGCGGATCTCGAGCCCAGCTTGGAGCGAGCCCGGCGATCCCACGGGGGAGTCCATCAGCGGCGGCTTGGTGAAGGCTTTCGCTGAAGCGAATAACGGGAGGGTCATGCGGACCCTAAAAAGAATGTCGAAAACACGCGAAGGCCCCTACCTGGCACGCCAACTGTCGTGGTTTGTTACCGCCGGCAAGTAAATTTATAAGAACGCGTGTGTCGATCCGCACGGTAGCTCAAGAGACACTCGGGATTATACTGTTTCGGGCCTCCGGAGAGTAATACCCTACGTCCAGTCTGAGAGGGGGTGTTCTTTATGCTCGGGAGTTTGTAGTAGGGGATACAAACAAGGTGGGAGAGGGTTTCGAGCCCAAGTCCCTGGTGTGCGAGTGATTCTTGTAGCAGGAATCTACGTACGTGAGTGTGGGGTTGTATGAGATGAGATATCATGCTAAGTGCGCACGGGGGTGGAAACGAACGTGTCTTGTAAGTGCCTTTGTCCTTCCCTTTTATAGTCGCAAGGGAGAGGCTCAGGGTGGTTACATCGAATGTGTGAGCTGGTCTACAGTCTTAGGTGTCCTTCTCTGCACTGGGCTGTCAGGCAGCAGCAGCGGCGAAGAACTGTTTCAGTGCTCCAAGTGATGGTGTAGATTTCTCCTGAGTCGTGCGTCCCAAGCAGCCATCCCGGGGCCCCCTGCACCCTTATCTGAGTAGTTAGTCGGGTACAGGAGGCAGGGTCCGTATCCTGAGCCTGTCAGTGGATCAGGGGCTTGTCTTTTCTGGGTACTGTGGAAACGGAGTGGCCTGCGCCACAACGATCGAGGGATAGGTGACGGCTTGCACTGTGCCGTTCGTGGCACAGCGTTTCCCGTGCCATCCGTAGAACGATACGTACCGCCCCTGCTGAGGAGCGGCAGGAGGATCCGTCCTCTGACACTGGATCGACCCGGTCAGAGCGGACCAGCGCGGGGAGGTTGGCACGTGGCGAGTCGCGCGCTTGGGTATCACGGGACACCAACGGGGCCCGTGTACCTGCGGCCTCGACAGCCAAGTCTCGAACTGGTCGGAGGCGGTAAACTACTCGTGCGAGTAGATAATCTATGCCACATCTTCCGATGCTTAGGGTGTAGTGTGTACTGTACCGTACGTTGCCCACCGTCCCTTACGCCGTTTGCAGTATGATGGCCACTGTGTCGTTCGTGGTAGGGTTTGACGAATCCGTCCCCTGACGCCGAATCGGCCTGGCCCAGGCGGACCGCTGCGGCAGAGTGGACACGTGGCGGCGCGCAGGGAGGTGTGCGCGGAGATCCCGGGATCTCGATTTGGCGGGGCCCACAGGCCCCGCGTCTTCCCCGCTAAGCCTGCGCGGGTTGTTGACGGAAACTACTCGTGCGAACGAGTAGTCGGAGGCGGGAGCCGGAGACTACTCGTGCGAGCAAGTAGTCGGAAGTGGAGGCGAAAACTTGTCGTACGGGCCGCCACGTACTCGGGGGAGAGGGTGCGGGTGGCCGTGGGCCACCTGCCTTCTGGCCCATGGCGGAAACAGGTCGTACGGGTCCTCACGTACTTCGATAGCGTAATACTCATTGTATTAGCCGCCGAAGCATGCCGTACGTGGGTCCGTACTGCTTTTTTTAGGGGTCTTGGTGGGCCCTGGTCCATGGCCTCATCACGAAGCGTGCCTACCAGTCATATGCTAAAAAGAGAGTCATCATTTCCTGCTATAACACTGGGTAGCACTGGATTGCAGTGGCGATCCTTCCAAAGCAGAACACGGTCTTGTATCTTGATTCATATAGGATCCTACACACTGATTTCTCTGAGTTGGAACTTGCCATTGATGAGTAAGTTCTTTCTTTCTTAACCTGCAAACTTCATCAACAAACTCTGTAGAGTTTATTAATGGTGCCCTAACCATTGTTGCATGTTTTGTTGTAGTGCTTGGAATAGTTACTGCGATGACAACAAGTTGCCCCGCCGCGCCTTGAAACATGACAAGACTATTGATGTACGTATTACTTAGTATTTCCTACCTGTGGAAGCTAGTACTAAAGCTTGAGTTTATTTCTTCTCACCACTGTTTGTCTTTGTATATTTATCGCAGTGCCACCAACAACCTGAATAATCCAGAGTCTGCGGCTTCTATTGTGCCTATCACATGCTTACATTAAAAAATAAATTGAAGGACCCTGAGGTACTTTTCTGGGATCTGCATTTGTAACACCTGCAACTGAGCATAGTTCTTGCTTATTAGCACTGCACATGTTTGGTAACCACATGTGTGCTGACTGCTGACATTGTTATCTTCAGGCATTTCACCTACCTACTTATCAGCTCCACAAAGACACGCTGCACTACATTAGGGAAAGAACTACCTCATTCCTCATGAACCAGGTGATCAAACCCTCAGAAAAATTTTACATTACTGATGGTATGATGGCTCAAATTGTACTTGCTACCAATCCTTTTGGTTAAGTCAGTGATATTGTTGTGAACCTTACTTGTTAGATGAGCATATTGAATGCCTGAATTTTATCAGATGATGCATGTGAATTTTGTGGATTTCTATTCAGTTTGTGGAGTTTTGTGAATGTGTATGCTGGACCTAATTTTTGTGAAAGTAGACAACACGTCTCCTTTGGTCGAGACAGAGGAGACACCCGTTCACAGTATGCGTCTCCTTTGGTCGATAAGAGGAGACGCACGTACATAGTAGGCGTCTCCTTTGGTCGATAAGAGGAGACACACGTACACAGTACGCGTCTCCTTTGGTCTAGACAGAGGAGACACACGTACACAGTACGCGTCTCCTTTGGTCGAGACAGAGGGAGACGCATACTGACAAGATGCGTCTCCTTTGGTCGAGACAGTGGGAGATGCGGGTTCACAGCAGGCGTCTCCTTTCATCGAGACATAGGAGACGCGCACTGACAAGACGCAACTCCTTTGGTCGAGACAGAGGAGACGCGCACTGACAAGATGCGTCTCCTTTCGTCAAGACAGAGGAGACACGCACTTACACGACGCGTCTCCTTTCATCACGACAGAGGAGATGCGTCATGGAAGTATTTTCGCGTCTTCGATGTTGAGTTCATGTAACGAGCTTGGTTTCTGTGCCCGTTACCAAAGGTCCATGTGGGCCCAGAGAAACAGACATTTCAGGTGACTGGTAACTAGTTTTAGTAACGGTCTTTGTTAGACGCCCGTTACTAATACGTGTTACGAGTAACGGGCTTAGTGTCTGCGCCTGTTACCAAAGACTCCGGTGGGCTCGGAGAAACAGCCATTTCAGGTGACCGGTAAGTAGTTGTGGTAACAGTCTTTGTTCGACGCCCGTTACAATTACGTGTCATCAGTAACGGGCATCGGCCCGTTACCTTTGTTGGCTCATTTGTAACGCTTGATCAGTAACGAGCATTTTGCCCGTTACCAATGGCCATCCGTGCCCGTTACCAATGTCTATTTTTCACGTAGTGGACTCTATTTGCTATCCCGTGGGAATCGCCGAAGATGTGCCCGTTGGAGATCACTTCATCCCCGTCGATTTCGTGGTTCTCAAGATGGGAGAAAGGGAGAAGCCGCCACTCATCTTTGGGAGGCCGTTCCTCAAGACCGTCGGAGTGAGGATCGACGTTGGCATGGGAGAGATCAAGTTCAACATCAACAAGGAGAGAAGTGCATTCAAGTTTCAACCACGTCTTGAGGTATGCAACATGATTAATGCTAAATATGTTCCACCTCATCGTCACATTAGTAAGGAAGAGCCAAGGGAGAAGGAAGCGAAGGAGATCAAGGAAGATGTTGCATCCGTCAAGACCAAAGAAGAAAGCCAGCCTGTGAAGACCAAAAAAATGACTAAGCCAAAGAATAAGCCCGCACCCAAGATGGTGTGGAAGTGGGTACCCAAGATTGCAATGACCACAAAGAGCGTTGATCTGAAGTGAAGAAGAGAAGAAGTCTAGCTATGGACTTTAAACGAAGCGCTTTGCGGGAGGCAACCCATTCGTCGAGTCAAGAATAAGCTACCGGGAGGACAACCCGATCAAGAATAAAGCTACCGGGAGGGTGACCCAGAAGATTTCTGAATTTCAAGTAAGTGAGTCTTAGAATTTGCTACGCAAAACATTTTATTAACTCTTAAGTGGTTGAACAAGTTTTGGTGAACCTTTTACTTGCTCGGTCGTTATATTTGGATTTTCTGATCTTAAACCAATGGCATGAGCAATCCCATGATTTATTTGCCTCTTTTTGAGAAACTAGAACCACAAATTCAGAACCTATCCAAGCCTTTCATCCTCTTCGTGATGATGAGGTTGGCTTATCTTGCATGTTAAAAAGACACGAGTAGAGCCCCGTGTTGTTCCTTAATTATTTTTAATCTTTGACCCATGGTAGGGCTCGCATGAACCTAGGAAAATTCGATTTTTGGTTTCATTCAACTTGACATCCACCGGTTTCTCTAGATTTAGTATTTTTTAAGCCCCATTGATTTTATTTATTCAAAATTTCTCTCTCATGTTTGGCCAAAACTAGAACCTAAACCCATACCCCCATGGTCAAGCCGAAGGACCTTGCTATCAATTAATGAAAGCAAACGATCCCGGTGCAACCAAAATAGAGGTAGTCGGAAAGTTTTCGACTTACAAATGTTTTTGTTGCCTAAAAACTCCTCTAAGAATACATTTGGACATATTGCTAGGTCTGAGTTAATTTTTGATTTTCGAGATTAGAGGAGTGATTAGCGTCAAAACATGATTAAGGGGAGGATTTTGAGTTTGCTTAACGCTTTGTGCTCCATAATGCATCACGGGAAGGCATCCATCATTTGGTATCTTGGGCACATGCAAGGGACAAGCATGGGGGCAGCAATGACTTTATTTAGCAGGAAATAAGTGAAAGCACATAAAGCATGGAAGACAAGAAGTGACACAAAGTAAAGGAGGGAGGCATTGGTCTCATCATTCAAAACAAAGGAGTGACCGAAAGCATTTGGGCGGTGGATTCTTGTCGAGCACAAGGACACAAGACAATAAGGGAGCAAGAAGCATCTCAGAGAAAACTAGAGCCGGGAGGAGTAGGAGGCCCCCTAGTCCGATCGGCTTAGGCCGGCCGGCCTGCCCCTACCAAACAGCCCTCAGTGCTCCCCTTCATCTGGTAAGTAGTTCATCCATTTGCTAGTTCGTGTTCTTGAGTTCATAGCCCAGAAGTTACATAAACCACCCAGAAAAATTCCTGCCTCACTTTCTTATCTAAAATCCCTGAAAAATCATTACAATTCTTGCCTTTCCATATACTTTCTGAGAGACAAGGGTACCCCTGGGTCCCCACCGGCCAGTGTCCCAGAGGTCCCTGCCAAGTGGACCCAACCTACCAGAAGCCCTGCAGACCTGCAAGTGGGCCCAAAGACCTTATCCACAGACTCGATGACCCTGGGCGACCTTATCCCGATCCCGGAGGATCAGCAGTACTTGGAGTACAAGGCAAGCAATAGTACGCGGCGTGGCACCACCTGTTAGTCTGAACATCACGAGATACTCCTTGTAATCCAGGAGGATAGCCTTCCATCTTGTAACCGACCCAGTTACGGGTCCACCGACCTCGAATGGAAACCCTAGCCCGTTGCCCATATAAGGTGGCCAAGAGCTCCATTCGAGGGGACATCTTCATCTCATTCACACTCCACGCAATACACCACAACTGGACGTAGGGTTTTACTCCCCGGAGGCCTGAACTAGTCTAAACCCTTGTGTCCCCATGTTCTTCGCCTACTTGCCGTGTTCTGAGTTCATCCCGTGAACTACCACCTACGCTCTTAGTTCCCGATCCTCCCATTAACCTGCAAACCGCTTGGGTAGCCCCCTTGCGGATCTGTCCAAGTCTCAACCCCTGACACTTTTTTGTGCGTATTTCCATCGACAAGAAACCCCTTGGAAGGATCTTTATGAGTTTGTGCAGCAAGGCATGATAAGGAAAGCCATGAAGGTTGTCCTCAGAAGGAAGACATGATCATCGTCAAGGGTGCTGTCGATAAGCTCTTCACGGAGGCACTCTATCTCCGAGCCCCCGCGAAGCATGGAGGAGGACGTGGCACCGCCGAGGAGCGACACTCTGCTGCTAGGAGGCATGAAGAGTACACGAAGCCCGTTCATGCGGTACACCGAACCGCAAGGGCACACGGAGGAGCCACCCATTCGACCTCGACACCACCATATACTCCGAGAGACTCCAAGCTTGGTTTCATAATAAAGACGGAGGATCAACCATTAGAGGAAGAGTGAAGGAAGGAAGAAGAAATAATGCTTTCAAGTTTGGTTTGATTTCTCCTTCTCCTTTCCTTTATTTTTCAGTTTGTGTAAATTTGTGTGTGCGTATAATTTTCAGTTTTTATTTTCAGCATGTGTGTGGTAGTAGTAGTTTTTGTTTTCCATCACCATGAATAAATTTTACCATAGTTCTATGATCATTAATATGGATGGAAAATTGTGCCAAGTTGATATATGATGACCATTGCCGCTTTGCTCAACTTTGTACTTGTTGTATGCATGATTAAGCTAGTGCTCTCTTTAATGCAAATCTGAATTTAATTTAAATACTAGCTTAATCCTTTGCGGAGGTTATGATAAAGATGAGACCCATAGTTTTTCTCATGCTCTCAATTTTGGATAGATTAAAGATGATTTATTTTTGTTCTTAAAAGTAATGCTAACCTCGTCATTAATACCTCTTGCATGTTTCTCTACCTATCCAAAGCCTTATATTTGATTGAGTGCAAAACCTTAGTATACAAGATTTATTTTTGGGTGCATTGATTCAAGGCTTGATTTCTCTGGCCCGAGACTAAGAAGCTGGTCATTCCGTTTTTGCATATCTATCTTTATGCTAGCCTTTTCTATCCGTGCATTGTAAGTTTTCACATTGAAAATTTTGCAAACCTCGCAAGATATCCACCCACAAACCCAAAACATCTTTTTTTGTGTTTACCTCCTTGACCACAACCCAATTTTTGAGTATGGATGAATATTTGGAGGAAGATCACAAGAATGAAGATGCCGAAGATTGAAGTATAATTTTGGGAGACCTCTAAGACAACATGGTGCGTGAAGGATCCCTAGAAGATCTCAAGAGTTTCTCTCTAGGAAAATAGGACTTTTAGTACCGACCTTGGCACAAAAATTTCGCCACCTCTTTGCCCGAGGATGTGCAATTGTCTAAGCATGGGGGGAGTTGCCAAGGAGGTAGGTACAAAGTAATCTAGAGTTCAAGGGGAGTATATAAAAAAAGAGAAAGAAAATAAAAGAGAGAGGAAGTGTCAAAGAAAAAAATAAAAACATATGTGTATATATATAAAAAAGAGAAAAAAAGAGAGAAAGAAAAAAAAATAAAGCTCCCCAGCTCTCTAGATGCATCAGGAATTTCAAGAAGATTTAAGATCAAGACCCATACTCATCTTTCCAACCATGTGCAATCCGATAACGAGGACTTCGTTTGTACCTCGGGATCACTCTTTGCCATTTGCACATGTCCAGCTATCTCAAAGTGTGTGTATTTTTCTCTCCCCCCTCCTTGAGAACATTATTTTTCCAACGACCTTTTTGACGAGTCTTGGTAAGACCATGAGAAGCTTGTCTTATTTTGATAATATCTTGATTATAATATCTTGGTAGGACTAAACTTTTCCGAAAAGCTCCATATAAAGCCTTCCACTTATATATATTTTTAGAGGGGAAAGGAGTAGAACAAATAGGCTTGAGAGACTGAATGAGATGAGAGTTCATGAGCAAGATGCAAGGAGGTTTAAATTTTTGAACTTAGTTTAGCTCTTTTTCTTCATCTTGCACTTCATTTCAAAATTTATGAGATCCATTTAAGATTTGGGAGCATGATTAACTTCTTATGGGAAGAGCTTAATTGATATCCACCCTTCATAGGGATGAAGGCTAGTTACATTATGGAACTTTAACAAATATAAATTTAGAGAGCATTATGTTTTCTCATGTATGATCAAGTGCAGGGTATGAACATTGAAAGGCAACAATGATATCCATTGAAGGCTCACTCGAGGACGAGCAAGGTTTAAGCATGGGGGGATGTTGGTAGTCGATTTCCGTCAACCTAGCCATGAGTTTACGTTCAATGTTGGTATTAATTTGATATCCAAACTAACGATCCTAACACTCGTGATATATCAAGTTCGCACTCGCATGTAGTTTTTGGAATTTATTGTTTACACAGGAATTGAGAACCTAAATGAGGACTTCCGGGTAAAGTTCATCGAGCACATTACGAGAGGATCATGAAGCCCGGCACAAGTCAAGACACAAGGGGAACATGACTCCAAATGATCCATGGAGTGAAGCGTGAAGCTGTGAAACACTAAGGACCTAAACAGAAGATGCAGGAGTTCGCGCGCCAAGCACCCTTATCCAAACTGCGGGAAAAACGACGTCAAGGACCCACATGCAGTTCGACAAAAACTCAGGAAGACGTGACAAGCATCTAGAAGAAAACCAGGGGCGAAACGGGCCTAGGCCGGCCGGCCCAGCCTGTTCTGGGCCCGGTTCGCCGCCCCCTTTGACCTTGCATGGAAGACCACATTGGAGTTCTGGAGCTAGGATCAAGATCAAGGTAGGATCTCGGTTGTGATCTTGTTCATGTAATCATTCATGGTGAAGTCTTTGTGAATCCGATTACTAGCAATCAAGTGCCTTCTCTATGGTTTTGTCTTCTCTTGGTTTTGCTTCTTCCTCAATCTATACTTAAGATAGATTGCTTAGGGTACTCTTGTAGCCGTGGTGGCTAGAGGTGCATACCCGATCTACCAAGTGTTTTCGACACGTTCCTCGTGAACGTGCTCTTAGGTTCACCTACACAAGAAGCAGGGCATCGCGACAGGATGTCGATCACGCGTACGGTAGGTGCCTTCGAGGATTGGAACAGAGGCCACGATTTAAATATGCTTTTTATGAGATTCGCATTGTTATCTTCATCTCTCGCTTGGAACTACAACAAAGGCATGATCTAGACTCTCTAGATGGGTTATATCTTTGCTTTCTCTCGATACCTCTCTTGTTTAGTAGATTAGATGCATTTGAACCCTCTTAAGAAGGTAGTGCTTTCTCACTTTATTGGATTGAATCTTGCGTTGCACATGTTCCACGGATTCGATACCTTGGGTTTACACTTAAGGAAAAAGGGTCCCATGTGATTTGTACGCTTGCGGATCGAAGTTTGCAACGATAATCAAATGTTAAAAGCCACATCGGTTTTTTGGGCCACTTCAGTTTGCTCAGCCCAGAGAGAAAAGAGAGCGTACTGCGCAGATTAGATATCCACACTTCTTAGTCCCACCTCGCCTCCCTAGCAACGACGAACACAACATAAATACTTAGACAGACTCACCTGCTCGAACTCCTTCAGGTTTCGAACTAATCAAACACGAGTATTGTAGTGGTAAGCCACACCAGGTCGAATCTGCAGCTCCCAGGTTCAATCCCTATGAGAGGTATGATTGTTTTTGGCAATATTTTTTAATTTATTCCTTCTTTTTTGCTTTATTTCATTTCAATTTTTTGCCAATTTTAAAATTTTGTTTTTTAGATATTGGTATACATATAATATAGTCATGTGAGGATGTGGTCATACACATCCTTCTCAACCATGAACATCTCTCACATAGACTAAGTGAGAGTCGTTCATGGTTGTGATAGATGCATAGTGTTACTTTGTCAAAATCATTTGAAAATGAATGGCTTGTTAATGGATACAAACTATGATGTTGTGTGCATTTGTACAATTTTCTGATCATGTTTACCTATTATTGTGATTATTTTATGATAAATGAAAGGATAAATGTTAAAATACCCTAAACTAGGTAGAAAAATCTAAAAACTTGCATGGACAACTCATTTTGGTGTATGGTCAAGACATAAGAATTTCAAATGATTTAAAGAATATTGTGATACAAATCCTTCACAACCATGAACATATCTCACATAGAGTCATGTGACTCAGTGAGAGAGGTTCATGGTTGTGATGGATAGGTAGTGTCACTTTGTCCAAATCATTTAAAAATTTAATGGCATGGTAATGGAGACAAACTATGATGTTGCGTGCATTTGTATAATTTTCTGACCATGTTTACCTATTATTATGACTATTTGATGGTAAATTGAAGGATAAATGTGAAAATACTCTAAGCTAGGTAGAAAAATCTGAAAACTTGCATGAACAACTCATTTTGGTGTATGATCATGACATAAAAATTTTATGATTTAGAGAATATCGTGATACACATCCTTCTCATGAGAGTAAGTGAGAGATGTTCATGGTTGTGATTTAAAATTGTAATGACATGGTCGTACTCATATATTTAAATTAAAACAAAGGTAAAAATGGCAAAAAAATCGAAATATGAACAAATAACCAAAATATTGTAAAAACATAAAAAAGGGCATCTATGGGTTTCGAACTCGGGACCTGAGGATCAAAACACTAAAGACCTAGCCATTGTGCTACTTAAGTGTGTTCGTTCGTAGTGCAGTGCTATTTGTTTTTAATCTTAATTCATCTTGCAACGTAAGACGGATGGTAGGGCCACATCAGTTATTTGGGCCATTTCAGTTTGCTCGGCCCAGAGAGAAAAGAGAGTGCAGTGCACTGATTAGATATCCACAATTCTTAGTCTCACCTCGCCTCTCTAGCAACGATGAACACAACTTAAATACCCAGACAGACTCACCTACTCAAACTCCTTCACTACTCTCCTGCACTATTGGGCGCTTCTTACTTGTGTGAATTGGGTCGACTCGGTTGGGCTCCCTACATGGTCGAGCCTGACCTAGTTAGCTGTGCCGGCCCATGGCTCTATTTTTTTTAAAAAAAATTTACAATTAAATTTATTTTAATACTGTTCAAACAAATCTTAGAAACTTTTTATGAAAAATATTGAGATGTCGGAGGCCCTCTAAAGTCTCGCCACTTAATCTTTACCCATGAGGTGCTCGATCCTTCTCAATCATATTTGTCAACTTGATTAGTAAGTTTAACAAGTCACCTTACAATCCAAAGTGGCCAAATGGCAGATTTCATTTCCATGAGAGGAGTACCGTCATGAAAAAAGTGTCATTTGGTATGAATTCATTCCACTAGGAAAATACACGCATAAAGCATCTGATCTCATTCCAGCAAACACTGACAGAATAATAATATTTTCAGTTGGCTTTCTGGTCACAAGGAAATACAATGTACAACAAACATATACTTTTGATTTTCGGTCTTATAATGTGTCTGTCACTCCACTATAAATAAATGACTCTAAAACTAAGCTAGTAGTGCTACATGATCAACCATTACACATACCTAGCATATGTATTAGACAAGAGTCAGCAAAACTTCAGCTGGTCATTCATCAAGTATAGATATATTTCTTTATCAAGGTTGGTTGACCTATCATTGTTGACACTTCTGTCGATGTTACTATTGCCACTCTTGTCATAGCCAACCATTTCCTTGCCATCCAACCTCTCACCAAGCCCTTGCTTACATGAGATGAACAAGTAGGCATGTGCAAGAATGCCGTAGTTAGTTTGTTATGTCAAATAATATGGATCCTAGTGTTTTGAAAACATAATCTGGAATCAATTTTTATATGATAAAGTTTTGGCATGCCAGATTTGTGCATTGTGTTCAATAATCTGGACTGGTGGATATTCTATAAAAATTGACTTTATTAGTTGGAGTAACAATTCTCATTTCCAATCAAACAAATATGTAAAGATGTAACAAAATATCCATCATCTAGGAAGAGTTGACTGTAGGTTGATGTCAGGAGCAAACAGAGGTACCTCATCAGGAGTCTGGTTCTGATTTCACCCACTTTACATAAATGTAGTCTTCTCTCTTCAGCACAAAACTTGTATTTGTCATACTGAGGTTCAGAACTTTGACAAAACATGTATCAGCTTTTGAGATATTCTCGTACAAGCAAATAACGATGAGCATATAAGAATGAGAACTACACACTGAGCCATGAGCACCAGACGCATATACTGATGCTTTTCAATTACTATCGAATCACAAAATCACAAGCAAATAGTGCAGGTCCACTGAGTTCCATCTTGCCCACTCCTACTCAATACTGCACTATACAAATTTTACTAAATACATGAATCGATTTACCCTGGATGGCGAGCAACTCGATGGGGCCGTACAGGAAGGCCAGGAGCTGGATCTGCAGCTGCACAAATTAGGGTGTTGCCGGAAGGTCAGAGCAGGTGAATCAAAAGGGTCTACCTACCCATCGATCCATTCAGACGCTGAATCAGTTTTGTAGATTGGAAGAATGTTATCGATCCATTCTCTTACAGAAAGAAAAAGTGAAATCGAATTGAATTACTGTGAGCCCCGTCCATGGTGCTTGTGGCTGCCATCGGCGGTTACGTCGAAGTCGAAACGGTGGCCGGCGGCACAGGCCTCGAAGCCAACGGCAGAGGCCTCGGAGCCGGCGTTCGTGGCAGCCATGGCGCACGGAGACGTGCTCGTTCGGTGGCTCCGGCGGCGGCCGAGGCGCTCCGCCACGCTGTGTCGCGCTCCGGCGGGGCGGGCGGCGGAGCACTGCAGGAGGCGGCAACCACGCGTCCCTCTTCCACCGGCGGCGGTGAGTCAAATGTGTACGGTGTCATGAGGAACCCTAGAGGCATTTCGTTAAAAAAAAGTTAATAAGAACATATTATCTAACTATATTACTTGAAACATTATTTTCATATTTATGGAGTTACCGTTCGACCCTTGTTAAAAAATAAGAACTACGAAAATGCAATTATTGTCGTGTCCTAATCTCTACATTTGTGCAGGAAAGTGAAGGAAATTTTTTCCTCCAAGACCCACTCGCCATAGAGATAGATGGAGGAAATTTTTTCCTCCATCTGATTTGCTCCGCTTTCCTCCTACCTTTATGGCTCTCGGATCGGCCACTCTCGGTCGATGTGAGCCATCGAATTTTTCCCCAATTATTATAGACAATTTCATGTTTGTTATGAATTTTTAGTTTCATTCTCTTAGATATGCAATTGGAAGCTCACTGACTGACGGGCTTCAATTTCATTCACTTTGTGCCTTCGTGTGATAAGTTGATGAGATTTCACACTATGATTTTTTATAGCTACATTTATCGATAAATACCGTGTGTGTAATCCATTTTAAAATACATACGTGTCGGACATACACTTCAACTAATTTTGCAACAATAATACAATTTGGATGGCTGGTTTAGGATTAATGAATTTCTATAATTTGTACGAACAGCTAGTTGTCCTGCATTGCTGGAACTGAGAGATCGAGAGGTAGCGGGGGCTCTGTATGCTTATCGGAATGTGGATAAGAGTTGGAACTTCTAGCCCACTAAAGCCTATCTAAAATTGCTGATTATTATTTTCCAACCCTCATGATCCTAAATTAAAAAAATGTTACAACATTTTTCAATTAAAAAGATGGACCAACATTTTCCATAAAAAGTTTAACCAACGTTTTTGAAAAAAAAATCAACATTTGTTTAAAGAGAACATTGGATCCAACATTTTTTCAAAACGATTGCAGCAACATTTTCATGAAATTGTTGATCAACATTTTTTGAAAATATTTAACCATTTTTTGGAAAACAAATCAACATTTTGAGCTTCACCAGTTTCGCGACGAGGGGGGGGTGGGGGGACGGCCAGTGGATGAGTCACGACGGTGGCAGCCCGAGGGGCGGCGGCGGCGGCGGCGTCCGCAACAACGGCGAGGCCAGCAGTGACCCTGCCGCTCGCGTGCGCAAGAAGCCTGATGGCGGGGTCGCGATGGCGCGGGCTGCGGGGCAGCGGTTGCGGAGAGGGTGACGATAGCCCAGTTCCTACGGCGGCGATGCCGCGCGGTGCAGACGTGGGGGCGCCCGCGGGCCGACCACAGGGGCGGCAATGGCGGCACAAGCACGTGAGGCAGAGCAACAATGGGAGGGTGTGGGTGAGTTTAGGGTTTGTGTCATGATCCAACAATAAGTAAGTGTTTGGAGGAATCTCAAATAGAATGTTCAACCAATAGTACCTTTTGGAAGATATATAAGATTTCCTAGAGGTAGCTAGCTGACGCAAGTTAACCAGAAAAAAGATGCGCCGGAAACCACGTGGGTTTGCCGTAGGCTCTGTTTGGATGGAAGTTATTTTTGCAATTTCGTTTGGCTCAATTATTTTTTAAAAAAATTTTAAGAAATAACAAAAATTCTGGCATTTAGCAACGACAAGGCGAGACAGTGACAATTAAAGTACTTGCTACCTGTTGTAAGCATTTTCTGCATCGATCCATACATTTTTTTATGGATGTAAGTTTTTTAATATTCATATTTATACGAAGTGTTGATTATGTTGAATGATGATCCAAATTATGTGTCACACCTGGTTTTAGAAAAACAAACTAAGTGCATACCTATACGCATGACAGGATCAAGTTTCATGCATATAGTGACATATAAGTGAATACAGAAACGGTATTACGTAAAGAAAGAGAAAGATTATCAGAGTATTACGCTAGATCCTGGAAACGAAGGCTCCAAACATCACAGCCAGTCGGCTGGGGGTTGCGTACGCCTAGCATCAGCAACATCTTCACAACCACTTCATGGCAGCTTCCTCTTTCTGAGCAACATTGTTTATAGCAAGGGTGAGCACATGTCGTACTCAGCAAGTGTGGGGAAAGCATGAATGCAAAGGCTTAAGCAAGGAAAGGCTGACAGGTTGACTGCATTAAGCAATTTTAGTTGGTCAAATTTTATTAGCACCTGATTACTAAGATATAAATATATACCAACCCACATTAAGAATAAGGTAAGATGCGCCATAAGAATATGGCAACCAGAAACCATAATTTAAGTCCATCTTTAAGTTCAGTTATCATGTGAGGGTCCAGGCCGCTCTTGACCGTGAGCACGGCTAATCGATTAGTTTTACACTCTGCAGAGGTTGCACATCTTTACCCACAAGTCGCGTAAAAGTTCTAGGAACTTTAAACCCAACCATGCGGTGCTAGCTAGGCACCATACCACACTACCGAGGTGTGATCGCATAGGGACGCTACGAGGCCTTTACAAAGATTCCCTAGTGCAGGCTGCTCGCTAGGTTACATGACAGCGCAATGCATAAACCTCTCTCAAGACTGCGAAGCTACCATAGAGCAGATCAGTCTGAAGGCCGGGCTATACACCAACTACCGGCACCCCCTAACCCCTTTCAGGTAAAGCATACCAAACACTAAGATTTCTAATTAATTGGCCAAGACAGAGCCATATGTCTTGTGGTTGCACTGTTTTCCTGGGTGGTCGCTCCATGTTCCGATTAACAAAGGTGATCTTGTATTAACCAGAAGTATAACATATAGCATCCAAGCAGATCAAGTTTAACATTAATGTTCATATTAACCACCATAACCCAAGTATAGCAACTAAGCAAGTACTACCCAACAAAAAGGTAAACCCAGGTTGACAAGGAATGATAATAAAGACTAGGATAATCCTTAATAGGACCCATCAAATTAAATGCAAAGCATATGCAATGGTAATTAAATATAGTTATTAGGACAAAATAACAAGGGCACACTTGCCTTTAACCAGAGAATAGTTGCTCAGTATATCTTCAACCTCTTTCTCTTCAAAGTTTCTTGAACCACGTTCATTCTACTCGCATCAATCATCGGCACAAGCAAAACATCCGGAGCACACATATTCTAGCAATCAAACAATCTAAATTAAAAACAGTACACCAATCATCATAAAACGTACTGAGAAGCGGTACAAAACTAATCTACGCGTTAGGATGAACGAGCCAGTGAAGGAATTACTGAGATTGGAATTGAACTAAATAAGATATTAATTTTAAGAGATAAGAAATAGATATTTGACCACCATGGCGATGAACACACATGCAATACGGGGCTGCATGCAAATGAACAAGTAGCAAATAATCACGGCATGTTGGTGGTGCATACGTGCATGTATGTAGATGAAAAGAAAAAGAATTACTATTGCTCAAGCATAAGCATGATGTAAGCATGACATCATTAAAGTCTTTAGGCAATAAAATAATCGGGCAAAGAAATTGATTGTGCATGGCTACACACCTAACTCATCCAAGCGCATAGAATTGAGATGTAGCTAGCTTTAAGAACATAGCTTACCATGCATGCTTTACGTGTAGGAGGCTTGCATGGCTTGTGGTTAGCTTTTGGAAGAGGGTGCAGCTTAATTAGCAGGGCAGTAGGAGGTAGCTGCTTGATGCGCAGACAGCAGCAGCCGCCAACGGCACAGAAGAAAGGAGATGCATGAGTCAGCGAAAAACAGAACAGGAGGAGATGGGACTATGCGTGATGAAGGGCTAACCCACGATAACCGGCGTGGAGCAGTGGTTGAACTCGACGACGACGAGCAGATCAGACAGAACTTGACGATGACATCGAGATGGTTCAGCATTAGCGTGGGACATGCTTGTGCTTCCTTTGGCATCACAGGGCCGGACGACAACCTCGAGCTCCTGGATCACCTCGTTGGCTCTCGTCGTGGTGACGTCATTCCCGGCGGCCGGCAACGGTGGACGACAGCGGGAGAAGCGAGTCAGAACTTTAGATCCAAATACAGAAAGATAGTTGAACTATGAACGAGATGGCGACCTCACGTATGTGTTGGCTTCGACCAACGATGACGACGGACGAACGGCGATAACGAAGATCGAACTGGACAAGGACGCCTGCTGTTCGACCACGGCGTGGACGTGTTCGACAGCAGATCGAGTTGGTGCCTCGGAAGCCACCGCGAGTACCCGGTACAACTCCCGGCGACGACGATCTTTGCCGAGAAGATGCGAGTCCGAGTGGTGGTCAGGACGAAGCATATGGGTTACGGCTCGGCCGACGACTTTCATGCCGGCGGCGACGATGTCGACAGCGGGCTGATGACGAAAAAGCTTGGACGGCGAGCTGCAGGCTGAAACTTCTGGAACAACGATTTTTAGCCTCCGGTGCACGGCGGTATGGATGGACAGCGACGCCTCCCTTGGTTCGGTACCAGTGTGCGGCAAGAAAGCTAGGGCATGGGATGGCGGCGCGATTTGCAGCGAAAAGAGAGAGACGAGGGCCACGATTGCAGCTATTTATAACACTGGCAGGACGTGTTAGGGTATCTGTTTGTCGATTCCAACTCCGTTGGGCTGGATCGCAGCATCAAAGAGAAAGAGCCCAAAAGCAGGATAGATAATTATAACCGGAGACGCCTTCGGTTTGTCCACCTTTTTCTTGGCATTGATGGCCATTGGCCAGCAACTTGAATTGCTTGGTTTGGCCCAACTCGTGCAAACGTGAGGAAGCTACGAGAGGACAAGATCTTGAAGAGGAGGAATAAATGTGACCATTTTGCAGGCCGAAGTAAAAGTCTCTTGCGAGTAAAGCAATCAAGATACTTTCAGAAGAGATTAGCTTAGACTCAAAGGATAATTAGGGATGTAGATGCTATAGCTTATGAGCTTATGAATAGACTTGTAGAACCATCAAAAAAAAATTAGATTGAGCTATAGGCAAAAAGAAATGAGAATAAATTTTAGAAAAAGTTGGAAAATTCTTAGAGAATCCTAAACATGATCTAGATGCATTTTAAAACACTTTCACTCAAAAAAAAACACTAGGATGCATCAACATGAATGCAACACACATCGAACCATTTTATTTAATTCGGAAAAGACAATCAAAGGCTTTTTCCTATACTATATTTCCTGTAAGAAAATAAATGTTGAAATTTTTTTTAAATTATGGGAAAATCATTGTTTAATCATTCTTTCTATTCACATCCTGAAATTTAGAAATTTCAGGGTGTGACATTATGTCAAGAGAGAACGCCGCCTACTTCGGCCGGAGCGGAGCGGAGGCCCCTCGCCAGAGATAGATTCTCTCGTCTTCTTGTAAGCCGCCGCCGTTGGCGATTGTAACGGACTCCGATCATAGTGAAGTTCTTGCTAGCTGGCGCCCGTGGTTTTTCCCTCTCGTGTTGGGAGGGTTTTCCACGTTAAAATCTCGTGTCTCTTGCGGTTTGATTTCCTTACTCTCGTCGATTACTTGTCATCCTTTTATAACAAGTGGTACCAGAGCCTGTTCAAGACTAGGGTTCCGTGATGGCGCCGACGATGAAGTTTGATCTACCGCTGTTAGACTATAAGACGAGGTTTTCGCTGTGGCAAGTGAAGATATGGGCTGTTCTGGCGCAAACTCAGGACCTTGATGAGGTGCTAGATAAGTTCGGGAATAAGGTCGCTGCTGATTGGACAGATGAGGAGAGGCGCAAAGATCGTAAGGCTTTGTCCCTAATTCAGCTTCATCTATCTAATGATATTTTGTAAGAGTGTCTACAGGAAAAGAATGCTGTAGCACTCTGGCTTAAACTGGAATCGATCTGCATGTCCAAAGATCTAACCAGTAAGATGCATATGAAGATGAAGCTGTTCACCCTTAAGATGGAGGAGGGTGGTTCGGTGTTGAACCACATATCTGTTTTCAAGAAGATTGTTGCCGACCTAGTGTCGATGGAGGTGGTATATGAGGATGAAGATTTAGACCTCTTACTCTTATGTTCTCTGTCTAGTTTGTTTGCATCTTTTCGTGACACCATACTTTTGAGCCGAGATGAACTAACCGTCTCGGATGTTTATGAGGCACTCCAATTCAGGGAGAAGATGAAAGGCATGGTGCGCTCTGATGGGTCGTCTTCCAAGGGTGATGCATTGCAAGTTAGAGGCAGAGCTGAACAGAGATCCTCCAACTTTGAAGGCAACGATCATTACAAGAGCCAAGAAAACAGAGGCCGTTCAAAGTCCAGACATCAGAAGAAATTCTGTAAGTACTGTAAGGGGAAAACTCATTGGATTAAGGACTGTTTGAAGCTAAAGAACAAGGAGAAAATGAAAAATAATCCTGATGGTAAGGCATCTGTTGTCTCTGGTGCTAGTTCTGATACTGGAGATTGCCTGGTAGTTCTTGCTGGTTGTGTTTCTGGTCATGAAGAGTGGATACTTGATTCTGCATGCTCTTTTCATATCTGCATTAACAAAGATTGGTTTAGTTCCTTTAAGCCTGTGCAGAAAGGAGATGTTGTACGCATGGGAGACGATAACCCGTGCTACATTGAGGGGATCGGCTCAGTTCAGATCAAGGCTCATGATGGCATGACACGCACGCTGCAGAACGTGAGATACATACCATGGATGAGAAGAAATCTGATTTCTCTCAGCACGCTTGATGCAGAAGGATTTAAATACTCCGGTTCTGGTGGAGTATTAAAGGTATCAAAAGGCTCTCTTATTTGTTTGGTAGGTGATATGAATTCTGCAAAGTTATATGTCCTACGAGGTAGTACTTTACATGGTTCTGTTTTCACTGCTGCTGCTGTTACTAATATTGAACCTAGTGAGACTAACCTTTGGCATATGCGTCTTGGACATATGAGTGAACTTGGTATGGCAGAATTGATGAGAAGAAACCTACTGGATGGTTGTACTTTGAGTAGCAAGAAGTTCTGTGAGCATTGTATCTTCAGGAAGCATAAAAGGGTAAAGTTCAATACCGCTGTTCATACCACCAAAGGTACTCTTGATTATGTACATGCTGACTTATGGGGTCCTTCTCATAAGCCTTCTTATGGTGGTGCCCGTTACATGCTTACTATTATTGATGACTACTCTAGAAAAGTATGGCCTTACTTTATGAAACAAAAAGATGATACCTTTGCTGCTTTTAAAGATTGGAAAGTGATGATAGAAAGGCAAACTGATAGGAAGGTGAAGGTGCTTCGTACTAATAATGGTGGAGAATTTTGTTCTGTTGCATTTGATGATTTTTGTAGGCAGGAAGGCATTGTCAGGCACCACACCATATCGTATACTCCGCAGCAAAACGGTGTAGCTGAGCGCATGAACAGGACCATCATCTCGGAGGCTCGTTGCATGCTATCCAACGCACAGATGAGCAAGCCTTTTTGGGATGAAGCTGCTAACACCGCATGCTACTTGATAAACAGGTCGCCTTCTATCCCATTAAATAATAAAATACCTATTGAGGTATGGTCTGGCACACCCGCTGATTATTCACAGTTGAAAGTTTTTGGCTGCACTGCTTATGCTCATGTTGATAATGGAAAATTAGAGCCTAGAACTATTAAATGTCTTTTTCTTGGTTATGGTTCGGGAGTTAAAGGATATAAGTTGTGGAATCCCGAAACAGAAAAGACTTTCATGAGCAGGAGTGTTGTTTTCAATGAATCTGTGATGTTTACTGACAGCTTGTCCTCAGATCGTGTTCCAGATAATTTTGATAAAGAGCTGCAGCATACGAGTGTGCAGGTGGAGCATGTGGATGATGAGGAAGGTGTGCATGTGCAGCAACATGTGCATGATGATACAGGCGAGCAGGTGGAGCCGTCTGTGGACGATCAGAAAAATGAAGCTGTTGATGATGAGGCTCATGATGATGTTCAGCACTTACCTCCTATTTTGCAGTTAGAGGAGGATTTACCCATTGCTATTCGCAAGTCTAAGAGGGGTTGTGAACGACCACGTCGTCTTATTGAGGAGTGTAATATGACTTATTATGCTTTGAGTTGTGCTAAATAGGTTGATAGCAGTTATGAGCCTGCAACATATACTGAAGCCATTGCTTGTGGAGATCGTGAGAAGTGGATTACAGCTATACAGGATGAGATGCAGTCTCTCGAGAAGAATTGCACTTGGGATGTTGTTCCCTTGCCTAAGGGAAAGAAGCCTGTTCGCTGCAAGTGGATCTATAAGAGAAAGGAGGGTTTATCTCCTAGCGAGCCTCCAAAGTTCAAGGGAAGGTTATTTGCTAAAGGCTTCAGTCAGATTCCTGGTGTTGATTATAATGATGTGTTCTCTCCAGTGGTAAAGCATAGCTCAATTCGCACATTCTTTAGTATTGTTGCTTCACATGATCTTGAGCTTGAGCAGTTAGATGTTAAAACTGCATTCTTACATGGAGAGCTTGAGGAGGAGATTTACATGGACTAGCCTGAAGGTTTTGCTGTACCTGGCAAGGAGGATTATGTCTGTAAGTTGAAGAGATCCTTGTATGGTTTGAAACTGTTTCTTCGACAGTGGTATAAAAGGTTTGATTCATTTATGTTGAAGCATGGTTTTAAGAGATCAAATTATGATAGCTATGTTTACATCAAGCTTGTTAATGGATCACCTATATACTTGCTGTTATATGTTGATGATATGTTGATTGCTGCCAAGAGCAGGAAAGAGATCACTACATTGAAGAAATTGTTGAGTAGTGAGTTCGACATGAAGGACCTTGGTGCTGCTAAGAAAATTCTAGGTATGAAAATTACTAGAGACAGAAAATCTGGTTTGTTGTTTCTTAGTTAGCAAGGTTACATTAAGAAAGTTCTTGACCGTTTCAACATGCATGATGCAAAGTCTGTTAGTACTCCTATTGCACCTCATTTTAAATGGTCAGCTGAGCAGTGTGCTAAGTCAGATGAGGATATTGAGTACATGTCAAAAGTTCTGTACTGTAGTGCTGTTGGTTCTTTGATGTATGCTATGATTTGCTCTCGTCCGGATTTATCTTATGCTATGAGTTTGGTTAGCAGATATATGTCTAATCTTGGTAAAGAACACTGGAGTGCAGTTCAGTGGATTTTCAGGTATCTCAGAGGGACAGCAGATCATTGTTTGAAGTTTGGCAGGACAGATAAGGGACTTATTGGATATGTGGATTCAGATTATGCTGGTGATTTGGACAGGCGAAGATCACTCACAGGTTATGTCTTTTCTGTTGGCAGTTGTGCTGCGAGTTGGAAGGCTGTCTTGCAGCCTGTTGTTGTGTTGTCTACTACAGAAGCTGAATATATGGCTATTGCTGAAGCATGCGAAGAGTTGATTTGGTTGAAAGGATTGTTTGCTGAGCATTGTGGAGTTAATTCTTGCATTAACCTGTTTTCTGATTCTCAGAGTGCTATATATCTTACAAAAGATCAGATGTTTCATGAGAGGACAAAGCACATTGAGATCAAGTACCATTATGTTCGAGATGAGATCGAAAAGGGTAAGCTGAAGGTATGCAAGATTAGTACTCATGATAATCCAGCGGATATGTTGACAAAGCCAGTTCCTGTTGCTAAGTTTGAGCTTTGCTCAAGCTTAGTTGGTATAATGGAATAGCCCAAGAGGCTGGTTCGTACCAGCAGTGTTGTTTTATTTTTTATGTGTTCAGGATGAAGGTTTCTTTGGTTTATACTACAAGAAGGAATTTGTCTCAAGGTGGAGTTTGTTGAATGATGATCCAAATTATGTCAAGAGAGAAGACCGCCTACTTCTGCCGGAGCGGAGCGGAGGCCCGTCGCCGGAGGCTTGGGCCGGAGCGAAGCGACTGGGGGGTGCGGGGTCATATAACCCCTAGGGGTTTTCCATTGGAGATAGATTCTCTCGTCTTCTTGTAAGCCGCCGCCGTTGGCGATTGTAACCGGACTCCGATCATAGTGAAGTTCTTGCTGACTGGCACCCGTGGTTTTTCCCTCTCGTGTTGGGAGGGTTTTCCACGTTAAAATCTAGTGCCTCTTGCGGTTTGATTTTCTTACTCTCGTCGTTTACTTGTCATTGTTTTATAACAGATTAAGCAGTGTGCTTGCTTGTTCAGAACCGCAAGCGATGGGCCAAGTTCATGCATCTGGCCGACCAACCTTATCATGTTAACATATGTTCTGAACAATTTGGACCAGGAAACCCTGAAGTCTGAACAACAGGCACGTCGTGAACACGTGGTTGGATTGCCATATGGTAGCTTGGCAAGTCAAAATTTGGCTATAGCCACTACTATGGAAACACACAACCATCTCAAACTCATTTTCACATTAGTACCGAGTATATTGGCACCTGGTACTAATGTGCACATTAGTACCAGATGGAAAGAGAGGACCTCGACGCGCTTCCGTGAGAGCACATTAGTACCGGGTGGGGGCTAATCCCTATACTAATGTGCCCGCATTAGTACCGGGGTTAGTTTCTAACTCCCGTACTGAAGAAGACACATTAATACCGAGGCAAAAGAATCCTCGGTACTAATGCCCCCCACAGCTGCCGCGTCCCGCCCCTCCACAACACTTAGAAAAATCAGCCGGTTCTCCTGCGTCCCCTCCACTCGCTGCCCGACCTCTTTATTTTCCTTTCTTCTCTCCCCCATCTCCCACCGCACACCACTCTCTCTCTCTCTCTTCTCATTCTCTTATCCGGCCTTATCCTTTTGTTTGTTTACCAAGCAGATTGAAGGTGCGGTTCGTTCCAGGCGCAAATCGAAGGTGGGCGGGCGCGGCGGCCTGGCGAAGGCCGGGCGCAGCCGGCGTGGGTAGGCTGGGTGTGGACGCGGGCCGGCGCCTGCCCGGCCATGGGAGCGTGGGGGCTGGCCGATTGCGGGGCGCCTTACCGACGCGCGAGGGTTGGGCGCGCGGCGGCGCTCCTTGGCGCGTGGTAGGAGGAACAGGAGGAGTGCCGGAGGCCGGAACCATTCATTCTCATGTTCTTGTGATAGATCGATGTGACTTCTTGTGTTCTTGTGAGATAGATGTGCATCTTCATTTTCTTGTGAATCTTGCATTGTCTTGTGCGAATCTTGTGACTTGTGTTGTGAATATGGAAGGACATGAAAGATTTTCTTATTATTGTGATTATTATTATGAAATGTATTAATGTGAGATGTCGATATGAGATGCATCTTATTGTGTTCATGAGATGTTCTGTGATTTAGAATGAGATGTGTTCCTGAGATGTTGTGATTGAGAATGTGAGAAGAAAAAGAAAAGAGAAAGAAAAGAAAAGAAGAAATTAAAAAAAAAGGGGCAACCACCGACGGCCGAAACACATTAGTGTGAGATATGGGTACCCCTGAGTCCCCACCGGTCAGGCTCATAGCCACCCCGACAAGTGGGTCCGGCCCACCAGAAGACCCGCCGACCTGTCAGTAGGCCTGCTCGACCTGACATGTGGGCCCAAAGACGAGAAGACAGCTTGGCGTGCAAGTCAAGGCAATCTAGACGGATTAAGGCAGCTCGGATAAACTTTACATATTGTAACTAACTAGAGATATGTTTCCCTGTTGTAACCGACTTGGACTCCGGTCCACCGACTTTGTCCGTTAGCCAATATAAGACGGCCAAGGGCGACCCCCCGGGACAAGACAACACCACCAGACCAACAATCAATACAATCTCCATCCAACAATTAGACGTAGGGTTTTACTATTCGGAGGCCTGAACCAGTATAAATCGCCGTGTCTCCCGTGTCTCGTCGTGTTCCGTATGCTACGCTAGCATAACCATCGCGTTCTTAGTTTCCGATCCCCTCCACCGAACAAATAAACCACCGGGGTTGACCTCCTTTGGACTACTCAGAACTAAACCTCTGAAAGTTGGCGCGCCTGGTAGGGGAGATCGGGAGCTCTTCGTGCAGCACAATGACAGTTCGCTCCGGCGATTATCTTTGACGACGACATGGAAAAATCCCTCACGACGCGCTAAAAATTTTCCGACGACCCACCCACCTCCCCTGACTTGATCGGGAGAAATCAATCCGCAACCGGCGGATCGGCGTCTCTCGGTGTTGCTCGTGATCGACGGCACGCACGAGCCACTACATACGAAAGACACGGTGACCGCACGCGCTGAACACATCTACATCGATCTGATTCCGTGTCGATCACCAGCGGACTAGGCAAAATCGATCGACATGCTGGAGCCACGTGAACAGGGATTATTTTCCTTATTCTAACTTTTTTTTCAATACTACTCCGTAGTATCGGGACTCTTGTTTTGGCCCGCAGGTTTATACTAATCTATTACTATTCCCTAACGTGACGTGATGCATGCAAGGTCTTTCGTATGGCAACTCGCCATATTCTAGGAATCGGCGACGGGAAGCAATCATCAGAGTTTGTTCATGCACGTTGCGACTTGGCGGCAGCCTCGACAAGATGACTACTACGCCATGCGCCTCTCTGCTCGCACAGCGTACGTCATTCATGCGTCCTTGCCAACTTCGACAATGCCAATCTGTCGGTTTCGTCAACAACCAATCGTCGACCTATAATAGCTCATCGTCGACCTCACTGCTAGTGAAATGACCTTATGTACCGGGTCACAACTCCTCTTTAGTACCGGTTTCCCAACTGGTATTGTCCGATCGGTACTAATGTGAAGTCACATTAGTACCGGTTTTGAAAACCGGTACTAATACGAACATTAGTACCGGGTGGCATTCAGAGCCGGTACTAAGAGCAACTCCAAGAGTCTCTCTAAAATTCACTAGCTAAAATCCTGATTTAGCTAGTATGTAAACTGAACTTTTTATATGCTCCACCGCCAGTGGGTCTCGCCTGTCATACTCATGAAAATCAGGATAGCTAGTCACTAGCCACTAGCGAAAGATAGCTAGCGGGGTAACGATTTTAGCTAGTCAGGGTAGCTAGTTGGGCAGATAGCTAGTGTGTTAGAAGAGTGTTTTAAAGATTTTTTCCAAAATTTGGCTAGCTAAGTCATTTTAGCTAGTCTCTTGGAGTTGCTCTAATGTGCCCCACCCCAAGCGACGTGGCATGGTGCACATCAGTACCGACTCTAAATGCCACCCAGTACTAATGTTTTTTCTTTTTGTTTTCTGGTTTATTGATTCTATCGTATTTGATTGATTTACGTATACTGATCCTAATACCTAATACCTTATAATATAAAGTCATGTGCCATATAAAATATTTTGAGATAATACTATACATACATACGTATATATGCATTAGTATAATATCTAATATTATATTAATACATATATTCGTATGCATATATTATCTCGAGATAGTTGATCTGGTAGTTGATCCAAGAACATATATAATATTGTGCATACAAAAATACGAAAAATATATATTAGTGTATATAATACATTGCATCAAAGGTAAGCAGGGTTCAATATTAGTTTTTTTTGCTCCCTGACGATTGGTCCTTTGCAGAGCTTCTTTCTCTCTTCCCCTGCTTAGTCAACCCTGCTTCTTCCGTCGACTTCCCCGTTGCTTTTGCCGTCGACTTCCCTGATGTTTCTTCTGTCGACTTCCCCTTTACAATAACAGATGATAAGTCTGTAAAGAATTCTCCACCTGGCGTAATCACCTCATTTAGAAAAAATCCGCATAGTTGTTCTTGAATTAACATGGCGTAATCACCTCATTTAAAAAGCTCGTCCTTCTCTCGATCAGCTACGAAAGTTCCTTCGGCAGCAGCCCTGATCAAATCAACAAGCCTTGCAATTGTCTATCTTAGTTGCTCCCCCGGTATTAATGATCCATCATCGGGATTGAGCGTGCCACCATGTGCATAATAGTAATTCCAAACTCAGTCAGGCCAATCCAGAGTTGCCGGTAAGACTCCACGTCCCATTATCTCTTGCTCCATCCGATCCTATTTGGGCATGGTCATCGCGTAACCTCTAGAGCCAAGATGATGAAATTCTTTCTTTTTACGTGCATTGGTTGTGTTGGTTGCAATCAACCTGGCGGCATCTTCCGATTGCTTGCCCTGCACAAATGCATCCCAGTGATCTCTTAACTTCGCATATCCCGACTTCTTAAAATTGGGTGTAAGCCCCTGCTTGATGAAGTCCTTGGTCAGCCGCTTCCTCCATATGGTGGTGGCATCGAAATCCCTCCATGTGGTTGTTCATTATCTTGATGTGCACCCTCTCCTTCGTCTTGGGCCGCGGAGAATGATCCCTCTCCCACAATTTTCCTTTTTAATCTTCTTTGCCGGTACAAGAAATTCTTCCTCTAACCAATTTTGTCTTCATTCAATCTCAACCTCATGTTGGGAAGAGGAACATTAATCTTTGTCAACTTATACCTTCTCTCTCATCTCCACTAGTAAATTTTCCTTACTTCATGTACTCGGTTCCAAAGAAATCCCGATAAGGAGAAATTTTGGGTTCCTTGTTATCTTCTCCTGAAATCCTTCCCCAAAAATCCTTTTAACATATTTCTTGGACATCAACTTGCTCCGGGGCTTTCTTCTTGCAACCGAGTAGTTCTCCAATATATCCATAAGGAACTAGTTGCTCTTTATCTTCAAAGCGTAATGAGAGGCATGACACCCCTTCATTAATGACCGGTGCCAATGTATAAGAATTTCCAAGCCAAGCTCCTTGTGAGTAGTCACACCAACTCTATTAAAGAATTGCACTCATCCAAGGTTGCTCAAGATTTGATATGCGAGTAGAATCTTATACTTGGAGGGCATCATCGAAGTCAACATTTGGCACAAACCTCCTCTCAAGACGAACAAGCCTCTCCTCCTCCTCCTCCGTCTTCATGATGAATCCATTGGAATGCCTCGGAGTGTATGGTGGTGGAGTGGATGAACGAGTTGAGCGCATGGTGGAACGAGTGGCTCCTCCTTGTGTCCTTGTGGTTTGGTGTACCACATGGACGAGCTTCACGTACTCCTTATGCCATCAAGGGGCAGCGTGCCGCTCCTCGGTGGTGCCACGTCTTCCTCCATGCTTTGGGGAGACAAGGAGACCAAGTGCCTCCTCGAAGAGCTCGATGATGACCTTCGATGATGATGAACGTGTCTTCTTAGTGAAGACATCAGTGGCTCTCTTCCACATAGTTCCTGCATTAACTCACAACGAGTGCACAGGGGGTTGCTTGCCGGTGGGAAAAACACACAAGAGAAGTATATGAAGGGTGGAGTGTGAGGTGCACAAGTAGGTTGTTTCTGGAACATATGGGCTATGAACTCAAGAACATGAATTAACAAATGGATAAAATACTTACCGCGTGACCCATGAGATTCCATCACCTAAACGTTCACAACCACTCTTTTGCTTGCGTGATTTAGGGTTCCTCCTCCATTGTTTTGCTTTGTGTCACTTCTTTGCTCCCTTGCCTCATGTGCTTCCACTAATTTCCTACAAAACAAAGCTCTTGCTTCCCTCATGCTTGTCCTTTGCATGTGCCCAAGATGCCAACGATTGATGCTTTCCCAAGATGCATCATGGGGCACTATATGTTAATCAAGCTCAAAAACCTTCCCTTAATCATGTTTAGATGCTAATTACCCCTCTAATTTTGAAAATTTAAAAATTAACTCAGCGCTAGCGATGAGTCCAAATATATCATTAGAGGAGATTTTAGGCATCCGAAACAATTGTAAAATTTATTTTGGTTGCACCGGGATCGATTGCTTTCATTAATTGATAGCAAGCTCCTCTGACTTGACCGTGGGGGCATAGGTTTAGGTTCTAATTTTGGCCAAACATGAGAGAGAGAGAGAGATTTTGAATAAAAATAAATTCAATGGGGCTTAGAGAAATTCTAAATCTAGAGAAACCGATGGATGTCGAGTTGAAAGAAACCAAAAATCAAGTTTCCTAGGTTCACGCGAGTCCGACCATGCGTCAAAGATTAAAAACCATTAACGAACATGGCAAGGCTCTACTCGTGTGTCCTTATCATGCAAAACTACCCACCCTTAACATCATTGAGAGGATGAAAGGCTTGGATAGGATCTGAATTTTTGGTACGAGTTTCTCAAAAAGAGGCAAATAAAACATAGGATGGCTCATGTCATTGGTTTATGATCGAAAAATCCAAATAAAATGACTGAGCAAACAAAAGGTTCTCCGAAACTTGTTCAACCACTTAAGAGTTAATAAAATGTTTTGCGTAGCAAATTCTAAGACTCACTTACTTGAAATTCGGAAATCTTCCGGGTTGCCCTCCCAGTAGCTTTGTTCTTGATCGAGATATCCTCCCGGTAGCTTATTCTTGACTCGACGAACGGGTTGCCTCCCGCAAAGCGCTTTGTTTATAGTCTATAGCTAGACTTCTTCTCTTCTTCACTTCGGATCAACGCTCTTTGTGGGTGTTGCAATCTTGGGGACCCCACTTCTACACCATCCTTGGCCTTTGTGTAGGTTTATTCTTCGGCTTAGTCATCTTTTTGGTCTTCACAGGCGGGCGTTGATTCTTGGTCTTGACGGATGCAACAACTTTTGTGTCTCCGCTTCATTCTCCTTTGGCTCCTCTCTTCCGATGTAACGATGAGGTAGAATGTATTTTATATTGACCACGTCATACCTTGAATCGTGGTTAAATTGAATGCACTCCTCTCGCCATCACTTGATCTCCCCGTTGCCGACGTCGATTGTTGCTCCGCCGGTCTTGAGGAACGATCTCCCTAGGATGAGTGGCGGATGAGGTTGATCTCCTTTTGATCTGGAATTTCTCTTGGAGATTCCAATGATGTCCGGCCTCCGCTTTTAGATCTTCATGTTGTACGTCACCTTTGCCTGCAAAATTTTTCTAGACCATCCACAAAATATATGTTTTTTTTGTTGGAGATGTAGTCGTCCATCTCTCGTTAGGGTTAGCAAAATATATACAAAAACTAAAGGAAACTAGGGTTTAGCAAAACCCTAGATTGATTTTTTTTATTGAGGATGATCAAAATTAAGAGATGCAAAAGAAAAATCAAGAGAAAAACTAAAAATATTCACAAACGCAATACTAGATTGAATCTTGATTACTTGTTCCCCGGCTACGGCGCCAGAAAAATGGGCTTGTTGATGTTTGATTATGGTTGCAAAGTTTGTTTGGACTTGCAAGCGGACAAATCCTCTGTCGTAGTCAAGGGACCCTTCTTCCCTTGAGTGGTGAACCCAAGGTATCGAATCCGTGGAACAATGGGTAACACAAGATCCAATCTAATAAGCGGAAAACACTTTGATCTTGAGAAGGGTTTTTGCATCTAATCTATGGAAGAACCATGAAAACACATCTAATCTACTAAACACCGGAGGTAGCAAGAGAAAGAGAGGGGAGGTAAAACCAATATAGAGATTTGATCGGGTCTTTTGTTGAAGTTCCAAAACCAAGAAGAATAAAGCAAACGAATATCATCAAAAGTCTCTTTAAATCGTGGCTTCTGTTCCAACCCTCAAAGGCACCTACCGTACACGTGATCAACATCCTGTCACGATGTCCCGCTTATTGTGTAGGTGAACCTAAGAGCACGTTCATGAGGAACGTGTTGAAAACGCTCGGTAGGTCAGGTATGCACCTCTAGCTACCATGGCTACAAGAACATCCTATGCAATCTATCCGGAAAAGATTGGAGAATAAGAAAACCCAAGCGAAGACAAAATCATAGTGAAAGCACTTGATCGCTAGAAATCGGATTCAATCTTGCAAATTCAACATGAAGTATAATACATGGACAAGATCACCACCAGGATCCTACCTTGATCTTGATCCTAGCTTCTAGAACTCCGACGTGGTCTTCCATGCAAGGTTCCCACATCAGCTAGGGAAACCCTAGTCAACCATCTCGACCCTCTCCTCTCCGGAAGGGTGTCCCTCTCTTCTCTGCTCCTTGGTGGCGGATGACGAATTGCTTCCTCCGTGGCTCGAGGCACGGGGACTATAAATAGCCCGAGGATCACCTAGGTCAAAGGGGGTGCCAAACCGGGCCCGGAATGGGCTGGGCCAGCCGGCCTGGGCCCATTTCGGCCCAGTTCGTCCCCGGCTTCCTTCCAGATGCTTCTCGCGACTTCCTTACTTTTTCACGTCATTTTCCTCGTGGTTTAGATAAGGGTGCTTGGCGTATGAACTCCTGCATCTTCCGTCTAGGTCCTCAGCACTTCTCGGCTTCACACTTTAGTCCTTGGTTCATTTGGAGTCATGTTCATCTTGTATCTTGACTTGTCCCGGGGTCCATGATCACCTTGTAAAACCCTTGATGAACTTTACCTGGAAGTCCTCATTTAGGCTCTTGATTCTTGTGTAAACAATAAACTCCAAATACCATGCACGATTGCGAACTTGACATATAATGAGGGTTGGGATCATTAGTGTGAATAACAAATTAATACCAACATAGAAGGTAAACATGTGGCTAGGTTGACGAAAATTGATCGCCAACAATCCGACAGGCAGTCCGGGATGTATGGAAATAGCTATAATCAACTAGACTTAGGTCTCCTGGTCGTAACCGGCCAGGAGTCTGGGCGCCGACCTTGTCCGCTGGCAATATAAGGCGGGCAGGGCGACCCCATTGTAACATACGCAATCCTCAAGCAATCTACACCAACAACTAGAGGTAGAGTTTTACTCTATGGAGGCCCGAACCAGTATAAACTCACCGTGTTCCATGTGCTTTCGCATAACCATCAAGCGCTTAGCTCTAGATCGCCCCCATCTGAATCTATACCACCGGGGTTGACCCCCCTATGGACTGTGCGGAACTAAACCTCCGACAACTCCTTGTGTGCTCGAGTGTTGAAAGGGACGTATTTTCATCAGGGTGATTTCCTGACAGCTAGGAACAACAAGAACTCATCCCACACTTGGCAGGCCATTCTCGCTGGACATAAGGCACTAGAGGTCGGTCTGATTAGGTGTATTGGTGATGGCAAATCAACTGACATTTGGTCCAATCGGTGGACCCCTAAGGCAGTAGGATGCAAACCTACCTGTTAGAGAGATGGTGGGGTAGCAAAGTTCGTCAGTGATCTGGTAGAAGCGGATGGTGCATCATGAAAATAGCTGGCTTTGGGACTAAACCAACTACCCATTGATATCCACGCGGTGCGACGCATCCCTCTGGGCAAAGCACGAGAAGACCTCTGGGCATGGGAAGGTACACGACATGGATTATAAAGTGTGCGCTCGGCCTATCGTGCTTTAGTAGAGAAAGAGCCCAAGACAGTGATTTCAGAACTGGTCATCCCTCTCATTCTTCCGAAAATAAGAATCCTATCTTGCAGAAAAGTTGGGCTCCAAGAGTACCTCCTCAAGTTCGTGTTTTCTGGTGGAGAGTATCACATGAGTACGTACCTTCCAAAGCTGATCTCATTGAGCAATTAGCAGCATGTGAGTTTTGTGTGGCAGATGAGGAAACCACATTCCATGTTTTTGGACAAAGCTGAGGCAGATAACAAGCATTAAACTACCAAGGCTTTTCTCGCGAACATGGATTGAGGACCTCATGATCGATGCAATATGTTCTGTCAAAGACCGTGGCATCATTCTTTGTGGTATGTGGTCACTATGGAATAGCCGTAATGGTAGAAGGCATGGCAAAGCTGCATTCGATCCAAAATTGGGTATAGAATGGGCGGTGGACGCTTGTTTTCAGCTGGTGCCGGACGGGCTACAGTGCCCTATGTCTGAATTTGGACAGAGAGCAGACAAGTGGACGAAGCCACCAGGTGACCACATCAAAGTAAATACTGATGGAGCTTACAAAGCATCTGATTCAGTAAGAGCCACATGAGCTGTCATCCACAGAGCTGATGGATCTTTTGTTAAATCTTTAGCACGACGCCTTGCATCAGTTGCTTCAGCCCTAATTACGGAGGCGGAGGCTCTTAGGGATGGAATCCATTTAATCCCCACAAGTACCCAGGAAGGAATCATCATTTTTTTTGAAGGTGCTACGGCGGGCATGATGCCATCCTGAACTTTCATTAAATTTGTGGCAAACCACATACTACAGCAACTGCTAGTGCAGTTCAGCACAAGAGTACATAAGAATTACACCACGAGTTGCAAGCACAATGCAACAGGAACATAAGAGAGAAAAGAAGACAACAAGAGGGTAACTCTTGGCACATAATGAAAACCCTGTGCTGAACACCTATTAGCACTTCTATCGAACAACATGATCGCCAAATGATCACAAGACCATTGTGCCCCACACCACCCCTCGTAGCTACGCCGCCCAGTTGCCTGACGCCCTCCATCTGAGGGACCGCCCAACAGGATGGGGACTAAGAGTAGAGGAGGGCACGCAAGCCAAAGTTCACTGGAAACAACGATCACCCTTGAAGCTGGTGGTGACACCTTTCCCGGCACATCCGGGTTCCATGAATCGCCATCCAATGCCATCCATGGGAAGGAAGCCATGGGGGGATGACGGGAACAATGCAGCACCCGACATTTGATTTGATGGCAACACCTGGGAGAGCATCGATGGACCACAGGCGCCAAAAAGAGGATGCTTGTTGATGAACAGTAGAGGCTAGCAACCGATGACAAAAGCCCCAAGAGCAGACAACCAACAGAAGAAGACTGAGGAAAGACAAGGAGCTGCACAAGGAGGAAGCTGCAAGCTGGATTGGTGGTGGATTCATGCGGAGGCATGAGACCTCCCCGCCAGGTGTGATGCTTTCGCTACAAAATCACCACCAAAACAGGCGTTGCAAGGAGGCGAGCCCAAGAAAACCAGGATAGTGATATTGTGCAGAGGTAGGGCACCTCCCACGCACCATGTGTGGAACTTTCGTCGCACCTCAACAATTGCTACAAGGCAGAGCTCAGCAAACCGGCACCAGATGAGACTACGAAGCACTCCGAGGAAGGAGCACTCACGCCGCCACCGCGGTCGTCCCCAATGGTGGCCACAACAGATATCTTGGTGTACTAGTACAACGGCAAGCAAAGCAGCGTTTGGCACCTCTCGCCACCACCCTTGAGTCCTCTGTGCCAAGGCAGAGCTTGGCGAAGGACGACAGCAACCGGGCTGCAAGCCTGCAGCCGCAGCAGCCAAGCAACGGCAGCAAGCCATGGGCACGCAGCCGAACCGAGCAACATCGGAGTCCGCAGACCCTCACTCCCTATGCCCCAGCGCCCATGGTCTAGTCACCCCATGGGCAGCCGCGAGGAAGTAGGGTAGCAATAGGGTCTCACCGGCGAGATGGAGGCGCAACCCGACGAATCCGGCGAGAAGCAGCAGCACCATGGTGAATCATGATGATCCGAGGCGGCCCAGACCGGCCCGGTCCCCAGGAACACCCGCCCTGGCCGACCGTCAGGGGAGGCCTCAGGCAGGCAGGCGCCCGACGAGGGGTAACCAGCGCTGGATCTGGGCAGTGCACGCCCAGAGGTGATGACCGTCGCCGGTGACGACCACCGCAGCAGGAAGGACGAAGGTGAAGGGGTAGAAGTGGAGAAGGAGCAGGGGAACCTCGCGGGGGTGGCTAGAGAGCAGATCCGGACCCCCCGCACCCGGATCCGCCAGAAGGGGGCGCAGCACCGCCGCCGGCGGCCACAGTCGCGTCGGGGGGCGCCGAGGTCGCCTCGAGGTGGACCTCGCCGGACGTGCCTCAAGCCGGGATCTCGCGGGTGGAGATGCCCCGCTACCACTGTCAGTGTTTTGGCCACTGAGCCTACCAAGGGGGTACCCGAGGTAGTAGATTATGCAGTGAAGGATCGCAAGACCTGGAACTCGAAGGTAAAGGCAGGGACACGGGACACAGATTTATACAGGTTCGGACCGCTGGAGTAGCGGACCCTACGTCCTGTTTGGAGTATCATGTATGGCGCCCTGCGCTTAGGTGTTCCCCGGAGGGGTTGGTGGTTGAGGTGTTGGCCCCTCCTCCTAGGTACCCGGCCCTCCTTTATATAGTCCAGGGGGCGGGTTCCTAGTCGGTCACAAGATAGGAGTCCTAGTAGGATTACATGGTACAAGTCCTAGTAGGATTACAAGGATTTATTGTATGAGTTCATATTCTTCCATATATGGGTACCCAGGGGTATATGGTCGACAAGCCCCCGAGCAGTTTGTAGTCTTTAGCAGTAAGATCGAGTAGTCTTGAAGTTTCGTCGAGTAGTTTCTGATCGTCTCGAGTACTACTAGCCGAAGTCTTCAATAGTACTTGAATTTCTGAAAGTGTGGAATGTGGTCTAGTTCATCTATGAGTACTTTTGAATCATCCCCGAGTAGTTCCCAGGCGTCACCAAGTTCTAACCCAGGAAGTCTCCAAAAAATACCCATCTTGTCTTGAAGTCTTGATCTATATGGAGGTGCGATTTGCAAAAATTGCAATCCATATGGAGTGTAGCCCCCGAGCTTGAGTTTGAATCGTAGAATCAAGCTGAGCGTCAATCTAGAATTTGCATCTTCTGTCTTGAAAAAAGAGGTTGATGGTTGTAGCATAGTTGCCCCGAGTCTTGAAGTGATTAGATGATCAATCCAAGGGTCTTCAGTTCGCAAAAGCCATCATCCGAGTACTCTTGTAGCATCCAGCCGCCCGAGATTATGAGCCAAGTGAGCTATATGAGCCATGTCGAGTAGTAATTGGAGTTGAGCCCCCGAGCTGAAGAATTAACGGAGCATGCTGAAGTTGACATTGAGTAGTAATTTTGCCGTCAGAGCGGGCTTTAGACGCGACCGTAGTCGACTTTACGCCGTCAGAGTGGACTTTTAGATGCGATCGGAGTCGAGTTTTTAGATTGCTGCACGGAGCGGACTTTAGAATGCGACTAGAGTAGTGGACTTTGTGCCGTGTAGGGCAGACTTTAGAATGCGACTGGAGTAGTCGACTTGGAGATGCAACTTGAGTAAGTCGACTTTAGATTCCTACTTGAGTAAGTCGACTTTGTGATGCGACTAGAGTAGTCGACTTGGAGATGCGACTTGAGTAAGTCGACTTTAGATTGCGACTTGAGTAAATCGACATTTTGATTGCGACTTGAGTAAGTCGACTTTTTGATTGCCGCGTGGAGCGGACTTTGAATGTGACTTGAGTAAGTCGACTTTATGCCGCACGGAGCGGACTTTGGATGCGACTTAAGTAAGTCAACTTTATGCCACACGGAGCGGACTTTGGATGCGACTTGAGTAAGTCAACTTTGAGTACTTCAAGCCAAGTATGAAACCCGAAACACAAAGCTGAAAAGCCAAAAAAGCGCATTCCGAAAGGCAAAAAAGCGAATTGAAAAACAGAAAAATGAATTGTTTTGCCTCCGGAGCCGTCTGGAAAAAATACATTGCATCGAGTACAATGTCTGGATACACTATTCAGTAATAGTGTCTTAAGTACTTCTGAGGCATTGAGCCTAATGAGAAATACTCGCAAGAATGTTCCGAAGAACGAGTAAGAACGTAGGAGACAGTGTGATGAACTCATCCTGCCGTAGCAGCAACTTGTCTTAGAGTTCCATTGAGACCCTACTATGAAGGGTGTTACTCTAGGTCGCAACCTCTTAAAGAAAAAGAACAAGGATAACATGTGCCACTTATTGCTCTATACGACACGGAGTCGTCTGGATAGGGCTATCGTGACCCCCTACGAGTTGTCGCAGAATGAAACTTTCTGGAGAGGATTGTCATGATCCCCTATGAGTAGTTGCAGCCGAAGTCGCCTGGAGAGGATTGTCGTGATCCCCTATGAGTAGTCGCAGCCCAAGCCACCTGGAGAGGATTGTCGTGATCCCCTACGATTAGTCGCAGCTGAAGCCACCTGGAGAGGATTATCGTGATCCCCTACGAGTAGTCGCAGCCGAAGCGGCCTGGAGAGGATTGTCGTGATCCCCTACGAGTAGTCGCAGCCGAAGCCTCTTGGAGAGGATTGTCGTGATCCCCTATGAGTAGTCGCAGTCGTAGCTGCCTGGAGAGGGTGTACCTCAAGCCCGAAAGCTGCTTACAATTGAGTAGTCGCCTGGATCCAACAACCGTTTACAGCTAGGTAGTCGCCTGGACCTAGAATCACTTACAGCCTGGGATCGGCATAGAAGCAGGAACCCGGAGTAAGGATCGGATGGTAACAGGGAGGCCTAGAGTATGGATCGGTACGGTAACAGGGAGACCCAGGGTAAGTGGGCAGAGCGAGAGTACTTAGGGCCATGCATTTCAGACCCATGGTACAGAGCGTGAAGACCTCGTGCAGCTAGGTACCATCGTTGCCAGGACGCGATGGCCACTTATAGCTAGGTTCCATTGAAGCTTACAAACGCAGTATGCTGTGGGGCGAAGGTGCGACCGGAGTCGACTTTAGATTGCCACGCGGAGTGGACTTTGAGATTGCCGCACAAAACGGACTTTAGAATGCGACTTGAGTATGTCAACTTTGTGCCACGCAGGGCAGACTTAGAAAATGCGATTTTAGAAATCGACTTTATGATGCGACTAGAGTAGTCGACTTGGAGATGCGACTTGAGTAAGTCGACTTTAGATAGCCGCGCGTAGCGGACTTTAGAAGTTGCCTTCTTGGGATAGCCCCCGAGTTGATGGAGTGAGCTCGTGGTGACTTGTTGATATGTCCCAAGAGTAGTCGGCATAGTGTTGCTCTCGTGAAAATCCGTTGAGAAGCGTACACAAATAAGTAGTCCTTGGCGTGTTGTCATGCATGTGCAAAACAAACCAAAGAAGAAAAAAAAGTAATCATTAAAATAAATGACTTACTGATACCGCAGGAGCGGTCTGGAGGTGCGACCGAAGTCGGCTTGTACCGCCGGACCGGGTTTGAATGAACTCATGGACGAGTGTTGACGAAGACATGGCGATCAATGACGGAGCCGCAATAGTTGTTGCCGACTAGTCAGAGGTGGATCCGACTAGTTGTTGGGGACGTAGCAGCCATTCTCGACTAGTTCTCTGGTCGAAACTAGCCGAGAAGAGTAACCGAAGCAGTCGACGGTGAGTGGGTGCAGTCGCGAGACGATGCCGCGGCGACGAACGGTGTTGTCAAGGTAGAATCGGTGTGCCCTCGAGACGATGTTGCGGTGGCGCATGGCGTAGTGGAGCGGCGAGAGGACGCGTCCAGATGCACGACATAGGCGTAGTAGAGCCGGTGCAACCGGACGACGAGTAGTTGAACCGCGAGACGGAGTAACCGGGCGCAGGGCGAAAGCCAGTGCGACCGACCGACGAAAAGTCGAGCGGCGAGACGGCGTGTCCGGATGCACGGCATAGGCGCAGTAGAGCCGGTGCAACCAGACGACGAGTAGTTGAGCCGCAGGACGATCTGACCGGGCGCACGGTGAGAGCCAGTGCGACCGACGACGAGAAGTCGAGCGGCGAGCCGACACGTCCGGATGCACAGCATATGCGCAGTAGAGCCGGTGCAACCGAACAACGAGTAGTACTCGAGTAGTTGAAGTTTTTGATGGAGTCGTACGACGAGTCAATGCAGCCGAACGCGTAGTTGTACCCGCGTACTCCTCTTGTGTGCATCAAAAAATCTGGGAGATTCCTTGGTGTGCACGAAGCAAAGGTATGAAATCTTGTGGGAGCTTCCGGGTGCATTTAACAGGATCATTGAATTCCTTTTGGCTTGCACGTGGAGAGCTCGATGTTGTATTCCGATGCATGTGCTGGTAGATTGCGTAAGTGGTTGCTGATTGGTGGGTCTTCACGTGGTTGCAGCGAAAACCAATTGGGCCCTGTCTCCACACGTGCGTCGGTGCGTGCGTAGTTGAGAGATCAGGTAACGAGCCAATTGATTTTTTTTTACCCGATTGATTTTTTTTTTACCCGCGTGAGATAGCAGCTCGAGTTCCAATCGGAGATGAGTCCGGGTCGGGAACGGTTTGACTAGAAGTTGGGCATGGTCCCTTTTTTTTTAGTGCGGACTCCGACTGCTAGTCAATCTGCCAATTGGCCTCGAACTTGACGTCGCCGGCGTCAAGGAACTGCATGTCGTAGAATAGCAATTTTGACGATCACCTAGCGCCGCCGAGCAGCTTCATGTTGATGATGAAATCCTTTGAATTCGTCCGATGATCTCCATGTTCACCCCTACCTGACGCGTCAGCTGTCAGTGTTTTGGCCACTGAGGCTACCAAGGAGTACCCGAGGTAGTAGATTGTGCAGTGAAGGATCGCGAGACCTGGAACTCGAAGGTAAAGGCAGGGACACGGGACACAGATTTATACAGGTTCGGACCGCTGGAGTAGCGGACCCTACGTCCTGTTTGGAGTATCATGTATGACGCCCTGCACTTGGTTGTTCCCCGGAGGGGTTGGGGGTTGAGGTGTTGGCTCCTCCTCCTAGGTACCCGGGCCTCCTATATATAGTCCAGGGTGCGGGTTCCTAGTCGGTTACAAGATAGGAGTCCTAGTAGGATTACATGGTACGAGTCCTAGTAAGATTACATTGATTTATGGTATGAGTTCGTATTCTTCCATACATGGGTACCCAGGGGTATATGGTCGACAGCCACCGTCCTATGGGGCCGCGCGTATTACCAGCTGCCCCCTCCGGCAGTGGCGAGGTGGGGAGGGGGAGGAAAAGGGGCGGCGGCGGCTAGGTGTCGGGGGTCGCCCTCCCGTAGCCCAAGCGGGGGGCGATGCGAGGACGCAAGGACCTTCCATTCCTACATTGTGCATTTTGGGAAGGAATCATTATGGAAACTGACTCCGAGGAAGATCGGTGATTGCTTCAATCCTCCTAGACATTCAAGATGTCTCGGTGGCCTTCTCTTCCTTGACAGTTAACCTTGTGTCTAGGTCCCCTAATTCAGCTGCCCATGCTTGTGCTAGAAATGCTTCCCTCTCTAGCTTAGATTTTGTTTGGGTGCAACAGCTCTCTAGCTTCCTGCAGGTATGCCTGCCATTCCATTGTAATGATACAATTTAATCGATGAATGAAGCTATGTTCCCCCAAAAAAAAGAATATTCTGGATCTTTTCGTTTACCAGTTTTTCTTCTAACTGGCCAAGTTGGCATCTATTGGGAGCTGGCAGGATAAGCGTCTCATTCAACTGTGCAGCGGATGGATAATGAGAATCTTGAGCTTGTGATCTTTGGTGGGGTGGGTTTATTATTGTGCTTACGTTTGTTTGTTTCTTTCTTTCATAAAAGCTTGCGCATATCCATGACCATTTATATATGGCTAATTAGTAGTGTTTATTAACAATCACCATATATACAAAGTTCAACTAAATGTGATGTGCTTAGGCCCACCTAAACGTGTCTTCATCATGCCTTGGCGGGCTGGTCGTTGCCGGGCCGGGCCGAATCACAGGCTAGCACAGCGACCCAAGTTCGGGCTTATGGACGGGCCGAGCCAGCCCAAGCTCGACAACCATCGTGTCATGTGGTGCTTGGATGGCCAGTAGTGGCCCATGAGCACACATAGGCACGAGTTTAGTACCACATTGTTAGTTGAGAAAGAGTGGAGTTAACTTATAACACTACTGGAATCGCCATGTTAACCTAGGTTCCAAACTCTAGGGAAATGCTTGAAAAACTCCAAGGAAACGGTTCCCTATGAAGTTTGGTAGAGGAACGGTTCTAGGGACAAATTCGACCGGAAATGTCAAGTGCCCTACGGTTTTCGCAGAATACCCTAGGGAAAGCTTTCGGCCTTTCCCTAGGAAACAAGAAGTCACCAGGGAACCTCAGAAACAATAAAAAAATTGCCAGCCCACCCCAACGCAGTCGTGCTGGCTCCACCCTAACCCCTGGCACCACGCTATTGCCCCCTGCACTGCGGGTGCTGCATGCAAGCCTGGCAAGATCCCCGTCACCGGGCTCCACAACATACCGGTGAGCTCCTCCCTCGGCCCCTGGCGCCACAGCGGCACGGCGAGATCGTCCACAGGTCGCGGTTGCTGCGCCGTTACGGCTCGCCCTGCCCTGGCCACGCGGCACCGCAGCTGGCCAGGTGAGCTCCGCCCCCTGGCCGTGGGTGCCGTGTGGGCTTTGCGTGCAGGGGCGCGAACCCGGCAAGGTCCCCAGCCCCAGGTGTCGCGCTCGGCCGTGGGTGCCGCGCGTAAGCCGGCCTTCAATCTCTGCACCACTATCGCTCGTTCGCCACAGGAGGATGGGTGAAGGACTGGATTGAGCGACCAGAGAGGGGGGGAGTGAATCGGAGCCGATAAAAATTATTTCTCGAGGGAGATAGCTCCTCCAACGAGATGAACACGGCCTCGATCCCAAAATCACTTTCACCACTCTATCCGCACGTTTGCCAAGACCATGTAGCCACTGGAGAGCTACTGATCCTAGGAGCAAACCTCACCAGCAAGCACTGAAACAGCGGAAACAACACACGAGAAATTTCCTGCCAGGGGCGGTCAGACCGCATGGACAGGGCGGTCAGACTGCCTAGGCTGAGAAATTCCCCAAAACCACAACTCGGAGCTCACAGCTCCAAATCGACCCAAGATTTCTCTTGGAAACTCCTCTGATCAAATCAAACAAGCTCTCAGAGAAAATCTCCGGAAAACCAACACTTTCCTTGCGAAACCCCCAGCGCGGTCAGACCGCGTGCCAGGGGCGGTCAGACCGCCTACCCTCCAGAAACTGGCCGCGGGTCAACCCTCAACTTCCCTTCACCCGATTTCCCGATTCACTCCACGGATTGCAAGCAAACTTCGGGATAGCTGGGTCACCTCATGAATGACCTCTCCACCAAAGGATATCCACCGAAAGCCATCCAATCAAGAGGAATCGCAAATCAAAGGTCTCTAGGCCATGAACTCCAAGAATTTCGAAATCCACCCAAATCAAAGAATTTCCCAAAGAATTTCTGGGGCAAAATCACCAAGAAAAGAGGCACGAAGACCTCATGTGTGATACCCACCATGAATCCCTCCATGAAACCCCTCAAACAAGCCACCACGAAAATCTCAAAAAAGAGCTCCGAAAATCACCAAAAGGGAAAACACCGGGAGACAAAGAGAGACTAGATGAACCACGTCGAAACTTCTATACATACCATGAAAGGATCATACAAAGTCTAGCAAGCCGCCCGAACATCCAACCCTCTCACAAGATCTCTCATGAAGCTCTCAAGCTAGGCCTAATGAAAACAAAAGAGGAAAGCAAATGAACTAGGGTTCCAATAGGTGGCTGCCATCTCCTCTCAACTGAGTTTATATGGAGGGCAACCAATGACCAAACTACCCCTACTTACTTAACTTAAGATACAAGCCCACCGAGGGCACTCTGGGAACTTTGATCTTTTTCTTCATCGGACGGACTGCCCCTGGCCGCAATCCGCTTCATCTCCAAGCAAGTCTCACGATCGCGCCACGCGTCCTCCGCTTCGAAGCTTCTCGACGTGCTGCGGCCCACACAGTCAGACCGCCGCTCCAGGGCGGTCAGACTGGCCTCCCCCGGTCACTCCGGGCCAGGCGGTCAGACCGCCTCCACTGGGCGGTCAGACCGGCCTAAGCAGGCTGGTCGCCCTGTCAAGCCTTCGGCCTTGGCTTTGTGGCTCAGCCAAGTAACCCAGTGGTTTTATGGCCAAACCACTGCAAACCCCGCTTGCAAGCTTCAGTTGTTATCTACTACCTTGCACCGGCTCCATCCCTCTCGACGTCGTCTTGCTCTTCTTGCCAGCGTACGGTCCGCACTTGATCCCGTCGGCCACCGGGTACCTCGATCGAAGCCTACTTGTCTCTCCGCTCCTGGGAGGTCACACAGACATAGACCTTTCACACTTGATCTTCATCTGCACCACGCGAATCAAGAGTCAGTCCACACAACGTTGTCAATCACTCATCACTAAGGAGCGACCATCCACCGGTCCTCGAACCACACAGGTCCTCAACGGGGATGGGAGATAAAATAGATAAGGATAGGACAACAGGAGAGGTGAGTGGTGGTTGGTGGGAGAACAGGGAGAGGTGAGTGGTGGTTGGTGGGGATCGGATTGATTTTTGAAGTGGGAGGTGCCGAGGTGGTGGTAGGTGATTTCCCTACCGATTGGGAAGAAAATCCTAGGGAAACATTCATTCCCTAGAAATTCTTTGAAAACTTTAGGGAAACAAAAAAAATACCGTAGGGAAACAGGTGGATTCGAAGCCTTTGTCTCCTAGACATAATACTTTTGGGTTAACCCTTTTACACGAAGCGAGAAGGAAGGTGTAAGGAGTATGCTATGTGTATGCATGTTCGCCCCTAAAAGTTTAATGCATCTCTAATTTTCAAGTTCCGGAAAAAAATTATTTTTAGCTCTAAGTATATGTCACAAATTTGCTCACGTGACACCTTGGTTAATAAGAACGAAAGTCCCATTTAAGTTGGGAAAACAACGAAAACATCTAGGGTCCAGCCCCCAATCATATTTGATAGCGTAATATATGTGTGTAAATGGGGATTAAAATTGTGGTGGCTAGCTGCACTCTACAATGAGTTAGCCAATAAGGTTAGTGTCCTTTTTTCCAAAACAAAAAGAAAGAAATAAGAAAATCTGATAAGAAAAAAGTCTAAATGACTTCCTTCAAGTATAGCGAAAGTCCAAATAACTCGCTAAACTATACTATGTTTCCATTTACTCTCTAAACTATGTTGTTTGGTTCAACTTACTTCAGAATGCAATTTGTCAATTTTGTTTCTACGTACACAAATTGGATTTTAATTTGAGACTTTGCAGGATGGTAGTAGATATTGTAATCAATATTATTTTTAAAATTTTCATCATTAGTTTTTATATGGTTTTGTATCACAATGAAAAATTTTATTATTAAATATCCTACCCTATCCAAATAGTGTATGATATATTTTTTAACATGTTTAATATTGTCTGCTATGTTCTTGCAAAATTAAAACTTAAAACTCCACTTGTACATGAAGAAACAAAAAGGAAAAATATATTAATGGTTAAATTGAGCCAAATTACATAATTGGGGTTAATAATCTGAATTAAGAAATACTTTAGGAGTTATTCAGACTTTAGCTATAATTGAGGTGGGTAATTTTAACTTTTTCCAAGAAAGAATAAAGGCCCCATGCATGGGACCGGCCCAAGAGGGCCATAAAAAATGTGTGATTTTTGTTAACAGATTTTAATAACAATATTCTTTTCTAAACAGAGCCTGAGCACCTGAACATTTCATTCAAAAAGCCACCCGACAGACGGTCGGCCACAGAGTTTACAAAGGTATGGCAAATCCACAGTCACAGAAGAAAATTGGAAGCACAACGCAACAAGTAGAAAGTGGAAACAGAGAACACATACAGAGATAAAACACAGAGAATAGACCAATTCATATATGACGTACAACAAAAATACAAGTTATTTATGTTGACAAAACATTATTGATAATTGATATCTTAGTTACAACTGAGGACAAATCAATTCATATATGGCGTACAACATGAATACAAGACATCATCGCGGACATGCTTTTATTTACTTAACCATCATGCATTGCCATTTATATTCTTCAGCCAACTCTAGGAACCTCGGTCACGATGTCAATCCAGAGACGAACGCGATACGGGTCAAATTCTTGGGTGACGAAGGTGCCAGCAGGGACAGGCACGGTTTTCAGCTCTGGCCGCTCCGCCTTGATCTTCTCGGTCGCCGCCTTGATCGTGCATCCCTTTAGCTCAGGCCACTCTGTCTTGGGAGTAGCATCGGCGCACCCCTTGCTATCAGCCGATGAGCTCATCTTCTTCAATCAGAGATACTTGCAGATTTTCTGGATATTTGTTAAGCATGGGAATTGGAAGTCAGGAGTTTCACACCATTTTTACAAATAAAATGTGGATGCGTGATCAGATTGCAAGCTAAATTAGAGAAGAGGAGAGAACTAATTACCACTAACTTCTGTTAGAACTATTTCAATCGATGCTTGCTCCGTGTGCGTGTGATGGATGCAGGTTTGGATCATATATATAGGCGGTGCTGACTAGAAGCTAACGTGCTTGGTTGTTCAAGAAGTGTTTGGATAGGCAACCAAGTTCATGCATCTGCTTCACAAATCTCATCGTGTAATTATATATATTATTGTAGAGATTTTTGACAAGGAAACTCTGTACAGTGGGGCAAATGGATGCATGGAAATTAAAACTGAATTACAACTTGCATGTACCTTATATATATATGTCATTGTCGACATTTTTGACAAGGAAATTCCGAACTGTGGGGCAAATGGATGCATGGAAATTACAATTTAATTACAACTTGCTATTTAAAATTAAATATCGATCATGAAGCTAATGAATTAGACAAGCTTATCGGAAATAGAGCACAGTTGTAATAAATAATCACTACCATATATAATTGGTAGAGATTTTAATATCATGCTGACTTTAATTGTGATTTGCTATGCGTGACCATGTGGATAGCTTGGGCCGGGTCTATTGATCTAGAAAACAAATCTTTTGCTCTTTCTTATACCAATTTCTATTCTAACTGGCATGTTGGATTATGTTGCAAGCTGGCAGAATAAGCATCTCTACCAGCTGTAGTGCAGCTGGCTTAGCTGTTGTCTAGCTGGATAATAACCAGCATGTTTGAGAGTCAGCAGCAAACATGGATAATGAATTTTCAGTGTCGTGAAGGAGTATTTGGATCCTTAGAACTAAAATTTAGTCGGTGTCACATCGGATATTTGATGCCAGTTAGGAGTACTAAATATATGTTAAGTTCATTATGAGCACATGTGATGCTACAATAAATATGTGCTAATCACAAATTAATTAGGTTTAATAAATTGATCTCATGAATTACCATCATTTATGCAATTATTTTTTCATTATCCTATATTTAATAATCCTAATTAGCATCAAATACCAGATGTGACCCGGGCTAAAATTTAGCCAAGGATCCAAACATACTTGGGATCCTGATTAGGATGGGTCCATTATGCCTATGTTTGTACTCCTTTCGTATCAAAATATTTGTCATTGTCAACCTTTTCACAATGTGTTGGCCATTCTTTTTTTCAAAAAAAAACTACTGCAAATATAAGAAAAGATAAGATATGCTCAAAATACCTCATATAATAAAGTTTATTACAAATAATTGATACTTGATTACATAACTTTTTCAATAAGACATGGTCAAACATCGTTATCAAAAGTCAACAATGAAAAATATTTCAATACATAGGTAGTTTGTTGTTTCTATAAAACAAGCTTGCGCATAGCATAACCATGAACATGGCCGATTAACAGTGATTGTTGATAATCACCATCTTTTAGTGTTAGTTAGGGATCATAGAGTCTAATACTGACAAGTAATAGTATTCCAAATATGTTTTTATTAATAGCACATTTATATAGGTTACTAATAACAATGTCCAGTTTAGTAAACTGCTAAAAATGAAACTAAGTTTAAACATTTTCTTAGTTTTTCATACCTTACCATTTCATCCGTACCGCTGACTACACTTGATGACGACTTGAGGCCATATTATTGAAAGCACGATGTGCTTCCATACAGTTAACCAAACACCAACTTGGATCAGTGCATGTGCATCTAGGACCATATGTCCTATCCCTCTTGTATGAACGCACTCTCCAAGATTTTTTATATAGTCCAATGACAACCACAACTGAAAATTTGGATTTTATTCATAAACAAATAATGTAGGCCACGAGCATGTTCGCAAAGAAAATATCATGTTCTTGTAGTATAGTTATTTATAAAGCTCTATATTTATGGACTCAATCTTCACTGCTTAAGAAAGTAGCGAATGCATTTTGACCATTCCAGACAAGTGGCAATGAATTTTGTAGTATATAATTAACAAAATATGCAAAATCATATTAATTGATTTCTTCTTCATTTAGTGTTTCTCTGTTTTTGATACATTTTTTTTATGATTACAAGGATAACCCACACCCCAAAAGTGTCTCCTACCACATGGATGTAGATAAATAAGTAAAGAGTTAAATACATCAGCGGCCCTTGAACTTGTCCCGAGATGCCACTTAGGTCCACGAAATCGCAAACGCAAAATCTGACACCCTAAACTTCTTAAGTTGTGCCATGTAAGTCCATACCGCTTCAAAATATGATGTTGCATGCCAATGTGGCACCAGGTGGATTAACATATGCCAAAAAAGCCCTTTAGTTTTATCTTCTTCTATATTTGCATCCACCCTATCTCTCTCTAGTTCACCGGTGGCAATACCAGGCGTATAGGCACCAACAGCACAGCCACCGACATGAGCAGCCCTTGCGTGCGGAGCCAGCCCCTGCACTCGATGCGGCCATCCGGCAGTGGTGGTGGAGGATGAGGCATCGAGTGCAGAGCGGCCCGCAGCCGCCGGGATAGGTGGCCCCCACATGGTAGAGTCTGGCTCTTGCGCACCGTGTGGCCTGCCGGAGGTAGCAGAAGAGCCTAAGGAGATGGGGGGTGGCCATCGCCGCCAGAGCAGCCCCTTAACAGAGGAGTCACGAAGAGGACAGAGAAGCTGGAGGTGCGGCGAAGCTCAGAAGGGGGTGGGTTCATGGCGTACCCGGTGTTCGCTGGTTTCTATGACAAAAATGCTCATGACTGGGTAAATGTTTGTCAGATTATGTGTGATAATATGATGCAAAGTTGTGAAGCATCATAATATCAGGACCTTATGGCAATGGTCTTTCTTTCATCACATATTGGTAGCAAAGGTCGTCTGACTAATGGTGCCGAGTATATGACAATGTGTGTTGTCTTTATGTGGCGACATCGCAGCATCACTGAATACTTTTACAAATATGATGCGCCCAATGTGAATATACCCACAGGACCTGTACCCACGTGCGTTTACCGGGTTGTGTGTCGCACTCCACCAAAACGAGTTATCCTTTCCTGACAGAAGATCGGGCACCCGTGTCCCCATCAATTCGTCTCCTGAAAAAGTCTTCTATTTATGCAATTAGTTTCATAATTAAATTAGGTTTTGTTCTTCTAAATAGCTCCATTCCATTTGATGTGATTGGACTTATATAAGTATCTGAGAACAAAACACCTACTAAATAACTTCACATGTTCCTGCTGGCGAGCTATTTCTGCCCCCATCGTGCTTGGCTCGTCAAACCCTCCGTTGATCTTGCTTTAGCATTTGATTTTCCGTAACAGACGTCTGCACATGATCGATGGATGCTTGTGATTAGGATATGTGTGGTAGTCGCACGCGTAACATTTCATTCTAATCTTCCTAAAAAACATTTCATTATAATCTCTCTGACAGTAATGACCTCGGCACACCATCTGGGCCGCGCACACAACTGTCTTCTAAATGCTCACTAATTTCGATATAATCTACAGTATTTCTACAATGAACCGTATCAATTGGGCTTATGTACATCTGGTACTCTACGCTAAAAACTCCACATGCCGTTGCGACAAAGCTGCAACGTTAGTCTAGTATATCAACTCAATTCGATTGTAAATCTTTTTTGATAAAGCAAAGTCGAAACACATTTTATTTAGTTGACAGCAAAAGGACACAATAATACTGCACATCATGTGCATATACAACAATCAGATAGAATCAAACATGCCATAACATGCATGTTTTCTTATTTAATTAATATTTCTATATAACAAAGGCCATGCTTGGACATTCCACTTTAACCAATCTTGGGAATCTCAGCCACTGTATCAACCCAAAGACGAACGCGATTTGGATTGAACATCTTGTCCACCCCAGTGCCAACAGGGGTGGGCACAACATTGAGGTCTGGCCGGTCCGCCTTAATCGTCTCTTCTGCTACCTTAATTGTGCAGCCCACAAGTTCAGGCCACTCTGTATTGGGAGCATTGCATGCCGTACTGTCAGCTGGTGCGCTCATTTTCACAGCAGCACAGCAAAACTGCAAATTCATTGAGCAGGAGGAGGGCCAATGAACATGACAATAAGAGGAGAGCTCAACTTATTAGCAACAACTTCAAACACTAACACCTGGTGTTTGTAAAACAGGAGGGACGAAACAGAACATAAACAGATGGATTTCCACATCGTTTCTACGTACTGTTTGTAAAAGTGTGCATGGCCACATTGAAAGATAAATTAGAGAAGATGGGAGAGAAGTACTTACCACTTCTAATTGGAAACAGTATATCGATCGATGCTTGCTCCCTGTGCCTTTCGCTGGATGCAGGTTTGGACCGTATTTATAGGCAGTAGTGCTTATTAGAAGCATCATGCACGCTTGTTCAAGCAGTGTTTGGATATGCGACCAAGTTCAAGGATCTGGTTCACGGGCCTTATCTTGTATTACATATATGTGTTATTTTCAACATTTTGACCAGGAAACTCGGAACAGTGGGGCATGTGGACGCATGGAAATTAAAACTGAATTGCAACTTGCTTTTGAAAAATAAATGCCTTTGAGCTAATAAGTTAGATAAGCTTGGTTGCTAATAAACAAATATGGGTATCTTTATTCTTCTTCTGAAAATACTAGTGATATGTAATGTGGTTTTGTCCGTTGGATAGCACAATATTGGTTTTAAAGATTTATATGCTTTCTTTTTGTTCTCAAAGGACACCACAATGCCAAGTTGTTGGTCCTCACTCCTCAATCGCTACAAGAAAAACACTCATTCGTGTCATCTCATCCTTGCAAATGCACTTATGGAGAACATGGATAAGTCCGCCCAAATATTATCCACTACCATGGATAGTCTTTGAAGTATTCGTACCAGCTCGGGTATTGTTACTTTTCTTGCTTTCGCAATTTGATTTCAGCATATTTGAAAAACTTATGACTTTTTTATGTGGCTTTGGATGGAGGATAACTTATACAAGAATTGTAGATTTGAGAAGATTTACATATATATATATATGTATAGTATTTGAATTTTTATTATCAAAAGTGTGAATAGTGATGGAATGTGGGGATCGTGTGAAAGGGGAGTTCGTGGGGTTAGTCATAAATCCACACACATGCAGACTTTTTTTTTATAAAGACACATGCAGACTTGATTTGCTATGCGTGACAATGTTGGTTGCTTGGTCCACGGTAATCCATCTAGAACAAGAACATTCTGGCTATTTTGTTCTACCAATTTTTCTTCTAACTGACCAAGTTGGCATATATTGCGAGCTGGCAGGATAAGCGTTGTCAACTGTGCAGTTGGCTGTTGTCTATGTAGTGCCAGCTGGATAATAACCATCATGGATAAGAATCAGGAGCTTGTGACCTTGAGCAGGACCATGACCATTTATGGCCAACTAGCAGTGTTAATTTATTAACAATCACCATACTCTCTTCATTCCGCAAAGACTGTTCATTTAGCTCTTAGTAAAACTAATCTAGTTAAAGCAACACTCACACCAAGAAAAAAATTGCATTGACAAATGCAAAAAGCCAATGAAATGATCAATTGATACTCGTTCTTTTGTTCTAATGCACATGCATTTATTTAGGATCAATAACATCAAGAAGAATGCACAGCTTCAACCACAACAAATATATACAAGTCATTAGGGGTAGCATGGTCATTTGTTACAACCACTAGTATGTTATTTTTTTCGAAATGAACAGTGTTTGTGAGACGGAGTGAGTATTCTACTGTTAGTGGATTACTAATGATAGTGGCTGCGTTTAGTTCCCCTTCCATAAATGTACAAGTATTAAACATGGATTAATGACAAAATCTATTCCATAACCGTTCAAATTGTGAGACGAATCTAATGATCCTAATTATGTCACGATTAGACAATGTCGTGCTACAGTAAACACTCTCTAATGACAAATTAATTAGGTTTAATGGATTCGTCTCATGATTTTCCGTCTATTTGTGTAATTAATTTATGTTTAGTCCTATTAATAGGGCTTTTTTAGTTCCAAAAAATTTTGCCCATAAATTTTTTGGAACTGGACACGCTCTTAGTAGAATAACAAAACTTGTAACTATGTTTAAACATTTTCTTATTTTTCCTCACAATTTCATCCAAACTGCTAACTACACTTGACGACTTGAGGTCGTATTGTCAAAACCAGGGTTTTTAATTCCGGGATCAAAAAAAATTTTGAACCCCTTGAAAAAGGCGAAATTCCAAAAATTTTGCCAAATTCAAATTTTTTATTTCGAAAAAGTTGACCAAACACCAACTTGGATTGGTGCACCCAGGACCATATATTGGTCATATCCCTCTCGTGTGAATGCACGCTTCCAAGATTTTTCATACAGTCCTAAGGGATATGATATGGGTAGCCCATAGGTCCCAACCATACTCATGGGTCCCCACCGATCAGACTTCTGGCCGACCATGAGAAGTGGGTCTTCCTGTTAGAAGACTGACCAACCCGATAGGTGAACCCGCCCAACTAGGGCGTGCAGGTCAAGGACGTGAAGATAGCCCGGCGTGCAAGTTAAGGCAGACTCTATCTGTAAACTAACTCAGATAGTTTTCCATGTTGTAACCGATTAGAACTAGATGCAAACTAACTTGTAAACCCTAGTCTGCCAGACTACATAAGGCGACCTAGGAAGTTCAGTTAGCTCTCCGCATACCAGCAATACAATCCGCTAAAACAGATATTAGTCTCCGAAGGCCCGAACTTGTATAAACCCTTGTGTATCCTCCGTGCTCCCGTGATCATCGTTGTGCTCTTGATCTTGCGATTCCATTTGCCTACAAATTAACCACTCAAGTAGCCCCTTTTGGACTATCAAACCTCAAAATCCGACAGTTCACGCGTCAGATTGGAGTGATCCTAGGATCTTAGTGTAGCTCAATGGCATCCCACTCAGGTGTCATCTTTCTCGAGAGCATGAAGGACTTCCTTGCTGCCGTCCACCCACCCAGCAGTGACTCAGTTCCATGGCAAGAGAATCCATCTAGAGCAACAAATTCATCTACGTGCAGTCTAGTGGCACTCCGTCCCAACCAGGGCCCCAATCTTAGCACCAATGAGATGATGGTCGGGATCTCGGGAGGAATTGCGTACGTTACGGGAACATTCACGTGGACTGCTTGGAGATAAATCCACACGATGTTCTAGAAAAGAATATTTCAGTTCCACTCTTCAATATTCCATTTAATCTACCTCCAACTAGAATTTGATTTGATTAATCACATCATTTGCACTTTTTTGCAACTCGCATTATGTGTATCACTTAACATCGATGATGAAATCCAGACCGATAGGATGTTACATGACCATTGAATAGAGAACATTTAACCAGATCATAGGTCAATCTCAAAGCCGCAAATCTCCAAATGCATACACCTCGAATCCATAACTTAATGGCAGTGACTCTGATACCACTTATGGGATATGAGGTAGGCTATACTAGCAGAAAATAAATTTTCTATTGTGTAAACCAGGAGCACTGTTGTTGTAGATCATGAGATTACCACTAGACGAACAAGTGCGGAAGTTGAAGCATGTCAGGGTAGTATAGTTGAAAACTTTTATGTCAAGTGTACATTTCCTCGTGTGGTGGCTCGTCCAAGAGCTGTAGAAGGTTCCAGAAGCACTGTTGTTGTAGATCACGAGATTACCACTAGATGTCAGGATATGGAAGTCAAAGTGCGTCAGGTAGTGTAGTAGAAAACTTCCATGCCAAGCATACAGTTTCTCGTGTGGTGGCTTGTCCAAGATCTATAGAAGCAATACCTTCATGGTATCCACACGTGCGGGGAGGAAGCATCGTAAGCCAGACTGCTAGATCCGCACGAGCAAGAAGCCGAGGGCATGGGAGACGTGGCGGCTCTTGGGCGAAAAGGATTAACCTTGAGTTGCGCCCCCACACCTCATGATATAGGCATACCTGACGATCCACAAGGTCCGAGGCCCATTAGTACTCCTAAATTTGGTCCAGTTCGGATTCTATCCTCATTTGTCTTCCAACCCCTAAGTGTGCGACAATATATGTTCATGTACGTATAGACATGACGTGTGTACTCCTACTCGGCCAATAGTTGGTAGTAGCATCTAGCAAGATTCGCCGACTCCTATACGTAGACGAATATCATATCAGACAAATCATCACACATCACGTACAAGATATTCCCTTTGCCTCGTGATATTTGGTCAAGTTCCAAACCGACCTTTCTTTCTTGATCTTATGATTTGAAACCCTTACTAGGTTATCTCTTAACCTTATATAGCACAGTCATGCATTTCTGGATCCGATCACTCGAGGGGTGCAGAGATATTTCTCTCAAGTAGAGAGGGGCAAATGCTATCTTGACTGATCATGCCTCACAACATGCTTCCTGACAAATCCAAAAGCTACTTTTGTAAGTACGTAGTTACAAAGTAGAGTTTGACAACCCCTTTGTAGGTTGATTTACATCTTGAGTACATGCTTTAAGCATACTACTAGATTTTCCCCCTAATACCATGCAAGAAATGTGTTGCATTATGCCCTGTTTGGTTGCAATTGTAATTTTTACAACCAAAAAATTGGGTCAAACACACACGGCCAAATGTCCTGTGGTAATAGGCTGAAACGATGCATGTTCAATTTAGGTTGCATTTTTTTTCTATTGCAACATAACTAGGCGTTGCACTTAGCATCTAAGGGCAGTCTCAATGTTGGAAACTATACACAATGTCCAAGATGATTACATCAATAAAAATCATCTATAAAAACTAACTCACACAATGGTAGAATCTTCATATCATAAATGTCATGTCATTTTCACTCTCTCTCCCACCAACCATGGATAGCCACATGTTGCATAGAAACTACCAGTTTCTTCCCAATGGCAAAATCTTGGTTTCTTGTTGCCTCGTTGCGAGGGAAGACATGGTTTCTCTCCTAAGAAATGGTTTTTTGTGTTTTTCATCTCTTCCCTCATTAAATAGACTGCCACATCATCATTTTGCTTAGGTGGCAACTCATTTAATAGGGATGGAAACCATCATTAATTTCCCATTGGGACCGCTCTAAGGGCGCACACGGTTGCTTGTAAATTACCCTATTGCGATTTGCGACGCATATGGTGGTGCCAGATGTTCAATTTCTTTGTATCCAATGTGTTACAATTTGTATAATTTACGTTGCAAAGGTTTGTATTGCTACACTCTAGTTGTGGTTGCTATAGGGGGAAGAACCTCTATTGCGACTAATTTGTTTTGGGTGCTATATGTTGTTTGCTCTATTACCACGAAGTTTATTTGATTGGGATGGTTGTTATAGGTTGAACATGCTATTACCACCAAACTTGTTTCGAGCCTTTAGGTGGAGCACTCTATTACCACCAAATGTGTTTGGAGGTTATAGGTGGGTCATTCTGTTACCACTAAACTCATTTGGAGGCAAATAGGTGGAGCAGTCTATTACCAACAAATGTGTTTGGAGGCTATAGGTGGGTCATCCTATTACCACCGCCAAACTCATGTGGAGGCAATAGGTGGAACCGTCTATTACCACCAAACGTGTTTAGATGCTACAGGTGGGTGATTCTATTACCACTAATAAACTCGTTTGGAGGCAATAGGTTGATCACTCTATGGCCACCAAACTTTATAGGTTGTTAGATTTTATGCCCCATATTGCTTCGAAAATGTTTTGGTAGGCAAAAAGGGCTTTGCCTTTGTTACCACCATAGTAGTGGGTTGTAATAGGATGAATACTCATTTGCCACAAATGGTGTTGCTTCCATACTTTGGTTGCTACTACCACATTTATATTCTGCCACACTCAATTATTTGTATCACCAATAACTTAAAATAATATAATATATGATCAATAATAATTATGCATTTATCATTCATGACGAAACAAGATTCAACCATTCACACTGTAAAATTCGATGACACACATATAGTACTGAAAGAGTAATAAGTTTGCTACACCAGATTGTTGCAACACCTAGTAGGCTCTTTTGATAAGAAATGAAGAAATTGATCAGCATAAGGGTGACTTCAAGACGATCCCATCACTTGATTAGCAAAGAATGACTTCAAGATGATCCCATCACTCAATCACTTGTTTGCTCCATTCGAACTGCCTTGGTTTGCTGAAAAGAATGAATAACATTATCAGAATGACAACAAATAATTAACAACAACTGGCATTAAACCTAAGTTTCATTGCACATCATACAACTATCAGAATGACAGTAGATAATTAACACAACTATAGAAACTCTGACAGCTGAAACAATAGCAGGAGTTAAACCAAATTTTCATTACGCAACATAATAATATCAGAATGACAACAAGTAATTAACACAACTTTAAACACTTTCACAGCTGAAACAGAAACATCCATAGCAGGTAGTGGAGTGACTAAAATTTAACCTGTCTTTTTGGTGGATTGTCGTTTCTTAACAGCTTTTTCCTTTAGTACATGTGGTGAGAGGTATGTCGGTGCCGGTGCAGTATTTGCTTCCTTATTGCTTGCAGCTAGTCTACTTCTTGTATTGCGAATGCCAATTGTCCTTGGTTTATGAGCGACTTGAGATTGATCTAGGTTGCTTTGCTGCTCCTGGGAACAAAAAAGTAGGAAGGAAAAAATTATGCGTCATTTAGTTCAGTACCTAATGATATCACTATATAGTTGTCAACTCACAAACAACCTGATGTGAAGAGACCACATGTTGTGGTGTTCTCTCAACATGTTCAGTAGTCATGTTTGGTGCAGCCGCCGCCACCTCATCAGTTGTAGTGACATTGTTGTTTGCTTCATCAAATGGTGTTGCATGTCCTTGATATGCTGCTTGCATCATTGATAGGAACTCTTTCCTAAGTGCTTCTCTACCAGCATCATTTGCCTTCTTATGTTCCTCAATCTGTCATGCATGTTCTTTCCTTTCGGCTTCCCTATCAGCTTCCCATGTTGTCATTTGGTCTTGTAGCTTCCCAAATGATTCCATGAGCTCGACGTGTTCCTCATGATGTTGCTCTTGGATACGAATTTGTTCATGTCAATCCCCATCCAGCAGCTGCCTTCTAATTGGGGTTTTGCCAGGTACCCCTTACCATGCAATGTGCTTGATTTGCAAGCTGTGACTTCCTTGTATGCCTTCTAGAAAAGCTCATTCTTTTCCTTTTGTGTAATGAAGTTTCCCTCTGCATTTGCTTCCGCCTCAGATATAAGGGTGCTTGCTTTCTCCTATCATTTTCAACGCACAGATGATGGAAGAGTTAGTTGAAGAAGAAATAGCATGCATTCTCTAATTGCATGGAGTACAGTAAGTTATGTACAAATTGATTCAGAACTCACATAGATATCATGAGATTCTTGGTTTTTCCATTTGCAATCCTTGTTGTGAGTCAGAAACCAAAGTTCTGTCTCATCGGGCTCCTCACTAGTTTCTGGGCTTCTCTGATATGCCAAGATATAACAAATTAGTAATTCATCCTGCAAGAAAGATTATAAATGTGCTTCTCCAGTTATTACCTTCTTATAGCTGCACTGACCACAAGGCTTAGTGCCTAACAAATGTATGGTCTTTTTTGCTTTCGAACACCAGAATTCTTTATGCTAGTTGCCTACAGAATGCATAGATTTCAACAATAACCTTAATGACTCAGTGATAGCCATTTGTATGAAATTGGAATTGTCAATCATAGTAACAATGTGGAACAAACCTGGAATCCTGCAGTCCTAAAGTACTGCACCAGATAGTGTCATTTAACAATATCTAATTCTTGAGGCCTATTTAACATTCTCTGGTGGTAGCTGTTGTATCCCTTGGCTGTAGCACTGAAAGTCGAACACCATCCTTTATAACTCTCCTTAGAAATGTCCCATATGGTTGTCCTTGAATTATCATTATCCGGAATGTCCCACCTAGCCTGTTATATAATTACAAGAACATGCAAATACTAGGTGAGTTATTACGTTAGTTTGTAATAGAAATGTATACAAAAGCAAACATTAGTATTACATATATATCATTTGCTATTGACTCTTTTACATCTTCATGGATATCTTTCCACGACCTGACTCCAATGAGTGGTGCCCTTTTCCTTGTAAACATTACTATTCCATCAACGAACGTGCGGTAGTTATCACCTACCGGTCCTCCAAGTCTGGGGAACTCAATTTTCATCTTCTGATTGCCCGCCTTGAATCTCTTGTTGATTGCCTTGAAGCCTTTTACGGGACCACGTCCACTTTTCTCCCCATTTTCTGAGCCTAATCCAATGGAAAGAAATATAACAATAACAGATATTAAACATCGTAATATGCATATATATAGGGCCATAAGAAACTGAAACACAACTAATTCCTAATAAACTAGACTTACCATTTCCTTGCCGCTGTCTCCAACACTGAGCATGAGATGGTTGCTGCACTGGAGGTGTTGGGTTGCTGTCTTGACTTGAGCATATCTGACTGCCAGAATCCGTATACGCATCTGCATACAATATTGACACATGATGCACGTGCTAGAATAATTCGAAGTTTGAAAAAGAATGGTAATTTTTTTGACAATTGGGAGAGGGATATTACTGATGTCATCAAGTTTTCTTCTGTGTACGTCCTGGTCGTGTCCTCCCTGTATATGTCTTGAAACTCTGGAAAGGAAAGATTATATCAGTCATCAGTGCATTGCAAAATCCATTTATATATATAATGGGCTTTATCATAACTTACCCTTGCCTTGGTCCTTTGAATGCAGATAAGCTAGCCCATCTTTGTATGCATCTAATTCAGATTGATCCACGTCTTCTTCTTGATCTGAGCACTCTATTCTGGATTTGATTGGTGTTATGGCCACAAATAGGTCGGGTACAGGATTCCTCGACAAAACAAATCTGATCTCCATCTATGCCTTGTAAGTAGCAACCATTTTTGATACATCAACCTCGTACTCGAGCTCTCTAAGTATTGCTACCGTAGGATCATCAACATTTCTATCCTTGAAGTAGATGTAGTCCTTGGTCCGATACCCCAATACTTTTGATTGGAGTGATGCTAAGTTATCAAGCTTGATTGTGCTCTTAACACAACTAAATCACCTACGAACTTCTTCCCCATCTTCACTCCCCTTGCAAATGATATAAAACAACCATCTATCCTCCATACTGCATATATAGGGATGGCATTTCAATTATTCTCAGTAAATCACGTGCACAAATGCATGAAATATAGGGTAGCAGTAGGGGTAAGATCGATGATCCCGGAAATAACGTACCTGTTCTAGGTCTCGTGCTGAGACGAAGGTACCCATTCTTCTGGATCTCGGCCGTCGTCGCCTGATTCTTCGTCGGTCAATCTTTTAACACAAAAATGTTTCAAATGAAAAAGTTATGATGACTTGAATTAAAATTTGGAATATTCAAACTTTGTCACATGGATTAATGACTTAAATTAAATTTGGTAGAACTTGATTAGCTCTGCAAAATTTGTATTCATGACTTTTTCATTTCACATCATTTATTACCCTAAATAAATTTTAAATATCTCAAATTTTGAAATTTCAATTTTAAGTATTTCAATGTAGCTCGGATGAGGAAATGGCCAAAAAAAATAATAGTTGTAGATCTCGATGAGTTCGAAAACTATTGTATTGACAACTTTCACATTTGAAATCATTTTTGATGTCTTTGAATTTAATACAATGGTACCACTATAATAAAATAAATAAGAAGAAGAATAGCTGGATTGTGAAACATACAATGGTTGTGTTCCCTTATTTTGTCCCTTTCGATTACTTAATACTATAGATGGCCAAATGGCACGAGGCTCATGGGCCAGCCCAAAGCATGATTTTTTGGCCCGACACGAGCACGAGCCCAACACGATTTTTCGGGCTCGGCCGGCACGAGCACGACGTCGGGTTAGTGCTGGGCTGTGATCTCAGCGCACCGTGCCAGCCAGCATGGCATGAAATAAGGCGGCACGACGACATATAAATCCGTCGCTCCTTCCCCCAAACCCTAAAATCCCTCCCTCCCTCACCTCCTATCTCCCCCGCAGCCGACCACCGCCACCGGCGGCCACCTCCTCCGCGCCGTCGTCGGCCCTCTCCTCCACCGCGGCCGCCTCTTCCTCCTCTGCCATCGCCGCCCCCTCCTTGCTGCGCATGGAGGCGCGCGCGAGCCTTCTCTCCCTCCCCGCGCAGGGAAGCAGTGCGGCCGGGGCGAGGGGGCACCCACGGCCGGATCCATGGCCCATCCTCCATGTGCAAGGAGGAGGCACCAGCGGTAGTGGGGTGCGGCCGGCGGCCGCATCGACATCCCAGCCGATGGAGGTAGCGAATCCATGGCCGATAATGCTCGAGGGAACCTCGCCGGCGAGCTCCTCGTGCTACCACCTCCACTCAGGAAGATCCACCGTCAACCACCACCTCCGCTCAGGAAATTTGCCGGTAGCCACCTCCATCGTGCAAGGGGATCCGCCGCCGGCAACCTCCTCCATCGGTTACGCATCCTGGAGCCGTGTTGTGGGCTGGCACGACCTAGATGGCCCATCGGGCTGTCATCGGGCCATCGTGCCGGCCCAGCCCGAAAAACTAGCCTCGGGCTAGTGCTGGGCTGTGATCTCAGCCCATAGTGCCGCCCAGCACGAGCACGAAGTCCGTCGTGCCACGTCGGGCTAGGCCGCTTCATGCTTGGGCCGCGTCGTGCTTGGGTTGGGCTGGGCTGGGCGGCCCATATGGCCATCTATACTTAATACAATGGTTGAGTTCCCTGATTTCCCCCTATCGATTACTCAATACAATAATAAACATGACATCAGGCAGAATGCGAAAGATACAACCAATCTCCCACAAAGTACTAGATTCACACATAAAGCACTAAAAAGTTGTTGCCATGCATTGTGACAATAAGAAAACACACGCATCATCCTTTGGCATCCAACGTTCATATGCCCAAGACACATCATCTTAGACAAGCAGCTCAGTCGTCTACATTTTCAGTGAGCTACTCACCAACCTGCATCTTTGGTTTCACAGCTCTGCGAAACTTCTCTGCCATGTGTCGTATCTGACATTTTACAAAGGGTGCATTAGCAATTGGAATATGAAGATGAATTCTGTAACATATTATTTGAATGGCAAAAAGTAGAATGTTGATTACTTGGGTTTGAGAGATATGTTTTTTGAATTTAAACCAAAGCAACTCACCACCAAGTTATTATGAGACTATATATCTGTGTTTCCACAATCTCAATAGCCAATAAATACTCAAAAATAGGCACAATTCTAGAAACTGAGTTAATTACTAACATCACCTACACACTAGACAGAACTAGATCATTGGAAACATCGTCATCGCTCTCATCATGCATTGCAAATTGACAGGTTATCTGGTGGTACATAATTTCATACTTCTTTCCACCAGCCTTCATTTTAAAAAAACAAACAGGATCACAATGATTATCAAAAAGTTCCATAGCACATTTACATTGGGTCTACTACCAGAATTACCTAATTTAACTAGCACAACAAGCCACAATATCTAACTAGGATATTCATGGCACTCACCAAAGCAATTCCAGAGGAAGCAGTCACGTCTGGGAAGTCGTACTGAAAATCAAACCTTGGGGTAACAGGGTCATAAGTGTAGATGTGGTGGGCTCGCCAAACCTATATATGAGGAGATAACAAATTTCAACATCTTCAAGGTAGTTTCCTCCTCTCGGTGGCTTCGCCTAGAAGGCTCCGAGAGCTCTCCCTCTTCCACCTCCTCCCGGCTCTGGCGAGCTTGCCTCGTCGGAGCGGGTAGGGAGAGGGGCCCTCGGTCTCTCGTAGTTTAGATCTAGCTCATAGTAGTACAGCTCCTAGTAGTATCTGTCGTATGGCATTCTCCATGAGGTTCGTTGTGGCCTTCGCCGTCGTCGTCGTGCTTTGTCTCGACCACTTCGCCATCGCTGCTGACACTTTCGAGGTTAGTCTAAATAAAATCGCTTCCCCGTCTCCCCCGGCAGATCTCGTCTTCCCTTCCTCTACCTCACCTCATCACCTCCATCCTCGAGATCTGTCTCCTCCGCCGCCACCGTATCTTCCCCAAGCCTTCTAAGATCCAGCTGGTTTTGGGGCTGCTTCTGCTCCGTCTCGCCTAGATTCGGTCTCCCTATGGGGGCATCTGGTTCTGGAGATGGTCTTCGGTGACATCCCCTCCCCGGCCGTGTTTGACGAAGTCCATGCTTCCACTGCCCGCTCCCGCCTCCATAGTTCTCAAGCAGCCTCCACGCAAGAAGTTCAAGTTCACCGTGAAGCAACATCAACTGGTGTCGACCTGATGATCTCACCTACACCTGGGCCTCGAGCCTCATCATGTACCGCCGGTGACGAGTTTACTCCACATACTTCGGTCCGCTATCCAAGGCTTCGTCGACCCTTCTACAACCAATGAACGGCGCGGCCTTCTCACTCATCTGTCCTCGCCTTTGGCGAAATATCAGCTTCCCGCCGGCGAGGTCGTCTCCGTCGCCGCCATTCTTTCTATTGTTTTCTGGTCGGTGGACCAAGTTGTAACACAATCTTCTTTGGAGGATTGTTCTGTAAACTAGCTGCTTAATATATAAAGTTGTTTGTTGTAAAAAAACATCTTGAAGCTATTCCTGTATTATGTAATGCTTTGTTTGGTAGTTGCTTTCCTATATTCCTCCGACTGTGAACTAATCTAATTTGATGAATAGTCAATATAATTTTCTGGTGACATATAGGACTATATGAAGTATGTGGTAAGAAAAAATGATGAATCCTTACAATGATTTTATGGTGTTATCATGCATGTATACAAAAAGGAATAATTATAATATTTTATACACTGAACTTCTATTTCTGGAATATACATGAATGCAAATGTGAATCCATCCAAAATGAATCAAACAAATGTGACTCTTAATCTAGTCATGCTGCACTCATAATAGTGAGAGTAGCATTAAATAAAGAGATCACACATTGATTTCATACTAGCACCAAAAGACCAACATCGAATCTAGAAAAGGGAAAATCAAAACCTTTCCTCCCTTACCCCACAGTTAGCTATAGTTTTTTTTTTGAAGGAACACATCTCTAGAGGTAGTAGTCCTCGAGTACAATTATCTACCAATATATGACTGCGTAATTGCTGGAAGGGTCAGGGTTACCTTGTTTTTGATGCGTGATGGTGCGGCGGTGACGCTTGCACCAAACGATGCATCACCCCGGTTCCTGGGGGTGGCGGCATTTGCACCAAATTCAACACCACCTTCATTCCTGGCTGCTTCAAATCCTGTCGTGGATCTGGTGCTGTGGCACCATGAGGTCGCCAGACTTCATGAGAAGTGACCTCGTGCGTCGTGCAACTACCTCTAGGAATTGTGGTTCTTTGGTCCCAACATCGTCACACTGCAGGTGGACGAGAAGGATGCTGCCGGCGAATGGATTGGCGAGAAAACCCTAGTGTTTTGGGGATGAGAGACATGGGTACCCTTGGGTCCACACCGACCAGGGTCTCAGCCATCCCCGACAGGTGGGTCCGACCTATCAGACGACCTGCCGACCAGACATGTGGGCCTAAGGACGTAAAGATACTTGGTGTACAAGACAAGACATTCCAGATAGTTTAAGGCCGTTCGGATAAGCCTTCCATGTTGTAATCGACTAGGATAGATGGAAACCAACTTGTAGCCTGAGCTCATCGGCCAATATAAGGCGGCCTGAGGCGCCCTCCTCAGGGGAAGATCACTCTCGCATAATTCCACTACCAAACTGGACGTAGGGTTTTACTCTCTGGAGGTCCGAACCAGTATAAATCGCCGTGTTCCTCGTGTCTCACCGAGATTTCTGTGTGCATCCCATGCATAACCATCTACACTCTTAATTCCTCAATCCCTCCTTTAACCTGCAAACTGCTTGGGTAGCCTCCTTGCGGATCTGTCCAGGTCTCAACCCGTGACAGTTGTCGCGCCAGGTAGGGGTGATCAGGAGCTCTTTGTGCAGCGCGATGGCTGGACCCAGTGTCATCTTCGGCGGCGGCACGAATAACTTCCTCAACGGCGACATGCTCGGCACCATATTCTGATCTAATCGTGAGATCGACGTCTTCAAGTGGCACGCCAAAATTTTTCGTCCAGGCGACTCACCCGCCCATGCCCGATCACAGGTTAGCAGATGTGTTCTGCGCCAAGCCCTGATCGCAGGTCAGGCGGAACGCCGCCGACGTCTGGCGCACGTCAGCAACGACGATAGCCACCATGTGCGGGCAGGGACTCCGCCCTGTACTGTCGTCACAGTCATCTACACACAGCAAAAGAAAAAGAAAAAGAGAATCCATCTACGACACGCGTGAAACAGGGAACACATCTTTTCCTCTCTTTTTTTTCTTCCATATTAATTAAATCGGCTTGTACTACTTCCGTATCTTAATTATCTCTATTAACTAACATGAACTCTTGTTTCCATGTTTTGGATGGACTCCGAGTCCTGTCCATTGGCAAGGAGGATCATGGCATACACGACGCGCGCGCACACAGGCAGTGGCATCCCGAGCACGGCACAACCCCAGCTCTAGTCGGCTGCCTCGACAAGTCGACCAACAACCGACCTTCCGCGCCTGCTCGCTGACCTCGACGGCTCCACATCACGTCACTGGCTACCTGACAGCTCAGCATGTGCATGTCGTCGACCTCTTCGATGGCTGAAGCACGGCTCCAACTCTACTGACCTCCCACGGCCGCTTGATGATCACGCTCGGCAACACGTACGGCGACAACGTTTGGACCTCGGCTACCCGCTAGCTAAGTTTTATTTGCAATTAAATATCTTACGGCTTCCACATGTTTTGTCGATCGTCTCGGTAATTTCATGTCTCCGTGACTTTCGTCGACCTGCTCTACATGATTTTTCTTGCTCCTTCTCCCCTCCCTCTCGACATGCTCAGGGGCTTGGCGTAGCCGACCACGATACGCTCGGGGGCTTAGCTTTGCCAATCTAAGGGTCGTCAGACCTGAGGGATTTTGAATTTAATTCTGTGTGTTATTCCTTTAAATGATTTTTACTCTCTATGCACATTCGTAGTTGTGTGGTTGCATGACCTTGAGTCTCTGACTCCCCCCGCACGCCGGTTACACCTAAGCCTCCATGCTGAGCAGTGTCGTCGGTAAGCCGTCCTCTCTACGAGCAGTGGTTAGCGAGGTGAACACCTTTTGCAGCTTCATAGTTTTTGAGTTCGCATAATTTGTGCCTGGCACAATGAGGGGAATGCTTTCTCAAACAAAACACATTGCAAGCATGTCTTAGGCCCAGGCCAAATTTTCATCACATTTGTGCAGATTAATACACCGTCTTTGCATCTACTTTGTTTCACAGGGCCAGCTCCTTGTCCAGCTTCTGGAGTACCTCTGACCTCTGGACGTGTCCCCTTTTGCCTAGCGGACCTTTCTGGCTCGCGGCAGGAGGCGACTCAGTGCTTCCACGACTCATCCAGCTTCCACACTCGGGGGCTCGTCGCCCTCTCGAGGTCGGGAGACCTCCTTATGGTGCCCTCGTCGCCCTCTCGAGGTCGGGAGACCTCTCGGCGTCTCCGTCGTCGTCCACTTTAGGTCGCCAGACCTCCCGGCGTCTCCGTCATCGCCTAATTCAGGTCGCCAGACCTCTCGGTGTCTCCGTCATCGACACTTCAGGTCGCCAGACCTCGCTGCAGCTCTGACAGTCGGCGCGCCTTTCCCTACCTGACCACATCTTGGTGCTTTTGTTCCTTGCGAGTGGACACCAGCTTGTGCCTTACGAGGGAGCAAGCTCGTGACCGTATAGTGCGCTTGTTACTTAGGTCATTACAGCTTTCGGCGTTTGGCGTCTTCCTCAAGATTCCAGGTGTTTCGGCATATTGGCTCAGTTCGTCATAGCATCATGCTGATAAAGAAGAAGGTCGTAGGTTCTCCTTTTCTTCCTCTTTTTTTAGAGCATAAAACCGGCCATTCTGGTCGGTTTACTGCTTGGGGGCTACTCAACAAGTGCGTCTTGCGACGGCCTCTTGCTTCTACGTCGCATCGACTTACTGGAAGCCTGCTTCCATTACTCCTCTGATCAACCTACCTACGGTTGGCATTGCGGCCTTTCTGAAGGTCACGGGAGCTACTTTGTGTTACCTTATCCAGGTCAGGTTGGCGGTTCTTCAAGATCAACGTCTCGCCTTCACATCGACCTCCTGGATCCCAGACTCTAGAAGCTTGATGTTCGACTTCGCTATAGACTGAAGACATCTTTTTCTTTTTTGGATCCCCGTGCACCCTACGCGACCTCAGCGGTGCCATGCCTTCGCTTCAGTTCGAAATGACCCCGTCTCGGCTGCTATCCCTACACGTCGATCGTGGCTTGAGAGACATGTGTACCCATGGGTCCCCACTTACCAGGGTCTTAGACGTCCCCGACAGGTGGGTCCGACCTACCAGACGACCTGCCGACCTGACATGTGGGTCCAAGGACATAAAGATACTTGGTGTACAAGACAAGACAGTCCATACAGTTTAACACAGTTCGGATAAGCCTTCCATGTTGTAACCGACTAGGATAGATGGAAACCGACTTGTAGCCCAAGGTCATCAGCCAATATAAGGCGGCCTAGGGCCCCCTCCCCGGGGGCAGATCTCTCTCGCATAATTCCACTACCAAACTGGACGTAAGGTTTTACTCTTCGAAGGCCCGGACCAGTATAAGTCGCCGTGTTCCTCGTGTCTCGCCGAGATTTCCGTGTACATCCCGTGCATAACCATCTACGCTCTTAGTTCCTGGATCCGTCCTTTAACCTGCAAACTGCTTGGGTAGCCTCCTTGCGGATCTGTCCAGGTCTCAACCCCTGACAGGGGAGGAGGGAAAAAAGGATAGAGGAGGGCATTTTTTGGCTTTTTTCGAAAGCTATATACATCGTAGTTGTTTCCATCCAGAAGGCACTGACATGTGAGACCGGGAAAGCAAGGCCCACACTGCTTATGGTCACGTGGACTTGGAGGCCCAACCTGTCAGTGCCAGGACCTAGGTCCAATGTTATATGGTTGCTGATGGATCTTTTAGTTTTGTACTTTGATTCTTAGAGAACAATGTAATCATGTACTTTGACAGAAGACATAAATTGCTAATAAAATAAGCACATGTGAGAATAGTAAGAGGGAAGAGTATATAATGGAACTTCCCTTCTCCTGGTGCATTTTCACTCAAGAACAATTCACAGAACTACATATAGAATCATTATGACTCTCAAGAAGACAACCATGCAGCATAGATAAATATATAAAAGATATATATATATAGAAATATATATATATATACATAATTCCTACATATATTAGTTGTCTATCAGTCACAAGCACAAGGCTTGCGCACAAGCATCACTAAACACTACATTAGTTGTCCATCAGCCACAAGCTCAAGGCTTCCACACAAAAGCATTACAAAGCACAAGGCTTGCACACAACATCAGTACTAAAATGATTTCATTAGTTGTTAACTAATCACACATCTGTCCAGGCACCATCTTCTTCAGGAGTCTTCCCTCGGACTTCAGGGGTGAAACATTTCCACTTCAGAAGGACACGAAGCTGCTGACCCTTTACCTTGAGCTGTTAATTGACAAGGGGCAAGTTAGCATATATACGATTGGAAATTAGGAACGATAAGCTTGGGGTGCCATATCTGACCTTCCTCCTCGACGGCTTCGGCCATTCTCAAGTCTCCTCATTGCTGTCGTGAGGGAACGTGCAATGAATCAAGACCTTGTCATTCACCACGTAAACTTGGTTGTACTAAGGAGTCTTCATTACCAAAAATCAGAACCAATATCTGTTGACGGCTATTAAGTACCATTTTTATAACTGTCAACTCCTGCATTTTGGCACATGAATTGCACATCCACAGTAGAATAGGAGCTTAAACTAATCATTTCCTCAAGTGTCGATGTCTATTCGAATGCAAGTGTTTAGCATAGAAAAGGGGGAGAATCCATACATATTCAATCCAATCCAATCCAAGTCATTCAGGCTCCAACCAATGAGAGGCCTCAACATGGATTCCCCTAGATCAATGACATCACCAATCCATGTGAGACACTCCCGACGAATCACACGCTACCACGTTAGCATCACATGGATCCAAGGGCCCACTTACCAAGCAAACTGCTAGGAAACTTGCCATGCATGGGGGAGAGGTCATGGGGCCCACATGGCAGCCTCCTGGAGAAAGCACAAAGTACCACGTGGACCCCAGGGATTGTGCGATCCTAGGATCGGCCAAACCGACCTTTGGTCGATTCATCCTGGCCTTCCACGTGGTGCTCCCTGATTGGTCCCTTGCTGCATCCTGGGGTGTTTTGGTGATATTTGTGCCTCGGTGCTTCACACCCCCTTGCCTATAAATAGAAGGGCAGGGGCCTCATTTCCAACACACATTCCGAGCTCTCAAGCCTTCATTTCCGTCCTTGTGTAGTTCTCCCTCTCTCCAATTCTGCCCATGTAAGGTGATTCTCACCTCCTAGTGGTGGAGTAGAGATGAGGATAGATCTAGATTAGGATTATGATACATAGAGTAGGAGGGAGGAGTGAGATGGAGTTCTCGTGGATGTCTTTGTTCTCCATTTAGACCAAAATGAGTATTTCAACATTTCTTATTTAGACTAAAGTGGAATTCATGTATTGAATGATATGTTCTTGTGTTCTTAGCTTGTTCTTGATAGGCTTGTGTTCTTCGTATCACATAGCTTTGATCCTTTAGAGCTAGTGCAGCAGTGCAAGTTTCTATTTGCATGTCCAATCCTGTTTAGTTGAGTAAGGGTGTTGTATCTAGTTCGCTGTTGACGGCTATTATGCACTCATTTTATACCCGAGAACATGTACATTTTAGCATGAGAAATGATCACCAACACTAGAATCGGGTTTAAACTAATCATTTCCACAAGTGTTGGTGTTTATGTGAATACAAGTAATTAGCACTAGAAAAAGGAGCAAAAGCACATGTCTTTGATCCAAGTACTTCAAGCTCAGCCAATGAGGGGTTGCCACATAGGCTCCCCTGGATCAATGACATCGTCAATCCAAGTGAAACATCCTTGACAAATCATACGCTGCCACATCAGCATCACATGGATCCATGGGCCCACTTGGTACCCAAACCGTCAGGAAACTTGGCATGCACGGGGGAGTGACCAGAGGGCCCACAAGGATCCAGGGAGAAAACACAGGCCAGGAGACCGCCCTAGGCGGTCGGCTGACCGGCCGATCGGTTAAATCGACCTAGGGTCGGTTCATCCTGGCCTTCCATGTGCTGGCTCCTCATTGGTTCAATGTTGCAATCCCGGGTGAATTGGAGGCGTTTGGTGCCCGAAGCAAGCCACCTCCTTGCCTATAAATAGAAGGGGAGGGGCTCACTTTTAGAACACACACTTCTCCTCCTCCTCTTTCATTTTGGCTTGAGGCCTCTCTCCTTAGGAGAGGAGAGCTCTTTGTATAGGATTAGTGCTAGGAAGTGAAGGGGAATGCTTGGGGCCATGTCATGTTCATGACATCTTCCGCAAGAACGATCCTCAGCGGTGCCTCTATTCTTCATTTAGAGTAAAGCGAGCATTTCGACATTTTCTATTTAGACTAAAGCCGTATGCATGCATAGGTGAATTGTTCTTGTGTTCTTCGTTCGTTCTTGATTTAGAGGCTTGTGTTCTTCGAACACTACACTTTCGATCTAGTTGAACTGGATCATAAGTTTATATTCCGTTTGTATGTTAGCTTGTCTATTAGACTAAGATGTATGTCCTTGCATAGCTCTGATTAGATCAAAGTGCATCCGTGATCTTGCATAAGTGATAGTCGATATCTTGAGCTAGTGCTAGTATATCCCTCGCTGATTCGTAGTTCTGTATTTATATGGACTGCTATAGTAGGGCTTCCGTGACATCAGACGGAGTCAGGCTATAGTAGTAGTCAGTAGTGTAGATGTGGTGTCTAGACTACAGGTTATCCTACGGATACCACGTGCATTCACGTAACGATAGAGGTACCGCAGTGGTGACAGCCTGTTGGACCCTTTGAAATCCTCAACGCCCGTGTACCGAGTAAGGCCCCCAGGCCGGTTACACACTTAGACCTTTAAAAGCTAGGGTGTGCCGGCGCCGAACACGAGTGCTCATACTAGAGAGACCGTGCTAGACTCGGCGCCCTATCAAGAAGATCCTTCCTAGCTATCCTATCTTCAGAGTCGTTGTGATGCCCCAGGTTTTCAATTAGGGTTAATCAACGCTAATGATTGGTCAACTAGGTCAAACACATTGACTTTGGTCAAACCTTGGTCAACCTGGGTCATCACCACGAAAAACCTAGCCAACAAACCCTATTGGTCAAAGCTTGGTCAAAACTTGGTCAAATCCCTAGCAAACCCCTTTTACACCTGCTCTGCCTAGAACTTTTGCCGCGTTCTCCAAATTTCACCTGAACACTTCAAATTATGCCAGTACAAAAGGAGTTCAGTTTTTCAAGGCACACAACTTTGATTTTGGGTGGCATGTCAAATTCGAAGTGGAAAATGGTGCAAAACACTGGTCAACGTCTGCAGTTACTATTCACCGACTCTAAGAAAATAGCCAACTTGGCGTGCAGTTGATGCTAAAACTGTTGCTCAAAACACCTATGTGCCTTTGTAAATGTTGTAGACGATCATGAGATCTCCAACTTTGCTTATTTCCTCATTGTGCACTTTAGTGTCAAAATCTCAAGTTCTAGATGGTCAAACAGAGGTAACTTGAATTGTTTCGGCGCCGGGAACGTGTGCTCGTGCACGATGTCGCCACACACCACGTCGGCCCGCCACTGAACAAAGTGGGGTACACACGCCGAGACACAGCAGCGTCCGTTAGGTCGAAGCGCACGCGTGGTGGGGCCCACTCCTTCCCGGCCATGCAGGCCTATCCCGGGACGATGCGCGCCGCACGCATACGGGGTGAACGCACTGACCACCACGTCGACCCACCACTCGCATCACCACCGTACGCACAGCACGTCACCACCGCCTTCACGCCCATGCTGGGACCGCGTCGGCGACTTGACCACCCTCAACCGCCTATAAGAAGCGCGCCTAGCTTCCACGCATGCGCACATCACCACTGCTACCCTACCATTGCCGCCGTGGCCACAATTGGCACTCCACGATGAACCTCCCCCTCCTGAGCTTGGCGCAGCAGCCCGAGCTCCCCAAACTATCCGCACGACCTCCCCCAACCTCACCAAGTCATTTGTGGTCCAGCCGGAGCCATCCGCTTCGCTGGAGCAGAGCTCCAGCGGCCGCCGAGCCGCTGCGCCGCCGTGCGTGCTTGCCGGCGCTGCTCCCATTTCCTCTCCGGTCATCACCAGGCCCAGGGTGAGCATCTAGTCGCACTCTACTCCCTCCCCGCTCACCTCCGCTGCCGGCCTCGCAGGAATATGGTCGGTCGTGCCGCCCTCTCCTCCTTTGGGCCCAATTGCAAGGTTCCAATCCTCGCTAAGGTCCTGAGTGTTAATTCTTGGACTGTTTTGTAAAGTTAAGGGTAGGGTTGTGAAGAAGAAAATCTTTCCAGGGTGTCCCGTGCAAAGAGATTCTTAACTTCTTTTTGAATAGATCCAGTGACTTGGAAAACTCGTAGAAAATCGCACAAAAATCATAAAAATACAAAACCAATTTTGTTGGTTTCCTTATGAGTAGAACTACATCTTTTAGAAAGGATGTATATACTTTTGTTGAGTAGTTTTTGAACAAAAATTCAAACACCGTTTGAATAGGTTTGTTCATAACTTGAGTTGTACTTCTGTGCTAGACTTGATCATTGTATATGTGGTTAGTCACGACTAGTGTAGGCTATATCTAAATTTTTGCACAAAGTTATTGAGTGAATCTTTAGTTATGATTTATTTTTGCATTTATGCTAGATCTGTATATCTATTTTGTACAGCTTCATGTGAATGCTTTCTGTGGCCCATCTTGTGGATATCATCTTGTTAGGCTTATATGTGCTCCTGGTGATTTTATCATGTATTTATGAACTATCCATATCTGTGTTTCTGATATATGCTTGTATATAAGTTTAAATGCATAGTTCAGGTTATAATGATCCAGTGATGATTATCTTTGGGCTGGACGACGTTTGTACCATGTTTATGCTGTAGGAGAAAGTTGGGCTACATTTCAGTTATGTATTTATTTGTATAAATGTTTTATGATTAACTAGGCTGAAAATGGTTATTTTTGTGTAGCTTTGTAGAAGTAGTTTCTGGAGCTAATTTTGGTGTGTAGCTTAGTTATAGTCCATAGAGTCTCTGTATAAAATTTGAGCTCTAGTACATGAGTAGTTTTCTCGGTATTAAATATTCTTGTTTTTGCTTGTGTTAAATTGTCGTATTTTTCATGCTTAGATTATAGCTCTGTTTGCTATGAACTTTTGGCAGTAGCTCTTTGTAGTACTGTGTGCTTGTACAAAAAGTCTCACTAGATGTTACTTCATGGTCACTACGTGAAAAACAGACATTGGTAACGGGCGCGGATGGTCATTGGTAACGGGCAAAACGCCCGTTACCGATCAAGCGTTACAAATAAGCCAACAAAGGTAACGGCCCGATGCCCGTTACTGATGACACGTAATTGTAACGGGCGTCGAACAAAGACCGTTACCACAACTACTTACCGGTCACCTGAAATGGTTGTTTCTCCGGGCCCACCGGAGCCTTTGGTAACGGGTGCAGACACTGAGCCCGTTACTCATAACACGTATTAGTAACGGGTGTCTAACAAAGACCGTTACCGAAACTAGTTACCGGTCACCTGAAATGTCTGTTTCTCTGGGCCCACATGGACCTTTGGTAACAGCCACAGAAACCGAGCCCGTTACATGAACTCAACATCGAAGACGCAGAAAATGACGCGTCTCCTCTGTCTTGACGAAAGGAGATGCGTCGTGTAAGTGCGCGTCTCCTCCGTCTGGACGAAAGGAGACGCGTCTCCTCAGTGCACGTCTCCTCTGTCTGGACGAAAGGAGACCCGTCTTGTCAGTGTGCATCTCCTATGTCTCGACGAAAGGAGACGCCTGCTGTGAACCCGCGTCTCTCTCTGTCTCGACCAAAGGAGACGCATCTTGTCAGTATGCATCTCCCTCTGTCTCGAACAAAGGAGACGCGTACTGTGTACGTGCGTCTCCTTTGTCTGGACCAAAGGAGACGCCTACTGTGTACCTGCGTCTCTTCTAATCGACCAAAGGAGACGAGTACTGTGAACTTGCGTCTCCTCTGTCTCGATTGAAGGAGACGCGTTGTCTACTTTCACAAAAATTAGGTCCAGCATCCACATTCACAAAACTCCACAAACAGAAAAGAAATCCACAAGATTCACATGCATAATCTGTCAAAATTCAGGCATTCAGTATCCTCTTCTAACAAGCTAAGTAAGGTTCACAACAATATCATCACTGGCCATGAGGATTGGTATCAGATACAATGCGAGCCAGAATAGCATCATTAATGTGAAATTTTCATGAGGGTGTGATCACCTGGTCCATGAGGAATGAGGCAGTTCTTTCCCTAATGTGGAGCAGCGTGTCTCGGTGCAGCTGACAAGTAGGTATGTGAAATGCCTGAATATAACAATGTCAGCAGTCAGTATACAGGTGGTTACCAAACATGTGCAGTGCTAATAAGCAAGAACTGTGCTCAGTTGCAGGTGTTACAATTGCAGATCCCAAGAAAGTACCTCAGGGTCCTTCAATTTATTTTTTACTGTAAGCATGTGATAGACACAATAGAAGTCGCAGACTCTGGATTTGTAAGGTTATTGGTGGCACTGCGATAAATATACATAGACAAATAGTGGTGAGAAGAAATAAACTCAAGCTTTAGTACTAGTTTCCATAGGCAGGAAATACTAAGTAATACGTACATCAAAAGCCTTCTCATGGTTCAAGGCGCAGCGGGGCAACTTGTTGTCATCGCAGTAACTATTCCAAGCACTACAACAAAACATGTAACAATGGTTAGGGCAGCATTAATAAACTCTGCAGAGTTTGTTGAGAAAGTTTGTAGGTTAAGAAAGAAAAAGAACTTACTCATCAATGGCAAGTACCAACTAGGAGAAATTAGTGTCTAGGATCCTATATGAATCAAGATACAAGACCGTCTTCTGCTTTGAAAAGATCGCCACTGCAATCCAGTGCTCCCCAGTGTTATAGCAGGAAATGATGACTCTCTTTTTAGCACATGACTGGTAGGCACGCTTCGTATAGGACACAAAAAAGTCCCTGTTATTTTGTATATTTGACATGCTAAAGCATTCAGGATCAAGGAAGGCAATGAGTTCCTTCTTCTGCCGTACTTCTACAGCCATATTCCTAATATTAAGAAAAAACAAAGTGTAAGGAGGCAAAATACATAGTAAAGATGAACTGAGGCAGAAAGCACATTTAGATAGAAAATGATTAGTGAGAAGCAGATTAAATTTTCAAGCAACTTACAGGATGAAACAGCAAAGAAGTCCCATATCCAAAGCATCCAAGTTGAAGAATTCGTACAAGTCGCTGATGATCACAGACAACAGCTCGTATTTTTCATCTTCTTTCTTAGGCCACCAGCCGTGCTTGGGCCATATTATGCCCTGAATCAAAGACTCATCATTATCCTTACAACGTCCCATGTAGAAATTGTGGAGATTAGTGACAGAAGGAGCAGTATCCGGATGGTTGAGTTCAGTAGCACTGAGCATTGCATTTCCAAATTTGTAGTTTGGATTAATATGAGTCATAGCAACATTGGCCGCCTTCTTCTTAGCGTTTCTCTCAGATGGCTTTCTGGCAGGCTACTTTTCCTCCTGTTTTGAGATGGCTGAAGAAGGCTTTGTGGTAGGCTTCTGAGACCTTTTATTTTCAGCAATTTTCTGCTGCTGCTGCTTTGAGATGGCTGAAGAAGGTTTCTCAGATCGCTTTCTGGTAGACCTTTTATTTTCAGTGAGTTTCTTTTCCTGCTGCTTTGAGATGGCTGAAGAAGGTTTCTCAGGTGGTGTCTGACTAGCAGCTATTGCAGAGATATTGGGCCCAGATGTACCTGCAGCTTTCTTCGAACTGTCGTCGACAGATTTCTCAGCATCAGCCAACACATGACTCTGGGCTCCTGCTTTGGCACCATTGTTTTGAGCACTTTCTTTTGGGGATGGAGGTTTTGTTCTTTCATGAGAAGGTGGGGATGTAATTTGCGTTTCTGGGTCTGGAGGAGGAGGAGGTGGGTTACCAGGTTGGGAATGAATCTGTTCTGTAATTTGGGTTTCTGGGTGTGGACGAGGAGAAGGAGGTTGGTTACCAGGTGGGGATTTTTGTTCTGTAATTTGCGTTTCTGGGTTTGGGTTTTGTCCTGTAGTCTGTGAACCAGAAGGAAACTGTACCATAGTGTGCAAACAAGATTTTGCAATTGGTGCTCCCTTGATGTGAATGTGACACCTCTTCCACTGTATCCTCTGGTGTAGAGCTTGTCCAAGTGTCGTCACCTCGTCATTAGGAGGGTGTTCCAGCGCGTGATCCCTAAAGACAGAATATACATGCAGCACTTCGACTATAGCACAGTCTTCATGAATCGGGACTGTGTGTAGCGTAGTCTGCTCTGGTTGAACCACACCAATTGCAGCTTCACATTCAACACCGTGAAATATGATCCATAGGCCACAGTCTATGGGTTCAGTCAATGTGCCTATAAGGTCTTCCTATGTGGGGGAAGCAATGTGCACTACCTCTGTCGACAACTCTGTAGCGTCGTTGATCAAACCTACATTATCTGCAGACGCACAGCTGCTCTTCAGTCCGGCGGGTGAAGGGCTTGTGCGATTGGACACTGGTGCAAACACCACCTGGTACCCTTGTGCCATCATGTCAAGCATATCCTTCTCCATCTCAGCCTTGAGTTCTTGCTTGATTTCTTCCTTCATCTATTGCTTATCAACTGATGAGTCAGTACTGGCCCTCTTCCTCTTCCTATACATGGAAGCGTGCTGAGGCCATGCAAACTTCCAGCCCTGGTAGCTGGAGACACCACGCACGCGACCTGGTTGTTCGGGGCGGCCCAAGCACTGACTTAGCACATCATTCTCCCTCAGCCATGAAGTCATTCCTGAAGATTCTGCATGTGCATTCTTTTCCATGATGTCTGCAGCCACACTTTCATTTGCTACTTTGTTGAACACTACCTCGGCAACACCGTCTATCACCACTAGTTTACTCCTTGCTCGCATCCAATTCCTAGAACGATCATCAGTGATGGCATCATATGGGTTGGCGATCCCAGCCGCAGCTAATTTCCTGTCCTCTTCCTCCCACAGCGGTAGTTTTCCACAATAACCAGCTGGACCCATGCTGTGCTCGTTTGTGTTCAGGCTTCGAAGTGACTTGAACTTGCCACTAAGAGATGAGGCTTCCTCGGTTTCCTACTGTTTCACAAACTCTGTCCACTCTTCCGGCTTGATAAAGTCGTGCTTTCCAAATGGTTCGAGTCCTTATCTGACAAAATCTCGCCTAAGCTGAAATCTAAATTGTCTCCGTGCCTTGGCTACAATCTTCCACAAAAGCTTGAATGCCTGCTCTTTCATGTCTTCCTGGAACTCCAAGTGTTTCTGCATATAGGTTTCAAACAAGTACCACTTTTGTTCATCGCTTAGTTTTTTTATTTTTGGCAAATCAAAGGTATCTTTTGTCTAGCAATGAGCCCTACAAGCGCCCTGAACCTACGCTTTTGTGTCAATGGTACTGGCATCCCCCCTCTCTCAACCTCAGTGACTACCATTTTGTCTCTTGGCCACTTTGTCGCTGTCCTTGGCACTCTGACTCGGCCCGTAGCCCCACCCACCTGCTCTTGTTCTTCATTAGCAGTGGCATATCCATCTTCTTCATTATATGCATCTTCTTCAAATTGCCCAGGTCGGCAGTCCTCGGCAGAGTTATCCTGTGAATTAATTGTCAAGGGATTATGAGAAAGGTCAGGTCAATGTCCAAGAATAGCACAAAAAGCAGACCATACTGCTAGCTCTCCCAGGAGACATGCTACAACAGGAGACAAGTAGAGCACATTTTTAGGTAACCATGCATAACAGCTAAGCATTTATCTAATCAACACCCACAGAACTGTGTACAAGACCATACAAATGAGAAAATAATTACAGTAACTAGTTTAGCCCACTATAATCTCATTGGTTCTATGGTAAACCATTAACATAAATGCAATATTCAGAAACCAAAAAATTAGTTCAGGCAATACGACCTTACCATTTTAAAGAGGAAGATGCTCGCTGCCTCTGTTGCTGATGAGGTACTTATTCAACTTGGAGAGAATGTCCAAATGTACATATGGAACAAGAGCAAAACCAAAATATAATAGTAAGTCCAAAGGAAAATGCTAAGTATACATTTTGAAACTCGAAACCCTAACTGAGCATCAGTGGTGGAGCCAGCAAAAAAATTAGCTGGGGCGACACCTAATGACGGACCAAACCAAAATAAAACACACACCAATTCACACATCTATATGCTCTAGTTGCCCAAATTTTAGCGAAAATTTTCAAAATGTAGTCTTAAATTTGAAGAACAAAAACACAAATTAGCAAGTACTAAGGTCCTATGAGTCATGGCGCCATCTAGAAATACTACCGAAGCTTAAAAATATCGTCAGAGAAGAAGGAACATAGTCGAGTTAGGGCAGATTAGCTGGGGAGGCTGCCCCAGCTGGCCCCAATGTGGCTACGCTACTGGTGAGCATAATCAAGAATGTATCTTAATGATGCAGGAGGGATTTCTAGCATGCAGTTCACCTTGTCACTGTCGGAGCGGAGGGATCTCTAGTCGCTACGTCCTCATGTCGACCTCGTGGCTGGATCCCTCCTCCTCCTCCTAGTCGTCGTCGCTGGAAGGTGAGGGGTGGTGTGGCGCGCGTCTGAGCGACGGTGTGTAGTGTGTGTCGCATCACGGGGGTGAGGGGGGTGAGGGGAGGAAGGTGAGGGTGAGGAAGCGGCGGCGGAGGGGGCGAGGGGGAGGAAGCGGTGGTGGCGCGAGGGGGAGAAAGACGACGGCGCGAGGGGAGAGTGAGGAGGCGACTGCATGAGGGAGGCATCTTTCCCTACTAACCCTAGCGTGAGTGGGCGTGTGTGGGCCTTAAAACTGAAAGGCCCAATATTATTAGGAAAATGTGCTACACACCTTCGAATGAAGAACGGTTCGCTTCATTTTCCCCTTTTAATCTGCAATCAAAGATTTGAATCACGTATTTCTCTGTCATTCGTAATCCAAATTTGATGATATTTGTTTCTGATTTTTTCTAAAATAAACTTCTATTCATTTATGACATTGTTTCGTATATAACTCCATTTCCTGGATGTTGTTTATACGCCTTTATCTTGTTTCTAACAAGTAACATAGAAATAATTTTTGTATTTCATAATGTTAAGGTGAACACAAGGTTGTGTTAAAATTTCAAATGTATATGAGTTCGAACATGTTGTGAAGTATGGAAAACTTCAGTGTTGAAGTATAACATTCTAGGAAACTATGTGAGAGATGTACACATTTGTAGACAAGTATGATCTTCCTTTTGAGAAACCATTTGAAATTTTTATGACAAGTTTAGGGACCCAAATTATGTTGCCAAGTCAATTTGTATAATTTTTAGACCAACCTAAGACGTTATTAGAATTATTATATCCCAACCATGAGATAAAAATTCAAATTTCGATAATTTTGGTTACACAAGTGTGCCTGCTGATATTTTATTCGAATACTAAATGACCAACTACGAATTGTTCATATTTTTAATGAATTTTTAGGAGCTGTTTAATGGGCTCTAATCTTTGAGGGAAGCAAGTTTCATTTCAAAAAAAATAGTGTCGGGCCCATGCGTCAGCGTCAGCAACCTATATAAAAAAGATAACCCTACCCGCCGAACAAAGAATACGCAGGTTCACCAACCCGCATCGCCAACAACTCTCCATTGCGCAAAATGTTATTATTTGGTCTATATTTGGTCCAACTTCAAAGACTTTGACTCCTCGATAAAAACTGTTGCCCTGCTGGCCCCTTCATCTACCCACGAAAAAACCACAACTGCATACACTCCTCGTCGTCCTCATTCCTCAGCGTATTCTCTCTCTGTGCGGGGTAGGAGATTAGGGACGAGAAGACGGTGGTTGCCATTTTTCCCGGAGATGCCTAGCAGGCCGCACCAGCCGTCGCTGCTGGAGGACCTCCCTCAGGAGGTCCACATTGAGATTGCGGCGCTCGTCGGTGCGACCTCGGAGCGGCCCTTGGCTGACCTCCGCAGCCTATGAGGTACCTGCTCAACCATGCGTCGCCTGTGCAGCCACCGCGACGTCGGCCGGCGTTTGTCGATAGAGGCGATAAGAGATGAGATTGCTTGGATGTGGGACCTCACTGTTTCACAGCCTTCCTTGCTATGCTGACCGATCTCAGCAATCCGGGGGCTTGCTTCTAATCTGGGATCAACGCCGTGTTCATGGCAAACAAGCAAAGCGATGATCTCCGGCGCACCGGCGAAGGTGGGCACGATGCGGCGGCCTATCTGTACACCATCTTGCTATATAGGGACAATAGCGGTGCCGCCGCCGCCGACACCGCGAAGCGGTACATGAGGCGGGTCACGGGCGGCGGCTGGACGACGACACGGTGAGCAGCAAGGGTTGTGTGCCTTTGCGCAAGAAGGTCGCGAAAGCTATTTGGAGGACGACGTGGCACATTTGGGGAGACCCGCTGCCGCCGCCGGCACAGGTGCGTGGAGATCAGCCGTGCGCAGGCAACAGCTGCGGCGTGGATAAAGGATTTGAGGAAATTGCTCTGTATTGCACCGAAGCCTGTAGGCTCCGTCGTGAAATGGTGAAGCTCGAATGGGCAATACGAAACTAAATCTATGTTTTCCTTTCGCATCTGCAAATTAAATCTATGTTGCTCGAATTATCTGTGTGAATTTATGGAAGAGCAACAAAGGAGACGCGGATCCAGTAATATTCGAATTAAGAACAGATTGCTTTTCCCCTTTTAATCTGCAATCAAGATTTAAATCACGTATTTCTCCATCATTCGTAACCCAAATTTGATGATATTTGTTTCTGATTTTTTCTAAATTCAACTTCCATTCATTTATGACATTGTTTCGTATATAACTTCGTTCATTTCCTAGATGTTGTTTATACGCCTTTATCTTGTTGTCTTACATGTACAACATAGAAATAATATTTATTTTACACAATCATTTCTAATGAAACTTTGTATTTTGTAATGTTAAGGTGAACACAAGGTTGTGTTAAAATTTGAAATGTATATGAGTTCGAACATGTTGTGAAGTATGGAAAACTTCAGTGTTGAAGTATAACATTCTAGGAAACTATGTGAGAGATGTACACATTTGTACACAAGTCTGATCTTCCATTTGAGAAACCATTTGAAATTTTTATGACGAGTTTAGGGACCCAAATTATGTTGCCAAGTAAATTTGTAGAATTTTTAGACCAACCTAAGACGTTATTAGAATTATTATATCCCAACCATGAGATAAAAATTCGAATTTTGATAATTTTGGTTACACAAGTGTGCTTGCTGATATTTTGTTCGAATACTAGATGATCAACTATGAATTGTTCATATTTTTTATGAATTTTTAGGTGTTGTTTAATGGGCTCTAATATTTGAGGGAAGCAAGTTTCATTTAAAAAAAAATAGTGTCGGGCCCACGTGTCAGCGTCAGTAGCCTATATAAAAAAGATAACCGTTGCCTGGCCGGTCGAACCCACCTGACAACAAATGAGACGCAGGGTCTCGAACCCGCGTTGGAATGACTCTCGATTTTGGAAATGATTATAACATCCCGAATGGGATAAGCGCAGCACACACGACGCTGACCTCTGAGCTCCCTGCTTCTTCTTCCCCGCTCTGAGCTCCACCGCCGCCCACCCTTCCTTTCCCCACCGTCGCACACATGTCGCACTATGCCGATTCGTCTGGAGGTGGACGTGGTAGGAGCAGGTATCAAGGTGGCCGGGGCAGCCGCATTCACTCCATCGCCTTGGATCCAGTCGGTGAGCTAAGCGGCTTCCCACTGGTCCCTTGCCCGGACTGTGGTATGGCTCGGGTGGTGGAGGGGAGGACGCAGAAGGAAGGTGAAAACCATGGTCGTCTTTATTTCAAGTGTGCGAAGAACGCGGTGAGTAGTCTGAGCTGTGATTTCCCAAATCTGAGTTAGGATTCTTATGTGCTTTTGATTTGCACAGTTCCCCAAGCTTTGTGGATATTATCGTTTCGAGAAGGAGTATCTCCAGATGCTGAAGGATGCTGGCGTCATATCTTTTCGACCGTCGAACTGGGCAGACGTGATCGATGAAGTAGTTGATTCAGTGGATTGTCAACTTGGGAGCGACAATCAGAGGAAAGCACCGGACCACAAGTGGAGGAAGAAAGCACTGGAGGAGAAGATGGACAATGTGATCTGGAAGATGAACTTGATTATTGTGGGTGCTGTTTGTGTAGTATTTGGATGTTTACTGGGTATGTATGCTGCAAAGAAGTAATTATGATGTGAAAAGTGGTGCTTTAATTTGTTTCATCTGTGTGAATGAGGAATGAAAAATTTGTCACAGATGACAAACTTAAATGTATGAATGAAGAAAATGGAATGGAATGACAATTGGGTCACGAATCTTAATGTGTCACATATCACAAATTTCATCAATTCATCTGTGTTGACATTTCAGTGTGAAATTAACCAGCCTGCACCCGCGTCTCTAATGATTTTATACAGAGTTTTTCGAAACTCAGAATCTTTTCACTAACAAATAGAGTAACAAACATTGCAATTCATTGTTGCCCCGCTGCCACTCTGCCCTGCCACTCTGCCATTGTTAGATGTAGTTCATCACAAGTTCAACAAACACACAAGAGAAACACATATTAACAGAGGAACATGTTCATGACAAACAAGCAGAGTTCCCAATGTTTGACCAAAAGCCACTCTCCCCTGCCACTTAGATGTAGTTCATCACAAGTTCAACAAACACACAGGAGGAACAAGCAGAGTTCCACAAACAAACAGAGGAGGACGAACACACAAAGGAGGAACTAATTAATTAAGCTAAGGTATAAGACTTTTCGCCGCCACCGGAGGAGCCCCACCGTCGGAGTCGGAGTTGGAGCCGCCGAGGCCGCGTTCGTCATCACCGTTGCCGTCGCCGTCACCCTAGACCACGACTCTCTGAAGGTCCCCAGCCAACCAATGGATCTTGATGGTGAAATCCTTCACGGACCTCTGCAGCGGATCGTTGGGTCGTGGCAAGCCGAGCTTAACGCCCACCTGTTGAAGCTTCCTGAAAGGTTCGGCCAAGAGTTGGACAGACCAAATGTTGTCCAAAACTAGTTGAGAACTCAGAGAGGAGGGCTCCACGGGTGGCGGCGCTGGTGCCTCCTCGGCTGGCGGCGCCGGCGGCTCCTGGATGAGCTGATGGCAGCAGCTTTCGTCGTGGTCGTCCTCCTCCCTTCCCCGCTTCCTCGATGGCTCGCTCGACGACGATGCCATGCGCGCGCTTCAGGAAGAAGAAGCTCTTGGTGACCGGAGACGGTGGTGCTGGGGTTTTCTTGGTGGCGCGCTTGAATCTTATGGAAGAAAGCTCTTGGCCGGCCGGGCATTTATATGACAAGACGGGGAACCGTCAGGCGGCCAGTCTTCCCACTGCGGCACGCCACTATGCCTCGGAACGCGGTACGCTACGGCGACGCGTGTCCACTAACCATCGTCGCATTTGACAAAAGACTTTGACTCCCTCCGTCCCGCAAAGACTGTCCATATACCTTATTTTAATACCTCTTTTCAAGTTCCCATGCAAAGACTGTTCATATAGCTTATTTTGATTTATTAATACCTCTATTCACTGGAAACTGACCATAAAGGAAACAGTTCTCCTTTCTCTTTTTAATCTGGAACCAAATTTTGTGTCACGGATTTCTCGGTCATACGTAATCCAAATTTGATGATTGTTTTTTCTTATTTTTTCTAAAATCACCATCTTTTCATTAATTTCATTGTTTAGTGTATATTTCCTTTTCGTTAGTAATGTTTTTATGCCTTATCTTGTACTTGATAAGTAGAACATAGAAATAATATTTGTTTTACACAACCATTACTAATGAAACTTTGTATTTCGTATTGTTAAGGTGGACACAAGGTTGTGTTAAATTTTCAAATGTATATGATTTTGAACATGTTGTAATGTGTGGAAAACTTCAGTGTCGAAGTACCATTCTAGGAAACTATGTGAGAGATGTACACATTTGTACACAAGTATGATCTTCCTTTTTAGAAACCACTTGAAATTTTTATGACAAGTTTAGGGACCCAAATTATGTTGCCAACTCAATTTGTAGAATTTTTAGACGAACCTAATACGTTATTAGAATTATTATATCCCAAACACGAGATAAAAATTCGAATTTTGATAATTTTAGTTACACAAGTGTGCCTGCTGATATTTTATTCGAGTACTAAATGACCAACTACTAATTGTTCGTATTTTTAATGAATTTATAGGTGCTATTTTATGGGCTCTAATATTTGAGGGAAGCAAGTTTCATTTCAAAAAAATTAGTGTCGGGCCCACGTGTTAGTGTCAGCAGCCTATATAAAAAAGATAACCGTTGCCTGCCCGCCCCCACGTGACAACTAATGTGACGTGGGTTCTCGAACCTGCGTCGGCAATGGCTCTCCATTTTGGAAAATGAATATAAGATCCCGAATGGATAAGCACAGCACACACGATGCTTTCCTAATTTCTCACTAGGGATTAGAGGAGGTGAGCGGCGGCGGCGCCGGCGAGGTGAGAGGAGGCGGGGACACGACGATGAGCGTCGGCGAGGGGCCAAGCAGCGGACGACCCCGCGCACCGTGGATCGAGGAGGAGAAGCCGAACGCGATGCGGTGCCGCAACTGGATCCGCGCGCGCGCCGGCGAGATTGCGGCAAAGACGGAGACAACGATGACCGTCGGAGAGGGGCCAAGCGGCGGTGCAGCGAACCCAAAGCCGGAGATGAGCGTCATCGACTAGATCCTCTCGGGTTCCGACGAGGGGCCAAGCAACGGCAGGGAGGAGCGTGCCGGCGAGGGCGCAGCGAAGAGGGCAAGGCGCCTGCCTCACGTCTGCGACAACAAATGTCTTGCAACGACGGAGAGGGGTCGAGGGAGCGGCGAAGGTGTAGAGGACCTCATATCCGATGCTGGTAACTACCACGACGACGGCGAGGCAAGTTTCTCTGAATCACAGTGCCTTTTACTTGTTCTATAAATGGAGCAGCTTGAGCTTGAGCTTGATCTACTTTGTTCCTATGAAATGGCTTGTTCCATAGAGATTTTGTAGGATTCCTAACATGATCAATGTAGCAACTTGTTCCTATGAAATGGCTAGCTTGTTCCTTTGTCTATCTCAATCTTCTCATTCCTATGGTTCATCCAAATGATCAATGTAGCAACTTTCCTATGTTTTTCATTCCATAGGAATCAAAATGGCATGACACTGTCTGGGAATATGTGAAACCTGAGGTTGATAATATTAAGGAAGAAATGCACATCCTCCTCAAAAAGGCTGCATTCATGAGGCGGTACAAGTTTGTGGCCGAACAAAATCTGCAGCCCATGTAAGATGCGCTCGATGTGTTTCAAGATAACTTGGTTGCATTTGAACAAAAAAAGCAAACCTTAGTTGAAGATACCATGCTTTTGTTGATGTTGAAGGGGGCATGCTTTTGTTGATGTGCATGGTCAGATAGCATGACCATTGTAAAAATATGACGGGCAAGTTAAGGCCTAGCTAGATGGACAAGTTAACTATTTGTAATAATTATATATATCTGTGTAGATCTTTGTGGACAAGTAATCTTTATCTATATATGTGGATAAGTTATCTTTATCTATATTTTGTCTGTTTTGTCTCAAAAGATTTTTTGTTGATTATGCCTGTATGTCGAAATGGGAGCCCTGAGAGATCGGGCTGACCTGTCAATCAAGACAGATACAAAGGAGACTACGTGGGATGGTTATTCCGTATCGCATTTGCCCCTCCAAACCGACGAGGAGGAGCCGGCCCCACGCGTCACCCCCGTGCATTGGAGACGAGGTTTGGCTTATCCACGTATCCTTTGTTCCCAATGTTTGACCAAAAGCCACTCTCCCCTGCCACTCGAACTGCCATTCTGCCTTCCTTCTCAAACCTTCTGCCTTCCTCGTCTCCGTCGCCTTCTCTCCCCTTCTCCTTCCTCGTCTCCGTTACAGAGATGGCCGGCGGAAAGCAGTCGTTCCGCCACCGCGACTCAAGAGGGAGAAGGCCCCGCCCGCCGCCCCCGCCAAGAGAGTGAGGTTCCGCAGCGAAGAAGTCGGTTCTTCGTCGGCTAGGGGGAGGAGGCTGTACACACGCGCAAGCGCCAAGGGGGTGCACTCCGGTGACGCCCGGCAGGCAGAGGCCGAGCCTTTCTCGAGTTTGGTATGCTTGAAGTTAGATTTATGCTTGAAATTGAATTCCTGATACTCATCATATGCTGCTCACAAAAATGTTGAACTCATTCTGTATACTGCTTCAATTTCTGAATCTTCATGCTCAGCGACTTTTATTAACTGAAAATCCAGTGCCTTCACTGATTAATGGTTCCAATGCATCAATTTTCCATTGTTTTAGGAAGTTGTTGTACCAGCACATGACATTGTCAGGATCTGGACAGAAACCGACAAGCTCAAGAAAACCTTAGACTACATCTGCACATTCCTAAACAGGACGGAAAGAATGAAGAAGGATGACATTGGTAAAGAGAAGCAGCAGGCAAGTTCTGAACCTAGTTACAGCTAAACAACTTTCTTGTTTGACCGGTTACAACTTTATGATATTAAACTTGGCAATCTAATTGTGAAGCTTGCTTCAATTTGCCTTTGTTTTAGAAATGTGTTGTTACTCGGGAGGAAAATTATTAACCTTTCGAGTAGAAATTTTGTTATGCTTGAAATTTAATACATGGTACTCAACATATACTGCTCACAAAATTGTTGAACTTATTCTATATACTACTTCAATTTCTGAATCTCCATGCTACATCAACTTTTATTAACTGAACATCCAGTGCCTTTGTTTTAGGGAGGTGCTGCAGCTTGGGAGGACATTGACATGATCTGGAAACAAATCCACAGGATCAACCAAGCTCTGAACCCAGTTACAGCTAAACAACTTTCTTGTTTGACCAGTTACATCTTTCATGATATTAAACTTGGCAATCTAATTATGAAACTTGCATAAATTTGCCTTTGTTGTAGAAATGTGTTGTTACTCGGGAGGATCTTCACTGCATCTGGAAAGTACTCGACAAGGTGGATAGAAGGATGGATGACAAGGCTGTGGACGACATAAGTCTCCTAGCAAATGGTCAGAAAATACTAGAATCTGAGGTGGAGAAGCTTAAAGGCGCACAGAAGATGAAGGATATTGAACTTGCCGAAGCTGCAAAGAAGAATGCTGAGCTGCAGGAAAGACTTGTAAAACTAGAGGCAAAGATAGCTGAACTTAAGGCTGTAGCACAAAAGAAGCCATCTAACTAGTGCCCCTGCTGATGGAAGTCAGATGTGATCATGTGAATTTGTTTGTTCTGAACATTATGCATGTCATATGTGAACATGTGATGCTAGCTATATATGCATCTTAAATATGTAGAATATGCTCTTATGACTACTATCTTTGTGTACTTGTGGTTTTGCATCTTATCAAGAGACATGTTATATGTTTGTTTGATATCCAATATTTTCTATGATGACATAGTCAAATATTTGATGGCAGTGAGAGTGCTAATGGACTTCAATTATTGAGCACTGAGTCTAGTAACGGGCGTCAAATTGTCATCAGTAACGAACTTAAAAGCACGTTACCGATATGGCAGTGATTGGTAACGGACATAAAGAGCCCGTTACCGATAGGGCAGTGATCAGTAACGAACTCAAAGGGCCTGTTACCGATAGGTTTAACTTTCGTAACAGTCGCATTTTAATGTCCGTTACAAAGAATAACTGTAACGGGCATTTAAGAAGCCCGTTACTGGAAGTCCTCATTAGTAACGGGCGTTGTGTTGGCCACGTCGGGGTCGAGCCTGCCACGCTTATGCGTAACGGGCGCCAAACAACAACCGTTACAGATGGGGTCCATGTAACGGGTGTTAAGGGCCTGTTACAAATGCTGCGTGACCTATTTGAGGTTTTCACGTAGTGGGTTTAACCAGAATGATATTTGGAAGAAACTAAGTATTATAAAAAGAGAAATTAAGAAACCACTTCTTTAAAGACTTGTGTGTGTTTAATCTTAAGGTTATACTCCTGTTGGATCCCTGAAATTTAACTTGATCAATTGTGAAGTATTTCTAGTTTGTTTGTATAAATGTGCACACAATCATCATATAAATAAATATTAATATATGGTTGTTTAATTCATCTTTATGGAAGAGTATGTTGTATATACTGTTATCTTTGTACTTGTGACCAACCATGCACTCCATGGTTGTCAAGTGATGTGTTGTAATTAAATAACTTAACTTCACCAATTAACTCTTGCATATGCATCATACGTGTAGAACCTTCTGACAGTAACTATGAGTTCGTCCCGGAACAAGCTGACGGACAGTTCAAGGGAGAAGTGAACTACGTGGAAGTGCAACAAGACCCGGACCAAAAGTCCGGAAGACTTTCCTACTAACTTAATAGTGAAGGCAAGCCCCAGTTTATCATTTACCTATGTGTTTTCCTTTTTAAATTTCTGAATTTATGTTGGATTTTCCATGTGCATTTAAGTTCAGTAGTTGGATGGAAACCCTAGTTGCATGATCCATAAGTACCTATGATCTTTCACAAGTATGCTAGGTCGCTAGTTGCTACGCAATAAGGACCCGGTACAAGTCGAGTGATGTACTTCGCTCGCAAGAATAGGTTCTTATGTTGGAATCATAAGATTTGTAAATGGGATTGCTCACGTGGTAAGAGCATGGGATTTTGGGCTCTGGTCCAGTGGTTAAGAGATTAAGCGTTTGAACGTACTAAACATTTGTCGGAAATGGGTACGGTAAGCCTAGTACCTGAATGATGCAGTAAGGAACTTTGCGCTACTAATCTTGGGTTGCGGCCCCAGGCTGGCTACCTGTAGTGCATGTGTGATACTAGATGTTTGATTAATTGTTTGCACAATTCATGATTGCAATAGTTGCTTATCTACTAATAAAGTAGTCTACTAGAACTTGAGCTAAAATATTGAAAGTAAGGTTTAACTCCTTAGTAGGTTTTTGGCAAAACAAACCCACTAGCCAAAAGCCAAGCATGATTAGAAGGTTAAGTCTTTTATTTTAGATGGGTAAGCCTTGCTGAGTATTAGTATACTCAGCCTTGCTATATATGTTGTTTTCAGGTGGTAATGTTTGGTCTGGTGAAATCCCACCCGGTAGGGAGCTGGAATGGGTGGATGATGGGAAGTAATTGTGTTATGGGTGGCCTCCCATGATGCCAAGCTATCGTTTAGTTTATTTCCGTTGTCTTTTAAAACTCTGAACCCTTTACTTTCATGTGAGAACAATGGTTGTAATAATTTGACCCTATGGGGAAAATTGGATTAATTTGCAAGGTACTCTGGACTCTCCTTCGTGGGAGTTTTAATGTATGCGTGTTCGATCCTCTGTGTGTTTACAAGTGATTTACCGGTCTATGACCCGGCAACACTCAACGGGATGATTCTTTATTATCACTTAATGACCAAAAGGGATTGGTTCAAGTGATAGTACAGACTTATCTCGGGTGGGGTTGTCACAGTTGGTACCAGAGCATCCGTATACACCAGAGTAATTAGTTTAATACTAATCACATGATTTATAATTAAAACTTGCCAAGATTGATGGGATTTTTTTAAAATACGTTGGATCGTTAAGGAATGAATAGACCGAAAGGCCCTAGAGGAAATTTTTGGCTACTTTTAAGGTTGCTAAGTATTTATGGTTTATCTAGGCTAACTTCCAGCACTTCTTCAGCCACGTGTTTCATACGTGTGTTGTGCCGCATCACGAGTATGTGAGGGTCGATAGGGCAATCTATTCCACGGATCCTATCTTCTCGGTTGCATGTTCACGTGTTTTATACGTGTGCTACCGTATGCAAGTCATACGAAGGATGGCGTGTTCTATTCAAGATAAACATGTCATGGGTTGGGATGTCGCCACGTTTTGCTATATGTGTGCATGATTCCGCATTAGGAACATGCGAAGGGGGGCACCCTCCATTCAAAAGGGGTGTGTCTCAGGTTGGGCACCGTCCATGCGGTGCAAAATGCATGGGTACCATTTCTATAGCGAATGGTAATGTTTTTGGACGCTCCCGTGACGTGCTGGCACGAAAGGTTCTTTTCTGCAGGTACACTAACCACGTTTCGTACGATCGTTATGTGACCAAAGTGCAGCTCTGACTAGTTATTATAGGGAGAGAAGTATATAAGCCTTGCCACCAGCACTAACTTCGATTTTTGGCTCGATCGTCATGTGAGGTCATATGTGACGCTTTTTGCATCATGCTAAAAATTGTTAAACCCTAAAATTTTGCAATCATACATGTTGTATGCTCTCTAGGTGCCACCTTGCTATCTTGATGTTTTAATCTAGATTGCATGTATAGCTCGCTTGTTGCTTGGTCGTCAAGTTGCTGCATCTGTTTGCGTAATTTTTACCTCCTGTTAAAAAAAATAAAGTGACTAGATGATCTATACCCAAGTTGCTCCATATCTAATCTAGTTTTTGCTGCCAAAACTTCATGATCATAGCTTCTATAGATCTCAAGTTATGGCCAAAACTAGTGACACCCAGTCTTGATGTTTTTCCTGGGTACCTCACTTTGAACTTGTAATTTTCGAGCATGCTCCTATCTGATCCAGATCTACATTTGAATACCAAAAATGTGTCTCATAACCTTGCTGAGTTTCTACAAAAATTTGGGAATTTTCGGGGCTGTGGTTTCTGAGTTATGAATTTTTGTTCAAGACTGCCAGAACTTTATGCCGTTTGTATGTACACTCGTGCGAGTCAGGCATACTCTATACCTTTGTATAGATGGCTACCCCAGTTATACCCACTTTAGGATAGAAATTGTTCCTCTGTACCTCTCTAAGGTCTTGTTGAAAGTTGGAACCTTGAGTTGGTTTTTGTGTGCAACTTTCTATCTAGCGCTATGAAAGTCTTATCTTGTGCACTTTCTTTTGTATGGATCCTTACGTTCGTCACTCATTCCAGATGTCCGACTCCGGATCCATGACCGCTGATGCACAGGCGTGGACTCACTTGAACTGCCTCGGGGAGGGTGGATTTCTTGCACTTCTGTGGGACACCCTGAAGGATCTTGGATATACCATGTATCCAGAATACATGGGACGTGAGTTCATGACCTCGGGACAGATCCTTCTTTCGGAAGTGAATGTGAAGATTCCCACCTGCCCGTTGAATCCCGACTGGGAAGCATGGGAATACAAAGCCCAAGGCTTGACACTAGCTAGCACCGTACAGAAGACCGCTCTTGAAGCCCTCACCACCTTTTGTAGGAAGCATTCAGCCTCGGTAGCTGGTACTGCAGCCAAGGTAATTCCCATAGGAGCAGAACACCCTGGACAATGGGTTGATCGGGAAGCTTTCTGCCCCGCTCAAAGCAATGCTCACTATAGTCCTGATCTTGTTACCTCAAGTCCGTTTCTCCAAGGCCATGTATGACACCTATCAATTGATGGTTGGAGAAAGTGTTTTCTATATACACCAAATTTACAGGCAGCAAGTGAAAGAAGGGAAGGATACCGCACAAGAGTTGGAAGAAGCCCGAGCACAAATATCTACGCTTAAGAAGAGAAGACGCAAGGATAAGGTGAGAATACGAGAATTAGGTCACACCATTCTCGAACAAAATTTCATGTTACAACATAACGACCAGTATATGTTGGATCTAGAGAATCAGCTAGAAGCTGCAGCAGCACCTCTTGTCATTCCTGGACCAGAAGAGGAAGAAAATCCAGAGGACACTCAGGGAGAGTCTGGAGTAGAGTCTGGACCTGCATCACCTTGAGTTTTCTTCATCTTGAGAGGCCAAATGTTAGAGGGTGAAGCTAAGACTAGCTAGTTGCAGTGGAAAGCATTATGCTTGTAATAAAATATGGAGGTGTACGAGCGTCATAGTAGAGATGACGTACTTTAGGTTGTGTAGCCACTTTTGGATGGTTTGTGGTAGGCTGACCTAGAAGTACGCTTTGCGCAGCGAGACTGCATTGTAACCCCATGTGTTATGTTGTGGTGATTCCGAACTCGGCATTGATGCAATGCTATGGATAAACACCTTATCGTAGCAATCTGATGGATGTCTGAATAATGCTGGTTGCGAGCAATTATGGATCCCAGTTGAATGCCAAAGTCAAATCATGTGAAGGATTTTATCTCTAACTGAAAATGAGAGTTTTTGTTTAAACTTTCTGGTCTACTCGGCTTTTCTTGCTAAGATCTCCTTATCGTGCTCCATTTGATCTCACCAACCTTGAGCCTCTAGCGCTCGCTTGCTCACAAGGTGTTTGAATAAATAGAGCATGGATAAAGAGCATCCAAATTCTTTTAAGTTGTAGGATTATCATCACCTCTTGCATGTGTTGCACCCTTAATGAAATCACTCACGAACATGAGCAGCAATGCACAACATATGAATGGTAAACCTTGGAGGACTAGCCTGCATATGCACCACGGATCTCAACCTCTCTACCCTATCCCCGTTTGGTTTGGTAAAATTGTTATTCCAAAACCAAAGGTGCCGCGTCAGAGCCTAGGGTATCATGTGTGCTGCAGCCATGTGATTACCATTAGGTGCGTGCTAGGTATCTTGGTTGTAGGAATGCCACACACCGCAGAGAATATTTCTCAACTTTACGATGATCCCCTTGGTTGACTGATATAAAAGATAAAACAAGTCCTACTAACTTGTATCATGAGCACCATGTTTCATGAGCCGTGCATTGTGCCTTCATAACATGTGCATCATGCGTACACCACATCCTGCACTATGCATCATGTCATATGCACCATATGCCATATGCATAAGCATCATATTCTCATCCACACGTGCGTTCTATCCTAGGCACCACGTCTTTAGCATCAACATGTGCACCATTCCATTGTTGCACCACGTATCCCACGTGCTTTGGTCTTACCATCATATGTTCTTTTGGTACATCAGCACCATGTTAGGGAGATCACTGCATCAATAATGCAAGAAATGATGCCATCAAAACTCATCATTTAATTAACATGTGAGCAAGCATCTTCTGAAATTTCTGTATCAACCTATCTTTTCCAAATCGTTATCGTCCTCTAACCTTGAGCAACTCCTTGCAACCACTCTTTATGACCTTGCCATCTTGCAGTGTTGTTAGGGACAACTGATCTCGGACTTACGATGGTAGAACCCTTGATCCATCGTCACCCTTAATTGCTCTTCCGAAATAAATTCAGGGATTTTAGTAAACAAAGTTACTAACATTTTGTTACTAGCCTTGCTTTCTTCATCATAATCACTATGGAACTTGTCAATTTGTTTCGCTCTGATGATCTCTGCGCAGCAATTCAAATCAATCGGCTAAGTTGAAGGAGAAGGAGCAGAGTTTCCTGAGCACTCAAGGTTCTCTAAAAGTCAATGATCTGAGAGTTTTCCATCACTCTTCAATCCATGATCCGTTGATCATACCCTCCAACTCTTAGGAATCAAAAGACAAACTAACGAAGGACAAGTCGAGCCTCTGGCGAATTTCTCCTCACGATGATCTCAAACCTTGATGGTGGGCATCCTGAACTCTTCTTGTTATCTCCACCATCACGGTCGTTTGTTCAGACTGTTGAACACCATCCTTTTCCGCACCACGAACGCACGACGTCATAGCGTCACTCTGCCATCTCTTTTCCGCAGCCACGATCATGTCGCTGAGCTCTCTCGGGCCGAACATTATCGAGACACGTGCCGTCACCACCTGATCACTCCACCGACCCCTGCCGCAGATGATCTCGGACGACCGTTGCAATTCCGCAGCGGCATACAAAGGAAGCCCTTCCTCAATATCGCCATTTCCAACTCTCGCCTCCCAGTTGAGTTTGACATCACCGTCACTCTTCCTTCTCCTCCGGTTGTTCTTTGGCAACCTGCCATCAGCCCATCTCAGCCAGCCACTCCAATCTTCGGCGACCAAGCTCCCCCTCCCTCTTCTTCGACGACACCAAGAAGAAGTTCGGAAGTAGGTCGGAAGAAGAACCCAAGCCTACACCATCAACCATGGCTCTGTTCCTGGAGGTCTTCGAGTCGCTCCGCTGGAGGCTAGTAGGGATGTATCTCTGCATCGCAGGCGGAATCTGCCTGCTCTTAGTTTTTCATGTACACATCCATCGCCTGCTCTCTCATGAGCGGCCTGGAGGCAAGTGAGGAAAGCACCATGTATGTTTTGCCCTATCTGAATTCTCGATGTCGAGAAGTGTAATCAGATATGTCTTTCTTCCTTTGTAACCGTTGTCTTGTTGGAAGGCATCGCCCTAATCTTGATTGTTGGATCTCGAGACGAGATTCTTTTTAAGGGGGCAGGCTGTGATGCCCCAGGTTTTCAATTAGGGTTAATTAACGCTAATGACTGTTCAACCAAGTCAAACACATTGACTTTGGTCAAACCTTGGTCAACCTGGGTCATCACCTCGAAAACCTAGCCAACAAACCCTGATGGTCAAAGCTTGGTCAAAGTTTGGTCAAAACTTGGTCAAATCCCTAGCTAACCCCTTTTACACCTTGCTCTGCCTAGAACTTTTGCCGCGTTCTCTAAATTTCACCTAAACACTTCAAATTATGCCAATACAAAAGTTGTTCAGTTTTTCAAGGCACACAACTTTGCTTTTGGGTGGCATGTCAAATTCGAAGTGGAAAATGGTGCAAAACGCTGGTCAACGTCTGTAGTTACTATTCACCAGCGCCGAGAAAATAGCCAACTTGGCGTGCAGTTTATGCTAAAACCGTTGCTCAAAACACCTATGTGCCTTTGTAAATGTTGTAGAGGATCATGAGATCTCCAACTTTGCTTATTTCCTCAATGTGCACTTTAGTGTCAAAATCTCAAGTTCTAGCCGGTTAAACAGAGGTAACTTGAATTGTTTCTGCGCCGGGAACGCGTGCTCGCGCACGACGTCGCCACATGCCACGTCGGCCCGCCGCCGTACGCCGTGGGGTACGCACGCAAAGGCACAGTAGCGTCCGTCAGGTCGAAGTGCACACGTGGTAGGGCCCACTCCTTCCCAGCCATGCAGGCCTATCGCGGGACGACGCGTGCCGCACCCACACGGGGCGAATGCACCGACCACCGCGCCGACCCGCCAGTCGCATCACCACCGTATGCATAGCACGTCGCCACCGCCTTCGCGCCCATGCCATGACCGCGTCGGCGACTTGACCACTCTCGACCGCCTATAAGAAGCGCGCCTAGCTTCCATGCACGCGCATGCCACCGCCGCTGCCTTGCCGTCACTGCCGTGGCCACCATTGGCACTCCACGGTGAACCTCCCCCTCCCGAGCATGCCACAGCAGCCCGAGCTGCCCAAACCCTCAGCACGACCTCCCACAACCTCACCAAGCCGCTTGGGGTCCAGCCGGAGCCGTCCACTTCGCCGGAGCAGAGCTCCAGCGGCCGCCAAGCTGCTGCGCTACCGTGCGTGCTCGTTGGTACCGCTCCCGTTTCCTCTCCGGTCACCACCAGGCCCAGGGTGAGCATCTGGTCGCGCTCCACTCCTTCCCGGTCACCTCCACCGCCGGCCTCGCCGGAATCCGGCCGGCCGTGCTGCCCTCTCCCCCTTTGGACCCAGTTGCAAGGTTCCAATCCTCGCTAAGGGCCTGAGTGTTAATTATTGGATTGTTTTGTAAAGTTAAGGGCAGGGTTGTGAAGAAGAAAATCTTTCCTGGGTGTCCCGTGCAAAGAGATTCTTAACTTCTTTTTGAATAGATCCAGTGAATTGGAAAATTCGTAGAAAATCACTGAAAAATCAGAAAAATACAAAACCAATTTTTTTGGTTTCCATATGAGTAGAACTACATCTTTTAGAAAGGATGTATATACTTTTGTTCAGTAGTTTTTGAATGAAAATTCAAACACAGTTTGAATAGGTTTGTTAATAACTTGAGCTGTACTCCTGTGCTAGGCTTGATCTTTGGATATGTGGTTAGTCATGACAAGTATAGGCTATATCTAAATTTTTGCACAAAGTTATTGAGTGAATCTCTAGTTATGATTTATTTTTTCTTTTCTGCTAGATCTGTATATCTATTTTGTACAGATTCATGTGAATGCTTTCTGTGGCCCATCTTGTGGATATCATCTTGTTGGTATTATATGTGCTCCTGGTGATTTTATCATGTATTTATGAACTGTCCATATATGTGTTTCTGATATATGCTTGTATATAAGTTTAAATGCATAGTTCAGGTTATAATGATCCAGTGATGACTATCTTTGGGCTGGTTGATATTTGTTCCATGTCTATGCTGTAGGAGAAAGTTGGGCTACATTTCGGTTATGTATTTCTCTATATAAATGTTTTATGAATAACTAGGCTGAAAATGGTTATTTTTGTGTGGCTTGGTAGAAGTAGGTTCTAGAGCTAATTTTTGGTGTGTAGCCTAGTTATAGTCCATAGAGTCTCTGTATAAAATTTGAGCTCCGGTGCATGAGTTGTTTTCTCGGTATTAGATATTCTTGTTTTTGCTTGTGTTAAATTGTCGTATTTTTCATGCTTAGATTATAGCTCTGTTTGCTATGAAAGTTTGGCAGTAGCTCTGTTATAGTACTGTGTGCTTGTGCAAAAAGTCTCACTAGAAGTTGCTGCATGGTTTAACTAGAGTGATTTTTGGAAGAAACTAAGTATTATAAAAAGAGAAATAAAGAAACCACTTCTTTAAAGACTTGTGTGTGTTTAATCTTAAGGTTATACTCCTGTTGGATCCCTGAAATTAAACATGATCAATTGTGAAGTATTTCTAGTTGGTTTGTATAAATGTTTACACAATCACCATATAAGTAAATATTAATATATGGTTGTTTAATTCATCTTTATGGAAGAATATGTTGTCTATACTGTTATCTATGTACATGTGACCAACCATGCACTCCATGGTTGTCAAGTGACGTGTTGTAATTAAATAACTTAACTTCACCAATTAACTCTTGCATATGCATCATACGTGTAGAACCTTCTGACAGTAACTACGAGTTCGTCTCGGAACAAGGTGACGGACCGTTCAAGGGAGAAGTGAACTACGTGGAAGTGCAGCAAGACCCGGACCAAAGTCCGGAAGACTTTCCTACTAACTTAATAGTGAAGGCAAGCCCCGGTTTATCATTTCCTTTTTAAATTTCTGAATTTATGTTTGATTATCTATGTGCATTTAAGTTCAGGAGTTCAGTGGAAACCCTAGTTGCATGATCCATAAGTATGTATGATCTTTCAATAGTATGCTAGGTCGCTAGTTGCTATGCAATAAGGACCCGGTACAAGTCGAGTGATGTACTTCGCTCGCAAGAATAAGTTCTTATGTTGGAATCATAAGATTTGTAAATGGGATTGCTCACGTGGTAAGAGCATGGGATTTTGGGCTCCAGTCCAGTGGTTAAGAGATTAAGTGTTTGAACGTACTAAACATTTGTCGGAAATGGGTACGGTAATCCTAGTACCTGAATGATGAGGTGAGGGAACTTTGCGCTACTAATCTTGGGTTGCGGCCCCAGGCTGGCTACCTGTAGTGCATGTGTGATACTGGACGCTAGTGTGAGGCATGCCAGCTAGCCTTGTACTTAGGACTGTGGCATCTGATCCCAATCCGAGGAATGACGGGAACCGTTTGGTTGAATGGACTCATTGTGAGTACTTTCTCCCGTATGTTTAGGTCCACCTTGCAAGGTTATTAATCGATCGATCGTCGGCCTCTCACCGTTATCCAAGAGTGCTTAATTATCTGGCCATGATAATCCCTCTATGATGAAATGTTGATAAACTTGATGTTTGATTAATTGTTTGCACAATTCATGATTGCAATAGTTGCTTATCGAGTAATAAAGTAGTCTACAAGAACTTGAGCTAAAATATGGAAAGTAAGGATTAACTCCTTAGTTGCTTTTTGCCAAAACAAACCCACTAGCCAAAAGCCAAGCATGTTTAGGAGGTTAAGTCTTTTATTTTAGACGGGTAAGCCTTGCTGAGTATTAGTATACTCAGCCTTGCTATATATGTTGTTTTCAGGTGGTAATGTTTGGTCTGGTGAAATCCCACACGACTGGAGCTGAAATGGGTGGATGACGGGAAGTAATTGTGTTATGGGTGGCCTCCCATGATGCAAAGCTATCGTTTAGTTTATTTCCGCTGTCATTTAAAACTCTGAACCCTTTACTTTCATGTGACAACAATGGTTTTAATAATTTGACCCTATGGGGAAAATTGGATTAATTTGTAAGGTACTCTGGACTCTCCTTCGTGAGAGTTTTAATGTATGCGTGTTCGATCTTCTGTGTGTTTACAAGTGATTTACCGGGCTATGACCCGGCAACACTCAACAGGATGATTCTTTATTATCACTTAATGACCAAAAGGGATTGGTTTAAGTGATAGTATGAACTTATCTCGGGTGGGGTTTTCACAGTCGTGTCCTTAGACCCCCAGTCAGGCTCGGAGCCAGAGCTCACCCGTCCTTGGATTTGATACCCTGGGATTACTCCTTCCTAGGTGAAGTGCTACAACGGTGTATCTGTGCGCTTGCAGACTCGTTCGCACTCGTCAGTGTACCCGGGTGTTCCTTACACGTTCAGGCGAACCTGGTGCCATAGTGGTGACGTTAAGAAACGCCAACAAGCATTTCTGGTGTTGTTGCTGGGGACAGTTGTTGTTTCTATCTTCGAGCCTAGTGGTCTTCGTATCCTTTTTATTTTCCTTTTGTTCTACCCATAACCCAGTTACCATGGAGCAAACTTCTATCCAGAATCTTTCTGCCCCCAGACCTGGGTTGTTAGAGCCACCACCATCGGAACATCCAATTACCACATCTAGCTATCAACTTAGTACCGATCTTATCTCGTTGATTCGGGAATCGTATTCCTTTTTCGGGGACAATCATAACCCCTATGAACATTTGCGGGAGTTCGAGCATCTGTGTTCATGTTACGCTTTTGCTGGCCTGACACATGATACTGTTCATTGGAAACTGTTTCCCTTCTCCCTTACGGGAGGTGCGAAGCAGTGGTACGACGAACACGTAGGCTCTGTTGACGGAAGCTGGAAGGAACTTATTGGCAATTTTTGCTGGAGGAATTTTCCACTCGCCCTTCTCGTCGCTCTATGTAAGGATGTGCTCGGATTTAAGCAGGATGATAAGGAAACCTTGGGTGCGGCATGGGAGAGACTTTTGCGTTTAGTGAACTCTGGTCCCACGCTGTCGATACCCCATCATGTGCTCTTCCAGCATTTTTATGCGGGATTGGACATTAAGTCCACCGGGTACCTTGATGATGCCTCGGGAGGATCCTTTTCGGATAAGAGATAGATCCTTGATCGTATTGCATCGAATGCCTCCTTCATGGCTGAGTTGGAAGATCCTCAAGAGGGGTGCATACCCGAACAAGAGAACGTTCCTGAAACTGAGCCTGAACATTCATCATCCAAATCCATAGACTCAGTTTAGGAACCTATGACACCAGAGGAAGAGGCACTTTGACCTCTGGAGTCCATTTTAAAGTTTGAGGACAATATATTTGATGATTTTGGGAACACCTCAAACTATTATTGTAAACAGAAACCGTCTACCCCCGTTCCTCCCTCATATCCTTCGAAAATTGCCTTCTTTAGAGACAACATTCGGGAGTTAACAACCATTATGGCTCAAGAATGGTCGAAAGAGCTGGAATCGACGGCTGGAACTCTTCAGCTTCTTCCACCCCAATCGACGATCCCTTGCGTCATAAATGGAGAGACGAGGCGGGTTCTCTACAACCCCTTGGTAGGAGTCAATATCATGTTTAGTGCTTTTTCTTGGAGAAATTTTGGAGAAAGACCTTTGACTCCTACCAGGACATCCACTGAGGGAGAGACCCTAGAGGGAATTGGGATCCTGAAATCTATTCCTGTCCAATATAAAGAGGCTGAGTTCGATCTTGATTTCCACACCTACGATATCCTCAGTTTCGACCTCATGATAGGACTATCCCTTGAGAAAATTCTCATAGAGGCTCCTACCCATGGCAATCTCAGTGTCTGCTTGGGAAAGGAGGTTTTCTCTGTAGATGTTTTAAGGTCGAAAAATGCAAGAACGGATCCCCCTAATGACTTTTGCCAAATCGAGGAGGTCAAGGCAATTATTCCAGGAGATTCTCTTGAATCCCTCCTCGATGAATGGGCACCTAACTTCATAGAGGAGACTGCAGAGCCTGCCAAACCTATAGATATATCTGAGTCCTAGGCTCCACATAGGCCTGCCATCGAGCTCAAACCTTTGCCCACAAGCCTTAGATACATTTTCCTCCATGGGGATATTGAATCTCCAGTAATCATTAATGATAAACTTTCTAAGGAGGAATCCAAAAGGCTCATTTCTGACCTAGAGAAGCACCGATATGTGTTCGGATACTCTCTTCATGAGCTTAAGGGGATAAGCCCGGCTATTTGCACCCATCGCATTCCCGTAGACACAGACATCCCACTGACAAGGGAGCCTCAGAGGAGGCTGAATATTGCGATGAGAGAGGTAGTGAAGAAAGAAGTTCTAAAACTTCTCCATGCTGGGATCATCTATCCAGTCCCCTATAGTGAATGGGTTAGCCCCATTCAATGCGTGCCGAAGAAAGGGGGATGACAACAACCCCTAACGAGCTTGGCAAGCAGATTGCTCAACACCTTCCCACAAGGTGGAGGTTGTGCATAGATTATAGGAAGCTCTACAAGGCCTTGAAGAAGGATCACTTCCCGCTCCCTTTCATTGATGAGATGTTAGAGCGTTTGGCGAACCACTCCTTTTTCTATTTTCTTGATGGGTATTCTGGCTATCATCAAATTCCTATCCACCCTGATGACCATCACAAGACCACTTTCACATGTCCCTATGGAACCTATGCCTATCGTAGAATGTCTTTCGGGTTGTGTAATGCACCCGCGTCCTTCCAAAAGGTGTATGATGTCTATTTTCTCAGACATGATTGAGCAGATCATGGAAGTTTTCATGGACGATTTCTCTGTCTATGGGAAAGCTTTTTATGAATGTTTGGGGAACTTAGACAAGGTCTTACAAAGGTGTCATGAGAAGGACGTAGTCCTCAACTGGGAGAAATGCCATTCCATGGTGAAAGAGGGCATCGTGTTAGGACACCTGGTGTCCGAATGTGGGATAGAGGTGGATCGTGTTAAGATCGAGGTTATAGAAAAACTTCCACCTCCTGTTAACGTCAAGGGCATCCGTAGTTTTCTTGGCCACGCTGGGTTCTACCGACGGTTCATTAAGGACATTGCACAGGTCGCTACACCCCTCACTAGCCTTCTAGCCAAGGATGCACATTTCGAGTTCACAGAGGAGTGTATGGAAGCCTTTCTCACCCTCAAGCAGGCACTCATCTCCGCCCCAGTTATCCAACCCCCCAATTGGACGCTACCTTTCGAGATCATGTGTGATGCTAGTGATTACGCTGTAGGGGCCATCCTAGGCCAAACTAAGGACAAAAAACATCATGATATAGCCTATGCTAGCAAAACCATGACAGGAGCTCAGCTTAACTATGCCACTACTGAGAAAGAGCTCCTTGCTGTTGTCTTTGCCATAGACAAGTTTAGATCTTACTTAGTAGAAAATTCTGTTCACAAGTTTATGCCACAACAGATAATTGTTTACACTGATCATGTTGCTCTTAAATATCTGCTCACTAAGAAATATGCTAAACCTCGTCTACATAGATGGATTCTTCGCCTTCAAGAATTTGATCTAGAAATAAGGGATAAGAAAGGAGTAGAAAATTCTGTTGCGGATCATTTGTCCCGTATGCGTACCACTAACGTACAGGAAGCACCCATAAACGATTCCGTGTGGGGCGACATATTGCTCAAGGTTACAGACACCAACCCTTGGTATGCGAATATTGTGAATTATCTGGTCACAAGATATATACCACCATAGACAGATAAGAAGAAATTAGTTCATGAAGCTACTCGGCACATGTGGGATGATCCATATTTATATAAAGTTTGTGCTGATGGGCTATTAAGAAGATGCGTGCCGAGAAAGGAAGGACTGTAGATTATTGAAAAATGCCATGCAGGGCCATATGGTGGCCACTATAACACGTTCTGCACACATGCAAAGATATGGCGGAGTGGTTTTTTCTTGCCAACCATGTATGAAGACACAAAGAATTTAATCCGAAGATGCAAGGCATGCCAGAAACATGGAGGAATCACTACCAAAGACGTGATGCCCCTACAAGATAACCTACAAGTGGATCTTTTTGACGTGTGGGGAATTGACTACATGGGACCATTCCCAAGGTCTGACGGGTCCGAATACATCCTAGTGGCAGTCGACTATGTGTCGAAATGGGGGGAAGCAATACCTTGCAAGACGGCAGATGCTAAATAGTCTAAGAAGATGTTCAATGACATAATCTTCCCTCGCTTTGGCACACCAAGGATGGTGATCAGTGATGGAGGTTCCCATTACCCTGACAAGGGATTCAGGAAATTTATTCAGGAGCAAGGGATTCAACATAGCATCACTACTCCATATCACCCCCAGACTAATGGTCAAACTGAAACCTCCAACAAGCAGATAAAGACCATTCTACAGAAAATAGTATATGAGGCAGGTAGGTCCTGGAGAACGCATCTCTCTGGACAGCCTATAAGACCCCACTTGGAATGTCTCCATATCAGATAGTATACAGAAAGACATGTCATCTACCTGTGGAGGTTGAGCACAAGGCCTATTGGGCCATCCAGAGATTCCGCCTGGACTTTCTCAAAGATGGGAGGAATATGCAAAAATAGTTGTCGGAGTTGGAAGAATGGAGAGAGAAATCCTATCATAGTGCAAGGATTTACAATGAAAGAACAAAGAGATGGCATGATAACAAGATTAAAAAGAAGGAATTTGCATCTGGAGATAAGGTGTTACTATTCAACTCGTGATTCAAGCTGTTCGGAAAACGAAAATTGCGTAGTAGGTGGGAAGGACCATTCACAGTTGTAGAGGTAGCCTCTCATGGAGCAATCACTCTGCAAAACAATGAGGACAACTGTTTCAAGGTGAATGGACAGCGATTGAAAATTTTCCTCGAGCCCGACGAAAAAGAATATGAGATAATCTACTTCATCGAAGATGAATAGCCACAGGCTCGGCAACAAGTAAGTTTCTTCTCCTTCCTACTCTCTCTCTCTCTCTCTGTCTAGTTTTTAATTCACATATTAGGTAGAAGCCGGTGTGGGGGAGATCTCCAACCTGCAAAATAAAAGAAGAACCTCAGGTATGCGCACCCTCTATCTCACTCTCCTTAACCCATGAGTTTGATTGAATTTTCAATCCCTATCCTTCATATCAAACTCTATGTATCGTGTTTCTCTTGCTCAACATGATTCCTGTGGTTGGTTTGCATATGTTTTATTCCTTACTTATCATCTTGATGCTTGTGAAAAAATATCATTAGGCAACTCATGCTTATCTAAGTAGTTGGCGTTTGTGATATGGTTTGATGACATGATCTTCGGTCCTTATGTTTGAGTGCTTGAGAATTTTATTTGAAAACTTGAAAACCCTTTGCAAAGCTCCTCTTTGCAATGCTCCATCCAATTTGAGTCATATGATGTTTTAGTTGAAAACCTATACTCATATGTTGCTTGTTATTGCATTGAGCTTTGTCAAAATCTATGACCCTTGTGAGAATTCTTTTCATTACTTTCATGATCAAGATTCATGTGTACACCACCATTTTTCCCTTGATATGATTCTAGACTGGAAATTAGTATTATATCATCATCCATTCCACAAAATAAAGCTCCATATGTGTTGATCTCTCCTTCCAAGTTATTGTTACACAAGACACATGGCTATCAGAAAAAAGTTGGACACATGAAGGTCCATAAAAAAAGGGGGAAGAAAGAGAGATAGCCATGTTCTCAAAAGATTTTGTACAAGAAGGAGAATCATGCAAAAAGGAGTTCCATAATTTAGATGGTAATAACTAGTATCCATTACGGGGCTAGTGTCCATCTTACCATCACCCCAGCTCTCATCACATATGGTAATATCTAGAACCCAGTCCGGGCCTAGTATCCACCTTACCATATCCATCATATCCATCTATGTGCACATCTTGATCTGATTGTATGATTCGATTATCTCTATGGATCCGGTTTTTTGACTTTGCAATACATGTGATGCAAGTATGCCTTATCATTCATTCCTTACCTTGAGCTCCGCATAAGCCGTCATTAGTGTAGGATGAATAAAGGCAATCTAATGCCTTGGTGAGGACATATACACATCGAGCAATCTAAGAGAATCAAATGAGGAGCTAAGCAAGGTTTTGTTTTGAAAACTTATTGCAAAACCCCAAGTTGCTTGATATGATGAGCAGGAGTGATTTGATTCCTGACTGTTCCATTCCTCAACTACCCAAGATAGCATGATAGACACTCCATAGAGTTCACAGGTACAAGGTATGGTTTGGAATATCTCTTATGCTTACCTCATACCTATGGAATCATGGCTCACCTTGATCTTGTTCTTCTCTTCACTTGGGACGAGCAAAGGTCGAGCGTGGGGGTATTTGTTGACGGCTGTTATCCACTCATTTTATACCCGTCAACATGTACATTTTAGCATGAGGAATGATCATCAACACTAGAATAGGGTTTAAACTAATCATTTCCACATGTGTTGGTGTTTATGTGAATACAAGTGACGTTAAGAAACACCAACATTCGCATCCAAACCTTCCTGTCGCAACATAACTCGATGACTAGTATGATCTGAATCATTCTCACGGGTTCATCACTCCGTATATACAGGGTTCTTCAGTATTGTTGCGGGTCGATAGACGCAACCGTGCTCTAGTAGTAGTCGGTAGTGCAGGTGTCTGGACTATGGGTTATCCCTCGTTTACCATGTGCCTAGAGGTAGGCCGCGGTAGCGACAACCGTTGGACCCTTTGAAATCCTCCGTGCCCAGGTACCGAGTAGGGCCACAGGTCGGAACGCTCTGAGCCTTTTAAAGCTAGGGTGGGTCGGCGCCCTGAAGTGAGATCCATAGCGGTCGATCCATCTCGAGAGTTAAGACCCTTAGGAAGTGCTTCTCATCTCCAATCTATCCTAGCAATATCTTTGTGTCCGTGGTTAGACGCCTAATCGGTTACTCCACCGTCCTTTGGTTCGATAAGCTTTGGAATACTCCTTCCCTGGGAAGTGCTACAGTGGTATTTCCGTGCGATTTTGGATCCTTTCATACTCGTCGGTGTACCCAGTTTGTCTTATACGCTCACTTAAGGTGTACACTTTTGGTGGTGATAAGAAACGTCAACAATATCAGAAACTGAAACATGCAAGAATGCAAGCACTATAGTAGTCTCAATAAATTCCAAACAAATTTTCATACTCTTTTATGCTATATATAGTCAAGATTGAATGCATGTAAGTGCTAAATTAATCATTGTAACTGCTTATATACATCCACATCAATGACGATACACATGACAGATGCTAATATTTACACATTCATATATATTGCAATAAAAATGCTAATATCGACACATTCAGTAGATATAAACTACTTGTAGTTATCTTGGTGAACAGAAAAAACCACAAATCCATGGCTGTAGTAGAAAACCCCAATTCCAAATCTATCCTCCCAGCAAAAAAACCCTAATCGATACTAACCGGTGGGGCAGCAGACAGAGCGATGCCCAACAGTTCGTCATCGGAGTTGGGAAAGACGACCGGCACCACTTCTTCGTGTTCCTCATTGGAATCGAGGATGTCGTACCGAACCTCCTCTTCATCTTCCTCTCGGTGGCGCCTCGGGTTCCTCGACGTCCTTCTCCTCCTCCTACTGCAATCACTCCTAGCGAATCTTCCTCGCGCGTCGCGCCTCTGGTTGGTGGAGTGGTGCTCCACTAGAGGCGGCGCAACAATGGTGGCCACAAGAGGGGACACAGAAATGCGGGTGTGACCCTTGATGCTACGAGCCGCTGCACTCGGGTGGAATCGGTCGGGAGCGTAGTTGCAAGAGCGGGTGGAGTGAACCATCTCGCTGATGGAGGAAGCGCGGCAGCGAGAGCACGGTGGCGATAGCGAGGCGGCGAGCGGGAGTTGATGCGACAACTTGTGGAGGAAATTGGGTGAAAGGGCGAGACGTTGGGTGGAATCCACCAGTGCTGCTTCATTTACGCATGTAAAGGGACGCGTTCATGAGATCAAAAACTGACTCGTGGGCCCCAACATCATAGGACCCACACGTCACAGAGCCCAATTGGTTTTGTCAAGTTACTGGAAGAGGAAGGGGCAAACTCGTGGGTCCCACCTCGGACGAACACGTTTCCTTTATCACATCCCAAAACACAATAATCTACCCGATATTCTTCTTTTTTTATTATATTATAGTAGTACAATTGTATTAAATTCAAAGACATCAAAAATCATTTCAAATGTGAAAGTTGTCAATACAATAGTTTTAGAACTCACCGAGATATACAACTATTATTTTGGTCATTTCCCCATCCGAGTTACAATGAATACTTAAATTTGAAATTTCAGTTCGATATATTCAAAAATTAATTAGGGTCATAAACGATTTCAAATGAAAAAATCATGCACACCAAAGTTGTTGAACTCATCAAGATCTACAAAGTTTACTTAGGCCAACAATCCATTTGACACAGTTTGAATAATCCAAATTTCAAAATTCAAAAATTGGTATCTAAAAGTGACATATTCGAACACTAAATGATGCCAAATGGAAAAGTCATGAATAGCAAAGTTCATAACTCATTAAGATCTACGATCTTTATTTAAATCATTTTTCATTTGAGAAATTGGTATCTCACATTGTTCACTAATCCTAGATTCACTCACATAGTTTATGAAACTATGTTACGGACTTGTCAATTTTCTACTACAGGTTGTGACCACTTTTGAAAATGACAAAACGACCTAAATAAAGATCGTAGATCTTGACGAGTTATGAAACTTTGCTATTCATCACTTTTCCATTTGACATCAATTAGTGTCCGAATATCTTGCTTATAGTTGTGAATTTTTAAATTCAAAGTTAGGATTGTTCAAACAGACTCACACAAGATACACTGGACTCCATGACATAGATTATTATTTTCTAAAAGTTTACAAGAAAACACCTGATTTGGACATCATATGTGAAATCTAAACATGTTTTATGTTTTGATTACAAATCGAAGAAACAAGTTAAGGATGTCCATCAAAAACTCAAGAACACAAATGAATCTGCGCGCCGACAGGTGGGACCCAACTAGACAATGTGGCATGCGCGGCTGGCCGGGCCGCGGATGATGGCATGTGGCAAATTTGGCCGTGCCCCATTAAGGAACAAAATGATTGATGTGTCCCTACTTTATTTTTGTTTAATAGAGAAAACGGTTTAAAACTTAGCACAACAGAAGGTGTAGCACAATGGTAAGGCTCTAATCTCTTAACTCCAGGACCATAGTTCAAATCCCAGGTGGTTGTCTTGTGTTGTTGTTTTTTGTATTTTTTTGCATTTTATTGTGATGTTTGAAATATACATAATTTTGAACTTTTTAAGGTGATAAATGATTTCAAATGAAAAAATCATGCATACCAAAGTTGTAGAACTCATCAAGATCTACAAACTTTACTTAGTCCAACAATCAATTTGACAGAGTTTGAATAATGCAAGTTTCAAAATTCAAAAATTGATATCTAAAAGTGATATATTCGAACACTAAATGATGCCAAATGGAAAAGTGCTGAATAGCAAAGTTTCATAACTCATCAAGATCTATGATATTTATTTAAGTCATTTTTTCATTTGAGAAAGTGGTAGCTCACATTGTTCACTAATCCTATATTCACTCACATAGTTTAAGAAACTATGTTAGAGACTTGTCAATTTTCTACTACATGTTGTGACCACTTCTAAAAATGACAAAACAACCTAAATAAAGATCGTAGATCTTGATGAGTTATGAAACTTTGCTACTCATCACTTTTCCATTTGACATCATTTAATGTTCGAATATCTTGCTTGTTGTTGTGAAATTTTTAAATTCAAAATTAGGATTGTTCAAACAGACTCACACGAGATGCACTAGACTCCATGACATAGATTATTGTTTTCTAAAAATTTAGTGAAAAAATCACCTCATTTGGACATCATATGTGAAATCTAAACATGTTTTAAGTTTTGATTACGAATCAAAGAAACAAAAAGAAGTTCATTACATGCCTACAGGTGGGACCTACATGTGCAAAGATACAAAAGCGCACACGAGGAAGTCGCCTCCTTGATCGGCAGCACGCTCATGGGTTGCGTCCCTTTGGTGTGGGGTTTCTGTGTGGCTCCATTTGTCAACCACAAAGTTGGGGCCTCCCCTCCTGCGGCCATGCCTTGTCCTCTGCATTTGAGACGCTGACACATGGGTCCCATTGATCGGGCCCACATGTCATTCTCTCCACTGCAAGGACTCGAGGAATTCCTTCCCTGTTCTTCTCCATCAAAACATAGAAACTGCACAGAGCAGAACCACCGCCACCTCCATCGCCCAATCCCAGAATCCCTTGCCATAGCTTGCCTGAGGATTAGAGCAACGACGATGGTGGGAAGCAAGCGGAGCGACCACAGCTCCAAGAGGCAAGCGCACAACCCGCATGGGCGCTTCTCACAGTCTTCGACGATCTCAGTGGCTCCATCCGCATGCGGGCCAGCAGCACCGCTTTCTTCTACAATCCACCGCCCCACGTCCACGGCGGGGCCATCAGCAAGTCGCAGCACCTCAACTACCTCAGGGTCATCTTCAACCCACCGCCTCTCTACCACCCCAGGCACATCTATAGGTCGCTGCGCAGAAGGCCGCTTCTCATACAGCCACTCTCTGCCCCGCATGGTGATCGACGGCGACATGATGCATGAGGATCCCACTGCGCTACCAAGTAATGAAAGATTCACCCTAATCCCAAGCAGGGAGAAAGGAAAGGAAGTAGAAGCAGAAGCAGATGTGATAAGTTTTCTACAGGAAATTGGGGTTTTCGTTACTGTGCTAGTGCTAGTGGGGTTTTATCATTAATTGAATTTCTATTCATGGGAAGACACTACACAAACTCCTAATTTGTTTGAAGACATGGATCACTGCTTTGTTCGGTGGTAGTATAAATTGCATTATTGGAAATTTGGAATGAATGCTTCCTTGGTAGGATAGTATCGAGTGTGACATTGTGTCATTAAGAAAAAAAATCACTTTTGCTAGATTCACTATTGCTAGGTTCTGTGATGCTAGATAAAGATTCACTTTTGGTAGGTATATTAACTTATGGTAGACCAAGATTCACTTTTGCTAGGTTCTCTGATGCTAGGTAAAGAATCACTTTTGGTATGTACTTTCAGTGATGCTAGATAACTTTGTTTTTTTCAATCAGATTGATATGCATTTGTGAGTACATTTATGGTACATTCTTATAATTAGAGTAGTCAATAATAATTTAGGGTTGAGGCCCCCTTGTTCCTGAAATCAGATTAGTTACCACTCACTTAATTTCTTGATTTGGTGAAATAATGTTATACTTTGTGATCTCATGATAGGCGAACGAGAGCCCCGTTTTCATCTCACATGATTTGTTGTTGGATGATTGTTGACGGTTGATTGTCGTTGTAAACTTCGATCCGCAAGCGTACGGACCGTAAGGGACCCTTCTCCCCTTGAGTGTAAACCCAAGGTTCTTGTCAACCCAAGGAGCAAGGGGATTGCTAGCGTTTGATCTAAAGCTAATCTAGTCGATAAAGACACCCTTTTACTAGAGATTAATCTAAGAGCAAACTAATCTTAAAACAAAGAGGTTTGTGAGGTGCACAAGATGTAAAGGACACTTGCCCATAGGGTCTATGATACATGAACATGCAACCACCAAGGAAGATAAAAACCAATCTCATCTATTGAAGGTGCGACCGCGGCTTCACCCTTTTCCTCCTCTCGCACTGTCACTACGTGAAGGCAATCAAGGCAAAATAATGAACGATCATGCTATGTTGAAGGGATCAATGGGAGAAGTAAGATCTATACACCCGAAAAGCACAGTAGCTAGCCTTAAACATCAAAGCATCATCAACACGAAACCAACAGATTTAAACCATAAACGAGTCGGCGATTACATGACATGATCCGTTACAACCCCATGGACAATGAGAAGATTACCCCATCAAGACGCTAAGCATGGCGTCATTCATCGTGGTAGATGCTTCCGGCGGTGCGTCCTTCAACTTCGGGGGCGCCGTGGCAGCACCTCGACGTCCTCCTTCGCTTGTAGCCATCTCCTTGGACTAGATGAATATTTCTCCCGAGTGCTCTCCACGAATCTCTTCTGATCCAACCTCCCCCTCTTGTGGTCCACATCGGGGGTATTTATCTTTGTGGTTGACGAATGGCGGCACCAGCCTCCAATTAGGGTTGAAAGATCTTCACGCACTAGAAACCGGGGGCTAAACCGATGCTGGAACAGGCCAGGCCAGCCGGCCTAGGCCGACCGACCTGGGTCCAATCCGGCCCGGTTCGGTCGCCCCTTCCTCCGTGTGGCCCGTCTCAACATTTTGTATTTTGACCCGAATATTTGTGTCTTTTTGGTGACATCAACCCTGCGATAAATATAGGGGGTCTTCTCGTATGAAATCCGATCTTTATGTCTTGGTCTTTGGAGATCTATACACCCGAAAAGCACAGTAGCTAGCCTTGCCACCTTTGGGAGTGAGTTTGCCTTGCACTTGAACACAAACGGAACTCTTCATTTACTCCTTTGAACTTGATGTGACTCCGTCCCTTTAGTCCATGTTTTCCTACAAAAATATCACACTTCCAAATGCACATACAAAGTTGAACTTGTTATATCATTAGTGTGCCTAGTGGCAGGTTAGTACCATAATGAAGTTCAAACCAAAGTGTAATGAACATGTTTGGAGAACCAAAATTCACCGTCGACATCTCCCCCATGCTTATATCTTCCTCGTCCTCAAGCAAGTTTCTTTCAAAAGAACACTTGTCCATGGAGTTGAAACTTGTGTCATAAGTTCCTTCCATACAAGTTAGTCAACCTTTCATCTTTAATGTAAGAAACATGAAAACAATAAACACTATATGAATCATGGGCGTTTAGGAAATTACCCGATCAAGTCTTACCCCACAACTTATACCTTTTTGCCGGAGGTCCTTGATCCAACCATACTTACTTTCTTACGTTCGCCGGAGGGTTTTGAACTTTTTCAAAACTAAAATTCCTGCAACAAGTATTAGACAATGTCTTCCTCCAAGTTCTCACATGTCGCTCATTTAAAGTGGCTATCCTAAACAATTCATGAACTCTCATCTCCACAAGTCCCTCATTTAAATATATGGTGGATCTATAGGTATGGCTAGTGAAGTTAACACAAATATTATCAAGGTAGGAAACTTCTCTAGTAATTGTTCACCTCCCGAGTGTTGGTGTTTCTTAACGTCACCACTAGTTGTACACCTAGAGGGAACGTATAAGAGCAACCGGGTATACCGCAAGCACACGGAAATACCGCTGTAGCACTTCCCCAAAGGAGTATTCCAAAGGGTATCGAATCCAAGGAACGATGTGCACTACCTTCTATCCTAGATGAACGGTCCAAGGACACCAAGCCCCTAGCTAAGGTTGAGAGATGATGAGGCGCTTCCTATGAATACTGATCCCAGAGGAGAAGAGCAGACAATTATGCTCGCTTCGGACACCGGCCCCTCCTAGATATAACAGTTGGTTCACGGCAAATGGTTGCCTACACGCTGTATCCGAACGTGGGGGATTTCAGAGGGTCCAACGGCTGTCACTACCGCGGCCTACCCCAAGACAAACCGTGGGATACAGGGCATTCGAAGGATAACCCGTAGTCTAGACACCACGTCTACACCACCGATTACTACTATAGCACGACTACGTCTGATATCCCGTAGAAACACTATAGCTCCATATAAATACGGAGCGACGAACCCGCGAGCTTCGAGCTAATCTCACTTACCACAGGATCACACAGATGATAGGAAGAACGGATGCCAGTGTATTAATGTACTTTAACAAGATCTAACGGGATAATTCACACAAACGGAATGCAAACTTATGCACCTGTAACAAAAGATCAAAGGGTTGTGTTCGTGAAGCACACGAGCCTCTGACTTATGAACAAACGCAAAAGCGTGAGTAACTTGTTCGTCAACTAGATCAAGGAAGTGCATTCATGAAGAACACATGCCTCTAAATGATGAACGAACGAAGAACTCAAGAACATATCAGTCATGCATGAATAACACTATAGTCTAATTGGAAATACAAGAATACTTACTTTGCTCTAATTGAAGAACATGACACCCTCACCAACACCACACTCTACCTAGCACCTACTCTCACCCACATGGATCAACTCATTTGATCCATGAGAGATCACATGAGAGAAGAAACAAGTGTTTCTAAAGAGGAGGAGGAGGAGAATGGGATGTGTCTCTATTCTAGCCCCCTCTCCTCATATTTATAGGCCAAGGGGGGTAGGAGGAGCTCCCTTGGCTGCCTTGGGCGCCACCAATAGGGTGGTGACATGTGGCAAAGAGGAGTGGAGGCCAAGTAGCTTGCAAGAGAAGGAGCTTTCCGGCAGGATCCTGAAGGAATATTCGGGCACATACCTAGAACCGCCTTTGCCTCTTCACGACAAACCGACACGTGGAAGGGCGACACGAGAGGCCACAAAATGGGTTCGGCCGACCCCCGGGTAGGTCCCCTCGTGCCGCCTTTCGTCCAGGTGACTGCTAGGTGGGTCCCAAGGTGGGTATGGGGGTGTATGCGGTATTTTTAGCCATTTATGAATTTACCTGTACCTGCACACTTAGCCAAGCATCAGTCCACACAACGTTGTCAATCACTCATCACTAAGGAGCGACCCTCCACTGGTCTTCGTACACACCTGGTCCTCAATCTCCCCCTATCTCCCCCTTGATGAGTGCATTGACAACACCCATAGTAACCATCATAGAGAAAAAGGAAAAGAAAACAACCACGAACACCAACCTCCAAGAAGTGATCCAAAGCCAACGAACAAGCGAAAACAAGATCACTCGCTAGACCAAGTCTCGGCCCCCTAAGGCAAGGGTAACGTCTCAACACAGCTGAGACAAAACAAAGATCACAAAGAGCACTCCACAAAGTACAAAACTCAGGCAAATCAAAGGAGCTCCCCCTGCACATATGCAAACTCCCCCTGAGCAAATGCAACCTCTTTTCTCAAAATTTTATCCTCACATGCAACAGTCTCACAAAATCACAAAATTCTCCCCAAATGCATACAATTTCTCCCCCTTGTTGACAATGCATGAATCAAGATATCATGAAGCTCTCCCCCTTGTTTTCATGAAAAATGCATGTCAAAGCATATATAATCTACCAAGCTTCTTAGATATACAAAGAGCACAACAAAATGCGACAAATGAGACATAGAGCAAGCAAAGTAGACATGGTGTAGTTAGCGCATTGCCATCAAGAAAGTAGAGACATATAAGCATGTGACATGGCCAAAATCATTTTTAAGTAATTTTCACAAAGAAACATTCATCTCATGAGCAAAGCCCTATCCATGGCAATTTGAACAAAAATGGACTACCTCATCCAAAGCTCATACAAGATCACAAGTTCTCATCACAAGATCATGGCAAACGCCCATAAGCTACTAAATGTCATGTCAAAGCCACCGAGCCATGTGTCTACTTCTTAAAATGAGACTTCTCATGGTAGATAACATGCAACGATTTAGCACCCAAGATATATACATCAAAACATAAAGACATGATTAAGATCTCATTTTTCAAGCATAAGGCAATTCATACACCAATTTCATTTTCAAGTTAAAACATGGTATATGAAATGCCTTTGCGGCAAAAAGAAGCTTATGCTCCTCCACAAGTGAACATATGGGCTAAACATTTACCATGACAAATGGGTCTTTGACCCGAAGCAAAGAGAGCATGATACGCAAACACAAACTAAGCATGATATAGGCATTTTAGCACAAATTGAGCATAGACAAGTATCTACTCATGAGTGAAGCATTTTTAGCATTTTCAACAAAAAGAAAGCTATCTTATCATGAATATATGACAATACCATCAAGAGCATAGCATTCACATCACCATTCCCAAAGCATACACATATCTCACATATAGCACATCATAGTGATCAAAGTATATAAGAGAAGCTCATCCTAGCACAAATGATCCGAAGATGGCTATCCTACCAGGTTTTGTACAGAAATGTAAAATGCATGCATGGAATGCAACAAATGATACATATATCACATATATACATGAGAAGCTCCAAGACCCCGCTAGAAAGGAAAACACACTCCAAGTTCACCCCGCAAGCGTGTGAAGGTAACTTGGTCAAGTGGTTTAGTGAAAATGTCGGCTAGCTGATCTTGGGTTGGTACATAGGACAAGGATATGTTCCCTTTCTCAACATTGTCCGTTAGAAAGTGGTATCTCACTTCGATGTGTTTCGTTTTGGAGTGAAGGACTGGGTTTTTGGCTACACTTATGGCACTGGTGCTGTCACAAAAGAGTGGAACCTGGGAGCACTCCTCACCAAAATCGCTCATAGTGTAGGTCATCCAAAAAAGCTGGGAACAACAACTAGCTGCAACTACATACTCGACCTCTGTAGTGGACTGGGTTACATTGGATTGCTTGTGAGACGACCAAGAGACCAAAGAAGAACCAAGAAACTGGCAACACCCAGAGGTAGACTTGTGGTCCAATCGACACCCAGCAAAATCAGCGTCGGAATACCCGTGAATTCTTTGTGTCGAGGAGGCAGAATACCAAGGACCAAACTCAGGAGTGTAGTTCAAGTACCTGAAAATCCGCTTGACGGCCTGCCGATGTGAAGTCCTCGGTGAAGCCTGAAAACAAGCGCACAAACACACACTGAACTGTATGTCCGGCCTCGTCGCCATCAATTAGAAGAGGGAGCCGATCATGCTCCGGTACTCCTTCTGGTCCACGGGTTTGCCATCTTCATCCGCGTCCAAAGTCGTAGTGGTACCCATCGGTGTAGTTAGTGGCTTGGAGTCATTCATGCCAAACTACTTCACCATGTCCCTGGTGTACTTCGCCTGATGTACAAACATCCCGTCCTTGCACTACTTGATCTGGAGTCCTAAGAAAAACTACAGCTCGCCCATCATGGATATCTCAAATTCCCTGCTCATGTCATTTGCAAATCTGGCAACAAGATCATGAGAAAAGCCACCAAAGATTATGTCATCCACGTAAATCTGAACAATCAATAGGTCATTTCCTTGCTTAAGGAGAAACAGGGTCTTATCAACTGTGCCCATTACAAACCCCTTACTCAGCAAAAAGCCTCTCAACCTACCATACCAAGCCCACAGTGTTTGTTTCAACCCATAAAGCGCTCTCTGGAGTTTGTATACACGGTGTGGGTATTTTTCACTCTCAAACCTCGAGGGTTGCCACACATAAACTTCTTCCGCTCTCACCCCATTCAAGAAAGCACTCTTCACGTCCATTTGGTACAATTTGAACCCTTTAGCCATGACAAAGGCTAGAAGGATCCTAATTGCCTCCAAACGGGCCACAGGAGCAAATGTCTCCTCATAATCTATACCCTCTTTTTGGTTGAACCCCTGGGCCACCAACCTCGACTTATTTCTCACAACTATCCCATTGTCACCTTCCTTGTTACCCACTTGGTACCTATGGGACGGCAATTTGGCGGTGGATCGACTAACACCCAAACTTGGTTTCTCTCAAAATTCTCCAACTCCTCATGCATGGAATTCACCCAATTCTCATCAGACAAAGCATGTCGAATATCTTTGGGCTCAAACAAAGCCACAAAATCAGAGTGAGCGAAATGAGAAGTGTTCCTCTCAGCAGCAGCCTCCACTCGAATAGCCTCAGTCGTAGTGGGTGTAGGGGATGGACCATCCTCGATCGTCGTCGTCATAGTGGAAGTAGCGTGTACACGATCAGCCACGGGAGCATCACCACCATCATCGTCTTCATCTCCATCTCCATCCTTCTCATCCTTAAAGATCCTCGCTCCAATCTCCTTGTCACCTGCACACTCAAAAGCAGAAGAGCTACATGGATGTGTCTCGTTGAAGGTTACCTTGCAAGTCTCCATGATTCGGTTAGTGTCAAGATTGAGCACACGATATGCTCTAGAGTGAATCGCATAACCGAGGAAAATACCATATGAACATCTAGACTCAAACTTATCCAACTTGCCCTTCTTCAGAATGAAACACTTGCAACCAAAAGCTCTAAAATGACTCACCTTGGGTTGTCGCCCATGCATCAGCTCATAAGAGGTCTTCTTCTTGAAAGCACGAAGGAAGATGCGATTCGAGACCCAAAAACACCTAGGAGTCCTATGCTCATCGAGGATCGTCTTGGCCATCTCACAAAGGGTTCGGTTCTTCCTCTCCACTATGCCATTCTGGCAAGCGACGTATGGAGAAGAGTACTAATGATCAAGACCAAGATCACTACAAAAGGCATCAAAATGGGAGTTCTTGAATTCCGTGCCATTGTCACTGCGTATAGCTCGAATGGGATCACCATGTCTCTCATTCTTCAACCTCAAGATCAAGTCCCGAACAAAGCCAAATGTCTCGCTCTTATCCTCCAAAAAGAAAACCCAAAAGTACCTCAAAAAATCATCAACCACAACTAAATCATACCACTTCCCACCCGCAGAGCAAACACGAGCTGGCCCAACCAAATCCATGTGCAACAGCTCACATGGTCGCTTGGTCATGACCGCAGTAAGAGGGGCGTGAGAAGCAGCAACCATCTTTCCATGCCGACAAGAAGCACAAACCAATTCCTTGTTGAATTTCAATTTAGGCTATGCTCAGACAAGACCAGGACCACTCAAGCGGGAAAGCAGCTCAAAGCTCAAGTGTCCTAACCTCCTATGCCATTTCCAAAGCTTGGCCGAAATGCCAGCAACAAAGCATCGAGGAGGACCAAATGACTGGGAAAAATCGGCACGAAAGATTTGACCCTCAGGGATGATTGTACAGACAAGATCGCCTCGAGAATCAAGCACATGAGAAGCACCCAACTTAAAACGAACCTCAAAACCATCGTCAAGCAACTGGGATACTAACAATAGGTTAAAACCAAGTGACTTGACCAAAGCCATACTCTTCAGGGTCAACTTGCTACTTACCTTCACCATACCTTCAGCAAGCACACGTCCTCTCCCATTGTCCCCGAAAGTGATGTACTCCCTAGTACTCACCGGGGTGAGGCTGGAGAACCGCCCACGATCTCCGGTCATGTGACGTGAACAACCGGAGTCGATCAACAAAAAGTCCTCCAAGCCTCCCACCTTGAATCAAAAACGAGGACGAAAATGAGCAAGCGACTCAACACTAGGGTTAGTACCGAAGGAGTCAAACCAGTGTCGAGCCATTTGCTCAAAAGAAGGGTTAGCAAAATCCATCCTATCAAAACCTCTAGGCGGAGCCCTCTCACACCTACCACAGAAGAACCTGTCATGTCTCACTGGAGGAGTACACGCACCACGAGGGGGAAAATGTGGCCCGTAGTCCATCTGAGACCCAAAGCTCTGATCGTGCCTCCCAAACTCGTAATGGTCACGAGCATGAGCACATCCAGCCAACTCGACACGCCCAAACCCAACAAGCCTATCTCTCTGAGGAAACACACCTCCACCACCACGAGTGGGAACTGTACGGACAAACACCTCACTCCTAGGTAGAGGCCCTCTACGAGGCTCAGGCACCCCATGGGATAGGTGATACCTGTCCTTGTTTGCCATCTCCCTAGCAAACCTCTCATCTCTCTTCCTCTTGAAACATAACTCATCCTTATGCCCATCCCTCCCACAATACTCACAATGGAAGCGGATCGGCTGTGGCTTAGGATGTGGTTTTTCTGTGGGCTTCTCAACAGCTTCCTCTCTTGACTTCCCACCAAAGACACTCCCCTGGGTGCTCACAAACTTGATGGGCTTCTGGTAGTTTTTTGACTTGTGGGGCATCACTGGTGGATCTGGGGTTGTATCAAGCTTGTTTCTGAGATGGTTTGGCTTGGGTTCAAATTTGTTCATGGGTGTAGTGTGAGATGGAATAGGAATCTCTCCAGTTTTCTCTTCTCCCTCACCACTCTTCTCACCACTCTTGCCAGCCCCCAATGCCTGACCATCAAACCTCTTAAACTGAGCGAACATCAAACTCAATTGTGGCTCATGCCCAGACAACCACCCCATCAATTTCCACAACTCATCATTTTCATCCTGCAAACGGTCAACATAGTGTGCAAGTTCCATGTTTTTCAAAGCATGTATTTCACAGGTAGAGCATGATGTAGGAATAGGTGCTTTCAATGCAGCCTCAAGAGCAACTATCCTGGTGTGAGATATATCTAGTCTAGCATGCAACACAGGACAACAAGTACAAGCACCTAACAAAGCAGGTCCAGATTTCAATTCATCACACTCAATTCTAAGCACATCTAGTTCCTCAATAGTTGAGGCATGCTTCTCCTTTAGAGCAGTCAAGTCCGCCAGAAAAACATTGTAATCACCACAATCAACCTCATCAGAAATAACAGGAGCAGTTTTCAAAGAGTCTATCTCAGTTCTAGCATCAACAAGCAAAGACTCAAGCTCAACTATCTTGTCCTTAGCATCACCTAGCAAGGACCTAAACTCTCTCTTCTCCTTGTTGGTCTTCCTAAGCACATCATCACGGTTATCAAGCAACTCATTCAGCCTAACATTCTCCTCTAGCAAGAAGTTGGGATCATGTCGTACCTCTTCCTCGGAGTTGGAGTTCGAATCCGAGCTGTGCTTCCCACCCTTCTTGGAGTGCGCCATGCCGCTAAAACCTCCTTGTGCGACGAAGGTGAGGCCGGTGAAGTTCTTGCCCGTGTGCCGCTTGTCCTTGCGCCGATCTTGCTCTTCATCGCTGCTCGAACCAGAAGAAGAGTCGCTGGAAGTAGACTCGATGTCGCTCACTCCGACAACCATCACTCGAGCCGTCTTCTTCTTATACCCGCTACTCTTCTTGGGCCTTCTCTCGCCCTTGTCCTTGCACTTGTCCTTGTAGTCGTTCCGGGAGTGGTGCTTGTTGTAGTCGTGCTTGGGCTTGCACTTGTAGTCGTTCTTGATCTCCATGGCTTCAGGGCATTCGGCGATGAAGTGCTTGTGCTTCCCGCACTGATAGCACATTCCCGAGCTTCTCCTTGCAATCTTGCGGTTCTCGTACATCCGCCCAAACCTCTTGCTCGACAAGGCGAGATCATCCTCGCTCAACACCTCAAAGTCCTCATCTGGCATGGACACAAGACAAGACAAAGAAAAACCAACAGAGTTAGCATTAGTCCTCGACCCTGAGATAAGAGCCAAACTATGAGGATCAGTGGGGCTCTCACTCTTGGCTCTCAAGCAACGATCAACCTCCGAAGACCTGAGCTTAGAGAACAGCTCATCAAGCGACAAGGTATCATACACGCTTGACTCCTCAATGGCCTCGACCTTGGCACTCCACACAGACCTATCCAGGGCATGCAAAAGCTTGATAGCTTGATCATGATCCGTGTATAGGAGCACTGTCACATAGGCCCTCATGTTGTTGACTATGCTGGTGAAGCGCTGGAACATAGCATCGGTCGACTCACCGGGGAGATGAGTGAAGTTCTCGTACTCTCTCCGGTAAATGGAAAACAAACGAGCTTGCACCTGGGCATTGCCAACATGAGCATTCCTAAGCTTAAGCCATATCTTTCCGGCCACATTGTCTCCGTACACTCGCTCAAACTCCGAGGCACAGAGAGCACAGAACAAGTAATCAACAGCCTTGCTGTTGGCCTCACACATGTCCCGCGATCCCGGAAGAAGGAAACTGTCTAGAATGACATAATGAGGATTTTGAGTCACATCCCAAATCAGAGTCCCCTTCCCACGCAAAAATGCGCCCATGCGCCTCTCCCACATCGGGTAATTCTTGCCATCGATGTGCGGAGCACCCGACCCCTTGCCATAGTCGCCCATCTTTGGATCTTAGACTGGTTAGAATCAAGAAGATCCGTAACCTGCTCTGATACCAATTGAAGGACCGAATAGGCGACCAGAGAGGGGGGTGTGAATGGGTGCCGATAAAAATTCTTCCCGAAGGAAGAACTCGGCCTATACCCCGATTGCCACTTCGATCAGTCACACACACCAAAGAAGCTCTACACTAGGCACACACAAGCCTACAAGTCCTAGAGACAAGCCTTGAATCAAAACGCGGAAGCACAAGATAAGAATCAAAGCGCTTGGCCAATTTTGGAAAAGCCATCACGGACTGTCCGGCTTGTACGGGCGGACCGCCCACTAGTCACAGGCGGACTGTCCGGACCGTCCGTGCGGACTGTCCGAAAACTGCAGCAGAACCACGAGAGACGCACCGAGGAAAATCAGACTGTCCGGCTGAGCCACACAGACCGTCCGCCAGTGTCGCGGACTGTCCGAGTAGGTCTCTCGCACCGTCCGTCAAAGCCACCAGAAAAACCAGCTCAAACTCGCCCACGCGGACCGTCCGTCACTGATCGGCGGACTGTCCGCAAAACCTCCTGCAACAAAACCCTAGGGGTGAGACGGATCGAAACACGAACGTGCACGAACAAGCAACGAACTGCGATGAACTGGACCCTCGCGGACAGTCCGCGCGTATCGGGCGGACTGTCCGCCACGCACGAACAGAACCAAAAACTGCTCGAGCTCGGGAGTCAACTCCACCTTTCCATCACCAGATCTCCCAAACGACTAGAGCTCTTGAGACAAGATTTGGGGGAGATGAGAAGCGTCACTAGGTGAAGCTATGCCCCAAAAATCTTAACCTCTAACTCCCTAAGTCACCGGGAATCGCGGATCACATGAGCCACCACCAAGAACTCAGGCTCCAACCAAAAGTCGCGAATAGAAGGGATTTTCCGGTGTTTTAGGGGTCAAGATCACACACAAAGATGCGCAAGGCATCCACCCATGATCCCCTCAAAGAAATCCGAGAGGAAACACCCTCAAATCCATGAATCGAGCGAAAAACGAAACTCCCCAAAAATAGCCCCGAAAATGACACAAAAATCACAAAGAGCTAGGAGATCACCGTAACGCCGAATGCTTCCATACATCTAGGGGATAGAGTCTATACAAGAATCTAGCCTAAGGAAAAGCAGAAGAAAAAGAAGCAGTCCAGAGCGATCTACCGGGGGAGGACACCCTAGAGTCCAAGAGAGAGAGAGAGATGCCATCCACCTCTCTGCTATTTATACGATGTCCACCGGAGGAGGCAAAGGACCATGCTACCCCTACAACTTAAATTGAAGATATACACCCCTCAGGGGCAATATGGTCAAGTCTTCATCGAGCGGACACGCTTCCATCGTGGACTTGCTTAGCCTCGATGCAAGCCCCGCGATCACACCACGTGCCCCTCGCCTCGAAGCTTCCCGACGCTCCCAGATCACCATCTCCGTCGCATCAGGCCTCCGACTTGGTTTTGCGGGCAAATCACCAAACCCCACGTGCAAGCTTCAGGCTCGATCCGCTACCTTGCACCGACCCATGTTCACAACTTCAACTTGCTAGTCTTGCACTACACGGCTCGCACTTGACCCCATCGGCCACCGGGTCCATTGAACCAAGCCTACTTGCCTCTCCATCACCCGGAGGCCACCACGGCTAAGGCCTTTCGCGGTTGTTCTTCACCTGCACCAACACGAGTCACGGCGCAACCTGTACCAACACACTTAGCTAAGCATCAGTCCACACAACGTTGTCAATCACTCATCACTAAGGAGCGACCCTCCACTGGTCTTTGGACACACCTGGTGCTCATAAGGTACTAAACATACAAAGTTAGATGATACGAGAGATAAGCATAAAGCATTGCATGAAAGGTAAGGTTCAGCACCCAGGTATAAACGGGGAGATAGCTCGCGATGACCAGCACTCTGCGAAACTATCCTTTAGACTCCTGGAGCAATACCCCAGGGCGGAGCGTTTCAAAGGGTCCAACAGCTGTCACCACTGTGGCCTACCTCAATCATTACGGGCGGCAAGCTCATAACTAACGTAGCCACACAACCTGGCACCATGCCTGCGTTGCTGCTAGACTCCACCCGCCCCGGGCTATTATGACCCAGGGTGAGAGCCACCAGAAGACTAGTCAACTTAGATCGAGTATCGTAGCTTGAACACAAACGTCATGCAACACTAACATGCTATCTAACTAGATCAAACCTCCTTGTGCGACGAAGGTGAGGCCGGTGAAGTTCTTGCCCGTGTGCCGCTTGTCCTTGCACCGATCTTGCTCTTCATCGCTGCTCGAACCGAAAGAAGTTTCGCTGCAAGTAGAGTCGATGTCGTTCGCTCCGGCAACCATCGCTCAAGCCGTCTTCTTCTTGTACCCGCTACTCTTCTTGGGCCTTCTCTCACCCTTGTCCTTACGCTAGTCCTTGTAGTCATTCCGGGAGCCCTCTCACGCCTACCACCAAAGAACCTGTCACGTCTCACTGGAGGGAAATGTGCACCACGAGGGGGAAAACGTGGCCCGTAGTCCCTCTAAGAACCAAAACTGCTACCGTGCCTCCCAAACTCATAACGGTCACGAGCAGGAGCACGTCCAGCAAACTCACCACGTCCAAACCCAACACGCCTATCTCTATGAGGAAGACCACCACCACCACGAGTGGGAACCGTATGCACAAACCCATCACCTCGAGGTAGAGGCCCTCTACGAAGCTCATGCACACCATGAGAAGGGTGGTACCTGTCCTTGTTTGCCATCTCCCTATAAAACCTCTCATCCCTTCTCCTGCTGAAACAGAACTCATCCTTATGACCATCCCTCCCACAATAATCACAATGGAAGCGTATTGGCTATGGCTTAGGCTGTGATTTCTCTGTGGGCTTCTCAACAGCTTTCTCTCCTGGCTTCCCCCCCAAACACATTCCCTTCAGTGCTCACAAACTTCACCGGTTTCTAGTAGTTTTCTGTTTTGTGAGGGAACACTGGTGGATCTGGGGTTGTGTCTAGCTTGTTTCTAAGGTGATTTGGCTTGGGTGCATATTTGTTCATGGGTATGGTGTGTGGTGGAATAGGAATCTCTCCAACTTTCTCTTCTCCCTCAGCACTCTTCTCACCTCTCTTCTCACCACACTTCCTTGCCCCAACGCCTGTCCATCAAACCTCTTAAACTCAGCCAACATCAAACTCAGCTGAGGCTCATGCCCAGAAAACCAACTCATCGATTTTATCAATTCATCATTCTCATCCTGCAAACGGTCAACATAATGCGCAAGTTCCATGTTTTTCAAGGCATGCATTTCACAGGTAGAGCATGATGTAGGAATAGGAGCCTTCAAAGCTGCCTCAAGAGAAACTATCTTGTCATGAGATTCGTCTAGCCTACCATGCAACACAGGACAAGAAGTGCAAGCACCTAACAAAGCAGGTCTAGATTTCATCTCATCAAGCTCAACCCTAAGAAATTCTAGTTCCTCAACCTTGGAGGCATGCTTCTCCTCGAGAGCAGTCTAGTCAGACAGGAAAATATTGCAATCACCACAATCAACCTCATCAGAAATAATAGGAGTAGCTTTCAAAGAGTCTATTTCAGTTCTAGCATCAACAAGCAAAGGCTCAAGCTCAACTATCTTGTCCTTAGCATCACCTAGCAAAGACCGAAACTCTCTCTTCTCCTTGTTGGTCTTCCTAAGCACATCATCACGGTTATCAAGGAACTCGTTCAGCCTAGCATTCTCCTCTAGCAAGAAGTTGGGATCTTGACGTACCTCGTCCTTGGAGTCGGAGTTCGAATCTGAGCTATGCTTCCCACCTTTCTTGGAGTTGTGCGCCATGCCGCAAAAGCTACCTTGTGCGACGAAGTTGAGGCCGGTGAAGTTCTTGCCCATGTGTCGCTTGTCCTTGCGTTGTTATTGCTCTTCCTCGCTGCTCGAACCGGATGATGAGTCACTTGAAGTGGAGTTGATGTCGCTCGCTTCGGCAACCATAGCTCGAGCCGTCTTCTTCTTGTACCTGCTGCTCTTCCTTTTCCTTCTCTCGCCCTTATCCTTGCGCTTGTCCTTGTGGTCATTCCAGGAGCGATGCTTGCTGTAGTCATGCTTGGGCTTGCCCTTGTAGTCATTCTTGATCTCCATGGCTTTCGTACACTCGGCGATGAAATGCCCATGCTTCCCGCACTGATAGCACATCCCCGAGCTCCTCCTCGCATTCTTGCAGTTCTCATACAGCCGCCCAAACCTCTTGCTCAGCAAGGCGAGATCCTCCTCACTCAGCACCTCAAAGTCCTCATCTGGCATGGACACAAGACAAGACAAAGAAAACTGCATGGCAGTAGGGTTAGCGTTAGTTTTCGATCCTATGACAAGAGCCAAACTATGTGGATGAGTGGGGCTCTCGCTGTTGGCTTTCAAGCCACGATCAACCTCCAAAGACTTTAGCTTAGAAAACAGCTCGTCCACCGTCAGGGTCACATAAACGCCTGACTCCAAGATGGCCTCGACCTTGGCACTCCACACGGATCCATGAAGAGAGTGCAAGAGCTTCATAGCTCAATCATGATCTGTGTATAGGAGCACCGCCACATTGGCCCTCATGTTGTTCACAATACAGGTGAAGCGCTAAAACATCACATCAATCGACTCACTGGGGAGACGAGTGAAGTTCTCGTACTCTCTTCGGTGAGTAGCAAACAAACGAGCCGGCACCTGAGAATTCCCAACATGAGCATTCTTGAGCTTCAGCCAAATCATTCCAGCCACATCCTCCGTACACTTGATCAAACTCGGAGGTACAAAGAGCACGAAACAAGTAATCAACAGCCTTGCTATTGGCCTCAAACATGTCCCGCGAACCTGGAAGAAGGAAACTATCGGGAATGACATAACGAGGATTTTGAGTCACTTCCCAGATCAGTGACCCTTCCCACGCAAAAACGCACCCCTGCGCCTCTCCCACATCTGGTTATTCTTACCATAGAAGTGCGGAGGACCCGACCCCCAACCGTAGTCGCCCATCTTTGGATCTTAGACTGGTTAGAATCACGAAGATCTGTAACCAGCTCTGATACCAATTGAAGGACCGAATAGGCGACCAGAGAGGGGAGGAGTGAATGGGAGCTGATAAAAATTCTTCCCGAAGGATGAACTCAACCTATACCCCTATTGCCACTCCGATCACTCGCACACACCAAAGAAGCTCTAGACTAGGCACACAGAAGCCTATAAGTCCTAGAGACAAGCCACGAAACAAAGAGCGGAAGCACTAGACAAGAATCAAAGGAATGGAACAAGTCTGCAAAGGTCCACGCGGACAGTCCAGATGGTACGGGCGGACTGTCCGAATGGCCTAGGCAGACTGTCCGCACAGCCACTGCGGACTGTCTGAAATTGTGGACATAACCTCTAGAAAAGCACCCCGAAAAATCAGACTGTCCGCAAGAGACCCGCGAACAGTCTGGCCCTTCACGGACTGTCCGTCACTCGAGTACAGACCGTTCGCAAACTCCGTGCAACCAGAAACACCTGAGGCAACGGATCGAAACACAGACACGGAAGAACTCGTGAAGAACACGACGAACAGCTGAGCTGTTAGGGCCCTTGCGGACTATCCGCCGGCCACTCGCGGACTGTCCGCCGGCCACTCGCGGACTGTCCGCACGACTCGGACAGAAGCAGAAATAGCCCGCGTGCAAGGTCAACTCCTCCAAGCTATCACCGGATCTCCCAAACCACTTGAGCTCTTGAGATAGATTTGGGGGGAGATGAGAAGCTTCACTAGGTGAAGCTATACCCCAAAAATCTCGACCTCTAACTCACTAAATCACCGGGAATCGCGGATCACATGAATAACCTCCAAGAACTTTGGGTTCCTCCAAGAACACGCAAATCGAAGGGATTTCCCGGTGCTTGAGGGGTCAAGATCACACACAAGGATGCACAAGGCATCCACCCATGATCCCCTCAAAGAAATCCGAGGAAAAACGCTCTCAAATCAACAAATCAAGCGAAGAACGAAAGCACCCGAAAATAGCTCCAAAAATTACATGAAAATCACCAGGGGCTAAGAGAGGGATTGAACCACAACGTCGAATGCTTCCATACATCCAGAGGTCAGAGTCTATACAAGAATCTACCCTAAGGAAATACTGGGAAAAAAGCAGTCCATAAAGTTCCATTGTGGGTATTGTGGGAGAGATGGTCACAAGGATGAGTTTTGCTTCAAGAGGAAGCGTGAGGAGAGAATGGCTAGAGAGTGGGCTAACAGGGACAGGTACCACCCCTCTAATGGTGTACCTGAGCCTCATATGCAGATGCCCAGGGCCAAGGCGATTGTGAGGACGGTTCCGGCTTGGGGAGACCGGAAGGCTGCAGGTGTTGCTGCTGGCCGAGCCACACCGGTCAGACCGGTGTACTACACCGGTCAGACCGGTGCAGGTCTGGGCAGACAGCGAGTCGAGTTTCGTGCTCATGAGGATGCTCGGTTTGTTTCTGGAGGTCGTGGTTCTGGTGGTTGGTCTGGAAAGTTTACAGGTGGTCAGTTTGCTAGGCGTTCTCCACCTCGTGCTCAATACGAGGGTGAGAAGAGTCGTAGCTTTGAGATAGAGCGGAGGAACGATCCACGGTTTCCCTTTCGTGGTTTTCGTCCTCCTCCAGCTAGAGAGGGTTGGTTCCCTCGTGGTGGTCACCGTGGTGGTAGCTTTGATAGGCGTGATGATTTGGTTTGTGCTAACCCCACTTTGGAGCAAATGGCTCGGCACTGGTTTTACTCTTTTGGTACTAACCCCAGTGCTGAGTCGTTTGTTCACTCACGTGCTCGCTTTTGAATTTCAGGTGGGAGACTTGAAGAACATTTGGTTGATTGACTCCGGTTGCTCGAGGCATATGACCGGAGACAAGGGGTGGTTCTCAAGTCTCGTCCCGGTGGTGACAAAGAAGTACATCACCTTTGGGGACAATGGGCGAGGGCGTGTGCTGTCAGAAGGTGAGATTAAGGTAAGTGACAAGATCACTCTCAGGCGTGTTGCTCTTGTTCAATCGCTTGGATACAATTTGCTTTCTGTGTCCCAGTTGTTGGATGAGGGTTTTGAGGTGTTGTTTCGGCCAGGTGGTTCTCGGATTTTAGATTCTCGGGGGGATCTTGTTTGCATGGTCGTTCCCGAGGGTCAAGTGTTCCGAGCTGATTTTTCTCAGTCTTCTGGTGTGGAGCGTTGCTTCTTGGCTGGTTCTTCGAGTGAGTTGTGGAAGTGGCATAGGAAGTTGGGTCACTTGAGTTTTGACCTTTTGTCTCGCTTGAGTAAACTCAATTTGGTCCGAGGATTGCCACGGTTGAGGTTTGAGAAAGAGTTGGTTTGTGCGCTGTGTAGGCATGCCAAGATGGTAGCCTCTTCTCACCCGCCTCTCACCGATGTGATGACTGAGCATCCATGCGAGCTGCTCCATATGGACCTTGTTGGCCCAGCTCGTGTGCGATCTGCGGGTGGGAAGTGGTATGTCCTTGTTGTGGTGGACGACTACTCTCGGTATGCGTGGGTGTTCTTCCTTGAGGAGAAGGGGGAGACGTTTGGTTTTGTGCGAGATCTTGTCTTGAGGTTAAGAAACGAGAGGCACGGAGATGCCATACGAGCGATCCGCAGTGACAATGGCTCGGAATTCAAAAACTCTCGCTTCGAAACCTTTTGCCATGACTTGGGTCTTGAACATCAGTTTTTGAGTCCGTATACGCCTCCCCAGAATGGCGTGGTGGAAAGTAAAAACAGGACCTTGTGCGAGATGGCTCGGACGATGCTCGACGAGCATAGGACTCCGAGAAGGTTCTGGGCTGAGGCGGTCAATACCGCGTGCCATGTGTCGAACAGGATCTACCTTAGGGTTCACAAGAAGAAAACCAGTTACGAGTTGATGCACGGTCGCACACCCAAGGTGAGTCACTTCCATGTCTTTGGTTGTAAATGCTTCATTCTGAAGAAAGGGAAGAAGTTGGACAAGTTCGAGGCTAGGTCTGTCGATGGCATTTTCTTTGGTTATGCATCTCATTCTAGAGCATTTCGTGTGCTCAATCTTGAAACTAACCAAATCGTGGAGACTTGCGAGGTAACCTTCGACGAGACACAGCCACGTAGTCATCTTGTTTTTGAGTGTGCAGGTGACGACGAACTTGGCGAGGAGATCTTTCAGGAGGAGGAGCATGAACATGGAGATGATGAAGATGGCAGTGTGATGCCCGCAGCTGAACATGTACCTACTACTTCGACGACGATCGAGAATGGACCCTCTCCCACACGTACAACGACAAACCCAGATCAAGGCGAAGCTGTTGTTGAGGGGGAGGTAGCATCAAGGCGAGAACCTCCCCGGCGAGTGCAAGTGGATCACCCAGCTTCGAGAATCATCGGCGACATGAATGAACGTACTACACGGTCGAGGGTTCGGAACAATTCTCATTTCGCTCATGCTGCTTTTGTTGCCACTTTTGAGCCCAAAGACATTGGACACGCGTTATCTGACCATAATTGGGTTAACTCAATGCATGAGGAGTTGGAGAATTTTGAGAGGAACCAAGTTTGGGTGTTGGTTGACCCTCCCCCAGGGTGTAAGCCGATTGGGACAAAATGGGTGTGGAAAAATAAAGAGGGAGAGAAAGGAGAAGTGGTGAGGAACAAGTCGAGACTTGTTGCTCAGGGGTACAGTCAGAAAGAGGGGATCGACTACGAGGAGACTTTCGCTCCTGTAGCTCGTTTGGAGGCGATCAGGATCCTTCTAGCCTTTTCCGTGGCTAAAGGGTTCAAGTTGTACCAGATGGATGTGAAGAGTGCTTTTCTGAACGGTGTGTTGGAGGAAGAGGTGTTTGTGAGGCAACCACCGGGGTTTGAGAGTGAGAAGTACCCTCACCGGGTGTACAAGTTGAGGAAGGCGCTGTATGGGTTGAAGCAGGCGCCTAGAGCTTGGTATGGTAGGTTGAGGGGGTTCCTGTTTGAGAGAGGGTTTGAGATGGGGAAGGTTGACCAGACCTTGTTTCTCCTCAGGCAGGGCAGAGATATCCTGATTGTGCAGGTATACGTGGATGATATTGTCTTTGGTGGCTCGTCTAACTCTCTTGTTGCAAGGTTTGCAGAAGACATGAGCAGGGAATTTGAGATGAGCATGATGGGCGAGTTGCAGTTCTTCCTCGGGCTACAAATCAAGCAATCAAAGGAAGGAACATTTGTGCACCAAGCTAAGTACACCAAGGACATTGTGAGGAAGTTCAAGATGGAGGACTCCAAGGCTATGGCAACGCCTATGAGTACGACTACAGCTCTTGATGCGGACGAGGAAGGTGAACACGTGGACCAGAAGGAGTACCGGAGCATGATCGGGTCACTCCTCTACTTGACGGCGACGAGGCCGGACATCCAATTCTCGGTGTGTCTGTGCGCTCGTTTTCAAGCGTCTCCGAGGACTTCGCATCGGCAAGCAGTCAAGCGCATTTTCAGGTATTTGCGACACACTCCCGACTTCGGCCTTTGGTACTCTGCGTCTTCTTCTTTGGCGCTTAATGGATTTTCAGACGCGGACTTTGCCGGGTGTCGGTTGGATAGGAAGTCCACTTCTGGGACTTGCCAGTTCTTGGGTTCTTCTTTGGTATCTTGGTCTTCCCGCAAACAGTCGAGTGTTGCTCAATCCACTACCGAGGCAGAGTATGTGGCCGCAGCTAGTTGTTGCTCTCAGCTCCTTTGGATCACATACACCATGAGTGACTTTGGTGAGGAGTATACCCATGTCCCACTTCAATGTGATAGCACCAGTGCCATAAGCGTTGCAAAGAACCCAGTGCTCCATTCCAAAACCAAGCACATAGAAGTGAGGTATCATTTTCTGAGAGACAACGTAGAGAAAGGGAAGATAGCTTTGATCGATGTACCCACACATGAACAACTAGCCGATATTTTCACCAAACCCCTAGATCAAGCAACTTTCACTCGTTTGCGGGGGGAGCTTGGTGTTTGTTTGATTTCTTGAGTTGGTGTGTGGGAGCTCCTTTGTAGCATATGTATAGCTTTCCTTTGTGCATTTCTTGCATTTGGCATGGCATATGTAACATGATGTATAGGCATCTTTGTATCTTAGGTTGCATGCATTTTGTATCATATGCATTGTTTAGGAAAGGCTTCTCCTATATACATTGTTCACCATGGAATGATATATATGTCTTTGTGAGCTAATTTGGTAAGCTATGGTTAGTTTGGCTTAGCTCTTGATAATCTTAGTTTGTATCCATGGTTGATGGCTATGTTTTTTGAAAATTTCATATGTATGCTCTCTTGTGAGTAAATGCCTTTACATGATCTTGACATGTTTTTGTGGCTTGGCTATGCTTAATTTGTGGTTGGATAGCTTATTTTGATCATATGGGGCCAAAGGCTCATTTGCCATCATGAATGTTTAGCCCCCATGCTTCGTCTTGTGGAGGGGCATAAGTTCCTTTTTGTCGCAAAGACATTTCATGTACCAATTATAATCTGAAAAATGAAATGTAAATTGCTTGAAAAATGTGCTCCCATGTCATATGTGCTAATTTTAATTTGCTTTGGGTGCTAAATCGTTGCATGATGCCTACCAATGAGAAGTCTCATATATAGAAGTAGGCACATGGCTCGATGGCTTTGACATGACATGAGGTGCTTGTGGGTGTTTATGATGGTCTTATGCTTAGAATGGTTGTCCTAGCATGAAGTTTGTGTGGCTTTGCCATTTTGACATGTTTTGCTCATGTTTAGGACTTTGCTCATGAGAGGGTGATTTTTCGCAAAATTGCTAAATTCTATCTTAGCTTCGCCCAATGGTTGTGAAACTTGGTGATCATGAAGTTTATGTCATTACGAAGCTATAGAGTATCTAACTTGCTCGTTTGGACATGTGTAGCATCCTATGTTGAATTTTGTCTATTTGAGAAGCTCTAGGTTGCATTTTTTGCATTTTTGGCTTGATTCATGCATTGTCAACAAGGGGGAGAAGTTTGAGCATGTTTTGGCCTACTGAATGCATTTGGAAGGTTTTCAGGTGGTTTCGAGCCATTTTTGGGCTCTGTTGTGCACCGGTCTGACCGGTTGAGGTCACCGGTCTGACCGGTCAGAGTGCTGGTCCTGTTCATATGTTGCGCACCGGTCTGACCGGTGGTCTCAACCGGTCTGACCGGTCAGAGCTAGCTGTTGCAACTGCTCTGTTTCGTGAAGTGGTTCGCATGCATTTGTCCAGGGGGAGTTGCATTGGTTCAGGGGGAGCTTGCATGTGTGCAGGGGGAGCTCTTTGTGGTTTTCGAGTATTGGTTTGATGGTTTGTGCTCTTTGCTTGAGCATGTTTTGTCTCGGATGTGTCGAGCCGTTGCCCTTGCCTAAGGGGTCCGAGACTTGTCTTCTTCAAGTGATCTTGCTCTGTGCCTTTTCTTTGGCTTTCGATCGCTTGTTGGAGTTCCTTTTAGTCGTTTCTTTTCTTTTCCTTTTCTCTTGGTTACCAAAACGTGTGTGTTGTCAATGCACTCATCAAGGGGGAGATTGAGAGCCAGGTGTGGTTCGAGGACCGGTGGATGGTCGCTTCCTGGTGTGATGAGTGATTGACAACGTGGGGTGGACTGATTCTTGGCTAAGTATTGCAGGTGCAGGTTGCGCCTTGACTGGTGCAGGTGCAGGTGAAGAACAAGCATGAAAGGTCGTTGCCGGTGAGGCCTCCAGGTGTGGAGAAGACAAGTAGGCTTGGTTCGAGGGACCCGGTGGCCAGCGGGGTCAAGTGCGGGCCGCATGGTGGCAAGAACGGCAAGATGAAGTCATGGACGGTTTCTTGGTTGAGCCTCAAAACCAAGGTCGAGCCGGGACTACGTGGGAGCCGAGTCATGAGTGGTGATTGGCGGAGGCTACACCAAGTTCGCGGGGTTTCCGGTGGTTCACCAGAAAACCACTGGGTTCCTTGGTTGATCCACAAAGCCAAGACCGAAGAACCGAAGACGGAGGTGCAGCAGCTCCAGACCGGTCTGACCGGTGGGTACCGGTCTGACCGGTGAGGAGCACCGGTCTGACCGGTGTGCGACGACGCAGTCCGGAATCTTCGAAGCGGAGGACACGCGTCGGGATCGCAAGGCTTGCGTCGAGGCTAAGCAAGTTTGCGGTCGCTGGGCATCCGTCCGATGGTGCGAAGACAAAGACTTCCAATTTCGCCCTCGAGGGGCATGTATCCCTAGTTAGCTAGTAAGGGTATTTTAGTCTTTCGGTTGCCTCCATATAACCCAAGTGGTGAGAAGATGGCAGCCATCTCTCTTGGAACCCTAGCTCATTTGGTTTTCCTATTTTCCTTCCTATTTTCTTAGGATTTTCGTAGGACTAGCTTGAGAGCTTCATGGTGAGATCTTGTGAGAGGGAAGGATGATCGGGCGGCAAGCTAGACCTTGTATGAACCTCTTTGGTATGTATAGATGATTCGGCGTGGTTCCTCAAGGCTTGGATGTGTCTTTCCCGTTTCTCCTTTTTGGTGATTTTCGGAGCCCTTTCTTGGCGATTTTCTTGGAGCGATTTCGAGGCCTTTCTCTTTGGGATTTGGTGGGGGATGTATGCATGAACCCTTCGTGGTTCTTTACCCTTTGATTCCCCTTCCAAATCCGTGAGCAAAGGGGCTCGATTTTGGGGTTTTCGTGGCTCTAGGGTTAGAGGCGTTCTTGGTGGGATTTCTTCGATTCCTCTTGATTTGACAAGTTTTGGTGGACCAAATCCTGGCTATGGAGTACCCATGAGGTGTTCCTACTATCCCCAAAGTCTTGTGCAAAACCGTGGAGCGGATCGGGAGATCGGGAGTTGGATTTGGAGGAGTTGACTCGCGGGTGCTGTTCATCCCGAGCTGCCCAGGCACGACCGGTCTGACCGGTGCTCTTGACCGGTCTGACCGGTGCTAGCCCTTGGTGGGTTTTTGTCTCGGGGAACAGCCTTGTCCGTGTGGTTTTGTCCCGTGGTCCTGCTGATCAGTTCTTGGCGTGTTTGGAGTTGGTTTGCTAGGTTTTGTGAGGGGTTCTTCTTCCTCACATGTTGTGTTTCGTGGTGGTTTTTGTTCCAGGGCCTAGAGGAGTCACTGAGGCCTCCTGGAACGTTTGCTGTGCGGCTGCTGTAGCCACCGGCCTGACCGGATCTGTCCACCGGTCTGACCGGTGTCACCGGTCTGACCGGCGCAGTCCATCGGTCTGACCGGTGTAGCTCAGGCAGCAAGCCGTGCAAGTTTCCGCTGTGGTTTGGTGAGTTTTGACTCGGAAGGTTGAGTGTTGGTTCCTAGGACCAGTAGCACTCCAGTGGCTGCGTGGTCTTGGCCAACTTGGGTAGTTGGGTCGGAGACGTGAGTTGGAAGCCGTGTTCGTCTTGTTGGAGTTCTCATCTCCTTCGAGAAGAATTTTTATCGGCTCCCATTCACTCCCCCCCTCTCTGGTTCGCCTAATCGGTCCTTCACAAAGCCACAACTGAAGAAAGATGTTCATCTGATTCAATGAGACCACATCTAGTGCAATTTGCATTGATGTTATTTGAGAAATGGGCAGCTCTTTCTGCCGAAGCAATAGCCTGTCTGATAAGACGCCATGCAAAGGCCTTATACCTGGGTTGAAGAGTTTTGTGTTTCCAGATAATATCTAAGAGCTTCTGAATTTGTGGAGGGATAGCTCTGATGCCCGACAGATTTTGTGGAGTGGCTGAGTTAAGTTTCAGGTTTTTGTAGGCTTCTTTGGCTGAGCATTTACCATCGTTGGAAGGTCTCCAGCAAAGGATATCAGGTCTGTTGTGGTTGGAGATGGGAATTTGTTGGATTTCAGCAGCTATTTGTTGGCCAAAGATTTGAGTTATTTTTGGAATGTCCCATAGTTTGGAACCTGTAATCCAGAGACCAGAGACAATATTTGGCATGTCCTCATATTGTGCATCAATCTGAAGGTAGGAGTGTATGTTGTGCCAAGAAGGGAACCAAGGGTTGTTCCAGATCACAATGTTACCTTGGGATATTTGGTAGAAACAGTTGTCTCTGAGATGGTGATGGATCTTAAGAATGGATGCCCAAAAAAGAGATCTAGAGGAGTTCCTTTTAGCCATCGAGAAAGAGGTGTTGTGGAAGTACTTAGATTTTAGGATCTGTCAGTGTTTTGGTCACTGAGCCTACCAAGGGGGTACCCGAGGTAGTAGATTGTGCGGTGGAGGATCGCCAGACCTGGAAATCGAAGGTATGCGCGAGGGCACGAGACACAGATTTATATAGGTTCAGGCCACCAGAGTAGCAGACCCTACATCCTGTTTGGAGTATCATGTATGGTGCCCTATGCTTGGGTGTTCCCCAAGGGGTTGGGGGTGTCCTCCTAGGTACCCAGTCCAAGGGGCGGGTTTCTAGTCGGTTACATGATAGGAGTCCAAGTAGGATTACATGGTACGAGTCCTAGTAGGATTACATGGATTTATGGTATGAGTTCACAGTCTTCCATGTACGGGTACCCAGGGGTATATGGTCGACAAGCCCCCGAGCACTTTGTAGTCTTGAGCAACGAGTTCGAGTTGTCTTGAAGCTTCGTTGAGTAGTTTCTGATCGTCTCGAGTACTGCTAGCCGAAGTCTTCAATAGTACTTGAATATTCAAAAGAGTGGAATGTGCTCTTGTTCATCTATGAGTACTTTTGAATCATCCCTGTTGGCGGTCGATTTCCGCCAACCTAGCCACTTGTTTACCTTCTATGTTGGTATTGATTTGATATTCACACTAACGATCCTAACCCCATTTTATGTTATGTTCGCACTCATGCATGGTTTTTGGATTTTATTGTTTACACAGGAATCAAGAGCTTAAATGAGGACTTCCGGGTAAAGTTCATCTAGGGATTTACAAGGTGATCATGGACCCCGGGACAAGTCAAGATACATGATGAACATGACTTCAAATGAACCAAGGACTAAAGCATGAGGCCGAGAAGTGTTGAGGACCTAGACGGAAGATGTGGGAGTTCATACGCAAAGCACCCTCATCTAAACCGCGAGGAAAATGACGTCAAGGGCCCACATGCATCTCGACAAAAACTAAGGAAGTCGCGAGAAGCTTCACGAAGAAAACCGGGGATGAACTGGGCCAAGGAGGCCCTGGGCCGGTCGGCCCAGGCTGGCCGGCCTGGCCCATCCCCGGGGCGGTTCGTCGCCCCCTTTGACCTAGATGATCCTCGGGCTATTTATAGCCCCCGTGCAAAGTTGCAACTATCAAGCCATTCGTCATTCCCCGCCGAGGAGCAGAGGAGCTTGAGCGACACCACCCAGAGAGGAGGGTCGTGTTAGTCGTCTAGGGTTTGTCTAGCCGGCGTGGGAACCTTGCAAGGAAGACCACATCGGAGTTCCGGAGGCATGAATCAAGATCAAGGTAGGATCTCGGTTGGATCTTATTCATGTATACATACTTTTGATGGAGTTTTAATGGATCCGATTCCTAGCGATTAGTACTTTCGTTTGCAATTCTTGTTCTTGCTTGGGTGTTTTCTTCCTCAATCTATTCTCGAGATAGATTGCATGGGATGTTCTTGTAGTCGCAGTGGCTAAAGGTGCATACCCGATCTACCAAGTTGTTCAACGCACTCCTTGCGGGTGTGCTCTAAGATTCGACCGCAAAGAAAGGGGAACATCGTGACAGGATGTTGACACTGAGTACGGCGGGGCGACTTAGGGGGTTTGATCAAAGGTCAAGGATTAAAGAAGCTTTCAATGAGATTCGTTTTACTCTCTCTTTTATCTTGCTCAGAATGACGACATAAACACAATCTAGACCATCTCTAGATCGGTACCTCAATGCTTTCTCTTGCTACCTCTTTTGATCTTAGTAGATTAGATGCAATTCGAAACCTCTTAAAGAAGCAAGTGTTTCTCGATTATTAGATTGATCTTGCATTACATATTGTTCCACTGATTCGATACCTTGGGTTCACCGCTCAAGGGAAGAAGGGTCCCTTGACTACGACGGAGGATTTGTCTGCTTGCAAGTCCAAACGAACTTTGCAACGATAATCAAACGTCAACAAGCCCTGTTTTTCTGGCGTCATTGCCGGGGAACAAGTAATTATGATTCAATCTAATATCTCGTTTGTAAGTATTTTCAGTTTCTTTTTGATTTTTCTTTTGCATCTAATGAACTTTGATCATCCTCAAAAACCAATCTAATCTAGTTTTTGACTAACCCTTTTTATAGTTTTCTTTTCTTTTTAGATCTTTTGTATATTTTGTTTATCGCTAACCCTAACAGGAGATGGATGGCCGCCTCTCCAACAAACCAAAAAATTTTGTGGATGATCCAGAAAAACTTTACAGGCAAGGGAGACGTGAAGCACGATCTAGGAAGCTGGGGATTGTAGATCCAAACATCGGAGACGAAGGATCATCGGGATCTCCGAAGGAATCACCACCTACAAGTCCGAAGAAGGAATCACCACCTACAAGTCCAAGGAGAGATCAACCTCAACCGCCACCAATGGGAGAAGAGAGGAAGATCGGGGAGCTTTGCATCCCGGAGCTTGGTGATCTCCCCATCCTCAACCTAGCCGACATCAGAAGACCGTTTGAGATCAAGACTTCAACCATCCGCAGGGTGGAACATACACCTTTCACCGGTAAAGAGGATCCTAACCTTCAGATCCAAGCATTCATTCAACTTTGTCAGACATTCACGATGGAAGGGCTGGATCAAAATCAATTGAGGGGAAGACTTTTTCTGTTCTCACTTCTCGGAAAAGCCTTGCAATGGTTCTATACTCTACCGGTGGAGACAGTGCAAAATTCGAAGCATTCATGAGAGCTTTCATGAAGGAGTACTATTCGCCCGGTAAGACTCAAAGCTTGTGTAATAAGATTGCTACTTTTGCTCAATATCCTACGGAGACTATCGCGAAAGCTTTCGAGCGTTTCAATGAGTACACCCGAGCCGTGCCACATCACAAGTTCCTGAAGGAGGACCTTGTTCAGAACTTCTATCAAGGTCTCAATCTAGCATCGAGGACCGTATTTGACGCATCAGCGGGAGGATCTATTATTGAGCTAACTCCGACGGAGGCATTAACTCTTTTCAAGAAGGTTGCAGATAATGATACATGGGCATCATCCGGACGCTTACTTCCGGTTCAACCGACAGGCAATGTTAAAGGTGTTTTGCAGGTTGAAAAGGAAGAACTTCTAGAAGGGAAGATTGACTCGGTCATGAGGAGGTTGGAAAATATGGAGATAGAAAAGAAGGCCGCCCAAGATTTGAAGGCCGCCGAAGCAAGATCCACATGTGAAGAATGTGGGGAGTACGGTGTTGACGGCTGTTAAGTACCTAATTTAGGGCCATCAATCCCTGCATTTTATCATAAGAACTAAGCATCCAAACTAGAATAGGGATTTAAACTGACAATTTCCACCAGTGGCTATGCTAAGTTGAATGCAGGTGTTTAGCATATGAAATGAAGAGAAAAGACACCCTCATGATCCTAGCAAGTTAGGCTCAGCCAATGAGGGGTTGCATGCAAGCATCCCCTGGATCCATGACATCACCAATCCAAGTAAGGAAGCCTCGGCGAATCAGAAGCTGCCATGCAGGCATCACATGGATCCCATGGCCCACCAGAGCGCCTAAACCGCCTCCAAACCACGTGGACACCGGGAACCGACCTCAGGACCCACAGGACAGCCACCACGCGAAAGCACGCCCCGAGTGGGGCCCACAGGGGGTCGGCCGAACAAACCTTGTGGCGCCCGCTCAGGGGCTTCCACGTGGTGCTCGGTTATTGGTTCTAGAGGCCATCCCCAGGGTGTTTGGGTGCTCTCACGCCGGTTGCACAAGCCTATAAATAGGAGGAGAGGGGGGTAAGAAGAGGTGGAGCACACTTGAAGCCATTTCTCACCTTTGCCTCTTTCTCCCTCTCTCATTCTCTCTTGGTGGAGGTGAAACCTCATCCCACCATGAGTGTGTGTGTGTGTGGAGGATCTGGACCAGGTGGTGCTAGGTAGAGAGGAGTGTGTGGATGAGTAGAGGTGAGGTGGTGATGATCCGTTCATCATCCATCGTCCCCTTGTTCCTCGTGAGTGATGATGTTCTTCATTTAGACTAAAGTGAGTATTTCATTATTTCCTATTTAGACTAAATTGGCTCTCATGCATGTATGAGTTGTTCTCGAGTTCTTCGTTCATTCATCATTTAGAGGCTCGCGTTCTTCATGAACGTGCCTCCTTGATCTAGTTGACGAGCAAGTAATTCATACTTTTGCGTTTGTTCATAAGTTAGAGGCTCGTGTTCTTCACGAACAAGACCCTAGATCTTCTGTTATCATCACATAAGTTTGCATCTCGTTTGTGTGATTGCCTGTCTATTAGAATATAGTGAGCTCATGCATATCTGATTTAGATAAAGTATTAATCATATCTCCTCGCACGAATCGATTCAATGACGAGTAAGGTCTAACTCAACCTCGCGGGTTCGTCACATCGTATTTATACGTAGTGCTATAGTGTTTCTACGGAATGTCAGACGTAGTCGTGCTATAGTAGTAGTCGGCAGGGTAGACATGGTGTCTAGACTACTGGTTATCCTTCGAATGCCCTGTATCCCACGGTTTGTCTTGGGGTAGGCCGCGGTAGTGACAGCCGTTGGACCCTCTGAAATCCCCCACGTTCGGATAGAGCGTGTAGGCAACCCTTTGCTGTGAACCAACTGTTATAGTCAGGAGGGGCCGGTGTTCGAAGCAAGATCTTATCCGAGCTTGTTCCTCTCTAGAGTCGAGAACCTACAAGAGACTTCACGTCACTCACCTACCTGAGCAGAGATTGTGTACCCTTGGATAGTCACTCGTCGAGTCCCCCATACTGTTCCTTGGATTCGATACCCTTGGGAATACTCCTAAGGTGAAGTGCTACAACGGTGTATCTGTGTGCTTGCGGATTCATTCGCACTCGTCAGTATACCCGGGTGATTCTTACACGCTCACGCTATCCCGGTGCCGTAGTGGTGACGTTAAGAAATACCAACAAGCATTTCTGGTGCCGTTGCTGGGAAACGGTTGTCGAGAATCTACGAACCCGACTATCCTCGTATCTTTTGTTTTTCTTTTATTTCTACCTTTACCCCCGCTACCCCAGGAAGGTTATCCTTGTATACACCTTCCGCCCATTATGAGTGAAACATTGGAATCAACTCTCTGGAGACAACCCGCTCTTCTAACACCTTGTATGGTTCACCCATCTCTCATGAAGCTAGTTGAGGAAAAATCCTTCTGGGGATGAGTCATGAGAATCCCTATGATCACGTAAGAGACTTTGAGCAATTGTGTTCTACCCAGGGTAAAACCGGGACAACACAAGACGTTCTTAAGAGGAACCTGTTTCCGTTCTCCCTCTCCGGGAAAGCGAAATCTTGGTACCATTGTTTTGGTTGCAACCACCTACGCTAGGAGGAATTAAGAGCATCTTTTTGCACTCGATTCTTTCCGCTACGGCGTACCGTTTCCTTAAGAATGGCGATCCTCAGTTTCAAACAAAGAGTGAAGGAGACCTTAGGCATGGCATGGCATCGTTTTGCCTCTTGGGTTGAAACTTGACCAATCCTTGGTCTGCCTGACCTAGTGCTTTTGCAGCATTTCCAGTTTGGTTTACGAAGAGATTGTGGCATGATGCTTGATGCCATTTCAGGAGGCACCTTTGTGTTCTTAGAGCCAGAACAGGGACTGGAAATTCTAGGAGAAGTCCGAGATTTCAGCTCCCCACCTGACTCGAGTGACGAGGTAGCCAAACGAGAAAATGTCGAAATGCCTAAGCCAATCCTCGAGAGAGCCCGAGCTAACATGCCAAATTTCTCAGTGCTCTAGTCGAAGATATCACTGCACGCTGGCAGAAATCTATGGGAAAGAGCACCTAGTGTAGATTCTGCCCCTAGATTCCCCTATCGTTTCTTCTCTTAAAAACCCGGCCTTCGAGACTTGTCTCGAGGGAAGGAGGAGGGTAGTAGTCGAGGAAGAAGAATCGTTCCTAGCAGGGACGATCCCATCAACCTTGCCCGCAACTCTCCAGGGGAGGTCACGAAAGAAGTTTTTCATGCTTCATGTCAAGGCTCAACCAAAGTGCCGCCACACTAAGGGTTAAGCTAAGACACGAGCCCTGGCGCAATGGAACTTCCATATCTTTGGCTTGCGGAAGCGCGAACTTATATCCGGTCTAGCTGAGCAATCCATCTCATTATCTTAAGCTCAAGCTAAGACCGATGCCGATCAACTCAAGTGGATGTAAATCCTACTCTTCACTTCTTGACCTGATCGATGCCCTGCGGGAGTGTGGTTACACACCTATCCTTTACACTTCCATTGGAAGCTTGGGTTAACTTTCGTGTCATCCCACTTAGGTGAGGGTTAGGTCCTTTGTCAACCCAAGGAGAGGATGAACTAGCAAGTCCGTCACTCTCGACTTTCAGCTCAAATGATCGTTCGACCCATAAACTTTCACTCACTCAATCTGGGGTCCGATCATCATTGAGTTCCAGAGGTGAAAGCTTCACTCTTAGAGCACTCTAGGCCTTAGGCCCGGATTTTGTGCTCAACTCTAGTACCTCTTTCATCTCTCGTCTGTAGTGCTATAGCCTTGCTAGCTGCGCTTCTTTCCTAAGGTTGCGCATCATAGTCCCCTTAGGATGGTTGTGAGGATCATCTCTGTTTCACCATATATACAGCTTGTACCGTACATATGCACTAACCATGCAGGAAAGAAAATACATCCTATCATAAAGAAACCTGCAAGGAGGACCACAGGGCAGAGTAGGAGGATTTCATCAGGAAAAAAATGGACAATATGAGCAAGAGGGCAACAATGACTCTTCATCCAGGTATGAGTTCAGGTAAAATCCCCAAGTTGAGCCACTAAGGTATAAAGAGGTTTAAGTAAAGTTGTTTGGAGTAGAAGGCAGTATTATGCCCGAAATTCCATTCTAGCCCTTGCTGAAGCCTCTGACCTTAGAATTGGCGGGCCACCTGACCCAGAGACCTTGAGCCCCGCCAGAGCCCACAAGCCGAAGTAGAGGCCCAGCGGAGCCCAGATGGGCTCGGCCGAACCACTAGGGCCGCCGCCGCCTCTCGTTTTTCGCGTGCGCACTCTTTCGTCCTCCAGAAACCCTCTCTTCACCGCGAGACGGAGTTTTGCGTCGCGCAGAACCCTTGCCTCCCCTGCTCACCTCCCTCGCTCGCCGTTGCAACAGTCCTCATGGCCGACAAAAGCCTTGTCCCCTTCGCCGCGGCACCCTCCTCTGGTGAACCCATCGAGGGGGATGTCCCTGCCATTGCTGCATCCCCCACAGGGGTGGCACCTATGGAGGTCGCGTGCATCTTCGAGGTGCCGCCGCTCGCCTCCCGTCCTCTGGTTGGGAACCAAGGACCGAGCGCCACCATCGACGGAACTTCGGAGTTCAAGAGGATGGCTGTGCCACCCTTCACACCCCCGGTTCCACGCACTTCCGGCCGATGTGCCTCGCCTGGGAAAGCGAGAAAGCCACGGGGGCGTGCCAGCAGCCCCTACCAGAGGAAGGTGGAGGTCCGGCCACGACCCACAGCCACTCTGCCGCCTCTGGTGGTTCCACCACCTCGGCTCAACGTTCCGGGAACCTCTAGAGTGAGAGACCGTTCGGCCTCTGCTGTGCCATCGTCGCCTCCACCAGTCTCTCAGCCTGGGAAGCCTAGGTTCGCTAGCCCAGACAGCACCGGTAGGAAAAGCAGCCGTGCACCTCCAACTTTGAAGGAAACCAATGAAGATTTTGAGTTGGGCAACAGCTCCACACCACGGGCATCCAGGAAGTCGAGGGAGAGGACTCGGGTGCCCGAGCGATCTCCTAAGACTCCCACTGCAGACAGGATGACCCCACTAGTGGAGGAACTAGGCAGGGAGTGCGAGAAGCTGAAGACCATCAGTGCAGAGCAGAAGGTGGATCTCGCTGAGCTTAGGGATGACCTCCGCGATCTTCGCCGTGGCCTGTGCGCCAAGATGAGGCGCCTCTTCGTGGCCACGGGGCACGAGGACCTCTACGATGCTGAGTAGAGGGTCGTGCCCCACTTTTATTTCCCTTCATAGGCGCTTAGTTAGGTTTAATTTATTTCCCTTCCATTTTATTTCTTTTATTCCCATCATTGGTGTAAGCGCCTATTTCTTTATTAGTGAACTTGAATGAATAAATCTTGGCTCCACCGGTCATGTAACCCGGTTGAGTCACTCATGTGTTAGCTATTTTTGTTTTTGCTTTTTGTATCGAAGAACTGCACCCAGGTACAAAACAGTGTGGGGGAGAGCTGCACTCTCCAAACGCAAACACGACGGATCATTATTGCACCCACACTATGCTCACACACGCTTACGGTCGACCACATTTAGAGAACCTGAACGGGACATGCATTCATGCACATCACAGGAATCCCCGTCTGGTCGACACAGAAACCAGCGCTGGTTTGCATCTCTTCCTCATTTCACCATGATTTCGAAGTTTGTACGCTCATGCTTGATAAATCAACTTAAGAAATCTATGGAAATGCTTACTCCATGCCTGGGGTTGAATTGCGTAAGTTTTATTCCTCGTTTATAACCTTAAGGCTTGTGAACAATATCATCATAAGGACCACATGCTTATCTAAGTAGTTGACAAGTGAGATATGACTTGATGACATGATCTTAACTCTATTGGTTCTGGCCCTTGGGATAATTTTGTTTTCGAAAAAAATGCTCTTGCAAAGCTCCTCTTTGATGTACCACCGTCCTACCAAAGCCATATGATGTTTTTAGTTGAAAACCTTATACTCATATGCTACTTGTTATTGCATTGAGCTTTGTCAAATTTTGTGACCCTTGTGAGAATTCTTTTGGTTACTCTCATGGTCAAGATTCATGTGCACGCCACCTTATTTCCCTTTCTATGATTTTACCCTGGAAGTTAGCATTGTATTATTCATCTATTCCGTGAAAATAAGGCTCCATATGTGTTGATCTCTCCCTCCTAGTTTTTCCTACATAAGAGACATGGCTATCGAAATATATATATATATATATATGGACACATGAAGGTCCAGTGTTGAAAAAAAGAAGAAAAAGAGAAAAGTATAGAGATAGCCATGCTCTCAAAAGATTTCTTATACAAAAGGGAGAATCATGCAAAAAGGAGTTCCATATTCTAGATGGTGATAACTAGTATCCATTCCGGGGCAAGTGTCTACCTCACCATCAATCAACATTCATCATACATGTATGGTAATATCCAGCACCCATCCCAGGCCTAGTATCCACCTTACCATACTCACCGTACCATACATGTGCACATCTTGATCTGATTGTATGATTTGATTTTCTCTGTGGATCCAATTTTTGACTTTGCAATATATGTAATACAAGTATGCTTTACCTTTATCCTACCCTGAGCTCCAAATACAGCCATTATTAGATGTAGGGTGAAGAAAGGCAATCTAATGCCTTGGTGAGGACATATACACATTGAGCGATCCGAGAGAATCAAAGAAGGAGGGCAGAGCAGTTCTTTTTCTTAAAAAAAATTTATCAGGAAAACCCCAAGTGCTGACCAACAGGTGCTTAAGAGACTTGATTCATGATCATTCCTCTTATCAACTACCCAAGATGGCATTGTAGACAATACACAGAGTTCACAAGAGCAAGGTATGACCTAGAATAACTCCTATGCTTGTTTTATACCTTTGGTTTAAACCCATGTGATCTTCCCTTTCGCTCGGGACGAGCAAAGGGCAGGTGTGGGGGAGTTGTTGACGGCTGTTAAGTAGCTGCATTTTATCATAAGAACTAAGCATCCACACTAGAATAGGGATTTAAACTGACAATTTCCACCAGTGGCTATGCTAAGTTGAATGCAAGTGAAAAGACACCCTCATGATCCTAGCAAGTTAGGCTCAGCCAATGAGGGGCTCCATGCAAGCATCCCCTAGATCCATGACATCACCAATCCAAGGAAGGAAGCCTCGGCGAATCAGAAGCCGCCATGCAGGCATCACATGGATCCCATGGCCCACCAGAGCGCCTAAACCGCCTCCAAACCACGTGGACACCGGGAACCGACATCAGGACACACAGGACAGCCACCACGCGAAAGCACACCCCGAGTGGGGTCCACAGGGGGTCGGCCGACCCCATAGGTCGGCCGAACCGACCTTGTGGCGCCCACTCAGGGGCTTCCATGTGGTGCTGGGTCATTGGTTCTAGAGGCCATCCCCGGGGTGTTTGGGTGCTCTCACGCCGGTTGCACAAGCCTATAAATAGGAGGAGAGGGGGGTAAGAAGAGGTTGAGCACACTTGAAGCCATTTCTCACCTTTGCCTCTTTCTCCCTCTCTCATTCTCTCTTGGTGGAGGTGAAACCTCATCCCACCATGAGTGTGTGTGTGTGGAGGATCTAGACTAGGTGGTTCTAGGTAGAGAGGAGTGTGTGGATGAGTAGAGGTGAGGTGGTGATGATCCGTTCATCATCCATCGTCCCCTTGTATCTCGTGAGCGATGCTGTTCTTCATTTAGACTAAAGTGAGTATTTCATTATTTCCTATTTAGACTAAATTGCCTCTCATGCATGTATGAGTTGTTCTTGAGTTCTTCATTCGTTCATCATTTAGAGGTTCGCGTTCTTCATGAACGTGCCTCCTCGATCTATTTGACGAGCAAGTAATTCATACTTTTGCGTTTGTTCATAAGTTAGAGGCTCGTGTTCTTCACGAACACGACCCTAGATCTTCTATTATCATCGCATAAGTTTGCATCTCGTTTGTGTGATTGCCTGTCTATTAGAATATAGTGAGCTCATGCATATCTGATTTAGATCAAGTATCAATCATATCTCCTCGCGCGAATCGATTCAATGACGAGTAAGGTCTAGCTCAACCTCGCGGGTTCGTTGCTTCGTATTTATACAGAGTGCTAGAGTGTTTCTACAGGACGTCAGACGTAGCCGTGCTATAGTGGTAGTCGGCGGTGTAGGCGTGGTGTCTAGACTGCTGGTTATCCTTCGAATGCCCTGTATCCCACGGTTTGTCTTGGGGTAGGTCGTGGTAGTGACAGCCGTTGGACCCTCTAAATCCCCCACATTTAGATACAGCATGTAGGCAACCCTTTGCCATGAACCAACTGTTATAGTCAGGAGGGGCCGGTGTCCGAAGTGAGATCTTATCCGAGCTTGTTCCTCTCTTGAGTCGAGAACCTACAGGAGACTTCACATCACTCACCTACCTCAGCAGGGATTGTGTACCCTTGGATAGTCACTCGTAGAGTCCCCCATACTGTTCCTTGGATTCGATACCCTTAGGAATACTCCTGAGGTGAAGTGATACAACGGTGTACCCGTGCGCTTGCGGATTCGTTTGTACCCGTCAGTATACCCGAGTGATTCTTACACGCTCACGCTATCCCGGTGCCGTAGTGGTGACGTTAAGAAATGCCAACATACGGCCATGTCCAAAGAGATTGTCTGGAGGAAGCAAAGGTGCTCGACTACATGAGGAAACGAGATTTGCCAAACTTCCACTATGGACAAGGTAGACCTCAATTTAATGCAAGTTCGTCTATCCAAAAATTAGTGCCTCTTCGTATAGAATTAAAGGATTTCATGGACGAGCAAGCAAAGATCAACAAGGACACCATCACTAAGTTCAAGACTATGGCTAAAATCTTGGAGAACATCGATGGCAAGGTGACGGAGGTCGGAACCTCCAACCAACAAGTGCTCAACATAATGAAGATATTGGAGACGCTAGTGGGACAACTTGTCGGGCGCTTAACCGCTGGTGAAGAAAGATTGCCGGGGCAATCCCAAGGTCCCGAGACGGCAAATGCTATTCAAACTCGGTCAGGAAAGGAGACAGAGGATCCAGAACTTCCAGCCAGAGCAAGGAAGCCTAAGCCAACTGTTGAAGTAGTAGATCACACTAAGGAGAAGGTGACTACTATTCCGGAGATTGCTACCGAAGAGTCGGAATTCGAAATGCCAAGTGATGACACGAAGATGCCTACACTGAAGACATAGTACTTTCGAGGTGAAATTGATAATCATTTTGAAAAGTTTGTGGAAGTTGTGCGCTGGTTAAGCATCAACATGCCGCTATTGGACGCTCTCCAAGTTCCTACATATTCTCGCTACTTCAAAGACATACTTGCAAACAATTATGGGATGGCAACACTTGGAGCAGACCATGTCAAGATGTCCGAACAATGTAGTGCCACCATCGCAAATCAAGGGCCCGAGAAGCAAAGAGACCCTGGATGTCCGACTATCCCATGTTCTATTGGCTCATTCACGTTCGAGAAGGCATTATGCGACCTTGGAGCAAGCGTGAGTGTCATGCCAAGAGATGTGTTCTAGAAGCTACGCTTACCACTTGAGCCTACGGGTATGTGTTTGGAGTTGGGCGACAATGCTATCCGCTATACCGTGGGGATTCCCGAAGATGTGCCCGTGAAAGTTGGAGATCACTTCATTCCCATCGACTTTGTGGTACTTGAGATGGGAGAAAGGGAGAAGCCGCCCCTCATACTAGGGAGGCCCTTCCTCAAGTCCGTCGGGGCGATGATCGACATTGGAAAGGGGGAGATTAAGTTCGACGTCAATGGCACACGAAGCATATTCAACTTTCGTCCATGTTTCGAGGTATGCAACATGATCAATACTAAATATGTTCTGCCTCATCGTCGTTTTAAAAAGGGAGAGCCAAAGAAGAGGGAGGAGCCCAAGAAGAAGGAAGCGAAGGTGATCAAAGAAGTCGTTGAATCCGTCAAGACCAAAGAACAAAAGCTGCCTGTGAAGACCAAAAAGATGACTAGGCCGGAGAATAAGCCCGTGCCCAAGATGGTGCGGAAGTGGGTACCCAAGATTGCAACGCCCGCAAAGAGCGTTGATCCGAAGTGAAGAAGACAAGAAGTCTAGCCATGGAATATAAATGAAGCGCTAGGCGGAAGGCAACCCTTTCGTCGAGTCAAAAATAAGCTACCGGGAGGACAACCCGATGAAGAATAAAGCTGCCGGGAGGGCAACCGAGATTATTTCTGATTTTCAAGTAAGTTAGTCTTAGAATTTGCTACGCAAGACTTGGTATAAACTCTTAAGTGGTTGAACTTATTTTTGAGACATTTGAAGTTGCTCGGATGTTTCATTTGGATTTTATTTGACATAAACCTTTGACATGAGCCATCCTACGATTTATTTGCCTCTTTTCGAGAAACCTAAACAAAAAATTCAGAACCTACCCACACATTTCATGCTCCTCATGATGATAAGGTTGGTTTGTTTTAAATCATAAAAACACACGATTAGAGCCCCGTATTGTTCCTTAATGATTTTTAATCTTTGACGCATGCTAGGACTCGCGTGAACCTAGGAAAATCGATTTTTGGTTTCTTTCAACTAGATATCTACCGGTTTCTCTAGAATTAGAATTTTTTCAAGACCCATTTATTTTTGGTAATTCAAAACATCTCTCTCATGTTTAGCCAAAATTAGAAGCTAAACCCATACCCCCACGGTCAAGCCGGAGGAGCTCGCTATCAATCAATGAGAGCAAGTGATCCCGGTGTAACCAAAATCAATGTAGTCGGAAAAGTTTCTACTTACAAATGTTTTTGATGCATAAACACTCCTCTAAAAATACATTTGAACTCATTGATATCTCTGAGTTAATTTTTAATTTTCGAAATTAGAGGAGTAATTAGCATCTAAACATGATCAAGGGAAGGTTTTAAGCTTAATTGAACTTCTAATGCTCATTGATGCATCACGGGAAGGCTTCATCATTAAGACATCTTGAGCACATGCAAGGACAAGCATGGGGGGCAGCATTGCTTTGATTTTTGCAGGTTATGAATGATGGCATGGGAGGCAAGGAGGCATGGAAGTGACACAATGAAAATGATCAAGATGGAGGACTTGACCATGAAAGAAAAAGGAGTGGCTGAGAAGAATTGGACGGTGGACAGCGTGGAGCACGAGTACACAGCACCATGATCAACCAAGCAACAAGTGGGAGAAAAAGGATACAAAGAAGAGGGGTAGGGACCCTAGGCCGGTCGGCCCAGGCCGGCCGGCCTGGCCTGTATATTTGGCCCTTGGCTCTCATCTTTCTCAGGTAAGCCACTTGCTTCGTTGCTAGTTCTTGTTCTTGAGTTCCTAGTCCAGAACCTCTAGAAACAGCTCCGAAAAATTCGTTCTCCATTCTTGAGTCCAAAAATTCAGAGAAATACGTCACAATTCTTGCCCTTCTATATAGTTCTTTTGTGTGTATTTCTACTAGCAAGAAACCCCTGGGAGAGTTTGTTTGTGATTTGTGCAGCAACTACAAGATGAAGAAGGTTTTTGGCAAGGTCCTTGGAAGGAAGACGCAATCATCATCATCGAAGCCGGCATAAACAAGTTCTTCGGAGGCACTCAATCTCCGAGTCACCATGAAGCATGGAAGAGGACGTGGTGCCATCAAGGAGCGACACTATGCTCCTTAGTGGATGAAGAGACATGCGAAGCTTGTCCATGCGGTTCACCTAACTGCAATGGCGAACGGAGGAGCCGCCCGTCCAACCTCATCGCTGGACTCGTTCATCTGCTCCACCACCATACACTCCGTGACGTTGCAAGTATGGATTTCTTATGATGTCAGAGGAGGAGGAGGAGGAGAAGCTTGGGCGCCTAGAGAAGATGGTTGTGCCCAATGTTGACTTTGATGATGATGCCCTCCAAGTGTTGGGATTTTCTCCGGATATCTATCAAATGATGAACCACCTTGGATGGGGGCAATTTTCCGATGGAGTAGGAGTGAGTTTTCATTTGGAGCTTGCCATGGAGATTCTCATGACCATGGCACTGGTTATTAATGAAGGGGTGCCATCCCTCTCATTTCGGCTCAAGGATGATGAGCACATAGTTTCTAATGAGCATATTAGAGAGTTGCTCGGTTTTCAGAGGGAAGCCCCGGAGCAAGTTGATGCTAATGAAAGTATATTGGAAGGATTTTGGAGTATGATTTAAGGGGAAGATAACTGGCAGAGAAGTAGCATCAGGAATCCCATCATCCGGATATTTCATTCTTGGATGAGCAAAAGGATTTTGGGAAGAATGAAGGAGTCCAACGTCACCGATATGGAAGTTAATTGGCTTTATTCGGCATTGATTGCAAGGCAAGCCATTGATCCGTCATATATCATGATCAATCGGTGGTGTTGTGAGGCAATATCGGGGAGTGGACAAATTGGTTCGGGATGCTATCTCTCTATGATAGCAATTTCTGTGAAGCCGGGTATTTCAATGAATCCAAAATTCATACTTGCAGGAAATTCACTTGGAATTGATTACATGAAGCAAGGAAAACACATTAGTGGAGATGAAAAGAGAGGGTACAAGGTGGCAAAAGTCAACATTCCTCTTCCAAATATGAAGCTGAAATTGTTTATTGAAGGGAGAGAAAAGTGGTTAGAGGAAGGAATTCTCATGTCGCCCAAGAAGAACAAAAGAGGAAGAATTGTAGAAGAAGTATCGTCTTCCGCAGCCCAAGAACAAGGAGGGGCTGCCTACCATCAACCTTACGGCAGGATTCCTATGCCACCACCCTACTACGGAAGTGTGCCGATGCAAGCATGGGGGAGTGGTGCAGCCATGCCACCACCTCCTCGAACATATTATCCACCAACTTTTGTTGTGCCCAATGAAGCATTCGTGGCACCCTATGCAAGCATGCCCCAGCCCCAACAAAGTGCAGCCATCATTGGGGCATATATGCAAAGGAATGAGCAAGACGTCGAGAGGATCCGAAGCCATGTCAACCATTTGCATGAAGGAATGGCGGGAATCGCCCATCAATTAGGACGTCTTCAACTCGTGCCGCCGCATCAATTCCATGGAGGGTCCATGCAACAATATTTTGAGCAAGGATTCAATGAAAGCCAACCAACGGAGTAAGAGCAATCGGACGAGGAGTGAAGAAAGAAGGAAGGGACGGAGCTTTTTAAGTGTGGTTTGATTTTTCCTTTTCCTTTTCTTTATTTTCATCTTGTGTGCGTTTATGTTTGCATAGTATTTTCTTCTTTTATTTAATTTCAGCATGTGTGGTAGTAGTAGTTTGTTCTCCATCATCATGAATAAGTTTCACCGTTGCTTTTATGACCTTAATATGGATGAAGAATTTGTACCATGATGATATGTGATGACCGTTGCCGCTTTGCTCGATCTTATGCTTGATTTATGCATATTTAAGCTAGTGCTCTCTTTTAATATGAATCTGAAATTTAATTAAATGCTAGCCTAATCTTGTGTGGAGGTTATGATAACTCAAGTCCCATAGTTCTTTTTCGTTGCTCTCAACTTTGGATGAATCAAAGAACCTTTTTATTCTCAAAAAGTTATGCTAACCTTGTCATGAGTACCGCTTGCATTTTTGCTCTACCCATCCAAAGCCTAAGTTTACTTGAGTACAAAACCTTAGTATATACAAGATTTTTATTTGGGTGCATTGATTCAAGGCCTAATTTCTCTGGCCCGAGACTAAGAAGCTAGTCATTCCCTTTTTGTGTATCGTTCTTTATGCTAGCCTCTTCTATCCGTGCATTGTGAGTTTCCACATTGGGAATTTCGCAAACCTCACCGGATATCCAACCAAAACCCAAATATATCTTTTTTTTGTTTTCACCTCCTTGACCACAACCCAATATATGAGTATGGATGAATATTTTGGAGAAGTTTACAAGGAAGGTACTTCAAGTGAGAAAGTGAGACTTCCAAAAGGATCCCTTGAAGATTTTTCGAGTGTTTCTCTCTAAGAAAAAAAATGACAGCTTCAATTCCCACCTTGGCATATTTATCACCTCTTTTGGCCGAGGACGAGAAAACGTCTAAGCATGGGGGGGTTGCCAAAGAAGTTCTAGTATAGTCTAGAGTTCAAGGGGAGCAAATAAAAAAAAGTATGATGAATGAAAAAATGATAAAGAAGAAAAAAAATATGATGAGAAAAAGAAAGAAAGAAGAAGGAAATAAAAAAGTATAATAAAGCTCCCCGGTTCTCTAGCTATGGTTAGTGCTTTTTGAGTTTTTAAGAGGACTCAAGATCAAGACCCATACTCATCTTTCCAACCATGTGCAATCTGATAACGAGGACTTCGTTTGTGCCTTGGGATCACTCTTTGCCATTTGCACATGTCCACCTATCTAAAAGTGTGTGTTCATCTCCCCCACCTTGATAACATTATTTTTCCAATGACCTTTTTGATGAGTCTCGGTAAGACCATGAGAAGCTAGTCTTGTTTTAATAATATCTCAACTATAATATCTTGGTAGGACTAAACTTTCCTATAGCTCCATATAAAGCTTTCCACCATAAACTTTGAGAGAGGAAAGGAGTAGAATGTTGGCGTTTCTTAACGTCACCACTAGTTGTACTCCTAGAGGGAGCGTATAAGAACAGCCGGGTATACCGCAAGCGCACGGAAATACCACTGTAACACTTCCCCAAGGAAGGAGAGTATTCCAAGGGTATCGAATCCAAGGAACGGCGTGTACTATCTCCTACTCTAGTATAGATGATCCAAGGACACAACACTGGTTGATAGGATAGGTAGAAAGGATCTGCCTCAACCGAGCGCAGAGTCTAGTTACAGTCTCTCAGGTATAACACTCACTTCGGGCACCAAGCACAAGGCCAATGTGCTGGCGACAAGCCCAACTCGGTACGCAACGTAGAGGGTTGACAAAGGGTCCAACAGGCTATCACCACTCCAGCCTCCCTCTACGCTACGATCGTACGTGGTCTTCGAAGGATAGCTTATGGTCCAGACACCTCGTCTACACCACTTGCTATTTCTACGAATCCGCGAGGGAGATACTGGCACTAGCTCAGGAATATGCTCTATCACTCATGCAAGATCACGAATGCACTTTGATCTAACTAGAAACATGCAGGAGCTTCACTTTACTCTAATAGACAAGCTGGCACACTAGATGCAAACTTATGATCTAAGTCTACTGGATTGAAAGGGTTGTGTTTGAAGAACACAAGCCTCTAAACCAAGAACAAATGAAGAACACATGAACAAAGCAACTAAGCATGCATACGACTTTAGGAAAGATCAAAATACTCACTTTAGTCTAGTTGAAGAACAAAGGCACTGCTGAGGATCGTTCTTGAGGAAAGATGTCATGAATCATGACATGTCCTCAAGCCTCCCACCTCACTTCCTAGCACTAATCCTATACAAAGAGCTCTCCTCTCCTAAAGAGAGAGGCTCCAAGCCAAAATGAAGAGGAGGAGGAGAAGTATGTATCTCAAATGGGAGCCCTTCCCCTCCTATTTATAGAGGAGGGAGAGGCTTGCTTCGGGGCTCCAAGTGCTCCAAAATGCCCGGGATTGCAGCCAGGGACCAATCAGGGGCTGCCACGCGGAAGGCCGGGATCAACCGAACCAAAGGCGGTTCGGCCGATCCACGGTTCGGCCGAAACCACGGGGCCACGTGGTGCCCTGTGCTTCTTCGTGGTGGCTGACTGTTGGGCCCTGATGCTTGTCCTCCATGCATGCTAAGTTTTCCGACAGTTTTGGGGGATAAGTGGGCCCTTGAATCCATGTGATGTCCATGTGGCGCTTCGTGATTCGTCGGGCTTGCCTCTCTTGGATTGATGACGTCAGTGATCCAGGGGAATCCTAGGTGTTATCCCCTCATTGGCTGGTGTTGAAGTGCTTGGATCAAAGACATGTGCTTTTACTCCTCTTTCTAGTGCTATTCACTTGTATTTGCATAATCACCAACACTTGTGGAAATGATTAGTTTAAGCCCTATTCTAGTGTTGACGATCAATTTCCATGCCTAAAGGTACATTTTTGACGGGTGAGAAGTGAGTGAAAATCAGCCGTCAACAAATACCCCCACACTCGACCTTTGCTCGTCCCGAGTGAAGGGAAGAACAAGATTAAAGTGAAACATGTTATCCATAGGTATGAAGTAAGCATAAGGGATATTCCAAACCATACCTTGCACTTGTGAACTCTGTGAAGTGTCTATCATGCTATCTTGGGTAGTTGAGGAATGGAACAGTCATGAATCAAATCACCCCTGCCCATCATGCTAAGTAACTTGGGGTTTTGCGATAAATTTTCAAAACAAACCTTGCTTAGCTCCTCATTTGATTCTCTTTGATCGCTCAATGTGTATATGTCCTCACCAAGGCATTTGCCTTTCTTCACACTACTTCTAATGATGGCTATATGTGGAGCTCAGGGTAGAATAAAGGACAAGGCATACTTGTACCACATATATTGCAAAGTCAAAGACTGGATCCACAGAGAAAATCTAATCACACAGTCAGATCAAGATGTGCACGTGTATGAGTATGGTGAGTATGGTAAGGTGGATACTAGGCCCGGAATGGGTGCTAGATATTACCATACATATATGATGAAAGCTGAGGTTGATGGTAAGGTGGACACTACCTCCAGAATGGATACTAGTTATTACCATCTATGATATGAAACTCCTTTTTGCATGACCATCTCTCTCCTTTTCCTCCTTTGTTTTAGACATGGGCTATATATATTTTTTTTTTCATCATGCCTTGAGCATGTGTCTTTCTCCCTTTTTTTCATAGCCCATGTCTCTTTTTGAAGGACACTTTTGAAGAGAGATGTCACACCACATATGGAGCTTTATTTTCATGAAATGGATGGATGATATAATGCTAACTTCCAGTGTAGAAGCATAGCAAGGGGAATATGGTGGTGTGCACATGAATCTTGATCATGACAGTAATGAAAAGAATTCTCACAAGGGTCACAGGATTTGACAAAGCTCAATGCAATAACAAGCAGCATATGAGTAGAAGGTTTTCGACTATGAATATCATATGGCTCTAGTAGGACGGAGGCATATCAAAGAGAAGCTTTGCAATGGGTTTTCAAGTTTTCAAATAAAATTCCCAAGCACTCAAACATACGGAGCGAAGATCATAACATCAAACCATATCACAAACGTCAACTACTTAGATAAGCAAGAGTTCCCTAATGATATTTGTTCACAAGCATCAAGATGATAAGTAAGGAATAAAATGCAAACCAACCACAGGAATCATGTATGACATAGAAAAAATTACCTCATGATTTTGATATAAAAGATTGATTTTTGGAATTCAAAACAAACTCAAAGGTACAGGGAAATGAGATAGGGAAGTTGCGTACCTCGGGTCCCTCTTTTTATTCTGCAAGGTGGGGATTTCCCCCACACTGTCTTTTTCTAAGAAATGAAAATAAGCTTGAAGGGATAAAGAAAGTAGGGGAGAGAGGACTTACCTGGTGTTGGGCACACTCTCACTTATTGTACCCATTCTTGATGAAGTTGATCACTTCATATTCAATTTTGTCCGTCTCGAGGAAGATTTTCAATCGTTGGCCATTCACCTTAAAACAGTTGCCTTCATCATTTTGCAGAGTGATAGCCCCATGAGGAGCTACCTCTTCTACCGTGAATGGTCCTTCCCATTTGCTGCGCAATTTCCCTCTTCCGAATAGCTTGAATCTGGAGTTGAAAAGTAGCACTCTATCACCTGGTGCAAATTCTTTTTTCTTGATTTTCTTATCATGCCATCTCTTGGTTCTCTCTTTATAGATCTTTGCACTGTGGTAGGCTTTTTCTCTCCATTCTTCCAGTTCTGCTAACTGCTTTTGCCTATTCCTTCCGGACTTCAGGAAATCCAAGTTGAACCTTTTGATTGCTCAATGAGCTTTATGCTCCACTTCCACTGGTAGATGGCACGTCTTTCCGTATACCAATTGATATGGGGACATTCCCAATGGAGTTTTGTAAGCTGTTCGATAGGCCCATAAGGCATCATCAAGATGCTTCTTCCAAACTCGGTCAGCCTCCTGCACTATTTTTTGTAGAATATTCTTGATCTGCTTATTGGAGGTTTCTGCTTGGCCTTTAGTTTGGGGGTGGTATGGAGTGGCAACGCTATGTTGGATCCCTTGGTTCTTCAGGAATCTTCTAAAATCGATATCAGTGAAGTGGGATCCCCCATCACTAATTACCATCCGTGGAATGCCGAAGCAAGGGAATATCACTTCCTTGAACATCTTTTTGGAGTGCTTGGCATTGGCCGACTTGCAAGCTATAGCTTCTACCCATTTTGACACATAGTCGACTGCTACCAAGATATACTCAGCTCCATCAGACTTTGGAAACGGGCCCATGAAATCAATACCCCATACGTCAAAAAGCTCCACTTGTAGATTATCATGTAGGGGCATTGCATCTCTGGTAGTAATTCCTCCGTGCTTCTGGCAAGCTTTGCATTTTCGGATAAAATTTCTTGTGTCGTCATACATAGTCGGCTAGAAGAACCCACTTTGCCATATCTTTGCATGTGTACAGTAAGTGCCGTAGTGGCCTCCATACGATCCGGCGTGGCACTTCTCAATGATTTGTATCCCTTCAGTACGCGGTACACATCTCCTTAACAACCCATCAGCGCAGACTTTATAGAGGTACGAATCATCCCAAATGTGCCTTTTTGCCTCATGAAGCAGTTTTTCCTATCGGCTCCTGGGGGTATGTACCCGGTCACCAGATAACTTACAATGTTTGCATACCAGGGGTTACTATCCGTGACCTTTAGCAACATGTTGTCTCATAGAGAGTCATTGATAGGTGCTTCCTGTAGGTTAGTAGTACGCATACGAGACAAATGATCCGCAACAGAATTTTCTACTCCCTTTTTATCTCTTATTTCTAAATCAAATTCTTGAAGGAGCAGAATCCATCTAATCAGGCGGGGTTTAGCATCTTTCTTAGTGAGCAGGTATTTAAGAGCATCATGATCAGTATAAACTATTACCTTGGCTCCCACTAAGTAGGATATAAACTTATCTATAGCAAAGACAACAGCAAGGAGCTCTTTCTCAGTAGTAGCATAGTTCAACTGAGCTCCTGTCATGGTTTTGCTAGCATAGGCTATAGCATGATGTTTCTTATCCTTAGTTTGGCCTAAGACGGCCCCTACAGCATAGTCACTAGCATCACACATGATCTCGAAAGGTAGCGTCCAGTCGGGAGGTTGGATGACTGGGGCAGAGATGAGTGCATTCTTGAGGATAAGGAAAGATTCCATACATTCCTCTGTGAATTCAAAGGGCGCATCCCTGGCTAAGAGATTGGTAAGGGGTCTAGCTACCTGTGAGAAGTCCTTAATGAACCGTCGGTAGAACCCAGCATGGCCGAGGAAGCTATGGATGCCCTTGATATTTACAGGAGGAGGAAGCTTTTCTATTACCTCAATCTTGGCACGATCCACTTCTATCCCTCGTTCGGACACTAGGTGTCCTAACACGATGCCCTCTCGAACCATGAAATGGCATTTCTCCCAATTGAGGACTAAGTCCTTCTCATGACACCTTTGCAAGACCCTGTCAAAATTTCTGAGACACTCGTCGAAAGTTTTACCATAGACAGAGAAATCGTCCATGAAAACTTCCATGATTTGCTCGATCATGTCTGAGAAGATAGACATCATGCACCTTTGGAACGACACGGGTGCATTGCACAACCCAAAAGACATTCTCCGATAAGCATAGGTTCCATATGGGTAGGTGAAAGTGGTCTTGTTTTGGTCATCAGGATGGATAGGGATTTGATGGTAACTGGAATATCCATCAAGGAAACAAAAGAAGGAGTGATTCGCCAACCGCTCAAGCATCCCATCGATGAACGGGAGCGGAAAGTGATCCTTCTTTGTAGCCTTGTTGAGCTTCCTATAATCTATGCACATCCTCCACCATGTGGGAAGGCGTTGAGCAATCTGCTCGCCGAACTCATTAGGGGCTATCGTCATACCTCCCTTCTTGGGTACGCATTGAACGGGGCTCACCCATTCACTATAAGGGACTGGGTAAATGATCCCACCGTGAAGAAGTTTAAGAACTTCTTTCTTCACGACTTCTCTCATCACGTTGTTCAGCCTTCTCTGCGGTTCCCTTGTCGGTGGAATATCTGAATATACAGGGATGCGATGGGTGCAGAGAGTTGGGCTTATCCCTTTTAGATCATGAAGAGAGTAGCCGAACACCGATCAGTGTCTCTCTAGGATGGAGATGAGCCTTTTGGATTCCTCATCAGAGAGATTGTCGTTAATGATCACTGGGGACTCAGTGTCCCCATGGAGGAAAACATATCGAAGGCCGGCGGGCAAAGGCTTGAGTTCGATAGGAGGCTTAGGTGGAGCCAGGGATTCAGATATATCTATAGGCTCATCAGGCTCCTCTATCTCATCTATGAACTCGGGCGCCCACTCGTCGAGGAGGGATTCCGGCGAATCTCACGGAATGATTGCCTTAACCTCCTCAATTTGTGTAGAGTCATCAGGAGGATCAATTCTCGCGTTTTTCGCTCTCGAGATTTCTACAGAGAAAACCTCCTTCCCAAGGCAAACGTTAAGCTTACCTTGGGTAGGGGCCTCTAGGAGAAATTTTTCGAGGGGCAATCCTATCATGAGGTCGAAGCTAAGGACGTCATAGGTGTGGCAGTCAAGAGCAAAGTCGGCCTCCTTATACATGATGGGGATAGCCTTCCAGATCCCTACTCCTTCTAGGATGTAGACGTTTGGGTAGGAGTCAGAGGTTCGTCCGCAAAGTTCCTCAGAGCATAAGTGCTGGACATGATATTGACTCCCACCAGAGGGTTGTAGATAACTTTCACTACCTTCCCATTCATGACACAAGGAAGGGTTGATCGAGGCGGGAGGAGCTGGAAAATTTCGGCTGTTGATTCTGACTCTCTCAACCATTCTTGGGTCATGATGGCTGTTAATTCCCGAATGTTGTCCCTGAGGAAAGCGACATCCAAGGGATATGGGGAAATCACGGGGGATGGCGGTTTTCTCTCGCAACAATAGTTTGAGGTGTTTCCATAATCACCAATTATATCATCCTCAAACTGTGGAAGAGACTCCGGAGGTTGAATTGTCTCTTCCTCCGGTGTCGTGGCCTCCTGAACTGAGCTTATGGATTTGGGCGACGAAGGTTCAGGCTCAGGTTCAGGAGTGATCTCTTTTTCAGGTGTGCATTTCTCTTGAGGCTCCTCCGACTCAGCTGTGAAGGAGTCATTAGCTGCTATAAGATCAAGGATCTTCCTTCCCTCACTTGGAGTTTTATCCGGGAAGGAACCTCCCGAGGCATCGTCAAGGTGCCCGGCGGACTTGATGTCCAATCCCACATAGAAATGCTGATAGAGCACATGGTCGGGTATCGACAGCGTGGGACCCGAATTTACTAAACATAATAGTCTTTCCCACGCTGCACCCAAGGTTTCCTTATCATTTTGCTTAAATCTGAGCACATCCTTTCGCAAGGCGATGAGCCGAGCAGGTGGAAAGAACCATCGGCAGAATTTACCAACAAGTTTTGACCAGCTGCTGCCAACCAAGCCAGCGTGTTCGTTGTACCATTGCCTCGCGCTTCCCGTGTGGGAGAAAGGAAACAATTTCCAATGAACAGTATCGTGTGTCATGCCAGCAAAGGCGTAACATGAACACAAACGCTCAAACTCTCGCAAATGATCGTAGGGGTTTTGACGGTCCCCGGAAAAAGGAATACGATTTCCCAATCAAAGAGCTAAGATCGGTGCTGAGTTGATAGCTAGATGTGGTGATTGGGTGTTCCGAAGACGGAGGCTCTAACAACTCAGGTTTGGGAGCAGAAAGGTTTTGGATAGAAGTTTGCTCCATGGTAACTAGGGTAAAGGTAGAAGAAAAGAAACAAAAAGGATATATTGATGGGTAACGGGGTGAAGGTAGAAGAAAATGAAAAAGATAAATACGAGGACCACTAGGTTCGAAGATAGATACAGCAACTGTTCCCCGGCAACGGAGCCAGAAATGCTTGTTGGCGTTTCTTCACGTCACCACTAGTTGTACACCTAGAGGGAGCGTATAAGAACAGCCGGGTATACCGCAAGCACACGAAAATACCGCTGTAGCACTTCCCCAAGGAAGGAGAGTATTCCAAGGGTATCGAATCCAAGGAACGGCGTGTACTATCTCCTACTCTAGTATAGATGATCCAAGGACACAACACTGGTTGATAGGATAGGTAGAAAGGATCTGCCTCAACCGAGCGCAGAGTCTAGTTACGGTCTCTCAGGTATGACACTCACTTCGGGCACCAAGCACAAGGCCAATGTGTTGGCGACGAGCCCAACTCGGTACGCGACGTAGAGGGTTGACAAAGGGTCCAACAAGCTGTCACCACTGCGGCCTACCTCTACGCTACGATCGTACGTGGTCTTCGAAGGATAGCTTGTGGTCCAGACACCTCGTCTACAGCACTTGCTATTTCTACGAATCCGCGAGGGAGATACTGGCACTAGCTCAGGAATATGCTCTATCACTCATGCAAGATCATGAATACACTTTGATATAACTAGAAACATGCAGGAGCTTCACTTTACTCTAATAGACAAGCTGGCAAACTAGATGCAAACTTATGATCTAAGTCTACTGGATCGAAAGGGTTGTGTTCGAAGAACACAAGCCTCTAAACCAAGAACAAACGAAGAACACAAGAACAAAGCAACTAAGCATGCATACGACTTTAGTCTAAACAGGAAATATCGAAATACTCACTTTAGTCTAGTTGAAGAACAAAGGCACCGCTGAGGATCGTTCTTGAGGAAAGATGTCATGAATCATGACATGTCCTCAAGCCTCCCACCTCACTTCCTGGCACTAATCCTATACAAAGAGCTCTCCTCTCCTAAAGAGAGGGGCTCCAAGCCAAAATGAAGAGGAGGAGGAGAAGTGTGTATCTCAAATGGGAGCCCCTCCACTCCTATTTATAGAGGAGGGAGAGGCTTGCTTCGGGGCTCCAAGTGCTCCAAAACGCCCGGGATTGCAGCCCGGGACCAATCAGGGGCTGCCACGTGGAAGGTCGGGATCAACCGAACCAAAGGTGGTTCGGCCGATCCACGGTTCGGCCGAAACCACGGGGCCACGTGGCGCCCTGTGCTTCTTCGTGGTGGCTAACTGTTGGGCCCTGATGCTTGTCCTCCGTGCATGCCAAGTTTCCCGACAGTTTTGGGGGATAAGTGGGCCCTTGAATCCATGTGATGTCCATGTGGCGCTTCGTGATTCGTCGGGCTTGCCTCTCTTGGATTGATGACGTTAGTGATCCAGGGGAATCCTAGGTGGCATCCCCTCATTGGCTTGTCTCGAAGTGCTTGGATCAAAGACTTGTGCTTTTACTCCTTTTTCCAGTGCTATTCACCTGTATTTGCATAATCACCAACACTTGTGGAAATGATTAGTTTAAGCCCTATTCTAGTGTTGATGATCAATTTCCATGCCAAAAGGTACATGTTTGACGGGTGAGAAGTGAGTGAAAATCAGCCGTCAACATAGAACAAGTAGGCTTGAGAGACAAGATGAGATGAGAGTACATGAGCAAAGTGCGAGATGGTTATTTTTTGATCTTGGTCAAGCAATTTTTCTCTTTATCTCATTCTTTATTTTTCGAAATTTCTGAGATTTGTTTAAAAGTTTGAGAGCATGATCAAGTACTTGTGGAAAGAGCTTGAATGATATCAACCTTCCATAAAGATAAAGGTTAGTACATTATGGAACTTTAATGAATAGAGAGCATTATGTTTTCTCATGTATGATCAAGTGTAGGGTTTGAACGTCGAAGGGCAACGCTAATATCCATAGAAGGCTTACTCGAGGACGAGCAAGGTCTAAGCATGGGGGGATGTTGGCGGTCGATTTCTGTCAACCTAGCCACTTGTTTACCTTCTATGTTGGTATTGATTTGATATTCACACTAACGATCCTAACCCCCATTATATGTTATGTTCACACTCGTGCATGGTTTTTGGAGTTTATTGTTTACACAGGAATCAAGAGCTTAAATGAGGACTTCCGGGTAAAGTTCATCAAGGGATTTACAAGGTGATCACGGACCCCGGGACAAGTCAAGATACAAGATGAACATGACTCCAAATGAACCAAGGACTAAAGCGTGAGTTTGAGAAGTGCTGAGGACCTTGACGACAGATGTGGGAGTTCATACGCAAAGAACCCTCATCTAAACCACGAAGAAAATGACGTCAAGGGCCCACATGCATCTCGGCAAAAGCTGAGGAAGTCGCGAGAAGCTTCACGAAGAAAACCGGGGACGAACCGGGCCGAGGAGACCCTGGGCCGGTCGGCCCAGGTCGGCCGGCCTGGCCCATCCCTGGGGCGGTTCGTCGCCCCCTTTGACCTGGATGATCCTCGGGCTATTTATAGCACCCGTGCGATGTTGCAACTATCAAGCCATTTGTCATTCACCGCCGAGGAGCAGAGGAGCTTGAGGGACACCACCCAGAGAGGAGGGTCGTGTTAGTCGTCTAGGGTTTGCCTTGCCGGCGTGGGAACCTTGCAAGGAAGACCACGTCGGTGTTCCAGAGGCGTGAATCAAGATCAAGGTAGGATCCCGGTTGGATCTTATTCATGTATACATACTTTTGATGGAGTTTTAATGGATCCGATTCCTAGCGATCGAGTACCTTCGTTTGCAATTCTTGTTCTTGCTTAGGTGTTTTCTTGCTCAATCTATTCTCTAGATAGATTGCATGGGATGTTCTTGTAGCCGCGGTGGCTAGAGGTGCATACCTGATCTACCAAGTAGTTCAACGCACTCCTTGCGGGTGTGCTCTAAGATTTGACCGCAATGAAAGGGGAACATCGTGACAGGATGTTGACACCGAGTACGGCGGGGCGGCTTAGGGGGTTTGACCGAAGGTCAAGGTTTAAAGAAGCTTTCAATGAGATTCGTTTTACTCTCTCTTTTATCTTGCTCGGAACGACGACATAAACACGATCTAGTCCTTCTCTAGATCGGTACCTCAATGCTTTCTCTTGCTACCTCTTTTGATCTTAGTAGATTAGATGCAATTCGAAACCTCTCAAAGAAGCAAGTGTTTCTCGGTTATTAGATTGATCTTGCATTACACATTGTTCCACGGATTCGATACCTTGGGTTCACCGCTCAAGGGAAGAAGGGTCCCTTGACTACGACGGAGGATTTGTCTGCTTGCAAGTCCAAACGAACTTTGCAATGATAATCAAACGTCAACAATCCCCGAGTAGTTCCCAGGCGTCCCCGAGTTCTAACCCAGAAAGTCTCCAAAAAATACCCATCTTGTCTTGAAGTATTGATCTATATGGAGGTGTGATTTGCAAAAATCGCACTCCATATGGAGTGTAGCCCCCGAGCTTGAGTTTGAATCAAAGAATCAAGATGAGGGTCAATCTAGAATTTGCATCTTCCGTCTTGAAAAAAGAAGTTGATGGTTGTAGCATATTAGCCCCCGAGCCTTGAAGTGATTAGATGATCAATCCAAGGGTCTTCAGTTCGCAAAAGCCATCATCCGAGTATTCTTGTAGTGTCCAGCCCCCGTGATTATGAGCCAAGTGAGCTATATGAGCCACGTCGAGTTGTAATTGGAGTTGAGCCCCCGAGCTGAAGAACTAACGGAGACTACTCGACTTGTCTTCGAGTAGTAATATTGCTGTCAGAGCAGACTTTAGATGCGACCGTAGTCGACTTTATGCCATCAGAGCGGACTTTAGATGTGACCGTAGTCGACTTTATGCCGCATGGGGCAGAATTTAGAATGCGACTAGAGTAGTCGACTTTGTGATGCGACTAGAGTAGTCGACTTGGAGATGCGACTTCAGTAAGTTGACTTTAGATTGGTGCGCGGAGCGGACTTTTGAATGCGACTTGAGTAAGTCGACTTTATGCCGCACGGAGCGGACTTTTGAATGTGACTCGAGTAAGTCGACTTGGAGATGTGACTTGAGTAAGTCGACTTTATGCCACACGGAGCGGACTTTTGAATGCGACTTGAGTAAGTCGACTTGGAGATGCGACTTGAGTAAGTCGACTTTAGATTGCCACGTGGAGCGATTTTTAAATGTGACTTGAGTAAGTCGACATTATGCTGCGCGGAGCGGACTTTTGAATGCGACTTGAGTAAGTCAACTTGGAGATGCGACTTGAGTAAGTCGACTTTAGATTGCCGCGTGGAGCGGACTTTAAATGCGACTTGAGTAAGTCGACTTTATACCACGCGGAGCGGACTTTGAAATGCGATCGAAGTCGACTTTGTGCTGCACGCAGCAGACTTTAGAATGCGACTTGAGTGAGTCGACTTTGTGCCACGTGGAGCGGACTTTGAGTACTTCGAGCCAAGAATGAAACCCGAAACACAAAGATGAAAAGCCAAGAATGAAAAGCACATTCCGGAAGGCAAAAAAGCGAATTAAAAAACAGAAAAACGAATTGTTTTTCCTCTGGAGTCGTCTGGAAAAAATACATTACGTCGAGTACAATGTCTGGATACACTATTGAGTAATAGTGTCTTAAGTACTTCTGAGGCATTGAGCCTAGTGAGATAGTACCCGTAAGAATGTTCCGAAGAACGAGTAAGACCATAGGAGACAGTGTGATGAACTCATCTTGCTGTAGTAGCAACTTACGTTAGAGTTCCACTGAGACCCTACTATGAAAGGTGTTACTCTAGGTTGCAGCCTCTTAATGAAATAGAACAGGGACAGCATGTGCTACTTATTGCTCTATACGACACGGAGTCGTCTGGAGAGGGTTGTCGTGACCCCCTATGACTTGTCGCAGAATGAAACAGCCTGGAGAGGATTGTCATGGTCCCCTACGAGTAGTCGCAGCCAAAGCCGCCTAGAGAGGATTATCGTGATGCCCTAGGTAGTCTCTTGGACGGTAACAGGGAGACCCAGGGTAAGTGGACAGAGCCAGAGTACTTAGGGCCATGCGTTTCAGACCCATGGTATGGAGTGTGACGACCGCGTGTAGCTAGGTACCATAGTTGCCAGGACACGAGGGCCACTTACAGCTAGGTTCCATCGAAACTTACACACGCAGTATGCCGTCGGGCGAAGGTGCGACCAGAGTCAACTTTAGATTGCCACGCAGAGTGGACTTTGAGATTGCCACGCAAAACGGACTTTAGAATGCGACTTGAGTAAGTGGACTTTATGATATGACTAGATTAGTCGACTTGGAGATACGAGTTGAGTAAGTCGACTTTAGATTGCTGCGTGGAGCGAACTTTAAATGCGACTTGAGTAAGTCGACTTTATGCTGCATAGAGCGGACTTTGACTGCGACTTGAGTAAGTCCACTTTGGATTGCCGCGCGGAGCAGACTTTAGAAGTTGCCTCCTTGGGATAGCCCCTGAGTTGATGGAGTGAGCTCGTGGTGACTTGTTGATATGCCCCAAGAGTAGTCAGCATAGTGTAGCTCTCGTACAAAATTCCGTTGAGAAGCGTACACTGATAAGTAATCCTTGGCGTGTTGTCCTGCATGCGCAAAACAAGCCAAAGAAGAAAAAAAGTAATCATTGAAATAAATGACTTACTAATACCGCAGGAGCGGTCTGGAGATGCGACCGAAGTCGGCTTGTACCGTAGCAGCGGGTTTTGAATGAACTCGTGGACGAGTGTTGACGAAGTTGACTAGTCGGAGGTGGGTCCGACTAGTTGTGGGGGGTGTAAAAGCCGTTCTCGACTAGTTTTCTAGTAGAAACTAGCCGACAAGAGTAGCCGAAGTAGTCCGTAATGAGTTGGTGCGACCGCAAGACGATGTCGAGGCGGTGCACGGCGTAGTCGAAGTAGAGCCGGTGTGGTCGCGAGACGATGTCGCAGTGGCGCACGGCGTTGTCGAGGTAGAAACGGGGCAACCACGAGACGATGTGACCGGGTGCACGGCGAGAGCCAGTGCGACCGACCGACGAGAAGTCGAGCGGCAAGACGGCGTGTCTGAATGCACAGCATAGGCGTAGTAGAGCCGGTGCAACCAGACGACGAGTAGTCGAGCCGCGAGATGAAGTGACCGGGCGCACGGCGAGAGCCAGTGCGACCGACCGACGAGAAGTCGAGCGGCGAGATGGCGTGTCCGGATGCACGGCATAGGAACAGTAGAGCCTGTGCAACCAGATGATGAGTAGTCGAGCTGCGAGACGAAGTGACCGGGCGCACGACGAGAGCCAGTGCGACCGACCGACGAGAAGTCGAGCGACGAGACGGTGTGTCCGGATGCACGGCATAGGCACAGTAGAGCCGATGCAACCAGACGACGAGTAGTCGAGCCGCGAGACGAAGTGACCGGGCGCACGGGGAGAGCCAGTGCAACCGACGGACGAGAAGTCGAGCGGCGAGACGGCGTGTCCGGATGCATGGCATAGGCACAGTAGAGCCGTTGCAACCAGACGACGATGTAATTGTACTCTAGTAGTTGAAGTAGTCGACGGCGAGGTAGAAGCAGCTCGGAGTCAACGTAGTTGTACTCGTGTACATCTTCTCGTGTGCAGCAAGCAAAAAACTTGAAGCTTCCGGGTGCATCTCTTGTGTACGCCAAGCAAAAGTCTAGAAGCTTCCTTGGTAGCTTGATGGTGTGCACATAGCAAGATTCATGAATTTGAATTCTTGTGTGCGTGTAGCTGATTTGCTCTCCAATCTGCTTTTGCACGTGGAATTCCCGGTACACTGCTCCATGCACATGCAGCTGCCAATCTGCTTGGACAAACGAACCACGCGACAGCTTCGACTTGAAAACGGAAAGGGATTCGCTGATTCCGTATCGGATACCAGGCAATGGTGCACAGTAAATGCCTTGCTAGAAACGGCATGCTGTGTACTACACCCGCACAAAATTACCGTGTATCGAGTACTAGGACTCCGTTTCAGACTCAGAATTTGACGAGTTGTCCTGACACGCCGATACGAGCACGGAAATTGATCCAGGCTTGATGGAGCCACATCGATTTGCTTCGAATCAGAACTCGACGGATTGAATGTCACGGAGTAGTAGATTGATTTGAAGATGAGATCTTTCGAATTCGCTTGATGATCGCGATGATGGCCCCTACCTGGCGGGTCAGCTGTCAGTGTTTTGGTTACTGAGCCTACCAAGGGGGTACACGAGGTAGTAGATTGTGCGGTGGAGGATCACCAGACCTGGAAATCGGAGGTATGCGCAAGGACACGATACACATATTTATACAGGTTCGGGCCGTCAGAGTAGCAGACCCTACGTCCTGTTTGGAGTATCATGTATGGCGCCCTGCGCTTGGGTGTTCCCCGAAGGGGTTGGGGTTGTCCTCCTAGGTACCCGGCCCTCCTTTATATAGTCCAGGGGGCGAGTTTCTAGTCGGTTACAAGATAGGAGTCCTAGTAGAATTAAATGGTACGAGTCCTAGTAGGATTACATGGATTTATGGTATGAGTTCACAGTCTTCCATGTATGGGTACCCAGGGGTATATGGTCGATAGGATCTGAGTGAGATGAGGGTCTTGATTTGAAGCAATGCTCCAAGCAATTTTTATTAAAAGACTTTTGTTAACTGATTCAAGGTCTTTGAAACCTAAGCCACCAGCTTCCTTTGGTTTGCAAATGTCTTCCCAAGCTCTAAAGTGAAAAGGTTTGGAGCTATCTTCCTCCTGAACTCCCGCCCACCAAAAGGTGCGAATGATGGTACTGATTTTAGCAAGAAATTTCTTGGTGAAGTGGACATGAGCCATGTAGTAGACGGGGATAGAGGCAAACACTGACTGGATATAGGTGATTCTTCCTGCATGATTTTGATAATTTGCTTTGAGAATAGTCAATTTGGATCTGAATTTATTATAGATGAAGTCATAGGCTTGAATGCGATCAGTGTGATTTATGATGATAGGGTGACCTAGATGAATGGTGTTTGGTTGGGGCTCTTGGACAGGGAAAATATTTTCTATGGAAATTTTGGTGTTGTGATCCACAAGTTTGCTGAATAAAATGCTAGATTTGCTCCAGTTCGGAGTTTGGCCTGAGGAGTTACAAAAATTATGGATGATGTTTGCTGTTAGAGTTGCTTGCTGAGTATCGGCCGTACCACAAATGACTAAGTCATCAGCAAAGAGAAGAGAGTGAATGGCTGAGCAGTCTGGTCCTAATTTAATGCCAAACAAATGATTGGTCTGTAAGGCGTGCTGAAGACAAATGGAGAGCTCGTTGATGGCAAGGACAAAAAGGTACGACGATAAAGGACATCCTTGTCGTATTCCTCTCTGAGCCCGAATAGGGTCAAAAGGTTGGCCATTGATAAGGACAGAGAAGGAGGTAGTTTCCATGCAAGAACGGACAAGGTCGATGAAATGACCACGAAACCCTTGACGTAGCATGGCCTGAGCGATAAAAGACCATTCTATTCAATCAAAGGCTTTTGCTAGATCAATCTTCAACATGAAACCTTTGTGCTTCCAGGAGGCAAGTTGAAGGTGTGAGCAATTTCTTTGGTGATTATGATGTTGGTGGTGATATGTCTTCCCTGAATGAAAGCGTGTTGTGCATGATGAATGAGGTGTGTAAGATGAAGCTTAACTTGTTCTGCTAGAGATTTTGCTATAATTTTGTAAAGGACATTGCAGAGGCTAATAGGTCTGTAATCTTGAGGAATAGAACATAGATGTTTCTTAGGAATCATAACTATATGAGTGTGATTGATGTGAGCAAGGAGATTACATGTGTGGTAGAAGTGGTTGATGTGTTGCATAATGTTTGGGCCTATCCATTCCCAGGTTGCTCTATAGAAGGCTACATTAAGACCATCAGGGCCGGGGGAGGCATCTCTTATCATTTGCTTCAAAATAGTTAGCACATCTTGCAAACCAGGTGGCGAGGGATTGAAAAGGTTTGTTGAGGTTACCTGACGAGCTGGATTGTTTGTGTGATGAGGCAGTTGGGTGGAGAAGAGATTGTTGAAGTAGTTGATGACTACTTGTGTTATATCCTGCGGAGTGGCCACTTGATTGCCGTTTTGATCGAGCATGAAGGAGATTCGGTTCTTCCTGGCTCTCTTGAGAATAGATTTGTGAAAGAACTTAGTATTTCTATGAGCTTTAGGAACCCATTACTTCTTGTACCTTTGCTTGTGATATTCAGCCTGCTTCTGTAGAAGGTGGTGGTGCTGATCTGTGAGGTTTTGTTCATGATCTACATTCCTATGAGCTGGGTGAAGGGACTGCAGGTGAGTTAACTTTTGCTCTATGTCGGAAAGTTGCTCGTTGTTGACGGTCAAAAACCGAACCAAATTTTGATCCGCAAGCGCACGGGTCGGTTATAGCTCTTCCCTTGGAGTATCCCCCCAAGGTTTGTTAATCCAAGGATCGGAAGCAAACTTCTAGAGATCTCCATCTAATCTATCAAACTAACCTAACATTGATTGCATAATGAATTAACATACAAACATGGGAGGATGTATGGATCGCATTCACTTAGCCATAAAGATGCACGACCCAAGGTAACCCTAGCCTATCATCTTCTAGTTGCAGCTCCGGCCAAGATGAGAAACTGTAACACCCTATTTCTAATTTTTGACAATAGTTTAAAATTTGCTATAATTAGTTGGTCTGTAATTATAATTGTTTGTAAGCAAGTATTAATTTCTAAAGAAACTAAATGAACCATAGGATATATTTATGTTTGTATGCATACATGCTGTCGTGCATTAATTTCCTTGTATGAAAAATGAATTTGTATTTCAAAAATTCGAAGAGGGTTTAAATCTGGAATTGTTTAAATACTAAACTTTCCCTCTTTCCAATCTGGGCCGAATCTCCATCAAATTCCTGGCCCAAATCCCCTTCTCCCCTCTCCCACCTCCCTTTTCCCTCTTGGCCCAACCAGCCAACCAAACCAGGCCGAATCCGGCCCAGCTCTGTCCCTCCCGCACTTCCCCCCTTTGGCCGGCCCAACAGCAGCCCATCGCCCTCCCCTCTCCCTCTCTCACCGCCAGGCGGACCTGCCAGTCAGCTTCATCTCCCACCTCTCGCCCCTTTCCTTTTTATCCCATCCGAGCGCCGCACCGGCAGAAACTCCGCTCGGGATTTCAAATACCCATGCTCCTGTGCTGAGCCACGTCCACCCGGTGCCACACCCGTGACCACCGCTCCCTTCCCATCTATCTCCCACCCCTTCCCCTCCTCTGGCTCGCGAGAATGGCAGGTAATGGCCATTCAACCGGCCGGTCAAGCCGTGACCCCCGTCGACCAATCCTCCCTGTTCCACACACTCCCGCCCTATAAAATCCTCTGTGTCACTACTCGGTCCTCCCTTTCGCACTCCACGCCAATGCCATCCATCTCTCTATGCCACGTCGTCGCGGTTACGCTCGCCGGAGCCTCTCCTCTCCGTCGCGGGTAAGCTCACCCGCCGTCGAGTCTTCCCCTCTCCCGGCTACCTCTCACCCCCTCCTCCCTTCCATATCATTCGCAGACACCCCCACGAAGCCACTCGGGCACGCAGGAGGCTCACACCATGGCGGTGGCACCATCTTCCACAAGTGCCCGTGGACCGCTCCGCCACTGTACGCCGTTCGCCGCCTGCACACCGCCTCCGCCCGTACTTTTCCTTCTTGTGAGCTCGCCGTCCCCTCCTCTCCCTTTCCCCCCACATCCCGTCATCCCTTGAGCACCGCAACACTATCGTCGTGTCTCGCCGGCAAAGCGCCGCCGCGGGTCTCTATTTCTGGTGGCGCCTGCAACCTTAAACCGTTGGCGCACTCTTGACTGTGGGATCACACGTGGACGTCCAGGATCCCGTACCCCTTTGGGGAGTGTAAACGGTCCACCGTGGACCGTAGACCAGTGGTCCACCATCAGTCCATGGACCACATCAGCGCCATGTCGGGAAGCAATTTGATTCAACAGACTTCCGCAAATTTTGTTTCCATCTAGGCACAAAATTGTGTTTTGCTTCGGTGTATCACCCACAGTCCAATGGAGAAGTAGAAAGGGCCAATGGAATAATTTTCACTGGGATAAAAAGAAACATCACTGGCATGCTAAGAGGCAAGTGAGCAGAAGAGTTACCAAGGGTGGTATGGTCTCACAACACCACAGAGTCAAGAGCCACAAACTTCACACCTTTCAAGGTATTGTATGGCGAAGAAGCGATGGTGCCCGAAGAAATAAAATTAGGGTCCATTCGCACCGAAGAAGCGCCGGGAAATGACGACATGACCCCAGCACTGGATACATGTGAAGAGGCAAGGTTGCTGGCATTACAAAACATTGAATCATACCAAGAAGAGACAAGAAGATGGAAAGATAGGAAAATTCGAAGGAGCAACATAAAGATAGGAGACATGGTGTTGAGGAAAAAGACAAGAGGACTCGGGAAGCTGCAAGAAAAATGGGATGGTCCGTTCATAGCATCAGAAATAAGACCAGGGGCTTCCAGGCTGAAAACTCTAGAAGGGCTGGACGACCCATACTCTTGGAACGAAGACATGTTGCAAGAATACTGGTTGTGAAATGTATCAAGGCAAAGGAAAACCATAACCAGTGTATCTTAGCTTATTTTGTTATTTTAACTTCGTTTAACATTTGTGTAATTTACATTATCGTTTGAATTCTCAAAGCCGTACTCGTTTCCTCACGGGGAGTGTCTCTAGTTGTGTATTCATCGGTACAACAGGGATGCGAGGTTTTTAACGAGGCGGTCTTCTTGTGTAATATCTCCTTGGAAATTATAACATGGATTCCCCAAAAATATCATCGGTGTGCATCAGGAAGTCCGAAGTGACACAACTCAAATGAAATGAGTTGTCACTTTTGGCACAGGAATCGCAAACACAAAAAATTAAATAAGTGAACAATTACGTTTAGCTTCGGCAAAGAATGCAAAATGTAATTGGTTAACTTAAAATGATCAAAATGTGGCTGAGCTAAAAAACAAACAAAGATGTCTTCGGCGGTCAATGCGCGAAGCCCCTCGGGAAAGCCGCATGGATATGTCGACTCGTTAAACGGCGTAGTCGCAAATCATCTCCTTCTCTTTCAGCAAGGAAAGAAGCCTTCGGCATCGTATGCGCGAAGCAAAATGCGAGCCATGGCTGACGAGCCATCTCGAGGACAAAAATTCATTACTAGCACAAAAGAAAAGCACCGAGTCGCGATGCACATGCAAGCAGCATTCCGTATCACGATGTCAGGGCGCATGTCGAAACAAGAAACATAGATGAGACATCACGCGAGGGTAACCTAAGAAAGTACAAAACGTTGTCTTCATGTCATAACAAGAAACGCGTATCATTCAAGTAAGCACGAGAAAAAATTAGTTTCCGAACGCGGAAAAAGAAAACTAGGGGGAGGCGCTTCGCAATTTTGAGTTTCCTTTTTCCTGAGTTCGAAAACCAAGCTATTGGAGAAAATCAGATAGTTCATTACATTACAACGTGCACAAAAGCAAGGGTAAAGTTACACATATACAAAATGATACAACAGTTACAGCTAGAGCACCCGAAGCCACTGAGGCAAAAACTAGGTTGATCAGCAAAAATGTATGTAAATATACTCGTGCACATCGTCTTCGGTAAGGTCAACAATCTCGATCTTGTGCATTACAAGGGAAGCATCGCTAGCAAGTGAAGAACTTTGCAAAAGTTGCGCAGGAAGAGAAGAATCTCCACCACGAAGATGTCGTTGCGAAGTGGAAGCATGCATCAGACGGTTTTTGGTGTGTTGTTCAAAAAAATCTTTAGACGCAATGTTGCGATCCTCATATCTCTTTATTTTTTAGGACCAAAAATCGTGAAAGGACACTTGGGGAAACTTCGAATGAAATTTTCGCCATATAGAACCCGACATGAAGTAATCACCACGATTAATAACAATAGGAGAAGCATCTTCATCAATCTGCGCAGGGCACAACTCCAGCACCTATGCAGATTCGCAAAATATTTCAGTTACAAAAGCAAATGTATTGTATCACTTTGCCTAGCAATAAACACCGAAGCTTCACTCCTCACACCTCTTCGCTCACATGGGGAATGGCCGAAGAAGGCTGTACGTCGGTAGTGGTAGCGCTTTGTGAGCCAGCAGCCGAGGAGGTGGGATCAACAGCTGACGAAGGAGTAGAAGAAGAGGGAGCTGCCACAGCGCCGGAGGTGCCCAACACTTCATCCGAAGCGGCGGGGCTGGGACTAGCCTGACAAAACAACAAAGCAATATCAAAGGTGAGAAACAGAAATAGCAAACAAAATAAACCAATAGAGAACACAGAGACAAACCTTGCGAAGCACGCGGCGATCCTCAGCCACCACATAAGAAAAGCCAACTTTGTGATAAAACTCCTTGACAAAGTTCTTCGCAATGTTCTTCAGAAGTGCAGGGATCCTGTTGGTGTTACTCTCCTAGGGCCACGCGAAAGCACTATCGCGCATTTGGCGAAGAGTAGACTTAGAAATAGCCGGCTCAGATCCATCAGAAGGATTACTCAGAAGAGAGTACACAGAATGACAAATAGTACGAGTGGCAACCCCAGCACTTAGTTCACCAAACGAACGACCGGCCAAGGCCGGAGAAGAGACACCATCAGACAACCATTTGAAAATATCGCTGATGAATTGGTCCTTGATGCTGTAAGGACCAGGAGCGGTACCGAAGTCCACAAGAAGATCATGAACGTTTTTTGCAAACAAGAACAATATGCTTCTGGACCTCATCGCAGTACTGTTCCTGTTCCTTAACAAGCGCAGCATGACTAGTTTTCAAGTCGTCCAGCTCTTTGCGCTTTTCCTGATACAAGCCTTTAAGCTCATCTTTTTCTCACTCTCAATAGCCTCTTTAAGCTTTGAGACGTCACCTTCTAGCACAGTGTTCATCTCAGAAAGAGAAGTAATTTCCGAAGACAGCGCAAAGTTTTTCTTTTTCTCTTCCTCTAAGGCAGCAGCGATGGTTTCTTTTTCTTTCTGAAGCTTTTTGACCATTTTAATCTCCTTCCCCAAAGCGGCAGAGGTAGTCTGACTGCGAAGGTTAAACTGGCGCACAACAACACGACACCGGCGCTGAGCAACTCTGCAAGCAACACAAGTCTTCACTGCGAGGTCTTGAGCTTGAGTCAGAACTTCATCAGCAGCTTCGCGACCCAAATCCTCCTCCATAATAGGAAAGTTGAAGGCTTGACCAGCCTCTGGAAGCAAGGTGCATTCACAGTCGTCGCTGCAGAATTGAAGAAGCTTCCGTTTGCGATCACCAAATAGCCGGGAACTCTGGGGAACCCCAAGACGACGTGCAATGACGGAGGGAGAGTCAACGCTCACAAACACACCAGCACTTCGGCGACCACTATCCAATTCAGTTTCAGAACTACTGTCGCTATCCCCAGCATCAGCACCAGCAACAGCGACAACTTTGCACGAAGAAGAGGGTGCGAGTTGGCCAGGAGAAGGGGAGCCCACAGTGATACCTTCGGCAATAACAGGGCTTTACCACTAGAAGGGTGGATAGGGGGCCCAATTCCTCATCACTTTTAGGTTCACGATCACTTATATCAATATCGAAAGGATGAGCGATAGTCCCAATAGCTTGACCTCGGGGGGACAGTGAAGTAACATCAACTTGTTCATCTGCATTACTAGGGTCAGACGCGCGTGTGCTTCGCCCAGACAGCACCTAGTCACCCGCATTTCCATCACTCTTGTTGCCATCACTTTTGTTTCCATCACTGCCATCCGGGCTGGAAGAGACAGTTTCAGGAGACGCAGACCTCTGTTTGCGGCGGCGCTTAGGTTGGCGATGACTCGCAGCTTTTCCACACCTCTTTCCGGGTCGAGAAGGAGTAGCAGCATCCGAAGGTTCAGCATTGGTACTACAAACCTTTCTTCACGGCACACTTGGCAGCAGCTTCGCGGTGAAGAAGAGTGATTTGATGCTTGCCGGCAGCAATGGCAAAGAACTGGAAAATACGGTTGTCGCGACGACCGCCATTGCAATTGTTTATGTAGTTATCTTCCTTGAGGCTTGCAGGGCCAAGTATTTCATTGGCAAGATCCTCAATGATAAGCACCTAAATATCTAAAAAAATGCAAAGAGGGGTAAGAGAAAAAGTCGAACAAAAAAAACCAAAGTAGCAAATACAAGGTTTAAGAGACCCAAAGTACCAACCTTCGAGTTTGATACCGAAGCTTTTCACGAAGTTAGGAATCTTGATGGGGCTCGTGAAATCGCTCCAGGCAGTGATAGACCAACTAGATCTAACAGGAAAAACCTTGCAGCAACAATACTTTTCGACAAGATCGCGAGTACCCATGACTTTCGCAATCTCATGAAAAGCTACCAGAAACAGCCTAGACTGATCAGAATCATCAAACCCAGTGCCAACGCCTTTCGACTGGTCTCGCAGCTCTTTACAAACAAGCGAATTTGAACTGTCATCCACCTTCTGATAGAACCAAAATGTGTTCCAGTCGTCTTCCCATTTGTTCTTGTAGCAAACAACGGGAGGCTCTACATCAGGTCTGTACCTGAAGTTCAGCGAAGCAAACTAGGGTTCTTCCTTGATGTAAGTGTCACGATCGGCATGCTCCATGTAGAGAGGTTGGTGGTGAATAGTGTGAGTGTGAACAAAATTCGCCACCGTCGAGCTAACACCCATGGTCTTGCATGCCCACATATACAGACTGAGCCGAAGGATTGAGTTGGGGGTGAGATGATGAACATACATATCGAAGTTGCGAAGAATGGCGACCACGATAGGATCAAAGGGGAAATCAAAGCCCAGCAACGAAGAGGTCACGGTAAACGACAACTTCATCATCCTTTGGGGTAGGAACAACTTCATTTCCAGGGGCTCGGGCCTAACCACTCTCAAAGTATTCAAGCTTCTCATACTCGGCAATAAGCCTTGGGGTCACACGGCTTCGACCGAAAACTTTAGTGGTTGCTTTCAGGGGCTTCAAAGCAGCAACTTTAGGAGCCATCGAAGCAGTGTGAATGAACGAATAAAGCGAAGTACAAGCTACAAAATGATACAAATAACTAAGTGCACAACAAGAGAAAGGCACAGGAAAGGTAAAGTATAGAGCGAAGAGGGAGAGCAAAACATAGAGGCGCTCACCAAGAAGAGTAAGCAACGGGGTAGGAATGCAAGCGGGAGAATCGTGGTGAAAATCAGGAAATAGATCACGGCGTTAGAAGCAGGCAATCGTGTCGCAAAAAAATAGGAGATCGAAACAGATACGAATCAGGGACACATGTAAGAACAGATGGCTCGACGAGCCGAAATGGGGAGGCGCTTCGGTACGAACAATTTTCTACCAATCTTTCTATTTTGCTAGTTCGGCTCGTCAAGGGGAAAACCTTCGCTAGCGAGGGGCTAATGTTAGGGAAATTTATTTCGTACCTAACCCCTGTTCCCGTTTCAGCTTGAGTTTTGGGTCGTGGGGTTTTTTCCTTTGTGCTTTTGGTGGCTGCGCAGGTGAAACGACCACAGGGCTTCGGGAGTCAGGCGCAAGTAGAGAGCCAGCAGGCTTCGGGTGCCCAAAGGCGCGGCCGACCTTCGGGAACAGAGGCGAGCGAAGCAGGATCGTCTACCTACCTTCGGCTAAGCTGAGCGGGCAGGTCATCTGCGTGAAGGAGCGAAGACAGAAGCGAAGAGAAGCCATAGGTGAAAAGCGCGCTCAACCTTTCGAGGGCTGGCCGAAGCTTTCGGGGCGACGCTGCTTCGGCGAAGGCGTACATGAGAAGTGAAACTCACGTGGAAAGCGCCACACTGTAAAGTGATGAGTTGTAACGCAAAAACTAGAGATGTCAAGGTGAAAATACTGTAATGCCCTCAAAGATCCTTCGCACAATGTAAAAAGCAAGGGCAAGTGTGTAAAGTGTAAATATTACGGGCCTATTTAAGGGACCCGAGAGGAATGAAATGGGGACGATTGCGACAGAGGTGGAGCTAACCCTAGCTCGACCGAAGTCGTGAGGTGGTTTTCTTTGCATGCCATTGTTAGACTCCAATTCACATTTGTTGGCCCCTCTTCGAGGATGGGTTTCTCCCCAACACCGCCCCAGCAAATCACCACCCGCCACGCGTCGCCTTGTCAGCAGCAAGCGCACAGTCAACGCATTTTTGCAATCTAGCCCCTGTAAAAGTCCGTAATCCAGCCATTGTTTCTCTGTGTCTTGCACATTTATCAAAACAGCCCCTGTTGAATCTTGTATTTACATCTTGGCCCCTGCTGACGTCATGCTGACATCATCACTAAAAAAGTTTACCAAAATTCCAATAAATATATTCGGTTTTTCCATAAATCCATGATGACGTCATAAATACCTCTGATGATGTCATATTTCAGCCTTTTCCAGTATTAAAATAATTCCAGAAATGTTAGATTTACAGTTTAGTCCCTGGTTTAGTAAAACGATTAGTAATTTTGCTCGTAGCTCCGTTTCAGGTGATTCTTGCACTCACACGATCGTAGTGATGAGGCCATTCTTTTAAAATGCTCTACATACTGTTTTGACTCTATTTGGTGTACTGTTTCTTATACTCTGTATGTATGTTTGTTTCCGGTAGTTGCTGTGCATAGCTGTTTGTGATCAAGAACAAGTGTACTCAAAGATCAAGCAAGAGAAAGAAAAAGGCAAGTGTCCTTGATGCATACCCCTTGATTCCCATGCATTTACATTAATATCACACTTTACTTTATGCTTTATGCATGCTTCGAGTCAATATGATGGGAATCCTATATAGGGTCTACTAGATTTTGTTATGACATTCCTTGAAGACCTTAGAGAGTTTGGTTATGGGTAGCTAAATGCTTAGTTTGCTGAACACATGGGCTAGGTTTAATTATTAATATTGACTAATGAACTATTAATCACATGGGTGGTTGATCTTTTAGAAACATGGAATCCTAGGGGCTCGAGCAAGTGCTTGTCTGGTGGACAGTGTTTTTGGGCTGATGTTCGTCTTGCTCGGGCCACCTTAAGGTCTGATGCGTGGAGTGACCACCCAGGACTTATCCTACAACCACGAGAACCACATGGCTCTGGTCTTGGCTCATTAATTAGGAGCACTCCCAGTCAGTAGGAGCCTCGAGTTGAGCGGGAGAAGGTACCGCATGGGCAAGAGGGGTTCTCGGGGGTTTTCCTTGGGATGAAACCTGTAGCATGGCGATCCTGCGACTTGGAGATCCTTTGTAAAGGCCTCGTAGCATCCCTATGCTATCATACCTAAGGAAGTGCGAATGTGCCCTGCAACACAGCATGGTTGGGTTTAACGTTCGCTTGAACGTTTACACGACTCGTGGGTGAAGTTGTACAACCTTTGTAGAGTGTAAAACTATCATGATAGCCGTGCTCACGGTCAAGAGCAACCTGGACCCTCACATGTTTAGTCGGTGGAATGGTTGGTTTAGATGGGATGATGGCCATAGATGATAGATGCTTTACCTTTAAGTTGGGTTTGGGTTGGGAAGACTCTCACCTTAGTAAGTAGGTTGTTTAATAAAATATGACCAACTAAAATCAATGCTTACAGCCAGTTATGTCAGCCTTTCTTGTTCTAAGCCCTCATACCTATACATCCTACACTTGCATAGTACATTTCGATGTACTCACCGTTTCCCTTTCAACCCACTGTTGTCAATCTCTCCCTGATAAATGCTATTCAGGTTATGGAGCCCATGAAGATCTAGGAGTGCATTTTCCCCGGTTGATTGCTTGTGGTCATGGAGCCTGCTTCCGCACAAGATATTAAGCTTAGCTGTACTTTTCTTTTGGACCAACGGGTCATTTAGTAATATTTAAACGTGATATGGAAATGTACCATTGATGATGTTGTACTTTATGTATGAAATATGTTCCTGGCATACATAAACTGGCACCTGATTGTGTTTATAAAATCGGGTGTTACAGAAACCAATCTAATCTCATGCTAAGATAAGGAGTAAACCCTTACACGTTTGCTCAGCGCTTTCCCTTCCCTCGTACTGTCACTACGTGAAGGTAAACACAACCGAACTACTATGCGTCCGTGCACTACTATGATGTATCTGCAAGATATAGATTAACCACCATGATTACGTCTATTCCTACTAAGGTCATATGCTAGCTAGACATATGAATAAGCATGCATCGAAGTAGATCAAACTAAGGAGAAGATATGATTTATTTCACCATCGAATGTTGAGTGTACAATTACCTTGATAAATTCAAGGCATGGCTCCAGAACTCCACCATGGATTCACCATGCAGGGCCAACCATGGCGGCTAGGGCATGGCCTAGGCCATCTCCTAGGTGACTCAAAGACTTGCGGCGACCGTCGGCTCCCTTCAGTGTGTCTCCTTCGATTCAGCAGCTATCTGATGAATGGATGTGTCGGCCGTCGGAGGTAGGGGATATAAATACACCAAGGAGCATCTAGGTCAAAGGGGGACGCGAACCGGCATGAAAAGAGGGTGGGTCGGCTAGCCTAGGCCCTTTTTGGCCCAGTTCGGCCCCGTTTTGCTCCCCGATGCTTCTCGTGTCTTCTTGAATATTTGCCGAACTTCATGTGGGTCCTTGATGTCGTTTTCCCCACGGTTTGGATAAGGGTACTTGGCGTGCGAACTCCCACATCTTCTGTTTAGGTCCTTGGAGTTTCACAGCTTCATGCTTCGGTCCTCGGGTCATTTGGAGTCATGTTTCCTTCGTGTCTTGACTTGTGCCGGACTTCGTGATCTTCTCATAAAGTGCTCAATGAACTCTACCCGGAAGTCCTCATTTAGGCGCTTAAATCCTGCGTAAACAACATACTCCAAAAACCACATGCAAGTGTGAACTTGTTACATCATTAGTATGCCTAGTGGCGGGTTAGTTATAACTCAAAACTCAAACCAGAGTGTAAGAAGTGCTCTTGGTTGACGGAAATCGACCGTTAACACTCGTGGATGGGCTTTTTCTTCCTACTCCAATGCTATAATTTCTTAGCTAAAATTGATGTTCTATTATGAAAAGGTTTTCTGTTTGAGGTGTACTCCTGAAAATCAAACTCAAGGAGCCACCAGTTTTCAAATCTGAAAGTTTTGCTAGTTTTTGTGCAGAGTCCCTTGAAGGACAGTGAGAATAGGTGCATGATCGCTGTAGAGGATAGGAAGATGGTAAATCGAAGTTCGAGGGAATAACTGCCACCAAGCTGCATTTGCTAAACAACGATCAAGACATTCATAAGTAGGGTTAGCGTTAGTCCTCTTGTTAGTCCAAGTATAAGCAGGGCCATTAAAACCAAGATCAAATAAACCGCATTGCTTAACCATAGCACAGAAATCATTAATACGAGAGATATTAGCATTTCTAGGACCACATTCCTTAGAAGGTTTCATAATTTCATTAAGATCCCCCATACACATAGTTGGAGTGTCAGGTGAGGCTAAAACAAAAGTAGACACATCCTGCCATATTATGGTTGTTTGCTTGTGGTGGGGATCACCATACACACACTAGGTTGAAAGTTGCATTAGACTCTTTATACAGAAAACTTGCTAGGATATAGAACTTGCTAGAGTGAACTATTTTGATATCTACATCATCTTTCCACAAAAGCCAAAGGCCTCCGGATAGACCTTCTGCAGGGACAATTTTGCAGTTGTGCATAGAGAAATGATTAATAAGCTGAGAACTTGTACATTTGGAATAATGAGTTTCAGAGATAAAAATTACCTTAGCACTGGTAGCGTTGATCAGGCAGTCCAGGTGGTTAAGTGTTGGATTGCGGAGGCTCCCGCCCGAGCCCCTACAGTTCCAGCTGATAAGACTCATGGTTCACTCGGCGCTCTTGAGGCTGGCACCCTAGCCTATTCATCAGTGTGGAGAATCCAACTTGTGTCGTCGTGATGAGCTTGGAGAGGAGGTTGGTGAAGAGCGTCGGCTTTAGCTTGAGTTGCAGCTGAGGTTGAAGTGCCGGGAAGCAGATGAGGAGTGTGAGCGCCCACACCCAGCTCCCGGATTGGAGCGCCTTGATTATCCAGAAGAGAGCAGTGAGGGCTCCCTTCTTGCTGAGCTGAAGTACACGAATGCAGTTGTTGCGGCCAGGAGATGGTGTCGCTGGTGAGGTGAGCACGACCGCCATGTGGATCAGGATGTGGTGGAGCAGAGCGCTGGAGAGCCTCAGCCAAAGGGCTGCCAAGAAAGCTAGTACGACCTCCTTCAGCTTGTTGTGAAGGAGCATTAAGGGGAAGCTGGCCACCAGCTGGATGAAGCCGTTGATGAAGTTGGATGTCGCGTCCAGCGTCGATGGGAGCCGGTGAATTCCACCCACTACGACGAGGTCGAGGTCTTCCTTTTGTCTCTTGGCTTGCATTGGCACCATCTCCCCTGTGCCCACCAGTGCTTGATTTGGAGAAGTCTCAAAGCTCTGGAGTCCTGCCGCACCTAGATCCAGCAATCGAGCTGCTAGGAGCTTCCACAGGTCGACCCCCTTCTGGCTGCTTGCCTTTTGAGGCCTCGGAGAATCTTCGGAAGGAACCACGACGGCGGGATCCTGGATCTGGATCGGAAGTGCGGGAGGGGCTTCTTGGATCGCGTTGCGCCAGCGGAGTCGAGGAAGTAGCTGCAGAAAGCACGGGCGATGGGAATCGGCGCGATGTGCGCCCCAGATCCGGAGGAGGTCCATGTCGAAGGTTGCTACCCTCGAAGCCCGGTGGTGGAGGAGTGTGAGCTCTGTCTTCTTGCTGAGAGAGAAGTGAGGATAGAGTGTTCTTGCAGGCCATCTTGGACCGTACTCTCAGGGGGTGTTTATAGGTTGGTTCTTCTGGAGCTGGAAGCTGGAAGGTCAGGGGCGCCATGGATGTCCAAAACAGTGGAGGAGTTCTTTAGAAGGATGAAGTGATGCCCAGGTGTGGGTTCTGGTATGTTGGATACTGGAGGGGATATAGGTTTTGCTGGAGTGGTAGGTTGGGATCAGTGGGTGCGCTTGGTCCCTCTTGTAGGGCAGGAGCAGTGGAATATTGCAGAGGAGGATTTGTACCCCTCCCATGATTGGTGCCTATACTTGCTGATTGAAAGCTTGGAAGGTTTGGACCTGGAGCTGGAGGTTGGGGAGTATAGGAGGGTTGAAAGCAGCTTGCTGGAGCCCCATAGTCAACATAGTGTGTTGCAAGTTGATCTGCTACGTTTCCACTGTGGAGGTGACCGGGTTGTTGACTGCTTGAGCTTGCCCTTGTTGCTCTGCTTCCTGTAGAGGTTGCTCTGCTTCCTGTATCGGTTGACCTGAATCTTGCTCTACTTCCGGGTGAGGTGCTTGGAGACGAAGGCTTAAATCGATTTTTGAGGCAGGATCTTGCATCTATTCATCCCTGGGCTCCTGGCAATCTCATCAGGCACTATCTGCATTTGCTCTGCTCTTTGGGGAATTTGTTCTTCCTAGGCTTTTGCTAAGGCGTTGATATCTAAAAGATGAGGAATTGGAGGAGGCTCTTCTTCACGCACTTGCCTCAATGTTGCACTTCTTGTATTTGGGGTCTGAGGCTGGTACTCATCCCTGGCAAAATGAGCTTGGAATTGCTGAAGCAGAGCATTAACCGGCTGAGGATCATCAATCTGCATTGCTTCTTGTGGGATAGCAGATATCTGATTCATCCAGGAACCATATCTCACAAACAGCACAGCTCTAGCAGGTTGCTGCATTCTTTGTTGAACTAGAGCTTCATTCCTTAGCGGACAAAGATTCACATTATGAAAGAAACCAGCACAGAAGGTGCAGATCTTATGGATTTTCTTATAATGAACATAAACAGTAAGATTTTCCTAATCCTTCCTGGGCATCTGGATCCTATCAACAGTCGGGCTTGTAACATTGATTCTAACTCTGGATGCAACATGATACTGATCTCTAAGCAACATATTCTCATGCATAGGCTCTATGTCTGACGGCAACCCAATCTCATTGACCAGTTGTTCCAGCAGCCTTAGCGATCTCATAGCCGGAGGAATACCAAAACATTTGACAGTGACATACAGGTAGTCAAAAGTATATGCAGCTAGGGAATTAGCAGGGTCAACCCATTCTATCAGTAAGTTCTCCCTATTGACACTCCAAGGCTGCCTAGACCAGACAAAGAACATGCCATTCCTATCTTTGAAGTGAGCCATGAACATGTTGAAGCTTACCAAAGAGATGTCATAGTAGTTGTGCCTCCATGATCGTTGCATATGTTCTCTGATTGCTGCCAATGAGATCAACTTCTCTCTGCCCATGCCGGAATGAGCCACCTTCATGAATAGGTTGAACTCGATTGGGGGGCTGCAACCTGTACCAGCGGTGGTGGTATGGTGCGAATCTGTCGAGGAGGAGCCAGCTCCATAGCCTGAAGTGAGCGGGCTAGATCTGTGGCATCAGAAGTTTCGGCTGGATTGGGAACTCTGGCAGCAGCAGGTGTCCTTGGTGGATTCGCTGGGGAGAGAGCGAGGGGTTCCATGGCTGGGAGGGGTGGCGGCGGTGGCTAGGGTGGAGGGAGAGGGAGACAGGTGGAAGCTTGGGATCCCGGAGGCTGAGAGCTCTGGTGGGGAGGATCCGTGGCCGAGAAACTGATTCTGAAGCTCGAAACAGTGAAGGCAATGAGTTCATAGTTACCCGGAGTTATCTGGGTTGACCGTGGTGGATCTTGGCTCGGTGTAAAGGACGCGTGTCGTCGGGCCATCGATTCCTGGTTGATTCGGTGGCGTTCCTCGGGGATCGGTGGGGAGTTCATCGAGGTTTGTGTGGAGTTCGTCGGTGGGTAGGTGCTCCGGTGAAGAGCGGTGCTGGAAGGAGGGAGAGGAGAGAGAAGCGGCATGTTGCCTAACTCATTGAATTCACCTGCGTTTCTCTTTTTGCCGCTCCTTGCAGAGAACTTTGATCGCACATCTGCAATTCTGCATGCGGCCTTGGGCACTCCTACAAAGAAAAGAAAACACACGCGGTGTTTCGTTAAACATGGGAATTGAAAGTGAGGTAGAAACTAGAAATGAAGTAAACAAAAACGGCAGGCTGCAATTCAGTTGCTTCCTCTTATCTTGCTAATGCACATGACAAATGAGAAGGTAGGTAATTTAAGAAAGAACAAGACGAGGGGATTGTTATGTCCCTAGACCTGCAGCCCAATCCATGACAGGAATTGAAAGGGGAAAGTACTGCTCACCACAGATGTAAGCACTTTGAACCTCCTTCTAAGCCTTGTATTTGCACACAAGCAGCCACGGAATTTCAAACGCTGACTTGTGAACCTTATCATGTTATGGCATGTGTCATCGTCAATTTGTTGGCCAGGAAACTCAAGTAACGACCACAAATTGATGCGTGTGTGTCGTGTTGGTGTGGGTCCACGCACCTACCACATGAAGAACAAGAATAAAAAACTCTGTATGAGCATTTCAGCACTTGCTATGTCACAAATAAAGTAGCACTCAAGCTCCTTTTTAGCTTAGGGCTTGTTTAATTAAGCAAATTACCTTTGATGTGACGGGTGAATAGTGAAAATTTGTTACTAACTTGCCATATTGAGTCGCGTGCATAGAGAGAACAGTACACTTCAATGTGGTGGGTGAATAGTGCCAATTTTCGTCAAACTAAAAAGGATCTAAGTAAGGAGATGAAGCTTCTACTTATCTTTTATATATATTTTATTCTAGACACATTTAATTCGCTCTTTCGGAGAGTCGAACTTGAGCCTTCAAGGTGCTACTAGGTGCTAGGCCCTTTTCATAGCACTCGAGCTCTTGATGTAACACTAAATAAATACATCCATTTTAAGAAACACATAAATGAAAATACGAAATTCTACTATGCTGTTATTTCAAATCTTGTCAATGTTCTGCAATATGTGTTGGCAAATTTCACACTAGAAATTTGGTTTGGTTCTACATGCCAAATTATAAATCTTTTTTTTTGTATAAATCCCTTGTTCTATGAATGGAAATTCGCAAGCTTTTATTGTACCTCCGTTGTGGTTTAGTCTTATTTGGAAAATTAAGAGTTAATGAGCATAAAGAGCAAGTATAATGGAAACAAAGAAAATGAAGCAGAGTAGCTCCATTTTCTTCATTTAATTCAGCTTATCCTTTGAAATGTGAAGAATCTTGGATCCGATCCCTCGAGAAGGAACCCAAACTAGAGGCAGAAACAACAACACTGAAAGAACAATCCAGCAATGGCAGCTAATTACACGTATAACATTTGATTCTAATCCCTCTGACATAATGATCTCGGCACAGCATTTGGGCCGCTCACACAGCTGTCTTTCTAGTATATCAACTCGATTCGGTTGCAAAGTCGAAACATATCTTATTGAGTTGACAACAACGGACATAATAATACTGCACATGATGTGCATATACAACATTTCAATAGAAACAAACACGCCAAAACATGCATGTTTTCTTATTTAGTTAATGCTTATATAACAAAGGTCTTGCTTGGACATTCCACTTTAGCCAATCTTTGGAACCTCGGCCACGATGTCAACCCAGAGCCAAACGCGATTCGTGTCAAAGTCTAGGGGGACAGCGTCGCCAACAGGGACAGCCACGACTTTCAGCTCTGGCCGCTCTGCCTTGATCTTCTCGGTCGCAGCCTTGATGGTGCATCCCTTTAGCTCAGGCCACTCCGTCTTGGGAGTAGCATCGCATCCCTTGCTATCAGCTGATGAGCTCATCTTCTTCAGAGATACCTGCAGATATCGTTTTTCTGCACATTTGTTAAAATTGGAAGTCAAGTCAGGCTGCAGAAAGTAGAAATGATGCAAACCAAAACTGCAGGCTGCAATAATTCTGCTGCTTCTTTTGCAAATGTGCATGACAAATGAGAAGCTAGGTAGATAAGCTAAGAAAGAACAAGATGGAAATTCAAATGGGAAAGTATAGTACTGCTCACCACAAGATGGAGTAAGCTATGCGAACGCTGATGTTTTTGTGTTGAATGGATGATAGCTGATGAACACAAGTCACAGGTTGTATTTATAGGCAATCTGGATTCAGCAGCACGTTTGTTCAGAGCCTTGTGTTTCCACACAAGCAACTGCGAAATTTCAAACCGTTACTGGCCTGTGAACCTTATCCAGTTATGATACGTCATCGTCAACTTGTTGGACCGGGAAACTCTCATTAACGAGCACATTGAGGCGTGTGGAAAAAAGAGAGCCTAAACTGTAGCGAAGATTCTGTTGTCCACCCACCTACCATGTGGGGAACATGAATAAAAAAAACTGATGGGAACAGGGTGCCCGATGTTCCGTCAGCAGAAGGATAACTCGTTTTTGGTGGAATGCGACACACCGATCCGGTTTCAGATCCAAAGACCCGAACTCCTGCAACCTTAGCACCACAACTCGTCTTGTTATCAACCGTGTCACAATCTGGTTGACCTCGCCGCGAAGGCTAATCCCTGCCTGCGAAACGAAGAACACAAGCAAGAACTCGAAAGATATGGAGCTCTAAGACGGTGACGTCTGCAGATGAATGATTGAATCACACGAATGTCAGGGTTTCACAAACCGAAAACGGAGATTGTTCGACGACAGAAAACTCCAAGCAAAACCCGAGTCTAAACGGCGGTGAATACTGAGTTTATACCCTAAACGGGGCGTGCTAGGGTTGGGGGCGCACCGGAGGGGGCGCCCACAACTTGGGCTGAAGGCCCGACTCGATACAAGACCGTGTTGGCCCAAAATAGGTGACGTAGCACCTTTTCGTGGTCACACAGTATGATCCACGAACGTTCTGAAGCTAGGACCAGAACCAAATCGACGGCGTCATCGTCCCCTTTCCAACGAGTCCTTATACACCTCGTTCCGACGTCGTATGATGGAGATATCGCCGAAATCGTGCAGAGGTGTAGGCTGATTCCGAACCGGACATAGCAGCTAAGTCGGAGACGAAATATAGCTTGGAGAAGATCATGGCGTGTACATGTCCAGCAGCTTGGCGATGTCCTCATCAAAAACTCTTTCTGGACATTTCAGCCTCGTGTTGTGTCACAAATTTAAGATCATGGTATATGATATAAATCCATTTGAAGAAACACATAAATGGAATAAGCTGAATCAGACGAACATATCCTGTACTCCCACTTCTTCGTGTACTCCGGTACTCCTGTGCAAAAAGAAAAAACAAATAAACAAAACAAAAACAAAAACAAAACAAAACAAAAAAACGTGCAAGCAAATTTCAACAAAAAATATGTATGGGTAGATGATGCAAAGATCTATGTTTACACAAAATTCGAGTGATAGAACTGAGTTTTATTATCTTGACGATGAATCTTAACAAGCCAAATCTCTAGCAAGTTAATCAGGTTCGCCCTCAGTAGAGGCTCTGAACTCTAAAGACTACTTCTTCCTTGTCTAATCTCTAAGATCTCCTAAGCTTATATGATAACAGTTCCACACAAATAGCCGCGCGGAAGAATTGGTCACAGCGGTGGAGCCAGATGACGGGATCGGAGGCGCCGTCATACTTGGGGAAGCGCAGCTTGTGGGTGGCCATCCGGGCGGGCCGCCAGAGCCGTTGTCGGCGGCGCTCTTGCCCTTGTTAGAGAATAAAGATCCGTCGCCGATGACGTCGGACTGGACCTTGTTGACGGTGACGTGGAGACGGGCCTGATCCGCCTTGATGTGGGTGACATCGGTGGCAAGGGAGGTGACATTGGTTGACAGGGCGGTGATGAGCTGCTTGAGCTCGTCGAGGGTGGTGTTGTGGCCCATGGCAGCAGCGAGGAGGCGGCGGAAATCGAAGCGGGATCTGCGGTGGCGCTGATGAAGAATCTGTGGTGGCGCGAGTGGAGGGTTGGGTCGGCATACGTCGGCGGCACAGGGGAAGCAGATGGATCTGAATACCAAATATGATAGAACTGGGTTTTATTAACTTGACGACAAATCTTAACAAGCCAAACCTTTAGCAAGGTAATCAGGTTCGCCCTCCGTAGAGGCTCTGAACTCTAAAGACTACATCTTGCTTGCCTAATCTCTAAGATCTTCTAAGCTTATATGATAACAGTTCCACACAAATAACTAACAAACCAACTAATCTTATCTTAGACAACTAATCTATTCCTCAGCTCCTTGAGCCACCACCACTGGCGATCTGGCCCAGCACCGACGCGTGAAGTAGGTGCGGCCCACAAATGAGTCCACAACATGGAGATGCAACAAAAATCTGTGCAAGACAATACAAAAAAGTGAAATCAGTGCTTGATATTGCGGGTTGCATCTGTTTTTCAGTTATTGATTACACTTTTTGTTTCTTCGTACACAAATTTTTGTTCGTCCTAGAATCTTGCATGAACCTAGAAGATAACAAGATGTATGTGTTCAGATTTCTAGATTGATTTTTGATACACATTTAGAGGTGCATTTGTGGGTTAGGAGTATGGAGTATTCCAACCCACGGGAGCACTAGAAACGTTCTCAATCCAACTCCTCGAGCAAGAACCGAAACTAGAGCTAGAGCAAAACACCAAAAGAATGAGCGCGGCAGGCCCGCAGCAAGATCTGCTTTTTTTGCCCATCCTGTTTGGCTCGTCAACCCCTCCGCGGCAACAAAATCTTTTGGATGTAGATATTGAGATGCTACAATTTTTGTTTACTATAAAACTTTAGGAGAGTTCCCCAAAGCGCTTTTATTAATTAGAAAAAAGATTGAAGCCATTGAATAAATTGCGGTCTGAAACTATCCCTAATTCTATGAAGGTGGAGAGTAATTTGCTGCTTGAACCTCACGGTCCAACCATGCAGGGACTGAACCTCCCCTTCAAAGTTCTCCCCATTTCTAGTGTTCCATATCTCCCAAGCCGTAATTACAAAGATCTTGAAGAAGAAGGGTAACTGTCAGGATGATCTTGTCATCTGTATATGCAGTCATGTACTCATGTATACCGTGGCCATCCTGCCATTGTATGCTGGAATTAAATTGGGTACCGCTGTATGCAGTCTAGTTTTGGTATTGGGTTGCAACACCAATCGATTGTTTGGGTGTAGATGGATTTGCTTGTTAGAATCGGTGACAAGTACGGAAACCGTGTGTGGCCGTAGTTGAAGACGAAAACTTACTGGCTGCGAGTTGAGCTCCACCCATGGGACTGAGGCTTGCTGGCAACCAATCAAAGGACTGGCCTGCAAAATTGAGGCTTTTTTTTTAATTTTTAAAAAAAGCAAAATTGAGGCTCCCCGGTGCAACACCTAAATTCCAGATTTTGAAAGAATCTACAATTTTGCCAGAAGCATACTAGCTGCAGTTAGATTTTCAGTAGGAGTCTTTAGCAAGGAAGAGAAATACTTTATAAAAATAAATCATAAAACAATCATAGAATATAATATTGCTTGACGCATTCATGCTGTTGCATTCCGTTCTTTGTATGAAAAATATTAGAGTAATTTGTTTAGTGGGAGTTTAGTTTTGGTTTAAAGTTTTAATCTCTGGAACAACATTATTTATTTATGCGCAACAAAAATTACTGAAGGGCCTTACCCATTTTCTTTCTGTCATCTCTGTTTCCGTTTCTCCTTTCTTCCTCCGCATGCTCTGCTTCATTGCAGCACGGATCAATTGGTCGGGGATTCAAATTCCCATGAGCCCCTCGCCCACAACCGCCGGTGCAGCCCCCCTCGCAGATGGTAGGAGAGCCTCAGCACAGCAATAGTCACGGTCGTGCCGCTCGCCGCCCAAATCCCGGCCACCCCTTGCCTTCGGTTGCAAATAAACATGTTGACGCTTTTTTTGCCAACACACGAGAGCACCAGAGTGTACGGATCGCGAACGGACCGAAGAGCGAAGATGTGGAACTTCACCATTGCATAGATCTCGTCGAGGCAATCAAAATGCATATGTGGAACGTCCAGTTCGGAGTCCGGATGAGGGAGTTATAGTCCTGGTAAGAAGCAGCCCTACGCCTGACCGATCTGACCGGTGGGGCCCGACGGTCTGACCGGTGCCCACAGTAAAATCCGAGTTCGGAGTTGTATTTCGACACAGGATCTGTATAGGCTTCGACTCCTACTAGGGAAAGACCTCCCCACCCTATATTTATGAAGCGCCACGGCCGATTGAGGGGAACACAATCGAATCAATCTATTACTTCTACTTTTTATCCTCTCAACTAGCCCAAAGATCAACTAGCCCAAAGATGAGCATCACTGGATCATTAGAACATGAACTATGAATTTAAACCTATGCACAAGCATAACTCAGAAACATATATATGGACAGTTCATAAATATATGATAAAATCACCAGGAGCACATCTAAGCCTAGCAAGATGATAGCCACAAGATAAGCCACAGAAAGTATTCACATGAAGCTGCACAAAATATATATACAGATCTAGCATAAATACAAAACAAATCATATCTAGAAATTCACTCAGTAACTTTGTGCAAAACCTTATATCTAGGCTATACAAGTCATGGCTAACAACATATCCAAAGATCAAGCTCAGTACAGGAGTACATCTCAAGTTATGGACAAATCCATTCAAACTGAGTTTGAATTTTCATTCAAAAACTAATCAACAAAAGTATAGACAACCTTTCTAAAAGATGTAGGTCTGTTCATAAGCAAACCAACAAAATTGGTTTTGCATTTTTCTGATTTTTTTGCTAGGAGATATGAATTTTGGAAGGGACTAGACCTAGTTGAAAAGGAACTAAGGTAAAGATCATTACGAACAAGTCCCTAATTCACAGATAAGTCCCTGGACTTCACAACTATGCCCTTCCAGTGGCGGGTGAGCTCCCCGGCGGCGATGCATGGCCGGAGGAGGCAAACAAATGACGGGGATGTGCGATTGGGCTCACCGTGGTTCGATTGGTGGCGGTGGCGGTGGCGTGGCCTGTGATGGCTCCAGCGAGCGGCGACGGCGAGGTCACGGTGGTGCGGCCACCTCGGCTCGGTTTCCGGCGAAGGCGGGGACGGAGCTAGGCCATGGATGGCTGGGGAAGATTGAGTGCTAGGGAGAAGCTTTGAAGCGCTTTTTGGTCACGAGCACGAGCGGGAGGAGGATTCCACCGGCGGCGGCGACAATGGCGGACGGTGGCGGTGTGTGGCTCGCGCAGGGGAAAGAGCCAGGGGTTTTATAGCGAGCGCGGCGTGGAGAGGTGGTAACCGCCCAAGTCTCCTTCGCAGTCATGGTCAACGGCCACCGGCCAACGGCGGCTCGGCGTGTGCGCGCCGGTGAGTTCAGGCGCGCCGCGTGGCACCGGCCTATGACCTCTAGACCGCGTCAACCGTCCCAGAGCACAATGACCGAGGCACAGTACACAGACCGGTGGTCGGAGGGGAACCTCGGTGTGCATGTACCCGACGTCCGACATGGCGCGGCGTGACGGCGTCGTGCCCGGCGAGTTCCGGCTCGGTTCTGTTCGGTGTGGCCTTGTTTGACCTATGTTTTCTCCAAAAAACGAAACTGAAGTGCCCCAAGTGACCTATACTAAAGTTGGAGATCTTGTGATCCTCTACAACTTCTACAAAGGCTGGAGGGTGTTTTGATCAATGGTTTTTGCATAAACAGCATGCCAAGTTGAGCATTTTCTCGGTGCCGGTAAACAGTGTCTTCTGCCGTTGACCGTGGTTTTTCACCAACTTCTACTTCGAATTTGAAATGCCACTCAAAAGCAAAGTTGTGTCCCTTGAAAAACTGAACATCTTTTAGTTTGGCAGATTTTGAAGTATTTAGGTGAAATTTGGAGAACGTGGCAAAAGTTCTAGGCAGGGTTTTAGGGTCCATGGGTTTGACTAGGGGTTTGACTCTATTATTGACCAAGGGCTTAAGCACTAATGACCTTGACTTTATTAAGGAGATGATTAGCACTAAACTAACCATTGATTAAAAACACAGGGTGTTACAATGATGTCGTACTTCTCCTCTTGAGGGTTGCCCGCAATCATCCTCCGCCTGGACCGGTCAGACCAGTGTAGGGAGCTGGTTAGACCGGTGCCTCCAGGGTTGCTGGAATTCAATAGTTTGATGTCCTGAACTTTCCTCAGCCTGAACTTGTCGGTTAGCATCATGATAATCACTAATAAAATGTATGACAACTCTGGTTTCAAGAAAATCAAGCATGGTTGTTTTATTTTGCTTGACATGCTCTTTTATAGCTAAGCTTGCCTCTTCTAATAGAATAGATTTAGAAGGAAAATCTGAATCGTTCTTCTTTTCGCTATCATGCTGAGGCAATAAGCTCCTTAAGTTTAGATTTCCCTTTCATTAATGCAGCCAAGCCTGCCTTAATACTGAGCATCGGATTTAAACTCTAGAGGTGCATATTTCTTTGCTGAATTTACATTAATTGGCTAGAGTTATTAGAAACATTTGGAGCCAAATCACGACTATTAGCATTTGCATTTGGTGCTGAAAAAGTATATGCAACCTCCACTCGAGTATCATGTTGTGTAGCATATGATGATTGAGAACCACTGGCATGATAGTAAGAATTAGCATGTTCAATTTTCTCATTGTGTTCTTTTATCCTTAATTCATATGCCATAGCTTTCACAAGCACTTCATCAAGCGAATTAAACTTTATGTCTCTCAACCAATCTCTAAGGCATGATTTTAAACCTCTAAAAGCAAGAGAAGCTAGGTCTGAATCGGAAAAAGGTAAATTAAAGCATTGATTCTTTATTTTTTCGAATCGTTCTAAATAATTAAAAACCAATTCATCTCTACCTGGCTGAATATTATAAAGATTGGTGGAACATGATGTTTGAGAATAGCTGGCTGGGTGGCTAGGATTAGCATCTCCAACTTTCTCATTCACTGACAAGTTTTGTGGCATAATCACATATTGTGAATTTCCAGCCGATGAATACATAGATGAAACACCATGCTGAATATTAGTAGAATTGATATTATGTGGTGTTCCATAAAAATCGGCCGAACTCACCATGTTAGTTTGGCCTTGATATATGTTTACCGGCTCTTGAACTAGTTGCACTGCCGGTGTGTGAGGATAATGTTGTACATTGCTAGTGAAATTAAAATTCAAAGTATGCATACTATTTGACAATGGCTTTTGCATATTAAATTTAGAATTATAGTTTGAATAATAAAAACCATCTGAACATGTACTAGCCGATGTAATATGCCTACTAGTATCAAATCTAGCAACATCAACATAAGGATGTGTGGTACTTGCAAAATAACTATTAACATTAGACATAGGTAATGTATTTGCAAATTGTATCTTGGGCTCGTCGTAGTAGGACTGATGTGAAGTATATGAATAGCCCGCCATAATAAATCTTGATGCTTCAGATCTTGAAATATAGATAAATCCAGACAATCCAAGCAATCAATGACCGAAAACCTTGCGTCGCTTTTAATCTTCAATATGTAATAGCAAGCAAGACACAATGCGAACGGCTTGAGCCGCTGATGCAATCAATCTCGAAAGACCAGATTGAACTGTAGTTGGCGAATCAAAATAATAGATCAATTTGATAAAAGGTTTGGGATCGATAGAACGGTTTGAGGAACCAGATCTTTCTCCCCAGCGGAGTCGCCAAAATGTGTTGACGCTTTTTCTTGCCAACACACGAGAGCACTAGAGCGTGCGGGTCGCAAATGGACCGAAGAGCGAAGACGCCGCCATGACCGGTCAGACCAGTCAGGCGCACCGGTCAGACCGGTGTACTAGGTTTTAAGCCAAATCGGTCGTTCAGAAGGATAACTACCATGCTTACGTGGTGGAGGATGGCTAGGTTTATGAGCAGACAAGCAAAGAGATAAACAACACACTTACGTGACGAAGAACATCTAGTTTATGAGCAAACTAGCAAAGACCATCAAAGTTCTCGCCCGGGGGGGGGGGACAACGTCTGGGCTTGAACGAAGCCGGTGTGCCCTAGGTTGACCAGCAAGCCTTAGGATGCCATCTTGACCATCGAGATCAATGAATGAACAGCATGGAGAGGTTGGAAAAGATGTTGAGAGGATAAAAAGTAGAAGTAATAGATTGATTCGATTGTGTTCACCTCAATCGGCCGCGGCCCTTCATAAATATAGGGTGGAGAGGTCTTGCCCCAGTAGGATTCGAAGCCTATACAAATCCTGTGTCGAAATACAACTCCTAACTCGGATTTTACTGTGGGCACCGGTCAGATCGTTGGGCCCCACTGGTCAGACCGGTGAGGCGCAGGGCTGGTTCTTGCTAGGACCATAACTCCCTCATCCGGACTCCGAACTGGACATTCCACATATGCATTTTGATCGTCTCAACGAGATATACGCAATGGTGAAGTCTAATTGGTATTTTGAGCACTTTGGTTTGACCGGTCTGACCGGTGTTGGTGAAAGGTCAGACCGGGCTGGGCTACTGAATATATGACCATGATTATTTGATCTACATGTCCATCTTAATCCTGTTGGCAAAATCTTCATCTTGGTGCACTTGAACTCATGATTTGACATCATATCGGCGCTTCTCCAAATATTTCTTTGTCCTTTTTATGAAATCATATTCAGAACTTCCAAGATGACCCTCTTGTCTTGTAAAATGCATATACAAGCCAAACTCGCATAATATCAAGAGTTAACAGTAAATTGGCAATTCTAGCCTTAGGCTCACATATCTGGAACCTTGCCACTTTTGGGTGCGAACAAAACCATAGGGTGTTAGATTCAAAGCGTGTAAAGCGATAACCTCAAGAATGAAAAATGAGAACTACACCGAGGTATGATGTTTTTTAACGAGGATCGGCCAAGTGCATACATCCTCGAGGCATAACTTTGGGCGCTTCTCCCCATAAACAGCAGCTACACCGACATTCGGGCACCACTGCGGCAACACCGCCGCCCACACCAGTCATCAAGTCGTCTCACAGTTACAATGGTAGTGCCCTCATATTTATGGGCCAAAGGGATACAAAGTATGACCGTGACTCTATCCCTAACCTACCAAATTACAACTTAAGTCAAACTGTAACCAAACTGTACACATATTCTACACATATCTAACAATCTCCACCTTGAAGAATATGCACGCCACCTTGAGATTGTCCATGTGCGAACCTCCATGTACCAGATTTGAGTCGTCTCCATTGCTGCTCACTTAGAACAGCATGACGAGGCCACTGCCACCTCGTTGACCTCCGGATAGAACACGGCCACAGTTGCATTGCCATCCATAACTCTACCTTCAACAACACTTCTCTTTAGCTTGTATTTGTGACGCCCATTTTGTTTGGTAAAGTTGTTGTTCCATCACCAAAGGTGCCGCCTCGGAGCCTAGGGTAATATGTGTGCTGCAGCCATGTGATTACCATTAGGTGCGCGCAAGGTATCTTGGTTGTGAGAATGCGACTCACCGCAAAGCTTATTTCTCAACTTTACGATGACCTCCTTGTCTTAACTAATTTCATGGGTAAAAGAAGTCATGCTGACATTGCATCCTGAGCATCATAACTAAGGAGCACGTGCATTATGCATTCATGAACAGGTGCATCATGCGTACACCGCATCATGCACACATCATGTGCATCTCGCACTATGCACCATGATATATGCACCGTATGCCATATGCACAAGCAGCATATGCTCATTCGCACGTGCATTCTACTCTATGCACCACGTCACGAGCATCAACACGGGCACCATTCCATTGTTGCACCACGTATCCCACACGCTTTGGTCTTGCAATCATATGTTTCATTTGGTGCATCACCATCAAGTTAAAAATCATTGCATCAGTAATGCAAGGAGTGATGTCATCAAAACTCACCATTTAAGTGACATGTGAGCAAGCACCTTCTGAAATTCTGTATCAATCTATCTTTTCTGAATCGTTCTCTTTTTCTAACCATGAACAACTCCTTGCAACCGCTCTCTAGGACCATGCATCCATTAGTGTTTGTATGGACAACTGACCTCGGACTTATGGTAGTGGAACCCTTGATCCACAATCACTCCTATGTTGCTCTTCCAAATTAAATTCAGAAATCTCGGTAAACAAATTTAACCAAAAATTTCATTACTAGCCTTCCTTTTCTTCATAGAAATCTCGATGGAACTTTTCAACTTGGTCTCGTCCGTCCAATCTCAAGGATATCCGAGTAGCAATTTAAATCAACCAACTGAGTTGAAGAAGTAGGAGCCGCGTTTTTCCTAAGCAGTCAAGGTTCTCTAAAAGTCAATGAAATGAGAGTTTTCCATCACTCCTCAATCCATGATCCGTTGATTATACCCTCCAAATCTTAAGAATCGAGAAACAAGCAAGCGAATGGCAGGTAAATTCGCTTGTGAATTTCTCCTCAATACGATCTTGAACCTAGATGGTGGATATCCTAAGCTCTTCTCATTTTTCCCATCATCACAGTCATTTCTTCAGACCGTTGAACTCCATCCTTTTCCGCACCACGAATGCACGACGCCGTAGCGTCGCTCTTCCATCTGTTTTCCGCAGCCACGATCACGTCACCGAGACCTCTCGGGGCTGACCACTATCGAGGCATGTGCCGTCACTACCGGATCACTCTGCCGGCCCCTGCCTCAGGTGATCTTGGATGACCGTTGCAATTCCACGACGGCATAAAAAGGAAGCCCTCCCTCGATATCACCATTTCTAAGTCTCGCCCCCCAGTTGAGTTCGACATCACCATCGCTCTTCCTTTCCCTCCGGCTATTCTTTGGCAACCCGCCACCAGCCCATCTATGCCGTCTGCTCCGTTCATCGCCGAGCAAGCTTCCCCCCGTCAACATCAATGACATCAAGAAGAAGCTCGAAAGAAGGTCGGGAGAAGAACCCAAGACACGTTGCTAAACATAGCTCAGTTCTTGGAGGTGTTCGAGCCGCTTCGCTGGACGCTCATGGGAATGTACCTCTGCATCGCAGACGGAATCTGTCTGCTTTTAATTTTCCATGTGCACATTCATCACCTGCTCCCTCATGAGCGGCGTTGAGGCAGTGAGGAGAGCACCATGTATCTTTTGTCCTACCTGATTTCTCGATGTCGAGAAGTGTAATCAGATATGTCTTTCTCCCTTTGTAACCCTTGTCTTGTTGGAAGGAATCATTCTAATCTTGTTGTCGAATCTCGAGACAAGATTCTCTTTAAGGGGGTAGGCTGTGACGCCCCATGTTTTGAATTAGGGTTATTTAATGCTAATGACCTAGTCAACCAAGTCAAACACGTTGACTTTGGTCCAACCTTGGTCAACCTGGGTCATCACCTCGAAAACCTAGCCAACAAGCACTCATGGTCAAACTTTGGTCAAAACATAGTCAAGACCCTAGTTAAACCCCTTTGACACCAATACCTTTCTAGAAATTTTGCCGCGTTCTCTAAATTTCACCTAAACACTTCAAAATCTGCCAAAATAAAAGTTGTCCATCTTTTCAAGAGACACAACTTTCATTTTTGGCACCAAGTCAAGTTCGAGGTAGAAGCTGGTCAAAAACCCAGTCAAAGGTGTCCTCTGTTTTTAAGCAGGCACCGAGAAAACCTTCAATTTGGCTAGAAGTTTATGCAAAATTTGTTGATCTAATCACCATAGAGCCTTTGTAGAAGTTGTAGAGGGATACTTGGGCTACAAATTTGCTATAGACCTCATGGCACACTTTAGTGTTAAAATTTCGGGCTCTAGCCGGTCAAATAGGGGTACTTTGAATTATTTCTGCGCCCGGAACACGCCCTCGCGCATGACCTCGTCGCGCGCCACGTCGGCCCGCCGCCGTACGTCGTGGGGAACGCACGCCAAGGCACAATAGCGTCCACTAGTCTGAAGCGCGTGTCTTGAGCCACTGTGCCACGACGCGCTGACGAGGTCTAGTGGCCCTAGGCCGGTGCCACGCGGAGGCCGGGTACTCGCCGGCGCGTGTGCGCGCGCCCGCCATTTGCTGGCCGGCTGGCGCACGTCCCCACCGCCATGCACCCCATGCCTTGACCTTCTATAGTTGACGAGCTCAGTCGTGACCCCTTCTCCACGCCATGGCTGCTATATAAAGCCCTCCCCTCCCCTCTCGCGTAGGAGGCCGACGCCGTCGTCCGCCATTGACGCCGCCGCGACGAGCTCGCTCCTCCGCTCACTCCCGTGATCAACAAGCACCTCAAACCTTCCCCCTAGAACCCACTAGAGCTCCTACGGTCACCCTTGGACTATCTCAGCCCCAGCACTCACCGGAAGTCGAGCCGAGGCGGCCGCGCCGCTGCGGCCTCGCCGTCGCCGCTCGCTGGAGCCTTCGCCGTCCACGCTGCCACCACCAATCGAACCGTGGTGAGTCCAATCCCACCCTAGGGTCGCTTGTTCATCTCTTCCGGCTGTGCTTCGCCACCGACGAGCTCACCCCGGCGCTGGAGGGCACGGTGGTGAATTCCAAGGGCATATCTGTGATTTAGGGACCTTCTTGCAATGATCTTTATCTTTATTTCCTTTCAACTAGGTCCAGTCCCTTCCAAAATTCATATCTATCAGCAAAAAATTCTAAAAAATGCAAAACCAATTTTGTTGGTTTCCTTCTGCACAGACCTACATCTTTTAGAAAGGTTGTCCATACTTTTGCTGAGTAGTTTTTGAATTAAAATTCAAACTTAGTTGAATGGGTTTCTTCATAACTTGAGTTGTACTCTTGTGCTGAGCTTGAGTTTTGAATATGTTGTTAGTCATGACTAGTATAGGCTAGATCTAAGTTTTTGCACAAAGTTACTAAGTGAATCTCTAGATATGATTTATTTTGCATTTATGCTAGATCTATGTATACATTTTGTGCAGCTTCATGTGAGTGCTTTCTGTGGCTGATCTTGTGGCTACCATCTTGTTAGGCTTAGATGTGTTCCTGGTGATTTTATCATGTATTTATGAACTGTCCTTATATATGTTCCTGAGTTATGCTTGTGCATAGATTTAATTCCTTAGTTCATATTTTGTTGATCCAGTGATGCTTATCTTTGGGCTAGATGATGTTTGTGCCATGTTTGTGAGGTAGGAGAAAGTTGGGCTACAATTTAGTTATGTATGTCCCTGCATAAATTCTTTATGAATAACTAGGCTGAAAATGGTTATTTTTGTGTAGCTTGATAGAATTAGTTTCTGGAGCACATTTTTGGTGTGTCGCCTAGTTACAGTCCAAAGATTCTCTGTGTAAAATTTGAGCTCCGATGCACGAATAGTTTTCTCTGTAATAATTGTTCTTTCTTTTCGTAGTAATAACTTGTCGTATTTTTCATGCTTAGAATATGGCTCTATTTGCTATGAGTTTTTGGCAGTAGCTCTGTTGTTACCATGTGTGCTTGTGCAAAAATTCTCACTATGAGTTATTGCATGGGTTTCAACAGAATAATTTTTGGAAGAAACTAAGCGTTATAAAAAGAGAAATAAAGAAATCACTGTTTTAAGGACTTATGTGTGTTTTAATCTTAAGTTGCACCCCTGTTGGATCCCTAAAAACTACATTGGTTAATTGTGAAGTAATTCTAAGTTGTTTCTATTGATGTGCACACAATCACCATCGAAATAATCATTAATAAATGGTTGCTTAATTTATCTTTATGGAAGGGTATGCTGAATATATTCTTGTCTAGGTGAATGTGGTCAACTTGACACCCTATGATTGTCATGTGATGTTTGTGTTTACTTAATTCACATTCACCAACTAATTCCTGCATATGCATTCCCCATGTAGAAGTCCCTGACGGTAGCTACATGCTCGTGCCGGCTGACGAGGACGAGGGAGCAGGAGGAGACGTACACTTCGTGACCGTAGATCAAGACCCAGACCAAAGTACAGAAGATTGTCTGACTGCTGGAGCTGCCGAAGGCAAGCCCCGGTTTATCATTCACCTATGCGTTTCCTTTTTAACTTCTGAAGTTATGTTTGATTATCCATGTGCATTTACGTTCAGGAGTTGAATTGACCCTAGTTGCATGATCCCTAAGTACCTATGATCTTTTACTAGTATGCTAGGTCGCTAGTTGCTATGCACTAAGGACACAGTACAAGTCGAGTGATGTACTTCACTCGCGACAATAGGTTCTTATGTTGGAATCATAGGATTTGTTAAATTGGATTGCTCACGTGGTAAGAGCATGGGATTTTGGGCTCCGGTCCAGTGGTTAAGAGATTAAGCATTTGAACATACTAAACACTTGTCGGATATGGGTACGGTAAGCCTAGTACCTACATGAGCCGGTGCGGGAACTTTGCGCTACAAATCTAGGGTTGCGGCCCCGGGCTCACCACCCGTAGTACATGTGTGAGGCTGGACGCCGGTGTGAGGCCTACCAGATAAGCCTTGTACTATAGACCGTGGCATCCGATCCTAATCCGAGGAAGGATGGGAACCGCCTGGTCGGTGCATACCCCACCCCTTTGGGATTTTAGTTGTCATCTTTGGGGTGTGCATTCTTCCATGTGTTTAGGTTCACCTTGCAAGGTTATTAATCGATCGATCGTCGGCCTCTCACCATTATCTGAGAGTGCTTAATTATCTGGCCGTGATAATCCCTTTATGATGAAATATGGATAAACTTGATGTTTGATTAATTGTTTGCACAATCCATGCTTGCAATACTTGCTTATCTAGTAATGAATGAATCTACTAGAACTTGAGCTAAAATATTGAAAGTAAGGATTAGCTCCTTAGTAGCTTTTTTGGAAAACAAACCCACTAGACAAAAGCCTTGCGTGATTAGAGGTAAATCTTTTATTTTAGATGGGTAAGCCTTGCTGAGTATTAGTATACTCAGCCTTGCTATAGATGTTGTTTTCAGGTGATAATGTTTGGCCTGGTGAAATCCCACCTGGCTGGGACCTGGAATGGGTGGCTGACGAGGAGTAATGGTGTTATGGGTGGCCTCTTATGATGCCAAGTTATTGTTTAGTTTAATTCCGCTGTATTTGAAACTCTGAACCATTTACTTTACAAGTCAAGAACAATGGTTGTAATAATTTGACCCTACGGGGAAATTTGGATTAATTTGTAAGGTACTCTGGACTCTCCTTTGTGGGAGTTTTAATGTATGCGTGTTCGATCCTCCGTGTGTTGATTCAAGTGATTTACCAGGCTTTTCCCTGGCAACACTCAACGGGATGACTCTTTATTATCACTTAATCACAAAATGGATTGGTTTAGGTGATAGTACGAAATTATCTCGGGTGAGGTTGTCACAGTATTGCACATGACTTCTCACAAATCATGAATGTCTTGCCTCCATGGATGACTCTCAAGGTCTCCTTATCAGGCGCTGCATGATACAACCATCCTTCTTCATGCAAAATCCCAAGCAAAATCAGATTCATCAGTAGCCCCGGTAAATGCTTCACACCCTTGAGTAGTATATCCTGTCCATCACACATCTTGAACATGATATTAACCACTCCTACGATACGATAAACCAAATCATCTCCCAAGTGAACAAGATCACCCTCGTTCTCAATGTATGACAAGAACCACTCCTTCCTTGGCGTTAAATGGAATGAGCTAGCTGAATCCAACAACCATGCTTCTTCACAAGACTTTTCACTTGACATTGTGAGAACACTTGTGGAGTGATGATGACAACCACGATGGACCAACTAAGTCTAATGTGGAGGTGATGTCCTAACCATGATAAGTTTAGCATTAGTTTGATATTTGTAAATGCAAGATCATGACAATTCCGATTTTGATGTAACTGAGTCCCTTCTAAAATGTCAGCTTCGAGCCATGGCATCGACGTTCCGCACAGAGGTCAAGCAGAAGATATGAAAGGGTGAGCACTACTTTTTGGACTCTGGCAAGAAAATAGCTTCCTCAGACTCTGACGAGGACTGAAGTCGAAGTTGAAGCGCTTTTGTGTAGTTTGTCTGTTGCTTTTGTGTAGTTTGTATGATGAAACAAGTAATAGCTTTGTTAGATGGGGCTGTTGGTAGGATCAATACCTCGGTTTGTGTCCTCACGTGAATCAGGTTGAGTGTCCCTTTTCTACAAGTATTATAATCTCGGATTATGCAACATTACTTTGGAAAAATATATGGGAGATTCTTATAATCAGAGTAGTAAGTAATAATTTAGTGCTGAGGCCACCTTGTTCCTGAATTCAGATTAGTTACCACATACTTAGCATCTTGTTTCGATTCAATGAATGTTATACTTTGTGACCTCATGATAGGCGGGCGGGGGGCGAATCATTGTCTCCTTTCACTGATGGTAGACCAATAATCAATTTTGCTAGATGCACTCCTGGTAGACCAAGATTCACTTTTCCTAGGTTCTCTGATACTAGATAAAGAACACTGGAATTCAGTAAGTATGCAGTGATGTGGTCAAGTACTTTGCTTGTTATGCTCTGTTTAGTTATGAGCTAGCTAGAAACAATGGAATTTAGTGTGTATGACTCAGTTTGGTGGTGTGAACCTTAGTGTTTTATGTAATGGAATTCAGTTGTGGCTCCTGCTCATCAACTGCTTGGAGTCACACCTGAAATAACTGAGACATCCCCGGTTGTGCCTTCCCTGTGCGATCTTGTCCAATTTCTCAAATCCTGATGTCCACCGGAAAAACTTGGTTAGCTGGGGCTTTCTGTATGATCAATACTTCGGTTTCTGACCTCACCAGAATCAGGTTGAGTGTCCTTTTGCTAAATGTATTATAATCTCGGATTATGCAACCTTAGTTAGTTCGAAAAAATTATATGCAACCTTCTATTAATCTCGGATTATGCATCTACGTGGCCCTTTTTTCTGTTTACAAGAATCGGAATAAAATAAAGAAAATTGTGCAAGGAAAAATCGGAACACTTTGTTAAATTTTTGATTTACAAGTTTATATTACAATTGGGTTACGGATTACGTTGACTAGACAGTGGGCGATATCCTTTTGAGGAACCAGAAAAATCACTAAGAGACAATGCTAACTCTCGATGTGAGGACATCAAGGTACAAGAGTCGGATTCGGTTCTCGAAGCGACAAGGTACAAAATCAAGGCTCGAATCATCGAGATGGCAGCAACTAATCCGTTCCGAGGGGTGGAGATGGACAACCCAAAGACATATCCAGCGCTTCACGACATTATGCAATATGGTACGACAAGAGGGAGTCCCCGATGCTTGGTTTAAATGGAATCTCTTCCCCTACTCACTTGCCGGTGAAGCAATGAAGTGGTATTCATTTGCGTCGTTCGAAGACGAGGGAAATTTGAATCAATTGATGAAAATTTTTTGTTTACTTTTAAGCAAGGAGAAGAAGAAGGGATAGATCAAGCATGGAATCATTTCAATGAGCTAGTTGAGCAAGGACCAAGACTTGGATTTCCCGGTGATGTACTTTTGCATACATTTTTCTTTTCACTAACCCCTAGTTGCATGGAATATATTCAAATGTGTGCAGGAGGGGATCTCATGGAGAAAACGCTCACAGAAGCTGCCCAACTCCTACAAAAAAATCAGCAATGGGGCGGCCTTGTTAAGAAATTGGCGAAGATGATGTTCGGAGGAGCAAAATGACAAAAGCAAGTTAGAAACGCTTGCTGAAATTTCTGAAAAAGATGAACCAGAGGTCAAGAAAGATGAACCGACCATACAAGAAATCGAAGAACCACTTCCTAAGGTAAGAGATGTCATTTCGGATAATAAAAATGTTGAAACTAACATGAATGTAGGCCGAAGTATGGGGAATGCTAGACCATTGGCGGAATTCAATCAATCCGATTGGATTCAAGTTGATTTTGCCCCCTAATCAACCACCAAAGGAAGGAGGAACACTGACGCATCGCCTAAAGAATTGAAGACTTTTTTTATCAAGAGATGAGTAGAGAATCGCTCCAAAAGATATTTGAAGAAGAAGATGAAGGATGGATCGACCAACATGACATCTCGGAGATTTATGATGAAGGAAGAGAAGAGCACAACCATGATGAGCCAAAAAGTCTCGTCTCCACAACAACATGTGCACCAAATCAAGAAGAAGAGTTTATTGCTAAGGAGATGAGGAAAATAAAGAGAAGTGTTAGTGATTCAAAGGATAAATGGAAGAAAATAGGACACAAGCTAGAAGATGAGTGGGAAGAAGATGACATAAAGCAAGCACTCCAAGAAGGTCTCTCTCCACAAGGTTATAGCTTGTGTGCTATTGAAGCTTACACACTAGCAAATCAAGAGATGGAAGTGCTCAAGGATAAAGAAAAGAGTAAGTCTGTGACTAGCGATCTTGACAACATGTGGTACATGAAAGATAAAGAAAGCTCCATTCAAGACCTTGAAGATAAAGATTGGGATGATAATGAAGATTTCAAAGAAGATGTAGTTGACGGGTTACAAGTTCCACATGATGAGATGGAGGGATGAAAGAAGGTAACAAAGAGACACCTCCACTCGTTGAGATTAATTTTCCTTCAACAACGCTAGATGAACCAAAGATCACTCTCGTTGAAGTAGCTCCAAGGCAAAGGTACACACTAAAATCTCAAGATATTATTCGTATTGATTATGATAAATTCAAATGCTCATGTTCGACCAATAGTATGAATAATATTTTAAATTCTATGCCTTGCTCCAATGACAACCATGTTATGTTCATAGGCTAGAATTTCTTGACAATCATAATGAGGCAATGTTTATGTTTGAACAAATTAATTCTATGCCTAAAGAACCTTTGCCTAACCATGAGGTAAGTGCTTTGCGTGAGATATATACTTCCTTTAATTACATCTTGACATGTTGTTACAATTTGCTTGTGGTTGTAATTATGGATGCTTATGTTTACAATAAGTTTTGTAAATCTCGATCATGCTTTGCGCTTGGCCAAGCTAATGACCTTAAAGAAGAACATGTCGGGAGAAGGCCTGATTTTCAATAACCATGCAGAAACACAAGGTTCAATTAATGCGAAGAGACGTCATGCCCAAAGAGTTGCAAGATGAATCATCAACATCTCCAAAATCTCATGATGGTTGCTGCTATCTTCATCAATTTGTGAGATTGTTCAGAGGTGTAAAAATGAAGAAAATGAGAGATTCAGAAGCTACATCAATTTTCCATTCCAACACATCAAGAACCAACGAATTTGAAGACCAGTGCAAGGAGTTATGATGAAATCGTTGAGCAGTGCGCGTGCTGAAAACAGCTCGGGACAGAATGCATCGCCAGAGTAAAATGAACATAATTTTCTTATTTGGAGTCCGATTTGGGCAAATAAAGACTTGTTAGAAAGGATATTTTGTGCACTATACAATGCAGTAAACGTTTGCTACACTTTCCGATGAGGACATGGAACCCATGCATATGTCCAAGCGTGGTTCATGGAGTAGAGAAGAGAGAGTTCAACAAGGGTTTCCAAGTCAACAAGGAGGCCCAAGGCTAACTCGGTTCGAGTTCCCAAGGTGGAGGCCCAAAGCAATTGAAGTTCGAACATGTCTCGGAGTCCAGGAGCAGCCTTCAGTAAAACGGATGCCCAAGTCGCATACGGGCTCGGTTTTGGATGTTCTTTATATGGGTGGAACCAGAATTTCATAGAGCTTCCAATGGCACCGGTCCCACCTCAAAATTCCATCTTATTCGCCCGGAATCGTCGAAACAAGTTGATATCCAGAATCTGCGAGGGTGCTGCAACGTCGTTTTTTGGGCTGTTGGCCCGTGTATCGTGTTAGGGCCCATTAGGGGCACGCCCAGGGGGTCTTGCATGACCCTAGAGACCTTATTAGCAGCCGCCACACCCTCGATAGGGTTCGGGTTTTGCTTAAATTAGTCTGTCTTTGAACAGTTTCGCCGTTTATCAGTTTGTAAGACTCCAACTCATGTGCTTATCATTCATCTGCAAATTGTCACTTCAATTGAGTTGCATTTTAGCTTGTTCTTGCTTGTGTTTCTCGATTCGCGGTAGGGATTAGCCTTCTTGGCGAGGTCAACCGGCTTGTGACACGGTTGATAACCAGAGGAGACGGGATGCTAAGGTTGCGGGGTTCGGGTCTTTGGATCTGAAGCCGGATCGGTGTGTTGCTTTCCACCCAAATCGAGATTTATTCTTACCTGACGGAAGATCGGGCACCCCTGTTCCCATCAAATGGTAATCAGAGACTCAGGTACTACCGTCAGGCTTATCTAGTTTAGTTTGTGTCATCGTCCTAAAACTCCAGAAAAAAATTGCCCCACAAAAATATTAGTTTATCGTGTTTCAGCTGTCCTATAACCCTTTTGTGCCCCACAATTTTTCCGTTCATATTCCTTTACTGAATTTCAGTTCCTCGTGGAGTCGTTGTGTTCATCGCATCTAGATCTTAGTCTTGGTGTGGTTTGAGTCAGTATTTTGTGTGGAGGAGATTTTGCATGAACAGTTTGATCGAGTCTTAGAAGAGAAAGGCACTGCATTGTTTTGTTCTTTTCACGTGCTTCTGTTGCTCAAGTTCGATCTGTGCACACGTACGTGATCGAGAAGGAAAGAATGTGTTGCTATGGAGGTGTGATGATTGTGCTCTAATAAAGAAAATGGAATATGCAGTAGAATCCTTTGGTTCTTCCAGAGTATATTTTTGCAAGTTGCAGCCAAAGCTGCTATAGGCATCATCCAACCTTCTTTTATTTGGGTTGCACGTCCCTACTTCAGAGAGTTGCAATATCTTGATTGTTATATCCTTTAGCGGCATTTTCTGATATTGACAAAAAAAAACAGCAAAGCAAAAGGAAAAAAGGTGCTGAAAAAAATAAGAAAAAAAGCCGCACCAGAAAGTAAAGAGAGAAAAAAGAAGAAATTCAGAAGTGCTAGCATCCTTTGAGTCCTTGGCTAGTTATATATTTTTTCACTTGCTTGAACTAGTCTGAGACAAGTTTAGGCCGGCGACATAGACTAGCTTGGGACTAATTTTTAGTCATGCAATTTCTGAATTGGATTATTGCTATTCCTTGCTACCATATTTTAAGCCTCCCAAAGCTCCATATATATACTTCAGATCGGTATAGAAAAAGACCCCTGCAATCTTGGTGCTACGCCCTCACAAGTATCACGAACCAGCCATCGGTTGTACCGTCCACTGTCTACTTTGGTAAGAACACTTGTAAGAATGGAGTAAGGCATGTGAGAGCGTGTTCCCACCGTACCAATACACATATATTAGTTGATAGGCATTTATTTTAATTTCTGACACAACCAACCAACTGTTTCTGTTTAAAGTGTGAATTGCAGGAAATCATGGCACAAATATTTGCAGGGATGGACCAAAAGAAGAACAAACAACAACTACATGTAGACGACAATCATCAAGGTATGAGAGGTAAAATTACCCTACCATCCTACTATGGATCTTATGATGGAGATGAATATCTTGATTGGGAGATGACTGTAGAACAAGTGTTTAATTCCCACTTAGTTCCTGAGATACATAGAGTTCAACAAGTTGCATCTGAGTTTAATGATTTTGCCTTTATTTGGTGGTACGAGCTAGCTGCAATGAATGCTTTACCTAGTACATGGGAACAACTTACAAAAGCAATGCGTGATCATTTTATTCCTTTTTCTTACAAACGTGATTTGCTTTGAAAAATACAGTGCTTATTCCAGGGAAATAGGTCTGTCTAGGAATATTAAAAAGAGTTTCAAAAGTGTAGCATATGTTGTGAAATAAATGAATTTGTAGAAGCAACTGAGAATAGATTTTTGCATGGTCTTCGACCTAAAATTCAGAATATTCTTGTTGATCACTCTTATTGCTCTCTTTCACAATTATTTGAACTTGCTTGTATGGCTGAAAAACAACTTCTTTTAGGTGATGATAATGTGTCAAAATTACATGCACCTATTTGCCAAAATGAGATACAATATTTGGAAGAGGACACCACCTCTTTTCTTGTTCCTAACGTTTTGCAGATACCTATCAAGCGTGCTTCTTCCACAGCCATGCTACAGACTTCTAGAGCTAAGTGCCGTCGTTGCCATAGATTTGGACACGTGCAGGATGTTTGTACTAGTCCGCGAGCATACATTCTTCAAGATGATGGTGGGTACATTAGTGCTTTGGATTTCGAGGACATTGATGAAGGTGTTGTCACTAGTGATCCATTCGATGACGACAATGAAGTGGACTATGCACTAGCAAATGAGGAGAACTAGCAACTAGAAGTGCACCTACAGTTTCTGAAAATGAGAGCAAAGGTAATGAAAAAGGTGATGCCCTTGGACAATGTGAGAATTCTTTTGATGAACCAAAATTTTCCACTAATCATCCTATTGTTGAGCAACTTTTAGTGGAACCTTTCAATGTTTTTCCTTTGTCAAAACCTGAATTTCTTGCTCTTCCTTCTAACAAAGAGGAGTTGTGTGAAATTGATTCATTTGTTCCTATGCCACAACTAGTCCATGTTAATGATACACATGCTTTGGAGCCCTGCACTAGTGCTGAAAATAGAGTGTTCATTCCAATTCTTAGTGCACCCGATGAACAAAAATTGTTGTCTTCTTTCAATACTTTGGGTTATGTTGAGTTTCATACTTTGTGTGCTCTTAGTAGTTTGGAAGAGGAATTTAAATGTGTTGACTTGCCATGGTTATCTAGATGTATATGTCACTTCATTGGTAAATATAATTGCAAAGGAGAATATATGGTGCATCGGGTTTACATTTATTCACATTGGAAATTTTCTTTTATTGTGTGCGATTGTGATCAACAAGAGGGCAGCCATAAAACCAATATTTTTACATGTTCCTCTAGTAGTTTTGTTTTCAAGAAACAGATTTACTCCTAAGAAGGGGAGCATTGTAGGTTGACATCATCATTCCCACATTGTCTTTTGTTAGCACTAATTCTTTGCAGGATAGTGTTGACATATATCGTGTGTCTTCCGTTCAAGAAGCTTGCATGATTGCTGAAATTTTCATTCGTAAAGACACTCTTGACAATTGGAAGAATGGTTCAATCCCTCCTCATAATTATTTTGGTTTTCTTTTGTTCTCGCAACCTTGTTCTCCTTTGTGTTGTGCAGGACCAGTTTAGAGCACAATTGACGCCGACGACGACTTTTCGTCAAGAAGGGGAGGATGATGAGCACATGGAACCCATGCATATGTCCATGCCTGGTTCATGGAGTGGAGAAGAGAGAGTCCAACAAGGGTTTCCAAGTCAAAAAGGAGACCCGAGGCTAATTCGGTTCGAGTCCCCAAGGTGGAGGCCCAAAGCAATTCAAGGTCGAACATGTCTCAGAGTCCAGGAGGAGCCTTCAGTAAAATGGACGCCCAAGTTGCATACGGGCTCGGTCTTGGACGTTCTTTATATGTCACACCCTGAAATTTCCAATTTCAGGATGTGAATAGAAAGAATAGTTAAACAACATTTTTCTCATAATTTTAAAATTTTCTCAACATTTATTTTCATTACAGGAAATATAGTATAGGAAAAAGGCTTTGTTTGTTTTTCAGAATTAAATGAATGGTTATGTGTGTTGCATACATACCGATGCATCTCGGTGTTTATCAGTGCAAAAGGTTTTTAAATGCGCTTAAGTGATGACCAAATCCTTCCGAGAATTTTCCAACTTTTTCTGGAATTTATTCTCATTTTCTTTGAGCTTATTCTATTTATTAGAAAGATCTAAAATCATTTTCATGAGCTCCAAATATTTTATTTGGATTATTCGTGTCTCAATCTATCTCTGGGAAGTTTTCTGAAATTTGGAGATTTTTCTGGGTATTTTTCGTGCATCTAAACATTTTCTAGACTTTTCTAGAATTGTTTTTTCACTGAAAATAATTTCAAAAATAATAAAGAAAACCATCCTTTCTTTCTGGGCCGAACCCACGAGCCCGACCCATCTCCGCCGACCCGCTCCGTCCCGGCCCAACGGCCAGCCCGCGAAAGCCCATCCGGGCCCAGCACCAGCGACCGTGGCCAGCACGGCCATGACCGCCGCCGCCGCGGTTTCCTTGGCGTGCGTGCCAGGGAACCTCGTGCCCCGCGCCCTATAAAAGGCGAGCACCCGAGGCCCCGCGTGCCCTAGACGTCCGCCGCCCTAGCTCGCCTCTGCGCTGCGCCGCCGTCGCCACGATGCCGAGCATCGCTGCCGGTCGCTCGCCGACTCACCGAACGAGGATGCCGAGAGAGCAAGTCGTCCCTACCATGAGTTCCGCCTTGCCGGACTGCACACGCGCCAGCCGTTCCTGTCACCGGAAGCCCGCCGGAGCGCCACCGCTACTTGGTGCCGAGCTACAGGACGCCGTCCTCCATCGCCGGTGAAATTCGGCTGCCTCCCTCCGTCCGCCGTCGCCGGCAAAATTCGGCTGCCTCCCTCCGTGCCCGCCACAGGTGAGCACCTCCCCCACAGCCCTTCCTTGACTAGCATGGCCGAAGCTCTTTGAGCTGGTGCAATATTTTCTCCCACCCAAAAATCAGACGCAGGCCATGTTTGATTTATTGGCTCTGCTGGCCCATTCTTTTATTTATTTCAATCTTTGTCTCCTCCACATACCGCAATGCAAAGGTCCAACTCGATCGAGATCAGGGTCCTGCACGTCAAGAGCTCAAGGCCGGCCCAATGCAACATGCTGATTGTCCAGTACGTGTTATATATATGCTCTTCTGTTGCCCAGTGTTTTGCACCGACAAGAACCTATGCCCTAGCTCAATCGCTCAAGCTACCGCCACCATCATCATACTCGTCCAAGAGTTTAGCGTTGAATGGTTTCCGTCCGCCAGGCTCCGATCCCTTCCGCCACACCTGCACCATGTCCGAGTTGGTCGTGGAGCTGTCGCCGCTACAAGCATCACCATGCCACCAGGAAGATGTTTGCAGGACGTCGCCGTGGATCCATCATTGCTGCCAGCCATCCACTGCATGTCCATATATGTACGCCGGCCGCCGGTGGTGGACTTCATCACCACACGATGAAGGAGCAGCGAGGAGGTCCGGTTGTGAGTTCGTTGTCCCTGTGATCAAATTGCTGCAAAGAGAACAGAAGCATGCTAAGTTGAACCATAGATGCCATCGTGGAGTTCAATCTGCTGCCTTCGTCCATCGTCCATTTTGAACACTGTTGGTATTTGTTAAACCAACAGAAATATTATGATGGATAATCTGCAAGCGAACGGATATCGGTGAGCACTTCACCCGGGAAGAGGGTTTCAAATATCGAATCCACATGGAGAAAGGTAGAGAGAGTGGTCTGAGGTATATAACTAATCCCTGAGCAATTATCAAGGACTTGATATAAAGAGAGATAAGGAAAACTTAAGGATGTCTAGTTCTTACTCGCACAAGCTATGTTTATATTGTTCTTATGGGGGATTGTCTGAAGACACACTTAGGAAAGGGAATCTCCCGACAATCTATATGGGGAGTCCTACGGTTTCTATAGACGGGAGGTGGACTGCAAAGGACACACGGAAACGAGGTCACTTCCCGCTTCTACCACACTATCCGAAATATAGAAGGTATTCACAAGCTAGCTAGTCTAAGCACCACGCTTACACTAAACATGCAACTTTAACTCAAGAGCGATAGGAATTAAAGTACTCATAAAAGAGTTATGAACCGTAAGAATAATAATAACAATGTTACTCACTTGAATAAGATGTTGATCTCTCCACAAGGTCGCAAGATCAGGCTCCAATGGAGTCGATCCCAGAGGAAAAAGATGAAGAGGAGACACCGACAGGTCCGGGCTTTCCTTCAACTCTACCTCTACCGCGCTCTAATTCTCTCGAACAAGATTAGCTAGATCTGGATAGATCATGGCTCTAATCTCTCAACTTGATACTAACTCTCCAACTCTAATTCTAACCTAGAGCTTCTATCTCAGGTAGGCATTGATGATCTGGTAGAATGAATTGCCCTCCACCCTGGAGTCAGGGGGCCTGTTTATATAGTCCTGAGGAGGTGCCTTGCCGCCGTAGGATCAAACCGACCTAATATACGGTTTAGATTGCTTCTCATAGGCGGTGGAAGAACATTCCAGAAGGGGAGCTGAGGTGGCGCCAGGGGGGGCCGGTCGGCCCCACCACCAGGCCGGTTGGCCTGGTGTGGGCCCTCTCGGGGTCGCCTGGGCCAGGAAGGTCTTTGCCCCTTCCAGATGCTTCTTTCTTGCAAGCCAAGTCTCGTTGAGTTCGGGAGTGTTCTGGAGCCTTCTAGACTTCTGGATAGTCCCTGTAATTTTATAAATTCACCAAAACTCGTGGAAATTGTCAGTGTAAACCCTAATAAGGTGATCTAATTATATTTTAGTCCTTTTTCTAATAAATGTGAGGGGAAATATTTATAGATAAAATGTGTCAACAAACTCCCCCACACTTAGGCTTTTACTCGTCCTCGATAAAAGGATGGTCTAACAACCGTAGAGACAAAGAATCAACATAATCATACTCCTTAGTCATACCTGCACTTATGGGATATCTGAGCATGAAACAGTTAGAAACAGATTACCTTCATCTTTCAAATCAAGCCAATGGAGAGCTTTTGAATAAGTTTTGAAAAGAAAATATAGCCTTTCTTATTCCTTTGTGATACTCTCAAACCTCTCAAAATATGTCCTATCCTCACCAGAGCATTTATTTCAAAGTATATGTGGAGTTTTTAGAATGTAAAGATGTAGCAAACTTACCTTGCATATATTGCCGAGTCAAAACCGGATCCATGGAGAGGTATGTCATGAGTCATAGATCAAGATATGTGCGTGTGTCAACCTTAAAACCACTGCTCTGACTTTTTAGAATCCTCTATCTTTTTCCCATTTTTTCTTTTTTTTAGAACAAGGTATTTAGCTATTTTATGGAGAGGTGGGTTCTACTCACCCTCGGACACGTGTCCATTATTACTCTCTCACTTTTATTAGAGAAGTGGGCCCTACTCACCCTCGGACACATGTCCATTTTTCTTCTCTTATCTGTGCCTTTTTCTTTTTCAGAGAGGGGGGTTCTTCTGACCCGTAGAACACTTGTCCATTTTCTCCTCTCTCTCTCTCACTCACTTTTCTCTCCACTCTGAATTTTTTTTCGATATTTGGCTTTTTTATAGCTATACCTTTTTCACGATAAAATTTATGGGAGATAGAGATCAAAAATTTAGAGCATGGATACTTTAGTGAAAGCAGTGCACGTGATGTTGATGTTAGACTTAGACAAAACTTCAACATGGGTCGTAGATTTGACAAAGCTCAATACAAGTAAGCAGCAATTAAATTAAATTTATTTCTAATGATTGCTAAGGCTCTGCTGGGAAATATTATTGATCACAAAGGAGAAGCATAGCTAATGATTTTAATCTTTTTGAAATAAAGAACTCTCCAGAGACAAGATAAAAGAGAGATGGTTCTCATTACTCTAACCTCATTCTAAGCATCCCAAAAGCAACAAATATTTCTAGGAGAATAAATATGCAAAACTTTATCCTTTAGGTTAACAAGATAGCTTTTGGAAAGCATATCATAACACGGCATCGTTGTTTTAATTCGAAACGGAAAGCAATTTGCAAAAATTTAAAAAGTTCAGGAAGTGGGCCCCATAGCAGGCCGACCAGCCCAGGGAGGTGGCCGATCGGCCTCCCCCTGCCGTGGTTCGGGGTGCGTTTTGTCGTGCGAGTCGATGGTTCCGTTTTTCTTGATTTTGGTCATGGAAGATGCCGTTTGGTCATCGATTTTTCTCCCCCACACTTGTTTTCTGTTATCTTGCAGACACAGCATGGTGGAGACAAAAACATATCCAGAAAATATAGATAGAAATTATGACTCAACTTGTGGATCACTTCATTGATAAGAGAGAGAGAGCACTTTATTACACGACTCCTACTATTTAAGCAAACTAACTAAATCGAACTAACTAAGACTAATGTGCTCTCTAACTATGGTGCTTACAAAGGGCCCTTGCCCTTCTTCGGGTCGCGGCTAGCGTCTCCCTCTTCGTCCCTATGCTTCTTTGTTTTTAGTAGATGGAGGACGCTTTTGGTGAGGGAGCTATTTATGCGATGGATCTCCTTGCAAGTTTCTGCAAGGGTTGCTACTTCCTGCGCAAGCTCAGCTATGGTCTTTCTGGTCTTCTGCTTCTGTGGCACCCACTGGCTGGCCTTGATGACAGGAATCCTTTTAATCTGTGATTCCTTAGCGCGGATTCCGTCAAAGACGACACGGCCTGGAGGAGTAGTAGTGTACTTGTGCACCCTCGTGTTGCCGTGCATGTCCATGCGCACCTTGGTGAGTCGCTCACCATCCCTGGGCTCCTGCAGGTCCATGTAGCTAGGAACACGGATCGATTTCTTCAGGGCTGCTTTGCAGCGGCGATCGTACGGTTGAGCGTACATCACCTGCTTGCGTCCTTCAGGCGGTGGCGGCGAACGTGGACGACTAGGTGGAACAGGTGGGAGAGGGATGCGATTAGGTGGTATGACGGCAAGCGGCTTTGCTTCCTTCACGAAGGGGATGATCGCCTTGGCTTCTTTGTTGTAGGGAATAAGCTGTTTGTCGGCCATGGCTGATGTTTGGGAGGTTTAGATGAGAAAAAGGAGATGTCTGCCCTTGGTTATATATCGGTCGTGAACTTGCACAAAGGGTTGACCTAGATTGGAATGGTTGTGGGATATCTCAAAAATGATGCCCGACGGTGGTTTTTCCATATCTAAACACCTAAGAGATAGCGTGGGCGAAAGCTGGCAGCGAGAGGAGGCGGGCATGGGCCGATCGGCCCAGTGAGGAGGCCGATCGGCCTCCCACCGTGTCGCCTCGCGACGATCTTCGACGTGGGGTGCTCTAACCGTGTGCTGATCCCGAAAAACCCCTAAGTTGGCCCATTAGTGTCTAAAAGTAATATTCTTAGGTAAATAAAATAATTCTATCACATCTAAATCCTTAGACTCTTTATTGGGCTCTAAAAATATTTTAAGGCGTTGACCATTTCCCTTGAATAACGTACCTTCGTTGTCTTGAAGAGTGACGGCCCCGTGTGACGATGAACTCACCACCCTGTATGGCCCGTCCCACTTGCTTTGTAGCTTCTCGTGCCCAAAGAGTCGTACCCTAGAATTAAAAAGTAATACCTGATCGCCTGGGTTGAATTCCTTCGTCGTGATTCTCCTGTCGTGCCATCTTTTGGTTCTTTCCTTGTAGATCTTGGCACTGTGGTATGCCTTCTCTCTCCATTCTTCTAACTCGGACAGTTGCATTTTCCGTTTTGTTCTGGCTGCTTCAAAGTCCATGTTCCATCTCTTGATTGCCCAATGAGCCTTGAGTTCTAGTTCAATAGGCAAGTGACATGTTCTCTCGTAAACCAGTTGGTAGGGAGACATTCCAATGGGAGTCTTATAGGCTGTCCGATAAGCCTAGAGTGCTTCGGGTAGCTTGTCCTTCCATTTTATTCCCATTTGGTCCACTGTCTTCTGTAGAATGTTCTTGATCTGCTTATTTGACGTCTCTGCTTGACCACTTGTTTGCGGGTGGTAAGGAGTAGCGACATTGTGTTGGATCCCACGGTCCGAGAGGTATTTCTCGAAGCGCTTATCGATGAAATGAGATCCTCCATCACTTATCACTAGCCTTGGCGTACCGAATCTTGGAAATATTGTCTCTTCAAACTTCCTTATTGAGCTCTTGTGGTCAGCGGATCTGCATGGCAGGGCTTCAACCCACTTGGAGACATAGTCAACTGCCACCAAGATATACTCGTATTTTCCGAACTTTGGGAATGGTCCCATGTAGTCAATTCCCCAGACATCAAAGAGCTCGATCTGAAGGTTGGTCGTCAGTGGCATGGCATTTCTGGAATTGATGTTTCCGTGCCTCTGACAGGAGTTGCACCTTCGTACGAAATCTTTTGTGTCTTGATACATGGTTGGCCAGAAAAATCCGCTTTGCCAGATCTTTGCATGTGTGCGGAAAGCTCCATAATGACCTCCATATGGTGATGAGTGGCACTTCTCGATGATCTTCATTCCTTCTTCTGCTGGTACACACCTCCTAAGTAACCCATCAGAGCATACTCGAAAGAGGTATGGTTCATCCCACAGGTGATGGCGACTCTCGTAAATGAGCTTTTTCTTGTCGGCCCCTGGTCGTACATACCTTGCAACCATAAAATTAACAATATCTACATACCAGGGGTCGGACCGGGCGATCCGATAGAGCATGTCGTCCCTCATTGCATCATTGATGGGTAGTTCCTTCGGTTTCTCAAAATACATTCTAGACAAATGATCGGCAACAGAATTTTCTACTCCCTTCTTATCTTTTATTTCTAAGTCAAACTCTTGGAGTAGCAAAATCCATCTTATTAATCTAGGTTTAGCATCTTTCTTAGTGAGCAAATATTTTAAAGCAGCATGATCAGTGTAAACAATAACTTTTTCTCCTACTAAGTAAGATCTAAACTTGTCAATGGCATAAAAAAACAGCTAGCAGTTCTTTTTCAGTTGTGGCATAATTAAGTTGAGGTCCCGTCAAAGTTTTACTAGCATAAGCAATGGCATGATGTTTCTTGTCTTTTGTTTGCCCCAAAACAGCCCCCACAGCATAATCACTAGCATCGTATATAATTTCAAAAGGTAAAGACCAATCAGGGGGTTGAATAATGGGTGCAGAAATAAGAACATTTTTCATAGTTTCAAAAGATTTAAGACAAGCATCATCAAAGTCAAAGGGAACATCTTTGGCAAGCAGGTTTGTAAGAGGTCTAGCAATGTGAGAAAAATTCTTTATAAACCTTCTATAAAAACCAGCATGGCCAAGAAAGCTTCTGATTCCTTTGATATTAACAGGTGGAGGTAGTTGTTCAATTACTTCTATCTTAGCTTTATCTACCTCAATTCCTCTTTCAGAAACTAGATGGCCTAGCACTATTCCTTCTCTAACCATGAAATGACATTTTTCCCAATTAAGGACTAAGTGCTTTTCTTCATATCTTTGCAAAACCTTATCTAAGTTTTCTAGACAATCATCAAAAGTTTTTCCATATACAGAAAAATCATCCATGAAAACTTCCATGATCTCTTCAATCATATCAGAGAATATAGACATCATGCATCTTTGAAAAGAAGCTGGAGCATTACATAGTCCAAAAGACATTCTACGATAAGCATAAGTTCCATAAGGACATGTAAAAGTGGTTTTGCTCTGGTCACTGGGATGGATCGGGATTTGGTGATACCCAGGATATCCATCAAGAAAGCAAAAGAAAGAGTGATTTACCAACCGCTCTAACATTTCATCAATGAAGGGCAGTGGAAAGTGATCTTTCCTTGTGGCTTTATTGAGTTTCCTATAATCTATGCACATACGCCAACCAGTGACAGTTCTCTGAGGAATTAATTCGTTCCTCTCATTTTTCACAACTGTCATGCCTCCCTTTTTAGGCACGACTTGCACAGGGCTCACCCACTCACTATGTGGCACATGATATATAATCCCGACGTGTAAAAGTTTTAGAACTTCATTCTTCACTACCTCTCTCATCGCATTGTTGAGTCTTCGTTGGGGTTCTCTAGATGGTAGAACATCAGGGTCTGTAGGAATGCGATGTGTGCAAAGGGCAGGACTGATGCCATTAAGGTCTTGGAGTGAGTAACCAAAGGCTGAGTGATGTTGTTCTAAGATAGTTATCAGCCTATGAGTCTCTTCCTGAGTGAGTTTGTCATTAATGATCACAGGAGACTCAAGATCATTGTGCAAAAAGGCATATCTAAGATCAGGTGGTAATGGTTTAAGTTCAATGGGAGGTCTCGAGGTCTCCTCGAATTCAGCGCGGGGTTCAGATTCTGTAGGATTTTCTTCTTCCTCCTCGATGAAGAATTCAGTGACATCTTCTTGATTGGACTCTACGAAATGTTCTAGAGATGCTTCATTCACCTCTTCCATTGGGTCTGGTTCTGGACTGGGTTCGGTCTTAGTATGGATCAAATGTGCGAAGTGTAAGGGAACTTTAATAGTTTGCCTAGGCAAATATCAAGTTTCCCTGTGTGTCCTTGTCACACCTGATTTTCCGAAGAAAACCAAGTGCTACCTATATGTATGCCAGGATCTAGTTTCATACATATAGTGACATCATAGTGAATAACAGAAACAATATCACGTAAAGAAAGAGAGATTATCAGAGATTTACAGCGGAATCCTGGGAAGCAAAGGCTCCAACTTCACAGGCAATCGACTGGGGGTTGCGTACGCCTAGCACCATCTTCTGGACATCATACACTTTCTTCTTCTTCTTCTTCTTATTCTTCTTCTCTGAACAGCGGTTTAGCAAGGGTGAGCACACTTATGGTTGGAGCTCAGCAAGTGGGGGAAAATGCAAGGCTATCAAGGATAGGCTAAGGTTATGCAGCAGTTAGCATTTTAATGTTGGTCAAATTTTAATTAACAAACGCCTAGTTACTAGATGTAAGTTCATACCAACCCACTTAAGCATTTAGAAAAGCATCTCATCTCAAAACCATAAGAAAACCACGATTTAATTTCCATCTTTAAGTTTGATTATCATGTGAGGGTCCAGGCCGCTCTTGACCGTGAGCACGGCTAATCGATCAGTTTTCACTCTGTAGAGGTTGTACACTTTCACCACAAGTCGCGTAAAAGTTCCGAAGAACTTTGAACCCAACCATGCTGTGCAAAAGTAGGCACAATACCACACTTCCGAGGTGTGGTTGCATAGGGACGCTACGAGGCCTTTACAAAGAGTCCTCCTATGTGTATTAGTCCATAGTAGCACGTCTTAGAGGCTATCTTTCGTACCCTCCTTCTACCCTCGGACCAGGTTAGCCTAGAAGAGCACTTCCGTTCCAAAACCTGTCCAGAGTAGAAGAGTCATAAAAGCATTCCTCTGTACCCCAAGCTACCAAGGCTAATAGCCACACAAGACTTCCCTAATTAATTAGCCAAGACAGAGCCATATGTCTTGTGGTTGCACTGTTTTCCTGGGTGGTTCTCCATGTTCCGATTAAATCATATGATCTTATAAATTAACTACATTTATCACCAAAGTTATCATGATCAACATTTTATAAAGATCCATTTCAACCATCCCATGTTAAGCGACTAAGCATATTCTACCCAAAAACATTTATTAAAACCAGGGTGTTCAAGGGAAAAGGATAAAGTCTAGTCATGTCCTTAAAAAGGTTTTCCCATCAACTTTATGCAATACGACATAAATATAAAAGGTGATATCATGCATGTAAATAGGACAAGAAGAATATGCTGGGGGAGAAGACCACTTGCCTTTCTCCAACAAAAAGCTACTCTTATGCTTTTGCTCTCTTGAAACTTCCGGACTTCCGATCAACAGCTCGATCTTCTACTCGAAGCAAACATCGGGCACAAACAATGCAAAGCAGACAAACAAGAACAACTAAGAACAATACACCAATCAAGAGAGGCCTTAAAAGAGAGCAGGGTTTGGTTAGGATCGCGAACGCAAGAAACGCTAAGAGCGGAACTATCGAGACATTTGGATTATATCACCCAAAGACTATGAGCTTGACATATTTTAATTAAATAAAATAGTGTGCATAGGTTATTTCAAAGAAATACCCTATTTATAATTAAGCAAGTTATTTTTATATTAAAAAGACGATGTAAACTTAGTCCAATTTTATTTGTAAATATTCAAGTATGATTTATGCAAATTAAACATTTAATTTTATAAAGAAGCATGCAAAGCATCTAAGCGTGTAACATTATATTTCGAGTTCAACTAATCAAATTATAATTCAAAATATATTTATATTCATATTAGCCAAATTAACATTTAATTAGAAAAACTCCGGATAGGACCTATATTACTTTTATTTAGAAAGCCAATTGAATATTCATTAATCAATTTAACATTTATATTATGAAAAGCCGAAAGGTAGCTCTAATTAGATTTTATTTAGAAAACAAGTTTAGTAGATATTAACCAAGTTTAAAATAAAATAAATTTGTAAAACACATTTTATGGTAAACATTAGCGCTAGCGTGTATTTTATTGTGAGACGAAACTAACGCAACAAGGACGAGCTTAAACGTGTAACACGTGAGATCTAAGGATTAAACAAGGATTAGGGATCTAATGATGATTAACTGTAGATTGAAAGGAGATTTACAAAGCAAAGAGTAGATAAAGACATGGCTTAGATTATTAGCTAGATAGATGTTTATACAACATGCTGGCTTTTGAAGGAAAAGAATATATATGACATAAGCATGATATAATGCTGACATCATGATGGTGTGTATCTGTACTGATTGATTACTTTCTTGCGTAGGCAGGCATGCACATGCATATGAAAGCATCGATAAACATTGTTGAGGCAAAAAGTATTCATGACAAGAAATTAAATGATACGCTACTAGTTGTTTGGTCTACGAGAAAACATGCATGGCATAAGTTGCATGCTACCGTGTATGCTTGCATCTAGCTTTTGGTCATCGTGCAGCAGGGTGCATACACTGATTTAAAAGGAATGATCATGATGATCGAAAGACATTGGCAGGCTTCAGTTCGTGATCACGAATGCATGCCAAAGGATGGAAAATTATAAGCATTATAAGGTCATCAAAGATTAAACTATTGAAGTTTGCATGCAACAACTACTGCATGTGGTGGCCGGCTTGAGAATCAGAGACGACATGCATGAACACGCTTGAATACAGAACAGGAGTAAACTAGCATCAGGCTAGCTTCTCACCTCTGGTCGATGTGGTGATTGATGGCAAACAGCGTGGAGCTGATGAAGAGGGAGCGCGGGCGCTAGCTTGTACAGAAACAATTAGACTCCAAGTCTCCAACCTTAGCATCGGCTTCAGTCCCGACGAGCAGCAACAGCAGCAGAACCTTTAGCGGCCATCTTTGCCAGGGCACGGCAGCAACTAATCTGCTCATACGAAAACGAGGGAGATGTTGAATCCTTTACTGGAGACTAGAGAGCAAGATGAAAAGAGAGGGATACGAGGGTGTGCTCACCGGTGGAGAAGACAGAGGCAGATGGATTTGATGGCAAAGCAGTGATGGATCGGTTGGACTGCGGCCGGTGCAGTTCTCGGTCCTGCACGAGGCGGCGACGTCCCGGTGGCGAAACCGTGAAACAGTGACGGGGACCGGCCAGGAAGTTGAAGCGGATGACGACGGGTGACGGCGGACACCGGACGGGAGCTCTGAACTTAAGCTGCGGGTCCAGTTCGGGGTGTCCGGCGCCGTAAAGGAGTTCGCCGAACGCGGCTCGGCGTCGGGATCCTCGCGGTGACGTCATCTGGGTACGGGCGGCGACGACGGACGACGAGGGTGACTGGACTTGGCCAGGGCGACGGATGACAACAGCTGGCTTGGGGACGCCATACGCGTGGCCGGCGTTGTTCCGGCGACGAGCGGACAGCGGTGGGCAGGAACGTGCAGCTCGGCGTCGTGGTTCTTGTGATGGTGCTGGCTTGCTCTGGGATAGCTCCTAGCCTGCGAAACGAAGAGGCGACCAGCGGCCGGAGTTCTGTTTTGGATCGGACAGCGGCTGCGTTGAAGAGCAAGAGAGGTGTGCAGGGCGAGGCAGCAGCAGGTGCGCACGGGGCTGGGGCTTTGTTTTTATAGGGATCAGACCAAGGGAGGGGAAAGGGCTACAGCATGCATGGATGGAAAACGGTGGCGGTCATTGATGGCCTTAAGAAGGTGGCTGTTTTTGATGGACCAAGGGGTAACGGATGGGGCAGCAGTTACTAGACAGAGGAAAAGGATGGCGACACTAGCGGAAGGAGAAAGAAAAATGCAATGGCCAGCGGCCGGCTATTGAAGACCATTAATAGTGATTATGGTAATGACTATTACGATTGGAAAGGAGTAAAGAGGGTGGTGCATGCAGGCGCGAGGGAGCCGAGCGGCTTGGGCACAGGAGCCCGGCGGGCAGCGCATTGCATAGGCACACCGCTCGGGTCGGATCTGAAGGAGAGGGATGACAGGTGGGGTCCACCCGTCAGCAGTACAAAAGAGAGAGGGAAACGACAGGTGACTAATGGGCAGCGGCCATTGATGATGATGGTGACTGCGGCCGTTCTTGCAAAAAGAATAAAGGCAGGTGGCCATTACGTGTGGAGGAAAAGGAAATGGAAGGGCAACGATTGATTGCAGGCTGGCATTGCGGAGTGGAGAGGTCGGGCGTCGTGGGCACGGGTCGAGCTGGAGCGGCGCCGGCCAAGGAGGCGGACATGCGCGCGGGCACAGAGCTGAGGACGTCGAGCAACACGGGCAGGCGGATGGCTGGGTGCACACGCCGAGATGGCGATGGCACGCTGATCGGCTCGGGCACGGTCATGTGCGGCTGGAGGTTGGAAATAGCCAGGTGCATGGGCCCAGGCCATCACAGCACGTGGCCACGCGGGTAGGATGTGAGCTGGCACGTGGGAGCCGAGCATGTGCGGTGGCAGTGCAGACGTGGCGGCACCGGGGTGCAGAGAGGCACGGGAGCCGAGCAGCTCGGGCGCGGATGAGCGCCAGCACAGCGCACGGGTGTGCGGAGTCAAGCAATACGTGCGGTGCGAGGTAGACAGCTAGAGATACGCAGACACATGGGCCGGGTGGGCGGCGCACCGCGCAGGCGCATGAGGGTGCGCGGCTCGGGTGTGAAACATGGTGCACAGGAGCTGGGCGGCCACGAGCAGAGGCCTGGCGTGAAGGCCAAGGATGGTCGGATGGGCTGGAAAGAGAGATAGAGAGAGAATGACTTGGATGTTACCATAAAAAGATAGAGAGATGGAGAAAGAGATTTGGATTTGATCCTTTATGATTTTGAAAACACTACAAAACAAAAACAACCAAAAGAAAGACAACACTCAAAGAAATGTTTTATTTATTTCAGAAAAACAATTACTATTTTCCTATACTAACATTGATTATTCTTTCCTGTAAAGATAATAAATGTTGGTAAAATTTTAAAATAATGAGAAATCGTTCTTTAATTATTCTTCCTAATAACATCCTGAAATCCAAGAATTTCAGGGTGTTATAGTCCTTCTTTAAGGAGTCTTTCCAAAGGATGGCCTATTAAAAGGTCAAACTCCTTAATATCAAAAATGTAGAAGCTCAGGTGAATTGGCATGTCATTTACCGAAACGGGTATGACATAAAGAATTCCTAAACTTTGAATAATTTGTCCTGAGGAGCAAATTAATAATTTCGTTGTGGGAGATAATGGCGTGTTTTTAATAAACTGATAGAAAAAGGATAAGGCCATTATATTGATTTCCACAACTGGATTATAAAGGGCATCAAAGGGGGTTCCATTGATTATGCATTGAATTGGTGTAGAAGGTGAATCCAAACGGACCACGTCAGAGGAAAGCTCTGACTCTTCTAACCATTCCCCACTCATGATGGATGCAAGCTCCACAGTGTGTTCTCTTGAGAAGGTTTGCTCAAACAGGTCTATCTCTTCATGTGAAGATGAATTGTACTTTTGAGGCCTCTTCCCTTTATGATAATCCGAGGTGTTTCCATAATTGGAAAATAAATCATCCTCAATATCATTAATAAAATCAGGTAGAGGAATTTCTTCCTGTGGTGATTCTATTGCTTGGACAGCTATAGGTTGAGATGATTCTGGCATAGGTTCTGGTGTAGCTTTATCTGGAATCTCTTCTTCTAAAGTTTTCTCTTCTAATGGATCATCATTGGTGCTGGCTAGAATGTTATCTAGGATAGTTCTAGCTTCACTAGATGTAAGGTGTATGAATGATCCATGTGAGGAGGTATTTAAGTAGGCTCTAGATTCCTTATTAAGACCAATATAGAAATGTTGAAGGAGAATATGGTCTTGAAGGCCTAGATCTGGTACGGATTTGTAAAGGAGTTCAAAACGTTCCCAGGATGAACTCATAGACTCACTATCCCCCTGTTTGAAGGATATGATCTTGGTTCTGAGGTTGACTACTCTGGATAAAGGGTAGAAATCCATGCAGAAATCCGCACGGAGAGTTCCCCAATCGCCTTTCTTCTTCTCTTTGGTTCTGTCATACCATTGGTGAGCTTTTCCTTTCAATGTGAATGGAAAAAGCTTCCAACGGATGGTCTCGTCAGACATACCCTCTATATGAAGGCAGTCACAAGTTTGTTCGAACTGTTGGAGATGATGATAAGGGTCTTCGTCTTCTATTCCTAAGAATGTGTTGGTTTGGACCATCTCTATTAACCGTGGGCGCAGCTCATAGGCATCAGATAGGATTGGCTTCGATGATGGTATGGGCCTAAGGCTGAGCTCTGAGGGTGCCGAAAAGTCTTTAATGAGGGTAGTATCCATAGGGACAATAGAAAAGATAAAATCTAAAACTAAAAAGGAAAAGATAGAACTATACGTACAAGATATAGTTATACTCACGAGTTCTCTCTTAACTGTTCTCCCGGGCAACGACGCCAGAAATGCTTGTTGGTATTTGTTAAACCTACATAAATATTATGATGGATAATCCGCAAGCGAACGGATACTGGTGAGCACTTCACCCGGGAAGAGGGTTTTAAATATCGAATCCACAGGGAGAAAGGTAGAGAGAGTGGTCTGAGGTATATAACTAATCCCTGAGCAATTATCAAGGACTTGATAGAAACAGAGATAAGGAAAACTTAAGGATGTCTAGTTCTTACTCGCACAAGCTATGTTTATATTGTTCTTATGGGGGATTGCCTGAATACACATTTAGGAAAGGGAATATCCCGACAATCTATGGGGGGGTTCTACGGTTTCTATAGACGGGAGGTGGACTGCAAAGGACAGACATGAACGAGATCATTTCCCACTTCTACTGCACGATCCGGGATATAGAAGGTATTCACAAGCTAGCTAGTCTAAGAACCACGCTTACACTAAACATGCAACTTTAACTCAAGAGCGACAAGAATTAAAGTACTCATAAAAGAGTTATGAACCGTAAGAACAATAATAACAATGTTACTCACTTGAATAAGAAGTTGATCTCTCCACAAGGTCTCAAGATCAGGCTCCAATGGAGTCGATCCCAGAGGAAGAAGATGAAGAGGAGACACCGACAGGTCCGGACCTTCCTTCAACTCTGCCTCTACCGCGCTCTAATTCTCTCGAACAAGATTAGCTAGATCTGGATAGATCATGGCTCTAATCTCTCAACTTGATACTAACTCTCCAACTCTAATTCTAACCTAGAGCTTCTATCTCAGGTAGGCATTGATGATCTGGTAGAATGAATTGCCCTCCACCCTGGGGTCAGGGGGCCTGTTTATATAGTCCTGAGGAGGTGCCTTGCCGCCGTAGGATCAAACCGACTTAATATACGGTTTAGATTGCTTCTCATAGGCGGTGGAAGAACATTCCAGAAGGGGAGCTGAGGTGGCGCCAGGGGAGTCGGTCGGCCCCACCACCAGGCCGGTTGGCCTGGTGTGGGCCCCCTCGGGGTCTGCCTTGGACAAGATGGTCTTTGCCCCTTCCAGATGCTTCTTTCTTGCAAGCCAAGTCTCTTTGAGTTCGGGAGTGTTCTGGAGCCTTCTAGACTTGTTTCTTTTCTTATTTTTCTTGATAGTCCCTGTAATTTTATAAATTCACCAAAACTCCTGGAAATTGTTAGTGTAAACCCTAATAAGGTGATCTAGTTATATTTTAGTCCTTTTTCCAGTAAATGTGAGGGGAAATATTTATAGATAAAATGTGTCAACAAACACCTCGTCCACGTGAAGCCGATCTACACATCCCGGCCATCTACCTCAACTCGTGCCTTCCATTGTAGCGTCTCGGGGAGAACCCCTCGTCTTTTGCCCCCTCCAGTTTCTCTGGTTTCTCCATGATCGATGTTGCCGTTGCTCTTATCTTCTGCTGGTTCACGCTACAGTGAATGGCTGCCGTCCCATGCTTTAATAATTAAGTTCCACCGGCCACTGTTGTTCTCTGTACCGTTGTTGGTTTTGCATGCCTCTAATGTGTTGCCGTCATCTCCATCAGTTAATTTAGAGTCTCGCCGCTGGCCATAAGTTGCAAGCAAGAAGGACCATGCATGCATACATGCATATGGAAGCAAAGCCATCGTACGTATAGAAGGAAAGAAGCCATGTGCCATGTAAAGATGACATCATGGTGAGATCATTCTATATGCGGCAATCATTAGGATTTTCCTTTAGCAAAATCATTAGAATGGTTATTCTGTATTTCTTTTGCCATACATCAAAGCTTCATAAATCTTGTGGCCTCATCTGAAACTCCAGTGATCTTTGGGCCTATCTTTTGTCTATAGAATAATCCTTTATGCATTCATGAATTCCTTGTCCACATGTTAAAATCAATTTTATCTAGTCTTTTTGATGACCTCTTTCTCTTAAAAATCAATCCCTATCTTTAGTGCTCTCTTTAAAATCTCTTTATTTTTGATTGGTGAATGGTTCTTAGTTGTACTCGATTGTTTGGTTTGCATGCTTGTGCTCGATGATTAATGCGAGTAGAATGAACATGGTTCGAGAGCTTTGAAGAGCTTGAAGATGAAGAATTCTGAGCAACATCATTACACTGGTTAAAGGCAAGTGTGTCCTTGTTCTTTTGTCCCAATAACTGTGTTTAATCACCATTGCATATGCTTGCATTAATTTTGATGGGTCCTATTAAGGTCTACCCTAGTCTTTATTATCATTCCTTGCCAACCTGGGTTTACCTTTCTGTTGGGTAGCTCTGCTTAGCTGCTATACTTTGGGTTATGGTGGTTCTAATGAACAACAACGATGATGAAGATGCTTTACTTTTATGATATCTCTGGTTAATACTAGATCACAATGCTTAATCAGAACATGGAGCGACCACCCAGGACAACAGTGCAACCACAAGGCTATATGGCTCTGGCTTGGCTAATTAAATAGGGACTCTAGTGTTGCGGTGACCTTACCGAAAGGGCAAGAGTGAGCGTTAGTTGGGGTATAGACTCGCTCTAGTAGGGAGTTGGTCTTGGCTAAGACACGGTACCTACTAGGGGACTTTATACCTTACGGCGGCTCAGAATCTTCGCGGGTTGTTTCACACTAGGGAAACTTTGTAAAGACCTTGTAGCGTCCCTATGCAATCACACCTCGGTAGTGTAGTATGATGCCTAGCTAGCATCGCTTGGTTGGGTTCAAAGTTCTCCTGAACTTTTACGCGACTTGTGGTGAAAGTGTACAACCTCTACATAGTGTAAAACTAATCGATTAGCCATGCTCACGGTCAAGAGCGGCCTGGACCCTCACATGATAATTGAACTTGAAGATGGACTTAAATCATTGTTATGGTTATGTTAGCCATATTCTTATGGCACATATTTATGTTAATTGTGGGTTGGTATATACTTACACCTTATTAGTAATGAGATGCTAATAAAATTTGACCAACTAAAAGTGCTTAATGCAGTCAAATTGTCAGCCTTCCCTTGTTAAGCCTTTGCATTCATACTTTCTCCTCACTTGTTGAGTACGACATGTGCTCACCCTTGCTATAAACAATGTTGCTTAGAAAGAGGAAGCTGCTATGAAGTTGTTGTGAAGATGTTGCTAGTGCTAGGCGTACGCAACCCCCAGTCGACTGTCTGTGATGTTTGGAGCCTTCGTTTGCAGGATTTAAGCGTAATACTCTGATAATCTTTCTCTTTCTTTAGGTGATACTGTACTGTTATTCACATATGTCAACAATATGCATGAAACTTGATCCTGGCATGCATATAAGTTTGCACTTGGTTTTCTTTGGAAAAACAGGTGTGACAGAGTGGTATCAGAGCTGTATCAACTGTAGGATGTAAGCCTAGTTAGCAATGGTCGTTCATTAAGGTTTCCTTTGATCTAAAATTCATCACTACCTTCCCCTTGAGTTTTGTGATGAATATTCCCACTCCTTGACCATTTTCTGTTGATAACCCCCCTTGATATCTTAACTCTTCCCACTTGACTCCTTTCATTTGCACATCATTGTTTTACAAATGTTATGACCCTCTAACCTTGTCTGTTTAGTTTCTCTCCCCTTGATCTTGATCTTGCTTTCCCTTTCCACTTGTTTCATGCAATGCATCTCCTTGATATCTTGCTTGCCTATCTACCTTAAGCATACTTGTCAAATCCTATTCCTATATCTTCCTCATCAAACTCCTTGCTCTCCATTTAATGCTACTTTGGATTCCCCCTTGACTTTTGATTCCAAAGTGTCCTTCCTGATTCAACATCCTTAGATGATCAATGGACGGTGAAGCTATCCCCATGCTTAGAAGGATCTATGACTACTAACAACGTTTAGCATCGTTCCTTTGACTATGTGTTGAGTGGTGAAATTCAGTGCTTGCATGATCATGATTGTTTATGGCAATGTTTGAGTTGGTTCTTTGTAGTGAGTGTTGGTGTGTTGTGGGTCTTATATCTACAATAACATCATATGCTTAGTTGGGTTCTTTCTTTGTGCCTCCCACATCCTTGTCATCTCTCTTTCTCTCTACCTGATCAAATAAGGGCCATCAGAAGAAGAAATGGAAGGGAACACCAACAAGCAAATGCTACAATCATTGTCACCATTAAGAAGTGAGCAAGTTGAAGAAAAAAAGACCTCACTCTACTTTCTTTCCTACCTTGTGCTTGCTATTATCCTATCTAGCTCACTCTGATGAAGACCCCAAAGATGAAGATTGAAGATTCCGCATCGATCGACAATAAAGAATGACTGCCTATCTACCTCGCGCATAAATATTCTTGTTTATCTTCCTCCTCCTTGTTTCTTCTCTCTTCGAATCTCGGGACGAGATTCCATTTAAGGGGGTAGATTTGTCACACCCTGAAATTTCAAATTTCAGGATGTGAATAGAAAGAATAGTTAAACAACATTTTTTCTCATAATTTTAAAATTTTCTCAACATTTATTTTCATTACAGGAAATACAGTATAGGAAAAAGGCTTTATTTGTTTTTCGGAATTAAATGAATGGTTATGTGTGTTGCATACATGCCGATGCATCTCGGTGTTTATCAGTGCAAAAGGTTTTTAAATGCGCTTAAGTGATGACCAAATCCTTCCAAGAATTTTCCATCTTTTTCTGGAATTTATTCTCATTTTCTTTGAGCTTATTCTATTTATTAGAAGGCTCTAAAATCATTTTTATTGGCTCCAAATATTTTATTTGGATTGTTCATGCCTTAATCTATCTCTAGGAAGTTTTCTGAAATTTTGAGATTTTTCTGGGTATTTTTCGTGCCTCTAAACATTTTCTAGACTTTTCTAGAATTGTTTTTGCATTGAAAATAATTTCGAAAATAATAAAGAAAACCATCCTTTCTTACTGGGCCGAGCCCACGAGCCCGACCCATCTCCGCTGACCCGCTCCGTCCCGGCCCAGCGGCCAGCCCGCGAAAGCCCATCCGGGTCCAGCACCAGCCACCCGTGGCCAGCACGGCCATGACCGCCGCCGCCGCGGTTTCCTTGGCGTGCGCGCTAGGGAACCTCATGCCCCGCGCCCTATAAAAGGTGAGCACCCGAGGCCCCGCGTGCCCTAGCCGTCTGCCGCCCTAGCTCGCCTCTGCGCTGCGCCACCGTTGCCATGATGCCGAGCATCGTTGCCGGTCGCTCGCCGACTCGCCGAACGAGGACGCCGAGAGAGCAAGTCGTCCCTGCCACGAGCTCCGCCTCGCCGGACTGCACACCCGCTGGCCGTTCCTGTCACCGGAAGCCCGCCGGAGCGCCACCACTACTTGGTGCCGAGCTAAAGGCCGCCGTCCGCCGTCGTCGGTGAAATTCGGCAGCCTCCCTCCGTCCGCCGTCGCCGGCGAAATTCGGCTGCCTCCCTCCGTCCCCGCCACAGGTGAGCACCTCCCCGAGAGCCCTTCCTTGACTCGCATGGCCGAAGCTCTTTGAGCTGATGCAATATTTTCTCCCATCCAAAAATCAGACGCAGGCCATGTTTGATTTATTGGCTCTGCTGACCCATTCTTTTATTTATTTCAATCTTTGTCTCCTCCACATACCACAACGCAAAGGTCCAACTCGATCGAGATCAGGGTCATGCACGTCATGACCTCAAGCCCGGCCCAATGCAACATGCTGACTGTCCAGTACGTGTTATATATATGCTCTTCTTTTGCCTAGTTTTTTGCACCGGCAAGAACCTATGCCCTAGCTCAATCCCTCAAGCTACCGCCACCATCATCGATCTCGTCCAAGAGTTTAGCGTTGAATGGTTTCCGTCCGCCAGGCTCCGATCCCTTCCGCCACACCTGCACCATGTCCGAGTTGGTCGTGGAGCTGTCGCCGCTACAAGCATCACCATGCCACCAGGAAGCTGTTTGCAGGACGTCGCCGTGGATCCATCATTACTGCCGGCCATCCACTGCATGTCCATATATGTACGCGGCCGCCGGTGGTGGACTTCATCACCACACGATCAAGGAGCAGCGAGGAGGTCCGGTTGTGAGTTCGTCGTCCCTGTGATCAAATTGCTGCAAGGAGAACAGAAGAATGCTAAGTTGAACCATAGATGCCAACGTGGAGTTCAATCTGCTGCCGTCATCCATCGTCCATGTTGAACACCTCGTCCACGTGAAGCCGATCTACACATCCCGGCCATCTATTTCAACTCGAGCCTTCCGCTGTAGCGTCTCGGTGAGAACCCCTCGTCTTTTTCCCCCTCCAGTTTCTCTGGTTTCTCCATGATCGATGTTGCCGTTGCTCTTATCTTCTGCCGGTTCACGCTACAGTGAATGGCTGCCGTCCCATGCTTTAATAATTAAGTTCCGCCGGCCACTGCTGTTCTCTGTACCGTTGTTGGTTTTGCATGCCTCTAATCTGTTGCCGTCATCTCCATCAGTTAATTTAGAGTCTCGCCGCCGGCCATAAGTTGCAAGCAAGAAGGACCATGCATGCATACATGCATAGGGAAGCAAAGCCATCGTACGTAAAGAAGGAAAGAAGCCATGTGCCATGCAAAGATGACATCATGGCGAGATCATTCTATGTGCAGCAATCATTAGGATTTTCCTTTAGCAAAATCATTAGAATGGTTATTCTGTATTTCTTTTGCCATACATCAAAGCTTCATAAATCTTGTGGCCTCGTCTGAAACTCCAGTGATCTTTGGGCCTATCTTTTGTCTATAGAATAATCCTTTATTCATTCATGAAATCCTTGTCCACATGTTAAAATCAATTTTATTAAGTGTTGACGGTCGATATTTGCCATTTTTATGACCGTCAATTCCTGCAAATTTGAGCATGAATTACACATCCACACTAGAATAGGTGCTTAAACTCATACTTTCCACCAGTGTCATTGTCTATTCGAATGCAGGTATTTAGCTTAAGAAATGGGAGGAATCAATGCACTTTCACTCCACTCCAATCCAAGGCACTCAAATGCTTGCCAATCAGGGGCTGCCACATGGATTCTCCTGGATCCATGATGTCACCAATCCATGTGAGGGACTCTCGACGAATCATACGCTGCCACGTCAGCATCACATGGATCCATGGGCCCACTTTGCCAACTAAACCGCCAGGAAATGTGCCATGCACGGAGGAGAGGCATTAGGGCCCACATGGAAGCGAGCCAGATGAAGCACAAGCCAGAAGGCCGGCCAGGGGTTTCGGACGACCCTAGGATCGGCCGAACTGACCTAGGGTCGGTTGATCCTAGCCCTCCACGTGTTTGCTCCCTATTGGTCCTTGGCTGCATTCCCGGGTGTTTAGGGGCACTTTGAAACCCGGAGCAAGCCTCCTCCTTGTCTATAAATAGGAGGAGAGGGGCTTCATTTCTCACACACCACCAAGCTCTCAAGTTTCACTTCTCTCTTGTGTAGCTCTCTCCCCCTCTAATTCTGCTCATGAGAGGTGATTCTCACCTCTTTGTGGTAGAATGGTGATGAGGAGAGATCTAGACTAGGATTAGTTGAGAGGTAGAGTAGGGGTGAGGAGTGAGTTGATGTCCTCGTGGATGCTTGTTCTTCATTTAGACCAAAGTGAGTATTTCAGCATTTCTTATTTAGACTATAGTGGACATCATGCATGATTGTTTTGTTCTTGTGTTCGTGGCTCGTTCATAAGTTAGAGGCTTGTGTTCTTCATGACACAAGGCTTCGATCCTTTAGAGCCAGAGCAGTAGTTCATTTACTTGTTTGCATGCTCTGATCCTGTTTAGCTAAGTAAGTCCGCTGTATCTTGTTTATCTGCATCCATAGCTTCCTTTCTGCTCCGTAGCTCAGTGACTAGATCTGATTCCGATCTTTCCCTTGTTCGTGGGACCATATCTATATGGTTGCCATAGTGTAGTTAGCGGGTCGACAGACGTAACCGCACTATAGTATTTTATCTGGGGTACAGACGTGGTGTCCGGGCCCTGATTTTCCTGCGAAGACCACGTACGATCGTAGCGTAGAGGTAGGCCGCAGTGGTGACAGCCTGTTGGACCCTTTGTCAACCCTCTACGTCACGTACCGAGTTGGGCTCGCTTGCCAGCACCTTGGAGTGTTGTCGCCCCGCGGGGATGACTGAGACTTGACAGAATACATCTTGAGAGCTAAGTCCATTAAAGAAGTGCTTCTTGTATCCCGACCTATCCTAGCGAAAGCTGGTGTCCTTGGATAGACCCTCTCTTGTTACACACCGTCCTTAGGGAATGAAACCCGACGGGAATACTCATCCTCCTAGGGAGAAGTGCTACAGCGGTGTGTCCATGCGCTTGCGGATTCGTTCGCACTCGTCAGTGTACCCGAGAGTTTCTTACACGCTCACGCTGCCACGGCGCCCAGTGGTGACGTTAAGAAACACCAACATGCATTTCTGGCGCCGTTGCCGGGGACGGCTGTTGTTAACTTTCGAGCTCGTCTATCCTCGTATTTATCTTTTTCCTTTTTCCTCTACCTTCACCCCCGTTACCCTTTTTGAGATATCCCTTTTGTTTTCTTTACTTCTACCTCTACCCCTGCTACCCATGGAAGGTTATCCTTGTAAACACCTTCTGCCTCCGAGGAGTGAACCCTCAGAGCCATGTTCGTCAAGACCCACTCTTACATCTGGCTTATGGATTCGACCCTCTCTCATGAAGCTAATTCAGGACCTATCCTTCTCGGGGTTAAGTCATGAGAACCCCTTTGATCATGTGAGAGACTACGAGTGTCTGATTGAAACTCAGGGTAAAACCGGAGAATCACCGGATGCTCGGAAAAGAGAGTGTTTCCCGCTATCCCTCTCCGGGGAAGCATGGGATTGGCACCGTTATTTTGGTAGAGACTACCTCACTTGGGAAAGGTTGAGAGCAGCTTTTTGCTCCCACTTCTTCCAATACGACGTGTCATCTCGTTAAGGGCAAAGATTCTCTGTTTCAAGCAATGTGAAGAGGAATCACTAGGAATGGCATGGCATCGTTTCACCTTCGCGGTGGAAGATTGCCCAGTCCTTTACATTCCCGATTGGATGTTGCTTGAGCACTTCTGGTTTGGATTGCGGAAGGATGATGCCATGAGGCTTAATGCTCTCTCCGGAGGATCCTTTGTGCACATAGATGCTGTCAAGGGAAAAGAGATCGTGGATAATCTCTGAGATTTCAGCTCCCCTTGCATCCCGGTCAAAGAGGCACCCGCCAGAGGAAATGTTGAGCCGCCTAGATCCATCATCAGCCAAGCCCGAGATTTCATGTCCATTCTTTCTGATCTCTGGCTGAAGATGTAATTCCTAAATGGCAGGAGTCTAAGGGAAAGATTTCGTGGTGCGAGATCTATCTTTGGGTTCCCCTCTCATGCATCTTCTTAGACCTTCTCCCCGAGACTTTGTCTCGTGGGAGGACGGAGAGAGTAGTTCGGAAAGAACAACCATTCCCGGCCAGGATGTCTTGTTCGATCCTCACTACTATCTCCTAAGGAGGGTATGAGAGGCCTATCGTGTTTCTACGTTGAGATTTGAGCTGAAGTGTTTTGCACTGAAGTTTCGTATAAACCAAAGACATCGGTCTCTACTTTATAACCCATTGGATTCATCCATCAGACCGAAGGAACACGATCATTTACCGATCGAATGGAGTGCATTCACTTTTTATCTCAAGCACATCGATCGATGTCGATCAGTCAGGAGAAGCTTGCACTTCGTATCTTATGCCTGACTTGATCGATGCCCAATGGGAGGTGCACCTTCCAGTTTATCCATAACCCCCCATTGGAAGCTTAGGCCAGACTTCGGAATGTTTCCATCACCCCGATGAGAACATCGAACCCTCTGCCTAAGGTGAGAGCAAGTTAAATCTTGCTCTTCGCCCGAACTCTGGTTCCTGATCGTACACCGGCCTCTGGAAGTCCATGCTCTATTGTAACATCCCTGATGTTTTTAATCTTAATCTCAGTCGCTAATGAAGCTTAACCATGAGTTGACCAAGTCAAGGTCCTTAATAGTGGTCAAACCCTTTAGAGCCCTAGACCTATCCCTAGAACTTTGGTCAAATCTCAAAATTTCTCAATAGATCTTCAAATTCGGCCAATATAAAAGTTGCTCAGTTTTTCCGGGAACGCATTTTATTCAATTACTGGCATTTCAAATTTTGAGGTTTAAACCTTCAAAAACTCAGTCAAAGCTCTGCTGAACAGTTTGACCGAGCCAAGAAAATCTGTAACTTCAAGCAAGTTTATCTCCAAATCTGTCGACAATTTGATAGGTCGGCCTTTGTAAAAGTTGGAGCTGGATATGTGTTCTACAACTTTTAGTTTGGGAGATTTTGAAGTTTAGTTCAACTTTTCACTGTTTGAACCGGTCGAACAGGGCTACTCTGAATTGTTTCTGCGCGTCCGCGCGCTCTGGCCGCGACGTCGCGCCGTCGGCGTCCTCGGCGTTCCCACCTGGCCGGCGTACTCTTGGCCGTACGCCGACGCCCGTGGGCCCAGACACACATGCTTGCGCACCTCCTCGCCCAGCCAAGTGGCCCCAGCACCGCAAGGTGGGCCAGGTGGCCACGCCGCGGCCGCTGCGTCGCGCTGGCACCCATGCGCCGCGCGCTCATGCCTTGGCCACGCCGCATGCGCGGCACTTGGCCGTCCTGCGGGCCCAGGCGAGGCGCCCCAAGCCTCGGCAGGCGCCACGCACCCCCGGTCCCCTCGCGCATTCGCCCCTCGGGCCAGATACCGCGCGCCGCTGCTCCACTGCTCGCCGCCGTGCCGTCTGTGCTGCTCGCCGCCGAACTCGTCCTCCACCCTTTCTCCTCGAGCTCGCAGCCCCTACACGCATCCACAGGCACCTAGTGAACGTCCCCTCGAGCCTGCATTGCCCGCCGAACAGCCTGCTCGCCGGCATTGAGCCCGAGGCAGACGGCCGCCACCCTCCTCACCGCCGGCCATCGCCGGAGGCGGTTCCGGCCAAACCGACGACACAAATCGGCCTAGGGTGAGTCCAATCCCACCCCTAGCCGCTTGCACGCCAGAGTCCGGCCTCCTCCCGCCGCCGGCGAGCCCCTGCCGCCGCCAGGGACCACATTGCAGGGCGTGAAGTCTTTGCAGGGGCCTGTGTGCAAGATTCCAGGGGCTTATCTGAAAAAATTCTTAAACCCTAGATGCAAATTTCTGAAACTTGTAAAATACGTAGTAAATGGTAGAGAAATCAGAAAAATACAAACTCAACTGTTATGGACTCCTTGTGAAGAGAACTAACTTTTCTAGAAAGGGAGTTTTCAAATTTCAGTATAGTTTTTAAATGAATTTGAATTGATCAGTTTGAGTAGATTTGAAATAACTTGAAATCTATAAAAGCTATGAATGTGAATTTTGTATATGTTGTTAATAATATAATTGTTGGCACTGTGACGAAAAATGGCACATAAATCATGTATTTATCTTCAGTTATGATTTTATTTTGATTTTAGCCTGGTCTTAATGTATGAATTATTTAAATTTATCTATTGAGCAAATGCCATCCAATTTTCTTCAGGAGCTCTATAATGGTTAGTAGTCGCTGTAATAAATAGGAGATGAATTTTTGGCATGTGTAGATTATTCTTCTGATTTATGGTGATTAGTTTGAGTTAAATTCAAATTCATATTTCTGCTGCAGTAATGGATCCAATTTTTGGTGTGTGCGCTAGATATATCTTTATCATGTTGTGTGCCAAGTTATAGCCTTAGATCATATTTATATTTTGATTTATGATTTATTCATGATCCTAGTAGCGTTAACTTGTTGCATTTATCATATTTCATTTGTAGCTTTGTTTTGCCTCCTGTTTGGTCAGTAATTCTGTGTTGCTAATATATGCATGCTGGTAAAGTCTCATGGTTAGTTTGTTCATATATTTTCCAGAATTAATTTCCTAAGTAATCAAGCTTTGAATGAATGAAACAAATGGAAAACAGAAACATTTATGTTTGCAACTTAAATTAAAAACTTGGGATTTACCAAATCACCCATGAACAGCCCCAAGTTATTTTGGTGAAGTTTACTTAACTAATGAACTTAAATATGCACACAGTCACCATCAAATAAGAATAAAGTTTCACACACATCCACTTGTCCTTGGTGAAGAAAAGTTTATTAAAAACTTGTCAAGGTGAATATGGCCAACAAAAACATCCTATGTTTATCTCTGAATTCAGAACTGAATTTCATTTCTTAAATTCGTGTACTTGAATAATAATGCATCTGCATATCGTATAGAACTTCCCGATGGAAACTACGAGCTGGTGCCTGAGTCTGAAGGGGAACCAGCTGAGGGAGAAGTGAGCGTGGTGGAAGTGCAGCAAGACCCGGACCAAAGTTCGGAGGATCTCGCTTCTGACTTTGCCAGTGAAGGCAAGCCCCAGAGCATAACCTACTTTTGTTAACTTATGCAATCCTTTATGCAATGTTTGTGCATTTACGTTCAGGAGTTGAATTGAAACCTTAGATGCATGATCCCAGGTCCCTATGTTCAAATACTAGCATGACAGGTCGCTAGTTGCCATGCTTAGGACCACGGTAAAAGTCGAGTGATGACCGTCACTCGCGAGCTATAGGTCTCTTATGTTGGAATCATAAGATTGTTAAACTTATCTGCTCATGTGGTAAGAGCATGGGATCGACTCCGGTCAATAGATGTCAGTGGTTAAGCTTTTGAACGTACTAAGCATTTGTCGGGAATGGGACCGGTAAGCCTAGTACTTTCCTGATCCGGCAAGGGAACTCTCGACAACTAATCCCGGGAGTGGTCCCCAGATACTAGGCAGTGGTACATGTGTGGATCTGGGCGGTCAGATACCGTGACCGGATAACCTTGTACCAGGGACTGTGGACTTGATCCTGAACTGAGGACGGTTGGGAACCGCCTGGTTGGTGTGTACCCCACCCCTTTTGGTTTTATTTGGCATTCTCGGGGCATGCATTCTCCCGTGTGTTTAGGTCCACCTTGCAAGGTTATTAATCGATCGATCGTCGGCCTCTCACCGTTATCTGAGACTGCTTAACCATCCACTCTATGTCCCTTAATGATGGAATTGAGAAGGAATTTGTATACTTGTTTAATTTGTATTGTACAACTCATGCTTGAACTAGTTTGCTAATCTAGTAATGGTTAAATGAATACAATCTGGAGCTAAAATTTGAAAGTAAGGACATACTCTTTGTTGCTTTTCAGCAAAACAACCCACTAGCCATAAAGCCTTGCATGTCTAGAGAGTTGGTGATTTTCCAATCACCCGACGGTTAAGTCTTGCTGAGTATTAGTATACTCAGCCTCGCTGTTGTTGATGTTTTTCAGGTAATGATGTGTGTGATGATGGCTTTCCGTGGCCTGGTTCTCTCCCACCCGGTTGGGAGTACGAGTGGGAGGATGACAGTGCTTAGTGGCATCACAGATGGCCTCGTGTGATGTTACTTATGTCGTTTAGTATTTTATTTCCGCTGTGTTTCAAACTCTGAACCATTTACCTTTATGCAAAAGACTTGGTTTGTAATAATGAACCTTTGAAGGATGTTATGTAATAATTTGTGACTTGCTTACCTCTGGACTCGCCTTCGTGTGAGCTTTGATGTACAATTGTCGATCCTGTGATGTAAGTGATTTACCGGGCTTGACCCGGCAGAGACGACGAGTTACTTCTATATTATTGCTTAATGGCCAAGTGGAGTGGTTTAGGCAATAATATGGAATTAATTTGAGCGGTTCTATCACATCTATCCTCTTTGAGGGCCGAGTGTCCTTCTGAGCTTGAGTTCCCTCGGAGATCAGTGCCTATCGGTGAAGCACTAGCCTCTGTGCTCGATCTTATCGTCTCTGAGTTCCGCGACCCCTGTGCTATCGTCCTCGAGTCTCGTGACCACTTCAGGGAATGCCTCGGCCTCTCTGAGATGATCATGCTTGCCCTCAGCCTCGATATACCTTTTCGGGCTCGAGTTCGTATATGCACTACCCTTGCAAATCGGAGCTTATCATCATATCAACATTGTCTGCACGGAGATGGTCATAAGTTGAGACAGGAGATCACAAGACACCCACATCCTGAGTACTCTTGGGACTCATCTTGTTTCCCCAGGAAGAATTATCCTCCGGGTATCTTGTGGACCGCAGTCATACAGGAGAAAGAAATTGCCAAGATAAAGAGAAGTAGGCAAAAGGTCCACAGGAAGGCAGCACCATTGTGGCGACCCGAACACTTCGTGATTACCGTCAGAGGTGCCTACACTTTTGACAAACCGAGTATGTCGCCAAGGTGACTTCCCCCCGATTCTCTATGGTTATATCGTGGTTTGGCCAAGGTTGGTATATAGGGGAGGATGAATTTTCAACCTCAACCTTATCCTAGCCTTAAGCCTAAGCCAATCTTTCCATCTCGGGGAATCCACCTGGGCCGTCGATCCTGAGACTTGCTGGAGCCCACACGAGAAAGGGGAGGACCAGAGGGGCCCACATGGGGTCGGCCGAACCCATGTTCGGCCGAAACCCTGGTGCCGCCTCTCCCTTCTTCTTTCGCGTGTGCGACTCCTTCTCCTCCAGAAACCTTCTCCCTGCTGCCCGATGAGTTTTCGCATCGCGAAGATCCATCTCCTCCACCTCACCATCCTCAGCATCACTGCATCCATGGCTGGCTATGGTTTCGCTCGGCTCAGTAGGGAGGTTTCACCCCTCACTTCAGGGGAAGGGAGCCCCTCTCGTTTCGTCGACCTCAGCAACCTGGATGAAGTGATGGGGTCGTCGGAGGCCATGACTCCCGAGAGAGGCAGGACTGTAGAGAGCACTCGCAGGATGCGCACCGACTCCCCGGTGCAGTTGTCCCGGTGAGGCTCCTCCTCCCCGCCTTCTTTCCCGGTCAGGATGGCCATCATGGGGAACAAGATCGCTGCCAAGCGCGTCTTGTTTGACGATCCCCCGGGGCCACCTCTGAAGCCAGGAGAGCGCTACGTTGGGTCTGACTTCAACAGCTACGGAGAAGCTTTCTGCCATACTTATGAGCAGGATGTGTGGGACGAGTTCCCGCTTCCACAGACCCGGTGCAAGATCTTCGGAGTGAAGACAGCCACTGGAGGCTATGGTACACCTTACCATAAGCCACCTCAATGGGAGTGAGTCCTCACCAAGATCCTTGCAGACATCCGAGTGAATGGTACCAAGAAGATCCCGGCCCTAGCGAAGCTAGCAAACAGACTAGCTGAACTGTTCTTAGGACATGAGAAGCTAGATGAAGAGCTGGCTAAGCAGAGGGACGAGTATCGTAAGCTCAGGCTTGAGTATCACCAGCTGGAGGAGGACATGACCCAGAAGCTGCAGAGGCTGGCAGTTGCTGAGGGAAAGGAGCAGATCCTTTCCGAGTAGTGGGGATTAGCCCCAGCTTTAGTTCATTAGGTGCTAGTCTAGGTCTAGGTTGATTTCCCTTGTTTCCCTTTATTTCATTTATTTCTTTTGCATGTGTGTAAGCGCCTAATCATTTCGTTTGAAACATTTGAATTTGAATAAAGTGGCTCACTGGTCACGTAACCCGGTTTAGCCACCCTTTGTGTCATTACTTTGGTCTCTGTGATTTAGAGGACATCTAGGTTCGAGATAGTGTGGGGGAAGAGCCACGACTCTCCCAATGCAGGCACGACGTTTCCATACGTACCCACTGTGAGCACTCCGCGCTAGCCGATCGATCACCTACCGCGAACCTGAATAGGACCCGCACGAGTTCACTCCTGTGGAGAGCCTCTAATGGTTCATCTCCCATGCATAGCGCTGGTTTGCATCTTGACAACTCACTCTCTGTCATTCTTGAGTTTTATAAGCTATATATGTCTATCTCTGAACTAAAACTCAAATGATGATGCTAAAGATCACCCAGCTCGCCTGTACCTGAGTAGACTTACATATGTTTTATTCCTTGTTATCTACCTGATGCATGTGAACCATAACCTTCTTAAGGACAAGCATGTTCACCTAAGTAATTGACAAGTATGATATGGCTGAATGATTTGATCAGTTGCTCTGATGACTAACTCTCTTGGGGAATTTATTTTTGAAACCTCTTGGAAAGGCTCCTCTTTGATATGCCTTCGTCTCATTAGAGCCATATGATCTTTGTAGGTAAAACCCTTCAGTTCATATGCTGCTTGTTATTACATTGAGCTTTGTCAAATTCTGCGACCCTTGTGAGAATTCTTCTCATCACTTTCATGATCAAGATATGTGCACCCCACCTATTTCCCCCTTGCTATGCTTCTACACTAGAAGTTAGCATTGTATCATTCGTACCACAAAAGTGAAAGCTCCATATGTGGTATGACCGCTCTCTCTAAAAGTATCCTTCAAGGAAGAGATATGGGCTATGAAAAAAAAATAAACACATGCCCAAGGCATGTTTTGAAAAAAAAAGAGAAAGAGAAAGGATAGCCCATATCCAAAATAAAGAAGGAGAAAAGGAGAGGGATGGTCATGCAAAAAGGAGTTCCATATCATAGATGGTAATAACTAGTGTCCATTCTTGGGCTAGTGTTCACCTTACCATCAACCCACAGTTCTCACCACATATATGTATGGTAATATTTAGCACCCATTCCGGGCCTAGTATCCACCTTACCATACACACCATAGCCATACCGGTGCACATCTTGATTTGATAGTATGATTTGATTTTCTCTGTGGATCCAGTCTTTGACTTTGCAAAATATGTGATGCAAGTATGCTCTCTCTTTATCCTAACTTGAGCTCCACATATAGCCATCATTAGAAGTAGGATGAAGAAAGGCAAATGCCTCAGTGAGGACATATGCACATTGAGTGATCTGAGAGAATCAAATGAGGAAGCCACCAAGAGTTTTGTTTATGATAAACTTGCAACTCCCAAGGTGTTTATCATCAGGTGCATAAGTGACTTGATTCACAGCTGTTCTACTCTTCAATCACCCAAGGGAACATGATAGCCACTACACAGAGGTTCACAAGAGCAAGGTATGACTTGGAATATCTCTTATGTCTGTCTTACTCCTTAGTATTCGTGACCCACTTGGCTTTGTTTCCCCTTCACTCGGGACGAGCAAAGGTCAAGTGTGGGGGTGTTGTTGATGGTCGATATTTGCCATTTTTATGACCGTCAACTCCTGCAAATTTGAGCATGAATTGCACATCCACACTAGAATAGGTGCTTAAACTCATAATTTCCACCAGTGTCGATGTCTATTCGAATGCAGGTATTTAGCTTAAGAAATGGGAGGAATCAATGCACTTTCACTCCACTCCAATCCAAGGCACTCAAATGCTGGCCAATCAGGGGCTGCCACATGGATTCTCCGGGATCCATGATGTCACCAATCCATGTGAGGGACTCTCGACGAATCATATGCTGACACGTCAGCATCACATGGATCCATGGGCCCACTTTGCCAACTAAACCGCCAGGAAACGTGCCATGCACGGAGGAGAGGCATTAGGGCCCACATGGAAGCGAGCCAGACGAAGCACAAGCCAGAAGGCCGGCCAGGGGTTTCGGACGACCCTAGGATCGGCCCAACTGACCTAGGGTCGATTGATCCTGGCCCTCCACGTGTTTGCTCCCTATTGGTCCTTGGCTGCATTCCCGAGTGTTTAGGGGCACTTTGAGCCCCGGAGAAAGCCTCCTCCTTGTCTATAAATAGGAGGGGAGGGGCTCCATTTCTCACACACCACCAAGCTCTCAAGTTTCACCTCTCTCTTGTGTAGCTCTCTCTCCCTCTCTCTAATTCTGCCCATGAGAGGTGATTCTCACCTCTTTGTTGTAGAATGGTGATGAGGAGAGATCTAGACTAGGATTAGTTGAGAGGTAGAGTAGGGGTGAGGAGTGAGTTGATGTCCTCGTGGATGCTTGTTCTTCATTTAGACCAAAGTGAGTATTTCAGCATTTCTTATTTAGACTATAGTGGACATCATGCATGATTGTTTTGTTCTTGTGTTCGTGGCTCGTTCATAAGTTAGAGGCTTGTGTTCTTCATGACACAAGGCTTCAATCCTTTAGAGCCAGAGCAGTAGTTCATTTACTTGTTTGCATGCTCTGATCCTGTTTAGCTAAGTAAGTCCGATGTATCTCGTTTATCTGCATCCATAGCTTCCTTTCTGCTCCGTAGCTCAATGACTAGATATGATTCCGAGCTTTCCCTTGTTCGTGGGATCGTATTTATACGATTGCTATAGTGTAGTTAGCGGGTCGACAGACATAACCGCACTATAGTATTTTATCTGGGGTACAGACGTGGTGTCTGGGCCCTGATTTTCCTGCGAAGACCACGTACGATAGTAGTGTAGAGGTAGGCCGCAGTGTTGACAGCCTGTTGGACCCTTTGTCAACCCTCTACGTCACATACCGAGTTGGGCTCGCTTGCCAGCACCTTGGAGTGTTGTCGCCCCACGGGGATGACTGAGACCTGACCGAATACATCTTGAGAGCTAAGTGCGTTAAGGAAGTGCTTCTTGTATCCCGACCTATCCCAACAAAAGCTGGTGTCCTTGGATAGACCCTCTCTGGTTACACACCGTCCTTAGGGAACGAAACCCGACGGGAATACTCATTCTCCTAGGGTGAAGTGCTACAGCGGTGTGTCTGTGCGCTTGCGGATTTGTTCGCACTCGTCAGTGTAACCGGGAGTTTCTTACAAGCTCACGCTACCACGGCGCCCAGTGGTGATGTTAAGAAATGCCAACATCTAGTCTTTTTGTTTTCTTTCTCAAGTAGTTCGTCACAATGACCTTTTTCTCTTAAAAATCAATCCCTATCTTTAGTGCTCTCTTTAAAATCTCTTTATTTTTGATTGGTGCATGGTTCTTAGTTGTACTCGATTGTTTGGTTTGCATGCTTGTGCTCGATGATTGATGCGAGTAGAATTAACGTGGTTCGAGAGCTTTGAAGAGCTTGAAGATGAAGAATTCTGAGCAACATCATTACACTGGTTAAAGGCAAGTGCGTCCTTGTTCTTTTGTCTCAATAACTGTGTTTAATCACCATTGCATATGCTTTCATTAATATTGATGGGTCCTATTAAGGTCTACCCTAGTCTTTATTATCATTCCTTGCCAACCTTGGTTTACCTTTCTGTTGGGTAGCTCTGCTTAGCTGCTATACTTTGGGTTATGGTGGTTCTAATGAACAACAACAATGACGAACATGCTTTACTTTTATGATATCTCTGGTTAATACAAGATCACAATGTTTAATCAGAACATGGAGTGACTACCCAGGACAACAGTGCAACCACAAGGCTATATGGCTCTGGCTTGGCTAATTAATTAGGGACTCTAGTGTTGGGGTGACCTTACCGAAAGGGCAATGGGGAGCGTTAGTTGGGGTATAGACTCACTCTAGTAGGGAGTTGGGCTTGGCTAAGACACGGTACCTACTAGGGGACTTTATACCTAACGGCGGCTCGGAACCTTCGTGAGTTGTTTCACACTAGGGAAACTTTGTAAAGGCCTCGTAGCGTCCCTATGCAATCACACCTCGATAGTGTGGTATGATGCCTAGCTAGCATCGCATGGTTGGGTTCAAAGTTCTCCTGAACTTTTACGCGACTTGTGGTGAATGTGTACAACCTCTGCAGAGTATAAAACTAATCGATTAGCCGTGCTCATGGTCAAGAGTGGCCTGGACCCTCACATGATAATTGAACTTGAAGATGGACTTAAATCAGTGTTATGGCTATGTTAGCCATCTGCTTATGGCACATCTTTATGTTAATTGTGGGTTGGTATATACTTATACCTTATTAGTAATCAGGTGCTAATAAAATTTGACCAACTAAAAGTGCTTAATGCAGTCAACTTGTCATCCTTCCCTTGTTAAGCCTTTGCATTCATACTTTCCCCACAATTGCTGAGTACGACATGTGCTCACCCTTGCTATAAACAATGTTGCTCAGAAAGAGGAAGCTGCTATGAAGTTGTTGTGAAGATGTTGATGGTGCTAGGCGTACACAACCCCTAGTGGACTGCCTGTGATGTTTGGAGCCTTCGTTTCTAGGATTTAAGTGTAATACTCTGATAATCTTTCTCTTTCTTTACGTGATACTGTACTGTTATTCACTTATGTCAACTATATGCATGAAACTTGATCCTGGCATGCATATAAGTTTGCACTTGGTTTTCTTTGGAAAAACAGGTGTGACGTTATATGGGTGGAACCAAAATTTCATACAGCTTCCAATGGCACCAGTCCCACCTCAAAATTCCATCTGTGTCGCCCGAAATCGTCGAAACAAGTTGGCGTCCAGAATCTACTAGGGTGCTGCAACACCATCTTTTGGGCTGTTGGCCCGTGTATCGTGTCAGGGCCCATTAGGGGCACATCTAGGGGGTCTTGCACGACCTTAGAGACCTTATTATCAGCCGCCACTCCCTTATTAGGGTTCGGGTTTTGTTTAGATTAGTCTGTCTTTGAACGCCGTTTATCGGTTTGTAAGACCCCAAGTCGTGTGCTTAAAATTCATCTGCAAATTGTTACTTCAATTGAGTTGCATTTTACCTTATTCTTGCTTGTGTTTCTCGATTCGCAGTAGGGATTAGCCTTTGTGGCGAGGTCAACCGCTTGTGACACGGTTGATAACCAGAGGAGACGTGGTGCTAAGGTTGCAGGGTTTGGGTCTTTGGATCTAAAGCCGGATAAGGGTCACTTTCCGCCCAAATCGAGATTTATCCTTACCTGACGGAATATCGGGCACCCCCCTGTTCCCATCACTTTTTGTCTTTGCCGGCTTCATGATGAACGACCCGACGCTCATGGACCTGTTATGCCCTACATCAAGCCCCCCTACAATACTACAACTGATATCTGTTTTAAGGTCTCATGACCACCTGACGGCCTTTGGGTCTATCACATCGCCTTGGCCTACGACGGCGGGTTCACACCACGACTCTGAGTCCCTGTTGCCTTCTAGGTGGCCTCGTCCTACGACGGCAGGTTCACACCACGGCTCCGAGTCCCTGTTGCCTTCTAGGTCACCACGGCCTATGACGGTGGGTTCACACCACGGCTCCGAGTCCCTGTTGCCTTCTAGGTCGCCTCGGCCTAAGACGGCGGGTTCACACCACGACTCCTAGGCCCCGCTGCCTTCTAGGTCGCCTCGGCCTACAACGGTGGGATTACACCAACGACCCCGTGCTTAAAGGCCCTGCTGCCCATTGGCGACCTCGTGGTCATAACTACAGCTCCTCTGTGAGGTCACTAAGGCCCTACTGCCTTCTAGGTCGCCTAGACCTACGATTTCCAGGTTGACGACCTACGCTGTGTCATTGCACAATGGGTGTGTCGATCTAGGTCGACACGGGCCATTTGTCGCTTTCTAAGGCCTCCCGAAGGTCGGCATCCTAATTTAGCCCTGCTGGGACCTTGGTAGCCATACCATTGCTGCCCGGGCGCCTCTACATCTACTTGGGACATACCATATGTCATACAAATGCATACATACAGCTTCATAAGCTACAAGGAGTTTGGCCCTCAGCCAATTACAAGATACAAAGACATTAAAGGCCCTGAGCTACCCTATAAAGTGTTTGCGATACAATCTACACTAATAAGGCATATCTCAAGTTTTCTTCTAGCCTCAGGACCTAGTTGAAGACCTCTACAGCCACTGTAAAGACGGCTGCCACATAGCCACCTCTACTCGAGCTCCAACAGGTTTCTTGTGGTACCCAACATCAAGTCTGAGCTTCACCACAAGATCCCAAATGGAACCAGCATCATCTTGGGCCTCTTCGGGTGGAGCGTGGTGTTCTACAGCATCACATCAGGCCTCAGCGTGTATGGCCCGGCGATGCATGTATTGCCCCATGCTGCACCTGGATTCCTCGATGGGCCTAGGAGAAGAGGCTGATCGAGTTGTTCCAGCTTTGCAAGCATTCTTCTAGCTCCAAGCATGAGCGGCTTTAGGTCTACGCTCTGGTGGATGGACGCAAGTCCAAAGGATGGAAAAATTACTACACAGCATCGCCATGGCTTCACAAGCAGCTTGGGTGCTTTGCTCAACGGTGTAGGTACCTATTTATACCCGGAGCACTTGGCCATTGATCTTATCTGCAAGCCAGCTTGCGCGGCATCCTTATCCTCAAGGTCACTGTTCCCACGTGCAATACGAGGTCACTGTTCGCCCGTGGCGGGCATCGGCACGCCTTTCCCCTACCTGACTGCTCTTGGTGCTTTTTGTCCCTTGCGGATGGACAGCGGCCTGCATCATGCATGGAAGCAGACCCGTTACCGTACAGTTGGCATATGACTCAGGTCATGTCAGGTTCCGGCGTTTGGCGTTTTCCTCAAGATTCCAGGCGCTTTGGACTATACGGCTCAGTTCGTCAGAGCATCATGATGATGACAGAAGGCCGTAGGTTCTCGTTTTCTTCTTCTCCGGAGCATCAAACCGGCCATTTTGGTCGCTTTACTGCTCGGGGGCTACTACACTAGTGCGTCTTGCGATGCCCTATTCTTCTACGTCGCATCGACCTACTGGAAGCCCGCTTCCATTATTCCTCTGCTCGACCTATCTACGGTTGGCACAGCGACCTTCCTAAAGGTCACCGAAGCTACTTTGTGTTACCTGACCCCAGTCAGGTCGGCGGTTCTTCAATATCGATGTCTTGCCTTCACTTCGAACTTTTGGCCTTACATTTTAGGAGCTTGATGTTCATCTTCGTGCTCGCATTGGAGGGTTTCTTTCTTTTTTGGATCCGTGTGCACCCTACACGACCTTGACGGTGCCACGTCTTTGCCAATTTTTGACACGACCTCGCCTCGGCCGCTACGCCTACACGTCGATCGAGGGCTTGAGAGACATGGGTATCCCTGGGTCCCCACCGGCCAGTGTCCCGGAGGTCCCTGCCAAGTGGACCCGACCTGCCAAAAGCCCCGCCGACCTACAAGTGGGCCCAGCGACCTTATCCACAGTCCCGATGACTACGGACGATCTTATCAAGATCCCGGAAGATCCGCGGTACTTAGAGTGCAAGCCAAGGCAATAGCACACGGCGCCCCGCCGCCTGTAGGTCTGAGTATCATGGGATACTCCTTGTAATCCAGAAGGATAGCTTCCCCAAATTGTAACCGACCCAGATATGGGTCCACCGACCTTGAATGGAAACCCTAGTCCGTCCCCCCATATAAGGCGGCCTAGGGTCACATTCGAGGGGACACCTTCATCTCTCTCGCATAATCCACCACCATAACTAGATGTAGGGTTTTACTCTCCGGAGGCCTGAACCAGTCTAAACCCTTCCGCCCTTGTCTTCGTCGCCATACTCGCTGTGTTCCGAGTTCGCCACGTGAACTACCACCTACGCAATCTGTCTAGGTCTCACCCCCTGATACGAGGAACAAGACGTAAAGACCCGACTTCAAATGACAAGACCCCTAACTTGGTCGAGGGGATAATGACGCCAAAAAGCCACCTATGAATGGGTAAAAAGCAAGAATGACAAGAGGAGCTGCGGGGAGGAAGACCGGGCCGAACTAGGCTGAGGAGGGCCCAGGCTGGTCGGCCCAGGCCGGCCGGCCTACCCCCTTTCGGCACTGGTTCGGGCCCCCGTTTCTCGAGCGTGGATTTGATGGAACCCTAATCGCCTGCCGAAGCCGTCATTCGCAAGAGACACCAATAAGTACCTCAGAGGTTGACCACAGTAGAAGGGGGTCGGAGGGTCAGAGCTGGGAGAGAGACGGTGGATGAGAGCCGCTAGAGAGCCAATAATTTGCTAAGCCCAAGGCCCCAAGGAGATCACCACAAGGAGGAGGACGCCGAGGCTTTGCCGCGGTGCTGCCGGAGTTGGAGGACGGCGAGGATCAATCTTCATCGGAGGCGTCTACCATGTTTAATGGTATCATGCTTAGAATCTAGATGGAGTAGATTCATCATTTGTCCATGGAGTTGTAATTGATCTTGGTTTGTAATCGCTGACTATTGTTTGGAGTTTAATCTATCGCTTCCTCGTTGATGATGCTTTAGTGCTTAAGGTTTGGCCACCATGCTTTTCGGGTCATTCCCGTAGATCGCTTCAACGTTTTGTGTTCATCTAGGATTAGTATTTGTTTTACCTTCGTGTAGTGACTAGTACGAGAGAAGGGAAAAGCTAAACCTTGTTCACATGTTTAGATAGATTGGATCGGTTTTATCATGCTTGGCGATTACATCTTCAAGTATCCCTAGACTCCATGGGCAAATGTTCTCCATAACTTGTGTATCTCACGACTCTCGTTTGACTTAGATTAGATTGGTTTTTCCTTGTCTTAGTTCATAGATTAGATAATCCTTTGAAGGACCGAATCGGGCGACCAGAGAGGGGGGGGGAGTGAATGGGAGCCAATCAAAATTCTTCCCTAAGGTCGAACTCGGCCTATACCCCGATTGCCACTCCACGAATCCGTGCACACAAAGGAAGCTCCGAACAAGTCACACACAAGCCTAGAAGATCAACCAAGAGACCTAGGAGCAAAGAGCGGAAGCACCGAAGCAAGAATCAAAGAACTTGAGCACTGCTGCGAAGCCCCTGGCGGACTGTCCGGGGTGACCCAGCGGACCGTCCGCGAGGAGGGCGCGGACTGTCCGACAGGTCACGGCGGACCGTCTGCAAAAGCGTCTCGAGCCACCAGTAGCGCACCCCCGAAATTCGGACCGTCCGTGGAGGCACCGCGGACCGTCCGTCAGAAATTCGACCACGCGGACTGTCCGTGAGACCCTCGCGGACCGTCCGCCAAACACCTTGCAACCAAAGCCTGGGGGCGAAACGGATCGAAACAAAGACGCGCAAGAACACGAAGAACACGGGATGAACCCTAGGCGCACACGTTCCTCGCGGACCGTCCGCGACGCTCGGGCGGACCATCCGCGACACGCGGACAGAGCAGAAAAAGCTCAAGCTTGGGAGTCAACCCAACCTTTCCATCACCAGATCTCCCAAATGGTTGAAGCTCTTGAGACAAGATTTTGGGGAGATGAAAAGCGTCACACAAGGATGCTATGCCCCAAAAATCTCGACTCCTAAGCCACTAAATCACCGGGAATCGCGGATCAACCGAACCACCATCATGAACTCGGGCACCAACCAAAAACGCACGAATCGAAGGCTCTCCACGGAGTTTGAGGGGTCAAGATCACACGCAAAGATGCGCAAGGCATCCACCCATGATCCCCTCAAAGAAATCTGTCAAGAAACGCCTCCAAAATCACGAATCGAGCCAAGAACGAAAACTCCCAAAAATGACATGAAAATCACGGAGGAGATCACTGGGACGCCGAATGCTTCCATACATCCAGAGGTCAGATTCTGTACTAGAGTCTAGCCTAAGGAATCCAGAGGGAAAAGAAGCAGTTCAGAGAAAATCTACCGGGGGAGAAAGCCCTATGAAGCAAGAGAGAGAGATGCCATCCACCTCTCCGCTATTTATACGAAGTCCATCGGAGGGAGGTAAATGACCACGCTACCCCTACTGCTTGAATTGAAGATACAACCCCTCAGGGGCATTTTGGTCAAGTCTTCATCGAGCGGACACGCTTCCACCGCGGCCTTGCTTAGCTTCGACGCAAGCCCCGCGATCACGCCACCTGCCCCCCACCTCGAAGCTTCCCGAAGCTCCCGGATCACCGTCTCCGTCGCCTCGGGCCTCCGGGCTTGGTTTTGAGGCCCAAACCAAGAAACCGTCCACCTGATGGTTTTGTGGGTAAACCACCAAACCCCGCGTGCAAGCTTCGGGCTTCAACCGCTACCTTGCACCGGCCCATGTTCACGACTTCAGCCCGTCAGTCTTGCACCGCACGGCTCGTACTTGACCGCATCGGCCACCGGGTCCATCGAACCAAGCCTACTTGCCTCTCCATCACCCGGAGGCCGCCACGGCTCAGGCCTTTCGCACTTGTTCTTCACCTGCACCGACACGAGTCAAGCCGCAACCTGTACCTGCACACTTATCCAAGCATCAGTCCACACAATGTTGTCAATCACTCATCACTAAGGAGCGACCCTCCACTGGTCCTCGGGCACACCTGGTCCCCAATCTCCCCCTTGATGAGTGCATTGACAACACCCATAGTAACCATGATAGAGAAAAAGAAAAGAAAACAACCACAAACACAAACCTCCCAGGCAAGTGATCCAAAGCCAAAGAACAATTGAAAACGAGATCACCCGCCAATCCAAGTCTCGGCCCCCTAAGACAAGGGCAACGACTCGACACAGCCGAGACAAAACAAAGCTCTCAAAGAGCACATCACAAAGCACAAAACTCAGGAAAATCAAAGGAGCTCCCCCTGCACATGTGCAAACTCCCCCTGAGCAAATGCAACCTCTTCTTCTCAAATTTTTCTCCTCACATGCCACATCTCACACATGCATACCAATTTAGCATAAAAACTCCCAATGCATGAAAATTCTCCCCATAAAGCATGTGTATTCTCCCCCTTATCATACAAACCTCTCCCCCTTGTTGACAATGCATGAATCAAGGTATATGAAACTCTTCCCCTTGTTTTCATGAAAAATGCATGTCAAAGCACATAGACAGTCTACCAAGCATCTCAAATATACAAAGAGCACAACAAAATGCTACACATGAGACATAGAGCAAACAAGGTAGACATGGTGTATCTAGCACATTGCCATCAAGAAGGTAGAGACATATAAGCATGTGACATGGCGAAAAGCAATTTGCACAAAGAAATATGCATCTCATGAGCAAGATCCTACCCATACCAGTTTGAACAGAAAGGCACTAGATCATTCAAAGTTTATACAAGATCACAAATTCTCATCACAAGATCATTATAAACGCCCACAAGCTACTCAAGTCATGTTAAAGCCACCGAGCCATGTGTCTATTTTTTAAAATGAGACTTCTCATGGTAGACAAGCATGCTACGGTTTAGCACCCAAGATATGAATATCAAAACATAAAAACATGATTAGGAGCTCATTTTTCAAGCATAAGGCAATTCATACACCAATTTCATTTTCAAGATTAAACATGGTACATGAAGTGCCTTTGCGGCAAAAAGAAGCTTATGCTCCTCTCCAAGCAAGCAAAAGGGATAAACATTTACAACGACAAAGGATCTTTGACCCCAAGCAAAGAGAATATGATCCTCAAGCACAAACTGAGCATGATATAAGCATTTAAGCACAAATTTAGCATAGACAAGCATCTACTCATGAGAGAGGTAGTTTTATCATTTTCACAACCAAAATGCTATCTCATCATACATATATAGCAACACCATCAAGAGCATAGCATTTACATCCACAAGCTACCAATCATGCACATATCTCATCCATAGCACATCAGTGATCAAAGTTTATAAGAGAAGCTCATTCCTAGCTCAAGTGATCCAAAGACGGCTATCCTACCGGGTTTTGTACAGAAAGTAAAATGCATGAAGGAAATGCAACAAAATGAACATATGACACATATATACATGAGAAGCTCCAAGACCCAAGCTAGAAAGGAAAGCATACCCCAACCTCACCCCGCAAGCGAGTGAAAGTGGCTTGGTCAAGTGGTTTGGTGAAAATGTCAGCTAGCTGGTCTTGGGTAGGAACATCGGACAAAGATGTGTTTCCCTTCTCCACATTGTCTCTCAGGAAGTGGTACCTCACTTCTATGTGTTTCGTTTTGGAGTGGAGGATAGGATTTTTCGCTACGCTTATGGCACTGGTGCTGTCACAGAAAAGTGGAACCTGGGAGCACTCCTCACCAAAGTCACTCATGGTGTAGGTCATCCAAAGCAGCTGGGAACAACAACTAGCAGCAGCTACATACTCAGCCTCGGTGGTGGACTGGGCTACACTCGATTGCTTGCGAGATGACTAAGAGACCAAAGAAGAACCCAGGAACTGACAACACCCAGAAGTGGACTTGCGATCCAATCGACACCCAGCGAAATCCGCATCAAAAAAGCCATGAAGCCTGAGTGTCGAAGAGGCAGAGTACCACAGGCCAAACTCAGGAGTGTAGTTCAAGTACCTGAAGATCCGCTTAACGGCTTGCCGATGTGAAGTCCTTGGTGAGGCCTAAAAACGAGCGCACAGACACACGCTGAACTGTATGTCTGGCCTCGTCGCCGTCAAGTAGAGGAGGGAGCCGATCATGCTCCGGTACTCCTTCTGGTCCACGGGTTCACCGTCCTCGTCCGCGTCCAAAGCCGTAGTCGTACTCATCGGTGTAGTCAGCGGCTTGAAGTCGTTCATGCCAAAGTTCTTCACCGTGTCCCTGGTGTACTTCGCCTGATGTACAAAGGTCCCGTCTTTGCACTACTTGATCTGGAGACCCAAGAAAAACTGCAGCTCGCCCATCATGGACATCTCAAATTCCCTGCACATGTCATCTGTAAATCTGGCAACAAGATCATGAGAAGAGCCACCAAAGATTATGTCATCCACGTATATCTGAACAATCAAAAGGTCATTCCCATGCTTAAGGAGGAAAATGGTCTTATCAACTGTGCCCATCACAAACCCCTTACTCAGTAAAAAGCCTCTCAACCTGCCATACCAAGCTCTAGGTGCCTGTTTCAACCCATAGAGCGCTCTCTGGAGTTTGTATACACGGTGTGGGTATTTTTCACTCTCAAACCCCGAGGGTTGCCTCACATACACTTCTTCCTCTATCACCCCATTCAAGAAAGCACTCTTGACATCCATTTGGTACAACTTAAAACCTTTAGCCACGGCAAAGGCTAGAAGGATCCTAATTGCCTCCAAATGGGCCACAGGAGCAAATGTCTCCTCATAGTCTATGCCCTCTTTCTGGTTGTACCCCTGCGCCACCAACCTCGACTTGTTTCTCACAACCATCCCATTCTCACCCTCTTTGTTCTTCCACACCCACTTGGTACCTATGGGATGGCAATTTGGCGGTGGATCGACTAACACCCAGACTTGGTTTCTCTCAAAGTTTTCCAACTCCACCTCCACGAGTGGGAACTGTATGCACATACACCTCACCCCTAGGTAGAGGCCCTCTACGAGGCACAGGCACACCACGAGAAAGGTGGTACCTGTCCTTGTTTGCCATCTCCCTAGCAAACCTCTCATCCCTCTTCCTCCGGAAACATAACTCATCCTTGTGCCCATCCCTCCCACAATACTCACAATGGAAGCAGATCGTCACTGGCTTAGGCTGTGGCTTCTCTACAAGCTTCTCTCCAGTTGTCGATGCAATGAACCGGTAGTCCACCACGGGGTAGCCTATGGTGGTAGATTGTTTGGTGGGGATCGCCGAGACTGGATCTAGATGGTGAACAAAGGACACAGGGTTTATCCAGGTTCAGGCCACCAGGAGGCGTAATACCCTACGTCCTATGCTCGGTGTGTTGTATTGATGGTTCCGCGATTGGGAATCCGATGGACTTGTTTTTGAGGGGGTCCTTGCCGCCCTTATATAGCCTGGGGGGCAGGGTTTACAGATCTCAGAGAATCTATAGCTAACCGATTACAAGATTGGCCCTCCGGCTCAAGCAATATCTTTCCTAACTAACCGATCTTTGTTCATGGGATGATATCTCCTCGGGCGCCGCCTCATCCTGATCCGTACGCCGTACCGTATCCCCACTCGGGTGGGCCCATACGTATACGAATACACGTCATGAAGCCCCTCCGTGTGGAAACCGGGGGGTATATCCCCTATAGCAGTCCCCGAGCGCTTCTTAACCAGACTGCAACTTCGATCTTCAGCTCTGTGCGTCTTCTCGTGCACTTTCGCCATTTAGCTGAGTGCTTAATGCCCTTCGTCCGAGTGCTTTGGACGTCGTCTGGTCTGACCTTCCGTGCAGCCGAGTGGTCTTGAAGCTGAAACTCGTGGTTGCCGGGTGGTTGAGGAGAGCTCTTCACCATGTTTGTGATTTATTCAGATCATCCGGGATTGGAGATTGTACACTTTCGTCGAAGACAAAGTGTACGCTCTTAGTCCCCGAGCCTAGATAAAGATTGAAGAGGTTTATCTAGGGTCAAAAGAGAATCAAAGCGACCGCTCCCTGATGTCTTCTATAATGGTTGCCCCTTCGAAAAAAAGGGTACCTCTGATCGCCTACCGTATCCCCGCCCCTGACTTTAGTCAATGAGACATTGTCTTGGCATGATCCCGGGTGATCGTGGTAGCGGGTTTTAGCCGCTGAATGGGCGCATCTCCAGATGCGCCCATTAGGGCAGTCCCCGAGGTTCGAAATAGTTAAAGTAACTATTTTGAAGCTCTAAAAAGGGTTTAGTTCGGTATTACCATCATCCCATTTGGGAGAGTACCACTCGGATCATCTGACCTGGTACGGTGTTTGGTTAGAGCTTCGGCCCTATGCCAAATTTGCCGTATGGCCCACCGTGTTCTCACGGAGCACTCGCGCGAGGTCACCTGCCCTAGTCATCATAATCGTGACTTCTGAACAGCTTTGGCCTGTGTATGGCATGCCTCCGGGAGAACACTCATGAGCTAGCAGATTTTTGAAACTCTCTTAGGAGTTAAAACCGAATTTTTGAGGGTGGGTTATCTGATAACCTGGCAGTACGTGACTCTGGGTCACGGCCTCTGAGTGGTTTGAGCCAACCAATGATTTTTGGAAGGCCATTTTCAATTTTAATGGTATCTTCCCGTATAAGGGAAGGTTTTAACCCCTCGGCCCAATTAGAGCCACGGCCTGTTAAGGCCTAGTAGCCGTAATCGAAAGCGTCACGGATAAGGCTTGAGCTGACGCACCGTACGCGAGTCGTACTCGCGAGGAGAAATCTCCCGCGCCCCAGCGCCGCGACCGCACAGGTGGTGGGGCCCGCCACGACCATCGTTCTGTCTGCCGCATTTAAGGCAGTCCAGAGGCGTGGCTCGCCACGCGCTCCTGCAGTCACGTCGCTTCGCTTCCCATAGGAAACCACACAGCCGCCCTTCTCTCTTCCTTCTCCGGCTGCTCCACCTCCGATCCGCCGGATCCGTCGCCGCATTAGCTCGATCCGCACCGGATTTAGCTCCGACGAGGCCGCAGATCTCGATCCGCCGCTGCGCCGCATCTAAGTCGCAGCTCCCGGGGAGTCCCCAAGCGTAGCGAAGGGTGTAGACAGCTCCCCGCCCAAGTCCCCGAGCGCAGCGAGGATGACATCCGGTGGATCTCGCCAACATTCCAAGAAGTCAAGGCGCGGCGCTTCCGAGGCGAGGCGCTCGCCGTCTCCGTCATCGTCGTCCTCGCTCCACCGATGCGGAGCGAGGAGTGGGTGCGCTCCGTCTCCACGACGGAGCGTGTCACCACCCTGGTGTTGGGGGCGTGCTGCTCGAGTCTGCCGTCGAGGGATAGCGGCCTGCTGCGGGGGAGGAGTTCCCCACGCCGTCGACCAACGACGCCGTCGTCTTCGGGTCGGCCTACCTCCGCGGGTTCGGCCTCCCTGCGCATCCCTTCTTCCTCGGTCTTCTCTACTACTACGGTTTGGAGCTGTGCCATCTCAACCCCAACTCTATTTTGCACATATCCATCTTTGTGCATTTGTGTGAGGCGTTTCTTGGAATTGCCCCGCATTTCGATCTTTTTCGCTATTTCTTCTGGGTGAAGCCCCACCCGAACGCCAAGAAGCCCCGAGTGGTGGGCGACGCCGGATTCCAGCTCAAGCAGAGGCACTCTGCCGAGTACATCTCGGTGCCGCTTGTCAGCTCCAACAAGGGCTGGCACTCGGAGTGGTTCTACACCACCAACCATGCTCCGGTGGTGCCCTGCAACATCGACGCGCGGCCGACTCCTCTCCCATGCTGGGATGAAGAGCTTGACCAGGCAGAGATGGGGCAGGTGTTCGTGCTGCTGGAGCATATCCGGAAGCTGAAGGTGGCCGGGCTCACTGGCGTCGCGGTGATGGCGAGCTTCGCCGTCCGGTGCACACAGCCGCTCCGGGACAGGGTGCGCCCGGCGTACGAGTATGCCGGCGATGACCACGACACGACGCGGCAAGCGACAGAGCCGGGGAGAGTGATGGAGTTGAAGGAGCACGTCCATCAGTGCTTGGCTCCTGGCACCATCATCTCCAACCGCGGCGTGCCGAAGCCGTCCAACCTGGCGAACTATCCGCCTGAGGTAACGGTTTTTTCTTTTATGGGGCGCCCATTAGGGTATGAACATGTGCCCACCAGATGTTTGATGAAATGGTTCTGTTTATTTGTCTGCAAAATTGTAGGATCGCAGGGCTTTTGTCTCTGGGGCGCCTGTGCCTGGCTCATTGGCCGGGCAGGGTCCTTTGGCCGGTCGCCTTGGTGAGCTGCAGCGGATGGAGCGCGCCAGGGCTCACATCGCGGGTGGCGGTGAGGCGATCTAGCCTGAGCCCCGTCGGCCCGTAGCGCCTGCTCCGAAGGAGAAGCGTGCTGCACCGGCCGACATGGGCAAGGAGTGCAAGGGCAGCCGAAATCCCGAGTCACGGCGTGTGCCCCCTGGGTCGCTCAAGATCGACGAACCAGAGGTGCGCCGGCGCAAGCTTGTGCTGTCGGAGGACGAGAAGGAGGAGGTCCCCCTCTCCTTTGACATCGGCGAAGCCCCCTCGGTGACAACGGCTCAGGCGGCGCCGGCGCCTACCGGCCACTTCACTTCTTCTCTTCCTTCTCAGCCATCGGGCCCAGTGCCACCAGTGGCGGACACTGCGCGCCCCACCCCTCAGACTGCACAGGCTGCCGCTGCAACACCGTTACCAGCACCTACAGTGGCGGTCAGTGGGGTGAAGCGATCCGCCTCCTCTGGCAGCAGTTTTCTGCGTCGTACCCGTGTCCATGTGTCCTCTGAGTAAGTTTTCTGGAAATCGTCCATCTTTGCTTTTTGTTTAGTAGGTTGGAAAGTGATCTTTATGTCTTGTTTGTACGAACAGAGGTCCCTGCGACCTCCCTTCTGAAGTCGCCGAGTCGTCCCTGCCGCCTGCCGCCCCGGTGTCGCCACGCCCGAGTGCTTCTGATGGGCACCCGACTGTTGCGTCGGGGGTTCCTGATGCTGCGGCTGTCGCTGCTGATGCTGCTGTTCGTGACTCAAGTCCCTAGCGTGGGGCTGGACACGTTGCAGCTCCCGGCGCTGGTATCGAGGAGATCCAGCGGGAGCTCCCTCAGCCACGTCTCAGCTCGCCACGCCCTGGACGCATCGCCTAGGTGGGTGGCACTCGTGTGGATGAAGTGCTTGGGGATCCGGCGATTGACGCCGAGAACCGCGCGGAGCTCGTCGTCATTGCGCGGAGGACCCTCCATCTTGCCGAGGTAATTCTTTCTCCCTCTTGTTGTTGTGAATGCTTGCTAGCTGTAGTTGGTTGAACTCTTGCTGTATCTTGACAGACCATGTCCTCGGAGTCTACGCGCAAGAGCACTGTGCTCGAGCGCGTCAGCACCGCTGCTGATCTGAACGCCACTCTGCGCGCCCGGTTGGAGCGTCTCGAGCAGCAAGCAGTCACTCAGCGAGACAGCAGCAACCGGGAGGTGGAGAGGCTGCGTCAGGAGAAGGCGGCTGCCGAGGCAAGCGAGGCAACGCTCCGGGCGGCGGCGGAGGAAAACCAGCAAGGTATGTTGATTATGTTTTGCTTTTGTTTCGCCGTTGCCCGAGTACTTCGTGTTGATCATCTCTTGGCGATAGCTCGGGCCAAGGTGGAGGAGGAGGTCAAATCCCTTTGGGGCCGCATGAAGAAGCTCCGGCAGGACAGCCAGGAGGCATGTAGGCAGGCGGCTGTGGCAAGAAAAGAGCTGTCAGGTTGGTTACCTTGCACTCCCGTGTTATCCCTAAATGTTCGTCAATAGGTGCTCCTAACGTTGAGCAAATTTCTGGCAAAAACAATTTGCCCAATATGCAGATCTCGAGGCCTGCATCGCATCGGAGAGGGCTCAATTCAAAGCTCTCGGCGAAGCGCTGCGCCCCATGCTGGACGAGCTTGCGCCCCTTGCCGAGTCCTCGTCCGTGCGATAGTTCAGTGATCCGGTGGTGCGCCCGCCAACCCTTCTGGACCGTGCCCAGGTGGCGGCGGCGCGCTTCCCCGGCTGTCTTCGCGAGGTCGGCGTGGCAAGTGCCAGCCACTGCCTCGCCGTCTTCCGCTCCTTCTACCCCTCGATCTGCGTGGATCGCTTCTGTGGTGGCTTTGCTCGCGGAACGTCGCCACAGCAGGCTGAGCGACTGCTGGAGGAGGTGAAGGACATGGCGGAGCAGCTTGCCGACGACGTCGTGGCGGCGGCTGATGAAGAAGCTATTGGTGATGCCCTCCTGTCCCAGCCATAAAAACTTTAAAAGTTAAAAGTTGTAATATTCTGTGGTGCTGTGGGTGCACTAGTACTTTGGTTCGTTGACATTCGGTAGTTTTAAGTAGGCGCTTTACTTTGACGGTATCTTTGTATTATTAATTTCTCTGGTAGTTAGTCTATTACGGGAAATTGTAGGCTCGTTGTCCTTAGTTTCCTAGCGCAGAGGGCGTACTCTCATACATGCATAGTACCTTAGCTTGGCGAAAACCTCGACCCACGATTTAAGACGTATGCTACCGTGTACTTTATGAATCGTAAGATCCGTGTTAGATGAGCGTTTATTTAGTTTTAACATGGAAAACTTTGCTGTATGTAAAGCAGTCCCCAGGTTTCAGAATTGAAACTTGGGTGAGAGAGGGCATGTGAGCAGATGTAAGAGCGAAGTAGAAAAAACTTCATGAGACATGAAACTGAATTCATTGCCACAGACTGCTAACATGGATAATGTACAAAAGACTTTGAACAGAAAGTGATACATAGCTTTATTATGGGTAGAAGCGGCGTAGGTGCTCGATGTTCCATGAGTTGGGCACATCCGAGCCGTCCTCCCGCATCAGCCGATAAGCACCCGGCCTACTGATTTCCTTCACTATGAATGGCCCCTCCCATGGGGCTGCTAACTTGTGCATGTCCTTCTTGCTTTGGATCCTGCGTAGGACCAGATCTTCGATGCAGAAAGCTCTTTCCTGCACATTTTTATCATGGTAACGCCGCAAGGCTTTGGCGTACCGAGCTGCTTGAATCGTTGCCGCGAGCCGTCCTTCCTCGATGCTGTCGATATCCTCAATCCGCGCCTTCTCAGCCTCGTTTTCGTCGTATACTTCAACTCTCGGTGCATTGAACATGAGGTCGGTGGGGAGCACCACCTCAGATCCATATACCAAGAAGAAAGGAGTCTGACCAGTAGCACAACTAGGTTGTGTCCGCAGTCCCCAGAGTACTGCAGGGAGTTCGCGTAACCAGCGGGTCGTGTACTTTTTCAGGCGATCAAAGATGTGTTTCTTGAGTGCTTTAAGCACCGCTCTGTTAGCTCGCTCAACTTGACCATTGGCGCATGGATGCGTGACTGAGGCGCATGCCACCTTGATGAGGAGTTCATCGCAATATTCTTGGAACTCCCTTCCTGTGAAGTTAGTACCTAGGTCGGTTATTATCTTGTTAGGGACACCGAATATATGCACAATTTCTCCTATAAACTCGGCTGCCTTGGTAGCTGTGAGTGCCTTGATTGGCTTGACCTCTCTCCATTTGGTGAACTTGTCAACTGCTACCAGGATATGGTCGTACCCTCCGGATGCTTTCCTGAAAGGCCCGATCATGTCGAGTCCCCAGCACGCGAAGGGCCATGAAACGGGTATCGTCTGTAGAGTCTGGGGTGGAATGTGTATTTGTTTTGCGAAGAATTGGCATCCCTCACAATGTTTCACCAACATCTCAGCGTCTACGACGGCCGTGGGCCAGTAGAAGCCAGACCGGAAAGCTTTTCCAACAATGGTTCTTGCTCCAGCGTGGTTGCCACACATGCCACCATGAATCTCTGCTAGGAGTTGTCGTCCTTCTTCCTCCTGTATGCACTTCTGGAGTACTCGGGATTGTCTGCCTCGGTGATACAGGTTGTCACCGATCAGGACATAGTTCTTGCTCCTACGACTGATCCGCTCGTGCAAAGCTCGTGTCTCCCTTTCCTGACCTGGTAAAGGGTTCGGGAGCGTGCCGTCCTTGATGTACTCGACCATCTCTGAGATCCACTCGGGTTGTGGCTCAATCATTAGGACTTCGCCGAGTCCTTCTGATGGATCAACTTGTGCATCGGGGTTCTTGATGGAAGGCTTGATCAGGTCTTGAACAAAGACACCCGGTGGTACCTGGGCTCTCGTGGATCCCATATTTGCCAGCTCATCGGCCGCCTTGTTATCTTCACGGAGTACGTGCTGAAACTCTAGGCCGTAGAACTTGCCTTCGAGTTTGCGGATCTCCGCGCAATATGCGTCCATCTTCTCGCTGGTCCGGTTCCACTTCTTGTTAACTTGGTTCACCACCAAGGCAGAGTCGCCCTTGACCATCAAGTATTTTATCCCGAGCGATACGGCGATACAAAGCCCGTGGAGGGCCGCCTCGTACTCGGCCGCGTTGTTCGAAACCTTGAACCTGACCTGTAGCACGTATCGCAGTTTCTCTCATGTTGGGGAGATGAAAATTATGTCGGCCCCGCCTCCTTGAATCCTGAGTGATCCATCAAAGTACATGGTCCAGTACTCAAGTTCAGCGGCAGTTGATGGCGTCTGGATCTCCGTGTATTCCGCCACGAAGTCAGCGAGTACCTGCGACTTGATCGTGCTGCGCGGTACGAAAATTATGTCGTGTGCGGGCAGCTCGATGGACCACTTCACAATACTTCCCATGGCATCTCTGTTGTGCAGGATGTCGCCTATGGGGTCGTCGGAAACTACGACGATTTTATGAGCTTCGAAGTAGTGCTTCAACTTGTGTGCGGTGATCAACAGTGCGTATAGCAGTTTCTACGCCTGATTGTACCGCACCTTAGAGTCAGTCAGTACTTCACTTATAAAGTAGACCGGCCTCTGGACGGCGTACGCATGTCCCTCCTCTGTGCGCTCTACAACTAATACCGTGCTGACCACGTGTGTGGTAGACGAGATGTAGAGGTAGAGAGTTTCCCCCTGTTCTGGTGCTGTGAGGATGGGGGCCTTTTGCAGATAGCTCCTGAGTTCCAGGAAAGACTTCTGGGCCTCCTCATCCCACTTGAAATCATCGTTTTGATGCTTGAGGAGCTTGAAGAAGGGTAGTCCGCGTACACCGAGTCGAGAGATGAACCGGCTGAGTGCTGCCATGCACCCGGCCAGCTTTTGTACTTCCTTCTGGCATCTAGGGGGCTTCATCCGAGTGATCGCGTGGATCTTCTCTGGGTTTGCCTCTATGCCGCTGTTGGTTACAAGGAATCCGAGTAGTTTTCCTGAGGGAACGCCAAAAACGCACTTTTCCGGGTTAAGCTTCCACCGGTAAACTCTCAGGTTAGCGAAGGTCTCAGCTATGTCCTTGATAAGATTATTGGGGTCTCGAATATGGACCACGACATCATCTACGTATGCTTCGCAGTTTACGCCGATTTGTGTTTTCAGGCATGCCTAGATGGCACGCTGATACGTCGCACCGGCTTTCTTCAGACCAAAGGACATTGTCAAGTAACAGTACGCGCCATGGGGCGTAATGAACGATGTCTTGATCTGGTCTTCGACCTTCAGGCTAATCTGGTGGTAGCCTGAATAGCAATCGAGGAAACAGAGTAGGGCACAGCCCGCCGATGAATGAATGACTTGGTCTATTCGCGGGAGGGTGAAGGGGTCTTCGGGGCAGTGTTTGTTGAGATCAGTATAATCAACGCACATTCTCCATTGCTTATTCTTTTTGGATACAAGGACTGGATTAGCCAGCCAGTCTAGGTGATACACCTCTTTGATAAACTTGGCAGCTAACAGTTTCGTAACTTCTACCCCTATTGCCTCCTTGTGGTCAGCCGCGAACCGACGAAGCTTTTGCTTGATCGGTTTAGCTTTCGGGTCAACTTTCAAGGAGTGCTCGGTGAGTTCCCTGGGCACTCCAGGCATATCCGCTGGTTTCCAGGCGAATATGTCAGAGTTGTCACGCAGGAACTCGATAAGCACGCTTTCCTATTTGAGGTCCAGATTGGCCCCTATGGTCGCCGTCTTCGAGGAATCCTCAAGGTTGAGTGACACCTTCTTCACGGCCTCCTTCTCCCGCTGGATCGCCTCCGTCGCCGGCTTCTTGGTCGGGATCTCCAGATCTACCGGGTCGAGCTTGCTGGCAGCTGCCAGGACTTCAGCAGTTCGCCTGGAGAGGTCTAGGGTGGTAGCGATGTGGAGGTTCTCCTTCTCACAGGCACTGGCTGTGTTGGAGTCACCTTTGAGGGTAATGACCCCGTTTGGCGCAGGCATCTTCAGCACCATGTAGGTATAGTGGGGCACCGCCATGAATTTGGCTAGCGCCGGCCTGCTGAGTATGTCATGATAGGCTGTCTCGAATTCTGCCACTATGAAGCGGACGTACTCTGTCCGGTAGTTCTCGATCGTGCCAAAGGTGAATGGCAGAGAGATCTGACCGAGTGGTACTGAAGGATCTCCGGGTACGATCCCGAAGAAAGGCTTGTCAGTCGGGCTCAAGTCCAAGGGAGTAAGGCCCAACTCCTTGAGCGTGCTGGCGAACAATATGTCGAGGTCACTGCCTCCATCCACCAGCATCCTGCAGAGTCCCACGTTGTGAATCGTAGGCTTCAACACGAGGGGGTACCGCCCGGGCCTGACGATGGCCTCCGGTTGGTCCTCCCTACTAAAGGTGATCGGGACTTCCGACCACCGCAGGAACTGGGGCGTGCCATGCTGGGCCGCGTACACCATTAACCTGTCTGTGAGCTTAGCTTTGCGCTTCCCCTTGATCTGGTCCGGGCCGCCGTAGATCATGTTGACCGTACGGTCGTCGACCTGGAAGTCTTCCTCGTCATCATCCACTGGGGGAGCGCGCTTGCCCTTTCCCTTGTCGTTCTTGGAGGGGCCTTTGGAGCATCCCTTGCCGGAGAAGTAGTTCTTGAGGCCGAAGCAGTCGCGAGCCGAGTGCTTGTGGTTCTTGTGGTACGAGCATTGCATGTCTAGCATCTTCTGGAACTCAGACGGGTCCATGCACTTCGGGGCGGACTATACAGCCGCCACGACCTCAGTCCGCTTGCGCCTCCTGTTGCACCGTCCGCCCTGCTAAGAGGTCTCTCCCTCTCGGTCCGGATCGTGGCGTGGCCGACGCGGACGTGGGGAATCATCGTCTTCCCACCGAGACTTGATGTGCTTCAGCTGCTCTCGTTCTGCCTCTTCACCGTTAGCTTACTTGTTAGCTGTGGCGAAGAGCTCGTTTACAGTCCTCGGGGGCTTCTGGGCCCACCTATTCACCAGCTTGCTGTAAGCCAGTCCATGCTGGAAGGCACTGATGAAGTCGTGCTCCTCGACGAAAGGAAGAGAATTCTTCTTCTCGGAGAAGCGCCGAATGTACGAGCGTAGTGACTCGTTCTTGCTCTGCCGGATCTGGTCCAGCATCCTCCTGTTCCCCGGCCTCTCCCATGTGCTAGAGTATTGGCTCGTGAAGAACTTGCAGAGGTCATCCCAGGACGTAATGGAGTTCCTGGGGATCCCCGCAAGCCAGTTTCTGCACCCCTTTGTGAGCATTATGGGCAAGTAGTTCGCCATCACGTCGGCGTTTCCTCCCACGGCCTTGACCACGGTGGAGTAGATCTGGAGCCATTGTGCGGGGTCCGACGTGCTGTCGTACTTGTCGACGTTGAACAATTTGAAGCCTCGGGGCCATGTTACCCGACGTAGTCTTTTCGAGAGGGAAAGGAAGCCATCGTAAGATGGGGCACCCTCTCGGCCTCCGCGGCGTCCGTCGGCCGGCTGCTCGTAGGAGCTGTAGCTATCCTCGGACTCCCCGAAGGAATCCGAGTAGTAGTTTTCGTACCTGCTCTGCGAGTCGCCGCGTCTTTCTCGGCGATGAGGGGCTCCATGCTCCTTGTCGTAGTCGTTGCGTTGCCTCAACTCCTGACGGCGGCGCTCCTCGCGGTTGCGGTTGATTGTGGTCCTTGCGTCGCGGCGGTGGAGCCGGTCGCGCAAGTCTTCACCTTCGTCGCGTCGCGCTCTTTTGTGGCGCGAGCAGCGGGTACCCTCCGTCTCCCCCTGCCCAACTGGCGGGGAGGGATCGACGCGGTTGTGCTGGGTCGCAGCGGCCTGCACCAAGGCTCGTATGTGCCCAATGTCCGGCGTAGTTGGAGGCAGCTTCTCAACCGCCTCATTTTGCACAATGAGATTTGCTTTGGGGGTCGCGTAGACCATGTGCCCATCGTAGTCGAGGGTGAAGTCATCCTCGAGCCTTCAGGGCGGAATTCTGCTTGAGCGGCGGGTACGACGCCACTGTCTGTTGCGGTGCGGGCGGTCGGAGCTTTGAAAGTCCTCGTCCTCCTCCTCGTCGCCCTGGGCCTCTTGGCGCCGTCGCGCTCGGTCCACATTCTTCCGTAATCGTTCGGCCTTTTGTGCGGCCGTCTCGTTATCCTGAGTGCGCTCATCCTCAGAGATTGCCGGTGGAGCCCCTGGTGCTGCCGCGTAGACAAAGGCAGGTGACCAGCTTCCGTCGGACAGATCCGAGGGTGAGCTTGTAGAGCTGAGCAGGACTGTGTCGTCGGATCCACGGGAGGGAGAGCTTCCGTCCAGGCTGAGAGCCGCCTCGAGGGACGCAAAGGACCCATCCAAAACGTACTCGGGGCCGGATCGCCTAGCAGATCGGTCTGAGCGGCGCTCATCTTTTGACTCATCCGTGGTCCAGTCACAGAGTTGACCGTCCTATTCCTCTTCCAGTATGGGGAGGAGGGACGCGTCGCGATTGGCCTCTTCTATGGGGGAGAGAACCACGTTCACGAAGCGCGGCGAATCGTCATCCGAGTAGTACTCAACTGGTTTGGGTGCATGATTCACCGCTAGGTTCCTCTTTACCTCCTCCGTGATTACAGAGGCGACGGTGCTCTTCAACCCAAAGGGAAAGCACTCTGACTGCGGGGTACCCAGGGTTGCCTCGCAGATGGCGATGGTATCAGCCATGTGACTAATGACCCGGTCGAAAGACTCAACCAGATCGTTCGCGAGAGGGTTCGATGACCCTTCAACCGTTAGATCTTGAACCGGGAGGGTTGGCCTCCGAGCTTGCTGCAGCGTGCCGAAAAGCACTCAGCAGGCTTTGGGCTTGTCCAGATTAGATCTGGTAGCCGGTCTTCCCCTCGCAGGCAGTGTGGAAACCGCTCCGGAAGGCTTTTCCGTGGTGATCACGGTGTCGGAGAGAACGCATGGGATCTCTCCGATGATGATGTGACCCTGAGGAGGAGTCACGTAGCCGGCCGCCTGCTCGTCGACGGCAGAGAGGGGATTGAGGCTCCCGAAAGGGATTCCCGCTCCCAACGCGGCGAGGGCAAGGTAACTAGCAGGGATCTTGACTGCGGCCATCAAGCTCGCCAACTATCGCGGCGAACCCCTACCTGGCGCATCAACTGTCGGTGCAATGAACCGGCAGTCCACCACGGGGTAGGCTATGGTGGTAGATTGTTTGGTGGGGATCGCCGAGACTGGAGCTAGATGGTGAACAAAGGACACAGGGTTTATCGAGGTTCAGGCCGCCGGGAGGCGTAATACCCTACGTCCTGTGCTCAGTGTGTTGTATTGATGGTTCCGCGATTGGGAATCCGATGGACTTGTTTTTGAGCGGGTCCATGCCGCCCTTATATAGCCTGGGGGCAGGGTTTACAGATCTCAGAGAATCTATAGCTAACCGATTACAAGATTGGCCTTCCGGCTCAAGCAATATCTTTCCTAACTAACCGATCTTTGTTCATGGGACGATATCTCCTCGGGCGCCGCCTCATCCTGATCCGTACGCCGTACCATATCCCCACTCGGGTGGGCCCATACGTATACGAATACACGTCATGAAGCCCCTCTGTGTGGGACCCGAGGGGTATATCCCCCACACCAGCTTTCTCTCCTGTCTTCCCATCAAAGACACTCCCCGGGGTGCTCACAAACTTGATGGGTTTTTTGTAGTTTTCAGCTTTGTGGGGGAACACTGGAGGATCTGGGGTTGTGTCTAGCTTGTTTCTGAGATGGTTTGGCTTGGGTGCAAATTTGTTCATTGGTGTGGTATGTGGTGGAATGGGGATCTCTCCGGTTTTCTCTTCTCCCTCACCACTCTTCTCACCACACTTGTCAGCCCCCAACGCCTGACCATCAAACCTCTTGAACTGAGCCAACATCATACTCAATTGTGGCTCATGCCCAGACAACCACCCCATCATTTTTCTCAATTCATCATTTTCATCCTGCAGACGATCAACATAGTTTGCAAGTTCCATGTTTTTCAAAGCATGCATTTCACAGGTTGAAGATGATGTAGGAAGAGGAGCTTTCAATGCCGCCTCAAGAGAAACAATTCTAGTGTGCGATTCATCTAGCCTAGCATGCAAAATAGGACATGAAGTACAAGCTCCTAACAAAGCTGGCCTAGACTTCAATTCATCACACTCAACTCTAACCACATCTAGTTCCTCAAGAACAGAGGCATGTTTCTCCTTGAGGGCAGTCAAGTCAGCAAGAAAAACTGAGCAATCACCACAATCAATTTCATCCGACTCCACAGGAGCAGATTTCAAAGCAGCTATCTCATTTCGAGCATCCACGAGCAAGGATTCAAGTTTAGCTACCTTGTCCTTAGCATCACCCATCAAAGACCTAAATTTCCTCTTCACCTTGTTGGTCTTTCTAAGCACATCATCACGGTTGTCAAGCAACTCATTCAGCCTAGCATTCTCCTCTAGCAAGAAGTTGGGATCTTGTTGTACCTCATCATCAGAATCGGAGTTCGAATCCGAGCTGTGCTTCCCACCCTTCTTGGAATGCGCCATGCCGCAGAAGCCTCCTTGTGCGACGAAGCTCAGGTCGGTGATGTTCTTGCCCGTGTGCTGCTTGTCCTTGCGCTTCTCTTGCTCTTCCTCGCTGTTCGAATCGGAGGAAGCATCATTTGATGTCGAGTTGATGTCGCTCGCTCCGGCCACCATCGCTCGAGCGGTCTTCCTCTTGTGGCCGCCACCCTTCTTGTGCCTTCTCTCGCCCTTGTCCTTGTGCTTGTCCTTCTAGTCGTTCCGGGAGCGGTGCTTGTTGTAGTCATGCTTGGGCTTGCCGTTGTAGTCGTTCTTGATCTCCATGGCTTCAGGGCATTCGGCGATGAAGTGCCCGTGCTTCCTGCACTGATAGCACATCCCCGAGCTCCGCCTTGCATTCTTGCGGTTCTCGTACATCCGCCCAATCCTCTTGCTCAACAAGGCGAGATCAACCTCGCTCAGCACATCAAAGTCCTCATCTAGCAAGGACACAAGACAAGACAAAGAGAAACCACCAGAGTTAGCGTTAGTCCTCGATCCAGAGACGAGAGCCAAACTATGAGGATCAGTGGGGCTCTCGCTCTTGGCTCTCAAGCCATGGTCAACCTCTGAAGACCTGAGCTTGGAGAACAGCTCATCAAGAGAAAGCATATCATACGCGCTCGACTCCTCAATGGCCTCGATCTTGGCTTCCCACACGGATCTATCCAAGGCATGCAAAAGCTTGATAGCTTGATCATGATCCGTGTATGGGAGCACTGTCACATTGGCCCTCATGTTGTTGACTATGCAAGTGAAGCGCTGGAACATAGCATCGGTCGACTCACCGGGGAGATGAGTGAAGTTCTCGTACTCTCTCCGGTAAGTGGTAAACATCCAGGCTTGCACTTGGGCATTGCCAACATGAGCATTCTTCAACTTGAGCCAAATCTTTCCAGCCACATCCTCTCCGTACACTTGATCAAACTCCGAGGCACAGAGAGCACGGAACAAGTAATCAACGGCCTTGCAGTTGGCCTCAAACATGTCCCACGATCCTGGAAACAGAAAACTATCTGGGATGACATAATGAGGGTTCTGAGTAACCTCCCAGATAAGAGTTCCCTTCCCTCGCAAAAACGCCCATCTTTGGATCTTAGACTGGTTAGAATCACGAAGATCCGTAACCGGCTCTGATACCAATTGAAGGACCAAATCGGGCGACCAGAGAGAGGGGGGAGTGAATGGGAGCCGATAAAAATTCTTCACTAAGGTCGAACTCGGCATATACCCCGATTGCCACTCCACGAATCCGTGCACACAAAGGAAGCTCCGAACGAGTCACACACAAGCCTAGAAGATCAACCAAGAGACCTAGGAGCAAAGAGCGGAAGCACCGAAGCAAGAATCAAAGAACTTGAGCACTGCTGCGAAGCCCCTGGCGGACTGTCCGGGGTGACCGGGCGCACCGTCTGCGAGGAGGGCGCGGACTGTCCGGCAGGCCACGGCGGACCGTCCGCAAAAGCGTCTCGAGCCACCAGTAGTGCACCCCCGAAATTCGGACCGTCCTTGGAGGCACCGCGGACCGTCCGTCGAAAATCCGACCACGCGGACTGTCCGTGAGACCCTCGCGGACCGTCCGCCAAACACCTTGCAACCAAAGCCTGGGGGCGAAACGGATCGAAACAAAGACGCGCAAGAACATGAAGAACACGGAACGAACCCTAGGCGCATGTGTTCCTCGCGGACCGTCCGCGACGCTAGGGCGGACCGTCCACGACACGCGGACAGAGCAGAAAAAGCTCGAGCTCGGGAGTCAACGCAACCTTTCCATCACCGGATCTCCTAAACGGTTGAAGCTCTTGAGACAAGATTTTTGGGAGATGAAAAGCATCACACAAGGATGCTATGCCCCAAAAATCTCGACTCCTAAGCCACTAAATCACCGGGAATCGCGGATCAACCGAACCACCACCATGAACTCGGGCACCAACCAAAAACACACGAATCGAAGGCTCTCCACAGAGTTTGAGGGGTCAAGATCACACACAAAGATGCGCAAGGCAACCACCCATGATCCCCTCAAAGAAATCCGTCAAGAAACACCTCCAAAATCACAAATCGAGCCAAGAACGAAAACTCCCAAAAATAGTCCCAAAAATGACACGAAAATCACAGAGGACTAGGAGATCACCGGGACGCTGAATGCTTCCATACATCCAGAGGTCAGATTCTGTACAAGAGTCTAGCCTAAGGAATCCAAAGGGAAAAGAAGCAATTCAGAGAAAATCTACCGGGGGAGAAAGCCCTAGGAAGCAAGAGAGAGAGATGCCATCCACCTCTCCGCTATTTATACGAAGTCCATCGGAGGGAGGTAAATGACCACGCTACCCCTACTGCTTGAATTGAAGATACAACCCCTCAAGGGCATTTTGGTCAAGTCTTCATCGAGCGGACACGCTTCCACCACGGCCTTGCTTAGCTTCGACGCAAGCCCCATGATCACGCCATGTGCCCCCCTCCCCGCCTCAAAGCTTCCCGAAGCTCCCGGATCACCATCTCCATTGCCTCGGGCTCCGGGATTGGTTTTGAGGCCCAAACCAAGAAACTGTCCACCTGGTGGTTTTGTGGGTAAACCACCAAACCTCGCGTGCAAGCTTCGGGCTTCAACCGCTACCTTGCACCGGCCCATGTTCACGACTTCAGCCCGCTAGTCTTGCACCGCACGGCTCACACTTGACCCCATCGGCCACCGGGTCCATCAAACCATGCCTACTTGCCCTTCCATCACTCGGAGGCCGCCACGGCTCAGGCCTTTCCACTTGTTCTTCACCTGCACAGACACGAGTCAAGCCGCAACCTGTACCTGCACACTTAACCAAGCATCAGTCCACTCAACGTTGTCAATCACTCATCACTAAGGAGCGACCCTCCACTGGTCCTCGGACACACCTGGTCCTCATACTTAGTCTATAGTTAATCCCTCATCAAAAGGTTTGCATCAACTAGATTAGTGCTTGGTTAAACGCTAGTATATCCCTTGCTCCGTGGATTGACAAGAACCTTGGGATCTCCCGAGGTGAAAAAGGCTATAGGTGATCCGTACGCTTGCGGATCAAAACTCTTTACGAGATTCAACGATCAACAGGGGTTTATCCAGGTTCAGGCCACAAAAATGTGTAATACCCTACGTCCTGCGTTTGGTGGTTGTATTGAGTGTTCCGCGATTGGGAATCAGATTGGACTTGTTTCGGAGGGGGGTCCCTACCGCCCTTATATAGGCTCGAGGGCAGGGTTACAAATCACGTGGGTTCTATCCTAGGCGGTTATACAAGATCTTCCTTTGAATACAAGCAATATCTTTCCTAACCAACTAGTCTTTATCTATCAAAGTCTATCTCTTCGGGCGCCACCTCATTCATGATCCACACGCCCGTGTCGAGTGGCCTACATGTGGGCCCTTATCGTCCTCATGGTTCTGGAGTGTTCTTCAAGACACGACGAAGTTGGTAGCACTACTTAGTGGTATGAGCACCGTCAGGATGCCATGCACATTTTTCCTTCAGCAACTGCTAGAAGTGGGGCGGGTCATCGCTCTTAGCACTTGACGATGACTGCTCCAATGCTGCAATGGGGTTGTCCGGCTTCCTCTTGCGATTGGGATTGCTCGAGTAGTTGTTGCTCGTGCGGTTGGGTCCAGACTGCTGCTACCACCGGTGTTGTTGTTCTTGCCCTAATCATCACCATGATTGGACTTGTATCGGTTGCGAGCCTTGTCTTCCTCGTCAGCCCAGGACTAAACCATGTGCTTCAGCTTGGTGATAGTAGTCGGTCACGTGCGGCCGAAGTTGATGTAGGTGCGCTCGTCAAAGCAGCCTACTTGGAAGGTGTCGATGTCTTCTTTGTCCGTGATGTTGATGACGGATGCGCGTTTGTCGAAAAACCGATGCATCTAATCATGGAGAGATTCACCTGTCTTCTGCTTGATCTGAGCGAGGTCCATCCGGGTGCCATGGCTACTCAAAGCACCGGTGAAGTTGCTGGTGAACCACTTCTTGAGTTGTTCCCAGTTGTCGATGGAGTCGCGCTCGAGGGACTCGAGCCATGTGAGTGGTGCCTCCCCCAAGCAGAAAGGGAAGTAGATGCACTTGGTGTCGTTGTTGCCCCCAGCATTAGCTACAGACATGCTGTAGCATCGGAGCCACTGCCATGGGTCTTGTTTGCCCTCATACTTGGTGATTCCGAGGGGCTTGAATTTTTGCGGGACCAAAAGTACCTGGAGGCGCTTGGAGAAAGCAGGGAAAGAGTCGGACTCAGCTTCCTTGCCCTTTTCGTGACCTGCACGGATCTTGTTGATGGTGTCCTGAGCATCGTGAGGAGGTAGTCATGAGGTGCTATTGATGCTTTTGTTGTTGTCGATGGCTCCAGTGCCCCTGTTGCTGGTGCTTCTGACGCCCCTATTGCTGGCCTCGGGACGAGTACGGTTGGATGTATGTCCGCCACTACTGGCATGATGACTTGCTCCTAGGCGCATGGCAGCCTGGCGGAGGAAAGGTAGGCTTTCTCGGCTAGTGTGGCGATCTGCTGGGCAGTGTGGTCCCGAGGCACGGTACAACCAATGACATTGATCGAGTTGATGATTTCTTCAGGAATGTCATGGGGGCGAGTAGCCACTGCATCCAAGGCCTCAGTAAGGTTGTGAATGGGTAGTTCTTCCGCAAGCCGCTGACGACGAGTTGTGCGTTCAGTGTTTCTCCCATGCCACATGGTCTTGGCTACTACTGTCTCGATTGCGGGTGCGTCCACAGAGAGTTAGTAAGCAGAGACGTCCTCTGGGAAGCGTTGATTCTGGCGAGAAGTTTCATCAGTGATGACGAAGACTTCGCGGGAAGGAGAGTGGTTCTCAGAGGTTGATGGAGTGACCGGCACAGTGTCGCCACCCTATTCTGAAAGTGGGATGCCCTCTTGATACGGAAGGTTGTCGAGGACGGTGACGAGGCGCGAGTTGTCATCATTGGCGAGATAGATGGGCTTCTGGTCAGGCCAGTAGACGAACCTACCTACTAGTGTTGATGCGATCACCAGACCTTGAGTGGGACCCGTGAGGACCTTCTCTTCAGATGAATATGAGCCATAGTCGAACTCATACACGGACGAATCCGAGTAGTAGTCAAAGTGGTTGGAGGTAATCTCCGAGCCCGAGGAGTACTCAAGCGTGGGCTCTTTCCTAGGGAGATGGAGCTTGGAGAGCGCAGCCGGGTACATGGCGCCAACGGAGTGGTGTCCGAAGAGTAGCGGTTAGGGGAAGTAGACCAGACCAGACGAAGGCTTGGAAACCAGCTTGTGCAGTTTGATCCAAGCTTGAGTTGAAGTCGAGTTGTAGTCGAACCCGGACTCGTTCCCTCTAACTAGGTCAGAAAGCGAAATTTTGCCGAAATTCTCAGCGATATCATTCGTCGAGGCTTGAGGAAGCGTCATGGACGTGGGCTTCTTCTCCAGGGTCGCCGCGAGGAAGTGCAGGAAGGATCCTGCGCCATTGGCGATGCAGACTTAGGAGCCGAAGATGAAGGTGTCGCCTCGCTCGAAGGTGATGGTGGGCTTGATGATGATCGGAGCCATCGAGTTTGCTAGTGGGTCTTCGACGAGATCTCCTACCTAGCGTGCCAGCTGTCGGTGTTTTAACCAGACAACCTACCAGCGGGACTACCCGAGGAGGATGATTGTGTAGGGGCTCGCAGAGATCAGGAACTCGAAGGTGAAGCACGAGGCACACAATTAGACAGGTTCGAGCTGCAATGTGTGTAATGTCCTACATCCTGTATGCTATGTAGCTCTTCATTGTTTGCGTGAGAATCAGGTGTCGTTTGGGGTCCCTGTCTTGCTTTATGTAGTCCGAGAGGTAGGGTTACAATTCAGTTTGGGTACAAGAGTACTAGTCGTAGCCTATGGTGGTTATGACAAGTGTTGACATTTCTTAACGCAATCACCTAAGAACAGGTTTGGAACCCATCCTGGTAATAGCGCCAGAAATGCTGGTTGGCAAATCTTAACATTTACAGAGATCCGCAAGCGCACGGAAGTATCATTGTAGCATTTCCCCAAAGGAGTATTTCAAAGGGTATCAAATCCAAGGAAGGCTACGCAACCCAAGCACCATACTTACGTTGTTAGCCGGACTTGACCGGCCCGGGCTATTGTGACCCTGGTCAAGCCACCAGATAAACCAGTCAATTACACCGAGTACCATAGCTCAAGCACAGACTTCATACAACGCAATCATGTCATCTAATTAGATCAAACCAGGTTATGTACACAAACGGATTTGTGTTTTCCTATGTCTGTTCAACTGGATCAAAGGGCCGAGTTCTTGAAGAACACGAGCCTCTAACTTATGAACAAACACTAGAAACATGTAAAAGTCACCCGTCAAGTGGATCGAAAGGCCTTGTTCATCAAGAACATGAGCCTCTAAATGATGAATGGGTGAAGAACACATGAACAAATCACTCATGCATACTAACACAACTTTAAATGAAATAGATAAATAACTGAAGTAGATCAAAGTCATACAAATGAAATAAGATACAAAAGATCTCATACCTAGATCCCAAAGTAGACTTGGAACCTGAATTAGAACTACTCTAGCCTACCTCCTAGCCTTGAGACTAAAAGTGAGAGAGGTGTTGCAAGTGTGGATATCCCATAAGTGAGCCCCCTCTCCTTCTATTTATAGGCCCGTGCACCGGTGAAGAAAGGAGCCAAACACCCTGGGGAAGGCGCCTAGGACCAATGGAGAGCCACCACGTGGAAGCCCCTGAGTGGCGGCCTCAAGGTCGGTTCGGCCGACCCCTGGGGTCGTCCGACCCCCTGTGGGCCCCACTCGGGGTGTGCTTCCTCCTTGAGGCTGCCCTGTGGGTCCTTAGGTCGGTTCCCGGTGTCCACCCTATTTTGGCGCGGTTTGCATGCCTTTGTGGGCCCATGGATCCACGTGATGTCCACGTGTCACACTTTGATTCGTCGGGGGTTGCTTCACTTGGATTGCTTGCATGGCATGCATGCATGTCTCCCTAGTTGGCAGGTTTGCATGCAAGGCATCCTTGTTGGCAGCCCACCTAGGATGAGGTGATGTGGCATGGACCCTAGAAGGTGAGTTTGGCACTCTTTTCTTGCTTATTTTGCTGCAATCAAATAATCTCCAAGGACAAGTGGAACTACATATTCTTAACTAAATACGTGTAAGAAATGCCTTATGCCCCTTTATTCATGAGTATATTGACGGCTAAAGTAGGTACTTAACAGCCGTCAACAACTCCCCCAAGCTAGCCTCTTGCTCGTCCCGAGCAAGAGATTAAGGACTTAGGTTGGTTGATCAGGAGTTGCTACGATATTGTATTCCTAATGTATAACAAGATACATCTTGGTACTCTATCAAGAGTTGAAGAAGTTGGCATTGATCTTACCTTACACTTGATTGATATGGGGCATGTAGCTTCACCTACCTTGGGCGGTTGAAAGATAGAATGGTTGTATAAAGATTACTAATCACATGTACCTTAATTAGTTATCAATCCGGAGGTTTTGCAGGTTTTTCAAAAAGAAATCAAAGTTCCTCAAATGATACTCTCGGATTGCTCAATGTGTATGATTTCTCACCAAGGCTTTGGTTTGTCTTCTTTCACTACCTACTCCTAATAAGCTGATATGTGGAGCTGTAGGTAGGGAAAACATGTGGCATACCTGTTTCTCATATATTGTCGAGTCAAAAACCGGATCCTTGGAAGAACAAGTCATACACCCTGATCAAGATGTGCAAAAGTGTGTGTATGGTGGATGGATAATGAACTCCTCTTTTCATGATTTTACTCTCCTCCTTTTCAAAATTTTTGAGACTTGGGCTATGTCTCTATATTCTTTTCCTCTTTTTTTTACATAGCCCATAGTCCTTGCCGAATATTTTTTGGAGGGAGGGTAATTATGGAACATGTGCGGAGCTTTATTTTGTGGAATGGATGGGAAATGGATGAAATGATGGTTGCTAACTTCCAGTGTAGAAGTTTCGCATATGGTGGTGTGTACATGATCTTGATCATAGGAGTATGACAAGTTACTCGCCGAGGGTCACAACAATTCGACAAAACCCAATGAAGAAATCAAGTAGCATATGTGGAGGTTTGACATAAGCTAAAATCTACATATGGCCTTGGATAGGACTTTCTTATCATTGAGGAACTTATCATTTTAACATTTTTCAAAAAAAAACTCTGGATATCAAACATCATTTAGTACTAGCTCATAGTAACTCTATTATACCATATCATACCTCGCAACAACTTAGGCAAAGATCATGCTTTTTGCTACCCACTAATTTCAAGCTCAGGTTCGATCATACTAGACAACAAACTCAAAACTTGGATAGGATACTAAGTTGTAAACAAGGCATAGAAGAGGAATAAACAGAGCAATTATTCATCATTTCAACCATGGAGAATAAGAACACTCTTACCGCGCATATGAAAACAAACTAATTTAAGAAAGCAAATAAATATTTTCGGTCTTTTTAACTCTTTTAGATTTTTATGTGTTTTTAGCATATGGGGTTCTGAAAACAATAAAAGATACAAGTTACCTCAGAATGCGGGTCCTCCCCCAAGCTATCTTCAGGCTCACTACTGTGGAGGGTGGTATCCCAACCACGCGTAGTAAGCCCTCTGCTCCTCTAGCTGTCGCAGCTCTCTCTGCTCCATGGTGTGAATCCCCTCGCCCATCATACACTGCCAGTCCCGAGTGGACTCAGCCTGTTGGTGCATCGTTTCCTCCATAGTACCGACACAGATTTTGAGCTCGCTCATCTGCTGAGTGAGGACGGCCCCACGAGATGACGAACGCAACCCGGACGATGAAGATGAGTCTCTGTAGGTAGCTCCGGCGGGCCGAACCCACTCGCCACTCCCTGCACTAGCCCAGGTCGAGCTACTCGCACCTGGCTGACTCATGGGTTGGTCCCAACCGGGGGCATATCCGGGTGTAACTCCAGACATGTACCCGGCCGAGGCCCATGCGCCAGACAGTAGTGGTGTAGGCTGAGGCTGTGGCTGAGTGACTGCTGCGGTGATGGCTGTGGCGGCGGATGTTGTGGCGGTTGCTGTGCTGTCGTTGCCCTCCTCGCTGCACTCCTAGTGACCCTGTCTCCAGAAACACTAGAATGACGAGGTTCCTCAAGAGGAACGGTCAGTGGCCCTTGGCCGTACAAACGGAAATCCGGGTTAGGTAACCGAATCTGGTTTGCGTGGCCAGGGTAAAAGAAAACCAAGGAATCATCCGGGCCCTTTTTAAGAGTATGTCCTTGAATCAAATACGCCTCATCTATCATGGCCTAGGGAGAATCAATGTAGGGAACATTAGCCCCTAGTGAAATCCCAAGACCCGAAATGATATGTGTGATCAGGGACGTACACTCAATAGAACCTGTCATCCTAAAATTTGTTAACCACTGCCGAATCATAGCTTGCACTGGGGCGATTTTGATTCATCTGACCGCGGCGTATAATATCCTCATCTCGTCTGTGCGCACGATTCGAACATCATCCCTCGGAAAGAGAGTAATGGCGAGCCATTTGTGCCACAGTCGGAGAGTCGGATGCAACATATCGTTGCACCGAGGTGCTAACTTGCCACGGACAGGCCGACCAGAAATCTCTTCCCAAAAACTATCTCGAATAAAATCACTGCAAGCTTGATTGAGAGAAATAGCACAACGACGATGAAAACCGAGAGCACAACTAAGATCATGCCATGAGACTCGATACGACGTTCCATGGAAACGAAACGTAATACCGGCCTCATCCTCCCGAAGAGTACAGAGAAACTAAATGGTGAGAGGCCTAGAACCGATCTCCCACACCAGAACAAAGTTCTCCCAACCAAGAGCATGCCAAATGGAATCGAACTCAGAGTACATACCTATTTTCTCGAGAAGGGCCGAGTCGAACTCCTTGGTGTTGGCGAAGACTCGATCCTTGATGAGAGCATAGGCCTGTCTCTCCCGGTCGTCCCTCAAGTTGATGAAGGCGGCATCGGTGTTGATCACCCCTTCAGCTCGTGGCGTAGGTAGCTCCTCCTCTTCCTCTTCTTCACGGTCGGTTGACATTGGACTTGGTGTAGCTCCGGAGTGGTGAGACGAGCCCTCTCCGTCTCTAGAACGGCGTGAGCAGGTCACCTTCCAGTATGCACCGGTAATCCAACTCATCTTGCACAACAACGGGACAACACGAGCAACTCGGTGATGGTTTAGTGAAATCGAAATGAAATCCTTACCGAGCTTGCTCCACCAATATTCAATATTCAGCGACAAATTGGAGAGAGTGCTTGACACTTCCACTTGAGCAAGAAATCCAAGAAAACCAAAGAGCAAGAGCAAAGAGGGAGAGAGGGTGATGGAAATGATTGAATAAGTGAAGAAACCCCTCGAACCCCCTTCTATTTATAGGCAACCGAGCCAGGCATCGGGGTAGAGGACAAGGGCAACGGCTAGGAGCCGTTGGAACAGGCGGGGCCCACATGATCGTTGCCCGGGGTCGGTCGACCCCCTGCCGGGCCCGCGTGCTTCCAACATTTTGCAACAGCTCTCTAGCGGCTACCTGATGTCCTGCCCAGATGTCTAGGTCCAGATTCACCCAAAATGTTGCTCGAAAAATTATTCTTTGATTTTCCACTCAAGAAATTATTTTCAGAATTTTATTTGAAAAGGGAAATTGGCTAGAAAAATCTAGCATGCAGATGCAAGGTTGGAAAATTCAAATATGCATTTGGAAAAATCAAATAAAATTTTGGAAGGGAAATATGAGATAAATACCAATTTTACCTTCTGGCAAAAAGGACTCATCTTTTTTAAGTCTGAGAGCGAGACTGTTCTCGGCGATTAATTCCACTCATCACCCCATTCCTGAGAGATTGATGGAGATGACTTCTGTATTTCCCGCCACACCCTTCTTGTTTTCTTAGGCTTTGTTGGAGTGGTGGGAAGTCGCGGGGGCTGTAGCTCCGTCCATGCCCCTGATTGCTCATTTTGGCCCTGCAGTGTATAGCATTTCTCTTTTGGTGTTTGAAATCGGAACATCAAGTTCCTCTTCCCAATGCGGAAGCGGATCGTTCCGGCTCCCACATTGATCCTTGCGTTGGCGTCACTCAGGAACGGTCTCCCAAGAATGAGAGGCATTCGCTCATCATCTTGCATATCAAGGACCACGAAATCCGCAAAGATGCATGAACCTTGGACGAATACCAATAAATTCTCTACGATCCCCTCTGGATATCAGATCGATGCATCAGCAAGTTGGATGGCTATCGCAGTTGGAGTCAGAGCTGGATACCCCAATTGTTCAAAGATGACTTTGGACACAAGGTTAACACTTGCACCAAGGTCACAGAGAGCATGCTTAATCTTCTGATAGTATATCTTGCAGGTGATAGCCAGATAACCAGGATCTTTCTTGTGTGAGATTGTTGAAGATTCCCGTGGGTCAAGTATTTGCTGTATAGGCTTCCCTGCATAGTCAGTGGCTTGTGTCCGCCCAGAATGCTTACCCCATCTGGTGGACACTACACAAACATTTTCACAGGAGGACACGGGTTGCCCCGGAATCTTCCCGTCTTCAGCAGAGGGAACCAAGACAGCTAAGTGAGCCAACTGGGTTTCTATCATCTTATTAAAGCTTAACTGGTTCTTAAGAGTAGATGAAATGCTATCAATTTTAACATTAAGGCTCTCAAAGGCCTTCTCATAGGCAGCCGTTTTCTTATTAAAGCCTTCATTAATCTTAGCTTGCCCAAAGACTAGATCTTTCAAGGAAGGTTGGTTTGGGTTGAAAGAATTACCTTGATTACCTCCTTGATAATAAGGGCGTGATCGATTCCACGTTTGACCTCCTTGCGGATGATAACCGTTGTTATTGCCGTTCATGTACATCACATCCACCTGAGTAGTAGGGCAGTAATTCCCTGAATGCCCAATATTACCACAGACTTCGCAAGTCATGCGAGCATCCATAGCTTGAGTAGTGGTGGCCATGGCAGCCTTATCATTGGCTAGATCATCCATTCTCTTCATCATTAGGTCAATCTTGGCGTGCAACATATCCGCTTCCTTGACGGTATGTGTACCCCTTTGACGTGGCTGGAGTCGATCATCACTCCACCCTTGATTGGTAACCATCTTCTCTATCAGTGTAGTAGCTTCAGTGATAGTAAGAGAGAAGAAAGCCCCTCCAGCTGCAGCATCAATATGGCCTCGGGCTGTCGGAGTCAGCCCATTATAGAAACTCTGAAGAATAAGCCAGTTGTACATCCCATGATGAGGACAAGCCAGGATGTACTCCTGGAGTCTCTCCCAAGCTTCGGGGATAGTCTCATTTGCCGCTTGCTGGAAACTTGAAATTTGCCCCTGAAGGACATTGGTTTTGCCCAACGGAAAGAACTTCACGAGGAATGCTGCGGAGCACTTTGCCCAAGTGTTAATCTCTGCACGGTTAGCATAAAACCACTGCTTTGCCTTTCCCAAGAGGGAGAAGGGAAACAGTCGCAGGCGAATAGCATCTTCCTCCACTCCTCGTATAGTGAAGGTACTGCATAGTTCTAGGGACTGCTACAGGTGGGCGCTCGCGTCTTCATTAGGCTTGCCACAAAATGGGCTAGCCTATACCATCGTAATTAAGCCAGTCTTGACCTCAAAGTTTCCATTCCCAGTGTTGATCACGGGGCCTGTCAGCACCTGGTCAGTAGAGGGAGCGGAATACTCACGAAGAGTCTTCTCGACAGGGTTGGCCATGGAAGTTGATGCGGATGGCACAAAGGAAGCTGGATCGACTTCCGAATGTTCACGAGAAGGAGAGCCGAAATGATTTCGTGCCTTCCTTACGAGTGACTCAGGATCTTCAGTAAAATTCAATGGCAAGTCGAAACCAGTCATGCACTACCTGTCTTCATCATCAATAGACAAAGAAGACAATCCAAGTTAGCCTGCATTGAGAACTGTTTTATTCCTGTCATGATTATAAACATATGCAAAGTGTTGATATGTCATCCTTAAGCCTTCCCCGACAACGGCGCCAGAAATGCTTGTTGACATTTCTTAACGCAATCATCTAAGAACGGGTTTGGAACCCATCCTGGTAATAGCGCTAGAAATGCTGGTTTGTAAATCTTAACGTTTACAGAGATCCGCAAGCGCACGGAAGTACCATTGTAGCATTTCCCCAAACGAGTATTCCAAAGGGTATCGAATCCAAGGAAGGCATTGGCGGAATGACAAGATCAACTCTATTGCAATGAGTATAGATCATAGACGGAAACAAACCAGACACTCAAGTGCAGGGGTAAAGATATGATAATGGGGTAGTGTGATCACACACACGCTCACTCTCTCTCTAAAGGGTCCTAGACATAAGAGGCGACACACGAGTTAGTTCTAGGTTCTAATGTACTATACACATAAAGCTGGAAGGAACGAGTTAGATACACTAGCGTTGAAGAACATTGACTTGAGCACCCAGGTACCACGGGGAGATAACCTCTCGCGTTGCTTCTGCACAACTCCGGTTGTTATATTTTAGACTCCTACAGCTTATCCGAACGTGGGGGATTTCAGAGGACCAACGGTTGTCACTACCGCGGCCAGAGGTAGCTATGCAACCCAAGCACCATGCTTACGTTGTTTGCCGGACTTGACCAGCCCGGGCTATTATGACCCAGGTCAAGCCACCAGATAAACCAGCCAATTACACCGAGTACCGTAGCTCAAGGACAGACTTCATACAACGCAATCATGTCATCTAATTAGATAAAACCAGGTTAAGTACACAAACGGATTTGTGTTTTCCTATGTCTGTTCAACTGGATCAAAGGGTCGTGTTCACGAAGAACACGAGCCTCTAACTTATGAACAAACACTAGAAACATGTAAAAGTCACCCGTCAAGTGGATCGAAAGGCCTTGTTCATCAAGAACAGGAGCCTCTAAGTGATGAACAGGTGAAGAACACAGGAACAAATCACTCATGCATACTAACACAACTTTATATGAAATAGATAAATAACTGAAGTAGATCAAAGTCATACAAATGAAATAAGATACAAGAGAACTCATACCTAGATCCCAAAGTAGACTTGGAACCTGAATTAGAACTACTCTAGCCTACCTCCTAGCCTTGAGACTAAAAGTGAGAGAGGTGTTGCAAGTGTGGATATCCCACAAGTGAGCCCCATCTCCTTCTATTTATAGGCCCGTGCACCGGCGAAGAATGGAGGCAAACACCCCGGGGAAGGCGCCTAGGACCAATGGAGAGCCACCACGTGGAAGCCCCTGAGTGGCGGCCTCAAGGTCGGTTCAGCCGACCCTTGGGGTCGGCCGACCACCTGTGGGCCCCACTCGGGGTGTGCTTCCTCCTGGAGACTGCCCCGTGGGTCCTTAGGTTGGTTCCCGGTGTCCACCCTGTTTTGGCGCGGTTTGCATGCCTTTGTGGGCCCATGGATCCATGTGATGTCCACGTGTCACACTCTGATTCGTCGGGGGTTGCTTCACTTGGATTGCTTGTGTGGCATGCATGCATGGCTCCCTAGTTGGCAGGTTTGCATGCATGGCATCCTTGTTGGCAGCCCACCTAGGATGAGGTGATGTGGCATGGACCCTAGAAGGTGAGTTTGGCACTCTTTTCTTGCTTATTTTCCTGCAATCAAATAATCTCCAAGGACAAGTGGAACTACATTATTCTTAACAAAATACGTGTAAGAAATGCCTTATGCCCCTTTATTCATGAGTATATTGATGACTAAAGTAGGTACTTAACAGCCGTTAACAACAAGCTGTGTTCAGAGTTCGCCACGTGAACTACCACCTAAGCAGATCTGTCCAGGTCTCACCCCCTGACACGAGGACCAAGACGTAAAGACCCGACTTCATACGACAAGACCACCTAATTTGGTCGCGGGGATAATGTCGCCAAAAAGCCACCTATGAATGAGTAAAAAGCAAGAATGACAAGAGGAGCTGCGGGGATGAAGACCGGGCCGAACTAGGCCGAGGAGGGCCCAGGCTGGTCGGCCCAGGCCGACCGACCTACCCCCTTCCGGCACTGGTTCGGGCACCCGTTTCTCGAGCGTGGATTTGTTGGAACCCTAATCGCATGCCGAAGCCGTCATGCACAAGAGAGACTAATAAGTACCTCCGAGGTTGACCACAAGAGAAGGGGGCCGAGGGTCGGAGCCGGGAGAGAGACGATGGATGAGAGCCGCCAGAGAGCCAATAATTCGCTAAGCCCAAGGCGCAAAGGAGATCACCACAAGGAGGAGGACGCCGAGGCTTTGCCGCGGCACCGCCAGAGTTGGAGGACGGCGAGGATCAATCTTCATCAGAGGCGTCTACCACGTTCAATGGTATCATGCTTAGAATCTTGATGGAGTAGATTCATCATTTGTCCATGGAGTTGTAATTGATATTGGTTTGTAATCGCTGACTATTGTTTGGAGTTTAATCTATCGCTTCCTCGTTGATGATGCTTTAATGCTTAAGGTTTGGCCACCATGCTTTTTGGGTTGCTCCCGTAGATCGCTTCAACATTTTGTGTTCATCTAGGATTAGTATTGATTTTACCTTCGCATAGTGACTAGTACGAGAGAAGGGAAAAGCTAAACCTTGTTCACATGTTTAGATAGATTGGATCGGTTTTATCATGCTTGGCGATTACATCTTCAAGTATCCCTAGACTCCGTGGGCAAATGTTCTCCATAACTTGTGCATCTCACGACTCTCGTTTGACTTAGATTAGATTGGTTTTGCCTTGTCTTAGTTCATAGATTAGATAATCCTTAGTCTATAGTTAATCCCTCATCCAAAGGTTTGCATCAACTAGATTAATGCTTGGTTAAACGCTAGTATATCCCTTGCTCCGTGGATTGACAAGAACCTTGGGATCTCCCGAGGTGAAAAAGGCTATTGCTGATCCGTACGCTTGCGGATCAAAACTCTTTACGAAATTCAACGATCAACAGGGGTTTATCCAGGTTCAGGCTACAAGAATGCGTAATACCCTACCTCCTGCGTTTGGTGGTTGTATTGAGTGTTCCGCGATTGGGAATCAGATTGGTCTTGTTTCGGAGGGGGGTCCCTGCCGCCCTTATATAGGCTCGGGGGCAGGGTTACAAATCACGTGGGATCTACCCTAGTCGGTTATACACGATCTTCCTTTGAATACAAGCAATATCTTTCCTAACCAACTAGTCTTTATCTATCGAAGTCTATCTCTTCGGGCGCCACCACAAGTGGAACTAGCATTTGTTGTTGGTGCACAACTAACTAAAGGGCAAGTGGGAAGACGAAGAAAACTCATAATAAAAGGTTGTCTTGCGGGTGGACATAAGAAGAAACACGTTAAACCTACAGAAGGTGACAACGATGGTGCATGTGTCACTATAGGGGAAAATGCTACTGCTCCGGTCAATGAAAAGGGGAAAATTGATTAGAGGACCTATCAAGTGCTTAGGATGTGGTGAGTTAGGACATAGGCAAGCTAGTTTCAAGTGCAAACTCAATGGGATAGAAAAAAGAGGTAATTGTTGAATTGTTTTAATGTAAAATTTGGGACAACACTTATTTTTTAATTTATCTAATTTGCTTGTAGGAAGCAGAGGCAACCTAAAAAGAATGTTACAAAAGCTGCACAAGGAGAACTGAGCACCCCACAAAGGCCGACTAGAGAAAAAATATTACGGGATAGTCCAGGAAGAGTCCCTAGAAGGTAAGAAATATTAACACATTTTCAGTACAATAATTGTTTCCTACATCTAATTGTCTTCCCAAAATTATGTGTTGTTGGCTCGCATTGGTGCCAACAACACTAGTCCTGAGAGGATGTCTACTCAAGCTGCACCTAAAAAGTTGGTGCCAAAGAGAAGGCTAACTATTGAATGAATGTTTATATCTGCGATAAGATGTGAACTCATGATTTATTTGTGATATAGAACTCATTTAGTGCAAAATTATTATGTGAGATGAACTCGGTTAGACTAAATTTGTGGATTTGTGAGCTGAACTCTTTTTTTAGATGATCTTATTTTTGTGACATGAACTCATTTATGGTTGGAGATTAATTTGCTCGTGCTCATTTGTGTATATTTATATACATATTTGTACTCTTCGTGAGATTAATTTGCTCGTGCTCGCTGTTGACGGTTGATTGTTGTTGCAAACTTCAATCCGCAAGCGTACGGACCGTATGGGAACCTTCTTCACTTGAGTGTAAACCCAAGGTTCTTGTCAACCCAAGGGGCAAGGGGATTGCTAGCGTTCGATCTAAAGCTAATCTAGTTGATTAAGACATCCTTTAACTAGAGATTGATCTAAGAGCAAAGTAATCTTAAAACAAAGAGCTGTGTAAGGTGCACAAGATGTAAAGGACACTTGCCCATAGGGTCTAGGATTGAGGACCAGGTGTGTCTGAGGACCAGTGGAGGGTCGATCCTTAGTGATGAGTGATTGACAACATTCTATGGACTGATGCTTGGCTAAGTGTGCAGGTACAGGTTGCAGCTTGACTTGTGTTGGTCCAGGTGAAGAACAAGCACGAAAGGCCTTAGCCGTGGTGGCCTCCGGGTGATGGAGAGGCAAGTAGGCTTGGTTCGATGGACCCAGTGGCCGATGGGATCAAGTGCGAGCCGTGCGGTGCAAGACTAGCAAGTTGAAGTCATGGATATGGGCCGGTCCAAGGTAGCGGATCGAGGCCGAAGCTTGCTTGCGGGGTTTGGTGGTTTGCCCACAAAACCATCGGTGGATAGTTTCTTGGTTTGGGGCGCAAAACCAAGTCCGGAGGCCCGATGTGACAGAGACGGGGATCCGGGAGCGTCGAGAAGCTTCGAGGCGGGGGCACGTGGCGTGATTGCGGGGCTTGCGTCGAGGCTAAGCAAGTCAACGGTGGAAGCGTGTCCGCTCGATGAAGACTTGACCATATTGCCCCCGAGGGGTGTGTATCTTCTATTTGAGTTATAGGGGTAGCGTGGTCATTTGCCTCCTCTGGTGGACTTCGTATAAATAGCGGAGAGGTGGATGGCACCTCTCTCTCTTGGACCCTAAGGTTTCCTCCCCCGGTAGATCGCTCTGAACTGCTTCTTTTCCTCTGCTTTCCTTAGGCTAGATTCTTGTATAGACTCTGACCTCTGGATGTATGGAAGCATTCGGCATTGTGATGATCTCCTAGCTCTCCGTGATTTTCTTATCATTTTCGGGGCTATTTTTGGGGTGTTTTGTTCTTCACTCGATTCGTTGATTTGAGGGAGTTTTTCCTCGAATTTCTTTGAGGGGATCATGGGTGGATGCCTCAAACGCCGGGAAACCCCTTCGATTCGTGAGTTTTGGTTGGAGCCTGAGTTCTTGGTGGTGGTTCATGTGATCCGTGATTCCCGGTGTTTTAGTGAGTTAGAGGCCAAGATTTTTGGGGCATAGTTTCACCTAGTGACGCTTCTCATCACCCCCAAATCTTGTCTCAAGAGCTCTAGCCGTTTGGGAGATCCGGTGATGGAAAGGAGGGGTTGACCTCCCATGCGCGTGTTCTTGCTGCTCTGTTCGTGAGCCGCGGATAGTCCACAGGGCTGCAGCGGACGGTCTGCGTGACCTGTGTTCGTCGCAGTTCGTTGTGTGTTCGTGCGAATTCGTCTTTTGATCCGTGATGCCGCTAGGGTTTTGTTGCAGGCAGTTTTGCGGACAGTCCGCCGATCAGTGACAGACAGTCTGCGTGGGCGTTTTTCGAGCAGTGTTTCTGGTGGCTTTGTCGGAAGGTCCGCGTGGCCTACACGGACAGTCCACGACACTAGCCGACAGTCCGCGTGGCTCGGCCGGACAGTCCGATTTTCTCGGTGCGTCTCGGGTGGTTTTGTTAGGGTTTTTGTACAGTCTGCGTAGGGGGTCCGGACAGTCCGCCCAGGTGCTGCGGACGGTCCGCCCGTATTGCACGGATAGTCTGCGCCTAGCCTTCGCAGATTTGGCTAAGTGCTTTGTTTCTTGTCTTGTGCTTCCGCGCTTTTATTCGAGGCTTGTCTCTAGGACTTGTAGGCTTCTGTGTGCCTAGTCTAGAGCTTCTTTGGTGTGTGCGAATGATCGGAGTGGCAATCGGGGTAATAGGCCGAGTTCATCCTTCGGGAAGAATTTTTATCGACTCCCATTCACTCCCCCTCTCTGGTCACCTATTCGGTCCTTCAATTGGTATCAGAGCCGGTTACAGATCTTCGTGATTCTAACCAGTCTAAGATCCAAAGATGGTTGACTATGGAAAGGGGTCGGGTCCTCCACACTTCGATGGCAAGAATTACCCGATGTGGGTCAGGTGCATGGGCGCGTTTTTGCGTGGGAAGGGGACTCTGATCTTGGATGTGACTCAAAATCCGCACTATGTCATTCCAGACAGTTTTCTGCTTCCAAGATCGCGGGACATGTTTGAGGCCAACAACAAGGCTGCTGATTACTTGTTCCGTGCTCTCTGTGCCTCGGAGTTCGAGCGAGTGTACAGAGAGAATGTGGCCGGAAAGATATGGCTTAAGCTTAGGAATGCTCATGTTGGCAACGCCTTGGTGCAAGCTCATTTGTTTTCCACTTACTGGACAGAGTACGAGAACTTCACTCATCTCTCCGGTGAGTCGACAGATGCAATGTTTCAGCACTTCACCAGCATAGTCAACAACATGAGGGCCAATGTGACAGTGCTCCCATACATGGATCATGATCAAGCTATCAAGTTTTTGCATGCCCTGGATAGGTCTGTGTGGAGTGCCAAGGTTGAGGCCATTAAGTAGTCGAGCGTGTATGATACCTTATCGCTTGATGAGTTGTTCTCTAAGCTCAGGTCTTTAGAGGTTGATCGTGGCTTGAGAGCCAAGAGCGAGAGCCCCACTGATCCTCATAGATTGGCCCTTGTCTCAGGATCGAGGACTAATGCTTACTCTGTTGGTTTTTCTTTGCCTTGTCTTATGTCCTTGCCAGATGAGGACTTTGAGGTGCTGAGCAAGGAGGATCTTGCCTTGTTGAGCAAGAGGTTTGGGCGGATGTACGAGAACCGCAAGAATGCGAGGAGAATCTCGGGGATGTGCTATTGGTGCGGGAAGCACGAGCACTTCATCGCCGAATGCCCTGAAGCCATGGAGACCAAGAACGACTACAAGAGCAAGCCCAAGCACGACTACAACAAGCATAAGGACAAGGGCGAGAGAAGGCCCAAGAAGAGCAGCGAGTACCAGAAGAAGACAGCTCGAGCGATGGTTGCCGAAGCGAGCGACATCGACTCTACTTCCTGCGACTCTTCTTCCGGTTCGAGCAGCAATGAAGAGCAAGATCGGCGCAAGGACAAGCGGCACACAGACAAGAACTTCACCGGCCTCAACTTCATTGCACAAGGTGGATTTTGTGGCATGGCGCACTCCAAGAAGGGTGGGAAGCACAGCTCGGATTCGAACTCAAACTCCGAGGAAGAGGTACGACATGATCCCAACTTCTTGCTAGAGGAGAATGCTAGGCTAAATGAGTTGCTTGATAACCGTGATGATGTGCTTAGGAAGACCAACAAGGAGAAGAGAGAGTTTAGGTCTTTGTTGGGTGATGCTAAGGACAAGATAGTTGAGCTTGAGTCCTTACTTGTTGATGCTAGAACTGAGATAGACACTTTGAAAGTTGATCTAGTTGTTTCTGATGAGGTTGATTGTGGTGATTGCAATATTTTCTTGGCTGACTTGACTACTCTCAAGGAGAAGCATGCCTCAACTCTTGAGGAACTAGATGTGGTTAGGATTGAGTGTGATGAGTTGAAATCTAGACCTGCTTTGTTAGGTGCTTGCACTTCATGTCCTGTGTTGCATGCTACGCTAGATGAATCTCATACCAAGAATAGTTTCTCTTGAGGCTGCATTGAAAGCTCCAATTCCTACATCATGCTCTATCTGTGAAATGCAAGTTTTGAAAAACATGGAACTTGCACACTATGTTGACCGTTTGCAGTATGAGAATGATGAATTGAGGAAAATGATGGGGTGGTTGTCTGGGCATGAGCCACAATTGAGTTTGATGTTGGCTCAGTTTAAGAGGTTTGATGGTCAAGCGTTGGGGGCTGGCAAGAGTAGTGAGAAGAGTGGTGAGGGAGAAGAGAAAGCTGGAGAGATTCCTATTCGATCACACACTACACCCATGAACAAATTCGAACCCAAGCCAAACCATCTCAGAAACAAGCTTGATACAACCCCAGATCCACCAGTGTTCCCCCACAGGTCAGAGAACTACCAGAAACCCATCAAGTTTGTGAGCACCCAGGGGAGTGTCTTTGGTGGGAAGTCAGGAGAAAAAGCTGTTGAGAAGCCCATAGAGAAGCCACAGCATAAGCCACAGTCGATCCGCTTCCATTGTGAGTATTCTGGGAGGGATGGGCATATGGATGAGTTTTGTTTCAAGAGGAAGAGAGATGAGAGGTTTGCTAGGGAGATGGCAAACAAGGACAGGTACCACCCTTCCCATGGGGTGCCTGAGCCTCGTAGAGGGCCTCTACCTAGGAGTGAGGTGTTTGTGCGTACATTTCCCACTCGTGGTGATGGAGGTGTGTTTCCTCAGAGAGATAGGCATGTTGGGTTTGGGCGTGGTGAGTTGGCTGGACGTGCTCCTGCTCGTGACCGTTACGAGTTTGGGAGGCACGATCAGAGCTTTGGGTCTCAAATGGACTACGGGCCATGTTTTCCCCCTCGTGGTGCGCGTACTCCTCCAGTGAGACATGACAGTTTCTTCGGCGGTAGCCGTGAGAGGGCTCTGCCTAGAAGTTTTGATAGGATGGATTTTACTAACCCTTCTTTTGAGCAAATGGCTCGACACTGGTTTGACTCTTTTGGTACTAACCCCAGTGTTGAGTCGCTTGCTCATTCTCGTCCTCGTTTTTTATTGCAGGTGGGAGGCTTGGAGGACTTTTGGTTGATCGACTCCGGTTGTTCATGTCACATGACTGGAGATCGTGGGTGGTTCTCCAGCCTCACCCCGGTAAGTACGAGGGAGTACATCACTTTCGACGACAATGGGAGAGGACGAGTGCTTGCTGAAGGTATGGTGAAGGTGAGTAGCAAGGTGACCCTGAAGAGTGTGGCTTTGGTCAAGTCACTTGGTTTTAACCTGTTGTCAGTATCCCAGTTGCTTGACGAAGGTTTTGAGGTTCGTTTTAAGTTGGGCGCTTCTCGTGTGCTTCATTCTCGAGGCGATCTTGTCTGTACGATCGTCCCCGAGGGTCAAATCATTCGTGCCGATTTTTCCCAGTCTGTGGGTCCTCCTTGATGCTTTGTTGCTGGCGTTTCGACCGAGCTTTGGAAGTGGCATAGGAGGTTAGGACACTTGAGCTTTGAGTTGCTTTCCCGCTTGAGTGGTCTTGATCATGTCCGAGAATTGCCTAAGTTGAAACTCGAGAAGGATTTGGTTTGTGCTTCTTGTCAGCATGGAAAGATGGTTGGTGCTTCTCATGCCCCTCTGACCGCGGTCATGACCGAGCGACCTTGTGAGCTGTTGCACATGGATTTGGTTGGGCCAGCTCGTGTTCGCTCTACGGGTGGGAAGTGGTATGTGTTAGTTGTGGTTGATGATTTTTCGAGGTACTCTTGGGTTTTCTTTTTGGAGGATAAGAGCGAGACATTTGGCTTTGTTCGGGACTTGATCTTGAGGTTGAAGAATGAGAGACATGGTAATGCCATTCGAGCTATACGTAGTGACAATGGCACGAAATTCAAGAACTCTCGTTTTGATGCCTTTTGCAGTGATCTTGGTCTCGATCATCAGTACTCTTCTGCATACGTCGCTTGCCAGAATGGCACAGTGGAGAGGAAGAACCGGACCCTTTGTGAGATGGCCAGGACAATGCTCGATGAGAATAGGACTCCTAGGCGTTTCTGGGCCGAGGTGGTCAATACCGCTCGCTATGTCTCGAATTGCATCTTCCTTCGTGCTTTCAAGAAGAAGACCTCTTATGAGCTGATGCATGGGCAACAACCCAAGGTGAGTCACTTTAGAGCTTTTGGTTGCAAGTGTTCCATCCTGAAGAAGGGCAAGTTGGATAAGTTTGAGTCTAGATGCTCAGATGGTATCTTTCTCGGTTATGCTATTCACTCTAGAGCATATCGTGTGCTCAACCTTGACACTAACCGAATCATGGATACTTGCAAGGTAACCTTCGACGAGACACAACCATGTAGCTCTTCTGCTTTTGAGTGTGCAGGTGACGAGTAGATTGGAGCGAGGATCTTTGAGGATGAGAAGGATGGGGATGGAGATGACGACGATGATGGTGGTGATGCTCCTCTGGCTGATCGTGTACATGCTACTTCCACGACGACGACGACGATCGAGGATGGTCCATCCCCTACACCCACTACGACTAAGGCTGTTCGAGTGGAGGCTGCTGTTGAGGGGGAGATTGTGTCAAGGCGAGAGGCTCCCCGGTGTGTACAGGTGGATCACCCACCGATGACGATCATAGGTGACCTTCATGAACGCACTACACAGTCGAGGTCAAGGAACACTTCTCATTTTTCTCACTCTGCATTTGTCGCTTCGTTTGAGCCCAAAGATATTCGACACGCTTTGTCTATTGAGACTTGGGTGAATTCCATGCATGAGGAGTTGGAAAATTTTGAGAGAAACCAAGTTTGGGTGTTAGTCGATCTACCACCAAATTGCCATCCCATAGGTACCAAGTGGGTGTGGAAGAACAAGGAAGGTGAGAATGGGATGGTTGTGAGAAACAAGTCGAGGTTGGTGGCTCAGGGGTTCAACCAGAAAGAGGGTATAGACTATGAGGAGACATTTGGTCCTGTGGCCCATTTGGAGGAAATTAGGATCCTTCTAGCCTTTGCCGTGGCTAAAGGGTTCAAGTTGTACCAAATGGACGTGAAGAGTGCTTTCTTGAATGGGGTGATAGGGGAAGAAGTGTATGTGAGGCAACCCTCGAGGTTTGAGAGTGAAAAATACCCACATTGTGTATACAAACTCCAGAGAGCGCTTTATGGGTTGAAACAGGCACTGAGAGCTTCGTATGGTAGGTTGAGAGGCTTTTTGCTGAGCAAAGGGTTTGTGATGGGCACAGTTGATAAAACCCTGTTTCTCCTTAAGCATGGAAATTACCTATTGATTGTTCAGATTTACATGGATGACATAATCTTTGGTGGCTCTTCTCATGGTCTTGTTGCTAGATTTGAAGATGACATGAGCAGGGAATTTGAGTTGTCCGTGATGGGCGAGCTGCAGTTTTTCTTAGGACTTCAGATCAAGCAGTGCAAGGACGGGACGTTTGTACATCAGGCGAAGTACACCAGGGACATGGTGAAGAAGTTGGGCATGAACGACTTCAAGCCGCTGACTACACCGATGAGTACCACTACGGCTTTGTATGCGGATGAAGATGGCAAACCCGTGGACAAGGAGTACCGGAGCATGATCGGCTCCCTCCTCTACTTGACAGCGATGAGGCAGGACATACAGTTCAGTGTGTGTCTGTGCGCTCATTTTCAGGCTTCACCGAGGACTTCACATCGGCAGGCCGTCAAGCGGATTTTCAGGTACTTGAACTACACTCCTAAGTTTGGTCTTTGGTATTCTGCCTCCTCGACACTCAGACTTCACGGGTACTCCAATGCTGATTTTGCTGGGTGTCGATTGGACCGCAAGTCTACCTCTGGATGTTGCCAATTTCTTGGTTCTTCTTTGGTCTCTTGGTCTTCTCGCAAGCAATCCAGTGTAGCCCAGTCCACTACAAAAGCCGAGTATGTAGCTACAGCCAGTTGTTCCCAGCTTTGATGGATGACCTATACTATGAGCGATTTTGGTGAGGAGTACTCCCAAGTTTCACTCTTTTGTGACAGCACCAGTGCCATAAGTGTAGCCAAAAACCTAGTCCTTTACTCCAAGACTAAACACATCGAAGTGAGATACCACTTTCTGAGGGACAATGTTGAGAAAGGGAATATTTCCTTGTCCTATGTACCTACCCAAGATCAGCTAGCCGACATATTCACTAAACCACTTGACCAAGTTACCTTCACACGCTTGCGAGGTGAAGTTGGAGTGTGTTTTCCTTTCTAGCTGGATCTTGGAGCTTCTCATGTATATATGTGATATATGTATCATTTGTTGCATTCCATGCATGCATTTTATCTTTTTGTACAAAACCTGGTAGGATAGCCATCATTGGATCATTTGTGCTAGGATGAGCTTCTCTTATATACTTTGATCACTATGACGTACTATATGGGAGGTATGTGTATGCTTTGGGAATGGTGATGTGAATGCTATGCTCTTGATGGTATTGTCATATATTCATGATGAGATAGCTTCTTTTTGTTGAAAATGCTAAAAATTGCTTCACTCATGAGTAGATACTTGTCTATGTTCAATTTGTGCTCAAATGCCTATATCATGCTTAGTTTGTGCTTGAGTATCATGCTCTCTTTGCTTGGGGTCAAAGACCCATTAGTCATGGTAAATGTTTAGCCCATATGTTCACTTAAGGAGGAGCATAAGCTTCTTTTTTCCGCAAAGGCATTTCATGTACCATGTCTAAATTTGAAAATGAAATTGGTGTATGAATTGTCTTATGCTTGAAAAATGAGCTCTTAATCATATCTTTATGCTTTGTGGTAAATATCTTGGGTGCTAAACCGTTGCATGATGTCTACCATGAGAAGTCTCATTTTAAGAAGTAGACACATGGCTCAGTGGCTTTGACATAACATGTAGTAGCTTATGGGTGTTTGCTATGATCTTGTGATAAGAACTTGTGATCTTGTATAAGCTTTGTATGATCTTGTTCCGTTTTGCTCAAATTGCCGTGGATACGGCTTTGCTCATGAGATGAATGTTTCTTTGTGAAAAATTGCTTCAAATTGCTTTTGGCCATGTCACAGGCTTATATGTCTCTACTTTCTTGATGGCAATGCGCTAACTACATCATGTCTACCTTGCTTGCTCTATGTCTCATTTGTAGCATTTTGTTGTGCTCTTTGTATATCTGAGAAGCTTGGTAGAATGTATATGCTTTGACATGCATTTTTCATGAAAACAAGGGGGAGAGCTTCATGATATCTTAATTCATGCATTGTCAACAAGGGGGAGAATATGTATGAAAGGGGTATGTTGTATGCATTTGTGAGATTTTACATGTGAGGAGAAAAATTTGAGAAAAGAGGTTGCATTTGCTAAGGGGGAGTTTGCATATGTGCAGGGGGAGCTCCTTTGGATTGCCTGAGTTTTGTTCTTTGTGGTGTGCTCTTTGTGAGCTTTGTTTTGTCTCGGCTGTGTTGAGCCGTTGCCCTTGCCTTAGGGGGCCGAGACTTGGTCTGGCGAGTGATCATGTTTTTCGCTTGTTCTTTGGCTTTGGATCACTTGCTTGGAGGTTTGTGTTTGTGGTTCTTTTCTTTTCTTTTTCTCTGTGATGGTTACTATGGGTGTTGTCAATGCACTCATCAAGGGGGAGATTGAGGACCAGGTGTGTCCGAGGACCAGTGGAGGGTCGCTCCTTAGTGATGAGTGATTGACAACATTGTGTGGACTGATGCTTGGCTAAGTGCGCAGGTACAGGTTGCGGCTTGACTCGTGTTGGTGCAGGTGAAGAACAAGCGCGAAAGGCCTTAGCCGTGGTGGCCTCCGGGTGATGGAGAGGCAAGTAGGCTTGGTTCGATGGACCCAGTGGCTGATGGGGTCAAGTGCGAGCCGTGCGGTGCAAGACTAGCAAGTTGTAGTCATGGATATATATGCAGGGAACGAAGATATATACGAGATCAAGACAACAGTACTAGCCGTGGCACCGCACAGATGTTGATTGATCGCCGTGGAGATCGATCTAGATGGAGACCTAGACACCATCGTGGAGATCTTGATGGAGACCGACGTCGTCGAAGACTTGGAATTTTGGAATGGTCCCGATGAGTCCCTATTTGATCGTCGTTTTGATCTCTTTCATAAGCGTCACGATAGACAAATTACAGTGCAACCAAGGAATACCTCGTTGCAATAATTCTGATAAAGTTGCAACGACCACAAAAAATAGTGCAACGACTACATTTCGTCGCAATACGTACATGATGTTGCATCTTGAGGCTACAAACGAAGCAATAGCCCTCCATGTCTTGCAACAACACAAAGATATATTTGCAACCCAAACAAGACGTTGCGATATAGCCGTTCAAACGCAACCAACCATAATATGGTGGCCATAGCAACTTTCTATTGCAACGCATGAAATGCTAATGCAACGCAGAAATGGGGTAGCAGTATTTCCAACCAAATGCAACACAAATCCTCATAATGGGTGCATTAGCGTCAGTGTTGACATTTCTTAACGCAATCACCTAAGAACAGGTATGGAACCCATCCTAGTAATAGCACCAGAAATGTTGATTGGTAAATCTTAGCGTTTACAGAGATCCACAAGCGCACGGAAGTACCATTGTAGCATTTCCCCAAAGAAGTATTCCAAACGGTATCGAATCCAAGGAAGGCATTGGCAGAATGACAAGATCAACTCTATTGCAATGAGTATAGATCATAGACGGAAACGAACCAGACACTCAAGTGCAGGGGTAAAGATATGATAATAGGGTAGTGTGATCACACACACACTCACACTCTCTCTAAAGGGTCCTAGGCATAGGAGGCGACACACGAGTTAGTTCTAGGTTCTAATGTACTATACACATAAAGCTGGAAGGAACGAGTTAGATACACTAGCGTTGAAGAACATTGACTTGAGCACCCAGGTACCACGGGGAGATAACCTCCCGCGTTGCTTCTGCACAACTTCGGTTGTTATATTTTAGACTCCTACAGCTTATCCGAACGTGGGGGATTTCAGAGGACCAACGGCTGTCACTACCGCGGCCTACCCCAAGAAAAACCATGGGTTAAACTCATAAGTAAGGTAGCTACGCAACCCAAGCACCATGCTTACGTTGTTAGCCAGACTTGACCGGCCCGGGCTATTGTGACCCAGGTCAAGCCACCAGATAAACCAGCCAATTACACCGAGTACCGTAGCTCAAGCACAGACTTCATACAACGCAATCATGTCATCTAATTAGATCAAACCAGGTTAGGTACACAAACGGAGTCGTGTTTTCCTATGTCTGTTCAACTGGATCGAAGGGTCGTGTTCGCGAAGAAAACGAGCCTCTAACTTATGAACAACACTAGGAACATGTAAAAGTCACCCGTCAAGTGGATCGAAAGGCCTTGTTCATCAAGAACAGGAGCCTCTAAATAATGAACAGGTGAAGAACACATGAACAAATCACTCATGCATACTAACACAACTTTATATGAAATAGATAAATAACTGAAGTAGATCAAAGTCATACAAATGAAATAAGATACAAGAGAACTCATACCTACATCCCAAAGTAGACTTGGAACCTGAATTAGAACTACTCTAGCCTACCTCCTAGCCTTGAGACTAAAAGTGAGAGAGGTGTTGCAAGTGTGGATATCCCATAAGTGAGCCCCCTCTCCTTCTATTTATTGGCCTGTGCACCGGCGAAGAATGGAGGCAAACACCCCGGGGAAGGCGCCTAGGACCAATGGAGAGCCACCATGTGGAAGCCCCTGAGTGGCGGCCTCAAGGTCAGTTCGGCTGACCCCCTGTGGGCCCCACTCGTGGTGTGCTTCCTCCTGGAGGCTGCCTTGTGGGTCCTTAGGTCGGTTCCCGGTGTCCACCCTGTTTTGGCACGATTTGCATACCTTTGTGGGCCCATGGATCCATGTGATGTCCACGTGTCACAGTTTGATTCATCGGGGGTTGCTTCACTTGGATTGCTTGCATGGCATGCATGCATGGCTCCCTAGTTGGCAGGTTTGCATGCATGGCATCTTGTTGGCAGGCCACCTAGGATGAGGTGATGCGGCATGGACCCTAGAAGGTGAGTTTGGCACTCTTTTCTTGCTTATTTTCTTGCAATCAAATAATCTCCAAGGACAAGTGGAACTACATTATTCTTAACTAAATACATGTAAGAAATGCCTTATGCCTCTTTATTCATGAGTATATTGACGGCTAAGTAGGTACTTAATAGCCGTCAACAACTCCCCCAAGCTAGCCTCTTGCTCGTCCCCAGCAACAGATTAAGGACTTAGGTTGGTTGATCAGGAGTGGCTACGATGATGTATTCCTAATGTATAACAAGATGCAGCTAGATACTCTATCAAGAGTTGAAGAAGTTAGCATTGATCTTACCTTTCACTTGATTGATATGGGCATGTAGCTTCACCTGCCTTGGGCGGTTGAAAGATAGAATGGTTGTATAAAGATTACTAATCACATGTACCTTGATCAGTTATCAATCCGGAGGTTTTGCAGGTTTTTCAAAAGAAATCAAAGTTCCTCAAATGATACTCTCAGATCGCTCAATGTGTATGATTCCTCACCAAGGCTTTGGTTCGCCTTCTTTCACTACCTACTCCTAATAAGCTGATATGTGGAGCTGTAGGTAGGGAAAACATGTGGCATACCTGTTTCTCATATATTGTCGAGTCGAAAACCGGATCCTTGGAAGAACAAGTCATACACCCTGATCAAGATGTGCAAAAGTGTGTGTATGGTGGATGGATAATGAACTCCTCTTTTCATGATTTTACACTCCTCGTTTTTGAAATTTTTGAGACTTGGGCTATGTCTCTTTATTCTTTCTTTTTCTTTTTTTTTATGCATGCCCTTGAGCATGTTTCTTTTCCCTCTTTTTTTCAACATAACCCATCGTCCTTGCTGAACATTTTTGGAGAGAGAGTAATCCTGGAACATGCGCGGAGCTTTATTTTGTGGAATGGATGGGGAATGGATGAAATGATGGTTGCTAACTTCCAGTGTAGAAGTTTCGCATATGGTGGTGTGTACGTGATCTTGATCATAGGAGTATGACAAGTTACTCGCATATGAGGGTCACAACAATTCGACAAAACTCAATGAAGAAATCAAGTAGCATATGTGGAGGTTAACAGAAGCTAAGATCTACATATGACCTTGGATAGGAATTTCTTATCATTGAGGAACTTATCATTTTAACATTTTTCAAAAGAAAACTCCGGATATCAAACATCACTTAGTACTAGCTCATAGCAACTCTATTATACCATATCATACCTCGCAACAACTTAGGCAAAGATCATGCTTTTTGCTACCCACTAATTTCAAGCTCAGGTTCGATCATACTAGCCAACAAACTCAAAACTTGGATAGGATACTAAGTTGTAAACAAGGCATACAAGAGGAATAAACAGAGCAACTATTCATCATTTCAACCATGGAGAATAAGAACACTCTTACCGCGCATATGAAAACAAACTAATTTAAGAAAGCAAATAAATATTTTTGGTCTTTTTAATCTTTTCAGATTTTTATGTGTTTTTAGCATATGGGGTTCTGAAAAAAATAAAAGATACAAGTTACCTCAGAAAGGGGGTCCTCCCCCAAGCTAGCTTCAGGCTCACTGCTGTGGAGGGTGGTATCCCAACCACGCATAAGCCCTCTGCTCCTCTAGCTGTCGCAGCTGTCTCTAGTACAGTTTAGACTCAAGGGAGTTGTCCGGATGGAGTTCACCTATGAGTTCGTATTTCGACAAAGCGCGAACAGAATGGAGTGTCACACCCTGAAATTTCTGATTTCAGGATGTGAGTAGGAAAAATAAATTAATAAACAATTTTCTCTCAATTTTATAATTTTGTTAGCAACTATGTCTTTGTTTAAGGATTTTAAGGAGTTATTTAAATTTGCTAGGCATTTAAACAATTTTTAATAATAAAATAAATTAATATAGGAGTTGAATGTGGCATTCATGCTGGTGCATCATTTTTGAGTGTTTGAATTCAAATTGTGTTTGAATTCAAAGTTCGGTTTGAAGTTCAAAAAGCTTTCAAATAATTCAAAAGGAATTTTTCTTTCCTCCCTCTCTTCTTCTCCTGTTTTGGCTCGGCCCGTGCTGCTCCAAGTCCGTCGGACCTCCCTCGTTTCCCCGGCCCAGTCCGTTTTTTTCCCTCATCCTTTTCCTCAATAGCGTGCAGCCCAGCTCCACTTTCGGCCCAGCTGGCCCGCCTCCGCCTCCCTCCTCTCGCTGCCGCTGACGAGCGGGGACCACCCGTCATCTCCATCCTCCCGCGCGCATCCGAGCCGGACTCCGGCTGGAGTCCGACGCAGCCGCGCCTACGCGCGATGCCTTCTAGGCGTGGCCCGCACGCCAAGAGGTCCCCTCGGCCTCTATATAAGCACCGCCACACCTCGAGCCTCCCCCTTTTTCCCCCGAAACCCTAACAACTGAGCTCCGTGTCCGCCGCCAAACCCTAGCTCGGCCCGCCGTCGACGAACTCCGCCGCCACTGGCTCCCCGCCGTCGTGAAGTCATCCAGGAGCACCGCAAGCAAGGGAGGAAGGTATCCGTGCCGCTTGTTTGAGTCCTCAGGGTCTGCGTCTCGCGCACGCGCTCGCCGGAGTGGCTCCTCCACCGCCATCCGCCATACCGAACCCAGCGCTGTCTCCGTCGCCCGAGCGTCCGCCCTTATGCCTCCGTTGAGTTCGCTGTGTCACGTGCTACACCCCAAGCCAAACCGCGCTGCTTCTCGAGCCCCCTAGCTCCGGTTCGCCCCGCGCCGGCGAAGTCCCGGTCAAGCGCCGCCGCGTACGCCGCCGTCGGCCGTTTGCTCGAGACCTAGCCGTCGGATCTTGAAGGGACGGCGTAGATCAGATCGGAACCAAGTCAAACCCAGCGTACCGGTCAACACCCGCCTGTGTGCTGTGCATTTTGCAAAAGAGTCCCTGGAGTTTTCAGTTTCACAAGCCGGTCCTCCCACCTCTGAAAATCCTTACCATTAGGTCCTAGTTTTTACGGTTTAGACCCTGAGCTTCCTAGTTTTAGCAGCCGAAGTCCATAGACTTAGTTTTGCACGTTAGCCCCTGTGTTTATACGTTTAATTATGTTTTAGGCCCAGGTTTTTAGCAGTTAAGCCCCTGGATCTTTAGTTTTCTCGCAGATAGACCCATGTGTCTTGTTTTAGCTCTAGTTTATGCGTTTTAGCTCCGTTTTTAGCGTTCTTTATGTCCAAACGATCATATCGAAGAGTAGAATAGCTTTACGCAGTTGTTTTTCTCTGTTATTACTGTTTGGTGCATGTTTCTTATTTGTTTCTATTGTTTGCCTATATGTGGTTGGTGTGATGCGTAGAAGACGACCGTTTCTTCGATTACGCTGCCATTGAAGACTTTCAAGATCTTGAGCAGCACTCTGAGTTTGTGGAAGGCAAGTCCTTGATGCATGCCCTTTTTCCTATACAACTGCATTTTAATTACACTATTTACTTTATTGCTTTGCATTAAATTGATGGGACCCTATGATTAAGGTGTGACTAGTGTTGTTTACCATGTCCTTATTAACCTGGGTTTTATTTATGTTGGGTAGCACCTGCTTAGTTGCTAATTACAGGTTGAGGATGGTTTAATTGTACACAAAAGTAAACTTGATTTATTTTATGCTCTATCCTCATTAAGCAAGATTACCCTTGTTAATCGGAACATGGAGTGACCACCTAGGAACCAGGTGCAACCACAAGACAAATGGCTCTGTCTTGGCTAATTAATTAGAAACCTTAGTATGTATTATGCTTTACCTGATAAAGGTTAGGGGGTGCCGGTAGTTTGTGTATAGCCCGGCCCTCAAGCTGATCTGCTTTGTGGTAGCTTCGCAGTCTTGACACAAGGTTATGCATTGCGCTGTCATGAAACCTAGCGAGCAGCTCATACTAGGGAATCTTTGTAAAGGACTCGTAGTGAAACTCATGCCACTCACCTCGGAAGTGTTTAAGGGCTTTGCAAACTCGGGCATATATGGGGGACATGACTTGTGGGTAAAGTGTACAACCTCTGCAGAGTGTAAATCTAATCGATTAGCCGTGCTCTCAGTCATGGAGCGGCCTGGACCCTCACATGGGTAAATTATGGAACATGAATTAATCTTGTGCATTGCATCCTGATCTTGTTGCATTTATTATCTCTGGGTTGGTATACATTTACACTGCTAGTAATAAGTTGCTTAATAAAATCTGACCAACTAAAATTGCTTACCGCTTTAACCATGTCGGCCATCCACCCAAAGAGCCTTGCATGTTGTTATAGTTACATTCCCTTGTTGAGTACGACATGTGCTCACGCTTGTTGATTTATTTCTTGCACCTACACTACCCGGACTGCTGCTCAGATGGCCGCTTTGAAGACTTCCCGGAAGACTTTGAAGACCTCTAGGCGGGCATGTCACCAGTCAACTGCCTGTGGTGTTGATCCTATCTGCTGCGTTGCTACTCGTTAATAATTAGATCGTTTATGAGACTTTTTGGTCTGTAATAAAGTTTAATACTCTCTTTACGTTATGGCATTGTGTTTTGGTATTCACTGAGTCGTTATATGTGTGAACTTTGATCTTGGCACACATATAATATGAGCATTCGAATTTGCCTTTAAATTCGGGTGTGACATGGAGCAAGGATATCTTGATTCTTTTTTAGAGGTCAGAACTTTTATTGAATAGGATAACTTACCGATCTTACTTGTCAGCGAAGGGCTCTTTTGTTTTAAGTCTTCCAGAGCCAGACTATCTCCCACATTACTTACCTTAGTGTAGGGTCAGCCGCTCTTGGGGACGAGGGAGTCGGCTCCCTGTCCACTTTTTTCCACACCTTCTTGGTCGTCTGTGGTTTACGAGGTGCGGGGAGTGGTGCCTTGGACTGGGACTTGGATTTCCAATATGATTTCTGTCCTGCACTCATTTGCTCTTGCTCTTGCTTCCAGAAATTCTTCATAAAGGCAATGAGGTTGTCCACTTGTGGTTGCGTAGTTTCACTTCTTTGGGCAGGAGTGCCCGTTCCTGGTGTGCCTTCAACCATTGAGCATTGTTCCTTACGTGGGCGGAATTCAAACCTTTCTTCCTTGCCATTGATGTGGAGACGGATTACTCCAGCACCAACATCAATTTGTGCCTCGGCCGTGCTCAGGAATGGACGTCCCAGGATGAGTGGTACTTCATTACCAATGTCCATGTCAAGTACTACAAAGTCCACTGGAATGAAGCAGTCTCGGACCTTCACCGGAATGTCCTCGGCTATCCCCGCTGGATACCGGACTGAGAAATCGGCTAACTGCAGCTGCAAAGTAGTTAGAGATAATTCTGTATAATTGAGTTGGTCGAAAACTACCTTTGGCATGACGCTAACACTAGCACCAAGATCACAGAGAGCATGGTCGAATCTCTATGTTCCAATTGTGCATGTGATCGTGGGGCACCCTGGGTCCTTCTTCTTTTCTGGAAGACGATTGAGTATAGCTGCGCTACACTCTTCTGTGAGCTTTACCACCTCCGAAATGGGTAAAGCTCGCTTCTTGGTGAGGATATCCTTGAGGTAACGTGCGTACGTGGGTACACGCATTGCCTCGAGGACTGGAACATTAATATATACCTTTTGAATCATGTCCATGAAACGAGTGAATTGCTCATCCACTGTTGCCTTCCTGTTTCGCTGAGGGAATGGCAATAAATTTGTTTCAATGAACTCAGGTTTATCCGCCCTGTCTTCAGGTGTTCTTGCTTGTGAGGGCTCCCTCATAGCAAGTGGCTCCCCACTGGACTCTTCATCCCCTCTTGTGCTTCTCTTTGTTCCTGCATGGTTAGGATAGGGCGGATCGCGAGTGGTCTTACCCCCTCTCATGACTACCGCTTTTGCATTTTCAACTGGTGGAACTGAAGCGACTAGTTGAGCCAACTGGGTTTCTATCATCTTATTAAAGCTCAACTGGTCTTTAAGGGCAGACGAAAGGCTATCAATTTTAACATTAAGGCTCTCAAAGGCCTTATCATAGGCAACTATTTTCTTATTAAAGCCTTCATTAATCTTAGCTTGCCCAAAGACTAGATCTTTCAAAGAAGGTTGGTTTGGGTTGAAAGAATTACCTTGATTACCTCCTTGATAATAAGGGTGCGATTGATTCCACGTTTGACCTCCTTGTGGACGATAACCATTGTTGTCGCCGTTCATGTACATCACATCCTCCTGAGTAGTAGGGCAGTAATTCCCTGAATGCCCAGTATTACCACAGACTTCGCAAGTCATGCGAGCATCCATAGCTTGAGTAGTGGTGGCCATGGCGGCCTTCTCATTGGCTAGATCATCCATTCTTTTCATCATTAGGTCCATCTTCTTTGACGGTATGTGTACCCCTTTGACGTGGCTGGAGTCGATCATCACTCCACCCTTGATTGGTAACCATCTTCTCAATCAATGTAGTAGGTTCAGTGATAGTAAGAGAGAAGAAAGCCCCTCCAGCTGCAGCATCAATATGGCCTCGGGCTATCGGAGCCAGCCCATTATAGAAACTCTGAAGAATAAGCCAGTTGTCCATCCCACGATGAGGACAAGCCAGGATGTACTCCTAGAGTCTCTCCCAAGCTTCGGGGATAGTCTCATTTGCCGCTTGCTGGAAACTTGAAATTCGCCCGCGAAGGAAATTGGTTTTGCCCAACGGAAAGAACTTCGCGAGGAATGCTGCGGAGCACTTTGCCCAGGTGTTAATCTCTCCACGGTTAGCATAAAACCACTGCTTTGCCTTTCCCAAGAGGGAGAAGGGAAACAGTCGTAGATGAATAGCATCTTCCTCCACTCCTCGTATAGTGAAGGTACTGCATAGTTCCAGGAACTGTTGCAGGTGGGCGCTCGCGTCTTCATTAGGCTTGCCACAGAATGGGCTAGCCTGTACCATCGTAATTAAGCCAGTCTTGATCTCGAAGTTTCCATTCCCAGTGTTGATCACGGGGCCTGTCGGCACCTGGTCAGCAGAGGGAGCGGAATACTCACGAAGAGTCTTCTCGACAGGGTTGGCCATGGAAGTTGATGCGGATGGCACAATGGAAGCTGGATCGACTTCTGAATGTTCACGAGAAGGAGAGTCGAAATGATTTCGTGCCTTCCTTACGAGTGACTCAGGATCTTCAGTAAAATTCGATGGCAAGTCGAAACCAGTCATGCACTACCTGTCTTCATCATCAATAGACAAAGAAGACAATCCAAGTTAGCCTGCATTGAGAACTGTTTTATTCCTGTCATGATTATAAACATATGCAAAGTGTTGATATGTCATCCTTAAGCCTTCCCCGGCAACGGCGCCAGAAATGCTTGTTGACATTTTTTAACGCAATCACCTAAGAACAGGTTTGGAACCCATCCTGGTAATAGAGCCAGAAATGCCGATTGGTAAATCTTAACGTTTATAGAGATCCGCAAGCGCACGGAAGTACCATTGTAGCATTTCCCGAAAGGAGTATTCCAAAGGGTATCGAATCCAAGGAAGGCATTGGCGGAATGACAAGATCAACTCTATTGCAATGAGTACAGATCATAGACGGAAACAAACCAGACACTCAATTGCAGGGGTAAAGATATGATAATGGGGTAGTGTGATCACACACACACACTCACTCTCTCTCTAAAGGGTCCTAGGCATAGGAGGCGACACACGAGTTAGTTCTAGGTTCTAATGTACTATACACATAAAGCTGGAAGGAACGAGTTAGATACACTAGCATTGAAGAACATTGACTTGAGCACCCAGGTACCACGGGGAGATAACCTCCCGCGTTGCTTCTGCACAACTCCGGTTGTTATATTTTAGATTCCTACAGCTTATCCGAACGTGGGGGATTTCAGAGGACCAACGGCTGTCACTACCGCAGCCTACCCCAAGACAAACCATGGGATAAACTCATAAGTAAGGTAGCTACGCAACCCAAGCACCATGTTTACGTTGTTAGCCGGACTTGACCGGCCTGGGCTATTGTGACCCAGGTCAAGCCACCAGATAAACCAGCCAATTACACCGAGTACCGTAGCTCAAGCACAGACTTCATACAACACAATCATGTCATTTAATTTGATCAAACCAGGTTAGGTACACAAACGGATTCGTGTTTTCCTATGTCTGTTCAACTGGATCAAAGGGTCGTGTTCGCGAAGAACACAAGCCTCTAACTTATGAACAAACACTAGAAACATGTAAAAGTCACCCGTCAAGTGGATCGAAAGGCCTTGTTCATCAAGAACAAGAACCTCGAAATGATGAACAGGTGAAGAACACATGAACAAATCACTCATGCATACTAACACAACTTTATATGAAATAAATAAATAACTGAAGTAGATCAAAGTCATACAAATGAAATAAGATACAAGAGAACTCTTACCTAGATTGCAAAGTAGACTTGGAACCTGAATTAGAACTACTCTAGCCTACCTCCTAGCCTTGAGACTAAAAGTGAGAGAGGTGTTGCAAGTGTGGATATCCCATAAGTGAGCCCCCTCTCCTTCTATTTATAGGCCCGTGCACCGGCGAAGAATGGAGGCAAACACCCCGGGGAAGGCGCCTAGGACCAATGGAGAGCCACCACGTGGAAGCCCCTGAGTGGCGGCCTCAAGGTCGGCCGACCCCCTGTGGGCCCCACTCGGGGTGTGCTTCCTCCTGGAGGATGCCCTATGGGTCCATAGGTCGGTTCCCGGTGTCCACCCTGTTTTGGCGCGGTTTGCATGCCTTTGTGGGCCCATGGATCCATATGATGTCCACGTGTCACACTCTGATTCGTCGGGGGTTGCTTCACTTGGATTGCTTGCATGGCTCCCTAGTAGGTAGGTTTGCATGCATGGCATCCTTGTTGGCAGCCCACCTAGGATGAGGTGATGTGGCATGGACCCTAGAAGGTGAGTTTGGCACTCTTTTCTTGCTTATTTTCCTGCAACCAAATAATCTCCAAGGACAAGTGGAAGTACATTATTCTTAACTAAATACGTGTAAGAAATGCCTTATGCCCCTTTATTCATGAGTATATTGACGGCTAAAGTAGGTACTTAACAGCCGTCAACAGTCAACCTATTGCAACACAAAAAATAAATATTGCAACTCAAATTTTGTGTAGCAATAGACACGCATATTACAACCAAATCACTGTTTCGGTGCCATAGTACCCCCCTATTGCAACCAAATTTGTGGTGTTGCCTAAGAGTTGTGTTGCAATAGGGGGAAAACCTATTAGTGGGTGCAAGGTAGTAGATCGAGGCCAAAGCTTGCATGCGGGGTTTGGTGGTTTGCCCACAAAACCATCGGTGGATGTTTCTTGGTTTGGGCAGCAAAACCAAGTTCGGAGGCCCGATGCGATGGAGACAGGGATCCGGGAGCATCGGGAAGCTTTGAGGCGGGGGGCACATGGTGTGATCGCGGGGCTTGCATCGAGGCTAAGCAAGTCCGTGGTGGAAGCGTGTCCGCTCGATGAAGACTTGACCATATTACCCCTGAGGGGTGTGTATCTTCTATTTGAGTTGTAGGGGTAGTGTGGTCATTTTCTTCCTCCGGTGGACTTCGTATAAATAGCGGAGAGGTGGATGGCACCTCTCTCTCTTGGACTTTAGGGTTTCCTCCCCCGGTAGATCGCTCTCAACTGCTTCTTTTCCTCTGCTTTCCTTAGGCTAGATTCTTGTATAGACTCTGACTTCTGGATGTATGGAAGCATTCGGTGTTGTGATGATCTCCTAGCTCTTTGTGATTTTCATGTCATTTTCGGGGCTATTTTTGGGGTGTTTCGTTCTTCGCTCGATTCGTTGATTTGAGGGCGTTTTTCCTCTGATTTCTTTGAGGGGATCATGGGTGGATGTCTTGTGCATCTTTGTGTGTGATCTTGACCCCTAAAACATCGGGAAACCCCTTCGATTCGTGAGTTCTGGTTGGAGCCTGAGTTCTTGGTGGTGGTTCATGTGATCCGCGATTCCCAGTGTTTTAGTGAATTAGAGGCCAAGATTTTTGGGGCATAGCTTCACCTAGTGACGCTTCTCATCTCCCCCAAATCTTGTCTCAATAGCTCTAGCCATTTGGGAGATCCGATGATGGAAAGGAGGGGTTGACCTCCCGCACTCGTGCTGTTTTTGCTCTGTTCGTGAGCCGCCGACAGTCCGAAGAGCCTGCAGCGGAGGGTCCGCGTGACCTGTGTTCGTCGTTGTTCGTCACGTGTTCGTGCGAACTCGTGTTTTGATCCGTGGCACCGCTAGGGTTTTGTTGCAGGCAGTTTTGTGGACAGTCCGCCGGTCAGTGACGGATGGTCCATGTGGGCATTTTTTGAGCAGTGTTTCTGGTGGCTTTGCCGGACGGTCCGCGTGGCCTACACGGACGGTCCGCGACACTGGCAGATAGTCCGCGTGGCTCGGCCAGATAGTCCGATTTTCTCAGTGTGTCTCTAGTGGTTCTATTAGGGTTCTCAGACAGTCCGCGTAGGGGGTCTGGACAGTCCGCCCAGGTGCTGCGGACGGTCCGCCAGTACTGCACGGACAGTCCGCGCCTAGCCCTCGCAGATTTGGCTAAGTGCTTTGATTCTTGTCTTATGCTTCCGCGCTTTGATTCGAGGCTTGTCTCTAGGACTTGTAGGCTTGTGTGTGCCTAGTCTAGAGCTTCTTTGGTGTGTGCGAGTGATCGGAGTGGCAATCAGGGTATAGGCCGAGTTCATCCATCGGGAAGAATTTTTATTGGCTCCCATTCACTCCCCCCCACTCTGGTCGCCTTTTCGGTCCTTCAAGGATACATGAACATGCAACCACCAAGGAAGATAAAAACCAATCTAATCTATTGAAGGTGTGACCGCCGCTTCACCCATTTCCTCCTCTCGCACTGTCACTATGCGAAGGCAATCAAGGCAAAACAACGAACGATCATGGTATGTTAAGGGGTCAACGGGAGTAGTGAGATCTATACACCCGAAAAGCATTGTAGCTAGCCTTAATCATCAAAGCATCATCAACACGAAACCAATAGATTGAAACCATAAACGAGTCAGTGATTACATGCCATTATCCGTTACAACCCCATGGACAAATGAGATGATTACCCCATCAAGAGGCTAAGCATGGTGTCGTTGATCATGGTGGATGCTTCTGGCAGTGCGTCCTTCAACTCCGGGGGCGCCGTGGTAGCACCTCGACGTCCTCCTTCACTTGTGGCCGCCTCCTTGGACTAGATGAATATTTCTCCCGAGTGCTCTCGTCGAATCTCTTCCGATCCAACCTCTCTGATGAATGGATCCCCTCTTGTGGTCGACCTCGAGGGTATTTAGCTCTGTCTTTGACGAATGGTGGCGCCGGCATATGCTTAGGGTTGAAGGATCTTCACGCACAAGAAACCGGGGGCCGAACCGACGCTAGAACAGGCCAGGCTGGCCGGCCCGGCCTGGTTCGGTCACCCCTTCCTCCGAGTGGCCCGTCTTGACATTTTGTACTTTGACCCCAATATTTGTGTCTTTTGGCATCATCAACCTTGCGATAAATATAGGGGGTCTTCTCGTATGAAATCCGATCTTTATGTCTTGGTCCCCGAAGATGTTTTGTTGTAGCACCTTGGTCCTTGCCACCTTTTGGAGTGAGTTTGCCTTGCACTTGAACATGAACGGAACTCCTCATTTACTCCTTCGATGTGACTCTGTCCCTTTAGTCCATGTTTTCCTACAAAAACATCACACTTCCAAATGCACATACAAAGTTGAACTTGTTATATCATTAGTGTGCCTAGTGGTGGGTTAGTACCATAATGAAGTTCAAGCCAAAGTGTAACGAACATGTTTGGAGCACTAAAATTCACCGTCAACATCTCCCCCACGCTTAGATCTTGCTCGTCCTCGAGCAAGTTTCTTGCAAAAGAACACTTGTCCATGGAGTTGAAACTTGTGCCATAAGTTCCTTCCTTACAAGTTAGTCAACCTTTCATCTTTGATATAAGAAACATGAAAACAATAAACACTATATGTATCATGGGTGTTTAGGAAATTACCCAATCAAGTCTTACCCCACAACTTATACCTTTTTGTCGGAGGTCCTTTATCCAGCCATACTTACTTTCTTACTTCTGCCAGAGGGTTTTGAGCTTTTTCAAAAATAAAATTCCTGCAACATGTATTAGACAAAATCTTCCTCCAAGTACTCACATGTCGCTCATTTAAAGTGGCTATCCTAAACAATTCATGAACTCTCATCTCCCACAAGTCTCTCATTTAAATATATGGTGGAGCTATAGGTATGGCTAGTGAAGTTAACACAAATATTATCAAGCTAGGGAAGTTCTCTAATAGTTGTTCACCTCCCGAGCCAATGACTATGAGAATGAAACCATAATGTGCGGGTATCAAGGATAAGAAGATTTAGAATGGTGGAGATGTGCAAAAGGGAAAAGAAAATATGACTCCAAAGCCCTAATGATGTCCTTATTGTCGGATCGCACATGGTTGGAATATCGAAGATTCGTTCTCAACAACATCACATCCTTCCTTTGCACTTCTCTTGATCTCCACTTGACTTGTTATCCCCTCTTGTACCTTTCCCCCTTTTGCCTTCGAATTCCTATTTTTCCTCTTTCTTTTTTCTCTTTTCTTTTCTTCTTTTTCTTCTCTTTTTTCTGTCTTTTTTTCCTTTTCTTCTCTTTATACCCATTTTTTCTTCTATTTTATCTCATCTTGATCTCTTTCCGAAGCTTTACGTTCGCCTCCTTAGCGTGGAAATACAATCTCAAATTTAGCTAAAATCCTTGCTAGAAACGGAACAAATCTTCGGGCATAGGTTGTGTTCAAGGAATAAGATTGTTGACGGCTGTTAAGTGCCATTTTTTGTGGCTGTCAACGCCTGCATTTTGACATAAGAAATATACATCCACCATAAAATAGGGTCTTATACTGACAATTTCCACAAGTTGCGATGTATATTCAATTGCAGGTAACAAGCACAAGAAAGAGAGCAAAAGCACACCTTATCCATCCACCTCACCAATCCAAGCAATCCAGGCTCAGCCAATAAGGGGCTACCATGCGAGCACCCCCTGGATCCATGATGTCATCAATCCAAGGGAGAAAGCCACGGCGAATCAGAAGTCGCCACGCGTATATCACATGGATCCCATGGCCCACCAGAGCGCCTAAACCGCCTCCAAAACACGTGGACACCTGGAACCGCCATAAGGACCCACACATCAGTCACCAGGAGAAAACAGAGGGCAGGTGAGGCCCACAAGGGGTCGACCGACCCCACAGGTCGGCCGAACCGACCTTGGGGCGCCCAATCCTGGCCTTCCACGTGGTGGTTCCTGGTTGGCTCCTCACTTCATTCCCGGGGTGTTTGGGGTGCTTCAACATCGGTGCTCAGGCCTATAAATAGAAGGAGATGGGGTAGAGAATAGGACACACACTTCTTTCTCCTCCTTCTCACTTTTGCCTTTTGGCTTCTCTCATTAGGACAGGAGAGTTCTTGCATAGGATTAGTGCTGGCTTGCTAGTGCTTTAGAGATTAGAAGGAAGGTGGGGTGGTGTCTTGGGGTTGTGCCATGGTGTTTGGCACATTTCCTCAAGAACGATCCTCTACGGATGCTTCTGTTCTTCATTTAGAATAAAGTGAGTATTTCGACATTCTCAGTTAGACTAAAGTGGCACTCATACTGTGTTCTTGAGTTCTTCGTTCGTTCTTCATTTAAAGGCTCGTGTTCTTCACGAACACGCTCCCTCGATCTAGTTGACAATCGAGTTTCTCATACTTTTGTGTTTGCTCATAACTTAGAGGCTGGTGTTCTTCACGAACACGACCCTTGATCTTCTGTTATAAACATATAAGTTTGTAACCTGTTTGTATGCCTGCTAGTCTAATCAGAGTTAGTGGATGCTTCTTTATCCTAATATAGACCAAGTTCATCCGTGATTCTTTGCATAGGTTAGCATATATCTGAGTGAGTTCGGGTCTCTCTCTCGTGGGTTCGTCGCTCCGTCTTCGTACGGAGTGCTATAGTGTTGTTACAGGTCGACAAATGTAACCGTGCTATAGTAGTAATCTGTGGTGTAGACGTGGTGTCTAGACTTCAGGTTATCCTTCGTTTGCCCTGTATCCCACGGTTTGTCTTGGGGTAGGCCGCGGTAGTGACAGTCATTGGACCCTCTGAAATCCCCCACGTCCGGATACAGCGTGTAGGCAACCATTTGCCGTGAACCAACTGTTATAGTCAGGAGGGGCCGGTGTCCGAAACGAGAAGTCCCTAATCGAGAGACTGTTCTTCACTCTCACGCTACCAGCAAGATCCTTTCAATTTTCATCTCATCCTATAGAGTTGTGTCCTTGGACCGTTCATCTAGGATAGAAGGTGATGCACATCGTTCCTTGGATTCGATACCCTTTGGAATACTCCTTTGGGGAAGTGCTACAGCGGTATTTCCGTGCGCTTGCGGATTCTTTCGCACCGGTCGTTATACCCGGGTGGATCTTACGCACACGCTAGGTGCACACTAGTGGTGACATTAAGAAATACCAACAAGCATTTCTGGCCCGTGGCCAGGGAACGGTTGTTGTATCTACCTTCGAACCTAGTGGTCCTCGTATCTTTTGTTTTCCTTTTTGTTCTACCTTTACCCCCATTATCCATCAACACCCTCTTTTGTTTTACTTCTACCTTTGCCATGGAGGATCGGTCAATTCAAGATCTTTTCGCTCCCAGAGCTGAATCTTTTAAGCCGCCACCCTCTGAGCATCAAATTCATACGACAAGCTATGGGTTCGACTCTAACTTGATTGACTTGGTTCGGAGAACTTGTTCCTTTTCTAGGACAGCTAGTGAGAATCCTTATGAATGCCTACAAGAATTAGGCAGGATCTGTTCATGCCACGCCATTGATGGCATGAAGCATGACACCCTCAAGTGGATTTTTTTTTCCTTTTCCCTAGTGGGAGACGCGAAGCATTGGTACACACGTGAAGTAGGTAAAGCCAAGGGCAGTTGGGATGCCCTGGTGAAAATGTTTTGTGAGAAATATTTCCCCGCCTCTCGTGTTGCCGCCCTGCGTAGGGATATTTTCAACTTTAGCCAAAGAGAAGAGGAGACCCTAGGAGCAGCCTGGGAGAGATTCTCACATCTGGTGAACTCAGGTCCAGTCCTACACCTACCAGAGCACATATTGCTCAAACACTTTTACATAGGCCTGAACAGGAGTTCAGCTTCACAGCTGGATGCATCTTCTGGAGGATCGTTTATGCAAACACCCATAAGTAAAGGGAAGAACATCCTAGAGAAAATCCTACGTGATTTCCCCTTTTTAAACGAATCTAAATCTCCTCCAGAAGAAAGTGTACCCGAAGTAGGGGATGCCTTAGCAGCTGAGACCAGCACTACACCACCCACATCTGTAGATCCAGCCGCAGACGATCCCCCCGAACCATCGGCATCGGAAGAGGAAACTTCTCAATCTTTAGTGTCGCAATTGATGTTTGAGGATGACCTTTTTGAAGATTATGGAAACACCTCAAATTATCAATGTAGAGGGAAACCGCTGATCCCGAACATTCCTCCAAACCCTGACGAGATAGCTTATTTCAAGGACACTGTTCGAGAGTTAACCGCTATCATGACTCGGGAGTGGTCAGAGGAGCTAGAGAACTCATCCAAGGCCCTCCAGATTGGCCAATCTTATTCGACCCTCCCATGTAACATGCGCGGGAGACAGATAGACGCCATCTACAACCCTCTGGTTGGAGCTAACATCATCTCAAGTGTTTACACGATAGAAGTTTTGGGGGATGAACCCTTAGTTCCATCCAGCGTTTCTGCCATGGACTCCCACGGACAAACCATGGAAGGGATAGGAATCCTCAACCAGATACCCGTCATCTACGACGGAGTCCATTCTGTCCTAGATTTTCATGTCTTTGACATCGAGGATTTCGATCTTATGATAGGACTCCCCCTTGAGAAATTTCTCAAAGAGGCCCCAGAGCAAGGGAAGGTTGGTGTCCGACTGGGAGAGGAAGTCTTGTCAGTAAAGATTGCCGGAGCTAAATATGCCGCAACAGATCCTCCTCCTGACCTCGGAGTGATTGAGGAAGTGAAAGCCATCATCCCTGGACAATTCCCGGAAGCTTTCCTCGATGAAAACGCTGGAAAACTCATAGAGGAAGAAGCAGAACCCGCTGCACCCATAGATATTTCGGAGTGCGAAGCTCCTCCTAAGCCTCCTATCGAGCTAAAACCTTTGCCAGACGGGCTTCGGTATGTCTTCCTACATGGGGATACCGAAACCCCCATGGTCATTAGCGACAAACTCACAGAGAGGAAACTAGAAGACTTATGGCCGTCTTAGAAAAACACCACGTTGTCTTCGGATATTCTCTCCAAGACCTGAAAGGGATAAGTCCCTCTCTCTGTACCCATCGCATCCCTGTAGATTCGGAAATTCCACCCTCTCGAGAGCCTTAGAGAAGGTTGAATAACCATATGAGGGAGGTAGTTAAAAGGAGGTGCTAAAACTTTTGCACGCCGGGATCATCTACCCTGTGCCATATATCGAATGGGTTAGCCCTGTCCAGGTCGTGCCAAAGAAAGGAGGGATGTCAAAGACCACCAACGATCAAGGTGAGGAGATCGCTCAATATCTCCCCGACAGATGGAGGATGTGCATAGATTATAGGAAACTCAATAAGGCCACAAAGAAGGACCATTTCCCGCTACCCTTCATCGATGAGATGTTGGAACAGCTAGCTAACCACTCCTACTTTTGTTTCCTTGATGGGTATTCCGGATACCATCAAATCCCCATCCATCCAGATGACCAAAGCAAGACTACTTTCACATGCCCCTATGGAACCTATGCTTATCGAAGAATGTCATTCGGATTGTGTAATGCACCCGCATCGTTCCAACGGTGTATGCTGTCTATTTTCTCAGACATGATTGAGCAGATCATGGAGGTCTTCATGGACGACTTCTCTATCTATGGGAAGACCTTCGATGACTGCCTAGAGAACTTAGATAAAGTCTTGTAGTGATGCCGGGATAAGGACCTAGTTCTAAACTGGGAGAAATGTCATTTCATGGTCCGCGAAGGCATCGTCTTGGGTCACTTAGTTTCTAAGTGTGGGATAGAGGTAGACCGAGCCAAAATTGAAGTTATAGAAAGCATGGAAGCCCCCACCAATGTAAAAGGAATCCGCGGTTTCTTAGGCCATGCAGGGTTCTACCGTCGTTTTATCAAAGACTTTTCCCAAATAGCTAGACCCCTCACGCACCTTCTGGCCAAGGACACTCCTTTCGAGTTCACCGAGGACTGCAGGAAGGCTTTCCTCACCCTTAAGAAAGCCCTCATATCAGCCCAAATCATTCAGCCCCCAGATTGGACGCTTCCTTTTGAGATCATGTGTGACGCCAGTGATTACACCGTAGGAGCCGTGCTAGGCCAAACCAAGGATAAGAAGCATCATGCGATTGCTTATGCTAGTAAGACTATGACCGGAGCTCAGTTAAATTATGCCACAACTGAGAAGGAGCTCCTGGCAGTAGTCTTCGCGCTAGATAAATTCAGATCTTACTTGGTGGGGTCTAAGATAATCATCTACACTGATCATGCTGCATTAAAATACCTGCTTGTTAAGAAAGATGCAAAACCCCGACTGATTAGATGGATTTTGCAACTCCAAGAATTTGATATTGAAATCAAAGATAGGTAGGGAATAGAAAATTCTGTAGCAGATCATTTGTCGCGTATGCATGCTACTAACTCGCAGGACCTGCCAATAAATGACTACCACCGGGATGATATGCTGCTAAAGGTCACCGACTCCACCCCCTGGTATGTGAATATTGTTAATTACATGGTTACAGGATATATACCACCAAGGACGGACAGGAAAAAGTTGATACATGACAGCAGAAAGCATATGTGGGACGATCCATACCTATACAGAGTTTGTAATGACGGGTTGTTACGAAGATGTGTACCCTCTCCAGAAGGACTGCAAATCATTGAGAAATGCCATGCAGGGCCCTATGGAGGGCATCATGGGGTTTTCCGCACACATGCAAAAATCTGGCAAAGTGGTTTCTTCTGGCCAACCATGTATGATGATACCAAGGAATTTATTCGAAGATGCCGCAGGTGCCAAAAACATGGGGGGATCACTACCAGAGATGCCATGCCTCTACACGACAATCTGCAAGTGGAACTCTTCGACGTTTGGGGAATTGATTTTATGGGACCATTCCCGAAATCAGAAGGCTGTGAGTACATCTTAGTGGCAGTCGACTATGTGTCGAAATGGGTAGAAGCAATACCTTGTCCTTCGGCAGACTCCAAGCAATCCAAAAAGATGTTCCAGGACATTATCCTACCCCGATTCGGCACACGCAGGTTGGTGATCAGTGATGGAGGTTCACACTTTATCGATAAAAAGTTCAGAAAATTCCTAGCAGAATTGGGGATACATCACAATGTAGCCACAGCATACCATCCTCAAACCAACGGTCAGGCTGAAACTTCGAACAAGCAAATCAAAAATATCTTGCAGAAGACAGTAAAGGAAGCAGGGAATTGTTGGAAGAGACATCTATCTGATGCATTATGGGCATATAGGACTGCTTTCAAGACGCTGATCGGAATGTCACCCTATCAACTGGTCTATGGAAAAACATGCCATCTGCCAGTGGAGATTGAACACAAAGCCCATTAGGCCATTAAGAAGTTTAACCTAAATTTTCCCAAGGCAGCTAGGCAAAGGCAGCAGCAGATTTTGGAGTTGGAATAATGGAGAGACAAAGCATATCATAACTCCAAGATCTATAAGGAAAGGACCAAGAGGTGGCATGACAAGATGATCAAAAGAAAGGAATTCACCATTGGAGATAAAGTCCTACTCTATAATTCAAGGGTGAAACTCTTTGGACATGGTAAACTGCGAAGCAAGTGGGAAGGACCATTCTCTGTCATTGAAGTTGCACCACATGGAGCAATCACCATACAAAATGATGAAGGAGAAACCTTTAAGGTAAACGACCATCGTTTGAAGATCTTTCTGGAGCCAGATGATAAGGAGTATGAGATCATCAAGCTCACAAAGGGGCTATAAGCTCCTGACCATGGCCTTCCAAAATATTAGGTAAGAAACGAGTGTGGGGGAAACCCGCACACAAAGGTACGCCACCCGCACTTTAAACTGAATAAAAGCTACGCTTCTGAATTTTTATTCTCCTTGCCACATAACCCTCAAGGATAGTAGGCAACTAGGCTCATTCCTTACTTTTTATCCTGGTGCTCATGAGCAAAAATCATTAGGGAACTCATGGCTATCTAAGTGGTTAGTGTTTGTGATATGGCTAGATAAAATGATCTCCGCTTTAAATGTTTGAGTGCTTGGGAATTTTATTTGAAAAATCATAAAACCCTTTGCAAAGCTCCTCTTTGACATGTCACAGTCCTACCAAAGCCATATGATGTTCATAGTTGAAAACCTTATCCTCGTATGCTGCTTGTTATTGCATTGAGCTTTATCAAATTCTGTGACCGTTGTGAGAATTCTTTTCATTACTCTCATGATCAAGATTCATGTGCACACCACCATTTTCCCCTTGCTATGCTTCTACACTGGAAGTTAGCATTGTATCATTCATCAATCCTATAAAAATAAAGCTCCATATGTGTGATCTCTCCCTCCTAGTTTTGTTACACAAGAGACATGGCTATCCAAAAAAAATGGACACATGAAGGTCCAGGTATTGAAAAAAAAGAGAGAAAAAGAGAGAGTTGGACACATGAAGGTCCACGAGAAAAATATATAGAGATAGCCATGTTCTCAAAATATTTTTATACAAGAGGGAGAATCATGCAAAAAAAAGGAGTTCCATAACTTGTATGGTAATATCTATCACCCATTCCGGGCCTAGTATCCACCTTACCATACACACCGTAGCCATACCGGTGCACATCTTGATCTGAGGGTGTGATTTGATTTTCTCTGTGGATCTAGTCTTTGATTCTGCAATATATGTGATGCAAGTATGCTTTATCCTTTATCCTACCCTGAGCTCCACATATAGCCATCATTAGAAGTAGGATGAAGGAAGGCAATTTAATGCCTTGGTGAGGACATTTGCACATTGAGCGATCTGAGAGAATCAAATAAGGAGCTAAGCAACGTTTATTCTGAAAATTTATCACAAAACCCCAAGTTGCTTGACATGATGAGCAGGAATGATTTTTATTCATGTCCGTTCCATTACTCAACTACCCAAGATAGCATGATAGACACTTCACAAGCTCATAAGTCCAAGGTAAAAGTTTGGAATGATCTCTTGTTCGCTCTACACCTTGAGTAGTTTTTCCACCTTGAACCTCTCACCTTCACTCAGGGACGAGCAAAGGTCAAGTGTGGGGGAGTTGTTGACGGCTGTTAAGTGCCATTTTTTTGTGGCCATCAATGCCTGCATTTTGACATAAGAAATATACATCCACCATAGAATAGGGTCTTATACTGACAATTTCCACAAGTTGCGATGTATATTCAATTGCAGGTAATAAGCACAAGAAAGAGAGCAAAAGCACACCTTATCCATCCACCTCACCAATCCAAGCAATCGAGGCTCAGCCAATAAGGGGCTGCCATGCGAGCACCCCCTCGATCCATGATGTCATCAATCCAAGGGAGAAAGCCTCGGCGAATCAGAAGTCACCACGCGTATATCACATGGATCCCATGGCCCACCAGAGCGCCTAAACCGCCTCCAAAACACGTGGACACCTGGAACCGCCATAAGGACCCACACATCAGTCACCAGGAGAAAACAGAGGGTAGGTGGGGCCCACAAGGGGTCGGCCGACCGCACAGGTCGGCCGAACCGACCTTGGGGCGCACAATCCTGGCCTTCCACGTGGTGGTTCCTGGTTGGCTCCTCACTTCATTCCCGGGGTGTTTGGGGTGCTTCCACGCCGGTGCTCAGGCCAATAAATAGAAGGAGATGGGGTAGAGAATAGGACACACACTTCTTTCTCCTCCTCACTTTTGCCTTTTGGCTTCTCTCATTAGGAGAGGAGAGTTCTTGCATAGGATTAGTGCTGGCTTGCTAGTGCTTTAGAGATTAGAAGGAAGGTGGGGTGGTGTCTTGGGGTTGTGCCATGGTGTTTGGCACATTTCCTCAAGAACGATCCTCTACGGATGCTTCTGTTCTTCATTTAGAATAAAGTGAGTATTTCGACATTCATAGTTAGACTAAAGTGGCATTCATACTGTGTTCTTGAGTTCTTCGTTCGTTCTTCATTTAGAGGCTCGTGTTCTTCACGAACACGCTCCCTCGATCTAGTTGACGATCGAGTTTCTCATACTTTTGTGTTTGTTCATAAGTTAGAGGCTCGTGTTCTTCACGAACACGACCCTTGAGCTTCTGTTATAAACATATAAGTTTGTAACCTGTTTGTATGCCTGCTAGTCTAATCAGAGTTAGTGGATGCTTCTTTATCCTAATCTAGACCAAGTTCATCTGTGATTCTTTGCATAGGTTAGTGTATATCTGAGTGAGTTTGGGTCTCTCTCTCGTGGGTTCGTCGCTCCGTCTTCGTATGGAGTGCTATAGTGTTGTTACAGGTCGACAAACGTAACCGTGCTATAGTAGTAATCAGTGGTGTAGATGTGGTGTCTAGACTTCAGGTTATCCTTCGTTTGCCCTGTATCCCACGGTTTGTCTTGGGGTAGGCCGTGGTAGTGACAGCCGCTGGACCCTCTGAAATCCCCCACGTCCGGATACAGCGTGTAGGCAACCATTTGCCGTGAACCAACTATTATAGTTAGGAGGGGCCAGTGTCCAAAACGAGAAGTCCCTAATTGAGAGACTGTTCTTCACTCTCGCGCTACCAGCAAGATCCTTTCCATTTTCATCTCATCCTATAGAGTTGTGTCCTTCGACCGTTCATCTAGGATAGAAGGTGGTGCACATCATTCCTTGGATTCGATACCCTTTGGAATACTCCTTTAGTGAAGTGCTACAGCGGTATTTCTGTGCGCTTGCGGATTCTTTTGCACCTGTTGGTATACCCGGGTGGATCTTACGCTCACGCTAGGTGCGCACTAGTGGTGACGTTAAGAAATACCAACAAAGATGAATAAAAGAGATATATAGGTTGGGTATGGAATCCGGCGATACACGGGACTTTCGATATGAAAGTCTCGTTACCGAATATATGACGAGGCTAGCAATAAAAGATATAAAGCAAGGACATGATCATTGCTCGAAATTAGAACTTCCAAGAGAGAAAAGCCCTAACACAATTCATCATGCTAACAACACTTATAGTGGAACGATTATATAAAGGCTTCCTATAGGATAAGCTCGCTCTCAACTTGGAAGAAGAAGATGCTAACCTTTATTGCAAGGGGTTTTTCCTGTAATTTTTAGAAATAAAAACATCCAACTTTGTAATAATTGTAGCATAGCTAAACAAGGTTCTAGCTTAAAGTAAAGTATGGTTGCTCTCACGGGCAAGAACCCACTAAGCACCACAGAAACTTTCGTGCTCATTGCTCATGATCGAATATAAAGATAAAAGATAGATAAAAAAGTAAGCAAGAAAAATAAAACACACGAGACAACTTCAAGACTCTTTTTTTATTTTTATTGACTCAACGCTAACATTAACACACCATCGAGCTAAAACTTGAAAAACTTCAAACCAAACCAACCAAAATCCTAGGGCAAAAAGTTTTTGGAACTAGCACTAGTTCCTCCCCCACGCTTAGACCATACGACGTCCTCGTCGTAATTTTTACAAAAAGAACAAAGGGGAAGAACAACCGCTAAACTTAGTGGAACTTTCCACAAGATGAGCACCACTTCTTCTTATCCAAGCATATCGGGTGCTCGTCGTGCCCGAAACCCCTTCTTTCCTTTTTCTAACCCCCGGAAAATCGTCGGTGCAAACATAGAAGTTAGAGAGACGTGCCCCAGAGCACAACGGGCACGAGACGCCACGCAGAGCCCCCAGGGCGGCCGGCCTGGGCCGACCGGCCTGCCATGGCCTGCGGGCTGGCTCGTTCCAAAATTTGTGGTGCCCACTGTTTTTTGAATGTAAACCTGTGCAGAAGAGTTGGCCAAGCAAAAATTCACGAAACACACTAAAAATAAAAACTAAAATATATACATGTGACATACCTTGTTTTTCGTCCTAGGCTCGTCGCTCGGGTTCATCCTCCATTGTGAAAATGTCAATGCAGTGTAGGGCACGACGTCTGGTTCAATATAGACCTTTAGCCGCTGACCATTCACCACGTGTTGGTCACCTCTTGCATCCATGATAGTAACCGCTCCATTGGAGAACACCGAATGTACCACATAAGGTCCGTCCCATTTGCTTTGTAACTTCCCTTTTCCGAAAGTTTTGAATCTTGAATTGTAGAGAAGGACCTTATCTCCTTCCATGAACTCTTTTCCTTTAAGTCTTTTATCATACCACATTTTGATCCTCTCTTTGTAACTGCTTGCACTCTCATAAGCCTTCAACCTCATCTCTTATAGCTCGCTAATTTGGATTCTTCTTTTCATCATTGCAGCATCTAAGTCGAGGCTCATCTCCTTTATTGCCCAATATGCTTTGTGCTCTAGCTCAATGGGAAGATGACAAGCCTTGCCATATACAAATTGGTATGGAGCCATACCTATCGTTGTCTTGAACACCATCCGATATGCCCACAATGCTCCATCCAATTTCTTTGACCAATCCTTGCCTCCCTTCTCAATAGTTTTATTGAGGATGCTCTTTAGTTGCCTATTGGATGTTTCCGCTTGTCCATTGGTTTGTGGATGATAGGCCGTAGCCACTCTCTGCTCGATTCCCAATTTGGACAAACACTTTCGAAAGCTATTCCCGGTGAAATGAGTCCCTCCGTCGCTTATCAAGATTCTCAGAACACCGTACCGAGGAAAAATGATATTCTTAACCATTGAGATAGACTCCTCCGTTGACACCTTACAACATGGTATAGCCTCCACCCACTTGGACACAGAATCAACCCTGACAAGTATATGCTTATATCCATGTGAGTTTGTAAATGGTCCCATGAAGTCGATTCCCCAAACATAAAATAAATCGATTTGCAAATTATAATTCAAGGGCATGGCATTCCTCTAAGAGATGTTACCGGTTCTTTGGCACTCGGGGCAAGAGGCAACATACCTTTTAGCATCTTCATGCATTTCCGGCCAATAAAATCCACTGGCCCATACCTTTGCTTGAGTTCAGAAATGCCCATAATGTCCTCCTTATTCTGCCAAGTGACACTTCGTTATTATTTCTTGACTCTCTTCTCTTGGCACACACCTTCTCAAAACTACATCGGCTCCAAGTCTAAAAAGGTAAGGTGAATCCCAAAAATATTTTCGGCGCTCGAAGATTACCCTTCTTTGTGCATTCTTGTCTAAGTTGAGGACCAGGTGTGTCTGAGGACCAGTGGAGGGTCGCTCCTTAGTGATGAGTGATTGACAATGTTGTGTTGACTGATGCTTGGCTAAGTGTGCAGGTACAGGTTGCGGCTTGACTCATGTTGGTGCAGGTGAAGAACAAGCGCGAAAGGCCTTAGCCGTGGTGGCCTCCGAGTGATGGAGAGGCAAGTATGCTTGGTTCGATGGACCTGGTGGCCGATGGGGTCAAGTGCGAGCCGTGCGGTGCAAGGCTAGCAAGTTGAAGTCGTGAACATGGGCCGGTGCAAGGTAGCGGATCGAGGCTGATGCTTGCACGCGGGGTTTGGTGGTTTGCCCACAAAACCATCGGTGGACGGTCTCTTGGTTTGGGCCGCAAAACCAAGTCCAAAGGCCCGATGCGACGGAGACAGGGATCCGAGAGCGTCGGGATGCTTCGAGGCGGGGCGCACATGGCATGATCGCGGGGCTTGCATCGAGGCTAAGCAAGTCCGCAATTGAAGCGTGTCCGCTCGATGAAGACTTGACCATATTGCTCCTGAGGGGTGTGTATCTTCAATTTAAGTTGCAGGGGTAGTGTGGTCATTTGCCTCCTCCAGTGGACTTCGTATAAATAGCAGAGAGGTGGATGGCATCTCTCTCTCTTGGACTCTAGGATTTCCTCCCCCGGTAGATCGCTCTGGACTGCTTCTTTTCCTCTACTTTCCTTAGGCTAGATTCTTGTATAGACTCTGACCTCTGGATGCATTCGGCATTGTGTTGATCTCCTAGCTCCTTGTGATTTTCGTGTCATTTTCGGGGCTATTTTTGGGGTGTTTTGTTCTTCGCTCGATTCGTTGATTTGAGGGCATTTTCTCTTGGATTTCTTTGAGGGGATAATGGGTGAATGCCTTGCGCATCTTTGTGTGTGATCTTGACCCCTCAAACACCGGGAAATCCTTTCGATTCGCGAGTTTTGGTTGGAGCCCGAGTTCTTGGTGGTGGTTCATGTGATCCGCGATTCCCGGTGTTTTAGTGAGTTAAAGGCCGAGATTTTTGGGACATAGCTTCACCTAGTGACTCTTCTCATCTCTCCCAAATCTTGTCTCAAGAGCTCAAGCTGTTTGGGAGATCCGGTGATGAGTTTGGAGGGTTGACTCCCGAGCTCGAGATTTTTCTGGTTCTGTTCGTGCGTGGCGAACAGTACGTCCGATACGCGCGAAAAGTCCGCGAGGGTCGTGTTCGTCGCAGTTCATCGCATGTTGGTGCGAGGCTGTGTTTTGATCTGTGGAGCCGCTAGAGTTTTGTTGCAGGCAGTTTTGCGGACAGTCCGCCGGCCAGTGACGGACGGTCCGCGTGGGCGTTTTTCAAGCAGTGTTTCTGGTGGTTTTGCCGGATGGTCCGCATGGCCTACCCGGACGGTCCGTGACACTAGCGGACGGTCCTCGTGGCCCAGCCAGACAGTCTAAATTTCTCGGTGCATCTCTGGTGGTTCTGTTAGGGTTTTCGAACATTTCGCGTAGGGGGTCCGGACAGTCCGCCCAGGTGCTGCGGACCGTCCACCCGTACTGCACGGACAGTCTGTGCCTAGCCTTCGCAGATTTGGCTAAGAGCTTTGTTTCTTGTCTTGTGCTTCCGCGCTTTGATTCGAGGCTTGTCTCTAGGACTTGTAGTCTAGAGCTTCTTTGGTGGGTGCGAGTGATTGGAGTGGAAATCGGGGTATAGGCCGAGTTCATCCTTAGGGAAGAATTTTTATCAGCTCCCATTCACTCCCCCCTCTCTGGTTGCCTATTCGGTCCTTCAATTGGTATTAGAGCCAGTTACAGATCTTCGTGATTCTAACCAGTCTAAGATCCAAAGATGGGTGACTATGGAAAGGGGTCGGGTCCTCCGCACTTCGATGGCAAATATTACCTAATGTGGGAGAGGCACATGGGCGCATTTTTGCGTGGAAAGGGGACTCTGATCTGGGATGTGACTCAAAATCCTCACTATGTCATTCTAGACAGTTTTCTGCTTCCAGGATCGCGGGACATGTTTGAGTCCAACAGCAAGGCCGTCGATTACTTCTGCCGTGCTCTCTGTGCCTCGGAGTTCGAGCGAGTGTATGGAGAGAATGTGGCCGGAAAGATATGGCTTAAGCTCAGGAATGCTCATGTTGGCAATGCCCAAGTGCAAGCTTGTTTGTTTTCTACTTACCGGAGAGAGTACGAGAACTTCACTCATATCCCCGGTGAGTTCACCGATGTTATGTTTCAGTGCTTCACTAGCATAGTCAACAACATGAGGACCAATGTGACAGTGCTCCCATACACGGATCATGATCAAGCTTTTACATTCCCTGGATAGGTCTGTGTGGAGTGCCAAGGTCGAGGCCATTGAGGACTCGAGCGTGTATGATACTTTGTCGCTTGATGAGCTGTTCTCTAAGCTTAGGTCTTCAGAGGTTCATCATGGCTTGAGAGCCAAGAGCGAGAGCCCCACTGATCCTCATAGTTTGGCTCTTCTCTCAGGATCGAGGACTAATGCTAATTTTGTTGGCTTTTCTTTGTCTTGTCTTGTGTCCATGCCAGATGAGGACTTTGAGGTGCTAAGCGAGGATGATCTCACATTGTTGAGCAAGAGGTTTGGGTGGATGTAGGAGAACCGCAAGAATGCGAGGAGAAGCTCGGGGATGTGCTATTGGTGCGGGAAGCATGGGCACTTCATCGTCGAATGCCCTGAAGTCATGGACATCAAGAATGACTACAAGGGCAAGCCCAGGCACAACTACAATAAGCACCGCTCTCAGAACGACTACAATGACAAGCGCAAGGACAAGGGTGAGAGAAGGCTAAAGAAGGGCAGCGGGTACAAGAAGAAGACGGCTCAAGCGATGGTTGCCGGAGCAAGCGACATCGACTCTACTTCCAACGACTCTTCTTCCGGTTCGAGCAGCGATGAAGAGCAAGATTGGCGCAAGGACAAGCGGCACACGGGCAAGAACTTCACCGGCCTCAGCTTCGTCGCACAAGGTGGATTTTGCGGCATGGCGCACTCCAAGAAGGGTGGGAAGCACAGCTCGGATTCGAACTCTGACTCCGAGGAAGAGGTGGGGGGCTTGGAGGACTTTTGGTTGATCGACTCCAATTGTTCACGTCACATGACCGGAGATCGTGGGTGGTTCTCCAGCCTCACCCCGGTGAGTACGATGGAGTACATCACTTTCGGGGACAATGGGAGAGGACAAGTGCTTGCTGAAGGTATGGTGAAGGTGCGTAGCAAGGTGACCTTGAAGAGTGTGGCTTTGGTCAAGTGACTTGATTTTAACCTATTGTCAGTATCCCAGTTGCTTGACGAAGGTTTTGAGGTTCGTTTTAAGTTGGGCGCTTCTCGTGTGCTTGATTCTCGAGGCGATCTTGTCTGTACGATTGTCCCCGAGGGTCGAATCTTTCGTGCTGATTTTTCCCAGTCTGTTGGTCCTCCTCGATGCTTTGTTGCTGGCGTTTCGGCCGAGCTTTGGAAATGGCATAGGAGGTTGGGACACTTGAGCTTGGAGTTGCTTTCCCGCTTTAGTGGTCTTGATCTTGTCCGAGGATTGCCTAAGTTGAAATTCGAGAAGGATTTGGTTTGTGCTTCTTGTCGGCATGGAAAGATGGTTGCTGCTTCTCACGCCCCTCTAACTACGGTCATGACCGAGCGACCTTGTGAGCTGTTGCACATGGATTTGGTTCGGCCAGCTCGTGTTCGCTCTGCGGGTGGGAAGTGGTATGTGTTGGTTGTGGTTGATGATTTTTTGAGGTACTCTTGGGTTTTCTTTTTGGAGGATAAGAGCGAAAAATTTGGCTTTGTTCAAGACTTGATCTTGAGGTTGAAGAATGAGAGACATAGGGATGCCATTCGAGCTATACGCAGTGACAATGGCACAGAATTCAAGAACTCTCATTTTGATGCCTTTTTGCAGTGATCTTGGTCTCGATCATCAGTACTCTTCGCCATACATCGCATGCCAAAATGGCGTAGTGGAGAGGAAGAACCGGACCCTTTGTGAGATGGCCAGGATGATGCTTGATGAGCATAGGACTCCTAGGCGTTTCTGGGCCGAGGCGGTCAATACCGCTTGCTATGCCTCAAATCGCATCTTCCTTCGTGCTTTCAAGAAGAAGACCTCTTATGAGCTAATGCATGGGCGACAACCCAAGGTGAGTCACTTTAGAGCTTTCGGTTGCACGTGTGTCATTCTGAAGAAGGGCAAGTTGGATAAGTTTGAGTCTAGATGTTCAGATGGTATCTTTCTCGGTTATGCTATTCACTCTAGAGCATATCATGTGCTCAACCTTGACACTAACTGAATCATGGAGACTTGCGAGGTAACCTTGGACGAGACACAACCATGTAGCTCTTCTGCTTTTGAGTGTGTAGGTGACGAGGAGATTGGAGCGAGGATCTTTGAGGATGAGAAGGATAGAGATGGAGACGAAGACGATGATGGTGGTGATGCTCCAGCAGCTGATCGTGTACATGCTACTTCGACTACGACGACGACGATCGATGATGGTCCATCCCCTACACACACTACGACTGAGGCAGTTCGAGTGGAGGCTGCTGCTAAGGGGGAGATAGTGTCCAGGCGAGAGGCTCCCCGGCGTGTACAGGTGGATCACCCACCGACGACAATCATAGGTGACCTTCATGAATGCACTACACGGTCGAGGGCAAGGAATACTTCTCACTTTGCTCACTCTGCATTTGTTGCTTCATTTGAGCCCAAAGATATTCAACACGCTTTGTCTAGTGAGAATAGGGTGAATTCCATGCATGAGGAGTTGGAGAATTTTGAGAGAAACCAAGTTTGGGTGTTAGTCGATCCACCAGCAAATTGTCGTCCCATAGGTACCAAGTGGGTGTGGAAGAACCAGGAAGGTGAGAATGGGATGGTTGTGAGAAACAAGTCGAGGTTGGTGGCTCAGGGATTCAACCAGATAGAGGGTATAGATTATGAGCAGACATTTGCTCCTATGGCCCGTTTGGAGGCAATTAGGATCCTTCTAGTCTTTGTCATGACTAAAGGGTTCAAGTTGTACCAAATGGACATGAAGAGTGCTTTCTTGAATGGGGTGATAGAGGAAGAAGTGTATGTGAGGCAACCCCCGTGTCAGGGGGTGAGACCTGGACAGATCCGCTAGGGGGCTGCCCTAGAGGTTTGCAGATTAATGGAGAGGATCGGGATCTAAGAGCGTAGGTGGTTATGCAAGGGATGCACACGGAAATCTCGGCGAGACACGAGGAACACAGCGATTTATACTGGTTCGGGCCTCCGGAGAGTAAAACCCTACGTCCAGTTTGGTGGTGGAATTATGCGAGAGAGATCTGCCCCCGAGGAGGGCGCCCCAGGCAGCCTTATATTGGCCGACGACCTTGGGCTACAAGTTGGTTTCCATCTATCCTAGTTGGTTACAACAGGGAAATCTTATCCGAGCTGGACTTGTCTTGTCTTGTACACCAAGTATCTTTACGTCCTTGGGCCTGCATGTCAGGTCGGCGGGTCGTCTGGTAGGTCGGACCCACCTGTCGGGGACGGCTGAGACCCTAGTCAGTGGGGACCCATGGGTACCCATGTCTCTCAAGCCCCCGATCGACGTGTAGGCGTAGCGGCCGAGGCGAGGTTGCGTCGAACAATGGCGAAGGCGCGGCACCGTCGAGGTCGTGAAGGGTGCACGGGGATCAAAAAGAAAAACCCCTCCGATGCGCGCACGAAGTTGATCATCGGGCTTCTGGGTCGAAGGACCAGGAGGTCGAAGTGAAGATGAGGCGTAGATGTTGTAGAACCGCCGACCTGACCTGAGTCAGGTGTGATGTAGTAGCTGTCGCGACCTTCGGAAAGGTCTCTATGCCCACCGCAGGTAGGTCCAGCGGAGAAGTAGTGGAAGCAGGCTTCCGTTAGGTCGAGGCGACCTGAAGAAAATAGGGCGTCGCAAGACGCACTAGTGTAGTAGCCCCCGAGTAGTAAAGTGACCAGAATGGCCGGTTTGATGCTCAGAAGAAAAATAAATAAATATCCGAACCTACAGCCTTCTACTCAGGGAACAGGACTGTGCTCTGTGAAACCAACCCAATGGGACAAAATACTCCGGAATCGTGCAGTCAGGTAGGGGTCAGGCGCGCTGATGCCTCCCTCGGGCGAACAGTGACCTGAAGTAGTCAACGACGGAGACGCCGAGAGGTCTGGCGACCTGAAGTAGGTGACGACGGCGACACTGGGAGGTCAAGCGACCTGAAGTGGGCGACGACAGGGACGTCGGGAGGTCTGGCAACCTGAAGAGGACGACGACGGCGACACCGGGAGGTCAAGCGACCTGAAGAGGGTGACTACGGCGACGCCGGGAGGTCTAGCGACCTGAAGTGGGCGATGACGGCGACACCGGGAGGTCTAGCGACCCGAAGTGGGTGACGACAGAGACGCTGAGAGGTCAGGCGACCTGAAGAGGACGACAACGGCGACGCCGGGAGGTCTAGCGACCTGAAGGAGGACGACGACGGCCAAAGGCCAAGGTCCTTACAGCCATTGAAGCCTTTTATATACACATTTGTATGACAAATGGTGTGCCCAAGTAGTTGTAGAGGCGCCCGGGCTGCAATGGTATGGCTACCAAGGTCCCAACAGGGCTATGATAGCACACCGACCTCATAGAGGCCTCAAGAAACGACAGATCGTCCGTGGTGACCTGGATCGTCACGACCGTTGTGCGATGGCACAACGCAGGTAGTCACCCTGAAAAATCTAGGTCTATGCGACCTAGAACGCAGCAGGGCCTTAGCGACCTCAGGGAGGGGCTACATGACCAGGAGGTCGCCAGCGGGCAGTAGAGCCATTAAGCACAGGGCCGTTGGTGTGATATTTTATCAATGTGGGTCGTTGTGACCTAGGAGGCAGCGGGGCGTTAGCCACCTCAAGGAGGAGCAACTTGGCCTGGAGGCCGCCAACGGGCAATGGAGCCATTAAGCACGGAGCCGTCGGTGTGATATTTTATCACTGTGGGTCGTTGCGACCTAGGAGGCAGCGGGGCCTTATCGACCTCGTGGAGGCGATACGATAGACCCGGAGGTTGTTACTCGGTCAGGAGACCTTGAAGCAGATATCCGTCGTAGTATGGGGGCTTGAAGTAGGGCATAATGAGTCTATGGACGCCAGGCTGTTGAGCAGAGAGCCAACGGGCATAAATTCTAGCACGGCGCGAGCTGTTACTGCCTGTGACAGAACCGCCGGGAGAGTCGTTGGGTGATAAATCCATTGGGTCGCCGAGGACCTTGAAGAAGACGACGACGGAGCCGCCGGGAGGTCTGACGACCTTGAAGAAGACGACGACAGAACCGCCGGGAGGTCTGGCGACCTTGAAGAAGGTGACCAGCCCCCGAGCTTGGAAGCCGGACAAGTCGCAGAATCGCTGAGTCGCATCCCATCGTGAGCCACAAATATTGCTGGGAGACATACCAGGTCATCATAGAGCTAGGCCTGTGAAACAAGATAAATGTCAGGTCGGTGTATCAATCTGTAAATATAATGAAAATTCAGCCTGAGCTTTGATTGCATGTTGTTTTGTTTAAGAAAAGCATTCCCCTTATCGTGCCAGGTACAAATTATGCGAACTCAAAAGCTACGAAGCTGCAAAATGTGTTCCCTCTGCTAACCCAACTCAGTGGAGGAACGGCTTACCGACTGCACGGCTCAACGTGGAGGCTTAGGTGCAGCCGGCGCGCGGAGGGGGGCCTTGGACCCAAGGTCTCGCAACCACACGACTTAAGAATGCGCATAAGAAGTAAAAGACATTTAAAGGGAGAACACACAGAAATTAATTAAGTCCCTCAGGTCTGGCGACCCTTAGATTGGCAAAGCCAAACCCCCGAACGTATCGAGGTCGGCTATACCAAGCCCCCGAGCGTGTCGAAGGGGGAGGGAAAATAAATTAAGAAAAAAAGGCATGTAAAGCAGGTTGGTGAAAGAAATTGAAGCTGTAAAATATTTAATTAAAATAACACTTAGCTTGTGCGTCGCCGTGGCCGAGTCGGAGTAGTCGAGTTGAAAAAGTCGTCGAAGAAGTAGCCGGCGACACGACCTAAAGTCGTGCTGATCTGTCGAGGACGGGATGATTGACGGCACGTCGAGCAGGTCGACGGAGCTGGCTGCAGGAGCAGTGACGCATGGTGTAGTTGTTTGGTCGAGGCTGCGCCGAGCTATCGAGATGTCGAAGAGGTTGGCAACACAATCCGTAGCCGTGCCAAGCTATTGAGGCGTCAAGGTGGTACGAGCTGGACTCGTGCCGACCTATGTAGTTGCAAAACAAGCTGACGAGGTGTCCACAAGTCGAGACCCGGGCTGTTGGAGGTCGGTGATGTTGTGGGTGCGACCAGCAATCAGGTGCTAGCAGTGGCCGTATGCAGTAGTCCGCGCGGCCAACAGGTCGGAGAGATGTTGCCGAGTCATCGAAGTTGGCTAGAGCCAAGCCCTGGCGCTGGTAGCCGAGTCGTTGCGGCCGTCATGTGCTGACCAAGGAACGCCTCACGCGTGCCCTGTTGCATATTGACCAAGCATCGTGACGCGGCCATGCATGCACAATCTCGTAAAAGAGACAAATAATTAGAATATCCTTTCACCAACGAGACTAGATTAGAATAGATTAAACCGAATAGAAAGCAATGATGACTCCCTGTTCACGTATTATAGGTGGATTTGATTTCGCTGGCCGGACGTGACAGGCACGAAGTCCGTCAACGACGCCGACTGTCGTGGTGGCCGATGCAGGTCGGGATACAAATCGCAGGAGATCTTCCCAGTTACGTGTTGCAGATTGATCTGCCTTGGTCACGTGCAGGTAACCGGCGACGTGTCGATGAAGCTGGTACGTTGTTGCTCGGCTATCTCGTCAAGGCCGCCCGCTACGTCGTCGAGGCTGCCAGCTACGTCGTCAAGGCAGAGGACGTGCATGAGCTCGACCCCCATGATGGATCGCGGGTGGGTGGGTTGCAAAAAATTTCTGGCGCGCCATCCGGAGAACGAAGACGTCGACCTTGCGATTAAATCGGAGGGCGGCGGCGAGAAGGTCACCGTCGAGGAAGTTCTTCGTGCCGTCGCTGAAGATGACGCTGGGTCGGGCCACCATGCTACACAACGAGCTACCAATCGCCCCTACCTGGCGCGCCAACTGTCAGGGGGTGAGACCTGGACAGATCTGCTAGGGGGCTGCCCTAGAGGTTTGCAGGTTAATGGAGAGGATCGGGATCTAAGAGCGTAGGTGGTTATGCACGGGATGCACACGGAAATCTTGGCGAGACACGAGGAACATGGCGATTTATACTGGTTCGGGCCTCCGGAGAGTAAAACTCTACGTCCAGTTTGGTGGTGGAATTATGCAAGAGAGATCTGCCCCCGAGGAGGGCGCCCCAGGCCGCCTTATATTGGCCGACGACCTTGGGCTACAAGTTGGTTTCCATCTATCCTAGTTGGTTACAACAGGGAAATCTTATCCGAGCTGGACATGTCTTGTCTTGTACACCAAGTATCTTTACGTCCTTGGGCCCGCATGTCAGGTCGGTGGGTCGTCTAGTAGGTCGGACCCACCTGTCGGGGACGGCTGAGACCCTGGTCGGTGGGGACACATGGGTACCCATGTCTCTCACCTCGGGGTTTGAGAGTGAGAAATACCCACACCGTGTATACAAACTCCAGAGAGCGCTTTATGGGTTGAAACGGGCACCGAGGGCATGGTATGGTAGGTTGAGAGGCTTTTTGCTGAGTAAGGGGTTTGTGATGGGCATAGTTGATAAGACCCTGTTTCTCCTTAAGCATGGAAATGACCTGTTGATCGTTCAGATTTACGTGGATGACATAATCTTTGGTGGCTCTTCTCATGATCTTGTTGCCAGATTTGCAGAAGACATGTGCAGGGAATTTGAGATGTCTATGATGGGCGAGCTGCAGTTTTTCCTAGGGCTCCAGATCAAGCAGTGCAAGGATGGGATATTTGTACATCAGGCGAAGTACACCAGGGACATGGTGAAGAAGTTTGGCATGAATGACTCCAAGCCGCTGACTACACTGATGGGTACCACTACGGCTTTGGATGTGGATGAAGATGGCGAACCCGTAGACCAGAAGGAGTACCGAAGCATGATCGGCTCCCTCCTCGACTTGACGATGACGAGGCCGGACATACAGTTCATTGTGTGTCTGTGCGCTTGCTTTCAGGCTTCACCGAGGACTTCACATCGGCAGGCCGTCAAGCGGATTTTCAGATACTTGAACTACACTCCTGAGTTTGGTCTTTGGTATTCTGCCTCCTCGACACTCAGACTTCACGGGTACTCCGATGCTGATTTTGCTGGGTGTCAATTGGACCGCAAGTCTACCTCTGAATGTTGCCAGTTTTTTGGTTCTTCTTTGGTCTCTTGGTCTTCTCGCAAGCAATCCAGTGTAGCCCAGTCCACTACAAAAGCCGAGTATGTAGCTGCAGCCAGTTGTTGTTCCCACCTTTTATGGATGACCTACACTATGAGCGATTTTGGTGAGGAGTGCTCCCAGGTTCCACTCTTTTATGACAGCACCAGTGCTATAAGTGTAGCCAAAAACCCAGTTCTTCACTCCAAGACTAAACACATCGAAGTGAGATACCACTTTCTGAGGGACAATGTTGAGAAAGAGAATATTTCTTTGTCCTATGTACCTACCCAAGATCAGCTAGCCGACATATTCCCTAAACCACTTGACCAAGTTACCTTCAAACGCTTGCGAGGTTAAGTTGGAGTGTGCTTTCCTTTCTAGCTGGATCTTGGAGCTTCTCATGTATATATGTGATATATGTATCATTTGTTGCATTTTATCTTTTTGTACAAAACATGGTAGGATAGTCATCTTTGGATCATTTGTGCTAGGATGAGCTTCTCTTATATACTTTGATCACTATGATGTACTATATGTGAGATATGTGTATGCTTTGGGAATGGTGATGTGAATGCTATGCTCTTGATGATATTGTCATATATTCATGATGAGATAGCTTCTTTTTGTTGAAAATGCTAAAAATTGCTTCACTCATGAGTAGATACTTGTCTATGTTCAATTTGTGCTCAAATGCCTATATCATGCTTAGTTTGTGCTTGAGTATCATGCTCTCTTTGCTTGGGGTCAAAGACCCATTAGTCATGGTAAATGTTTAGCCCATATGTTCACTTGAGGAGGAGCATAAGCTTCTTTTTTCCGCAAAGGCATTTCATGTACCATGTCTAAATTTGAAAATGAAATTGGTGTATGAATTGTCTTATGCTTGAAAATGAGCTCTTAATCATGTCTTTATGCTTTGATGTAAATATCTTGGGTGCTAAACCATTGCATGATGTCTACCATGAGAAGTCTCATTTTAAGAAGTAGACACATGGCTCGGTGGCTTTCACATAACATGTAGTAGCTTATGGGTGTTTGCTATGATCTTGTGATAAGAACTTGTGATCTTGTATAAGCTTTGTATGATCTAGTTCCTTTTTGCTCAAATTGCCATGGATAGGGCTTTGCTCATGAGATGAATGTTTCTTTGTGAAAAATTGCTTAAAATTGCTTTTGGCCATGTCACATGCTTATATGTCTCGAATGAGATGAATATTTTTGCTCAAATTACCATGGATAGGGCTTTGCTCATGAGATGAATATTTCTTTGTGAAAATTGATTAAAGTTACTTTTGGCCATGTCACATGCTTATATGTCTCTATTTTCTTGATGGCAATGCGCTAACTACACCGTGTCTACATTGCTTGCTCTATGTCTCATTTCTAGCGTTTTGTTGTGCTCTTTGTATATCTGAGAAGCTTGGTAGATTTTATATGCTTTGACATGCATTTTTCATGAAAACAAGGGGGAGAGCTTCATGATATCTTGATTCATGCATTGTCAACAAGGGGGAGAATATGTATGAGATTTTAGGGAGATATTGTGAGATTTTTGCATGTGGGGAGAAAATTTGAGAAAAGTGGCTGCATTTGCTCAGGGGGAGTTTGCATATGTGTAGGTGGAGCTCCTTTGGTTTGCCTGAGTTTTGTGCTTTGTGTTGTGCTCTTTGTGAGCTTTGCTTTGTCTCAGCTGTGTTGAGCCGTTGCCCTTGCCTTAGGGGGCCGAGACTTGGTCCGGCGAGTGATCGTGTTTTTCGCTTGTTCTTTGACTTTGGATCACTTGCTTGGAGGTTTGTGTTCGTAGTTGTTTTCTTTTTCTTTTTCTCTGTGATGGTTACTATGGGTGTTGTCAATGCACTCATCAAGGGGGAGATTGAGGACCAGGTGTGTCCGAGGACCAGTGGAGGGTCGCTCCTTAGTGATGAGTGATTGACAACGTTGTGTGGACTGATGCTTGGCTAAGTGTGCAGGTACAGGTTGCAGCTTGACTCGTGTTGGTGCAGGTGAAGAACAAGCGCGAAGGGCCTTAGCCGTGGTGGCCTCCGCGTGATGGAGAGGCAAGTAGGCTTGGTTCGATGGACCCGGTGGTCGATGGCATCAAGTGCGAGCCGTGCGGTGCAAGGCTAGCAAGTTGAAGTCATGAACATGGGCCGGTGCAAGGTAGCGGATCGAGGCCGAAGCTTGCCCGCGGGGTTTGGTGGTTTGCCCACAAAACCATTGGTGGATGGTTTCTTGGTTTGGGACGCAAAACCATGTCCGGAGGCCCGATGCGACGGAGACGGGGATCCGAGAGCATCGGGAAGCTTCGAGGCGGGGGGCACATGGCGTGATCGCGGGGCTTGCGTCGGGGCAAAGCAAGTCCGCGGTGGAAGCGTGTCCGCTCGATGAAGACTTGACCATATTGCCCCTGAGGGGTGTGTATCTTCAATTTAAGTTGTAGGGGTAGCGTGGTCATTTGCCTCCTCCGGTGGACATTGTATAAGTAGCGGAGAGGTGGATGGCATCTCTCTCTCTTGGACTCTTGCGTTTCCTCCCCTGGTAGATCGCTCTGGACTGCTTGTTTTCCTCTACTTTCCTTAGGCTAGATTCTTGTATAGACTCTGACCTCTGGATGTATGGAAGCATTCGGCGTTGTGTTGATCTCCTAGCTCCTTGTGATTTTCATGTCATTTTCGGGGCTATTTTTGGGGTGTTTCGTTCTTAGCTCGATTCGTTGATTTGAGGGTGTTTTCTCTCGGATTTCTTTGAGGGGGTCATGGGTGAATACCTTGCACATCTTTGTGTGTGATCTTGACCCCTCAAACGCCGTGAAATCCCTTCGATTCGCGAGTTTTGGTTGGAGCCCGTGTTCTTGGTGGTGGTTCATGTGATCCGCGATTCCTAGTGTTTTAGTGAGTTAGAGGCCGAGATTTTTAGGACATAGCTTCACCTAGTGACGCTTCTCATCTCCCCCCAATCTTGTCTCAAGAGCTCAAGCTGTTTGGTAGATCCGGTGATGAGTTTGGAGGGTTGACTCCCGAGCTCGAGCTTTTTCTGGTTCTGTTCGTGCATGGCGGATAGTCCGCCCGATACGCGCAGATAGTCCGCTACGGTCATGTTCGTCATAGTTCGTCGTGTCTTCGTGCGAGGCTATGTTTTGATCCGTGGATCCGCTAGAGTTTTGTTGCAGGCAGTTTCACGAACAGTCCACCGGCCAGTGACGGACGGTCCGCGTGGGTGTTTTTCGAGCATTGTTTCTGGTGGTTTTGCCGGACGGTCCGTGACACTGGCGGACGGTCCGCGTGGCCCAGCCGGACAGTCCGAATTTCTCAGTGCGTCTCTGGTGGTTCTGTTAGGGTTTTCGGATAGTCTGCGTAGGGGTCCGCACAGCCCGCCCAGGTGCTGCGGACCGTCCACCCGTACTGCACGGACAGTCCGCGCCTAGCCTTCGCAGATTTGGCTAAGTGCTTTGTTTCTTGTCTTGTGCTTCCGCGCTTTGATTCGAGGCTTGTCTCTAGGACTTGTACACTTGTGTGTGCCTAGTCTAGCGCTTCTTTAGTGTGTGCGAGTGATCGGAGTAGCAATCGGGGTATATGCCGAGTTCATCCTTCGGGAAGAATTTTTATCGGCTCCCGTTCACTCCCCCCCTCTCTGGTCGCCTATTCGGTCCTTCATAAGTGATAGAGTGGCATTTTTCAAATCGCTCGAATGATGTCAATCATCCAACTATCCTTATCAATTACTCGATAGAGGTGATCATCTCTCATCTTGTCTTCAATGGGCTCTTTATCATCCGCACGATTCATTCTTGATAAGTGGTCGGCCACAACATTCTCTGACCCCTTCTTGTCTCGAATCTGAACGTCAAATTCTTGTAAGAGAAGGATCCATCGAACCAACCTTGGCTTGGCATCCTTCTTTGACAAGAGATAGTTCATTGCCGCATGATTGGTGTAGACAATCACCTGGGAGTTCAAAATGTATGATCTGAATTTTTCGAAGGCAAACACAACCGCAAGCAACTCCTTCTCTGTTGTTGCATAATTAAATTGAACTCCATTAAGAGTAATACTAGCATAATATATAGCATGTACCTTGCCCTCTTTTTGTTGTCCCAAGACGGCTTCAACGGCATAGTCGCTAGCATCGCACATTATCTCAAATGGCTGACTCCAATCGGGCAGTTGAATGATTGGTGCGGTCACGAGAGCTTACTTTAGTGTCTGGAACACCGCCAAGTACTTGTCATTAAAATCAAATGGCACATCCTTTTGAAGAAGGTTAGTTAATGGCTTGGTGATCTTTGAGAAATCCTTGATAAATCTTCTATAAAATCCTATACCGAAGAAGCTCCTCAAAGATTTGATATCCGTCGGTGGTGGAAGTCTCTCGACCGTCTCGACTTTGGCTTTATCCACCTCAATGCCCCTTTCGGATATCACATGTCCCAACACTATACCTTGCTTCACCATAAAGTGGTGTTTCTCCCAATTGAGCACCAAGTTAACCTCCGCACATTTCATGAGAACCTTGTCCAAGTTGGCTAAACAATCCGCAAAAGTTTTCCTATATACGGAAAAATCATCCATGAACACCTAGACAATTTCTTCAATGAATTCCGAAAACACAGCCATCATGCAATGTTCGAAAGAGGCTGGAGCATTACACAAACCAAAAGGCATCCTTCTATATGCAAATGTTCGATATGGGCAAGTAAAAGTTGTCTTGTGTTGATCTTCCGGGTGAATAGGAATTTGCATGAACCCCGAGTACCCATCGAGAAAGCAAAAATAGGAATGATTTGCTAACCTCTCAAGCATCTCGTCGATGAACGGTAGGGGGAAGTGATCCTTCTTCATTGCTTTATTCAATTTCTGATAATCAATGCACATCCTCCATCCATTCACGGTCCTTTGCGGAATTAACTCATTCTTCTCATTCTTCACCACAGTAAAGCCTCATTTCTTCGGCACACAATGTACGGGGCTCACCCATTCGCTATGCGGTACCGGGTAAATGATTCCGGCGTCCAATAACATGATCACCTCCTTCTTTACCACCTCTCGCATGTCATGGGTTAACCTCCTTTGATGGTCCACTACGGGCTTGCATTGATCCTCCATAGGTATGCGATGAGTACGAAAGGCTGGGCTAAGTCCGTTGAGATCATTTATTGAATACCCGATCACCTTCTTGTGCTTCTTCAATAAATTCAGCAACATCTCTTTTTCTTCGGGGCTCAACTCGTCACTCAGAATGACGGGATAGGTCTTGTCCGGCCCCATAAATTCATACCTCAATCCCTTGGGCAAAGGTTTGAGGTCCACCTCCAGCACTTTTGGCTCTTCGGGCTTAATTTCTCTGATATCCTCAAATTTTTCCTCCTTCATGCTTCCATCTTGTGGTTCTAGCCCTTTAGATGCTTCCTCCAATTCTTCGTCTTGCTCATCATTAGGTTGATTCTCCATTGCTCTTTGTAGTGGATCCCTGAAAGTTTCAACAAAACGAAGACTCCCTACCTCTTCGTCATCAAGAGGTAGGGGTAAGGACTTCCTAGAATCAGGAAGAAAATCATATGTATGTTTATCTCCATCAAGATTAATCGTTATTTTCCCTTTTTCGGCATCTAAAACAACATTAACCAACTTTAAAAAGGGTCTACCAAGAATTATGTGATCATGTTTATCATAGTAGGCATCAACAATAAAGAAGTCGGTTGGTATGCATTTTTTTAGAGATGATAACTTCAAGATTGCAAACAATTCCAAGAGGCCTAACAACTCTACCATCTCCCATGATTAACTTAGTAGAAGTTGGGACTAGGTCTATGGTATGAATATAAATCTTATCATAAATTTTAGAGGATAAGACACTTACTTGTGCTCCGATGTCACATGAAGCTTTGAATTGAATTCCATTAATCATGCAACTTAAGTGTGGGGTTGTCTTCTCCTCTTGATCGGACCCTATGACATATACTTCAGCGAGGCGAGCATATGGCGATGCTTCGGGCTTGATCCCCATCACTCTTTTCACCTCGGCTATATGCTCCGTATCCACTTCTACTTCATTAAAGAGCTTTCGAAAAATCTCGTCGGTCGTTTCAAGATCATATGAAATTTCCGCTTGCTTCCCCGGCGGGAAATCTACCTCCAAAGCCCTTGCCACACTCTTTTGGTTGGGGTATGGTCTTCTCTTGTCAAACACTCCCCCAAAATCAATTGGAACCCAATCCATTTGCTCGAACTCCCTCAATGGCTTTGCTCTTGAAATGCTTCTTCCATTAACTTGGCTTGACTTGGCGAAGTCGATGTTTGAAGTAGTTCTTGCTTCCACGTGTACTTCTTCTATTTTTTCGGAATTGGCTCCTCTTTCTTGTGTTCTGGGGTCGGTTCTCTGAAAATTCCAACAAGTGTTCTCACACTTGAATCACATTCTTGCTTCCCCGAAAGTCGTGTTTCCCAATCTCGTCGTATGGTCGCCGCCTTGCTGATTTTTTGTCAAAGTTGAGTGGCTTCCGTGAGTGTTTTCTCCATGAGATCCCCTCCTGCACACATTTGAACATGTTCCGCGGAACTAGGGGTTAGGGAAAATAAAAAAGTATGCAAAAGTACGTCACCGAAGAATACGAGTCTTGGTCCTTGTTCAATCAGCTCGTTGAATCTATTCCACGCTTGGTCTTTCCCTTCTTCTTTTCCTTGCGTGAAGGTGATCACTTGCCTCCTTAGATGTTGGACTTTACTTATCGGGAAGAATTTCTCACAAAAGTTCCTTGTTAATTGGTTCTAATTCCCTCCAACTTTTAAGGACACGAATGAGTACCACTTCTTTGCCTCACTGGCAAGTGAGTAGGGGAAGAGATTCCACTTGAACCATTCGTCGGGGACTCCTCCTTGTCGTACTGTATTGCACAATGTCGTGAAGTGCTTGATGTGTCTATACCGGTTGTCTGCCTCCATCCCTTCAAAAGGATTGGCCGCCGCCATCTCGATGACTCACGCCTTAATCTCATACTTCGTCCCTTCGGGCTTTGAATCCGACTCTTGTACCTTGATGTCTTCACATCAGGGGCTAGCGTAATCCCTTAATGATTTCTCTGGGTCTTCCAAAGGACGGTGGGCGAACGCCATCTAGACAACAAAAACAAAAACAAAACAAAAGTGGGGGTTTCTAGGAAACAAAGGTTAGATGTTAGTAATCAACAAAAATTAACACAAAATCAAATGTAGCAAATTGGCTTGCTCCCCGGCAACGGCGCCAGAAAAAGGGCTTGTTGAGGGTTGATTGTCGTTGCAAACTTCGATCCGCAAGCGTACGAACTGTATGGGACCCTTCTTCCCCTGTGTGTAAACCCAAGGTTCTTGTCAACCCAAGGAGCAAGGGGATTTCTAGCATTCGATATAAAGCTAATCTAGTTGATTAAGACAACCTTTAACTAGAGATTGATCTAAGAGCAAACTAATCTTAAAACAAAGAGCTGTGTGAGGTGCACAAGATGTAAAGAACACTTGCCCATAGGGTCTAGGATACATGAACATGCAACCGCCAAGGAAGATAAAAACCAATCTAATCTATTGAAGGTGTGATCGCAGCTTCACCCTTTTCCTCCTCTCTCACTGTCACTACGCGAAGCCAATCAAGGCAAAACAATGAACGATCACGGGATGTTGAAGGGATCAACGGGAGTAGTGAGATCTATACACCCGAAAAGCACAGTAGCTAGCCTTAATCATCAAAGCATCATCAACACAAAACCAATAGATTGAAACCATAAATGAGTCGACGATTACATGACATGATCCGTTACAACCCCAAGGACAAATGAGATGATTACCCCATCAAGACGCTAAGCATGGCGTCGTTGATCATGGTGGACGCTTCCGGCGGTGCATCCTTCAACTCCGGGGGCGCCGTGGTAGCACCTCGATGTCCTCCTTCGCTTGTGGCCGCCTCCTTGGACTAGATGAATATTTCTCCCGAGTGCTCTCCTCGAATCTCTTCCGATCCAACCTCTCTGATGAATGGATCCCCCCTCGTGGTCGACCTCGGGGGTATTTATCTCTGTCTTTGACGAATGGCGGCGCCGGCCTATGCTTAGGGTTGAAGGATCTTCACGCATAAGAAACCGGGGGTCAAACCGACGCTGGAACAGGCCAGGCCGGCCGGCCTGGGCCGACCGACCTGGGTCCTTCCCGACCCGGTTCGGTCGCCCGTTCCTCCGAGTGGCCCATCTTGACATTTTGGACTTTGACCCCAATATTTGTGTCTTTTTGGCGTCATCAACCCTACGATAAGGGGTCTTCTCGTTTGAAATCCAATCTTTATGTCTTGATCCTCAGAGATGTTTTGTCGTAGCACCTTGGTCCTTGCCACCTTTGGGAGTGAGTTTGCCTTGCACTTGAACACGAAGGGAACTCCTCATTTACTCCTTTGAACTCGATGTGACTCCGTCCCTTTAGTCCATGTTTTCCTACAAAAACATCACACTTCCAAATGCACATACAAAGTTGAACTTGTTATATCATTAGTGTGCCTGGTGGCGGGTTAGTACCATAATGAAGTTCAAACCAAAGTGTAACGAACATGTTTGGAGCACCAAAATTCACCGTCAACACTCACCGAGCGCCACCACCACCCACTCCCGGAGCAAGCCTCCTTCGCCAGGAGCTCTGCGAGGCGCAGCCGCACACCCTTCGCCGGCCGGTTCCATCGCGAGTCGACCACCGTCTTCACCGTTAGCCTTCAATTCCGGCTGACGCACGACATCCCCACCGCCGGTGAGCACATCCTCGAGCTTCCCTCCCCCTCTTCTACCTCCTGCGCCACCCTCTCGAACCCTAGGTCACCCAAGTCGCTGGCGATTGAACCGCCAGTGCTGCCGTCCACCATAGACGGGAGGAAGGTGATTTGCTCTTCTTGCATCTAAGCCCCTGAAGAACTTTGTAATAATCACCTTATCTCTTGTGTGTTGTATGCTTTGCAGAAAACCCCTGAATAGATTAGTTCTATGCAATCTAAACCCGAGCAATGCATCTTTACAGGTCCTTTGGCCTTTTGCAAGTATTATGTCTTGCAAATCTTTCTTGCTTGTCCTTTGTATCTATGGTTAATCATGACTAGGTCTGTGAACCTTGTTTTCCTTTGTTTTAGCTTTGATCAAAGTCGTTCAAGTTGCGTTATATTCATAATGATATAAATTACACGTTAATGGTCATGTTTTTTCATCACCCTTGTTTTTGAAAATAAATTTAATCTTAATTTGGCTATGATTGTTAAACATGCATTTTCTAAATAAAAGCTACTTAGAGTTATACACCGCTTTTCACAATCAATGCTAATTTGATTAATGTTTACCTCATATGCTTTCCTAAATAAAAGCTAATTAGGTCATATCTCGTCTTTTATGATCAAACTTAATTTTGCTTGATGTTCAATGTTGAAATGACTCTTCTAAATAAAAGTTGATTAGCCTTTTACACTGGTGGTCGTAAATAAGTATTAACTTGATTAATACCAACATGATATGTTTTCAATAATAATTAGATCCACTGGAAACATAAAAATTACGTTTAGATGTTTCACATAATTTATTCTGAATGCTTAAATGGTATAATTTACACTTCCATATTTATAAGTAGGATATGGCTAAGCTATAACTCGGCTTTTCTTAATTATTGATAAAATGACTAATGTCAACATGAATGTATTTTCCAAATAAACATTATTTATCCAACATGACATATGATTTAATCTGATTAGTTGTTATAACCTTTCTTAAGTAAAGTGTGTAATTGGTATAACTTATACATGAACATTTATGAATAAAACTTGACTAGGTTTTTATATCTGCTTTTGCAAATAAAATATAATTTGCATTAATTCCTACTTAGGGTAGTTTCTTTCTGAAATATCCTTTACATATATTTCTTGTAGTCTTTTATGCTCTCATAAAGGAAAATTATTTTGTCAGCTTTGTCTCATCATTATTCTACAAATCTACTCCTTCCCTCCCATGAACAGTGCAATTCTAGTTTCTAGGTCAGATTAGTGGTGGCATGAAAAGACTCTCGTAACCTTGTCTGTTGGCCACATGGAACAAGTTTTGGCACAGAAATCGGATCTGACCACTTAATTAAGTATGTAGTGTTATAACCGGTAGGAATCCGGCTGGTAGCTGGCTGCTGAAGGAGCAGATCAATTCTGCGTTTAGTTTGGGAAGGAGGTTTGGGAAAGATTGATCTATTACTTGATTGAATCAGGTTACAAGGCCTTTATATTTATAGGCCAATCCTTGCCTCTTTTCCAAGATATTACTGCTAACCTTAATCTAAACAAACTCTAACCAAATACTATTCTCTCTTATCTCTAACAAACTGATTTAACTAAGAATCTTAACTAATTACTACTACTACCTGGCGCTGGCTGGGTTGTCTTCTGCCTCTTGCGCCTGCTATACTTCTTGCCCCAGATAACATCACTCCCCCCTTGAGCAGCAACTCGTCCTCGAGCTGGAATTGAGGATAGCGCTGTTTGAACTGTTCCAGCTCCTCCCAAGAAGCTGATGATGGTGGCAGGCCTTCCCATTGCACCAATGCTTGTCGAAGACCAACGTCAAACAGCCTCAGACGAAGCACACATGTCAGAGCTGGAACAATTGCACCATTGTGGACAGGAGGAAGCTGTGGTGTGGCGTCAGGCCGTGCTCCCACAAATTTTTCAGAAGGCCAACATGGAAGACATCGTGCAGCCGAGCTCCTGGTGGCAATGCTAAGCGAAATGCGACTGGATTGATCATCTCCACCACCTTGTAGGGCCCAAAGTAGCGCTGTTGAAGCTTGCCCGAAGATGTAGAGTCTAGAGAACCATGAGGACGATGGTGAAGGCGTAACCAGACCCCATCGCCAACTGCAAATGTGACAGCGTGGTGCCCCCGATCATACTGCTCCTTTGCCAGCTGTTGTGCCTGCTCCATGCGTAAACGGACATCATGCAGAAATTAATCATGCTCAGCTAAATTTTGAGAAACAGCAACCACCCTGATTTCACTGACATCATACGAGCGAAGAGTAGGGGGATCACGGCCATAAACCATTCTGAAAGGAGTATCCCGAAGAGCTGTATGGTAGGCCTTGTTGTACACATATTCTGCCCAGGGAAGCCATCTGAGCCACTGGCACGGCCAATCACTTGTGAAGCACCGCAGATACATGCCAATTGCCTTGTTCACCGCCTCTATCTGGCTGTCTGTTTGAGGGTGAAAGGCAGAACTCATAAGGAGAGTTTATCTAGAAGCTTCGAACAGCGACTGCCAAAACGTCGAAGTGAACACTGGGTCGCGATCAGAGACTATAGAAGCCAGAATCCCACGGAGGCACACAATCTCTGCAAAAAATGCATGAGCCCCTGACTCTGCTGTATATGGGTGGCCAAGAGGGATGAAGTGAGCGTATTTGGACAACCGGTTGACCACCGTGAGGATTACTGACTTGCCGGTGACCTTGGGCAGGCCTTCCATGAAATCCAGGCTGCTGTCCTGCCAGACTGCGGATGGAATTGGAAGGGGCTGCAAGAACCCACCAGGCTGCTGCAGCTCTGTCTTGTTCTTTTGGTAAACCACACAGGCACGAACAAACTCTTGAACAAGCTTCGTAGCTGAGGGCACATGAAAATCTCGATGAAGCCTGTGGAGAGTCCTCTGGATGCCTTCATGACTATCATCATGCACAGCAGATAATATGGCCGGTAGCAGAGGAAAATTGGCAGGAATATAAAGACGATTCTGATACAGCACCATGTCATCCACCAGTGTCCAAGGTTCACCGAGTCTTTCGGCATGAATCTGGACGCGTGGACCGTGTAACTCTGCATCTGCTTTTGCTTCTTGCTTGACATCTTCCAGAAGGTCAAAGGACGGTGAGGAGATGGCAGAGAGCCAGTGATGTTGGAGAATTGTGGCTAGCCGTTGGTCGAGGATGAACTTCAAGGGCTGATGATCGGTGCAGACAACGAACACGCGGCCCTGCAGATATGGACGCCAATGCCGCACTGCTTGGGAGAGCCAAATGAGCTCACGCTCGTATGCCGCCAAGCTGCAGTGTCAGGGTGGTAGGGCGCGGCTGAAGAAGGTGATGGCACCATCAGCCTGGTGGAGAACCGCGCCAATGCCTGAGCCTGATGCGTCGCACTCGACGATGAAGGCCTTGTCGAAATCCGGTAGAGCCAAAATTGGTGCTGTCGCCAAGGCCTGTTTGAGCACCAGGGACTATTCTGCCACTGGTGACCACTGGAATGCGTCGCGCTTGAGAAGGCTTGTCAATGGCGTGGTGAGGGACGCAAACTCAGAGATGAACTGACAATAATAGCCGGCGAGGCCCAAGAAACCGCGCAGAGCACGCACCGAGTGTGGGCGTGACCAGTCTGTAATTGCCTGCTCCTTGCTGACATCCTTGGCGACGCCTGCCGCGGACACCACATGTCCTAGGTAAGACAGATTCCTCACCGAAGGAGCACTTGGAGAGCTTCAAGAACAACTGTTGGGTGCGCATGACGGATAGGACCTCGCGGATATGGTGCAGATGCTCGGCCTAGGATGAACTTAATATGAGTATGTCGTCGAAGAATACCAGGACGAACTGTCGGAGGAATTGCCGTAGAACGTCATTCATGAGGGCTTCGAACGTTGCGGGTGTGTCGGTGAGGCCGAAAGGCATCATGAGGAACTCGAACAAGTCGTCATGAGTGTGGAACGTCGTCTTCTCCGCATCTGCAGGGTGCATTCGGACCTGATGATAGCCAGAGCGTAGCTCAAGCTTGGTGAAGACCTTAGCGTCACGCAGTTCATCTAGAAGCTCCTCAACGACAGGGATGGGAAACTTATTCTTCACAATGCGGTCGTTGAGGGCGCTGTAGTCGACGCATAGCCTTCAGGTGCCATCAGCCTTCTTCACCAAGAGCACCGGCGCGGAGAATGCCGAAGTACTGCGGCGGATGAGCCCTTGCTGCTCCAGCGCATGGCACTGCCTCTCTAGTTCATCCTTCTGCAGTAGTGGGTAGCGGTACGGGCAGACAGCCACCGGCGTGTTGTTGGGCAGGACGTGGATGTGATGGTCACGCGCGTGAGGAGGCGGCGGTCCTGTCAGCGTGGTGAAAACATACTCGAATTCCGCCAGTAGGAGATCCAGGAGCTCTCGACCGGCGGACATGGAGCAAGCACGGAGCTGTGGAGCACCCAGTCCAGCCACACCACGCCAGCGCACTCGGTGACCGTGGCACCATAAGGACATCGTGTGGTGGCCGAAATCCTAGAGGATCAGTCCCAATGTGGCGAGCCAGTCGGTGCCGAGGACGATGTCGTAACCACCTAGCGGCAGGACGAAGAAGTCCGTGCGGAACGCCTCGGAGTCGAAGTCGAACGGGGTGTCACGGAAAACCACGGTCGCCGGCACCTTGTCCCTGTTCGCCACTGTGACGGTGATGTCAATGCAGGGAATGAAGCATAAGCCGTAGTGAGCTGCTGGCGGCGCCGACACTAAGTTGTGGGTGGAGCCTGAGTCGAAGAGGGCATTGACGGTGACGACACCGAAACAAACCACCACTTGCATCGTGTCGCGGGTGCGGACGCCAATGATGGTGATAAGTGATATGTGCGGCTGCTCTGTTGCTTCGCTGGGGTCGTCGTCCTCATCTTCATCATGGAGCTCGAGGTGGAACAGCTTGGCGCAGACCCGACTGTGGCCACGGACGTACTTCTCGTCACAATAGAAGCACTGCCCATTGCGGTGTTGCTAGTCAATCTCGTCCAGCGAGAGGCGGCGGACGGTGCGGCTGGCCACCGTGACGATGCCAGGAGTCGACACGGCTGAGCGCTGGGCAGCGCTAGGCGGTGTTGGTGTAGAGCCCGAGGGCGGTGCAGGGAGCGCGAGCATCAGAGACGGTGCCAGAAGAAGGCCACGGGTCGGCGCTGCTGGGGCGGACCTGCGATGTCGATGTCGTGGGCGCGGTCAATTGTTCACGCCGCTCGTAGGCGTGCGCGAAACACATGGCGAGCTCTAGCAAAGCAAGACCCTGGAGTTGGACGTCGATGCTCAGGGGCTCTTGGAGCAGGCGGTTAACAGCTGCACCTTCTGGGACTTGGTGAGGGGGCCGACACGCGTCAGGAGAGCCAAGAAGCACTCCTGGTAATCCGCCACCATGCTGGTGCGGCGGCAGGCGACAAGCTCGCCTAGCGGATTGGATCGGATTTGGGGGCCGAAACGCCGATCCAGGAGCTCAGTGAAGCGGTGCCATCCCGGGGTTCCTTCATCTTGCTCGAGCCGCATATACCACTGCTGCATCACGCCTTGCAGATGCACCACCGCGAGCCAGACCTTTTCCTCCTCGATGCTGCGTTGGCCTCGAAAGTAGTGTTTACAGCAATTGAGGAACGAAAGCGGATCTCCACCGCCGTCGAACGTCAGGAAATCTAGCTTGTGGAAGCGCGTGTGCCCCATCGGCCCATCCTTGCAGAGATTGAGAAGCTCCGATGCGCAGGCGCGTAGGATTTCCTGTTGACCGGCCTCCAAGCGGTCCAGCCGCGTGCCGACGGCTTCAAGGACGTCCAACTTCTTCTAGGTGGTCTCCTCATCATCCTTGGTGCCGCTAGTGCCCAGCACCTTCTTGCTGTCGTTGGTGGAGTCGTCGCCCATGGTGCCGAGCATTGTGGTCGTCTGATACCAAAGTTATAGCCAGCAGGAATCCGGTTGGTAGCTGGCTGCTGAAGGAGCAGATCAATGCCTACTTTGTTCTGCGCTTAGTTTGGGAAAGATTGATCTATTACTTGATTGAAACAGGTTACCCGGCCTTTATGTTTATAGGCCAATCCTTGCCCCTTTTCCAAGAGATTACTGGTAACCTTAATCTAAACAAGCCCTAACCAAATACTATTCTCTCTTATCTCTAACAAACTGATTTAACTAAGAATCTTAACTAATTACTACTACTATCTGGCGCCGGCTGGGCTGTCTTCTGCCTCTTGCGCATGCTATACTTCTTGCCGCACATAACAGGTAGTTAGATCTATTTCCTAGAATTGCATTCTTTTGTGGGATTTTTTAAAAAAATACTAGAATTACACTTTTCATTTGACGGAGGGAGTGGTCTTATGTAAAGCTTCAGATCTTTCTAGTCTTAGTTCCAGTTCCAGCTTTCAGTTTGTTTCAGCTAACCAAGCTTTTCTCTTTTCAAGCACGGTTTTGTGTGCTCTAGTAAGCCAAATAGTTTATCTAAGGGTTTTTGTTGAGCCGGGTAGTTCTATGTTCTCGTGAGTCATTTTGTGCTTCTCATTTGTCTTATCATGTTTGTTTCCTATTTAACATCGAATCATGTTTATCAGCATCTAGTTCATGACTATCATGTCTCAGTTGTCCCTTTGTGATTTTGCTACGTTCTTTAAATTCTTGTGACCAAATCTTTCACAACCATCTCTTTAGAGCAAATCTTGTTAGTTCGATTTCTTTACTACTCAAAAAGGTTATGGCAAACCTTGATGGCTGATTCTTTACTTGCCCAACTCACTTTACCTTTGGTTAGGTTGTTGTCCCTATAGCCTTGTTCTCTTTGTAGGCTAGTTTTCCTAAACCCTAGAAGGTTTTCTGGTGTGTTATAGAATTCGTTGTGGTTCTTGTTCGTTTCACCTAACTTGTGCGTTAGCAGTGTGTGTTATTGTTACGTGTTTTATACATTAAAGTTAAATGTTAAACTTGACTACTTCTTATTCAATTAGTTTCCTAATAAAAGTTAACTAGGTCTATCCAATTTTTGTGAATTAAGATGTAATTGTTAGTTCCTACTCTACCAAGAAAAGATGAAGATGATATCAGGAACTCTACCCCACTCTTCGATTTATTTATTTATTTCTCGTTCTCTTCTGATCTTTTCCTTACCACCCAACCAGATGGCTAGTCCCAATGGAGATCATGAAGATAGAGCCAATGAAGATAGCCACAACATTCCACTCGTAGTGTCAGCATTTGAGCAAAAGATGCTAGAGTATATGGTGGCACAAACTCAGACTCTACAAGCAATGGCTCAAAGCATGGTCAGTATCCATCAGTAGGAACCACAACACTGTCACCAACGATAATGATCCCATCTCATTCGTTCCATTGCCGCCACCATTTGATAAAGGGAAGCTGTTAGCCATGTAGGATCAAGTCTTACAAGGAAGAATGCAGTCCAACATGTCAGCGCCCCATTGCATGGAGATGGACAAAGCAGGATTTTTTACCGGACCAGTGAAGAGGCAAGTTGCTTATGCATGGAATAATCAAAGGAATCAGAAAAAACGTGCGACACAGAAGTTGCTAGTCGAGAAACAACATGAGGTTATTAAGACTCTGGGTACATGTGAGTGTTGTGAACACCATGGTCTTCCATGTCCCCAGAAGGAAGCTAGCCTAATGACAGCGAAAGCCAGACAACTTTATCATGTAGACATCAATAAGAAGAGGATGTTGTCCACTCGAGACCCAGTCCTAGAAGGAGTTTCTCAAGCTGATGATAGTCCTGAAACCATAAACCTCGGAGATTGGAGTATCTCTTTCAAGGAGTATCAACCTAGTAGAAGCAAGCAAACTAAGAAGCCAACTAGTGAAGCAAGCAAAGAGAAGATGGTGTTGCCACAACCACTAGCACACGTTAGTACTCAACCCAATTCCAACAAACCGCAGCTTAAAGTTGTTCAACCTCCACATGACAACTCTATCAAGAAGAACTCTCATGCACAAGCTATTCCACCAAGAGTTATGGTGGAGTAGAAAGGATGCCAAGATGGGTGTACTAAAAGAATGTGCTTCGGATGTGGTGAGGAAGGCCACTATGTCAATAAATGTCCAACCAAGCGTAAGATGACTAGGTCCCGTGATGTTGGATTATATTGCCTCAAGTGTGGTGAAAATGGACATCTTGCCAGTTGGTGTTCAAATGAGGATGATTCGAGATAGCCAAGATGCAATCCATCTCTATTCAAATCACTTTATCAAGATATGAAGAAAGTTCTTCAAATATGAGCCAATGAAGCCGAGGAGAGAAACAAATAATTAAAGATGGTACCAGACTAAGTATCTCTGAAGTGTTTTATACGAGTAGTGAATAAAGAAGCCTATGTAAGGAACAACAATATGGAAAAGAGTTTATAAGTGTTGGATGCTACCCACCTAAACCATTGTCTCTTGCTAGCCTTCCTTTTAAGGGGATTAGACTTGTGACACCCTGAAATTTTTGGATTTGAGGATGTGATTAGAAATAATAATTAAACAATGATTATGTTATTACTTCTTTTTAATATAAGGTAGATGAAAAGTTGACCTGTGAAATAAATAAGCTTGACTCAATGAAACATAATTTAATATATTAGATTATTTTACCACCTTTAGTCCTCTACTCTTATGCAGCTTGAGTGGGCTCGTTCATGGTTAACTGGTTTTCTTAGTAGGTAGCAACATAACAGCATCCAATGCTTTTTTTGTCCACCTGTTGACTCAATGAGTAGGCTATCTTCCTTTGCACTTTGTTAACTGCATTGTAAATCCAGTTGTTGATGCCATTATAGAAATGAAGCAACATTGAACTGAGTATAGTAGATCAATGATCCAGAATGAATAGCCACTATGTTTCATGCTTACCTATAATATAATGGTCCCTTGAGCTTGTCTGATTTCTCGATTGATTTGGTTCCTATATGTCCAGATATTTTTCGCCAGTTGACATCTCCAAAAACATTGCTGGTGATCAATCATACTGCTCTAATTGCACGTGCATCCTGCAACTATGTGTAATACTAAACTTTTTTGAGCAATTAATTTCACTCCATCAGCCCTTGATGTCACAACTTGGTCGACAAGCTAGACAGTGACAGTGAGCATCTCAATTTTTTATCTCCAACTTTTTTAAAAGATTACTGTGTGCTTATTAGGCCTAAAATTATAAGTCTAGAAGTTTTTTCGTTTGTTCTGATATCGCCATGTATTGCTTTATGCACCAACGTGCTTTTGAATTATTTTTTGTTGTTTGATTCAGGTAGGGTACACAATCAGGCACTGGTGCAGGTATCCACTATCTAACTTACTACCTGCAGCTCAGTTTCGATTTTCCCAGCATTCATTTACATTAGGACTTATCGATGGTTGTTTCTTTACAATGCCATTTTAAATATTGGGAGTGAAAAATTCTACATCAGAATAACAATATTAAGTGACAAATACTAAAGTAATTATATGTCTTCTAGGACCAAGTGACTGCTAGGAAGAAACCTGTGGTTTTCATGATTTTTGAGCTAGTATTACTCCACTGGGATGGGATCCCAGTCTTTGCCATAATACAGTTGTATGTGTCACTCACGGTTACTAGCTTAGACAGGTGGCTGCCTTTCTATGTGGATTTACATGTCTTTGCTTATATTTGGCAATTTGTGGAACTTGAATGCTAGGCAATGTCAACATTAACACCTTGATGAACATGTGCAGCAGGCTTGGTGCTGGTGGTGGCCTAGGTGTTGCAGATTTCCCCTAATGGTCAGTATGCAACTGTATATAGAGTAATGCCCCTAATGGTATTTGTTCACAAATTGAGTGCTCAAAGAGCACACTTTGCTTATTTGTAGTGTCACTGGGAAACTGTGAAACTGCTGAATGTAACTTTTGTTCAATGTTTCAACCAACTTACAGAAATTGCTTATTTGCTTATCGGTAGGTTCAATAGGGTCACACCTGTGCATGCAGTCAGTGTCTCGTGATTTGGTTGGATGACCGGTCTATGCATGCTGTAGAATCTGGTCATCAGAAACAACTGCAAGATGGACAGAGAAGCTGAATTTCTCTTTCTTTTTGTATTGCATATAGGCAGCATCGCTCTTGTGATGACAAGGAAGGCAAGCATGATGACATTACAGGGAGACCTCACCAGTCACGATGACGTGCAGTGGGCCATTGGTAATTTGAACTTGGATGGTGAGCTATCAGGTTGATTTCGTAGAGTTGCAATTTGGTTTCTGGCTTGTCTACTCTCCATGCAAGTGCATGGATTTCTTTGCGATTGCGAGATCTTTTCGCATTGAATTGTTTATTTTTTATTGCAATTCTAGGTTTTTCTAATTGGTTAATCCTCTAAAGGAATTGTTTTTACTTTAGAAGGTATGCCCATGGGAATCTGTCATACATGGGTATTTCTTAATGGTTGTCATGCCATAGGCATTTCTCAAATCTCAAGCAGATTATCATGATTCTTGTTATGCTAAAGAGGAACATGCATCGTTTCATTGTTCCTGGGCACTGCTATATTCTTAGGTGAGAGTCATATATATTTTTGTTACATCTTAGGTTCTGATAGTTGCTCATATCTATCTTTTCAAGTGTGTTGAAAACATCAACAAGACCAAGAGAGGTAAGATCTTAGCCAGTAGGCATTCAATTAAAGACAGGTTAATTGATTCTTCATTTGGAAAAGTTGCTTCAATTGTGGTGTACTATATGAAAATTGTCCCGAGAAGCAAATTAGCGATGATGCTTTAGCCGCTAGTAATTATCCACTTTTAACCAAAGGCAGTAGTTATCTTCTGTTTGACTGTTTCAATCTGAAAAATTGTCAGTTTATTGTGATGATTAAGCATATGAATGATGGGTTATTCAGCCTTACTGTTTGATTCTTTGGTTGCACACATGGGTTTTTATTTATGTAGCTTCGTTTAGTTGGTGATAGAAAATTTTGGGGGTCTCTTTGAAGGTCTATTAGGGGTAATAAATGTAGATTACTTACAAAATGTAGAAAATGGACGCGAAATCCCGAGATGAATCCATTAAGCTTAATTAATCCGTCATTAGAGGTTGTTATTGCAGCATGACGTTGTCTAATCATGATATAATTATGTTCGTTAGATTCGTTTCAAAAATTAAGATGGGAGTTATGAAATGGGTTTTCTCATTAATACTTCTAATTAATATCCGAAGATTGATGTGATGGGTAGTTTGGGAAAATTTTAGGAGGAAAACAGGGCCATATCTATATTGTTACCAGGGCCAGAGGAGGTGAACAAGCGGCCCTGGTGCTAGTGGTGGTGTGGGCGGTTGCGGCATGCGGGCAAGGGGAGGCGGGGAACTGGGCAAGTGACTGCGCGTACGTGCGGAGGATTGTGGTGGCGGTGGGGCGAGCCAGACGGGGAGGAACACCACGACGTCACGAGGATGTCATCATGTGCGGGGTGAGGTGGGCTAGAGTGGGCCGCATGCAGGAGTGAGCGAGAGAGGAGGGGAAGGCATGCTGGGCTGGGGATTTAGGCTCAAAGGGTGGTTGCCAACTCATCTAGAGTTTTAGAGGTTTCTTTTTTTATGTGATGTTTAAATTCAAATTTGAAGGGCTCTTGACCTAGGGCTTAGGGTAAGTGGCCATTAGGACTTGTTAGAGAGAATTTTGATGGAGAATTTAGTTGGAAATTTAGGCTGTTATTTTAATAATAGCTTACAATGGTATAGGTGGGTGATTTTGATGAAGGCGAGGTGGTTGCTTTAGTTTATTGTGGGTAATTTAGATATAGATTTTAGAGTTACTTTTAACTATTTTCGTGACAGCATGGTGATGATGATTTTAATCTACAAATTGATAGCTAGGTATTTTTTTTATAAATATTCTAGAACTTTTTCCTTTTTTTAGAGTGTCTACCTAGGAACTAGGATTCTAGGTGGCTTCACCTGGAGGTTTCAAAAGGAGTCTAGTAGTTGTTGGTGTAGAGTCACTAGAATCTCTTCCAAAAATCACATATATAATGCTGACTTGGCATTATAATCAAACATGACAAACTAGTTCCACTTATTCAAATGGTCTGGAAAAAGTTCATGACAAACAGATTGTAAATAGGCCGAGAGTTATCGGACTATTTTCATGGCTTACCAAGAAGGTCATTATAACCTATGAGATTGCAGCGATACAACTGTTAGTTGCGTAATCATATTCTGTGTCTACTGTAATATATCATTGCTGTATTTGAAGTATAACATTTCCAGCCAAAGGTGCTCCGCTATTATTGTTACAAAGCATAACAATTTCATAGAAATAGGACCTTGTGATATGCGAGTCCTGCAATAGCTGGAGTTTGTGTTGCATGCACGTTGTGAGCAGTACCATGACTGTATAAACTCGCAGAACGAGTATGGGTTGTGCTTTAGCTGTAGTTTGCAGCTTGCACGTACGTATTCCTGTATATTTAATTACTATGTATGTTCAGGAGTCTAAGTTATCAGAAATTAAATTATGTTGTTATTCATTTGGTATAACCAAATTAAATATCAACCTGAGGTGGTTGCCATGTAGTAAATGACAACACCTCAGGATGTGTTTACCAACAAAGCCTTTTTTTTTCTTCTCCTGGGAATGACGCAGCGACAGAGCTGATCGCTAGCTGGTGGTGTTCGGTCACGAAGCAGGTCGCTAAGGCACCAAGACGCGGCTTCGATGTCTTCATATGGTTGGTCGCTTGGTCGATTTGGAAGGAGCGCAACCGATGCATCCAGGACATGGAGGCTCTCATGTCGATGGCGCTTCCTATCTATCTCTCGTCTCCTTTAGGAGGAAGATAGAACTTCGACACGTGCGAGCTTTCTACGTATCGCTCGTCTGCTTGGTGTATGGCCCTCGAGGAACGTGCCCCCCTTTTTTTTCCTTTTTAGGTCTTATCTGCAGACTCCTCCTTGTGCTTGGTTGACAACATTCTCTCTTCTCTTAATGAAAAACATGTTATGCACGTCTTAAAAAAACAGAGTTGAATATGTATCTAGGTTTAAAATTTTGCCTAATTTCAATTATAATATTTTCATTACAAAGTTTGCAAGAAATTTATGTCACAGATTTTGTACAAGTGTAGATATGTTGATAAATGCTGTTGCAAATTAATATTTCCTTTTCTTCCAAGGAAACCATTGTACTTTGACCCCTTAATACTATGTGCCATGCATAATATAGAATTTGTGCGAGCATGTGTCACACATAACATTTTTCAATTAATCAGATATAAAAATGTAGTGATTCCTTCATCTGAGTGGGTTAGTTATGTCGTATGACTGATATCAGCAAACGCGCCTATAAAAGCTCTGTTTTCTGCGGAGATGATCACCAATACTCAGCATCACAGCCATATAATCTGTAGCTCCTAGCTCCAGAAGTAGCTAACAAATGGCAAGCACCAGCACCAGCAGCAGGTGCTCGGTGGTTGTGGCGGTGAGCCTGGCGATGGCTATGCTGATCGCCGCCTCGAGCGTGAAGGTGGTGGCTGCTGCCGACAAGCAAGCGGCGTGCAACATCGAGGAGGTCACCGTCAACAACGCCGCAGAGGTGATAAAATCTCGTAATAATGAAATCAAGATGACAGTCCTGTGTGACAATACTGTGCAGAGGGTGCTGAAAAAAGGCGACCACTGTTTCTGCGAGCTCCTCAGCCGCGCCGAAGCCAAGCTTGGCAGCACCATCAGTGGCTCTTTCTGTCGCCAGACGGACAAGAAATCTCGGTGCCACGGCCCGCGGAGCAGCCTGCGGCATCCCGGACGACGACGATGATCTTCAGTACTGCGCCGGCGCGCTATTAGGACCTACAAAAGACGCGTCAGAAAGCGCAATCCAGCTGCAGCTGGCACAAGAAGAAGCACCCTTCAGCCGCCCCATGAACCCGTTTTTTCGATTCGCAGTGACACAATGTTGCTCCAAGATGTCCAAGCTGACTGCCGCGTGTGCCTGCGAGTTCCGCAAGGCCCTGCAGAAGAAGGTCGGCAACGTCGTTGACCTCAAGAGCACTCTTCCCTGCAAGGCGGGCGATTGCGCCAAGCAGTAGCCATGCACTGCATCTTTGATCGTTTGCTTGCTCCCCATTAAGTACTGTCTCTGTTCCTTGTATGCTGTTGTGAGCTTGTGCTCGTGTGCTGCCCTGTACTGCATCCGCTTTAACGTTCTTTGTGCGTGCGCCCATATATTCTTTTTGAAAAAAACAGGTGTTTGGATGAAGGGTGAGAAACAATAAGATTCAAGGATATAAGTGGGCCTTGCATGTTTGTATCTAGTGTGTTGTTTTCCATTCTGCGTAGCAATGCATACGGGCAGGGCATTTTGTCCTTGCAACTCAAAAAATACAGCCTCCGATGTGTGTGAAGCTAAAGACCCAATTCTATATTGTGGGATCCAGAAACCAGGGAAGTGGGAATGAGGGAACAACACCCACAACAAAAGAACATGACAGAATACATCCTCTGTTTTACAATTATCGGTTAAGCTTAAAAGGTGTCATCTGCAATATCGAGCATCTGATAACTTGAAGAATTTGATGCAATCTGTGGCTTCCTCCGCCGTGACCCCCACCCCCGCAGTGAAAAATCATCAACTCCCCGCCGTGACCCCCTCCCGAACCCCCCACCCCCCGCCGCCTGCCGCCCGCCGCCGGAGCAGGATCTCCCTGCGCGCCGCGGCCGCAGCTGATCCCCGGATCCGCCCTCCTCGCGGCGCGAGCTTCCCATCCCCCCTTCTTCCCGTCTCGTGGTTCCTAGGAGGAGATCGGCTCGGCGCTGCCATGGTGATCCTCGAGCTCCAGGACGCCCGCGACTCCATGAACGACGACGACCTCCTCGGCGAGGAGCTGCTCGACTCAGCCTCCCCCGCGGGCGCCCCCTCCTCCACCCCCTCCGCTGCCGGCGCGCCCGCACCCCTCATCGGCGCGGCCCGGTCGCCGGGCACGGGCGGGCGCCGCCCCGCTACCACGCCCGCGCACCGGGAGTCGACGGGTGTGGGTCTGCGTGGCCTGGCGCTGGTGCGTCGTCGCCGGTCGCAAGCGGCCGGGCGCCCGCGGTGGCCTCCCCTGTCTCGGCTCAGCCGCCTGCACTGGCCGGTGACGGCCGCGACCCTGCTCGGCTGGGCGCGGGTGCGTCCGGCGCCGGCGGCCACAGCCTGTAAGCATCTAGGCCTTTACGCACCTTTGGTAAGGGTGTGTTTCGGTGATAAATGACAACCGTATACTTGTGACTAACCTTTGTTTTGTAGCGGATTTAATCTTGGGTTATTGTCATGAGATATAAGTGAAATGTGACCACTCAATTTGAAATTACAAGCGATCAATAGACGAATGCTACAAGGCTAAGGACATTGTTAGTTCCAAGTGTCACAATGAGATGAAAGACACTTGGATTTGCTAGTTTGTAGTGTTTGACTATACTATTAAGAGGGGTTCACACATTGGTAGCTTTACCATGCCAAATGCTATGCTATATTCATGCACTATCAACCTCCTTAGATATTAAACAGCTCAAAGTACTCTTGGAAACATATTGGAAGCAAAAGAATTGAAGGGAAACTCAAAGGAGATTGACTTGGACGAGTTAAAGTGAAAATAGCAGCGTCGGATGAACCGGCGCATTGATTTCTAGTTGCATCGGATGAACCAGAATCAAAATGCTTGGATGCGCAGACCGTCGGATGGACCAAAGGTGGGTCAGCGGTTCATCCGGTGACCCTGTTTTTGCTAACAGTAAGGTTTGGAGTCAAAACCCTTCAGCACCAGATGATACGACGATGAAGAAATCGGTTTATCCGGTGGCATGCCAAAACCTAACAGAGACTCCCAGAGAAGAGCTGCTTCAGCACCAGATGAACCGACGCTATACAAGACATAACAAAGTTTCATTTGATGGCTCAAGTTTTCAAGACAGAGATGCCCAGAGTGCAATCGCTTCAGCACCGGATAAACCGACGGTGCATCGGTGCTTGCGTCGGATGATGTGTTATAGCGGCTAGGTTCAATGGCAATATTTCTTGACCAGAGAGACCAGATGAACCGACGCTATGGCCAGGCCGAACCGTCGGTTCATCCTACGGTGCTACTTTCTGCAGTGCTTTTCCAACGGCTAGCCTCCCTTGCTTAGCCTATATAAATGAACCCCTGCGTCTCTTGAGCTGCTTTTGCCATTCTAAAGACCTAAAGCAGCCAAGGAGAGAAGGAGCTAGTACTTTGTTCATTTGGAATTCATCTTTCTCTTGCAAGGGGAATTCTTTCCTGGTGATCATGGGTTTCAAGGTGCTTTCTATGGCTAGCTGAGTGCATTGGTCAAGTGAAAGTGTGTGAGTTTGCTACTCTTGGAGATTGATGGCTCCTAGACGGTCTCGGTGTTTGGAGGTTCTTGCTGATCTTTTGGAGATTGTGGGAGCCCCGGGAAGTGCTTGGTGTACATAGTTTGAGACCCACCATTCCGGAGATGGAGAACGGGTACTCTTAGTGAGCACTCAAGTCTAAGTGGCTTGAGGGGGAGCAAAACTCTTTGTGAGTGCTCCAACACGGACTAGGGAGAAGCGTCAACTTCTCAATACCACGAGAAAAAAAATTGGTTGTCTCTAGTCCTCTTGCTCTACCTTCGTGCACTTAGTTTCAGCTTTTACTTTCGGCTCTTAAGTTCCTTTGTCCTAGTTTCTCTTGTGTGCTTTGCTTGTCACATATCTTGACTAGGGTGCTTTTCTCTTGTTAGTGTGTAACTTGTTAAGCAACTTTGTTGCTAGTGTGCTTAGTTGGTAGAAAGAAACATTTTTAGATGGGCAACACTAGTGATATAGGTTAAGATTTGTTCTTTGTTCTAGAAACTTGAAAAAGGCCCATATTCAACCCCCCTTCTATAGGCCATCGATCCTACAAGTGGTATCAGAGCTTTGGCTCTCTTTTTAGTGGCTTAACCGCCTAGAGAGATGGCCAAGGGGAGTGGCAATGGCCCTCCCAAGTTTGCGGGGAAACGGTTCACCTTTTGGCAAATAGAATGACTAGCTATTTTCAAGCACAATACCACGATGCATGGATCACCACCATGTATCCTTTGCCAAATGCTCCCTCCGAAAGTGAATCCAAATGGAACTATCATGCTAGAAACTATATCTTTAAGGCTCTTGATGAGGAGATGTTTGATAGGGTCTATACCTTGGAGACCGCTCATGAGGTGTGGATGGAGCTCAAAAGCATCCATGTAGGCAACACGAAAAATCGTGAGGAGAACTATGAGTTGCTTAAGGTTGAGATCAATGAGTTTAAGATGAAGGATGATGAGGATGTAGAGTAAATGTACTCTAGAATGGGTGTTCTTATTCAAAACTTAAATGCTCTCGATGTTGCTTACTTGTCTGAGCAGGAAGTCATTCGGAAAATCCTTCAAATGCTTCCCAAGCTCAAGTATAATATCGTCAAGGCACTCATCTTTGAGAAGGACTTCGAAACTCTCACTATCACCGAAGTTGTCAACAAGATTCAGTCTCAAGAGATGTTTTTGATGGGCCAAACTGAATCATCTTCTTACACCTCAAGCTCCAAGAAGGATCTTGCACTCAAGGATAGTGACAAGACCAAGCCCAAGCTAAAGTCAAAAGCAAAGCCTCCTTCTTCTTCAAGTGAAAGTGAAGACAAGAGTGACTTAAGTGATGATGAAAATGATGAATGTGAACTTGCTCTTCTCATGAAGAAGACTACCCAATTGCTTTCCAAGATTGGCAAGAAAGGCTACAACTATGATCCTAAGAAGAACAAGTTTCGCTCATCAAGAAGAAGTGGTGAAGGTGGCAAGAGGAAGTGTTACAATTATTCAAGCTATGATCATCTATCATATGATTGCCCCAAGCCTGACAAGCGAGTGTCAAGCTCAAGCAAGAAGAATGATGATGATGATGATGATGAGAAAGATGTCAAGCACTATAAGAAGAACTCATTCAAGAAGAAGTCTTCTAGCAATCCCTACAACAAGAAGAAGGGTGGTCATCGTTCTCTCTTGGTAAATGAATGGATCACAGATAATGAAACTTCAAGTGAATCAAGCGGTAGTGAAGATGAGAAGAACAAGAAGTTTGTCGGTCTTGTGATCATGGATGATGAAGAACCTCTGCTTCCTCCACCACCTATGTGCTTCATGACAAAACACTCCAAGGTGAGCGATAGTGAAAGTAGTGACTCCTCGGATAGTGATGATGATCTTTCATCTCATGCTCTTAAGGGTCTTCTTGATCAATACACCAACATGATTAAGAAACAAAAGATTAAGCTCAAGGCTCTTGAAGAGACCCATGAGAAGCTTAAGCTATCTAATGATGAGTTGCTTGTGAAACACAATGACCTTAGCAAAGAACATGAAACTTTGGTATGTCTAACAAGTCGCTTAGAGATGACCACAACAAGTTGCTTGATAAGCACAATGAGCTAATCGTCAAACACGATGATATAACCGTGCTTAACAAGTCACTTGAGTCAAGTCAAAAGATGCTTAAGAAAGATCATGTGATCTTAGAGATGAAGTATCAAGAACTTGAGCTTGCATATGAGGCTATCTGTTCTAGTGGGCAAGAAATTGCTAGAGACATCACTAAAATAAATGCCTCCACCACTTGTGATGATTTCATTGAAGAACCTAATATCTTGCTAAATGATGAGAATATTGCCTCCTCTTCCAAGACTAACCATGCTAGAGTGAAAGCTCTTGAAGAGGAAGTAAGACGACTAAGATCATGTGTGAAGAACTTGGCTAAGGGTGAGGAATTGCATAAGAAGATCCTTTATTACAATGCAAGGGATTGTGGCACTAAGGGACTTGGCTCCTTCCCTCAACCCATCAAAAAGACTCCAAAGTCAAAGGAACTCTATGGATACTTTGTGAAGGAAGTTGGATCCTTGGCGCCAACATTGCAAGATCTCCGGTCATCACACAAGGGAGTGCCCTATACCTACACATCCTTTGCCTATCTTACCTTGCAACTATCATTCTATGTTCAACAATAAACATTTCTTGTTGTTGAAAAATAGCAAAGGCAAGGTGGTGACAAAGTTCATAGGGGCCAAGGCAAAAGTGAAACCTCCTAGGCAAATTTGGGTCCTGAAGCTTTAGTAACTCATGTCAATGGACCCAAACTTGCTTGGGTTCCTAAATCTTCAACTTGATCTATTTGTGTGTAGGTGAACTACAATGCCCGGGGGAAGTCATTGGATCCTTGATAGTGGATGTACTCAACACATGACCGGCCAAGTTAAAATGTTCACCTCTCTAGTGAATGATGAGGGAAATCATGAGCAAGTAACTTTTGGTGATAATTCTAAAGGAAGGGTCTCCGGTTTGGGTGACATAGCTATAGCAAATGATCTCTCTCTTTCCAATGTAATATTTGTGGACTCTTGTAGTTATAACTTGCTTTCCATTACTCAATTTTGTGATCTTGGTCTTTCTTGCCTATTTGATGATGAGGGGTTGATCATTACTAACAAGAAAACTAATGAAGTTGTGTTCAAAGGTTTTCGCTATGGCAACATCTATCTTTTAGACTTCTCCTCTCATGAGGCAAATTTGACTACTTGTTAATTCACCAAGACATCCAAGGGTTGGCTATGGCATCGTCGTATTGCTCATATAGGCATGAGTCAACTCAAGAAGGCTTTCAAGAGGGGTTTGGATCTTGGTGTGAAGGATGTCACCTTCGAGAAGGACAAATTATGTGGAGCATGTCAAGCTGGCAAGCAAGTTGCAAGTCACCATCCTATAAAGACTTATGTTTCTACCACAAGACCATTAGAAGTCATGCACATGGACCTCTTCGGCCCTACTACCTACAAAAGTCTTGGTGGTAATCTCTATTGTCTTGTCATTGTTGATGATTACTCACGCTACACATGGACATTCTTTTTGGAGGACAAGAGCAAGACGTTTGGGATCTTCAAGAAATTTGCTACAAGGGCTCAAAATGAATTTGAGTCATCTATTGTGAAGATCAGAAGTAACAATGGATCAGAATTCCGGAACACTCAAGTGGAAGAATATTGTGATGAGTAAGGTATCAAGCATGAATTCTCTTCAACCTACACACCACAACAAAATGGTGTGGTAGAAAGGAAGAACAAGACTCTCATCACCTTAGCTCGAGCCATGTTGGATGACTATGGTGTCTCTCAAAGGTTTTGGGCGGAAGCTATCAACACGGCATGTCATGCTTCAAATAGGGTATATTTCCACTGACTATTGTTAAAGACACCATATGAGCTTCTCATTGGGAGGAAGCCCAACATCTCCTACTTCCGAGTCTTTGGGTGTAAGTGTTTCATTTACAAGAAGAGGAAGCACCTTGGGAAGTTTGAGAGTAGGGTAGATGCACTACGTGAAAACCTCAAATAGGTCACGCAACATTTGTAACAGGCTCTTAACACCTGTTACATGGACCCCATCTGTAACGGTTGTTGTTTGGCGCCTGTTACACATAAGCTTGGGAGGCTCGACCACGACCTTGCCCTGACCACCACAACGCCCGTTACCAATGAGGACTTCTGGTAACGGACTACATAAACGCCCGTTACGTGTTTTCTTTGTAACGGACGTTAAAATGCGTCCGATACAAAAGTGAAACCTATCGGTAACGGGCTCTTTAAGTCTGTTACTACCGATGACTTTCCTATTGGAGATGCGTGGTTTTTAGGATGCGTCTCGTTTTATGACGACCCAATTGGCGACACTTGTTTGGAGCTAGCATCTCCTTTGTTTTCTTTGTCTTTGCGTTCTGACCACTCTTCTATCTCCGACAACTACACTCGCTCTCTCTCCTCTGAGGGCCCCACTCGCTCTGTCCCCGCCATTGCCGCAGCAGCATTTTTGCACGCTCTCTGAAGGCCCCATTCATTGCGTGTGCACTCTCTCTCCTCAGAAAGCCGGCGCTGCAGCAGGCCGGCCGGCCGCGTGCTCGACGGCGAAAGGGGCCGGCAGACGTTGACCACAGCGCGACGTCCTTCCGCGCCGTACGTCGCCGTCCTCCAAAGCAGCAGCGATCGTCCTCCTCGGGCTCGGCGCTGTCGCCGTCGCCGTCACCGCGGCCGCGACACCTCGTCCTCCTCCTCGAAATTGATCGCCTCGTAGACAGTCCTCGTCAAGGTGGAAATTGCCCCCTTTTATTAAACTTCGTTGTCCTAATCCTCTTACTCATCGGTTTTGGTGATGCATTATGCTCATTTGATGTTTGAAATTTCAGATGGCTGCTGCTGCTCGGGCTTGGATGTACAGTAAGTCCCGAGATTGGGACAGTTTCTTAGGGGGGTCAATGGTTTTCTAGATCAAGCAGGGGCGGATATGAGAAACCGTGTTGTTCAGGCAATGCTTTGCCCCTGTATAGATTGTCTCAACCAGAAGAAGTTCGGACAACGGGACAACATTTTTCATCATTTGATCACACGTGGTTTCAAAGAAAATTACACGTGTTGGTATAAACATGGTGAGGAAGGGCTTAACGAAGTCGAAGCAGGATGCCTAAATGAAGCGCAACACCATGCTACGGGCCTTAATAATGAAGGGGCAGCGCTATGCCATGATTAAGAGCTTGATGAAGGTGGAGTTTTTGAGGAAAATGAACCATTCCCACCAATTGTGATGAGGCCTGAGGATATCACTGATCAAGAAGTTACGGGCTTTAATGATGGTTAGTTGTTGCAACATGTGCACAATGTTGATCAAATGTTGCGGGATGTTGAGTTTCAACGAGTGTATACAGCTTCTGAATTAGCGAGGCTGAAGTAGTTCGTTGAAGAGTCAAAGAAACCCTTCTATCTTGGTTGCAAGAAGTACTCTTGCCTTTTTGGTGATCTAACACTTCTGCAGCTTAAGGCAGATCATGGTTGGAGCAACAAAAGTTTCAAACAACTATTGGATCTCCTTAAGGACATGCTACCCGAGGGAAACCAAATAGCTGAGTCTGTCGATGAGGCAAAGAAGATAATTTGTCCTCTGGGAATAGAGGTTGAAAAAATTCATGCTTGCAAGAACAGTTGTGTATTGTTCTGTGGAGATTATGCAGACCTTGACAAGTGCCCCAAGTGTGGGTTCGATCGGTACAAGAGGAAAAAAGATGGTGGAGATGATAACAATGCTGATGATGACGAGAACGAGTCCAGGGAGATCACAGGCAAGAAGAAGAAGAAGAAGGTTAAAGGGGCTCCTGTGAGGGTAGCATGGTATTTTTGCATCATTCCTCGGTTGAGAAGATGGTTTGCCACACGAAAGGAGGCCCAACTCTTGCGTTGGCATAAGGCACGAACGAAGGAAGTTTGCAAGATTAAGCACCCCGCAGATAGCCAACAATGGCAAAACATTGATTCCCACTTTGAGGAATTTGCCGGTCAAAGCAGGAACATTCGGGTCGCTATGAGCACAGATGGCGTGAACCCATTCAGTAACCAGAGCTCAACACATAGCACCTAGCCTGTCGTGCTGTCAATGTACAACCTTCCACCCTGGCTATGCAAGAAACAGAAATACATGATGCTGACAATATTGGTCTCCGGGCCAAAGCAACCTGGCGACCGTATTGATGTCTACTTGAGGCCACTAGTTGATGACTTGAAGATACTTTGGAAGCCTGGTGTGAAGGAGGTTTGGGATGAGTTCGGCCGTGAGGAGTTCAAATTGAACACCATGTTGTTCACCACCATCAACGACAACCCGGCTCATCGCAACCTTTCTAACCAGAGTAAAAGGAAAGGTGCAGCTTGCCCACACTGCTTGGAAGAAACTTGTGCGGTGTGGCTAAGAAATCAAAGAAATTCTCATTTATGGGGCACCGTCGTTTCCTCAGCAAGAAACATGCCTACCGGGACATGGATTGTCAGTTTAATGGGGAAAAGGAGAATCGACAGGCGCAATGCATGTGACTGGAGATCTGCTCCACTTGAAAGTCAAGGCCATCAAAACTATCGATGAGTTACCCAAATTGTCTGAAAAGAAACTTCACAAAAGAAAGAAGCGAGATGGCGAAGAAGAAGAAGATGGGCGAGGAATGTGGAACAAGAAATCAATTCTATGGAAGCTAGAGTATTGGCCGCTTTTGGATGTGCGTCATTCGATTGACAACATGCACGTCAAGAAGAATGTTTGTGAAGCTACTTTGGGAACATTGCTACAACAGAAGTCAAAAGGAAAAGATCATAAAAATGCAAGGGAGGATCTTAAAGATATGGGCATTACGCCGGAGCTCTATGCAGAGGAAACAGACATGGGGATGGACCTTCTCGTTGCTACAACCACCTTGTCAAAGGCAGAGAGAAAAGAATTCTGTGAGTTTTTGCATGGTTTGAAAGTACCTTCAGGCTAATCATCGAACTCCAAGAGGCTAGTGTCAGTGAAGGACATGAAAATGAATTTCAACTTGATGAAATCTCATGATTGACATGTGTTGATGACATCTATTCTTCCTGTTGCACTAAGAGGTATCAAGACAGAAATGGTTCGCGACGCGGTCATGAGCTTGTGTTTATTCTTCAATGAAATAGAATAGAAGGTGATTGATGAGGAAAAACTATTGGACTTAGAGAGGAGGCATTTCGAGACCCTATGCCTGCTTGAAGCTACCTTCCCACCATCATTTTTTGATCTCATGCTGCATCTAACAACACACCTCGTGAGGGAGATCTGGTACCTTGGCCCATCTTACCTTCATCACATGTTTCCATATGAGAGGTACTAAGGATTCCTCAATTCATTGGTACATAACAGGTCATTTCCGGAGGGAGCCATTGTTCGTGGCTATGAGACCATCGAAGCAGTGGAGTGGGCCATGAGTTATATGGACCCCCAAAACCCCATTGGTGTGCCTCATTCACGGCATGAAGGTAGGCTTTCAGGTGTTTGGACTCTGGGGAAAAAGTCAATCACTCCGCACCCAGAGGCCTTTAGGAAGGCTCATTTCATCGTGATAGAACAGAGCGTAGAGGTTACACCATTTGGCAATGAGCACAAGCTACAACTATGTGAACAAAACCCTGGCTGCATTGAGGATTGGGTTGCAAAGAGGCACATGCAATGCTTCAACATGTGGCTCCGAGATTATGTCCAGAGTGGCAGTGCTGCTATAACCGACGATCTGGTAAGAAAACTAGCAGCAGGGCCATTATTCACTATTACAACATATCAAGCAATGGATATCAATGGATACACGTTCTACACCATGGCCCAGGATGCCAAGAGCGTCTATCAAAATAGTGGTGTTCATGTACGGGCTGTCGACAATAAGAAGAACACAACCACATATTATGGTCAAATAGAGGAAATTTGGGAGCTTGATTATGTAGGATTGAAGGTAGCCTTGTTTCGGTGTAGATGAGTCACCAATGCGAAGGGAGCTGTGATCAAGGACAAATTTGGTTATGTTAGTGTTGATCTCTGGGTCTTTGGTTACAAAAACGAACCGTTTGTCTTCGCCAGGGATGTTGAGCAACTATTCTATGTACCTGACCTTGCAAAGAATAACTGGAGTGTGGTTTTGCCTGGAAAAAAAGGATTGTTGGGGTTGAAAATTTTGTTGAGGAGGAGGAATACAACCAGTTTGACGAAAGTCCATCCTTTCACAGTTCATACATGACCCGAGTCTTGGGAGCTGACAAAACACCATACTTGCGAAGTGACCATCATGAAAAGATCTGTATACAAAAATCAAAGAAGAAAAAGAAGTAAGATTGATTTCTGCTGAATCCGATCCTTTTTGTAAAATGCAGGGATGTCTATTGGTGGAAATGGAATCCTTTTTGTAATATATATAAGATGTGTATTGGTGGAATTTGAATCTCCTTTCTATAATATATGATGCCTATATATTCTGCCTAAGATACCGTATATATTCGGTATATATTCTACCTGAAAAACTATGTGAGAAATGCAGCCTATATAAAAAAAGACAACCTGCCCACCCGACAAATAAGACACGTGTTCACAAAACCCACGTCGCCGATAACTCTCCAAAGAGTTTGGTCAAACTTCATAGAGTTTGACTCCTCGATAAGCGAGATGTGCAATTTGTAGTACCACTCATCGGAGAGTATTGATATTATTTTGTCTACATTTCGTCAAACTTCAAAGAGTTTGACTCCTCGATAAGCGAGATGTGCAATTAGTAGTATCCACTCATCGGAGACGCGTCTCCTGTACCTTCTCTCCAAAAGAAATAATCGTTGCCCCAACCCCTTCTTCTACCCGCGAAACCACCACACAGCACCTTCATCTACCCGCGAGAAAACCACAACTGCCTACACTCCTCGTTGTGCCCCTCCTCCACGCCCCTACGTTGTGCCTCCTCCGCTCCACGTCGCGCCACTTCCCTTCCACGTCGGCACTCATGGCATCGAGGGTGCACCCGCGGTCTCTCGCGGAACTCCCACAGGAGGTGCTGGCGATCATCGTTGGCCGAGTCGGTGCGACATCGAATCGGCCTATGGAGGACCTCTGCAGCCTACGGGCAACCTGCAAGAACATGCTCCGCCCCTACCGCGACAGAGATGTTGGTAGGCGCCTGGCACTGGATCGGGTTCCAGATGAGCAGATGCAGAACAACAACCCCGTCGGCTACGACATCTTCCTTCGTAGCCTGGCTGTAGCCGGCAACCCGGTGGCCTGCTTCCTCACCGGGATGGACGAGCTCCACCGCACTGCAAAGGACGGGCACAGAGGGGCGGCCTATGTGGCCGCAGTCTTCCTCTACAGAGCCAACAGCGAGGCCGACGCTGACACCACTGCAATTGCATACATGAAACAGGTTGAGGGCGAGGAGCAAGGGCCGTGGCATCCGCGTTTGATCAGCAATGTGCAATCCCTGGATTTCCAGTATCGTGGAGTCAATCTGGCTTGGCCAATTAGGAGTGTCGCCCTCCGCCGGCCGACGCTGCCAACGGCGGTGGTGCGGGGCAACATTCAACATTGCACAGGCAAAGCATTCTGCAGTACGGAGCCAAGCCAGAGGGGGTTTTGCATGTATTTCTGTAGTGATGAATGTAGGCTTCGTTATGAATGTAATGTCTTCTTCTATCGTGTAAAGTATCGTCCAATCGGTTATTGATAGACAAGATTTGATTTCTCACATTTATGAGTCAAATCGAAGGTTGTGGCGCCCTCTGCTTGCTCCTCTGTTCTATTAGAATGAAGAACAGTTTGTGTGGGAAAATGAGATGAGGATTAACCATCCCGCATCTCTAATTAGGGTGGGGCCAAGTTCTACCGGAACGAAGAACAGTTCTCATTTCTCCTTTTAATCTGCAGTCAAAGTTTGTAACATGTATTTCTCCGTCGTGCTTAGTCTAAATTTGATGATTTTTTTCCTAGTTTTTTTTAAAATCCCCATCTTTTCATTAATTTCATTGTTTAGTGTATATTCCGTTTCATGAATAATGTTTATATGACTTATCTTGTTCTTTGTAAGTACAACATAGAAATAATATTTGTTTTCCACAACCATTAGTAATGAAACTTTGCATTTCGTAATCTTAAGGTGAACCCATGCTTGTGTTAAAATTTGAAATGCGTACAAGATCGAACATGTTGTAAAGTGTGGAAAACTTCAATGTTCAAGCAACATTCTAGGAAACTATGTGAGAGATGTAACCATTTGTACACAAGTATATTCTTCCTTTATCGAAACCATTTGAAATTTTTATGACAAGTTTAGGTACCCAAATTATGTTTCCACGTCAATTTGTAGAATTTTTGGAGCAAACTAAGATGTTATTAGAATTATTATATCACAAGCATGAGATGTATATTAGAATTATAAGAATGTTAGGTATACAAGTGTGACTGTTGATATTTTATTAAAATACTAAATGTCCAAATATGAATTGATGTTATTTTTAATGAATTTTTAGGTGCTGTTTTACCGACTCTAATATTTGATGGATGCGAGTTTCAGTTCTAAAAATAGTGTCGGGCCCACGCGTCAGTGTGAGCAGCCTATATAAAGAAGATAACCGCCCGAACCTACCTGCAAACGAAGGCGACGTGGGTTTACTAACCAGCATCGGCGATGACTATCCATTGTCTCTAAGATCGAGTTCATCACAAGAGGAGCAGATACTGTTGGCGATGTGGATGGATCTGCCCGCGCCTCTTAGGTCGAGTTCATGACATACAAAATCCAACAACTAAACTAACCAGTTCATGATCGACGAAGAAACTAAGCAGTTCATGATCCACAAACAAACTAAGCAGTCCAACAACCCAACGAACAAACTGACAAACACACAATAATCACAAACACATTATTAATGGTACAAGAGTGGATCAATTAGCCGGTCGCCGCTGTTGGAGTCCCACCGTCGGAGCCATCGGAGCCGCCATCGGAGCCGTCGTCGCCGAGGAGAGACCGCTGGACCACGGGGAGCTTTTCAGCCAACACGTGGATCCTGAAGGCGAGACCCTTAACGCTGTCATCCTTGTTATGGTCAGGCGCCTCGATCAACGCTTCGCCAACATCTCAGAGCTTCATGAACGCGCCCTGGATCAGTTCGACGGTGAAGCTGATGTCGGTGGCCTCCTTCTTCTCCTTCTCCTTAGGCGCCACCGGCTCCTTCCCCTTCTCCTTGATGGTCAACTTCCTCCGACAACGGCTTTCGTCGTCATCATCCTCTCTTTGTCCCCACTTCGCCGACAGGTCACTCAACACCATACTCTTCTCGCTCCTTGTTGGTGTGATCTCTCGGTGACCGGAGTTTGTGGTTGTGATGGCGAGGGGGAATAAGATGAAGCGAAAGAAATGATATGATTATGGAGCAACTAGTCAGGGATTTATGATGACAAGACGTGAACCGTCAGGGCGCCTTCCTCCCCACGCCCCACGTCCCTCTACACCTCGGGAACCGTTTTTTGGGAGCAAAACCGTCCAAAAACAAGCATCGCCTTTCAATTTCGCGGGAAGGTGGAGGGGTTGGGGCAATTGTCGGGCCCACGTGTTAGCAGCCAAACCGCGTCGCCTTTCAAATTCTATATTAATAGTAACGGGTGTTTATAAATGGCCGCGCCGCCTTTCAATTTCCAAACCCCGTCGCCTTTCAATTTCCAGATCCCGTCGCCTTTCCATTTTCTTCCCCTTCTCCTTGATGGCTGCGGTGTGCTTCATGGAGCTGCTGCCAAATGAATTGGTCACCCAGATCATCCTCTGCTGCATCAAGGATGAGCTCATCATTTGTTTCCTAATCCTTCGTAATCGGGTCTGCGGCACATTCTGGTGCATCTGTGACTTGGATGAGGTACTCCTGCAGGTGTCGCTGCGTGAGCTTCGTCAAGAGTGCAAGAATCGCTACGTCAGGTCCTTATTGGAGGAGCGCTTCTGCCTCGCCGAACATCCGGAGGCCTTATTGTGATGCCCCAGGTTTTCAATTAGGGTTTTTTAACGCTAATGACTGGTCAACCAAGTCAAACACGTTGACTTTGGTCAAACCTTGGTCAACCTGGGTCATCACCTCGAAAACTGAGCCCACAACCCCTAATGGTCAATGCTTGGTCAAAATTGGTCAAATTTGGTCAAAGCATGGTCAACACCCTACCTAAACCCCCTTGAAACCTACACAATCCTAGAACATTTGCCGCGTTCTCCAAATTTCATATAAACACTTCAAAATCGACCAAAATAGAAGTTGTTCATCTTTTTGAGACACACAACTTTGCTTTTGGGTGGCATTGCCAATTTTGAGTGGATAATAGTGAAAAACTCGGTCAACGCAAGTAAGTACTATACACAAGCGCCGAGAAAATCTTGATTTTTGCCTGCGAATTGTGCAAGATTCTTTGATCTAAACACCTATCGGCCTTTGAGAAAGTTGTAGAGGGATCATTGATCTCCAATTTTATTAATTACCATTTGGTGCGCTTAGTTGGCAAAATTTTGAGTTTTTCGTGGTCAAACAAGGGTACCCGGAATCGTTTCTGCGCCGGATCGCGTGCCCTCGCACGACGCCGTCACGCCCGCCACGTTGGTCGCCAGGCGCGCACGCCGAGGCATCCCTCCGCCCGCCGGTGCAAACGCCGAGGTACCTTCCGCGCACGCGCACTGGGACCCACACCCCGAACCGACGTCGAGCCCCAATGCATGGCCACCACGTGCAGCGCCCCCGTTCGACCTCTCCGTGCCGACCACCGCTGCCCGGCGAATCCCAGAGCCGTCGTACCGGCTGTCCCGCGCACGCCCATGCCCGCCTTGCCCGCTGGTCTGTGCGTGGTCGTCAAGCCATTGCCGCCGCCTATAAAAGGGCACGCCCATCCTATGCACAAGCACACCGCTGTCACTGCTCTGTTGTCCGTCGCCGTGCTGCCATTGGCCTCCGTGGTGAACTCCACCCTCCCGACCTCACCACCACCACTCGAGCTCAGCTACACGACCACATGTACACCGGGTAGCTTCCCGAACCACACCTTGCCCTGTCCCGTCCCTCACCTCACCGGAATCAGAGCCGCGGCGGCCGCATCACCTCTGCCTCGCCGTCGGCACTCACTAGAGCAGCCTTCGTTCCGGCCACCTCCTCCAATCAACCCCTGGTGAGCCCCTATGAACCCCCGAGCCGCTTGTCGACCAAGTCCGGCTGGCTATCGCCGCCGGCGAGCTCCCCTGCGCCGCCAAGGGCACGTTGTGAAGATCGAACTCTTTCCAGGGAGTTTTGTGCATTCCGAGGGCATGGTTGTGAACTTTCAAATCTTTCTGAGGGTCCTTCCGTAAAAAGATTCTTACGTTCTTTTTGAATCAGTCCAGTAAGTTGGAAAAATCGTATAAAATCATAGAAAAATCATAAAAATGCAAAACCAATTTTGCTGGTCTCCTTATGAGCAGAACTACATCTTTTACAAAGGCTGTATATACATTTGTTGAATAGTTTTTGGATGATAAATCAAAAACAGTTTATATGTCTTTGTTCATAACTTGAGTTCTACTCATAAGCTAGTCTTGAGCTTTGGGCATGTTGGTAGTCAGTACTAGTCTAGGCCATACCTAAGTTTTTGCACAAAGTTGCTAAGTGGATATTTAGTTATGATTTATTTTTCTTTATGGCTAGATCTGTGTATTTATTTTATACAGCGTTATATATATGCTTCTTGTGGTTCATCTTTTGGATATCACCTTGCTATGCTAATATGTGTTGCTAGTAAATTTATCATGAGTTTAGGAGCTGTGTATATATCTGTTTCTGAATGATGCTTGTTTATGAAGTTAAATCTATAGCTCTGTTTGTGTTGCTCCAGTGATGCTTATCTTTGACGTAGATGATGTGTATGTCATGTTTGGGCTATGGTACAAAGTTGGACTACATTTGAGTCAGATATTTCTCTGAATAAATACTTTGTGAATAAAGAGGCTAAAAATAGTTATTTTTGTGTAGTATGTTCTAAAGAGGTTCTGGAGCTAATTTTTGGGGTGTAACCTAGTTTTAGTCTATAGTATTTCTGTGTAAAATTGGAGCACCAGTTCATGAGTAGTTTTCTCTGTGCTTAATATTCTTGCTTGTGCTATGAATAAAGTGTGGTATTTTTCATGCGCTGCATATGGCTCTGAATGTTATGAAAATTTAACAGTCGTTCTGTTGTAGTACTGCATGCTTGCATAAAAAGTTTCACTATGTTTTAATGCATGGTTTTAGCAGAATGATTTTTGGAAGTAAACTAGTATGTATATAGAAAGACCAATGAAGAAATCATTTCTTTAAAAGTTTGTGTGTACTTTACCCTAAGAAATGCTGCTTTGGACCTCTGAAATGTAACTCAAAATGTTTGTGTGATAATTTTAAATTGTTTTCTTATATATGCACCCAATCACTCTTGAAATAATTACTTAATAAATTATTGCTTGAATAATCTTTATGGAAGAGTATGCTGAATATATTCTATCTAAACGAATATGGAAAACTCAACACCTTACATGGTCATGTGATGTTTTGTTAATGAATAAACTCACTCCACCAATTAACTATTGCATATGCATTCTACGTGTAGAACCTTCCGACGTTAGCCCCGAGTTCGTCCCGGATCGAGGTGACGGACCGTACGAGGGAAGGAATCAACTACGTGGATGTGCAACAAGACCCGAACCAAGTTCGGAAGTTTTCCTACTAACTTGCTAGCGAAGGCAAGCCCCGGTTTAACATATACCTATGTGTTTTCTTTTAAATTTCAGAAATTATGCTTGTTTATATATGTGCATTTACGTTCAAGAGTTGAATGGAAACCCTAGATGCATGATCCATAAGTAACTATGATCTTTCACTAGTATGCTAGGTCGATAGTGGCTATGCACTAAGGACCCGGTACAAGTCGAGTGATGTACTTCGCTCGCAATAATAGGTTCTTATGTCGGAATCATGAGACTTGTTAAATTGAATTGCTCACGTGGTAAGAGCATGGGATTTTGGGCTCCGGTCCAGTGGTTAAGAGATTAAGCGTTTGAAAGTAATAAACATTTGTCGAACATGGGTACGGTAAACCTAGTACCTTAATGACGCGGTGCGGGAACTTTAGGCTACTACTCTTGGGCTGCTGCAACAGGCTAGCTACCTGTGGTGCATGGTGACGCTGGACGCTAGTGTGAGGCATGCCAGCTAGCCATGTACCTAGGACTGTGGCATCTGATCCCAATCCGAAGAAGGACGGGAACCGTTTGGTTGAAATCACTCTTTGTGAGGGTTTTCTCCCGTATGTTTAGGTTCACCTTGCAAGGTTATTAATCAATCGATCATCGGCCTCTCACCGTTATCCGAGATTGCTTAACCCTCTATCCATGATAATCCCTATATGATGAAATGTTGATAAACTTGATGTTTGATTAACTGTTTGCACAATTAGTATACTCAGCCTTGCTATATATGTTGTTTTCAGGTAATATTGTTTGGCCTGGAGAAATCTCACCTGGCTGGGAGTTGGAATGGGTGAAAGATGAGAAGTAATGGTGTTATGGGTGGCCTCCCATGATGCCAAGTTATCGTAGTTCATTTCCGTTGTCATTTAAAACTCTGAACCATGGTTTATTATTTTATGAACTATGAATTGTAATAATTGGCCCTACGAGGAAGATTAATATTAAATTGTAAGGTACTCTGGACTCTCCTTTGTGGGGGTTTTAATGTATGCGTTTCGATCCTCTGTGTGGTTTACAAGTGATTTACCGGGCTATGACCCGGCAACACTCAACAGAATAATTCTTTATTATCGCTTAATAACAGAATAATTCTCGGATGTGGTTGTCACAGTTGGTACCAGAGCATCCGTATACACCAGAGTAATTAGTTTAATCCTTAATCACAATGTTTTACAATTAAAACTTATCAAGATTGATTGTATTTTGAAAATACGTTGTATCGTTAAGGAATGTTTAGACCAAAAGGCCATAGAGGGAATTTTTGGGTTCTTTTAAGGTGGCAAGTAAATATGGTTTATTTATGCTAACTTCCAGCACTTCTTAAGCCACGTGTTTCATACGGGTGTGATATCGCATCACGAGTATGCGATGGTCGATAGGGCAATCCATTCCACGGATCCTGTCTTCTCGGTTGGATGTGCACATGTCTTATACGTGTGCTACCTTATGCAAGTCATATGAAGGATGCCATGTTCTATTCAAGATGAACATGTCATGGGTTGTGATGTCGCCACGTTTTGCTATACATGTGCATGATTCCGCATTACGAACATGCGAAGGGGGACACCCTCCATTCAAAAGGGGCGTGTCTCAGGTTGGACGACGTCCATGCATTGTAAAATGCATGGATACCATTTCTATAGTGAATGGTAATGTATGTGGACGCTCCCGTGTCCTGCTGGCACAGAAGGTTCTTTTTTTGCAGGTACACTAACCACATTTCATATGATCGTTGTGTGATCAAAGTGTAGCTCCGACTAGTTATTATAGGGAGAGAAGTATATCAGCCTTGCCACCGGCACTATCTTCGATTTATGGCTTGATCACCGTGTGAGGACGTATGTGACGCTTTTGCATCATGCTAAAATTTGTTTAAACCCTAAAATGTTGCAATCATACTTGTGTATGCTCTCTAGGAGCTACCTTGTTCTCTGGATGTTTTAACAACATTGGTTGCATGTATAGTTGCTTGTTGATAAGCAACTAGTAGATGGATCTGTTGCTTAGATTTTTACCCCTGATCTAAAAAGAAATTGAATAGACGATCTCTACCAAAGTTGCTCCATATCTAAGCTAGTTTCTGCTGCCAAACTTTTATGATCATAGCTTCTATAGATCTCGAGTTATGCCCAAAATAGCGATACCCTGTCTTGCTGTTTTCCTAGAAACATCACTCTGAACTTGCAATTTTTCGAGCATGTTCCTATCTGATCCAGGACTACCGTTGAATACCAAAAATGTGCCTCATAACCTTTCTAAGTTGTTACAAAAAGTTGAGAATTTTTGGGACTATATTTGCTGAGTTATGAATTTTTGTTCACAACTGATAGAACTTTATGCCGTTTGTATGTCACGCTCGTTTGAGTTAGGCATACTCTATACCTTTGTATAGATAGCAATCCCAAAGTTTACCCATATAAGGATCCAAATCGTTCCTGAGTATCTACTTAAGAACTCTAGGAAAGATAGATTCCTTAGTATGATTTTTGCATGCAACTCACTATCAAAGCTATGAATTTACCCTTGTGCACAATCTTTTCATCAGAGTACTTTCTTTTGTTACCTTATCCAGATGTCCAACTCCGGATCCACCGCTAACACACCAGTGTGGACTTCCTTGAACTGCCTCTAGGAGGGTGGATTTCCTGCACTTCTGTGGGCCACCCTAAGGGACTTTGGATATACCACGTACCCAGAATAAACGGGACGTGAGTTCATGACTTCTGGACAAATCCTTCATTGGCAAGTAAAGGTGAAGATTCCCACTTGTCCAATGAATCTGGACTGGGAAGAATGGGAGTGTACAGCCATAGGCTTGACAATGCCCAACACCATTCAGAAGGTCGCTCTTGAAGCTCTCACCACCTTTCGTGGGAAGCAGTCGGCCTCAGTAGCTGGTACTCCAGCCAAAGTGATTCCTGTTGGAGCGGAATACTCCTGCCAATGGGTGGAACATGAAGCATTTCTCCCCGCTCAGGGCAATGCTCACTACAATCCTGATCTTGCTACCTCAGCCCGCTTCTCCAAGGCCATGTTTGACACCTATCAACTAATGATGGGAGAAGGTGTGTTCTATAGACATCAAATCTATAGGCTGCACGTTCTGGAAAGAAATAATACTGCACAAGAGTTGGAAGAAGCTAGAGCTCAGATAGCATCTCTCAAGAAGAAAAGACGCAAGGATAAGAGAAGAATACGCGAGATGGGTCAAACCAATCTCGAGCAGAATTTCATGCTACAGCATAATGACCAGTACATGTTGGACCTAGAGAATCAACTAGAAGCCGCAGCAGCACCTCCTGTCGCTCCTGAACCTGGAGAGGAAGAAACCCCAGAAGATGCCCAGGGAGAGTTGGGAGTAGAGTCTGGACCTGCTTCCCCTTGAGCTTGTTTCACCTTGAGTCGGCTAAATAAGAAAAGGTGAAGCAGAGGCTAGTCGATGCCAGTAGAAGCCAATCTGCTGGTAATGGAGTAATATTATGCCGAAATATTGTAGTGAAAGGACATACTCTAGGATGTGCAACCGCTTTTGGAAGGATGTTGATGTAGGTTGACCTAGGAGTATGCTTTTTGCAGCTGGACTATAGTATCACCGATATGTTATGATGTGATGATCCTAAACTTGACTTGATGTAATATTATGGATGAAAACCTTATCACCGCAATTTGATGGATGTTTGAATAATGCTATTGTGCTCCATTCTCATTTCAAGTGAATACCAAAGTCATTTCATATGAAAGATTTTATCTCTAACCAACAATGAGAGTTTCGGTTAATTGTTCTAGGAGTACTTGGCTTCCTTGCTAGAATTCTTGTCGTGCTCTCTTGGATCTCATCAACCTTGAGCTTCTATTCTTAGCTTGCTCACAAAAATGTTCCCGTAAATAAAAAATGAGTAAGAAGTGATTAAAGCACTCATGTTGTTGCACGTGTCACCCTCTTCATGAAACCATACACCAGCATGATCATGCATTACACCACATGTGCATGGTAAACCTTGAGGACTAACCTGCATGCACCATAAGTTTTAAATCTTTCTAAATCCCAACCTTGTTTTGATCGGTGATGTTGCTATTTCATGACAAAGGTGCCGCGTCGGAACATAGGGTATCATATGTGCTGCAGCCATGTGTTAACCATTAGGTGCGCGCTATGTATCTTCATTGTATAACACGCTGCAGAAAATATTCCTCAACCTTATGTTCCAAACTTCTTTTCAAGTATATTAACGGAAAACGGGCATGCTAACTTTATGACATGAGCATCATATCTCATGAACATGTACATTGCGCATTCACGAACCTGTGCATCATGCCACATGCATCGTGCACCCATCCTATGCATCATGGCATATGTACCATGTGTCCTATGCCCCAGCATCATATGCTCATTCCCATGCACATTCTACCCATGCACCACGTCATGAGCATTAGCTTGTGCACCATTCTTTTGTGCACCACCTGCTTAGTTGTACAACCATAGGTTCAGTTGGTACATCTCATCAAGTTAAATGAAAGTCTTGCATCTTTAATAAAAAAATGATGTCGTCAAGCTCACCTAATTAAATAACCAGTGAGCAAGCTTTTTCCAAAATTCCATATCAACCTATCCATACGCACCATTGTTGTCTTCTAACCCTGAAGGACACTTGCAACCAATCTCTGTGACGTCCGTCCTGGTTATGGACCTAACCTGAATCTTTTAGATGGGGGAACCGACATGCAACTTCTCCAAGCATTTTGGTGGACCGAGTGATAGCAATATGCCACCACCTCCCTTGGCAATACCAGAAGGTTTTACAACTGCTCAAATGGAAGTAGTACGCCAAATCCTCCAGATGCAATAGCAAATCATTCAGATGCTACAACTGCAACCTGCAGTTAGTGCCATCTCAACTCGACCAGAAAGGTACACTGAGGCTAGGAACTCCATCAAAGGAATTCCAGAAGAACCCCACCATTATGAGCCTGGCTCATCCCAAGCACCTGCCCAAGCAGATATAGATACAATTGCCAGTACAATCCAGAAGTTGGGAGAACAAAATGCAGCGCTTAGTCAGATAGTATACAATGTGACTCATGGACCATATCAAGGGTTGTTCAGACCAGCTTAACTGCCAGCTTCACTAGGTCGTTGTTTGCATCAGTGGCCGAACAAGCTCGTCTCTACAATTTATTGGCGGATCATATGAACCAGGATCAATTCAACACCTCTGACTCTCTTTTACCACCATCAAAGCTACCTATGGATCTTAGGAAGAAAGAGAGAAGGAGTAGGAAGTCTAAGCGAAATTTGCCTGAAATGGATTTAAGTGGATGGGAAATTACCTGCACCGAATTCAAGCCCTGTGCTGCAAAACAAAACAACAAAACTCAGCCGATCTCAAATTCTAGTGCACTTCCGTCTCCACGCAATAAGAGAAAACCCTGGTGCTATAATTGTAACCGACGAGGGCATATAGCCAAGGAGTGTCTAGAACCACAGCGGGACCAAAGTGAAAGGTTTGAGAATAGGAAGCTCAGGAGACAACTTTCCCAAGCCCAAAATTCAACTACTTTTACCCCACCGGAAGGAACCTTGGAACAACGGGTACACTCCTCTGGACTCCACCATTCCCCTATCTTGTTTAGAAACTGTGAATCTCGGGACGAGATTCCTTTTAAGGGGGGTAGGCTGTGACGCCCCAGGTTTTCAATTAGGGTTGTTTAACGCTAATGACTGGTCAACCAGGTCAAACACGTTGACTTTGGTCAAACCTTGGTCAACCTGGGTCATCACCTCGAAAACCGAGCCCACAACCCCTAATGGTCAATGCTTGGTCGACATTGGTCAAATTTGGTCAAAGCATGGTCAACACCCTACCTAAACCCCCTTGAACCCTACACAATCCTAGAACTTTTGCCGTGTTCTCCAAATTTCATATAAACACTTCAAAATCGGCCAAAATAGAAGTTGTTCATCTTTTTGAGAGACACAAATTTCCTTTTGGGCGGCATTGCCAATTTTTAGTGGATGATAGTGAAAAACTCGGTCAACGATAGTAAGTACTATTCATAGGTGCCGAGAAAATCTTGATTTTTGCCTGCGAATTGCGCAAGATTCTTTGATCTAAACACCTATCGGCCTTTGAGAAAGTTGTAGAGGGATCATTGATCTCCAATTTTGTTAATTACCATTTGGTGCACTTAGTTGGCAAAATTTTGAGTATTTCGTGGTCAAACAAGGGTACCCGGAATCATTTCTGCGCCGTATCGTATCCCCGCGCACGACGCCGTTGCGCCCGCCACGTCGACCACCAGGCGCGCACGCCGAGGCATCCCTCTTCCCGCCAGTCCAAACATCGAGGTACCTTCCGCGTATGCGCACTGGGACCCACACACCGAACCGACGTCGAGCCCCAACGCATGGCCGCCACGTGCAGCGCCCCCGTTCGACGTCGCCGCGCCGACCACCGCCGCCCGGCGAATCCCAGAGCCGCCGTACCGGCTGTCCCGCGCACGCCCATGCCCCGCCTTGCCCGCTGGTCTGTGCGTGGTCGTCAAGACGTTGCCGCCGCCTATAAAAGGGCACGCCCAGCCCATGCACAAGCACGCCGCCGTCACGGCTCTGCTGTCCGCCGCCGTGCCGCCATTGGCCTCCGCGGTGAACTCCACCCTCCCGACCTCACCACCACCACTCGAGCTCAGCTACATGACCACATGTACACCGGGTAGCTTCCCGAGCCACGCCTTGCCCTGCCCCGTCCCTCACCTCGCCAGAATCAGAGCCGCGATGGCCGCATCACCTCTGCCTCGCCGCCGGTGCTCACCAGAGCAGCCTCCGTTCCGGCCACCTCTTTCCAGGGCACGTTGTGAAGATCGAACTCTTTCCAGGGAGTTTTGTGCAAACCTAGGGCATGGTTGTGAAGTTTCAAATCTTTCTGAGGGTCCTTCTGTAAGAAGATTCTTAAGTTCTTTTTGAATCAGTCCAGTAACTTGGAAAAATCGTATAAAATCATGCAAAAATCATAAAAATGCAAAACGAATTTTGCTGGTCTCCTTATGAGCAAAACTACATCTTTTACAAAGGCTATATATACTTTTGTTGAACAGTTTTTGGATGATAACTCAAAACCAGTTTATATGTGTTTATTCATAACTTGAGTTCTACTCATAAGCTAGTCTTGAGCTTTGGACATGTTGGTAGTCAGTACTAGTGTAGGCCATACCTAAGTTTTTGCACAAAGTTGCTGAGTGGATATTTAGTTATGATCTATTTTTCTTTATGGCTAGATCTGTGTATTTATTTTATACAGCGTTATATATATGCTTCCTGTGGTTCATCTTTTGGATATCACCTTGCTATGCTAATATGTGTTGCTAGTAAATTTATCATGAGTTTAGGAGCTGTGTATATATCTGTTTCTGAATGATGCTTGTTTATGAAGTTAAATCTATAGCTCAGTTTGTGTTGCTCCAGTGATGCTTATCTTTGACGTAGATGATGTGTATGTCATGTTTGGGCTATGGTAGAATGTTGGGCTACATTTGAGTCAGATATTTCTCTGAATAAATACTTTGTGAATAAAGAGGCTGAAAATAGTTATTTTTGTGTAGTATGTTCTAAAGAGGTTCTGGAGCTAATTTTTGGTGTGTAACCTAGTTTTAGTCTATAGTATCTCTGTGTAAAATTTGAGCACTAGTTCATGAGTAGTTTTTTCTGTACTTAATATTCTTGCTTATGCTATGAATAAAGTGTGGTATTTTTCATGGTCTGCATATGGCTCTGAATGTTATGAAAATTTAACAGTCATTCTGTTGTAGTACTGCGTGCTTGCATAAAAAGTTTCACTGTGTTTTAAAGCATGGTTTTAGCAGAATGATTTTTGGAAGTAAACTAGTATGTATATAGAAAGACCAATGAAGAAATCATTTCTTTAAAAGTTTGTGTGTACTTTACCCTAAGAAATGCTGCTTTGGACCTCTGAAATGTAACTCAAAATGTTTGTGTGATAATTTTAAATTGTTTTCTTATATGTGCACCCAATCACTCTTGAAATAATTACTTAATAAATTATTGCTTGAATAATCTTTATGGAAGAGTATGCTGAATATATTCTATCTAAACGAATATGGAAAACTCAACACCTTACATGGTCATGTGATGTTTTGTAAATGAATAAACTCACTCCACCAATTAACTATTGCATATGCATTCTACGTGTAGAACCTTCCGACGTTAGCCCCGAGTTCGTCCCGGATCGAGGTGACGGACCGTACGAGGGAAGGAATCAACTACGTGCACGTGCAACAAGACCCGAACCAAGTTCAGAAGTTTTCCTACTAACTTGCGAGCGAAGGCAAGCCCCGGTTTAACATATACCTATGTGTTTCCTTTTAAATATCTGAAATTATGCTTCTTTATATATGTGCATTTACGTTCAGGAGTTGAATGGAAACCCTAGATGCATGATCCACAAGTACCTATGATCTTTCACTAGTATGCTAGGTCGATAGTGGCTATGCACTAAGGACCCGGTACAAGTCGAGTGATGTACTTCGCTCGCAATAATAGGTTCTTGTGTTGGAATCATGAGACTTGTTAAATTGAATTGCTCACGTGGTAAGAGCATGGGATTTTGGGCTCCGGTCCAGTGGTTAAGAGATTAAGCGTTTGAAAGTAATAAACATTTGTCGAACATGGGTACGGTAAACCTAGTACCTCAATGGTGCGGGAACTTTAGGCTACTACTCTTGGGCTGCTACAACAGGCTAGCTACCTGTGGTGCATGGTGACGCTGGATGCTAGTGTGAGGCATGCCAGCTAGCCATGTACCTAGGACTGTGGCATCTGATCCCAATCCGAAGAATGACGGGAACCGTTTGGTTGAAATCACTCTTTGTGAGGGTTTTCTCCCGTATGTTTAGGTTCACCATGCAAGGTTGTTAATCAATCGATCGTCGTCCTCTCACCGTTATCCGAGATTGCTTAACCCTCTATCCATGATAATCCCTATATGATGAAATGTTGATAAACTTAATGTTTGATTAACTGTTTGCACAATTCTGCTTGAATTAGTGGATTTTCTAGTAATAACTCTATCTACTAGAACTTGAGCTAAAATATTGAAATTAAGGATCAACTCCTTAGTCGCTCTTTGGCAAACAAACCCAATACCCAAAAGCCAAGCATGATTAGAAGGTTAAGTCTTTTATTTTAGACGGGTAAGCCTTGCTGAGTATTAGTATACTCAGCCTTGCTATATATGTTGTTTTCAGGTAATATTGTTTGGCCTGGAGAAATCTCACCCGGCTGGGAGCTGGAACGGGAGAAATACGAGAAGTAATGGTGTTATGGGTGGCCTCCCATGATGCCAAGTTATCGTAGTTCATTTCCGCTGTCATTTAAAACTCTGAACCATGGTTTATTATTTTATGAACTATGAATTGTAATGATTGGCCCTACAAGGAAGATTAATATTAAATTGTAAGGTACTCTAGACTCTCCTTCGTGGGGATTTTAATGTATGCGTTTCGATCCTCTGTGTGGTTTACAAGTGATTTACCGGGCTATGACCCGGCAACACTCAACGGAATAATTCTTTATTATCACTTAATGACCAAAGTGGATCGATCTAAGTGAAAGTACAGACTTATCTCGGATGGGGTTGTCACACTTATGCTTCGAGGGGATGCAGAGGTTGATGAGGCGACGGAATCTTGATGAGGGTCTGGAGCTCGTCGGAAAGGCCGCTGCCAAAGACGCCGGTGCAAAGTACTTCTTAGTGATGCTGAAGTACCATCGCAACCCTGTGTACACTGAAGTGATGGCACTGCTCCATGAAATCAGCGGCGGGCCGTCACCCCCTGACAGGTGGTGGAAGAACCACAACCTGCACCGGCTGCGCTTCCTTGTCCGTCGAGATCTCCAGAACATTGTGTGGTGGTACTGTCTTCATGACGGCGACGATGACATTCCGTTGCTGTCGGTCCAGAATCCCCACGTCTGCATTTGGGCAGCGGGATGTAGGCGCTATGGGCCGGAGACCCCAAGGATCATCCACTACTGCAGCGCCAAGTGTCGCATCCATCATGAGTTCGACCTCTAGGCCTGTGGATTCAGCGTCGCGGTGGAGTACGCCGTCAGCAGGATGAACATCAGGATGTAGGCAGAAGCATCAATAGAAATTATGTTTCTTGAATGTAAATTATTACATATTCTGTGTCGCAACCACAGGATTTGATTTGTCACGTTTCTGAGTCAAATCGAAGGTTGTGGTGGTCTCATTTGCCACATTAGAGGCCTAGGGTGCCCTCTTGGATGTCAAAGTAGGCACGGCGGTGGTGGCGGCGGCGGTGGCCTCTGCTAGTCTGCTTCCTCATCTGTTCTATTGGGTGGGCGTAGGAGACAAGCATTGGAGGGGCAAATGAGATGCGGGTTAACCACCCCCTCTGTTCTATTTGAATGAAGAACAGTTCTCATTTCTCCTTTTAATCCGCAGTCAAATTTTGTAACATGTATTTCTCCGTCATGCTTAGTCCAAATTTGATGATTTTTTTCCTAGTTTTTTCTAAAATCCCCATCTTTTCATTAATTTCATTGTTTAGTGTATATTCCGTTTCATGAATAATGTTTATATGCCTTTTCTTTTTCTTTGTAAGTACAACATAGAAATAATATTTGTTCTCCACAACCATTAGTAATGAAACTCTGCATTTCGTAATCTTAAGGTGAACACAAGCTTGTGTAAAAATTTCAAATGCGTACGAGATCAAACATGTTGCAAAGTATGGAAAACTTCAATGTTCAAGCAACATTGCAGGAAACTATGTGAGAGATGTAGCCATTTGTACACAAGTATACTCTTCCTTTATCGAAACCATTTGAATTTTTATGACCAGTTTAGGTACCCAAATAATTTTTGGAGCAAACTAAGATGTTATTAGAATTATTATATCACAAGCATGAGATATATATTCGAATTATAAGAATGTTGGTTACACAAGTGTGACTATTGATATTTTATTAAAATACTAAATGTCCAAATATGAATAGATGTTATTTTTAATGAATTTTTAGGTGTTGTTTTACCGGCTCTAATATTTGATGGATGCGAGTTTCATTTCTAAAAAATAGTGTCGAGCCCACGCGTCAGTGTCAACAGCCTATATAAAGAAGATAACTGCCAACGAAGGTGACACGGGTTTACTAACCAGTGTCGGTGATGACTATCCATTATCAGCGTCAGCAGGCAAACCTTGCGCGCGCTGTTCAAAAATTCCCACCTATATTGAATATAATGCCCATGGAATTCCAATTCCACCAGAGAGCCGTTCAAGGGCACGCTAGTAATTTCAGTGAACACAATAACGCGTGTGCAGTTGACATATACTCGGGAGTCTAATTCAGACAGATCCACCACGCCTGCACTCTCCCTGCCACCGCCCTGCTCCTTCTCCAGCCCTAGCCCGCCGCCGTCGCTCTCCCCACCGCAGCCCTACTCTTCTCCAGCCCCACCAGTCATAGCGTGACATCGGCGAAGCGGCTCTAGCCGCGACAACGGTGATGAGGACGCGGTTATACTGGCATCCCCGGCCATGACGACGAGCCGGCCACCTCAGGCAATGAGGTGACACGGATCGGGCCTCTCCGACCACCACAAGAACAACTACTTCATTCGCGATAGAGGTCAGTGCTGCTTGAACCCCCAACGCCTTCTCTCTGCTCGGCCACCCAATCTGCTATTCCTGTCAAGGTGGATTAGGGAGACATGCTACTATACAGTTGTTTAGGCCTTTAGGATCAGTTCACATAGGATTATTCTCCTGGAATTTCCTGCATTAGTATGTCATGCCTTAATAGTTCATTTTTAATTGATTGACTGTGGATTTGACGGATGAATTTTATTTGTTGCTCCAAGTTTGTTTGAATAAATTGTTGCTGACAGATGAACTTATATGAACTGTTGAAATTCTGTTATACTTTGAATGTACCAGATCGACAGTTATGCTTTGGACCTGTTAGCATACTTTAATTCTGATTGCTTTGTCCTCTTGTTGCATGTACACATGGAACACACAATTCATTGCTCATGAAGTTGGACAAGGAAGTAGTTGAAGGAACTTAGTCTCTGCTTTGATATATAAGCATATTGCTTCACCCTGTCAAAACGGTTAGCACCTATCCCCAACCTGCATGCTAATATCAACTATTTTGCCTGTCAGAGAATAAGAATTTATCTAATTTTGTTTAGGTTTTTAGTCTAGCTTATGTTGCTCTACTGACAACCTGACATATCACCTATGCAGTCTCCCACAACACCAAACTCCTCTACCTCCAGTGCACCATCACAGCCCATCGACGGTGAACCTTGTTCACAGCCTATCGTCGGTGATCCATCTTCAAAGGTGTTGACGGCTGTTAAGTACCTACTTTAGCCATCAATATACTCATGAATAAAGGAGCATAAGGCATTTCTTACACGTATTTAGTTAAGAATAATGTAGTTCCACTTGTCCTTGGAGATTATTTGATTGCAGGAAAATAAGCAAGAAAAGAGTGCTAAACTCACCTTCTAGGGTCCATGACACATCACCTCATCCTAGGTGGGCTGCCAACAAGGATGCCATGCATGCAAACCTGCCAACTAGGGAGCCATGCATGCATGCCATGCAAGCAATCCAAGTGAAGCAACCCCCAACAAATCAGAGTGTGACACATGGACATCACATGGATCCATGGGCCCACAAAGGCATGCAAACCGCGTCAAAACAGGGTGGACACCGGGAACCAACCTAAGGACCCACAGGGCAGCCTCCAGGAGGAAGCACACCCCGAGTGGGGCCCACAGGGGGTCGGTCGACCCCAGGGGTCGGCCGAACCGACCTTGAGGCCGCCACTCAGGGGCTTCCACGTGGTGGCCCTCCATTGGTCCTAGGCGCCTTCCCCGGGGTGTTTACCTCCATTTTTCGCCGGTGCACGAGCCTATAAATAGAAGGAGAGGAGGCTCACTTATGAGACATCCACACTTGCAACACCTCTCTCACTTTTAGTCTGAAGGCTAGGAGGTAGGCTATAGTAGTTCTAATTCAGGTTCCAAGTCTACTTTGGGATCTAGGTATGATTTCTCTTGTATCTTATTTCATTTGTATGACTTTGATCTACTTCAGTTATTTATCTATTTCATATAAAGTTGTGTTAGTATGCATGAGTGATTTGTTCATGTGTTCTTCACCTGTTCATCATTTAGAGGCTCCTGTTCTTGATGAACAAGGCCTTTCGATCCACTTGACGGGTGACTTTTACATGTTTGTAGTGTTTGTTCATAAGTTAGAGGCTCGTGTTCTTCGCGAACACGACCCTTTGATCCAGTTGAACAGACATAGGAAAACACAAATCTGTTTGTGTACTTAACCTGGTTTGATCTAATTAGATGACATGATTGTGTTGTATGAAGTCTGTGCTTGAGCTACGGTACTCGGTGTAATTGGCTGGTTTATCTGGTGGCTTGACCTGGGTCACAATAGCCCGGGCCGGTCAAGTCCGGCTAACAACGTAAGCATGGTGCTTGGGTTGCGTAGGTACCTTACTTATGAGTTTATCCCACGGTTTGTCTTGGGGTAGGCCGCGGTAGTGACAGCCGTTGGTCCTCTGAAATCCCCCACGTTCGGATAAGCTGTAGGAGTCTAAAATATGACAACCGGAGTTGTGCAGAAGCAACGCGGGAGGTTATCTCCCCGTGGTACTTGGGTGCTCAAGTCAATGTTCTTGAACACTAGTGTATCTAACTCGTTCCTTCCTGCTTTATGTGTATAGTACATTAGAACCTAGAACTGACTCGTGTGTCGCCTCCTATGCCTAGGACCCTTTAGAGAGAGAGTGAGTGTGTGTGTGATCACACTACCCCATTATCATATCTTTACCCCTGCACTTGAGTGTCTGGTTGTTTCCGTCTATGATATATACTCATTGCAATAGAGTTGATCTTGTCATTCCGCCAATGCCTTCCTTGGATTCGATACCCTTTGGAATACTCCTTTGGGGAAATGTTACAATGGTACTTCCGTGCGTTTGTGGATCTCTGTAAACGTTAAGATTTACCAACTAGCATTTATGGCGCTATTACCAGGATGGGTTCCAAACCTGTTCTTAGGTGATTGCGTTAAGAAATGTCAACAAGCATTTCTGTCGCCGTTGCCGGGGAAGGCTTAAGGATGACATATCAACACTTTGCATATGTTTATAATCATGACAGGAATAAAACAGTTCTCAATGCAGGCTAACTTGGATTGTCTTCTTTGTCCATTGATGATGAAGACAGGTAGTGCATGACTAGTTTCGACTTGCCATCGAATTTTACTGAATATCCTGAGTCACTCGTAAGGAAGGCACGAAATCATTTCGGCTCTCCTTCTCGTGAATATTCGGAAGTCGATCCAGCTTTCTTTGTGCCATCCACATCAACTTCCATGGCCAACCCTGTCGAGAAGACTCTTCGTGAGTATTCCGCTCCCTCTGCTAACCAGGTGCCGACAGGCCCCGTGATCAACACCGGGAATGGAAACTTCGAGATCAAGACTGGCTTAATTACGATGGTACAGGCTAGCCCATTCTGTGGCAAGTCTAATGAAGACGCGAGCGCCCACCTGCAGCAGTTCCTTGAACTATGCAGTACCTTCACTATACGAGGAGTGGAGGAAGATGCTATTCGTCTGTGACTGTTTCCCTTCTCCCTCTTGGGAAAGGCAAAGCTGTGGTTTTATGCTAACCGTGCAGAGATTAACACCTGGGCAAAGTGCTCCGCAGCATTCCTCGCGAAATTCTTTCCGTTGGGCAAAACCAATGTCCTTCGGGGGCGAATTTCAAGTTTCCAGCAAACAACAAATGAGACTATCCCCGAAGCTTGCTGAAGACGGGAAGATTCCGGGGCAACCTGTGTCCTCCTGTGAAAATGTTTGTGTAGTGTCCACCAGATGGGGTAAGCATTCTGGGCGGACACAAGCCACTGACTATGTAGGGAAGCCTATACAGCAAATACTTGACCCATGGGAATCTTCAACAATCTCACACAAGAAAGATCCTGGTTATCCGGCTATCACTTGCAAGATATACTACCAGAAGATTAAGCATACTCTCTGTGACCTTGGTGCAAGTGTTAACCTTATGTCCAAAGTCATGTTTGAACAATTGGGGTATCCAGCTCTAACTCCAACTGCGACAGCCGTCCAACTTGCTGATGCATCGATTCGATATCCAGAGGGGATCGTAGAGAATTTATTCGTATTCGTCCAAGGTTCATGCATCTTTGCGGACTTCGTGGTCCTTGATATGCAAGACGATGAGGGAATGCCTCTCATTCTTGGGAGACCGTTCCTGAGTGACGCCAACGCAAGGATCAATGTGGGAGCCGGAACGATCCGATTCCGCACTGGGAAGAGGAACTTGATATTCCGATTTCAAACACCAAAAGAGAAATGCTATACACTGCTGGGCCAAAATGAGCAATCAGGGGCATGGACGGAGCTACAGCCCCCACGACTTCCCACCACTCCAACAAAGCCTAAGAAAACAAGAAGGGTGTGGAAGGAAATACAGAAGTCATCTCCATCAAATTTTTCAGGAATGGGGTGACGAGTGGAATTAATCGCCAAGAAAAGTCTCGCTCTCAGACTTAAAAAGATGAGTCCTTTTTGCCAAAAGGTAAAATTGGTATTTATCTCATATTTTCCTTCCAAAGTTTTATTTAATTTTTCCAAATGCATATTTGATTTTTCCTTGCATCTGCATGCTAGATTTTTTCTAGCCAATTTCCCTTTTTAAATAAAATTCTGAAAATAATTTCTTGAGTGGAAAATCAAAGAATAATTTTTCGAGCAACATTTTGGGCGAATCTGGACCTAGACATCTGGGCAGGACATCAGGTAGTCGTTAGAGAGCTGTTGCAAAAAGTTGGAAGCAGGCGGGCCCGGCAGGAGGTCGACCGACCCCAGTGGTCGGCCGACCCTGGCCAACGGTCATGTGGGCCCCGCCTCTTCCAACGGCTCCTAGCCGTTGCCCTTGTCCTCTACCCCGGTGCCTGGCTCGGTTGCCTATAAATAGAAGGGGGTTTGAGGGGTTTCTTCACCCATTCACTCATTTCCATCACCCTCTCTCCCTCTTTGCTCTTGCTCTTTGGTTTTCTTGGATTTCTTGCTCAAGTGGAAGTGTCAAGCACTCTCTCCAATTTGTCGCTGAATATTGAATATTGGTGGAGCAAGCTCAGTAAGGATTTCATTTCGATTTCACTAACCCATCACTGAGTTGCTCGTGTTGTCCCATTGTTGTGCAAGATGAGTTGGATTGCCGGTGCGTTGCGGAAGGTGACCCGCTCACGCCGTTCTAGAGACAGAGAGGGCTCATCTCACCACTCTGGAGCTACACCAAGTCCAATGTCAACCAACCGTGAAGAAGAGGAAGAGGAGGAGCTACCTACGCCACAAGCCAAAGGGGTGATCAACACTGATGCCGCCTTCATCGACTTGAGGGACGACCGGGAGAGACAGGCCTATGCTCTCATCAAGGATCGAGTCTTCACCAACACCAAGGAGTTCGACTCGGCCCTTCTCGAGAAAACAGGTATGGACTCCGAGTTTGATTCCATTTGGCATGCTCTTGGTTGGGATAACTTTGTTCCGGTGTGGGAGATCGGTTCTAGGCCTCTCTCCATTCAGTTTCTCTGTACTCTTCGGGAGGATGAGGCCGGTATTACGTTTCGTTTCCATGGAACGTCGTATCGAGTCTCATGGAATGATCTTAGTTGTGCTCTCGGTTTTCATCGTCGTTGTGCTATTTCTCTCGATCAAGCTTGCAGTGATTTTATTCGAGATAGTTTTTGGGAAGAGATTTCTGGTCGGCCTGTCTGTGGCAAGTTAGCACCTCGGTGCAACAATATATTGCATTCGACTCTCCGACTGTGGCTCAAGTGTCTCGCCATCACTCTCTTTCCAAGGGATGGTGTTCGACCCGTGCGCACAGACGAGATGAGGATATTATACACCGCGGTCAGACGAATCAAGATCGCCCCAGTGCAAGCTATGATTCGGCAGTGGTTAACAAATTTTAGGATGACGAGTTCTATTGAGTGTACGTCCCTGATCACACGTATCATTTCGGGTCTTGGGATTTCACTAGGGGCTAACGTTCCCTACATTGATTCTCCCCAGGCCATGATAGATGAGGCGTATCTGATTCAAGGACATACTCTTAAAAAGGGCCCAGACGATTCCTTGGTTTTCTTTTACCCTGGCCACGCAAACCAGATTCGGTTACCTAATCCGGATTTCCGTTTGTACGGCCAAGGGCCACTGACCGTTCCTCTTGAGGAACCTCGTCATTCTAGTGTTTCTGGAGACAGGGTCACTAGGAGTGTAGCGAGAAGGGCACGACAACACAGCAGCCGCCACAACATCGCCGCCACAGCCATCACCTCAGCCACAGCCTCAGCCTACACCACCGCTGTCTGGTGCATGGGCCTCGGCCAGGTACATGTCTGGAGTTACACCCGGATATGCCCCTAGTTGGGACCAACCCATGAGTCAGCCGGGTGCGAGTAGCCCGACCTGGGCTAGTGCAGGGAGTGGCGAGTGGGTTCGGCCCGCCGGTGCTACCTACGGGGACTCGTCCTCATCGTCCGAGTTGCGCTCGTCATCTCGTGGGGCCACCCTCACTCAGCAGATGAGCGAGCTCAACATCCGTGTCGGTACTATGGAGGAGACGATGCACTAGCAGGCTGAGTCCACTCGGAACTGGCAGCGTATGACGGGCGAGAGGATTCACACCATGGAGCAGAGACAGCTGTGACAGCTGGAGGAGCAGAGGGCTTACTATGCGTGGTTGGGATACCACCCTCCATAGCAGTGAGCCTGAAGCTAGCTTGGGGGTGGACCCCCATTCTGAGGTAACTTGTATGTTTTATTGTTTTCCGAACCCCATATGCTAAAAACACATAAAAATCTAAAAAGATTAAAAAGACCAAAAATATTTATTTGCTTTCTTAAATTAGTTTGTTTTCGTATGCACGGTAAGAGTGTTTTTATTCTCCATGGTTGACATGATGAATAGTTGCTCTGTTTATTCCTCTTGTATGCCTTGTTTACAACTTAGTATCTTATCCAAGTTTTGAGTTTGTTGGCTAGTATGATCGAACCTGAGCTTGAAATTTGTGGGTAGCAAAAAGCATGATCTTTGCCTAAGTTGTTGCGAGGTATGATATGGCATAATAGAGTTGCTATGAGCTAGTACTGAGTGATGTTTGATATCCGGAGTTTTCTTTTGAAAAATGTTAAAATGATAAGTTTCTCAATGATAAGAAATTCCTATCCAAGGCCATATGTAGAATTTAGCTTATGTTAAACCTCCACATATGCTACTTGATTTCTTCATTGAGTTTTGTCGAATTGTTGTGACCCTCAGCGAGTAACTTGTCATACTCCTATGATCAAGATCACGTACACACCACCATATGCGAAACTTCTACACTGGAAGTTAGCAACCATCATTTCATCCATTTCCCATCCATTCCATAAAATAAAGCTCCGCGCATGTTCCATGATTACTCTCCCTCCAAAAAAATTCAGCAAGGACTATGGGCTATGTTTAAAAAAAAAGAGAGAAAAGGAAACATGCTCAAGGGCATGCATAGAAGAAAAAGAAAGAATAAAGAGACATAGCCCAAGTCTCAACAATTTCAGAAAAGGAGGAGAGTAGAACCATGCAAAGAGGAATTCATTTTCCATCCACCATACACACACTTTTGCACATCTTGATCAGGGTGTATGACTTGTTCTCCCAAGGACCCGGTTTTCGACTCGGCAATACATGAGAAACAGGTATGCCACATGTTTTCCTTACCTACAGCTCCATATATCAGCTTATTAGGAGTAGGTAGTGAAAGAAGGCAAACCAAAGCCTTGGTGAGGAATCATACACATTGAGCGATCTGAGAGTATCATTTGAGGAACTTTGATTTCTTTTTGAAAACCTGCAAAACCTCCGGATTGATAACTGATCAAGGTACATGTGATTAGTAATCTTTATACAACCATTCTATCTTTCAACCGCCCAAGGCAGGTGAAGCTACATGCCCCATATTAATCAAGTGAAAGGTAAGATCAACGCCAACTTCTTCAACTCTTGAAAGAGTACCTAGCTGTATCTTGTTATACATTAGGAATACAACATCGTAGCAACTCCTGATCAACCATCCTAAGTTCTTGATCTCTTGCTCGGGACGAGCAAGAGACTAGCTTGGGGGAGTTGTTGACGGCTGTGAAGTACCTACTTTAGCCGTCAATATACTCATGAATAAAGGAGCATAAGACATTTCTTACACGTATTTAGTTAAGAATAATGTAGTTCCACTTGTCCTTGGAGATTATTTGATTGCAGGAAAATAAGCAAGAAAAGAGTGCCAAACTCACCTTCTAGGGTCCATGCCACATCAGCTCATCCTAGGTGGGCTGCCAACAAGGATGCCACGCATGCAAACCTGCCAACTAGGGAGCAATGCATGCATGCCATGCAAGCAATCCAAGTGAAGCAACCCCCGACAAATCAGAGTGTGACACGTGGACATCACATGGAACCATGGGCCCACAAAGGCATGAAAACCATGGCAAAACAGGGTGGACACTGGGAACTGACCTAAGGACCCACAAGGCAGCCTCCAGGAGGAAGCACACCCTGAGTGGGGCCCACAGGGGGTCGACTGAACCTAGGGGTCGGCCGAACCGACCTTCAGGCCGCCACTCAGGGGCTTCCACGTGGTGGCTCTCCATTGGTCCTAGGCGCCTTCCCCGGGGTGTTTGCCTCCATTCTTCGCCGGTGCACGGGCCTATAAATAGAAGGAGAGGGGGCTCACTTATGAGACATCCACACTTGCAACACCTCTCTCACTTTTAGTCTCAAGGCTAGGAGGCAGGCTAGAGTAGTTCTAATTCAGGTTCCAAGTCTACTTTGGGATCTAGGTATGAGTTCTCTTGTATCTTATTTCATTTGTATGATTTTGATCTACTTCAGTTATTTATCTATTTCATATAAAGTTGTGTTAGTATGCATGAGTGATTTGTTCATGTGTTCTTCACCTGTTCATCATTTAGAGGCTCCTGTTATTGATGAACAAGGCCTTTCGATCCACTTGATGAGTGACTTTTACATGTTTCTAGTGTTTGTTCATAAGTTAGAGGCTCGTGTTCTTCGCGAACATGACCCATTGATCCAGTTGAACAGACATATGAAAACACAAATCCGTTTGTGTACTTAACCTGGTTTGATCTAATTAGATGACATGATTGCGTTGTATGAAGTCTGTGCTTGAGCTACGGTACTCGGTGTAATTGGCTGGTTTATCTGGTGGCTTGACCTAGGTCACAATAGCCCGGGCCGGTCAAGTCCGGCTAAAAATGTAAGCATGGTGCTTGGGTTGTGTAGCTACCTTACTTATGAGTTTATCCCACGATTTGTCTTGGGGTAGGCCGCGGTAGTGACAGCCGTTGGTCCTCTAAAATCCCCCACGTTCAGATAAGCTGTAGGAGTCTAAAATATAACAACTGGAGTTGTGCAGAAGCAACGCGGGAGGTTATCTCCCCGTGGTACCTGGGTGCTCAAGTCAATGTTCTTCAACACTAGTGTATCTAACTCGTTCCTTCCTACTTTATGTGTATAGTACATTAGAACCTAAAACTAACTCGTGTGTCGCCTCCTATGCCTAGGACCCTTTAGAGAGAGAGTGAGTGTGTATGTGATCACACTACCCCATTATCATATCTTTACCCCTGCACTTGAGTGTCTGGTTTGTTTCCATCCATGATATATACTCATTGCAATAGAGTTGATCTTGTCATTCCGCCAATGCCTTCCTTGGATTCGATACCCTTTGGAATACACCTTTGGGGAAATGCTACAATGGTACTTCCGTGCGCTTGCTGATCTCTGTAAATGTTAGGATTTACCAACCAGCATTTCTAGCGCTATTACCAGGATGGGTTCCAAACCTGTTCTTAGGTGATTGCGTTAAGAAATATCAACAACAGGGTCACTCAGCACATACTGCTACGAGTAGTAGTCGATCCCCCGGGTCAAGGACACAAACCAAATGGCCAGAAGACAAGTTGACCGCAACTGGAATCGATAACAATTATTGGCCTACCCCGGACGCTGCGAGGGATAGATTTGTATTGGTCTGTGGCCTCATTGCTCGAGAGAGGGTGTCAATCAACAAGGCAGTTGAAGATCTCTCACCAATTGTGATGGTAGAGTTGTTCACAGTTTTAGAGGAAAAGCTAGATTACCCAGCCAATCCGGTTGAATCTGTTCGCAAGAAGGCAGTTAAGGCAGTTATGTCAGAGATTGCAACCTTGCAACGGCGGTTGAAGACCCATTTAAGAAAAAAAATATGTGAGCCAAGAGGAGACTCCCTTTGTGAAGCATGCCTTTTTGCATCCAGAAAACTGGACCGTGTTTGTGCAGGAAACCAATTCTCCTAGATTTCAGTAATTGAGCCAGGGGATGAAAGAAAAGAGAGAATTGCATAATAAGCCACACAGGACGGGCAGAAAAGGTTATGTTCGTAAAAGAAAAGAGTGGGAGGAGGAGGATGCAAAGCTAGCTAAAGAAGGAAAATAGAACCCTTGGGACCAATTTCCTGGACGTTCGAGGCCTTATCTGCGGGCAAGGGTAGGGAAGAGGAAGACCACTAGTGAAGAAAGCGGGGACATAACATTCAGTAACCCTGCGGTGGTGGTGGTAGAAACTAGGGTGAAAACACTTGCAGCACAGGCTAGCGATGGTTCTTTCCATGGAGTTAGGGAGAATGATATCCTCACCGCAGCACTTGAGACTCCGGAGCATCGAGGTCGAGTCCGAGGTGTGTCCAGTTCACTTGGCTGGGGTAAAGGGTTTGGTGTAGAGTTTGCTGGAATGTACAGGAAGAAGAGGAACAAGAAGGCTGTACCGCAGATGGAAGAGCCAATTGGTGAAGCATTCACCAGACTTGTCTCCATGCTAAGAGAATCAGGCATGGTCCATATACCAGAAAATGTACTTCATCCTCCCCAATCACCACTTGTCAGTAGCAGCGAGGAAGAAGATGTGCATGGCCTCGAGGAAGAAGATGCGCATGGCAGCGAGGAAGAAGATGTGCATGGCCTCGAGGAAGAAGATGCGCATGGCAGCGACGAAGAAGAAGCACGTGGCAGAGAGGAAGACTATTGGCATGTCAACGAGGACGAAGGTAGTCAACAGCACATTGATAGTCGATCACCTATGCTGGACACAATAGATAAGCTGACAGAGCCAACCAAGTGCAGCCTTTTGGATGGCTCCGGGAATAAAGTGGAGCTCGCACTAGCCACTGTCTTTCCATTGCAAAAGACTCTCCATACAGTACCGGTGCCAGATGGGTATGCCGTGGTGCAACCTAGTTATGTGTGGGGCAATATGGGTCACTACCCTCTGCCTGTACCAATTGGGGGGATGAAGTAACAACCCTAATTGCGGCTCTCTGTCAAAGGATCCAATGGTCAAAGAATAGGATCCATGTACCACCCATTACGAGAAATACCAACCCTGCACCCACATCAGGTAGTAGGGGTACAACATCAGATGGAGGTACTGCAGCTCAGCGTCAGCAAGAGAAAGCTCAGCAGCAGCAGATCAGCAAAACTACGCAGTAGGAGCATTGACAACAGCAGGAGGAGGACAGGAAATCTCCGCCTAAGAAGCAGCAGCAGATCAGCAAAACTACATAGCAGGAGCATCAACAATAGCAGGAGGAGGACAAGCAATCTCTGCCTAAGCAGCAGCAGTGACTGGCGGAGGACAGGCAATCTCCGCCTGAGCAGCAGCCACCGCAGAAGAAGGGGGCCAGGAAACCTTTGCCTAGAGATGAGCTTCTTAACTGTTTTTGGACAAAACGGGATCCAAAATACAAGCCTGATGTGCCTATGTTGTCAGAAGTGGACTTACAGGCTGCTAGACCGAATTGTGCCAGGTTGCATGCTTATGCCATGGAACGTAGTAAGGATAAACTTAGTTTTCTAGCAAAGATGCCTGAAGACTCCTTTCATGGTGCTGGTGATTTAATGTTAAACATTGCATTCAGTCACGTGTATGACCATATAACCCTGGTTGCTCTGGATGAGACCTTCTTGAGGTTGTGGACATTGTAACTGCCTTAAAACCAAAATAGATATTTCTTTAATTTTGACCACAAAGTTCATGCATGCTAGTATTTGGATTTTTTGTAGGAAAATGATGGACAAGGCAGCGGAGATGAAGATCAGTGTTGGGTTTTTGGATCCATAGGTTCTCACGACCACAAAGATTGATGAGTCTACCCTTGTAAGACAAGCATTGAGAAATGCAATGATGAATGACTACGTGGTGGGTGCCTTCTGCACCGGTGGCCACTGTGTAACACTGATCTTCTGTATGATGTTCAAAGAGGTTTGGTATCTAGATTCTGCTAAACATCATCCCACGCGAAAGTTCGAAGACCTCCAAGCGCTTGTGAATTGGTCCGTACCTTGTAGGTTTTGTTCACAAAATTCAATCTCTTAGTGTTTCTAATCGGTATTGATGATCATGCAGGCCCTCTGAAAATATATGACCAAAGAACGAAGTGATGAAAGGAAAGAAGAAAAAGCTAAAATCCAATCAGACATTCAAGCACAAGACAAATACCACTGTAAGACTGAGGTTTTTTTATGGTCCCTTCATACCAATTTGGTACTGCATTAACTTGTCATTTTTGTACCTCGAGGCGCAGTGTGCTCAACAGCCATCAGGGTCCTTTTTGCATGGACTCCATGTGGCATTCAATATGTTCAAACTACTCGAAGACATATGTCACATCAAGAAGGTTGCTGTAAGTAGATAATGCTCACCCTTGTCTCTGCTCATATTCTCCATTTGATTTTAGAAACTGATTTGTACTTGTATTCTCATAATGACTGTATTTTGCAGGATTTCAAACCTGCCCTAAATGTTTCTACATAAGATCTAAAGTCGGTCCGGGAGATGCTGTGCGAGTACATTGTTAAGGAGATCCTCGACCGAAACGGCAACCTCTATAATGGTGCACCGTGAGTTCATTGTACTGCCTAACAAACTTGAAACTTGCTGCCTTCAGGCTAGTTTAGTACTGCCTGAGAAACCTGCATGGCTGGGGTCAGATGTTGCCTGGTTTAGACAGTTTTCTCAAGACTCCATCAAAACAAAGCACTGATGAGGAACTTGAAACTTCAGCATGCATGTTGATCTGATGAGGAACTTGATGTGATCTCACATTGTGTATATATATGTGACCTTGCTTGTGTATATATGTGATGAGAATGTGTTTGTGATGTCTCCTTGCATTGCTGTGGTGGCTGCTAAATCCTGGTTGTTTCCAGGATGCAGCCCCTGATCTGGTGGCTGCCAAATCCTGGTTGGTTCCGGGATGCAGCCAGAAAACGGGCAGGTTACTGTAGGTGCCCTACGTATCGGTCACGGGCGTTAAGTAAGGCACGTTACAAAAACTAATCCGTGAGTAACAGGCTTCACTTGGAATGCCCGTTACAAGTATGACAAAACTGTAACAGGCCGCATAGAGGCCCGTTACTAATACTGACCGGTGGGCCCTAGAAGTTGATGCTTTCGTCGAGATAGAGGAGACGCGCGTCCAGAGCACGCGTCTCCTTTCGTCCAGACAGAGGAGACGCGCGTACAAAAAATGCGTCTCCTTTTCCGGAGACACGTGTCCACAGCAAATGTCTCTGATATTGAGTTCATGTAACGGGCTCGGTTTCTGTGCCTGTTACCAAAGGTCCATGTGGGCCCAGAGAAACAGACATTTCAGGTGACCGGTAACTATTTTCAGTAACGGTCTTTGTTAAACACCCGTTACTAATACGTGTTATGACTAACGGGCTCAGTGTCTGCGCCCGTTCACAAAGGCTCCGGTGGGCCCGGAGAAATAGCCATTTTTGGTGACCGGTAAGTAGTTGTGGTAACGGTCTTTGTTCGACGCCCGTTACAATTACGTGTCATCTATAACGGGCATCGGCCCGTTACCTTTGTTGGCTTTGTAATGCTTGATCGGTAACGACCGTTTTGCCCGTTACCAATGGCCATCCGCGCTCGTTACCAATGTCTGTTTTTCACGTAGTGATGAGGGCGTATTTGTTGGTTATGCATCCAACTCCAAGGCATATAGAGTATTCAATAACACTACACGTGCTATTGAAGAAACATGTGACGTGGAGTTTGATGAATCTAATGGCTCCTAAGGAGATGGCTATTGTTGTGATTATGTAGGAAAAGAACCTCTCCGAGATGCAATGAAGAAGATGGCTATTGGGGACATCAAGCCAAAGGAGGATAATGATACACTTTCTACTTCCCACCACCATGAAGACTCTTCCTCCTCCGATGATGATGATGATGACCATCGAAGGTGTCCAACACCATCCCCCACAAGACAAGATAGTCCATATTCCTCACAGGAATCACCTCCTACATCACAAGACACTCAAGATCAAGAAGAGGAACTGGAAGTAGTGCAACCTCAAGATGATCCAACCTCTACCACACTTGGGAGGCGTACAAGGACTTCATCAAACCATCCCATCGATCTTGTCTTGGGTGATCCCAAGGGTGGTACACGTACTCGCCACAAACAATATGCTTCTTTTTGCAAACATCATGCTTTTGTTTCCTTTGTAGAACCCACTACTATAGAAGAAGCTCTTGAGGACCCGGATTGGATTTTGGCTATGCAAGAAGAGCTCAACAACTTCACAAGAAATGAAGTTTGGATCCTGAGGACCAGGTGTGTCCGAGGACCAGTGGAGGGTCGCTCCTTAGTGATGAGTGATTGACAACATTGTGTGGAGTGATGCTTGGCTAAGTGTGCAGGTACAGGTTGTGGCTTGACTCGTGTCGGTGCAAGTGAAGAACAAGCGCGAAAGGCCTTAGCCGTGGCGGCCTCTGGGTGATGGAGAGGCAAGTAGGCTTGGTTCGATGGACCCAGTGGCCGATGGGGTCAAGTGCGAGCCGTGCGGTGCAAGACTGGCGGGCTGAAGTCGTGAACATGGGCCGGTGCAAGGTAGCGGATGGAGCCCGAAGCTTGCACGCGGGGTTTGTTGGTTTGCCCACAAAACCTTCGGTGGATGGTTTCTTGGTTTGGGCCTCAAAACCAAGCCCGGAGGCCCGAGGCGACGGAGACGGTGATCCGGGAGCTTCGGGAAGCTTCGAGGCAGAGGGCACGTGGCGTGATCACGGGGTTTGCGTCGATGTAAAGCGAAGCCACGGTGGAAGCATGTCCGTCCGATGAAGACTTGACCAAAATGACCCTGAGGGGTTGTATCTTCATTTCAAGTTGTAGTGGTAGCGTGGTCATTTACCTCCCTCCGATGGACTTCGTATAAATAGCGAAGAGGTGGATGGCATCTCTCTCTCTTGGACTCTAGGGCTTCCTCCCCCGGTAGATTGCTCTGAACTGCTTCTTTTCCCTCTGTATTCCTTAGGATAGATTCTTGTATAGACTCTGACCTCTGGATGTATGGAAGCTTTCGGTGTTCCGGTGATCTCCTAGTCCATTGTGATTTTCGGGTCATTTTTGGGGCTATTTTTGTGGGGTTTCGTTCTTCGCTCGATTCGTGGATTTGAGGGTGTTTCTTCTCAGATTTCTTTGAGGGGATCATGGGTGGATGCCTTGCGCATCTTTGTCTGCGATCTTGACCCCTCAAACGCCGGGAAACACCTTCGATTTGTGCGTTTTTGGTTGGTGGCCGAGTTCATGGTGGTGGTTCGTGTGATTCGCGATTCCTGGTGATTTAGGGAGTTAGAGGTCTAGATTTTTGGGGCATAGCTTCCTTGTGTGATGCTTCTCATCTCCCCAAAGTCTTGTCTCAAGAGCTCTAGCCGTTTGGGAGATCCGATGATGGAAAGGTGGAGTTGACTCCCGAGCTCGAGCATTTTTCAGTTATGTTCGTGCATGGCGGACGGTTCGCGAGGTCCGTGTGGACGGTCCACGAGGCCCTGGCAAAGTTGATGTTCTTCATGTTCTTCACGTGTTCTTGTGTGCCTCTCTTTCGATCCGTTGAGTAGGTTGGTTTTTGGTGCGCGAAGTTTGCGGACGGTCTGTACTAGAGTGCCGGACGGTCCGTGACGAGGCGGACGGTCCGCGGGTCCATCACGGACGGTCCGTTTTTCTCGGTGTGCTACTGGAGGTTCTTGTGGTGTTTTTGGACGGTCCACCGAGACCTCACGGACGGTCCGCACCGTCATCGCGGACAGTCCGCCTGGGACTTCGCAGAGTTGCCTAAGTCCTTTGATTCTTATCTAGTTGCTTCCGCTCTTTGCTCCTAGGCTTGTCTCTTGATCTTGTAGGCTTGTGTGTGCCTTGTTTGGAGCTTCTTTTGTCTGTGCGAGTACTTGGAGTGGCAATCGGGGTATAGGCCGAGTTCGACCTTCGGGAAGAATTTTTATCGGCTCCCATTCACTCCCCCCTCTCTGGTCGCCCTATTCGGTCCTTCAATTGGTATCAGAGCCGGTTACGGATCTTCTTGATTCTAACCAGTCTAAGATCTAAAGATGGGTGATTATGGCAAGGGGTCGGGTCCTCCACACTTTGATGGCAAGAATTACCCGATGTGGGAGAGGCGCATGGGCGCGTTTTTGCGAGGGAAGGGAACTCTTATCTGGGAGGTCACTCAGAATCCTCATTATGTCATCCCAGACAGTTTTCTGCTTCCAAGATCGCGGGACATGTGTGAGGGCAACAGTAAGGGCGTTGATTACTTGTTCCGTGCTCTCTATGCCTCGGAGTTTGAGCGAGTGTACGGAGAGAATGTGGCCGGAAAGATTTGCCTCAAGTTGAGAAATGCTCATGTTGGTAATGCCCAAGTGCAAGCCCGTTTGTTTTCCACTTACTGGAGAGAGTACGAGAACTTCACTCATCTCCCCGGTGAGTTGACCGATGCTATGTTCCAGCGCTTCACTAGCATAGTCAACAACATGAGGGCCAATGTGACAGTGCTCCCATACACAGATCATGATCAAGCTATCAAGCTTTTACATGCCCTGGATAGATCTGTATGGAGTGCCAAGGTCGAGGCCATTGAGGAGTCGAGCGTGTATGATACGCTGACGCTAGATGAGCTATTTTCTAAACTCAGGTCTTCAGAGGTTGATCGTGGCTTGAGAGCCAAGAGCGAGAGCCCCACTGATCCTCATAGTTTGGCTCTTGTCTCTGGATCAAGGTCTAACCCTAACTCTGGTGGTTTCTCTTTGTCTTGTCTTGTGTCTTTGCCAGATGAGGACTTTGAGGTGCTGAGCGAGGATGATCTCGCCTTGTTGAGCAAGAGGTTTGGGCGGATGTACGAGAACCGCAAGAATGCAAGGCGGAGCTCGGGGATGTGCTATCGGTCCGGGAAGCACGGGAACTTCATCGCCGAATGTCCTAAAGTCATGGAGATCAAGAACGACAACAAGGGCAAGCCCAAGCACAACTACAATAAGCACTGCTCCCAGAACGACTACAAGGACAAGCACAAGGACAAGGGCGAGAGAAGGCACAAGAAGAGTGGCGGCCAGAAGAAGAAGACCGCTCGAGCGATGGTGGCCGGAGCGAGCGACATCGACTAGACATCAAGCAATGCTTCCTCCGACTCGAGCAGCGAGGAAGAGCAAGAAAGGTGCAAGGACAAGCGGCACACGGGTAAGAATTTCACCGGCCTAAGCTTTGTCGCACAAGGTGGATTTTGCGGCATGGCGCACTACAAGAAGGGTGGGAGGCACAGCTCGGATTCAAACTCTGATTCTGAAGATGAGGTACGACAGGATCCCAACTTCTTGCTAGAGGAGAATGCTAGGCTGAATGAGTTGCTTGATAACTATGATGATGTGCTTAAAAAGACCAACAAGGAGAAGAGGGAATTTAGGTCTTTGTTGGGTGATGCTAAGGATAAGATAGCTGAGCTTTAATCCTTGCTTGTGGATGCTAGAAATGAGATAGGCGCTTTGAAATCTGCTCCTGTGGTGTCTGATGAGATTGACTGTGGTGATTGCTCAGTTTTTCTTGCTGATTTGTCTGCTCTCAAGGAGAAACATGCCTCTACTCTTGAGGAACTAGATGTGGTTAGGATTGAGTGTGATGAATTGAAGTCTAGGCCAGCTTTGTTAGGAGCTTGTACCTCATGTCCTATTTTGCATGCTAGGCTAGATGAATCTCACACTAGAATTGTTTCTCTTGAGGCGGCATTGAAAGCTCCTCTTCCTACATCATGTTCAACCTGTGAAATGCATGCTTTGAAAAACATGGAACTTGCACACTATGTTGACCGTTTGCAAGATGAAAATGATGAGCTTAGGAAATTGATGAGTTGGTTGTCTGGGCATGAGCCACATTTGAGTTTGATGTTGGCCCAGTTCAAGAGGTTTGATGGTTAGGCGTTGGGGGCTGACAAGAGTGGTGAGAAGAGTGACGGAGGCCCGAGGCGACGGAGACGGTGATCCGGGAGCTTCGGGAAGCTTCGAGGCGGGGGGCACGTGGCGTGATCGCAGGGCTTGCGTCGATGCTAAGTAAGGCCGCGGTGGAAGCGTGTTCGCTCAATGAAGACTTGACCAAAATGCCCCTAAGGGGTTGTATCTTCTATTTGAGTTGTAGGGGTAGCGTGGTCATTTACCTCCCTCCAATGGACTTCGTATAAATAGCGGAGAGGTGGATGGCATCTCTCTCTCTTGGACTCTAAGGTTTCCTCTCCCGGTAGATTGCCTTGAACTGCTTCTTTTCCCTCTGTATTCCTTAGGCTAGATTCTTGTATAGACTTGACCTCTGGATGTATGGAAGCTTTCGGCGTTCCAGTGATCTCCTAGTCCTTTGTGATTTTCGTGTCATTTTCGGGGCTATTTTTGGGGGGGGGGTCGTTCTTCGCTCGATTCGTGGATTTGAGGGCATTTCTTCTCGGATTTCTTTGAGGGGATCATGGGTGGATGCCTTGCGCATCTTTGTGTGTCATCTTGACCCCTCAAACGCCGGGAAACACCTTTGATTCGTGCGCTTTTGGTTGGTACCCGAGTTCATGGTGGTGGTTCGTGTGATCCGCGATTTCCGGTGCTTTAGGCAGTTAGAGGTCGAGATTTTTGGGGCATAGCTTCCTTGTGTGACGCTTCTCATCTCCCCAAAGTATTGTCTCAAGAGCTCTAGCCATTTGGGAGATCCGGTGATGGAAAGGTGGAGTTGACTCCCGAGCTCAAGCATTTTTCAGTTCTGTTCGTGCTTGGCGGACGGTCCGCGAGGTCCGTGCAGACGGTCTGCGAGGCCCTGGCAGAGTTGATGTTCTTCGTGTTCTTCGCATGTTCTTTTGTGCCTCTCGTTCGATCCGTTGAGTAGGTTGGTTTTTGGTGCGCGAAGTTTGCGGACGGTCCGTACAAGAGTGCCGGACGGTCCGTGACGAGGCGGACGGTCCACGGGTCCATCACGGACGGTCCGCGGGTCCATCACGGACGGTCTGTTTTTCTTGGTGCGCTACTGGAGGTTCTGGTGGTGTTTTCAGACGGTCCGCCGAGACCTCACGGACGGTCCGCACCGTCATCGCGGACAGTCCGCCTGGTCCTCCCGGATGGTCCGCCAGGGACTTCGCAGAGTTGCCTAAGTCCTTTGATTCTTGTCTAGTTGCTTCCGCTCTTTGCTCCTAGGCTTGTCTCTTGATCTTGTAGGCTTGTCTGTGCCTTGTTTGGAGCTTCTTTTGTGTGCGTGAGTACTGGGAGTGGCAATCAGGGTATAGGCTGAGTTCGACCTCCAGGAAGAATTTTTATCGGCTCCCATTCACTCCCCGCTCTCTGGTCGCCCTATTCGGTCCTTCATCGCGTGTTCTTGTGTGCCTCTCTTTCGATCCATTGAGTAGGTTGGTTTTTGGTGCACGAAGTTTGCAGACGGTCCGTGACGAGGCGGACGGTCCGCGGGTCCATCACGGACGGTCCATTTCTCTCGGTGCTCTACTGAAGGTTCTGGTGGTGTTTTCGAACGGTCCGCCGAGACCACACGGACGGTCCGCGCCGTCATCGCGGACAGTCCGCCTGGTCCTCCCGGACGGTCTGCCAGGGACTTCTCAGAGTTGCCTAAGTCCTTTGATTCTTGTCTAGTTGCTTCCGTTCTTTCCTCCTAGGCTTGTCTCTTGATCTTGTAGGCTTGTGTGTGCCTTGTTTGGAGCTTCTTTTGTGTGCGCGAGTACTTGGAGTGGCAATCGGGGTATAGGCCGAGTTCGACCTTCGGGAAGAATTTTTATCGGCTCCCATTCACTCCCCCCCCTCTCTGGTCGCCCTATTTGGTCCTTCAGATCCTAGTAGAGCACCTCAAGAACAAGAACGTGATTGGCACCAAGTGGGTCTACCGAAACAAGCAAGATGAACATGGTGTTGTGGTGAACAACAAGGGAAGACTTGTCGCCAAGGGTTACTCTCAAGTAGAAGGCTTGGACTATGGAGAGACATTTGCTCTGGTTACGCGTCTTGAAGCAATCCGTATCCTCCTTGCTTATGCTCCATGTCACAAAATGAAGTTATTCCAAATGGATGTAAAAAGTGCTTTCTTAATTGGCTTCATCAATGAAGAAGTCTATGTTGAGCAACCTCCCGGTTTTGAGGATTCTACATATCCTAACCATGTCTATAGGTTGAACAAGGCTTTGTATGGACTCAAGCAAGCTCCAAGGGCATGGTATGAGAGGCTCCAGGACTTTCTCATCAAGGAAGGCTTCAAGATTGGAAGACTGGACAATACCTTATTCACCAAGATCATCAACGGGGAGCTTTTCATTTGTCAAATTTATGTTGATGATATTATCTTTGGTTCCAACAACCTCAAAGTGTGCAAAGATTTTAGTGATCTTATGACTAGGGAATTCGAGATGTCAATGATTGGAGATCTCAACTTCTTCCTTGGGTTTCAAATCAAGAAATTGAAGGAAGGGACTTTCATTCATCAAGAAAAGCACACTAATGATATTCTCAAGAAATTCAAGATGGATGATTGCAAGCCAATCAAGACACCAATGCCTACCAATGGACATATCGACTTTGATGAGGGAGGTAAATCGGTTGACCAAAAGCATTACCATTCTATGATTGGTTCCCTTCTTTACCCTACCGCATCTAGGCCCGATATCATGTTTGGTGTTTGTATGTGTGCTCGGTTTCAAGCCAACCCTAAAGAATCTCACCTAAGTGCTTTAAAAAGGATCCTTAGATACTTAAAATACACACCTAGCATTGGCTTGTGGTACCCCTGTGGTGCTTGTTTTGAGCTCTTGGGTTATTCGGATTCAGACTTTGCCGGATGTCGAGTAGACCGCAAGAGCACTTCAGGTGGGTGCCATTTGTTAGGTCGATCTTTGGTTGCTTTGTCCTCTAAGAAGCAAAACTCCGTGGCCTTATCCACCACGGAGGCGGAATACATTTCCGCCGGGGCTTGTTGCGCTCAAATCCTCTATATGAAGCAAAGCCTCTTGGATTATGGTGTGATTCTAGATAGGGTTCCTCTCCTTTGTGACATTGAAAGTGTTGTTAAAATTGCTAACAACCCGGTTCAACATTCGCGCACCAAGCACATTGATATCCGCCATCACCTCTTGCGAGACCATGTTGCTAAAGGTGAAATTATCCTTTGTGGTGTTCGCTCCGAGGAGCAATTGGCGGATATATTCACTAAGCCTCTTGATGAGAACACCTTTTGTAGGCTAAGGAGTGAATTAAATGTGCTTGATGCATCCAACATCATGTAATGCTTGTCATATAGTTTGTATTTGCATATGTACATGCTGTAGGAGCTTGTCTAACCTTGTTAAGATAGTGATGAGTATGGGTCTTGCTTGAGCCGGTGGTTTCTAACTTTCGCTCATGGAATGTTGAAAGGCTAACCATGAGTAAGCTTAACAAGGGCTCAAACTTGGCAAGATTGTTTATATTTCCGATTTGCATCTTTGCTTGTCATATAGATTGCATTCATGTTTAATTTCTTGTACTTGTTCTTGCATTGCATTGCGTCAGAGGTGTCACAAAGGAAAATCACACTATGAGAAAGTTGCTTAGCGTTCAATGCAAATCAACAACCCCTTGGTGTGATGAGACAAATGATTGTGCTTAATGCCTATTGAGTTAAGTCCTAACGAGCTTAAGCTGTCTATCTCTAAGTTCAAAGGCAACTCATACATTCCCTTTTTGGAGCTCCCTCCTTCCTTTGGATCTTAATTTTCCTATTTTCCCTAAAAATTTTAAGGTCTATCCCTTGTAGGGAATCTATGGTTTATATATATGTATTTTGCAAAGGAGTTCTTGAGGGGTGAGGTTGTCACTCAGAAATGGTCCAAAATTGTGCTTGTGTTGGCTTATGTGACATTTTTTGGATCAAAGATGAGCTCTAGATCAGCATTCTGAATTTATCACCAACGGATGAACCGCTACCATATAGGTTTAGGCGTCGGTTCATCGGTGGCCGGGTCTATGCGCCACTGCTCTCTGTTGCTGTTGTTTTGATACCGTTGAATGAACCGACGTTCACCTAGGTGGTACCAGCGGTTCATCCGGTGCTATTGGAAAACACAGCCTTTTCAGACCCGCGACGAATTCATCCGGCAAATCTAAAAAGTAGGCCATCAGTTCATCCGAAGCAGCCTTTCTCTGCTTAGCTCATATCCTCTAGTGGTTCGACTGACGCTAAGCTATTCCCTGTCGTCAGTTCATCCGGCGCTTCTCTGCAGCGTGGACCCACCTGTCATAACGGTTCGTGGCTGTTTCTTCAAATCTACCCATTCGAACTGCCGCGCCGCCAGTTCCATCCCGTGCGCTGCCGCCCTCGCCATCTCCGGCCGCCGCAGCCCGCGGACCGACCTGCATCACCGCCGTCCCTCCAGGCTCGCCGCCGACCAGCTCCGCCGCTGTGCCGCCACCCTCTCCGCCGCCGACGATTCCGGACTGGCACCACCTCTGCGCCTCGTCGGCGACCTTCTGCGAGCGTGAAGGAGCACTCTCCACCACCACTGCTCATCCCTCTTCGCCAATCTCAAATAGTGGTGAGCATCTCTTGTTTTCCCCTCTCCTGTTCATGGATATCATGATTCGTGGAAAAAATAATTGATGCTTTTGTGGTTTGTGTCTATGATTATGAGCTTTGATTCATCTGTCACTTTTACATTGCTCATTTTCATAGGTTATGCTCTTATTTCCTATAGTATTTGCTATATCTCAAAGGAAATTGAGTACTCATGCTACTGTTTGTGCATTTTTGTACATATCCTTGATAGTAGCACTCTTGTCCTAGCTTAGCACTCACACACACATCATGCTACACCTAAGGACATACCTTGATTCTACCTTCCTTATCATGTGGCAGTTACATCTATTAGAAATCATGTTTTAGGCTTAATCTTTTCATTGACTTTGCTTAAGGACCTCTTACCCTTAGTTACTTATCATGTTTATATACACTTCTCTCCATTCTATAATCTTCCATCGTTTCTTTGACAGATGGCAGGCGACAAGAGGAAGGGTAAGGCAGTCGTGGAACCTAAGAAAAAGAAAAGCAAGAAGGATAAGGAGTGGGATCGTGTGCTACGTGTACCGGACACACAGGGGCAGCCACAGCGGGGTATTCGTATTGGTGGCAGTTCACAGAGTCAGGGGGAGCAGCCCCAGGAGCAGCCACAGTAGCAGTTACACCGTTCAGGCTGTACCCGTCCGACAGAGGTCGAGTCTCCCTCCTCTGCACCACGTACCGGTCCTCAGACTCATGATGGACACACTCAGCCTACTCCGAGGTAGAGGAGGACAGCAGCAGAGTAGTTGGATCAGCCGCAAGAGGGCCCCGATACTCTGATTGACTCACGGAGGTCCGAGGCCTTTGGGGTCTATCTTCGGGATTTGAGGAGCTTATCCGGGCCGAGGATACGGAAGCTGAGGTTTGTCGAGGAGGATGAGTGGTTCCCACGCAGCAGAGAGGAGTGTGATCCCCGGTTCTGGACTATCCTTGAGGAGAGCTTCTATGCTTCCTATGTCAAGAAGGGACCTCAACTCAGTCAACACAAGATGCTTCAGTGGACAGCCCTTAGAGCAGCAGCAGCTGGAGTCCTGATCCTCCCTCACTTTGACTACATTCGAGGACTTGCAGCTCTAGTCAGTGATAGGCTGAGATATGTGCCTGAGTGGGTCCGTGTCTTCTACACCACAGTATACATTGAGGATGACCGGCTCTCAATGAGGTTCATGTTTATGGGTCAGCAGTATCAACTCACCAGGGAGGGCATTGCGGAGTAGCTTGGGATGCCAGTTGACGACACGTCTATCCACTACTTGGCTTACCCCGAGGTTGAGGCTCCTCGTCGTGCTTACACACCGCTTGTACTGTCAGATGAGGAGATTAGCTTCTTGTTCCAGCAGCCGTTTGTCCCTGGCACTCCTCGGACCCAGGACCGTTTGACTCGTGAGGTGTACGTTGTTCACTTTGCTCTCAGGAGGTCCTTGCTCTTCAGGATGGGGAATGGCGAGTCGATCACAGGTGTGTAGCAGTGGCTTCTCCTTCATATCATGTCTCACCAGCCATTTGACATTGTGGATATCATGCACATTGGATCAGCTCTATCTTATCTTGCTTGGAGGCTCAGCGCTATATCATTGTCTTGGAGCGATCCAAGTATGTGTTCAAGACATATCAGCCTTCGATGCCAGGGGACAAGAGGCAGGGACCCAGAGGACAGAGGAGAGCAGTGGATGACTTTCAGAGTCATGTCGCAGCCGAGGCAGCTATGGATGAGGCAGCATGTCTGGATGAGCTACTTGCACTAGCAGAGGCTCCACTACCTCAGTACCTTGCCACTGACACTGAGGATTCTAGTGAGGACGAGGACTTCGAGCCCGAGTCACAGCCCGTCTTTCGTATCTGTCGTACCCATGACAACGAGGCTGGTGGTTCGAGTATGCCAGGACAGCGAGAGGCAAAGTCACCGATTCCTCAGATCACCACAGCTCAGGTCACTCAGCCAGACTCTCTTACTTCACTGATCCAGTCCTTGGCAGACCAGTCTAGAGCTACGATGCAGATTCAGCAACAGATGCAGGCTCAGTTTCAGCAGCAGCAGGAGGCTCAGTAGGCGATCCTTGTAGTATCCGGCAGCAGCAGGAGGCTCAGAGGCAGCACCTCCAGCAGCAGCAGATGATGATTGCCCAGATGTTCACATTCATGTCTGGCTGCCTCGGTCAGTTGTTTCAGCACACGGGGCTTCTGTTACCTACACTTCCTACACAGCAGCAGCTCCAGCCGGATCCGACAGCTCCTATCCCTCCAGCTGGTGGTTTTGTGAACATCCCCATCGAGACCGTCCCGATCTCACCTCTACTTCAGATGAGGATGTTTGCTACGCAGCCGATCACCACTCCTCAAACGACAGTTTTCCTAGAGCAGCTCAGGCAGGGTTATTTCTCTCAGATGACTACTTCGACCCAGCTGATGTCCCCGTTTTCGACAGGACCTCTTGTGTTTGAGACTCTAGCTCGTTCTTCTTCGAGGGTCAGCTCGCCTCTTCCGTCTATGACCACTCCTCAGACCGAGGGCCTCGATCAGGAGGATATCACTCTTTGCACTATCTCTGAGCAAATTGAGGCAGCGATGGCAGCAGACTCAGAGGTGCCGATCTCCCAGGGTGTCCCTACTTCTACCACCGGCATGGCTCCAGTTCTTACTTCTCCACCTGAGCGGGCTCCTGCCCCTTCATCGGTTTGTTCCTCCGAGCCCTCTTCACCCGAGGAGGATGGTTCTCAATTTTCACATCGGACCTTCGAAGGTCGCTTCGCCGCCGCCGTCTTCTCCTCAGCAGGACTAGGACCCTTTTTGGTGCTTGTTGCCAAAGGGGGAGTAGTAGAGATAGGGGGAGCTTGGGGTGTGTGCTTTTGGAGTTTTTGTGCCCTCGTTGTTTTGTGGAGCTTCATTATGAGACATGTATTTGGATCTTCTGCTTGTTGGTGGTTTACATGTCTACTCATGCTTGTGTGCTTGTTTAATTAATGCATGTGTGCTTGTTTATATCTTGTTCTTGCATTAGTTGTAGAGTTTATGCTCTAATTTCAAATTCTTGTTTATCTCTACTTGTGTTGTCATCTATCACCAAAAAGGGGGAGATTGTAAGCATCTAGGCCTTTGCGTACCTTTGGTAAGAGTGTGCTTCTGTGATAAATGACAACCGTATACTTCTGACTAACCTTTGTTTTGTAGCGGATTTAATGTTGGGTTATTGTCATGAGATATAAGTGAAATGGGACCCCTCAATTTGAAATTACAAGCGATCAATGGACGAATGCTACAAGGCTAAGGACATTGTTAGTTCCAAGTGTCACAAGGAGATGAAGGATACTTGGATTTGCTAGTTTGTAGTGTTTGGCTGTATTATTAAGAGGGGTTCACACATTGGTAGCTTGACCATGCCAAATGCTATGCTATATTCATGCACTATCAAGCTCCTTGGATATTAAACAGCTCAAAGTACTCTTGGAAACATATTGGAAGCAAAAGAATTGAAGGGAAACTCAAAGGAGATTGAATTGGACGAGTTAAAGTGAAAACAATAGTGTCGGATGAACCGATGCATTGATTTCTACTTGCATCGAATGAACCAGAATCAAAATGCTCGGATGCGCAGACCGTCGGATGGACCGACGGTGGGTCAGCGGTTGATCCGGTGACCCTGTGTTTTGCTAATAGTAAGGTTTGGAGTCAAAATCCTTCAGCACGGGATGATACGACGACAAAGGCATCGGTTTATATGGTAGCATGCCAAAACCTAACAGAGATGCCCGGAGAAGAACTGCTTCAGCACCGGATGAACCGACGATATACAAGACATAACAGAGTTTCATCCGATGGCTCAAGTTTTCAAGACAGAGATGCCCAGATCGCAATCGCTTCAGCACCGGATAAACCGACGGTGCATCGGTGCAAGCGTCGGATGATTTGGTACAGCGGCTAGGTGTTGGCGTTTCTTAACGTCACCACTAGTTGTACACCTAGAGGGAACGTATAAGAGCAACCGGGTATACCGCAAGCGCACGGAAATACCGCTGTAGCACTTCCCCAAGGAAGGAGAGTATTCCAAGGGTATCGAATCCAAGGAACGATGTGCACTATCCTCTACTCTAGTATAGATGGTCTAAGGACACAACACTAATTGATAGGATAGGTAGAAAGGATCTGCTTGACTGAGCGTAGAGTCTAGCACGGTCTCTCAGGTATAACACTCGCCTTGGGTGCCAACCCACCCTAGCTATTTAAGGCTAGGCAATATGTTCTGGCAACGGGGCCCTACCCGGTACACAGGCGCAGAGCGTTCCAAAGGGTCCAACAGGCTGTCACCACTGTGGCCTACATCTATCGTTACGCGAATGTACTTGATATTCGCAGGATAACCTATGGTCCAGACACCACGTCTGTACCGCTGACTACTACTATAGTCGGACACCGTCTGACGTCCCGATAGCCCAACTATAGCACTTCGTATAAATACGGAACTACGAATCCGTGAGGGAGATACTGGCACTAGCTCAAGGTATGCTCTATCACTCATGCAAGATCACAAATGCACTTTCATCTAACTAGAGATATGCAGGAGCATCAACTTTACTCTAATAGACAAGCTGGCAAACTAGATGCAAACTTATGATCCAAGTCTACTAGATCGAAAGGGTTGTGTTCGAAGGACACAAGCCTTTAAATCAAGAACAAACGAAGAACACAAGAACAAAGCAAGTATGCATGCATACGACTTTAGTCTAAATAGAAAATGTCGAAATACTCACTTTAGTCTAGATGAAGAACAAAGGCACCGCTGACGATCGTTCTTGAGGAAGATGTCATGAACATGACATGGCCCCAAGCCTTCCACCTCACTTCCTAGCACTAATCCTATACAAAGAGCTCTCTTCTCCTAAAGAGAGAGGCTCCAAGGCCAAAATGAAGAGGAGGATGGGAAGTGTGTGTGTCAAATGGGAGCCCCTCCCCTCCTATTTATAGAGGAGGGAGTGGCTTGCTTCGGGGGTCCAAGTGCTCCAAAATGCCCGGGATAGCAGCAGGGGACCAATCAGGAGCTGACATGTGGAGGGCCGAAATCAGCCGAACCAAAGTCGCCCTGTGGAGGGCTGATCTAGGGTTCGGCCGAACCCTCGGGGCCACGTGTCGCCCTGTGTTTCATCCAGGTGGCTGACAAGTGGGCCCAGAGGTCACTCCCCCGTGCATGCCAAGTTTCCAGACGGTTTTGGGGGATAAGTGGGCCCTGGAATCCATGTGATGCCCACGTGGCGATACGTGATTTGTCGGGCTTGCGTCTCTTGGATTGATAATGTCAGTGATCCAGGGGAATCCTAGGTGGCATCCCCTCATTGGCTGAGTTTAACTTGTGCTTTTACTCCTCTTTCTAGTGCTAATCACCTGTATTTGCATAATCACCAACACTTGTGGAAATGATTAGTTTAAACCCTAATCTAGTGTTGATGATCATTTCTCATGCCAAAAGGTACATGTTGACGGGTATGAAACGAGTGGATAACAGCCGTCAACAAATACCCCCACACTCGACCTTTGCTCGTCCCGAGTGAAGGGGAGAACACGATCAAGGTAGAACATGATATCCAAAAGTATGGAGCGAGCATAAGAGATATTGCAAACCATACCTTGCACTTTGTGAACTCTATGAAGTGTCTATCATGCCATCTTGGGTAGTTGAGGAATGGAACAGTCATGAATCAAATCACTCCTGCTCATCATGTTGAGTAACTTGGGGTTTTGCAATGAGTTTTCAAAACAAACTTTGCTTAGCTCCTCATTTGATTCTCTCATATCGCTCAATGTGTATATGTCCGCACCAAGGCATTAGATTGCCATTCTTCATCCTACTTCTAATGATGGATATATGTGGAGATCAGGGTTGGATAAAGGAGAAAGCATACTTGTATCACATATATTGCAAAGTCAAAACTGGATCCACAGAGAAAATCAGATCACACGATCAGATCAAGATGTGCACGTGTAAGGATATGGTGAGTATGGTAAGGTGGATACTAGGACCGGAATGGGTGCTCGATATTACCATACATATATGATGAAAACTGTGAGTTGATGGTAAGGTGGACACTTGCCCCGGAATGGACACTAGTTATTACCATCAAGATTATGGCACTCCTTTTTGTATGACCACCTCTCTCCTTTTTCTCCCTTGCTTTGGACATGGGCTATTCTTTCTCTCTCTTTTCTCTTTCTTTCTCTTTTTTTCATCATGCTTTTGAGCATGTGTCTCTTCTCTCTTTTTATATATATATATAGCCCATGTCTCTCTTTGAAGGATACTTTTGGAGGGAGATGTCACACCACAAATGGAGCTTTGTTTTTATGAAATGGATGGATGATACAATGCTAACTTCTAGTGTAGAAGCATAGCAAGGGGGGGAAAAGGTGGTGTGCACATGAATCTTGATCATGAAAGTAATGAAGAGAATTCTCACAACGGTCACAGAATTTGACAAAGCTCAATGGAATAACAAGCAGCATATGAGTACAGGGTTTTCAACTATGCACATCATATGGCTCTGGTAGGACGGTGGCATATCAAAGAGGAGCTTTGCAAAGGGTTTTATGATTTTCAAATAAAATTCCCAAGCACTCAAACATTCAGAGCGAAGATCATCTCATCAAACCATATCACAAATGTCAACTACTTAGATAAGCATGATTTCCGTAATGAAATTGGTTCACAAGCATCAAGATGATAGGTAAGGAATAAAACATATGCAAGCCAACCTCGTGATTCATGCATGACATGGAAAAATATCTCCTGAGTTTGATATAAAAGATTGATTTTGAGATTCAAACAAACTCAAAGATACAGGGGAATGAGATAGGGAAGATGCGTGCCTCAGGTCCTTCTTTTATTCTGCAGGTTGGGGATTTCCCCCACACTATCTTCTTCTAACAAATGAAAATAAGGTTGAAAAGATAAAGAGAGTAGAGAAGGAGGGACTTACCTGATGTCTGGGCACGCCCTTGCCCATTTTATTCGTCCTCGACGAAGTTGATAACTTCATATTCAATGCCGTCCGGGTCGAGGACGATTTTCAACTGATGGCCATTCACCTTAAAACAGTTGCCTTCATCATTTTGTAGAGTGATAGCTCCATGAGGGGCTACCTCTACTAGTGTGAATGGTCCTTCCCATTTGCTGTGCAGTATCCCTTTTCCAAATAGATTGAATCGGGAGTTGAACAGTAGCACTTTATCACCTGGTGCAAATTCTTTCTTCTTGATTTTCTTATCATGCCACCTCTTGGTTCTTTCTTTGTAGATCTTTGCACTGTGATAGGCTTTCTTTCTCCACTCTTCCAATTCTGCTAATTGTTTCTGCCTGTTCCTTACGGACTTCAGGAATTCCATATTAAACCTTTTGATTGCCCGATGAGCTTTATGTTCTACCTCCACTGGCAGGTGTCATGTTTTCCCATATACCAATTGGTACGGAGACATTCCAAGTGGGTTTCGTAAGCTGTTCGATAGGCCCATAAGGCATCAGGGAGATGCTTCCTCCAAGCTCTGCCAGCCTCCTGTATTGTTTTCTATAGAATATTCTTGATCTGCTTATTGGAGGTTTCGGCTTGGCCATTAGTCTGGGGGTGGTACGGAGTGGCGATGCTGTGTTGGATCCCACATCCTTGCAGAAATCTTCTAAAGTTTGTATCAGTGAAGTGGGATCCCCCATCACTAATCACCATCCTTGGAATGCCGAAGCGAGGGAATATCACTTCATTGAACATCTTTTTGGACAGCTTGGCATCGGTCGACTTGCAGGCTATCGCTTCCACCCATTTTGACACATAGTCAACTGCCACTAAGATATATTCAGCTCCCTCAGACTTTGGGAATGGGCCCATGTAATCAATACCCCATACGTCGAAAAGTTCCACTTGCAAATTATCATGTAGGGGCATTGCATGTCTGGTAGTAACTCCTCTGTGCTTCTGGCAAGCCTTGCATCTTCGGATGAAATTCCTCGTGTCGTCATACATGGTCGGCCAGAAGAACCCACTTTGCCATATCTTTGCATGTGTACGGTAAGTGCTATAGTGGCCACCATATGGCCCAGCATGGCATTTTTCAATGATCTGCATTCCTTCAGTACTCGGTACACATCTTCGCAGCAGCCCATCAGCGCATACTTATATAGGTATGGATCATCCCACATGTGCCTTTTGGCTTCATGGATCAATTTCTTCCTGTCGGCTCCTGGGGGTATATACCCTGTAACCAGATAATTCACAATATTCGCATACCAGGGGTTGCTATCCGTGACCTTCAGCAACATGTCGTTTCGTAGAGAGTCATTGATGGGTGCTTCCTGCAGGTTAGTAGTACGCATACGAGACAAATGATCCGCAACAGAATTTTCTACTTCTTTTTTATCTCTTATTTCTAAATCAAACTCTTGAAGGAGTAGAATCCATCTAATAAGGCGGGGTTTAGCATCTTTCTTAGTGAGCAGGTATTTAAGAGCAGCATGATCAGTATAAACTATTACCTTGGCTCCCACTAAGTAGGGTCTAAACTTGTCTATAGCAAAGACAACAGCAAGGAGCTCTTTCTCAGTAGTGGCATAGTTTAGCTGAGCTCCTGTCATGGTTTTGCTAGCATGGGCTATAGCATGGTGTTTCTTATCCTTAGTATGGCCTAAGATGGCCCCTACAACGTAGTCACTAGCGTCACACATGATCTCGAATGGCAGCATCCAGTCGGGAGGCTGGATGACTGGGGCAGAGATGAGCACGTTCTTGAGGGTGAGAAAGGATTCCATGCACTCCTTTGTGAATTCAAAAGGCGCATCCTTGGCCAAGAGATTGGTAAGGGGTCTAGCGACCTGCGAAAAGTCCTTAATGAACCGTCGGTAGAACCCAGCATGGCCGAGCAAGCTATGGATGCCCTTGACATTAACAGGAGGGGGAAGCTTTTCTATTACCTCGATCTTAGCGCGATCTACTTCTATCCCTCGTTCGGACACCAGGTGTCCTAACAACATGTCGTCTCTAACCATGAAATGGCATTTCTGCCAGTTGAGAACTAAGTCTTTCTCATGACACCTTTGCAAGACCTTGTCTAAATTCGTGAGACACTCATCGAAAGTTTTACCATAGATGGAGAAGTCGTCCATAAAAACCTCCATGATTTGCTCGAGCATGTCTAAGAAGATAGACATCATGCAGCTCTGAAACGATGCGGGTGCATTGCACAACCCGAAAGACATTCCCTGATAAGCATAGGTTTCGTAAGGGCAGGTGAAAGTGGTCTTGTTTTGGTCATCAGGGTGGATAGGGCTAACCCATTCACTATAGGGCACTGGATAGATGATCCCAGCGTGAAGAAGTTTAAGAAATTCTTTCTTCACGACATCTCTCATCGCATTGTTCAGCCTTCTCTGAGGCTCCCTCGTCGGTGGTATGTCTGTATCTACGGGGATGCGATGGGTGCAGGGAGTCAGGCTTATCCCCTTAAGATCCTGAAGAGAGTATCCGAACACAGATTGGTGCTTCTCTAGGACGGAGATGAGCCTTCTGGATTCCTCGTCAGAGAGATTGTCATTAATGATCACTAGGGACTCAGTGTCCCCATGGAGGAAAACATATTGAAGGCCGGTCGGCAGAGGTTTGAGTTCGATAAGAGGCTTAGGTGGAGCCTGGGATTCGGATATATCTATAGGCTCATCAGGCTCTTCTATCTCATCTATGAACTCAGGTGCCCACTCGTCGAGGAGGGATTCCGGCGAATCTCCCGAAATGATTACCTTGACCTCCTCAATTTGTGTAAAGTCATCAGGAGGATTAGTTCTTGCGTTTTTCGCTCTTGAAATTTCTACAGAGAAGACCTCCCTCCCAAGGCAAACGTTAAGCTTACCTTGGGTAGGGTCCTCTACAAGAAATTTCTCGAGGGGCAATCCTATCATGAGGTCGAAACTAAGGACGTCATAGGTATGGAAATCAAGAGCAAAGTCGGCCTCCTTATACATGACAGGGATAGCCTTCAAGATCCCTACTCCTCCTAGGATTTCTCCTTCAAGAGTCCTGATAGACGTCTAGGTAAGAGTCAGAGGTTCGTGCGTAAAGTTTCTCAAAGCATAGGTACTGAACATGATGTTGACTCCTACAAAGGGGTTGTAGAGAACTTTCACTACCTGTCAGGGGGTGAGACCTGGACAGATCTGCAAGGGGGCTACCCAAGCAGTTTGTAGGTTAATGGAGAGGATCGAAAACTAAGAGCGTAGGTGGTAGTCCACGCGGTGAACTCGGAACTAGGCGAGTATGGCGATGAACACGGGGAGACAAGGGTTTAGACTGGTTCAGGCCTCCGGAGAGTAAAACCCTACGTCCAGTTGTGGTGGTGGATTATGCGGAGAGGATGAAGATGTCCCCTTGTATGGAGTCCTAGGCCGCCTTATATGGGGGGACGGGCTAGGGTTTCCATTCAAGGTCAGTGGACCCGTATCTGGGTCGATTAAATTTTTGGGAAGATATTCTTTCAGATTACTAGGAGTATCTCATGATACTCAGACCTACGGGCGGCGGTGCGCCACGTCCTACATGCCTTGGCTCGCACGCCAAGTACTGCGGATCTTCCGGAATCTTGATAAGGTCGTCCGAGGTCGTCGTTGTCGTGGATAAGGTCGCTGGGCCCACTTTGCTGGTCGGTGGGGTTTCTGGAAGGTCGGATCCACTTGTAAGGGACCTCTGGGACCCTGGCCGGTGGGGACCCATGGGTATCCATGTCTCTCAAGCCCCCGATCGACATGTAGGCGTAGCGGCCGAGGCGAGGTCGTGTCGAAGATTGGCGAAGACGCCTCACCGTCGAGGTCGTGAAGGGTGCACGGGGATCAAAAAAAAGAAGAACCCCTCCGATGCCCGCACAAAGTTGAATGTCGAGCTCCTGGGATGAAGGGCCAGAAGGTCGAAGTGAAGACGAAGCGTCGATCTTGAAGAACCGCCGACCTGGCCCGGGTCAGGTATAACAAAGTAACTGCTGCGACCTTCAGAAAGGTCGCCATGCCCACCGCAGGTAGGTCGAGCAGAGAAGTAGTGGAAGCGGGCTTCCAATAGGTTGAGGCGACCTAGGGAAAATAGGGCGTCGCAAGACGCACTAGTGTAGTAGGCCCCGAGCAGTAAAGTGACCAGAATGGTCGGTTTGATGCTCCGAAGAAGAAGAAATAAATGACCAAACCTACAGCCTTCTGCTTAGGAAACAGAATTGTGCTCTGTGAGACCAATCCGATAGGACAAAAGCTCCAGAATCTTGCAGAAGTCGTCAGACGCCAAGGCTGACATGACCTGAGTCATGGGCACATTGTACGGTCACGGGCCGGCTCGCAGACGAAGCACAGGTCGCTATCACCCGCAAGAGACAAGAATACTCCAGAATGCAGCCAGGTAGGGGAAAGGCGCGCCAATGCCTCCCACGGGCAAACAGTGACCTCATGCCCCACGAGGGTACAATAAACTTGAGGATAAGGACACCACGCAAGTTGGCTTGCGGATAAGATCAAAGGGTAGGTGTTGCGTGTATAAATAGACACCCATACCTTGAAGAAAACCACCCAGACTTCGGAGGAGAGCCATGGCGGATCTGCGTAGTAATATTTCCATGCTAGGGACTTATGTCTGCCCACCAGAGCATAGAGTCGGTGTAGTTCATGGTTGACGCTAGAAGAATGCTTGCGAAGCTCGAAGAACTCGATCAGCCTCTTCTCCTGAGCCCACCGAGGAACCCAGGTGGAGCATGGAGCAGTACATGCATCGCCGGGCCTTACACGCTGAGGCCTGATGTGATGCTGGTGAACACAACGCTGCACCCGGCGAGGCTGGTGTTGAAGCTTGTTCCATTTGGAATCTTGTGGTGAAGCTCAGACTTGACGCTGGGTACCACAGAAAACCTGTTGGAGCTCGAGTAGAGGTGGTTGTGTGGCAGCTGCCTTTACAATGGCTGTAGAGGTCTTTGAGTAGGTCCTGAAGCTAGAAGAAAGCTTGCAACGCGCCTTATTAGTGTAGACTGTGTCACAGGCACTATATAGGGTAGCTCAGGGCCATAAATGTCTTTGTATCCTGTGATTGGCCATGGGCCAAACTCCTTGTAGCTTACGAAGCTGTAAATACATATTTACCTGATAAAGTCAGGTTCCAAGTAGTTGTAGGGGTGCCCGGGCGGCAATGGTATGGCTACCAAGGTCCCCGCAAGGCTGTAATAGCACGCCGACCTTCGGGAGGCCTTAAGTAGAGACAAAGAGCCCGTGTCGACCTGGATCGACACAGCCGTTGTGCAGGGACACAACGCATGTCGTCAGCCTGAAAGTCGCAGGTCTAGGTGACCTAGAAGGCAGTGGAGCCTTAGCGACCTCAGGGAGGAGCCGTGATCATGACCAGGAGGCCACCAACGGGCAGTGGAGCCATTAAGCACGGAGCCGTCAGTATAAATCAGCCGTATAGGCTAAGGCGGTCTAGTAGGCAACGAGGCCTAGGAGCCAGGGTGTGAACCCGCCGTTGCAGGCTGAGGCGACCAAGCAAGCAGTGGTGCTGTTGTCGACCTTGTGAAGATAACGTGATTGACTCGAAGGTCGTACAGAGATCACGAGACCTTGAAGCAAATGTCAGCTGAAGCAGGTTATGGGGGCTTGAAGTAGGGCATAACGAGTCTATGGACGCTAGGCCATTGAGCAGAGAGCCAACGGGCATAGAGTCCCGTACGGTGCGAGCCGTTACTGCCTGTGACTGTTAGGCCGAAAGAGCCATTGGGTGATAGATCCGTTGGGTCGCCGAGAATGTCGTCGAACCCTTAGAGATGTTGGGACGCCGCAGCCCATAGCGTCGTTGCAGCCCAGTTATAAAAGGCCGAGTGAGGGGCCGAGGACCCCACTCGCTTCCATTTCCGTGCGAGCTTAGGGTTTCACTGCCGCCGCTTAGAGCCTTCCGCGCGAATCCGTCAGCGCCGCCGCACTCAGATCCGCTACACCGCGCACCGCCATATGCGCACGAAGTCCACAGTGGTCTTTAGAGCTAGATTCACCAGCTATGAGGAAGAAGAGATGGCCCCTGAGCTTGCGCTCGTGCCTGAGAGCATATGGAAGCCCTCGACGGTGACTGAGGAGCAGCTCCAAGGTCTTGTGGAGCGGGGGCTACTGAAGCCCAAGGAGCACGTGGGGTGGTGGCCCGTCACCGGTGAGGCCTTCCCCTCCGAGGAGACCAGAGAGACGGTGGCCTTCGTTGCGCACGTGGAGCGCGGATTCGGAGTCCCGACGGGCGACTTCTTCCGCGGGCTCCTCCACTACTACAGGATCGACCTGGTACACCTCATCCCCAACGCTATTACCACGATCTCCTCCTTCCTCCACCTGTGCGAGGCGTACCTGGGGATACCGCCACACTTCAACCTGTGGCGGTACTTCTTTGAGCTGAAGAAGACGGGGAAGAAGGAGGTTGTTGGGTGCATCGGCTTCATGCTACGTCGCCACATGAAGTCAGTGTACATCGAGATGGTGTTGCCGGACAACACCCAGGGCTGGAGGTGAGGGTGGTTCTACATCGACAACCCGAAGCCGGCGCTGGCGGCCAGGTCGGGGCTCGCGCTGGTCCTGGTGCCAGAGTGGAACAACCAATTGATGTCGCGGGAGGCCGACGCCATCAAGTCGCTGCTGGAAGACCTGGCGGCGTTGAAGACGGGAGGGCTGACGGCGGCGCGGTGGCCATCAGCTTCAGCTGGAGGCTCCTGCAACCTATCCAAGATCGGGTGCATCCAGCCTATGAGTACTGGGCCCAAGCCAACCCTACCCACGTGGCGCAGCGCAAGGTCTCGAAGGAAGAGATGGTGGCGCAGGTGAGGGAGCTGTTCAGTGGGCAGATCCGGAACCAGACATGCCCCAAGGCGTTTTGCCTGAAGCGCCCCACTGAGGCTGTAAGTCGCTCGTTGCTGACCGACCTTGATTCCGTTGCTTATGTTTGCTTTTTGCTGGTCTGTGACGAAGGTTGCCTGATGTAGGGTCGCGAGGGCGTGTACTAGAGCCTAGCTCCCGTCCCTAACGAGGGTGAGCGAAGCTTCAAGGTCCGGGCTGCGGAGGACATCGAGGTGCCTCCGCAGCAGTACATCGACGACTACCTCTCCGACTCGTCGGTGGGAGGTAGTGACAACGAAGATGCTTCCGCGGGAGGTTTCGTGCCAGTGCCCGGCGCACGCGGTTGGTCGCCGGGAAGATGGTGGTGATCAAGGCCGCCAAAGTCGTAGTCGCCACCATCGAGGCGGAGAAAAAGAAGAGGAAGAGGAGGGACACCACTGCATCGTCAGAGACGGCGACAGTCAGCGTCGAGGTCATCACCGGTGCTGGCGAGGATGACGACGCAGGGTTGCGTGATGCCGGTGCAAGGTCAGGCGACACGCCGACCGTGCAAGAAGACGAGACCCCCTTGGGATTCTAGAGGAACAGCGCCCGAAGCCAAGTGCTGAGGGTGTGAGCGACCAAGGGTCGGAGAAGAAGCAAAGGCGGGTGCCGCCCAGGCTGATAAAGCTTGGGTTGAAGCTTGGCGGTGGGTATGTTTTCTAACATGATTCTCATCTGCCCGACCTTACTGTTTCTGTGTATGTTGCTGCTGACGAGATTTGTGCTTTGGACAGGGGGACCCCTGCCGCATCGGATAGCAGCAAGAACGCCTCGGGCCAGGAGGCCTTTGGGCACAGGTCAGAGAAGGCGACCTCAGCCGGGGACGTTTCAAGCCGGGCAGCTGGGACCATAGGGGTGGCATCATCGGCGGCGACCAACATCGCTTCCGATAGCGCCCAACAGGGGGAAGGTCTTCAACAAGAGGACCGACCCGAGTCGGACCCGCCACAAACGCACGAAGCGGAGGTTGGGGGAGCGGACCTAGTGACAGGGACAGGCGCCTCTACTCCGGCACTCCATGGGAGGAGGATATCCTTGCTGACAGCCGGGACCTTGACGAGTTCAAGGCGGCGCAGCAAACAATTGGCAGGACACTCATTGTAAGATCAATTGTTGCCTTGGATCTGGGTCTGCGATTTGTTCGGAGGACTTGGTCTGATGACCTTTTGGTATTGTGTTGACGCAGTTGCTAGCCGCGCGAGCGCAAGACAGGGCGGACCTAATGAAGGAGGGTGCCAAGCTGCATGCAGAGGCGACCGCGGCCCGGGAGGCCGTGCTGCAGGCTAAGATCGAGTCTGCGGGAGAAATCCGGCGCCTCAAAGACGAAATGGCCCTGAAGGACAAGGTGATGGCCACCCTTGAGGAGGAGCTCGAAGCCACCAGGGTGACGGTGAAGGAAGCTGATGATGAGCTCAAGATCGCCGCTTCGGGTATGTCTGGGAGTACCCTTCGACCTTGATGTTTGAAGTTTACATCGTCGTGTGTCGTCCTTGACCTTGTTGATTGCAGAGGCCAACAAGAGGGAGACCGCCTTGAAGAAGGAGCTCAAGGAGTCCAAAGACCAAGTCAAGACCCTCAAGGAGAGGACCAAGAAGGTTGAAGCCAGTGAGTATTACTATACCCGGAAGGTTGTGTATGAATTCGGTGTACACCGGGACCTGGAGATCGACCTTTCCCGGGCGATCCAAACTCTTATTGATCATCAAGAGATGACTGCAGATCTTCAGAAGGAGCTGGACTACCTCAAGGAGGTTGCTAAGTATATTGTGGACGTCTATGTCCCCAAGGTCGAAGGCAGGCCACAAGAGCTCATTGCTCGACTGGAGGAGGCAGAAGGTCGGATGAAGACCGTGCTGATGGACAGCGGCAAGCTCGTCGTGGCTGCAGCACTGGCCACGGTGAAGTAGCACGAGCCGGCGTTCGAGCTACGGAAGGTCGCAGAGGAGATCAACCTGGCTATGTTGGTGGGCGCTGATGATGTCCAGGTTGCCGCGGTGGAGATCGTGAAGAAATTAGATCTCTGAAATGTAACTTAGAATGTAACAAACTGTTAGTGCAGATGGGTCTTGGACCCTTTTGATGTAAAAAAAGCCTTGCATAAATGAAAAGGTCGTGTTTAATTAACGACTGTGATCCCTTATTTGGCTTAGATACTTATTATAAGAATGCAAAAGTAATAAAACTGCAAAAACCCTTTCCCCCCGCTAACCCAACTTAGTGGAGGAACGGCTTACCGACTACACGGCTCAGCGTGGAGGCTTACATGCAGCCGGCGCGCGGAGGGGGGCCTTGGACCCAAGGTCTCGCAATCACATGACTTAAGAACACAAATAAAGGGTATAAAAGTTGTAGTAAGGGAAAACACTTGTAAAAAGAAAGGTAAAACCCCCCAGGTCGGACGACCCTTAGGTTGGCAAAGCCAAGCCCCCAAGCGTGACGGGCCTGGCTTAACACCAAGCCCCCGAGCACGTCGGGTCTGGCTTTAAACCAAGCCCCCGAGCGTGTCGAGGGGGAGGGGTGAACTGAAAGTAAATAGAGACCCGAAAAGTAGGTCAACAGGAAAACTGCCGAAAGGGAATCTTTATATTTATTGATTACGAATTACTAAGGATAGAGTACATAGCTTTTTCTTGCAATACAGGGCTCCTAAGGATAGATGCGACGTAAGTGCTCGATGTTCCAGGGGTTCGGGACGCCCTGGCCATCGGCCCATTGGATGTAATAGGTCGTCGGTCCAATGACTTTCTTAACTATGAAAGGGCCTTCCCAAGGTGCAGAGAGTTTGTGCATGTCCTTGGTGTTCTGGATCCGCCACAGGACTAGGTCACCAACGTTGAAGGAACGTTCCCGCACATTGCGGTTATGGTAGCGACGTAGCTACTACTCGTGGTGGGTGTGGCGCATGAGCGTGGCCACACGATGCTCTTCAAGGCTGTCGAGGTCGACCCTGCGAGTCTGCTCCGCTTCTCCTTTGCTGAAGTGCTGGATGCGTGGAGCAGCAAAGGCAACGTCGGTAGGGAGGATGCCCTTTGACCCGTAGACCAAGAAGAAGGGAGAGTACCCTGTAGTCGAGCTGACCTGGGTCCGGAGACCCCAGATGACGTGAGGGAGCTCTGTGAGCCACCTGGTTGCGTAAGGTGATGAGCCATCGAAGATACGGTCCTTGACGGCCTGCAGTACCATGCCATTGTCCCGCTCGACCTGGCCGTTGCACCGTGGGTGCGCCACCGAGGAGTAGTATACATCGATCAGGTTGTCTTGGCAGAAGTCCCAGAAGTCAACTCCTGTGAAGGCCGTGCCAAGGTCGGTGACAATCCTGTTGGGGACCCCGAAACGGTGGGTGATCTCCTCGATGAACTTGGCTGCCTCTTTCGACGTGGCACTGCATACAGGCCGGACCTCGATCCACTTGGTGAACTTGTCCACTGCCACGATGATGTGTTTGTACCCGCCAGGGGCGGTCTTGAAAGGTCCCACGGAGTCAAGGCCCCACACTGCGAAGGGCCAAGATGGAGGGATGGTCCTTAGGGCCTGAGCCGGGACGTGCTGCTGTTTGGCGAAGAATTGGCACCCCTTGCATCGACGTACAAGTTCTTGTGCATCGGCCATGGCCATAGGCCAATAGAATCCAGATCTGAAGACTTTGCCATCCAGGTTGGTAGAGACAGCCTGGTTGCCGCACTCGCCGCCGTGGATTTCCTCTAAGAGCCTAAGGCCCTCAGATCGCAGGATGCACTTCATCAAAACCCCGTTGTAGGCGGACCTCCGGTAGAGCTCTGTGCCGACGACGATGTAGTTGGCACTACGCCTCGTGATCTTTTTGCGCTCCACCTTCTCCTCAGGTACTCGATGTTCGAGGGGGAAAGCGAGGAAGTCGAGGCGCCAGTCGTCCTCTGCCTCAGTCATGAGGACATCGCGACCTCCCGGTGGGGTCGCTTCATCATCTGGTGACTCTGGGTCGGGGAGAAGCTTGATAGTCGGCTTGCGTAGGTCTTGGACGAATACGCCGACCGGGACCAGCGCACGCTTGGAGCCGAGCTTGGAGAGGACATCGGCCGCCATGTTGTTGTTACGACAGACGTGGTGGAATTCGAGCCCCTCGAAGTGACGCTCAAGTTTGCGGACCTCGACGTAGTAGGCATCCATTGTATCCTTCCGGGCTTCGGAGTCCTTGCTGACTTGGTCGATGACGACCTTGGAATCGCCGTACGCTATGAGGCGCTTAATCCCTAGGGAGATGGCGATGCGTAACCCGTGAATGAGGGCTTCGTACTCGGTGCTATTGTTGGACGCCTTGTAGTGGATCTACAGGACGTACTTCAGGTAATCGCCCTGGGGGGAGATGAACAGTACGCCTGTGCTGGCTCCTTCGAGGTTCAGGGAACCATCGAAGTACATCTTCCTATGCTCAGGTCGTTCTGAAGGTGGAGGCTGCTGGATCTCTGTCCACTCCAAAACGAAGTATGCGATGACTTGGGATTTGATGGCCTGCCGGGGGCAGAACTCTAGGTCGAACTCGCCTAGCTCGATGGACCACTTGACGATGCGTCCAGTGGTGTCGCGGCTGTGCAGGATCTCGCCAAGGGGGAAGGCCGAGACGACCTTGATCTTGTGCCACTGGAAGTAGTGCCGGAGCTTGCGCGAGGTGACGAGTAGGGCGTAGAGTATCTTCTGAGGTTGGGTGTACCTGGTCTTGCTGTCTGACAGGACCTCGCTGACGTAGTAGATAGGTCGCTGGACAGGGTAGGGTGCGCCATCTTCAGGTCGCTCGGCCACCAGGACCGAGCTGACCACCAGGGTGGTTGCGGAGATGCAGAGCAGTAATGTTTCCTTAGGCGCCGGGTACACCATCACCGGGGGTGTCGTTAGGAAGGCCTTGAGTTGCTCCAGGGCTTAGTCCACCTCTTCGGTCCAGACGAACTTGTCCGCCTTCTTTAGCAGCTTGAAGAAGGGCAGGCCTTTCTCTCCAAGTTTGCTAATGAATCGACCTAGGGCCGCCATCATGCCAGTGAGCTTCATGATGTCCTTCTTCCTAGTAGGTCGCTTCATCCTGCGGATGGCATCCACCTTGGTGGGGTTCGCTTTGATGCCCCGATTGCTGACCATGAAGCCCAGGAGCTTGCCAGAGGGGACACCGTTGACACACTTTTCTGGATTTAACTTCCAGCGATAGCGGCGGAGGTTGGCGAAGGTCTCTGCGAAGTCAGCTATGACCTTATCCTCTTCGGTGGTCTTGATGACCACGTCGTTGATGTAGGCTTCTACATTTTTGCCGATCTGGCGCTCCAGACACTTCTAGATGGCCTTCTGGTAGGTCGCTCCAGCGTTCTTGAGGCCAAAGGTCATGGCCGTGTAGCAGTAGATGCCGTGCGGCATTATGAACGACGTTTTATCTTGGTCAAAGACCTTTAGGACTATCTGGTGATACCCTGAGTAGCAGTCGAGAAAGCATAGGAGGAAGCTTCCGGCCATGGAGTCCACGAACTGGTCGATGCGCGGAAGGGGGAAGGGGTCTTTAGGGCAGTGCCTGTTGAGGTCGGTGTAGTCGATACACATTCTCCATTGACCGGTTTTCTTGGGTACAAGCACCAGGTTGGCGAGCCAAACCGGATTTTTAAACTCTCGGATAAATCCGGCACCTAGGAGCTTTATTATTTATACCCTAATGACGTCCTTGCGATCTTTCGCAAAGCGGCAAAGCTTCTACTTGACAGGCTTGGCCATCTTGCTTACCTCCAAGGAGTGCTCAGCCAGCTCCCTGGAGACACCCGGCATATCTGATGGACTCCATCCGAATATATCTGCGTTATCCCAGAGGAAACTAGTGTGTGCGAGTTCCTATTTCTTGTCGAGGTCGTTGCTGATCACCATCGTCTTCTCTGCGTCGGTAAGGCTGAGGTAGACCTTCTTCGTGGTGGGCGCGGCGTCCAGGGCGGTGTCGGTGCGCTTCTGCTTCGGGAGAGCTAGGTCGCTCGGATCGACCTTCTTAGCCTCAGCGACCAAGACTACGGAGGCATCGACGCAGGCGGAGGTCGCGGCGATGTCGAGGGCCTCCGAGTTTCACTTGAAGGAGATGATGAGGTCCCCCAGGATGGAGGGGACCCCGTTTGGAGCAGGCATCTTCAACACCAAGTAGGTGTAGTGCGGGATGGCCATGAACCTGGCCAACATTGGGCAACCTAGGATCGCATGGTAGGAGGACTTGAAGATGGCGACCTCAAAGTTGAGGTACTCTGTGCGGAAGTTGGCCTCTGTACCGAAGGTGACGGGGAGGGAGGCCCGACCCATGGGGTAAGCTGCCTTCCCAGGGATGATGCCGTAGAAGGGCTCGTCACACTCCGTGAGCTTGTCGAAGTCGAAGTTCATTTTCTTGAGGGTCTCAACGAAGATGATGTTGAGCTTGCTCCCCCTGTCAATGAGGGTATGGGAGAGCAAGGCCCCGTCCACCGTGGGCTCGACGACGTGTGGGTAGGAGCCAGGATCTGGGATGTGGACCTAGTGATCAGCTCTGGAGAACGTGATCGCCTGCTCAGACCAATGCAAAGGCGCATTTGGCTGAGTGTGGACAAGGTGGACCTCGCACTTGTCCTTGCAGTAGCGCCTCTTGCTGATGTTGGACTTGAGGCCCCCAACGATCATGTTGATCGTGCAGGTCACGGCCTGGAAAGGCCCGTTGGGGTTGCCTGTCGGAGGTGGAGGCGGTAGGTTGCCCTCGTCGCGATGAGGTTCTAGAGGTGGGTCGCTGCCAGGGTTGTCGTGGCGATCGTCACGTCGGTTGTCGCAGGGGTCCCGGTTGTCGTGGTCGTTGCACCGGTCCCGCTGGTCGTCACGGCGGTAGTAATTGTTGTTGCGGCGGTTGTCACGGCGACCGCTGTCGTTCCTAGGTCGCTTGGGGTCCACGGGGGTGCTGAAGGCCCTCTTGAACTGGGAGCACTCACGGAGAGTATGCGTAGATCCCTCATGGAACCCGCAAAGGTTGCCGAGCGCCGCGTCGAACTCCTCTTGGTTGAAGGTCAAAGCTTGACGTCCATCGGCAGCTAGGACCTCGGAAGAACGCTTGCGGAGCTTGGACGCGGAGTCCGCTGCGGCGCCAGATGTGCCAGGGGCGTCGGCGTCGAACTGGTCCAGCAGCGCCTCTTCTGTGTCCATCAGCTTGTTGACGACGTTCATGAGCTCCTTGATGTTGGTGGCGCCAGATTCATGGATCTTCTCAAAGAGCTTGCGATCTTTGATGCCCTTCTTGTAGCTTTCGACGATCTGGTCGTCCCTGACACTGACGCACTTGTTGCGGTTCTCGAAGAACCGGTTGTTGTAGTCACGGAGCCGCTCCTTGGGCTTCATGACGACCATCCCGAGGTTGAAGGCCTTTCCAGGACGATCATAGGTCGCCTGGAAGTTGGAGGTGAAGGCCTGGGATAGGTCGGCCCAGGTCTTGATGCTGCCTGGCTCGAGGCTGTTGAGCCATAGTGAGGGGGCCTTGCCCATGACTAATGGGAAGTAGGCCGCCATGTGGTCGAAGCTGCCGCCGGCCGCCTTGACGGTGACGTAGTAGGTCGACAGCCAGATGTTGGGGTCCGAGCGCCATCGTACTCCTTGATGTTGGGCTTGAAGTTCTTGGGGTAGTCCACCATCCTGAGACGAGGAGCGAGTGCCGGGAAGGTGGTGACAGCTAGGTCATCACCGGTGCCTCTGGCTGTAGCAGCTTCTCTGGGTGCGGAGTGGACGCTGCACTCCGGGATGACGACCTGGGAGCGTGGTTGCTGATCTCGGTTGCCCTGGGTGACACCTGGGTCGCCGTGTTCAGCGTCGTACCCAGCATGTCGCCGGTTCTTGATGTCGTGGCGGTCACACTATTCGCACTCCTTGATGCGGTGGACGGCACCAGGGGGGCCATACTCACGATCGTACTCCACGCGATGGCGAAGCTCGCGCTCCTCGCGCTCGCGGTGGCGCTGGACAACATAGTCGCGCGCGTCGTGAGTGCACCTGTTAGCGTCGAGGTTGACGCGGAGGTCACCGCTGTTGGCAGCGGCAGGCTGCTGGTTGGGTTGCTCAGGGTTGTGCTGGGCGACCTCCTCCCGAACGGGGGAGAGGTGGGAGCGCTGAGGTCGATGGGATCGACTACGTGAGTGGCGCGTCGATGAAGACGTAGTGGCCTTAGAGGTTGCGCTCTTTTCCTCTACCAAGGCGTTGGTGACCCGGAGGTACGCGATGGCCTGCTCAGCTTCAGGAGTCAGCGGAGCATGCTGGAGTCGGGTGATGGCCGCACCCAGGTTGGCCTGGGGGCTGTTGAACGTCGGGATCCCAGCTTCCTCGAACTCCACGCGTAGGTCGGGAGCGCAGGGGAGGACCGCACGGCGCTGTTCGTCCGCATGTCACTGGGCACGCAGGGTGTTGCCTTGGATGAGGGCCGCTTCCTCAGAGTTGGTCGCGCCGACACGGGGTGGCTCGTTCTCAGAGACCACGAGCAGTTGGCGGAAGACGATGTCTGAGTCATTGGGGGAGACTCGAACCCGAACCATCTGGAACTCACCACAGTCCGGGGACTGGGTGGGTCATGTAGCACGACGAGGGAGCTCTTGGTTGATCTTCTTCCGCAGGCGGCACCCGCGGAGGGTGTGCTTCATGCCCTTATGATAGGTGCAGGGTACGTCAAGAGGGTCGCGTCGGGTACGAGGTGTAGGCCTTAGGTCGTCGGATGGCCTCCGACCAGATTGGATCTGGGAGGGCGTGGAAAGCTGACTAAGTCGAAGTCCAGGCGCAGACTTCAAGCCGAAGGGGAAGGTATCGTGGTGTAGTGTTGTCTGCGCTGAGTGTTGAGCTCGCTCGCAGATCTCCAAGGTTTCCTTCATCGTGCCGATGACGTTCTCCATCCTGTGAACAAGGTCATAGGGTCTGGGCGGGTGGGTCTCCGATAATGGATCAGAAATGGGGGTGGTGACGGGCACCGTCACGACCTGCTCCACGGTTGCTGGAGAAGCTATGGCTGCCGGAGTAGGAGAGGTTGCCGTGAAGGATCCAAAGCAGATCTCCTCGGGGTTGGCGAGGATGGCCACCATGCTTGCCGGAAAAATGACACCAGATTGGGCCACCATGCTGCACAGCAAGTTCCCGGTCATTGTTGACAGTCAATTTCCTTCAACCAAGAGCACTTGTTACACTTTGATTTGAGCTTTGATTTATAACTAACCTGCCACTAGGCACACTAATGATGTAACAAGTTCGCACTTGCATGTGGTTTTTGGAGTGTGTTGTTTATGCAGGAATTAGGTACCTAAATGAGGACTTCCGGGTGGAGTTCATCTAGCACTTTGTGAGAAGATAAAGCCCGGCACGAGTCAAGACACGAAGTGAGCATGACTCCAAATGACCCAAGGACCGAAGCATGAAGCTGTGAAAGTCCAAGGACCTAAACAGAAGATGCGGGAGTTTGTACGCCAACTACCCTTATCCAAACTGCTGGGAAAACGACGTCAAGGACCCACATGGAATATTCAAGAAAGCGCGAGAAGCATCGTGGCGAAAGATGGGCCCAAACCAGGCCAGAAAGGCCCTGGGCCGGTCGGCTCATGCCGACCGGCCTGGCCCGTTTTCGGCCCGGTTCGCGACGCCCTTTGACCTACACGCTCCTCGGCTCATTTATACCCCCCTGCCTCCGACGGCTGCCACATCCAATCATCAGAACTCGGCGAAACCTAGAAGTGAGCACCGGAGGGAGACAACAGCGGCGGAGTCCTCCAAGTTGTCTAGGGGATGGCCTAGGCCAACCCTAGCCGCCATGGCCGCCCTGCGTGGTTGTGCCATGGTGGAGTTCCGGAGCTAGTTGAGGTCATCAATGGTATGTACTCGGTGGTGGTGACCCAAACACATCTACTATTATGTGAGCAATTGTAATCTTGCTTTCCGATCTTTAAGCGATTCCATGTCTCCGTCTTTACTTTCTACCTTTCATGAATATGTTTGACCCTTAGTCTAATCCTAAGTTAGACTACATAGCATGCTTTATGTAATCATGGTGATTAGATCTAGTATGTCGACCCTTCATGGTTTGTAGGCTTGTCCATGTTTGGGCACGCCCATGGATCCCCCGCTTCATTAAGAGAGCATCGTGACAGGGTGATTTTCCCCGAACGAGCGGATGTCTTCGGGAGGTAGGCCGGAGGTAAGAGTTTAAGGATGCTTTTAGATGAGATGCTTGGTTGTTGCTCGTTTGCCGGAACTACAACTAGAAGGCGATAGGGTTAGTCATCCCCTTGGTGGCGCTTTACCTCGCCTATGTTCGTGTATGTGATCAACCTTGAGCTATCATACACGTATCTCTTAAAGGTTACCTTATATGCAATCTACGCTTCATGTTAGCTTAGATTGGATAGATTAGGTAGAGATCCTTAGCGGTTTGCTTCCGATCCTTGTATTGACAATCCTTGGTGGGGGGGACCCTCCTTAGTGAAAAGGCACCAAGTCACCCGTAGGCTTGCGGTGAACTTCAACACGGTTTTGAACCGTCAACAATCGCCCCTACCTAGCACGCCAACTGTTAGGGGGTGAGACCTGGACAGATCTGCAAGGGGGCTACCCAAGCAGTTTGCAGGTTAATGGAGAGGATTGGAAACTAAGAGCGTAGGTGGTAGTCCACGTGGTGAACTCGGAACTAGGCATGTATGGCGATGAACACGGGGAGACAAGGGTTTAGACTGGTTCAGGCCTTCGGAGAGTAAAACCCTACGTCCATTTGTGGTGGTGGATTATGCGGAGAGGATGAAGATGTCCCCTTGAATGGAGTCCTAGGCCGCCTTATATGGTGGGACGGGCTAGGGTTTCCATTCAAGGTCGGTGGACCCGTATCTGGGTCGGTTACAATCTGGGAAGATATTCTTCCGGATTACAAGGAGTATCTCGTGATACTCGGACCTACGGGCGGCGGCACGCCATGTCCTACATGCCATGGCTCGCACGCCAAGTACTGCGGATCTTCCGGGATCTTGAGAAGGTCGTTCGAGGTCGTCGGAGTCGTGGATAAGGTCGCTGGGCCCACTTTGTAGGTCGGTGGGGCTTCTGGAAGGTCGGGTCCACTTGTAAGGGACCTCTCGGACCCTGGCTGGTGGGGACCCATGGGTACCCATGTCTCTCACTACGTTTCCATTCATAACACAAGGGTCGATCGAGGCGGAAGGAGCTAGATAGTTCCGGCTGTTGATTCTGACTCTCTCGACCATTCTTGGGTCATGATGGCCGTTAACACCCGAACATTGTCCCTAAGGAAGGCAATTTCCACAGGATCTGGGGGAGACACGGGTGTTGGTGGTTTTCTCTCGCAACAATAGTTTGAGGTATTTCCAAAGTCGCCAACTATATCATCCTCAAACTTCGGAAGGGGCTCCGGAGGTTGAATTGCCTCTTCCTCCGGTATCGTGGCCTCCTGAACTGGGCTTATGGATTTGGATAATGAAGGTTCGGGCTCAGATTCAGGAGTGGTCTCTTCTTCAGGTACGCATTCCTCTTGAGGGTCTTCCGGCTCGGCCGTGAAGGAGGCATTAGCTGCTATAAGGTCAAGAATCTGCCTTCCCTCACTTGGAGTCTTATCCGGAAAGGAACCTCCCGAGGCATCGTCAAGGTGCCCGGCAGACTTGACATCCAATCCCGCATAAAAATGCTGATAGAGCACATGGTCGGGTATTGACAGCGTGGGGCCCGAATTTACTAAACATAAGAGTCTTTCCCACGTCGCACCCAAGGTTTCCTTATCATGTTGCTTAAATCCGAGCACATCCTTTCGCAGGGCGATGAGACGAGCAGGTGGAAGAAACCGTCGGCTGAAATTACTGACAAGTTCCGACCATCTGTCGCCAACAGAGCCTACGTGTTCGTTGTACCATTGCCTCGCGCTTCCCGTGAGGGAAAAAGGAAACAATTTCTAACGAATAGTGTTGTGTGTCATGCCAGCAAAGGCGTAACATGAACACAAATGCTCAAACTCTCGCAAATGCTCATAGGGGTTTTGACGGTCCCCGGAAAAGGAATACGATTTCCCAATCAAAGGGATAGGATCGGTACTGAGTTGATAGCTAGATGTGGTAATTGGATGTTCCGATGGCGGAGGTTCTAACAACTCAGGTTTGGGAGCAGAAAGGTTTTGGATAGAAGTTTCCTCCATGGTAACTGGGGTAAAGGTAGAATAAAAAGCAAAGATAAAAAGATATGAAGACCACTAGGTTCGAAGATAGATATATCAACTGCTCCCCGGCAACGGCGCCAGAAATGTTTGTTGGCGTTTCTTAACGTCACCACTAGTTGTACACCTAGAGGGAACGTATAAGAGCAACCGGGTATACCGCAAGCGCATGGAAATACCGCTGTAGCACTTCCCCAAGGAAGGAGAGTATTCCAAGGGTATCGAATCCAAGGAACGATGTGCACTATCCTCTACTCTAGTATAGATGGTCTAAGGACACAACACTAATTGATAGGATAGGTAGAAAGGATCTGCTTGACCGAGCGCAGAGTCTAGCACGGTCTCTCAGGTATAACACTCGCCTTGGGCGCCAACCCACCCTAGCTGTTTAAGGCTAGGCAAGGCCCTACACGGTACACAGGCGCGGAGGGTTCCAAAGGGTCCAACAGGCTGTCACTATTGTGGCCTACCTCTATCATTACGCGAATGTACTTGATATTCACAGGATAACCTATGGTCCAGACACCACGTCTGCACCACTGACTACTACTATAGGCATACACCGTCTGACGTCCCGATAGCCCGACTATAGCACTCCGTATAAATACGGAACTACGAATCCGCGAGGGAGATACTGGCACAAGCTCAAGGTATGCTCTATCACTTATGCAAGATCACGAATGCACTTTGATCTAACTAGAGATATGCAGGAGCATCAACTTTTCTCTAATAGACAAGCTAGCAAACAAGATGCAAACTTATGATCCAAGTCTACTAGATCGAAAGGGTTGTGTTTGAAGAACACTAGCCTCTAAATCAAGAACAATCGAAGAACACAAGAACAAAGCAACTATGGATGCATAAAACTTTAGTCTAAATAGAAAATGTCGAAATACTCACTTTAGTCTAAATGAAGAACAAAGGCACCGCTGAGGATCGTTCTTGAGGAAGATGTCATGAACATGACATGGCCCCAAGCCTCCCACCTCACTTCCTAGCACTAATCCTATACAAACAGCTCTCCTCTCCTAAAGAGAGAGGCTCCATGGCCAAAATGAAGAGGAGGAGGAGAAGTGTGTGCTCCAAAAGGGAGCCCCTACCCTCCTATTTATAGAGGGGGGGTGGCTTGTCAAGAGGCCAATTCCTCTCCAAAGTGTGCAGCCATCCTTGGGCGCCACCAATAGGAGAGCGACACGTGGTGAGGAATCTTGCATTGCACTCTTCTCTAGCTTACAGGGGAAGGAACCAAACCGACCTTCTACCGGCCAATCAACGGGCGCCATGACACCAATCCACCCCGGAACGTTACAAGGGATCAACCAGGGAGCACCACGTGGAAGTAGATGGCCAAAGGAGGCAAGAAGGGTTCGGCCGAACCTAGGTTCGGTCGACCTAGGCCCACCTCTTTTTGACTCGTGCTTTCCCTGGGTGACTGATATGTGAGCCCTTATGATGGTTCCAGGTGCATGCCGAGTTTTGAGGTGGTTTGGGTGCCTGGTGGGCCCTTGGATCCTTGTGCTGCACACGTGGCAGTGTCTGATTCGTCGGGAGTTGCTTCACTTGTATTGATGAGGTGTCATGGAAACATGGCATCCAATGTGCCAGCACGTCGCCACGTGGCCTGGTGTGGGTCCTACCGGGCTCTAAAGATATCGGGAGTGCGATCTTGTCTTGTGCATATCTTTCCCATCCGGACTCTGAAGTAGGCATATAATATGTCCATTTCGATCGTCTCGACGAGCCCGTCGCAATGGTGCAGTCCAAATTGGCATTTGAGGTTGTTTATGATGACGTCCTTTAATAGCCATTGGACTACTTGCTCTCAACTATACCATTTGGCACACATTTCGGTGCATCCTGCAACAAAAGCTAGAAACACCAACACTTGTGGAAATCATTAGTATCAAGCCCTATTCTAGTGTTGATGATCCTTTTACATTTATTTTATGCAGGTATTGACGGTGAAAAAGTTGCACTTAACAGCCGTCAACAACACCCCCACACTTGACCTTTGCTCGTCCCGAGTAAAGGGAGTCAGATCAAGGTGACACATGATATCCAAAGGTATGAAGCGAGCATAAGAGATATTCCAAACCATACCTTGTACCTGTGAACTCTGTGAAGTGTCTATCATGCTATCTTGGGTTGTTGAAGAATGGAACGGTCATGAATCAAATCACTCCTGCTCATCATGCTAAGTAACTTGTGGTTTTGCAAAAAACTTTCAAAACAAACCATTCTTAGCTCCTCATTTGATTCTCTCAGATCGCTCAATGTGTGTATGTCCTCACCAAGGCATTAATTTTCCTTTCTTCACCCTACTTCTAATGATGGCTATATGTGGAGCTCAAGGTAGGATAAAGGATAAAGCTTACTTGGATCCCATGTATTACAAAGTCAAAGACTAGATCCACAGAGAAAATCAAATCACACAATCAGATCAAGATGTGCACATGTATGGATATAGTGAGTATGGTAAGGTGGATACTAGGCCCGGAATGGGTGCTAGATATTACCATACATATATGATGAATGTTGGTTGATGGTAAGGTGGACACTAGCCCTGGAATAGGTACTAGTTATTACCATCTAAGTTATGGGACTCCTTTTTGCATGATTTTCTTCTCTCTCCTTTTTGAAATTACCGAGACATGGGCTATCTCTCTTTTTTTCTCTTTTTTTTCATCATGCTTTTTGTGTATGTCTTTTCTCTCTTTTTTTTCTTTTTGTATAGCCCAGTCTCTTTTGGAGATATTTAGAGAGGAATAAATCATGGAACAACACATGGAGCTTTATTTGGTGGAATGGATGAATGGTACAATGCTAACTTCCAATGTAGAAGCATAGCAAGGGGGAAATGGTGGTGTGCGCATGAATCTTGATCATGAGAGTAATGAAAAGAATTCTCACAAGGGTCACAGAATTTGACAAAGCTCAATGCAATAACAAGCAGCATATGAGTATAAGGTTTACAACTAAAAACATCATATGGCTTTGGTAGGATGATGGCATGTCAAAGAGGAGCTTTGCAAAGGGTTTTCAGGTTTTTCAAATAAAATTCCCAAGCACTCAGACATTCAGAGCGAAGATCATATCATCAAACCATATCTCAAACGCCAACTACTTAGATGAGCATGAGTTCCCTATAATGATATTTATTCACAAGCATCAAGATGATAAGTAAGGAATAAAGCATATGCAAGCCAACCACAGGAATCATGTAGAGCAAGAGAAGCACAATACTTTGAGTTTGATTTCAAATGATAGGAATTGAAATTCATTCAAACTCATGGATAAAGGAGAGTGAGGTAGAGGGTGCAAATATCATCGCTTCTAAAGGATAGGAGATCAAGGGAGACTAGTGGTGATTCGGCTGACCATAAGGCAGCCGACTCACTCTAGTTTACCTTGCTCTTGTCATGAAGGTGTACTCGATGTTGTGCAGCACCTGTGTGGGAGTTCTCGACTGGATATGTCGATGATGAGCTTGAGAGAACTCCCCCACACTGGTGGTTGATCCTGGTGCTGTTCTTCAAATGACAAATGAAAACAAAAGATGGACTCTACTAGTTCGAGGACCATAGAGCCTTTATATAAATTGAAATATTTTTGTTGTTTTTATTTTGTTTTATTGTCACCATGTCATTTGCTCGAACAAGGTTAGATAAAGATTACACTTTATATACAAAGGGGAATATACTTACCTTGGACCTTTGAGACGTCATACGTACCACCTTTGCATGTTGTGCAACATGAATCTAACACCTCAACTTACCTTCCCATTTGAATTTAGCTCAATGACTTACCCATTCGAATTTGACAATTTTTCAGCAGGGGTTAGTCAGCATATATGCAACCAAGATCTATGAAAAATATAACTCCAAGGTTCATCAATCAAAACTCGACACCATGTCTTGTTTTGACTGAAGAAGACAGTTTAACCTAAGCACCATGCTTAATTTAAAACAACCTATGAATGTATGTTCGAACAAACATTCAAACCAGAGCATATGAACTAAGATAAGGGAAGCATGAAAGCATGATCAAACTATTTTCAAAAGGAACATAAGCATGAGCATATGAACCAAGATAAGGGCTTTGTTTAATGTCAAAAGTAGGACTTACCTAACTAGTGGGCAAGATGCAAGAGCTAACATCATCCACACCAGGATAAGATTTGGTAGCGGAGGAACTTTACTCAGGATGCTCACATACCTCCCCCACACTTGAAGTTTGCATTGCTAGGCAACAAAACTCAAGTGTGTGGAGATCAAACTTCCATTTGTAAATGTTCCCTTACCAAAACTTACCTAGGTGTTGCAGTGGATGTAACTCACATGTCTAGGCATCACCTATCTGTCTTCTTTTCAATCTCCACCTGAAATGTTAGAGATCAAAAATACCCGAAGGACAACTTATCCTAACAACATGTTCTTGCTTTTATTCGAAAAGGGAAATAAAACCTATATTAATCCAGGCTATCTCTTGGTAGTGCTTTGTGTATTTAAGGTCGTAAGCTCGACCATGGGAACTTCATCTTGCAACTATCGTTGGTGGTGTCAATCCCATCTCACCACCAATCCTTGATGAATCGGTGAAGCTTTAGCTGCAAGGTTAGTGACATAGTACACACACGAAATCTGCAATGCTTATGGTAAACATATGCATCTACAATCAACCTTCCAAACATTTTGCAAAAGAGGACCAGAAGGTGGTTGTAGCCCTCGTATGTGCTCAGCGCACTAAGCATGACTGACTCTAGAGACGCATGATGCGAGCATGGTTTATGTGGTAGATCAAGGATGAAACTACCATGCTCGTCAATGAAGTCTTTTCCTCCAAGCTCCGGAGTCAGTGCCTCACAAAGTTCCATGGTCCATGAATTCTCCATCTCAAGAGAGTCATCGTGGAAGTTCGATGTTGACTCTCGATCATGATCAAAAGCAACATGATACGGGCCAGCAGGAAGAGGCTAAAACTCGATCAAGGGTGATGACGATCGTTTTCCTTCACAAAGGTGAGGAGGGTCTTCCGAGTCATACTCATGAGGAGTAGAAAGTTCTACGCCCTCAATGAGAACAGGCTCGAATGATGTGAATGGACGTATACGCGTCGTCTTCTCGAGCGGGTTTTGATGGGGAAGAGGCTTCGCCATAGGGTGTCCGAAACAAGGGGTAGTAGTGGCGGAAGTGGCTTCCCCAAGATTACCATCTAGGCTCCCTATGGATTCCTCAAAGAATTTCTCTAGCGGGAAGCCTAGGAGTAGATCAGGATCGAGGACATCGAAGATGTGAAAGTCTAAGCCATCCGCAATCCCGTCTATGATGAGTGGCACGACACTTGCAATCCCCCGACATTCAAGATCGTGCCCAAAGGGACAAGTCTCGAGGAGCATGTCGGATGGTGCTAGCGGAACTTTGCCTAAAAGAGTTTCCACTAAGTGCCATGGCATGATGTTAACCTCCATGATGGGGTCACAATGGGCCTCTACGGCAATCCATCTCACAGAACAAGGAATAACCAGAGAGGGTGTACTATCCCAAAATGCTTCGGAAAAGTATATCGCTCCATCTGGCCATTCCTCCTTCATGGCCTCCTCAGGAAATGCTTCGTCAGGAGGATCAGGATGCGAAGGAGATACTGTAGGTCTAGGGAAAGGCTCTGTCAGAGGATGTCTAGATGGTTCAACATGGACAAAAATGGTTTCCCTAAGCTCTTCTTCTGGGTTTCCTTAGGATTTATCAAGAAGTTTTTCTAATGGGAAACCTAGGAGAAGATCGAAATCCATGATGTCATAGATGTGGAAATCTAATCGCACCTCTATGTTATCAATGGTGATTGGCACGTCCCTAGCAATCCCCGGACATGGAAAAACACAGCACCACCTGGGACTATGGAAAAGTCTATCAGTCAGGATCAAGGGCATGTCACCCACCAAAGTATCCAAAAGGGACTCCGGTATGATGCAAGCCCCAACAGTAGGGTCATGGACAGCATCTACGGTGTTTCCTCTCATGGAACAATGGATGATCGTGGAAGTCGAGCTAACCCGAATTGCTTCGGATGTATGCTTTACTGTCTGAGGTGACCAATCCACTATCGTCCCATGATTCCAAACTTCTTCGAGGACCTCATAAAGGTCCAACGATGTTGTAGGCTTCTCGTGCCAAGAGTGATCTGAGGTATTTCTGATGTTTCGAGAAGGATCATTCTCAAATCGGGAAGAGAACTCCGAAGGTTGAATGTGTTCTTCCTTCGATGTTCGTGGTTCGGGAGAGGGCTCAACAGAGGAATCAAGGAATTCAGAGAATGAAAGCTCAGATTCGGCTATTGAGAGACTTTCATGGACCAACTCAGACTCCAGATGGGGTTCGTTGTAAACAATATGGGAAGAAGAGGTTTCTAAGAAGAATTCTAGGATCTCTCTTCTTTCCACTAGAGTTTGGTTTTCGAAAGAACCTCCAGCTAAAAGGTTGAGCTCTTGTGCAGATTCCATGTCTATACGAGTATAAAAGGTATACGTCGCTATATCATCGGGTATAGATATGTCTGGGCTAGATGTCATAAGACGTAGGAACCTAGCCCAAGCTGCACCTATGACTCACCCTCTAATTGCTCAAAGTCAAGGAGTTTACACGGCAAGAGCTCTATGCGTTCATAAAGGGAGAACGAGTCACAAAAGTTTTCTCGTAGTTCTCCCCCAATTATTCACATGCTCTGCGGTGTGGGTGTACCATTGCTCCGCTCTATCTACTAGAGAGAAAGGGAACAATTTCCACCTCAAAGATTCCTGTGTCATGCATGGAATTACCAAGCACAAACACAAGTCCTCGAACTCCTCTAAATGAACATTAGGATCATCACTGATCGCTCTAGGGAAAGGTCGATTCCGAACCATGGCTATAAAGCCGGGACGAAGCTCGCAGCAAGATAACGAAGTTGATGGTTGCTCTAAGACGAACTCGCCCCTAGGGGTAGAGAGGCTTTGATAGGAAGGCATCTCAAAAGGGTAACAGGGGTAAAGGTAGAACAAAAAGGAAAAGATAAACGGATACGAAGACCACTAGGCTCGAAGATAGAAATAGCAACCATCCCCGGCAACGGCGACAGAAATGCTTGTCGGCGTTTCTTAACCTCACCACTAGTTGCGCACCTAGAGGGAGCGTATAAGAGCGACCGGGTATACCGACGTGTACGAACGAATCCGCAAGTGCACGGAAATACCGCTGTAGCACTTCTCCCTAGGAGAATGAGTATTCCCACAGGGTATCAAATCCAAGGATGGTTGAGTTATGATTCGAACCTAGCTGATTGTCTAAGGACACAACGCTAATTGATAGGATAGGTAGAAAGGATCTGCCTTGACCGAGTGCATAGTCTAGCACGGTCTCTCAGGTATAACACTCACTTTGGGTGCCAACCCACCCTAGCTGTTTAAGGCTAGGCAATATGTTCTGGCAACGGGGCCCTACACGGTACACAGGCGCGGAGGGTTCCAAAGGGTCCAACAGGCTGTCACCACTGCGGCCTACCTCTATCGTTACGTGAATGTACTTGGTATTCGCAGGATAACCTATGGTCCAGACACCACGTCTACACCACTGGCTACTACTATAGCCGGACACCGTCTGACGTCCCGATAGCCCGACTATAACACTCCGTATAAATACGGAACTACGAATCCGTGAGGGAGATACTGGCACTAGCTCAAGGTATGCTCTATCACTTATGCAAGATCACGAATGCACTTTGATCTAACTAGAGATATGCAGGAGCATCAACTTTACTCTAATAGACAAGCTAGCAAACAAGATGCAAACTTATGATCCAAGTCTACTAGATCGAAAGGGTTGTGTTCGAAGAACACGAGCCTCTAAATCAACAACAAACGAAGAACACAAGAACAAAGCAACTATGCATGCATAAAACTTTAGTCTAAATAGAAAATGACGAAATACTCACTTTAGTCTAAATGAAGAACAAAGGCACCACTGAGGATCGTTCTTGTGGAAGATGTCATGAACATGACATGGCCCCAAGCCTCCCACCTCACTTCCTAGCACTAATCCTATACAAACAGCTCTCCTCTCCTAAAGAGAGAGGCTCCAAGGCCAAAATGAAGAGGAGGAGAAGTGTGTGCTACAAAAGGGAGCCCCTACCCTCCTATTTATAGAGGAGAGGGTGGCTTGTCAAGAGGCCAATTCCTCTCCAAAGTGTGCAGCCATCCTTGGGCACCACCAATAGCAGAGCGACACGTGGCGAGGAATCTTGCATTGCACTCTTCTCTAGCTTCCTGGGGAAGGAACCAAACCGACCTTCTACCGGCCAATCAACGGGCGCCATGTCACCAATCCACCCCGGAACGTTGCAAGGGATCAACCAAGGAGCACCACGTGGAAGCAGATGGCCAAAGGAGGCAAGAAGGGTTCGGTCGAACTTAGGTTCGGCCGACCCTGGCCCACCTCCTTTTGACTTGTCCTTTCCCTAGGTGACTGATATGTCGGCCTGAAAGGACCAATTAGGCGAACCAGAGAGGGGGGGAGTGAATGGGAGCCGATAAAAATTCTTCTCGAAGGAGATGGGAGCTCCAACAAGATGAACACGGCTTCCGAAACACTTCTCCGACTCAACTACCCAAGTTGGTCAAGACCACGTAGCCACTGAAGTGCTACTGGTCCTAGGAACCAACAACTCAACCAAACGAACCAAACGAACCAAACACCCCAAACGCACAGCGGAAAACTGAACAGCCTGCTGTCTGTGCCACACCGGTCAGACTGATGGCTCCTGCCGGTCAGACCGATGGCACCGGTCAGACCGGTGGACTCTGCCGGTCAGGCTGGTGGCGAACAGCAGATGCACAGCAAAGTTCTAGGAAGCCTCAGTGACTCCTCTAGGCCATGGAACAAAAACCACCACAAAAGAACAACCTGCCAAGAAGGAAAACCCCTCACAAAGCTTAGCAAAACAACTCCAAACACGCCAAGAACTGACCAGCAGGACCACGGGACAAAACCACACGGACAAGGCTATTCCCCGAGACAAATCCCACCAAGGGCTCGCACCGGTCAGACCGGTCAAGAGCACCGGTCAGACCGGTCACGCCTGGGCAGCTCAGGATGAACAGCGCCAGCGGGTCAACTCCCCCAAATCCAACTCCCGATCTCCCGATTCGCTCCACGGATTCGCACAAGACTTTGGGGATAGTAGGAACACCTCATGGGCACTCCATAGCCAAGATTTGGTCCACCAAAACTTGTTGAATCGAGAGGAATCGAAGGATTTCCGCCAAGAACACCACGAACCCTAGAACCACGAAAACCCGAAAATTGAGCTCCTTTACTCACGAATTTGGGAGGGGAATCAAAGGGAAAAGAACCACGAGGGGTTCATGCATACATCTCCCACCAAATCCCACAGAGAAAGGTCTCAAAACCGCCACAAGAAATTCGCCAAGAAAAGCCTCCGAAAATCACCAAAAAGGAGAAACGGGAAAGACACAACCAAGCCTTGAGGAACCACGCCGAATCATCTATACATACCAAAGAGGTTCATACAAGGTCTAGCTTGCCGCCCGATCATCCTTCCCTCTCACAAGATCTCACCATGAAGCTCTCAAGCTAGTCCTATGAAAATCCTAAGGAAAATAGGAAGAGAAAATAGGAAAACCAAATGAGCTAGGGTTCCAAGAGATGGCTGCCATCCTCTCACCACTTGGGTTATATAGAGGCAACCGAAAGGCGAAAATACCCTTACTAGCTAACTAGGGATACATGCCCCTCAAGGGCGAATTCGGAAATCTTTGTCTTCGCTCCATCAGACGGATGCCCAGCGACCGCAAACTTACTTAGCCTCGACGCAAGCCTTGCGATCCAGACGCGTGTCCTCTGCTTCGAAGATTCCGGACTGCGTCGTCGCACACCGGTCAGACCGGTGCTCCTCACCGGTCAGACCAGTACCCACCGGTCAGACCCATCGGTCAGACCGGTCTGGAGTTGCTGCACCTCCGTCTTCGGTTCTTCGGTCTTGGCTTTGTGGATCAACCAAGGAACCCAGTGGTTTTCTGGTGAACCACCGGAAACCCCGCGAACTCGGTGTAGCCTCCGCCAATCACCACTCATGACTCGGCTCCCACGTAGTCCCGGCTCGACCTTGGTTTTGAGGCTCCACCAAGAAACCGTCCATGACTTCATCTTGCCGTTCTTGCCGCCATGCGGCCCGCACTTGACCCCGCTGGCCACCGGGTCCCTCGAACCAAGCCTACTTGTCTTCTCCACACCTGGAGGCCTCACCGGCAACGACCTTTCGCGCTTGTTCTTCAACTGCACCAACACCAGTCAAGCCGCAACCTGCACCTGCAATACTTAGCCAAGAATTAGTCCACACCACGTTGTCAATCACTCATCACACCAGGAAGCGACCATCCACCGGTCCTCGTACCACACCTGGCTCTCAATCTCCCCCTTGATGAGTGCATTGACAACACACACGTTTTGGTAAAAAAGAGAAAAGAAAAAGGAAAGAAACGACTAAAAGAAACTCCAACAAGCGATCGAAAGCCAAAGAAAGGCAAAGAACAAGATCACTTGAAGAAGACAAGTCTCGTACCCCTTAGGCAAGGGCAACGGCTCGACACATCCAAGACAAAGCATGCTCAAGCAAAGAGCACAAACCACCAATCCAAAGCTCGAAAACCACAAAGAGCTCCCCCTGCACACATGCAAGCTCCCCCTGAACCAATGCAACTCCCCCTGGACGAATGCATGCGAACCACTTCACAAAACAGAGCAGCTGCAATAGCTCAGCTCTGACCGGTCAGACCGGTCGACACCACCGGTCAGACCGGTGCTCAACATGTGAATAGGACCAGCACTCTGACCGGTCAGACCGGTGACCTCAACCGGTCAGACCGGTGCACAACAGAGCCCAGAAATGGCTCGAAACCACCTGAAAACCTTCTAGATGCATTCAGTAGGCCAAAATATGCTCAAACTTCTCCCCCTTGTTGACAATGCATGAATCAAGCCAAAAAATGCAAAAAATGCAACCTAGAGCTTCTCAAATAGACAAAATTCAACATAGGATGCTACACATGTCAAAATGAGCAAGTTAGATACTCAATAGCTTCGTAAAGGCATCAACTTCATGATCATCAAGTTTCACAACCATTGGACGAAGCTAAGATAGAATTGAGCAATTTTGCGAAAATTTACCCTCTCATCAGCAAAGTCCTAAACATGAGCAAAACAAATCAAAATGGCAAAGCCACACAAACTTCATGCTAGGACAACCATTCTAAGCATAAGACCATCATAAACACCCACAAGCACCTCATGTCATGTCAAAGCCACCGAGCCATGTGCCTACTTCTATATATGAGACTTCTCAGTGGTAGGCATCATGCAACGGTTTAGCACCCAAAGCAAATTAAAATTAGGACATATGACATGGGAGCACATATTCCAAGCAATTTACATTTCATTTTCAGATTTGAAATTGGTACATGAAATGTTTTTGCGACAAAAAGGAACTTATGCCCCTCCACAAGATCAAGCATGGGGGCTAAACATTCATGATGGCAAATGAGCCTTTGGCCCCATATGATCAAAATAAGTTATCCAACCAGAAATTAACCATAGCAAAGCCACAAAAACATGTCAAGATCATATAAAGGCCTTTACTCACAAGAGAGCATACATATGAGATTTTTCAAAAACATAGCCATCAACCATGGATATAAACCAAGATTATCAAGAGCTAGGCCAAACTAACCATAGCTTACCAAACTAGCTCACAAAGACATATATATCATTCCATGGTGAACAATGTATATAGGAGAAGCTTTTCCTAAACAATGCATATGATACAAAATGCATGCAACCTAAGATACAAAGATGCCTATACATTATGTTACATATGCCATGCCAAATGCAAGAAATGCATAAAGGAAAGCTATACATATGCTACAAAGGAGCTCCCACACACCAACTCAAGAAATCAAACACACACCAAGCTCCCCCCGCAAACGAGTGAAAGTTGCTTGATCTAGGGGTATGGTGAAAATATTGGCTAGCTGGTCATGTGTGGGTACATGGATCAAGGCTATCTTCCCTTTCTCTACATTATCTTTCAGGAAATGATACCTCACTTCTATGTGCTTGGTTTTGGAATGGAGCACTGGGTTCTTTGCAACGCTTATGGCACTGGTGCTGTCACATTGAAGTGGGACACGGGTATACTCCTCACCAAAGTCACTCATGGTGTATGTGATCCAAAGGAGCTGAGGGCAACAACTAGCTGCGGCCACATACTCTGCCTCGGTAGTGGATTGAGCAACACTCGACTGTTTGCGGGAAGACCAAGACACCAAAGAAGAACCCAAGAACTGGCAAGTCCCAGAAGTGGACTTCTTATCCAACCGACATCCGGCAAAACCCGCGTCTGAAAAACCATGAAGCGCCAAAGAAGAAGACGCAGAGTACCAAAGGCCGAAGTCGGGAGTGTGTCGCAAGTACCTGAAAATGCGCTTGACTGCTTGCCGATGCGAAGTCCTCAGAGACGCTTGAAAATGAGCGCACAGACATACCGAGAATTGGATGTCCGGCCTCGTCACCGTGAAGTAGAGGAGTGACCCGATCATGCTCCGGTACTCCTTCTGGTCCACGTGTTCACCTTCCTCGTCCGCATCAAGAGCTGTAGTCATACTCATAGGCGTCGCCATGGCCTTGGAGTCCTCCATCTTGAACTTCCTCACAATGTCCTTGGTGTAGTTAGTTTGGTGCACAAATGTTCCTTCCTTTGATTGCTTGATTTGTAGCCCAAGGAAGAACTGCAACTCACCCATCATGCTCATCTCAAATTCCCTGCTCATGTCTTCTGCAAACCTTGCAACAAGAGAGTTAGACGAGCCACCAAAGATAATATCATCCACGTATACCTGCACAATCAGGATATATCTGCCCTGCCTGAGGAGAAACAAGGTCTGATCGACCTTCCCCATCTCAAACCCTCTCTCAAATAGGAACCCCCTCAACCTACCATACCAAGCTCTAGGCGCCTGCTTCAACCCAAACAACGCCTTCCTCAACTTGTACACCCGGTGGGCGTACTTCTCACTCTCAAACCCCGGTGGTTGCCTCACATACACCTCTTCCCCCAACACACCGTTCAGGAAAGCACTCTTCAAATCCATCTGATACAACTTGAACCCTTTAGCCACGGAAAAGGCTAGAAGGATCCTGATCGCCTCCAAACGAGCTACAGAAGCGAAAGTCTCCTCGTAGTCGATCCCCTCTTTCTGACTGTACCCCTGAGCAACAAGTCTTGACTTGTTCCTCACCACTTCTCCTTTCTCTCCCTCTTTATTTTTCCACACCCATTTTGTCCCAATCGGCTTACACCCTGGGGGAGGGTCAACCAACACCCAGACTTGGTTCCTCTCAAAATTCTCCAACTCCTCATGCATTGAATTAACCCATTATGATCAGATAGCGCGTGTCCAATGTCTTTGGGCTCAAAGGTGGCAACAAAAGCAGCATGAGCGAAATGAGAATTGTTCCGAACCATCGACCGTGTAGTACGTTCATTCATGTCGCCGATGATTCTCGAAGCTGGGTGATCCACTTGCACTCGCCGGGGAGGTTCTCGCCTTAAAGCTACCTCCCCCTCGACAGCAGCTTCGCCTTGATCTGGGTTTGTCGTTGTAGGTGTGGGAGAGGGCCCGTTCTCGATCGTCATCGAAGTAGTAGGTACATGTTCAGCCGCGGGCACCACACCGCCATCTTCATCATCTCCATGCGTCACCTACACACTCAAAAACAAGCTGACTACGTGGTTGTGTCTCGTCGAAGGTTACCTCGCAAGTCTCCACGATTTGGTTAGTTTCAAGATTGAGCACATGAAATGCTCTAGAATGAGATGCATAACCAAAGACAATGCCATCGACAGACCGATTCGCTCCACGGATTCGCACAAGACTTTGGGGATAGTAGGAACACCTCATGGGCACTCCATAGCGAAGATTTGGTCCACCAAAACTTGTTGAATCGAGAGGAATTGAAGGATTTCCACCAAGAACACCACGAACCCTAGAATCACGAAAACCCCAAAATTGAGCTCCTTTACTCACGAATTTAGGAGGGGAATCAAAGGGAAAAGAACCATGAGGGGTTCATGCATACATCTCCCACCAAATCCCAAAGAGAAAGGTCTCAAAACTGCCACAAGAAATTCGCCAAGAAAAGCCTCCGAAAATCACCAAAAAGGAGAAACGGGAAAGACACAACCAAGCCTTGAGGAACCACGCCGAATCATCTATATATACCAAAGAGGTTCATACAAGGTCTAGCTTGCCGCCCGATCATCCTTCCCTCTCACAAGATCTCACCATGAAGCTCTCAAGCTAGTCCTATGAAAATCCTAAGGAAAATAGGAAGAGAAAATAGGAAAACCAAATGAGCTAGGGTTCCAAGAGATGGCTGCCATCCTCTCACCACTTGGGTTATATGGAGGCAACCGAAAGACGAAAATACCCTTACTAGCTAACTAGGGATACATGCCCCTCAAGGGCGAATTCGGAAATCTTTGTCTTCGCTGCATCGGACGGATGCCCAGCGACCGCAAACTTGCTTAGCCTCGACGCAAGCCTTGCGATCCCGACACGTGTCCTCCGCTTCGAAGATTCTGGACTGCGTCGTCGCACACCGGTCAGACCGGTCAGACCCACCGATCAGACCGGTCTAGAGCTGCTGCACCTCCGTCTTCGGTTCTTCGGTCTTGGCTTTGTGGATCAACCAAGGAACCCAGTGGTTTTCTGGTGAACCACCGGAAACCCCGCGAACTTGGTGTAGCCTCCGCCAATCACCACTCATGACTCGGCTCCCACGTAGTCCCGGCTCGACCTTGGTTTTGAGGCTCAACCAAGAAACCGTCCATGACTTCATCTTGCCGTTCTTGCCACCATGCGGCCCGCACTTGACCCCGCTGGCCACCGGGTCCCTCGAACCAAGCCTACTTGTCTTCTCCACACCTGGAGGCCTCACCGGCAACGACCTTTCACGCTTGTTCCTCACCTGCACCAACACCAGTCAAGCCGCAACCTGCACCTGCAATACTTAGCCAAGAATCAGTCCACACCACGTTGTCAATCACTCATCACACCAGGAAGCGACCATCCACCGGTCCTCGAACCACACCTGGCTCTCAGGGCCCTTATGACGGTTCCAGGTGCATGCCGAGTTTTGAGGTGGTTTGGGTCCCTGGTGGGCCCTTGGATCCTTGTGCTGCACACATGGCGGTGTCTGATTCGTCGGGAGTTGTTTCACTTGGATTAATGAGGTGTCATGGACACATGGCATCCAATGTGGCAGCACGTCACCACGTGGCCTTGTGTGTGTCCTACCGGGCTCTGAAGATATCGGGAGTGCGATCTTGTCTTATGGATATCTTTCCCATCCGAACTCTGAAGTAGGCATATAATATGTCTATTTTGATCGTCTCGACGAGCCCGTCGCAATGGTGCAGTCCAAATTGGCATTTGAGGTTGTTTATGATGACATCCTTTAATAGTCATTGGACTACTTGCTCTCAACTATACCATTTGGCACACATTTTGGTGCATCCTGCAACAAAAGCTAGAAACACCAACACTTGTGGAAATCATTAGTATCAAGCCCTATTCTAGTGTTGATGATCCTTTTATGTATATTTTATGTAGGTATTGATGGTGTAAAAGTAGCACTTAACAGTCGTCAACAGCCGGCAGCCACGCGGGCGACCCGCCCCCCGTGACGACGCCGGCGGGAGAGAAGGGCCATCCACGCGGTGCCGGCGGCCGCCGGGTGATGGCCGAGGTCTCCTCCCGGGGGATCTTGGGCAGGAGGCCGTCGCCCCCGGCTCCCCCGCCGCCGCGGCACCTTCATCTTCGTCGGCGCCAGGAGCCAGCGGGTGCCAAGGTGGCCCCTTTTCTTGCAAGTCCTTCTCAGGTCACCTCCTCCGGTCGCCGGTCACCTCCGGAGCCCCACACCACCCCACCGCCACCGCCGCCCGGCGGGTTCATGGTGGATGCCCGTTGCGTGGGGCCACTCAGGGTCGGGCAGCACATCATTATCCCAGCATCGGGAGATGATGACGGGAGGACCGAGGTCTAGGGGCCTCGCAAGCGTCGGGCCTCTTGTTCCCCCGCCCGCTCCCCCCAACGCCGCGTGCTGCTTCAACTGCTTCGGGGAGGGTCTCGTGGAGGCTCGGTGCCCCAACACCGCGTGCTGCTTCAACTGTCTTCAGTTGGGGCACCGGGAGGCCGACTGCCGCCGGCCTAGGGTGTCGCGGCCTGCCTCGACAGCCCCTCACCGTCGGTCTCCGGGGGCCGAGCCCGCGCCACGTGCCCCCCTTGGTCACTCAGCGGCCTCGCGAGGACCGTCGCTGGATGCGCCACGCCGGCGGTCATGCCTACCCGCCCCCTCCCCTCCCCACCTCCCCCCTCCGCCGGTGCGGGCCACGGCTACCACACCCCCTCCTCCCCCCTATGCCCGCGCAGCGGGACGCTGGTGCGGGGGACTTGGCGCGGATCCTACTGCTACCGTCGCCTCTCCCCGTCAGGCGCAGCTGGCCGTGGCTGCTTCCATGGCGCCACGGATCACGATGCCCTGGCCGCTATCCCAGGCCTCTCTCCGGACACGGCGGCTGCCATTGCCGCAGCCACGGCCCTACCCCCGCCTGGCTCTAGCGCGGCTGGCTCGGTCGCTTGGGGTGCTCCACCGCCGCCCAATCGCCGACCGGCCAGAGAAGGCCCACCCCCGGCGACGGGGGATGTGGCTTGGGGTGCACCTTCGCCACCGGTCTCCCCCGCCGGCCCTTCGGCGGCCCGGGAAGCCCCTCCGCTACCGCCACTCGCGTTGGGCCACCCCGCCCGGCGGCCTCAGCTCAAGCTCTGCATCGTCCCGAGGCACTCGGAGGTCATCAACAACAAGGTCGCGCTCGAGCGGGCTCTGGTAGCTTTGGTCACGGGTACCCGTCCGTTCGCCTCGACTTCCGACGTCGACGACTACCTCTCCGGTCGCTTTGGGGTCGCGGCAGGGTCGTTTGTTACCTACCCCTTGCACCCAGAGGACTTCCTCATCGTCTTCAGCGACTCTAGTGAGATGCTACGGCTTCTCCACGAGGCCGTTCCTGACGGCCCCCTGGGACTCACCTTCAGGCGCTGGAGGAGGGAGAACTGGGCCACGATGGTGCCCATGCGCTTCTACATTCGGGTCACCATTACTAGGGTCCCTCCTTACCTGTGGTTGCGTACCGCGGCCCAGGACACCCTGGGTACCTCCTATTGCGTGCTCTCTCTAGCACCTGAGTCGAAGGCGAAGGCCAACCTGAAGACGCTCTACGACCTCGCGGGCTGTGTCCACCCGGACTTGGTCCAAGTAGCAAAGGACATGCTCTCGCCGATCGAGCCGGTGGGGCTATCGGGGTCGGCTGGGCCCTGCATGCCCTACCTCCGCTACCACGCGTCGATCGACATCTATGAGGTTGTTGACGCACAGCCTGGTCGTCCTCTGCTGTTAGTGGGTGGCTCTATGGGGGGCCCCGGTGCGGCTGGGGATGGGCCCCGACACGGCGCCCCTGACCTCCCCCTCCCCCCCGCCGGTCGCGGCACCTCCTCCCAGCCCATCCGCTGGTGTGATAGGCGGGTCTGGTCGGCTCGGGGGGACCTACAGGCCGGTCTGCTGGGGCGCCCCTACTTCCCCACCTCTAGTCACCCCGCCGCCTCCCTCCTTTCCCTACTGGGTGTCGACCGGGCATCCCTGGGCCCACCAACCCATTGTGGGCCATACCCAGGAGATGAGTTCCTACACACTTGGGCTACTCGACTAGTGGGCCACGGTGCTGGTACCGTGGACCACAAGGCAAGACAAGGCGGACAAGGACATGTACTAAGACTAGGATAGCTTTCCATACCCTGTATAGGCTACTCCGGGTCCTACTCAAATAGTACCCTTGTACTAATCCGACTTGTAACCCTGCCTCCTGTGACATATAAGGTGAGGCAGGGACCCTTCTCAAAACATACGCAATCAATACAGAGCCACGCAGCATATAGGACATAGGGTATTACGCACATTGCGGCCCGAACCTGTCTAATTGTGTGCCTCGTGTCTCACCATCGTGTTCCTGATCTCGGCGAGCCCCACCGCACAATCTACTACTTTGGGTACCCCGTCGTAGGCTCGGTGTCTAAAACACTGACAGCTAGCGCGCCAGGTAGGGGATCTCGTCGTTGATCCACTGGCGAACTCGATGGCTCTCGTCATCATCAAGCCAACCGTCGCTTTCCAGCAAGGCGACACTTTCGTCTTTAGCTCTCGGGTTTGTGTTGCTGACGGTGCCGGATCGTTCCTGCGTTTCTTAGCTTCAACTCCGGAGTCAAAGCTCAAGTCCTCGACGCTTACGCAAGCTTTGATGGAAGAATTCGTCGAAAATTTTGGCGAAATTTCGATCTCTGACCCCCTCAGAGAACTCGAGTTGGAGTCCGAGTACAACTCGACTTCGTCTCCTATTCAGCCTGAGTTGCTCCCTTCGGCTTCACAGCTTGCACTCAGCCTGGATAGCATCCCAGCACCACCTCTCTTCGGTCATCGCCATGTCAGTGTTGCTTACCAAGCCGCATTGAAACGCCTCATGTGCCCTGGCCCGAAGATCGTGCTCGAGTACTCTTCGGATTCGGACGTCAACCTCGACTACTATTCGGATTCAACTGAGTTCGAGTTCGACTAAAGTTCGGATTCTGTTGAAGTACAACAACTGTCCGGCCCTGCTCAAGGACTGGTGATCACATCGACACCTGAGGGTAGATTCGTCTACTGGCCTGAGCATGTGCCTGTTGATCTCACACTGGATGATCAGGAGCGCTTTATCGCTTGTCTCGACAACTTACCCATCCAGGAAGGAGCCAAGCTTGTTGATTATGACACTGATACTGAGCTCATTCAGAGTACGGGTACTTATTTGTCGCATCGAGAAGTTTTCGTCGTTGATGCAACTACTTCGCAAGGGCATCGTGCTAACTATCGCTTTCCGGATGATGTATCTGATGATGAACTCTCTGCCAATGCTCCTGCTGATGAAACCGCGGAGACCAAGACTACACGTCGCCAACGCAATGCTGATCGTGCAACCCTTCGCCGGGAACTCGCGGAAGCTCTACCTACCCGTAATCTTCAAGAGGCTCTGGATGCGGTAGCTACACGTGAATATCGTACTCCAGAGGAAGCTATCAATGCAATCAATCTACTCGGTCGCTCTATGCCTCGTGACAGGGCGGCTGCTGAAGTCACGAAGCTGGCTGAACTAGCCTATACTATGCTACGTCAAAATACCAGTGCTCCTAGTCACCATGGCAGCAGTGGAGGTGTTCATCGTACCACTCCCACTCCTCAACGCACTCATCCGGAAGCTAGCAACAAGGGCAAGTGCGATGATGGCAGCGTCAACAGCAAGTCGGGAGACTCTCACTACGATGCTAGCACAACAATCAACCCCAGACGCGCTGAGCATGAGAAGCAAAAGGATGTTGACTCTGATTCTTTTCCTGCTTTCTCTGTTCGACTTCAAGCTCTGTTTCTTCCGGAGAAATTCAAGCTTTACGGTGTCTCTAAATATGATGGCAAGCAAGATCCTAGGCAGTGGTTGCGCTGTTATGCTCTGTCCATCACCAATGCCGGGGGCAATGATGATACCAAGTGTATCTATTTCCATTTTGTTCTGGAGCAAGAGCCCCTCACATGGTTTGAGTCTCTCAAACGTGGCTCCATCGACAACTGGGGACAACTCAAGCACCGCTTCACCAGCAACTTCGCGGGTTCTCTGGGCCATCATGGTACTCGGATGGACCTTGCCCTGATCAAGCAAAAACAAGGCGAGACTCTTCGTGAGTACATGCGCCGCTTCTTTGAGAAAAGGGCTACTGTTGTTGACGTTACCGAGAAAGAAGTCATTGATACCTTCCAGGATGGTTTCTATGATGATAGGCTTTTCCAAGACTTCGGTCGCGCTCGCCCAGAAGTGCTGGAGGAAGCAGTAGTGGCAAGCAACAGCAGGGCAACCGCCAGGGTAATAACTACTCGAGCAATCCTAATCGCAAGCGCAAGCCCGATAACACTGTTGCTGCCATGGAATCTACCGCCAAGCCTGAAGATGATCCTCACTAGGCAACATTGACCAAGCAAAAATGCCCATGGCACCCAGACGGTGATCATACTACAGAGCAGTGTTACCAACTTCGACGTGCATTGAAGAACACACCCGAACCAACACACCCAAACCCGCGATTTCGTAAACACAAGGGAAAGAAGGCTAACACCGACAAAGACAATAGGTTTCAGCACCCCTCCAACACTATCAATGTCATATTTGGTGGGATTCCAACCAAGCGCATGCAGAAGCTCGCACTCAGGGAGATCATGTCCATCCAACCAGCAGCTCCCACTTTTCTCAAGTGGTCTGAAACACCCATTACCTTTTCAAGGGCGGATCAATGGACTAGTTTCTCTAAGCCAGGACGATATCCTCTCGTTCGGGATCCAGTGGTGGCAGGCTCCAGGCTTACCAAGGTTCTCATTGATGGTGGCAGCGGTCTCAATTTGCTGTTTGCCAAAACTCTGAAGAAGATGGGCCTGGATATCACCAATATGCTTACCAAGACCAACTCACCGTTCTATGGTATCATCCCGGGCAACGCAGCTGTTCCTTTGGGTTCAGTTGTACTACCCATTACCTTTGGGACTAAGGATCACTATCGCACCGAGTACATCAAGTTTGAGGTTGCTGACTTCGAGACTTCTTACCATGCCATCCTCGGCAGGCCTGGTCTCGCTAAGTTCATGGCTATTCCGCACTATGTATACTTGGTTCTCAAGATGCCGAGCCCCAAAGGAGTTCTTTCATTGCAAGGGGACCTGAAGCATTCTTACGACTGTGATACAGAAGCCGTAGAACTTGCCTCGACTACTCAAGTACCCAATGTGATGATGGAAGTCTTCACTGCCGCTAAAAAGCTTGCTCCGAGCGAGCTGGTGGTTCCTGAGAAGACTGACAACAACAACAAGCCTGCACCGTCTGGTGATGTCCTGCTCAAAGCCATTAACCTCGGTACTGGTGACAGTAGCAAGACGACCATGATCAGTGCACAGCTTGATCCTAAAGAGGAAGACGCGCTCGTCAACTTCCTTCGGGCTAACCGTGATATCTTTGCGTGGAAGCCATCTGATATGCCAGGTGTGCCCAGGAGGTTGATCGAGCATTCACTCAACATCGATCCTAACGCTACCCCCAAGAGACAACATCTTCGTCACTTTGCTGATGACCGCAGGGCTGCTATCAAGAAAGAGCTCGCTAAACTACTCGCGGCCGGCTTCATCCGGGAAGTCTTTCACCCGCAATGGCTTGCTAACCCTGTGCTCGTTAGGAAGAAGAACTCTAATGATTGGAGGATGTGTGTCGACTACACTGATCTCAACAAGCATTGCCCCAAGGATCCTTTCGGGTTGCCGCGGATTGATCAAGTCATTGACTCTACGGCGGGCTGTGCTCTACTCTGTTTCCTGGATTGCTACTCTAGCTATCATCAAATTGCAATCAAGGAATCTGATCAAGAGAAGACCGCATTCATTACCCCGTTTGGTGCTTATTGTTACACAACAATGTCCTTCGGGTTGAAAAATGCTAGTGCTACATATCAAAGGGCTATCCAAGCGTGCTTCAAGAAGCAGCTTCACAAGAATGTGGAAGCATACGTGGATGACGTCGTTGTAAAGACTAGGGATCCAGACATGCTTATCACAGATCTTGAGGAAACTTTCGCTTCGCTACGCGAGTACCAATGGAAGCTCAACCCCAACAAATGCGTCTTTGGCGTATCATCTGGAAAACTACTCGGGTTCATCATCAGCCATCGTGGCATCGAAGCAAATCCCGAGAAGATTACTGCCATCTCCAACATGCAAGCTCCGACTACTATCAAAGATGTCCAGAAGCTTACTGGTTGTATGGCATCACTCAATCGCTTCATCTCGCGACTTGGAGAATGGGGTCTACCTTTCTTCAAGTTACTCAAGAGGCAAGAGAAGTTTACGTGGACAACTGAAGCTGATCAAGCTCTTTCTCAGCTCAAGGAGTTCTTATCCAAGCCTCCAGTCCTCACAGCTCCTCTGCCCAATGAAGAGCTCTTGCTCTACATTGCTGCGACTACCAATGTCATCAGTACTGCTATTGTCGTTGAGCAGCAGGAAGAAGGCCGTGGCTACCCTATCCAGAGGCCTGTCTATTTCGTCAGTGAAGTACTCTCAGAGTCCAAGGCTCGCTACCCTCTGGTACAGAAGCTACTCTATGCGGTTCTGATTACTTCACGGAAGCTCCGCCACTACTTCAACGAATACAAGATTTCTGTGGTCACTAGCTACCCGCTTGGCGAGATATTGCACAACCGGGACTCCACAGGAAGGATTTCTAAATGGGCCATAGAGCTTGGCGCTCTATCGCTCGAGTTCAAGCCTCGCACTGCTATCAAGTCTCAGGCCTTGGTTGATTTCATGGCTGAGTGGCGAGAAAATCAAGTCCCAACTCCAATTGAGCGTCCAGAACACTGGGTCATGTACTTTGACGGTTCCCTCAAGTTGGAAGGCGCAGGTGCCGGGGTACTTCTAATTTCTCCCAAGGGCGAACAACTCAAATATGTTTTGTAGATCTTCTGGAAGGTCTCAAACAACGAAGCTGAATATGAAGCTCTACTACATGGTCTTCGCCTTGCAGTCTCTCTTGGCATTACACGACTACTTATTTATGGTGATTCTTTGGTGGTCATCAATCAAGTCAACGATTCTTGGGATCGTAATGCTGAGAATATGGATGCGTACTGTCAGGAGGTACGCAAACTCGAGAACAAATTCCATGGTCTCGAGTTCCATCATGTGATCCGTGATAACAATGTTGCTGCGGATGTCTTGTCGAAGCTGGGATCTACACGAGCTCAAGTGCCAGCTGGAATCTTCGTCCATGAACTCCACAAACCATCAATTCCGGAGCAATCATCTGCACCCACGACTACTTCAGTTCAACCTGATCGAGAAGTGCTTATGATTGATGTGGACTGGAGAACCCTTTTCATCGACTACATTAAACATAAGTTGATTCCTGAAGACAAGTCAGAAGCTGAGTGCATCTCACGCACGCGTCAAGGCTTATGCTCTAGTCGGAGATCAACTCTACAAGCGAAGCGCAAGTTCTGATGTACTCATGAAGTGTGTTTCTCGCGAAGAAGGCAAAGAAATCTTGGAGGAGACACACAAAGGAATCTGTGGCAATCACGCTTCTTCCCGCACCTTGGTGGGAAAAGTGTTCAGATGTGCTTTCTACTAGCCTACAGCTCTTGCTGAAGCAGAGGAACTAGTCAAGAAGTGCCAAGGATGCCAATTCTTCGCCAAGCAACAACACGTCCCTGCCGACAAGCTCATCACGATACCACGAACTTGGCCTTTCGCTTGTTGGGGGCTGGATATGATTGGTCCTCTCCCAAATGCGCCAGGGGGATTCAACAGAATTCTGGTGGCTATCGACAAGTTTACCAAGTGGATTGAGGTCAAGCCTGTTACCTGCCCCAAGGCTGATAGAGTCCTCGACTTCTTGGATGAAATCGTACATCGCTATGGGTTCCCTAATCACATCATCACAGACCTGGGTTCGAATTTCAACAATCACCAGTTCTGGGAGTACAGCGAGAACAGTGGAATTGACGTCCGATACGTCTCTGTTGCTCACCCACGTGCCAACGGCCAAGTGGAACGCGGCAATGGGATGATACTCGATGCTCTTAAGAAGCGACTGTATGATGCAGCAAATACCAAGGGCGGCAAGTGGATCAAGGAACTACCCAATGCACTCTGGGGGCTACGTACTCAGCCTACTACCCCCACAGGGCAGTCACCTTACTTCCTGGTCTATGGCTCTGAAGCCATTTTGCCTGCTGATGTCATGTGGCGTTCTCCGACGGTTGACCAGTACGAAGAAGGTGTAGCTGAAGAAACAAGACAGATAGATGTCGACAGTCTCAAGGAAGCTTGCTGCAACGCACTCGTTCAATTCGCTCGATACCTTGAGAACATTCGCCGCTACCATGACCGCAACGTTAAGGAATGCTCCTTCAATGTTGGTGATTTAGTCCTTCGTCGCATCCAGAATACGACAGGGCTACACAAACTCAACTCGTCGTGGGAAGGTCCTTTCTCTGTTGCAAAGGTTACTGGCCCAGGCTCATATCGTCTCCAAACTCTTGAAGGCGAGGAAGTCGACAACTCTTGGAACATCGACCAGCTTTGTCGCTTCTACCCGTAGGGGGTCTCAACAACCCTCTCCAGACGGCTTCAGCTGTAAACAACTCGTATTGGGTTTCATCAACCCTTTCCAGGCAGCTTCGGTTGCAACCACTCAACAGACAGCTACGGTTGTTACCACTCGTAGGGGATCAAGATAATCCTCTCCAGACAGTTTCAGCTGTATCTTCTCGTGGCTTTCAGTTGCGAGCACCCGCAGGGGGCTTCATCAACCCTCTCCAGGCAGTCTCATTCTTCGACCTCATAGGGAGTCATGATAACTCTCTCCAGACGATCCTGTATCTTGTAGAATAATAAGTGGCACATGCTATCCATGTCTCTACTTTTCAATAAGAGGCTTCGGCCTAGAGTAACACCCTTCTGGTAGGGTCTCAGTGGAACTCTCATACAAGTTGCTGCTACAGCAAGGATGAGTTCATCACACTGTCCCCTACGGTCTTACTCGTTCTTCGGAACATCCTTGCGAGTATTCTCTCACTAGGCTCATAGCCTCAGAGGTACTTAAGACATTGTAAACATTGTACAATGTATTCAGTAATAAAGTTGCTACTCTATGCAGACTTGTTATTGTCCTTTACTTGTTCATAACAAAGCCTTCTTTACGCTGTTACAGCTAAGGTGTTCAACTCGTTATGAATAAGTTCTGTTTGAGTACTCTCTCACTAGGCTTAAAGCCTCAGAGGTACTTAAGACATTGTAAACTTTGTACAATGTGTTTAGTTCAAGTCGCTACTCTATATCGACTTGTTACTACTTTTCCCTTATTTCATGACAAAGCCTTCTTTTACGCTGCTACAGCTAAGGTATTCAACTCGTCATGATTTAAGCTAATGTTCTTCAGAACAAATTTACACTTGAGTATTTCTACTCGTGTATCGTATCTCTTTTTGTAGCCTCACACTCAATACCAACTCGAGTATATGGCCAACACATAAGCATACAAGGGATCTAGATAATTGACTTACTCAAGTTTTCAATTATATTACATAAACACTTGTTCGGGATTACACTTGTTTTTCCCTAGTGTTTCTAATCTACAGGTACATCTAACGGAGATCGATGAACTTGGAGACTGCTTCCGTGATTGGAGAAGTCTGTTGCATCAACTTGTTGAGCCGATCATCGGTGCAATCACCAGATCATCCGTTCATGATGACTGTCAAATCTGCCTCGGCACAGAATGACTTGATAAAGCTCAAGACTTGATTGGGAATAGTGCAAGCCAGCGTTTGAGTGTATTCTAGGATACTCTTCGATGTGTCTTTCAGTCTCTCCACAAGTGGAGGCTGGACTCTAGCAACCCTGGGCTCAAAAAGATCGGCTACTGGCTCAGCTGCTTTAGTCAAGGCTTTCAACTCTGTGCGCAGGCCTTCGGCTTCTTCGATCTTGATCTTCAACGACTGCATACATGTCAACAAGTCATTCCAGCCTGCTAGGCAAATCTCCATTTCACGCTCAAGTTCGAAGCATCGCACCCTATAGTCTGCCTCAAGATCCATGCAAGTTGCTTCTTCGCGATTATAGGCCAGCTGCCAGTCCAGTGCCTTGTTCTTGAACTTCTCAACGTCTTGAGTCAGCTCTGCAGGAGATCAAGACTACTTATCAGATGCCATATGCAAGGACAAAAGTACTCTATGATGAATTCAGAAAGGGGGAATACCTTTATTCTTCTGGCGCAGAGACTTGTTCTTACCAACAACGTCATCTTTCTGGGCCGTCAGCTTCTGGATCTCATTGTGGTACTCGGTGGTGTTTCCATCAAGTTTCTCTTGCAGCTTCAGAGACAAAGCTTTTTGCTCCTTGAGTTGTTTTCTGAGCCGCGAAACTTCTTCGATGTCAGCCGCATGTTGCTCAAGCAGGCGAGTCTTGTGCTTCGACTGCTTGACTACTTCCTGCAACAAGCAAAGCAATTCAAGAGTCAGAAACAAGTTGTCTTTGGCTAAAAAAGTACTCTTTAAGAGACTACACACTTACCGCGAACAGCTTCTCCACGCTGCGGAACATCTCGTTGTGAGCTTGCAAGTTATCCTCATCTAGGCACGAGTCGTTGTATGGCATCAAATCCTCTGCCGTGGACTGAGTACTTGCGCTCACTGCAGAGTATTGCGCAGCACTACGCAGTGCAGCCGGGTCTTCAATGAGTGGCTCGTGTGGCACTATGCGGCCTTCCGGGTTGTCTTCAAGCGCTAGTTGCGCATCTATTTGGCGCACGGGGGCTTCGGCAACTGGGACTTCTTCGTGGCGTAGCACGGCCTCTGGATCAGCCTCTAGGCCCTCATTTACCACAGCTTCAATATCTTCGAGTTCTTGAGCCTTGGGTTTGGAAGCTGCCTCCACTGCCGCCTTAACCACGTCGCTCCACAGGAAGCGCAGTGCCTCTGCAGCATCAGCTTCGGCGGGTACTTCTTGGCGCTCTGGAAGTGCATCTTTTTGTTGCTCTTGAGGAGTTTGGTCTTCTCCAGCAGCACTACTTCCAGAGGCACCCCACTTCACATCAATGGATTTTCTGCATCAACAAGATTGGTCAGCAAATTCAAAGTGAGCAATTTTAATAAGTACTCAAGTACTTGGGTACTTACAGAGCAGCTCGAGGCACCGAGACTTTCGGCCCCAGCATGTCGAAAAAAGAAGGCACCGCCGGCACCTCTGGCACACTTTCCACTGGCGGCACGCTTCCTGGTACCGCGGTTTCTTGTTGCTCATGCGCCACCGTCTCAACAGTTGACGCTGGAACCACCTCGGGTTCTGTTATTCTTGAGGGGCTACTCGAGGGTACAATTGCTGCACTCTCGATAATCTGCGCAAATCAAAATTCAAGACATTACAGCAGAGAACAAGTATTCAATACGACATTGACTACCTAAAGGTTCTCCAACACTTACTGTAATGGAGGGGAGGCCTGTCATCTTTTTTACGGCCCGCTTTCCCACTGTGGTCCTCTTCTTCCGCGGTGGTAGTGTCACATCATCTGCAAGAGATGATGCCGGCCTCTTCGATGCTCCCGCGGCGAGGCCACTGGGGATTGGCGCCCTAGAGTACCCGTAGCGGCTCTTCACTTCAAAACGCTGTTGAAGTGTTTGGCCATCATCGTCGCTTGAGGAGGCGTCCTCCACCAAGACTTCTTATTCTCCCCCGTTAGCAGATCGACTACTCTCGGGGGCTTGAGCCTCTACTCCTGTTGGCTCTCTCTCCGGCGCTTGTAGTGGATCCTCGGGACGAGGAGGAGGGTCAGATACAAACTTCAAGACATCCTCCTATGAAGACAAGACAAATATTATCTACACGACTACTTATAATAAGTACTCGGGGGCTAGTTCTTCGAAACTCACCATACGCGGAGGATTGTCGACACTATATTATGGGACGGCGACAGGAATTCCATGAAGATTCTTGAAGATCTTCTGCAGCCTCTCCATCACAAGATCATCGCTGATCTCTTCTGAAGACAGCCTTGAGCCATCATCTACTCTAGTGTACTCGAACCCAAGATGCTCACGCTACATCAAGGGTTGTACCCGTCACTTCATGAAGCTGAAGGCTACCCTTTTAGCTGTCAAGCCTTGCGCCTTCTTTTGCGTAATCTTCGCCAGTAGCTCTGGGATCTGAATGCACTCTTGCATCGTTGGTTCATCCTTCCAGAGCCTGTCATACACAGGAGCGAACATGTTGGGCTTCGGCAGCTGAGGCGGGGCGTTCTCGATATAGAACCACTTGTTCTTCCAGTCTTGATTTGAATCAATCAAGTCGTACTTAAAGTACACCTCTTGCGCCTTCTGGCGCATCTGGACACCGGCTCCACCGACTACAACTAGGAAGCTGGCGTTGGGCTGCGGCTTCAAGCGGAAGATCTTCCTGAACAGAGCCCAATGTGGGCGGATTCCAAGAAAAGCTTCGCAGAAGTGCACGTACACTGCAATCTTGAAGATGCTGTTGAGGTTGAGGTGCACGTGCTCCAGCTTGAAGAAGTCGAGGAAGCCATGGAAGAAATATGACGACGGTAGTGTCAACCCACACTCGACGAAGTGCCCGAACATTGGGATTTCATCCGGGCTCTTCTCCATCGGCCACGCATCTCCGGCGGCAGAGCTCCAACCGGCAATCGCCTTCTCACGCAGCAACCCGCCGGCTTCGAGGGTCTTGATATCTTCTTCCCTCATCTTGGACTTCTTCCAAGAGACGGCTTGGCTCGGGGGCTTCGTGATGACCACTGTTTTGTACTTCGGCTCCGGCAACTGATTTTTGCCGCGACCGGACTTCCTCTTCGGACCTTTGGACGGCGCTGGCTTCATCCTATCAGTAACGAGAGTGCTGCGAGGGGGTGGAGGCGCAAACTCTTGGCAATGTGGACGCTCGAACTCTGTGGCGACTACGGATGCTAAGGCTTTCTGGATCTAAGGGCGAATGGAAGTAATGAAACCCTAAGGGATACCCCTTCGGGTATTTATAAAACCAAAACCCTAACGGTTCGGCCTGGTGACCCTTCGAATTCAATAGATTGGTTTCACACAGGCGTAATTTTTGGCTAAGTCAGAGGATTAAAATGCAAGACCTGCTCGGCTCTATCTGAGGGGCTAGACTACTCGATGGAATTGGATTCACTCAGCTACAGTTCACTGAATTCAGGCCACTATTCTACAGTCAGATTGGATCCTTCAATTCGAGAAAGTACTCGACTCAAGGCTCGGGGGCTCCGTGCCACGTGTCCTTCAGTTTTCTCAGGATTTTAAAGGATTATTTGACGAAGACTACTGATTGACCCTCAGCTTGAATTGTCAATTCGAACTAAGGCTCGGGGGCTACATCCATATAGGATGCGATTTTTTGCAAATCGCATTCCTATATTATTTCTTCGGGTTCTCTACGAATTTTTTCGGAGCAAGATCAAAGAGTAGAAGATTGACCCTCAGCTTGAATCTTGGATTCGACCTAAGGCTCGGGGGCTACATTCCATATGGAATGCGATTTCATTAATCGCATTTCCATATGGATCTTTGATGCAAAGATTTCAAGAATGAAGCGGGTATTATTGAAGATCTTCAAGGGAAGAACTCGTGGATGCTTGGGAACAACTCGAGAAGACTTCAAGACTACTCGTGGAGTTAGCTGGAGTACCTTCCAGCCTCGTGATGATTCAAGTACTATTGAAGATTGAAGCTTGTAGAACTCGGGGACGCTTGGGAACTACTCGTGGAGACCTTCAAGACTACATGGAGCATCGCACTCGACTACAAAGTACTCGGGGGCTTGTCAACCGGGCATCCCTGGGCCCACCAACACATTGTGGGCCATACCTGGGAGATGAGTTCCTACACACTTGGACTACTCGACTAGTGGGCCACGGTGCTGGTACCGTGGACCACAAGGCAAGACAAGGCGGACAAGGACTTGTACTAAGACTAGGATAGCTTTCCATACCCTGTATAGGCTACTCCGGGTCCTACTCGAAAAGTACCCTTGTACTAATCCGACTTGTAACCCTGCCTCCCATGACATATAAGGCGAGGCAGGGACCCCTCTCAAAACATACGCAATCAATACAGAGCCACGCAGCATACAGGACGTAGGGTATTACGCACATTGCGGCCCGAACCTGTCTAATTGTGTGCCCCGTGTCTCACCATTGTGTTCCTGATCTCGGCGAGCCCCACCGCACAATCTACTACTTCGGGTACCCCGTCGTAGGCTCGGTGTCTAAAACACTGACACTGGGCTCTGCAGGGCATTCACCACCTGGCGGCCACTCCGAGGGGCGCGTCCGGCCTACCGGCTGCAGCGGCCCCCTTTGTCTGGCGCCCCGCAGCCGCCTTGTCTAGTTGTTTCACCTTCCACTAACAGGTCACCTCCTCTCCCCCGGTCGCCGCTGCCGCCCTGCCGCCCCCTACACGCTCGCCATCATCCGCCGGGGGGCCTCCACCGCCAACCCATCGGGGGGGCGCCTCTGGTGCTTGCTGTCTCTACGGCTCCCCTACCGGTGGCGGGGGTCGACTCGGCCTCCTTGTCGCCCCGCGGCTTTCGGCGCCCAACACCACCACCTGCCGTCGGTCCTGTGGCGACCGGTCGGATGGTGGCAGATGCCGCACCAGCCGACTGGCCGCTGCCGGAGCAGGTCCTCCTGTCCGTGTGGCAGCGATGCACGGTTCTCTAGCGAATAACCTGATGCTCCTCGAGGCCGCTCTGTCCTCCTCCCCTCCGCCCTCGGGAGCGGCCTGGGACGTCGTCTCTGCTCCGCGTGGGGCCGACCTGCGAGAGATGGGTCGCACTCCCGCCTCGGCACGCACGGTGCCCCTGGCGACTACTTTTGCAAGGATTCTCTCCCCCTTCCCTGTTCCCTAGCTGCTGGAGGAGGCGAGAGCTGAGGTGGACCCTCCCTCGGCCACCCCCGCCGGCTGTCCTCCTCCTTCGTGCCGGTTGCCTTCTCACGCCCCCTCCAGGTCGCACTCCTCCCCGCCTCTGCGCTCGCCAGGCTCCCTCCTGTGACCGCGAGGGCGGACTCTTGCTCGCCGGTCCCTGGGGTGAGCCCCCCTGCGGCGGCGTCGGCTACGGCGGACTCGCAGGCGGATCTCCGATCGCTGGTGGCAGACTTTTGCACCTCCTTGCAGCAGCCACTGCCGCCACCGGTCTTGCGTGCACCGCGTCACCGTAGAGCGAAGGTCTACCCCCTGCTTGCTACACTTCGTCGCAGCAGTCATCTCACCGCAGTCTCCAAGGGCCGGGGCTCGAACCAGTCACTGCTGGGCAGAACTTGCTCATGCGGAAGCTAGGGGTGGTCAGCCAACATGAGGCACCGGGTGCTGACTCCTTCCAGAGGTACACCAGGCTCTTCGCAGTGGGCCTCTCAGAGGAGCACTGCAGAGCTATTCGCGAGCTCTTCGGCGCTCAGGTTGAGGGGTCGTTCTAGTTCTCAGTGCTGGAAGACGACAAGTTCCAGGGTGCGGTCCGTGAGCTCTTCCCGGAGGAGCAATTGGTCGTCGACGTGCATGCTTGGGTCCGTGCATGTTGCTTGGTTGTGTCTGTATTGTTGTTTTTAATGGATGCAAACTTAGCAGTTTGGAATGTCCGGTGGCTTAACCGACGTGCTAGACATTCGGCGGTCCGTGAACTGGTAGCTTCAGAGCACGTCTCTCTCCTCTGTATCCATGAAACAAAGCTTGCAATTGTATCCCCTTCCATTATGCTTGATATGTTAGGTGTTGATTTTGACTATGTTGCTTTGCCTGCGGTTGGCAGCTGTGGTGGTATTTTGGTCACTTGGCGTAAAGACACGTGGCTTGTTTCCTCCCCTGCACGTGGCCTTTACCATGTTTCTGTTAAAGTGGCACTCCTCTCCACTCCTTCTCAGTCCTGGTGGCTCACCTCAGTTTACAGACCACAGACCGATGTGGACAAAATCTACTTTCTCGATGAGCTCCGTGCATTCAGACCTACTCTCTTTGGGCCTTGGGTTCTTTGTGGGGACTTCAACCTCATCTATCAAGCGGCTGACAAAAACAATGGTCGCCTCTCATGTCGGATGATGGGTTGCTTCCGCCACTTCCTTAGCAACCTCGAGCTCCTCAAGCTACACCTCCATGGTCGTCTCTTCACTTGGAGTAATGAGCAGTCGCACCCTACGCTTGAACGCATTGACAGAGTCTTTGTCTCCCTGGACTGGGAGCTGCTTTTCCCCTCCACTGACTTCCATGCTATCTCTTCCACATGCTCTGATCATGCCCCCCTCCTTCTGCTCGTCAACGGTGGGATGCACCCGAAGAAACACTTCACCTTTTAGGCATTCTGGCCAAAGGTTGAAGGCTTCCTTGACACCGTTAAAGCGGTGTGGTCGGGGCCGCGGCCCAACGCGGACCCCTTACGGTTGATTGACCACCTTCTGTGTGAGATGGCGAAGGCGTTTGTTGACGGTCAATTTCCGTCAACCAAGAGCACTTGTTACACTTTGGTTTGAGCTTTGAATTATAACTAACCCGCCACTAGACGTACTAATGATGTAACAAGTTCACACTTGCATGTGGTTTTTGAAGTATGTTGTTTACGCAAGATTTAAGCGCCTAAATGAGGACTTCCGGGAAGAGTTCATCGAGCACTTTATGAGAAGATCACGAAGCCCAGCAAAAGGCAAGACACGAAGTGAACATGACTCCAAATGACCCGAGGACCGAAGCATGAAGCCGTGAAACTCTGAGGACCCGAACGGAAGATGCGGGAGTTTGCGCGCTAAGCACCCTTATCTAAACCGTAGGGAAAATGATGTCAAGGACCCACATGCACTTCGGCAAATATTCAAGAAAGTGCAAGAAGCATCGTGGAGGAAGATGGGCCCAGACCAGGCCGAAAAGATCCTGGGCCGACCGGCCCATGCCGGCCGGCCTAGGGTGTTTCGGGCTCGGTTCGCGACGCCATTTGACCTCCACGCTTCTCAGCTCATTTATATCCCCTACCTCCGACGGCCGCCACATCATTCATCAGAACTTGGCGAAACCTAGAAGTGAACACCAGAGGGAGACGACGGTGGCGGAATCCTCGAAGTTGTCTAGGGGATGGCCTAGGCCGACCCTAGCCGCCATGGACGCCCTGCGTGGTTGTGCCATGGCGGAGTTCTAGAGCTAGTTGAGGTCTTCGATGGTATGTATTTGGTGGCGATGACCTAAACGCATCTACTATGTGAGTAAAGTACTTCATGTCATCCAATCTTTAGTGACTCGATTCCTCCTTTTATGATCTTGTGCTTTCTTGGGTTTGCTTTATTTCAATCTACCGTTAAAATAGATTGCTCGGGGTGATCTCGTAGCCATGGGCGCTAGGGGTTCATACCGGATCCACCAAGGAGTACGACATGCTCTCTATGAGTGTGCTCTTAGGTTTACCTATACAAGAAATGGGGCATCGTGACAGGATGTCGATCACGTGTACGATGGGTGCCTTAGAGGGTTTGACCGGAGGGTAGTAGTTTAAAGATGGCTTTTAGATGAGATGCTTGTTGCACTTGCTCTTTTGGCTAGAACTACAACTACAAGATGTAGGCCTTAGTTATCCTTGTTTGTTCCTTTATGTTGCCTATGTTATGGATGTGATCAACCTTTACACTTCACTAATATACCTATTAGGTTTATCTTTGTATGCAATCAATCCTTAATGTTATGTTAGTTTGGCTAGATAAGGTAGAGAACCTTAGCGGTTTGCTTCCGATCCTTGGATTGACAAACCTTGGGGGACCCTCCTTGGTGAAAAAGGTACCAAGTGACCCGTACGCTTGCGGTGAACTTCAACACGGTTTTGAACCGTCAACAAGCCCTTTTTCTGGCGCTGTTGCCGGGGATCGGCGATTCGAACCCTAGGGTGATCTACCTTTCTTTTTTACTAACCCAAATTTTTATTATTGAATATACGCTTGTTTTCTTGTTTGTGTCCTTGAAAGCAAGTGAAAAAGCTAGAAACAAGACATTCGAGGAGTTCTCTACACCCGCATTCCAACAAACATGAAGATTCACTCTTTAGTGGTAGGTGCTAACTTTTGTTAGTGGCCCATCATCCGCTATCGAGCCCACACCCTACACAAGAGCACATAAACAAGGTAAGTCAACGTGACAATTAAAATTTTAAAACTAATTCTTTGTGGAGATTTGTTTGATCAAGCAATAGGTATTGGAAGCAATCGATGCCCCCGAGATCACAAGATCAAGCTCTTCAACATCTTCGAAGTTCCTGTTCGCATCAAGTTTTGCACAGCCTCATGGGAAAAATAACAGAATATATTTGGATATTTAGAAGCTCCACGAAGTTACACTTCCAACAAGTCAAGAATCAAGTCAATCGGAGGTTTCTACAAGCGGATATGGCCGAATCACCGATGGTTGCACGTCCTGAAAATTTCTGGACAGCAAGCAAAGCTGAAGTGAAACAGTCATAACTCCCTCATATGGACTCCGATTAAGATGAATGAGTACCCGTTGGAAAGGTAATTTTATAAATTTTTCGATAGAATTATATTTTGGTATATGTTCTGTTATGTATATAGTGGGAAATCCAAAGAAGAGGCAGCTGCAATACGATGAGAACAAGATGGTGAAGATGAGGAGGACAACAACGAAGAGGAGCTTGGGGAATGCTTCCATTAGACCACACATAAAGAAATTGAGAGGCTTGGAACAAAACAAAGACCCCTGGAGCATTGTAAAATGAAGGCACAAGTTGGCGACATCCGACGCAAGAAGATGTTTGGAGCAAATCACGAAGGATTACACACAAAGGACGACATCTGATGGCGCAGATACTTTGGGTTCTCACACGATGGATCATGTAGCTACATGAAGGCATTTAAGACATGTGTGAAGCCCCTCAAACAAGTGAAGAGGGGTGATCCTACACAAAGCAACCTTGACGTCATGTGGCACAAAGGGAGAAATTGAGAAAAGTCTACGCGAACCACCTCTGATCATCAAGGATTATTCACTTTCAACTCCAATGGATCACTCACGATGAAAAGCTCGAAGGCTAAGGTACACATAAACCACTCAAGATACTTTTGGTGATGATAATTTGTAAGGAATCAGATGCTCGTAGCCTAAGAGGGGGAGGGGGTGAATTAGGCAATCTAAAACCTTAACCTATGGCTTCACTACTTTTACACAAAGATAAACTAGAACATGCTATCTAGATGTGCAACTAGGGTTGTTCTAGTGTGAAACTCCCATCCCAAAACAAGGTTTGCAACCTATAGCCAATCCTAGCAAGATACTACTCTAGGAAAGTAAAGGCAAGCAAAGATTGCAAGAGAGTAAATGCGAAAATGTAAAGGGGATGAGAGGAAGAAAACTCTTGACACGCGATTTATCCCGTGGTATCGGTAGGCACTAAGCCACCCCTAGTCCACGTTGTTGAAGCACTCACACAAGAGTATTGCTTCCCTGTCACCAAGTCTCTCCCAAGAGCACCACTTGACTCGCCACAAAGGCTCGCCACTTAGGCACTCGCCAAGCTCCCTTGGTCACCTTGATGCCGCCTCCACTAAGGAGCTTCTCCACCAAGGAAGGGGGTCTCCACGTCCCCCGCACAAAGTGTCCTCGCCACTCCACACCAAGCCGGAGGGTCGATGACGATTGCCGGTGAGCCACTTAGGCCCCAAGGCTTCTGACGAACCTTGTACAACTTGATTCACTCAAGAATCACCTCACAAGGTTGGCACAACCTTGCACTCACTCAGCTCTAAGCTAAGCCTAGCACTAAGCACATACACTAAGCATATGCAAGTCTATGGATGAGCAATTTAGCACTTGGATGGATTGGATATGATCTTCTAGGTGTCTTGCACTCTCCTGCACTTCCACACAATCCAACCTACTCAAATGGGTGAGTGGAGGGGGTATAAATAGCCCAAGGCATCCAAAGAGCCGTTGGCTAACGGCCACAGAAAAAGGTAGCGTCGGATGAACCGATGCTATGCTTTTCCTAGGCGTCAGTTCATCCGGTGCCCTCCACGTCACTTAGCCGTTGCAGCTCTGCTGACACAACTGTTCCGACGCTATACACCGACGCACCGTCGGTTCATCCGGTGCTGAAGACCTCGCGGCCAAAACGTCTCTGTATGCTGCTTCGTGACCGTCGGATAGACCGATGCTTCCACTTGACCAAGGCGTCGGTTCATCCTGTGCTGAAGAGGCTGTCTTGGCGCGTCTCTGTCTTGATTCAAACTGAGCGTCGGATAGACCGACGGTGTCCTCTCTCAGACCGTCGGATCATCCGGTGCTACTGTCTTCGCTGCTCCTCCTCTGCAATTCATCCGGCGCATCTAGAAACTGGACCGTCGGATCATCCGACGGTGTCATCTTCATTTTGCCTGCTGCGCAGTGTACCAAGTACACCGATGCTTGCACCGATGGTACCGTCGGTTCATCCGACGGTGTCAATTTCCTTCCTTTTCTTCCGCGGTTTTGACCCTTGAAAAATAGAATATCTTCTCAATTTGGCATGTGGTATTTTTGCATCCTTGGGACCTAGAAATGTCTACAAAGACATGCTAAACAATATGGTTAGTCCCATTGATCATGTTGTCATGAATCACCAAAATCATACTCGAACTAATGGCATATGAGGCCATGTTCACTACAATCTCCCCCTTTTTGGTGATTTATGACAACACAACCAAAGCAAGCATAGATTTGCAAAAATTGACAAAATTAGAACCACTTACACTTGCTTGGATGCTTACCATCATCCAAACTCCCCCTAGATCAAACTTCCCCCTTTTTGATCTTCTCTTCCTATGTTCACACATAGCTTGCCTCTTCCCATTTTGGAAACTCTAGCTTGCTTTGGTCCCACATTCTCCCCCTTTGGAATAAAATCTCCAAAAAGTGACCAAAACATACACTCTCTAAGGAAAACTAGCAAGGCCTAGCAAACATAGCTCAAAGAGAAATGTTAAATACAAGGGAGAAAGCCGCATGAACCATGATCCATATGTATGATATCAATGAAGATACCACATGTGTGAATAACTAAGGTGGATCACAAGCTCATGAGACTAGCATGATACAAACTAAGCTCCCCCTAAGTGTGTGCACAATATGATAGTGTGAAAATCAAGTGCACAACTACCAACACTTGTAAGGCAAGGAAGCTTGGAGCATATCATGCAAGGAGGTAGCTTAAAGGACAAGAGATAAGACAAATGGGTTCGTGTTACATTACCACTTGTAGATATCACTTGTAGTCTTTTGATCATTGTATACCTCCGGGGGTTTTGATCCTCTCTACCTTGTTGGCATCACATTGAGATGAGCCACTTGGAAATGATATCACTAGAGGTGACACCACTTGAAAGAAGCTTGCAAAGAAGACACTTGGGTACCACAAGGATTAGGAATGTATGAGTACATTGCCTTTGAACTTATATATAGACATAAGCTCGCAAGGGCATGACTCAATAGCATGAAGCTCATATTGCTATATTTACTTTTTAGAGATGTTAGATCACATTGAGAGTGAAATAGCATTCTCTTAGAATGAAGTGCCGCACCGGAACGCGTCGCCAAAGGACTACACAAAATAAGCTTGAAACAATGTTAGTCCCATAACCAAACCATAGGATGAGCACCCCCTAAATGTGTGCATTTAGTGTTTGAATCACCAACCAAATGTATGCACATTATTTGTGACAACAAAAGGGAAGCTAACCCTATAGCTTGCTCATGATGCAAAGAGATATATATAAAAACATGCACCATGAAAGAACAAGTGTAGCTTTCCTACACACTAATCAAACCATGTTGGTTGCTCATGGGTTAGCACATGACACAAGCAACCTACCATATGTAAACATTGCAACAAATGCAAACTAAACAAGGCAATGGAGCTACAATGATACAAGAGATAGGTTCTTGTTTCCATTACCTCAACCGGGGAACTTGGGCAACACATGTCCAACTTGCAAGCTTGGCTTCTAGGCTTGAATCTTCTCATCTTCTTTGTGCCAAGCCTCCCAAGTCCCCGACCTCAAGGCCTTCAAGTGGCCTTTGGAACCCAAACCATTTGAGGCCCCTTCATGTTGGTGATGACGTCCTTGGGCACCCAAATGGGTTGGTTCCAACCCCGCTCCTCCTTCATCTTCCCAACCTTGTGTGCAACCACCTTGCCATTAGCCTTGTTCTTGATGACCTAGGTGTTGCTCTTGGTTTTGTTCTTGCGGTTGGGCTTGGTGTAGATGAGGGAGCTCTTGATGATAGGCTTCATCTTCTTCTTCTCGCCCTTGTCCATCTTCTTGACAAATTGAGGGCATTTGTAGAACTTGTGCCCTTCTTCATGACACTTGTAGCAAGTCACGGTTTCACCCTTCTCAAGCTTCTTCACCATGGGCTCACGGTTATCTTGAGAAGGTTGGACTTTGCTCTTCATGTCTTGAGAGATGTCCACTTGTTCCTCATTGTTCTTGCCCTTGCCCATCAAGCTTGCCAACCTCTCTCGGAGCCATTTCACTTCTTGCTTAAGCTCATCATTCTTCTTGCCTATGAGGGAATCACATGTTTCTACAACAACATTCTCATTGCAAGATGGTGAGCAAGATTCATTAATTAAATCAATGCAAGAAGTTGAAGCATCTACCTTGGAGATAGGAATTGCACAAGGGATAGATGATTCATCAAGCTCAAAGGAATTACTTGTTTTAGTCTCGTTGCTCTCAAGCTTAGATTTTAGCTCATCACACTCCTTGCTAAGCAATTTGAATTTGCACAACAAATGTTCATAATTTGTAGCAAGGGTTGCACTAAGATCATTGAGAGCATTGAGTTCTTTAATTTCATTAGCTTGTTTCTTAAGCATTCCTTTTTGCTCATGGACTAGCTCAACAAGATCATCAAGAGAGGTGGTGTCGGTTTCATCATCACTTACATTGCTCTCCATACCTCGGGCCATAAGGCACATGTGTGATGATGATGAAGGACCTTGCATGAAGCGGGTGGTGAAGTTCTTTCTTAATTCATCACTTGAGCTAGAAGAACTTGATTCTCCACCACTTGTCCACTCACGGACGGTGATAGTTGCTTCTTGCTTTGGCCTCCTCTCCTTGATCACCTTCTTCTTGGGCTTGTGCTCGATCTTGGTGAACTTGATGTGTTGATGATGACGCCCTTCTCTCAAGTGGACATTGTAGTCGTACATGTTGACTTTCTTCACATACTTGAAGATCTTCTCTACGTACTCGGCCACCATGGATTCAACCTCTTCATCACTTGAGGAATCTTCATTGTCACCATCATCACCATCATCTTCGCTTGAGCTTCCATGAGTAGCCATCCTACTCAACACCTTCTCTTGTTGGCTTGAGAGGGCATGGCTTGTGCTTGGAGAAGATGGTTCTTGAGGCTTTTCTTGGGACGCCTTCTTGGACTCGGGCATGATTTGAAGCTCATGTGCCATGATCTTGCTCAAGATTTGAGATGGCTTCAATTCTTCGAGCTTTCTCTCATAGATGATAGCCTTCACCAAGTCATAGTCGGGCTTCCGGAGACTTTGAAGGATCTTGCGATTGATGTTCAAGTCCGTGATGTTCTTCACACCTAAGGAATTGATTCTATTGACAAGCACATTTAGGCGTGAGTACATAGAATCAGCATTTTCATTAGCAAGTTGCTTAAAGCTATTGAATTCCTCAAGGAGACAACCGTAGCGTTCATTAGCAACTTCTTTTGAACCCTCATTTTGCTTCTTGATGGTTTTCCATAGCTCATGAGCATTTTCACAAGTAAAAACTCTATTGAAAACGCCTACATCTAGTGAGGACAAAATGATACTCTTAGCAATCACATCAAATTGCTTTTCCTTCTTAGTACCATTTTTCATGCCCTCATCGGTGACTCTCCAAACATCAAGGTCCTTTGCTTGGAGATAGGCCTCCATGAGAACCTTCCACCGAGGATAGCCCGTGCCATCGAAATGTGGAGCCAAACCTAAGGTATCCACCCCTTTCATACCTCTATAGAGCAACTCACTAGGCGGTGAAGCCAAACCGTTCCAATGAGCCGGTTTTCACAATTTACCAATCGAATTGGCATTTCCTTGTGAAGGAAGTGAGTCCCGGCTCTGATACCACTTGTAAGGAATCGGATGCTCGTAGCCTAAGAGGGGGAGGGGGTGAATTAGGCAATCTAAAACCTTAACCTATGGCTTCACTACTTTTACACAAAGATAAACTAGAACATGCTATCTAGATGTGCAACTAGGGTTGTTCTAGTGTGAAACTCCCATCCCAAAACAAGGTTTGCAACCTATAGCCAATCCTAGCAAGATACTACTCTAGGAAAGTAATGGCAAGCAGAGATTGCAAGAGAGTAAATGCGGAAACGTAAAGGGGATGAGAGGAAGCAAACTCTTGACACGTGATTTATCCTATGGTATCGGTAGGCACTAAGCCACCCCTAGTCCACGTTGTTGAAGCACTCACACAAGAGTATTGCTTCCCGGTCACCAAGTCTCTCCCAAGAGCACCACTTGACTCGCCACAAAGGCTCACCACTTAGGCACTCGCCAAGCTCCCTTGGTCACCTTGATGCCGCCTCCACTAAGGAGCTTCTCCACCAAGGATGGGGGTCTCCACGTCCCCCGCACAAAGTGTCCTCGCCACTCCACACCAAGCCGGAGGGTCGATGACGATTGCCGGTGAGCCAGTTAGGCCCCAATGCTTCCGACGAACCTTGTACAACTTGATTCACTCAAGAATCACCTCACAAGGTTGGCACAACCTTGCACTCACTCAGCTCTAAGCTAAGCCTAGCACTAAGCACATACACTAAGCATATGCAAGTCTATGGATGAGCAATTTAGCACTTGGATGGATTGGATATGATCTTCTAGGTGTCTTGCAGTCTCCTGCACTTCCACACAATCCAACCTACTCAAATGGGTGAGTGGAGGGGGTATAAATAGCCCAAGGCATCCAAAGAGCCGTTGGCTAACGGCCACAGAAAAAGGTAGCGTCGGATGAACCGATGCTATGCTTTTCCTAGGTGTCGGTTCATCCGGTGCCCTCCACGTCACTTAGCCGTTGCAGCTCTGCTGACACAACTGTTCCGATGCTATACACCGACGAACCGTCGGTTCATCCGGTGCTGAAGACCTCGCGGCCAAAACGTCTCTGTATGCTGCTTCGTGACCGTCGGATAGACCGATGCTTCCACTTGACCAAGGCGTCGGTTCATCCTGTGCTGAAGAGGCTGTCTTGGCGCGTCTCTGTCTTGATTCAAACTGAGCGTCGGATAGACCGACGGTGTCCTCTCTCAGATCGTCGGATCATCCGGTGCTACTGTCTTCGCTGCTCCTCCTCTGCAATTCATCTGGCGCATCTAGAAACTGGACCGTCGGATCATCCGACGGTGTCATCTTCATTTTGCCTGCTGCGTAGTGTACCAAGTACACCGATTCTTGCACCGATGGTACCGTCGGTTCATCCGACGGTGTCAATTTCCTTCCTTTTCTTCCGCGGTTTTGACCCTTGAAAAATAGAATATCTTCTCAATTTGGCATGTGGTATTTTTGCATCCTTGGGACCTAGAAATGTCTACAAAGACATGCTAAACAATATGGTTAGTCCCATTGATCATGTTGTCATGAATCACCAAAATCATACTCGAACTAATGGCATATGAGGCCATGTTCGCTACATAATTTCCCTTTGATATTTTGATGTCCATCCAAAATTATGATTCGATTCTATGCCTTGCACCCTTGATGATCATGTTGATAGGCTAGAATTTCTTGAGATTGATAAAGTGGCTATGTTGTGCTTTAACTTTGTTGATTACATGCCTAATGAACCTTTGACTAATGAGAGTTTAGCGTTGAGCAAGAAACTTATGCTACTTTTAATCACAACTTTATTTGTTTACCAAATTTAAATTGTGGTTATGGTTGCATATGTTTTTTTCACACTTAGCAAATCTTGGACTTGCTTTGTGCTTGGTCAAGCTAGTGACCTTAAAAGAGCATATGTCAGGAGGAAACCCGAGTTTCACTAACCATGGAGGTCATTAAACCTTAATCAAGAGGAAGGAAGCCATGCCCCAAAGGAATTACAATCTTGGACATCTCCATCACTGAAACTCAAAAACAAAGGAGAAGAAGGTGATGATGATGCAAGGAGACGATTGGGCAAGCCTCTCATCAAGTAAAATGATCGTGTCAAGCATGGAGAGTGGATCAAAGCTGCATGGACATCTTCAAATCTTACACGAAGAACCATGGCTTCGCGACCACGAGAAGGTACGCAAGAAAGTCGAGCTCTGTGACTTTAGATAAAGCGCTTTGCGGGAGGCAACCTATTTTCTTTTGTTTATACATATATAAATAATATGACCGTCTACATTGTGATGTTATACAAAAACATCAAGTAACATTGTACCATTGCTCTAATAAATACCACAACACCATGTTGTTTGATTTAATTGCTATTGAGAGAGCACTTTGTTCTTGATCTTGAGAAACTTGTAGACCCTTTTGTGTGCCTATTAGTGTTTAGGTTCTTTTTCTTTGTGTCTTTTAGAGAGAGCTAGAAGTTGGCACCATCCTTTAACTCTAAGATTGTGGCTAGTTAATTTAGGCTAACTCTTGCATTTGTTTTAGACAACTACTATATCATGTCATTTTGGTCATCCATGTCATATTGCATTGCATGTTTTGTTTTGATCTAACTTTTTGTCCAACCAACCTAAGACTTCCCATAGCCCCACCAAAAACCTGTAGCCAACAAGGGTAGGGTTGACTTGTGTTGATTGGCTCGCACCATTCTGGTTGGCCAAGCCCACCTCTATCCCTTGTGCTAACTAAAATGTTTGACTACCCCTCCAGTGAGAAAATCTTTCACACCTTTAGACTTCGTAAAACCATAGGTTTGTTTTTCATAAAAAGACCCTTAACACCACCTTAGATAGAATTTCTGTGCTTGTCTCCCTCTCGTCAAAATTTTTATTTGAGCCAACAATATAGGACCTACCCCTTAAACCTTATTAGTTTGGTTGATCGATTCTTTTCGACGGTCAAAAATCTTTCAAACATTGCTAACATTTGCTTGTGCTAACTCTTTGCATTTGCATTTTATATCCCCTTCATTGCCATCATCCACTTTATGTTAGCTTTGGTCTTCGTGAAACTTTATGATGAATGCTTTTATATGTATGCTCCGCGGGCATTTTGATTTTACAATCTTGTGTAAACATGGTGTTTAGACATGATTGGAGACCCACATCATTCAGTTTTATATAACTTGCTATCATAATGCGGTTGGTTTATAAACTTTGCAATGCGCCCTACTTATCTTATACCATAAAGAATTGTTAATCTTGGGATAAGCACGGTGTTTTGACCTTGGTTAATAAATCTTTATAGTAATGGAGAAGTTTGGCAACCACTTTCTAAGCATGGAGCTTAGAATTTGGTGTAAACATTGTTTTGTTTTTATATGATCCTTTCATTTGCATGCACCCTTGCACACATGTACACCCTTTAGGTTCTTAACTTTTCTTTCACTAGATTAACTATGACACAAGTTAAGATTTTAGGGGATGTCTTTGGTTTGTTAGAAGTGAGTGTTCCCGACCGTCACCTCGGGGGTACTTTGTGCTTTAGAATTGTTTTGCAGGCATTGTGAATCACTCATATAAGTTCGTGATAAAAAGCTGAAATCAAGATCATCAACACCTCCAAAATCTCGAAAGAAGCACTGCTGTTTTCATCAAGATTAAACACACATTCAGAAGTGTACAAAAGAGGAAAATTGGACATTGAGGAGCTCCATTAAGTCTTCTTTCCAACGCATCAAGATTCAACATTTTAGGAGACCTGTGCAAGGAGTTACAACCAAATCTTTGGGTGTCACATGTTCTGAAATCAGCCCGGGACAGCTTGCACTCACAGAGTAGAAGGACATAACTCCTTTGTTCGAAGTCCGATTGGGATGAATGACCACTCGTTGGTAAGATAATTTCAAGCACTTTGCAATGGAGCGACGGTTCAGTACATGTTCTGTTCTGGAAGTATAAGAAAAATTCGTGGAAGATGAACCAGCAATGAGGGACAACATGGAAGGAGGTGAAGATGGTATAAGAAACGATTGGGACAAACGCTTGTGACAAAGGGTGGACATTGGAGGACAATCAAGGTTACAAAGGTGAAGAGTATGATGATCCATGCATGGTGGTAGGACTTCAAAAATTACAAGATGGTTCATCATTTTCCATGCCTAGCAACATGCTAAGCATGGGGGAGGACTTGGGGGACAAGTGAAGACCGCATGGAGTTCAAGATCACGGTTGCCACGAGATGCTAATTTTATTCTTCCATGTCAAGGACAATGCTTAAGCATGGGGAGGCAGTGCTACACTTCAAGCATCAAGTAACAGTTCCTCAATCCTCTCTTTGTCTTTGTCTTTCTAAATGCTTGTACATATGAATATGCCTTCAACAACCTTAGATGCAACCTTTGTGTATCTCTCTATAGAATAACATGGCTACTAGGAGTACAACCTAGATTCATTTTTGTTTTCAACAGTAATTACTGTTACCTTGTGCTTGCTATGATTATATCTTGTATGCTCTTGCTTATGGATATATGATGATCGTTGCCGCTTTGCTTATTCTTGTGCTTGGTTTATATATGATTAAGCTAGTGCTCTCTTTAATATGATTTGAAATTTAATTAAATGCTAGCCTAATCTTGTGCGGAGGTTATGATAACTTAAGTCCCATAGTTGTTTTTCGTTGCTCTCAATTTTGAATGAATCAAAGATCCATATTTATTCTTAAAAGTTTATGCTAACCTTGTCACAAGTACTGCTTGCATTTTGCTCTACCTATCCAAAGCCTAAATTTACTTGAGTGCAAAACCTTAGTTTACAAGATTTATTTTTGGGTGCATTAATTCAAGACTTGATTTCTCTGGCTCGATTAAAGACTTGATTTCTCTGGCTCGAGATTAAGAAGCTGGTCATTCCGTTTTTGCATATCTATCTTTACGCTAGCCTATTCTATCCGTGCATTGTGAGTTTCCACATTGGGAATTTTGCAAACCTCACCGGATATCCACCGACAAACTCAAATACATCTTTTTTGTGTTCACCTCCTTGACCACAACCCAATATATGAGTATGGATGGATATTTCGAGGAAGATTACAAGGAAGGTGCTTCAAGTGAGTAAGAGAGACTTCCAAAAGGATCCCTAGAAGATTTTTCGAGTATCTCTCTCTAAGAAAATATGAGAGCTTCAATTCCCACCTTGGCACATTTATCACCTCTTTTGCCCGAGGATGAGCAAACGTCTAAGCATGGGGGGTTGCCAAGGAAGTGCTAGTATAGTCTAGAGTTCAAGGGGAGCAAATTAAAAAGAAGAAGAAGAAAAAGTATGATGAGAAAAAGAGAGAAAGAAGAAAGAAAAAATAAAAAAATAAAGCTCCCCGGTTCTCTAGCTATGTTTAGTGCTTTTTGAGATTTCAAAAGGACTTCAAGATCAAGACCCATACTCATCTTTCCAACCATGTGCAATCCGATAACGAGGACTCTGTTTGTGCCTCGGGATCACTCTTTGCCGTTTGCACATGTCCACCTATCTAAAAGTGTGTGTATTTTTCTCTCCCCCCTCTTTGAAAACATTATTTTTCCAATGACCTTTTTGACGAGTCTCGGTAAGTTCATGAGAAGGTTGTCTTGTTTTGATAATATCTCGACTATAATATCTTGGTAGGACTAAACTTTCCCATAGCTCCATATAAAGCCTTCCACCAAATATTTGAGAGAGGAAAGGAGTAGGATATTTAGGCTTGAGAGACAAGATGAGATGAGAGTTCATGAGCAAGATGCAAGGAGGTTTATTATTGATCTTGGTAAAGCAAAGTTTTCTTCATCCCGCTCTTTATTTTTCAAAATTTCTGAGATTTGTTTAAAATTTTGAGAGCATGATTAATTACTTGTGGGAAGAGCTTAAATCATATCTACCCTCCATAGAGATGAAAGCTAGTTACATTATGAAACTTTAACAAATATAAACTTGGAGAGTATTATGTTTTCTCATGTATGAACAAGTGCAGGGTATGAACATTGAAGGGCAATACTGATATCCATTGAAGGCTTACTCGAGGACGAGCAAGGTTTAAGCATGGGGGTATGTTGACGGTCGATTTCCCTCAACCAAGAGCACTTGTTACACTTTGGTTTGAGCTTTGAATTATAACTAACCCGCCACTAGGCGTACTAATGATGTAACAAGTTCACACTTGCATGTGGTTTTTGGAGTATGTTGTTTACGCAGGATTTAAGCACCTAAATGAGGACTTCCGGGAAGAGTTCATCGAGCACTTTATGAGAAGATCACGAAGCCTGGCAGAAGTCAAGACACGAAGTGAATATGACTCCAAATGACCCGAAGACCGAAGTATGAAGTCGTGAAACTCCGAGGACCCGAACGGAAGATGCGGGAGTTTGCGCGCCAAGCACCCTTATCAAAACCGTGGGGAAAACAATGTCAAGGACCCACATGCACTTTGGCAAATATTCAAGAAATTGCAAGAAGCAACGTGGAGGAAGATGGGACCGAAAAGGGATTGGGCTGGCCGGCCCATGCCGGCCGGCCTAGGGTGTTTCGGGCCCGGTTCGCGACGCCCTTTGACCTACACGCTCCTCGGCTCATTTATATCCCCTGCCTCCGATGGCCGCCACATCCATTCACCAGAACACGGCGAAACCTAGAAGTGAACACCGGAGGGAGACGATGGCAGCGGAATCCTCGAAGTTGTCTAGGGGATGGCCTAGGCCGACCCTAGCCGCCATGGACGCCCTGTGTGGTTGTGCCATGGTGGAGTTCTAGAGCTAGTTGAGGTCTTCGATGGTATCTATTTGGTGGCGATGACCTCAACACATCTACTACGTGAGTAAAGTACTTCCTGTCATCTGATCTTTAGCGACTCGATTCATCCATTTATGATCTTGTGCTTTCTTCGGTTTGCTTTATTTCAATCTACCGTTAACATAGATTGCTTGGGGTGATCTCGTAGCCATGGGGGCTAGGGGTTCATACCGGATCCACCAAGGAGTATGACACGCTCTCTATGAGCATGCTCTTAGGTTTATCTATACAAGAAACGGGGCATCATGACAGGATGTCGATCACATGTACGATGGGTGCCTTAGAGGGTTTAACCGGAGGGTAGTAGTTTAAAGATGGCTTTTAGATGAGATGCTTGTTGCACTTGCTCTTTCGGCTAGAACTACAACTCGAAGATGTAGGCCTTAGTTATCCTTGTTTGTTCCTTTATGTTGCTATGTTATGGATGTGATCAACCTTTACACTTAACTCATATACCTATTAGGTTTATCTTTGTATGCAATCAACGCTTAATGTTTGGTTTGTTTGGCTAGATAAGGTAGAGAACCTTAGCGGTTTGCTTCCGATCCTTGGGTTGACAAACCTTGGGGACCCTCCTTGGTGAAAAAGGCACCAAGTCACCCCTACGCTTGCGGTGAACTTCAACACGGTTTTGAACCGTCAACAGCGTTGGTCAAGTGGAGTTCCAAGGTGATTGGAAGCATCCTCTTCCAGATCCAGATCACCAAGAAGGTTATTTTATGTTTAAAGGTCGCATAGGATTCTCGGTCGCTCTCTCCTGAGGAGCTGGCGTTGAGACGTTTCTTCCTCGGACTGTCTTCGTTGCAGCGTACGATCGCTCGGCAGAAGTCTAGTCGGAGGTGTCTCCGCGAAGCGGACGCGAATACTAAACTTTTCCACCTCAACGCCAACCACCGTAGACGAAAGAATTGCATTCCTTCCCTTCTGGTCGACGGTCGCTCTGTCCTCCATGAAGATGAAAAAGCCGCTGCGGCCTTTGATTACTTTGACAGGATTTGGGGCACCAGCCGTGAGCATTCGTGTGCGCTTGATTTTGCGGTGCTGGGCCTCCCACGGTTGGACCTCGAGAGCATTACCCACCCGTTCTCCGAAGCCAAGATCTTGGAGGTGATCAAGGATTTACCACTGGATAAGGCACCCGAACCAGATGGGTTCATGGGTCGCTTCTATAGGTCATGCTGGTCGATCATCAGAGGTGACGTGCTGCGGGCGTTTAACATTCTCACTGATATGGATGCTCGCAGCTTCCACCACCTGAATGATGCCCTCCTCACTCTCATTCCCAAGAAGCCGGATCCGATCGCTCTCTCGGATTATCACCCCATCAGCCTCATACATAGCTTCAGGAAACTTTTCTCCAAAGCGGCAGCCAACCGCTTCGCCCCCCACCTCCCCTCGCTCATCTCACCAAACCAAAGTGCTTTTATCAAAGGTCACCTCATTCATGATAACTTCCGATATGTTCTTGCACGGCAAGAATGCTCGCCAGTCGCAAGCTCCCTAGGATCATGTTCAAGATTGACCTAGCGAAAGCTTTCGATTCGGTCGGGTGGGTCTTTCTCCTTGAGCTTCTCTCTGCGGTCGGCTGCCCATGCAGGTGGACCGACTGGATCTCCATCCTTCTTTCGACTACCAGCACCAAGATCCTTCTTAACAGTGTCCCGGGGCAGCGTATCTGCCATGGTCGCAGCCTGCACCAGGGAGACCCTCTCTCTCCCATGCTTTTTGTCCTGGCCATGGAATGCTTCCATGCCCTCTTCCGCCAGGCAGAGTTGCGCGGGCTCCTCCAGGGGCTGGGCAGGAATATCCGCTTGCACGCCTCCCTTTACGCGGATGACGTGGTCGCTTTCTTTTCTCCGGTCGAGCTAGACTTGAGGGTCGTCAAGGCAGTTTTGTCGTTCTTTGAGAGCGCCTCCGGCCTGGCGGCCAACTTCACGAAGAGCCAGGTGTATCCAATTAACTGCTCGGAGGACCACCTCTCCCTGGTTCGCTCTGTCCTCTCCTATACTATCGCAGACTTCCCATGCACCTACCTAGGTGTGCCTCTCTCTATTAGGCGGCTGCCCAAGGCCGCCTTGCAGCCTCTGGTCGACAAGGTCGCCAAGCGTCTACCTCCTTGACAGGGTAGACTTCTGAGCCGTAGTGGTTGTCTAGTTCTGGCCAAGTCAACCCTCTCGGCCATCCCTGTACATATTTCGATGGTGATTGCCGTTGCACCCTGGGCCCTGCGTGCGGTCGAAACTCTAATTTGAGGCTTCCTTTGGTGCGGCACGGAGGTGGCCTACGGCAGTCGCTATCTGGTTGCTTGGGTGAACGTCACCTGCCCCACACGCTATGGTGGCCTTGGTTTGCCTGACCTCCACGCCTTTGGGACAGCCCTACACCTGCGCTGGCTCTGGCTTGTGCGGACTGACCCTGACTGGACTTGGGCGACTTTCCGCTTCCCGGTGGACCGGGCTACGCAGGCTTTCTTCGACGCCTCCATCTCGGTTGAGGTGGGGGATGGGGCCCGCACATTGTTCTGGGAGGACAACTAGATCTCCAGTTGCTCCATCAAATCTCTGGCTCCTAATCTTTGGGCAGCTGTCTCGCCGCGGATCAGGCGCTCTCACACAGTCAGGGAGGGGTTGCAGCGTGGCTCCGTTGGGTCACTGGCATTACCCACGGTAGGACGGTGTAGGTTATTGTGCAATACCTGACCGTCTGGGACCTCTTGCAGTGGGTCAGGCTCACGTCGGAGCCCGACAGATTTTTGAGGAAGTGGTCTCCCAGCGGTGTCTACTCTGCGGCTACGGCCTACTCCGCTCATTTTCTGGGTCACGTCGACATCCTCGGAGCTAGGCAGATTTGGAAAGTCCATATGCCAGGGAAGTGCAAGTTCTTCGCTTGGCTAGTCTTGCACAATCGCTGCTGGACTTCTGGCCTCCTATACCGGCACGGTCTGAGGGACTCTGACACCTATGCTCTCAGTGCACAGGACTCTGAAACGCTTGATCACCTCATCGAGGACTATGTCTTTTGTCGCGAGGTTTGGTTCAGGGCACTCAGGCATGTTCTGCTCCAGGACCTTGCCCCGGACCGGCCCACGAGCTTCGCGACTTGGTGGTGCTCCGCTAGGAAGCAGGTCGCCAAGGTTCGAAGGAAAGGCTTCGATACCTTTGTCTGGCTGGTCGCGTGGTCACTTTGGAAGAAGCGCAACAAGCGCGTACACGACAAGGAAGCTCTCATACCGGTGGCGCTGGTACCGGCTATTCTGGAGGAGGCGAGATCGTGAGCACGTGCAGGCTTCCTTCTCTTAGCTCGTCTTTTAGGTGTTCGCCCTCTAAGGGCGGTGTAATTATCTTTCCTGCGATGCTTTTTGTGTTGTTGGGCTCGGCCCCCCTGTACTCTTTGTGAACGACGTTTTCTCCTCTCTTAATAAAAAATGTGTTTTGCACGTCTCAAAAAAAGCAATATCTAAATTTTGTTAATTAGGTTCCCCAGTACACCGTACCAGACCATTTGGGTATCAGAGAGTAATTATACATTGAGAAACCAAGTTGAGATGTGTCTTGGTTTGTATGTGATGAGTGATTGACCGGATGATTTGAGGCTTTGTGTGTAATGTTGTGTGTGTTGTGTCGTGTATGCATTGTGTTATGTGTGTTTACCATGTTGCTTTAGTGGTGTGTTGTCAATGCACTCGTGATGAGTGGTTGAAAATGTTGTGTGGATTGACTCTTGGCCTAGTATTACAGGTGCTGGTTGCGGCTTGATTTGCTTTGGTGCAGGTGAAGAACAAGAGTGAAAGGTCTATGTCTGGGTGTCCTCCTGTTCGAGGCACCCGGTGACTGACGGGATCAAGTGCGGGCCGCATGGTGGCAAGAAGAGCAAGACGAAGCCGTGTACAAGGAGCCGGCACAGGCTAGCGGCTAACAACTGAAGTCTGCGCAGGGTTTGTTGGTTTACTCCGCAAAATCAACACCGCCGGTGCAAGGTAGCGGCTAACGACCGAATCTTGTATGCGGTGGAGCCGGTGCAAGGTAGCGCCCAAGTCATTGAATAGGGCAAGATCGAGTAGATGGTCCGGGAGCCGAAGGTGAAAGGCTTGGCGTGGTGAGGCTATGCCTTGCATGCGGGGTTTTCGGTGGTTTACCGACAAAACCATCGGGTTCCTCGGTTGCTCCACAAAGCCGAGCTCGACGGTTTGTTGGTTTGGCCTCAAAACCAACATGGAGTCGGGACGACTGTGACGGCTAAGTCATGAGTGGGATTAGCGTGGAGGTCGCACCTAGTCCGTGGGGTTTGCAGTGGTTTGGCCACAAAACCACTGGATTCCTTGGTTAAGCCAGAAAGCCAAGACCGAAGGCTCGGCGTGACGAAAATGGTATCCGGGTGCGTCGGAAAGCTTCGAAGCGGGTGCCACGCGGCATGATCGAGGTGCTTGCGTCGGGAGGACGCGAAGGCCCGATGGATGCGCGACCGTCCGATGGAGAACATGTGTTGACCAAAATGCCCCTGTGAGGGCATGTGTTATAACTCCAAGTGTAGGGGCACTTCAGTCATTTTCCGGAGGGCCTATATATAGGAGGGAGAACTCTTTCATTTTGGAGTGCTCTTGGTGAGACGAACAGAGAAGATTGTGGCTCTTTGTTTTGAGCTTTTTGTCATGCAAGATTTGTAATTATTAAGAGTGGCTTGTATCCGGATATGGCTTATGATTCATAGTGAAATATTTCACCTAAGTACCAATTCCTTTGAGTAAATTCTATCTCCTTCTAAATTCTCGAGCTCTTTTATTTTCCTTTTTCAGAGCTTTTCAGTTTGATTCGTGTTCATCGATTTCTAGGCCATTTCCTCTCGGATTTATTTGAGGGGATCGTGGATGAGTGCCTTGTGACTCTTTGTGTATGATCTTGACCCCTCAAACACCATGAATCGGTCTCGATTTGGTGAGGATTGGATGAACCCGAGTCCTTGGCTTGTGAGCGTGAGATTTGCGATTCCTCGAATTTGAGTTTGTTTGAGGTCATAAGATTTTGGGCATAGCTTCTCCTAGAGACGCTTCCGATATACCCAAAATTTGGGCTCAATCCATCCAGCTGTTTGGGAGACCCGTCGATTGGAAGATGGAGGAGTTTTCGTGGGAACTCGGCTTTTGTTTCTGCGTAAAGGACAGACAGTCCACGGGGTGAGTATGAATAGTCTGTGGTCCCTGTCTTCCTCCTGTGTTCTTCACGTGTTCGTGAGTCGCGTCATTTGATCCGTGCATGTTTTGGTTTTGGGCTAAGAGAAGTTTGTCGGACGGTCCGTGCACGAGGGTCGAACGGTTCGTGATTGGAGGTCAGACAGTCCGTGGGGGTCCACTAGCTTCTGGAGGTTCGGTTGGATATTTCGGATGATTCGTCTTTGATCCACGGACGGTCCGCCTGAGGTCCACGGACGGTCCGAACCCTTCTCACGGATGGTCCGTTCTGGACAGGTAGTTTTGCCCGAGTCCTTTGCCTCTTGTCTTGTGCTTGCACTCTTTATTCTGAGGCTTGTTTCTAGGACTTGTAGGCTTGTCAATTACCTGGTTTTGGGTCACTTCTTTGTGTGTGAGTTCCCAGAGTTGAATTTGGGGCATAGGCCGAGTTCTTCTCATCGGAGAGAATTTTTATCGGCTCCCATTCACTCCCCCCTCCTCTCTGGTCGCCAATCCAGTCCTTCATACATACTTGTTAGGATCCCTGTGCACTGGTCCTACATGCTCTTGTCGGGATGGGCTGAGCCCAGCAGGTCGTGGCCCATGTCGGCATCTATATGTACCTAAGCTAAGGGCTGTCGGGTATCGAAAATTATCTGTTAGGTTTGAGAACATAGAACTCTACCCTTCTTTTGAAATACCTTCACAAATTTTATAACAAGGCTGATCTCCCTTGGGTGCATCTCACTTGGAATTGCTTTTATAGAAGATCAACAGTTCCTCATGTTCGATCACCGGTGGGATCCTTTTGGTGGAGAGATGTGATGTCACTCACCGATTCTTTTCGATTGATAGCTCATTGCAAAGTTAATGCCAGTGATACTGCAACTTTTTGGAATGATCTGTGGGACCTAGGAATTCTTTGGTTTGAATTCCCGCCGACTATTTTCCTTTGCTACAAATAGAAATATCTCAGTGGTGGATTTTCTCAATCAAAGTGCTCATCAGAATTTTCAGCTGCCACTCTCAACCATCGCATCTGATCAACTGTGAAGGACCAAATAGGCGACCAGAGAGGGGGGAGCGAATGGGAGCCGATGAAAATTCTTCCCGAAGGATGAACTCGGCCTATACTGCGATTAACACTCCGATCACTCGCACACAACAAAGATGCTCTAGACTAGGCACACACAAGCCTACAAGTCCTAGAGACAAGCCTTGAATTAAAGCGCGGAAGCACAAGAAAAGAACCAAAGAACTTAGCCAAATCTGCGAAGGCCTGGGCGGACAGTCCGCATGGGTACGGCTGACAGTCCGTGCAGCTCGCGGACACTCCGTGAAGACACGACGGACGGTCTGAAATAACACACCGAGCCTCCATTAGCGCACCGAGGAAATTCGGACAGTCCGGGCAAGCACCGCGGACAGTCTGGTGCCTCGCGGACAGTCCGGCCCGACCTGGCGGACAGTCCGGCAAACCACACCGAAACAAAACCCACGAACGCTACGGATCGAAACAGGAGCGCACACGAACACGGATGAACACGCAACGAACTGCAGTCACGGGGACAGTCTGCACGCAACCCGCGGACAGTCCGCCAAGCGCGGACAGAGCAGAAAACGCTCACGAACGGGAGGTCAACCCCTCCTTTCCATCACCGGATCTCTCAAACAGCTTGAGCTCTTGAGACAAGATTTGGGGGAGATGAGAAGCGTCACTAGGTGAAGCTATGCCCCAAAAATCTCGGCCTCTAACTCCCTAAATCACCGGGAATCGCGGATCACATGAACCACCACCAAGAACTCGGGCTCCAAACAAAACTCGCGAATCGAAGGGATTTCCCGGCGTTTGAGGGGTCAAGATCACACACAAAGATGTGCAAGGAATCCACCCATGATCCCCTCAAAGAAATTCGAGAGAAAACACCCTCAAATCAACGAATCGAGCGAAGAAAGAAACTCCCCAAAAATAGCTCCAAAAATGACACGAAAATCACAAAGAGCTAGGAGATCACCACAATGCCGAATGCTTCCATACATCCAGAGGTCAGAGTCTATACAAGAATCTAGCCTAAGGAAAGCAGAGGAAAAGAAGCAGTCCAGAGCAATCTACTGGGGGAGGAAACCCTAGAGTCCAAGAGAGAGAGAGATGTCATCCACCTCTTAGAATTTATACGAGGTCCACTGGAGGAGGCAAATGACCACGCTACCCCTACAACTCAAATAGAAGATACACACCCCTCAGGGGCAATATGGTCAAGTCTTCATCAAGCGGACACGCTTCCACCACGGACTTGCTTAGCCTCGACGCAAGCCCCGCGATCACGCCACGTGCCCCCCGCCTCGAAGCTTCCTGACGCACCCGGATCACCATCTCCGTCGCATCGGGCCTCCGGCCTTGGTTTTGCGGCCCAAACCAAAAAATCGTCCACTGATGGTTTTGTGGGCAAACCACGAAACCCCGCATGCAAGCTTCGGCCTTCATCCGCTAATTTGCACCAGCCCATGTTCACGACTTCAACTTGCTAGTCTTGCACCGCACGGCTCGCACTTGACCCCATCGGCCACCGGGTCCATCGAACCAAGCCTACTTGCCTCTCCATCACCCGGAGGCCACCACGGCTAAGGCCTTTCACGCTTGTTCTTCACCTGCACCAACACGAGTCAAGCCGCAACCTGTACCTGCAAACTTAGCCAAGCATCTGTCCACACAACGTTGTCAATCACTCATCACTAAGGAGCGACCCTCCACTGGTCCTCGGAGTCACCTGGTCCTCAATCTCGCCCTAGATGAGTGCATTGACAACACCCATAGTAACCATCATAGAGAAAAAGGAAAAGAAAACAACCACGAACACAAACCTCAAAGCAAGTGATCCAAAGCCAAAGGACAAGCGGAAAACACGATCACTCACCAAACCAGGGGGAGTGAATGGGAGCCAATGAAAATTCTTCCCGAAGGATGAACTCGGCCTATACATCGATTGCCACTCCGATCACTCGCACACAACAAAGATGCTTTAGACTAGGCACACACAAGCCTACAAGTCCTAAAGACAAGCCTTGAATCAAAGCGCGGAAGCACAAGACAAGAAACAAAGAACATAGCCAAATCTGCGAAGGTTTGGGCGGACAATCCGCATGGCTACGGCGGACAGTCCGTCAAGACACGACGGACGGTACGAAATAACACACCGAGCCTCCATTAGCGCACCGAGGAAATTCGGACAGTCCGGGCAAGCACCGCGGACAGTCTGGTGCCTCGCGGACAGTCCAGCCCGACCTGGCGGACAGTCCGGCAAACCACACCCAAACAAAACCCATGAATGCTACGGATCGAAACACGAGCGCGCACGAACACGGATGAACATGCAATGAACTGCAGTCGCGCGGATAGTCCGCACGCAACCCGGGGACAATCCGCCAAGCGCGGACAGAGCAGAAAACGCTCACGAACGGGAGGTCAACCCCTCCTTTCCATCACTGGATCTCCCAAACAGCTTGAGCTCTTAAGACAAGATTTGCGGGAGATGAGAAGCGTCACTAGGTGAAGCTATGCCCCAAAAATCTCAGCCTCTAACTCCCTAAATCACCGGGAATCGCGGATCACATGAACCACCACCAAGAAATCGAGCTCCAAACAAAACACGCGAATCGAAGGGATTTCCCGGCGTTTGAGGGGTCAAGATCACACACAAAGATGCGCAAGGCATCCACCCATGATCCCTTCAAAGAAATTCGAGAGAAAACATCCTCAAATCAACGAATCGAGCGAAGAACAAAACTCCCCAAAAATAGCCCCAAAAATGACACGAAAATCACAAAGATCTAGGAGATCACCACAACCCCGAATGCTTCCATACATGTAGAGGTCATAGTCTATACAAGAATCAAGCCTATGGAAAGCAGAGGAAAAGAAGCAGTCCAGAGCAATCTACCGGGGGAGGAAACCCTAGAGTCCAGGAGAGAGAGATGCCATCCACCTCTCCGCTATTTATACGAGGTCCACTAGAGGAGGCAAATGACCACGCTACCCCTACAACTCAAATAGAAGATACCACCCCTCAGGGGCAATATGGTCAAGTCTTCATAGAGCGTACATGCTTCCACCGCGGACTTGCTTAGCCTCGACGCAAGCCCCACGATCACGCCATGTGCCCCCCGCATTGAAGCTTCCTGACGCTCCCGGATCACCATCTCCGTCGCATTGGGCCTCCGGACTTGGTTTTGCGGCCCAAACCAAGAAACCGTCCACCGATGGTTTTGTGGGCAAACCACCAAACCCCGCGTGCAAGCTTCGGCCTTGATCCGCTACCTTGCACCGACCCATGTTCACGACTTCAACTTGCTAGTCTTACACCGCAGGGCTCGGACTTGACCCCATCGGCCACCGGGTCCATCGAACCAAGCCTACTTGCCTCTCCATCACCCGGAGGCCGCCACGGTTAAGTCCTTTCGCGCTTGTTCTTCACCTGCACCAACACGAGTCAAGCCGCAACCTGTACCTGCACACTTAGCCAAGCATCAGTCCACACAACGTTGACAATCACTCATCACTAAGGAGCGACCCTCCACTGGTCCTTGGACACACCTGGTCCACAATCTCCCCCTAGATGAGTGCATTGTCAACACCCATAGTAACCATCATAGAGAAAATGGAAAAGAAAACAACCACGAACACAAACCTCAAAGCAAGTGATCCAAAGCCAAAGAACAAGCGAAAAACACAATCACTCACCATACCAGGGGGGAGTGAATGGGAGCCAATGAAAATTCTTCCCGAAGGATGAACTCGGCCTATACCCCGATTGCCACTCAGATCACTCGCACACAACAAAGATGCTCTAGAGTAGGCACACACAAACCTACAAGTCCTAAAGACAAGCCTTGAATCAAAGCGCGGAAGCACAAGACAAGAAACAAAGAACTTAGTCTAATCTGCGAAGGTTTGGGCGGACAGTCCGCATGGCTACAGCGGACAGTCCGTGCAGCTCGCGAACAGTCCGTCAAGACACGGCGGACGGTCTGAAATAACACACCGAGCCTCCATTAGCGCACCGAGGAAATTCGGACAGTCCGGGCAAGCACAGCGGACAGTCTGGTGCCTCGCGGACAGTCTAGCCCGACCTGGCGGACAGTCCGGCAAACCACACCCAAACAAAACCCACGAACGCTACGGATCGAAACACAAGCGCGCACGAACACGGATGAACACGTAACGAACTGCAGTCGCGAGGACAGTCCGCACACAACCCGCGGACAGTCCGCCAAGCGCGGACAGAGCAGAAAATGCTCACGAACGGGAGGTCAACCCCTCCTTTCCATCACTGGATCTCCCAAACAGCTTGAGCTCTTGAGACAAGATTTGGGGGAGATGAGAAGCGTCACTAGGTGAAGCTATGCCCCAAAAATCTCGGCCTCTAACTCCCTAAATCACCGGGAATCGCGGATCACATGAACCACCACCATGAATTCAGGCTCCAAACAAAACACGCGAATCGAAGGGATTTCCCGGCGTTTGAGGGGTCAAGATCACACACAAAGATGCGCAAGGCATCCACCCATGATCCCCTCAAAGAAATTCGAGAGAAAACACCCTCAAATCAACAAATCGAGCGAAGAACGAAACTCCCCAAAAATAGCCCCAAAAATGACACGAAAATCACAAAGAGTTAGGAGATCACCACAACGCCGAATGCTTCCATACATCCAAAGGTCAGAGTCTATACAAGAATCTAGCCTAGGGAAAGCAGAGGAAAAGAAGCAGTCCAGAGCAATCTACCGGAGTCGGTGTTTTAGACTGGCAAACCTACCAAGGGGGTACCCGAGGTAGTAGATTGTGCGGTGGAGGATCGTGATCGGGAGACCGAGAACTCAAAGGTATGCGCAAGGACACGGGACACAAGATTTATACAGGTTCGGGCCGCCAAGGTGGCGGACCCAACTTCCTGTTTAGGGGATCAAGTATGGCGCCCTGCGCTTGGTGTTGGGTTAGTTGAGTTGTTCGGCTAGGTACCCAGCCCTCCTTTATATAGTCCAGGGGGCGGGTTCCTACTCGGTTACAAGGCAGGAGTCCTAGTAGGATTACACGGAACGAGTCCTAATAGGATTACAAGGGAATTCTAGTAGGAGTCCGTCTTCATCCTTCCTCGTATGGGTACCCGGGGAGTATGCCCGACAAGCCCCCGAGCACGTTGTAGTCGAGAGTAGTAGTTCGAGTAGTCTGAAGCCTATTCGAGTAGTTCCTGAGCGTCCGAGAGTACTGCTTGGAGAAGTCTTCAATAGTACTTGAACTGCCACGAGGCTGGAAGGTGGTCCAGCTCATCAGTCTTGAAGTCGAGATTATATGGAAGTGCGGTTGCAAAATCGCACTCCATATGGAGTAGCCCCCGAGCCTTAGGTTGAGTCGTAGACTCTAGCTGAGGGTCAGTCTTGATTCCGAATCTTCCATCTTGAAAAATTGAATGATGGGTATAGCATAGCAGCCCCCGAGCCTTGAAATGATTAGGTAATCAATCCAAGGGTCTTCAGTGTTCGTGAAAGCCATCATCCGAGTACTCTTGCAGCGTGTAGCCCCCGAGATAAGAGAGCCGTATGAGCCACGTCGAGTAGTTGTTGGTGCGGAGCCCCCGAGCTTGAGAGCGAGCAAAGCCTACTGAAGTTATCCTCGAGTAGTAATTGAAGTGCAGCCCCCGAGCTGGAGAGATTCCGAGTAGTAATTTAGCATCGAGCCGTGTAGCTCGAAAAGTAGTCATGCCGTCAGAGCGGACTTTAGATGCAACCAAAGTCAACTTTAGATGCCGGCAGTGCAGACTTTAGAATGTGACTTAAAAACCGAAGTCGACTTTATGCCGTGCGGAGCGGTCTTTGAGATGCGACTTGAAAACCGAAGTCGACTTTAGGATGCCGCGTGGAGCGGACTTTGATATGCGACTTGAAAACCGAAGTCGACTTTAGATTGCCGCGTAGAGCGGACTTTGAGATGCAACTACAGTAGTCGACTTTGTGCCACGCGGGGTGGACTTAAGATGCAAAAAACGAAAAGCACTTTCCGGAAAGCCAAAGCGATTGAAAAATCAGAGAAAACGAGTAGTTTTGCTGCCGGATCAGGCTTAAGATTGCGACCGAAGTCGGCTTGTGCCACCAGAGTGGGCTTGGGTGCGACTGTTAGCGTCGACTTGTGCCACCGGAGTGGGCTTGAGTACCCGAGCCATGGATTTCAGACCCAAGGTACAGTTGCCGCGCGGAGCGGGCTTGAAGGACCGATTAGGCGACCAGAGAGGGGGGGAGTGAATGGGAGCCGATAAAAATTCTTCTCGAATGGGATGACTTCCCAAACAAGATGAACTCGGTCGGACACCCAAAATCACACGCTCCGCACGCAACCTTCCGTTTGCCAAAACCACGTAGCCACTGAAGTGCTACTGGTCCTAGGAACAAACACTACCAACAGCCTCAACTCCTACACGCACACGGCAGCGGAAACGACTCGGGAGCTGGCTGTCTGGAGGGGCCGGTTAGACCGGGTATGGGGGGCGGTTAGACCGCCTCCACCTGGTAACCGAGAAATCCTCCGAAACACCTCTTCCGAGCACCAAAACGCACCACGGTTTCACCAACAGAAATCTCTGGTCAAGGCTAAGCTAGCTACCAGGAAATCTTGGCGAAAACCAAAACTTCACCCAGGAGCCTAGGGGCGGTTAGCCTGGCTACCACGGGCGGTCTAACCTCCTGTACCCAGCAACGAACCCAAGGCAAGAACTCTTAGCAAACTGCACCAAAACGAACCGAGATTTCACCTGAAGGCTCCTCTGATCAAGGCGAACAAACTCACGGAGGAAAACCTGGCAAAATCAAAACCTTCACCTGGATGACCCAGGGTGGTTAGACCGCCCCCATATGGCGGTTAGACCGCCCTACCCAGAAAAACTGGCCGCGGGTCAACCCTCAAGTTCCCATCGCCTGATCTCCCGATTCACCCCACGGATTGCGGCGAAACTTCAGGGATAGCTGGGTTACCTCCTGGGCAACCTCTCCCTCAAAGGAATCGAACCGAAACGCCCACAATCAAAGGGAATCGCGGATTTAGGCCCTCTAGATCAAGAACTCGAGCAACTCGAAAAACCACCAAATCGAGGTCGATTCAAGGGAGTTCTTGGGGCAAAGTCACCACTCAAAGAGGCACAAGGTCCTCATATGTGACACCCAACAAGAATCCCACAAGAAATCGCCCTCAAAACTCCGCCAAGAAAATCACAAGAAAGGGCTCCGAAAATCACCAAAAAAGGAGAACGGGAAAGACAACACAAGACCTTGAGGAACCACGCCAAATCATCTATACATACCATGAAGGTTCATACAAGGTCTAGCTTGCCACCCAATCATCCATCCCTCTCTCTAGATCTCACATGAAGCTCTCAAGCTAGTCCTAGAAAACTAGAGGAAAATAGAAACGAAAAATAGGAAAACAAATGAGCTAGGGTTCCAAGAGTTGGCTGCCATCCATCCCCTTAAGTGCTTATATGGAGGCATCCAAAAGACTAAACTACCCTTACTAGATAACTAGGGATACATGCCCCTCAAGGGTGAAATTGAATGTCTTCAGATTTTCTTCATCGGACGGATGCCCAGCGACCGCAACCTTGCTTAGCCTCGACGCAAGCCTTGCGATCCCGACGCGTGTCCTCCGCTTCGAAGCTTCTCGGCGGCAGCGACCCGGGCGGTCAGACCGCCCCTCCTGGGCGGTTAGACCGGCCCAGGCAGTCTGACCGCCCCTCGTGGGCGGTTGAACCGTCCTGGGTGGCCGCACCTCCTCGTCGAGTCTTTGGCCTCGGTTTTGTGGCTCAACCGAGTAACCCAGTGGTTTTCTGGTGAACCACTGCAAACCCCGCGAACTCGGTGTACCCTCCGCCAATCACCACTCATGACTCGGCTCCCACGTAGTCCCGGCTCGACCTTGGTTTTGAGGCTCAACCAAGAAACCGTCCACGACTTCGTCCCGCTGTTCTTGCCACCATGCGGCCCGCACTTGACTCCGCTGGCCACCGGGTCCCTCGAACGAAGCCTACTTGTCTTCTCCACACCTGGAGGCCTCACCGGCAACGACCTTTCGCGCTTGTTCTTCACCTGCACCAACACCAGTCAAGCCTCAACCTGCACCTGCAATACTTAGCCAAGAGTCAGTCCACACCACGTTGTCAATCACTCATCACACCAGGAAGCGACCATCCACCGGTCCTCGAACCACACATGGTCCTCAATCTCCCCCTTGATGAGTGCATTGACAACACACACATATAGTAACCCGAGAGAAAAGAAAAAGAAAAGAAACGAATAAAAGAAACTCCAACAAGCGATCGAAAGCCAAGGAAAGGCAAAGAACAAGATCACTTGAAGAAGAACAAGTCTCGGACCCCTTAGGCAAGGGCAACGGCTCGACACATCCGAGACAAAAGCATGCTCAAGCAAAGAGCACAAACCACCAATCCAAAGTTCGAACAACACAAAGAGCTCCCCCTGCACACGTGCAAACTCCCCCTGAGCCAAAGCACACTCCCCCTGAGCCAATGCAGCAATGCAACATGGGAATGCAACAAAGAGCAAAAACCTGCTCACTCTGCCCAGGGCGGTTAGACCGCATGCCCTGGGCGGTTAGACCGCACCTCTGGGATCTGACCGCCTGGGGGGCGGTTAGACCGCCCCAAGAAACCGGCCCTGCACCAAACTTTTCAAAAACTGCCCGAACCACTTTGAACACCTTCCAAATGCTCCCAGGTGCCCAAAACATGCACAAACTTCTCCCCCTTGTTGACAATGCATGAATCAAGGCAGAAATGTAAAAAATGCAACCTAGAGCTTCTCAAATAGACAAAATTCAACAAAGGATGCTACACATGTCCAAATGAGCAAGTTAGATACTCAATAGCTTCGTAATGACATCAACTACAAGATCACCAAGTTTCACAACCATTGGGCGAAGCTAAGATAGAATTGAGCAATTTTGTGAAAAAACACCCTCTCATGAGCAAAGTCCTAAACATGAGCAAAACATGTCAAAATGGCAAAGCCACACAAACTTCATGCTAGGACAACCATTCTAAGCATAAGACCATCATAAACACCCACAAGCACCTCATGTCATGTCAAAGCATACCGAGCCATGTGCTTACTTCTATGTATGAGACTTCTCATTGGTAAGCAACATGCAACGGTTTAGCACCCAAAGCAAATTAAAATTAGCACATATGACATGGGAGCACATTTTCCAATCAATTTACATTTCATTTTCAGATTTGAAATTGGTACATGAAATGTCTTTGCGACAAAAAGGAACTTATGCCCCTCCACAAGATCAAGCATGGGGGCTAAACATTCATGATGGCAAATGAGCCTTTGGCCCCATATGATCAAAATAAGCTATCCAACCACAAATTAAGCATAGCCAAGCCACAAAAACATGTCAAGATCATGTAAAGGCATTTACTCACAAGAGAGCATACATATGAATTTTTTTCAAAAACATAGCCATCAACCATGGATATAAATCAAGATCATCAAGAGCTAAGCCAAACTAACCATAGCTTACCACACTAGCTCACAAAGACATACATATCATTCCATGGTGAACAATGTATATAGGAGAAGCCTTTCCTAAACAATGCATATGATACAAAATGCATGCAACCTAAGATACAAAGATGCCTATACATCATGTTACATATGCCATGCCAAATGCAAGAAATGCAAGAAGGAAAGCCATACATATGTTACAAAGGAGCTCCCACACACCAACTCAAGAAATCAAACAAACGCCAAGCTCCCCCCGCAAACGAGTGAAAGTTGCTTGACCTAGGGGTTTGGTGAAAATATCGGCTAGTTGGTCATGTGTAGGTACATGGATCAAAGCTATCTTCCCTTTCTCTACGTTGTCTCTCAGAAAATGATACCTCACTTCTATGTGCTTGGTTTTGGAATGGAGCACTGGGTTCTTTGCAACGCTTATGGCACTTGTGCTATCACATTGAAGTGGGACATGGGTATACTCCTCACCAAAGTCACTCATGGTGTATGTGATCCAAAGGAGTTGAGAGCAACAACTAGCTGCGGCAACGTACTCTGCCTCGGTAGTGGATTGAGCAACACTCGACTGTTTGCGGGAAGACCAAGACACCAAAGAAGATCCCAAGAACTGACAAGTCCCAAAAGTGGACTTCCTATCCAACCGACACCCGGCAAAATCCGCATCCGAAAAACCATGAAGCGCTAAAGAAGAAGACGCGGAATACCAAAGGCCGAAGTCGGGAGTGTGACGCAAATACCTGAAAATGCGCTTGACCGCTTGCCGGTGCGAAGTCCTTGGAGACGATTGAAAACGAGCGCACAGACATACCGAGAACTGGATGTCCGGCCTCGTCGCCGTCAAGTAGAGGAGTGACCCGATCATGCACCGGTACTCCTTCTGGTCCACGTGTTCACCTTCCTCATCCGCATCAAGAGCTGTAGTCGTACTCATAGGCGTCGCCATGGCCTCGGAGTCCTCCATCTTGAACTTCCTCACAATGTCCTTAGTGTACTTAGCTTGGTGCACAAATGTTCCTTCCTTTGATTGCTTGATTTGTAGCCCGAGGAAGAACTGCAACTCACCCATCATGCTCATCTCAAATTCCCTGCTTATGTCCTCTGCAAACCTTGCAACAAGAGAGTTAGACGAGCCACCAAAGACAATATCATCCACGTACACCTGCACAATCAGGATATCTCTGCCCTATCTGAGAAGAAACAAGGTCTGATCAACCTTCCCCATCTCAAACTCTCGCTCAAACAGGAACCCCCTCAACCTACCGTACCAAGCTCTAGGCGCCTGCTTCAACCCATACAGCGCCTTCCTCAACTTGTACACCCGGTGGGGGTACTTCTCACTCTCAAACCCTGGTGGTTGCCTCACAAACACCTCTTCCTCCAACACACCGTTCAGGAAAGCACTCTTCACATCCATCTGGTACAACTTGAACCCTTTAGCCACGGAAAAGGCTAGAAGGATCCTGATCGCCTCCAAACGAGCTACAGGAGTGAAAGTCTCCTCGTAGTCGATCCCCTCTTTCTGACTGTACCCCTGAGCAACAAGTCTCGACTTGTTCCTCACCACTTCTCCTTTCTCTCCCTCTTTATGTTTCCACACCCATTTTGTCCCAATCGGCTTACACCCTGGAGGAGGGTCAACCAACACCCAAACTTGGTTCCTCTCAAAATTCTCCAACTCCTCACGCATCGAATTAACCCAATTATGATCAGATAGCGCATGTCCAATGTCTTTGGGCTCAAAGGTGGCAACAAAAGCAGCATGAGCGAAATGAGAATTGTTCTGAACCCTCGACCGTGTAGTACGTTCATTCATGTCGCCGATGATTCTCGAAGCTGGGTGATCCACTTGCACTCGCCGGGGAGGTTCTCGCCTTGATGCTACCTCCCCCTCAACAGCAGCTTCGCCTTGATCTAGGTTTGTCATCGTAGGTGTGGGAGAGGGCCCGTTCATGATCGTCGTCGAAGTAGTGGGTACATGTTCAGCTGCGGGCACCACACCGCCATCTTCATCATCTCCATGTTCATGCTCCTCCTCCTGAAAGATCTCCTCGCCAAGTTCGTCGTCACCTGCACACTCAAAAACAACCTGACTACATGGCTGTGTCTCGTCGAAGGTTACCTCGCAAGTCTCCATGATTTGGTTAGTTTCAAGATTGAGCACACGAAATGCTCTAGAATGAGATGCATAACCAAAGAAAATGCCATCGACAGACCTAGCCTCGAACTTGTCCAACTTCTTCCCTTTCTTCAGAATGAAGCATTTACAACCAAAGACATGGAAGTGACTCACCTTGGGTGTGCGACCGTGCATCAACTCGTAACAGGTTTTCTTCTTATGAACCCTGAGGTAGATCCTGTTCGACACATAGCACGCGGTATTGACCGCCTCAGCCCAGAACCTTCTCGGAGTCCTATGCTCGTCGAGCAGCGTCCGAGCCATCTCGCACAAGGTCTTGTTTTTCCTTTCCACAACGCCATTCTGGGGAGGTGTATACCGACTCAAAAACTGATGTTCAAGACCCAAGTCATGGCAAAAGGTTTCGAAGCGAGAGTTTTTGAATTCCGAGCCATTGTCACTGCGGATTGCTCGTATGGCATCTCCGTGCCTCTCGTTCCTCAACCTCAAGACAAGATCTCGAACAAAACCAAACGTCTCCCCTTTCTCCTCAAGAAAGAACACCCACGCATACCGAGAGTAGTCGTCCACCACAACAAGGACATACCACTTCCCACCCGCAGATCGCACACGAGCTGGGCCAACAAGGTCCATATGGAGCAGCTCGCATGGACGTTCAGTCATCACATCGGTGAGAGGCGGGTGAGAAGAGGCTACCATCTTGGCATGCCTACACGGCGCACAAACCAACTCTTTCTCAAACCTCAACCGTGGCAATCCTCAGACCAAATTGAGTTTACTCAAGCGAGACAAAAGGTCAAAGCTCAAGTGACCCAACTTCCTATGCCACTTCCACAACTCACTCGAAGAACCAGCCAAAAAGCAATGCTCCACACCAGAAGACTGAGAGAAATCAGCTCGAAACACCTGACCCTCGGGAACGACCATGCAAACAAGGTCCCCTCGAGAATCTAAAATCTGAGAACCACCAGGCTGAAACAACACCTCAAAGCCCTCATCCAACAACTGGGACACGGAAAGCAAATTGAACCCCAGTGATTGAACAAGAGCAACACACCTGAGAGTGACCTTGTCACTTACCTTGATCTCACCTTCTGATAGCACACGCCCTCGCCCATTGTCCCCAAAGGTGATGTATGTCTTGGACACCACCGGGACGAGACTTGAGAACCACCCCTTGTCTCCGGTCATATGCCTCGAGCAACCGGAGTCAATCAACCAAACGTTCCTCAAGTCTCCCACCTGAAATTCAAAAGCGAGCATGTGAGTGAACAAACGACTCAGCACTGGGGTTAGTACCAAAAGAGTAAAACCAGTGCCGAGCCATTTGCTCCAAAGTGGGGTTAGCACAATCCAAAGCATCTCTCCTATCAAAGCTACCTCCACGAACACCACCACGGTAACCACTACGAGGGAACCAACCCTCTCTAGCTGGAGGAGGACGAAAACCATGAAAGGAAAACCGTGGACCATTCCTCCTCTCCATCCCAAAGCTACGACTTCCCATTTCCTCGTATTGAGCACGAGGTGGAGAACGTCTAGCAAACTGACCACCTGCAAACTCTCCAGACCAACCACCAGAACCACGACCTCCAGAACTGAAACAACTCGACTCGCCGCCTCGAAAACCAAACCGCCCAGAATTCTGGGTGGAGCCGGTCTGACCGCCTAGCCAGGCCGGTCTAGCCGCCCCCCTCTGGGCAGGGCCGGTCTGACCGCCCCTCCAGGCCGGTCTGACCGCCCTCTCCTGGAAACCACCTCGGCTGCGGGAACTCGTATCTCCCCATGCCGGAACACTTCTCACCACAGCCTTACCCCTGGGCAGTGGCATACGAGGCTTAGGTACACCATGGGAAGGGTTGTACCTATCCTTGTTAGCCCACTCCTTCGCCATTCTCTCCTCACGCTTCCTCTTGAAGCAAAACTCACCCTTGTGACCATCTCTTCCACAATAGTCGCAATGAAACTTTATGGGCTTAGGCTTAGGCTTGGGATGGGGCTGCTCACTCGGTTTCTCACCCTTCTTCTCTCCTTCCTCACCTCCCTTTGGGCTCACAAACTTCACCGGTTTTTGGAAATCATTTGTTGGGTGAGGGAATATGGGTGGATCTGGAGTAGTGTCAAGTTTGTTTCTGAGATGGTTAGGCTTGGGCTCAAACTTGTTCTTGTATCTGTTTGGTGGTGGGATAGAAATCTCTCCAATTCTCTCAACTCCCTCACCACTGTTCTCTCCAAGCTTGTCAGCCCCAAGTGCCTGACCATCATAGCGTTTGAAAGCCGCTATCATGATACCAAGCTGAGGCTCCTGACCCGACAACCAGCTCATACATTTTCTCAGCTCATCATTCTCATCCTGCAAGCGATCAACATAATGTGCAAGCTCCAAATTCTTAACCGCATGCAATTCACAAGTAGAGCAAGAAGTGGGAATAGGCTCTTTCAACTTAGCCTCAAGCGAAACAGTGTAAGCATGCATCTCATCAATCTTTCCATGCAAAACAGGGCAAGAAGTGCAAGCACCTAGCAAAGCAGGTCTAGACTTAAGCTCAGCCACCTCAACCCTAAGCATATCTAGTTCATCACAAGTAGAAGCATGCTTATCCTTAAGAGCAGTAAGATCAGCTAGGTACACAGAGCAATCACAGCAATCAATCTCATCAGAAACCACAAGAGAAGCCTTAAGCGAATCAATCTCAAGCTTAGCATCTAGGTTCTGGGTTTCTAGCTCAGCCACACGGTTCCTAGCATCTTCTAGTGAGGCCCTAAGCTCTTTCCTCATCTTCTTGGCCTGTCTAAGCATGTGATAGCGATTATCAAGCAAGTCAACCAGCTCATCATTCTCCTTGCGCAAAGAGGAGAGCTCATCACATACCTCGTCCTCGGAGTCGGAGTCCGAGTCACTCTGATGACTCTTCTTGCTGCCGGAGCTACGAGCCATGCCGCAGAAGCCATCTCCCGCGAAGCAGCTCAACCCGCTCAAGTTCCTAGATGACTTCTTGTTCTTGCGCCGATCACCTTCATCTTCACTGCTACTCGAGCTCGAGGAAGAGTAGGCGGAGCTGGAGTCGACGTCGCTCGCTCCGACCATCGCTCGCTCCGACCATCGCTCGGGCCTTCCTGCCGCGGCCGTCCTTCTTCCTCGACCGTCGCTCGTCCTTGTGCTTGTTCTTGTGCTTGTGATCGCGCCTCGATCGGTACTTGCCGTCCTTGCTCGATCGATGCCTGTAGCCGTCCTTGTAGCCGTCTTTGTTCTCCGTCTTCTCCGGGCAGTCGGCGACGAAGTGTCCTGGCTTGCCGCACTGAAAGCACGTCTGTGCTGTCCTCCTCGTGTCCACCCGGTTCTCGTGCAGCCTCTCGAACCGCCTAGTCAGCAACGCCAGCTCGTCCTCTCCAAGCACGTCGAACTCCTCGTCTGGCAAAGACATCAAAGAAGACAGAGAGTACATCCTGGAGGATGCGTTAGCGTTAGACTTAGCTCCTTTGCCACCAACGAGAGCGAGACTATGAGAATCAGTCGGGCTCTCGATCTTGGCTGTCATACCACGGTCCTACTCAGCCGACTTGAGCTTCGAGAACAGCTCGTTCACCGTCAAGGTGTCATACTTCTCGGACTCAACAATAGCCTCAAACTTCCCATCCCATACGGTACGATCCAACGAGTGCAAGAGCTTCACGGCTCTATCATGATCATCGTATGGGAGCACGGCCACATTGGCTCTCATGTTGTTCACAACGACCGTAAACCGCTGGAAAAGGGCATCGACGGACTCGCCGGGGAGATGAGTGAAGTTCTCGTACTCTCTCCGGTAAGTCGCGTACATCCGAGCCTGAACCTGAGCATTCCCAGCATGAGCATCCTTCAACTGCTCCCAAATCCTACAAGCTAAGTCCTCTGTCTGAACCCGATCGAATTCGGGCTGACACAGAGCACGAAACAAGTAGTCGACAGCCTTGTTGTTGGCTTCAAACATATCCCTCGATCCTGGAGCAAGGAAGTTCATCGGATGAACATAAGCTGTGTTCACCGTAACATCCCAAAGGATCTGACCCTTTTCGCGGAGGAACGCTGCCATCCGCCTCTGCCACATCTGGTAGTTCTTCCCATCGAAGTGCGGAGGACCCGAACCCCGTTCCTGGTACGCCATATTTGGATCTTAGACTAGTAAGAGTCAATGAAGACCCGAACCGGCTCTGATACCAATTGAAGGACCGATTAGGCGACCAGAGAGGGGGGGAGTGAATGGGAGCCGATAAAAATTCTTCTCGAATGGGATGACTTCCCAAACAAGATGAACTCGGTCGGACACCCAAAATCACATGCTCCGCACGCAACCTTCCATTTGCCAAAACCACGTAGCCACTGAAGTGCTACTGGTCCTAGGAACAAACACTACCAACAGCCTCAACTCCTACACGCACACGGCAGCGGAAACGACTCGGGAGCTGGCTGTCTGGAGGGGGCGGTTAGACCGGGTATGGGGGGCGGTTAGACCGCCTCCACCTGGTAACCGAGAAATCCTCCGAAACACCTCTTCCGAGCACCAAAACGCACCACGGTTTCACCAACAGAAATCTCTGGTCAAGGCTAAGCTAGCTACCAGGAAATCTTGGCGAAAACCAAAACTTCACCCAGGAGCCTAGGGGCGGTTAGACCGGCTACCACGGGCGGTCTAACCTCCTGTACCCAGCAACGAACTCAAGGCAAGAACTCCTAGCAAACTGCACCAAAACGAACCGAGATTCCACCTGAAGGCTCCTCTGATCAAGGCGAACAAACTCACGGAAGAAAACCTGGCAAAATCAAAACCTTCACCTGGATGACCCAGGGCGGTTAGACCGCCCTGCCCAGAAAAACTGGCCGTGGGTCAACCCTCAAGTTCCCATCGCCCGATCTCCCGATTCACCCCACGGATTGCGGCGAAACTTCGGGGATAGCTGGGTTACCTCCTGGGCAACCTCTCCCTCAAAGGAATCGAACCGAAACGCCCACAATCAAAGGGAATCGCGGATTTAGGCCCTCTAGGTCAAGAACTCGAGCAACTCGAAAAACCACCAAATCGAGGTCGATTCAAGGGAGTTCTTGGGGCAAAGTCACCAGCCAAAGAGGCACAAGGTCCTCATACGTGACACCCAACAAGAATCCCACAAGAAATCACCCTCAAAACTCCGCCAAGAAAATCACAAGAAAGGGCTCCGAAAATCACCAAAAAAGGAGAACGGGAAAGACAACACAAGACCTTGAGGAACCACGCCAAATCATCTATACATACCATGAAGGTTCATACAAGGTCTACCTTGCCACCCAATCATCCATCCCTCTCTCTAGATCTCACATGAAGCTCTCAAGCTAGTCCTAGAAAACTAGAGGAAAATAGAAACGAAAAATGGGAAAACAAATGAGCTAGGGTTCCAAGAGTTGGCTGCCATCCATCCCCTCAAGTGCTTATATGGAGGCATCCAAAAGACTAAACTACCCTTACTAGATAACTAGGGATACATGCCCCTCAAGGGCGAAATTGGAAGTCTTCAGATTTTCTTCATCGGACGCATGCCCAGCGACCGCAACCTTGGTTAGCCTCGACGCAAGCCTTGCGATCCTGACGTGTGTCCTCCGCTTCGAAGCTTCTCGGCGGCAGTGACCCGGGCGGTCAGACCGCCCCTCCTGGGCGGTTAGACCGGCCCAGGCGGTCTGACCGCCCCTCCTGGGCGGTTGAACCGGCCTGGGTGGCCGCACCTCCTCGTCAAGTCTTCGGCCTCGGTTTTGTGGCTCAACCGAGTAACCCAGTGGTTTTCTGGTGAACCACTGCAAACCCCGCGAAATCGGTGTAGCCTCCGCCAATCACCACTCATGACTCGGCTCCCACGTAGTCCCGGCTCGACCTTGGTTTTGAGGCTTAACCAAGAAACCGTCCACGACTTCGTCCCGCTGTTCTTGCCACCATGCGGCCCGCACTTGACTCCGCTGGCCACCGGGTCCCTCGAACGAAGCCTACTTGTCTTCTCCACACCTGGAGGCCTCACCGGCAACGACCTTTCGCGCTTGTTCTTCACCTGCACCAACACCAGTCAAGCCGCAACCTGCACCTGCAATACTTAGCCAAGAGTCAGTCCACACCACGTTGTCAATCACTCATCACACCAGGAAGAAACCATCCACCGGTCCTCGAACCACACATGGTCCTCAGGGCTTGAAGGTGCGACCGGAGTCGACTCGAGTACCTAGGCCATGGATTTCAGACCCAAAGTACGGTTGCCGCCTGAACGGGCTTCGGTGCGACCGGAGTCGACTTGAGTACCTGGGCCATGGATTTCAGACCCAAGGTACGGTTGCCGCCTGAACGGGCTTCGATGCAACCGGAGTCAACTTGTGCCACTGGAGTGGACTTGAGGTTGCGACTATAGAAGTCGACTTGAGTACTTAGGGTACTAGGACCCATGGTACAGAGCGCGAGTACTTAGGGTACGAAACCCATGGTACAGGGTATGAAAACCATGTGCAGCTAGGTACCATCGTCGCCAGGTCGCGAGGGTCACTTACAGCTAGGTTCCATCGAAGCTTACACACGCAGTATGCCGCCGAAGCAGGCGAAGGTGCGACCGGAGTCGACTTTAAGTTGCCGCGCGGAGCGGACTTTAGAAGCTGCCTCCTTGGGATAGCCCCCGAGTTGATGAAGTAGGCTCGTGGTGACTTGATAGATACACCCCAAGAGTAGTCAGCAGAGTGTAGCCCTCGTGAAAACCCCGCCGAGAAGCGTACACTGATGAGTAGTCGGCATGTTGTCCTACATGATAAGGAGAATAAGCCAAGAAAAGAAAACAGTAATCATTTAAATAAATGACTTAGCTGTTGCTACCTGGGCAGACTGTTGATACGACCGGAGTCGAGTTGTGCCGCTGTAGCGGACTTTAGACTGCGACCGTTGGCGTCGACTTGTGCCGCCGTAGCGGACTTAAGATTGTGCAGTTCTGAAGGGTCGTTCCCGTGTAGAAGCATGCACAGATGGGCAGTCCTTGGCGTGTTTGTCCTGCGCATGGAAGACAAGCCAATGAAGAAAAAACAATCATTTAAATAAATGACTTAGCTGTTGCCGCTAGGGCGGTCTTGTAGATGAAGCCGTGGCGGTCGGAGATGCAGAATTGTTGCTGAAGTTTGACCAGTCAGAGTTGTTTCCGACTAGTTGTTGGGGTGTTTCTGTCGCTCTCGACTAGTTTGGAAAACTAGTCAAGATGAGTGGTCGACGCGATGCGGTCGGAAGACGATGTCGCGGCGGTGCGCGGCGTACTTGAAGTAGAGCCGGTGTTGCCGCGAGACAAGTAGTCGCGACGCACGGCGTGGCTGAAGTAGAGCCAGTGCAACCGGACAACAAGTCGAGTGGCGGCGCACAGAGTAGTCGAGCCGCGAGACGGAGCGACCGGGTGCACAGTGAGAGCCAGTACGACTGACCGATGAGAAGTCAAGCGGCGAGACGGCACGTGGTCGACGACGAGCCGCGCGAGGAGCCGAGGCACCCGATCGCACGGCATAGGCGAAGTAGTCGACGACGAGCCGCGCAACGAGCCGCGCGACGTGCCGAGGCACCCGAACGCGTGTCGTACGCGAAGTAGTCGACGACGAGCCGCACGACGAGCCGAGGCACCCAATCGCACGGCGTAGGCGAAGTAGTCCACGACGAGCCGCGCGAGGCGAAGTAGTCGACGACGAGCCGCGCGATGTGCCGAGGTACCCGGACGCGCGGCGTAGGCGAAGTAGTCGTCGACGAGCCGCACGACAAGCTACGCAACGAGCCGCGCGACGTGCCGAGGCACCCGGACCCGCGGCGTAGGCGAAGTAGTCGACGACGAGCCGCGCGAGGCGAAGTAGTCAACGACGAGCTGCGCGAGGCAAAGTAGTCGGTGACGAGCCGCGCGACGAGCCGCGCGACATGCCGAGGCACCCGGACGCGCGGCGTAGGAGTAGTCGACGACGAGCCGCGCGACGAGCCGAGGCACCCGATCGCACGGCGTAGGCGAAGTAGTCGACGACGAGCCGCGCGAGGCGAAGTAGTCGACGACGAGCTGCGCGAGGCGAAGTAGTCGACGACGAGCCGCGCGACGTGCCGAGGCACCCGAACGCGCGGCGTAGGCGAAGTAGTCGACGACGAGCCGCGCGACGTGCCGAGGCACCCGGACATGCGGCGTAGGCGAAGTGGTCGACGACGAGCCGCGCGAGGTGAAGTAGTCGACGACGAGCCGCGCGACGAGCTGTGCGATGAGCCGCGCGACGTGCCGAGGCACCCGGACGCGCGACATAGTTGAGCGTGTTCTGCCGACGCGTGAACAGAGTACGGAAATCGATTCCGTTTTTCGACAGAACTCGGCGACTTGCTTTGCATTACGACTTGACTTGCTTGTCGTCGAGTAGATTGATTTTGATGATGAAAAGGTCCTTCGAATTCGCCCGGTGGTGATGATCACCCCTACCTGGCGCGCCAGCTGTCGGTGTTTTAGACCGGCAAACCTACCAAGGGGGTACCCAAGGTAGTAGATTGTGCGGTGGAGGATCGTGATCGGGAGACCGAGAACTCGAAGGTATGCACAAGGACACGGGACACAAGATTTATACAGGTTCGGGCCGCCAAGGTGGCGGACCCTACGTCCTGTTTGGGGGATCAAGTATGGCGCCCTGCGCTTGGTGTTTGGTTAGTTGAGTTGTTCGGCTAGGTACCCGGCCCTCCTTTATATAGTCCAGGGTGCGGGTTCCTAGTCGGTTACAAGGTAGGAGTCCTAGTAGGATTACACGGAACGAGTCCTAATAGGATTACAGGGGAATTCTAGTAGGAGTCTGTCTTCATCCTTCCTCGTATGGGTACCCGGGGAGTATGCCCGACAACCGGGGGAGGAAACCCTAGAGTCCAAGAGAGAGAGATGCCATCCACCTCTCCGCTATTTATACGAGGTCCACTAGAGGAGGCAAATGACCACGCTAGCCCTACAACTCAAATAGAAGATACACACCCCTCAGGGGCAATATGGTCAAGTCTTCATCGAGCGGACACGCTTCCACCACGAACTTGCTTAGCCTCGACGCAAGCCCCGCGATCACGCCATGTGCCCCCCGCATCGAAGCTTCCTGACGCTCCCGGATCACCATCTCCGTCGCATTGGGCCTCCGGACTTGGTTTTGCGGCCCAAACCAAGAAACCGTCCACCGATGGTTTTGTGGGCAAACCACCAAACCCCGCGTACAAGCTTCAGCCTTGATCCGCTACCTTGCACCGGCTCATGTTCACGACTTCAACTTGCTAGTCTTGCACCGCACGGCTCGCACTTGACCCCATCGGCCACCGGGTCCATCGAACCAAGCCTACTTGCCTCTCCATCACCCGGAGGCCGCCACGGCTAAGGCCTTTCACGCTTGTTCTTCACCTGCACCAACACGAGTCAAGCCGCAACCTGTACCTGCAAACTTAGCCAAGCATCAGTCCACACAATGTTGTCAATCACTCATCACTAAGGAGCGACCCTCCACTGGTCCTCGGACACACCTGGTCCACAATCTCCCCGTAGATGAGTGCATTGACAACACCCATAGTAACCATCATAGAGAAAAAGGAAAAGAAAACAACCACGAACACAAACCTCATAGCAAGTGATCCAAAGTCAAAGAACAAGCGGAAAACACGATCACTCACCAAACCAGCGGGGAGTGAATGGGAGCTAATGAAAATTCTTCCCGAAGGATGAACTTGGCCTATACCCCGATTGCCACTCAGATCACTCGCACACAACAAAGATGCTCTAGACTAGGCACACACAAGCCTACAAGTCCTAAAGACAAGCCTTGAATCAAAGCGCGAAAGCACAAGACAAGAAACAAAGAACTTAGTCTAATCTGCGAAGGATTGGGCGGACAGTCCGTGCAGCTCGCGGACAGTCCGTCAAGACACGACAGACGGTCCGAAATAACACACCGAGCCTCCATTAGTGCACCGAGGAAATTCGGACAGTCCGTGCAAGCACCGCGGACAGTCCGGTGCCTCACGGACAGTCCGGCCCGACCAGGCGGACAGTCCGGCAAACCACACCCAAACAAAACCTATGAATCCTACGGATCGAAACATGAGCGCGCACGAACACAGATGAACACGCAACGAACTGCAGTCACGCGGACAGTACGCACGCAACCCGCGGACAGTCCACCAAGCGCGGATAGAGCAGAAAATGCTCGCGAATGGGAGGTCAACCCCTCCTTTCCATCACCGGATCTCCCAAACGGCTTGAGCTCTTGAGACAAGATTTGGGGGAGATGAGAAGCGTCACTAGGTGAAGCTATGCCCCAAAAATCTCGGCCTCTAACTCCCTAAATCACCGAGAATCATGGATCACATGAACCACCACCAAGAACTTGGGCTTGAAACAAAAGTCGCAAGATCACACACAAAGATGCGCAAGGCATCCACCCATGATCTCCTTAAAGAAATCCGAGAGAAAACGCCCTCAAATCAACGAATCGAGCGAAGAACGAAACTCCCCAAAATGACACGAAAATCACAAAGAGCTAGGAGATCACCACAACGCCGAATGCTTCCATACATCCAGAGGTCAAAGTCTATACAAGAATCTAGCCTAAGGAAAGTAGAGGAAAAGAAGCAGTCCAGAGCAATCTACCGGGGGAGGAAACCCTAGAGTCCAAGAGAGAGAGATGTCATCCACCTCTTCGCTATTTATACGAGGTCCACTAGAGGAGGCAAATGACCACGCTACCCCTACAACTCAAATAGAAGATACACACCCCTTGGGGGCAATATGGTCAAGTCTTCATCGAGCGGACACGCTTCCACCGCGGACTTGCTTAGCTTCGACGCAAGCCCCGCGATCACGCCATGTGCCCCCCGCATCAAAGCTTCCTGACGCTCCCGGATCACCATCTCCGTCGCATCGGGCCTTCGGACTTGGTTTTGCGACCCAAACCAAGAAACCGTCCACCGATGGTTTTGTGGGCAAACCACCAAACCCCGCGCGCAAGCTTCGGCCTTGATCCGGTACCTTGCACCGGCCCATGTTCACGACTTCAACTTGCTAGTCTTGCACCGCACGGCTCGCACTTGACCCCATCGGGCACCGGGTCCATCGAACCAAGCCTACTTGCCTCTCCATCACCCGGAGGCCGCCACGGCTAAGGCCTATCGCGCTTGTTCTTCACCTGCACCAACACGAGTCAAGACGCAACCTGTACCTGCACACTTGGCCAAGCATCAGTCCACACAACATTGCCAATCACTCATCACTAAGGAGCGACCCTCCAATGGTCCTCGGACATACCTGGTCCTCAATCTCCCCCTTGATGAGTGCATTGACAACACCCATAGTAACCATTATAGAAAAAAAGAAAAGAAAACAACCACGAATACAAACCTCCAACAAGTGCTCCAAAGCCAAAGAACAAGCCAGGGGGAGTGAATGGGAGCCGATGAAAATTCTTCCCGAAGGATGAACTTGGCCTATACCCCGGTTGCCACTCCGGTCACTCGCACACAACAAAGATGCTCTAGACTAGGAACACACAAGCCTACAAGTCCTAGAGACAATCCTTGAATCAAAGCGCGGAAGCACAAGACAAGAAACAAAGAACTTAGCCAAATCTGTGAAGGCCTGGGTGGACAGTCCGCATGGGTACGGCGGACAGTCCGTGCAGCTCGCGGACAGTCTGTGAAGACACGGCGGACGGTCCGAAATAACACACCGAGCCTCCAGTAGCGCACCATGGAAATTCGGACAGTCCGGGCAAGCACCGCGGGCAGTCCGGTGCCTAGCAGACAGTCCGGCCCGACCTGGCGGACAGTCCAGCAAACCACACCCAAACAAAACCCACGAACGCTACGGATCGAAACACGAGCGTGCACGAACATGGATGAACATGCGACGAACTGCAGTCGCGCGGACAGTCCGCACGCAACCCGCAGACTGTTGGCGTTTCTTAACGTCACCACTAGTTGTACACCTAGAGGGAGCGTATAACAACAACTGGGTATACCGCAAGCGCACGGAAATACTGCTGTAGCACTTCCATAAGGAAGGAGAGTATTCCAAGGGTATCGAATCCAAGGAACGATGTGCACTATCTTCTACTTCTAGTATAGATTATCCAAGGACACAACACTGATTGATAGGATAGGTAGAAAGGATCTGCCACGACAGAGCGCAGAGTCTAGTTACGGTCTCTCAAGTATAGCACTCACTTCGGGCACCAAGCACAAGGCCAATGTGTTGGCTCGAGCCCAACTCGGTACGCGACGTAGAGGGTTGACAAAGGGTCCAACAGGCAGTCACCACTGCGGCCTACCTCTACGCTACGATCGTACATGGTCTTCGAAGGGTAGCTTATGGTCCAGACACCTCGTCTATACCACTTACTATTCCTACGAATCCGCGAGGGAGATACTGGCACTAGCTCAAGGTATGCTCTATCACTCATGCACGATCACGAATGCACTTTGATCTAACTAGAGACATGCAGGAGCTTCACTTTACTCTAATAGACAAGCTGACAAACTTGATGCAAACTTATGATCTAAGTCTACTAGATCGAAAGGGTTGTGTTCGAAGAACACAAGCCTCTACACCAAGAACAAACGAAGAACACAAGAACAAAGCAACTAAGCATGCATACGACTTTAGTCTAAATAGGAAATATCGAAATACTCACTTTAGTCTAGTTGAAAAACAAAGGCACCACTGAGGATCGTTCTTTAGGAAGATGTCATGAATCATGACATGGCCTCAAGCCTCCCACCTCACTTCCTAGCACTAATCCTATAATAAACAGCTCTCATCTCCTAAAGAGAGAGGCTCCAAGCCAAAATGAAGAGGAGGAGGAGAAATGTGTGTTCCAAAATGGAGCCCCTCCCCTCCTATTTATAGAGGAAGGAGAGGCTTGCTTCGGGGCTCCAAGTGCTCCTAAACGCCCGGAATTGCAACCAGGGACCAATCAGGGGCTGACACGTGGAGGGCCGAGATCAGCCGAACCAGAGTCGGTTCGGCCGAAACCATAGGGCCATGTGGCACCTTGTGCTTTCTCCTGGTGGCTGACTGGTGGGCCCTGAGGTCACTACCCCGTGCATGCCAAGTTTCCCGATGGTTTTGGGGGATAAGTGGGCCCTTGAATCCATGTGATGTCCATGTGGCGCTTCATGATTCGTCGGGTTTGCCTCTCTTGGATTGATGACGTCAGTGATCCAGGGGAATCCTAGGTGGCATCCCCTCATTGGCTGGTCTTGAAGTACTTGGATCAAAGACTTGTGCTTTTACTCCTCTTTCTAGTGCTAATCACCTGTATTTGCATAATCACCAACACTTGTGGAAATGATTAGTTTAAGCCCTATTCTAGTGTTGATGATCAATTTCAATGCCAAAAGGTACATGTTTGACGGGTAAGAAGTGAGTGAAAATCAGCCGTCAACAAATACCCCCACACTCGACCTTTGCTCGTCCCGAGTGAAGGGAAGAACAAGATCAAAGTGAGACATGATATCCATAGGTATGAAACAAGCATAAGAGATATTCCAGACCATACCTTGCACTTGTCAACTCTGAAGTGTCTATCATGCTATCTTGGGTAGTTGAAGAATGGAATGGTCACGAATCAAATCACTCCAGCTCATCATGTTAAGCACTTGGGGTTTTGCAATAAATTTTCAAAACAAACCTTGCTTAGCTCCTCATTTGATTCTCTCGGATCACTCAAAGTGTATATGTCCTCACCAAGGCATTAGATTGCCTTTCTTCACCCTACTTCTAATGATGGCTATATGTGGAGCTCAGGGTAGGATAAAGGATAAGGCATACTTGTATCACATATATTGCAAAGTCAAAGACTGGATCCACAGAGAAAATCAAATCATACCAACAGATCAAGATGTGCACGTGTATGGATATGGTAAGTATGGTAAGGTAGATACTAGGCCCGGAATGGGTGCTAGATATTACCATATATGATATGGAACTCCTTTTTGCATGATCTCATCTCTCTCCTATTCCTCCCTTATTTTGGACATGGGCTATTCTTTCTTTTCTTTTCTTTTTTTTCATCATCATGCTTTGAGCATGTGTCTTTATTATTTTATTTTTTTTCATAGCCCATGTCTCTTTTGAAGGATACTTTTGGAGACAGATGTCACACCACATATGGTGCTTTATTTTTATGAAATGGATGAATGATACAATGCTAACTTCCAGTGTAGAAGCATAGCAAGGGGGATATGGTGGTGTGCACACGAATCTTGATCATGAAAGTAATGAAGAGAATTCTCACAAGGGTCACAGAATTTGACAAAGCTCAATGCAAAAGCAAGCAGCATATGAGTAGAAGGTTTTCAACTATGAACATCATATGGCTCTAGTGGTACGGTGGCATATCAAAGAGGAGCTTTGCAAAGGGTTTTCATGATTTTCAAATAAAATTCCAAAGCACTCAAACATAAAGAGCGAAGATCATATCATCAAACCATATCACAAACACCAACTACTTTGATGAGCATGAGTTCCCTAATGATATTTGTTCACAAGCATCAAGATGATGAGTAAGGAATAAAACTTATGCAAACCAACCACAGGAATCATGTATGACATAGAAAAATTACCTCATGAGATTGATATAAAAGATTGATTTCGAGATTCAAAACAAACTCAAAGGTACATGGAAGTGAGATAGGGAAGTTGCGTACCTCGGGTCCTTTTTTTCTGCAGGGTGGGGATTTCCCCCGCACTGTCTTTTCCTAAGAAATGAAAATAAGCTCGAAGGTATAAAGAAAGTAGGGGAGAGAGGACTTACCTGGTGTTGGGCACACTCTTACTTATTGTACCCATCCTCGATGAAGTTGATCACTTCATATTCGATGTTGTCCGGCTCGAGGAAGATTTTCAATCGCTGGCCATTCACCTTAAAACAGTTGCATTCATCATTTTGCAGAGTGATAGCTCCATGAGGAGCTACCTCTACCACTGTGAATGGTCCTTTCCATTTACTGTGCAATTTCCCTCTTCCGAACAGCTTGAATCGGGAGTTGAAAAGTAGCACTCTATCACCTGGTGCAAATTCTTTTTTCTTGATTTTCTTATCGTGCCACCTCTTGGTTCTCTCTTTCTAGATCTTTGCACTCTGATAGGCCTTCTCTCTCCATTCTTCCAGTTCTGCTAACTGCTTTTGCCTATTCCTTCCCGACTTCAGGAAATCCAAGTTGAACCTTTTGATTGCCCAATGAGCTTTATGCTCCACTTCCACTTGTAGATGGCACGTCTTTCCGTATACCAATTGATGTGGGGACATTCCCAATGGAGTTTTGTAAGCTGTTCGATAGGCCCATAAGGCATCATCAAGATGCTTCTTCCAACCTCGGCCAGCCTCCTGCACTGTTTTCTGTAGAATATTCTTGATCTGCTTATTGGAGGTTTCTGCTTGGCCATTAGTTTGGGGGTGGTACTGAGTGGCAACGCTGTGTTGGATCCCTTGGTTCTTCAGGAATCTTCTGAAATCGGTATCAGTGAAGTGGGACCCACCATCACTAATTACCATCCTTGGAATGCCGAAGCGAGGGAATATCACTTCCTTGAACATCTTTTTGGAGTGCTTGGCATCGGCCGACTTGCAAGCTATAGCTTCTACCGATTTTGACACATAGTCGACTGCTACCAAGATGTATTCAGCTCCATCAGACTTCGGAAACGGGCCCATGAAATCAATACACTATACGTCAAAAAGCTCCACTTGCAGATTATCATGTAAGGGCATTGCATCTTTGGTAGTAATTCCTCCGTGCTTCTGGCAAGCTTTGCATTTTCGGATAAAATTTCTTGTGTCATCATACATAGTTGGCCAGAAGAACCCACTTTGCCATATCTTTGCATGTGTACGATAAGTACCATAGTGGCCACCATAAGATCGGGAATGGCACTTCTCAATGATTTGTATTCCTTCAGTACGCGGTACACATCTTCTCAACAATCCATCAGCGCAGACTTTATAGAGGTACGGATCATCCCATATGTGTCTTTTTGCCTCATGAACCAGTTTCTTCCTATCGGCTCTAGGGGGTATGTACCCGGTCACCAGATAATTTACAATGTTTGCATACTAGGGGTTACTATCTGTGACCTTTAGCAACATATCGTCTCGTAGAGAGTCATTGATAGGTGCTTCCTGCGGGTTAGTAGTACGCATACGAGACAAATGATCCGCAACAGAATTTTCTACTCCTTTTTTTATCTCTTATTTCTAGATCAAATTCTTGAAGGAGCAGAATCCATCTAATCAGGCGGGGTTCAGCATCTTTCTTAGTGAGTAGGTATTTAAGAGCAGCATGATCAGTATAAACTATTACCTTGGCTCCCACTAAGTAAGATCTAAACTTATCTATAGCAAAGACAACAGCAAGGAGCTCTTTCTCAGTAGTAGTATAATTCAACTGAGCTCCTGTCATGGTTTCGCTAGCATAGGCTATAGCATGATGTTTCTTGTCCTTAGTTTGGCCTAAGATGGCCCCTACAGCATAGTCACTAGCATCACACATGATCTCGAAAGGCAGCGTCCAGTCGGGAGGCTGGATGACTGGGGCAGAGATGAGTGCATTCTTAAGGGTAAGAAAAGATTCCATACATTCCTTTGTGAATTCGAAGGGCGCATCCTTGGCTAAGAGATTGGTAAGGGGTCTAGCTACGTGTGAGAAGTCCTTAATGAACCGTCGATAGAACCCAGCATGGCCGAGGAAGCTACGGATGCCCTTGACATTTACAGGAGGAGGAAGCTTTTCTATTACCTCAATCTTGGCACGATCCACTTCTATCCCTCGTTCAGACACCAAGTGTCCTAACACGATGCCCTCTCAAACCATGAAATGGCATTTCTCCCAATTGAGGACTAAGTCCTTCTCATGACACCTCTGCAAGACCCTGTCTAAATTTCTGAGACACTCATCGAAAGTTTTACCATAGATGGAGAAATCGTCCATGAAAACCTCCATGATTTGCTCGATCATGTCTGAGAAGATAGACATCATGCACCTCTGGAATGATGCGGGTGCATTGCACAACCCGAAAGACATTCTCCGATAAGCATAGGTTCCGTAAGGGCAAGTGAAGGTGGTCTTGTTCTGGTCATCAGGGTGGATAGGGATTTGATGGTAGCCAGAATACCCATCAAGGAAATAGAAGAAGGAGTGATTCGCCAGCCGCTCGAGCATCTCATCGATGAATGGGAGCGGAAAGTGATCCTTCATTGTAGCCTTGTTGAGCTTCCTATAATCTATGCACATCCTCCACCCTGTGGGAAGGCGTTGAGCAATCTGCTCGCCGAACTCATCACGGGTTGTCGTCATACCTCCCTTCTTGGGTACGCATTGAACGGGGCTCACCCATTCACTATAAGGGACTGGGTAAATGATCCCAGCGTGAAGAAGGTTAAGAACTTCTTTCTCCACGACTTCTCTCATCGCATTGTGCAGCCTTCTCTGCGGCTCCCTTGTCGGTGGAATCTCTGAATCTACAGGGATGCGATGGGTGCAGAGAGTCGGGCTTATCCCTTTTAGATCCTGAAGAGAGTAGCCGAACACCGATCGGTGTTTCTCTAGGACAGAGATGAGCCTTCTGGATTCCTCGTCAGAGAGATTGCCGTTAATGATCACTGGGGACTCAGTGTCCCCATGGAGGAAAACATATCGAAGGCCGGCGGGCAGAGGCTTGAGTTCGATAGGAGGCTTAGGTGGAGCCTGGGATTCAGATATATCTATAGGCTCATCAGGCTCCTCTATCTCATCTATGAACTCGGGTGCCCACTCGTCGAGGAGGGATTCCGGCGAATCTCCCGGAATGATTGCCTTAACCTCCTCATTGTGTGTAGCGTCATCAGGAGGATCAGTTCTCGCATTTTTCGCTCTTGAGATTTCTACAGAGAAAACCTCCTTCCCTAGGCAAACGTTAAGCTTACCTTGGGTAGGGGCCTCTAGAAGAAATTTTTCGAGGGGCAATCCTATCATGAGGTCGAAGCTAAGGATGTCATAGGTGTGGAAGTCAAGAGCAAAGTCGACCTCCTTATACGTGATGGGGATAGCCTTCAGGATCCCTACTTCTAGGATTTCTCCTTCAGGAGTCCTGATAGACGTCTAGGTAGGAGTCAGAGGTTCGTCCGCAAAGTTCCTCAGAGCATAAGTGCTGGACATGATATTGACTCCCACCAGAGGGTTGTAGAGAACTTTCACTACCCTCCCATTCATGACACAAGGAAGGGTTGATCGAGGCGGGAGGAGCTGGAAAATTCTGGCTGTTGATTCCGCCTCTCTCAACCATTCTTGGGTCATGATGGCCGTTAATTCCCGAACGTTGTCCCTGAGGAAAGCGACATCCAAGGGATCTGGGGAAATCACGGGTGATGGCGGTTTTCTCTCGCAACCATAGTTTGAGGTGTTTCCATAATCACCTATTATATCATCCTCAAACTGTGGAAGAGACTCCGGAGGTTGAATTGTCTCTTCCTCCAGTGTCGTGGCCTCCTGAACTGAGCTTATGGATTTGGGTGACGAAGGTTCAGGCTCAGGTTCAGGAGTGATCTCTTTTTCAGGCATGCATTCCTCTTGAGGCTCTTCCGTCTCAGCTGTGAAGGAGTCGTTAGCTGCTATAAGATCAAGGATCTTCCTTCCCTCACTTGGAGTTTTATCCGGGAAGGAGCCTCCCGAGGCATCGTCAAGGTGCCCGGCGGACTTGGCGTCCAATCCCGCATAGAAATGCTGATAGAGCACATGGTCGGGTATCGACAGCGTGGGGCCCGAATTTACCAAACGTAAGAATCTTTCCCACGCCGCACCCAAGGTTTCATTATCATTTTGCTTAAATCCAAGCACATCCTTTCGCAAGGCGATGAGACGAGCGGGTGGAAAAAACCGTCGGCAGAATTCATCGACAAGTTTCGGCCAGCTGCCGCCAACATGACTCGCTCGATCGTTGTACCATTGCCTCGCGCTCCCCGTGAGGGAAAAAGGAAACAATTTCCAACGAACGGTATCGTGTGTCATGCCAGCAAAGGCGTAACATGAACACAGACGCTCAAACTTTTGCAAATGATCGTAGGGGTTTTGACGGTCCTCGGAAAAGGAATACGATTTCCCGATCAAAGAGATAAGATCGGTACTGAGTTGATAGCTAGATGTGGTGATTGGGTGTTCCGAGGGCGGAGGCTCTAACAGCTCAGGTTTGGGAGCAGAAAGATTTTGGATAGAAGTTTGCTCCATGATAATGGGGTAAAGGTAGAAGAAAAGAAACAAAAGGGATATATCGATGGGTAACGGGGGTGAAGGTAGAAGAAAACGAAAAAGATAAATACGAGGACCACTAGGCTCGAAGATAGATACAGCAACCGTTCCCCGGCAATGGCGCCAGAAATGCTTGTTGGCGTTTCTTAATGTCACCACTAGTTGTACACCTAAAGGGAGCGTATAAGAACAATTGGGTATACCGCAAGCGCACGGAAATACCGCTGTAGCACTTCCCCAAGGAAGGAGAGTATTCCAAGGGTATCGAATCCAAGGAACGATGTGCACTATCTTCAACTTCTAGTATAGATGATCCAAGGACACAACACTGATTGATAGGATAGGTAGAAAGGATCTGCCTCGACCGAGCGTAGAGTCTAGTTACGGTCTCTCAGGTATAGCACTCACTTCGGGCACCAAGCACAAAGCCAATGTGTTGGCTCGAGCCCAACTCAGTACGCGACGTAGAGGGTTGACAAAGGGTCCAACAGGCTGTCACCACTACGGCCTACCTCTATGCTACGATCGTACGTGGTCTTCGAAGGGTAGCTTATGGTCCAGACACCTCGTCTATACCACTTGCTATTCCTACGAATCCGCGAGGGAGATACTGGCACTAGCTCAAGGTATGCTCTATCACTCATGCAAGATACGAATGCACTTTGATCTAACTAGAGACATGCAGGAGCTTCACTTTTCTCTAATAGACAAGCTGGCAAACTAGATGCAAACTTATGATCTAAGTCTACTGGATCGAAAGGGTTGTGTTTGAAGAACACAAGCCTCTAAACCAAGAACAAACGATGAACACAAGAACAAAGCAACTAAGCATGCATACGACTTTAGTCTAAATAGGAAATATCGAAATACTCACTTTAGTCTAGTTGAAGAACAAAAGCACCGCTGAGGATCGTTCTTGAGGAAGATGTCATGAATCATGACATGGCCTCAAGCCTCCCACCTCACTTCCTAGCACTAATCCTATACAAAGAGCTCTCCTCTCCTAAAGAGAGAGGCTCCAAGCCAAAATGAAGAGGAGGAGGAGAAGTGTGTGTTCCAAAATGGAGCCCCTCCCCCCCTATTTATAGAGGAAGGAGAGGCTTGCTTCGGGGCTCCAAGTGCGCCTAAACGCCCGGAACTGCAACTAGGGACCAATCAGGGGCTGACATGTGGAGGGCCGAGATCAACCGAACTAGAGTCGGTTCGGCTGAAACCCTAGGGCCACGTGGCACCTTGTGCTTTCTCCTAGTGGCTGACTGGTGGGCCCTGAGGTCACTCCCCCGTGCATGCCAAGTTTCCCAACGGTTTTGGGGGATAAGTGGGCCCTTGAATCCATGTGATGTCCATGTGGCGCTTCATTATTCGTCGGGCTTGCCTCTCTTGGATTGATGACGTCAGTGATCTAGGGGAATCCTAGGTGGCATCCCCTCATTGGCTGGTCTTGAAGTACTTGGATCAAAGACTTGTGCTTTTACTCCTCTTTCTAGTGCTAATCACCTGTATTTGCATAATCACCAACACTTGTGGAAATGATTAGTTTAAGCCCTATTCTAGTGTTGATGATCAATTTCAATGCCAAAAGGTACATGTTTGATGGGTAAGAAGTGAGTGAAAATCAGCCGTCAACACGGACAGAGCAGAAAATGCTCGCGAACGGGAGGTCAACCCCTCCTTTCCATCACCAGATCTCCCAAACGGCTTGAGCTCTTGAGACAAGATTTGGGGGAGATGAGAAGCGTCACTAGGTGAAGCTATGCCCCAAAAATCTCGGCCTCTAACTCCCTAAATCAACGGGAATCACGGATCACATGAACCACCACCAAGAACTCGAGCTCCAAACAAAGCTCGCGAATCGAAGGGATTTCCCGGCGTTTGAGGGGTCAAGATCACACACAAATATGCGCAAGGCATCCACCCATGATCTCCTCAAAGAAATCCGAGAGAAAACACCCTGAAATCAACGAATCGAGCGAAGAATGAAACTCCCCAAAAATGACACGAAAATCACAAAGAGCTAGGAGATCACCACAACGCCGAATGCTTCCATACATCTAGAGGTCAGAGTCTATACAAGAATCTAGCCAAAGGAAAGCAGAGGAAAAGTAGCAGTCCAGAGCAATCTACCGGGGGAGGAAACCCTAGAGTCCAAGAGAGAGAGATGCCATCCAACTCTCCGCTATTTATACGAGGGCCACTGGAGGAGGCAAATGACCACGCTACCCCTACAACTCAAATAGAAGATACACACCCCTCTGGGGCAATATGGTCATGTCTTCATCGAGAGGACTTGCTTAGCCTCGACGCAAGCCCCACGATCATGCCATGTGCCCCCCGCCTCGAAGCTTCCCGACGCTCCCGGATCACCATCTCCATCGCATTGGGCCTCCAGACTTGGTTTTGCGGCCCAAACCAAGAAACCGTCCACCTATGGTTTTGTGGGCAAACCACCAAACCCTCCGTGCAAGCTTCGGCCTTGATCCGCTACCTTGCACCGGCCCATGTTCACGACTTCAACTTGCTAGTCTTGCACCGCATGGCTCGCACTTGACCCCATCGGGCACCGGGTCCATCGAACCAAGCCTACTTGCCTCTCCATCTCCCAGAGGTCACCACAGCTAAGGCCTTTCGCGCTTGTTCTTCACCTGCACTAACACGAGTCAAGCCGCAACCTGTACCTGCACACTTAACCAAGCATCAGTCCACACAACGTTGTCAATCACTCATCACTAAGGAGCGACCCTCCACTGGTCCTCAGACACACCTGGTCCTCAATCTCCCCCTTGGGCTTCGTTTGGCACTGGTGGTGCACAACCCACCGGAGATCAGATACACGTGGGGAATGGGTGGTTCCCCCTCTGACACCCAATCCACGTTGAGGCCGGGGTTTGACTCCCACAACAGTTTTCAATGTATTTGGCTGCCGCTTTGATACATATGGATCAATTGATTCAGTGTTGTACATTCGTGCTGTCAGCATAGAATCATAACAGAATTTTATTGCAAAAAAATAGTTATATAACAAGTTTGATAGCCCATGTCAGTAGACTAATTCACATGTATCCACAAAGCACAGTGAGCATTGATGTGCTTTGCATAACACACAAGGATCTGCCCATTATAAACATGTTTTGAATAATATTACAAGCACATCCTGCCAATATAGTTGTGCCTCGTAGACTCAGTGGTTATACAGAGTCATCTGCTACCTCCTATCACTCCAAAACTAAAGTGCAATATTAACATTGTAGCTCCAACTACTCCATACAAGACATCATAAGTGATGAACCCGAAGCCATCGAAACTAGAATTTGCACCATTCCAGCTCCAGTTATGCAAGAATATAGTACCTGCTAAGAAAATGTAGTCCAAGGGCATTTGGTCAGGGCACATGTTGCTAAGAAAATGTAGTCCACGAGCATTTGGTGCAAATAGTAGTTAAAGAATAAATAGTGAACAATCACACAATGAATAAATAGTTATAGAATAAGAGTGTTAGATTGAGTACTCAACTTAGTGCATTAGTAACCTTAACTGAAGAGGGGCAATTTTATTGATCAAATGTACTTAGAAAAACATTATCAGCAATATGTGAACAATGGAATCATTCTTTCAAATTCTACTTTTGGGGATAATGACTAAGTTGAGTAAAGGTGCATATCATTTTAAGCACGATCTATGTAATTGAATGATTAAGTTGCATATCTAGTAATTGGGTAGCACGATCTATGTAGTAAATACTTTGCACTACCACTTTAAGTCATAGGTAAGTAAAAACTAAGTTGGGGATAATGACAAGTAAAGGTGCATATCTGGTAATTGAATAGCATGATCTATGTAGTAAATACTTTGCACTACCATTTTATGTCATAGGTAAGTAAAAACTGAACCATACTAGTTCTAGGATCAATAGAGGTATGCACTTAGAATTATTTCAGATAACATGAACAATGGGTAAACAAAACAGGAGGGAAAAGATTGCATGCGCTGATAAGCAACTCCTTATTTGCCTGATAAGCAACTCCTTATTTGCCTGATAAGCAAGATGGTGAAAACAAATGACTGGACCTAAATCTGAACAAGTGGAATGTTGCCAGCACAGACTTTAACAAGTTGGCATGTACTGATGTACATGAACTGGAATATAAATGATTGGTGGAATATAAAAACAAAATTGAGAGAGGTATACAATCAATTGCATTGCAGGCATAACTAATGTTTGAAAGCAAGGATAGTTAGAGAGTTGTCAAGAACATAAGGCTGACAGTAGTCCATCATTTAGACATAGCAAGTAACAATGACTTGTAATTACATACCTCGATTTTTGTTGAAGACATAATAGTAGCAGCAGCATCACAATTGTCAATGACGCTGGAAAACAATAATGCTTTAAGTATTGCAGAAAATTCAGTGTCTTAAACTTTGATGGATGAACACACAAAAAAACTATCTACTATCTACTATCTTAAGAGTGCACAGCAAGGAAGGCCATTTAAACTTAGATGGATGAACTAGGCTACCTTTGAAGCGAGCAAGGTCACTGTCCAGGTCAGCCTTGAGGTGGGTGTCTTTGCCTATACATGTTGCCAAAAATGAACATACGAGCAGTCAGAGTAATGAGAGAAAAAACAAAAGAAAACTGATCAAACGGATGCTGCTAAGTGCTAAATGCTCCAAAAGCTTTATTTTGGGTTTAAAGTCTTTAAAACAAAAGCATCATCAAACAGATGCATGGCAATGGCATGGCATTGTGGAAGCAACAGGTCGGAAAAGAGGTGAAAAGGGGATATGCCTGGCTCCCTGTATGCCACTCGCATAGCTGCCGGCTCTCCCAGCTGTATGGTTACTGGCTCTACTGCGGATGGCGTGCATGGAATCAGCTGATTCAGACGGGGGTTCGTACGAGCAGCCAGAGCAGGGACTAATCGAGAGCAAGCAGGGATCTAGGATAGCACATGAGTATGTGTTTAACCTACCAAGAAGGGGAGCAGAAGGAGGAGAGTGAACGAGATGAGGGGGATATGCACCTAGAGGATCCGAATCGAGGCGGAGTGGGAGTAGCAATCACCGCCGCCGCCGACGCTGCCAAACCCTAGCAAGAAAAAAGAGACGGGGAGCATGAGTTCCTGGAGGACATGGAGGAAGAGTACGAGGAGGCGGCGGAGGCACACCTTCCAGCTGTCTTCAGGATCACCGGCGGCGCCGTGAGGGAGCGCGAGGCAGATGTGGCGGCGGCGCTGTGAGGGAGCGCAAGAAGAGACGGAGGAGACGCGAGCGGACGCGTTTTCTTCTCCCGGCCTGCGATGGAGTTGCTGGAGACACGCGTGGGTCAGCAGGTATTGGGCCGGATTCGATCCAATCCCTATTTTGCCAAATGCACATCTGGCCCAGGCAGGGGAGGTCACCCCGTCGTGGGCTCGTTTCCCCCCGACGCGGGGTTTGGGCCGCGATACCGGTCAATACCTGTATTGCCAAATGAGGCCTTGATGAGTGCATTGACAACACCCATAGTAACCATCATAGAGAAAAAGGAAAAGAAAACAACCACGAACACAAATCTCCAAGCAAGTGATCCAAAGCCAAAGAACAAGCGAAAAACACGATTACTCGCCAAACCAAGTCTCGGCCCCCGAAGGCAAGGACAATAGCTCAACACAGTCGAGACACACAAAGCTCACAAAGAGCGTACCAAAAAGCACAAAACTCAGGCAAAACAAAAGGAGCTCCCCTGCACATATGCAAACTCCCTCTGAGCAAATGCAACCTCTTTTCTCAAATTTTTCTCCCCACATGCAAAATCTCACACATCTCCACCAAATGAAAACATTTCTCCCCCTTTCATACATATTCTCCCTCTTGTTGAGAATTCGTGAATCAAGATATCATGAAGCTATCCCCCTTGTTTTCATGAAAAATGCATGTCAAAGCATATACAATCTACCAAGCTTCTCAGATATACAAAGAGCACAACAAAATGCTACAAATGAGACATATAGCAAGCAAAGTAGATATGGTGTAGTTAGCGCATTACCATCAAGAAAGTAGAGACATATAAGTATGTGACATGGCCAAAAGCAAATTTTAAGCAATTTTTCACAAAGACACATTCATCTCATGAGCAAAGCCCTATCCATGGCAGTTTGAGCAAAATTGAACTAGAACATACAAAGCTCATACAAGATCACAAGTTCTCATCACAAGATCATAGCAAACGCCCATTAGGTAATACATGTCATGTCAAAGCCACCGAGCCATGTGTCTACTTCTTAAAATGAGACTTCTCATGGTAGACAACATGCAATGGTTTAGCACCCAAGATATATACATCAAAGCATAAAGACATGATTAAGAGCTCATTTTTCAAACATAAGGCAATTCATACACCAATTTCATTTTCAAATTTAAACATGGTACATGAAATGCCTTTGTGGCAAAAAGAAACTTATGCTCCTCCACAAGTGAAAATATGGGCTAAACATTTACCATGACAAATGGGTCTTTGACCCCAAGCAAAGGGAGCATGATACTCAAGCACAAACTAAGCATGATATAGCCATTTGAGCACAAATTGAGCATAGACAAGTATCTACTCATAAGTGAAGCATTTTTAGCATTTTCAACAAAAGGAAGCTATCTCATCATGAAAATATGACAATACCATCAAGAGCAGAGCAATCACATCACCATTCCCAAAGCATACACATATCTCACATATAGCACATCATAGTGATCAAAGTATATAAGAAAAGCTCATCCTAGCACAAATGATCCAAAGATGGTTATCCTACTAGGTTTTGTACAGAAAAGTAAAAAGCATGCATGGAATGCAACAAATGGTACATATATGACATATATACATGAGAAGCTTCAAGACCCAGCTAGAAAGGAATACACACTCCAAGTTCACCTCGCAAGCATGTGAAGGTAACTTGATCAAGTGGTTTAGTGAATATGTCGGCTAGCTGATCTTGGGTAGGTACATAGGAAAGGATATGTTCCCTTTCTCAACATTGTCCCTCAGAAAGTGGTATCTCACTTCGATGTGTTTCGTTTTGGAGTGAAGGACTGGATTTTTTGCTACACTTATGGCACTGGTGCTGTCACAAAAGAGTGGAACCTGGGAGCACTCCCCACCAAAATCGCTCATAGTGTAGGTCATCCATAGGAGCTGGGAACAACAACTGGCTGCAGCTACATACTCGGCCTCTGTAGTGAACTGGGCTACACTGGATTGCTTGCGAGATGACCAAGAGACCAAAGAAGAACCAAGAAACTGGCAACACCCAGGGGTAGACTTGCAGTCCAATCGACCCAGCAAAATCAGCATCGGAGTACCCGTGAAGTCTGAGTGTCGAGGAGGCAGAATCCCAAAGACCAAACTCAAGAGTGTAGTTCAAGTACCTGAAAATCCGCTTGACGACCTGCCGATATGAAGTCCTCGGTGAAACCTGAAAACGAGCACACAGACACGCACTGAACTGTATGTCTGGCCTCGTCGCCGTCAAGTAGAGGAGGAAGCCGATCATGCTCCGGTACTCCTTCTAGTCCACGTGTTCGCCATCTTCATCCGCGTCCAAAGCCGTAGTGGTACCCATCGGTGTAGTCAGCGGCTTGGAGTCGTTCTTGCCAAACTTCTTCACCATGTCCCTGGTGTACTTCGCCTGATGTACAAATGTCCCGTCCTTGCACTGCTTGATCTGGAGTCCTAGAAAAACTGCAGCTCGCCTATCATAGACATCACAAATTCCCTACTCATGTCATCTGCAAAACTGGCAACAAGATCATGAGAAGAGCCACCAAAGATTATGTCATCCACGTAAATCTGAACAATCAAAAGGTCATTTCCATGCTTAAGGAGAAACAGGGTCTTATCAACTGTGCCCATCACAAACCCCTTGTTCAGCAAAAAGCCTCTCAACCTACCATACCAAGCCCTCGGTACCTGTTTCAACCCATAAAGCGCTCGCTGGAGTTTGTATACATGGTGTGGGTATTTTTCACTCTCAAACCCCGGGGGTTGCCTCACATACACTTCTTCCTCTATCACCCCATTCAAGAAAGCACTCTTCACGTCCATTTGGTACAACTTGAACCTTTTAGCCACGACAAAGGCTAGAAGGATCCTAATTGCCTCCAAACGGGCCACAGGAGCAAATGTCTTGACTTGTTTCTCACAACCATCCCATTCTCACCTTCCTTGTTCTTCCACACCCACTTGGTACCTATGGGACGGCAATTTGGCGGTGGATCAACTAACACCCAAACTTGGTTTCTCTCAAAGTTTTCCAACTCCTCATGCATGGAATTCACCCAATTCTCATCAGACAAAGCGTGTCGAATATCTTTGGGCTCAAACGAAGCGACAAATGCAGAGTCAGCAAAATGAGAAGTGTTCCTTGACCTCGACCGTGTAGTGCGTTCATGAAGGTCACCTATGATCGTCATCGGTGGGTGATCCACTTGTACACGCCGGGGAGCCTCTTGCCTGGATACAATCTCCCCCTCAGCAGCAGCCTCCACTTGAATAGCCTCAGTCGTAGTGGGTGTAGGGGATGGACCATCCTCGATCGTCGTCGTCGTCGTAGTGGAAGTAGCGTGTACACGATCAGCCGCTAGAGCATCACCACCATCATCGTCTTCATCTCCATCTCCATCCATCTCATCCTCAAAGATCCTTGCTCCAATCTCCTCGTTACCTACACACTCAAAAGCAGAAGAGCTACATGGTTGTGTCTCGTCGAAGGTTACCTCGCAAGTCTCCATGATTCGGTTAGTGTCAAGGTTGAGCACATGATATGCTCTAGAGTGAATAGCATAACCGAGAAAGATACCATCTGAACATCTAGACTCAAACTTATCCAATTTGCCCTTCTTCAGAATGAAACACTTGCAACCGAAAGCTCTAAAGTGACTCACCTTGGGTTGTCGCCCATGCATCAGCTCATAAGAGGTCTTCTTCTTGAAAGCACGAAGGAAGATGCGATTCGAGACATAGCAAGCGGTATTGACTGCCCCGGCCCAGAAACGCCTAGGAGTCCTATGCTCATCGAGCATCGTCCTGGCCATCTCACAAAGGATCCGGTTCTTCCTCTCCACTACGCCATTCTGGCAAGCGACATATGGAGAATAATACTGATGATCGAGACCAAGATCACTGCAAAAGGCATCAAAATGAGAGTTGTTGAATTCCGTGCCATTGTCACTGCGTATAGCTCGAATGGCATCACCATGTCTCTCATTCCTCAACCTCAAGATCAAGTCCCGAACAAAGCCAAATGTCTCGCTCTTATCCTCCAAAAAGAAAATCCAAGAGTACCTCGAAAAATCATCAACCACAACTAACACATACCACTTCCCACCTGTAGAGCGAACACGAGCTAGCCCAACCAAGTCCATGTGCAACAGCTCACAAGGTCGCTCGGTCATGACCGCAGTCAGAGGGGTGTGAGAAGCAGCAACCATCTATCCATGCCGACAAGAAGCACAAACCAAATCCTTCTCGAATTTCAACTTAGACAATCCTCGGTCAAGATCAAGACCACTCAAGCGAGAAAGCAACTCAAAGCTCAAGTGTCCTAACCTCCTATACCATTTCCAAAGCTTGGCCGAAACGCCTGCAGCAAAGCATCGAGGAGGACCAACAGACTGGGAAAAATCAGCACGAAAGATTTGACCCTCGGGGACGATCGTACAGACAAGATCGCCTCGAGAATCAAGCACACGAGAAGCGCCCAACTTAAAATGAACCTCAAAACCTTCGTCAAGCAACTGGGATGCTGACAACAGGTTAAAACCAAGTGACTTGACCAAAGCCACACTCTTCAAGGTCACCTTGCTACTCACCTTCACCATACCTTCAGCAAGCACTCGTCCTCTCCCATTATCCCCGAAAGTGATGTACTCCCTCGTACTCGCCGGGGTGAGGCTGGAGAACCACCCACGATCTCCGGTCATGTGGCGTGAGCAACCAGAGTCGATCAACCAAAAGTCCTCCAAGCCTCCCACCTGCAATAAAAAATGAGGACGAGAATGAGCAAGCGACTCAACACTGGGGTTAGTACCAAAAGAGTCAAACCAGTGTCGAGCCATTTGCTCAAAAGAAGGGTTAGCAAAATCCATCCTATCAAAACCTCTAGGCGGAGCCCTCTCACGCCTACCACCGAAGAACCTGTCACGTCTCACTAGAGGAGTACGCGCACCACGAGAGGGAAAACATGGCTCGTAGTCCATCTGAGACCCAAAGCTCTGATCATGCCTCCCAAACTCGTAACGGTCACGAGCAGGAGCACGTCCAGCCAACTCACCACGCGCAAACCCAACACGCCTATCTCTCTGAGGAAACACACTTCCACCACCACGAATGGGAACTGTACGCACAAACACCTCACCCCTAGGTAGAGGCCCTCTACGAGGCTCAGGCACCCCATGGGACGGGTGGTACCTATCCTTTTTTGCCATCTCCCTAGCAAACCTCTCATCTCTCTTCCTCCTGAAACAAAACTCATCTTTATGCCCATCCCTCCCATAATACTCACAATGGAAGCGGATCGGTTGTGGCTTAGGATATGAATTTTCAGTAGGCTTCTCAACAGCTTTCTCTCCTGACTTCCCACCAAAGACACTCCCCTGGGTGCTCACAAACTTGATGGGTTCTGGTAGTTTTCTGACTTGTGAGGGAACACTATTGGATCTGGGGTTGTATCAAGCTTGTTTCTGAGATGGTTTGGTTGGGTTCAAATTTGTTCATGGGTGTAGTGTGAGGTGGAATAGGAATCTCTCCAGCTTTCTCTTCTCCCTCACCACTTTTCTCACCACTCTTGCCAGCCCCCAACGCCTGACCATCAAACCTCTTAAACTGAGCCAACATCAAACTCAATTGTGGCTCATGCCCAGACAACCACACCCCATCAATTTCCTCAACTCATAATTCTCATCCTGCAAACAGTCAACATAGTCTGCAAGTTCCATGTTTTTCAAAGCATGCATTTCACAAGTAGAACATGATGTAGGAATGGGAGCTTTCAAAGCAGCCTCAAGAGAAACTATCTTGGTATGAGATTCATCTAGCCTAGCATGCAACACAGGACATGAAGTGCAAGCACCTAACAAAGCAGGTCTAGATTTTAACCCATCACACTCAATCCTAAGCACATCTAGTTCCTCAATAGTTGAGGCATGCTTCTCCTTGAGAGCAGTCAAGTGAGCCAGAAAAACATTGTAATCACCACAATCAACCTCATCAGAAACAACAGGATCAACTTTCAAAGAGTCTATCTCAGTTCTAGCATTAACAAGCAAAGACTCAAGCTCAACTATCTTGTCCTTAGCATCACCCAACAAAGACCTAAACTCTCTCTTCTTCTTGTTGGTCTTCCTAAGCACATCATCACGGTTATCAAGCAACTCATTCAGCCTAGCATTCTCCTCTAGCAAGAAGTTAAGATCATGTCGTACCTCTTCCTCGGAGTCGGAGTTCGAATCCGAGCTGTGCTTCCCACCCTTCTTGGAGTGCGCCATGCCGCAAAATCTACCTTGTGCGACGAAGCTGAGGCCGGTGATGTTCTTGCTCGTGTGCCGCTTGTCCTTGCACCGATCTTGCTCTTCATCGCTGCTCGAACCGGAAGAAGAGTCGCTGGAAGTAGAGTCGATGTCGCTCGCTCCGGCAACCATCGCTCGAGTCGTCTTCTTCTTGTACCCGCCGCTCTTCTTTGGCCTTCTCTCGCCCTTGTCCTTGCGCTTGTCCTTGTAGTCATTCCGGGAGCGGTGCTTGTTGTAGTCGTGCTTCGGCTTGCCCTTTTAGTCATTCTTGATCTCCATGGCTTCAGGGCATTCGGCAATGAAGTCCCCGTGCTTCTCGCACTGATAGCACATCTCTGAGCTTCTCCTCGAGTTCTTGCGGTTCTCGTACATCCGCTAAAACCTCTTGCTCAACAAGGCGAGATCATCCTCGCTCAGCACCTCAAAGTCCTCATCTGGCTTAGCCTCGACACAAGCCCTGCGATCACGCCACGTGCCCCCCGCCTCGAAGCTTCCCGACGCTCCCGGATCACCATCTCTGTCGCATCGGGTCTCCGGACTTGGTTTTGCGTCCCAAACCAAGAAACCGTCCACTGATGATTTTGTGGGCAAACCACCAAACCCCGCGTGCAAGCTTCGGCCTTGATCCGCTACCTTACACCGGCCCATGTTCACGACTTCAACTTGCTAGTCTTGCACCGCACGGCTCGCACTTGACCCCATCGGCCACCGGGTCCATCGAACCAAGCCTACTTGCCTCTCCATCACCCGGAGGCCGCCACGGCTAAGGCCTTTCGCGCTTGTTCTTCACCTACACCAACACGAGTTAAGCCGCAACCTGTACCTGCACACTTAGCCAAGCATCAGTCCACGCAATGTTGTCAATCACTCATAACTAAGGAGCGACCCTCCACTGGTCCTCGGACAGACCTGGTCCTCAAACTGCACACTCAAAGTGATTTGGTCGCTAGAATTGACTTCCATTCAAATAATCATGATTATTGGTCATACATATGGAATTCTGAAAACTTTACTCCCAAGCAAGCTTATGGAGTGCTTAACTGTTCACTGCTTGTTTCGTCGGTCTTCGAGTTTGTGGGAAAATAAAGTTCTTTTTCTGGCTTCTCCTTCGTTCTCGATTAAACACTAGGAACCTCCTCCGAAGAAAACGAAGATTGCTAGATGATTACTCTTGTGTCCTTTCTCAGATTGAGGTGGAAGAAACTTCAACTCACCAGTTCTTTACTTGCTCTTTCAGCAGGCAATGTTGGCAGCTTCATGGAATTTTATGGGACCCCTCTCTTAATATTACTGAGATGATTATCAGGGCTAGGCAACTCTATGCCTCCTCTTGTTTTAGGGAAATCTCTGTGTTGGTGTGTTGGTGCATTTGGCTACACAGAACTCAATCATCTTTGATGGGGGTGCTCTATCCTTTGCTAGGTGGAAGCAGCAATTTAAGGATGATTTTGGTCTAGTCCTTCTTAGAGCAAATCCTTCTCTTAGGCAGGAGTTGTAATTTTGGTTTTGTAATATGTCCTTTTGAATTATATTAGCTAGGATCTCCTTTGGACCTATGGCCTTGTAAATGTAGTAATATGTTTCTGCTTTTAATAAAAAAAAGTCACTAGAGGCTCTCTTGTTGTTTCTGTAAAAAAAGATACAATCACGAATCTCTACCTAATATTAAAGCAAGCAAGAAGTCTTTGTGCGTATTCTGCCTTTTGGTTTGGTCCGTCGTCAATCCTATTGGTCCGTGTACAATTGCTGCCTTGTTTATATTTTTCTTGTCTAATAATTACCTCAACGTAACAGATATATAGGAAATTAAATCCACCAACAACAATTCCAAAGGCTAGGAAAATGCTACCGTCCTTCCCACGGCCAGCAAAATGAATCGGACAAGGATAGATAATTACTGCTAACCTCCGCTATATACGGCCGGGATGGTAGGATGTGGAATCAGACAAGCTGACCTCCGTATATTCGTCTTGGACACCGATTCGTATTGGACACCTATTGAAAACTGCTTTACTCTATACCAGTCCTTATATAAGAACATGTGCAGAGTTTCTCTACGCACATCTTAATTTTATTTTCAACAAAATCAACATCATATTTCTGTATACATGGATTGACATTGATGAGCTCAAAGCTTGTGGACCTTCGTTCTCTCTTTGCTAGGCCCTTCCTCCCCTAATAACCTAGGTGTGATCAGCTCTCCCTCTCCCGCTCAAACCACTTCGATGCATCCATCCAGTTACCAGTTCTGATTTCTTTTGTTATTCAATTTAATCTACCATTGCTGACTACTAACATCAACCAATCTCTATCTATCTTTCCTGTAGATGGCTTCTCCAAAACAATCTGGAGATTGTACTCTATTCAGTGCCGCATGCAACCCTACGAACGCAAGTCCACATCTCAATGCATGTTGTATTTCTTTAGATGGAAACAACATCTGCAATGTCGGTGGATCAACGAGATCCTTTGTGCAGACATCACTAATGGATCCCAAAGAACGTAAGAGGCAACGAGAAAGGAACCGGTATGCACAACTAACTTGCCATCAAAAGGATGATTACTACAAAAACGCCGTGAAGCTCATCGCCAAAAGAAAGTTGCAGCAGCCTCTGTTAATGCACAGAATCATGGTCAAGTGGAACCAAATCAATTTGTGCAAGATGAACTACCACACACGCCAACTACAGGTACCAAATCCACATAAATAAATAAATTTGTTATTTTCTAGAATTTCATATTCCCAACATATAATGGCACAATTCACTTTGTAGGAAAGAAGTGTATTCATAAAAAAGATCTAACGGCGGAGCAAGTTGAAGCAAGACGTGCAAATGGTAGGGCACGTTATGCAAATTTAACACTTGACCAGAGGCGGGCAATATGTGATCATCATAAGTTGCTATATGCAAACATGACCTCCGAGCAAAAATAAGCAAAAAGAGATCGGGAACAAGCACGTCGTGCATTGCGACAAGATACCCTGAGTAAAAAATCTATTGCAATGCCAAACCCGATGTATAACCCATTAGATTGGTCTCCCTAAAAAATATATTCATTTCCAAAATTCACATATGACATCGAGATTGAGAATTCGTTAATTTGGCTTTTTATGTTATCTAAGTTTGTGTACCTAAGTTTATAAGGTTGCATGGAGTTCTTGACATGTTAGTTCCTACAAACATCGAATTGGATAGTATAATTACACGGTATTTTTCCGTAGCAACGCACGGGTATTTTTGCTAGTAATTAAAATAGCTGAAACATGAAAATATCGAAATGTAAGGCTATGCGAGCTACAGGTCCTGTTTAGATAGAGTAAGAGTGGTGAAATTTTGACGCGTGAAGAAGTATACGCAGAGTGAAGAAATGAATTGCTTCTAAGTAAGAATTTTAGTGAAATTTCAGCAAGTTAAACAGGTTCGTGCTTCGGATGCGGCACAGCGGCGGCAGAAATACTGGCCGAACCCAAAACCGGGAAAGTCGCAGCGGTTTGCGGCAGGCGGGGCCGAGAGAGATGCGGCCTGTATCCAGACCAAGCGGCGAAGGAAACGCGGAGGAGAGCACAGGCACACAGCCGCACCGCGCAGGAGCGCAGCCGCAGTCGTGACCAAATCAGCACGACCCCGACGCCTCTTTCCACACTCCCTCCCGTCGTCCCCTTCCCGACGAGACATCCCCCTGCCTCCCTCTTTCCTCGTACCGCTTCCGCTTGCTCTGCTCGCCTCATCCCGTCCTCCGCCCGCCGCCCCCACCGCCCCACCTCCTCTTCCCATCTTCCCCTCCCAGTGGAAAGGGGACCAGGAGGGAGAAAGGAAGAAATCAAAGGATCTTCTTGTTCTTTCCTCGGACGAGCTCCTGCGCATGGATCCGCCGGGCTCCGGGCTCCCGGCGCCGACGACTCCTGCCTCGATCCGTGGCCGGCTGGTCAGGAGGCGGTGCTGGTGCTAGTGCTGGTGCTTCCGCTCTGCGTTTCTTGCGGGGCCGCCTGCCGCTGTTCCTTCGCACAGCCTTGCGGACCGCCGCCTCCTCCTCTTGTTGATGCCGGCTGCCAGCTGCTGCAGGAGGGATGGCAGGACGCCGGAAGTGAGCATGATTTCTCGATTCTCTGCTGTTAGCTGTTTGGGTTTGCAAGATCCATGGGCCCAATCTCAATTGCTGCCGAATGGTTTCGATATGCTGCATGAGTTTCGGAGAGGCAAAATTGCGGCCATCGATTTGCTTCCCCAGATCTTGATTCGCGCGGCTCACGGTAAAAATCTGTTGCTGCAGGAAGCTCGGGATGGAATCAGCAACCGGCGCCCATGAACACCTCGACGCGCTCGCGCGAATGCGGGTGTTAATGAAGAAGCTTGGTTGGTAGAGCCCGATGGTGGGAGCAGCGCGGCGCGGGGTCCCCTTTCTGTGGGCCCTCCTGTTCCTCTCCTCCCTGCTCCTCCTCCTCCTCTCGCCGTCCGCGGCGGCTGCCGACTTCAGCCACTGCGGCGGCTGCGACGACGCCGCTGGCATCTGGGCCACCGACAACATCCTGCAGTGCCAGAAGGTCAGCGACTTCCTCATCGCCGCGGCCTACTTCTCCATCCCGCTCGAGCTGCTCTACTTCGCCACCTGCTCCGACCTCTTCCCCCTCAAATGGATCGTCCTGCAGTTCGGGGCCTTCATCGTTCTCTGCGGCCTCACGCACCTCATCACCGTCTTCACCTACGAGCCGCAGCCGCACCTGTTCCAGCTCGTGCTCGCGCTCACCGTCGCCAAGTTCCTGACGGCGCTCGTCTCCTTCGCCACAGCCATCACGCTGCTGACGCTGATACCTCAGCTTCTGAGGGTCAAGGTCCGGGAGAACTTCCTCATGAACAAGGCACGTGAGCTGGACCGGGAAGTGGGGATGATGAAAAGGAAAGAGGAGGCGAGCTGGCATGTGCGCATGCTCACACAGGAGATACGCAAGTCGCTCGACAGGCACACAATCTTGTACACCACCATGGTCGAGCTCTCAAAAGCTCTGGAGCTGCAGAACTGTGCTGTCTGGATGCCTGATGGCAGCAGGAGTGAGATGATCTTGACACATCAGTTGAGGGAGAGGGATATAATGGACCCGCAGAACCGCACGATCCCGCTTCATGATCCGGATGTCCTCAAATAAAGGCAACATAGGATGCCATAGTTCTTGGACCAGAGTCAGCACTAGGGGTTGCTAGCCGAAGTAAACTTGAAGCGGGGCCTGTTGCTGCAATAAGGATGCCAGTGTTAAGTGTGTCAAATTTCAAAGGAGGGACTCCAGAGGTCATGGAAACGAGGTATGCTATCTTGGTTCTGGTTTTACCTAATGATGGGTCATTAGTGTGGGGTCGAAGAGAGTTGGAGATTGTTGAAGTAGTTGCTGACCAAGTAGCAGTTGCTCTGTCCCATGCTGTGCTCCTGGAGGAGTCCCAGTTGATGAGAGAGAAGCTTGCCGAGCAGCATAGAGACTTGCTGCGGGCAAAGCATGAAGCCATGAGGGCAGGGGAAGCTCGGAATACCTTCCAGAGTGCCATGTACGACGGAATGCGAAGGCCAATGCACTCGATCCTCGGTCTCATCTCAATGATGCAACAGGAGAGCATGAATCCAGAGCAAAGGCTTGTAATGGATGCCATTGCCAAAACAAGCAGTGTTGCATCCACACTAATGAATGATGTTATGCAAACATCAACAATGAATCATGAGCACCTGTCTTTGGTGAGGAGGCCATTCAACCTTCATTCCCTAATTAAAGAAGCAGTTGGTGTGGTTAGATGTCTAGCTGGCTGCAAGGGTGTGGAGTTTGAATTTCAAGTGGATAATACATTGCCGGAAAGGATAGTTGGCGATGAGAAGAGAGTCTTCCATATTGTCTTGCACATGGTTGGCACTCTAATGAACCGATGTAATGCTGGATGTATCTCGTTATATGTCAATAGCCATAATGAGGTCGAAGAGAGGCATAATCAGGATTGGATGCTGCGAAGAGCAAACTTCTCTGGGGGCTATGTATGTGTGAAATTTGAGATTAGGATTAGAAAATCCAAAGACTTATCTTTTGAGTTCATCAAGCAGTCAGATAAGTCAGGGATCCAAACCCAACAATTCTGAGATGGGGCTCAGCTTCAATATGTGCAAGAAGATTGTGCAGGTACGTTGAAATAACTAGGAATAATGTTGGCATCACAACTGTGACGCTTAATCTGTCTCTCAGGTTATATATTGTGCTGATAATGCTTGGTTAGATTTCACCTTTCTACAAGGTTAATATTGTCGAAGCAACAACTAGAATTCCACAAAATTTGTTAGAATTTGTTGAATTATTCAGTCTGCCTTATTTTTTGAACTGCTAGCAGTTTGGACCTGATGGTTGCATAGAAGTTAGCTATACCCAAATTTCTCCTATCAAACCACAGAATAAAAGGTCTAGAATACTTGCTACTTAACTAGAAACTGGGCAAACCGAAACAATATATTTGTTTTTTTGCTTGACCTGATGCATTGTTCATAATAATTCTATTATATTTCTCACAGCATGTGGAATTTTGGGCTGTGATATATTCCAGTGCTTGGTTTACATAAGTATATTTTTTTATGCTGGTAGACCAAACCTCAGCGAGTCTCTATTTAATCAACTCTTAATTCGTCCAATTGTGAAAATGACCAATCTGTACTTGATTTGATGTACAATCATCACAGTGCTGACGTGAGCCCTTATTTCTGCTGCAGATGATGAATGGTAATATTTGGTCGGTATCAGATTCTAAAAGCATAGGAGAAACCATCATGCTTGTCCTCCAGTTCCAGCTGCAACCTGTGACTCCTGTCTCTGGAGCATCCTCAGACGTGTACCGATCATCAATTCCCAACTTCAAGGGACTCAGAGTTCTTCTTGCGGACAGTGATGACACAAACCGTGCTGTAACTCACAGGCTCCTAGAGAAGCTTGGTTGTCAAGTCCTCTCAGTTGCTTCTGGCGTCCAGTGCATGAACTCCTTTGCTACTGAGTCGTCTTTCCAGCTGGTGATTCTTGACCTTGCCATGCAAAACATGGATGGATTTGAAGTAGCTGTTGCCATCAGGAACTTTAGTAGCAACAGTTGGCTACCATTGATTGTTGCCCTCGCTGCAAGAACTGACGACAACGTCCGGGATCGGTGCCAGAGATCAGGAATAAACGGCATGATCCAGAAACCAGTTACATTAGCTGCACTGGGAGATGAACTGTATAGAGTCCTTCAGAACAATTGAAAGAGCCTGATGGTTCTCATTTCTTTCAATCACAATAGATTGATGTAGTTTGATCAATAGTTACTCTGCTACCAGATTCTGCCAGGTTAGATCCATACAATCTCAAATTATTTCAAACAAAGGAAAATGTATAGGAAGCCGTAAACATTGCCTTTTAGCTTGGTTCCTTCGCCAAGGAAAGCAAGGTGCAAAATTTTTGGAAGACCATAGTGTTAGGATTTGGAGACATTCATTTGTAAACCCTCATAGGTAAGTATGCATTTTTCACACTAAAAACGAAATCCATGGGGCAGTTGATGCCTGTGATAGGGACTTTAGAGATGGATGGATGTATGGATTCACTGAATGCCACATAAATGTCTAAAGCAAGTAAGGAACTTGTAGTGGTTAGACCGTGAAAAGCAGTCGGGATCGAGATTGCCGACAAGAAGGCACAACCTGATATGGTTGATGCTGACCTTCTATCTTGAAAATTAATAAGTACTAGTACTTTCAGTCTTGATTTGGTGGCCAGTGCTTCAGATGCACTGCATCTGCATTTAATTTAATTTCATACCTAGGCAGCTGAGAAGATCAGCAAACTCATGTGCACGCCATTTTCCCAACAGTTGCTCCCCTCTCTTTGCACCTGACTATTTTTTTTTACACATACTAGGTTGTTCATAACTTTCACCTTATTAACTTTCTTTTGGCTATATATAATAAAGGTCAAAAAATATTGGGGATTTTTACGGTGGACCATACCACCCTATACCACTGTTGGAAAAGGACCAGTATGGAAGGATCCGACGGTTGAGATTAATTGTATACCACCCCAACTTAACTTGTGGTATATGGTGGTATGCATAGGTGGTATAGAGGTATTATTGGTAGTTTTTTCTCGATGGCATAAATGAAATATATGGTTTCTTTTATTTATTTTTTTCTTTTCCCCTTCATTTCCAATCGCAGATCCTGGCGGCGCCGGTAACGGCGGCGGCGCAGGCGGAGGCGCACGGGGCACGACGCAGGGGTCGTCGCGGCACCCGCGACCAAGTGGGGGACGGCGCGCGCGGAGGGGTCCCTTGCGACCCGCGCGGCCAAGTGCGGGACTGCACGGCCGGCGAGCTCCGTGGCGACCCCGCGGCGGCGCTGCCCTCACGACCCGCCTCACGACCCACGCGGCCAAGTGCAGGGACGGTACGGTCGGCGGGCTCCGTGGCGACCCCCGCGGCGGCGCTGCCCTCGCGACATGCCTCGCGACCCACGCGGCCAAGTGCGGGAATGCGGGATGACGCAGCTGGCGGGCTATGGCGGATGCTGCCGTGCAAGCCGCGGGACTGGCGGCGGCTGACCTCCTTGCTCTTCCTGGACAACAACTCCAGATGCTTGACAAGGAAAGGTTCAGGTAACCACTCACCCGGTCCCAGGCAGTCATCCAATTCAATCCATCCACACTTACATCTCCACTCCATCTGAATCTGGCCACGAACGGATTGTCAATCCCTAATTTTGGCTTTCAATCGTTTCAGCATAGGCAAAGGTTCATGTTACTTCTGTCTGAACTAAAAAATCATCCACAAATCTGTTTGTGCTTTGTATCCATTGAATTTATGTCCAGCAACATTTCCATTGTTCTTAAGCTGGCCACTTGCTCCCTATCGAGAGCCACTGATTCATGAGCATAGGCCGGTTCTTTTTTTTTAAAAAAAATCAGCCAACGAATCCTGCTTCCCTTTGTATCTTACATGGTGGACATTTTACTTACCTGTAAATTGTACAAGATAGCACTCTTCTTTGGCAAGCTACCATACTTTAAGTTTTGTGTAAGGCATGAATTATCATGTAATATTCAACTTGTTTTGCTGATTTGGGTGTATGTTCAATGCTGTTCTATTCTATTTAAGACCCATGATGCCGGGGTACTTCGAGCGTTTATCAATGGATCGCCGACTTATGGAAGCTTGCCTGCCCCTCCACAACTCCAAGAATTTGGTTCGTGATCTACCTATTCCCCCTCTCTCTTCTTGTCACTCACATTCCTGCATTTTATAAATTTCGTCTTGCCTAGGATCTATATGCATTGCGTACATATTAAATGGATAAAAAACTGCCCTCGTTGTCTGTCACCACTTTGAATTGGCATAGAGATAAAAAATAAACACTAATGTGAATTGAACTGTGTGCTCAGGTATTTTCAGTAATGATTAGTATTCAGAAATCACTCGCATGTAGTTCAACACTGTGGCTGTAAGATTTATGGTAATTGACACTGCTAGGTAATTTTGTATAGTAAGCAAATTTATAAACTTTGGATGGTTTACATTAGGGAAATAGAGGATAGGGACATGTTTTTGAATCAATGAATAGCTGAAGAGTTGCTGATAGCAAAATCAAAGTGAAACAAGTCTTGTCCTTGATATCTAGGTTGTACAACTTTGTTCCTGTTCTATTATTACAGATAGAGAAGTGATAATGAAATCAAAGGATTGAAATATTTGTTGACGTACAAAAATAAGCAAACACAACTAAATGAAATCAAATCTTCCTTTTCTCATTGTCCTCTAGCGGATAGGGCTCGTCGGCATCACTATTTTTGAATTCTGGACTTACTTTGATTTTGTTCGAAGCATAGTTAACTAGTATGACAGATAGCTTTAGCCTGTAGCTATCCATATCCTTCTGCGCATTACAAACAAAAAATATTGTTAGTGCTAATCTAAGAAGAGGCATACATTTGTTTGCACATTTTCTATTATTCAAGTTCCCATATTTATAAACTATGTTCCTCTTCCCTGGCAGGAAGAGTTCAATAAAAATGCAGATACCTCCACATCTCATAGCATGGAAGGACTTGATGGAAACGAACAGTCAGGAATGAGTCAGGCAGCAATGGAGAAACAATTGTCCAAAAGGAAAAGGAATTAGTACTGTTTGGTAGGAGTCATATCTATTTTGGACCTAGTTAAAGTAGTATTTTGGTCAGGTGGTCATCAGTTGCTAGTTAGATATTGGCCATCATGTGCTAGTTAGATATTGGTCAGGTTTTACTTAGACATGGTTTCAAACTAGAATGATTGGCAAATGTAATCAACCTCGTACAAAGGTTGTGTACTGGATCAAGCATAAATGGAACCTAATTTTTTCTCCAGTTTCAAACTTTAGTCACCTGTCGAATTATTTTATTTCTGCTGCCGATTTTGTATGATGTATTATTTTGCATATAAGCTTAGCCATGGATTCAATAACACCAAACTATAGTACTGGTAATCTGGTATCCTTGGTGGGAAAACCCCCCATGTTGGTGAGTTGACAGTATCCATATGACCAGGTAAAAATAAAAGTAGCAATAACAGCAACCACGACAGGGTGAAAATTCGCAGTTCCTTGGAGCTTGAGTTGATTCACTTTTACAAAACAGGTGTTCATTCAGGTCTGCAACACGACATAACATACTTGAGGACTAACAAAACCCAGAGTAAAGGATAAGATAGGCCGCCCTTCGAGCAAGATAATGCATCTAAGCTGCAGCACCCTTGCCCTTCTTCTGGAGCTTCTTCATGTAGAACTCAAGCTCTTTACCCTCAAGGATGTACCTGCCATACAAAGGAAAATACAATTATAAGCAGCTTATTACTGGTGAAGTACACATTCACAGATTTGCTTTTTAAAACTAGCTGATCCCAAAACGATTTAAATAATGTCTGCATGCAACTTAACTGATGGGAACCAATCACCAGAAATCCACAAATTACTATTACTTTGGTCAACTGCATGACTCATCAATTACAGATACCAAGTTCAACATTTTTCATACACAAATTGAACCTAGTATTTTGTTCTCTAGCTTCAAGGAACTGAAAACTCTAGCTTCAAGGAACTGAGAATTTTTACCATGAGATAGTGCATACTAATGATTAAACTACGATTAAGTTGAAGGCCACTAAGTTTTAAACCGCATATTACGCAGAACCCTTGAAAGTTTCACGGCGAATTAATAACCAAACCTGCAAAGTAGTTCCTAAGAGAATAGTCACTATCATGCTACAGTATCCAATCAAGTGCAAATAAAAGAAATATTCCATGTGCTGACATAGAGCTGCAGAATATCTTCCTGTTCAATTTCTGTTAGTAGTGATACAACATTATCAACAATTTCACAATATTGAGGTAAGAATCAGGGATCAGGAGATGTACTTTTTAGGGGATGGAATTGAGCAAAGTGGGAGGTGAGTAATCATTTCCTGAAGCTCTGGCTGTGTTGACCGCCTGCGGGAAGTGAAGGCCACCTGCGCCGCCACCAGACTACCACGCCGCAGTCGGATGTCACCAAGAAATGGAAGAGATTGGGGAAACGGCGGCGGCGATGGCAGGTCACAAACGGCGGTAGCCACGAACAACAGCGGTGGGGAATGGGGAAACAGTGGCGGGTCGCGAGGGCAGCGCCGCCGTCGGGGTCGACACGGAGCCCGCCGGTGGCGGCGGCCATGAACGGCGGCGGCGGCGAATCTGGGATGGCGGCGGTGCCCAATCGGGAAAATAGGAGGGAGGCGCGGGGTGGGGGTGGCGGGGTTGCGGGATGGAGAGTGGTGGGGCCGGTGGGGTGGAAGAGGTTACCAAAATTAGTAAATTTGCAACAATTACCTACATATCCTTACTAAAAATAGACCCATACTGCATACTACTACTTGGTGGTATGGTCCAACGTAAAAGAGCCCAAAATATTTATCCTTGTCATGTTTAGTATCTATAACAGTGAAACAATTCCAGTCCACTAAAAATCTGGTATGTTGGTAATTAAGCTTCTTATGAGGTCATCCCAAGGGCTATTCATCGGTTAACTGATCGTAAATTCATCTGGACAGCATAGTCAAATGTCTAAATTGATGGCCGGCAAGTTTCATGAAATTTCTCACTTCCCCATCGGTATTGACGTGTTGACTGGTTGATGGTGTACTCAAACTTTTTAAGATTATCTTACGCTAACGCAACACGTACGACAAGTACTGCCGTCAGACCTAGTCTTGAGTCCAAAGCGTTCCATTCACCTGGACACAATGGTGCATCCCTATGTTTTGGTCCTTTGTTGAAAAATGTGCAAAAGATGCCTTGGTTGTGTCTTTGCAGTTGGATACTGTAACCTTACACAAAGCGACTAACAATTGGATTGGTCATCTCCTTGCAATTGGCATGTCCTTTAGGGATGCCAGACTTTATGTCCTGGTCTACAAAAGTGGGGGAGGAGATCACACTATCTTCTACAAATAGGAATATCATGTCCTCTTCACAAATCAGATGATAGTTTTATGCAAGGAAACAAGGACCAAGTTGGGAAACCGCTTGATCCCTATTTAATCTTGCTTTAGTACTACAACCAATTTTCTGAAATTTCTCCTGCATGCACACTCAAACTTCTGCCTATGTGCTTCTTGACGAGGGTCTAGACCAGGACCCACCGCGACTACCAAAAAGGAGAAGTACGGGCTACAGTCCGATTACTTGGCGGCCTGTACGACAAGTACTCCGTCCCCGACCACTTGGCGACCCGTACGACCAGTTTTCGTCAAGACCGAGTACTTGGCGGTCCGTACACGCAGGCATCACTCACCTCGAGTACCTGGCGGCTCATCCCGCAAGCTTCCGAGTACTTGGGGGTCCGTTTGACATGTTTCAGTCCACCTAGCGGCTCGAACGACAAGTCTCCGCCCCCGCCACGACTACTCGTTCGCACGAGTAGTTTCCGTCCCCGGCCGGCCCAGCCTTCGCGGCGAAGGCAACCCTAGCTGGGGCCCACTCCTGATGTGACAGGTCCTCCGCGCACGCCCGCTCCCACGCCGCCACGTGGAACCCTCTCCATACCGGGCCGTACTGACAGGGGGTGTTCGGTGTCAGGAGGCGTGGCTGCCCACTACGCCATGAACGGAAAGACGCATACCAACTCCGCTGATGAGAGCATGGTACGAAGACGACGACTTATGACGACCAGACTACTCGGAGACAAGCCCGAAGAGTCCCCGGCACGGACTACTCGGAACCCGCAATTCCGGGAAGTCCATACCGTCAACAACGACTCCGCTACAGTCCATAGCTGTATCACCATGTCCAGACGCCCGCCCGACGTGGAGAAGGACACCCTATACTGTAACCTAGTTTCTATTCCCGTTTTACCCCCCTTTGCCCTCTCCCTTGCAACTATAAAAGGGGGAGGAAGGGGTCACGCTCAATATCTCATCTCATATCATCCCGTAGACACACACTCACTCACACGTACGCAGGACTCTGCTACGAGAACCACGTGCACGCGCACTAGGGACTTGGGCCACGAGACCTTCTCCCGACCAGTTTGTAACCCCTACTCCGAACTTTGAGCATAAAGAACACTCCCCCCCTCAGACTAGACGTTGGGTATTACTCTCCGGAGGCCCGAACTAGTATAATCCCTAGTGTCTGTTGTGCCACCGTGTGGATCCCGACACGTGATCGTATAAATTTACTTGCCGGCGGTGACAAACCCCGACAGTTGGCGCGCTAGGTAGGGGACTTCGCGTGTCTCAACATCCACTCCAGGGTCCGCACGGCCCATCCACCAGCTCTTTCGATGGTGATCCGCACAGAGTCATCGTCGTTGTGGTGCCCCATGGAATCCTCCGACCCATTCCCGACCGGATTCGAAATTCGGTTCGGGAGTATGGAGTTCCAGGCGACGGGAAACGGCTACCACATGCGTCTCCTCTCATGGAACAAGAACGTGGAGGCTTCAGTGCCACCTCCACAGTCACCCCGACGCCGGAGGTGTTCGGGCCAGCACTCGCGGCAAGCACGCGTGGAGCGAAGCAGGGCGGCGCGCGCCAGTGCCTCCCAACGGGTTGAAGCTGGTGAGCCGCAGCCTGCCGTTATGACAGAAGGGTTCGCGCCTCCACCAGCGAACCCGACGTGCGTCTCGTCAGGGAAGGCGCAGTCACACCGCCATTTCCTCGTGGGATGCGCAACACGACCGCGGTCTACTCCTCGTCGGCCAGCACGGACCTGGGCGCGTACGAGTACCTCCTGGGTCATCATCTCATGGTGATCCGGAACCTCATCGCGACCTCGCCCGATGAGCTGTACCCCGACTCCGACAGCGAGGAGTACACGCATGGGTACGGGGACCCGAAGTGGGACTACTTCGGGCTCCAAGACCCCGATGCTTTCAGGCCATTCCAGGCAGTGGCAGACTACTGCTTCGACTGCTCTGATGATTCTAGCGTGGGGATTACGACTCCTCGCGTCGATGCTTTGTCGTCGGCCGCACCCAAGCGCCGGCGCCATACGACCCCACTCGCGAATGCTTCATGTACCAGACTCCGAATGGGGTCGTCCATTCCGCCCACAGCTCGACGACGGACAACGAACGTCGTGCACAAGGCCAGCCCGATGACGCCGCACGACGGGCGCGCCTAGACGAGCTCGAAGAAGCACAACACTAGCTCGACGACGAGTGGGCGCAGCTCCACCAGCATCTCAGAGAGGACTTAAACCCGACACCCGCTCGTGCGCACGCACGGGACGTCCAGCAGCGCATCATCAACGACAACTGCGACGTCATCAATGACACGCCCGTCTTCAAGCGGGCGTCACAGAACCTGGCAGTGGCAGTTATTCTTCTCCAGAAGATCCCAGAGCCAGCCACGCCCAGGAGAAGGAAGTGCACCAGCAGCTCAAGATCCTTCTTGAGACAGCTGCCGTGCAGCAGGTAGAAAGCTCCGCGTCACGTCAGCGGGGTTTGCGGGGACACGTGCACACCTAGCACCGTCAACCGCCCGCCCCGTCGCAACGTCCGAACCGCTCCGTAGAAGTCAACATCCCCGTCAAGCAACACCTCGGCCCCGACCGCGACGCTCGCGACACCATCAAGGCTCGACAGAAGTCAACCGCAAGTCGAGACAACGACTACGAGCACAAGCCTCGTAAGGAGTACAACAAGCGGCGTGGCGGCCGCTACGACAGCGACGAAGGTCGGAGCCGGAGCAACTCACCCGACACCCAAGGGCCACAGGCCTTCGGGAAGAACGTCCGCAATGCTCGTTTCCCGCCGCGCTTCCGAGCTCCGACGACCGTACCTAAGTACGACAGAGAGACCAACCCCAGCGTCTGTCTGGAGGACTACCGGCTGGCGTGCAACGCCGGTGGGGCGTGAGACACAGGTTCATCATCAAGAATCTCCCGCTGCACCTCGCCGACTCAGCCCGCACGTGGCTGGAGCACCTGCCCCGAGGCAAGATTGATAGCTGGTCGCAGTAGCGAGACGCCTTCATCGACAACTTCCAAGGCACGTACGCCCGACTCGACAACCCGTGGGACTTGCGCAACTGCAATCAGATGAAGGGGGAAAGCCTGTGTGACTACATCCGGCGCTTCTCCAAGCGGTGCACCATGCTGCCCAACACCACTGACACGGACATCGTCTCGGCGTTCCAGAATGGGACCACGTGCACCACACTGATCCACAAGATCTGGTGCCAGAAGTCGCGATCTACTCGGGAGCTCCTCGACATCACCACGGACCACGCCAACAGGGAGGAGGCGGTAGCCGTTAGCCTCAGCCCCAATAAGGGAAAGCAGCCAGCAGAAGCCGACGAAGGTCCATCCGCTCAGTCCAACAAAAAGAAGAAGAACAAGGACAAGCGGCACGGTGGTGACAACCTTGTGGTCGTAGTTGATCGGAAGATGACGAGGCCCCAGAACAATCCGCCCAAGAACCACTTCGAGAAGCTGTTGGAGGCTCCGTGCACCAACCACGAAGGCCCGGTCAAGCACGCGCTCAAGGACTGCAACCTGATGAAGAGCTACCACGCCGACATGCTGAAAAAGAGGGACCCCGCCCCAGCTGGCAAAGGGGCCAAGGACAAAGACAACGACGATGCCGGATACCCCGAGGAAGACGACGCGGTCATGATGATCTTCGGCGGCTCACCAGCGCGCCCACCCAGGCGCCAAGAGAAGTTGATCCGCACGAGAAGTCTACAACACCGAGCCCGCGATGCCACCATACCTGAAGTGGTCGGAGATGCCGGTCACGTTCGACCGCAGCGACCATCCCGACCACGTCCTACAGCTGAGTAATTACCCACTTGTCGTGGTGCCCTTGTTCGGTACCATGCGTATACACAAGGTGCTAATGGATGGAGGTAGTGACCTCAATGTCATTTATGCCTCGACTCTCGACGACATGTGGATTCCGCGGTCCCGACTGCGGCCGTCTACGGCATCATTCCACGGGGTCGTACCCGGGATGGAGGCGGTTCCCCCCGGGCAGATCGACCTGCCCGTCACTTTCAAAACACCGAGCAACTTTCGAAAGGAAATCCTCACCTTCGATGTGGTCGGGTTCCCGGGGACGTATCACGCGATACTCGAAAGGCCAGCATACGCGAAGTTCATGGCCATCCCCAGCTACACGTACCTCAAGCTGAAGATGCTTAGCCCGAAGGGTATCATCACAGTAGGCACTTCATTCTAGTACGCATACGAATGCGATGCTTAGTGTTTTCAATTCGCTAAAACACTGATTCGGTCTGAGAAGCTCACCGCAGAGCCCCTTTCCGAGGACCCCGACATCCCCGAGTCGTCCAAGCGTGCGGCATGCTCCTTCGAGCCTTCCAAGGACGCCAAGGAGGTGGTCGTTGCCAATGACTGCCGCACGATCCGCATCGGGACGACGCTCTATCCTAAATAGGAAAGTGCGCTTGTCGACTTCCTCCGGGTAAACCTCGACGTGTTTGCATGGAAACCCTCTGACATGCCGGGGATTCCAAGGGAGGTCGCTGAGCACAATCTTAACATTAAGCTTGGCTCGAAGCCAACAAAGCAACGTCTTCGCCGCTTCAACTCCGACAAGTGCAATGCCATCGGTGAAGAAATGAAGAAACTCCTTAGTGCAGGGTTCATTCGAGAAGTATACCACCCCAAGTGGTTAGCTAATCCTGTACTTGTAAAAAAGAAGAATGGCATATGGAGAATGTGTGTTGACTATACAAGCCTGAACAAGGCATGTCCAAAAGATCCATTTCCATTACCACGTATAGACCAAGTGGTCGATTCAACAGCCAGGTGTGAAACCCTCTGTTTTCTCGACGCTTACTCCGGGTACCACCAAATCGCAATGAGCCTGGCCGACCAGCTCACCACCTCGTTCATCACCCCTTTTGGTGCGTTCTGTTACGCGTCCATGCCGTTCGGGTTGAAAAATGCGGGTGCCATGTTCCAAATGTGCATGCGACGTGTCTTTGGCGACCTCATCGGACGGCTGATCGAAGCCTATGTCGATGACATCGTGGTAAAATCAAAGAAGGTGGGCGCCCGGACCTCACGGCAGTTTTTGAAAAACTGAGGGAACACAGCGTAAAGCTCAACCCCAAGAAGTGCATCTTCAGGGTCCCCAGAGGCATGCTCCTCGGGTTTGTCGTGTCGGAGCGCGGCATCAAGGTAAATCCCGAGAAGATCTCGGCCATCACGAACATGGGGCCCATCCAAAACCTAAAGAGGGTACAACACGTCACCGGCTGCCTCGCAGCTCTCAGGCGTTTCAGTGAGTGCAGCCTGTCGCTGTACTGACTCATGAAGAAGTCGGACCATTTCACATGGACGCCTGAAGCACAAGAAGTGCTCGACTCGCTCAAAAACCTGCTCAAGAGTCCGCCAGTGCTCACAGCAACGACGAAGGAAGAGCCCATGGTCCTGTACATCACTGCAACGACTCAGGTCGTAAGCGCGGCACTGGTTGTCGAGCGAGAAGAGCCCGGAAGGACACAGAAAGTACAGCGCCTAGTATATTTCGTCAGCGAAGTCCTCTCCGATTCAAAACGCGCTACCCGCATACCCAAAAGTTGATTTATAATGTCCTCATCACCAAGCGGAAGCTCCGGCATTACTTTGATTCACACCCCATCACGGTGGTGTCAAAATACCCGCTTGGCGAGGTCATACGGAGCCCCGAAGCCGAAGGAAGAATAGCTAAGTGGTCTCTCGAGTTGATGGGGCAGGACATCACGTATGCACCTCGCAGCGCCATCAAGTCGCAGGCATTGGTTGACTTCGTCACCGAGTGGACAGAGGTCCAGACCCCTCCAGCACCAATCGAACACGATACGTGGCTCATGTACTTTGACGGCTTGCTCATGAAGGAAGGAACCGAGGTCGGGCTTGTCTTCATCTCGCCCCTGGGTGTGCGTATGGAGTACATGGTCCGACTGCATTTCTCGGCCTCCAACAATGTCGCAGAGTATGAAGCCCTCCTCAACGGTCTCCGAATCGCCCTCGAGCTCGAGATTCACCGTCTTGAGATCCGGGGAGATTCCGACCTCGTCGTGGGACAGGTGATAAAGGAGAAAAACTGCTTAAGCCCGAAGATGGTAGTGTACTGCCAAGCGGTGCACGAGCTGGAAGACAAGTTCCCCAGGCTTGAGCTCAACCACGTGTTGCGCAAGTACAATGAAGTGCCAGACACCCTTGCGAAGGCAGCATCTAATCGGAAACCCATTCCGCACGAGGTCTTTGCCAGCGACCAGTACCAGCCGTCCGTCCGCTCCGAGGACGACAAGCCGCTGGAATCCTCAACGCAAGAGGTCATGGAGATCGACGAGGTGCGAGAGACCAACTTCGAGGACCCGGACTGGAGGATCCCACTCCTTGAGTGGATCGTGGAAAGCAAGCTGCCTCCCGACAAGGAGAAAGCCAGGCGGGTCGCACGGATGGCCAAGTCGTACCAATTTGTCGACAGCGAGCTTCGACGAAAAGAAGCGAAAGGCCTCTTCATGCGCTACATCCTGGCCAACCAGGGAAAAGAGCTGCTGCGGGACATTCACGCTGGAACATGTGGACACCACACGGCCCCGAGAACTCTTGTCGGAAAGGCCTTCCGACAAGGTTTTTACTGGCCAACCGCCGTCACCGATGCCAATAGCATCGTGCGCAGCTGCAAAGGCTGCCAATTCTACGCGCGACAAACCCATCTCCCGGCGCAGGCACTCTAGACCATCCCCATCACTTGGCCCTTTGTGGTCTGGGGGATGGATCTGATCGAACCATTAAGGAAAGTGCCCGGGGGCTACACACATGTGCTCGTGGCTGTCGACAAGTTCTCCACGTGGATCGAGGCCAAGCCGATAACAAATGTCCGTTCTGAGAAGGCCATCGCGTTCTTCACCGATACCATCTACCGCTTTGGGATCCTGAACTCCATCATCACCGACAATGGTACCCAGTTCACCGGCAAAAAGTTGCTCAAGTTCTGCGACGACAACGACATCTGTGTGGACTGGGCCACCGTCAGCCATCCGAGGACCAACGGGCAGGTGGAGAGGGCGAACAACATGATCTTACAAGGCCTGAAGCCACGAATTTTCAAGCGCCTCGAGAAGTTCCAAGCAATGTGGGCAGTGGAGCTCCCGTCCGTCTTGTGGAGCTTGTGCACCACGCCTAGTCGGGCCACCGGCTGCACGCCTTTCTTCCTGGTGCATGGGTCGGAGGCGGTTCTCCCGACAGACATCGACTATGGTAGCCCGAGGGTCCAAGCGTACACCGAAGAAGGCAACCAGGTCGCCCTCGAATACGCCATCGACCAGCTAGATGAAGTGCGCAGCGTCGCCCTCCTTCACTCAGCACAATACCAACAAGCCCTGAGACGCTACCACGAGCACAACATACGAAGGCGAGAGTTCCAAGTCGGCGACCTCGTGCTCCAACGAGTTCAAAGCAACGAGGGCCGGCACAAGCTCTCGCCGCCATGGGAAGGACCGTTCATCATCGACGAAGTGCTCCGACCAGGAACTTTCAAGCTCAAGTGCGAGGACTGCATGGTCATCCCCAACGCATGGAACATAGAATAGTTACACCATTTTTATCCTTAAGCAGAGTTCTTTGTTTCATCTTCTGATAATGCAAAAGCTTCGAGCTATGTTCATATTTCATAAGTATGATATCTCTGTTTCGGCTTACGTTTCTTGCCTGAATAAAATGTTTCAAGCCTTTAATCCCACGAGCAAGTCTCTGACTTCCTCGTGGGCTACAACACGGGGCACGACGCCCCTCCCCCACCTTGTTTTTCGAAAACTTTTTTGACCAAAAAACCGTCTATGGTCAATCGCACTTGCTAATGATCCTCACGGTATACCTGCGCTTGCTAGGGAGGAGGAGAACAACTCGCGTGGTTCCGGGCTTGTGCTTGTCCGGGCTCCGAGTACTTACACCCCTGCGGCTATGGTGCAAGGACCTACAAGCATGACCTAGGACTCCGAGTTGTTTTCCTCTCGCCCTCTCAAGTAGTCGGGCAACCGTCGAAGCGACTGCCCCGAGCAGTTTTCTTGTTTACAAAAACATGCGCGCTCACTCGTTCTCCCAAAGTAGTCAGGTGATGCACGTCCGAGTAGTATTATTATAAGGCTAAGCCTGGCTAAGCTGACAAGTTCCTACACCTCCGCAGTTACGGAATAAAGTGCCGCCGACAAGGTCTTAAGCTGTACTGCTTGGACTCGTAAATCCCTAACTACTCGAAAAGAGAACAACATGCAATAGAACAACGAATAAACTTACAAACTTAGTCGGAAGAACGCTCCCACATGGTTTATAATTCTTTACAGGCATGACAAAATATAATCAAAAAGCCCCTGTGAGGCTATCTTGTTTTTCCTCTACAGCCCAAGGTCGTGCAGAGCATTGGCGGTCACGACGTCCGTAAATTCAATGGAGTCCGTCTCGAAGGCGTCGTACTCCTCGTTCTCGTAGCTGGGAGCTGACCCCTCGCTCAGCAGCTTGCGGTCTAGCTCCGGATAGGGAGACAAGAACATGGCGACCACCTTGCACACCACGTCGTGCGCCATGGGCAGTGCACGCTGCCGGGATGTCCCGACGGCAAGAGCAAGGCATTCCGCCAATGTAGGAGGAGGGCCGACCCCAAGATCCGTCAACACCTTCAAGATAGCTCGAGCCATGGAATCGCGAATCTTCAGCACCTCCTCGAGGGACTTCTGGGCCGTCTCACATGACCTCCTGGACTGCTCGAGTTCCGCGACAAGTTCTGTGGGAGGGAAAAAGAACGAACTTCAGCTAAAAATCCTTGTCAAGAAAGTACAAGAGACAGTATGGGTGCGCCCTGTACTTTCCATCTTGTCGGAGAGGTCGCTGGTGAGCTTCACCAACTCTTGGTTCTTGATGAAGTGGGTGGTCACGAGGCTCACCTTCTCCATGACTTGTTTCAACAGGCCGACGCGGGCCACGCGGAGACCTGTCCACCCCAAAAAACAAGACGATATCATAAAACCATCAATTGCACAGGAAGAAAAGACGTGAAGGCCACTAAACACTCACTGAGAATCTCCTCCTCGCGCTTCCGGGCAACTTCACGGAGCCTAGTCCCCTCGGTGGCAGCGTCACTGCCTGGGCCTCTAGGGCTGTCACCCGCTCACGAGCCACCTGGAGGTCGGACTCGGCCCGACCCACCATCATCTCAAGCTCCACTTTCTCCTAGCTGGCAGCTCGGGCGGTGGCCTCGGTGTTTGATTGCAGCTCGACCGCTGCTTTCTCCTCCTCGGCCAGCTTCGCCTCCAGGGCGGCCTTCTCCGACTGCACGGCGGTCATGTTGTCCTCCGCAGACTTCACCCTCGCCTCGAGGGCGGCCCGCTCTGCGGCCCTGCCGGCCTCGTCAGCTGCTGTGACAAGATGGGTCGCGGCCAGCTGTGCCTCCAACTGCAACTTTTCCGACCGGAGCGCCTCGACGGCACGAGACCTGTCGGCGCCGTGCCCGACGAGTTCCTGCGCCACGAGAATCTCCACGCTCAGCAAGGGCAACAGGGTCGAAGGACTAACGGTGAAAGAAAACAAGAAGATCGATAACTTACCCTTGTGGCGGGAAGGATCAGCTCCCTCAGCGCCCGCTCGGACTGGCGTAGCGCCCTCTCGGTCTGGCGCAGGCCCCTCTCAAGATTCCAGCGGCCGAGGATTCCGCACCCTCGTCGACGTCGAAGTCGGCGGAGGCCTCCACCCGCGAGACCGGCACATCCAGAGGAGTCGTGACTCCTCCGACTCCTCGGACGTAGACGGGACCGAGCCCGGACCCTTTGAACACCCTCCGACCTCCCGAGCTGGGGCCGGCAATAACTCCTCCACCACCACAAGGGGACCCGCAGTACCTTGAGCGGTGGGGAAGGGAGACTCTGGAACATTGACGACCTCCGGGGCCTCGGCCGGTAGAGTAGCGCCGGCCATTAGCGACGCAGCCGAAGGAATCGCTGACGCAGTAGGAACAGCGTCCTCGATCACGACAACATTCATCGTGACCGGGGTCTCCTCAGGGACTAGGACGGCATGCCCTACTTTCGCGGCGGTGTTGCCCGCCAGCACAACTGCCTCGGGGGCTGGCGCCTGAGGCCCTGACAGGCACCTCTCCAGCTCAGCCTGCAGGCCGAGACCTCCTCTTCTATGGGGGTGATACCCCATGCCTATCTGCCCCAGCGATAGGTCGCTGTACACGGGGCTCTCGGCACCCCTCGGGGGGACCACCGTCTCCTGGGCCGCATTTCCCTCTCCTGTCTCCCCGTTGGTCTGTCCCGACGGAGGGATCGGCAGCGGGACAGCCGGCGGGGACACGCCACGGGTCGCCTGCGCGTCCCGGCGCAGCGTCTTCTTAGCCGACGGCTTCATCGTGTTGGGCGTAGGGCGGCTGGAACACAGAAGCACCACAGCAAGATCAATATGAAAAATACATCCCCGAGCAATTCAACAAGCTAATCGGAAACCAACAAGTTGGAACTTACCCCTACGTGATGAGGCGGGGCCGCTTCGAGCTCGTGGAGGTCGACCTCGGGGTAGGGGCCGACCTCTTGCTCCCCGCAGCCGGGGCAGAAGTCTGGGTGGCAACCGACCTGGCTCCCGTGACGATCACCGACTAGAGGCACCGCGGGGGGATGTTCGATCCTCCGCCCTGAACCCTGGGTGGGGGAGAAGCCCTCGGCGCGGCCCTTTCCTCCCACGATGAGCACCTCGGCGCAGAATGCGACCTACGGCGCGGTTGGTCGCCGGAGGAAGGGCGGGACGGAGCATCACGCCCTGACGGCCGATGAATAGGGTCGCCAAACCGGGGGGAGTCTCTCCTCTTCGTAGGGGTGCGGCGGTCACATGGGTGGGGAGCGAGTGCGAATTTCGAACTGGTCCTCCTAAGGAGACTGGTGCGACTTCTGCCGACTGGACCTGCCTTCCGCAGCATGCGATGCAGGCGCCTTCCCGGCGCGCGACGGCGTGGGTGGGGGCGACCCGTCATCGCTCTAATTGAAGTCGGAGCTCTCGTCACCGGTCCACGGGGGCGGCGGCGAGGGATTCTCGTCCGAGGAGATGTTCGCCTCCCGAGCATGTCGACGCGCTGCACGACGGGAGTTCCGAGTCCGTTTCGCTATCTCCTTCTACTAGTGTGCCTTTTTACGATCGGCCCGCCTCTTCTCCGCCGCGGGGGCCAGACAGTGCCGCGCCAGGTCCTCCCTGAGCGGGGCCCGCACGGGGACGACATCCGTGTTCGCCATCTGAGCAAACATAAAAGGGTCGGATACCATCCCCAAACACCAAACAGATCGGAAATGGAAAAAGAAAACTTACCACGGCTGCGGTGACCTCGTTGGGGAGCATCGGCAGCAAATCCGGCGGCGGCCAGAACACATGTGCGATCCCGAGGGCAGGGGGTCGGCCGTCACTATTCCCGTGAAGGGGGCCCGGTCTTCCGTCATCTCGAAAATACGGAGGGGCCGCCACCAGAGCGGGACGATCCCCTTCGCATGATAGCCGCCGATGACGGCCACCATGTCCACACCATGAGCATGGAGCACCTAGAGCGCGTCCCAGTCGCTTTGAAGCAGCTTCTTCCAGTCCTTCCTCTCCGGTCCGTACTTCTACTTCTCTAGCGCACGCTCGATCCAATTGCCGTTGAACTCCGGGAGCGGGTGCCTAGGATCGTTCTTAAGGTAGAACCAATCCCCGTGCCACCCGCTATTGGAGCTCATCAGCGCGGTACGGATGTACTGGTCCGACCTCCCCTACTTTGACCGGAGTCCGGCGCACCCGATTGCCGCTAAACTACCATCGTCCTTCAAGCACACGAATATGAAGAAGTACCTGAACAAGTCCTAGTGGGCTTCTATGCCCTGGTACCCCTCGCACATCGCCTCGAATGCCGCCATCTGTTGGATGCCGTTAGGATTGAGGTGTTGGAGCTGCAGCCCGTACTCCTCAAGCACGACACGGATGGACCGTCCGGCAGGGACGGAGAAGCCACGCTAGTGGAAGGCCACAAAGGAGACAACGTACCCCTTCGGGGGGTTGGGGGAGACCTGTAGTCTAGGAAGCTTTCACTCCTCAGCCTCGGTACGCGCCGACAGCATGCCCATGGAGACAAGGCGGTCAAGCTGCTGGAAGGTCATGTTGGAGCGCGTCCAGTTCGACATTGCGGCGGCAGCGGGGAGCGAGCTCGAGGCCGGAATCGAAGAAAGAGGGAAGCGCAGGCGCGAAAGATGCGAGGACGAAGAGGCAGTGGCGGCGGTAGCAAGAGTAGCAAGGAAGAAGAAAAGGGAGAAATCCCAATCGGCGGTCACCGCGTATAAAAGGGCGGTAATTGTGGGTGCAACAGTTAATCTCGGGGCCCACCTCTAGCCGCACGCCCCATGAACCGAAGCAACAACCCTCAAAAGGCGCACCCCTAGCCCCACTAGTGCACGCACGCACGCGTCGCCACGTCACCCACGACGGGCCCACAAATCCAAAAACCGGCGTGAGATCATCGCCCACATACCCCACGACGCGCATTTTCTGCAACGTGCAACGGCACAAAATCTCTACAACTTCAAATCACTACTTAACCCCACTGAGAGACATGCGTACCCATGGGTCCCCACCGGCCAGGGTCCCAGAGGCCCCTGAAAAGTGGACCCGACCTTCTAGAAGCCCCGCCGACCTGCAAAGTGGGCTCAGCGACCTTATCCACGACTCCGACGACTCCGGGCGACCATATCAAGAATCCTGGAAGATCCGCACAACTTGGTGTGCAAATCAAGACAGTAGGACGCGGCGTGCCACCGCCTGTAGGTCCGAGTATCACGGGATACTCCTTGTAATCCGGAAGATAGCTTCCCGCAATTGTAACCAACCCGGACATGGGTCCACCGACCTTGAATGGAAACCCTAGCCCGTCCTCCCCATATAAGGCGGCCTAGGGCTCCATCCAAGGGACATCTTCATCCTCTCGCATAATCCACCACCACAACTGGACATAGGGTTTTACTCTCCGGAGGCCTGAACCAGTCTAAACCCTTTGTCTCCCCGTGTTCGTCGCCATACTCGCCTAGTTCCGAGTTCACCACGTGGACTACCACCTACGCTCTTAGGTCTCGATCCTCTCCATTAAAATGAAAACCTCTAAGGTAACCCCTTAGCGGATCTGTCCAGGTCTCACCCCCTGACAGTTGGCGCGCCAGGTAGGGGCGATCGGGAACTCGCTGTGCAGCATGGTGGCCCGATCTGGTGCCGTCCTTCCGGCGAGCATGGCGGCCATCCTCGCCAACCCCGTGGAGATCTGCTTCGGATCCTTCACGGCGACCTCTCCTGCTCCGGCAGCAGCAGTTTCTCCAGCGACCGCAGAGCAGGTCGTGACGGCACCCGTCGGCACCCTTGTTTCCGATCTAGTATCAGAGACCCACCCGCCCAGACCCTATGACCTTGTTCAGGGTATGGAGAACATCATCGGCACGATGAAGGAAACCTTGGAGATCTGCGAGCGAGCTCAATGCTCGGCGTAGACAGCGCTACGCCACGATACGTTCCCCTTCGGCTTGAAGTCTGCGCCTGGTCTTCGACTCAGTCAGCTCTCCATGCCCTCCCAGATCCAATCTGGTCGGAGGCCATCTGGCGAGCTAAGGCCCGCACCTCGCGCTCGGCGTGACCCTCACGACGTGCCTTGCACCTATCACAAGGGTGCGAAGCACACACTCCGCGGGTGCCACCTGTGGAAGAAGATCGGTCAACAGCTCCCTCGCCGTGCCAAACGACCTACCCAATCTCCGGACTGTGGAGAGTTCCAGAAGGTCCGTGTTCGAGTCTCCCCCAACGACTCGGACATCATCTTCCGTCAAGTGCTCGTGGTCTCCGAGAACGAGCCACCCTGTGTGGGCGCGACCAACTCTGAGGAAGCAGCCTGCATCCAAGGCAACGCCCTGCGTGCCCTGCGACGTGCGGACGAACAGCGTCGTGCGCCCCTCCCCTGCGCTCGGGACCTACGCGTGGAGTTCGGGGAAGCTGGGATCCCGACGTTCAACAGCCCCCAGGCCAACCTGGGCGCGGCCATCACCCGACTCCAGCAAGCTCCGCTGACACCTGAAGCTGAGCAGGCCATTGCGTACCTCCGGGTCGCCAACACCCTGGTAGAGGAAAAGAGCGCGGCCTCTAAGGCCGCTACATCTTCATCGACGCGCCACTCACGCAGTCGATCCCATCGACCCCAGCGCTATCACCTCTCCCCTATTCAGGAGGAGGTCGCCCAACACTACCCCAAGCAACCTGCCTAGCAACCTGCTGCGGCCAACACCGGCGACCTTCGCGTCAACCTCGACGCCAACAGGCGCACTCGCGATGTGCGCGGCTACGTCGACCAGCGCCACCGCGAGCGCGAGGAGTGTGAACTTCGCCATCGCGTGGAGTACGATCGCGAATAGGGCCAACCTGGTGCCGTCCACCGCATCATAGAGCGTGAGCAGCGTGACCGCCACAACATCGAGAACCGGCGACGTGCCCTCTACGACACCGAGCATGGCGACTCAGGGGTTGCCCAGGGCAACCAGGATCGGCAGTCGTGCTCCCAGGTTGTCATCCCGGAGCGCAACGTCCACTCCGCAACCAGAGAAGCCGCTCCAACCAGAGGCACTGGTGACGACCTAGCTGTCACCGCCTTCCCGGCGCTGCCTCCCTGTTTCAGGACGGTGGACTACCCAGAGAACTTCAAGCCCAACATCAAGGAGTACGACGGGCGTTCCGACCCCAACATCTGGCTGTCGACCTACTACGTCACCGTCAAAGCGGTCGGCGGTAGCTTCGACCATATGGTGGCCTACTTCCCGCTAGTCATGGGCAATGCCCCCTCGCTATGGCTCAACAGCCTCGAGCCTGGCAGCATCAAGACCTTGGCCGACCTATCCCAGGCCTTCACCTCCAACTTCCAGGCGACCTATGATCATCCTGGAAACGGCTTCAACCTCGGGAGGGTTGCCATGAAGCCCAAGGAGCGGCTCCGCGACTATAACAACCGGTTCTTCAAGAACCGCAACGAGTGCGTTGGTGTCAAGGACGACCAGATCGTCAAAAGCTACAAGAAGGGCATCAGAGATCGCAAGCTCTTTGAGAAGATCCATGAATCTGGTGCCACCACCGTCAAGGAGCTCATGAACGTCGTCAACAAGCTGATGGACACAGAAGAGGCGCTGCAGAACCAGTTCGACGCTTACACCCCTGGCACATCTGGCGCCGCGGCGGACCCCGTGTCCAAGCTCCGCAAGCGATCTTCTGAGGTCCTAGCGGCTGACGGACGTCGAGCTTCGACCTTCAACCAGGAGGAGTTCGATGCGGCGCTCGACAGCCTCTGCGGGTTCCACGAGGGATCTACCTACACTCTCTGTGAGTGCTCCCAGTTCAAGAGGGCCTTCAGCACCCCCGTGGACCCCAAGCGACACAGGAATGACGGCGGTCGCCGCGACAACTACCGCTATAGCAACAACTACCAGTGTGATGACCGCGACAACCGGGACCCCTGCGACAACCGACATGACGATCGCCGCGACAGCTCCCGCAGCAACCCACCTCCTGCGCCCCCTCGCGACGAGGGCAACCTGCCACCTCCACCTCCGACAGGCAACCCCAATGGGCCTTTCCAGGCCGCAACCCGCACGATCAACATGATCATTGGGGGCCTCAAGTCCAACGTCAGCAAGAGGCGCTACAGCAAGGACAAGCGCGAGGTCGACCTCGTCCATACTCATTCAACCGCGCCTTTGCGTTGGTCTGAGAAGGCGATCACATTCTCCGGAGCTGATCACTGGGTCCATATCCCAGACCCTGGGTCCTACCCACTCGTCGTCGAGCCCACAGTGGATGGTGCCTTGCTCTCCCAGACCCTGATCGATGGGGGGAGCGGGCTCAACATCATCTTCATTGAGACCCTCAAGAAGATGAACTTCGACTTTGACAAGCTCACGGAGTGCGACGAGCCCTTCTACGGCATCGTCCCTAGGAAGGCGGCCTACCCCTGGGTCGGGTCTCCCTTCCCGTTACCTTCGGTACGGAGGCCAACTTCCGAACGGAGCACCTCAACTTTGAGGTCGCCAACTTCAAGTCCTCCTACCACGCGATCCTTGGTCGCCCGATGCTGGCCAGATTCATGGCCACCCTACACTACACCTACTTGGTGTTGAAGATGCCTGCTCAAAATGGGGTCCTCTCCATCCTAGGGGACCTCATCATCTCCTTCAAGTGCAACTTGGAGGCCCTCGACCTTGCAGCGACCTCCGCCTGCGTCGACGCCTCCGCAGTCTTGGTCGCCGAGGCTAAGCAGGTCGACCCGAGCAACCTCGCTGTCCCGGAGCAGAAGCGCACCGACACCGCCCTGGACGCCGTGCCCGCCACAAAGAAGGTCTGCCTCGGCCTTGCCGATGCAGAGAAGACGGTGGTGATCGGCGACGGCCTCGACGAGAAATAGGAACTCGCGCTCACCAGTTTCCTCCGGGATAACACGAATATATTCGCATGGAGTCCATCGGATATGCCGGGTGTCCCCAGGGAGCTGGCTGAGCACTCCTTTTGATGTAAGCAAGACGGCCAAGCCTGTCAAGCAAAAGCTTCGCCGCTTTGCGAAAGATCGCAAGGACGTCATTAGGGTAGAAATAATAAAGCTCCTAGCTGCCAGATTTACCTGAGAGTGTAAAAATCCGGTTTGGCTCGCCAACCCGGTGCTTGTACGCAAGAAAACCGGTCAATGGAGAATGTGTATCAACTACACCAACCTCAATAGGCACTGCCCTAAGGACCCCTTCCCTCTTCCGCGCATCGACCAGGTCGTGGACTCCACGGCCGGAAGCGTCCTCCTATGCTTTCTCGACTGCTATTCAGGGTATCACCAGATAGCCCTGAAGGTCTCTGACCAAGATAAAACGGCGTTCATAACGCTGCTGAAGGACCAGAATGGCGACTAGAGAGGGGAGGGGGAGTGAATGGGAGCCGATAAAAATTCTTCTCCAAAGAGTAGAACTCAGCCTATGGTCCCAAACGCAACTCTAGAGTCCTCAACACCTCGCTAGCCAAATCCACATAGCCACTGAAGTGCTGCTGGACCTAGGAACTAGCACACCATCGAAAACACTCGAGAACGCAGCGGAAAACAACTCGAGCAAAACTCCAGCTACAAACCTGTCAGACCGGATACTCAAACCGGTCAAACTGGTTTTCCAACACTTAGCCTCTCACACACAGGGTGAAACAGGTCAGACCGGTTTGGCAATCCGGTCAGACCGGTTTTGCCCAGAAATCCCCCAAAGATCAACGAGGTCAAAAACCAAGCAAACGAACTCCAAACGCGACGAAACTTAAACCAGAGAACTTCTAAGACAGAGAACAACGTGCCTGCCAAAAATCTTCCCGAACGGCCACTCTGACCAAAACCGATCAGACCGGATTCCCAAACTGGTCAGACCGGTTTCGCCCAGACAGACGGGAAGAACGCAACCCGCGGAAACCGCCACTTCTTCCAACCAACCGATCTCCCGATTCACCCAACGAATTGCAACCAAACTTCGGGGGAAGGTGGATTACCACTTGGGCAACATCTATCTCAAAGGATCCATCCCGAAATGCATCCAGAAGGGAGGAATCGAAAGTCAACCGCCAGAACACCTTTTCCCGAGTTCATCCAAAAACCACCAAATCCAAGGGATTCCGGGGAGTTTGTGGGGCAAAGATCGCCTAGCAAAGGTACCCAAGGTACTCTTATGTGATCCCCACAAACAAATCCCAAAGGAAACACCCTCAAATCCTCTCCACGAAAATCCAAAGAAAAGGCTCCGAAAATCACCGAAAAAGAGAAACGGGATGAACACGAAGAGCACTTGAGGAACCACGCCGAATCTTCTATTCATACCATGAAAGGTTCATACAAGGTCTAGCATCCGCCCGTACATCCATCCCTCTCACAAGATCTCACCATGAAGCTCTCATGCTAGCCTAAGGAGAAAATAGGAAGCTAAAAAGAGAAATTGCTAAAAGCAAATGAAAACCCTAGGGTGCAAGAGATAGCTGCCACAACCCTTCTAGTTGGTTTATATATGAGGTCCTCCGGTGGGGGTAAATGACTAGAATGCCCTCTAGGTGATACAACCCCTCGAAGGGCATATTTGGAAATTTGACAGCCTTTCCATCGGACGGACGCCCAGCAATCGCACCTCGCGTAGCCTCGACGCCAAGCATGCGATCCCGACGCGTGTCCTCCGCTTCGACGACTTCCGGCCGCGCCACGACCAAACCGGTCAGACCGGTTCTGGTGCCTTGGCCGCACCGGAACCTCGGGTCGGCTTTCTGGAGCAACCGATGAACCCAGCGATCTTTTGGCGAACTGCTGCAAACCCCGCGAGCTTGGTGCAGCCTCCACACCGAGCTCCTCGACTTGGCTGGCACGTCCGCTCCAGTTCCATGTTGGCTTTCGGATCAACCAACGAACCTGCTACCCGGCTTCAACTTGCTCTTCTCGCACTATGTGACTCGCACTTGATCTCATCTGGCCACTGGGTCCATCGAACCAAGCCTACTTGTCCCTCCAGTCCTTTGGAGGCCCCGCAAGGCTAAGACCTTTCATGCTTGTTCTTCACCTGCACCAACGCACATCAAGCCGCAGCCTACATCCACGAGATAGAGCACAGTGTCAGTCCACACAACGTTGTCAATCACTCATTACTAGAGAGTGGCCAACCACTAGCCATCGGACACTCCGGTCCTCAGCCGCATGGCATCTACTACTACACGGCCATGACCTTTGGCCTCAAGAACACCGGCGCGACCTACCAGAAGGCCATCCAGAAGTGTCTGGAGCGCCAGATCGGCAAAAACATAGAAGCCTACGTCGACGACGTGGTCGTCAAGACCACCGAAGAGGATAAGCTCATAGCTGACCTCGCAGAGACCTTCGCCAACCTCCGACACTATCGCTGGAAACTTAATCCAGAGAAGTGCGTCTTCGGTGTTCCCTCTAGCAAGCTCCTGGGCTTCATGGTCAGCAACCGAGGCATAGAGGCAAACCCCACCAAGGTGGATGCCATCCGCAGGATGAAGCGACCTACAGGGAAGAAGGACGTCATGAAGCTCACTGGCATGATGGCGGCCCTAGGTCAATTCAGTGGCAAACTTGGAGAGAAAGGCCTACCCTTCTTCAAGCTGCTAAAGAAGGCGGACAAGTTCGTCTAGACCGAAGAGGCGGATCAAGCCCTGGAGCAACTCAAGGCCTTCCTTACGTCACCTCTGGTGATGGTGCCCCCGGCACCTAAGGAAACTCTACTGCTCTACATCTCCACGACAACCCTGGTGGTCAGCTCGGTTCTGGTGGCTGAGTGACCTGAAGAGGGTAGACCCTACCTTGTCTAGTGACCTATCTACTACGTCAGCGAGGTCCTGTCAGACAGCAAAACCAGGTACACCCAACCTCAGAAGATGCTCTATGCCCTACTCGTCACCTCCCGCAAGCTCCGGCACTACTTCCAGTCGCAAAAGATCAAGGTCGTCTCGGCCTTCCCCCTTGGTGAGATCCTGCGCAGTCGCGACACCACTGGATGCATCGTCAAGTGGTCCATTGAGCTAGGCTAGTTTGATCTAGAGTTCTGCCCCAGGCAGGCCATTAAATCCTAGGTCATCGCGGACTTCGTTTCGAAGTGGACAGAGATCTAGCAGCCTCCACCTTCGGAACGACCTGAGCATTGGAAGATGTACTTCGATGGTTTCCTGAACCTAGAAGGAGCCGGCACAGGCGTACTGTTCATCTCCCCTCAGGGCGTCTACCTGAAGTACGTCTTGCAGATCCACTACAAGGCGTCCAACAACAGTGCCGAGTACGAGGCCCTCATTCACGGGCTACGCATCGCCATCTCCCTGGGGATCAAGCGCCTGATGGCGTACGGTGATTCCATGGTCATCATCGACCAAGTCAGCAAGGACTCCAAAGCCAGAAAGGACACAATGGATGCCTACTGCGCAGAGGTGCGCAAGCTCGAGCGTCACTTCGAGGGACTCCAGTTCCACCATGTATGTCACAATAACAACGTGGCGGCTGACATTCTCTCCAAGCTCGGCTCCAAGCGCGCGCTGGTCCCGGTAGGCGTGTTCGTCCAGGACCTACGCAAGCCGACTATCAAGCTTCTCCCTGACCCAGAATCACCAGATGACAAAGCGACCCCTCCGGGAGGTCACGATGTCCTCATGACCGAGGCAGAGGACGACTGACGCCTCGACTTCCTCGCTTTCCTCCTCGAACATCGAGTACCTGAGGAGAAGGCGGAGCGCGAAAAGATCACGCGGCGTAGTGCCAACTACGTCATCATCGGCAAAGAGCACTACCGGAGGTCCGCCTCCACCGGGGTTTTGATGAAGTGCATACTGCGATCTGAGGGCCTCAGACTCCTAGATGAAATCCACGGTGGCGAGTGCAGCAACCACGCTGCCTGTGCCAACCTTGTGGGCAAGGTCTGTAGGTCAGGCTTCTACTGGCCTACCACCATGGCTGATGCGCAGGAACTTGTACGTCGATGCAAGGGGTGCCAATTCTTCGCCAAGCAGCAGCATGTCCCGGCTCAGGCCCTGAGGACCATCCCTCCATCATGGCCCTTCGCAGTGTGGGGCCTTGACTCTGTGGGTCCTTTCAAGACCGCCCCTGGCGGGTACAAGCACATCATCGTGGCGGTGGACAAGTTCACCAAGCGGATCGAGGTCCGCCGTATATCCAGCGTCACATCGAAAGAGGCGGCCAAATTCATTGAGGAGATTACCCATCGCTTTGGGGTTCCCAACAGGATGGTCACCAACCTTGGCACAGCCTTCACAGGAGCTGATTTCTGGGACTTTTGCCAAGACAACCTAATCGACGTATACTACTCCTCGGTGGCGCACCCACGGTGCAACGGCCAAGTCGAGCGGGCCAATTGCATGGTACTGCAGGCCATCAAAGACCGCATCTTCGATGGCTCATCATCTTATGAAACCAGGTGGCTCACAGAGCTCCCTCACGTCATCTGGGGTCTCCGGACCTAGGTCAGCTCGGCTACAGGGTACTCCCCCTTCTTCTTGGTCTACGGGTCAGAGGCCATCTTCCCCACCGATGTTGCCTTTGGAGCTCCTCGCATCCAGCACTTCGATGAAGGAGAAGTGTAGCAAACACGCAGGCTCGACCTTGACAGCATCGAAGAACATCGTGTGGCCGCACTCATCCGCCACACCCGCCACGAGCAATAGCTACATCGCTACCACGACCGCAACGTGCTGGAACGTTCCTTCAACGTTGGCGACCTAGTCCTGCGGCGGATCTAGAACACCAAGGACATGCACAAGCTCTCTGCACCTTGGGAAGGCCCTTTCATAGTTAAGGAGGTCATTGGGCCGGCGACCTATCGCCTCCAATGGACCGATGGACAGGGTGTCCCGAACCCCTGGAACATCGAGCACTTACGTCGCTTCTATCGTTAGGAGCCTTGTATCGCAATAAAAGATATGTACTCTATCCCTTGTAATTCATCAGCAATATATATAATGCTTCCCTTTTCGGCAGTTTTCCTGTCGACCTACTCTTATGGATCTCTATTTACTTTTTGTTCACCACTCCCCCTCGACACGCTCAGGGGCTTGGTTTAAAGCCAGACCTGACACGCTCGGGGGCTTGGTGTTAAGCCAGGCCTGTTATGCTCGGGGGCTTGGCTTTGCCAACCTAAGGGTCGCTCGACCTGGGGGGTTTTACCTTTCTTTTTTCAACTGTTTTCCCTTACCACAACTTTTATACCCTTTATAAGTGTTCTTAAGTTATGTGATTGCGCGACCTTGGTCCAAGGCCCCCCTCCGCGCACCTGCTGCATGTAAGCCTACACGCTGAGCCATAGATCTAATTTGTTCACAATCTCCTCCGCGGCGACCTGAACGTCTTCTGTGCCGACCAATGGAGCCAAGTCGATCTCCTACGTGACCTTCTGTAGGTTGAATGCCGGCTCATGGTGCTTCACCGTGGCCAGTGCCGCAGCCGCGGCGAGCTTGCCGCTGTCCATCAGTAGGGTCTTCATTCGACCTTCTGCCTCCTCCAGCCGCGCGACGAGCTCTTGCGGTCCGCCTTCGACCTTGGGAACATAGACGTCCACAAGGTACTCAGCAGCCTCCGTGGGGTCGTCCAGCTCCTTTTGAAGATCTGCAGTCATCTCTTGATGATCAATAAGGGTTTGGATCGCCTGGGAAAGGTCGATTTCCAGGTCCCTGCGTACACCAAATTCATTTGCAGCCTTCCGGGTGTAGTAATACTCACTGGCTTTGACCTCCTTGGTCTTCTCCTTGAGGGTCTTGACCTGGTCCTTGGACTCCTTGAGCTCCTTCTTCAAGCCGGCCTCCCTCTTCTTGGCCTCTGCAATCAACAAGGTCAGGAACAACACACAACAACATAAACTTCGAACATCAAGGTCGAGGGTACTCCCAGACATACCCGAAGCGGCGATCTTAAGCTCATCATCAGCCTCCTTTGCCTTCAACTTGGCGGCCCCAAGCTCCTCCTTCACGGTGGCCATCACCTTGTGCTTCAAGGCCATCTCGTCCTTGAGGCGCCGGATTTCTCCCGCGGCCTCAATCTTGGCCTATAGCACGGCCTCCCGAGCCACTGTCACCTCTGCATGCAGCTTGGCGCCCTCCTTCAGCAGTTCCGCCCTGCCCTGTGCCCACACAGCGAGCGACTGCATCAACATCATACCCAAAGGTCATCAGACCCAGCTAACAAGGCAAATCGAAGACTAAGTGCCAAGGCAAAAGCTAAAACTTACGATGTGCGTCCTCCCGATCGTCTGCGACGCTTCCCGGAAGTCGTCAAGGTCCTTGCCGTCAACAAGGATGTCCTCTTCCCACGGGGTGCCGAAGTAGAGGCACCTATCCCTGTCACTAGGTCCACTACCCCCTTCAGCCTCCGCTTCCTGCGTCTGCGGTGGGTCCGACTCGGGTCGGTCCTCCTGTCGAAGGCCTTCCCCCTGTTGAGTGCTATCAGCAGCGACCTTGGTCGCCGCTGATGACGCCACCCCCACGGTCTCAAGGATCTGGCTCGTAACGTCTCCGCCCGATGCAGCCGGCGACTGGCCCACCGGTGCCTTCTCCAGCTTGCGCCTAAAGGCCTCCTAGCCCGAGGTGTTCTTGCTGTTGTCTGATGCAGCAGGGGTCCCCCTGTCCAAGGAGCTAGCATTTGTCAGCGTAATGTACACAAAAAGCCGCAAGGTCGAGCAAACAAAGATAAAGATCGGCGACGCACCTGCCCCCGAATTTCAACCCAAGCTTTATAGGCTTGGGCAGCTCCCGCCTCTGCTTCTTCTGCGACCCTTGGTCGCTAACACCCTCAGCACTTGGCTTCGATCGCCGTTCCTCCAAAACCCCGAAGGGGGTATCGTCTTCCTGCGCGGCCGCTATGTCACCCGACCCTGCGCCGGTGTCACGCGACCCCGCATCGTCGTCCTCGCCAGCGCCGGTAACGACCTCGACGCTGACCGTCGTCGTCTCCGACGACGCAGTGGTGTCCTTCCTCGTCCTCTTCTTCTCCGCCTCAATGGTGGTGGCTACGACTTTGGCAGCCTTATTCGCCGGCATTTTCCCGGCGACCTGCCGCGCTCGCCGAGTCATCAGTGTAGAACTCCCCGCCGGGGGGTCTTCATCATCACTACCTCCCACCGACGAGTCGGAGAGGTAGTCATCGATGTATTGCTGCGGAGGTACCTCGATATCCTCTATAGCTCGGACCTTGAAGCTTCGCTCACCCTCGTCAGGGTGGGGAGCCGGGCTCCAATACACACCCTCGCGACCCTACATCAGGCGACCTTCGTCAGATACCAGCAAACAGCAAACATAAGCAAAGGAATCAAGGTTGATTGACAACAAGCGACTTATAGCCTTGGTGGGGCGCTTCAGGCAGTACACCTTGGGGCATGTTCGGTTCTTGATGACCCCACTAAATAGCTCCCTCACCCGCGCCACCATCTCCGCCTTGGAGACCTTGCGCTACACCACGCGGGTCGGGTGGGCCTGGCCCCAGTACTCGTAGGCCGGATGCACCCGGTCTTGGATCGGTTGCAGCAGCCTCCGGCTGAAACTAATGGCCACCGCGCCGCCAGTCAGACCCCCCGCCTTCAGCGTCGCTAAGTCATTCAGCAGCAGCTTGATGGCGTCGGCCTCCTTCGACATCAACTGGTTGTTCCACTCCGGCACCGGGACCGGTGCGAGCCCCGACCTGGTTGCCAGCGCCGGCTTTGGGTTGTCGATGTAGAACCACCCTTGCCTCCAGAACTGGGTGTTGTCAGGTAACACCATCTCGATGTACACCGACTTCATGTGGCGACGTAGCATGAAGCCGACGCACCCAATGACCTCCTTCTTCCCCGTCTTCTTCAGCTCGAAGAAGTACCACCACAGGTTGAAGTGTGGCGGTATCCCCAGGTATGCCTCGCACAGGTGGATAAAGGAGGAGATCGTGGTGATGGCATTGGGGACGAGGTGTACCAGGTCGATCCTGTAGTGGTGGAGGAGCCCGCGGAAGAAGTCGCCAGCCGGAACTCTGAATCCGCGCTCCACGTGCGCGACAAAGGCCACCGTCTCTCCGGTCCTCTCAGAGGGGAAGGACTCACCGGCGGCCGGCCTCCACCCTACTTGCTCCTTCGGCTTCAGCAGCCCCTGCTCCACGAGACCTTGGAGCTGCTCCTCGGTCACCGTCGAGGGCTCCCAGATGCTCTCGGGCATGGGCGCAATCTTCGGAGCCATTTCTTCTTCTTCAAAGCCAGTGGATCTAGCTCTAAAGGTCACTAAGGACTTCGTGCGCATACGGCAGCGCGCGGCGCAGCGGATTTGGGTGCGGCGGCGCCGGCAGATTCGCACGGAGGATTGTAAGCAGCGGCGGTGAAACCCTAAAGCCTACGCGGAAATGGAAGCGAGTGGGGTCCTCAGCCCTTCACTCGGCCTTTTTATAAATGGGCTGCAACGGCGATATGGTCCGCGGAGTCCCAACATCTCTAAGGGTTCAGCGACATTCTCGGCGACCCAACGGATTTATCACCCAAAGGCTCTTTCGGCCTAACGGTCACAGGCAGTAATGGCTCGTGCTGTGCGGGAATCTATGCCCATTGGCTATCCGTTCGACGGCCTGGTGTCCATAGACTCGTTATGCCCTACTTCAAGCCCCCATAACCTGCTACAACTACCATTTGCTTCAAGGTCTCTTGATCTCTGGATGACCTTCGGGTCCACCACATTCTCTTCGCAAGGTCGACAAGGCACCACTGCTTGATAGGTCGCCTAAGCCTACAACAGCGGGTTCACACCCCGGCTCCTAGGCCCTGCTGCCTACTGGACTGCCCCAGCCTATATGGCTAGCTCATACCGACAGCTCCGTGCTTAATGGCTCCACTACCTGTTGGTGGCCTCCTGGTCATAAACACAGCCCCTCCTTGAGGTCGCTAAGGCTCCATTGCCTTCTAGGTCGCCTAGACCTACCATTCTCAGGCTGACGACCTGCGTTGTGTCACTGCACAACGGCCGTGTCGATCTAGGTCCACACGGGCTTTCTGTCTCTATGAAAGGCCTCCTGAAGGTCGGCGTCCTGTTACAGCCCTGCTGGGACATTGGTAGCCATACCATTGCGGCCTGGACGCCCCTGCAACCACTTGAAAAATGACCTTTATCACGTAAATGTGTATTTACAAGCTTCGTAAGCTAAAGGAGTTTGGCCCTTGGCTAATTATAAGATACAAAGACATTTATGGCCCTGAGCTATCCTACATAATGCCTGCGACACAGTCTACACTAATAAGGTGCGTCGCAAGCTTTCTACTAGCTTCAGGACCTATCCGAAGACCTCTACAGCCACTGTGGAGGCAGCTACCACAGAGCCTCGAGTCTGTGCTTCACCACAAGATTACAAATGGAACAAGCTTCAACACCAGCCTCGCCGGGTGGAGCGTCGTGTTCACCAGCATCATGTCGTGCCTCAGCGTGTAAGGCCCGGCAATGCATGTACTGCTCCATGCTCCACCTGGGTTCCTCAACAGGACCGGGAGAAGAGGCTGATCGAGTTCTACGAGCTTCGCAAGCATTCTTCTAGCTTCAAGCATGACGGACACCGACTCAATGCTCTGGTGGGCGGACATAAGTCCCTAGCATGGAAATATTACTACACAGCTTCGCCATGGTTATCCTTTGAAGTCTAGGTGGTTTGCTTCGAGGTATGGGTGCCTATTTATACCCCCATCACTTGCCCTTTGATCTTATCTGCAAGCCAACTTGTGTGGCGTCCTTATCCTCAAGATTACTATACACTCGTGGGACACGAGGTCACTGTTCGCCCGTGGGAAGCATTGGCACTCCTTTCACCTACCTGACTGCAAGATTCCGGACCGTCTTTGTCTCTTGCGGGTGACAGCGACCTGTTCTTCGCCAGGAAGCCGGCCCGTGACCGTACAGTGTGCCCATGACTCAGGTCATGTCAGCCCTGGCGTCTATCGATTTCTGCAAGATTCCGGAGCTTTTGTCCTATTGGATTGGTCTCACAGAGCACAGTTCTATTTCCCTGAGCAGAAGGCTGTAGGTTCGGACATTTATTTATTCTTCTTTGGAGCATCAAACCGACCATTCTGGTCGCCTTACTGCTCGGGGGCTACTACACTAGTGTGTCTTCCGACGCCCTATCTTCCTTAGGTCGCCTCGACCTCATGGAAGCCTGCTTCCACTGTTCCTCTGCTCGACCTACCTACGGTAGGCATGGCGACCATTCTGAAGGTCGCAACAGTTACTTCGTGGTACCTGACTCAGGTCAGGTCGGCGGTTCTTGAGGACGATGCCATGTCTTCACTTGAAACTTCTGACCCTTCGTCCCAGGAGCTCGACATTCAACTTCGTGCGCGCATCGGAGGGGTTTTTCTTTTTTGGATCCCCGTGCACCCTTCAGGACCTTGACGGTGCTGCGCCCTCGCTACTCTTCGACACAACCTCGCCTCGGCCGCTACGCCTACACGTCGATCGGGGGCTTGAGAGACATGGGTACCCATGGGTCCCCACCGGCCAGGGTCCCAGAGGCCCCTGACAAGTGGACCCGACCTTCTAGAAGCCCCGCCGACCTGCAAAGTGGGCCCAGCGACCTTATCCGCGACTCCGACAACTCCGGCCGTCCTTATCAAGAATCCTGGAAGATCCGCACAACTTGGCGTGCTAGTCAAGATGGTAGGACGCGGCGCGCCGCCGCCTGTAGGTCCGAGTATCACGGGATACTCCTTGTAATCTGGAAGATAGCTTACCACAATTGTAACCAACCCGGACATGGGTCTACCGACCTTGAATGGAAACCCTAGCCCGTCCTCCCCATATAAGGCGGCCTAGGGCTCCATCCAAGGGACATCTTCATCCTCTCGCATAATCCACCACCACAACTAGACGTAGGGTTTTACTCTCCAGAGGCCTGAACCAGTCTAAACCCTTTGTCTCCCCATGTTCTTTGCCATACTCGCCTAGTTCCGAGTTCACCACGTGGACTACCACCTACGCTCTTAGGTCCCGATCCTCTCCATTAACCTGCAAACCTCTAGGGTGTTGACGGCTATTAAGTACCTACTTTAGCCGTCAATATACTCATGAATAAAGGGGCATAAGGCATTTCTTACACGTATTTAGTTAAGAATAATGTAGTTCCACTTGTCCTTGGAGATTATTTGATTGTAGGAAAATAAGCAAGAAAACAGTGCCAAACGCACCTTCTAGGGTCCATGCCACATCACCTCATCCTAGGTGGGCTGCCAACAAGGATGCCATGCATCCAAACCTGCCAACTAGGGAGCCATGCATGCATGCCATGCAAGCAATCCAAGTGAAGCAACCCCCGACGAATCAGAGTGTGACACGTGGACATCACATGGATCCATGGGCCCACAAAGGCATGCAAACCGCGCCAAAACAGGGTGGACACCGGGAACCGACCTAAGGACCCACAGGGCAGCCTCCAGGAGGAAGCACACCCGAGTGGGGCCCACAGGGGGTCGGCCGACCCCAGGGGTCGGCCGAACCGACCTTGAGGCCGCCACTCAGGGGCTTCCACGTGGTGGCTCTCCATTGGTCCTAGGCGCTTTCCCCGGGGTGTTTGCCTCCATTCTTCGCCGGTGCACGGGCCTATAAATAGAAGGAGAGGGGGCTCACTTATGGGATATCCACACTTGCAACACCTCTCTCACTTTTAGTCTCAAGGCTAGGAGGTAGGCTAGAGTAGTTCTAATTCAGGTTCCAAGTCTACTATGGGATCCAGGTATGAGTTATCTTGTGTCTTATTTCATTTGTATGACTTTGATCTACTTCAGTTATTTATCTATTTCATATAAAGTTGTGTTAGTATGCATAAGTGATTTGTTCATGTGTTCTTCACCTGTTCATCATTTAGAGGCTCTTGTTCTTGATGAACAAGGCCTTTCGATCCACTTGACGGGTGACTTTTACATGTTTCTGGTGTTTGTTCATAAGTTATAGGCTCGTGTTCTTCGCGAACACGACCCTTTGATCCAGTTGAATAGACATAGGAAAACACAAATCTGTTTGTGTACATAACCTGGTTTGATCTAATTAGATGACATGATTGCGTTGTATGAAGTCTGTGCTTGAGCTACGGTACTCGGTGTAATTGGATGGTTTATCTGGTGGCTTGACCTGGGTCACAATAGCCCGGGCTGGTCAAGTCCGGCTAACAACGTAAGCATGGTGCTTGGGTTGCGTAGCTACCTTACTTATGAGTTTATCCCATGATTTGTCTTGGGGTAGGCCGTAGTAGTGACAACCGTTGGTCCTCTGAAATCACCCACGTTCGGATAAACTGTAGGAGTCTAAAATATAACAACCGGAGTTGTGCAGAAGCAACGCAGGAGGTTATCTCCCTGTGGTACCTGGGTGCTCAAGTCAATGTTCTTCAACGCTAGTGTATCTAACTCGTTCCTTCCAGCTTTATGTGTATAGTACATTAGAACCTAGAACTAACTCCTGTGTCGCCTCCTATGCCTAGGACCCTTTAGAGAGAGAGTGAGTGTGTGTGTGATCACACTACCCCATTATCATATCTTTACCCCTGCACTTGAGTGTCTGGTTTGTTTCCGTCTATGATCTATACTCATTGCAATAGAGTTGATCTTGTCATTTCGCCAATGCCTTCCTTGGATTTGATACCCTTTGCAATACTCCTTTGGGGAAATGCAACAATGGTACTTCCGTGCGCTTGCGGATCTCTGTAAACGTTAAGATTTACCAATCAGCATTTCTGGCGCTATTACCAGGATGGGTTCCAAACCTGTTCTTAGGTGATTGCGTTAAGAAATGTCAACAGGCATTTCTGGCGCCGTTGCCGGGGAAGGCTTAAGGATGACATATCAACACTTTGCATGTGTTTATAATCATGACAGGAATAAAACAGTTCTCAATGCAGGCTAACTTGGATTGTCTTCTTTGTCTATTGATGATGAAGACAGGTAGTGCATGACTGGTTTCGACTTGCCATCGAACTTTACTGAAGATCCTGAGTCACTCATAAGGAAGGCACGAAATCATTTCGGCCCTCCTTCTCGTGAAAATTCGGAAGTCGATCCAGCTTCCTTTGTGCCATCCGCATCAACTTCCATGGCCAACCCTGTCGAGAAGACTCTTCGTGAGTATTCCGCTCCCTCTGCTGACCAGGTGTCGACAGGCCCCGTGATCAACACCGGGAAAGGAAACTTCGAGATCAATACTGGCTTAATTATGATGGTATAGGCTAGCCCATTCTGTGACAAGCCTAATGAAGACGCGAGCGCCCACCTGCAGCAGTTCCTGGAACTATGCAGTACCTTCACTATACGAGGAGTGGAGGAAGATGCTATTCGTCTGCGACTGTTTCCCTTCTCCCTCTTGGGAAAGGCAAAGCAGTGGTTTTATGCTTATCGTGCAGAGATTAACACCTGGGCAAAGTGCTCCGCAGCATTCCTCGCGAAGTTCTTTCCGTTGGGCAAAACCAATGTCCTTCGGGGGCGAATTTCAAGTTTCCAGCAGACAGCAAATGAGACTATCCCCGAAGCTTGGGAGAGACTCCAGGAGTACATCCTGGCTTGTTCTCATCATGGGATGGACAACTGGCTTATTCTTCAGAGTTTCTATAATGGGCTGACTCCGACAGCCCGAGGCCATATTGATGCTGCAGCTGGAGGGGCTTTCTTCTCTCTTACTATCACTGAAGCTATTACATTGATTGAGAAGATGGTTACCAATCAAGGGTGGAGTGATGATCGACTCCAGCCACGTCAAAGGGGTACATATACTGTCAAGGAAGCTGATATGTTGCACGCTAAGATGAACCTAATGATGAAGAGAATGGATGATGTAGCCAATGAGAAGGCTGCCATGGCCACCACTACTCAAGCTATGGATGCTCGCATGACTTGCGAAGTCTGTGGTAATACTGGGCATTCAGGGAATTACTGCCCTACTACTCAGGAGGATGTGATGTACATGAACGGCAACAACAATGGTTATCGTCCACAAGGAGGTCAAACGTGGAATCAATCGCGCCCTTATTATCAAGGAGGTAATCAAGGTAATTCTTTCAGCCCAAACCAACCTTCCTTGAAAGATCTAGTCTTTGGGCAAGCTAATATTAATGAAGGTTTTAATAAGAAAATAGCTACCTAGGATAAGGCCTTTGAGAGCCTTAATGTTAAAATTGATAGCTTTTCATCTGCTCTTAAGAACCAGTTGAGCTTTAATAAGATGATAGAAACCCAGTTGGCTCAACTAGTCGCTTCAGTTCCACCAGTTGAAAATGCAAAAGCGGTAGTCACGAGAGGGGGTAAGACCACTCGCGATCTGCCCTATCCTAACCATGCAGGAACAAAGAGAAGCACAAGAGGGGATGGAGAGTCCAGTGGAGAGCCACTTGGTATGAGGGAGCCCTCACAAGCAAGAACACCTAAAGACAGGGCGGATAAACCTGAGTTCATTGAAACAAATTTATTGCCATTCCCTCAGCGAAACAGGAAGGCAACAGTGGATGAGCAATTCACTTGTTTCGTGGACATGATGCAAAAGGTATATATTAATGTTCCACTCCTCGAGGCAATGCGTGTACCCACGTACGCACGTTACCTCAAGGATATCCTCACCAAGAAGCGAGCTCTACCCATTTCGGAGGTGGTAAAGCTCACAGAAGAGTGTAGCGCAGCTATACTCAATCGTCTTCTACAAAAGAAGAAGGACCCAGGGTGCCCCACGATCACATGCACAATTGGAACAAAGAGATTCGACCATGCTCTCTGTGATCTTGGCGCTAGTGTTAGCGTCATGCCAAAGGTAGTTTTCGACCAACTCAATTATACGGAATTATCTCCAACTACTTTGCAGCTGCAGTTAGCCGATTCCTCAGTCCGGTATCTAGCAGGGATAGCCGAGGACATTCCGGTGAAGGTCCGAGACTGCTTCATTCCAGTGGACTTTGTAGTACTTGACATGGACATTGGTAATGAAGTACCACTCATCCTGGGACGTCCATTCCTGAGCACGGCCGATGCACAAATTGATCTTGGCACTGGAGTAATTCGTCTCCACATCAATGGCAAGGAAGAAAGGTTTGAATTCCGCCCACATAAGGAACAATGCTCAATGGTTGAAGGCACACTAGGAACGGGCACTCCTGCCCAAAGAAGTGAAACTACGCAACCACAAGTGGACAACCTCATTGCCTTTATGAAGAATTTCTGGAAGCAAGAGCAAGAGCAAATGAGTGCAGGACAGAAATCATATTGGAAATCCAAGTCCCAGTACAAGGCACCACTCCCCGCACCTCGTAAACCACAGACGACCAAGAAGGTGTGGAAAAAAGTGGACAGGGAGCCGACTCCCTCGTCCCCAAGAGCGGCTGACCCTACACTAATGTAAGTAATGTGGGAGATAGTCTAGCCCTGGAAGACTTAAAACAAAAGAGCCCTTCGCCGACAGGTAAGATCGGTAAGTTATCCTATTCAATAAAAGTTCTGACCTCTAAAAAAGAATCAAGATATCCTTGCTCCATTCTGTTCGGGCTTTGTCGAAATAAGAGCTCATAGGTGAACTCCATCCAGGCAACTCCCTTGAGTCTAAACTATACTAGAGACAGCTGCGACAGCTGGAGGAGCAGAGGGCTCACTACGCATGGTTGGGATACCACCCTCCACAATAGTAAGCCTGAAGCTAGCTTGGGGGAGGACCCCCATTCTGAGGTAACTTGTATCTTCTATTGTTTTCAGAGCCCCATATCTAAAAACACATAAAAATCTGAAAAGTTAAAAAGACCAAAAATATTTATTTGCTTTCTTAAATTAGTTTGTTTTCGTATGCGCGGTAAGAGTGTTCTTATTCTCCATGGTTCAAATGATGAATAGTTGCTCTGTTTATTCCTCTTGTATGCCTTGTTTACAACTTAGTATCCTATCCAAGTTTTGAGTTTGTTGGCTAGTATGATCGAACCTGAGCTTGAAATTAGTGGGTAGCAAAAAGCATGATCTTTGCCTAAGTTGTTGCGAGGTATGATATGGTATAATAGAGTTGCTATGAGCTAGTACTAAGTGATGTTTGATATCCGGAGTTTTCTTTTGAAAAATGTTAAAATGATAAGTTCCTCAATGATAAGAAATTCCTATCCAAGGCCATATGTAGATCTTAGCTTCTGTTAACCTCCACATATGCTACTTGATTTCTTCATTGAGTTTTGTCGAATTGTTGTGACCCTCGGCGAGTAACTTGTCATACTCCTATGATCAAGATCACGTACACACCACCATATGCGAAACTTCTACACTGGAAGTTAGCAACCATCATTCCATCCATTTCCCATCCATTCCACAAAATAAAGCTCCGCGCATGTTCCATGATTACTCTCCCTCCAAAAAATATTCGGCAAGGACTATGGGCTATGTAAAAAAAGAGAGGAAAGAAACATGCTCAAGGGCATGCATAAAAAAGAAAGAATAAAGAGACATAGCCCAAGTCTCAAAAATTTGAAAAAGGAGGAGAGTAAAATCATGAAAAGAGGAGTTCATTATCCATCCACCATACACACACTTTTGCACATCTTGATCAGGGTGTATGACTTGTTCTTCCAAGGATCCGGTTTTTGAGTCGACAATATATGAGAAACAGGTATGCCACATGTTTTTCCTACCTACAGCTCCACATATCAGCATATTAGGAGTAGGTAGTGAAAGAAGGTGAACCAAAGCCTTGGTGAGGAATCATACACATTGAGCGATCCGAGAGTATCATTTGAGGAACTTTGATTTCTTTTGAAAAACCTGCAAAACCTCCGGATTGATAACTGATCAAGGTACATGTGATTAGTAATCTTTATACAACCATTCTATCTTTCAACCGCCCAAGGCAGGTGAAGCTACATGCCCCATATCAATCAAGTGAAATGTAAGATCAATGCCAACTTCTTCAACTCTTGATAGAGTACCTAGCTGTATCTTGTTATACATTAGGAATACAACATCGTAGCAACTCATGATCAACCAACCTAAGTCCTTAATCTCTTGCTGGGGACGAGCAAGAGGCTAGCTTGGGGGAGTTGTTGACGGCTGTTAAGTATCTACTTTAGCCGTCAATATACTCATGAATAAAGGGGCATAAGGCATTTCTTACACGTATTTAGTTAAGAATAATGTAGTTCCACTTATCCTTGGAGATTATTTGATTGCAAGAAAATAAGCAAGAAAAGAGTGCCAAACTCACCTTCTAGGGTCCATGCCACATCACCTCATCCTAGGTGGGCTGCCAACAAGGATGCCATGCATGCAAACCTGCCAACTAGGGAGCCATGCATGCATGCCATGGAAGCAATCCAAGTGAAGCAACCCCCGACGAATCAGAGTGTGACATGTGGACATCACATGGATCCATGGGCCCACAAAGGCATGCAAACCGCGCCAATACAGGGTGGACACCGGGAACCAACCTAAGGACCCACAGGGCAGCCTCCAGGAGGAAGCACACCCCGAGTGGGGCCCACAGGGGGTCGGCCGACCCCATGGGTCGGCCGAACCGACCTTGAGGCCGCCACTCAGGGGCTTCCACATGGTGGCTCTCCATTGGTCCTAGGCACTTTCCCCGGGGTGTTTGCCTCCATTCTTCGCTGGTGCCCGGGCCTATAAATAGAAGGAGAGGGGGCTCACTTATGGGATATCCACACTTGCAACACCTCTCTCACTTTTAGTCTCAAGGCTAGGAGGTAGGCTAGAGTAGTTCTAATTTAGGTTCCAAGTCTACTTTGGGATCTAGGTATGAGTTATCTTGTGTCTTATTTCATTTGTATGACTTTGATCTACTTCAGTTATTTATCTATTTCATATAAAGTTGTGTTAGTATACATGAGTGATTTGTTCATGTGTTCTTCACCTGTTCATCATTTAGAGGCTCCTATTCTTGATGAACAAGGCCTTTCGATCCACTTGACGGGTGACTTTTACATGTTTTTGGTGTTTGTTCATAAGTTAGAGGCTCGTGTTCTTCGCGAACATGACCCTTTGATCCAGTTGAACAGACATAGGAAAACACAAATCCGTTTGTGTACATAACCTGGTTTGATCTAATTAGATGACATGATTGCATTGTATGAAGTCTGTGCTTGAGCTACGATACTCGGTGTAATTGGCTGGTTTATCTGGTGGGTTGACCTGGGTCACAATAGCCCGGGCCAGTCAAGTCCGGCTAACAACGTAAGCATGGTGCTTGGGTTGCGTAGCTACCTTACTTATGAGTTTATCCCACGGTTTGTCTTGGGGTAGGCCGCGATAGTGAAAGCCGTTGGTCCTCTGAAATCCCCCACGTTCGGATAAACTGTAGGAGTCTAAAATATAACAACCAGAGTTGTGCAGAAGCAACGCGGGAGGTTATCTCCCCGTGGTACCTGGGTGCTCAAGTCAAAGTTCTTCAACGCTAGTGTATCTAACTCGTTCCTTCCAGCTTTATGTGTATAGTACATTAGAACCTAGAACTAACTCGTGTGTCGCCTCCTATGCCTAGGACCCTTTAGAGAGAGAGTGAGTGTGTGTGTGATCACACTACCCTATTATCATATCTTTACCCCTGCACTTGAGTGTCTGGTTTGTTTCCGTCTATGATCTATACTCATTGCAATACAGTTGATCTTGTCATTCCGCCAATGCCTTCCTTGGATTCGATACCCTTTGGAATACTCCTTTGGGGAAATGCTACAATGGTACTTCCGTGTGCTTGCGGATCTCTGTAAATGTTAAGATTTACCAATCAGCATTTCTGGCGCTATTACCAGGATGGGTTCCAAACCTGTTCTTAGGTGATTGCGTTAAGAAATGTCAACATAGGGTAACCCCCTAGCGGATCTGTCCAGGTCTCGGCCCCTGACACCCACGAGCATGTCTCCGACTTCCCTGTGGGCTCGGTGGCTACACCCGGCGGGTGCGCTCGCGCGCCCCTACCGGAAAAACACAACTCACCTCTTCACCGCCATGACCACTGAGCCTGGGAGCAAGTCCATGACTCCCTCACCAGGCTCGGGGGCTATTGACGAGGGCCTAGACCAGGGCCAACCACGACTACCAAAAGGAGAAGTACGGGCTACAGTCCGAGTACTTGGCGGCCTGTATGACAAGTAATCCGTCCCCGAGCACTTGGCGACCCGTACGACCAGTTTCCATCAAGATCGAGTACTTGGTGGCCCGTACACGCGAGCATCACTGACCTCCGAGTACCTGGCGGCTCATCCCGCAAGCTTCCGAGTACTTGGGGGTCCGTCCGACAAGTTTCCGTCCACCTGGCGGCTCGAACGACAAGTCTCCGCCCCCTCCACGACTACTCGTTTGCACGAGTAGTTTCGGTCCCGCCTCCAACTACTCGTTCGCACGAGTAGTTTCCGTCTCCGGCCGGCCCAGCCTTCGCGGCAAAGGCAACCCAAGCCGGGGCCCACTCTTGATGTGACAGGCCCTCCGTGCACGCCCGCTCCCACGCTGCCACGTGGAACCCTCTCCATACCGGGCCGTACTGACAGGGGGTGTCCGGTGTCAGCCGGGGCTCACGCCACGAAGGGCACAGTGCGGGCCATTCTGTCTACACAGGAACCCCACAGTGCCCCGGAAAGATGCATACCAACTCCGCTGATGAGAGCATGGTACGAAGACGACGACTTACAACGACCAGACTACTCGGAGACAAGCCCGAAGAGTCTCCGGCGCTGACTACTCGGAACCCGCAATTTCGGGAAATCCATACCGTCAACAACCACTCCGCTACAGTCCATAGCTGTATTACCATGTCCGGCCGGCCACCCGACGTGGAGAAGGACACCCTACACTGTAACCTAGTTTCCATTCCCGTTTTACCCTCATTTGCCCTCTCCCTTGCAACTATAAAAGGGGGAGGAAGGGGTCGTGCTCGATATCTCATCTCATATCATCCCGTAGACACACACTCACTCACACGTACGTAGGACTCTGCTACGAGAACCACGTGCACACGCACCAGGGACTAGGGCCACGAGACCCTCTCCCGACCAGATTGTAACCCCTACTACGAACTTTGAGCATAAAGACCACTCCCCCTCAGACTGGACGTAGGGTATTACTCTCTAGAGGCCCGAACCAGTATAATCTCTAGTGTCTCTTGTGCCACCGTGCGGATCCCGACACGTGATCTTATAAATTTACTTGCCGGCGGTGACAAACTCCGACACTTCTATAATGCACACTTTTGGCAAACCTTATCCCTCAAACAATGTATGTTGGTTGTCACAGCAGTGCTGCTATAGGCCTTATAATTTTCTATTTCAATTGGATTTGGAGTCCCCTGCAAAGGGGGATGCATCTGATGACACAGGTTGAAAGTCATTCAGATCTGTGGTTGAGCCTTGCTTTCCTGCATGCTGCTGCCCATGCATGCAACTTGGCACACCCCACATCCAGTGTGCAATGTTAAATTTTCGCTGCAGTACAAGAATGCTCTTTACTGACCCTTGACCAAATACATTGCTCTGGGCATAGGTATGATAGTACTGCCTAGTGCCTAGTACTGTTTAGATGCTGAGAACCTGTGGCTTCAAATAGCCGGCAGTCCTAACTGCCACCTATTACCTGTCCGGGAAAATGAACAAAAGTTAAGGGCCTATTTGGAGGCTAGGGTAGCTAACGTTAATGCTAACAAGCTGAAAAAGGTAGCTCAGCTCACTACGTTAACGCTAATTTGCTGCAAAGGGAGCTCCGGGTCAGTGTATTTGAAAGCTTGAGCTGGATTGTTTGGCTTGACAGCAATCGTAGTTCAACAATAGTTTTAAGAGTAAATTGCACACTTGGATGCAGATTTGTCCAACAACGTGTAAAGTACTCAATTAATGCAATAACTTGGTACTTATTTATAGTTTGTTCCAGTAACTTGTACAATAATCAATTTATAGTGCAATAACGTAGCATTTTAGCAAATAAATGCATCCACAGTCAAAATTTACAGCGGCAACAAAATTGTTGACACCTAGTTTCAATCGAGTGTATATTCTCGTTGGAACAAAATATTCAGTGTTGACACTCAAATTTGGCAAAAGCCGGATCAGGCTGGGCCAGACGGTCAGACCGGGTCGCTCAGGCGGTCTGACCGCGTGGTCCTGTGGCCGGTACGGCACGGAGGCCGCTAGGCGGTCTGACCGCCTATCCCGGGCGGTCTGACTGGGTCTCCCCGAGTCCAATTCAAGTTAGGAGTTTTCGGTTAGATCCGGGTTGTAAAGATTTTCTTGCAGGGCAAGACCTCCCCCTATAAATATAAAGGGGCGTGACTGATTGAGACCTATCATCCAATCGAATTATCAATTTACTACTTTATTTTCTCCAAACCCTATCTTTTCCAACCCCATTGCTCTCCTCCTTCGTCTTCATGGCGGTTGAGGAAGTTCTGAGTGGCCTTGCCGACCTCAGGACAACCCTAGGCGCGTTTCTCCTGACGGGGTCCCTCCCGGAGCGACGAACTTAGGTTTTCAGCGACCCTCCTGTCCAAGGCGGTCTGACCGCGTCCCCTAGGCAATCTGACCGGCCCGTGCCGGGTGTTTTGATGAGTTGATTTCCGACGTCCGCACGAACTAGCACACTCGTGTGTTCGACCAGAAAAAGCGTCAACACACTTTTGGCGACTCCGCTGGAGACAGATCTGGTTTTTACAACCGTTTTGTCAATCGTTGCATGGGAGCGCATTGTGAACTCGACCCTAAGAATCTCATCATGATGAACATCGAAGAACTCAGCGAAGAGGCCCAGACGAAGTACACGGAGCTTCAAGAGTACATCAAGAAGAAGTTTCTCTCTTGCGCCAAGAAAGATCATGCAGGCAAGGTGACTCTAGCTCAAGACTTTGAGATGCCTGCATTCAAGATGAACAACAACAAGGTTGAGGTAATACCCACTGTAAGCCAAACTCCACCTGATCTAGTAACGCAATTATCTTCTATATCTGATAAATTTGATCGTGCGTTTAGTGACCAGAATAATCTAGTGGCTAGTGTTATTACTCACCTTGAAAAAGTAGAGGGTAAACGTATTAGTACTGATATTACTGATGATTCGATCCCTCAAGTTGATACACATGGGGTTCTGCACCAAACCATGTCGGCAGCACCTAATACTTCAGGTGATACATTTATGTACCGTATGCCGACAGGGTTTAACCTGAGCAAACGCCATCTACCCAGCCGACCACGGTCAAACCGCCCCCTATAGGCAGTCTGACCGCCCAGTCCGGCCAGATGGTCTTGCTTCCAGAACAGCCGGTGCCTTTGTCGGTTGCACCTAATACTCAGATTCCTGGGCGTAGTAATGTTGGTATTGCACCGTATGTGTTCAGTACTATTGCTCACACATCACCGCCTATACCTAATGTAGCTCCATCTTTTGGTGTACCTAATGATGTGTTTTCTGACTTGCATCGTGTTCAAAATCCTAATCAACCCCGTGTGAGTACATTTAATACATCAGCTCCAATGCAATCTCAATTAGCTGCTACGAATGAATTTGCTCAATTTAAAGAAGAAGTAGCTAATATGATGAAAAATATGCTCGGCATTGATTTTGGTAATTCTAAACTCTATCAAAAACCTTATAGAGCCGAGTTTGATTATGTGAATTTTCCCTTTGGTTGGCATATGCCTGATTTTGTTAAATTTAGTGGTGATGATAACCGCACAACCTGGGAACATATTAGTCAATACACTGCTCAACTAGGTGAAACAGGTACTTATAATTCTTTGAAAGTACGTTTGTTTTCCTTGTCTTTGACGGGTACCACTTTTGCTTGGTTTTCTTCATTAGCTCCTAACTCTATTGATTTGTGGGATTAATTAGAGCAAAAGTTTCATGATCACTTCTTTAGAGGGAGCTATAAATTAAAATTAACAGATTTAACATCGGTTAGACAAGATAAAGATGAATCAGTCTCTGATTACCTTTAGCGCTTTAAAGAAGTTAAAAATCGTTGTTTTAATCTTACACTTTCTGATTCTGACCTTGCTGACATTGCTGCTAAAGGTTTAAGATCTGCTCTTAGAGAAAGGTTAGAAGGTATAGAATTTTATTCTCTTGCTACTGTTCTTGTAAGAGGTATGGCACAAGAACTAAAACTGAATAAAGAAAAAGGAAACTATAAACCTCGTCGGTCTAACATGCATTTGGTTGAATATGATTCTGATAGCTCGAACGATGAGGGTGAGGTTTATGTTGCTGAATTTGTGTGGTCTTCTAATGCTAAACCTAGTTCTTGTGCATCACTTAAGCCAGCTGTTGACGGTAAAAGGATCATCAACACTAGAATAGGGCTTAAACTAATCATTTCCACAAGTGTTGGTGATTATGCAAATACAGGTGATTAGAACTAGAAAGAGGAGTAAAAGCACAAGTCTTTGATCCAAGTAATTCAAGCTCAGCCAATGAGGGGATGCCACCTAGGATTCCCCTGGATCACTGACGTCATCAATCCAAGAGAGGCAAGCCCGACGAATCACGTATCGCCACGTGGACATCACATGGATCCAAGGGCCCACTCAGTACCCAAACCGCCAGGAAACTTGGCATGCACGGAGGACAAGTATCAGCGCCCAAATGGCAGCCACCCTGAGAAAGCACAACGCAGAAGGCCTCCCGGGGGGGTCAACCAACCCTAGGATCGGCTGAACCGACCTTGGGTCGGTTGATCCCCACCTTCCATGTGCTGCTGCCTGATTGGTCACTTGCTGCGATCCCAGGCGTTTTGGGGCACTTTGAGCCTCCGAGCAAGCCACTCCCTCATCTGTAAATTGGAGGGGAGGGGCTCTTATTTGGAACACACACTTCTCCTCCTACTCTTCATTTTGGCTTGGAGCTTCTCTCTTTAGGAGAGGAGAGCTCTTTGTATCGGATTAGTGCTAGGAAGTGAGGTGGGAGGCTTGAGGCCATGTCATGATTCATGACATCTTCCTCAAGAACGATCCTTAGCGGTGCCTTTGTTCTTCAACTAGACTAAAGTGAGTATTTTGATATTTCCTATTTAGACTAAAGTCGTATGTATGCTTGATTTAGAGGCTTGTGTTCTTCGTTTGTTCTTGATTTAGAGGCTTGTGTTCTTCGAACACAACCCTTTCGATCTAGTAGAATTAGATCATAAGTTTGCATCTTGTTTGCCAGCTTGTCTATTAGAGTAAAGTGAAGCTCCTGCATGTTTCTAGTTAGATCAAAGTGCATTCGTGATCTTGCATGAGTGATAGAGCATACCTTGAGCTAGTGCCAGTATCTCCCTCGCGGATTCGTAGTAATAGTAAGTGGTGTAGACGTGGTGTCTGGACCATAAGCTATCCTTCGAAGACCACGTACGATCGTAGCGTAGAGATAGGCCGCAGTGGTGACAGCCTGTTGGACCCTTTGTCAACCCTCTACGTCACGTACCGAGTTGGGCTCGAGCCAGCACATTGGCCTAGGATGTGCCTGGTGCCCGAAGTGAGTGTTATACCTGAGAGACCGTAACTAGACTTTGCGCTCGGTTGAGGCAGATCCTTTCTACCTATCCTATCAATCAGTGTTGTGTCCTTGGATCATCTATACTAGAGTAGGAGATAGTACACGCCGTTCCTTGGATTCGATACCCTTGGAATGCTCTCCTTCCTTGGGGAAGTGCTACAACGGTATTTCGGTGCACTTGCGGTATACCCGGTGTCTCTTACACGCTCCCGCTAACCGGTGCCATAGTGGTGACGTTAAGAAATGCCAACAAGCATTTCTGGCGTCGTTGCCGGGGAATGGTTGTTGTATCTATCTTCGAACCTAGTGGTCCTCGTATTTATCTTTTTCATTTTCTTCTACCTTCACCCCCGTTACCCATCGAGTTATCCTTTTTGTTTCTTTTGTTCTAACTTTACACCTGTTACCCTTTGAGATGCCTTCTTATCAAAGCCTCTCTACCCCTAGGGGCGAGTTCGTCTTAGAGCAACCATCAACTTCGTCATCTTGCTGCGAGCTTCGTCCCAGCTTTATAGCCATGGTTCGGAATCGACCTTTCTCTGGAGCAATCAGTGATGATCCTAATGTTCATTTAGAGGAGTTCGAGGACTTGTGTTCGTGCTTGGTAATTCCAGGCATGACACAAGAAACTTTGAGGTGGAAATTGTTCCCTTTCTCTCTCGTAGATAGAGCGGAGCAATGGTACACCCACACAACAGAGCATGTGAATAATTGGGGAAAACTACGAGAAAACTTTTGTGACTCATTCTCCCTTTATGAACGCATAGAGCTCTTGCCGTGTGAACTCCTTGACTTTGAGCAATTAGAGGGTGAATCCATAGGTGCAACTTGGGCTAGGTTCCTACGTCTTATGACATCTAGCCCAGACATGTCTATACCTGATGATATAGCGACGTATACCTTTTATACTCTGCACAAGAGCTCAACCTTTTAGCTGGAGGTTCATTCGAAAACCAAACTCTAGTGGAAAGAAGAGAGATCCTAGAATTCTTCTTAGAAACCTCTTCTTCCCATATCGTTTACAACGAACCCCATCTGGAGTCTGAGTTGGTCGATGAGAGTCTCTCAATAGCCGAATCTGAGCTTTCATTCTCTGAATTCCTTGATTCCTCTGTTGAGCCCTCTCCCGAATCACGAACATCGAAGGAAGAAGAAATTCAACCTTCGGAGTTCTCTTCCAGATATGAGGATGATCCTTCTCAAAACATCAGAAACACCTCAGATCACTCTTGGCATGAGAAGCCTACGACATCGTTGGACCCTTATGAGGTCCTCGATGAAGTTTGGAATCATGGGACGATAGTGGATTGGTCACCTCAGAAGCATACATCTGAAGCAATTCGGGTTAGCTCGACTTCTACGATCATCCACTGTTCCATGAGAGGAAACACCGTAGATGCTGTCCATGACCCTACTGTTGGGGCTTGCATCATACCAGAGACCCTTTTGGATACTCTGGTGGGTGACGTGCCCTTGATCCCGACTTATGGACTTCTCCATAGCCCCAGGTGGCGCTGTGTTTTTCCATGTAAAGGGATTGCTAGGGATGTGCCGATCACCATTGATGACATAGAGGTGCGGTTAGATTTCCACATTTTTGACATCATGGATTTTGATCTTCTCCTAGGTTACCCCTTAGAAAAACTTCTTGATAAATCCCAAGGAAACCCGGAAGAAGAGCTTAGGGACACCATTTCTGTCCATGCTGAACCATCTAGACATCCTCTAACAGAACCTTTCCCTAGACCTACGGTATCTCCTTCGCCTCCCGATCCTCCTGACGAAGCATTTCCTGAGGAGGCCGTGAAGAAGGAATGGCCAGATGGAACGATATGCTTTTCCGAAGCATTTTGGGATAGTACATCCTCTCTGGTTATTCCTTGTTCAATGAGAGGGATTGCCATAGAGGTCCTTTGTGACCCCATCATGGAGGTTAACATCATGCCATGGCACTTAGCGGAAACTCTTTTAGGCAAAGTTTCGCTAGCACCATCTGACATGCTCCTCGAGACTTGCCCCTTTGGGCATGTTCTTGAATGTCGGGGGATTGCAAGTGTCGTGCCACTCATCATAGATGGGATTGAGGCTGGCTTAGACTTTCACATCTTCGATGTCCTCGATCCTGATCTACTCCTAGGCTCCCCGCTTGAGAAATTCTTTGAGGAATGCATAGGGAGCCTATATGATAAGCTTAGGGGAGTCACTTCTACTACTGCTACCCCTTGTCCGGGACATCCAATGGCAAAGCCTCTTCCCCAGCGAAACCCACTCGAGAAGACGACGAGTATATCTCTGTTCGTGTCATCCAAGCTTGTTCTCATTGAGGGTGTAGAGCCTTCTACACCTCATGAGTACGACTCGGAAGACTCTCTTCACCTTTGTGAAGGCGAACGTCCGTCACCACTCTCGACTGAGTTTCAGCCTCTTCCCTCTAGCCCATATCATGTTGCTTTCGATCATGATCGAGAGTCAACATCGAGCTTCCGCGATAACTCTCTTGAGATGGAGAATTCATGGGCCATGGAACCTTTCGAGGCACTGACTTTGGAGTCCGGAGGAAAGGATTCCACACACGAGCATGGTGGCTTCATTCTTGATTCACCATACATGCCATGCTCGCATCATGTCCCTCTAGAGTCAGCCATGCTTAGTACGCTGAGCACATACGAGGGCTACAACCACCTTCTAGTCCTCTTTTGCAAAACATTTGGAAGGTTGATTGTAGATGCATATGTTTACCATAAGCATTACAGATTTCGTGTGTGAACTGTGGCACTAACCTTGCAGGTGAAGCTTCACTGATACATCAAGGATTGATGGTGAGACGGGAACGACACCACCAACGATAGCTGCAAGATGAAGTTCCCATGGTCGAGCTTATGACCTTAAATAAACAAAGCACTCCCAGGAGATAGCTTGGATTAGCATAGGTTTTATTTCCCTTTTCGAATAAAAGCAAGAACATGTTTTTAGGATAAGTCACCCCTCGGGTATTTTTTGGTCACTAACCTTTCAGGTGAAGATTGAAAAGAAAGATGGACAGATGATGCCTACGAACATGTGAGCCACATCAGTTGCAACACCTAGATAAGCTTTGGTGAGGGAACATTTACAAAAGGAAGCTTGATCACCACACACTTGAGTTTTGTTGTCTAGCAATGCAAACTTCAAGTGTGGGGGAGGTATGTGAGCATCCTGAGTAAAGTTCCTCCTCTACTACATCTTATCCTGGTGTGGAGATGATGTTAGCTATTGCATCTTGCCCACTAGCTAGTTAAGTCCTGCTTTTGACATTAAACAAAGCCCTTCCGGGAGGTTCCCGAGGTTCACCGTCTTATGCTCATGCTTATGTCCCTTGTTGATGATAGCTTGATCATGCTTTCATGCTTCCTTCATCTGTGTTCATATGCTCTAGTTTGAATGTTTGTTCGAACATACATTCATAGGTTGTTTTAAATTAAGCATGGTGCTTAGGTTAAAACTGTCTTCTTCAGTCAAAACAAGACATGGTGTCATGTTTTGATTGATGAACCTTAGAGTTATATTCTCATAGATCTTGGTTGCATATATGCTGACTAACCCCTGCAGAAGATTATCAAATTTGAATGGGTAAGTCGTTGAGCTAAATTCAAATGGGAAGGTAAGATGAGGTGTCAGATTCATGTTGCACATCATGCAAAGGTGGTACATATGACCTCTCAAAGGTCCAAGGTAAGTATATTCCCCTTTGTGTATAATGTGTAATCTTGATCTAACCCTTCTTGAGTAAATGACATGGGGACAATAAAAAAACAACAAAAATATTTGCATTTGAATAAAGGCTCTATGGTTCTCGAACCGGTAGAGTCCCTCTTTTGTTTCCACTTTTTGTTTGAAGAACAGCACCAGGATCAACCACTAGTGTGGGGGAGTTCTCTCAAGCTCATCATCATATCCACTTGAGAACTCCCACACAGGTGCTGCACAACATCGACTACGCCTTCATGACAAGAGCAAGGTAAACTAGAGTGACCCAACTGCCCTCTGGTCAGCCAAATCACCACTGGTATTCCTTGATCTCTTATCCTTCAGAAGTGATGGTATGTGCACCCTCTATCTCACTCTATCCTATCCATGAGTTTGATTGAATTTTAATTCATATCTTTTACATCAAACTCAGCAATTGGTGCTATGCTTGCTCTACATGGTTCCTGTGGTTGGCCTGCAAATGTTTTATTCCTTACTTATCATCTTGATGCTTGTGAATAGATATCATTAGGGAACTCATTCTTATCTAAGTAGTTGACGTTTGCGATATGGTTTGATGATATGATCTTCACTCTTTATGTTTGAGTGCTTGGGAATTTTTATTTGAAAATCATGGAAACCCTTTGCAAAGCTCCTCTTTGATATGCCACCGTCCTACTAGAACCATATGATATTCATAGTTGAAAACCTTCTACTCATATGCTGCTTGTTATTGCATTGAGCTTTGTCAAATTCTGTGACCCTTGTGAGAATTCTTTTCAATACTTTCATGATCAAGATTCATGTGCACACCCACTCTTCCCCCTTGCTATGCTTCTACACTAGAAGACAGCATTGTATCATTCATCAATTTCATAAAAATAAAGCTCCATATGTGGTGTGACATCTCTCTCCAAAAGTATCCTTCAAAAAGAGATATGGGCTATGAAAAAAAAGAAAGAAAAAGAGAAGAGGCACATGCTCAAAGCATGATGAAAAAAAAGAGAGAAGAAAAAGAAAGAATAGCCCATGTCCAACATAAAGGAGAAATAGGGGAGAGATAAGATCATGCAAAAAGGAGTTCCATAGTTTTGATGGTAATAACTAGTGTCCATTCCGGGGCTAGTGTCCACCTTACCATCAACCTCAGCTTTCATCATATATGTATGGTAATATCTAGCACCCATTCCGGGCCTAGTATCCACCTTACCATACTCACCATATCCATACACGTGCACATCTTGATCTGATTGTATGATTTGATTTTCTCTGTGGATCCAGTCTTTGACTTTGCAATATATGTGATGCAAGTATGCCTTATCCTTTATCCTACCCTGAGCTCCACATATAGCCATCATTAGAAGTAGGGTAAAGAAAGGCAATATAATGCCTTGGTAAGGACATACACACATTGAGCGATCTGAGAGAATCAAATGAGGAGCTAAACAAAGGTTTGCTTCAAAAATTTATTGCAAAACCCCAAGTTACTTAGCATGATGAGCAGGAGTGATTTGATTCATGATCATTCCATTCTTCAACTACCCAAGATAGCATGATAGACACTTCACAGAGTTCACAAGTACAAGGTATGGTCTGGAATATCTCTTATGCTTGCTTCATACCTTTGGATATCATGTCTCACCTTGACCTGACTCCCTTTACTCGGGACGAGCAAAGGTCAAGTGTGGGGGTGTTGTTGACGGTTGAAAAGTGCTTCTTTTACACCGTCAATACCTGCATAATATAATGGTAAAAGGATCATCAACACTAGAATTGGGCTTAAACTAATCATTTCCACAAGTGTTGGTGATTATGCAAATACAGGTGATTAGCACTAGAAAGAGGAGTAAAAGCACAAGTCTTTGATCCAAGTACTTCAAGCTCAGCTAATGAGGGGATGCCACCTAGGATTCCCCTGGATCACTGACGTCATCAATCCAAGAGAGGCAAGCCCGAAGAATCACGTATCGCCACGTGGACATCACATGGATCCAAGGGCCCACTCAGTACCCAAACTGCCAGGAAACTTGGCATGCACGGAGGACAAGCATCAGGGCCCACATGGCAGCCACCCTGAGAAAGCACAACGCAGAAGGCCTCCCGGGGGGGTCGGCCGACCCAAGGATCGGCCGAACCGACCTAGGGTCGGTTGATCCCCACCTTCCACGTGCTGCTGCCTGATTGGTCACTTGCTGCGATCCCTGGCGTTTTGGGGCACTTTCAGCCTCCGAGCAAGCCACTCCCTCCTCTATAAATAGGAGGGGAGGGGCTCTTATTTGGAAGACACATTTCTGCTCCTCCTCTTCATTTTGGCTTGGAGCCTCTCTCTTTATGAGAGGAGAGCTCTTTGTATAGGATTAGTGCTAGGAAGTGAGGTGGGAGGCTTGAGGCCATGTCATGATTCATGACATCTTCCTCAAGAACGATCCTCAGCGGCGCCTTTGTTCTTCAACTAGATTAAAGTGAGTATTTCGATATTTCCTATTTAGACTAAAGTCGTATGCGTGCTTAGTTGCTTTGTTCTTGTGTTCTTCATTTGTTCTTGATTTAGAGGCTTGTGTTCTTCGAACACAACCTTTTCGATCTAGTAGACTTAGATCATAAGTTTGCATCTTGTTTGCCAGCTTGTCTATTAGAGTAAAGTGAAGCTCCTGCATGTTTCTAGTTAGATCAAAGTGCATTCGTGATCTTGCATGAGTGATAGAGCATACCTTGAGCTAGTGCCAGTATCTCCCTCGCGGATTCGTAGTAATAGTAAGTGGTGTAGATGTGGTGTCTGGACCATAAGCTATCCTTCGAAGACCACGTACGATCGTAGCGTAGAGGTAGGCCGCAGTGGTGACAGCCTGTTGGACCCTTTGTCAACCCTCTACGTCGCGTACCGAGTTGGGCTCGAGCCAGCACATTGGCCTAGGATGTGTCTGGTGCCCGAAGTGAGTGTTATACCTGAGAGACCGTAACTAGACTCTGCGCTTGGTCGAGGCAAATCCTTTCTACCTATCCTATCAATCAGTGTTGTGTCCTTGGATCATCTATACTAGAGTAGGAGATAGTACACGCCGTTCCTTGGATTCGATACCCTTGGAATACTCTCCTTCCTTGGGGAAGTGCTACAGCTGTATTTCCGTGAGCTTGTGGTATACCCGGTGTCTCTTACACGCTCCTGCTAACCGGTGCCATAGTGGTGACGTTAAGAAACGCCAACACCGGCTACTAAAGGTCGGCAAGAAGAATTGAAATTTACATTTCATGTTTCTAAGTGTGATCTTATTTTTGATGAATTACTTAAACTTTGAAATATTATGATTTCTCATACCATGCCTCCACTTGATGAAATTAAACAATGTGCATATTGCAAATTTCATAACTCTTTTTCTCATGCTACTAACAATTGTAATGTGTTTCGTTGTCAGATTCAATCGGCCATAAATGAAGGTCGTTTGATGCTTCATGAGATGCAAGTGGACAAGCAGTCTTTTCCTATCAATTCCATGGATTTGCAGCAACCTAAAGTGTTTATTCGGCCGCATCAAGTCAAAGCAGCTAAAGGCAAGAACGTGGTAGTCGGGGAAGCTAAGCCCGACTTGAGGGGAAAAGAGTTGGTGAGAGAAGTTGCTTGTGAAAAGACCCCGGATGGCAGAGAGACATTCAAGATTACTATTAAAGCTTCTGGACATGGGGGGCAAGGACCGTCCACGTCGTCTGGGCAACAAACAACCGAGCCTGCTCAGCCCAGGGCGGTTAGACCGGTGCCCTAAGGCGATCAGACCGCCCCTCCCCACGGTCGACCAAAGATGCTTATTCCGAAGCGGCCAGAGATTGGAAACTGGAAGCTTAATAATGCCAAGAATCAGGGGAGTGTTTCGAGGTCAAAGGTCACATTTGATATGCTATTTGACAAATACTCTAAGCAAAAGGTCATTTGTTGACACCGTTCTTCAACATGTGTTAGAAGAAAGATGAAGAGACATCAGAAACACTTCCAAGCTGATGAAGAAAAGGAGAGAAGCGACCAGCCGATCTAGGATCGCCCGATTAATGAAAGAGAAACGTGACAGAAGAAGAATACACCAAAAGGAAAGAAGACAGAGGCGGGTCAACAACCAAGTTGACATCGGGTCAAAATCAGTTTAGAGAGTCCGATTCCTATAGGAATCGTTAAGTTTTTAGTAATTCTATTGCTTTAGATTCAAGAAAACGTTGTCATCATCGACTAGGAGTCAAGTTGTCCTCAGGACATAAATAGCGGCCCTGCGTGGTCAGAGAAAGTTTGTATCACACGATCAATATACAAACCCTTTACTTTTCAACAAGTCGGCGACTTCGCCACCCTTTTTTTATTCTTCTTATTTTCTTGTTTCTTCAAGCGCCTGACGATGTCCATCACATACGGTCAATCACATACGGTCAAGCACTATCAAATATTATCCGTTATGGAGATACATTCTTACATGGTCCAACTCAACAACAAGGTTATCTGGGATCATATCATCAGCAGCCGATTACATCGGCTAATATTGCACTTTCTTGCGACCTAGTTCAGCAACAAAGCTACGTGGAGCCATACTATCGACGATCAGAATCATCAGCTAATGTGTCACTTTATCAGGAAAGTTACCAAATGCGGATATCAGCTCCACAATCAAGATTTCGGCATCTGCAGCACCCAACAATTCAACAGTCTTGGCTTGGAGGGATGTAGTTTGCCCAATTATCAGTTCAACAACAACAATCAGAAAATTATTGGTCACCAGAATCGGCTTCACAGCAGAAAGCATGTTCGTCAAGAGTTATTATTTTACAGCCGATCGCTCACCAATTACATCAACCAATAATTTCTCAATCAATGGTCAGTCAATCTGTCCATCAAATGAAGACTGGCAGAGACTTGTGTCTGACTGATACAGACAAAGTAAGCACGTGAAGAATCTATCAGAAAGGTGAGAATATTGAATCACTATATGCTCCTTAAGAAACACCATTGTCAGCTTATTAGGATATGGAAGTGTCATCACAACTGATAACAGAAATATCAGTCCAATTAGCTTTTAAGCAACAAAAGGTTATATCTGATGAGCATGTGCGAGAAATAAATAATTATGAAGCGCAAGTCTTGGTTGATGAGTCAAAGAATGAATAGCAGCATGAGGAAGAACATAGCTTTGAAAAAATTCACATGAAGGAGTTCTCAGCTAACTACAAGGATAGAGAAAAGCAAGCTGACGAGGATTTTAATTCTAGGAATCCTATTTGGAAAGCTACAGCCGACAAAGGTCCTTGTTTAGGAGATATGGTGAAAGTCAACAGCCAGTAGGGAACAACCGAATCTATCATGATATATTGTAAGGAAATTGAGCAATCAAAGGTCATTGATCACATGGTTACAGAAAAAGGGCGGCATATTATTTCTTGGAATACTTATTGCTCGCTGCTTAAAAACATTACTTCAGAGTATCGATTATCTAGAGTTCATTTTCATGGGAGCTAGGTGATCAAGGAAGAGGAATTATTATTCTGGAGCATCAACCATCTGGGAATTATTTTTCATGGGACCCTGGTGGACAGATATTCATGCATAATGATTGAGGCTGATGTTCCTGAAGATATTGATAGTGTGACACGATGTCCAAAATTTGAAGACAAACAAAAGCAGAAATCGAGGAACAAACACTTGATAAAGTCCAATCCTAAGTGTGGTGTCTCAAGCGAAAGCCAAATGACAAAAAGACTGATTTCCTCAAGATGTCTGATTTCAAAAAATGAACCGATTCAACTGATCGGATTAGAGGAGTAACGAGTCAAGTAAATTTACAATCAACCGGAAGGATTATTCTTGGTTGATGACTACTTCTGGCTTTCAGCCGATTTTAGTCTTAAGTATTGTTAGTTACTCTTTCAGAATTATAACCGATTGATAAGCCGACTCTTAGCAATCATCTTCGAAGAATAGACAGCCGATACTCAGTTATTGTCTCAAGGAAAAGTGAAAGAAATTTCATAACCGATAAGTGATTCGGATCATGGCCGATTATGATAAGGAATATTAATTCAATAAGGACCAAAGAGAGAGAAATGGCGAAGAAGAAATGGAAGAAAAAGTCTGGTTCTTCACCAGATTCTTTGATTCCTCTCCACAACTCGGTGAATTGATAACCAAGACAGGTCACCTCCCCTTCGAGTGTTCCTCTACCGGAACATGCAGCAGGCATTCTACCTTGTTCCTTTTCAATAGCCATTAAGCCCAAGTTTGTCACAAAAGATTCTTCTAGTTGCGGTTGAGAGGCCAAACACAGGGGGGCAAGAAAGCAAAAGGGTATGAAAGAGTCTCCAGAGATGACACATATAGTCAGAAAGGCCACTACAAGAGGATTTGATTCGTAAATTGAATATAAGGCCGAATGCATTGGCTAAGAAAGTACATTATGGCCTCACTAAATCCTTGGCCCCATCTAGTTCAGCTCGAGTAATGGTTATTTCTTCGTCGACCTGGGTCAATTCAGCAAGATGTTGCGTCCTCCTTGCTTCCAGAGACTCTATCTTCTTTTCATCAGCAAAGATCACAAGACGCAGTCCTTGTTTCTGCCTTGGAGATAGAACCTGCCGATCCGCGCCATGAGCATTGATGGCAGCCAGAATTCTATCCACATCTTCACGGCGAGGGGACTGAGAAAAGGAGGTGTCATCGCAAAGTTCGCAAATGAGAAGGATACAAGCTAGAACATACCTGATTCACTGAACAAGAAGACGAAGACATTGTGGTATGAAATTAGGGAGGAGTGCATCTACTCTTATAGGTCAGTCAAAATAGTCAGTCAAAAGAAGGGTCAAAGACAATAAAGAAGGCATTAGAAGTTGGCTGATACATTCAAGAAGCCAGGCACACGGAACCAAGTTTCAGAATTACACAGAGAAAATGTTTAAATTATGCCTAAGGAGTGAATGGCATTTATAGCATCTAAACGGAGCTTATCAACTTCATCTATCATTTTATGATTGGCTTCGGCTGAGCCTGGAATCGGCTGCTCCGCTTGACGAATGACTTGGGCTCTCTTGGCAAGATTCTCTTTGGTACGCTCCATGTTGCTGATAGTTTGAGGAAGATCGGCTAATCTCTTCTCTTCAATCGACAGATTTTCTTCAAGTTGCCTTAACTCCGCAAGGAGTTCAGCACATCTTGTCTTCATCTGGTCGATATTGGAGACAATGGCAGGACGAGAATTGCTTAAAGTCTGGATGCGTCTATCCAAATCAGCTGCCTGAGAATCCAAATTTTCCCGGTTCTGAATCAATCTAGCCTGACGATTTCTTTCTTCTAGCTGATATTGTGCTTCCTCCACTTCTGGCTCAGGGATCTCTATGAAAGCCACTGCATGAAGTTTCTTCTTAACCTCAGCAGGCCAGTGTCCCCTAATTCTCTTATAGATACTCCTGATCGGCTCGGCGTCTTGAACTAGTTGGCCGATTTCTTGATCAAGAAGTGGTAGCAAGTCTTGAAACTAAGTTTGAACATCGTTGGGAAGAGGGCCCAAGGATACTTCATGAGAAGTAGTGCCAAAGATCAGATTCTCGTCAGCCTGTCAAGAAAACAGAGAATTAGTAGCAGTCGAAGTACCAAATTCAATTTTGTTTGAAGAAGATTAAGAAATTCTCACGACTTCTGGTATAGCTGATACGTTTTGATCTGTTAGCTCCGGGTTCGGCAAACCTTCTTCAATTTGACCAGCCGATGAAGGTTGATCTTCAACTGCACAGGTTTGGACAGACGGATTCTCCATGATGCCTGGACCAGGCATCCGATCTGATGATGATACTGTCGCCTTTTCTTGGACATGATGGCCCATCAAGCCACCAGACTACAAGATCATCAAGCATAAAGGAACCATATTTACGAATAACAAATATAGAATGAAAGAGTTCTACCTTCACTGCACTTGCAAGAAGTCCGGCTGCATGGCTTGGATCAACAGGCATTGCATCAGCAGAAGGGGTCTCCTTCGCTCGCTTCTTCTGGGAGATAACTTTCTGAGATACATGATCAGCTTTTCCAGCAGCTTTCCTCTTAGCAGCTCGGCGAACAGCACCATCCATAACGGATGCAATAGGGGGAGCACTGTGGCCGATATATGGAGATTCCTGAGGAGGAAAGTAATTGATCCGCCGACCACTAACACTGAATGCCGGGGGCTCAACAGAATCGCCCTAAAAGCAAAAATGCAAAGAAGTAAATCATCAGAAGGAGAGCAAAGAAAGAAGATACATATCAAGATCAGAAGTTACCTCATCAGGATGACTGTCGTAAGCAGGATTGAATTGAAGGCAATATTCTTTTAGGGCAACACAGAATAGATGAGCGTGCCATTCCTTCCACCAAGCTTTGAAGAGAGGTGATGACAGGGGAAGAGGAACCCAGGAATCCAAACTTATGGTCGAAGAATTTGGAGACAGGTCTCTCAGATAACGGTATTGAAGAGCACTTACAAGTGTTTCTCTTGGCTTAACAAGGGGAGTGAAATAAAGGCCAATTGGCAATTAGCCGAAACCCAACTGACGAGCAGATGCACAAGGGTTGTAGAATTCATAGGAAGAAGGAAGAGATTTTCCAAAGAAGTTGGCAGGCAAAATACCAGGCTTCATAATTTCCTCAAGCATTGCCTTGATATTATCATCAGAAAGATCACTAAGATCGTAGACATGTTCAAAGGAATCCATCAGATCCAGATAGGCATACACTATAGTGGTCTCTTTGGAAGGACCGATATAGAAGAGTCTGAAAAAATCAGAAGTCTCAGGGCCATCCAATTTTTTGCCAGGCAAGACAGCCACTGCTTCTCCAAAGTTGCGGCATCGACGGGTATCAGGAATGTCATCCTCAGGAGAAGATACCGGAAAAGACATGGAAAAGATATCCACTGCCAACTGGTTACGGAAATGAAGGTTCAGCCACATATTAATGAACCACCAAGGACCTGCAATACTACCTACAGGTTCACCAGCAGATAAATTGACTGCAGCCTGGTGGAGAAGGTTGTAAACTGCACCAAGGAGATGTTTTCCTAAAGGAACGTGATAGCTTGCTGCTAAAAACTTAGCAATCGGCTGGTAGGTGCAGGATGGGCCAATGGTTCTACCACAAAAAAGGAGTTTATCAAGCCACATGTTGAGGAAGCAAACATGCTCTTTCAGGGTAACAGCACCTGTCTTGGCATATTGGCTGATGTAATTCTTCCAATTATATCCTTTGGTATCAATTCGATGAGATGGTTTCGAGCATGTGAAAAGCTGATCATCAACAGTGATATTCAAACCTGTCAATAGAACTACGTCGGCCAGGTTGGGTGACGCCGGCCCATGACCAAAGAGAAAAGCATTCAGAGCGTCAGACCAAAAATATGAAGCAGCCGCGAGCATGGGTTCATGACGTTGTATATTTCACAGAGAAAGAGTAAGACATTGATTGATTCCCAATGTCCTCCCACTTTCTCTACCACCCTATGATACCATCCCCTCCAGCCAGGGGTATAGCCAGTCCAAGCTCTGAAGGCATCTTTCCAATCCTCAAGATTTAGAGAGGCATGTTTAAAAGGAATTCTACTGGTTTCAAGATTTATCAATTCAGTAGGATCTGGATCACCCATAGGACCTAAAAAGATCGCTCCAGGTCTATCACTCAAAGGAATAGTGATATGGTTTCTACGCTCCTGCAAAATTTTCCTGATCTAAGAAAAAGGGAAATCAGCGGAAAAATAGAGGAGGAAAAATTGGCGGAAAAGAAATACGAAAGATGGAGAAAAAATACCTCAGGAATTGAAATCATGGTCACCTCAGGGATGCTCGCAGAGGTTTCTCAAGGATCACTGCCGGTTGGAGTCGAAGAGGACGCCATTGGTTCGAAGCTGTAGGTCAATTTGGATCTACGCTTTGAGTTAGGGTTGCAGAAAGACTGTAGCAAAAGGCTGTGGAAGCCGGGAGTTGGCCGATAGGGTTGTATTTATACCCTTGAAGTTTTGAGTATTGTTTGGAAATCTATCCGTTGGTTACGATTCGGTTCGGAAAAAGGAAGTTGAAGTCGAGAAAATTTCGGAGTAATATCTTACTCCGAAACTGGGGGGCATGTATTGACACCGTTTTCAACATGTGTCAGAAGAAAGATGAAGAGACATCAGAAAGAATTCCAAGCCGATGAAGAAAAGGAGAGAAGCGACCAGCCGATCTAGGATCGGCCGATTGATGAAAGAGAAACATGGCAGAAGAAGAATACACCAAAAGGAAAGAAGACGGAAGCGGGTCAACAACCAAGTTGACATCGGGTCAAAGTCAGTTTAGAGAGTCTGATTCCTGTAGGAATCGTTGATTTTTTAGTAATTTTATTTCTTTAGATTCAAGAAAACGTTATCGTCATCGACTAGGAGTCAAGTTGTCCTCAGGACATAAATAGCGGCCCTGCGTGGTCAGAGAAAGTTTGTATCACATGATCAATATACAAACCCTTTACTTTTCAACAAGTCGGCGACTTCGCCACCCTTTTTTGATTCTTCTTATTTTCTTGTTTCTTCAAGCATCGTCCTTCGAGTTTGCCGGGCTACATCAATCGACCTCCGGCAGGCTTGTGAGTACCGCTTTACCGAGTAATTTCTAGGCTTTAACCTCCGGGTGCATCGCTGTGGTTTCGTCTAGATTTATTCACAATTTACCGATATCAGCTAGATTAGCAAGTCTTTTCTTGTTGCTTTAGCTTTTATCACCAATTATCCAGCTTGAGACTGCATCCTGTCGGCGTTTATCGTTTTATTATATTTTAATCATCATACATAGTCAATTAGATCTGTTTCAGGTGTTGCCTACGTCATCATATCAGCCGATCTATTCCCCGTATCGGCTGCCTAGCTGATACAATTTTATCAGAAGACACATCGGCTCTCTAGCCGATTCACCCGCTATTTAACGTTTCCAATCTCTTCCATGCCGATCAACAGGTCAGGTCAGCTGGCACGCCTTGTTACATCCTGGGGATCCGTTACGTGCTACTGTGAAAGACTTTATTCCGTTTGTTGCGTCAACACCGTTACAAGTGATCGGCCATTAAAAAAGGATGAGATCACCTCCGCATCAAGAGAGGCTGTCGTCGCCTCCAAGAGCTACTACAAGATTCAGAGGTGCATCATAGTAGCAAAGGCGACACTTTACTCCACAATGGACGCCTTCAAGTTCAAATCAACCTCGCCCGGTTTATGATGACAATGGAGTGATGTGGGTGCCTAATCAGCAGTCCTTCCATCCTGGATGGGGAGGACCAAGAAGACCAGCACTGGACCAGATTTCGCGACCAGCACAAGATTGTTAGGCTCCACGTTGGTCAGGGCAGCATCAGCAGGCCAACGCGGTCAGACCGCCCCCCTACACGCGGTCAGACCGCCCTGCCTAGGAAAAATGTTCAATCTCATCCACGACAAGTGTACAAGCCCAAGATCAGAGAGGAGGAGGTTCAGAAGATGGATATTGATCCAGAGAGGACTACTGGCCAAGACATCATACAGATTGGGACAATGGATGTTCCTATTGAGAAAAGTGGCAAAAGACCGGTTGTGGTAAACAATCAGGTTGTGACACTTACTCAGAAGGGACCTATTGAGAAAAGTGCTGCTACTAATGACCATGAGGCAAGTGGGAGTGGTTCCAACTCCAATTACTTCTTGCCATGATGGTGTCCTCCCGGTTTGACCCATACTCAAAGAAGAAAGCTTCAAAGACTGAGGTTCCGGGAGAAGAAGGAAAAGGAGATGGAGGTAAAAAGAGATGAGATGTTCAACAACTACAGACCCATGGTGCCACAAGGGAAGGAGTGGAGAGCTAAAGCCACATCACAGGCCGAGGCGGTCAAACCGCCAAAGGATGCTGTCAGACCGCAGGAGGTGGTTCAGCCGGCAGTAGAGGCGGTCAGACCGGCCGGTCAGGCGGTCAAACCGACCCCCGCGGTCAGACCGGCCGTGGAGGCGGTCAGACTGGGTTCCCCAGAGACGCCGCCCGGTTTCACTTCTTCAACTCCCATGGTTCACAATGATGAGTTGTCGTCGGTGCCTGCATCAGAAGACGACGAGTAACTTGTTGACTATAGTTATTCTCCAGAGTGCATGAACCTTGACATTAATGTGGTTCATTTATTCGTGGATGGCTCTACACCTTCGGAGGAGGACTTCTCTCATATTGACTTTGGGCCTAAGGATGTTGTATTTCAGAAGCCTAAAGACACTGATAATCATCTGAAGGCTTTGTACATGAGGGGTCACATCAATGGGAAGCCTATCTCTCGGATGCTGGTGGATGGAGGTGCGATTGTCAACTTGATGCTGTATTCTCTGTTCAAGAAGCTTGGAGGTTCAGATGAGGAGCTGATCAAGACCAACATGACTGTCAGCGGTGTGGGAGGAGACGAGCCAATAGGTGCCAAAGGCGTTATCTCCATGGAGCTCACCATTGGAAGTAAGACGCTAGCTACGGCCTTCTTTGTCGCTAAGACACAAGGTAACTTTAGCTTAATCCTTGGTCGTGATTGGATTCATGCAAATAGATGTGTGCCTTCTACCTTGCATCAATTTTTAATAGAATGGATAGGCAATGAGGTAGAAGTTGTGCATGGGGATAATTCTGCTTGTGTAGCTGTAGCTGATAGTCATTCTATAAATGTGCATGATGATGTAAAATGTCTATCTGGCTTAGACTTAAATGATTATGAGTTTGTAAGCTGTTCTAAGGATGGTTTCATCCCTGCTGTCATAAAGCCGATTGAAAATCAGCTAAACCACTTCATGTGAATCAATGAGTTCGACTAAATAGTGGTTGCAGCAAAGGATTGATCACTATCGGGCGCATAAGAACGATACGTGTGAAGCCATCAATGATCTAGATGATTTGCAGAAGTTAGGACAAGGGTTTACGTCGGCTGATCCTCTTGAGGAGGTAGACATTGGTGATGGCACTATACCTAGGCCGACATTTGTAAACAAGAGTCTTGATCCTATCTTTAAATCAGAATTAATAAAGTTATTAAAGGAGTGTGTCGACTACTTTGCATGGAATTATACTGAAATGCCTGGTTTAAGTCGTGATTTAGTTGAGTATAATTTACCTATTAAACCTGGTTTTATGCCTTATAAGCAACCACGTAGGAATTTTGATCCTGATATATATGACCGAGTGAAAGAAGAAATCCATCAGTTGCTTGTTGCTAATTTCATTAGGCCTTATCGATATGCTGATTGGATCTCTAATATTGTGCCTGTTGAGAAAAAAGGAACAAAAAAGCTTCGTGTTTGCATAGATTTTAGAGATCTTAATAATGCTACTCTTAAAGATAAATATCCTATGCCTGTAGCTGACTTTCTGATTAATTCCGCATCTGGACATAAAATTCTTAGTTTTCTTGATGGTAATGTTGGTTACAATCAAATCTTTATGGCTGAAGAGGATATTTCCAAAATGGCTTTCATATGTCAAGGATTTGTAGGCTTGTTTGAGTGGGTAGTCATGACTTTTGGTTTGAAAAATGCTGGTGCTACTTATCAGAGAGCTATGAATTTGATTTTTCATGACTTACTTGGTATAATCGTAGAAGTCTATATCGATGATATTGTTGTCAAGTCGGCTGGTTTAAATTCCCATTTTGCCGATTTAAGACTAGCATTTGAAAAAATGCGTCGATATAACTTAAAGATGAATCCACTCAAATGTGCTTTTGGTGTCTCGGCAGGCAAGTTTTTGGGCTTCATTGTACATGAGAAAGGTGTGGAGATTGATCCCAAAAAGATTGAGTCAATTAAAAAGGTTCAAGCTCCTACTTGCAAGAAAGATTTGCAAAAGTTCTTGGGCAAGGTAAAATATATGAGGTGATTCATTTGTAACTTGTCCGGGAAGGTGAATGCTTTTAGTCCTTTACTTCAGTTGAAAGCTGGATCAGAATTTACTTGGGGGCAAAATAGCAAGAGGCTTTTGATAAGATCAAGAATTATTTGACTTCGCCGCCCGTTCTTCAAGCACCCAAGAGTGGTGTTCCTTTTAGACTATATGTGGCGGCTGAGGAGAGTGTTATTGGGGCTGTTTTGACTCAAGAAACCGATGGCAAGGAGTATGTTGTTGCTTATGAAAGCAGGAGATTATTGGACGCTGAAACGAGGTACACTTTTATCTAAAAGCTATGTTTATCTTTATATTATTCCTGTACCAAGTTAAGGCATTATTTATTATCAAGCACTTGCTATGTGGCTTGTCAAACTGACATAATTAAATATATGTTGCAAAAACCTATTCTAAGTGGTAGAGTCGGCAAATGGGCTTATGCTCTTGTTGAATATGACTTACGTTGTGAACCAATTAAATCAATGAGAGGTCAAATTGTGGCCGACTTTATTGTAGAACATAGAATTAATGAGCAACCTAATTTAGATGTCGGTTATTTAACTTTTACTCCATGGAAGTTGCATTTTGATGGATCGATTTGTAGAAGTGGTCGTCCGGTTGGAGTTATTATTATTTCACCCAATGGGGCTGTTTTTGAAGCTCTTAACCGTTTGGATCAAGATTGCACTAACAATCAAACCGAGTATGAAGCTCTCTTGTTTGGTTTGCAAATTTTACATAATATAGGAGTAAAACATGTAGAAGCATATGGTGATTCTTTGTTGGTGGTACAGCAAGTATCTAAGGTATGTCAATGTTTAAATGGTGCTTTAAATGCTTATCTTGATAAATGTTTAGACATCATATCTTGTATGGATGAATTTGTGATTAATCATGTGCCACAGGAAGAGAATCCAAGGGCAAATCCTCTGGCTCAGCAAGCATCTGGTTATGAAGTTCAAAAAAGAAATTTTCAAGAACGAAAACCGGTGTTTGGCAAAGCCAAGGGTTATGCCCTGCAGGAGCTGGTCAGACCGCATCCTCCACCCGGTCAGACCGCCCTACCCGGTCTGACCGCCCTGCCAGGCCGGTCTGATCGCCCTGTAGAAGAAAAACCACTTCGGCCATTGTTTCTTCCAAAACTGTTGAGGACGAAGTGGATGACTGGAGAAAGTCTTTGATTATATATTTGCAGGATCCTAAAGGTACAAGTGACCGAAAAGTCCGACGATGGGCTCTAAAGTTTGTTTTAGATAATGATGATGAAGGACCGAATCGGGCGACCAGAGAGAGGGGGGAGTGAATGGGAGCCAATAAAAATTCTTCCCTAAGGTCGAACTCGGCCTATACCCTGATTTCCACTCCACGAATCCATGCACACAAAGGAAGCTCCGAACAAGGCACACACAAGCCTAGAAGATCAACCAAGAAGCCTAGGAGCAAAGAGCGGAAGCACCAAAGCAAGAATCAAAGAGCTTGAGCACTGCTGCGAAGCCCCTGGCGGACTGTCCGGGGTGACCGGGCGGACCGTCCGCGAGGAGGGCGCGGACTGTCCGGCAGGTCACGGCAGACTGTCCACAAAAACATCTCGAGCCACCAGTAGCGCACCCCCGAAATTCGGACTGTCCGTGGTGAGCACGGACCGTCCGCCAGAAAACCGGCCACGCGGACCGTCCGTGAGACCACCGCGGACTGTCCGCCAAACGCTTTCCAGCCAAACCCTGCAATCCAACCGGATCGAAACGAAAGCGCTCAAGAACACACGACGAACACGAAGAACACAGGACGAACCCTAGCCGCACTGACCGTCCGCCAGGGACCCGCGGACCATCCGCCAAACACGAACAGAACAGAAAAAGCTCGAGCTCAGGAGTCAACCCAACCTTTCCATCACCGGATCTTCAAAACGGTTGAAGCTCTTGAGACAAGATTTTGGGGACATGTAAAGCGTAACACAAGGATGCTATGCCCCAAAAATCTCGAATCCTAAACCACTAAATCACCGGGAATCGCGGATCAACCGAACCACCACCATGAACTCGGGCACCGACCAAAAGCGCACGAATCAAAGGCTCACCACGGCGTTTGAGGGGTCAAGATCACACACAAAGATGCACAAGGCATCCACCCATGATCCCCTCAAAGAAATCCGTCAAGAAACGCCTCCAAACTCACGAATCGAGCGAAGAACGAAAACTCCCAAAAATAGTCCCAAAACTGACACGGAAATCACAGAGGACTAGGAGATCACCGGGACGCCGAATGCTTCCATACATCCAGAGGTCAGATTCTGTACAAGAGTCTAGCCTAAGGAATCCAGAGGGAAAAGAAGCAGTTCAGAGAAAATCTACCGGGGGAGAAAGCCCTAGGAAGCAAGAGAGAGAGAGATGCCATCCACCTCTCTGCTATTTATACGAAGTCCATCGGAGGGAGGTAAATGACCACGCTACCCCTACTGCTTGAAATGAAGATACAACCCCTCAGGGGCATTTTGGTCAGGTCTTCATCGAGCGGACACGCTTCCACCGTAGCCTTGCTTAGCTTCAACGCAAGCCCCGCGATCACGCCACGTGCCCCCCACCTCAAAACTTCCCAAAGCTCCCGGATCACTGTCTCCGTCACCTCGGGCCTCCGAGCTTGGTTTTGCGGTCCAAACCAAGAAACCGTCCACCTGATGGTTTTGTGGGCAAACCACCAAACCCCGCGTGCAAGCTTCGGGCTTCAACCGCTACCGTGCACCGGCCCATGTTCACGACTTTAGCCCGCCAGTCTTGCACCGCACGGCTCGCACTTGACCCCATCGGGGTACCGGGTCCACCGAACCAAGTCTACTTGCCACTCCATCACCCGGAGACCGCCACGGCTAAGGCCTTTCGCGCTTGTTCTTCACCTACACCGACACGAGTCAAACCGCAACCTGTACCTGCACACTTAGCCAAGCATCAGTCCACACAACGTTGTCAATCACTCATCACTAAGGAGCGACCCTCCACTGGTCCTCGGACACACCTGGTCCTCAGATGAGTTGTATCGTCGGACCGCAGATGATTTTGTTTTAAAGTGTCTAGGCCCTGATCAAGCAAGGCTAGCTATGGCGGAAGTTCATGAAGAAATTTGTGGTACTCATCAATCGGCTCCTAAGATGAAGTGGCTCCTCAGGAGAGCTTGTTTTTATTAGCCTACTATGATAGCTGATTGTTTTCAGTATTACAAAGGATGTAAAGAGTGTCAAAAGCATGGGGATATTCAGTTAGTGCCCACTGCATGGATGCATCCGATTATTAAGCCTTGGCCTTTTAGAGGATGGGGTTTGGACTTTGTTGGCAAGATTCATCCACCTTCGTCGAAAAGGCATTGTTTTGTGATCGTGGCTACTGATTATTTTACCAAGTGGACTGAAGCTATACCTCTCAAGAATATGACACATCAGGAGGTAATTGAGTTTATTACGGAGCATATTATCCATAGGTTTGGAATTCCACAAACTTTGACTACGGATCAAGGTACTTCATTCATTGCTAACGAGGTGTGTGATTTTGTCAATTCCTATGGTATTAAGTTGCTCAATTCGTCTCCATATTATGCTCAAGCTAATGGTCAAGCCGAGTCTAGTAATAAAACTTTGATTAAGCTCATTAAGAAGAAGATAGAAGATAATCCTAGGAGATGGCATTAAGTATTATCTAAAGCTTTATGGGCTCATCGTATTTCTAGACATGGTGCTACTAAGGTTACTCCATATGAGCTTGTGTATGGTCAAGAGGCCGTTTTACCCGTGGAGGTGAATCTAGGCCCATATAGACTTGCAAGGCAAAATGATCTTGATTTTGATACATATTATGCTTTGATGATGGACAATGTTGATGAAGTGACCGATAAGCGATTGGAGGCTTTGGAGGCAATTGAGAAAGATAAAAGACAAGTTGCTAGAGCATACAACAAGAAGGTAAAAACCAAATCTTTTCAGGTAGGTGATTTGATTTGGAAGACTATTCTACCTATAGGATTTAAGAGTAACAAGTTCGGCAAATGGTCTCCAAGTTAGGAAGGACCATACAAGATTGTGAGAATCTGCTCTGGGAATTCTTACATGGTGGAAACTTTGCAAGGACAGTAGCTGCCGCAGGCTCTCAATGGAAGATACTTGAAGAAGTTCTACCCAAGTGTATGGCAAGACGCTTGAAGGAAATATGGCCGATTTCTAGTGAGAATCGCCCTAAGTTCAAACAATGGCCGGCGTGGTGTCACATCGTCCTTAGATTTATTTTTTAGCATGCAAGCTTTACTAAAAAATAGGAGGGCATATGTTGACACTCAAATTTGGCAAAAGCCAGATCAGGCTGGGCTAGGCGGTCAGACCGGGTCGCTCAGGCGGTCTGACCGCGTGGTCCTGTAGCCGGTCCGGCACGGAGGCCGCCAGGCGGTCTGACCGCCTATCCCGGGCGGTCTGACCGGGTCTCCCCGAGTCCGATTCAAGTTAGGAGTTTTTGGTTAGATCCGAGTTGTAAAGATTTCCTGACAGGGCAAGACCTCCCGCATATAAATATAAAGGGGCGTGGCCGATTGAGACCTATCATCGAATCGAATTATCAATTTACTACTTTATTTTCTCCAAACCCTAGCTTTCCAACCCCTTTGCTCTCCTCCTTCGTCTCCACGGCAGTTAAGGAAGTTCTGAGTGGCCTTGCCGACCTCGGGACAACCCTAGGTGCGTTTCTCCCGACGGGGTCCCTCCCGGAGCGACGAACTTAGGTTTTCGGCGACGCTCCTGTCCAAGGCGGTCTAACCGCGTCCCCTAGGTGGTCTGACCGGCCCGTGCCGGGTGTTTCGATGAGTTGATTTCCGACGTCCGCGCGAACTAGCGCACTCGTGTGTTCGACCAGAAAAAATGTCAACATTCATTATTGTTTGTTAATTGATATTAGTAGGCAAAACTCTCACTTCCATCTTCGATAGAACAAGGCGACTGATTTTAATGGGCACAATAACCTTTTATGCATCGCATGGAAGCCTGAGCATCCGCCCAGGCTCGCCGGGCCTTTGGTCCCGTCACATTGTATTTGGCAAGGCAAGAACCTTTGGGGTTTAGAAAATTAATTTTATATCTTTGTATCAATTATTTTATACACTAATTCACTTTTTATTAAGAGTATTCAATTTCTTATTTAATATTGATAACTTTGCCCTCAATTTTTCTACATATTTTATTATATTGCTACACAAAATAGAAATCATTATTTTATACCTACTACCACCTCCAACTGTTTGCCAAATCGGGTTGGTCCTAGATTTTAGAAAAATACGGTGAAAACATCCCTCTAACATTTTGGCAAAGGGCATGACAAAATTTGGCAACATGGGAAAACTCTGCCTCCAGCACGCGTATCGGCTTGGCATCGGTGCTTCTTGCGCGCGTGACGCCATGTGGGAGGGTGGAAAAAGAAATAAAGAATAGATAATAGTTCCTGATGCAAATGTATAAGAGAAAGAATACCTTGGCAAGTTAAAAATATCAAACTCTTGGAGATGCATTCTTTTTTTAGCTTGACAAATCTTTTAGGAGTTGGTAAATCACATGATTTGCCAAGTTAAAAATAGCAAACTCCTGAAGATGCTCGCTTTAGAAGCTTGGCATATAAATATTTTAAAATCTCATATACTTGTATGAAGGAAAAATAGGCTAAAGAATAGAAATAAACAATTTTTTTACACTTGTTGAATACATGAGCAAAAACGCAGCACAAATCTAAGGTCCTAGAGGTCTCTCTTATGGATTTCAGTTTTTCGGTAATACTACTCATGTAATTTTACAATTCAATCTCTCCTACTAAAAAGAATGAAAAGGACATAATATCTTGGTACGTGAGTCTGCCGCTCCGTGAGTCCGCCCCTCCCCCCGCCCGATCTCGCCCACCCCCCGGCCGATCTCACGGGCCCACCGCCCTACCGACCCTAGCACACGACGCCCGCCCCGGCTCCTTTTTTTCGCGATCCCTACCGCATCGCGCCGCCGCTTCCTTCCCAATCTCGCCGCCCACCATCCCCGCGTCTGCATCCTCGGCTTCTCCATCTCCACCCAAACCCTAACATTCCTTCCTCTTCCCTGATGCGGAGGCGACACAGAAGACAATAGGGCCGACGTCGCAACGAGGCGTGGGACGAGTGCCCCTCTCTTCCCTCCCCTCACCTCACACCTCGCCTCTCCGTCCGCCGCGCTGTCGCTTCACTTGAGCGCGCGGGGAGCGCAGGCACGTCCTCGACTCCGTCATGGGCTTATCGGCTGCCGCCCGCCCCTACCTAGGCAAGGCAACCCGCCCGTGGACAGATGGCTTGCACGCTGCTCCCACACCCCTGAAACGCCGTTGGCTCATTCTATCTCGCCGACGGTGCCCCGCCCCGTGCGGACTCACCGGCGACGTCCTGTGTGTCGTCGTCGGTACACAGGCCAGGCAAGTCCGCCGTCGATCTCCATCCTTGCCCCTGCGCAGGGCGAGCAGGCTGGCCAGTGAGGAAGAATGTGGCAGCGTGGGTGGATCTATCTCAGAAACACCGCCTCCTGTATCCCCTCTCACCACCACCGCCACCCCCCGCTTCCAAAGAAACAGACGTTCCTATTCCAGCACCACCGGCGGTCCAGTTGCATGCCCTCGACGATGCTCTCGCCCCACCACTCGCCCTCTTGCTCGAGCCGTAGGAGCGAGGGGACGCGCTCGCGCAGCACCACCACCACCGGCGCCTGGACCAGACTGCCGCGTATCTCGTGTGGAGGCCATGTGTGTTAATCCTAACTCCTGAGGACACCTGTGCGCACGCGATGTGCTTGCTCACCTTGCTGGTTTGATTCATAGGTACGTGCTCTGCTTATTGCATTGATACTTGAATGTCAAGATATCATTTCAGGGCTAATTGGAATAAATCTTCACATAACAGTTTATATTATTTGATTTAGCTCCTTTGTTGTCTATCAACTCAGTAAATCGTTTCCTTTCAGAAGTAGCAGAATTTAGGCAACTCAGTAAATCTCTATTTGACTTGCACAAGAAGAGATATCATCGAGTGTCACTCCTTCTTGCAATCATGTGCATACAGACCAAGGAACTGCTCTTCATTGCTACAATTCAGTGTGTCCTGAATAGTTTATTAGGTAAGCAGTGTTCTGAACTTTGTGTCTTTGCTAGCACTCTACAAAATGTTTTCTTGGTTATACATAAATTAGATATCTATGGCCCTCTCTGATTATGATGGATACACGTCCAGTGTCCCATTATATCATTCTTTCAGAATTTGTAATTTGGAACACTTTTCTTATGCAGTGATTAATTTTGCCTGAATCTTGACTTGAGTGTTGTTTTCATATTAAAGAAATGCTTCTAGAAGGTTTACCTTTAAAATGGATTTTCATGGGTCTCTTGGAAATCGTACACGAAATATTTAGTGCCACCATTTCAGGGCAATATGAAAATTTGAATTATGACCTAACATGCATAATTTCCATTTATCGGAAACCGTTCTTAAGAATCCATCCGGCAGTGTTTGCCTGTAGAATGAGAGAATAATACTATTTTCCTCTGAAAACACTCTCCCTTCAAAATTAATATTTGCATGTATCTGTACAATCTACACATTAATTATTTGTTTGCATCAGAGCATTACACATCAGAAAGGGCATATTTGTGATTGTTGGTCAGATTTCATTTATACTTCTGAATTTTTATCATGTGCCTGTATACCTGCATACAGTATCTTCAGAAAATGTGGCTTGGATGATTCATTCTTGGTTGGTAAAAATGATCCAGCGTAGAAACATGAATTGGACAAAATGTACAACCAATAGATATTGATGTATTGTTGGCTTCGTGTTAACCAGAATCGAATGGAAGTTATGAGTCATCATGGCCTGAGTAAATTCGACCTGGGAATGATTTTCACACAATGGAGGTATCTATCATGGTATTACCTCCATACTTAGACCTGGTGATGCATGGATACAATTGCATGGGATTAGACACCGATGTGTTGATGTTCTTACATGCAGTACTACTTACATACAGTACTACTTTATGGTAATTGTCAGCTCTGAGTTTAAAAGTTGATGTCTATCCTTGCAGTTTTTAGTTGACATGTCATACTCTGGTGTATACAATGCTGATGTCAGAGCATCTCGATAAGCTGCATAGCTTGATATCTATGGTATATTGTATGAGTTGTCTTTTGTTTTGTAATACTTCATTGATATTTCGGTGCACATTTAGATAAACATGCACTATTTTCCTGAACATGTCTTTGTCGAACTGCAGACTATTCCAAATGATAGATACTATCATTAGGGATATTTAATGAGTTGTAGTACTCTCAACATAGGTTAACGTCATAATTGTTTATATATAATTATTTTTATATATATCAGGTTGGTGTTATTTTATATGATTATGAAATAATCCTGACTCATCAAATTCTCTATATTTTACTTTTTGTGAATCCTTCTGATTTTCCTACGTTATATTAGTTGAGTTCCTAGCAGATGAACTCCTATGGTTTCATTGGTTATAGTTCTTCAGCATAGGTTAGATATGCATGTCGCTTAATGGTTGTTTCAACAAAAGAAAATAGGAGAAAAGGGGAGGCGGATAGGGAATTCCAAAGTCCTCATCGTTTGGAAGTTCCTTCTACAGTGTAATTCTTTTGTTTTTACATTACTAATGATGCCTTGCAAGTAAACTGCAGTACATCAGACCTGAATGCAGGTGCCACTCTGTTGTGGCTGAAATGATATAATTTGCCATCATTTGCAACAACTCTAAATCAGCGGACTCTGAAACTGTCACACCCTGAAATTTCCGAATTTCAGGATGTGAATAGGAAGAATAATTAAAATAATGATTTCTCTCAATTTTAAAATTTTCCAACATTATTTTCTCAAATAGAAAATATAGTATAGGAAAAGCTATGTTTGATTTTCCAAATTAAATAAAATGTTTATGTGAGTTTAGCATTCATGCCGATGCATCTGGTGTTCATGAGTGCAAAATGTTTTTAAAATACGCTTAGGTGCTGACCAAACCCTTCTGAGAATTTTTCGGAATTTTCTGGAGTTTATTCTCATTTTAATCTTTTTCATGAGCCCCAAATATTTTATATGGATTGTTCGTGTCTCAATCTATCTCTCGGAATTTTTCTGGAATTTTTGGGATTTTTGGAATATTTTTCGTGGCTCTAATGAATTATCTAGCTATTTCTAGAATATTCTTTTCATGAAAATACTTTCTGAAAAATGAAAAGGAATTCTTTTTCCTTCCTTCACTTCCGGCCCGTGGCCACTTTCAGTCCAGCAATTGGAAGTCTGCTGGTGCACCCTGATTTCCTTGCTTTGCTCTCGGTCCGCTTCATTTGGGCCCACGGCAGGCCGCTTAACCAGCAACCAACCATCTAGAAGTTTGGAAGACCCCCCTTGAACTCTCTGGCCCAAACCCCGACCCGCGTCAGCTACCCCAGCCCAGCTTCCGGCCCTACCGCGGCCCGGCCGAAGCCCATACGGGCCCGGCGCTGCTGTCCGCCTCGTGCCCGACCAGGACGCCGCCGTCGCCGCCTTCTCGGCGTCTGTGCCACGCACGACTGCCCCCTCTCGGCGCCCCTTAAAACCTGTGCATCGGTCCCTACTGCTGCTCCGCTTCGCGCTATCTTGCGCCGTGCGCCGCCGCAAGAAGCCGAGTCCGCCGCCGGAGCTGCTTCGCTCAGCCACGCGCCGCCGTCCGCCGGAGTTCGCCGAGATGCAGCACCTCCCGAGCAAGCCAAAGACCATCTTGTGCATCCCCGAGCCAAGCCGCAGCTCCGCCGCTCTTTCTCATCGCCAGACGGGCATCGGAGCACCGCCGCCGGCCGCCGCGGACCTCCGCCGCCGGTTGTCACCCGTCACCGTCCGTGCAAGGTGAGCTCCTCCACAAGTTACCCTGCCTCTCCTCATCCCCTACACCGCTCGCCCAAGACCCTAGGCCGCTGGAGCTCTCCAACCCCGCCGGCCGGAGCTCCTCTGTTCCCCTGTCCGCCGTCGGCCAGAGGAGGAAGAAGCCAGGTGGTTTTGCAAATAACCCCCTGAGGAAAAGTATAACCCTAGATCTAATTCTATGTGTCTTGCTGTTTTTCTAGAAAACCCCCTGGGAAGTTTAGTTTCTTTAGATCCAGTCCACCCGAGAGTTTTTGCATGAAAGTCCTCGAGTTTATATACGTAATTCTGTATATGCCCTCGGTTTTTCGCAGATATAACCCTAGAAGTTTCCAATCCTTGCCAGTAGGTCCCTGCATCTTGTTTTCTCCATATCTTGATCGTTTGAGCTCCGTTTTAACCTGTTCAAGTTGCGTTAGGTTCACAATGGCATGAAGTACTCGTTAGTGTTGAGTTTTCGCCACCTATGTTTTCTGAAAATTAATTTAATATTAATTTTGATTAATACCTGGCTATGCATGCCTTCTATAAATAAAAGCAATATAGAGCTATACACCGATTCTCATAATTAATATTAATTTGATTAGTGATTAGTTCATGAGCTTTTATAAATAAAATCTAATTAGATCTTTTACCCGGTCTTTCATAAACCCAATATTAATTTGTTTAATAATTAATTAAACTTTTATAATTAAAAGTTGCTAGGCTTTTACACCGGTTTTATAAATAAATATTAATTTGATTAATGCTAATTCCATAATGTTTTTAATAATAATATGATCTACTCGAATCATAAACTTACGTTTAGAGGAATCATATGGTTTAGCTTTTCTAAATCAAATGTGTAATCGGTATAATTTATATATGAATCTTTATAAATAAAATTTAACTAGTTCTTTACTTCGGTCTTTTGCAAATAAAAAAAATATAATATTGCATTAATCTAACTTAGGGTATTTTTTTATGAAATATCCTTTACATATCTTTTGCTAATTAAAATAAACCTAGATCATAGCTTGTTCTCTCATATATTCAAATCGATCGTTAGACGTTCTTTATCAAACTTTGTCTTAGTGTGTCTCTTTCTAGATCTTATCAGCTCTAGTTCAGATCAAGCAGTTTCATCAGATCTTTTCCTTTTCTCACCACGGTCTGTGTGCTTCAGTGATCCTTAGAATCGAGCCTATCCTTTAGTGTGCTCTTTTAAAGTTTTTCTTTTGATTGGTGCATGGTTCTTAGTTTCTTGATTGTTTGCTTTGTATGCTTGTGCCCGATGATTGATGCGAGTAGAATGAATGTGGTTCAGGAGCTTGGAAGAGTATGCAGATGAAGACATTCTGAGCAACATCACTGCTCTGGTTAAAGGCAAGTGTGTCCTTGTTCTTTTGTCCTAATAACTGTGTTTAATCACATTACATATGCTTGTATTAATATTGATGGGTCCTATTAAGGATTATCCTAGTCTTTATTATCATTCCTTGTCAACCTGGGTTTACCTTTATGTTGGGTAGCTATGCTTAGTTGCTCTACTTGGGTTATGGTGGTTCTAATGAACAACAATGATAAACATGTTTTACTTTTATGCTGTATCTCTGGTTAATACAAGATCATATGATTAATTGGAACATGGAGCGACCACCCAGGACAATAGTGCAACCACAAGGACTAAATGGCTCTGGTCTTGGCTGAGTAATTAGAGAAGTCTTGTGTGGCCATTACTCGCATAGTAGCTTGGATACGGAGGAATGCTTTTATGGCTCTTCTATTCCGGATAGGTATTGGAACGGAAGTACTCTATGGCTGACCATCCGTGAATAGAAGTGAGGTACGAAAGATAGCCTCTATGGCATATGCTACTATGGACTAATACACATGGGAGTACTCTTTGTAAAGGCTTCGTAGCGTCCCTATGCAATCACACCTAGGAAGTGTGGTATGATGCCTAGCTAGCATCGCATGGTTGGGTTCAAAGTTCTTCTGAACTTTTACGCGACTTGTGGTGAAAGTGTACAACCTCTGCACAGTGTAAAACTAATCGATTAGCCATGCTCACGGTCAAGAGCAGCCTAGACCCTCACATGATAATTGAACTTGAAGATGGACTTAAATCGTGGTTTATGGTTATGTTAGCCATATGCTTATGGCGTATCTCTTTATGTTAATGTGGGTTGGTATACACTTATATTTTAGTAATTAGGTGCTAATAAAATTTGACCAACTAAAATTGCTTAATGCAGTCAACCTATCAGCCTTTCCTTGTCAAGCCTCTGCATTCATACTTTCCCCACACTTGCTGAGTATGACATGTGCTCACCCTTGCTATAAACAATGTTGCTCAGAAAGAGGAAGCTTCTATGAAGTAGTTGTGAAGTTGTTGCTGGTGCTAGGCATACGCGACCCCCAGTCGACTGCTTGTGGAAGTTTGGTGTCTTCGTTTCTAGGATTTAAGCGTAATACTCTGATGATATCTCTTTTCCTTACGTGATATTGTTTCTGTTATTCACTTTTGTCAACTATATGCATGAAACTTGATCCTGGCATGCATATAGATCTGCACTTGGTTTTCTTTGGAAAAACAGGTGTGATAGAAACTCAAGGTAGAACTGGCATATGTTGTTCCATCATTAATATTAGTTAGCTTTGCTCTACTCCTAAAGCACGAAACTGTAAATTGTTTAGGAGAAACTTCCTCTGATAGATTCAAAGCTCAGGCTAGACCAGACCAGCAGCATCTAGTACAATAAGGCTAATCTTGTGAAGTTGTGACTAGAGACGAGGCATCAAATGGTACATATATCTTTCTTCACATTTTCATGTGCAGAAAAATGGCCATTTCAGTCACAGAAGATGCAGGAAAATGGCTGCATTTCGCAACACTAGAGGTTATTGAGAGGCAAGAGGGCAGGGAATTTTGACGACTGTCCGGATATATTTTGAGAACGACAGAAAGTTGCAAGTTGCAAATTTCTCAGTCCATTCAGATGCCCAAACATATATAAGTTGTTACTAAGTGTTAGCAAGTGTATTGCAAAAAAATCAGTATATCTTATTATTGTTTGGTTGTCTTGCACAGGTATGATGTATGAATGCCATTATATATAGAGCTAGGATTAGGTTAGGTGAACTTGTGTTGTTTGTATGCAAATTCGCCAAAGGTGTATATTCTTGTTATAGTTATCAATATAGATGTAAATACATCGTTTAGTTTATCTTGGTGAGCGGTATGGAGTACTTCCTGGTTAGCAAGTCCTTCGCTTGCAAATTGTTTTTCTTTTTTTGTAGTGTAGTTGGACGATTGGATTATTAGATTGGAATTATCTTGTCACTGTAACACTGAAATGAAGGATGATCTGCTGGGCATGCATGCTTCATGTTCTCATGCAAAATCAAATACTGGTATTATAGATTCACCTTCTACCACTAAAACAACATAAGCAAAGAAATAAGATTCGATGGCCTTTGGATCTTGTGTCGATGCATAGCATAATTATGTTCTTGAATATTGCATATTTTCATACTATTATTGACACGCTAATCCAATATCTTTTGGTATAAATATTTTTGTTTCCTGTAGCAATGCACGGGCACATTCCTAGTTTGATTCTAACTAATAAATAGGTAAGTTATATACATAGTTGAGAACCAATTGTCGTCTGATCACGATAAATAACTCTGTTTTGACAAAAACCTATGAACTATATATTGACTGAAAGAAAAATCTGCATGTCCATCCACTTTGCATAATATGTTTCTTAATGTGTTGGATTGTAAATGCACCATTTGCTAAATTATTGTACTAAATTAAATATTTTTTAAGTTGTTAGACTAATCTACACCCACCTCCCAAATTATTCTATGGTGGCCGACTTGTGATGTAAAGGACTATACCATTATTTAAGAATACTAAAACAATCTAAATGATAACCCAAATTACATAAAAAGTAATTAGTAATCACATCTTGATGCAATATTTATTAGACAACTTATTAAGTCTACGAGGCAATCAAACGGTTCATGAGTTGGCTCGAGTCATGGGTTCCAAGCATCAAAACCACACTAGTGATATTTTTTCTTTAAAACACGGGCTTCCAACACACCGTCCTGATTCATGTGGCTGTGGGTTGCTTGCGTGTATTACCTAGAGTTAAATGCGTCATTAGTACATAAATTTGGTAAGTGGGTGCCCTTAAGTACATCATCTTACAAATTGTTCGTTTGAGAACAACTTGGTAAGTGGGTGCACCTAGGTACATCATATCCCAAACTGTTCATTTGATAATAACAACTTGGTAGGTGGGTGCAGATGGGTCACCTAGATGACGTGTGAGCAAAACCACATAGACGATTAACGTGTTAGCGAATGTTTTTTTTAAAAGTATTTTCTATTACGTGTTAGCTAATACAAATATTCGGCTACAAGTTGGTTTTGCAAAACTAACCTACTTATTCTATCATCATGATCACCTGCTTGCAATTTTTCATCAAAGCTAGCATAATACCATGACTGGTTAAGTTAAAAGCTAGCACTATGTCATGACTGATTAAGTTGAGAAGAGAACAGGGATGCTTAGATGGTGAAATCGATATTGATTTAAATATGTCGCATGTCAGGATATATTATAATTGAGCGTAGATGTGAGTCGAGGTCATTTGGCAGTGCACAAGAGATGATTTATAGCACAGTGCTCTATTCTAACCTACAAATCTAAAAATGAAAAACTCAAATAAATGATAGCATTAACAAGGATTTTTCTAAAAAAAATATTGTACGTTTGCTACCTATTTGTCATTTTTTTTGCCCAATGTCGTCCTAATGACCCATCCGCAACCACCTGCCAAGTTATTGTTTCCAAATAAATAATTTAAGAGATGATGTACCAAAGTGTACCTACTCGCCAAGTTCATGTACTAATAGGGCTGGACGAAAAGCTCGTTAGCTCGCTCGAACTCGCTCGTTAGTGGCTCAGCTCGGCTCGTCTCGGCTTGTTAGTAAATTTGTAACGAACCGAGCTCAGGTTTTAGCTCGCTACGATAACGAGCCGAGCTCGAGCTGGCTCGCGAGCCGCTCGCGAGCCCTAACGAGCCAGGGTTGCAGCAGCCAACAAACAACCTAATAGGTCCAACTTCAGATCACAACCTAATAACTTGGAGTACTAGATTGCTTGTTGACTACTTGATTTCATTGTTGGTTGTCTTGTAAACATGTTGTATTTGTTAATTCCATACTTATCTGTTAACTATGATTTTTTGAATTTATATCCGTTAATGAATTGGCTCGCGAGCTTAACGAGCCAGCTCGAGCTTCTTAACGAGCCGAGCCGAGCTGGGTTCCTAGCTCGCTAAGATAACGAGTTAAAACGAGCTGAGCTCTAACGAGCCGAGCCTTAACGAGCCGAGCCAGGCTCGATATCCAGCCCTATGTACTAATGATGCATTTAACTCTATTACCTATGTTGTGCCAGTTGGATAACCCACACGAATGATGATTTCTTATGGTAGTGCTCAACCTAATTGGAAATTTGCGATTTCCACAACCTTTTGTGTCATCAAATTAAGGTCTAGACAATATTCCATTTGTGTTTCTCAAATGTCCCACTTTTATATATGTATATAATATAAAGACCAACCAAATAAGAAAGAGGAATATTAATTTATTTTCATAGTATAAACGTCAACATTTTTTTCTTTTTTCATAAGTGAAAGCTTTATTAATAGACAATTACAGCAAGGTGATACAATTGGACTACGGTCGTTCCTGGCCTCTGCATCGCTAAGATGCACACATCCTGAAAAAGAAAAGAAAAAACGACATGACAACATATAACATGTCGTAGTGAATTACTCCCTCCATTTCATAATACTTGTCATTCTAACTTTTCTAGATACACTACTTTTGTTATGCATCTAGACATATATTATATCTAGGTGCATAATAGAAGTAGTGTATCTAGAAAAGCTAGAATGACAAGTATTATGAAACAGAGGGAGTACAACATAAGCTTAATCTTCAAACCCAAGCACTACCTAGCAACACCTGAACTACGAAAAAGCTCTCTAAAAGAAACGCCTTCAACAGGGAAACAATATACAAACACACACCAAAATTAACATGTAAGTGCACACCATCGTTGCTATAGTCTAACTAGTCAAAGTCAGACCATTGGTTTTCACCGCAGAGATCAATTCCTCGACCCCAAACAATACCTTCAACAAAGATATTGTCGAGCACAACAAATAAGGTCAAACCTGGAGATTTCTCCCCTGAGTCGAGAAATAAATCAGTTTACAAAATGAAGACACTCAAATGTTGTCCTCCTTCTATCTGATCATCCCAACAATAACATCCAGTCTTAGCTAACTTCAATCAGTCGTGAACTCTTACCATCCCACGATAACCTTTATCACGAACTGCCTAGAAGGCACACACACACACACAAAGTCTATAGGAACCATGTTAGAGTAGATGATACCGTGGATCAAAACTAAGATCTCTGAGAAAATCACTTTGTATGAAGAAATCACCATGATAATTAGTTATGCCCACATGTTTCTAAGAAAAGGCTGATCACCAAGCGATGCCCGTCGAAGTCTTAGCTCCAGCGGCAGTGGTGGCGGAGGCAAAGAGCGAGGATGGCAGACAGAGCTGTAAGTGTCCTCATGCATCTTCCCATGCCACTGCGCCGTCGGTGGCGTTGCCGAGTCACCTTGGTGACTGGGATCTGGAGAAGGCGTCCAGGCGGCAACCCTGATGACGCGGCGGAGCATGAAGAGTTGAAGGCGCAGTGACATTCCGAACCCATCGACGGGCGGCGGCCATGTCCATATAGTATGATTTTCTACAACTAAAGTACCATTATATGTACCGGAGGTCCTTATAGTTTCTGCAGTATAGCCTCATATGCAATAAGTTATCACTACAACCTCAGCTTGCAATGTTCTTTTCGTCCTATCATACAATATACATGGGAAGAAGTCCATTTTGACCATCCAACTATTGTCTGGTTTCGTTTTAATCATCCAAACTCCAAAATTAGAACTTTTTAGCCATCGAACTATCAATACAATGCATATTTGACCATCATTCCGTTTTGTATGGTGGTTTTATTGATGTGGTTGTCACATGTCAGCTCATTTTCTTCTTCTCTTTAATCATTATCCCTTTCTTCTTCTTCTCTCCTCGCTCCTATGGTCTTGCTCGTTGTTGCCGCTAGAGTGCCCACCCATCTTGCAGCTCTTGTCCTGCCCGCCTCGCACTGGGCCTTGGAGTCCGTGATTCCGAGTCGTGCTGAGCCCAACCTCCGTCGGGTGAAGGGGGGCGTCGGTGATTGTGTCCCAACTTTGCAAAGATCTGGTGCCCCCAATCTCCCGCCGCCGTGAGGTGTTGATGAGTCATGGATGTAGGCATTCTGGTGCTTTTGGCGGACGGGATGGTCGGCATGAACGTGGCCAACGACAAAAGGCACCATCCTCTTCTCCTTCCTCTTGTTGAGGCTGATGGAGTTCAAATCATCACCGACAAACTCATCGGTGGCGTCGGCTTCCTAAAGGTATGAGACCTCACTCCTCGTGTCGGACATAACGCATTCTGTTGCATCTCGGATCAGTGAAATGAGGACGTGGCTGTGCGATTCGGCTCATCTTGCTCCAGTGGCGAGCATTAGGTGGCCGCGAGAACCAGATGGACTCGATCCTAAACAACACAAAAAGCTCGAGCATTTGCTGGGGTGCTGGCTCCGCAGCAGAGGTGACCATCGGTGGTAGGAGGTGTGCGGTGGCATTACCTGGTCTACCTTTGGTGGCCATCGTTCTTGACAACGAGTGTAACACCCCGGATTTTCGGTGAGGAAAACCCGAGTCCCTGTACCTTTGCGATAGTCCCGGGATCAGTGGCTATCGCGTACAGATCTCATCACAGAAGGTAAATCACAACCATACATCGCATCACACAAATTTTAGTACATAATTTATTACAAGTCCATAATGGAGTACAACATTACAAGCCTCCTGGCTGAATCAGAGTGAAATTCTACGCAGCGGTAGCTAGCATCTCAGGAGGGTCTCCATCTTTTATTCTTCACGCCCACAGGCATCCTTGAGCGCAGCGACGCATCCCTCAGTCGTACCATCCATCGGCGTTGTTGTCGAAGTCAGACTCGTACCCTGCACACCTAAAGTCTATCCCCAAGGAGTGGGATAGGTTCACGTCACCAACCGTATGCAAGCTTTAAGTGGCCTATTTCTAAGGGGAAAAGGGTATATCAAGGTAGCAGCAGGGTTTCCTATGCAGCAGCAGCAAAAATAGAGTAATATCTCCATAAGTTCACCATATCCCATATCTCTCATCCACATGCGGATACATCTGGTCACCCAGATCACCGTCACCATCACCTATCTCCATCTAGGGTCGGTGCGAGAACTCCCACTCCTCGCACCTCAATGGTTGCACCCGGATCCGCGAGGTAGAGGGAGCAACTCTCTTCTGCCCGAATACAACCACGGCTCACCAATCACACTCATCCTATAAGGGGGAGGTAGAAATCCCAAAACGTAAGAGTCGGAGAAACAACGGGCATGTCCATAACCGAGGACGCGACTATACGTATAGATCTAAACTCTGCAGAGCGTGTACACCTGTACCCAACTCGGAATGGCACCCGGCGGTGATCAGCCAACCAAGCCCATCCTACCGGACGAACACCTAGGAGTTACGATTCCATCCTGCATCCGGGTCTCGATGCGGTCCCCCGCAGAAGACCACCCCAGAACTGTGAAAATGCCCCCGTGTGGCCACACGGGAGTCGCACTGAGAGGGTGGACTCACTCCCACCTCTCCCCCACTGATACCCCGCTATCCTGCTGGCAGGTATGGTACCGCACTTGCTAGTGTCGAACGGTCCTATCCCCACTCTCGGCGAGGTGGTGTGTACGAAAGTCCCGTGTAACAGGCGACCCACTCGGTTTCAGACCGGGGCGAGCTCATATCCTCCAAGTCATCACAAAATCCCCAACACCTGTGCTCCTAAAACGGTGTACCCGCCATAGGTACCAAACTGGGCAACGTCCGAGAAGACGATCCCTGGCCCCCGATCCCAGATCAGGTTGTCTCGAGCTCACCCCCGCCAAAATATCCCAAAACTCCTTCTCCTGCCGGTTTTCCCAACACACGCCAAGAAACTACCACAATAATCCCAACACATGCATAGCAAGCTCAGCGTATCATCACGCATAAGTAAAGTAGTAGTAGTAGGTCAATCAAGGACAAGTATGTAAAAGAGGCTATGCACGGGTTCATCATATCCATCTCTATGCATTAAATAAAGCACTAGCAGTTCTAAAATAGCCATGCCTAATGGGCATTCAAAGATGGTCGGGCGTGAACACCTGCGTGCGAGTAGTCGTCGGCGGCGTAGTCGTCGGTGTAGTCGATCTCCGAGCTCAGCTCCCCGGCTCCAACTGCTCCTATTGACGCGTAAACAAAATAAAGGCGGATCCTATTGCAATTAACTCCAAATGAATGACAATTAAGAACCAAAAGAGAGCAAACACTAGCCTAGCAAGGAGTTTATAATTTTAGAAGAGCTTTGGAAAAGGTTTCATAATTTTCGGAGTTGAAATGAATTTTCTAGGATTTTCCAAAGGCAAAATACATTTTCTGAAATTAAAATACGCATACACAATACACTTAACTATAACCTGACTATAGGGTATCTCTAGCTGACTCTAAACTGACTAAAGGCTGGCTGCAAGACGGCTCTTCATGCACACATGGCTGCCACGTGGGCGGCTTAAAGCCAGCTCCAGCTGAGGTGGCGGTCACCTGGCTGCTGGCGTGTCCGGCGCATGGGATCCCGGGCGAATCGACTGCGGCTGGGAGAGGTGGAGGCCTGCGTGTGGCTCGGCTGTGGTAGGTCGGGTGCAAAAGATCCCCTGGATCCGGTGCGGTTCGGCTTTGAGCAGGCGGTGGTGTGGCGGGTTCGTGATAGGTCAGCCGCATGGGATCCACGGGATCCACTGCGGCGAGATCGACATGTGCCCCCTTCGTGTGCGAGAAAACCCCACCGGTTACCTAAGGTCGGCCGGAACGAGCTCGACACTATGCCCCAACGGAGCGGCGGACCGGCAGAAGATCGCCGGCGGCGAGGTGCTCCGGTGGCTGGCCAACAAGCGACCTGACGCGGTTTAAGGGTTCGTAAGGATTCGTTCTAGTCGCAAAAAGGGCTTGGCCTTGGGTCAGATGCCGGCCCCATGGCGGCGGCAACCAATGGAGCGGCGAGACAGGTCAGGACGGCGCAGTCGCACGGCGACGCTCGCCGGACTCGTGCAAGGAGCGCAAAGGCGACGGCCTGATTCAGCGCACGTGCATGCGCTCGGCCGTGAGGCGGAGCTCCCGGGCTAGCACGGCGGCGCGGTGGAAAATGGCTTCGTGCGGCTCGAGCGCCGCGGCGTCGCAGCTGGGGTGTCCGCGGTGGCGTGGCAGCTCGCTTGCGAGGGCGTGCGTGCACGTGAACCCGTGCGTGCACCGGTTTGGACAGGGAGAGCAGGGCTCAGCTCCCTCGTGTGCGAGCGTGTGCGTGCATGCCGGCGGCGGAGTGCGGTGGTTTGTGCTCGGCGAAAAGCTCCAAAGGAGCGGCGAGCGAGAGGCAGCAGCGCACGACGGGGTTCAAGCTAGAAGGGAACAAGGTCGGAGCTTGGTCGGCTTTTGGGCGCGGCACACCCATGCTGGCGAGAAAGCAGAGCGGCGGCGCATCTCGCTCGCGAGCGTGCGCCTGGAGAGAGTGCCGGCCTGCACAGGCCATGCGGCGGTGAGTGTTGCCAAGCGAAGGAGCGGACGTGGCGCGTGCGGAAAATAGGGGAAACGCACGGCGCGACGGAGGTGACCAACACCGGCGAAGCATCTCGCGTGCGAGCGCGTGTACGTGCGTGCGAGAGTGCGCGTGCACGGGTTCGGCTAGGCAAGGCAGAGCCTCCCCCGGCGGGCGTGCGTGTGTGTGCCGGCGGAGACCCAGAGCTCCGAGAGCGCACGCCGGAACGAACAGAACGACACGGGTGCAAGGCAAAGGAGAGCGCGCGCGGCGAGATGCAGTTTGGCTCGGCGGGGTAGAACAGAGGATTCCGGCGACAGGGCTGGGGTGTCCAGCGCCGGAAGAGGTTGCATGTGCGCGCGTGCTCGAGAGCGAACGCGTGCTCGGGTTGGTCCGCTCGCGCGCCTAGACAGAAAGGATGTCCATGGCGGCGAGGTCTCGGCCGCGACGGTCGGATAGAGGTTTACGGCGGTGCGGTCACGAACTTGGGATCGCGACGATCGAGCGAAAGCATCCAGACCCCTAGGCGTCGAGCAACGGCCGCAAAGCGGCGGCTCGGTGCGGCTGCTCGCGGACAAGCGCCGGTGGCTTGACCACGGCGGCGAGCTCCGCGGTAGCACGCACGGGGTACGCGCTCAGCTGGGAACGGCCGGCCGGATGTGCCTTGGCACAGGCACGACCAAAAGTTTGGCCTTGGCCGCACGGCGTGCGTGTGAGGGCGTGTGTGTGCCGGCGGCGAAAGAGAGCGGCTCGGTGCGGCCAGGCAAAGTCGATGGCTTCGGCGGCGGTTCGGCTTGGAGCAGAGGAACGGCGCGGTGAAGAGGAAGCAGGGGGAAGCAGGGCGGCGTCGAGGTTCTTGCACGGGTGGCTCCACAGACGGCCTCGGCTTCGCGGTCCTCGCACGAGCTGCTTCCGGGACGGCGTCGTCTTCAGGTCCGCGCGGCGGCGTTGGCGCCCCCGGCGTGCGCGGCTCCGGCTCCTCGGCGGGGCTCCGGTGGGCGCACCTCCTCCAACCCCTCTCCCTCCTCCTCGCAGGTGCCGACGGATTTTTGGGGGCAAAATCCCCCAAGGCGGCGCGGACCAGGGAGACCGGCTGGGGATGGGGCTTTATAGGGCGGCGCGGCTAGGGTTTGGAGGTGCAGGTGAGCGGCTGGGATCCTCGGCGTCCGCGCCCAAGGGCACGCGGCGTGCATCCGGTGGCATGGGCGAGCGCGGTGCGGGGTCGCGCCGGTCGCTATCGCGACGTGAGCCACTGCGTCATGGTGGGGAAGAGGAACAGGGGAAAGAGGAAAAGGTGGGGGGCGTGTGGCTGACTCGCGGGCCCCACATGGCGGTGAAAGAAGAGCAGCAGGGTAGGTGGTAGGCGGGCTTGAGCAGGCTGAAAGATGAGGTGGGCCGGCGATGGTGAGAGAAAGAGGGGGTTCGGTGAACTTTGCAAACCGGATTGAGGCCCAACAGAGAAAGGAGGTTTTTCCTATTTTTCCTTAAACCCTATAGCAACACAATCCAAATTTGAATTTAAGATTCAAATTTGAATCACACTCAAGTAAAATCCAAATAAGAACCAATAAACTCCAAAGTTTTCACACTAGCAGTTTATATGCCCTAAATTTATTATTTAGCTCATAATAAATCTAGGAAATTAGGGAAGGGTCAAAGAAGACATCCTTATATTTTAATTATGCACCCAATTTCAAATCGAAATTTTGAAATCCACATTTTTGCATTTCTAACATTCCGGAGAAATTCCGGGATGTTACAGAACTCCCCCCCTCACAAGAATCTCGTCCTCGAGATTAAGAGCTGACTCCCGGTTTTAGAAGAGAAGAGGAAAGAAACGAAACGAGCTGCTCTAGCATAAGAACGAGCTAAAGCTGGTGCAATACAACTTAAAACTCACCGATCACGGCGGCAGAAGTGTCGGTAGCCTTTCCTTCCTTCAGGTGGGTAAGCCTCCCACGACCCACAGACTGCTGAGGAGCAGACTGAGGAGGTCCTCCTCCTGGGGTCGGTGCTTTGGTGGGCGTAGCTGCGATCTTCTTGTCGGGGCACTGGAAGGACTTGTGCCCAGGCTTGCCACAGGCGAAGCAAGTCGGGGTGAACCCTCCGGTGCTGGGTCTCGGAGTGCTTGGCTGTTGACGGTTGTATCCTCCATTCTGCTGCTGGTAGTTGAAGCTTCCTCCTCCTGAGTAGTGGTTGCTGCCTCCTCCGAAGTAGCTTCCATACGGGTTATACCCCGAGCGGAAGTTCCCTCTCATCATGCTGCTTGGCCCATCCCTTGGCCTCTGGAACGATCGGTCGAAGTAGTCCCGATCTCCCATCCTCTTCTTGTCCTTCATGCGGTCCTCATGACTCCTTCTCTCATCCTCGAGCGCGATGGCACGATTCACGAGGTGACGCAGAGACTTGTGCTCACTTGCCTTCAGTCCCTGGCGAAGACCATGGTGAAGGCCTCGCAGGAACCAGAACTGCTTCTTCTGGTCGGTGTTGGTGTCATCGGGAGCGTAGCGCATCATTTTCATGAAGTGGCGCTCGTACTCCTCCACCCTCATCGCACCCTGCGTCATGGTGCGGAACTCTTGAGCCTTCTGGACCATCAGCTCGCTGGGCAGGTACTACTCGCGGAACGCCTCGCAGAACTCCAGCCAAGTGATGAAAGCTGGGTTCGGGTGGCTGGCGGAGTAGTTCTCCCACCAAGACTTGGCAGGACCCTCCAGCTGGTGCGCGGCGATGGCGACACACTCATCGTCGGTGTAGACGGTGAGGTCGAGCTTGGTCTCGATCACCCTCAGCCAGTCGTCGGCGTCGAGCGGCTCATCTGAGTAGCTGAAGGTGGGAGCCTTCAAGCGGATGAACCTCTCGATCTTCTTCGTGAGGTCTTCCTCTGGCGGGGCATTGCGGTTCCCACCGTTGCCTCGGTGCTCCATGGCTTCCGCCATCCTCTGCATCAGTTGAGTCTGCAGGGCCATCACGTCCACCAAGTTGGGTGGTTGCGGTGGCGGCTACTCCGGCTCGGGCTGGTCTTGCTCCGGCTCGGGCTCAGCTTCCTCCTCTTCGTCATCAGCTTCAGGGCCTTTGGGCGGCGGTGGCGGCGGTGGCGCACCGGCTCCCCGGCCTCGAGCTCCTCGAGCTCCTCCACGGATGGGCGGGCGTCCACGGCCACGGGTAGGTGCACGCCCGCGTCCACGAGCGGCGGCACGACCACGACCACGGCCCTGTGGGGCTTCCTCTTCCTCGGCAGCTTCCTCAAAGCGTGCCAGCAGACGGTTGGACCGTCGGATCGACATCCTTCTAGAAAACACGACCACGAAAGGAAAAACTTTAGACAGCGTCACTCACCAACCCATTGAGTCAGACACAAGCATGAAAATATTACTAATTATATAACCTATCACTCAATGAGAAGATGCATTAAGACACAATTAACTCCATTAAGAGCCAAACACTCAGCAAACATGATAGATACACATATAAGCTTCCTCGAGGTTGACTCGGGCCTCAGAGGTCGCGAGCACTTCAACGATCTAGTTTACCGTTAAGAGATTTTCAAAGGGTTGTGCCTAACATGGTGTTTCAACACTTCTCCACTTCATCGTGTTCCGGACAAGTTCTCGACCAAAAGGTCGTGTCCCCGTAAAGAAGGTTGAGCTCGTAGGTAAGAAAGAATGTTTTTTTAAAAGGGGGAAAGCTTTTATAAAATAATTCAAGGAGTTTATATAAAGGAAGGAAACGTATAGAATCCTTATTTACTATCGGCCATTTCTAGGGATACGCGCTACGGTCAAGTACGGCTCTGATACCACCTGTAACACCCCGGATTTTCGGTGAGGAAAACCCGAGTCCCTGTACCTTTGCGATAGTCCCGGGATCAGTGGCTATCGCGTACAGATCTCATCACAGAAGGTAAATCACAACCATACATCGCATCACACAAATTTTAGTACATAATTTATTACAAGTCCATAATGGAGTACAACATTACAAGCCTCCTGGCTGAATCAGAGTGAAATTCTACGCAGCGGTAGCTAGCATCTCAGGAGGGTCTCCATCTTTTATTCTTCACGCCCACAGGCATCCTTGAGCGCAGCGACGCATCCCTCAGTCATATCATCCATCGGCGTTGTTGTCGAAGTCAGACTCGTACCCTGCACACCTAAAGTCTATCCCCAAGGAGTGGGATAGGTTCACGTCACCAACCGTATGCAAGCTTTAAGTGGCCTATTTCTAAGGGGAAAAGGGTATATCAAGGTAGCAGCAGGGTTTCCTATGCAGCAGCAGCAAAAATAGAGTAATATCTCCATAAGTTCACCATATCCCATATCTCTCATCCACATGCGGATACATCTGGTCACCCAGATCACCGTCACCATCACCTATCTCCATCTAGGGTCGGTGCGAGAACTCCCACTCCTCGCACCTCAATGGTTGCACCCGGATCCGCGAGGTAGAGGGAGCAACTCTCCTCTCCCCGAATACAACCACGGCTCACCAATCACACTCATCCTATAAGGGGGAGGTAGAAATCCCAAAACATAAGAGTCGGAGAAACAACGGGCATGTCCATAACCGAGGACGCGGCTATACGTATAGATCTAAACTCTGCAGAGCGTGTACACCTGTACTCAACTCGGAATGGCACCCGGCGGTGATCAGCCAACCAAGGCCATCCTATCGAACGAACACCTAGGAGTTACGATTCCATCCTGCATCCGGGTCTCGATGCGGTCCCCCGCAGAAGACCACCCCAGAACTGTGAAAATGCCCCCGTGTGGCCACACGGGAGTCGCACTGAGAGGGTGGACTCACTCCCACCTCTCCCCCACTGATACCCCGCTATCCTGCTGGTAGGTATGGTACCGCACTTGCTAGGGTCGAACGGTCCTATCCCCACTCTCGGCGAGGTGGTGTGTACGAAAGTCCCGTGTAACAGGCGACCCACTCGGTTTCAGACCGGGGCGAGCTCATATCCTCCAAGTCATCACAAAATCCCCAACACCTGTGCTCCAAAAACGGTGTACCCGCCATAGGTACCAAACTGGGCAACGTCCGAGAAGATGATCCCTGGCCCCCGATCCCAGATCAGGTTGTCTCGAGCTCACCCCCGCCAAAATATCCCAAAACGCCTTCTCCTGTCGATTTTCCCAACACACGCCAAGAAACTACCACAATAATCCCAACACATGCATAGCAAGCTCAGCGTATCATCACGCATAAGTAAAGTAGTAGTAGTAGGTCAATCAAGGACAAGTATGTAAAAGAGGCTATGCACGGGTTCATCATATCCATCTCTATGCATTAAATAAAGCACTAGCAGTTCTAAAATAGCCATGCCTAATGGGCATTCAAAGATGGTCGGGCGTGAACACCTGCGTGCGAGTAGTCGGCGGCGGCGTAGTCGTCGGTGTAGTCGATCTCCGAGCTCAGCTCCCCGGCTCCAACTGCTCCTATTGACGCGTAAACAAAATAAAGGCGGATCCTATTGCAATTAACTCCAAATGAACGACAATTAAGAGCCAAAAGAGAGCAAACACTAGCCTAGCATGGAGTTTATAATTTTAGAAGAGCTTTGGAAAAGGTTTCATAATTGTCGGAGTTGAAATGAATTTTCTAGGATTTTCCGAAGGCAAAATACATTTTCTGAAATTAAAATACGCGTACACAATACACTTAACTATAAGCTGACTATAGGGTATCTCTAGCTGACTCTAAACTGACTAAAGGCTGGCTGCAAGACGGCTCTTCATGCACACATGGCTGCCACGGGTGCGGCTTAAAGCCAGCTCCAGCTGAGGTGGCGGCCACCTGGCTGCTGGCGTGTCCGGCGCATGGGATCCGGGGCGGATCGACTGCGGCTGGGAGAGGTGGAGGCCTGCGTGTGGCTCGGCTGTGGTAGGTCAGGTGCAAAAGATCCCTTGGATCCGGTGCGGTTCGGCTTTGAGCAGGCGGTGGTGTGGCGGGTTCGTGATAGGTCAGCCGCATGGGATCCACGGGATCCACTGCGGCGAGATCGACATGTGCCCCCTTCGTGTGCGAGAAAACCCCACCGGTTACCTAAGGTCGGCCGGAACGTGCTCGACACTATGCCCCAACGGAGCGGCGGACCGGCAGAAGATCGCCGGCGGCGAGGTGCTCCGGTGGCTGGCCAACAAGCGACCTGACGCGGTTTAAGGGTTCCTAAGGATTCGTTCTAGTCGCAAAAAGGGCTTGGCCTTGGGTCAGATGCCGGCCCCATGGCGGCGGCAACCAATGGAGCGGCGAGACAGGTCAGGACGGCGCAGTCGCGCGGCGACGCTCGCCGGACTCGTGCAACGAGCGCAAAGGCGACGGCCTGATTCAGCGCACGCGCATGCGCTCGGCCGTGAGGCGAAGCTCCCGGGCTAGCACGGCGGCGCGGTGGAAAACGGCTTGGTGCGGCTCGAGCTCCGCGGCGTCGCAGCTGGGGTGTCCGCGGCGGCGTGGCAGCTCGCTTGCGAGGGCGTGCGTGCACGTGAACCCGTGCGTGCACCGGTTTGGACAGGGAGAGCAGGGCTCAGCTCCCTCGTGTGCGAGCGTGTGCGTGCATGCCGGTGGCGGAGTGCGGTGGTTTGTGCTCGGCGAAAAGCTCCAAAGGAGCGGCGAGCGAGAGGCAGCAGCGCACGACGGGGTTCAAGCTAGAAGGGAACAAGGTCGGAGCTTGGTCGGCTTTTGGGCGCGGCACACCCATGCTGGTGAGAAAGCAGAGCGGCGGCGCATCTCGCTCGCGAGCGTGCGCCTGGCGAGAGTGCCGGCCTGCACAGGCCATGCGGCGGCGAGTGTTGCCAAGCGAAGGAGCGGACGCGGCGCGTGCGGAAAACAGGGGAAACGCACGGCGCGACGGAGGTGACCAACGCCGGCGAAGCATCTCGCGTGCGAGCGCGTGGACGTGCGTGCGAGAGTGCGCGTGCACGAGTTCGGCTAGGCAAGGCAGAGCCTCCCCCGGCGGGCGTGCGTGTGTGTGCCGGCGGAGACCCAGAGCTCCGAGAGCGCACGCCGGAACGAACAGAACGACACGGGTGCAAGGCAAAGGAGAGCGCGCGCGGCGAGATGCAGTTTGGCTCGGCGGGGTAGAACAGAGGATTCCGGCGACAGGGCTGGGGTGTCCAGCGCCGGAAGAGGTTGCATGTGCGCGCGTGCTCGAGAGCGAACGCGTGCTCGGGTTGGTCCGCTCGCGCGCCTAGACAGAAAGGATGTCCATGGCGGCGAGGTCTCGGCCGCGACGGTCGGATAGAGGTTTACGGCGGCGCGGTCACGAACTTGGGATCGCGACGATCGAGCGAAAGCATCCAGACCCCTTGGCGTCGAGCAACAGCCGCAAAGCGGCGGCTCGGTGCGGCTGCTCGCGGACAAGCGCCGGTGGCTTGACCACGGCGGCGAGCTCCGCGGTAGCACGCACGGGGTACGCGCTCAGCTGGGAACGGCCGGCCGGATGTGCCTTGGCACAGGCATGACCAAAAGTTTGGCCTTGGCCGCACGGCGTGCGCGTGAGTGCGTGTGTGTGCCGGCGGCGAAAGAGAGCGTCTCGGTGCGGCCAGGCAAAGTCGATGGCTTCGGTGGCGGTTCGGCTTGGAGCAGAGGACCGGCGCGGTGAAGAGGAAGCAGGGGGAAGCAGGGCGGCGTCGAGGTTCTTGCACGGGTGGCTCCACAGACGGCCTCGGCTTCGCGGTCCTCGCACGAGCTGCTTCCGGGACGGCATCGTCTTCAGGTCCGCGCGGCGGCGTTGGCGCCCCCGGCGTGCGCGGCTCCGGCTCCTCGGCGGGGCTCCGGTGGGCGCACCTCCTCCCAACCCCTCTCCCTCCTCCTCGCAGGTGCCGACGGATTTTTGGGGGCAAAATCCCCCAAGGCGGCGCGGATCAGGGAGACCGGCTGGGGATGGGGCTTTATGGGGCGGCACGGCTAGGGTTTGGAGGTGCAGGTGAGCGGCTGGGATCCTCGGCGTCCGCGCCCAAGGGCACGCGGCGTGCATCCGGCGGCGTGGGCGAGCGCGGTGCGGGGTCGCGCCGGTCGCTATCGCGACGTGAGCCGCTGCGTCACGGTGGGGAAGAGGAACAGGGGAAAGAGGAAAAGGTGGGGGGCGTGTGGCTGACTCGCGGGCCCCACATGGCGGTGAAAGAAGAGCAGCAGGGTAGGTGGTAGGCGGGCTTGAGCAGGCTGTAAGATGAGGTGGGCCGGCGATGGTGAGAGAAAGAGGGGGTTCGGTGAACTTTGCAAACCGGATTGAGGCCCAACAGAGAAAGGAGGTTTTTCCTATTTTTCCTTAAACCCTATAGCAACACAATCCAAATTTGAATTTAAGATTCAAATTTGAATCACACTCAAGTAAAATCCAAATAAGAACCAATAAACTCCAAAGTTTTCACACTAGCAGTTTATATGCCCTAAATTTATTATTTAGCTCATAATAAATCTAGGAAATTAGGGAAGGGTCAAAGAAGACATCCTTATATTTTAATTATGCACCCAATTTCAAATCGAAATTTTGAAATCCACATTTTTGCATTTCTAACATTCCGGAGAAATTCCGGGATGTTACAACGAGGTCGGCGAGGGAGGTCACGAAGCTGGTCTGGACTAGGAGCGGCTCGATACGGGCCGATGACGGAGGGTGGAGAGGAGGCGACGCAATCGGCCATCGAGGGAGGTCCGCCGAGAACTAGTGGTAGTTGGCATCACCGGCAGCGACCGACGCCGGCCATCATAGGAGGCGAGGCGTGTGGTGGCGAGTGCGCAGGGGAGAGAATAAAGAACAAGGAGAGGGAGAAAAAATTGACATGTGGGCCCACCTTCAAATGTAGTTGAAGTCAACAAAACCACTCTCCAAAACCGCCAACTGGTCAAATATGCACAATATTGATAGTTCCATGGTCAAATATTTCTGATTCAAAATTGGATTGCCAAAATCAAACTGAGACGATAGTTTGATGATGAAAAATAGTCTTTTTCCTTATACATTTAACCTCATTGTCTGTGAAAAACTGATTGGTTGGCACACCTTCCAAGCAGGGTTTCAGTGTGCAAGTGCAAATCACAGAGCTACCACATGAGTTAATAACTGAATGAAAACAAAATCCATGGGAAAAAAGCACCATTCCTTTTAACAATTGGGCCGAGAGGCCCGTCACACACACAGACGCCGCGCGCGCGGCGGGGCGGGTGCTAGCTACCATCCACCGGCCCATGGATTAAATTATAGAATAGTTTCCATCTACCAGGTAATCAGCCCATGCAGAATTAATCTCAGAAGAAGCACTTGTTCCTCTAAAAAAAATCTTAGAAGCTTGTTCAATCCGCGTGCTAGTATTTTTTCTCTTTATATTCTCCTATGTCGAAAGAGAAACATGCATGTACTCTCTCTGTCCAACAAACATGTTATCCTACAAGTTTAGGACAACATAATCAAAAGGTAAAATAACAACAATTGTGCCTATTTATTAATCATATTTGGTGCCAATTGACTGTTGCATTCGTGTATGCGCACAGTTGAGTACAATGATATATCTTCTGGACAAATTTAAATTTTAGAACAACATTTTTTGGGGGGTGAAGGAGTAAATGATTTCTTGATTCAGCATCCATGAGGACGCATGTGAACAAAGCTAATGGCAAATTTGCACAGGCACCCATGGACGCTCCATTGTAATCAACACAACAAAATTATGCTTCATTGGTTGCAGGAAACAGTCATATGCTTCATTGGTTTGGATCAATGGCGGCGATGATGAGCTAGCCCTCGTGATGGTAGGGTTCATTTCTCAATAGCAATAAGCAGCACTCGGACCCGGGGTAAAGTTATGCCAAATGTATCATTTACATGCCGGGCACGCCAACTCGATCATGGAACCAAAGAAACATGCATGATGAGATCAGCTAGTTTTGCATGCATTTTGCTCACACAATGCAACAATCTCTAGGCGATATGGTACAGGCACCACATGATTCTGAGCTCTGGAAAAGGTGATCACCAATGGATATGGTTCCTCATCCTCGCACTTGGCCCCACGTGTCAATGACTACAATTCATGGATTAGTGGAACCAAGAGAGGATGGGGGGCAACTGGGCGAACGCCTAGGGACTAAAAACTAGGGCACTGAGGTAAGACCATCTTATGCGAATGGACTTGTAGTCCAATGGTAGGACAGTCCAGTGGGACGCTACCCACTAGGGTTCTGAAGAGTATCTTGGCCCCCTAAGTGGGTTTTGGTGATTTAATGACACACTAATAAGCTACTAATGATATGTTGAGTATATGAGCAGGTGTTAAAATGTTATAATGGCATCTAAGCGCTTCATTGCTATAAAAAAAGAAAGTGATGCTAAAAGAAGGATTTCTTGGAGGCTTATTTATTTTATATTTTGAATTTGAGTCCTAGGAATGTCGTACTATAAAGAGGGACATGAAATGTATCTTCCAAGAGTTGAAAAGGTGCTCTAGATAACTAACCAAAAACCTAAGAGAGACACCTTTGCACTGCACGTTCACCGAGCTGTCTTTTGAGTGCTGACTCTGGAAGGCCGGATACTCCGAGTTTTATCCCGAATACTCCGGGTCTTAGAGCTCCAACTACTCTTTTTCTGGGTGAGGAGGTATTTATACCCCCTCAACCCTATCCACTCCCTCTCTCTTGCCCATTTCGACCAGCAACACTCAGAACTCATTCACTCCCCCTCTTTACTCCCCTTGGCCTTGATTTGGTGAGATTTGTTGGGGATTAAAGGAGGGATTGAGAGCAAGAGCTTGGAGAGTGCTAGTGAGTTGATTTCCCATCTCTAGAGCACCTCGTTCTTCGCTTGGTTGGTAACTTTCATGTTTGTTACTCTTGGAGCTTTGAGCTCCTAGCTAGCTAGGCGTTGCCTTGCAGCATCCAACGGATTGTGGCTGCCCAAGGAACTTTGTATTACCCCATGATTCAGTAAGTAACCCTAGCTCGATCTTTGTGGTCGCTAGGGGAGGAAAGTGACCTAGGTGTAAAGGTCCACCCTTTGTGGGTTCTTCAACGGAGACGTAGAGCTCAAGGTGTGAGCTTGAACTCCGGTAACAAATCCCTTGTGTCTCTTGTGCTTGTTGCTCTTGTTGTATGCTTGATATCCCTTTGAGCACTTTTCTAGGGTTTGTGGCCGATCTACTCCGTGGTGAGGTTCCTACTAGTTCTAAGTGGTAGAACAGACTTATATCACTGTATTGCATATCCTATATTCACAGATCTGAATTTGAGCAAGTTTAATTTCAGTTAATTTAGTCGTCACTCACAAAGCCCGGAGTATCCGGACATTTTCCCGGATTCTCCGAAAATCCCGGAGTATCCGAAAAAATATCCGGAGAGTCCGGACTTTGCTTCTAATAGTTGTTTAAAGTTTGTGATTTTCAGTTTCGACTATTCACCCCCTCTAGTCGACATCTAGATCCTTTAAATTGGTATCAGAGTCGGTTGCTCCATTTGAAGCTTAACTGCTTGGAGAAAATATGTCAAACGCACCACTTCTCGAAGGCGGTGGCAACAATGTGCCTCCCGTCATGCCACAAGGTAATCTGAGCATCAACAACAACCCAAGAAATGAAGATAGTGTGGAGACTTCCGATAGTGAAGAAGAAGAAGCTATGTCAAACCACTCCGGTTGACAACCACCACAAGGGGAGTTCACTAATGTCCCCTTCGATTATTCTCGTTTATCTTTTAGTCATCCATCGGGTTCTAGCCACATTGGGAAGATACCCCAATTTGATGGAACCGGCTATTCCAAGTGGAAGAACTCGGTGGAAGAGTATTTGATGGCGGTGAACCCCGCACTTTGGACTATTGTGAATAGGGGTATCACATTTCCAAGTAGTGATGCGACACTAACTCAAGATCAAGTAAATGAGATCCAAAGAAACTATCAAGCTATTTGCATCATGAAGAGCTAACTCACCTCTGAGGAGTATGACAAGATTGATGGATTAAAGTCCGCCAAAGAAGTGTGGGACACTTTGTTTGTCAACCATGAAGGAACAAGGCAAGTTAGAGAAGGAAGAATTCGTGCCTTGGAAAGTGAGCTCAACCGTTTTGTCATCAAGGAAGATGAGTCTCCACAAGATATGTACAACCGCTTGAACAAGATCATCAACAAAATCAAGTCTCTTGGTAGTACAAGATGGGGAAGGAAAGAAGTGGTTGATAAGATCCTCTCCGCTTACATGGCTAGGGATGTGCAACTCCCTACACTCATTAGAGAGAAGAGAGGCTTCAAGAAGTTCACTCCAGCGGATGTGATTGGAAGTAGTGAAGAACATCTTATCACCATCAAGGAGTCAAAGCTCTCACAAGAAATGTCAAAGATGCATGAACCACTTGAGAAGAACAAGGGAGTAACTCTCAAAGCTTCAAGCAAAGACAAAGAGAAGAGGGCAAGCTCGTCATCCTCCAAGGCCGTGGTCAAGGAAGATAGTGATGAAGATAGTGATGACACCATGACTCCCGAGCAAATGTCTCTATTTGTGAAGAGGTTCACCAAAGTGATGAAGAAAGGTAGCTTCTTCAACAAGAACAAGGACAAGGACAAAATCAAGACCAAGAGAACATCCAAGAGTCCATGCTTTGGGTGTGGCAAGGAGGGCCATTTCATTGCGGAATGTCTCAACATCAAAGTGAGAAAAAGAGACACCAACAAATATGACAAGAACAAGAAGAAGGAAGTTGGTGAAGCTCATTTGGGTGAAGAATGGGATTCAAATGATGATAGCTCCGACTCTGATGATGAAGTGGGACGTGCCACCATATCCATTGATCAACCCATTGGCAAGTCATCACTCTTTGGAGATCTCACCGACGATGAAGATGACTTCACCCACACATGCCTCATGGCTAGGGGCACTAAGGTAGACTCTAAACCTTCTCCCCTAGATGTTGACGATGACAATGATAGTGATGATGAATTTGAAAAAATGATCACTAGTTTTGGCAAAAAGGCAACCAAAAGAATTATGAACCTTCTAAATGAAATCAAGAATAGAGATGAGACTCTTGAGGTGCAAGAAGTGCTCTTTAGACTTGAGCGAGAGAAAACCATTACCATTGAGAATGCCCTTGTAATTGAAAAGAAGGGTTTCAAGGTGCAAGGGGGCTTACTCAAAGAAAAGGAGGAAGAAATTCTTAGCCTTAAGAACTCTCAAGCTAAAGAGGCGGTTGTAGTAGATGAATTGACTAGGGAGTCTTTCCTAGCTAAAGATGCTTGCACTAGACTTGAGAATGAAAAGGTTGAACTTCAAGAGAGCCTTAAATGCTTGAAAGCTAGTCACATTGCAATTGAGGTTCAACTTGACAATCTTAAGAATAGTGCTAAAACAACCTCTAATGATGCTACCTCTAACTCAAATGCTTCTACTAAAATTGATATAAATGCTTGTGCTACTAACATTGCGGAGATGAATGCAATGAAGAAAGAGATTGCTCGGTTGTCAAACTCTCTTATTGAGGAAAAGGAGGAGGAATCTAAGAGAGGAGAGTTTGAGAACCATACTAAGGGCTTTGGTTCAAACTATATGAAGAAGTTTGGCTTCGAGAATGGAAAAGGGCTAGGTAAGAATGAGCAAGGCTCCAAAGACCCTATCCCATTCATCAAGAACAACCACACTAGGGGTGTGAGAACAAGAAATGTGGTGCATGGGATGAAGCAATTGGGTGCCAATGTTGAAGGTAAACAACCTAGGCTCAACACTTCCATCAAGTTCAAGAGCCCCAATGGTACATCCCATGAACCACAAGTCAAGAACAAGGTGGTGCAAGCCAAGCAAACCAAGAAGCCCAAGGCACATGCTTCACAAGACACTTTTTATGTCGATTATGTGTTGACTTGGAACCACAAGGGTAAGGTGGTGGCCAAGTATGGGTGCCCAAGGTTCTTGTGACTAACGTGTTGGGACCCAACTCTAATTGGGTACCTAAAAACCAAGCCTAATTTGTTTTGTCGGCATACTCCTCCGGTGGAACCAAATGGGTAATTGATAGTGGATGCACTAATCATATGACCGGGGAGAAGAAAATGTTTATGTCTTGTGAAATGATTGAACATCCTACAGAGAAGATTGCCTTTGAAGGCAATGGTGGTCGAACGATTGTTGGTCTAGGTAAAATTGCTATCTCAACCAATCATTCAATTTCTGATGTTTATTTGGATAAATCCTTGGACTACAATTTGTTGTTCGTGTCACAACTTTGTGAGATGGGCTACAATTGTTTGTTCACCAATGAGGGTGTGACCGTGTTTAGAAGAGGCGATGACTCCGTTGCTTTTAAGGGTGAACTCAAGGGAAGGCTTTATTTGGTGGATTTTACATCGAAGAAAGCCCAACTTGATACATGCTTAATGGCAAAGTCTAGCTTGGGTTGGCTTTGGCATTGCCGGCTAGCCCATGTTGGGATGAATAATCTCAACAAGCTTCTAAAGGGGGAACACATCCTAGGACTAACAAAAGTTCATTTTGAGAAAGATAGAATTTGTAGTGCTTGTCAAGCCGGAAAGCAAGTTGGTGCTCCTCGCCCATCCAAGAATGTACTCACCACTACAGGATCATTGGAATTGCTTCACATGGATATCTTTAGTCCCGTTGCTTATGTTAGTATTGGAGGAAGCACGTATGGATTTGTCATTGTTGATGACTACTCTCGGTATACTTGGGTATTCTTTTTGCGTGACAAGAGCAAGGTTCATGATGTATTCAAGAAGTTTGCAACAAGAGCCCAAAATGAGTTTGATATGAAGATCAAGAGAGTAAGAAGTGACAATGGCACCGAGTTCAAGAACACCAACATTGAAGAGTATCTTGATGGTGAAGGCATTGGTAATGAATTCTCTGTCCCATATACACCTCAACAAAATGGGATAGTGGAGAGAAAAAATAGGACTGTCACAGAAGCCGTAAGAACTATGCTTGATGAGTACAAGACTTCGGATAGTTTTTGACCGGAAGCGGTCAACACGGCTTGTCATGCTATCAACCATCTATATCTTCACAAGCTTTGACACAAGACCGCTTATGAACTCCTAACCGGTAAGAAGCCCAATGTGTCTTACTTTAGAGTTTTTGGTTGTAAGTGCTTCATCCTCAACAAGAAGCCCAAGAACTCAAAGTTTGCACCTAAAGTTGATGATGGTATTTTTCTTGGTTATGCCTCAAATGCTCACGGCTATCGCGTTCTCAACAAAACCACCGGTTCTGTTGATATAGCGTGTGACGTGACATTTGATGAATCTAATGGCTCTCAGGTGGAGCAAGTTGATGAAGTGTGTGTAGGCAAGGAAAAGACCTCTACAAATGACATCAAGAAGATGGCCATAGGTGAAATCAAGCCTCAAGAAGAAGATGAAGTCATTAAAACATCACCTAACTTGACAGCCGCTGCAAAACCCAGACACTCTGAAGAATCTGGAAATCCCGGAGACTCCGGACCCAACCCAGAGAGTCCGGGCCCTCTGAAGGAAATGCTCAAGATCATCAAGAAAATGAGGATTTGATTCAACAAGAAGCTTCTGAGCCACATCTAAGAGTTCGTCAAAACGTTCAAAGAGATCTTCCAGTTGACAACATTCTTGGAAGTATAAGGAGAGGGGTTACTACAAGATCAAGATTGGCAAACTTTTGTGGGTACTACTCTTTTGTGTCCATGATTGAACCTCTCTCTGTGGAAGAAGCACTTCAAGACACTGGTTGGGTAATGGCCATGCAAGAGGAGTTGAACAACTTCACTCGGAATGAAGTCTGGTCCCTAGTGGAATGCCATAAGCAAAATGTAATTGGAACAAAATGGGTGTACCGCAATAAACAAGACGAGGATGGGGTAGTGATCAAGAACAAGTCAAGGTTGGTTGCCATGGGCTATACTCAAGTTGAAGGCTTGGACTTTGGAGAGACTTATGCACTGGTAGCAAGACTTGAAGCAATCCGTATCTTGTTGGCATTTGCTACTCATCATGATTTCAAGCTCTTTCAAATGGATGTCAAGAGTGCATTCTTGAAATGCCCAATCTCCGAAGAAGTTTATGTTGAGAAACCACCGGGTTTTGAAGACCCTCAATACGCCAACCACGTCTACAAGATCCATAAGGTGCTCTATGGTCTTAAGCAAACACCTAGAGCATGGCATGAATGCCTTAAGGAATTTCTCCTAAGGAAATTGAAAGGATCTAGAAGTCAACTAGAGGGGAGGGTGAATAGTCGTTCCTGAAAATTACAACTTAAAACCAAATTGTCAGGCCAAAGTCCGGAGTCTCCGGATATTTTTCCGGATACTCCATGTAACACCCCATGTTTTAATCAAGTGTCAATGAGTGCTAATCACATCCTTAATCACATCTTGATCATTAGTGCTTAAGCCCCTAATCAAGTTTGAGGTCAAACCCTAGGTCGAAACCCTTGAGCCATAAACCCTATCTAGAACTTTTGGTGCGTTCTCCAAAATTGACCTAAACACTTCAAAATCGGTCAATACCAAAGTTGTGCAGTTTTTCGAGACCAACAACTTTTCTGTTGAGTGGCAGATCTAACTCGAAGTGTAAATGAGTGAAAAAGCTCAGTCAACGCATGCAGTTCCTGTTCCTGCGCCGAGGAAATCAGCAAGTTCACCGGCTGTTTATGCTCGATTCCTTGAGTAAAACACCTATCGGCCTTTGTAGAAGTTGTAATGGGATAGATGATCTACAACTTTGCTAATTAGCACTTGGACCACTTCTGTAGCGAAAAGTTGAGTTTGCAGCGGTCAAACAGGGGCACATCAAATTGTTTCGCGCCGGAATGGCACCCCGCACGACGCCGTCGCGCACGCACACACGCCACGTCAGTTCGCCGCTGAGCGACCAGGCACGAACGTCGATGCACCCGGGGGTCCGCCGGTCCATAGGCGTCGCCGTAAAGCAATGGTGGAGCGGGTCGGTGGCAAGGCTAGGCCGCTAGGCCGGTGCCACGCGCCGTGCCAGCACACGCCAGAGCACGCACGTCGAGGCCGCCATTGGCCAGCTGCGCCACCCCACGTCACCGCCGTTGTAGCCACGCCGCGACCGTGACCTATGAGAAGACCTGGGCGGTTACCACCTCTCCACATCGCAGCCGCTATAAAAACCCCACTCCTCCTCCCCTGCGCAGGCTCACAGCGCCGCCGCCAGTGAGCTCTGTCTTCCGCACGCGCCTGTGACCCACAAGCACTCCTGAGCTCTTCCCTAGAACTCCCTCGAGCCTCTCCGAACACACATTGCCCAGTTCAACCCCTTGCCTCGCCGGAATTCGAGTAGAGGCGGCCACGCCACCACGGTCTCGCCGCCGCCGCTCGCCGTAGCTTCCTCCGATCACACCGCCACCACCAATCAGCTTCTGGTGAGGTCAATCACCCATCCCGGCCATTTGTTCATCACCTCCGGCAGCCGCTCACCGTCGGAGAGCTTCCTCCACCGCGGAAGGGCACGGTTGTGAAGGTGAAAACTGTGTCGGGTTCGGTCTGTTAAAGGCAAGGGCATATCTCTGAGGTTCAAAATGTTTCTAGGGTCCACGTTGAAAGAAGATTCTTCTTCTTTTTCTCTTTAGTCCAGCATCTTGTAAAAACCATAGAAAATCGTACAAAAATCATAAAAATGCAATACAAATTTTGTTGGTTTCTATGTGAGTAAATCTACATCTTCTGTAAAGGCTATATATACTTTTGATGTATAGTTTTTGAATGAAAATTCAAACTCAGTTTGTATAGGGTTGTTAATAACTTGAGTTGTACTCATGTGCTAGACTAGATCTTTGGATATGTTGGTAGTCACTACTAGAGTAGGCTATACCTAAGGTTTTGCACAAAGTTACTGAGTGGATATCTAGTTGTGATTTATTTTGCTTTATTGCTAAATCTGTGTACATGTTTTGTACAGCTTCATATATATGCTTTCTGTGGTTCATCTTGTGGATATCACCCTGTTGGCTAAGATGTGTTGCTAGTAAATTTAGCATGGTTTTAGGAGCTGTCCATATATCTGTTCCTGAATGATGCTTGTTTGAGAAGATAAATCTATAGCTTAGTTTATATTGCTCTAGTGATGCTTATCTTTGGCATAGATGATGTGTATATCTAGTTTATGCTGTGGTAAAAAGTTGGGCTACAGTTGAGTCATACATTTCTCGGTATAAATACTTTGTGAATAAATAGGTTGAAAATGGTTATTTTTGTGTAGCATGATTAAAATAGGTTCTGGATCTAATTTTTGGTGTGTAGCCTAGTTTTGGTCCATAGTAGCTCTGTGTAAAATTTGAGTACCAGTGCGTGAGTAGTTTTATCTGTATTTAACATTCATGCTTTTACTATGAATGACTTGTCATATTTTTCATGCTCAGTATATAGCATTGATTGCCATGAGATTTTACCAGTAGCTCTGTTGTGGTACTATGTGTTCATACAAAAATTCTCACTGTAAGATGTTGCATGGGTCAACCGCAATAAAATTGGGAAAAACTAAGTATATTAAAAAGAGAAATAAAGAAATCTCCTCTTTATGAACTTATGAGTTGTATAACCTTGGAAAATGTTCCTAATGAACCCCTGAAACCTAACTTGGTTGCTTGTGTGATAATTTCAATTCATTTGAATAAATGTGCACACCATCACTATGAAAATAATAATTAAATAAATGGTTGAATGATTAATCTTTAAGGAAGAGTATGCTGGATATATTCTTGTCTAGGTGAATGTGGTCAACATGACACCCTAGGCTTAATGTGTTTCGTTTGTTTACACCATCATCACCTTTTAACTCATGCATTTGCATTCGTCCATATAGAAGTCCCTGACGGTAGCTAGACTCTCGTGCCGGCTGACGAGAACGAGGGAGCAGGAGGAGACGTACACTTCGTGACCGTTGCGCAAGACCCGGACCAAAGTCCGAAAGACTATCTGACTGCTGGAGCTGCCGAAGGTAAGCCCCGGTTTAACATTTACCTATGAGTTTCATTTCCAAATTCTGAATTTATGCTTGATTATCTATGAGCATTTACATTCAGGAGTTGAATGGAAACCCTAGATGCATGATTAAGTACCTATGATCTTTTACTAGGATGCTAGGTTGATAGCTGATATGCACTAAGGACCCGGTACAAGTCGAGTGATGTACTTCGCTCGCGAGAATAGGTTCTTATGTTGGAATCATAAGACTTGTTAAATTGAATTGCTCACGTGGTAAGAGCATGGGATTTTGGGCTCCGGTCCAATGGTTAAGAGATTAAGCATTTGAAAGTACTAAACATTTGTCGGACATGGGTACGGTAAACCTAATACCTGAATGATGCGGTGCGGGAGCTTTAGGCTACTAATCTTGGGTTGCGGCCCCAGTCTTGCAAACTATGGTGCATGTGTGATGCTGGATGCTAGTGTGAGGCGTGCCAGCTAGCCTTGTACCTAGGACTATGGCATCAGCTCCTAATACGAAGAATGACGGGAACCGTTTGGTTGAATGCACTCATTGCGAGTGTTTTCTTCTGTATGTTTAGGTTCACCTTGCAAGGTTATTAATCGATCGATCGTCGGCCTCTCACCGTTATCCGGGAATTGCTTAACCCTCTAGTCATGATAATCCCTCTATGATGAAATATTGTTAAACTTGATGTTTGATTAAGTGTTTGCACAATTATGTTTGCATTAGTTGCTTATCTAGTAATGACTCGATCTACTAGATCTTGAGCTAAAATATTAAAAGTATAACTCCTTAGTCGCTTTTTGGAAAAATAAACCCACTAGCCAAAAGCCAAGCATGATTAGAAGGTTAAGTCTTTTATTTTAGACGGGCAAGCCTTGCTGAGTATTAGTATACTCAGCCTTGCTATAATGTTGTTTTCAGGTGATAATGTTTGACCTGGTGAAATCCCACCCGGCTGGGAGATGGAATGGGTGGATGACGAGGAGTAATGGCGTTATGGGCGGCCTCCCATGATGCCAAGTTATCGATTAGTATAATTTCAGCTGTCTTCAAAACTCTGAACCATTTACTTTTGATGCAAGGGCAATGTTGTAATAATTAACCCTATGGGGAATTTGGATTAATTTGTGAGGTGCTCTGGACTCTCCTTCGTGGGAGTTTTAATGTATGCGTTTTGATCCTCTGTGTGGTTTACAAGTGATTTACCGGGCTATGACCCGACAACACTTAACGGGATGATTCTTTATTATCACTTAATGACCGAAAGTGATTGGCTTACGTGATAGTACAGACTTATCTCAGTTGGGGTTGTCACACTCCGGAAAGTCCGGAGTATCCGGGAAAATGTCCGGATTGTCCGGGCTTTGAAGGGGGAGTCTAAATTGACAGAATTGAACATGCTCAAAAGTGAATCTATGAAAATAGGTTATGCACTGAGATGAATAGAGCCTTTTTCACCACCCACAACCTGCAGCAACTTTACCAGAACGTAGATCAGCAACAAACCCTAGAAATGAGCTCAAGAGGATAACAAGCAAACAACGAGAGCAACAATCACAAGGGGACACAAGGATTTGTTACCGGAGTTCAACCTCACACCTTGAGGTCTATGTCTCTGTTGAGGAACCCGGAAAGGGTGGACCTTTACACCTAGGTCACTTGCCTCTCTCTAGCGACCACAAAGATCAAGCTAGAGCCACTTAATGTCGGGGTATTACAAACTTCCTTGGGCAGCCACAATCATTGGGTGCTCCAAGGTGATGCCTAGCCGGCTAGGAGCTCCAAGCTCCAAGAGTAACAAACAGGAAATCACCGACCAAGCGACGAACAAGGTGCTCTAGAGATGGGAAATCAGCTCACTAGCACTCTCACTTGCTCTAGCCTTGAATTCCGCCTTTAATCCCCACCAAATCTCAACAACCAAGTGCCAAGGGGAGTAAAGAGGAGGGAGAAGGAGTTCTGAATGCTACAGTTCGAAATGATGCAAGAGAGAGAGAGAGAGAAAGGAAGGGGTTGAAGGGGTATTTATACCTCTTCACCCAAATAGAGCCGTTGCAGCTCTAAGACCCGAAATCTCTGGGAAAGTCCGGAATGTCTGAAAATAACCCAGAAACTCCGAACTTCAGAGGTCAGCACCCAAAAATAGTACCCCAGTGAAGTGTTTGGTGCAATGTGTCTCTCATTGGTTTGGTTAGTTACTCTAAAGCACCTTTTCGACTCAGGGAAAGTAAATTTCATGTCCTTCTTGATAGTATGACATTCCTATGACTCAAATTCAAAATATAAAATAATTAAGCCTTCATGGAATCCTTCTTTAGACATCAATTCCATTTTGGATATTCTATATAATCACTTTAATGCCTTTTAGTAATTTTAATCCCTGCTCATATACTCAAAATAGCATTAGCCACTTAAGCTTTTGTCATTAACTCTCCAAAACCCACTTAGGGTGCCAAGATACTCTTCAATCTCCCCCTTTTTGGTGATTGATGACAACAAGCTTAAGTTTAACAAGAGAGATATACTCAATAAATAAGGCTTACATGACACTCCCCCTTAATGTGTGCAATATGAGTTTGAATCTCAAGAGTCCATTAGGACCAACAATTTGCACAAGAGCTAAAGTATGAGTGTGTTATGTGATAATCACAGTGGGGTGCTTGTGTGTGCAACAAAAAATATGTCTGAAATGCTTATGGCAAGTTATGCACTCAGAAATGACAAAGAAGTGTGATGCCCAGAAATACGAAGTCTCCGAGGAAAATCTGGACTTTCTGGGATAAAGCCCGGAATCTCCAGGATTTCTGGTCTACACATTAAACAGCAATCAGCAAGTCATTTCAAACTACCACAATTTTCCTTACACAGATAAAACAGAGTTCACCACATTCACACAAGCATATGGTCTCAAGCTCACATAGTCTTACACAAATAGACGGAAATAAAGAGTTATTACAAGCCATTGTTCCAAATCCAAATCCAACATAAACTTAAGATAAATCACTTCCCCTTTGGCGTCAAGCACCAAAAAGGAAGTGAGAATAGCAGGAGTAGCAGCAATCACTCGTCATCATCGTCTTCTTCTTCTTCTTCTTCTTCTTCTTCCTCTTCTTCAACTCGAGCATGGCGATGGGCACGTAGAGGTTGAGGAGAAGAAGCGGAGGGAGGAGAGTCATCATCTTCCTCATCCTCGGCCTCAGCAACAGCAGCAGCAGCACGAGCGGCATCCATGGCATCCCACTCGGCGAAAGGATCATCAAACTCCGGAAGATCATGATGGGGCTCAGTGGGGAGGTTGACATGGGCCTTGATCTCAAGAACGTTGCGCCGGTTCTCACTCACTTGCTCGGCAGTGTACTTGCACATGGAGAATATACTCTTAAGCACATGCTTGATCATGCTTTTCTTTGGACGAGAAGTGCGAGCCGGTGGAGGAGAGATGGGCTCATCATCATGACGAGGAGCTGCACTAGAAGATCCATAGTGCTTGGTACCCATAGAGGCCTTCTTCTTGGAGCGGTCACATATATGATGGAGTAGCTCATGAGAGACATCCTTAGGAAAGCGGGAATTGGTGACCCTCTCTATCATGTACATGAGATAAGGGGGATATGGGAGATGCTTCATTGGATCATTCATAGCCCTTCTAAGTTCATTCCATATGAAGTCAAAAATGCAAAAACCCTCTTCTTCCGGTGCCACACGATTAAGGAGATTTGGAGCATAGTAGCGAAGAGCGGTTGCATCACCCATCTTGGGATCAATGGTAGAGCGAAAAACTGATTGAAGTAATAGAAGTAAGGGAGAAGAGTGTCCGCTTTACCAAATTCCGCCAATGCCCGATTAGGAAACATGTAGGCCAAATCCTTGGGCTTGTACTTCTCCTCATTGTGAATGGGAGTGCGGTCTTCATCTTTGGAACCTAGACCTAGGAGCCTAGAGAAGGTCATGTAGTCAATGGTGTACTTGGCTCCTTGGGTGATCCATGTGATGGTGTTGTCCTTGTGTTGTAGAAGTAGGAGCAATGAAATTGGGCAAGAATTTCTTTATTCCAATTGTAGCGAAAGCCCATGAGATCAAAGAGACCAACTTCTTTGCACTTGGCAATGACTTGAGTGAAAACCGGATCATTCAGCTCTTCATAGTATTGCCAATCAATGTAGTGCATGTTCACAACGGGGACCTTGTTCTTGAGCTTCATGGTGTTGCTTCTAATGACGGTTTTGGTAGAAATCTCTATGGAAGTCACACCAAAAACGAGCCTCAAGACCTTCACTCTTGATGTAGCGATACACATTGTCCTCCCATTGTTCTCTCACGGCAAGGGCATTCTTGGAGTAGTCTCTAGCAAGATGCTCAGCAAACCCATGCACAGAGCTAGGATCCCTAAGATTGATAGGAGTGGTGATGTTCCTCACATCGAATGGGAGCAATGAGCCTAGGAGGAGTTTTGGGATAGATATGGGAGTAGGGAGTGGCTCGGTTCTTGGGAAGGGAGGAGTGAGGAACGGGACGGCTTTGGGAGATGTATGGGGCGGTGTGCTTTTTCTTGGGATGAGGCTTGAAGCGAGGCTTTTCTTTTGCAGGGACCTTTCCATGACGGCGAGGTGGCTCATCGGGCTGCTCATAGTTCTCATCACTCACTTCATCATCATGATCTTCGCTCCCTTCTTGCTCTTCAATCTCGTCTTCTTCCTCTTCACCTCCCTCATAGTATGAGGGAAGGGGGATCACCCCTTCTTGCTCTAGAAGGGTGCTGAGAGGTCTCTTGACCCAAGGTCTCTTGCACAACCCTTAGAGTAGCGGTGTCATGCCTTGCCTTGGTGCGCCTTTGAGTGGCGGGGGCTCCAGAATCACGCTTCACCCTCATAATCTGACCAAAGAGAACGATCTAAACATAAGAGAGAGTTAATGGAAAGATAAGTCACAAGGTAACATGAGGTTCCAGTTGTGAACCCCGGAGTCTCCGGGGATTTGTCCGGATATTCCGGAAAGTCCGGAGTATCCAGATGTGAAAATCCGGAGATTCCGAGTTTCACAGCCGAAACCCTAAATCATAATGCAGCTCAAAATAACCATGAAAAACTCAAGATATTGCAAATCCATGTTCCTTAGAAGATAAAGAGACAAACTATGTAGGAGATATCCATGGATTCATCCGAGAGAAAGAGATTGGGGGTACATTAGGAAAGAGATGGAGACCGAGGGAGAGCTTCCAATGCACGATTCCTTGCACAACCCTTGAGTCTTCACCACGAGAAGATTCCTTGCACAACCCTTGAGTCTTCACCACGAGAAGCTTCAACTCCTTGAGGTCAACTTGAATCCGGGAGAGGGGGCTTCTTCCTTTCCTTCCGCAAACCACCGGCAAAGGGGGGGCTTCCTCCGGGCGTGAGTGCGCCGAAGAGGAGTAGTAAGGGGGCTGGCCGGTGGGAAGGGGGCTGCTCGAGGGTGGAGGAATATGGAGAGAGGGGTGGAAACCCTAGGTCACCACCCAGTTTGCCATGGGCAACAGGAGGAAGGAGGTGGGTGAAAAGGCTGTAGTTACATGCGGTGAAATGGTAAGGACTTAGGGTTTGACCGCGGTAACTTCTTATAAATAGAAATGAGTTATGACCCGGAATGTCCGGGCCGTGTCCGGATTCTCTGGAAAATCCAGAATATCCAGGACCAGGCCGGAGATTCCACTCCCCCTGGCTGTTAGCCACAGAATTTGCAAAGAATTTCATTTGGAGTCTAAGATTGTAATATATGTGAGCTCGAGAAGTTCAACACTTGATACTAGCCAGCAATCAAGCAATGGAAACAATAGCAAAGTGTTGAACCTAATGAAGATCCAAATATTTCAAAAATAAAAAACACAAAGTTTTCCAATCATTTTTCTTTTGACAAATTCGTGATCTAAGAGCACTCAAGTATGTGCATGATCTCAAGCCAAGTTACGAGAATCCAAGATATTCAATTCACTCCTCAAAGCACAAAACCTTAGTTCATCAAGAGGCTTTGTGAAGATATCGGCTAGTTGCTTTTCGGTGCTCACATGACTTAGAGCGATATCTCCTTTGGCTTCGTGGTCTCTCAAGAAGTGGTGTCTTATGTCTATGTGCTTTGTTCTTGAGTGGTTTACGACGTTATTCGCTAGCTTGATGGCACTCTCATTGTCACAAAAGAGTGGCACTTTGCTAAACGTACAACTAAAGTCCCTCAAAGTGAACCTCATCCAAAGTAGTTGTGCACAACAAGCGCCGGCTGCAACATACTCGGCCTCGGCGGTGGATAAGGCAACGAAATTTTGTTTCTTGGAACTCCAAGACACCAAGGACCTTCCAAGGAATTGGCAAGTCCCAGAAGTACTCTTTCTATCTACCTTGCAACCGGCATAGTCCGAATCAGAATAGCCAAGTAGATTGAAAGTGGAGCCCTTTGGGTACCATAAACCAAGGTTAGGAGTGTTTACTAAATACCTAAAGATTCTTTTAACAGCCATGAGATGACATTCCATAGGATTGGCTTGAAACCTTGCACACATGTACACACTAAGCATAATATCAGGCCTAGATGCACAAAGGTAAAGCAAGGATCCAATCATGGAGCGATATACCTTTTGATCCACACTTTTTCCATCTTCATTCAAGTCAAGATGTCCATTGGATGGCATTGGAGTCTTGATGGGCTTGGCCTTGTCCATGTCAAACTTCTTGAGCATGTCATGAGTATACTTGGTTTGACTTATGAACGTGCCTTCCTTGAGTTGCTTGATTTGAAATCCAAGAAAGAACTTCAACTCTCCCATCATGGATATCTCGAATCTCTTAGTCATAATCCTACTAAATTCATCTGCCCAAGCTTTGTTAGTAGAAACAAATATGATGTCATCGACATATATTTGGCACACAAATAAATCAATTCCTTCTTTGCGAGTGAAAAGAGTAGGATCAGCTTTGCCTATTTCAAAGCCTTTCCTTAGGAGAAATTCCTTAAGGCATTCATACCATGCTCTAGGTGCTTGCTTAAGACTATAGAGCACCTTATGGAGCTTGTAGATGTGGTTGGGGGGTTGAGGGTCTTCAAAGCCCGGTGGTTGCTCAACATAAACTTCTTCGAAGATTGAGCAATTCAAGAATGCACTCTGGACATCCATTTGAAAGAGCTTGAAATCATGATGAGTAGCAAAAGCCAACAAGATACGGATTGCTTCAAGTCTTGCTACCGGTGCATAAGTCTCTCCAAAGTCCAAGCCTTCAACTTGAGTATAGCCCTTGGCAACCAACCTTGACTTATTCTTGGTCACTACCCCATCCTCGTCTTGTTTGTTGTGGTACACCCATTTTGTTCCAATTACATTTTGCGTAGGGCATTCCACTAAGGACCAGACTTCATTCTGAGTGAAGTTGTTCACCTCCTCTTGCATGGCTTTCACCCAATCAGCATCTTGTAGTGCTTCTTCCACAGAGAGAGGTTCAATCATGGACACAAAGAAGTAGTGCCCACAAAAGTTTGCCAATCTTGATCTTGTAGTAACCCCTCTTCTTATGCTTCCAAGAATGTTGTCAACTGGATGATCTCTTTGAATACTTTGGTGAACTCTTGGATGTGATTCAGAAGTGTCTTGTTGAATCAATTCTTCAGCTTCTTGATGAACTTGAGCAGCACCATCAGAGGGTCCGGGATGTCCGGATTCTCCGGGATGCCCAGACACTCCGTAGTTTTCTCCGGAGTCTCCGGACTTCGCAGCGGCTGTAACATTTGGTGTTGCTTCAATGACTTCGTCTTCCTCATCTTCTTCTTGAGGCTTGATCTCACCTACGACCATCTTCTTGATATCATTTGCAAAGGTCTTTTCCTTGTCTACACAAACTTCATCAACTTGCTCCACTTGAGAGCCATTAGATTCATCAAATGCCACGTCATACACTACATCAACACACCAGGTGGTTTTGTTGAGGACGCGATAGCCGTGAGAATTTGAGGCGTAACCAAGAAAAATACCATCATGCACTTCAGGTGCAAACTTAGAGTTCTTGGGCTTCTTGTTGAGAATAAAGCACTTACAACCAAAAACTCTAAAGTAAGACACATTGGGCTTCTTACCGGTTAGGAGTTCATAAGCGGTCTTGTGTCAAAGCTTGTGAAGATATAAATGGTTGATAGCATGACAAGTCGTGTTGACCGCTTCCACCCAAAAACTATCCGAAGTCTTGTACTCATCAAGCATGGTTCTTGCGGCTTCTATGAGAGTCCTATTCTTTCTCTCCACTATCCCATTTTGTTGTGTGTATGGGACGGAGAATTCATGACCAATGCCTTCACCATCAAGATACTCTTCAATGTTGGTATTCTTGAACTTGGTGCCATTGTCACTTCTTACTCTCTTGATCTTCACATCAAACTCATTTTGGGCTCTAGTTGCAAACTTCTTGAATACCTCATGGACCTTGCTCTTGTCACGCAAAAAGAATACCCAAGTATACCGAGAATAATCATCAACAAGGACAAATCCGTACTTGCTTCCTCCAATACTAACATAGGCCACGGGACCAAAGATATCCATGTGAAGCAATTCCAATGGTCTTGTAGTGGTGAGTACATTCTTGGTGGGGTGAGGAGCACCAACTTGCTTTCCGGCTTGACAAGCACTACAAATTCTATCTTTCTAAAAATGAACTTTTGTTAGTCCAAGGATGTGCTCCCCCTTTAGAAGTTTGTTGAGATTATTCATCCCAACATGGGCTAGCCGGCGATGCCAAAGCCAACCCAAGCTAGACTTTGCCATTAAGCATGTATCAAGTTGGGCTTTCTCCGATGAGAAATCCACCAAATAGATCCTTCCTTGAGTTCACCCTTAAAAGCAACGGAGTTATCACCTCTTCTAAACATGGTCTCACCCTCATTGGTGAACAAACAATTGTAGCCCATCTCACAAAGTTGTGACACGGACAACAAATTATAGTCCAAAGATTCAACCAAATAAATATCGAAAATTGAATGATTAGTTGAGATAGCAATTTTACCTAGACCAACAACCGTTCCACCACCATTGCCTCCAAAGGCAATTTTTTCCATAGGATGTTCAATCATTTCACAAGACATAAACATCTTCTTCACCCCGGTCATATGATTAGTGCATCCACTATCAATTACCCATTTGGTTCCACCGGAGGAGCATGCCTACAAAACAAATTAGGCTTACTTTTTAGGTACCCAAATAGAGTTGGGTCCTTTCACGTTAGTCACAAGAACTTTGAGCACCCACACATTCCTTTTGATCATATAACCTTGTGTGCAGGGTCCCACATACTTGGCCACCACCTTACCCTTGTGGTTCCAAGTCAACACATAATCGGCATAAAAATTGTCTTGTGAAGCATGTGCCTTGGGCTCCTTGGTTTGCTTACCTTGTACCACTTTGGTCTTGACTTGTGGTTCATGGGATGTTCCATTGGAGCTCTTGAACTTGCTGGGAGTGTTGAGCCTAGGTTGCTTACCTTCAACCTTGGCACCCAATTGCTTCATCCCATGCAACACATTTCTTGTTCCCACATCTCTTGTGTGGTTGTTCTTGATGAATAGGATAGGGTCTTTGGAGCCTTGCTCATTCTTACCTAGCCCTTTCCCATTCTCGAAGCCAAACTTCTTCATGTAGTTTGAACCAAAACCATTAGTATGGTTCTCAAACTCTCCTCTCTTAGGTTCCTTCTTCTTTTCCTCAATAAGAGAGTTTGACAACCGAGCAATCTCTTTCTTCATTGCATTCATCTCGGCAATGTTAGTGGCACAAGCATTTATATCAATTTTATAGCATCTAGAACAACCATTACTTGTAGAAGTATTTAAGTTAGAGGTAGCATCATTAGAGGTTGTTTTAGCACTATTCTTAAGATTGTCAAGTTGAACCTCAATTGCTATGTGACTAGCTTTCAAGCATTTAAGGCTCTCTTGGAGTTCAACCTTTTCATTCTCAAGTCTAGTGCAAGCATCCTTAGCTAGGAAAGACTTCCTAGTTAATTCATCTACTACAACCGCCTCTTTAGCTTGAGAGTTCTTAAGGCTAAGAATTTCTTCCTCTTTTTCTTTGAGCAAGCCCTCTTGCACCTTGAAACCCTTCTTTTCAATTACAAGGGCATTCTCAAGGGCAATGGTTTTCTCTCACTCAAGTCTAAAGAGTTCTTCTTGCACCTCAAGAGTCTCATCTCTATTCTTGATTTCATTTAGAAGGTTCATAATTCTTTTGGTTTCCTTCTTGCCAAAACTAGTGATCATTTTTTCAAATGCATCATCACTATCATTATCATCATCAACATCAAGGGGAGAAGGTTTAGTGTCTACCTTGGTGCCCCTAGCGATGAGGTATGTGTGGGTGAAGTCATCTTCATTGTCGGTGAGATCTCCAAAGAGTGATGGCTTGCCAATGGGTTGAGCAATGGATATGGTAGCTAGTCCCCCTTCACCATCGGAGTCGGAGCTATCATCATTTGAATCCCATTCTTCACCCAGATGAGCTTCACCAACTTCCTTCTTCTTGTTCTTGTCATACTTGTTGGTGTTTCTTCTTCTCATTTTGACGTTGGGACATTTCGCAATGAAATGACCCTCCTTGCCACACCCAAAACATGGCCTCTTGGATGTTCTCTTGGTCTTGTTCTGTTGAAGAAGGCACCCTTCTTCATCACTTTGGTGAACCTCTTCACAAATAGAGCCATTTGCTCGGGAGTCATGGTGTCATCACTATCTTCATCAATTTCTTCCTTGACCGCGGCCTTGGAGGATGATGAAGTTGCCTTCTTTTCTTTGTCTTTGCTTGAAGCTTTGAGAGCTACTCCCTTGTTCTTCTCAAGTTGTTCATGCATCTTTGACATTTCTTGTGAGAGCTTTGACTCCTTAACGGTGATAAGATGTTCTTCAATTCTACCAATCACACCAGCCAGAGTGAACTTCTTGAAGCCTCTCTTCTCTCTAATAAGTGTAGGGAGTTGAACATCCCTAGCCATGTAAGCGGAGAGGATCTTATCAACCACTTCTTTTCTTCCCCATCTTGTACTACCAAGAGACTTGATTTTGTTGATGATCTTGTTCAAGCGGTTGTACATGTTTTGTGGAGATTCATCTTCCTTGATGACAAAGCGGTTGAGTTCACCTTCAAGAGCTTGAATTTTTCCTTCCCTAACTTGCTTCATTCCTTCATGGTTGATAAAGAGAGTTTCCCACACATCTTTGGCGGTCTTCAAACCATCAACCTTGTCATATTCTTCGGGGGTGAGTGAGCTCTTGATGATGCGAATAGCTTGATAGTTGCGTTGAATCTCATTTGCTTGAGCTTGTGTCAGGTAGCATCTCCACTTGGAAAGGTGATTCCCCTATTCACAATAGTACAAAGTGCGGGATTTACCGCCATCAAATACTCCTCCATCGAGTTCTTCCACTTGGAATAGCCGGTTCCATCAAATTGGGGCATCTTTCCAATGTGGTGGGAACTCGATGGTTTATCAAAGGCTAAGTTAGAGTAATCAAAAGGGATTTTGGAGAACTAACTTCCCGAAGACCGACGAGTGGAGCGGTTCGATCTTGCATCATCAAAGTCATCATCGCTTGAGGAGGATGATCCACCGTCGTCATTTCCCAGACGATGGCTTGTGCTTTCTCCACTGGTACCTCCCGCTGCACCCGTAGGAACTTCGAGTGTATGCACGGGAGTTGATGACCATCGGGGTTGGTCAAGTCACCTTCGGGCGGCATTGCTTGATTAATTGGGGTCGACATCTCTTTTCTCCAAGCAGTTAAGCTTCAAACGGAGCAACCTGGCTCTGATACCAATTGAAAGGATCTAGAAGTCGACTAGAGGGGGGGCGGGTGAATAGTCATTCCTGAAAATTACAACTTAAAACCAAATTGTCATGTCAAAGTCCGGAGTCTTCATATATTTTTCTGGATACTTCGGAAAGTTCGGAGTATCTAGGAAAATGTCCGGATTGTCCAGGCTTTGAAGGGGGGAGACTAAATCGACGGAATTGAACTTGCTCAAAAGTGAATCTATGAAAATAGGTTATGCACTGAGACGAATAGGGCATGTTTCACCACCCAGAACCTGCAGCAACTTTACCGAATCATAGATCGGCAACAAACCCTAGAAATGAGCTCAAGAGGATAACAAGCAAACAACGAGAGCAACAATCACAAGGGGACACAAGGATTTGTTACCGGAGTTCAACCTCACACCTTGAGGTCTACGTCTTCGTTGAGGAACCCACAAAGGGTGGACCTTTACACCTAGGTCACTTGCCTCTCTCTAGCGACCACAAAGATCAAGCTAGAGCCACTTACTCATGTCGGGGTAATACAAACTTCCTTGGGCAGCCACAATTGTTGGGTGCTCCAAGGTGATGCCTAGCCGGCTAGGAGCTCCAAGAGTAACAAACACGAAATCACCGACCAAGCGACGGACAAGGTGCTCTAGAGATGGGAAATCAGCTCACTAGCACTCTCACTTGCTCTAGCCTCGAATTCCTCCTTTAATCCCCACCAAATCTCAATAACCAAGTGCCAAAGGGAGTAAAGAGGAGGGAGAAGGAGTTCTGAATGCTACAGTTCAAAATGAGGCAAGAGAGAGAGAAAGGATGGGATTGAAGGGGTATTTATACCTCTTCACCTAAATAGAGCCATTACAGCTCTAAGACCCGGAATCTCCGGGAAAGTTCGAAAACTCTGGGGAAGTCTGGAATCTCTGTGAATAACCCAGGAGCTTCGGACTTCAGAGGTCAGCACCCAAAAATAGTATCCCAGTGAAGTGTTTGGTGCAAGGTGTCTCTCATAGGTTTGGTTAGTTACTCTAAATCACCTTTTCGACTCAGGGAAAGTAAATTTCATGTCCCTCTTGATAGTACGACATTCCTATGACTCAAATTCAAAATATAAAATAATTAAGCCTTCGTGGAATCCTTCTTTAGACATCACTTCCTTTTTGGATATTATATATAATCACATTAATGCCTTTTAGTATTTTTAATCCCTGCTCATACACTCAAAATAGCATTAGCCACTTAAGCTTTTGTCATTAACTCTCCAAAACCCACTTAGGGGGCCAAGATACTCTTCAGAAAGGCTTTGAAATAGGCAAAGTCGATCCTACTCTTTTCACACGCAAAGAAGGAAATGATTTATTTGTATGCCAAATATATGTCGTTGACATTGTATTTGGTTCTAATAACAAAGTTTAGGCGGATGAATTTAGTAGGATTATGACAAAAAGATTCGAGATGTCCATGATGGGACAGTTGAAGTTCTTTCTTGGATTTCAAATCAAGCAACTCAAGGAACGCACGTTCATAAGTCAAACCAAGTACACTCATGACATACTCAAGAAGTTTGACATGGACAAGGCCAAGCCCATCAAGACCCCAATGCCATCCAATGGACATGTTGACTTGAATGAAGATGGAAAAAGCATGGATCAAAAGGTATATTGCTCCATGATTGGATCTTTGCTTTACCTTTGTGCATCTAGGCCCGATTTTATGCTTAGTGTGTGCATGTGTGCAAGGTTTCAAGCTAATCCTAAGGAATGTCATCTCATGGTTGTTAAGAGAATCTTTAGGTATTTAGCAAACACTCCTAACCTTGGTTTATGGTACCCAAAGGGCTCCACTTTCAATCTACTTGGCTATTCTGATTCGGACTATGCCGGTTGCAAGGTAGATAGAAAGAGTACATCTGGGACTTGCCAATTCCTTGGATGGTCCTTGGTGTCTTGGAGTTCCAAGAAACAAAATTCTGTTGCCTTATCCACCGCCGAGGCCGAGTATGTTGCAGCTGGCACTTGTTGTGCTCAACTACTTTGGATGAGATTCACTTTGAGGGACTTTGGTTGTACGTTTAGCAAGGTGCTACTCTTGTGTGACAATGAGAGTGCCATCAAGCTAGCGAGTAGCGAACAACCCCGTAAGCCACTCAAGAACAAAGACATAGACATAAGACACCATTTCTTGAGAGACCACGAAGCCAAAGGAGATATCGCTTTAAGTCATGTGAGCACCAAAAAGCAACTAGTCGATATCTTCACAAAGCCTCTTGATGAACTATGGTTTTGTGCTTTGAGGAGTGAATTGAATATCTTGGATTCTCGTAACTTGGCTTGAGATCATGCACATATTTGATTGTGCTAGGCTAGATTTTTACAAAAGAAAAGATTTGAAAAATAGTGTGGCTTTGTTTTGAAAACATTTGGATCTTTCTAGGTGCAACACTTGGACTATTGTTCTCATTGATTGATTGTGGCTGGTATCAAGTGTTGGAACCTCTCTAGCTCACATAAGTTTCACTGATAATCATCCAAATCTATCTCAAATCAAATTCCTTGAAAATCTGGTGCCAAGTCTCAGGGAGAGCCGGAGACTACGGGCTTTTTCCCGAATACTCCGGGTTTCCCAGAGAGTCCGGGTCAAGCCTGGATACTCCGGACCTTAACTCCTATATAAACCTTTTCACCGCAGTCAAAACCCTAACTCTTCACTTTTTACTGCTTGGACCATTCTCCCTAGCCTCTCGTCGCCTCTCCCGCACCCCGTCGCCCCCCTCTCCTCCTCCCTTGGTTCCTCTCTTGAACCTAGGGTTCCAACCCAAAATCTTTGAGTGAGTGAGAGATTCGAAGGCTCTAAGGGGAGGAGAATAAGGTGTTGCCCGTGATTTGAAGATTTGGAAGCTCTCCTCTTCGTTTCCCTTTCTTCCCTAAGGTATTCAAAGGCTCCTTTACCCGATCTACTTTCCTAGGCCATATCTTGAGATATCTCTTCGATAGGAATGTTCTTTAGAATCTAGAACTAGTGGATCTGCAATATTTCAAGTTTCCCGTGGTGGATTTGTGTGGCATTGCAAATTAGGTTTTCGCCAGAAAAACCCAGAGACTCCATACTTTTTCCGGATACTTTGGACTTTCCGGATTGTCTGGGAATTTTCCCGGAGACTTCGGAGTTTTCTGCTGAAATCTTGATTTGCTTTGTGACACACGTTCTCCATGGATGTCTTCTCATGTACTCCTTGTTACTCATCTCCAGATCATGACGAAGATGTACAAGCAAGATGAGCCGGCCACCTAAAGGAGGACCAAGGCTAGGCACGACCCTCAAACTTTGGGGGTAGTGCAAGAGACTTTGGGTCTTGGCTCACCTCAGTGATCCACATGAGCTCATGCACCTATTTACACTGAGCAAGAGATCGAGGAAGAGGAAGAACAACAGGCCGTTGGTGAGGAAGAAGAGGATGTTGAGCAATATAGGGGTTGCTCCCAGGCGCCATGGGAAAGGTCCAGCTCAACCATCAAGGAAACCCCGTGAGGCCGCCTATATTTCTCGTTCTAGGCCCGTACCTCGCCCCTCAATGCCAAAGAATCGTCCTACTCCCTACTCCCACATATGTCCCCGAACTCCACCCCATCTCACAGCTACCTTTCCATCAAATGTGAGGGTGGTAACTACTCCTGTCAACCTAAGGGACCCCGGGGCTGTGCAAGGGTTTGCTAAACAAATGGTGAGAGATTATTCTAGGAATGCCCTTTCAGTCAGAGAGCAAATGGAGAATGATGTCTACATGTACATATCCAGTGAGGCACTTGAGTCAAGGTTTTGGTGTGATTACTGAAGAGACTTCTATCAGACAGTGACAAGAAGTCCACAGATGAAGGCCAAGAACAAGTCACCCATAGTAGAGATGAAGTATATTGATTGGCCCTACTATGAGAAGTTGGAGAACCCCACCTTTGATGCTGTGATTGATAGATTGTTGATGGGTGTTATCCACTCTTTTCATACCCGTCAACATATACATTTTGGCATGAGAAATGTTCACCAACACTAGAATAGGGCCTAAACTAATCATTTCCACAAGTGTTGGTGATTATGCAAATACAAGCAAATAGCACTAGAAAGAGGAGGAAAAGCACGTGTCTTTGATCCAAGTACTTCAAGCCCAGCCAATGAGGGGCTGCCACATAGGATTCCCCTGGATTAATGACATCACCAATGCATGAGATACACTCTCGATGAATCACGCGCTGCCACGTCAACTTCACATGGATTCAAGGGCCCACTTGCTACCCAAACCGCTAGGAAACTTGGTATGCACGGGGGAGAGATCATGGGGCCCACTTGTCAACCACCTAGAGAAAGCACAAGGTGCCACGTGGCCCCTAGGGATCGGGCGAACCCTAGATCGGCCGAACCGACTTTGGTTCGGCTGATCCTGGCCTTCCACGTGTCACCTCCTGATTGGTCAATTGCTGCATCCCCGGGCGTTTTGGAGCACTTTGAGCCTTGGAGCAAGCCACTCCCTTGCCTATAAATAGAAGGGGAGGGGCCTCATTCTTGGACACACACTTCTCCCCCTCCTCTTCATTTTGGTTTTGGAGCCTCTCTCTTTAGGAGGGAGAGCTCTTTGTATAGGATTAGTGCTAGGAAGTGAGGGGGAATACTTGGGGCCAAGTCATGTTCATGACATCTTCCTCGAGAACGAACCTCAGCGGTGCCTTTGTTCTTCATTTAGACTAAAGTGAGTATTTCAACATTTTCTATTTAGACTAAAGTCATATGCATGCATAGGTGAATTGTTCTTGTGTTCTTTGTTCGTTCTTGATTTAGAGGCTTGTCTTCTTCGAACACAACCTTCCCGATCTAGTAGAGCTGGATCATAAGTTTGCATTCCGTTTGTATGTTAGCTTGTCTATTAGAATAAAGTTGATGTTCTGCATATCTCTAATTAGATCAAAGTGCATTCGTGATCTTGCATGAGTAATAGAGTATACCTTGAGCTAGTGCCAGTATGTCCCTCGCGGATTCGTAGTTCCGTATTTATAAGGAGTGCTATAGTAGGGCTACCGGGACGTCAGACGGTGTCAGGCTATAGTAGTAGTCAGTGGTGTAGACGTGGTGTTTGGACCATAGGTTATCTTCATACGAATACCAAGTGCACTCGCGTAACGATAGAGGTAGGCTGTAGTGGTGACAGCCTGTTGGACCCTTCTAAACCCTCCGCGCTTGTGTACCGAGTAGGACCCCGCTACCAGAACATATTCCTAGTCCTAAACAGCTAGGGTGGGTTGGCGCCCAATGCGAGTGTTTATACCTGAGAGACCGTGCTAGACTATGTGCTCTGTCAAGCAAATCCTTTCTACCTATCCTATCATCCAGTGTTGTGTCCTTAGACCATCAGCTAGGTGGAAACCAGAGCCTCTCCCGTCCTTGGAACGATACCCTTTGGGAATACTCATTCTCCAATGGGAAGTGCTACAACGGTGTATCCGTGCGCTTGCGGATTCGTTCGCACTCGTCAGTGTACCCGGGAGTTTCTTGCACGCTCATGCTACCCGGCGCCTAGTGGTGATGTTAAGAAACGCCAACCTGCATTTCTGGCACCATAGCCGGGGTCGGTTGCTATTTCTATCTTCGAGCCTAGTGGTTTTCGTATCTTTTTATCTTTTCCTTTTTGTTCTACCTTTACCCTAGTTATCATGGAGCAAACTTCTATACAGAATCTTTCTGCTCCAAAACCTGAGTTGTCAGAGGCACCGCCACTGGAACATCCAATTACAACACCTAGCTATCAAATCAGTACTGATCTTATCTCTTTGATTAGGGAATCGTATTCCTTTTCCGGGGACAATCAAAACCCCTATGAGCATTTGTGAGAGTTTGAGCATCTGTCCTCATGCTATGCCTTTGCTAGCATGACACACGATACTGTCCATTGGAAATTGTTTCCTTTTTCCCTCACGAGAGGCGCGAGACAATGGTACAATGAACACATAGGCTCTGTTGGCGGCAGATGGACGGATCTTGTCGGTAATTTCTGCAGACGGTATTTTCCACCTGCCCATCTCATCTCCCTACGAAAGGATGTGCTCGGATTTAAGCAAAATGACAAGGAAACCTTGGGTGCGGCTTGGGAAAGACTCTTACATTTAGTAAACTCTAGTCCCACGCTATCGATACCCGAGCATGTGCTCTATCAGCTTTTTTATGCGGGATTGAACGTTAAGTCCGCCGGGCACCTTGACGATGCCTCAGGAGGATCCTTTTCGAATAAGACTCCAAGTGAGCGATGGCAGATTCTTGATCGTATAGTAGCTAATGCCTCCTTCACGACCGAGTCGGAAGGTCCTCAAGAGGAATGCGTACCTGAAGAAGAGATCACTCCTGAACCTGAGCCCGAACCTTCATCATCCAAAACCATAGACCCAGTTCAGGAGCCCACGACACTGGAGGAAGAGGCAGTTCAGCCTCTAGAGCCTATTTTGATGTTTGAGGACGATAAATTTGAAGATTTCAGAAACACCTCAAACTATTGTTGCGAGAGAAAACCACCGTCTCCCTTGTTTCCGTCAGATCCTATGGAAATTTCCTTCCTTAGAGACAACGTTCGGGAATTAACAACCATCATGACCCAAGAATGGTCGAGAGAGCTGGAGTCTGCAGCTGGAACTTTCCAGCTCCTTCCGCCTCGGTCAACTCTCTCTTGTGTTATGCGTGGAAAGGTAGTGGGAGTTCTCTACAACCCCTTGGTAGTAGTCAATATCATGTCTAGTGCCTTTGCTTTGAGAAACTTCGTAGACGAACCTTTGACTCCTACCCAGACGTCTATCAGGACTCCTGAAGGAGAAATCCTAGAAGGAGTAGGGATCTTGAAGGCTATCCCTGTCACGTATAAAGAGGCCGACTTTTCCCTTGATTTCCATACCTATGATATCCTTAGCTTCGACCTCATGATAGGATTGCCCCTCGAGAAATTTCTCATAGAGGCCCCTACCCAAGGTAAGCTTAGTGTTTGCCTAGGAAGGAAGGGCTTCTATGTAGAAGTTTTAAGAGCTAAAAACGCAAGAACGGATCCTCCTGATGACCCTATACAAATTGAGGAGGTCAAGGCAATCATTTCGGGAGATTCGCCAGAATCCCTCCTCGACGAGTGGGCACCTGAGTTCATAGAGGAGAGTGAAGAGCCTGTCGAGCCTATAGATATATCTGAATTCTAGGCTCCACCTAAGCCCCCTATCGAACTCAAACCTCAGCCCACCGGCCTTCGATATGTTTTCCTCCATGGGGACACTGAGTCCCTAGTGATCATTAATGACAATCTTTCTGATGAGGAATCCAGGAGGCTCATTTCCGTCCTAGAGAAGCACCGATCTGTGTTCGGATACTCTCTTCAGGACCTTAAAGGGATAAGCTCGACTCTCTGCACCCATCGCATCTCCGTAGATACAGATATCCCACTGACAAGGGAGAATCAGAGAAGGCTGAACAATGCGATGAGAGAGGTCGTGAAGAAAGAAGTTCTTAAACTTCTTCATGATGGGATCATTTATCCAGTTCCCTATAGTGAATGCGTTAGCCCCATTCAATGCATACCAAAAAAGGGAGGAGTGACGACAGCCTCCAATGAGTTTGGCGAGCAGATTGCTCAATGCCTTCCGACACGATGGAGGATGTGCATAGATTATAGGAAGCTCAACAAGGCTACGAAGAAGGATCACTTCCCGCTCCCATTCATTGATGAGATGCTGGAGCGATTGGTGAACCATTCCTTCTTCTGTTTGCTTGACAGGTATTCTGGCTATCATCAAATTCCTATCCATCTTGATGACCAAAACAAGTCCACCTTCACTTACCCTTATGGAACATATGCTTATCGTAGAATGTCTTTCGGGTTGTGTAATGCACCCGCATCCTTCCAGATGTGCATGATGTCTATCTTCTCAGACATCATTGAGCAGATCATGGAAGTTTTCATGGACGACTTCTCTGTCTATGGAAAAACTTTTGATGAGTGTCTTGGGAATCTAGACAAGGTCTTGCAAAGGTGTCATGAGAAGGACTTGCTCCTCAATTGGGAGAAATGCCATTTCATGTTTAGAGAGGGCATTGTGTTAGGGCACCTGGTGTCCGAACGAGGGATAGAAGTGGACCGCGCTAAGATTGAAGTTATAGAAAAGCTTCCACCTCCTGTTAATGTCAAGGGCATTCGTAGCTTCCTTGGCCATGCTGGGTTCTACCGATGGTTCATTAAGGACTTCTCACATGTCGCCAGACCCCTCACCAATCTCTTGGCCAAGGACGCACCCTTTGAATTCACAGAGGAGTGTATGAAAGCCTTTCTCACCCTCAAGAATGCGCTTATCTCTACCCTAGTCATCCAACCTCCCGACTGGATGCTGCCTTTCGAGATCATGTGTGATGCTAGTGATTACGCTGTAGGGGCCATCTTAGGCCAAACTAAGGATAAGAAACAACATGCTATAGCCTATGCTAGCAAAACCATGACAGGAGCTCAACTAAACTACGCTACTAGTGAGAAGGAGCTCCTTGCTGTTGTCTTTGCTATAGACAAGTTTAGATCTTACTTAGTAGGAGTTAAGATAATAGTTTATACTGATCATGCTGCTCTTAAATATCTGCCCACTAAGAAAGATGCTAAACCCCGCCGGATTAGATGGATTCTACTCCTTCAGGAATTTGACTTAGAAATAAGAGATAAAAAAGGAGTAGAAAATTCTGTTGCAGATCATTTATCTCGTATGCGCACTACTAACATGCAGGAAGCACCCATCAATGACTCTCTACGAGACAACATGTTGCTAAAGGTCACAGATAGCAACCCCTAGTATGCGAATATTGTAAATTATCTGGTTATAGGATATATACCACTAGGAGCCGATAAGAAGAAGTTGGTCCATGAAGCTAAAAGGCACCTGTGGGATGATCCGTATCTATATAAAGTCTATGCTGATGGGCTGCTGAGAAGATGTGTGCCGAGTGCTGAAGGAATGCAAATTATTGAAAAATGTCAGGCAGGGCCATATGTTGGACACTATAGCACTTACCGTACACACACAAAGATATGGCAGAGCGGGTTCTTCTGGCCAACCATGTATGATGACACAAGGAATTTTATCCGAAGCTCAAGGCCTGCCAGAAGCATGGGGGAATCACTACCAGAGATGCAATGTCCCTACATGATAATTTGCAAGTGGAACTTTTTGATGAATGGGGTATTGATTACATGGGATCATCCCCGAAGTCTGATGGGGCTGAATATATCTTAGTGGCAGTCGACTATGTGTCGAAATGGGTGGAAGCCATAGCTTGCAAGTCAGCTGATGCCAAGCAGTCCAAAAAGATGTTCAAAGAAGTAATATTCCCGTGCTTCGGCATTCCAAGGATGGTAATTAGCGAAGGGGATCCCACTTCACTGACAAGGGATTTAGAAGATTTCTTCAAGAGCAAGGGATTCAACACAGTATCGCTACTCCGTATCACCCTCAGACTAATGGCCAAGCTGAAACCTCCAACAAAGAGATCAAGAATATTCTACAAAAAATAGTGCAGGAGGCAGACAGGTCCTGGAGAAAGGATCTCCAAGACGCACTATGGGCCTATAGAACAGCCTAGAAAACCCCACTGGGAATGTCTTCATATCAATTGGTATATGGGAAAACATGCCATCTACCAGTAGAGGTGGAGCACAGGGCCCATTGGGCAATTCGGAGATTTAATCTAGAATTCCTCAAGGCCGGAAGGAACATGCAGAAACAAATATCGGAGTTAAAAGAATTGAGAGAGAAAGCCTATCACAGTGCAAAGATCTATAAAGAAAAAACCAAGAGGTGGCATGATAAGAAGATCAAGAAGAAAGAATTTGCACCCGGTGATAAGGTACTACTATTCAACTCCCAATTCAAGCTATTCGGAAAAGGAAAATTACGTAGTAGGTGGGAAGGACCATCACAGTAGTAGAGGTAGCTTCTCATGGAGCTATCACTCTACAAAATGATGAAGGCAACTGTTTCAAGGTGAATGGCCTCGGTTGAAAATCTTCCTTTGGCCTGATGACATGGAATATGAAGTAATCAACTTCATCGAGGATGAATAGCATGGGCAAGAGCATGCTTGGACATCAAGGTAAGTTCTTCCTCTCCCTACTCTCTGTGTCTTTTCAAGTTATTTCGCATGTTAGGAAGAAGACAGTGTGGGGGAAATCCCTAACCTGCAGAATAAAAGAAGAACCTGAGGTACGCACATTCTCTATCTCATCTTCTTGTATCCTTGAGTTTGACTAAATTCCAAGACTCATCTTTTATATCAAACTCAAAGAATCATATTCCCCATGCCATGCATGAATCCTGAGCCTGGCTTGCATATGTTTTATTCCTCACTTATCATCTTGATGCTTGTGAACAAATCTCATTAGGGAACTCATGCTTATCTAAGTAGTTGGCGTTTGTGGTATGGTTTGGTGATATGATCTTCGCTCTTTATGTTTGAGTTCTTGGGAATCTTATTTAAAAATCATTAAAACCCTTTGCAAAGCTCCTTTTTGATATGCCACCGTCCTACCAAAGCCATATGATGTTCATAGTTGAAAACCTTATACTCGTATGCTGCTTGTTATTGCATTGAGCTTTGTCAAATTCGGTGACCCTTGTGAGAATTCTTTTCACTACTTTCATGATCAAAATTCATGTGCACACCCATTTTCCCTTGCTATGCTTCTACACTAGAAGTTAGCATTGTATCATTCATCCATTCCACAAAATAAAGCTCCATATATGTGTTGATCTCTCCTTCCTAGTTTTTGTTATACAAGAGACATGGCTATCGAAAAAAATATGGACACATGAAGGTCCACATATATATATATATATATATATATACATATATATATATATATATATATGTATATATATATATATGTATGTATAAAAGAGACAGGTAGCCATGTTCTCAAAAGATTTTTATACAAGAGGGAGAATCTTGCAAAAAGGAGTCCCATAATTTAGATGGTAATACTAGTATCCATTCCGGAGCTAGTGTCCACCTTACCATCAACCAACATTTTTCACATCATATATGTATGGTAATATCTAGCACCCATTCCGAGCCTAGTATCCACCTTACCATACTCACCATACCCATACATGTGCACATCTTGATCTGATTGTGTGAGTTGATTTTCTCTGTGGATCTAGTTTTTGACTTTGCAATATATGTGATACAAGTATGCTTTATCCTTTATCCTACCCTGAGCTCCACATATAGCCATCATTAGAAGTAGGATGAAGAAAGGCAATCTAATGCCTTGGTGAGGACATATACACATTGAGCGATCTGAGAGAATCAAATGAGGAGCTAAGCAAGGTTTGTTTTGAAAACTTATTGCAAAACCCCAAGTTGCTTAACATGATGAGCAGGAGTGATTTGATTAATGTCTGTTCCATTCCTCAACTACCCAAGATGGCATGATAGACACTTCACAGAGTTCATAGGTACAAGGTATGGTTTGCAATATCTCTTATGTTTGCTTCATACCTTTAGACATTATGTCTCACCTTGATCTTGTTCTTCCTTCACTCGGGACGAGCAAAGGTCGAGAGTGGGGGTATTTGTTGACGGCTGTTATCCACTCTTTTCATACCCGTCAACACGTACATTTTGGCATGAGAAATGTTCACCAACAGTAGAATAGGGCCTAAACTAATCCTTTCCACAAGTGTTGGTGATTATGCAAATAGAGACAATTAGCACTAGAAAGAGGAGCAAAAGCACTTGTCTTTGATCCAAGTACTTCAAGCCCAGCCAATGAGGGGCTGCCACATAGGATTCCCCTGGATCAATGACATCACCAATCCATGAGATACACTCTCGATGAATCACGCGCTGCCACGTCAACTTCACATGGATTCAAAGGCCCACTTGCTACCAAAACCGCCAGGAAACTTGGCATGCACGGGGGAGAGATCATGGGGCCCACTTGTCAACCACCTGGAGAAAGCACAAGGTGCCACGTGGCTCTTAGGGATCGGGTGAAACCTAGATCGGCCGAACCGACTTTAGTTCGGCTGATCCTGGTCTTCCACGTGTCACCTCCTGATTGGTCAATTGCTGCATCCAAGGGCGTTTTGGAGCACTTTGAGCCTCGGAGCAAGCCACTCCCTTGCCTATAAATAGAAGGGGAGGGGCCTCATTCTTGGACACACACTTCTCCTCCTCCTCTTCATTTTGGTCTTGGAGCCTCTCTCTTTAGGAGAGGAGAGCTCTTTGTATAAGATTAGTTCTAGGAAGTGTGGGGGAATGCTTGGGGCCATGTCATGTTCGTGACATCTTCCTCAATAACGAACCTCAGCGGTGCCTTTATTCTTCATTTAGACTAACGTGAGTATTTTGATATTTTCTATTTAGACTAAAGTCGTATGCATGCATAGGTGAATTGTTCTTGTGTTCTTCGTTCGTTCTTGATTTAGAGGCTTGTGTTCTTCGAACACAACCCTTCTCGATCTAGTAGAGCTAGATCATAAGTTTGCATTCCGTTTGTATGTTAGCTTGTCTATTAGAATAAAGTTGATGCTCTGCATATCTCTAATTAGATCAAATTGCAATCATGATCTTGCATGAGTGATAGAGTATACCTTGAGCTAGTGCCAGTATCTCCCTCGCGGATTCGTAGTTCCGTATTTATACTGAGTGCTATAGTAGGGCTACCGGGACGTCAGACGGTGTCAGGCTATAGTAGTAGTCAGTGGTGTAGACGTGGTGTCTGGACTATAGGTTATCCTTCGAATACCAAGTGCACTCGCGTAACGATATAGGTAGGCCACAGCCTGTTGGACCCTTCGAAACCCTCCGTGCCTGTGTACCGAGTAGGGCCTCGTTGCCAGAACATATTCCTAGTCCTAAACAGCTAGGGTGGGTTGGCGCCCAATGCGAGTGTTTATACCTGAGAGACCGTGCTAGACTCTGCGCTCTGTCAAGCAGATCCTTTCTACCTATCCTATCATCCAGTGTTGTGTCCTTAGACCGTCAGCTAGGTGAGAAACCAGAGCCTCTCCCGTCCTTGGAACGATACCCTTTGGGAATACTCATTCTCTGAGGGGAAGTGCTACAACGGTGTATCCGTGCGCTTGCGAATTCGTTTGCACTCGTGAGTGTACCTGTTGGCGTTTCTTAACGTCACCACCACTAGCGCACTAGCGTGAGCGTGTAAGAAACTCCCGAGTACACTGACGAGTGCGAACGAATCCACAAGCACACGGATACTCTGTTGTAGCACTTCTCCCTAGGAGAATGAGTATTCCCACAGGGTTTCGTTCCTAGGACGGGAGAGTAACTGGACAAGGCTCTATATAAGGACACCTAGCTACTACTGAGATAGGTAGGGTGTGAGAAGTACTTTCTTGAGGAGCTTAACTCTCGAGATGGATCTGTCTGCTATTAGTCCTCTCCGTGGAGTGCCAAACTTTTTAGGACTAGGCCAATGTTCTGGCAACGGGGCCCAACTCGGTACACAGGCGCGAAGGGTTTCAAAGGGTCCAACAGGCTATCACCACTGTGGCCTACCTCTATCGTTACGCGAATGCACTTGGTCTTCGTAGGATAACTAGAGTCCAGACACAACGTCTGCACTGCCGGTAACTACTATAGCACGGTTACGTCTGTCGACCCGCTAACAACACTATTGTAACCCGTATAAATACAGGACTATGAACTAGAGAGAGAACTGCTCAGATCATACTAGTCATCAAGTTACGGAGCAGCAACAAAGGTTCCGATGCAAACGAGATACAACAAACTTGTAGCGAACATGGCCTCATATGCCATTTGTTCAAAGCTTAATTTTGGTGATTAATGACAACATGATCAATGGGACTAATCATATTATCTAGCATGTCTTTTTAGACACTTCTAGGTCCCAAGGATGCAAAAATATCATATGCCAAAATGAGAAGATCATATTATCTAGCATGTCTTTTTAGACACTTCTAGGTCCCAAGGTTTTCAAGGGTCAAAACCATGGAAGAAGAAGGAAAGAAAGGCTACCGTCAGATGAACCGACGGCACCTTGGAAACATGCATCGGTGCAATGGCCGGATGAAGTAGTACACTGCGGAAGAAGACGCAAGTTAACTTGCATCACCAGATGAACCGACGCCCCCAGTTTTACATGCGTCGGATGAATTCAAGAGACCAAGCAACAGTCAGCTTGCAGGAATCAGTAGCACCGGATGAACCGACAGTGTATCAACAGTTCATTCGATGGATATGTGTTTGCTAACAGAGAGGTTCTGGCACGAAGTTCTTCAGCACCGGATGAGCCGATGGATACAAGGATTAAGCAATGGTTCATCCGATGGCTTCGAAGATGCTACCAGAGAGGTTTTGGAAGCAAACCTATCAGCACCGGATGAACCGATGGCTATGATCCATCCAAGTGCTAGATTGCTCATCTATAGATTTGCACATGCTTTGTGTGTGTGCTTAGTGTTAGGTTTAGCTTAGAGCGAAGTGAGTGCAAGGTGTGCCTACCTTGTGAGGTGATTCTCGAGTGGATCAAGTTGTACGCGGTGTGCCGGAAGCCTTGGAGCCTAGGTGGCTCTCTGGCAAACGTCTTCGACCCTCCGGCTTGGTGTGGAGCGGCGAGGACAATTTGTGCAGGGGACGTGGAGACCCCCTTCCCTTGGTGGAGAAGCTCCTTAGTGGAGGCGGCATCAAGGTGACCAAGGGAGCTTGGCGAGTGCCTTCGTGGCGAGCCTTAGTGGCAAGTCAAGCGGTGCTCTTGGGAGAGACTTGGTGACCGGGAAGCAATACTCTTGTGTAGAGTGCTTCAACAACGTGGACTAGGGGTGGCTTAGTGCCTACCGATACCACGGGATAAATCGCGTGTCAAGAGTTTGCTTCCTCTCATCCCCCTTTACGTTTCCGCATTACATTCTTGCAATCCTTGTTTGTCTTTACTTACCTAGAGTAGTATCTTGCTAGGATTGGCTATAGGTTGCAAAACTTATTTTGGGTTGGGAGTTTCACACTAGAACAACCTAGTTGCACATCTAGATAGTATGTTCTAGTTTATGTTTGATGCAAATAGTGATAAGCCATAGGTTAAGGTTTTAAGTTGCCTAATTCACCCCCTCCCCCTCTTAGGCTATGAGCATCCGATTCCTTACAAAACTTACTCAGCTAAATAGGATCAAAGCATGCAAACAGATACTTGAACTAATGCACCTGCTTTAAAGGATCGAAGCCTTGTGTCACGAAGAACACAAGCCTCTAAACTATGAACGAGCCAAGAACACAAGAACATATCATTCATGCATGATGTCCACTGTAGTCTAAATAAGAAATGTCGAAATACTCACTTTGATCTAAATGAAGAACAAGCATCCATGAGGATATCAACTCACTCCTCACTCCTACTCTATCTAACAACTAATCCTAGTCCAGATCTCTTCTCAACCCTATCTACCACATAGAGGTGAGAATCACCTCACATGGGTAGAATTAGAGAGAGGGAGAGAGAGCTACACAAGAGAGAAGTGGAACTTGAGAGCTTGGAAGTGTGTAGGAAATGAGGCCCCTCCCTCTCTATTTATAGGCAAGGAAGTGGCTTGCTCTGAGGCTCCAAATGCTCCAAAATACCCCGGGATGCAGCCAAGGACCATTGGGCAAGCAACACGTGAAGGTGGGGATGAACCGACCCTAGGTCGGTTCGGCTGATCCTAGGGTCGGCCGGCCCCCTCGGGTGGCCATCTGGCCTGTGTTTCATCTGGCTCGCTTCCATGTGGGCCCTGATGCTTATCCCCTGTTGAGAGACATGGGTACCCCTGGGTCCCCACCGGCCAGTGTCCCAGAGGTCCTTGACAAGTGGACCCGACCTGCCAGAAGCCCCGCCGACCTACAAGTGGGCCCAGCGACCTTATCCACAACTCCAACGACTCAGGGCGACCTTATCAAGATCCCGAAAGATCCGAAGTACTTAGCATGCAAGTCAAGGCTCTAGGACGCGGTGTGTGTTGATGGTTGTTAAGTGCTACTTTTATGCCGTCAACTCCTGCATAAAGTGAATGAAAACTGATCATCAACACTAGAATAGGGCTTTATACTTATAAGTTCCACAAGTGTTGGTGTTTCTAGCTTTTGTTGCAGGATGCACCAGAATACGTGATAAATGATACAATTGAGAGCAAGTGATCCAATGGCTTATATAGGACATCATACATAACAACCTCAAATGCCAATTTGGACTACACCATTGCGACAGGCTCGTCGAGACAATCGAAATGGATATATCTGAAGGACCGAATAGGCGACCAGAGGGGGGGAGTGAATGGGAGCCAACAAAAATTCTTCCCGAAGGACGAACTCGGCCTATACCCCGATTGCCACTCTGAGTACTCGCACACACTAGAGAAGCTCTAGACTAGGCACACACAAGCCTACAAGTCCTAGAGACAAGCCTTGAATCAAAATGCGGAAGCACTAGACAAGAATCGAAGCACCTAGTAAATTCTGGAAAAACCAGTGAGGACCAGGTGTGTCCGAGGACCAGTGGAGGGTCGCTCCTTAGTGATTAGTGATTGACAACGTTGTGTGGACTGATGCTTTGCTAAGTGTCCAGGTACAGGTTTCCGCTTGACTCGTGTCGGTGCAGGTGAAGAACAAGCGCGAAAGGCCTTAGCCGTGGTAGCCTCCGGGTGAAGGAGTGGCAAGTAGGCTTGGTTCGATGGACCCGGTGGCCGATGGGGTCAAGTGCGAGCCGTACGGTGCAAGACTGGCGGGCTGAAGTCGTGAACATGGGTCGGTGCAAGGTAGCAGATGGAGCCCGAAACTTGCACGCGGGGTTTGTTGGTTTGCCCACAAAACCATCGGTGGACAGTTTCTTGGTTTGGGCCTCAAAACCAAGTCCGGAGGCCTGAAGCAACGGAGATGGTGATCCCGGAGCTTCGGGAAGCTTCGAGGTGGTGGGCACGTGGCGTGATCGCGGGGCTTGCGTCGATGTTAAGCAAGGCCGTGGTGGAAGCATGTCCGCTCGATGAAGACTTGACCAAAATGCCCCTGAGGGGTTGTATCTTCATTTCAAGTTGTAGGGGTAGCGTGGTCATTTACCTCCCTCTGATGGAATTCGTATAAATAGCAGAGAGGTGGATGGCATCTCTCTCTCTGGGACTCTAGGGTTTCCTCCCCCGGTAGATTTCTCTGAACTACTTCTTTTCCTCTGTATTCCTTAGGCTAGATTCTTGTATAGACTCTGACCTCTGGATGCATGGAAGCATTCGGCTTTGCGATGATCTCCTAGTCCTCTGTGATTTTCGTGTCATCTTCGGGGCTATTTTTGGGGAGTTTCGTTCTTCACTCGATTTGGGGATTTGAGGGCGTTTTCCTTCGGATTTCTTTGAGGGGATCATGGGTGGATGCCTTGCGCATCTTTGTGTGTGATCTTGACCCCTCAAATGCCGGGGAAGGCCTTCGATTCGTGAGTTTTTGGCCGGAGTTCGAGTTCTTGGTGGAGGTTCGTGTGATCCGCGATTCCCGACGATTTAGTGGCTTAGAGGTCGACATTTTTGGGGCATAGCTTCATCTTGTGTTGCTTATCATCTCCTCAAAATCTTGCCTCAAGAGCTTTTGCCGTTTGGGAGAACCGGTGATGGATTCGGAGAGTTGACTTCGCGGGGTCGGGCTGTTTCAGCTCTGTCCAAGCCTGGCGGACAGTCCGCACGTCCATTGCAGATAGTCCGTGAGGAGGCTGACAGGTCTGGTGTTCTTCGTGTTCTTCACGAGTTCGTGTTTTGATCCGGTGCCACAAGTGGTTTTGGTTGCACGGAGTTTGCGGACGGTCCGGACTGAAGTGGTGGACAGTCCGTGAAGGTGCGGACAGTCCACAGGTCCCTCGCGGACAGTCCGATTTTTCGGGGTGCGTCTCTGGTGGTTTGGGAGGCTTTTTCGGACAGTCCGTGTGGCCTTTGCGGACAGTCCGCGAGGTCTGTTGCAGACTTGCTTCCTTAGCTTTGATTCTTTTCCGGTGCTTCCGCTCTTTGCTCCTAAGCTTGTCCCTTGATCTTGTAGGCTTGTGTGTGCCTTGTTTGGAGCTTCTTTTGTGTGCGCGAGTACTTGGAGTGGCAATCGGGGTATAGGCCAAGTTCGACCTTCGGGAAGAATTTTTATCGGCTCCCATTCACTGCCCCCCTCTCTGGTCACCCTATTTGGTCCTTTAATTGGTATCAGAGCCGGTTTCGGATCTTCTTGATTCTAACCAGTCTAAGATCCAATGATGGGTGATTATGGCAAGGCGTCGGGTCGTTGGCACTTTCATGGCAAGAATTACCCGATGTGGGAGAGGCGCATGGGCGCGTTTTTGCGAGGGAAGGGAACTCTGATCTGGGAGGTCACTCAGAATTCTCATTATGTCATCCTAGATAGTTTTCTGCTTCCAGGATCGCGGGACATGTGTGAGGCCAACAGCAAGGCCGTTGATTACTTGTTCCATGCTCTTTGTGCCTCGGAGTTTGAGCGAGTGTACGGAGAGAATGTGGCAGGAAAGATTTGGCTCAAGTTGAGAAATGCTCATGTTGGCAATGCCCAAGTGCAAGCCCGTTTGTTTTCCACTTACTGGAGAGAGTACGAGAACTTCACTCATCTCCCCGGTGAGTCGACCGATGCTATGTTCCCATACACAGATCATGATCAAGCTATCAAGCTTTTGCATGCCCTGGATAGGTCTGTGTGGAGTGCCAAGGTCGAGGCCATTGAGGAGTCGAGCGTGTATGATACGCTGATGTTGGATGAGCTGTTTTCCAAGCTCAGGTCTTCAGAGGTTGATCGTGGCTTGAGAGCCAAGAGCGAGAGCCCCACTGATCCTCATAGTTTGGCTCTTGTCTCAGGATCAAGGTCTAACGCTAACTCTGGTGGTTTCTCTTTGTCTTGTCTTGTGTCTTTGCTAGATGAGGACTTTGAGGTGCCGAGCGAGGACGATCTCGCTTTGTTGAGCAAGAGGTTTGGGCGGATATACGAGAACCGCAAGAATGCAAGGCGGAGCTCGGGGATGTGCTATCGGTGCGGGAAGCACGAGCACTTCATCGCCGAATGCCTTGAAGCCATGGAGATCAAGAACGACTACAAGAGGAAGCCCAAGCACGACTACAACAAGCACCGCTCCCGGAACGACTACAAGGACAAGCACAAGGACAAGGGCGAGAGAAGGCACAAGAAGAGTGGCGGCCACAAGAAGAAGACCGCTCGAGCGATGGTGGCCGGAGCAAGCGACATCGACTCGACATCAAGTGATGCTTCTTCCGACTCAAGCAGTGAGGAAGAGCAAGAAAGAAGCAAGGACAAGCGGCACACGGGCAAGAACTTCACCGGCTTGAGCTTCGCCGCACAAGGTGGATTTTGCGGCATGACGCACTCCAAGAAGGGTGGGAGGCACAGCTCGAATTCGAACTCCGATTCTGAAGAAGAGGTACGACAGGATCCCAACTTCTTGTTAGAGGAGAATGCTAGGCTGAATAAGTTGCTTGATAACCGTGATGATGTGCTTAGAAAGACCAACAAGGAGAAGAGGGAATTTAGATCTCTGTTGGGTGATGCTAAGGATAAGATAGCCGAGCTTGAATCCTTGCTTGTGGATGCTAGAAATGAGATAGCATCTTTGAGGATGAGAAGGATGGAGATGGAGACGACGATGATGATGGTGGTGATGCTCCTGTGGTAGATCGTGTACACGCTACTTCCACTACTACGACGACGATCGAGGATGGACCATCCCCTACTCCCACTACGACTGAGGTTGTTCTAGTGGAGGCTGCTGCTGAGGGGGAGATTGTGTCCAGGCGAGAGGCTCCCCGGCGTGTACAAGTGGATCACACACCGACGACGATCATTGGTGACCTTCATGAACACACTACACGGTCGAGGTCAAGGAACACTTCTCATTTCGCTCACTCTGCTTTTGTTGCGTCGTTTGAGCCCACAGATATTCGACACGCTTTGTCTGACGAGAATTGGGTGAAATCCATGCATGAGGAGTTGGAAAACTTTGAGAGAAACCAAGTCTGGGTGTTAGTCGATCCACCACCAAATTGCCGTCCCATAGGTACCAAGTGGGTGTGGAAGAACAAAGAGGGTGAGAATGGGATGGTTGTGAGAAATAAGTCAAGGTTGGTGGCGCAAGGGTTCAACCAGAAGGAGGGGATAGATTATGAGGAGACATTTGCTCCTGTGGCCCGTTTGGAGGCAATTAGGATCCTTCTAGCCTTTGCCGTGGCTAAAGAGTTCAAGTTGTACCAAATGGATGTCAAGAGTGCTTTCTTGAATGGGGTGATAGAGGAAGAAGTGTATGTGAGGCAACTGCCGGGTTTGAGAGCGAGAAATACCCACACCGTATATACAAACTCCAGAGAGCGCTCTATGGGTTGAAACAGGCACCTAGAGCTTGGTATGGTAGGTTGAGATGGTTTTTGCTGAGTAAGGGGTTTGTGATAGGCACAGTTTATAAGACCCTGTTTCTCCTTAAGCATGGGAATGACCTTTTGATTGTTCAGATATACGTGCATGACATAATCTTTGGTGGCTCTTCTTATGATCTTGTTGCCAGATTTGCAGATGATAGGAGCAGGGAATTTGAGATGTCCATGATGGGCGAGATACAGTTTTTCTTAGGCCTACAGATCAAGCAGTGCAAGGACGGGATGTTTGTACATCAGGCGAAGTACACCAGGGACATGGTGAAGAAGTTTGGCATGAATGATTCCAAGCCGCTGACTACACCGATGAGTACCACTACGGCTTTGGACGCGGACGAGGATGGCGAACCCGTGGACCAGAAGGAGTACCGGAGCATGATCGGCTCCTTCCTCTACTTGACGGCGATGAGGCCGGACATACAGTTCAGTGTCTGTCTGTGCGCTCGTTTTTAGGCTTCACCGAGGACGTCACATCAGCAGGCCGTGAAGCAAATTTTCAGGTACTTGAACTACACTCCTGAGTTTGGTCTTTGGTATTCTGCCTCCTCGACACTCAGACTTCACGGGTACTCCGATGCTGATTTTGCTGGGTGCCGATTGGACCGCAAGTCTACCTCTGGGTGTTGTCAGTTTCTTGGTTCTTCTTTGGTCTCTTGGTCATCTCGCAAGCAATCCAATGTAGCCCAGTCCACTACAGAGGCCGAGTATGTAGCTGCTGCTAGTTGTTGTTCCCAGCTGCTTTGGATGACCTACACCATGAGTGATTTTGGTGAGGAGTGCTCCCAGGTTTGAGGACCAGGTGTGTCCGTGGACCAGTGGAGGGTCGCTCCTTAGTGATGAGTGATTGACAATGTTGTGTGGACTGATGCTTGGCTAAGTGTGCAGGAACAGGTTGCGGCTTGACTCATGTTGGTGCAGGTGAAGAACAAGCGCGAAAGGCCTTAGCCGTGGCGGCCTCCGGGTGATGGAGTGGCAAGTAGGCTTGGTTCGATGGACCCGGTGGCCGATGGGGTCAAGCGCGAGCCATGCGGTGCAGGACTGGCGGGCTGAAGTCGGGAACATGGGCCAGTGCAAGGTAGCGGTTGGAGCCCGAAGCTTGCACGCGGGGTTTGTTGGTTTGCCCACAAAACCATTGGTGGACGGTTTCTTGGTTTGGGCCTCAAAACCAAGTCCGGAGGCCCGAGGCGACGGAGACGGTGATCCGGGAGCTTCGGGAAGCTTCGAGGCGGAGGGCACGTGGCGTGATCGCGGGGTTTGCGTCGAGGTGAAGCGAAGCCGCGGTGGAAGCGTGTCCGTCCGATGAAGTCTTGACCAAAATACCCCTGAGGGGTTGTATCTTCATTTCAAGCAGTAGGGGTAGCGTGGTCATTTACCTCCCTCCGATGGACTTCGTATAAATAGCGGAGAGGTGGATGGCATCTCTCTCTCTCTTGGACTCTAGGGCTTTCTCCCCCGGTAGATTTCTTTGAACTGCTTCTTTTCCCTCTGGATTCCTTAGGCTAGACTCTTGTACAGACTCTGACCTCTGGATGCATGGAAGCATTCGGCGTTGCGGTGATCTCCTAGTCCTCTGTGATTTTCGTGTCATTTTTAGGGCTATTTTTGGGGAGTTTCGTTCTTCGCTCGATTCGGGGATTTGAGGGCGTTTTCCTTCGGATTTCTTTGAGTAGATCATGGGTGGATGCCTTGCGCATCTTTGTGTGTGATCTTGACTCCTCAAATGCCGTGGAGAGCCTTCGATTCGTGAGTTTTTGGCTGGAGTTCAAGTTCTTGGTGGTTGCTTGTGTGATCCGCGATTCCCAGTGATTTAGGGAGTTAGAGGTCGAGATTTTTGGGGTATACCATCCTTGTGTGACGCTTTTCACCTCCCCAAAATCTTGTGTCAAGAGCTTCAACCATTTGGGAGATCCGGTGATGAGTTCTTGGAGTTGACCCCCGCGGGTCGGGCGTGTTTGGTTCTGTTCGTGGCTCGCGGACAGTCCGCGTGGTGGCCACGGATGGTCCGCGCGGCTAGGGTTCGTCCCGTGTTCTTCGTGTTCGTGCGCGTGTTTGTTTCGATCCGTTTCGGCCCTAGGTTTTGGTTGCAAGGGGTTTGGCGGACAGTCCGCGAGGGCTTAACGGACGGTCCGCGCGGCCGAGATTTTGTCTGGGGTGCCTTGAGGTTTGTCTGGGGTTTTCAGCGAGGTTGGCGGACAGTCCGCCTAGGCCTCACGGACGGTCCGCGACACTGGTGGACAGTCCGCGTGACCTCTACGGACGGTCTGAATTTCGTCCTGCATCTCTGGTGGTTCGGGTGACATTTACGGACAGGCCGCCGTGACCTTTCGGATGGTCCGCGACCTCCACGCGGACGGTCCGCCCGGTCATCCCGGACAGTGCGCCAGGGACTTTGCAGCAGTGCCTAAGTGCTTTGGTTCTTGCTTTGGTGCTTCCGCTCTTTGCTCCTAGGCTTGTCTCTTATTCTCGTAGGCTTGTGTGTGCCTTGTTTGGAGTTTCCTTGTGTGCGCGGGCTTTTGGAGTGGCAATCGGGGTATAGGCCGAGTTTGACCTTCGGGAAAAATTATTATCAGCTCCCATTCACTCCCCCCCTCTGGTCGCCCTATTCGGTCCTTCAAGGTTCCACTTTTCTGTGACAGCACCAGTGCCGTAAGTGTAGCCAAAAATCCTGTCCTCCACTCCAAAACGAAACACATAGAACTGAGGTACCACTTTCTGAGGGACAATGTTGAGAAGGGAAACATATCTTTGTCCTATGTCCCTACCTAAGATCAGCTAGCCGACATTTTCACCAAACCACTTGACCAAGTCACTTTCACTCGCTTGGTGAGCTTGGGGTGTGCTTTCCTTTCGAGCTGGGTCTTGGAGCTTCTCATGTATATATGTGTCATATGTTTCATTTTGTTGCATTTCATTCATGCATTTTACTTTCTGTACAAAACCTGGTAGGATAGCCATCTTTGGATCACTTGTGCTAGGAAAAGCTTCTCTTATATACATTTATCACTGATGTGCTATTTGTGAGACTTGTGCGTGTTTGGTAAATTGTGGATGTGAATGCTATGCTCTTGATGGTTTTTGCCATATATTTGTGTTGAGATAGCTTTCTCTTTATGAAAATGCTAAATTGATGTCTCTCATGAGTAGATGCTTGTCTATGCTCAATTTGTGCTTAAATGCCTATATCATGTTTAGTTTGTGCTTGAGGATCATATTCTCTTTGCTTAAGGTTAAAGACCTTTTGTCATTGTAAATGTTTAGCCCTTTTGCTTACTTGGGGAGGAGCATAAGCTTCTTTTTGTCGCAAAGGCACTTCATGTACCATGTTTAAACTTGAAAATGAAATGGGTGTATGAATTGCCTTGTGCTTTAAAAATGAGCTTCTAATCATGTTTTTTATTCTTTTGAAAGTCATATCTTAGGTGCTAAAGCGTAGCATGTTGTCTACCCTGAGAAGTCTCATTTTAAGAAGTAGACACATGGCTCGGTGGCTTTAACATGACTTGAGTAGCTTGTGGGTGTTTATAATGATCTTGTGATGAGAATTTGTGATCTTGCATAAACGTTGGATGATCTAGTGTATTTGTGCTCAAATGGCTATGGATAGGGTCTTGCTCAGGAGATGAATGTTTTCTTTGTGAAAATTGCTTCAAAATTGCTTTCAGCCATTTCACATGATTATATGTCTCTACCTTCTTGATGGCAATGTGCTCACTACACCATGTCTACCTTGCTTGCTCTATGTCTCATTTGTGGCATTTTCTTGTGCTCTTTGTATATTTGAGAAGCTTGGTAGATTGTTTATATGCTTTGACATGCATTTTGTTCATGAAAACAAAGGGAAGAGCTTCATATACCTTGATTCATGCATTGTCAACAAGGGGGAGAATGTGTATGATAAGCGGAGATTTTTCATGCATTGGGAGATTTTGTGGAATTTTGGTATGCATTTGTGAGATGTTGCATGTGAGGAGAAAAATTGAGAAGAGGTTGCATTTGCTCAGGGGGAGTTTGCATATGTGCAGGGGGAGCACCTTTGATTTTCCTGAGTTTTGTGCTTTGTGGTGTCCTCCTTGTGAGCTTTGTTTTGTCTCAGCTGTGTCGAGTAGTTGCCCTTATCTTAGGGGGGCGAGACTTGGTCTGGCGAGTGATCTTGTTTTTGCTTGTTCTTTGGCATTGGATCACTTGCTTGGAGGTTTTGTGTTCGTGGTTGTTTTCTTTTCTTTTTCTCTATGATGATTTCTGTGGGTGTTGTCAATGCACTCATCAAGGGGGAGATTGAGGACCAGTGGAGGGTGGTTCCTTAGTGATGAGTGATTGACAATGTTGTGTGGACTGATGCTTAGCTAAGTGTGCAGGTACAGGTTGCCGCTTGACTCGTGTCGGTGCAGGTGAAGAACAAGTGCGAAAGGCCTTAGCCGTGGTGGCCTCCGGGTGATGGAGTGGCAAGTAGGCTTGGTTTGATGGACCCAGTGGCTGATGGGGTCAAGTGCGAGCCGTACGGTGCAAGACTGACGGGCTGAAGTCGTGAACATAGGCCGGTGCAAGGTAGCGGATGGAGCCCGAAGCTTGCACGCGGGGTTTGTTGGTTTGCCCACAAAACCATCGGTGGACGGTTTCTTGGTTTGGGCCTCAAAACCAAGTCCGGAGGCCCGAGGTGACGGAGACGGTGATCCACGAGCTTCGGGAAGCATCGAGGCGGGGGGCACGTCGCGTGATCGCGGGGCTTGCGTCGATGCTAAGCAAGGCCGCGGTGGAAGCGTGTCCGCTCGATGAAGACTTGACCAAAATGCCCCTGAGGGGTTGTATCTTCATTTTAAGTTGTAGGGGTAGCGTGGTTATTTACCTCCCTCTGACGGAACCTCCGAGAATAAACTCGGAACCTCCGAACTGGGAAACAACAGGGGCAAACAGCAGCAGGTCTTTCTCCTTAAGGCATGGGTTAGGATTTAAGGTAGGTATTCTATGAGCACTTGAATCCATCCTAACTCACCATTAGTATCCCTCTTGATAGTACGGATTGTCCTATACTCAAATTCAAAAGATAAAATAAATAAACATCTCCAAAGAGCATAGGCATCCTTCTTCATGTAATTGAGGGGTCTCCTTTCAATCTTTTACACCTGTAAAATATTCTCACACTGCACAATAATCTCAAAGGCTCATTAGCTCAAAGGCTCATTAGCTCTTTAATTGTGTGGTCAACATCACCAAAACCCTCATAGGGCTTGATTGCAGTTACAATCTCCCCCTTTTTGGTAGATGTTGACAACCCAATTAAAGTTTACAATTTAATTTGAAAGATTGAGCTTTTGATGATTTGAGTACAAGTCTCCCCCTCAATGTATGCTTGTTCCTTTTGAATAGGGTAATATGTCTCATATGACATATGAATTGCATACATTGTGAGTAATGTGACAGGATAATTATACTCAAACCATCGAGGGGTGCAAAAGAAGTGTAACAGATAGGACGTGATGCATATGACATGTTAATACACTCAGAGAGTTATCTGTTGACAGAGTTCGGAACCTCCGAGAAAGTTTCCGGAACCTCCAGGAGTTGGAGCCTCCGGAAAAATTCTCAGAACCTCCGAGGTCTGCAACAGACACTCCAACATTCAGCATACAGAGGCAATGCACCAACATAACAGAAATAGCAGCTAGATAAATATGGAAACAACCAGCACATCTAGCCCTATTACACACATCACACAATAGTTTTAAAGTTTTCACATCCCACAGTTTGACCATGACCAGACCAAACTTGCCAACAGAGGCAAGCTTAAAGGTTTTACAGCAGGTTCAACAACAAATGACCACCAGGAGTTCATGAGAGAATAGTTAGCACTCTCATCTCACCAAAAGAATAAAAGAATTTGTTAGCCAGCCAGCCACCACAGATCATCTCAATCTTCATGCTTCTCCCCCTTTGTCAACAGTTACCAAAAAGGGAAGAAAAGAAGAGAGGAAGTTAAAGTAGGACTTGCAGGGAATCACTCCTCATCACTGAAGTCAGAGTCTTCCACCTCAGCTTCAGGAACAGTACTGTCAGACCCAAAGTCAGAACCAGAACCAGAAGAGATATCAACAGGCCTTCTGACAGGTCTTCCAGCAGTTGCCTTCCTTCTTGCTCTGCCAGCAGAGGAAGATCCCATGGCTTTCTTCCCAGCAGCTTCTTTCTTCAGTCTGGCCATCTTGGCACTTAGTGGCTCAATATCTTCTTCTTCTTCAGATTGGGCAGCAGGCACATTTCTCCCAGCCAGTGGACTGCCAGTGTCCTTCTCACCCTCATCTTCACTAGTGGTGTATTCTGGAAAATCTGGGAAGATAGGTGGAGGAGGGAGCATGGCATTGAAGGACAGCCCCTGATGCTTTAGCAACCTGTTCATGTCTTTCCTGAGCTCATGCATCTGAGTTGCTGTCCAGTTGCAAAACCTCCAGGTGTCCCTCACCATGCCCCTCAACTTGTGCAGACCAGCAGGCATAGGTGCCCTGCTAGGTCCCTCTTCACCCTCTTGCTACTCAGACCCTGCTTTCTTCAAGATGTACTCCTCAACCACTTGTTGCTTCTTCTGATGCTGCCACTGCTTGACTTGATATGATGCATGCTCCACATCCTTCTTGAAATTGATTCCTGAAACCATCTCAATCAAGTACATGATGTAGGGAGCATAAGGCAGATTACACTTGCCACTCTCAGTCACTTCCACAAGGTTGAACCAGATGAACCTGCTGACTGAGAAGGGCTTTGCCCCAGGCAGCAACCTAGCAATCAGATTTGGAGCAAACCTTCTGAGACTGGTTGAGTCACTTCCTCCTTTAGGATAAATTGTCTCTCTGAACATGTTGTTGAGCACATAGTACACAGATTTTAGAGCAGTAGTGGACCCATCTGCAAGCTCATCATACTCATAAGCTGAGGCAATCCTTTTGTGATTCATATGCTACTCAAAATGAATCACGTCAGCCTCCCTATCATCCTTGCTGAAACCAAAGAGCCTTGCAAAGGTGGTGAAGTCCACTTTGTAGTGTACCCCCTCTGTCATCCAGTGTATAGTCTCCTGGCTGACCTTATAAAAGAAGGTGGCATGAAACTGAGCTAGCACCTCAATGTTCCAGTCATACTTGAAGCTCATTATGTCCCTCATCTTGTACTTATCTACCAGATCAAGCACATCTGACTTCTCTGCCTCTTCTGCTGCCTCCAAATGAGTGAAATCAATCCACTTCATCTTGATCAGCTTCATCTTGGTGTTCAGCACTGTCTCATAGAACTTGAAGTGGAAGACTGACCAGAACCTATAGTCTATGGCAGCCATCTTGGGGTTCTCATATGGGTTCTCCTCTCTGGCCTTCTTGACTAGGTATCCTGCCCCATCATAGTTGGTGTGCTCAATGTACACAGAGTTATCATATTTGGTAGGAGGGTGTCTCTTGAGCAGCACCTTGTGATACTTCAAGTAAGTGGAGTCTATTTCCCCAAGCAGCATGTCATCTTCAAGCTCAATGGGAATGGTCTTCCCTTCCATCCCCCCATTATCCTCAACATGAGCTGCAGATCCAGATCCTCTTCCTCCTGACAAACTGCCCCCTTTTCCTCTTCTGGGGGTTGCTTTTCCTCTGCTGCCACTGCCAGCTGCAGTTTCCCTTGCTGCAAACTTGAATGCCCTCTCTCCAGCAGGAGTTTCAAATGGCTGCCTCTGCCTCTTGGCATAGGTCTTGTCACCAGGGGTTCCAGACATATGTCAGAAAGGGTGTAGGCAATAGATAAGGAATAGATCATGATAGATAGAGACTGAGGATCACAGATAGACAAGCAGTTCAATTGATTAAAATTCAGTGGAATTTTGAATCACAGACTGTCTTTTGTCAGTACAGACTTCGGAACCTCCAAGGATTTTCTCGGAACCTCCGAAGTCTGGGCACTGACAGAGGACAGTTTGTTGATTCAACCTTCAACTGGAACTTAACCAATGGAACCAAACTTGAATGGAATTGAACTTCAGAGATGAGATGAGGTGTTGCAGGTGAATTACAACTTAGTGGAACTTTGAATCAAGATCAGCCTACAGTAGGTTATAGAGTTCAGAACCTCCGAGAATTTTCTCGGAACCTCCGAAACTCTTTGAACCCTATTGCATTCTGAACTTCGATTCAACTTTCAACTGAATTGAATTGACACGTGCATCACATCATTCAGAATAAGGCTTAGGATATCAATCTACAACTGCAAGACCTAGAACCCTAAGAACAGATGGATCTAGAAATTAGGGTTAGGGTTAGGTCTAGGTTTACCTTGGACAGGAGAAGGGATGAATGAATCCGACGAACTTGAGATGCTTTTACGCCAGGGGACGTAGCCCAGAGGCCCCCTCCAGATCAGAGATCTGGTGGCGCTGAAGAGGATCAACTCGCCGGAATGAATCCAGGCGGTGCAATGTTGTTCCTCCTCTGCTTCTCAAATGTCGGCGATGAGGAAAGATGATGACGCAGATCGAGGCTTCCTCCTTCTTCTCCTTCACTGGATCAGGGCGAAACTAGGTCAACTTCCACAACCGGCTCCCCAACCTTCTTCAGCCTCTGCGGCCCACCGACGAAGAAGGATGCCCGGCCTCGCACGCGGGACGCACGAGGAGCACGGTCACCGGCGGCGAGGAAGAACGGCGGCGGCGCGGCGGTGGAGAAAGGAGGGCGATGCGGGCGCCGTTGAGAGAGGGAGAGAGAGAGGGCGCGGTGAAAAAGTGAATCTGAGATTAACCGCGCGGTGATAAGGGAAAGGATGGGTTAACCCTAAGGTAAAAGAATATTCCCTGGAATATGCTTGATTCCTTCTAACTGTACTTCTGACGAACTGAATGCTGAGTCTTATAAAGATTGGAAGTTCCGAAAATTTTCTCAGAGCTTCCGAGGCTCGGAACCTCCAAAGATTTTCTCAGACCTTCCGAAACTTGAATTCCAGAGACAGTTAACTTTCACTCCTTTTGAGATATTTAACCTTTTATCAACAGAGATTCTTAGGTCATGGTATCCTTGACTCAAGTGGCTAGAAAACAAGCAATCACACATTCAACTATAGCCACTTAAGACAAGTTAGGGATATGAAAATATATTTTGAAATTCTTTTCAAGACAAAGTTTTCACACAAGAGTTTTCAAACAAAATTTTCAGAGAATGTCAACAATTTGAAGCAAACAATCATGGCATGCTAGAGATCAAACCACGCAACGAGAATCAAGAATATTTAGTTCATTCCTTAAACTACAAAACCTTGACTCATCAAGAGGTTTAGTGAAGATATCGGCTAGTTGTTTGTCGGTGCTCACATGACTTAGAGCGATATCTCCTTTGGCTTCGTGGTCTCTCAAGAAGTGATGACGGATGTCTATATGTTTTGTGCGAGAATGGCTTACGGGGTTGTTTGCAAGCTTTATGGCACTTTCATTGTCACACAAAAGTGGGATATGGGTAAAGTGACATCCGTAATCTTTTAAGGTTTGCTTCATCCAAAGTAGTTGAGCACAACAAGCGCCGGCTGCAACATACTCGGCCTCGGCGGTGGAAAGGGCTACTGAGTTTTGCTTTTTAGAACTCCAAGACACTAGAGACCTACCAAGGAATTGGCAAGTCCCCGATGTACTCTTTCTATCTACCTTGCAACCGGCATAATCGGAATCCGAATAGCCAAGTAGATCGAAAGTGGAGCCCTTAGGATACCACAAGCCAAGGTTAGGGGTATGCACTAGATATCTCAAGATTCTCTTTACGGCCATGAGATGGCACTCTTTCGGGTTAGCTTGAAATCTAGCACACATGCACACACTAAGCATAATATCCGGCCTAGATGCACATAAGTAAAGAAGAGAACCGATCATGGAGCGATATACCTTTTGGTCCACGGATTTCCCTTCTTCATTGAGGTCCATGTGTCCATTGGTAGGCATTGGAGTCTTGATGGGCTTTGCCTTGTCCATGTCAAACTTCTTAAGCATATCCCTTGTGTACTTGGTTTGACATATGAACGTCCCTTCCTTTGCTTGTTTGATTTGAAATCCAAGAAAGAACTTGAGCTCACCCATCATGGACATTTCAAACCTCTTTGTCATCACCCTACTAAACTCTTCACAAAAAGTTTCATTAGTACTACCAAATATTATGTCATCGACATATATTTGGCACACAAAGATATGACCATCAACTTTTCTAGTAAAGAGAGTAGCATCGGCTTTGCCTATCTCAAAGCCTTGCTTGAGCAAGAAATCCTTAAGGCATTCATACCATGCTCTTGGTGCTTGCTTGAGCCCATAGAGCGCCTTACGGAGTTTGTAGACATGATTAGGACGCTTAAGATCTTCAAAACCCGGTGGTTGCTCAACATAGACTTCTTCGGAGAGTGGTCCATTGAGAAATGCACTCTTGACATCCATTTGATATAGCTTGAAGTCATGATGGGCAGCGAAAGCGAGTAGAAACCGTATTGCTTCAAGTCTTGCCACCGGTGCATATGTTTCTCCAAAGTCTAGTCCTTCAACTTGAGTGTACCCTTGAGCGACCAATCTTGCTTTGTTCCTAATCACAATGCCAAACTCATCTTGCTTGTTTCGAAAGACCCACTTGGTGCCAATGATGTTTGTCTTCGATCTTTCCACCAACTCCCACACTTGATTTCTTTCAAAGTTGTTCAACTCCTCTTGCATAGCCACCACCCAATCCGGATCCTCAAGAGCTTGCTCTACCTTGATAGGTTCAAGAGAGGAAACAAATGAGTAAAATGCGCAAAAATTCTTAAGACGAGATCGTGTTGTTACCCCTCTCCTTATGCTCCCAAGGATATTGTCAACGGGATGATCCCATTGTATAACTTGATGTACACGGGGATGTGATGGTCCAAGAGGTTGGTGTAGGGGTTGTTCTTGCTCATCATCATCAGCTTGAGGTACTTGGTTTGCTTCATGATCATTTCCAAGCTGAGAAAAATTCTGGCCTGCAGTGTCTTCTGGTGTTGAACTCCCAGGTTCCGGAACTTCCGAGAAATTTCTCGGAACCTCCGATCTGGCAGTAGTGTTCGGAACCTCCGGTGAATTCTTCGGAACCTCCGGGTTCTGTACCTCTGCAGAGCCAGTGAGGTCAGGCCCTTCGAGTGGTGTTGAAGCTTGTTGTTGTAGCTCATCTTCTTCTTGTTCTTCAACTGGTCTAACATCACCAATGGCCAATTGCTTGATTGCTTCATAAGGTGGCTTCTCATTACCTACAACATTTAAGTCAACTTGCTCCACTTGAGAGCCATTAGATTCATCAAAAGTTAAATCTACCGTGACTTCAATCCTCCCGGTGGTTAGATTGAAGACTCGGTAAGCATGCTCATTTGGACCATAACCAAGAAGAAATCCTTCGTCAACCTTTGGTGCAAACTTAGAAGTTCGAGGCCTCTTGTTTAGAATGAAACATTTGCACCCAAACACTCTAAAGTAAGACACCTTGGGCTTTTTACCGGTGATAAGCTCATAGGAGGTCTTCTTGTGAAACTTGTGAAGGTAGAGGCGGTTGATGGCATGGCAAGCCGTGTTGATGGCTTCGGCCCAAAAGATGTCTTGAGTCTTGTACTCGTCCAACATGGTTCTTGCCATCTCAATAAGAGTCCGGTTCTTCCTCTCAACCACCCCATTTTGTTGAGGGGTATAAGGAGCTGAAAATTCATGCTTGATGCCCTCTTCATCAAGAAATTCTTCAACATTGGTGTTCCGGAATTCCGAGCCATTATCACTTCTTACTTTCTTGATGGGTAGCTCGAACTCCCTTTGTGCTCTTCTTATAAAGGTCTTCACCTTCCCTTGTACTTCACTCTTGTCAAACACAAAGAACACCCACGTGAAGCGAGAATAGTCATCAACAATAACCAAGCCATATTTGTTACCGCCAATACTTATGTAGGCCACCGGTCCAAATAGATCCATGTGAATGAGCTCCAACGGGCTTGATGTAGTGAGAATGCTATTTGGTGGGTGAGGTGCTCCTACTTGCTTTCTGGCTTGGCATGCTTTACATATCCTATCTTTCTCAAAATGCACATTTGTTAGTCCAAGGATGTGTTCATCTTTCAAAAGTTTGGCCAAGTTCCTCATGCCAACATGGGCTAGTCGGCGATGCCATAGCCAACCCATGCTAGATTTTGCCACTAAACAAGTCTTGGGAGAAACCTTACTTTTGTTGAGATCAACTAGGTAAAGCCTCCCCCTCAAGCGACCCGTAAGGACAATAGAGGAATCCTCCCTTCTTATGATGGACACACCCTTATCCGAAAAGTGACAATCAAAACCGATCTCACTAAGTTGTGAAACGGATAATAGATTGTAACCCAACAGATCAACATGAAGAACATTTGTAATTGAATATTTTTGAGAGATAGGGATATCACCTACACCGATGACTTCTCCTTTTGTATCCCCCTCCATAAGCAATAGTTTCTCTTGGTCCTTCCAAATGGAGGTAGGATGAGAACATACTCTTTTCTCCGGTCATATGATGTGTACATCCGCTATCAAGCACCCAACTTGATCCACCGGAGGAGTATGCCTACAAAACAGTTTAGTTCCTTCTTTTAGGTCCCCAATTTGACTTGGGGCCTTCCACATTAGCAACCAAAACCTTTGGAACCCATAGAGATCGTTTCACATATATGTTGGACTCATTTCCAACATACGTGGCAACAACTTTACCAAGATTGTTGCGTCTCAACACATAGCTAGGAGGTATGTCTCTAGATGCATGAGCCTTGTTCTTGTTAGGGGATAAGTTCCTTCTAGGCATGATTGGATGGTTCTGAACCTGCAAACGAGTGTTAGATGCCTTGGGAACTTGCCGAGGTTGAGTCTTGCCTTTCTTCTTTGTTCTGTCTTTGCAGACCCCGGAACCTCCGAGAATTTTCTCGGAACCTCCGAGTTCTGCTGTCTGTGTTGCTCGAGGCTTCCAGACTACGGAACCTCCGGGCTTTGAGCTCGGAACCTCCGGGGTCTGGGTAAATAGAAACCCAGTGCTCTTGAATTCTAGGCACTCTTTTTCCTTGATGATCTTTCTTTCATTGGTCTTGCCACCTTCAACATAGCCAAAACCTGGTTTCTTACTTTTCTCCAACATCTTTCTCTTGGAGAACTTTCTCTTCTTGTTCTCGTCACTCATGCATCCTCTAGCTATGATTGAGTTTAACCTAGCAATTTCCTTTTTCATAGCTTCCATGTTAGCAAGATTAGTAGCATAGGATTCAAGATCAATATTGAAGCATTTATCACAGCCCTTGCTAGTAGAAGCACTAGAGTCACCCTTTACCTTCGAAGGATGTGAGGTGCTACTCCAAAGGAGACTATATTGCTCCTCAACCTCTTCATTCCTCGACTTGAGAGAATTACATTGAGCTTGGAAGGCAGCAAGGTCTTCCTTGAGAGTAGCTATGACGCTCTCCGCTTGGCTCACTTCCAAACGCAAAGCCTCAAGCTCACTTCTTTCGGATGCAAGAATGTCTTGTTTTTCCTCTAGTTCCACTATCAACCTAGCCATAAAATCTCTAGATTGCTCATCCATCTTACTAACAAGTTGGTTTGCTTCCTCATCACTAGATTCATCACTAGAGTCCATTTCCGACTCATCACTAGGTGGAGGAGAGGGTTTTGAGCGAGTTTTTACCTTCTCACCCTTGGCCATGAAGCAATGAATGGATGAGCTCTCTTCATCATCGGTCAAGTTGTTGAACAACCTTGAAGTGGAGGGAAGCTTCTTGATAGCCACGGTTGCAACCTTCTTCCCTTCTCCTTCACTAGAGCTCTCATCTCCGGAATTCCATTCATGACCAATATGAGCTTCTCCACCATAGTTTCTTCTCTTGTGATGTGGTTTTTGATCTTTCTTGTAGCTTCCCTTGCCTTTGTCATTCTTGTTTTCTCTCTTCTCATTTGGGCAATCCGCTATGAAGTGCTCGGTGCTTCCACAATTGTAGCAAGTTCTCTTTTTCTTGTTGGGGAACCTTCTCTTAGCAAATTTGTAACCTTGTTTCTTCAAGCCTCTTTTGTATGTCTTCATGAACAAAGCCATGTCCCCAATCTCAACATGAGAGCTTTCATCTTCATCTTCACTTGAGTCACTTGTAGAGCTCTCTACTTCCACTTTCTTTGATTTTGACTTGGAGGGCTTGGATGAAGTAGAGTGCTTGGATGAAGTAGTGGGCTTGCTTGACTTGTGGGAGTGGAGAGCAACCTCTTTGACCTTCAAGTTGTTCAACTTGGCTTCTAGCTCACCAATCTTCTTTCTATGTTGGATTTCCTTGTCCATGAGCTCATGAGTAAGAATTCTCCCAAGAACATCATTTGGAGAGAACTCCTCAAATCTCTTCTTCTCTCTAATCAAAGTGACTAGAGTAGGATTTCTTGGAGCAAAGGCCTCCAACATCACCTTCACAACAAAGTGGTCATCCAACTCATCACCACCTAAACCTCTTATCTTCCCAACTATGACCATCAACCTATCAAACATCTCTTGTGGCCCTTCTCCATCAAAGATAGTGAATCTATTGAGTTCGGCCATTAGAATGTTGATCTTGGATTTCTTGACCTTGTCAACACCCTCATGAGCAATGTGAAGTATATCCCAAATCTCTTTGGCAATCTCAAGTCCACTAACACGGTTGTACTCTTGGGCATTCAAGGCACTAAGGAGTATGCTTGTAGCTTGAGCATTCCTCCTAATGTTGCGACGATCACGTGGTGTGAGGTTTTCAAAGTCTTCGGGATCATCAAAACCTACACACACAATATTCCACAACTCCAAACTCAAACCGGTTAGATAAGCTTTCATCATGTGCTTCCATTTAGCAAAGTTGGTCCCATCAAATTGGGGCAACTTGCCAACGGGTATAGTGATATCATCCTTAGATTTAGTCTCCAAAGAATCATAGTTAAAGGATACTCTTCTATAATCATCCTTGGACTTGGCCTTGGGCTTTGGCTTGGGCTTGAGTGTTCTCTTGGGAATTCTTGTGCCGTAGTACTCGTCATCCCCATCTCCATTCTCACTAGATGAAGATGATGATGAGGATGATGAAGATGGTGATGGAGATGGTGAAGGTGTTATTTTTCTTCTCTTCTTTTCTTCTTTCTTCCTTTTCTTCTTCTTTTCTTGCTTGCTGTCCTCTTTCTTCTTTTCTTCTTCTTTCTCTTTCTTCTTGTCCTCTTTCTTGCTTTTCTTGCCATTGTTCTTGGAGCTTTCTTTGACAGCCTTCTTGAGCTTGTCAAACTTCTCTTGGGCTGAGGTGTTGCCTACCTCCGAGGCATCACCTTCAACTTCACTTGGCATATCTTCAAATTCCTCCTCCTCTTGCTTGTCATCTTCACTTGCCATATCCTCACACGGTTAAGTGTTTGCAAAGATAACCCGCTCTGATACCAATTGAAAGGATCGAGGCAATATGGCCTAGAGGGGGGGTGAATAGGCCTGCACACAAATTTAAACTTTTCCTGCAGAAAAACTGTCAGGGTCCGGAACTTCCGAGATTATTCTCGGAACCTCCGAACGAGGCAGCCTCCGAGAATAAACTCATAACTTCCGAGAACTGTCAGAACAGAGCTAATATGAAACAAGCTGCGGATTACTTGATGAAAAACAGATCTACCAAATTCTAGGAGGTACTTAGGACCTAGCAAGAAGATTTCTAAGCAAAGAACAAGCTAGGAAGCTACCACAACGTAGATCGGAGACAAACCCTAATAGATCTAGTCAAGAACAAGCATGAACATGGACAAGCAAGAATATAAATTACAGCATGCACGAGATAAGGATTTATCCCGTGGTTCAGCTCGCCACAATGGCTTGCCTACGTCCACGTTGTTGAGGAAGCCACAAAGGCCAAGGACCACAAAGGTCAACTCCTCTCTCACACCTATCACTTTGGGTAATAGGTGGAGACTTTTCACTAGATTCACAAAGGGTAATACAAACACCTTGGAGCTTCCACAAATCGGGTTGGAGAGCTTCCAAGAACCTCTATCCGTCTAGGAGCAAGGCTCCAAGAGTAATAGATCCACCAAGCTTGCTAGGACTTCTCCAAGTGCTCAAGAACAAGGAATGGAAGGTTTTGCTCACAATCTCACTTGAATCCCCACTCTCAATCAATGCTAAGGCAAGGATTTGGAAGAGAGTAGGTTTGGAGTCAATGCAAGGTGAGAGAATGAAGCTAGAACAGTTTACAGTTCGGGGAAGAAGAGGGCAGATGACCGTTGGGGGACCAAGGGGTATAAATACCCCCAGATCCAGAACTGTAACGGTCAAAATTTCAAAGTCCGGAACCTCCGAGAAAAACCTCGGAACTTCCGAACTCTGAAACCTCTGCAGTCTGAAGCCGTGCCGGTCGGAACCTCCGAGAATAAACTCGGAACCTCCGAACTGGTAAACAACAGGGGCAAACAGCAGCAGGTCTTTCTCCTTAAGGCATGGGTTAGGATTTAAGGTAGGTATTCTATGAGCACTTGAATCCATCCTAACTCACCATTAGTATCCCTCTTGATAGTACGGATTGTCCTATACTCAAATTCAAAAGATAAAATAAATAAACATCTCCAAAGAGCATAGGCATCCTTCTTCATGTAATTGAGGGGTCTCCTTTCAATCTTTTGCACCTGTAAAATATTCTCACACTGCACAATAATCTCAAAGGCTCATTAGATCTTTTATTGTGTGGTCAACATCACCAAAACCCTCATAGGGCTTGATTACACTTACACAACCCATAGAGCACTCTCTGGAGTTTGTATACACGGTGTGGGTATCTCTCACTCTCAAACTCCGGGGGTTGCCTCACATACACTTCTTCCTCTATCACCCATTCAAGAAAGCACTCTTTACGTCCATTTGGTACAACTTGAACCCTTTAGCCACGGCAAAGGCTAGAAGAATCCTAATTGCCTCCAAATGGGCCATAGGAGCAAATGTCTCCTCATAATCTACACCCTCTTTCTAGTTGAACCCCTGAGCCACCAACCTCGACTTGTTTCTCACAACCATCTCATTCTCACCCTCTTTGTTCTTCCACACCCACTTGGTACCTATGGGACGACAATTTGGTGGTGGATCGACTAACACCTAGACTTGGTTTCTCTCAAAATTCTGCAACTCCTCATGCATGGAATTCACCCAATTCTCGTCAGACAAAGCGTGTCGAATATCTTTGGGCTCAAACGACGCAACAAAAGCAGAGTGAGAGAAATGAGAAGTGTTCCTTGACCTCGACCGTATAGTGCGTTCTGAAGGTCACCTATGATCGTCGTTGGTGGGTGATCCACCTGTACACGTCGGGGAGCCTCTCGCCTGGACACAATCTCCCCCTCAGCAGCAGCCTCCACTCGAACCGCCTCAGTCGTAGCGGGTGTAGGGGATGGTCCATCCTCGATCGTCGTCGTAGTAGTGGAAGTAGCATGTACACGATCAGCCACTGGAGCATCACCACCATCATCGTCGTCGCCTCCATCTCCATCCTTCTCATCTTCAAAGATCCTCGCTCCAATCTCCTCGTCACCTGCACACTCAAAAGCAGAAGAGCTACATGGCTGTGTCCCGTCGAAGGTTACCTCGCAAGTCTCCATGATTCGGTTAGTGTCAAGGTTGAGCACACGATATGCTTTAGAGTGAATCGCATAACCAAGGAAAATACCATTCGAACATCTAGACTCGAACTTATCCAACTTTCCCTTCTTCAGAATGAAACACTTGCAACCAAAAGCTCTAAAGTGACTCACCTTGGGTTGTCGCCCATGCATCAGCTCATAGGAGGTCTTCTTCTTAAAGGCACGAAGGAAGATGCAATTTGAGACATAGCAAGCGGTATTGACCACCTCGGCCCAGAAACGCCTAAGAGTCCTATGCTCATCGAGCATCATCCTGGCCATCTCACAAAGGGTTCGGTTCTTCCTCACCACTATGCTATTATAGCAAGCGACGTATGGAGAAGAGTACTGATGATCGAGACCAAGATCACTGCACAAGGTATCAAAATGAGAGTGCTTAAACTCTATGCCATTGTGACTGCGAATAGCTCAAATGGCATCACCATGTCCCTCATTCTTCAACCTCAAGATCAAGTCCCGAACACAGCCAAATGTCTCGCTCTTATCCTCCAAAAAGAAAACCCAAGAGTACCTCGAAAAATCATCAACCACAACAAGAACATACCTCTTCCCACCCGCAGAGCGAACACGAGCTGGCCCAACCAAATCCATGTGCAACAGCTCGCAAGGTCGCTCGGTCATGAACACAGTCAGAGGGGTGTGAGAAGCAGCAACCATCTTTCCATGCCGACAAGAAGCACAAACCAAATCCTTCTCGAATTTGAACTTAGGCAATCCTCGGACAAGATCAAGACCACTCAAGCGGGAAAGAAACTCAAAGCTCAAGTGTCCCAACCTCCTATGCCATTTCCAAAGCTCGGCCGAAATGCCAGAAACAATGCATCGAGGAGGACCAACAGACTGGGAAAAATCGGCACGAAAGATTTGACCCTCGGGGACGATCGTACAGACAAGATCACCTCGAGAATCAAGCACACGAGAAGCGCCCGACTTAAAACGAACCTCAAAACCTTCATCAAGTAACTGAGATACTGACAATAGGTTAAAACCAAGTGACTTGACCAAAGCCACACTTCTTAAGGTCACCTTCCTACTCACCTTCACCATACCTTCAGCAAGCACTCATCCTCTCCCATTGTCCCTGAAAGTGATGTACTCCCTCGTACTCACCGGGGTGAGGCTGGAGAACCACCCACGATCTCCGGTCATGCGTCGTGAGCAACCGGAGTCGATTAACCAAAACTCCTCCAAGCCTCCCACCTGTAATCAAAAACGAGAACGAGAATGAGCAAGTGACTCAACACTGGGGTTAGTACCAAAGGAGTCAAACTAGTGTCGAGCCATTTGCTCAAAAGAAGGGTTAGCAAAGTCCATCCTACACAAACCCCTAGGCGGAGCCCTCTCACGCCTACCACCAAAGGACCTGTCACGTCTCACTGGAGGAGTACCCGCACCACGAGGGGGAAAATGTGGCCTGTAGTCCATCTGAGACCCAAAGCTCCGATCGTGCCTCCCAAACTCGTAACGATCACGAGAAGGAGCACGTCGAGCCAACTCACCACGCCCAAACCCAACACGCCTATCTCTTTGAGGAAACACACCTCCGCCTCTACGAGTGGGAACTGTACGCACAAACACCTCACCCCTAGGTAGAGGCCCTCTACGAGGCTCAGGCACACCACGATAAAGGTGATACCTGTCCTTGTTTGCCATCTCCCTAGAAAACCTCTCATCTCTCTAACTCCTGAAATAGAACTCATCCTTATGCCCATCCCTCCCACAATACTCACAATGGAAGCGGATCGGCTGTGGCTTAGGCGGTGGCTTTTCTGTGGGCTTCTCAACAACTTTCTCTCCCAACTTCCCCTCAAAGACATTCCCCTGGGTGCTCACAAACTTGATGGGTTCCTGGTAGTTTTATATTTTCTGGGGGAACACTGGTGGGTCTGGAGTTGTATCAAGCTTGTTTCTGAGGTGGTTTGGCTTGGGTGCATATTTGTTCATGGGTATGGTGTGTGGTGGAGTAGGGATCTCTCCAACTTTCTCTTCTCCCTCACGACTCTTCTCACCACTCTTGCCAGCCCCCAACGCCTGACCATCAAACCTCTTGAACTCAACCAACAACAAACTCAACTATGGCTCATGCCCAGACAACCAACTCATCAATTTCCTAAGCTCATCATTTTCATCCTGCAAATGGTCAACATAGTGTGAAAGTTCCATGTTTTTTAAAGCATGCATTTCACAGGTAGAACATGATGTATGAATGACATCTTTCAAAGCAGCCTCAAGAGAAACTATCCTGGTGTCAGACTCATCTAGCCTAGCATGCAACACAGGACATGAAGTGCAAGCACCTACAGCTGGCCTAGATTTTAGTTCATCACACTCAACCCTAATCACATCTAGTTCCTAAAGAGTAGAGGCATGCTTCTCCTTGAGAGCAGTTAAGTTAGCCAAGAAAATAGTGCAATCACCACAGTCAATCTCATCAGACACAACAGGTGCAGATTTCAAAAAGCCTATCTCATTTCTAGCATCCATAATCAAGGACTCAAGCTCAACTATCTCATCCTTAGCATCACCCAACAAAGACCTAAAATCCCTCTTTTCCTTGTTGGTCTTCCTAAGCACATCATCACGGTTATCAAGCAACTCATTGAGCCTAGCATTCTCCTCTAGCAAGAAGTTGGGATCATGTCGTACCTCTTCCTCGGAGTCCGAGTTCAAATCCGAGCTATGATTCCCACCCTTCTTGGAGTGTGCCATGCCGCAAAATCCACCTTGTGCGACGAAGCTTAGGCTGGTGAAGTTCTTGCCCGTGTGCCGCTTGTCCTTGCGTCGTTCTTGCTCTTCCTCGCTGCTCGAGTCAGAAGAAGCATCCTTGATGTGGAGTCGATGTCGCTCGCTCCGGCAACCATCACTCGAGCTATCTTCTTTTTGTACCCGCTACTCTTCTTGTGCCTTCTCTCGCCCTTGTCCTTGTGCTTGTCCTTGTAGTCATTCCGGGAGTGGTGCTTGTCCTTCTTTTGGAGGTCCCCTCATCCCCAGCCGACATGTGGCAGCTCTCCATTGGTTCCTCAAGGTATCCTTGGGTGTTTTGGAGTCATTTGGCACTCCGAGCAAGCCACCCCCTTGCCTATAAATAGAAGGGGAGGGGGTAGGAAATGAGGCACACTCCACCCATCCAAGGCTCCTCTCCTAGCTAGTGTTAGACTAGAGAGGGAGAGAGAGAGAGAGGCCTGTGCCTCTACAATGTTGTTGTTCTTCATTTAGACTAAAGTGAGTATTCTTGTATTTTTCTATTTAGACTAAAGTAACATTCATGCATAGGTGATATGTTCTTGTGTTCTTCGTGTGTTCTTGATTTAGAGGCTTGTATTCTTCGCGAACACAACCCTTTGATCTTGTGGCACAAGTTCATAGTTCTCATATCCGTTTGTATGTGTGTTCGTCTATTAGAATATAGTGGATATTCCTGCATGTTCCATTTAGACCAAAGTGACATTCGTGATTCCTTCCTTCTAGCTTTATGCTTGGTTGCATCAGTAGTCTTTCTTCTCTGCTAGTGCGTAGATCCTAGGTTTATGCGTTCGTCTGCTGCAAGTCATTCGTATACGTTGGAAGCATAGTACGGGGTCGAGTTCTTTCCTGTATGCCTTTATTATAAGTTAGTAATACATATAGTGAGTGAGATCAGTTCTCTTCCGTGGTCATAGTTCTATAAGTACAGAGTGCCGTAGTCCATTAGTTATGGTAGTAACCACAGCCTAGACATTGTGTCACGCTACCAGTTATCATTCGTTCGGCTTATCCCAAGGTTAGGTAGAGGTAGTCCAGGTGGTGGTGACAGCCCATCTGGCCCTCGTTGATCCTCAACAGCTGGATATAGTCAGAGCTTCGTTCCACATAGATCTGCATGCTGGAGTCGCCTGTTAAGTCAGGGCTATCGGTACCCTAAGACAAGTTCTATCTAGAGATCGACCTTTAATCTCGTATATAGTGCTATCTTTAGGAATCCTCTCTATCCTTGCCTCTTATCTGGGTGTGTCCTTGGACCGACTAGTACGGAGTTAGTACACACACGTTCCCTTGGATTCGATACCCTTGGAATACTCTGAGGTGAAAGCTACAACGGTATCCGTGCGCTTGCGGATTTATTCTTGAGACGCTAAAATACCCAACAAGCTTTCTGGCGCCATTGCCGGGGAACGGTTGCTGTATCTATCTTCATACCTAGTGGTCCTCGTATCTTTTCATTTTTCTTTGTTCTACCTTTACCCTCGTTACCCATGGAGAGGCCAACCTTTCACGACCTCTCCACCTCAACTTATGAGTTCAATGATCCATCAACTTCTACATCCATCTATGGACTCAATCCCGACTTTATAGCCATGGTTCGGAATCACACCTTCTCTAGAGCAATTAATGAAGAACCTTACGATCATTTGCAAGAGTTCGAGGATCTGTGTTCATCCTTGGTTGTCCAAGGAATGACATAGGAAACCTTGATATGGAAGTTGTTCCCTTTCTCTCTCACGAAGAAAGTGAAACAATGGTACATCCGTGCGGTAGGGAGCATGAGAGGTGATTGGGAGAAACTACGAGTTGACTTTTGTTCCTCGTTTTCCCTACTGAAACGCATAAATTCCCTTCCGATGGACATCCTCGATTTTGAGCAACTAGAGAAGGAATCCCTTGGTGCAGCGTGGGCGAGATATTTATGCCTCTTGGCATCTTACCCGCACTTGTCTATACCCGAGGGTGTATCTTTGTACATCTTTTGCTCGTGTCTAGACATGAAGTCTGCCCAGGAGCTTGACACTATCGCCGGAGGCTCGTTTGAAGACAAAACGACAATGGAAGGAAGGGAAATCCTAGATACCCTTTTAGAAGACTCTTTCTTACCTACCGACCAAAACGAACCCCTCCGTGATGAGTATGTATCAAGCCATGAGAGTCTCTCAACAGTCGAACTTGAACCTATGGTTTACACATCTCAATATTCGACCGTTGAGCCCTCTCCCGAACCATGAACACCGAAGGAAGAAGAGATTCAACCTTCGGAGTTTGCTTTTTGATTCGAGGATGACCCTTTTGAAGACATCATAATTGCCTCGAATCATCCTAGGCACGAGAAGCCTACGACATCAATGTGCCCTCATGAGGCCCTCGATGAAGTTTCCAATCAGGAATCCACAGTGGATTGGTCAAAGGAGTTAGAGCGTACTTCCAAAGAAATTTGGGTTCGCTCAACCTCCATGACTATCCCTTGTTCCATGCGAGGAAATGTCGTAGAAGCTGTTCATGACCCTACTGTCAGGGCTTGCATCATATCGGAGTACCTTATGGATACTCTTGTGGGTAACAAGCCCCTGACCCCGACTCATAGATATTTCAGAAGTCCTAGGTGGGGCTACTATTTCCCATGTCGGGGGATCGCTAGGGATGTGCCCATCATCATATACAAAATTGAGGTGTACTTAGATTTTTATATCTATGACATCATGGATTTTGATCTTCTCTTAGGCTTCCCATTAGAAAAACTCCACGCCACACCTTTAGGCTGCCTAGATGAAAAGCTTAGGGAAGCCGCTTCTGCCATCACTCCCTTGTTTTCAGAAAGTTCTATAGCGAAGCCTCTTCTCAAGCAAAACCCGCTCGAGGAGACGATGCTTGTATCTCCATTCTCATTGTCTGATTCCGTTCTCGTTGAGGGTGTAGAATTTTCTACTCCTCAGGAGTACGACTCGGAAGACTCTTTCCACCTTTGTGAAGATGAACGATCATCATCACCCTTGACCGAGTTTGAGCCTCTTCCCACTGGCCTGCACTATGTTGCTCTCGACCTTGATCGAGAATCAGCATTGAGCTTGCATGATGAATCTCTTGAGCTGGAGAATTCATGGGCCATGGAAATCTATGAGGCGCTGACTCTAGAGTCCAGAGGAAAGGATTCCATTGACAAGCATGGTAGCTTCACTCTTGATATACTTCAGGAACCATGCTTGCATCATCCTTCTCTAGAGTCAGCTATGCTCAGTGCATGGAGCACGCACGAGGACTACAACCGCCTTATGGTCCTCTCCTATAAAAAGTTTACAAGGATGGTTGTAGATGCATATGTTTACCATAAGCATTGCAGATTTCGTGTATGCACTGTGGCACTAACCTTGCAGCTGAAGCTTCAATGATACATCAACAATTGGTGGTGAGATGGGAATGACATCACCAATGATAGCTGCAAGAAGAAGTTCCCATGGTCGAGCTTATGACCATAAACAAAGCACTACTAGGAGGTAGCCTGGATTAGGTTTGTTTTATTTCGCTTTTCAAATAAAAAGCAAGAGCATGTTTTTGGGATAGGTTGTCCTTCGGGTATTCTTGGTCGCTAACCTTTTAGGTGGAGATTAAAAAGAATGACGGACGATTGACACCTAAGAGCATGTGAGCTACACCACTACAACACCTTGGTATGTTTTTGGTGAGAGAACATTTACAAAAGGCTGATTGATCTCCACACACTTGAGTTTTGTTGCCTTGCAATGCAAACATCAAGCGTGGGGGAGGTATGTGAGCATCCTGAGTAAAGTTCCTCTCATACCAAATCTTATCCTGGTTCGGAGATGATGTTAGGCTTTGCATCTTGCCTAGGTAGGTACGTCCTGCAATTGACTTTAAACAAAGCCCTTCCGGGAGGTTGCCCGATGTTCGCCATCTTCTGCTCATGTTTATATCCCTTTGGAGATGCTTGATCATGCTTCCTTTATCTATGTTTGTAATGCTATGGTTTGAGTGCATGTTTAGCTACGTGCATTCATAGGTTGTTTTAAATTAAGCATGGTGCTTAGGTTAAAACTGCCTTCTTCAATCAAACGAGACATGGTGTCGAGTTTAATGGATAAACCTTATAGTTAATGCTTACATGGATATTGGTTGTATATGCGGACTAACCCTTGCAAGAATTCGAACCCAAATGAGGTAAGTCATCGAGCTTGATTCAAATGGGAAGGTAAGCCAAGGCATGTCAGCCTTGTTTGAGCTTGGTCTCATGGTGAATTTATAAAAAACAAAAAAAATTGAATTTAAATAAAGGCTTCCTAGTTCTTGAATCAGTAGAGTCCCCCTTTTGTTTTTCCCATTTTGTTTGAAGACAGCACCAGGTAGAAGAACAAGAGGGGGGGATCTCCCAAGCTTATCATCGACATACACACTTGAGATCTCCCATACAGGTGTTGCACAACGTCGACTGCGCTTTCATGACAAGGGACAAGGTAAAATAGAGTGAGCTGGGTGCCCCATGGGTCAGTTGAACCACTGCTGGTCCTCCTTGATCTCCACACTCTTCAGGAGCGATGGTATGTGCACCCTTTATCTCACTCTCTCTGATTCATGAGTTTGAATGAGTTTCAATTCCTATCTGCTAAATCAACTCATGGAATCGTGCTCGACTTGCTCTACACGTTTCCTATGGTTGGCTTGCATATGTTTTATTCCTTATCTATTATCTTGATGCTTGTGAACAAATATCATTAGGGAACTCATGCTCATCTAAGTATTTGGCGTTTGTGATATGGTTTGATGATGTGATCTTCTCTCTAAATGTTTGAGTGCTTGGGAATTTTATTTGAAAATATGAAAACCCTTTGCAAAGCTCCTCTTTGCTATGCCAAAGTCCTACCAAAGCCATATGATGAGTTATCTTGAAAACCTTAGACTCATATGCTGCTTATTATTGCATTGAGCTTTGTCAAATTGTTGTGACCCTTGTGAGAATTCTTTTCATGATTTCATGATCAAGATTCATGTGCACACCATATCCCCTTGCTATACTTCTACACTAGAATTTAACATGGTATCATCGATCCATTCCATAAAAATAAAGCTCCATGTGTGGTGTAACCTCTCTCTCCAAAAGTATCTTAAAAAAGGATATGGGCTATGCAAAAAAAAGAAAGAAAAAGAGAAAAAAAACCATGCTCAAAGCATGAGTGAAAAATGCCCAGGGCATGAAAAAAAAGAGAAAAAAGAGAGGTAGCCCATGTCCAAAAGAAAGAAGAAAAAGGAGAGAGATGGAATGATGCAAAATGGAGTTCCAATGAATTTGATGGCAATAACTAGCACCTATTCCGGGCCTAGTGTCCACCTTACCATCACCACAACATTCATCATATATATGGTAATATCTAACACCCATTTCGGGCCTAGTATCCACGTTACCATATACATCACATCCATACATGTGCACATATTGATCCGACTATATGACTTGATTTTCTCCTTGGATCCGGTTTTTGACTTTGCAATAGATGTGATGCAAGTATGCTTTATCTTTTATCCTACCCTGAGCTCCACATATAGCCATCATTAGAAGTAGGATGAAAGAAAGGCAAATCTAATGCCTTGGTGAGGACATATACACATTGAGTGATCTAAGAGAATCAAATCATTTGCTAAGCAAGGTTTTGTTTTTTAAAACTTATTCCAAAACCCAAGTTACATGACATGAGGAATATAAGTGATTTGTCATGACCGCTCCATTTCTAAACTACCCAAGATGGCATGATAGACACTCCACAAAGTTCACAAGTACAAGGTATGGTTTGGAATATCTGTTATGCTCACTTAAACCTTTGGATATCATGTCTCACCTTGATCTGTTCCCCTTTACTCGGGACGAGAAAAGGTCAAGTGTGGGGGTGTTGTTGATAGTTGTTAAGTGCTACTTTTATGCCGTCAACTCCTGCATAAAATGAATGAAAAGAGATCATCAACACTATAATAGGGCACTATACTGACAAGTTCCACAAGTGTTGGTGTTTCTAGCTTTTGTTGCAGGATGCACCGGAATACGTGATAAATGATACAATTGAGAGCAAGTGATCCAATGGCTTATATAGGACGTCATACATAAGAACCTCAAATGCCAATTTGGACTGCAACATTGCGACGGGCTCGTCGAGATAATTGAAATAGATATATCATTTGTCTACTTCTGAGTCCGGATGAAAGAGATATGCACAAGACAAGATCACCATCTTGATATGTGGGCCCAGTGGGACCCACACCAGACCACGTGGTGACGTGTTGCCACGTTGGATGCCATGTGTCCATGACACATCGCCAATCCAAGGAAACACACCTTCGACCAATCAGGAGCCGGTACGCGGATTCAAGGGCCCACATCCCCACGGAAACAAGCTAAAAACACCGCATACACACCCATACACACCTGAGGACCCACCTGGCAGTCACCTGGACGAAAGGCGGTGGAAACAAACCCACCTGGGGGTCGACCGGACCCCAATTCGGCCTAACCTTTCGGAGGTCCCCTCGTCCCCAGCCGACGTGTGGCAGCTCTCCATTGGTTCCTCAAGGCATCCCGTGGTGTTTTGGAGTCGTTTGGCACTCTGAGCAAGCCACCCTCTTGCCTATAAATAGACGAGGAGGGGGTAGGACATGAGCCACACTCCACCCATCCAAGGCTCCTCTCCTAGCTAGTGTTAGACTAGAGAGGGAGAGAGAGAGGCATGTGCCTCTACGATGTTGCTGTTCTTCATTTAGACTAAAGTGAGTATTCTTGTATTTTTCTATTTAGACTAAAGTAACATTCATGCATAGGTGATATGTTCTTGTGTTCTTCGTGTGTTCTTGATTTAGAGGCTTGTATTCTTCGCGAACACAACCCTTTGATCTTGTGGCACAAGTTCATAGTTCTCATATCCGTTTGTATGTGTGTTCGTCTATTAGAATATAGTGGATATTCCTGCATGTTCCATTTAGACCAAAGTGACATTCATGATTCCTTCCTTCTAGCTTTATGCTTGGTTGCATGAGTAGTCTTTCTTCTCTTCTAGTGCGTAGATCCTGGGTTTATGCGTTCGTCCGCTGCAAGTCGTTCGTATACGTTGGAAGCATAGTATGGGGTCGAGTTCTCTCCTGTATGCCTTTAGTATAAATTAGTAGTACATATAGTGAGTGAGATCAGTTCTCTTTTGTGGTCGTAGTTCTATAAGTACAGAGTGTCGTAGTCCATTGGCTATGGTAGTAACCACAGCGTAGACGTTGTGTCACGCTACCGGTTTTCATTCGTTCAGCGTATCCCAAGGTTAGGTGCAGGTAGTCTAGGTGGTGGTGACAGCCCATCTGGCCCTCATTGATCCTCAGCAGCTGGATATAGTTAGAGCTTCGTTCCACATAGATCCGCGTGCCGGAGTCGCCTGTTAAGTCAGGGCTATCGGTACCCTAAGCCAAGTTCTATCTAGAGATCGACCTTTAATCTCATCTATAGTGCTATCTTTAGGAATCCTCTATATCCTTGCCTCTTATCTGGGTGTGTCCTTGGACCGACTAGTACGGAGTTAGTACTCACACGTTCCCTTGGATTCGATACCCTTGGAATACTCTGAGGTGAAAGCTACAACGGTATCCATGCGCTTGCGGATTTATTCGTGTGACACTAAAATACTGTTGACGACTGATTTTCACTCACTTCTTACCCGACAAACATGTACCTTTTGGCATGGAAAATGATCATCAACACTAGAAGAGGGCTTAAACTTATCATTTCCACAAGTGTTGGTGATTATGCAAATACAGGTAAATAGCACTAGAAAGAGGAGTAAAAGCATAAGTCTTTGATCCAAGCATTTCAAGTCCAGCCAATGAAGGGATGCCACCTAGGATTCCCCTGGATCACTGACGTCATCAATCCAAGAGAAGTGAGCCCGACGAATCACGAAGCGCCACATGGACATCACATGGATTCAAGGGCCCACTTATCCCCCTAAACTGTCGGGAAACTTGGCATGCACGGAGGACAGGCATCAGGGCCCACCAGTCAGCCACCACAAGGAAGCCCAGGGTGCCACGTGGCCCCTATGGTTCGGCCGAACCCTAGATCGGCCGAACCGACCTTGGTTCGGCTGATCTAGGCCCTCCACGTGTCACCTCCTGATTGGCTCCTGGTTGCAGCTCCAGACATTTAGGGGCACTTGGAGCCCCGAAGCAAGCATCTTCCCCCTCTATAAATAGGAGGGTAGGGGCTCCATTTTGGAACACACTCTTCTCCTCCTCCTCTTCATTTTGGCTTGGAGCCTCTCTCTTTAGGAGAGGAGAGCTCTTTGTATAGGATTAGTGCTAGGAAGTGAGGTGGGAGGCTTGAGGCCATGTGATGTTCATGACATCTTCCTCAAGGACGATCCTCAGCGGTGCCTTTGTTCTTCAACTAGACTAAAGTGAGTATTTCGACATTTCCTATTTAGACTAAAGTCGTATGCATGCTTAGTTGCTTTGTTCTTGGTTCTTCATTTGTTCTTGGTTTAGAGGCTTGTGTTCTTCGAACACAACCCTTTCGATCCAGTAGACTTTGATCATAAGTTTGCATCTAGTTTGCTAGCTTGTCTATTAGAGTGAAGTGAAGCTCCTGCATGTCTCTAGTTAGATCAAAGTGCATTCGTGATCTTGCATGAGTGATAGAGCATACCTTGAGCTAGTGCCAGTATCTCCCTCACAGATTCGTGGGAATAGTGAGTGGTGTAGATGAGGTTTCTGGACCATAAGCTACCATTCGAAGACCACGTACGATCGTAGCGTAGAGGTAGGCCGTAGTGGTGACAGCCTGTTGGACCCTTTGTCAACCCTCTTACATCGCGTACCGAGTTGGGCTCGAGCCAGCACAAAGGCCTTGTGTATGGTGCCCAAAGTGAGTGTTATACCTGAGAGAACGTGACTAGACTCTGCGTTCGGTCGAGGCAGATCCTTTCTACCTATCCTATCCATCAGAGTTGTGTCCTTGGATCATCCATACTAGAGTAGGAGGTAGTCCACACCGTTCCTTGGAACGATACCCTACGGGAATACTCATTCTCCTAGGGGAAGTGCTACAACGGTGTATCCGTGCGCTTGCGGATTCGTTCGCACTCGTCAGTGTACCCGGGAGTTTCTTACACGCTCACGCTACCCACGGCGCCATAGTGGTGACGTTAAGAAATGCCAATAAGCATTTCTAGCGCCGTTGCCGGGTAACGGTTGCTGTATCTATCTTCGAACCTAGTGGTCCTCGTATTTATCTTTTTTTTTCATCTACCTTTACCTCTGCTACCCATTAGATATCCTTTTTTATTCCTTTTCTTCTACCTTTACCCCCGCTACCCATGGTGAAGCTTTCCTATAAAAGCATCACTACCCCCAAGGATGAGCCCCCAGAGCCACCACCTTCGGTGCGCCTTTTTCTCACATCTGGCTGTGAGCCTCTCCCTGTGACTATCGATCTCGTTCGATGGACTATCTTCTCTGGTCTATCGAGCGAAAACCCATATTACCATCTTTGTGACTTCGAGAACTTGTGTTCTCTTATCTACACTATGGGTATGACGTTGGATACCTTCAAGTGGAAGTTGTTTCCGTACTCCCTTGTAGGGAAGGCAGAACAATGGTACACATACACTGTAGGTAGCGTGAACGATAGTTGGGGGGAGCTTAGAGACAAGTTTTGTCTTGAGTTCTTCCCTCCATCTCGTGTTGCTGCTCTACGGGAAGATATCCGTTGTTTTTGACAGAAAGAGAAGGAAATGATAGACACGGCCTGGGCTAGATTTACACGCTTAGTGTATTGTGGACCGCCCTTGTCGATACCTGATTCACAGTTGCTTTGCAATTTTTATGATGGTCTCGACAAAAGGTCTGTCTGTCGTCTCGACCACGGAAAACCATTTCTTGAAAGGGGACCAGCTGAAGGTATGGAGTTCCTGAACTCCTACTTCGAAGTTGATCCCAGATCCTACCGAGAGGAATCCGAGTCGAGCCATGAGAGTCCCTCAACATCCAAGTCCGAGCCTTCATCTTCCGAATCCCAAGACTTGTCTTTCGAGCCCTCTCATGAACCCCGAACACCAAAGGAAGAAGAAATTCAACCTTCGGTGTTCACTTGCAAATTCAAGGATCCCTATTCTATCCATAGCGATCATTCTAGAAATCTTTCGACAGAACCTTCCCTTAGGCCTGCGGTGCCACCTCTACCTCCTGATCCTCCTGACGAAGCATATCCTGAGGAGGCCATGAGGGAGGAATGGTCAGAGGGAGTGACACATTTTTCTGAAGCAATTTGGAATAGTTCACCTTCTCTGGTTATCCCTTGCTCTATCAGAGGCACTACCGTAGAGGCCCATTATAACCCCCTCATGGAGGTTAACATTTTGCCATGGCACTTAGCGGAAACTCTTTTGGGCAGAGTCCCGCTAGCACCATCCGACATGCTCCTCAAGACTTGTCCCTTTGGACACGTTCTTGAATGTCGGGGGATTGCAAGTGCCGTGCCGCTTATCATAGACAGGATCGAGGCTACCTTAGACTTTCACATCTTCGATGTCCTTGATCTCGATCTTCTCCTAGGCTCCCCTCTGGAGCAGCTCTTCGATACATCTTTAGGGAGCCTAGATGATAAGCTTAGGGGAGTCGCTTCTGCCACTGCTACCCCTTGTCAGGGACATCCTATGGCAAAGCCTTTTCCTCAGCGAAACTCGCTCGAGAAGACGACGCATACATCTCCGTTCACATCATCCGAGCCCATTCTCATTAAGGTTGTAGAATGTTCTACCCCTCATGAGGATGACTCGGGAGACTCTCTTCACTCTTGTGAAGGCGAACGATCGTCACCACTCTCGACCGAGTTTCAGCCTCTTCCCGCTGGCCTGCATCATGTTGCTTTCGATCTTGATCGAGAGTCAACATCGAGCTTCCACGATGACTCTCTTGAGATGGAGAATTCATGGGCCACGGAACCTATCGAGGCACTGACTCTGGAGTCCGGAGGAAAGGATTCAACACACGAGCATGGTGGTTTCACTCTCGATGCACCATACAGACCATGCTCGCATCATGTCCCTTCAGAGTCAGACATGCTTAGTGCGCTGAGCACGCATGAGGGCTGCAATCACCTTATGGTCCTCTTTTGTAGAAAGTTTAGAAGGTTGGTTGTAGATGTATATGTCTATCATAAGCATATCAGATTTCGTGTGTGCACTGTGGCACTAACCTTGCAGCTGGAGCTTCACTGATACATCAAGGATTGGTGGTGAGACGGGAATGACACCACCAACGATAGCTGCAAGATGAAGTTCCCATGGTCGAGCTTATGACCTTAAATAAACAAAGCACTCCCAGGAGATAGCCTGGATTAGGTTAGGTTTTATTTCCCTTTTCGAATAAAAGCAAGAACATGTTTTTAGGATAAGTTGTCCTTCGGGTATTTTTGGTCACTAACCTTTCAGGTGGAGATTGAGAAGAAAGATGGACAGGTAATGCCTACGAACATGTGAGCCACATCATTTGCAACACCTAGATACGCTTTAGTGAGGGAACATTTACAAAAGGAAGCTTGATCACCACACACTTGAGTTTTTTTGCCTAGCAATGCAAACTTCAAGTGTGTGGGAGGTATGTGAGCATCCTGAGTAAAGTTCCTCCTCTACCAAATCTTATCCTGGTGTGAAGATGATGTTAGCTTTTGCATCTTGCCCACTAGCTAGGTAAGTCCTACTTTTGACATTAAACAAAGACCTTCCGGGAGGCTCCCGAGGTTCACCGTCTTATGCTCATGCTTATGTCCCTTGTTGAGAGCCAGGTGTGGTTCGAGGACCGGTGGATGGTCGCTTCCTGGTGTGATGAGTGATTGACAACGTGGTATGGACTGATTCTTGGCTAAGTATTGCAGGTGCAGGTTGCGGCTTGACTGGTGTTGGTGCAGGTGAAGAACAAGCGCGAAAGGTCATTGCCGGTGAGGCCTCCAGGTGTGGAGAAGACAAGTAGGCTTGGTTCGAGGGACCCGGTGGCCAGCGGGGTCAAGTGCGGGCCGCATGGTGGCAAGAATGGCAAGATGAAGTCATGGACGGTTTCTTGGTTGAGCCTCAAAACCAAGGTCGAGCCGGGACTACGTGGGAGCCGAGTCATGAGTGGTGATTGGCGGAGGCTACACCGAGTTCGCGGGGTTTCCAGTGGTTCACCAGAAAACCACTAGGTTCCTAGGTTGATCCACAAAGCCAAGACCGAAGAACCGAAGACGGAGGTGCAGCAGCTCCAGACCGGTCTGACCGGTATGACCGGTGGGTACCGGTCTGACCGGTGAGGAGCACCGGTCTGACCGGTGTGCGACGACGGAGTCCGGAATCTTCGAAGTGGAGGACACGCGTCGGGATCGCAAGGCTTGCGTCAAGGCTAATCAAGTTTGCGGTCGCTGGGCATCCGTCCGATGGTGCGAAGACAAAGACTTCCAAATTTGCCCTTGAGGGGCATGTATCCCTAGTTAGCTAGTAAGGGTATTTTAGTCTTTCGGTTGCCTCCATATAACCCAAGGGGTGAGAGGATGGCAGCCATCTCTTGGAACCCTAGCTCATTTGGTTTTCCTATTTTCCTTCCTATTTTCCTTAGGATTTTTCGTAGGACTAGCTTAAGAGCTTCATGGTGAGATCTTGTGAGAGGTAAGGATGATCGGGCGGCAAGCTAGACCTTGTATGAACCTCTTTGGTATGTATAGATGATTCGGCGTGGTTCCTCAAGGCTTGGATGTGTCTTTCCCGTTTCTCCTTTTTGGTGATTTTCAGAGCCCTTTCTTGGCAATTTTCTTGGAGCGATTTCGAGGTCTTTCTCTTTGGGATTTGGTGTGGATGTATGTGTGAACCCTTCGTGGTTCTTTTCCCTTTGATTCCCCACCCAAATCCGTGAGCAAAGGGGCTCGATTTTGGGGTTTTCTTGTCTCTAGGGTTAGAGGTGTTCTTGGTGGTATTTCCTCAATTCCTCTTGTTTTGACAAGTTTTGGTGGACCAAATCTAGGCTATGGAGTGCCCATGAGGTGTTCCTACTATCCCCAAAGTCTTGTGCAAAACCGTGGAGCGATTCGGGAGATCGGGAGTTGGATTTGGGGGAGTTGACCCGCTGGCGCTGTTCATCCCGAGAGCTCAGGTCACACCGGTCTGACCGGTGCCTCTCACCGGTCTGACCGGTGCAGACTCTCTGTTGAGTTTTGCTTGGGTGAACGTCTTGGTGAGTTCCCTGTTGTCCTGTGTTGCTGCTGTTTCGGGTTTGATCTTGTTTGGAGCTCGGTAGGTCGTTTTGGTGGATTTGGGATTTCCTGGCTTGGACCGGTCTGACCGGCGAGCTACACCAGCCTGACCGGTGTAGAGGCCTTCTGTGGAAGTTCTCAGATTTTGCCAGTAGGGACCGGTCTGACCGGTGCTGCTCACCGGCCTGACCGGTGTAGCCCAGTAGCTACTCGAGTTGCTTTGTCCGCTGCGTTCTCGAGTAGGTGTAGGTGGTTGTTGGTTCCTAGGACCAGTAGCACTTCAGTGGCTGCGTGGTCTTGACCAACTTGGGTAGTTGAGTCGGAGACGTGTTTTGGAAGCCGTGTTCGTCTTGTTGGAGTTCTCATCTCCTTCGAGAAGAATTTTTATCGGCTCCCATTCACTGCCCCCCTCTCTGGTTCGCCTAATCGGTCCTTCAATTGGTATCAGAGCCGGTTCGGGTCTTCATTGACTCTTACCGGTCTAAGATCCAAAGATGGCGTACCAGGAATGGGGTTCGGGTCCTCCGCACTTCGATGGGAAGAACTGCCAGATGTGGCAGAGGCGGATGGCAGTGTTCCTCCGCGGAATGGGTCAGATCCTTTGGGACGTTACAGTGTACACAACTTATGTTCATCCGATGAACTTCCTTGCTCCAGGATCGAGGGATATGTTCGAAGCCAACAACAAGGCTGTCGACTACTTGTTTCGTGCTCTGTGTCAGCCCGAATTCGATCGGGTTCAGACAGAGGACTTAGCTTGTAGGATTTGGGAGCAGTTGAAGGATGCTCATGCTGGGAATGCTCAGGTTCAGGCTCGGATGTACGCGACTTACCGGAGAGAGTACGAGAACTTCACTCATCTCCCAGGCGAGTCCGTCGATGCCCTTTTCCAGCGGTTTACGGTCGTTGTGAACAACATGAGAGCCAATGTGGCCGTGCTCCCATACGACGATCATGATAGAGCCATGAAGCTCTTGCACTCGTTGGATCGTACTGTATGGGACGGGAAGTTTGAGGCTATTGTTGAGTCCGAGAGGTATGACACCTTGACGGTGAATGAGCTGTTCTCAAAGCTCAAGTCGGCTGAGTTGGACCGTGGTAAGACAACCAAGATCGAGAGCCCGACTGATTCTCATTGTCTCGCTCTCGTTGGTGGCAAAGGAGCTAAGTCTAACGCTAACGCATCCTCCAGGATGTACTCTCTGTCTTCTTTGATGTCTTTGCCAGACGAGGAGCTCGACGTGCTTGGAGAGGACGAGCTGGCGTTGCTGACTAGGCGGTTCGAGAGGCTGCACGAGAACCGGGTGAACACGAGGAGGACAGCACAGACGTGCTTTCAGTGCGGCAAGCCAGGACACTTCGTCGCCGACTACCCGGAGAAGACGGAGAACAAGGACGGCTACAAGGACGGCTACAGGCACCGGTCGAGCAAGGATGGCAAGTACCGATCGAGGCGCGATCACAAGCACAAGAACAAGCACAAGGACGAGCGACGGTCGAGGAAGAAGGACGGCCGCGGCAGGAAGGCCCGAGCGATGGTCGGAGCGAGCGACGTCGACTCCAACTCCGCCTACTCTTCCTCGAGCTCGAGTAGCAGCGAAGATGAAGGTGATCGGCGCAAGAACAAGAAGGCATCCAAGAACTTGAGCGGGTTGAGCTGCTTCGCAGGAGATGGCTTCTGCGGCATGGCTCGTAGCTCCGACAGTAAGAAGAGTCACCAGAGCGACTCGGACTCCGACTCCGAGGATGAGGTATGTGATGAGCTCTCTTCTTTGCGCAAGGAGAATGAGGAGTTGGTTGACTTGCTTGATAATCGCGATCACATGCTTAGACAGGCCAAGAAGATGAGGAAAGAGCTTAGGGCCTCACTAGAAGATGCTAGGAACCATGTGGCTGAGCTAGAAACCCAGAACCTAGATGCTAAGCTTGAGATTGATTCGCTTAAGACTTCTCCTGTGGTTTCTGATGAGATTGATTGCTGTGATTGCTCTGTGTACCTAGCTGATCTTACTACTCTTAAGGATAAGCATGCTTCTACTTGTGATGAACTAGATATGCTTAGGGTAGAAGTGGCTGAGCTTAAGTCTAGACCTGCTTTGCTAGGTGCTTGCACTTCTTTCCCTGTTTTGCATGGAAAGATTGATGAGATGCATGCTTACACTGTTTCGCTTGAGGCTATGTTGAAAGAGCCTATTCCCACTTCTTGCTCTACTTGTGAATTGCATGCGGTTAAGAATTTGGAGCTTGCGCATTATGTTGATCGCTTGCAGGATGAGAATGATGAGCTGAGGAAATGTATGAGCTGGTTGTCGGGTCAGGAGCCTCAGCTTGGTATCATGATAGCGGCTTTCAAACGCTATGATGGTCAGGCACTTGGGGCTGACAAGCTTGGAGAGAACAGTGGTGAGGGAGTTGAGAGAGTTGGAGAGATCCCTATCCCACCACCAAACAGACACAAGAACAAGTTTGAGCCCAAGCCTAACCATCTCAGAAACAAACTTGACACTACTCCAGATCCACCCATATTCCCTCACCCAACAAATGATTTCCAGAAACTAGTGAAGTTTGTGAGCCCAAAGGGAGGTGAGGAAGGAGAGAAGAAGTGTGAGAAACCGAGTGGGCAGCCCCAACCCAAGCCAAAGCCTAAGCCACAGCCCATGAAGTTCCATTGTGGGTATTGTGGGAGAGATGGTCACAAGGATGAGTTTTGCTTCAAGAGGAAGCATGAGGAGAGAATGGCTAGAGAGTGGGCTAACAAGGACAGGTACCACCCCTCTAATGGTGTACCTGAGCCTCATATGCAGATGCCCAGGGCCAAGGCGATTGTGAGGACGGTTCCGGCTTGGGGAGACCGGAAGGCAGCAGGTGGTGCTGCTGGCCGAGCTACACCGGTCAGACCGGTGCACTACACCGGTCAGACCGGTGCAGGTCTGGGAAGACAGCGAGTTTGTTTTCGTGCTCGTGAGGATGCTCGGTTTGGTTCTGGTGGTCGTGGTTCTGGTGGTTGGTCTGGAAAGTTTGCAGATGGTCAGTTTGCTAGGCGTTCTCCACCTCGTGCTCAATACGGGGGTGGGAGGAGTCGTAGCTTTGAGATGGAGAGGAGGAACTATCCACAGTTTTCCTTTCGTGGCTTTCGTCCTCCTCCAGCTAGAGAGGGTTGGTTCCCTCACAGTGGTTACCGTGGTGGTGTTCGTGGTGGTAGCTTTGATAGGCGTGATGATTTGGTTTGTGCTAACCCCACTTTGGAGCAAATGGCTCGGCACTGGTTTTACTCTTTTGGTACTAACCCCAGTGCTGAGTCGTTTGTTCACTCACATGCTCGCTTTTGAATTTCAGGTGGGAGACTTGAGGAACGTTTGGTTGATTGACTCCGGTTGCTCGAGGCATATGACCGGAGACAAGGGGTGGTTCTCAAGTCTCGTCCCGGTGGTGTCCAAGACATACATCACCTTTGGGGACAATGGGCGAGGGCGTGTGCTATCAGAAGGTGAGATCAAGGTAAGTGACAAGGTCACTCTCAGGCGTGTTGCTCTTGTTCAATCGCTGGGGTTCAATTTGCTTTCTGTGTCCCAGTTGTTGGATGAAGGCTTTGAGGTGTTGTTTCGGCCTGGTGGTTCTCGGATTTTAGATTCTCCAGGGGACCTTGTTTGCATGGTCGTTCCCGAGGGTCAAGTGTTCCGAGCTGATTTCCCTCAGTCTTCTGGTGTGGAGCGTTGTTTTTTGGCTGGTTCTTCGAGTGAGTTGTGGAAGTGGCATAGGAAGTTGGGTCACTTGAGCTTTGATCTTTTGTCTCGCTTGAGTAAACTCAATTTGGTCCGAGGATTGCCACGGTTGAGGTTTGAGAAAGAGTTGGTTTGTGCGCCGTGTAGGCATGCCAAGATGGTAGCCTCTTCTCACCCGCCTCTCACCGATGTGATGACTGAGCGTCCATGCGAGCTGCTCCATATGGACCTTGTTGGCCCAGCTCGTGTGCGATCTGCTGGTGGGAAGTGGTATGTCCTTGTTGTAGTGGATGACTACTCTCGGTATGCGTGGGTGTTCTTTCTTGAGGAGAAAGGGGAGACGTTTGGTTTTGTTCGAGATCTTGTCTTGAGGTTAAGAAACGAGAGGCACGGAGATGCCATACGAGCAATCCGCAGTGACAATGGGTCGGAATTCAAAAATTCTCTCTTCGAAACCTTTTGCCATGACTTGGGTCTTGAACACCAGTTTTCGAGTCCGTATACGCCTCCCCAGAATGGCGTGGTGGAAAGGAAAAACAGGACCTTGTGCGAGATGGCTCGGACGATGCTCGACGAGCATAGGACTCCGAGAAGGTTCTGGGCTGAGGCGGTCAATACCGCGTGCTATGTGTCGAACAGGATCTACCTCAGGGTTCATAAGAAGAAAACCTGTTACGAGTTGATGTACGGTCGCACAATCAAGGTGAGTCACTTCCATGTCTTTGGTTGTAAATGCTTCATTCTGAAGAAAGGGAAGAAGTTGGACAAGTTCGAGGCTAGGTCTGTCGATGGCATTTTCTTTGGTTATGCATCTCATTCTAGAGCATTTCGTGTGCTCAATCTTGAAACTAACCAAATCGTGGAGACTTGCGAGGTAACCTTCGACGAGACACAGCCACGTAGTCAGTTTGTTTTTGAGTGTGCAGGTGACGACGAACTTGGCGAGGAGATCTTTCGGGAGGAGGAGCATGAACATGGAGATGATGAAGAAGGCGGTGTGGTGCCCGCTGCTGAACATGTACCTACTACTTCGACGACGATCTTGAACGGGCCTTCTCCCACACCTACAACGACAAACCCAGATCAAGGCGAAGCTGCTGTTGAGGGGGAGGTAGCATCAAGGCGAGAACCTCCCCGGCGATGCAAGTGGATCACCCAGCTTCGAGAATCATCGGCGACATGAATGAACGTACTACACGGTCGAGGGTTCGGAACAATTCTCATTTCGCTCATGCTGCTTTTGTTGCCACCTTTGAGCCCAAAGACATTGGACACGCGCTATCTGATCATAATTGGGTTAATTCGATGCGTGAGGAGTTGGAGAATTTTGAGAGAAACCAAGTTTGGGTGTTGGTTCACCCTCCTCCAGGGTGTAAGCCGATTGGGACAAAATGGGTGTGGAAAAATAAAGAGGGAGAGAAAGGAGAAGTGGTGAGGAACAAGTCGAGACTTGTTGCTCAGGGGTACAGTCAGAAAGAGGGGATCGACTACGAGGAGACTATCGCTCCTGTAGCTCGTTTGGAGGCGATCAAGATCCTTCTAGCCTTTTCCGTGGCTAAAGGGTTCAAGTTGTACCAGATGGATGTGAAGAGTGCTTTCCTAAACGGTGTGTTGGAGGAAGAGGTGTTTGTGAGGCAACCACCGGGGTTTGAGAGTGAGAAGTACCCCCACCGGGTGTACAAGTTGAGGAAGGCGTTGTATGGGTTGAAGCAGGCGCCTAGAGCTTGGTATGGTAGGCTGAGGGGGTTCCTGTTTGAGAGAGGGTTTGAGATGGGGAAGGTCGATCAGACCTTGTTTCTCCTCAGGCAGGGCAGAGATATACTGATTGTGCAGGTATACGTGGATGATATTGCTTTGGTGGCTCGTCTAACTCTCTTGTTGCAAGGTTTGCAGAAGACATGAGCAGGGAATTTGAGATGAGCATGATAGGCGAGTTGCAGTTCTTCCTCGGGCTACAAATCAAGCAATCAAAAGAAGGAACATTTGTGCACCAAGCTAAGTACACCAAGGACATTGTGAGGAAGTTCAAGATGGAGGACTCCAAGGCCATGGCAACGCCTATGAGTACGACTACAGCTCTTGATGCGGACGAGGATGGTGAACACGTGGACCAGAAGGAGTACCAGAGCATGATCGGGTCACTCCTCTACTTGACGGCGACGAGGCCGGACATCCAATTCTCGGTATGTCTGTGCACTCGTTTTCAAGCGTCTCCGAGGACTTCGCATCGGCAAGCAGTCAAGCGCATATTCAGGTATTTGCGACATACTCACGACTTTGGCCTTTGGTACTCCGCATCTTCTTCTTTGGCTCTTCATGGATTTTCGGACGCGGATTTTGCCAGGTGTCGGTTGGATAGGAAGTCCACTTCTGGGACTTGCCAGTTCTTGGGTTCTTCTTTGGTGTCTTGGTCTTCCCGCAAACAGTCGAGTGTTGCTCAATCCACTACCGTGGCAGAGTATGTGGCCGCAGCTAGTTGTTGCTCTCAGCTCCTTTGGATCACATACACCATGAGTGACTTTGGTGAGGAGTATACCCATGTCCCACTTCAATGTGATAGCACCAGTGCCATAAGCATTGCAAAGAACCCAGTGCTCCATTCCAAAACCAAGCACATCGAAGTGAGGTATCATTTTCTGAGAGACAACGTAGAGAAAGGAAAAATCGCTTTGATCCATGTACCCACACATGACCAGCTAGCCGTTATTTTCACCAAACCCCTAGATCAAGCAACTTTCACTCGTTTGCGGGGGGAGCTTGGTGTGTGTTTGATTTCTTAAGTTGGTGTGTGGGAGCTCCTTTGTAGCATATGTATAGCTTTCCTTTGTGCATTTCTTGCATTTGGCATAGCATATGTAACATGATGTATAGGCATCTTTGTATCTTAGGTTGCATGCATTTTGTATCATATGCATTGTTTAGGAAAAGCTTCTCCTATATACAGTGTTCACCATGGAATGATTTGTATGTCGTTATGAGCTAGTTTGGTAAGCTATGGTTAGTTTGGCTTAGCTCTTGATAATCTTGGTTTATATCCATGGTTGATGGCTATGTTTTCAAAAAATGTCACATGTATGCTCTCTTGTGAGTAAATGCCTTTATATGATCTTAACATGTTTTAGTGGCTTGGCTATGCTTAATTTGTGGTTGGATAGCTTATTTTGATCATATGGGGCCAAAGGCTCATTTGTCATCATGAATGTTTAGCCCCCATGCTTGATCTTGTGCAGGGGCATAAGTTCCTTTTTGTCGCAAAGACATTTTATGTACCAATTTCAAATCTGAAAATGAAATGTAAACTGCTTGGAAAATGTGCTCCCATGTCATATGTGCTAATTTTAATTTGCTTTGGGTGCTAAATCGTTGCATGATGCCTACCAATGAGAAGTCTCATATATAGAAGTAGGCACATGGCTCGGTGGCTTTGACATGACATGAGGTGCTTGTGGGTGTTTATGATGGTCTTATGATTAGAATGGTTGTCCAAGCATGAAGTTTGTGTGGCTTTGCCATTTTGACATGTTTTGCTCATGTTTAGGACTTTGCTCATGAGAGGGTGATTTTTCGCAAAATTGCTCAATTCTATCTTAGCTTCGTCCAATGGTTGTGAAGCTTGGTGATCTTGTAGTTGATGTCATTACGAAGCTATAGAGTATCTAACTTGCTCTTTTGGACATGTGTAGCATCCTATGTTGAAATTTGTCTATTTGAGAAGCTCTAGGTTGCATTTTTTGCACTTTTGGCTTGATTCATGCATTGTCAACAAGGGGGAGAAGTTTGAGCATGTTTTGGCTTGCTGCATGCATTTAGAAGGTTTCCAAGTGGTTTCGAGCTAGTTTTGAGCTCGGGCAGTTCCCAGTTTTTCCCAGGTGGTCATCGGCCTGACCGGTGAGGTACACCGGTCTGACCGGTGTGAGGTTCAGGTGCTTGGCGATCTAGCACACCGGTCTGACTGGTGTGGTTGACCGGTCTAACCGGTCCAGAGCAAAGCTGAAGTAGCTGCTCTGTTTTGCGAGGTGGTTTGCATGCATTCGTCCAGGGGGAGTTGCATTGGTTCAGGGGGAGCTTGCATGTGTGCAGGGGGAGCTCTTTGTGGTTTTTGAGCTTTGGATTGTTGGCTTGTGCTCTTTGCCTGAGCATGGTTTTGTCTCGGATGTGTCGAGCCGTTGCCCTTGCCTAAGGGGTCCGAGACTTGTCTTCTTCAAGTGATCTTGCTCTTTGCCTTTCTTTGGCTTTCGATCGCTTGTTGGAGTTTCTCTTAGTCGTTTCTTTTCTTTTCCTTTTCTCTTGGTTACCAAAACGTGTGTGTTGTCAATGCACTCATCAAGGGGGAGATTGAGAGCCAGGTGTGGTTCGAGGACCGGTGGATGGTCGCTTCCTGGTGTGATGAGTGATTGACAACGTGGTGTGGACTGATTCTTGGCTAAGTATTGCAGGTGCAGGTTGCGGCTTGACTGGTGTTGGTGCAGGTGAAGAACAAGTGTGAAAGGTCGTTGCCGGTGAGGCCTCCAGGTGTGGAGAAGACAAATAGGCTTGGTTCGAGGGATCCGGTGGCCAGCGGGGTCAAGTGCGGGCCGCATGGTGGCAAGAACGGCAAGATGAAGTCATGGATGGTTTCTTGGTTGAGCCTCAAAACCAAGGTCGAGCCGGGACTACGTGGGAGCCGAGTCATGAGTGGTGATTCGCGGAGGCTACACCGAGTTCGCGGGGTTTCCAGTGGTTCACCAGAAAACCACTGGGTTCCTTGGTTGATCCACAAAGCCAAGACCGAAGAACCGAAGACGGAGGTGCAGCAGCTCCAGACCGGTCTGACCGGTTTGACCGGTGGGTACCGGTCTGACCGGTGAGGAGCACCGGTCTGACCAGTGCGCGACGACGCAGTCCAGAATCTTCGAAGCGGAGGACACGCGTCGGGATCACAAGGCTTGCGTCAAGGCTAAGCAAGTTTGCGGTCGCTGGGCATCCATCCGATGGTGCGAAGACAAAGACTTCCAAATTTGCCCTTCAGGGGCATGTATCCCTAGTTAGCTAGTAAGGTTATTTTAGTCTTTCGGTTGCCTCCATATAACCCAAGGGGTAAGAGGATGGCAGCCATCTCTTGGAACCCTAGCTCATTTGGTTTTCCTATTTTCCTTCCTATTTTCCTTAGGATTTTTCGTAGGACTAGCTTGAGAGCTTCATGGTGAGATCTTGTGAGAGGGAAGGATGATCGGGCGGCAAGCTAGACCTTGTATGAACCTCTTTGGTATGTATAGATGATTCGGCGTGGTTCCTCAAGGCTTGGATGTGTCTTTCCCGTTTCTCCTTTTTGGTGATTTTCGGAGCCCTTTCTTGGTGATTTTCTTGGAGCGATTTCGAGGTCTTTCTCTTTGGGATTTGGTGGGGGATGTATGTGTGAACCCTTCGTGGTTCTTTTCCCTTTGATTCCCCACCCAAATCCGTGAGCAAAGGAGCTCGATTTTGGGGTTTTCTTGTCTCTAGGGTTAGAGGCGTTCTTGGTGGTATTTCCTCGATTCCTCTTGTTTTGACAAGTTTTGGTGGACCAAATCTTGGCTATGGAGTGCCCATGAGGTGTTCCTACTATTCCCAAAGTCTTGTGCAAAACCGTGGAGCGATTCGGGAGATCGGGAGTTGGATTTGGGGGAGTTGACCCGCGGGCGCTGTTAATCCCGAGAGCTCAGGTCACACCGGTCTGACCGGTGCCTCTCACCGGTCTGACCGGTGCAGACTCTTTGTTGAGTTTTGCTCGGGTGAACGTCTTGGTGAGTTCCCTGTTGTCCTGTGTTGCTGCTGTTTCGGGTTTGATCCTGCTTGGAGCTCGGTAGGTCGTTTTGGTGGATTTGGGATTTCCTGGCTTGGACCGGTCTGACCGGCGAGCTACACCGTCCTGACCGGTGTAGAGGCCTTCTGTGGAAGTTCTCAGATTTTGCCAGCAGGGACCGGTCTGACTGGTGCTGCTCACCGGCCTGACCGGTGTAGCCCAGTAGCTACTCGAGTTGGTTTTTCCGCTGCGTTCTCGAGTAGGTGTAGGTGGTTGTTGGTTCCTAGGACCAGTAGCACTTCAGTGGCTGCGTGGTCTTGACCAACTTGGGTAGTTGAGTCGGAGACGTGTTTTGGAAGCCGTGTTCGTCTTGTTGGAGTTCTCATCTCCTTCGAGAAGAATTTTTATCGGCTCCCATTCACTCCCCCCCTCTCTGGTTCGCCTAATCGGTCCTTCACTTGTTGATCATAGCTTGATAATGCTTTCATGCCTCTTTTATCTTTGTTCATATGCTTTGGTTTAAATGTTTGAGTATACACGCATTCATAGATTGTTTTAAATTAAGCATGGTGCTTAGGTTAAAATTGTCTTCTTCAATCAAAACAAGACATGGTGTCGAGTTTTGATTGATGAACCTTAGAGTTATATTTTCATAGATCTTGGTTGCATATATGCTGACTAACCCCTGCAGAAAATTGTCTAATTTGAATGGGTAAGTCATTGAGCTAAATTCAAATGGGAAGGTAAGATGAGGTGTCAGATTCATGTTGCACATCATGCAAAGGTGGTACATATGACCTCTCAAAGGTCTAAGGTAAGTATATTCCCCTTTGTGTATGAAATGTAATGTTGATCTAACCCTTTCGAGCAAATGACATGGTGAAAATAAAAATAAAACAAAAACAACAAAAATATTTGAATTTGAATAAAGGCTCTATGGTTCTTGAACCAGTAGAGTCCCTCTTTTGTTTTCACTTTTTGTTTGAAGAACAAGCACCAGGTTCAAGCACTAGTGTGGGGGAGTTCTCTCGAACTCATCATCGACATATCCACTCGAGAACTCCCACACAGGCGCTGCACAACATCGACTATGCCTTGATGACAAGAGCAAGGTAAACTAGAGTGAGTCGGCTGCCTTATGGTCAGCCAAATCACCACTAGTCTCCCTTGATCTCTTAGCCTTCATAAGCGATGGTATGTGCACCCTCTATCTCACTCTATCCTTATACATGAGTTTGTTTGAATTTCAATTCATATCCTTTATATCAAACTCAATGGTTGGTGCTATGCTTGCTCTACATGGTTCCTGTGGTTGGCTTGCATATGTTTTATTCCTTACTCATCATCTTGTGCTTGTGAACAAATATCATTAGGGAACTCATGCTTATCTAAGTAGTTGGTGTTTGTGATATGGTTTTATGATATGATCTTCGCTCTTTATGTTTGAGTGCTTGGGAATTTTATTTGAAAAAATCATAAAAACCCTTTGCAAAGCTCCTCTTTGATATGCCACCGTCCCACTAGAGCCATATGATATTCATAGTTGAAAACCTTCTACTCATATGCTGCTTGTTATTGCATTAAGCTTTGTCAAATTCTGTGACCCTTGTGAGAATTCTTTTCATGACTTTCATGATCAAGATTCATGTGCACACCCTCATATCCCCCTTGCTATGCTTCTACACTGGAAGTTAGCATTGTATCACTCATCCGTTTCATAAAAATAAAGCTCCCTATGTGGTGTGACATCTCTCTCCAAAAGTACCATTCAAAAGAGGCATGGGCTATGAAAAAAAAGAGAGACACATGCTCAAAGCATGATGAAAAAAAGAAAGAAAAAGAGGAAAGAAAGAATAGCCCATGTCCAAAAAAAAGAAGGGGGAAATAGGAGAGAGATGAGATCATGCAAAAAGGAGTTCCATAACTAGATGGTAATAACTAGTATCCATTCCGGAGCTAGTGTCCACCTTACCATCTACCAACATTCATCATATACGTATGGTAATATCTAGCACCCATTCCGGGCCTAGTATCCACCTTACCATACTCACCATGCACATACACGTGCACATCTTGATCTGATTGTATGATTTGATTTTCTCTGTGGATCTAGTCTTTGACTTTGCAATACAGGTGATGCAAGTATGCCTTATCCTCTATCCTACCCTGAGGTCCACATATAGCCATCATTAGAAGTAGGGTGAAGATAGGCAATCTAATGATTTGGTGAGGACATATACACATTGAGTGATCTGAGATAATCAATGAGGAGCTAAGCAAGGTTTGTTTTCGAAAATTTATTGCAAAACCCCAAGTTACTTAACATGATGAGCAGGAGTGACTTGATTCATGACCGTTCCATCCCTCAACTGCCCAAGATAGCATGATAGACACATCAGAGTTCACAAGTACGAGGTGTGGTTTGGAATATCTCTTATGCTCGTTTCATACCTTTGGATATCATGTCTCACTTTGATCTTGATCTTCCCTTCACTCGGGACGAGTGAAGGTCGAGTGTGGGGTATTTGTTGACGGCTGATTTTCACTCACTTCTTACCCGACAAACATGTACCTTTTGGCATGGAAAATGATTATCAATACTAGAATAGGGCTTAAACTAATCATTTCCACAAGTGTTGGTGATTATGCAAATACAGGTAAATAGCACTAGAAAGAGGAGTAAAAGCATAAGTCTTTGATCCAAGCATTTCAAGTCCAGCCAATGAAGGGATGCGACCTAGGATTCCCCTGGATCACTGAAGTCATCAATCCAAGAGAAGTGAGCCCGACGAATCACGAAGCACCACATGGACATCACATGGATTCAAGGGCCCACTTATCCCCCTAAACTGTCGGGAAACTTGGCATGCACGGAGGACAGGCATTAGGGCCCACCAGTCAGCAACCACGAGGAAGCCCAGGGTGCCACGTGGCCCCTAGGGTTCGGCCGAACCCTAGATCGGCCAAACCGACCTTGGTTCGGCTGATCTAGGCCCTCCACATGTCACCTCCTGATTGGCTCCTGGTTGCAGCTCCGGACATTTAGGGGCACTTGGAGCCCCGAAGCAGGCATCTTCCCCCTCTATAAATAGGAGGGTAGGGGCTCCATTTTGGAACACACTCTTCTCCTCCTCCTCTTCATTTTGGCTTGGAGCCTCTCTCTTTAGGAGAGGAGAGCTCTTTGTATAGGATTAGTGCTAGGAAGTGAGGTGGGAGGCTTGAGGCCATGTCATGTTCATGACATCTTCCTCAAGAACGATCCTCAGCGGTGCCTTTGTTCTTCAACTAGACTAAAGTGAGTATTTCGACATTTCCTATTTAGACTAAAGTCGTATGCATGCTTAGTTGCTTTGTTCTTGGTTCTTCGTTTGTTCTTGGTTTAGAGGGTTGTGTTCTTGAAACACAACCCTTTCGATCCAGTAGACTTTGATCATAAGTTTGCATCTAGTTTGCTAGCTTGTCTATTAGAGTAAAGTGAAGCTCCTGCATGTCTCTAGTTAGATCAAAGTGCATTCGTGATCTTGCATGAGTGATAGTGCATACCTTGAGCTAGTGCCAGTATCTCCCTCGCGGATTCGTGGGAATAGTGAGTGGTGTAGACGAGGTGTATGGACCATAAGCTACCATTCGAAGACCACGTACGATCGTAGTGTAGAGGTAGGCCGTAGTGGTGACAGCCTGTTGGACCCTTTGTCAACCCTCTTACATCGCGTACCGAGTTGGGCTCGAGCCAGCACAAAGGCCTTGTGTATGGTGCCCGAAGTGAGTGTTATACCTGAGAGAACGTGACTAGACTCTACGCTCGGTCGAGGCAGATCCTTTCTACCTATCCTATTCATCAGAGTTGTGTCCTTGGATCATCCATACTAGAGTAGGAGGTAGTGCACACCGTTCCTTAGAACGATACCCTACGGGAATACTCATTCTCCTGGGGGAAGTGCTACAACGGTGTATCCGTGCGCTTGCGGATTCGTTCGCACTCGTCAGTGTACCCGGGAGTTTCTTACATGCTCACGCTACCCACAGTGCCATAGTGGTGACGATAAGAAATGCCAACAAATACCCAACAGTGTGCCGTCGCCTGTAGGTCCGAGTATCACGGGATACTCCTTATGATCCGGAAGGATAGCTTCCCAAATTGTAACCGACCTAGATATGGGCCCACCGACCTTGAATGGAAACCCTAGTCCATCCCCCATATAAGGCGGCCTAGGACTCCGTTCAAGGGGACACCTTCATCTCTCTCGCATAATCCACCACCACAACTGGACGTAGGGTTTTACTCTCCGGAGGCCTGAACCAGTCTAAACTCTCGTGCCTTTGTCGTCGTCGCCATACTCGCCCCGTTCCGAGTTCACCACGTGGACTACCACCTATGCTCTTAGTTTCCGATCCTCTCCTTAACCTGCGAACTACTTGGGTAGCCCCCTAGCAGATCTGCCCAGGTCTCACCCCCTGACAGTTGGCGCGCTAGGTAGGGGAGATTGGGAACTCACTGTGCGGCATGGTGGCCCGATCTGTGTTGTCTTCCCGACGAGCATGGAGGCCATCCTCACCAACCTTGTGGAGATCTGCTTTGGATCCTTCACGACGACCTCTCTTGTTCCGGTGGCAGCAGCACCTCCGGCGGCCGCGGAGCAGGTCGCGACAGCGCCTGTCGCCACCCTCGTTTTTGATCCAGTATTGGAGACACACCCGCCCAGACCCTATGACCTTGTTCATGGGATGGAGCACGTCACCGACATGACAAGGGAGACCTTGGAGATCTGCGAGCGAGCTCAACGCTCGGCGCAGGTGGCCCTACACCATGATACCTTTCCCTTCGGCCTGCAGTCTTCGCCTAGCCTTCGCCTCAGCCAGCTGTCCATGCCCTCCCAGATCCAATCTGGTCGGAGGCTAGCTGGCGACCTAAGGCCTGTTCCTCGCGCCCGTTGCGACCCTCTCGACGTGCCTTGCACCTATCACAGGGGCGCGAAGCACACTCTCCGCGGATGCTGCCTACGGAAGAAGATCGATCAAGAGCACCCCCGCTGTGCTACACGACCTCCCCAGTCTCCAGACTGTTAGAAATTCCAGAAGGTCTGGGTTCGTATCTCCCCTAATGACTCGTACATCATCTTCCGCCAGGTGCTCGTCCTCTCCAAGAAAGAGCCACCCCGTCACGGCAAAACAAACTCCGAAGAGGCAGCCCACATCCAGGGCAACGCCCCTGTGTGCCCAGCGACGTGCAGAAGAGCAGCACCACGCGGTCCCTCCTTGCGCTCGAGACCTACGCATGGAGTTCGTGGAGGCCGGGATCCCGACGTTCAACAGCCCCCAGGCCAACCTGGGCGCTGCCATCACACGACTCCAGCAAGCTCAGCTGAGGCCCGAAGCTGAGGAGGCTATCGTGTACCTCCGGGTCGCTAACGCCTTGGTCGAGGAAAAGAGCGCTGCCTCCAAGTCCGCCACGTCTTCATCGACGCATCACTCGCGTAGTCGATCCTATTGACTTAGGCAAAGCAACCTCCCCCCCATCAGGGAGGAGGTCGCCCAACACAACCCCGAGCAACCCAACGCCGCCAATGCCGGTGACCTTCGAGTTAACCTCGACGCCAACAGGCGCACCCGCGACGTCTGCGGCTACGTCGACCAGCACCACCGTGAGCGCGAGGAGCGGGAGCTACATCATTGAGCGGATTACGATCGTGAGTACGGCCCCCCTGGCGCCGTCCATCGCATCATGGAGCGCGAGCAGTTCGACCGCCATGACATTGAGAACCAGCAACGTACCGCGTACAACGCCGAGCACGGCAACCTAGAGGTCGTCCAGGGCAACCGAGATCGACAACCGTGCTCCCAGGTCGTCATCCCGGAGCGCATTGGACACTCCTCCCCCAGAGACACTGCTCCGGCCAGAGGCACCGGTGATGACCTAGCTGTCACCACCTTCCCCGCACTGGCTCCTCGACTCAGGTCAGTGGGCTACCCTGAGAACTTCAAGACCAACATCAAGCAGTACGATGGGCGCTCCGACCCCAACATCTGGCTGTCGACCTACTACATCGCCGTCAAGGTGGCTGGCGGCCGCTTCGACCACATGGCGGCCTACTTCCCGCTGGTAATGGGTGAGGCCCCTTAGCTATGGCTCAACAGCCTCAAGGCGGGCAGCATTAAGTCCTGGGCCGACCTGTCCCAGCCCTTCATCTCCAACTTTCAGGTGACCTATGATCGTTCTAGGAACGCCTTCAACCTCGGGAGGGTCGTCATGAAGCCCAAGGAGCGGCTCCGCGACTACAACAACCGGTTCTTCGAGAACCGCAACAAATGTGTCGGTGTCAGAGACGACCAGATCGTCAAAAGCTACAAGAAAGGCATCAAAGACCGCAAGCTCTTTGAGAAGATCCACGAATCCGGTGCCACCACTGTCAAGGGCCTCATGGACGTCGTCAACAAACTCATGGACATGGAAGAGGTGATGGTGAACCAGTTTGACGCCGATGCTGTCTGCACATCTAGTGCAGCAGGGGACTCCGGGTCCAAGCTGCGCAAGCGATCTTCCGAGGTCCTGGCGGCTGAAGGGCGTCGACCTTCGATGTTCAACCAGGAGGAGTTCGACGCAACGCTTGACAGTCTCTGCGGGTTCCACGAGGGATCTACTCACACCCTTCGTGAGTGCTCGCAATTCAAGAAGGCCTTCAGCACCGTTGAGGACCCAAAGCGCTTCAGGAAAGACGGCAGTCGCCGCGACAACCGCCGCTACATCAACAACCGGGACCCTCGCGACGACCGACGTGATGATCGCGACAACCGCCGCGACGACCCACCTCCAAAAGTTTGCCGCGACGAGCACAACCTGCCGCCTCCACCTCCTGCAGTCAACCCCAACGGGCCCTTCCAGGCTGTGACCGGCACGGTCAACATGATCGTCGGGGGCCTTAAATCCCATGTCAGCAAGAGGCGCTACCGCAAGGACAAGCGCGAGGTCCACCTCGTCCACACTCAGCCAACTGCGCCTCTGCGTTGGTCTGAGCAGGCAATCACGTTCTCAAGAGCTGATCACTAGGTCCACATCCCAGATCCTGAGTCCTACCCACTCTTCGTCGAGCCCACGGTGGACGGGGCCCTGCTCTCCCAGACTCTCATTGATGGGGGGAGCAGGCTCAACATCATCTTCGTGGAGACCCTCAAGAAGATGAACTTCGACTTCGACAAGCTCACGACATGCGACGAGCCCTTTTACAACATCGTCCCAGGGAAGGCGGCCTACCCCTTGGGTCGGGTCTCCCTCCCCGTCACCTTCGGTACCGAGGCCAACTTCCGCACAGAGTACCTCAACTTTGAGGTCGCTAACTTCAAGTCCTCCTACCACGCGATCCTAGGTCGCCCGATGCTGGCCAGGTTCATGGCCATCACGCACTACACCTACTTGTTGCTGAAGATGCCTGCTCCAAACAGGGTCCTCTTCGTCCTCGAGGACCTCATGATCTCCTTCAAGTGCGACTCCGAGGCCCTCGATATCACCGCGACCTCCGCTTGCATCAACGCCTCCGCAGTCTTGGTCGCTGAGGCCAAGAAGGTCGCTCCGAGCGACCTACCCATCCCGGAGCAGAAGCGCACCGACACCGCCCTGGACGCCGCACCCTCCACGAAGAAAGTCTGCCTCGGCCTTGCCGACATAGAGATGACGGTGGTGAACGACGACGGCCTCGACAAGAAATAGGACCTCGCGCTCACCAGTTTCCTCCGGGATAACGCGGATATATTCGCATGGAGTCCATCGGATATGCCGGGTGTCCCCAGGGAGCTGGCTGAGCACTCCTTGGATGTAAGCAAGACGGCCAAGCCTGTCAAGCAGAAGCTTCGCCGCTTTGTGAAACATTGCAAGGACGTCATTAGAGTAGAAATAATAAAGCCCCTAGCTGCCGGATTTATCCGAGAGTGTAAAAATTCGGTTTGGCTCGCCGACCCGGTGCTTGTACCTAAGAAAACCGGTCAATGAAGAATGTGTATCGACTACACCGACCTCAATAGGCACTGCCCTAAAGACCCCTTCCCTCTTCCGCACATCGACCAGGTCGTGGACTCCACGACCGGAAGGGTCCTCCTATGCTCTCTCGACTGCTACTCAGGGTATCGCCAGATAGCCCTGAAGGTCTTCGACCAAGATAAGACGACGTTCATAATGCCGCACGGCATCTACTGCTACACGACCATGACCTTTGGTCTCAAGAACGCCGGGGCGACCTACCAAAAGGCCATCCAGAAGTGTCTGGAGCGCCAGATCGGCAAAAACATAGAAGCCTACATCGACGACGTGATCGTCAAGACCACCCAAGAGGACAAGCTCATAGCTGACCTCGTAGAGACCTTCACCAACCTCCGTCGCTATCGCTGGAAGCTTAATCCAGAGAAGTGTGTCTTCGGTGTCCCATCCGGCAAGCTCCTGGGCTTCATGGTCAGCAACCGGGTCATCGAAGTGAACCCCACCAAGGTGGATGCCATCCGCAAGATGAAGCGACCTACTGGGAAGAAGGACGTCATGAAGCTCACCGTCATGATGGCGGCCCTAGGTCGATTCATCAGCAAACTTGGAGAGAAAGGTCTACCCTTCTTCAAGCTGCTGAAGAAGGCGGACAAGTTCGTCTGGATAGAGGAGGCCGACCAGGCCTTACGTCACCCCCGATGATGGTGCCCCCAGCACCAAATGAAACACTACTACTCTACATCTCCGCGAACACCCTGGTGGTCAGCTCGGTCCTGGTGGCAAAGCGACCTGAAGAGGGTAGACCCTACCCTGTCCAGCGACCCGTCTTCTAGGTCAAGGAGGTCTTGTCCGATAGCAAGACTAGGTACACCCAGCCATAGAAGATGCTCTACGCCCTCTTCGTCACCTCACGCAAGCTCAGGCATTACTTCTAGTCGCACAAGTTCAAGGTTGTCTCGGCCTCCCCCCTCGGCGAAATCCTACGCAGCCACGATACCACTAGACGCATCATCAAGTGGTCCATCGAGCTAGGTGAGTTCGACCTAGAGTTCTGCCCACGGAAGGCCATCAAATCCCAGGTCATCGCGGACTTCATTTCGGAGGGGACAGAGATCCAGCAGCCTCCACCTTCGGAAAGACCTAAGCATTGGAAGATGTACTTTGACGGTTCCCTAAACCTCGAAGGGGCCGGCGCGGGAGTGCTCTTCATCTCCCCCCAGGGCGACCACCTGAAGTACGTCCTGCAGATCCACTACAAGGCGTCTAAAGGACCGGATTGGGCGACCAGAGAGGGGGGGGAGTGAATGGTAGCCGATAAAAATTCTTTCTCGAGGGAGATAGCTCCTCCAACGAGATGAACACGGCCTCGATCCCAAAATCACTTTCACCACTCTATCCGCACGTTTGCCAAGACCACGTAGCCACTGGAGTGCTACTGATCCTAGGAGCAAACCTCACCAGCAAGCAACGAAACTACACACACACAACAGCAGAAACAACACACGGGAAATTTCCTGCCAGGGGCGGTCAGAACGCATGGACAGGGCTGTCAGACCGCCTAGGCCGGGAAATTCCCCAAAACCACAACTCGAAGCTCACAACTCCAAATCGACCCAAGATTTCGCTTGGAAACTCCTCTGATCGAGGCAAACAAGCTCCCAGAGAAAATCCCCTGGGCGGTCAGTCCGCCCCCCCCGGTTTCTTCTGGCTGGGCGGTCAGACCGCCCCTCCTGGGCGGTCAGACCAGCCTGTGCAGGCTGGTCGGCCTGTCGAGTCTTCGGCCTTAGCTTTGTGGCTCAGCCAAGTAACCCAGTGGTTTTGTGGCCAAACGACTGCAAACCCCGCATGCAAGCTTCAGTTGTTAGCTGCTACCTTGCACCGGCTCCATCCCTCTCGACATCGTCTTGCTCTTCTTGCTAGCGTACGGTCCGCACTTGATCCCGTCGGCCACCAGGTACCTTGATCGAAGCCTACTTGTCTCTCCACTCCTGGGAGGTCACACAGACATAAACCTTTTGCACTTGATCTTCACTTGCACCACGCGAATCAAGCCGCAACATGTACCTGCAATACTAGGCCAAGAGTCAGTCCACACAACATTGTCAATCACTCATCACTAAGGAGCTACCATCCACCGGTCCTCGGACCACACAGGTCCTCAATCTCCCCCTTGATGAGTGCATTCACAACACCCACACACATAGTAACCATCATAGTAAAAGAAAAAGAAGGAAACAACAAACAACCCATCAAGTGATCCAAAAACCAAACAACACAAACCGTGATCACTTGAAGCCAAAGTCTCGGTCCCCTAAGGCAAGGGCAACGGCTCAACACAACCGAGACAAAAATCAAAACTCACGAAGAGCAAACTACCAAAGCAAAAACTCAGGGGACACAAGGAGCTCCCCCTGATCACATGCAGGCTCCCCCTGAGCAAATGCACTCCCCCTGAACACATGCATGCAAAGAACTGCTGCAAATGCATGAAAACGAGCAAAACTTGCTCTCACTGACCCAGGCCGGTCAGACCGCCTAGCCAGGCCGGTCAGACCGCCTGAGCCGGTCACATTACAGACAGGGTGGTCAGACCGCCCTATGTCACCGCCCTCAACAAACCATGTTCCGAAACAGTTCGAAGCCGGCCGAAACCTTCTAAACATGCTCAGATCCATTTTCCATGCTCAAACTTCTCCCCCTTGTTGACAATGCATGAATCAAGGCATTTTTACGAAAAATACAACTTAGAGCTTCTCAAATAGACAATGAGCACCACAAAATGCTACGAGTGAGCAAATGAGCAAGCAAGACATTCCAAAGATTCATATGAGCATTGCCATCATGATAGTAAAGCTATATCAGCAAGTGAGCAAGCCATGATCATAATACACAATTTTGCGAAAAATTTCCCTCTCATGAGCTAAAGACCAAAACATGAGCAAAGTTTACCAAAGTGAATTTAAATCACACAAACTTCATGCTAGGTTACATATCTTTAACACAAGATCATTACAAACACCCATAAGCATCTCATGTCATGTTAAAGCCACCGAGCCATGTGTCTACTTCTTAAAATGAGACTTCTCATGGTAGACAACATGCAACGAATTAGCACCCATATAAATTCAGATTTAAAACATTTATGACATGGATCAATTGCGAGCACAATTTTGAGCAAGGCATTTCATACCAATTTAATTTTTCACATTTAAGCATAAAATGGTACATGAAGTGCCTTTGCGGCAAAAAGAAGCTTATGCTCCCCCACAAGGTAACACATGGGCTAAACATTCATAATGACAAATGGGTCTTTGACCCCAAGTGAGAAGCACATGATATCCATCCATGAATTAAGCATGACATAAACCACCAAAGCATACTAAGATCATGCCAAGCCTTAAACTCATAAGAGAGAGCCTATCTAAGTATTTTCCAAAAATTAGCCACCTCATCATGCAAATATAGCAAAACTATCAAGAGCATAGCTATCCTTCACAAGTCACATCAAACATGCTCACAAGCTCACAACTAGCATATCATAGCAATCAATGTATATAGGAGAAGCTCATCCTACCATATGACACAAAAGTAAAAGCATCCTAAGATACAAAGATGACTATACATCATGTTACAAATGCAATGCCACCATGCATAAAATAAATATGATACATATGCTACAAAGGAGCTCCCACCACCAGCTCAGGAAAGCAAACACACACCGAGCTCACCCCGCAAACGAGTGAAAGTAGCTTGGTCAAGTGGTTTGGTAAAGGTATTGGCTAGTTGGTTCTCGGTGAGTACATGGATCAAAGCAATCTTTCCCTTCTCCACATTTTCTCTCAGGAAGTGGTACCTCACCTCTATATGCTTGGTTTTAGAGTGGAGAACTGGGTTCTTGGCTACACTCATGGCACTGGTGCTGTCACAAAAGAGTGGGACATGGGAACACTCCTCACCAAAGTCGCTCATAGTGTAGGTAATCCATAGGAGCGGGGAACAACAACTGGCTGCAGCAACATACTCGGTCTCTGTAGTGGACTGGGCTACACTCGACTGCTTGCGGGATGACCAAGAAACCAAAGAAGACCCAAGAAACTAACACCCACCAGATGTAGACTTGTGATCCAAATGACACCCAGCGAAGTCAGCGTCCGCAAACCCATGAAGGTTGAGTGTCGTGGCCGCAGAATACCAAAGACCAAACTAAGGGGTGTAGTTCAAGTACCTGAAAATCCTACGGCCTGCCGATGTGAAGTCCTCGGTGAAGCCTGAAAACGAGCGCACAGACACACACTGAACTGTATGTCCGGCCTCATCACCGTCAAGTAGAGGAGGGAGCCGATCATGCTCCGGTACTCCTTCTGGTCCACGGGCTCGCCATCAACATCCGCATCCAACGCTGTAGTCGTACTCATCGGCGTAGCCATCGTCTTCGTGTCATCCATCTTGAATTTCTTCGCTATGTCCTTTGTGTACATGGCTTGATGCACAAACGTCCCGTCCTTGCACTGTTTGATCTAAAGCCCGAGAAAGAACTGCAACTCACCCATCATGGACATCTCGAATTCCCTGTTGTAGCGAACATGGCCTCATATGCCATTTGTTCAAGTTTGATTTTGGTAATTAATGACAACATGATCAATGGGACTAACCATATTGTTGAGCGTGTCTTTGTAGAAAGAGAAGGGAAAAGACACCGTCGGATGAACATTGTACATGAAGTGCCTTTGCGGCAAAAAGAAGCTTATGCTCCTCCCCAAGTAAGCAAATGGGCTCAACATTTACAATGACAAAAGGTCTTTTACCCCATGCACAGAGAACATGATACTCAAGCACAAACTAAACATGATATATGCATTTAAGCACAAATTTAGCATAGACAAGCATCTACTCATGAGAGAGGCAATCTTATCATTTTCACAAACATGAAGCGATCTCAACATAAATATATAGCAAAACCATCAAGAGCATAGCATTCACATCACCATTTACCAAACATGCACAAAACTCACATATAGCACATCAGTAATCAATGTATATAAGAGAAGCTTTTCCTAGCCCAAGTGATCCAAAGATGGCTATCCTACCAGGTTTTGTACAGAAAGTAAAATGCATGAATGGAATGCAACAAAATGAAACATATGACACATATATACATGAGAAGCTCCAAGACCCAGCTAGAAAGGAAAGCACAACCCCAGTTCAACCCACAAGCGAGTGAAAGTGACTTGGTCAAGTGGTTTGGTGAAAATGTCAGCTAGCTGATCTTGGGTAAGGACATAGGACAAAGATATGTTTCCCTTCTCAACATTGTCCCTCAGAAAGTGGTACCTCACTTCTATGTGTTTCGTTTTGGAGTGAAGGACTGGGTTTTTGGCTACACTTATGGCACTGGTGCTGTCACAAAAGAGCGGAACCTGGGAGCACTCCTCACCAAAATCGCTCATAGTGTAGGTCATCCAAAGCAGCTGGGAACAACAACTAGCAGCAGCTACATACTCGGCTTCTGTGGTGGACTGGGCTACACTGGATTGCTTGCGAGACGACCAAGAGACCAAAGAAGAACCAAGGAACTGACAATGCCCAGAGGTAGACTTGCGGTCCAATCAACACCCAGAAAAATCAGCATCGGAGTAACCGTGAAGTCTGAGTGTCGAGGAGGCAGAATACCAAAGACCAAACTCAAGAGTGTAGTTCAAGTACATGAAAATCCTCTTGACGGCCCACCGGTGTGAAGTCCTCGGTGAAGCCTGAAAACGAGCGCACAGACACACACTGAACTGTATGTTCGGCCTCGTCGCCGTCAAGTAGAGGAGGGAGCCGATCATGCTCCGGTACTCCTTCTGGTCCACGGGTTCGCCATCCTCATCCGCGTCCAAAGCCGTAGTGGTACCGATCGGTGTAGTCAGTGGCTTGGAGTCGTTCATGCCAAACTTCTTCACCATGTCCCTTGTGTACTTCGCCTAATGTACAGACGTCCTGTCCTTGCACTGCTTGATGTGGAGTCCTAAGAAAAACTGCAGCTCGCCCATCATGGACATCTCAAATTCCCTGCTCATGTCATCTGCAAATCTGGCAACAAGATCATGAGAAGAGCCACCAAAGATTATGTCATCCACGTATATCTGAACAATCAAAAGGTCATCCCCATGCTTAAGGAGAAACAGGGTCTTATCAACTGTGCCCATCACAAACCCCTTAATCAGCAAAAACCCTCTCAACCTGCCATACCAAGCTCTAGGTGCCTGTTTCAACCCATAGAGCGCTCTCTGGAGTTTGTATACACAGTGTGGGTATTTTTTACTCTCAAACCCCGGGGGTTGCCTCGCATACACTTCTTCCTCTATCACCCCATTCAAGAAGGCACTCTTGACATCTATTTGGTACAACTTGAACCCTTTAGCCACAGCAAAGGCTAGAAGGATCCTAATCGCCTCCAAACGGGCCACAGGAGCAAATGTCTCCTCATAATCTATACCCTCTTTCTGGTTGAACCCCTGAGCCACCAACCTCAACTTGTTTCTCACAACCATCCCATTCTCACCCTCTTTGTTCTTCCACACCCACTTGGTACCTATGGGACGGCAATTTGGTGGTGGATCGACTAACACCCAGACTTGGTTTCTCTCAAAATTCTCGAACTCCTCATGCATGGAATTCACCCAATTCTCGTCAGACAAAGCGTGTCGAATATCTTTGGGCTCAAAAGAAGCGACAAAAGCAGAGTGAGTGAAATGAGAAGTATTCCTTGACCTCGACCGTGTAGTGCGTTCATGAAGGTCACCTATGATAGTCGTCAGTGGGTGATCCACCTGTACACGCCGAGGAGCCTCTCGCCTGGACACAATCTCCCCCTCAGCAGTAGCCTCCACTCGAACAACTTCAGTCGTAGTGGGTGTAGGGGATGGTCCATCCTCGATCATTGTCGTAGAAGTGGAAGTAGCGTGTACACGATCAGCCACCGGAGCATCACCACCATCATCGTCGTCGTCTCCATCTCCATCCTTCTCATCCTCAAAGATCCTTGCTCCAATCTCCTCGTCACTTGCACACTCAAAAGCAGAAGAGCTACATGGCTGTGTCTCGTCGAAGGTTACCTCGCAAGTATCCATGATTCGGTTAGTATCAAGGTTGAGCACACGATATGCTCTAGAGTGAATCGTATAACCCAGGAAAATACCATCCGAACATGTAGACTCAAAATTATCCAACTTGCCCTTCTTCAGAATGAAACACTTGCAACCAAAAGCTCTAAAGTGACTCACCTTGGGTTGTCGGCCATGCATCAGCTCATAAGAGGTCTTCTTCTCAAAGGCACGAAGGAAGATGCGATTTGAGACATAGCAAGCGGTATTGACCGCCTCGGCCCAGAAACGCCTAGGAGTCCTATGATCATCGAGCATCGTCCTGGCCATCTCACAAAGGGTCCGGTTCTTCCTCTCCACTACGCCATTCTGGCACGCGACGTATGGAGAAGTGTACTGATGATCGAGACCAAGATCACTGCAAAAGGTATCGAAATGAGAGTTCTTAAACTCCGTGCCATTGTCACTGCGTATAGCTCGAATGGCATCACCATGTCTCTCATTCTTCAACATTAAGATCAAGTCCCGAACAAAGCCAAATGTCTCGCTCTTATCCTCCAAAAAGAAAACCCAAGAGTACCTCGAAAAATCATCAACAACCACAAGAACATACCACTTCCCACCTGCAGAGCGAACACGAGCTGGCCCAACCAAAACCATGTGCAACAACGCACAAGGTCGCTCGGTCAGGACCGCAGTCAGAGGGGCGTGAGAAGCAGCAACCATCTTTCCATGCCGACAAGAAGCACAAACCAAATCCTTCTCGAATTTGAACTTAGGTAATCCTCGGACAAGATCAAGACCACTCAAGCGGGAAAGCAACTCAAAGCTCAAGTGTCCCAACCTCCTATGCCATTTCCAGAGCTCGGCCGAAACACCAGCAACAAAGCATCGAGGAGGTCCAACAGACTGGGAAACGTCGGCACGAAAGATTTGACCCTCGGGGACGATCGTATAGACAAGATCGCCTCGAGAATCAAGCACACGAGAAGCGCCCGACTTAAAACGAACCTCAAAACCTTAGTCAAGTAACTGAGATACTGACAACAGATTGAAACCAAGTGACTTGACCAGGGCCACACTTCTTAAGGTCACCTTGCTACTTACCTTCACCATACCTTCAGCAAGCACTCGTCCTCTCCCATTGTCCCCGAAAGTGATGTACTCCCTCGTACTCACTAGGGTGAGGCTGGAGAACCACCCACGATCTCCGGTCATGTGTCGTGAGCAACCGGAGTCGATCAACCAAAAGGTCTCCAAGCCTCCCACCTACAATCAAAAACGAGAATGATAATGAGCAAGCGACTCAACACAGGTGTTAGTACCAAAGGAATCAAACCAGTGTCGAGCATTTGCTCAAAAGAAGGGTTAGCAAAGTCCATCCTACCAAAACTTCTTGGTGGAGCCCTCTCACGCCTATCACCAAAGGACCTGTCACGTCTTATTGGAGGAGTATGCGCACCTTGAGGGGGGAAACGTGGCCCGTAGTCCATCTGAGACCCAAAGCTCCGACCGTGTCTCCCAAACTCGTAACGGTCACTAGAAGGAGCACGTCGAGCCAACTCACCACGCCCAAACCCAACACGCCTGTCTCTCTGAGGAAAAACACCTCCACCTCCACGAGTGGGAACTGTATGCACATACACCTCACCCCTAGGTAGAGGCCCTCTACGAGCCTCAGGCACACCACGAGAAAGGTGGTACCTGTCCTTGTTTGCCATCTCCCTAGCAAACCTCTCATCTCTCTTCCTCCTGAAACAGAACTCATCCTTATGCCCACCCCTCCCACAATACTCACAATGGAAGCGGATCGGCTGTGGCTTAGGCGGTGGCTTTTCTGTGGGTTTCTCAACAGCTTTCTCTCTTGACTTCCCACCAAAGACACTCCCCTGTGTGCTCACAAACTTGATGGATTTTTTGTAGTTTTCAGATTTGTGGGGGAACACAAGTGGATCTAGTGTTGTGTCTAGCTTGTTTCTGAGGTGGTTTGGTTTGGGTGCAAATTTGTTCATTGGTGTGGTATGTGGTGGAATAGGAATCTCTCCAGCTTTCTCTTCTCCCTCACCACTCTTCTCACCACACTTGTCAGCCTCCAACGCCTGACCATCAAACCTCTTAAACTGAGCCAACATCAAACTCAATTGTGGCTCATACCCAGACAACCACCCCATCATTTTTCTCAACTCATCATTTTCATCCTGCAGACCATCAACATAGTGTGCAAGTTCCATGTTCTTCAAAGCATGCATTTCACAGGTAGAGCAGGATGTAGGAAGAGGAGCTTTCAATGCCTCCTCAAGAGAAACTATTCTAGTGTGAGACTCATCTAGCCAAGCATGCAACACAGGACATGAGGTACAAGCACCTAACAAAGCTAGCCTAGATTTCAATTCATCACACTCAATCCTAACCACATCTAGCTCCTCAAGAGTAGAGGCATGCTTCTCCTTGAGAGCAGTCAAATCAGCAAGAAAAACTGAACAATCACCACAGTCAATCTCATCAGACACCACGAGAGCAGATTTCAAAGTGCCTATCTCATTTCTAGCATCCACAAGAAAGGATTCATGCTCAGCTATCTTATCCGTAGCATCACCCAACAAGGACCTAAATTCTCTCTTCTCCTTGTTGGTCTTTCTAAGCACATCATCACGGTTATCAAGCAACTCATTCAGCCTAGCATTCTCCTCTAGCAAGAAGTTGGGATCATGTCGTACCTCTTCGTCAGAATCGGAGTTCGAATCCGAGTTGTGCTTCCCACCCTTCTTGGAGTGCGCCATGCCGCAAAAGCCTCCTTGTGCGACGAAGCTCAGGCCGGTGAAGTTCTTGCTTGTGTGCCGCTTGTCCTTGCCCCTTTCTTGCTCTTCCTCACTGCTTGAGTCGGAAGAAGCATTGCTTGATGTCGAGTCGATGTCGCTCGCTCCGGCCACCATCGCTCGAGCAGTCTTCTTCTTGTACCCTCCACTCTTCTTGTGCCTTCTCTCGCCCTTGTTCTTGTGATTGTCCTTGTAGTCGTTCCGAGAGCGGTGCTTGTTGTAGTCGTGCTAGGGCTTGCCCTTGTAGTCGTTCTTGATCTCCATGGCTTTAGGGCATTCAGCGATGAAGTGCCCGTGCTTCCCGCACCGATAGCACATCCCCGAGCTCCGCCTTGCATTCTTGCAATTCTCGTACATCCGCCCAAACCTCTTGCTCAACAAAGCTAGATCGTCCTCGCTCAGCACCTCAAAGTCCTCATCTGGCAAAGACACAAGACAAGACAAAGAGAAACGACCAGAGTTAGCATTAGACCTTGATCCTGAGACAAGAGCCAAACTATGAGGATCAGTGGGGCTCTCGCTCTTGGCTCTCAAGCCACGATCAACCTCCGAAGACCTGAGCTTGGAAAACAGCTCATCCAGCGTCAGCGTATCATACACGCTCGACTCCTCAATGGCCTCAACCTTGGCACTCCACATAGACCTATCCAGGGCATGCAAAAGCTTGATAGCTTGATCATGATTCGTGTATGGGAGCACTGTCACATTGGCCCTCATGTTGTTGACTATGCTAGTGAAGCGCTGGAACATAGCATCGGTCGACTCACTGGGGAGATGAGTCAAGTTCTCGTACTCTCTTCGGTAAGTGGAAAACAAACGGGCTTGCACTTGGGCATTGCCAACATGAGCATTTCTCAACTTGAGCCAAATCTTTCTGGCCACATTCTCTTCGTACACTCGCTCGAACTACGAGGCACAGAGAGCACGGAACAAGTAATCAACAGCCTTACTGTTGGCCTCACACATGTCCCACGATCCTGAAAGTTGAAAACTGTCTGGGATGACAAAATGAGGTTTCTGTGTGACCTCCCAGATCAGAGTTCCCTTCCCTCGCAAAAACGCGCCCATGCGCCTTTCCCACATCGGGTAATTCTTGCCATCAAAGTGCGGAGGACCCGACCCCTTCCCATAATCGCCCAACTTTGGATCTTAGACTGGTTAGAATCAAGAAGATCCGTAACCGGCTCTGATACCAATTTAAGGACCGAATAGGCGACCAGAGAGGGGGGGAGTGAATGCGAGCCGATAAAAAATTCTTCCCGAAGGACGAACTCGGCCTATACCCCGAAAGCCACTCCAAGTACTCGCGCACACCAAAGAAGCTCCAAACAAGGCACACACAAGCCTACAAGATCAAGTGACAAGCCTAGGAGCAAAGAGCGGATGCACAAGACAAGAAACAAAGCACTTGGCCAATTCTGGAAGCGCCAGGCGCGGACTGTCCGGCTGGTACGGGCGGACCGTCCGCTCGTGTACGGTGGACTGTCCGCTGGTCATGCCCGGACTGTCCAAAATAGACAACAGAACCACCAGAGACGCACCGAGAAAATCGAACTGTCCGGCCGAGCCACGCGGACTGTCTGCTAGTGTCACAGACTGTCCGTGAGGGCAACGCGGACAGTTCGTCCACCTCGATGGAAACCCCAGACAAACTCAGCTCCACCCCAGACAAAATCTCGGCCACACGGACTATCCGTGAAGGACTCACGGACTGTCCGCCAAATCTCTCACAACAAAACCCTAGGGCTGAAACGGATCGAAACGCAAATGCGTAAGAACACGAAGAACACTGAGGACTATCCGTGTGTTACGAACAGAACTGAAAACAGCTCGACCCGCGGGGTCAACTCCACAAATCCATCACGGGATCTCCCAAATGGCAAAAGCTCTTGAGACAAGATTTGGGGGAGATGATAAGCACCACAAGAGGAAGCTATGCCCCAAAAATCTCGACTTCTAAGCCACTAAAACACCGGGAATCGTGGATCACACGAACTACCACCAAGAACTCAAACTCCGGCCAAAAACTCACGAATCGAAGGCTTTCCCCGGCGTTTGAGGGGTCAAGATCACACACAAAGATGCGCAAGGCATCCACCCATGATCCCCTCAAAGAAATCCAAAGGAAAACGCCCTCAAATCCCCGAATCGAGCGAAGAACGAAACTCCCCAAAAATAGCCCCGAAAATGACACGAAAATCACTAAGGAGTAGGAGATCACCGCAACGCCGAATGCTTCCATACATCCAAAGGTCAGAGTCTATACAAGAATCTAGCCTCAGGAATACAGAGAGAAAAGAAGCAGTTCAGAGCAATCTTCCCGGGGAGGAAAACCTAGGGTCCAAGAGAGAGAGATGTCATCCACCACTCTGTTATTTATACGAAGTCCATCGGAGGGAGGTAAATGACCACGCTACCCCTACAATATGAAATGAAGATACAACCCCTCAGGGGCATTTTGGTCAAGTCTTCATCGAGCGGGCACGCTTCCACCGCGGCCTTGCTAAGCATCGATGCAAACCCCGCGATCACGCCACGTGCCCCCAGCCTCGAAGCTTTTCGACGCTCCCGGATCACCGTCTCCGTCGCATCGGGCCTCTGACTTGGTTTTGCGGCCCAAACCAAGAAACCGTCCACCATGGTTTTGTGGGCAAACTACCAAACCCCGCGTGCAAGCTTCGGGCTCTATCTGCTACCTTGCACCAGCCCATGTTCACGACTTCAGCCCGCCAGTCTTGCACCGCACGGCTCGCACTTGACCCCATCGGCCACCGGGTCCATCGAACAAAGCCTACATGCCTCTCCATCACCCGGAGGCTGCCACGGCTAAGGCCTTTCGCGCTTGTTCTTCACCTGCACCGACACGAGTCAAATCGCAACCTGTACCTGCACACTTAGCCAAGCATCAGTCCACACAATGTTGTCAATCACTCATCACTAAGGAGCGACCCTCCACTGGTCCTCCGACACACCCAGTCCTCAGCCGCCCGTCAGCCCACCCGCCTTCAGCTGTGCCAGGTCGTCCAGCAACGGCTTGATGGCATCAGCCTCCCGTGACGTCAACTGATGGTTCCACTCCGGCACCGGGACCGGCGCGAGCCCCGACCTTCTCGCCAGCGCCGGCTTCGGGTTGTCGATGTAGAACCACCCTTGCCTGCAACCTTGGGTGTTGTCCGGCAGCACCATCTCGATGTACACCGGCTTCATGTGGTGACGTAGCATGAAGCCGATGCACACGATGACCTCCAACTTCCCCGTCAAAGAAGTACCGCCACAGGTTGAAGTGTGGCAGTATCCCCAAGTACGCCTCGCAGAGGTGGACAAAGGAGGAAACGGTGGTGATGGCGTTGGGGACAAGATGTACCAGGTCGATTTGGTACTAGTGGAGGAGCCCGCGGAAGAAGTCGCTCATGGGGAACCCGAACCCGCGCTCGACATGCGCGATGAAGGCCACGGTCTCCCCAGTCACCTCGGTGGGGAAGGCTTCGCCGGTGACCGGCCTCCAGCCCCCCTACTCCTTGGGCTTCAGTAGCCCGCACTCCACCAGACCTAGGAGCTGCTCCTCGGTCACTGTCGAGGGCTCCCTGATGTTTTCCAGCGCCGGCGCAAGTTCGGGAGCCATCTCCTCTTCCTCAAAGCCGGTGGATCTAGCTCTAAAAACCACAAGGGATTTCGTGCACATGCGGCCGTGTACGACACAGCGGATCTGAACGCGGCGGCGCCGGCAGATTTGCGCTGAATACTCTAAGTGGTGGCTCAGCAGCGCCATGGGCCGCGACACCCAACGTCTCTAGGGTTCGACGAAATTTTCGGCGACCCAACGGACCTATTGCCCAATGGCTCTTTCGGCCTAACAATCACAGGCAGTAACGACTCGTGCCATACGGGAATCTATGCACGTTGGCTCCCTGGTCGACGGCTTGGTGTCCATAGACTCGTTATGCCCTACTTCAAGCCCCCAAATCATACTACAACTGACATCTGCCTCAAGGTCCCTTCACTGCTGGACGACTTTCGGGTCTATCATATCGCCTTTACAAGGTCGACAAGGCCCTGTTGCCTATTAGGTCGCCTCGGCCTACACGGTCGGTTCACACCACGACTCCTGGGCCCTACTGCATACTAGGTCATCTGGGCCTACACGGCGGGTTCACACCACAGCTCCTGGGTCCTACTGCCTACTAGGTCCCCTCGGCCTACACAGTGAGTTTACACCGACGGTTACGCGCTTAATGGCTCCATTGCCCGTTGGCGGCCTCCTAGGCCATGACTCCAGCTCCTCCTTGAGGTCGCTAAGGCTCTAGTGCCTTCTAGGTTGCCTAGACCTACAATTTTCAGGTTGATGACCTACGTTGTGCCACTGCACAACAGCCGTGTTGATCCAGGTCGACACGGGCTATCTGTCACTTCTTAAGGCCTCTCGAAGGTCGGCGTGCTATTACAGCCCTGCCGGGACCTTGGTAGCCATACCATTGCCGCCTATACGCCTTTGCATCTACTTGGGACACTTCATTTATTATGCAAATGTGTATATACAGCTTCATAAGCTACAAGGACTCTAGCCCTTGGCCAGTTACAAGATACAAAGACATTAAAGGCCCTGAGCTACCCTACAAAAGGTTTGCGACACAGTCTACACTAATAAGGCGTGTCGCAAGTTTTCTCCTGGCTCTAGGACCTGGTTGAAGACCTCTACAGCCACTGTAGAGGCAGCTGCCACACAGCCACCTCTACTCGAGCTCCAATAGGTTTCCCATGGTACCCAACATCAAGTCTGAGCTTCGCCACAAGATTCCAAATGGAACCAGCATCATCTCGGGCCTCTCGGGGTGGAGCGCTGTGTTCTCTAGCATCACATCAGGCCTTCGCGTGTATGGCCCGGTGATGCTTGTACTGCTCCATGCTCCACCTGGATTCCTCGGTGGGCCCGAGAGAAGAAGCTGACCGAGTTCTTCCGGCTTCGCAAGCATTCTTCTAGCTCCAAGCATGAATGACACTAGCTCTATGCTCTGGTGGATGGACGCAAGTCCCTGGCATGGAAATATTACTACAAAGCTTCGTCATGGCTCCTCCAAGCAGCCTGGGTGATTTGCTTTATGGTGCGGGTGCCCATTTATTCCCGTAGCGCTTGGCCTCTGATCTTATCCGCAACTTAGCTTGCGTAGTGTCCTTATCCTCAAGGTCACTGTACCCGCGTGGAGCACGAGGCTACTGTTCGCTCGTGGGAGGCATTGGCGCGCCTTTCCCCTATCTGACTACCTCTGCGGCATTTTTGTCTCTTGCAGATGGACAGCGACTTGTGCTTCGCGTGGGGGCAAGCCCGTGACTGAACAGAGGACTTCTGACTCAGGTCACATCAGCTTTCGGTGTTTGGCGTCTTCTTCAAGATTCATGATTTTTTGTCTTATTGATTGGTTCATCAGAGCACGGGTCTGTTTCCTAAGTAGAAGGCTGTAGGTTCGTCTCTTTATTTCTTCTTCTTCGGAGCATCAAACTGGCCATTCTAGTCACTTTACTACTCGGGGGCTACTACACTAGTGCGTCATGCGACGCCCTATTTCTCCCAGGTCACCTCGACCTACTGGAAGGCTACTTCCACTACTCCTCTGCTCGATCTATCTACGGTTGGATTGGCAACCTTTCTGAAGGTCGCAAGAGCTACTTTATGATACCTGACCCAGGTCAGGTCACGGTCCTTCAAGACCGACTTCTCGCCTTCACTTTGACCTCCTGGCCTTACATTCTAGGAGCTCGATGTTTGTCTTCGTGCGCGCATTGGAGGGGTTTTTTCTTTTTTGGATCCCTGTGCACCCTACACGACCTCGACGGTGCCGCGCTTTCGCCAATCTTCAGCACGACCTCGCCTCAGCCACTACGCCTACACGTCGGTCGGGGGCTTGAGAGACATGGGTACCCCTAGGTCCCCACCAGCTAGTGTCCCAGAGGTCCCTGACAAGTGGACCCGACCTACCAGAAGCCCCGCAGACCTGCAAGTGGGCCCAGTGACCTTATCCACAACTCCGACGACTCAGGGTGACCATATCAAGATCCTGGAAGATCCGCAGTACTTAGCGTGCTAGTCAAGGCTCTAGGACGCGGTGTGCCGCCGCCTGTAGGTCTGAGTATCACGGGATACTCCTTGTAATCCGGAAGGATAGCTTCCCAAATTGTAACCAACCTAGATATGGGTCCACCGACCTTGAATGGAAACCCTAGTCCGTCCCCCATGTAAGGCGGCCTAGGGCTCCATTCAAGGGGACACCTTCATCTCTCTCACATAATCCACCACCACAACTGGACGTAGGGTTTTACTCTCCGGAGGCCTGAACCAGTCTAAACCCTCGTGCCTTTGTCTTCTTCACCATACTCGCCCCGTTCCGAGTTCACCACGTGGACTACCACCTACGCTCTTAGTTTTCGATCCTCTCCTTAAACTGTGAACTGCCTGGGTAGCCCCCTAGCAGATCTATCCAGGTCTCACCCCCTAACACCCGTGCATGCCAAGTTTCCTGGCGGTTTGGTTAGCAAAGTGAGCCCATGGATCCATGTGATGCTGACGTGGCAGCGCGTGATTCGTTGAGAGCTATTCACATGGATTGGTGACATCATGGATCCAGGAGAATCCATGTGGTAGCCCCTCATTGGCCAGAACTTGAGTGCCTTAGATTGCAGTGGAATGAATGTGCACAGATTCTTCTCATTTCCTATGCTAAATACCTGCATTCGAATAGACATCAACACTGCTGGAAAGTATTAGTTTAAGCTCCTATTCTAGTGTGGATGTGCATTTCATGCTTCAATTTGCAGGAGTTGACGGCCATGAAAATGGTACTTAACAGTCATCAACAACACCCCCACACTTGACATTTGCTCGTCCCGAGTGAAGGGAAAACAAAGCCAAGTGGGTCATGAATACCAAAGAGTGAGACAAAGGCAACCCTCAGCTTCTTATTGCTGGCTTCCAAGTCCTTCATCAGTGGAGTCAGCTTCGCCACTGAGGAGAGCTTAGGGAGTTGCTCGGCCTCCCGAGTCTTCTCCCTAGACCTCCTAGTGTAGGACAACGGCGGTAGTCTGTCGTCCAGGCCAAGGTCTTAATCCTCTTCAGGTAGGACATGTGCTGGCGTGCTTCAGGAGCCTTCTCCTTGGGCGGCGCTGGCCTTATGGTAACTGGTGGCTGTGGTGACCGAGCGGCCTGTGCTGCGCTCGTCTGCCCCCTAGCTAGCGATGATCCAGGCACGCTAGGTGGTGTGCACAACATTCCCTTGGGGCGAAGCTGAGCCGTGGTCGGCCTGCCGTACGGGCTGGCTGCCCGTCCCTGTGCCTCTTCCCAGGCGAGGTAGAGCGCCTGAACGGTGGCGTGCCGGAATCCTTCCGCCGGGTGGGATGGAGGTGAGCGGAGCAACCTCCAGGACGCCGGCCACCATCGTAAGGTGTCTTGCAGGGGCGACAGTGATGGAGGGGTTACCCCCTGCATCGGGACGGTGAGGTGGAGGAGATGGGTTCTGCGCGACTCGAAACTGGTCGTGCGGTAGGGAGAGGGTTTCTGGAGGAGGAAGATATGCACACGCGAAAGAAGGAAGGTGGTGGCGGCACCCTGGCTTTGGCCGAACCAGGGTTCGGCCGGCCCTAGGTGGGCCCCTCTAGTCCTCATCCTTCGCATGTGGGCTCAAGCAGGCTTCAAGGCCACAAGCCCAGGTGGAGGCCCCAAGATAGAAAGGTTGGCTTTGGCTAAAGCTAGGATAAGGTTTTGGTTGAATAATCAACCTTTACTTTATAATAACTTTGGCTAAGCCACTAACATAACCATAGGTATTCCGGGGGAACTCACCTCGACAACATACTTAATCCATCATAGGTGCAGAAGCCACTGATGAGGATCATGAAGTGTTCACTGTGTTGCCACAATCGTGTTGTCTTCTTGTGGTCCTTTGCCTTACTCCTTTATATCTCTTATAATTTCTTTCTCCTGCATGGTTAGTGTTCACAAGATACCCAAAGGATAATTCTTAGGGAAACAAAATAAATGAGACCCAAGAAAATCAGCATGCGGGCGTCTCATGATCTGCTGTCTAACTCATGGTCATCTCTCTTGCAGATAGTGTGATGTGATGATAAGCTCTGATCTGCAAGGTTAGTGCATATACAAACACAAGTCCAAAGGATAACAAAGCTAAAAGCAAGCATGAGCATCCCGAAGTGCTGAAGCAGCTCTAGGGTTGCGGAACTCGGAGATAAAAAGATCGAGCACTAAGGCTAGTGCTCCCATAACAGGAACTGATCTCCAAGTGAACTCTGGCTCAGAAAGACACTCGGCCTCAAAAGAATGTAGAGCATAAACTCCAATGGCCAGCATTCAATCGAGAACCAAAGTTCAGGTGAAGAACGAGATTTAACTCACTCTTGCCTTAGGCAGAGGGCCCGATATTCTTATCAGAACGATGAAACATCCTGAGGTCTGGCCTAAGCTTCCAATGGGAGGCTACGGATAAACTGGAAGGTGCAACTCCCATTGGGCATCGATCAAGTCAAGCATAAGGCATGAAGTTGAGCTTCTCTTGACTGACCGGCATCGATCGATGGGCTTAAGATAAGAAGTGAATGCACTCCATTCGATCGGTAAGCGATCATGCTCATTCGGTCTGATGAATGAATCCAATGGATTATAAAGCAGAGACCGATGTCTTGGTTTATACGTAACTTCAGTGCAGGGCACTTCAGCTCAAGCCGCAATGTAGGAACATGACAGGCCTCTCATACCCTCCTTAGGAGATGGTAATTAGGATTGAACAAGTAATCCTGGCCGGGAATGATCGTTCTTCCCCAACTACTCTCTCCATCCTCCCGCGAGACAAAGTCTCGGGGAGAAGGTCTAAAAAGATGCACAAGAGGGGAACCCAAGGGTAGATCTCGTGCCATGAAACCCTTCCCTTAGACTCCTGCTATTCAGGAATGACACCTTCAGCCAGAGCTCAGAAAGAGAGGAAATGAGATCTCGGGCTCGGCTGATGATAGATCTAGGTGGCTCAACATTTCCTCTGGTGGGTACCTCATTGACCAGGATGCAAGGGGAGTTGAAATCCCGAAGATTCTCCATGATCTCTTTTCCCTTAGCAGCGTCCAAGTGCACAAATGAACCTCCGTAGAGAGAATTAAGCCTCATGGCATCGCCCTTCCGCAATCCAAACCAGAAGTGCTAGAGCAGCATCCAATCGGGAATGTAGAGGACTGGGCAATCTTCCACCGCAGAGGCGAAACGATTCCATGCCATTCCTAGTGATTCCTCCTCACATTGCTTGAAACTGAGAATCTTGGTCCTTAACGAGATGACACGTCGTATCAGGAAGAATCGGGAGTGGAAAGCCGCCCTCAAACTTTCCCAAGTAAGGTAGTCTCTACCAGAACAACGGTGTCAATCCCGTTGTTTCTGAGAGAGGGATAGTGGGAAAAACTCTCTTTTCTGAGCATCCGGTGATTCTCCGATTTTCCCTGAGTTTTAATCAGACACTCGTAGTCTCTCATATGATCAAAGGGGTTCTCATGAATTAACCTCGAGATGGATAGGTTCTGAATTAGCTTCATGAGAGAGGGGTGAAGCCAACAACCAGATGTAAGAATGGGTCTTGACAAAGATGGCTCTGAGGTTTCACTCGAAGGTGAAAGGTGTTTGCAAGGATAACCTTCCATGGATAACGGGGGTAAAGGTAGAAGTAAAGGGAAAAGGTATCTCAAAGGGTAATGGGAGTGAAGGTAGAAGAAAACGAAAAAAAGATAAATACGAGGATAGACGGGTTCGAAAGGTTAACAACAGTCGTCCCCAGCAACAGCGCCAGAAAGGCTTGTTGGCGTTTCTTAACGTCACCACCACTGGCGCACTAGTGTGAGCGTGTAAGAAACTCCCGGGTACAATGATGAGTGCAAACGAATCTGCAAGCGCACGGATACTCCATTGTAGCACTTCTCCATAGGAGAATGAGTATTCTCATAGGGTTTCGTTCCTAGGACGGGAGAGTAACCGGACAAGGGTCTATCCAAGGACACCTAGCAACTACTGAGATAGGTAGGGTGTGAAGAGTACTTTCTTTAGGAGCTTAACTCTCGAGATGGATCTATCCGCTATTAGTCCTCTCCGTGGAGCGCCAACCCATCCTAACTTTTTAGGGCTAGGCTAATGTTCCGGCAACGGGGCCCAACTCGGTACACAGGCGCGGAGGCTTTCAAAGGGTCCAACAGGCTGTCACCACTGCAGCCTACCTCTATCATTACGCGAATGCACTTGGTCTTCGTTGGATAACCAGAGTCCAGACACCACATCTGCACTCCCGATAACTACTATAACACAGTTACGTCTGTCGACCCACTAACAACACTATAGCAACCCGTATAAATACAGGACTACGAACTAGAGAGAGAACGGCTCAGATCATACTAGTCATCAAGTTACGCAGCAGCAAGAAAGGTTTGGATGCAAACTAGATACAACAAACTTACTCAGCTAAACAGGATCAAAGCATGCAAACAGATACTTAAACTAATACACCTGATCTAAAGGATCGAAGCATTGTGTCACGAAGAACACAAGACTCTAAACTATGAACGAGCCAAGAAATATCGAAATACTCACTTAGATCTAAATGAAGAACAAACATCCACGAGGACATCAACTAACTCCTCACTCCTACTCTATCTAACAACTAATCCTAGTCTAGATCTCTTCTTAACCCCATTCTACCACATAGAGGTGAGAATCACCTCACATGGGCAGAATTAGAGAGAGGGAGAGAGAGCTACACAAGAGAGAAGTGGAACTTGAGAGCTTGGAAGTGTGTAGGAAATGAGGCCCCTCCCTCTGTATTTATAGGCAAGGGAGTGGCTTGCTCCGAGGCTCCAAATGCTCCAAAACTTCTCAGGATGCAGCCAAGGACCAATGGGCAAGCAACACGTGGAAAGAGGGGATCAGCCGACCCTAGGCTGGTTTGGCCGATCCTAGGGTCGACCAGCCCCCTCGGGTGGCCATCTGGCCAGTGTTTCCTCTGGCTCGCTACCATGTGGGCCCTGATGCTTATCCCCCGTGCATGCCAAGTTTCCTGGCGGTTTGGTTAGCAAAGTGAGCCCATAGATCCATGTGATGCTGACGTGGCAGCACGTGATTCGTTGAGAGCTCTTCACATGGATTGGTGACATCATGGATCCAGGAGAATCCATGTGGTAGCCCCTCATTGGCCAGAACTTGAGTGCCTTGGATTGGAGTGGAATGAATGTGCATGAATTCTTCTCATTTCCTATGCTAAATACCTGCATTCGAATAGACATCGACACCGGTGGAAAGTATTAGTTTAGGCTCCTATTCCTGTGTGGATGTGCATTTCAAGCTTCAATTTGCAGGAGTTGACGGCCATGAAAATGGTACTTAATAGCCGTCAACAGTACCCGGGAGTTTCTTACACGCTCACGCTACCCGGCGCCTAATGGTGACGTTAAGAAACGCCAACATAGATGCAAAGAGCTTGGGCTATATGAGATCATGAGTTTTCGCTATGGATGGAATAGAGAGATTCTTGCTTAATTCCATTGCTCCTACTACTATGACTCTCATCAAAACACTATCACTTGGACCACTCAAGGAGAGAAGTACTCCATTGATTACATGACATTCTCTCGCTTGCCTGGTCTTGGCAAGAATGATGAAGATCGCACTCCTATCCATAATGAAGAGAAGTACAAGCCCAAGGACATGACATATATGTTCCCATCCGCCTTCCTAGCTCATGAGGGAAAAGCTGACAATCATATTCCATATTACTACTACTTCAATCAGTTTTTCTGTGCCACCATTGATCCAAAAAGTGGGGATATCACTACTCTTAGGCACTTTGCCGTTAATCTCCTCAACCGTGTGGCTCCCGAGGAAGAGGGGTTTTGCATCTTTGACTTCATTTGGAATGAACTTCGCCGTGCTATGTGTGACCCCATGAAGCACCTCCCATATGCTCTATACATCATGTATATGATTGAGAGGGTCACCAATACCCAATTCCCAAAGGATGTCACTCATGAGCATCTTAGGCACCTTCGTGCTAGAGACAAAGCCTCCCATGAAGAAGAGCACAAGGTTTGCCGGATCCTCTAGTGCTACCCCTCACCATGATGATGAGCCCCTCTCTCGCCCTAGTCACTCCTTTAGATCTTCTCATAAGGTCAAGGATCCATGGTCAAGAGGGCATTCAAGAGCATCTTCTTCATGTGCAAGCGCATCGTCACCGAGAATAATGAGAATCGCCGCGACATCATTGAGATCAAGTCTCATCTTGGGCTCCCCACGGACACCTACCATGAGCTCCCAGAGTTTGATGATCCTTTTGTGGAGTGGGATGTCCATGACGCTGCTGCTGCTGCACAAGAAGAAGGAGAGCACGAGGAAGAAGAAGATGAAGAGGAAGAAGAGGAGGAGGAGAACGACAAAGAAGAAGAAGAATGTGGTGATGATGAGGACACGGAGTGATCCCCTGCTGCTGCTGCACAAGAAGAATAAGAAGAAGAGCACGAGGAAGAAGAAGAGGAAGATGAAGAAGATGAGGAGGACGACGACGAAGAAGAAGAAGAAGGTGGTGATGATGAGGACACGGAGTGATCCCTTGCTACTGCTACTGCCCCAACACATCCTTTTTGGCGCTTGATGCCAAAGGGGGAGTGAGTATCTTAATTTCCATTTGTTTTAAGAATGTGGAGGATTTGAGAACTTGGTCTGTAATAACTCTTTATGTGTGAGACTATGTGATGTGAGCTTGTAACTATTTGGTTGTGTGCTTGTGATGCTAGAAATCTAGGCTGCATTTTAATTCCTAAGGATGCTTATGATAGTTTGAAATTTTTCATGATGACTGATTTCTGTTGAGAGTTCAAAGTCCGGACACTCCGGACTTTTCTCTGGACTCTCTGGGTTTCCCGGATTCTCCGGGGTAAGTCCGGACTCTCCGGGCTCTGACACTTCAGCCTCTTTTTTATCTTTATTGAATGAATAAACTGTCATATGCATCACACATCTTTTGTTTGCACAAAGATAAGCACCCCACTGTTGATCATCTTATGACACTATCTTGTTTTTCCTCTCTTGTGCAAAATTTGGTGCTAAAAGCACTTTTGAGATTCAAAACTCCAAATGCACAAATTAAGGGGGAGTGTTGCAAGATAGATCAAAGCTCTTTACTGAATTTATTTAGCTCTCTTATGAAGCTTAAAGGTGTTGTCATCAATCACCAAAAAGGAGGAGATTGAAGAGTATCTTGGCCCCCTAAGTTGGTTTTGCTGATTTAATGACACACTAATAAGCTACTAATGATATGTTGAGTATATGAGCAGGTATTAAAATCTTATGATGGCATCTAAGCGCTTCATTGCTATACAAAAAGAAAGTGATGCTAAAAGAAGGATTCCTTGGAGGCTTATTTATTTTATATTTTGAATTTGAGTCCAAAGAATGCCGTACTATAAAGAGGGACATGAAATGTATCTTCCAAGAGTTGAAAAGGTGCTCTAGATAACTAACCAAAAACCTATGAGAGACACCTTTGCACTGTACGTTCACCGGGCTATCTTTTCAGTGCTGACTCTGGAAGGCCGGATACTCCGGGTTTTATCCCAGATACTCCGGACTTCCCGGAGTCTCCGGACCTAGTTCGGATACTCCGGGACTTAGAGCTCCAACAGCTCTTTCCCCTTGGCCTTGGTTTGGTGAGATTTGTTGGGGATTAAAGGAGAGATAGAGAGCAAGAGCTTGAAGAGTGCTAGTGAGCTGATTTCCCATCTCTAGAGCACCTCGTTCTTCGCTTGGTTGGTAACTTTCGTGTTTGTTACTCTTGGAGCTTTGAGCTCCTAGCCGGCTAGGCGTTGCCTTGGAGCATCCAACAGATTGTGGCTGTCCAAGGAAGTTTGTATTACCCCGTGATTGAGTAAGTAACCCTAGCTCGATCTTTGTGGTCGCTAGGGGGAGGAAAGTGACCTAGGTGTAAAGGTCCACCCTTTATGGGTTCCTCAACGGAGATGTAGAGCTCAAGGTGTGAGCTTGAACTCTGGTAACAAATCCCTTGCGTCTCTTGTGCTTGTTGCTCTTGTTGTATGCTTGATATCCCTTTGAGCACTTTTCTAGGGTTTGTGGCCAATCTACTCCGTGGTGTGGTTCCTACTAGTTCTAAGTGGTGGAACAGACTTATATCACTGTATTGCATATCCTATATTCACAGATCTGAATTTGAGCATGTTTAATTTCAGTTGATTTAGTCGTCACTCACAAAGCCCGGAGTATTCGGACATTTTCACGGATTCTCCAGAAATCCCAGAGTATCCGGAAAAATATCCGGAGAGTCCGAACTTTGTTTCTAACAGCTATTTGAAGTTTGTGATTTTCAGTTTCGACTATTCACACTCCCCTCTAGTCGACATCTAGATCCTTTCAGGTTCAAATCCTGTTGCTCACACCTTTTTCTGGATTTATTCCGAGATTTTCCAGTGTTATGCATTAAGTGGTAAGCGACGTTCCCGTCGACGACGAGGCGCCAGTGGTGACTTCGGGAATCTTCAGATATGTCGGTGCTCAGTCCTTCGGAGATGCTCATAGGGGTAGGGTTTACGTACGTGTGTTCACAGGAGTGAGTGTGCGTGCATGTTGTGAGCGTCTGCATTGTACTGTGTAATTCTCAACAAAAAAGGTATGACCATCTCATAGATTTTCATTAAGAAAGAACCGGTGATAGAATTTTTATTAAATAGCTCCAGAATCCGCTCTAATGAGATATTGAATCTCGGTCTCAGAGTTACAAGTATACCTCACCTCCTCTAACCAATGCAACTAGGCTACAGGAACTTTGGTGAGAGCGACTCCAACAGTTTGCTATCTTAGTTTGCCATCTATCTAATTTTGGCAAAACATGAAAAATTAGCCTCCAACAGTTTTACAAAACAACTTGGCATCAATAGCAACTTGGCATCTCTCCCCTCACCACGCGTATATATGCGCGCAGCTATGCGGCGCATCCTTCGTATCAGAAGAGGTAGAAGGTTATAAAAATAATTTTGTTTTTTTCTCAAGTTCCTGATTTAAGTTTTAAGAGGTGGAACGGTAGAAACATAATTTTGTTTCTCTCAGGGTTCCTGATGTAAGTTAAATCTAGATTTGGTAAGTGAATTATGTCAAACTATTGGAGATGAACTCTTTTTTTACTTGGCATATCTTTTTAGAAGTTGGCAAAATACAAGATTTGCTATGTAAAATTTGACAAACTTTTAGAGATGCTCTAATACCAAGGGTCTGGTCCGGGTGCAGTGGAAATGTATAATGCAGAGTGGCTAAACATGAATCACGGCCCATGGTCGGTTACACAGATGGTCCCAAAAGGTAGTACACTGGAGGCGGTGATATACGGAGCACATGGCGGCACATGGGTAAACTGGTAATTTTGTAAAGAGGCATGGTAGTACGCATGTAGGGTACCAGACAACATTCAGATTTTGTTTTTTTAAGACAGGACAAAAGACAAGCTTGAAATAAATATTTTTGGATTTCTCCCTAGCTTCCCTTGCCAATTCATGGGCTCAGATCACCAATCTTTTGGTACGTAGAGGAAATGGCCGCCGAAGATACGCAAGAAAAACATCGTTGTGGAACGGAAGGAGTAAGTACTAGATAAAAAGCCAACGAAACACATAATTTACATGCCCAAGCACGCCTAGTCTTGCAGTAAGAAGACATCCATAATGAGATCAGGTGCTGCCAAAAGACAATCTCAATGCAACCAAGTATATGCTTCATATGATTACTTGGTAAGTAAAGTGTGGTCAGCAATGGACACGGTTCCTTCTACTATGCTTTCCAAAGAGTCATCAAACCAAAGGTCCTGTAGCCTAGTTTGTAAGAAGGGGTTGAGGTACGGTCGCAACCAGAAAACCGGGTTCAATTCGAATTTATGAGACTGATTTCAGAGATTTTCAAAGCCAGAGTTAGATTCCGTTCTCTTAATAAAAACCGCGGGACGGTCTCACTACGTGAAAATCTCAAATAGGTCACACATCATTTGTAACGGGCCCTTAACACCCGTTACATGGACCTCCATTTGTAACGGTTGCTGTTTGGCACCCGTTACGCATAAGCGCGGCAGGCTCGACCCTGACCAGGCCACCACAACGCCTGTTACCAATGTGGACTTCTGGTAACGGACTTCTTAAACGCCTGTTACATGTTTTCTTTGCAACGGACGTTAAAATGCGTCCGTTACCAAAGTGAAACCTATCGGTAACGGGCTCTTTAAGTCCTTTACCGATCACTACCCTATCGGTAACAGACTCTTTAAGTCCATTACCAATCACTACCCTATCAGTAACAGGCTCTTTAAGTCCGTTACCGATGACCATTTGGTGCCCGTTACTAGACTCGGAGCTCAATAATTGAAATCCATTAGCACTCTTCACTGCCGTCAAATATTGGACTATGTCATCATAGCAAATATTGGATATCACACAAACATATAATCATGTCTCTTAAGATGCAAAGCCACACACATAGATATCATAAGAGCATATTCTATATTATTCTACATATTTAAGATGCATATATAGCATCACATGTTCACATATGACATGCATAATGTTCAGAACAAACATATTCACATGATCACATCTGACGTGCATCAGCAAGGGCACTAGTTAGATGGCTTCTTTTGTGCTACAGCCTCAAGTTCAGCTATCTTTGCCTCTAGTTTTACAAGTCTTTCCTGTAGCTCAGCATTCTTCTTTGCAGCTTCGGCAAGTTGAATATCCTTCATCTTCTGTTCGCCTTTAAGCTACTCCACCTCAGATTCTAGTATTTTCTTTGCTAGGAGACTTATGTCGTCCACAGCCTTGTTGTAACGACCCGCCTATCCGAGGCCGGGCCCGCCTACGCCTGGCAGCTCTCTAGGACCCTAAGAATATCCTCACAGACCAACACATGTCTTTTCTACGCACTTTGTCCTCACTCATGCGCACCCGGGAAGGACTTCCCGGTCGGTCACCTATCGCTCCAGGCCAAGCACGCTTAACTTTGGAGTTCTTTGCGGATGGGCTTCTGGAAAAGAAGTTGCAACTTGTTGATATGAGTATCCTTATCAATCCTATTAAGCCTTGGGCCGGGATGTCACACTTGTCGTCCATCCTTCTATCCACCTTGTCGAGTACTTTCCAGATGCAGTCAAGATCCTCCCGAGTAACAACACATTTCTAAAACAAATGCAAGTTTCATAATTAGATTGCCAAGTTTAATATCATGAAAGATGTAACTGGTCAAACAAGAAAGTTTTTTAGCTGTAACTGGGTTCAGAACTTGCCTCAACAAAAGTGATCACTCCTTCTTTCGAGCTTGTTTATGTCTTTCCCGGTGTAGTCAAGAGCTTGGTTGATCATGTGGATTTCTTTCCAGATCATGTCAAGGTCCTCCCGAGTTACACCAACTCCCTAAAACAATGGCACTGGATGTTCAATTAATAAAATTCGATGTAGCATGGAGATTCAGAAATTGAAGTAGCATATAGAATAAGTTCAATAATTTTGTGAGCAGCATATGATGAGTACCATGCATAAACCTATAGACTCTGTAGTTAACAAAAATTCTACCCGAAAGGTTAATAATTTTCCTCCCGAGTAACAACACATTTCTAAAACAAAGACAAATTGATGCAAGTTTCATAATTAGATTGCCGAGTTTAATCCCATGAAAGTTGTAACTGGTCAAACAAGAAAGTTTTTTAGCCGTAACTGGATTCAGAACTTGCCTGCTTCTCTTTACCAATGTCATCCATCCTTCTTTCTAGTCTGTTTATGAATGTCCAGGTGTAGTGTAAGGTTTTCTTATGCCTGTCGATTTCTGTCCAAATCCTGACAATGTCATGTGCTGGTACAATAACTTCCTAAAACAATGGAAAATTGATGCATTGGAACCATTGATCAGTGAAGAAATTGAATGTTCAGTTAATAAAAGTCGCTGAGCATGAAGATTTAGAAATTGAAGCAGTGTATAGAATGAGTTCAACATTTTTGTGAGCAGCAAATGATGAGTACCAGGAATTCAATTTCAAGCATAAACCTAACTTCAAGCATAAACCTATAGCGTCTGCAGTTAAAAAAATTTCTACTCAAAACCCAGAACAAAACAGAAACTACCAAACTCGAACTTGCCTCGTTGTTTTCAGAATCGTCTGCCTTGTCGACTGGAGGGGGGTGGCCGGAGTCTTCGCCGGTGTCGGGGTAGTCGTCCTCGCTGGACATGAGATGTACAACCTCGACATCTTCGGCCTGATCCACCCTCTTGCCACCCGTGCACAGCTTCTTCCTTCGGCCGAAGGAAGGCTCGGCCTCTGCCTACCGGGCATCACCGGAGTGCACCCCCTTGGCGCTTGCGCGCATGTACGGCCTCCTCCCCCCGACCGACGAAGAACCGACCACTCCCTTGGAGTGTCGAGGAAGCCGCACGGGGGTGGCGCACAGGGGCAACTCCTCTTCGCTACAGAATCTCACTCTCTTGGCGGGGGCGGCAGGCGGGGCCTTCTCCTCCTCGCTGCAGAACCTCACTCTTGAGTCGCGGTAGAACGACTGCTTTCCGCTAGCCATCTCTGTGACGGAGACGAGGAAGGAGAAGGGGAGAGAAGGCGACAGAGACGAGGAAGGAAGAAGGTTTGAGAAGAATGGCAGAGTGGCAGGGGAGAGTGGATTTTGTCAAACATTGGGAACAAAGGAGACGTCGATTAGCCAAACCGCGTCTCTAATGCACGGGGGCAGTGCGTGGGGCTGTTGACATTTCTTAGCGCCTGTCACTTTAAGAACAAATTTAGAATCCATCCTTAGTGACAACACCAGAAATGCCTGTTGGCACTTCTTAACGTCACAACTAACGACGCCGAGTTAGCGTGAACATCTAAACGATCCTGAACGAATCCGCAAGCGCACAGATAAACCATTGTAGCATTTCCACAAGGAAGGAGAATATTCCAAGGGTATCGTATCCGTGGAAGGCAATGGCGGATATCGTAGACTTATTCTTTTGCACTGAATGTAAACTAAGAGATAGATATAGGAAACAACAAACTCAAAGGCAGGGGTAAGATAAAGATATAAAACGGTAGTGTGACACACACTCAGATCTACCTCTACTCTAGCACACTACGGCTTAGGGGGGACATACGAGTTAGCTCTAGGTTATAATGTACTAAACATACAAAGCTAGAAGATACTGGAGATAGGCATGAGCATTGCATGAGAGGGTAAGGTTCAGCACCCAGGTACAAACGGGGAGCTAGCCCGCGACGACCAGCACTCTGTGAAACTAGACTTTAGACTCCTACAGCAAGTACCACAGCGCGGAGGGTTCCAAAGGGTCCAACAGCTGTCACAACTACGGCCAACCTCTATCGTCACATGGGGTATGCTCATAACTAACGTAGTCACACAACCCAGGCACCATGCCTGCGTTGCTGCTAGACTTCACCCGGCCCGGGCTATTGTGACCCAGGGTGAGAGCCACCAGAAGACTGGTCAACTTAGACCGAGTACCGTAGCTTGAACACAAACCTCATGCAACACTCTCATGCCATCTAACATGATCAACTAAGGCTAGACATACAAACGGATACAAACTCTCTTATGTCTAGTCAACAAGATCAAAGGGTCGTGTTCGTGAAGAACACGAGGCTCTGATTTATGAACAAACACATAAGGAATGAGTTTATCATCCTTCAAGTGGATCAAAAGGTAGTGTTCATGAAGAACACAAGCTTCTAAATGACGAACAAAGGATGAACTCAAGAACATATCAAGCATATGATCTACCATGACTTTATATGAAATAGCTGAATAACTGAAGTAGATCAAAGTCATATTATGAAATAAAGATAAAAGAGAACTCATACCTAGACTCCAAAGAAGACTTGGAACCTGAAGAAGAGCTACTCTAGCCTACCTCCTGGCCTTGGAAACTAAAAGTGAGAGGAGAATGAGAGAGTGGTGTGTGAGAAATGGGAGCCCCTCCCCTTCTATTTATAGGCAAGGAGGAGGCTTGCTTCGGGGCTCAAACTCCACCAAAACACCCGGGAGTGAGGTAAGTGACCCATTGGGAGGTGACACGTGCAAGGCCGAGATGAACCGACCCTAGGTCGGTTCGGCCGATCCTAGGGTCCGCCGAACCCCTAGGGCGGCCATCTCGGTCGTGCTTCCTCCAGGTGGCTGACTAGTGGGCCCTTCGATCCTTCCCCGGTGCATGGCTTGATTTGGTATCCGAGGTGGGCCCCTTGATCCATGTGAAGTCCATGTGGCACTCTCTGATTCGTCGGTGAGTGCCTCCCTTGGATCAATGACGTGGAATGCCATGTGTTTCGTTGGTGGCAGCCACCTCCTCAGCTGAGTTGGCATGATTTCTCCATAGAAGGTGGGTTTCCATCTATTTTAAAGGGTATTTCACCTACATACAACTAATCTCCAAGGACAAGTGGAACTACATTATTCAAACCAAAATGCATGTAAATAATGCATATGCTTCTATTTATTTGACAATATTGAGGGCTGAAAGTAGTACTTAACAGTGGTCAACAAACTCCCCCAAGCTAACCTCTTGCTCGTCTAGAAGCAATACATTAGGGACTTAGGTTGGTTGATCAGGAGTTGCTACGATGTTGTATTCCCAACTTATGGCAAACATACAGCAAAGTATTCTAGCAAGAGTTGAACAAGTTGGCAATGTTCTTACCTTTCACCTGACGACGTGGGCCATATAGCTTCACCTGCCTTAGGCGGTTGAGAGACAGAATGGTTAGTATGTGCATAATCACTCATACCTTGATCAGCTATCAATCCGGAGGTTTTTGCAAAAAAAATTTCAAATGAAAATCAGAGTTCCTCAAATGATACTCTCGGATTGCTCAAATTGTATGGTTCCTCACCAAGGCATTAATGCTGCCTTTCTTCACATCTTACTCCTAATAGGCTTATGTGGAGCTGTAGGTAGGGAAGAAATGTGGCATACTTGTCTCTCATGTTTTGCTAAGTCAAAAACCGGATCCTTGGAAGAAACAAACATACATCCTGATCAAGATGTGCATATGTATGTGATGGATACCAGCATGGTAAGGTCGATACTAGGCCCGGAAATGGGTGCTAGATATTACCATGCTTTATATGAGGAAATGAGGGATTGATGGTAAGGTGGACACTAGCCCCGGAGTAGGTACTAGTTATTACCATCTATATGGTGGAACTCTTTCTCTTGCACATATCAATCCCTTTTTCTCCCTTCGAAATTTTTCGAGACTTGGGCTAGCTCTCTTTATTTTATTTTTGCCATGCTTTTGAGCATGCTTTTCTTTTTCTGTCTCTCCTTTTTTTTAGCTAGCCCCTTTGTCTCTATTGGAGATATTTGGAGAGGGATGAATGATATAAAGATGCATAGAGTTTTATTTTGTGGAAGAATGCATAAGCAAAATGGAGCAAATGATGAATGCTAACTTCTAGTGTATAAGTTTAGCATGAATATGTACGTGATCTTGATCAGGGGAGTATGAGTTCTAACAAGGGTCACAACAATTTGGCAAAGCTAAATGAGAGAACAAGCTGCATATGTGGAGGCTAAGAGCTAGAATCTACATAGCACTCTATTCTACCATATCATGTCTCACAACAACTTAGGCAAGGATCATGCTTTTTGCTACCCACAGTTTTCAAGCTAAGGTTTGAACATACAAGCCAACAAACTCAAAACTTAGGTCGGATACAAAGTTGTAAGCAAGACATACGAGAAGAATAAACAGAGCAACTATTCATCATTTCAACCATAAAGGCAAAGCATTCTTACTATGCATATCAAAGCAAACTAAGCAAATGACGATGAAAGAAAATAAATATTTTTGGTCTTTTTATTTTGGCAAATTTTTTTGGGGTTTTCATTTATAAGATATTCTGAAAACAAAGGAAGATATAAGTTACCTCAGGATGGGGGTCCTCCCCCAAGCTAGCTTCAGGCTCACTGCAGAGGAGGGTAGAAGAAACCCTGACTCACGTAGTAAGCCCACTGCTCCTCCATGTGTCGCTGCTGAGCCTGCTGTATGGCTGCAATCCTTTCACCAGCCTGACGCTGCCACGCTGAGGTAGACTCGACGTGGGTGTTCAGCGTCTCCTCCAGCCCCGTGACCTAGACGGTGAGCTCTCCCATCTACTACGCGAGCTGAGCATCGTGAGCAGAGGCTGAGGAGTGCCGCCGGAAGGACGAAGACGCAGGTGGACCACCGGAGCTGGAACTAGTGGGTGTAGCCCACTGAGCACCACTCGCACTCGCCCAAGCTGCGTTAGTCGCACTCGGCTGGTTGGTGGGCTGATCCCACCCAGGTGCATATCCTGGGGTAACCCTGAACATGTACCTCGCAGGGGCCCCTCCTGCCACCAGTGGTGTAGCAGGCTGTGGCTGTGACTGCTGCTGCTGCATGTGTGCTCTCTTCGCCGCGCTTCTGGTGGACCTGCTTGAAACACTAGCACGACGGCTTTCCTCTTGTGTAACTAGGGGAATGGTTAGTGACTCCGAGCTATATAATCGAAACCCCGGGTTAGGTAATGGGATTTGATATGCATAACCCGGAAAGAAGAAAGTCAAGAATCATTTGGGCCTCTCTTGAGTATATGCCCTTGGATCAAGTACGCCTCATCAATGAGAACTCGAGGCGTCCCGATGAAGGGTACGGGATTACCGCTAAGAACCCCAAGTCTGAGAGCAATACGAGTCACCAAAGACGTACACTCAATAGGATCTATCATCTTGAAATTCATCATCCACTGCCGAATCATAGCTTTAACAGCAGAGGCCTTGATCTAGTTAACAGCGGTGCACAATTGCATCATCTCATCGTTGCGCACGGCCGAACATCCTCTTGTTGAAAGAGAGTAATGGCGAGCCACTTGTGCCACAAATGGAGAGTGGGATGCACAATATCATTGCACCGAGGCACAAACTTTCCACTGTGAACAAGACCAGAGATGTCCGCCTTGAAAGAGTCTCGAACAAAACCCTCACAAGCCTTCTTCAAAGAAACAGCACAACGAGGATTAAAACAAAGAAGACGACTAAGTTCCTTCCAAAAAACACGATAATCGGTCCCAAAAAGACAAAACTCAATGCCATCCGGAATCTCGGTAATAGAGCAAAGAAACTGGATGGTGAGGGGCCGAGAGCCAAGCTCTGTAACCGGCACAAACTCCTCCCAACCAAGAGCATGCCAAATGGAAGCGAACTCGAGATTCATACCTATTTTCTCCATGCGGGCCGGGTCAAAGTCCCGGGTGTGGGCGAAGACTCGGTCTTTTAGGAGAGAATAGGCTTGCTCCTCTCGAGCGCCCCGCAAGCTGAGGTAGGGGGTGTCGTTGACGACCTCCTCTGCCGCTTGTGGCTTGGCTTGCTCTTCTTGCACTTCTTCATAATCCATTGTCGATGGGCTCGGCGTCGGCTCGACGGGGACAGATGAACTCATGCTTGCTCGCGAACGGGAGCGTGTCATCCTCCAGAGAGTGTTCGCCGCCCAATTCATGCTAGCACAACAACAAGGGATAACAAGAGCAACTCAGTGATGGATTAGTAAAATCGAATGAAATTCTTACCGAGCTTGCTCCACCAATAGCAATACTTTCAACAACACAAAAGAGAGACTACTTGATGATCCAATCTCGAGCGAGAAATCCAAGAAAACCAAGAGAGCAAGGAGTAAAGAGGGGGTGTGAATGAAATGAGTTGAATGGGTGGAGAACACCCCCTCTCAGGTCCAATTGATAGAGCAATGCGGGCACAACAGCCAGATTCTGACCAGAGGCAACGGCTACTAGCCATTGGCGCCTGTAGGACCCGAGAGCCGTTGCTCCCAGGTCGGCCGAACCAGGGGTCGGCTGAACCCTAGTGGGCCCACCTGGTAGCCCCCTTTGGTCGGAAGCCTCCCAACGGCTATATGAGGTTATGCCTGGGTGCCTCGGCCAAAGGTTGCTCCAGAAATTGCCCAAATGATTTTTCTAAGGTCTTCAAACTCAGAAATTAATTTCAGAAATTTTATTTTGAAAAGGGAAAAGGGCTAGATAAATCTAGCATGCAGATGCAAGGTTTTGAAAAATCAAATATGCAATTTTGGAAATAAAATTTCAGAAAGGGAAATATGAGGTAAGTACCAGCTTTAACCTTTTTGGTAGAAAGGACCCATCATTTTTAGTCCGACGAGTTGGACTCGCCTCAGCAGTTAATTCCACTCAGCACCCCACTCCTGAGAAGTAGAGGGTGGTGCTTTCTCAATCTTCCGCCATTCTTTATGAATTTTCTTTTGCTTCTTTGACCGAGATTTGTTCTTTGGGGGTGAAGGCTTCGTCCTTCCCCCAAGCTGCTCAACACTATTTTGAACCAAATAGCATTACTCTTCTTTGTCCTTGAAGGACCAAATAGGCGACCAGAGACGGGGGGAGTGAATGGGAGCCAATAAAAATTCTTCCCGAAGGTCGAACTCGGCCTATACCTCGATTGCCACTCTGAGTATTCGCACACAACAGAGAAGCCCTAGACTAGGCACACACAAGCCCACAAGTCCTAGAGACAAACCTTGAAACAAAGAGTGAAAGCACAAGACAAGAATCAAAGCACTTAGCCAAATCTGCGAGGCCCTGGGCGGACAGTCCGGACGAGTACGGCGGACAGTCCGGACGAGTACGGCGGACAGTCCGCAAGCCTGGCGGACAGTTCGTGAACCCTCGGCGGACAGTCCGAAATAGGACCCCGAACCTCCAGTAGTGCAACGAGGAAATTCGGATAGTCCGGGCAAACACCGCGGACGGTTCGGTGCCACGCCGACAGTCCGGCCCCACACGGCGGACAGTCCGGCACAACTCTCTGAAAACCACAGACAAACCTCGAGCCAACCCCAGACAAAATCCGAGGCACGCGGACAGTCCGTGAACCACACGCGGACAGTCCGCAAACTTCTTGCAACAAAACCCTAGCGACAAAACGGATCGAAACGCAAGCGCGCACGTACACGGGTGAAGACGCGACGAACTGGGGTCGCGTGGACAGTCTGCACGCTCCGCACGGACAGTCCGCCAAGCGCGGACAGAGCTGAAAACTACTCGAGCTCAGAAGTCAACTCTCCAAATCCATCACCGGATCTCCCAAACGGCTTGAGCTCTTGAGACAAGATTTAGGGGAGGTAAGAAGCGTCACAAGAGGAAGCTATGCCCCAAAAATTTTGACCTTTAACTCACTAAATCACCAGGAATCACGGATCACATGAACCACCACCATGAACTCGAGCACCGACAAAAACTCACGAATCGAAGGTGTTTCCCGGTGTTTGAGGGGTCAAGATCACACACAAAGATGCGCAAGGCATCCACCCATGATCCCCTCAAAGAAATCCGAGAGAAAACCCCTTCAATTCCTCGAATCGAGCGAAGAACGAAACTCCCCAAAAATAGCCCCGAAAATGACACGAAAATCACAAAGGACTAGGAGATCACCGCAACGCCGAATGCTTCCATACATCCAGAGGTCAGAGTCTATACCAGAAGCTAGCCTAAGGAAAGCAGAGGAAAAAGAAGCAGTTCAGAGCAATCTACTGGGGGAGGAAACCCTAGAGTCCCAGCGAGAGAGATGCCATCCACCTCTTCGCTATTTATATGAAGTCCACCGGAGGGAGGTAAATGACCACGCTACCCCTACAACTTGAAATGAAGATACAACCCCTCAGGGGCATTATGGTCTAGTCTTCATCGAGCGGACACGCTTCCACCGCGGCCTTGCTTAGCATCAATGCAAGCCCCACAATCACGCCACATGCCCCCCGCCTCGAAGCTTCCCGAAGCTCCCGGATCACCGTCTCCGTCGCCTCGGGCCTCCGGACTTGGTTTTGCGGCCCAAACCAAGAAACCGTCCACCGATGGTTATGTGGGCAAACCAACAAACCCCGTGTGCAAGCTTCGGGCTCAATCTGCTACCTTGCACCGGCCCTTGTCCACGACTTCCGCCCGCCAGTCTTGCACCGCACGGCTCGCACTTGACCCCATCGGCCACCGGGTCCATCGATCCAGCCTACTTGCCTCTCCATCACCCGGAGGCCGCCATGGCTAAGGCCTTTCGCGCTTGTTCTTCACCTGCACCGACACGAGTCAAGCCGCAACCTGTACCTGCACACTTAGCCAAGCATCAGTCCACACAACGTTGTCAATCACTCATCACTAAGGAGCGACCCTCCACTGGTCCTCGGACACACCTGGTCCTCAATCTCCCCCTTGATGAGTGCATTGACAACACCCATAGTAACCATCATAGAGAAAAGAAAAGAAAACAACCACGAACACAAACCTCCAAGCAAGTGATCCAAAGCCAAAGAACAAGCGAAAACACGATCACTCGCCAAACCAAGTCTCGGCCCCCTAAGGCAAGGGCAACGGCTCAACACAGCCGAGACAAAACAAAGCTCACAAAGAGCACACCACAAAGCACAAAACTCAGGCAAACCGAAGGAGCTCCCCCTGCACAAATGCAAACTCCCCCTAAGCAAATGCAACCTCTTCTTCTCAATTTCTCCTCACATGCAACATCTCACAAATGCATACCAATTTTCCACAAAAACTCCCCCTATCATACATATCTCCCAAAACTTCTCCCCCCTTGTTGACAATGCATGAATCAGGGTATATGAAACTCTTTCCCTTGTTTTCATGAAAGATGTATGTCAAAGCATATATACAATCTACCAAGCTTCTCAAATATACAAAGAGCACAACAAAATGCTACACAGGAGACATAGAGCAAGCAAAGCAGACATGGTGTAGTTAGCACATTGCCATCAAGAAGGTAGAGACATATAAGCATGTGACATGGCCAAAAGCAATTTTAAGCAAATTTTTACAAAGAAACATTCATCTCATGAGTAAAGCCCTATCCATGGCAATTTGAACAAAAATACACTAGATCATCCAAAGTTTATACAAGATCACAAATTCTTATCACAAGATCATTATAAACGCCCACAAGCTACTCAAGTCATGTTAAAGCCACCGAGCCATGTGTCTACTTCTTAAAATGAGACCTCTCATGGTAGACAACATGCAGCGGTTTAGCACCCAAGATATGAATATCAAAACATAAGAACATGATTAAGAGCTCATTTTTCAAGCATAAGGCAAGTCATACACCAATTTCATTTTCAAGTTTACACATGGTACATGAAATGCCTTTGCGGCAAAAAGAAGCTTAGGCTCCTCCACAAGTAAACAAATGGGCTAAACATTTACAATGACAAACAGGTCTTTGACCCCAAGCAAAGAAATCATGATACTCAAGCACAAACTAAACATGATAGAGGCATTTGAGCACAAATTGAGCATAGACAAGTATCTACTCATGAGTGAAGCAATTTTATCATTTTCACAAACATAAAACTATCTCATCATCCATATATGGCAAAACCATCAAGAGCATAGCATTCACATCACCATTTACCAAACATGCACATATCTCACACATAGCACATCTGTGATCAAAGTATATAAGAGAAGCTCATTCCTAGCTCAAGTGATCCAAAGATGGCTATCCTACCTGGTTTTGTACAGAAAGTAAAATGCATGCATGGAATGCAACAAAATGAAACATATATCACATATATACATGAGAAGCTCCAAGACCCAGCTAGAAAGGAAAGCACCCTCCCAGTTCACCCCGCAAGTGAGTGAAAGTGACTTGGTCAAGTGGTTTGGTGAATATGTCGGCTAGCTGACCTTGGGTAGGTACATAGGACAAGGATATGTTTCCCTTCTCAACATTGTCCCTCAGAATGTGGTATCTCACTTCTATGTGTTTCATTTTGGAGTGAAGGACTGGGTTTTTGGCTACACTAATGGCACTGGTGCTGTCACAAAAGAGTGGAACCTGGGAGCACTCCTCACCAAAATCGCTCATAGTGTAGGTCATCCAAAGCAGCTGGGAACAACAACTAGCAGCAGCTACATACTCGGCCTCTGTAGTGGATTGGCCTACACTGGATTGCTTGCGAGATGACCAAGAGACCAAAGAAGAACCAAGGAACTGACAACAACCATAGGTAGACTTGCGGTCCAATCGACACCCAGCAAAATCAGCATCGGAGTACCCGTGAAGTCTGAGTGTCGAGGAGGCAGAGTACCAAAGACCGAACTTAGGAGTGTAGTTCAAGTACCTGAAAATCCGCTTGACGGCCTGCCGATGTGAAGTCCTCGGTAAAGCCTGAAAACGAGTGCACAGACACACACTGAACTGTATGTCCGGCCTCGTCGCCGTCAAGTAGAGGAGGGAGCCGATCATTCTCTGGTACTCCTTCTGGTCCACGGGTTCGCCATCCTCGTTCGCGTCCAAAGCCGTAGTGGTACTCATCGGTGTAGTTAGCGGCTTGGAGTCGTTCATGCCAAACTTCTTCACCATGTCCCTGGTGTACTTCGCCTGATGTATAAACGTCCTATCCTTGCACTGCTTGATCTGGAGTCCTAAGAAAAACTGCAGCTCGCCCATCATGGACATCTCAACTTCCCTGCTCATGTCATCTGCAAATCTGGCAACAAGATCATGAGAAGAGCCACCAAAGATTATGTCATCCACGTTAATCTGAACAATCAAAAGGTCATTTTCATGATTAAGGAGAAACAGGGTCTTATCAACTGTGCCCATCACAAACCCCTTACTTAGCAAAAACCCTCTCAACCTGCCATACCAAGCTCTAGGTGCCTGCTTCAACCCATAGAGCACTCTCTGGAGTTTCTATACACGGTGTGGGTATCTCTCACTCTCAAACCCCGGGGGTTGCCTGACATACACTTCTTCCTCTATCACCCCATGCAACAAAGCACTCTTCACGTCTGTTGACGGTTGAAATTCACCATTTCCAACCCTCAATATTCTCACATAAATGGAGGCATATGCATTATTTACTAGCATTTTGGTTTGAATAATGTAGTTCCACTTGTCCTTAGAGATTATTTGTATGTAGGTGATTTACCCCTTAAAAGAGATGGAAACCCACCTTCTCTGAAGAAACCATGCCAACTCAGCTGAGGAGGCGGCTGCCACCAAGGGAAACATGGCATTCCACGTCATCGATCCAAGGGAGGCACTCACCGATGAATCAGGGGATGCCACATGGACTTCACATGGATCAAAGGGCCCACCTCGGATACCAACTCAAGCCATGCACCGGGGGTGGATCAGAGGGCCCACAGGGCAGCCACCCAGAGGAAAACCACCCCGAGTGGGGGGCCTAGAGGGCCGGCCGATCCTAGGATCGGCCGAACCACCTCTGGCTCGCCCCATCTCGTCCCTACACGTGGTAGCTGCTCATTGGTCACTTGCTGCATCCCGGGGTGTTTTGGAGTACTTTGAGCCTCCGGGCAAGCCTGGTCCTTGTCTATAAATAGGAGGGGAGGGGCTCCCATTTCCCACACACCACTCTCTTACCAAGATTCCGGATGGCATTCAGTTTCGTCTTTTTGGGACCGATTATCGTGTTTCTTGGAAGGAACTTAGTCTTCTTCTTGATTTTAGTCCTCGTTGTGCTGTTTCTTTGAAGCGGGCTTGTGAGGGTTTTGTTCGAGACTCTTTCTGGTCAGACATCTCTGGTCTTGTTTACAGGGGCAAGTTTGTACCTCGGTGCAACGATATTGTGCATCCCACTCTCCGTCTGTGGCACAAGTGGCTCGCCATTACTCTCTTTCCACGAGAGGATGTTCGGCCCGTGCGCAGTGATGAGATGATGTTATTATACGTCGCTGTTAACCAGATCAAGGTCTCTCCCGTTAAAGCTATGATTCGGCAGTGGTTGATGAATTTCAAGATGATAGGTCCTATTGAGTGTACGTCTTTGGTGACTCGTATTGCTCTTAGACTCGGGGTTCTTAGTGGGAATTCCGTACCCTTCATCGGGACGCCCCGAGTTCTCATTGATGGGGCATACTTGATCCAAGGGCATATACTCAAGAGGGGCCCAAATGTTTCTTTGACTTTCTTCTTTCCAGGTTATGCAAATCAAATCCTGTTACCTAGCCCGGGGTTTGGATTGTATAACTCGGAGTCACTAACCATTCCCCTTGTTACACAAGAGGAAAGCCGTCGTGCTAGTGTTTCAGGCAGGTCCACCAGAAGCGCGGCGAAGAGAGCACACATGCAGCAGTAGCAGCAGTCACAGCCACCACCACCACCACAGCCTCAGCCACAGCCTGCTACACCACCGGTGGTAGGAGGGGCCCCTGCGGGGTACATATCTGGGGTTACCCCTGGATATGCACCTGGTTGGGACCAGCCCGCCTACCGCCCCAGTGCGGGTGGCACGGCTTGGGCAGATGCGAGCAGAGCTCAGTGGGCCACACCCACTAGTTCTAGTTCTGGTGGTCCACCTCCGTCTTCGTCCTTTCGGCAGCACTCCTCAGCTTCTGCACGCGATACTCAGCTCGCGCAGCAGATGGGAGAGCTCACCGTCCAGGTCACGGGATTGGAGGAGACGCTGAACACCCACGTCGAGTCTACTTTAGCGTGGCAGCGTCAGGCTGGTGAGAGGATAGCAGCCATGCAGAAGGATCAGCAGCGATACATGGAGGCGTAGAGGGCTTACTACGCGAGTCAGGGTTTCTTCTACCCTCCTCCGTAGTGAGCCTGAAGCTAGCTTGGGGGGAGGACCCCCATTTTGAGGTAACTTGTATCTTCCTTTATTTTCAGAATATCTTATAAATGAAAATCCAAAAAAAATCTGCAAAAATAAAAAGACCAAAAATATTTATTTGCTTTCATCATCATCGTTTGTTTAGTTTGCTTTGATATGCATAGTAAGAATGCTTTGTCTCTATGGCTGAAATGATGAATAGTTGCTCTGTTTATTCTTCTCGTATGTCTTGCATACAACTTTGTATCCTACCTAAGTTTTGAGTTTGTTGGCTTGTATGTTCAAACCTTAGCTTGAAAGACTGTGGGTAGCAAAAAGCATGAACCTTGCCTAAGCTGTTGTTAGACATGACATGGTAGTATAGAGTGCTATGATCTTGTGCTTAGTGATGCTTAACATCCGGAGTTTTCCTTTTTGAAAAATCGAAACATGATGAGTTCCTCAATGATGAGAATTTCCCATCCAAGGTCATATGTAGATTCTAGTTCTTAGCCTCCACATATGGAGCTTGTTCTCTCATTGAGCTTTGTAAAATTGTTGTGACCCTTGTTAGAACTCATACTCCCCTGATCAAGATCATGCACACGTTCATGCTAAAACTTCTACACTGGAAGTTAGCATTCATCATTTACTCCATATTGCTTATGCATTCTTCCATAAAACAAAACTCTATGTATCTTTGTATCATTCATCCCTCTCCAAATATCTCCAATGGAGACAAAGGGCTAGCTTCAAAAAAAAAGCATGCTCAAAAGCATGGCAAAAAAATAGAATAAAGAGATCTAGCCCAAAGTCTCGAAAATTTCAGAAAGGAGAAAAAGGGATTGATATATGCAAGAGAAAGAGTTCCACCATATATATGGTAATAACTAGTATCTACTCCGGGGCTAGTGTCCACCTTACCATCAATCCCTCATTCCCTCATATAAAACATGGCAATATCTAGCACCCATTTCCGGGCCTAGTATCCACCTTGCCATGCTTATATCCATCACACACATATGCACATCTTGATCAGGATGTATGTTTGTTTCTTCCAACGATCCAGTTTTTGACTTAGCAAAACATGAGAGAAAAGTATACCACATCTTCCCTACCTACAGCTCCACATAAAGCCTATTAGGAGTAGGATGTGAAGAAAGGCAACATTGATGCCTTGGTGAGGAACCATACACTTTTGAGCGATCCGAGAGTATCATTTGAGGAACTCTGATTTTCTTTTGAAAAATTTGCAAAACCTCCGGATTGATAAGCTGATCAAGGTATGAGTACATTGCAGGTGAAGCTATATGTCCCACGTATCAGGTGAAAGGTAAGAACATTGCCAACTTGTTCAACTCTTGGTAGAGTACTTTGCTGTATGTTTGCCATAAGTTGAGAATACAACATTGTAGCAACTCTTGATCAACCAACCTAAGTTTCTAATGTCTTGCTTCGAGACGACCAAGAGGTTAGCTTGGGGGAGTTTGTTGACGGTTGAAATTCACCATTTCCAACCCTCAATATTCTCACATAAATGGAGGCATATGCATTATTTACTAGCATTTTGGTTTGAATAATGTAGTTCCACTTGTCCTTGGAGATTATTTGTATGTAGGTGATTTACCCCTTAAAAGAGATGGAAACCCACCTTCTATGAAGAAACCATGCCAACTCAGCTGAGGCGGTTGCTACCACCAAGGGAAACATGGCATTCCACGTCATCGATCTAAGGGAGGCACTCATCGACGAATCAGGGGACGCCACATGGACTTCACATGGATCAAAGGGCCCACCTCGGATACCAAATCAAGCCATGCACCGGGGGTGGATCAGAGGGCCCACAGGGTAGACACCCAGAGGAAAACCACCCCGAGTGGGGAGCCTAGAGGGCTGGCCGATCCTAGGATCGACCGAACCGCCTCTGGCTCACCCCATCTCGTCCCTACACGTGGCAGCTGCTCATTGGTCACTTGGTGCATCCCGGGGTGTTTTGGAGCACTTTGAGCCTCTGAGCAAGCCTGGTCCTTGTCTATAAATAGGAGGGGAGGGGCTCCCATTTCCCACACACCACTCTCTCATTCTCCTCTCACTTTTAGTTTCCAAGGCTAGGGGGTAGGCTAGAGTAGCTCTTATTCAAGTTCCAAGACTTCTTGGGAATCTAGGTATGAGTTCTCTTTTATCTTTATTTCTTTGTATGACTTTGATCTACTTCAGTTATTCAGCTATTTCATATAAAGTCATGGTAGATCATATGCTTGATATGTTCTTGAGTTCATCCTCTGTTCATCATTTAGAGGCTTGTGTTCTTCATGAACACTACCTTTTTATCCACTTGAAGGGTGATAAACTCCTTCCTTATGTGTTTGTTCATAAGTTAGAGGCTCGTGTTCTTCACGAACACGACCCTTTGATCTTATTGATTAGACATAAGAGAGTTCGTATCTGTTTATATGTCTAGCCTTAGTTGATCTTGTTAGATGGCATGAGAGTGTTGCATGAGGTCTGTGTTCAAGCTACGGTACTCGGTCTAGTTGACCAGTCTTCTGGTGGCTCTCACCGTGGGTCACAATAGCCCGGGCTGGGTGGAGTCTAGCAGCAACGTAGGAAAATACCATCCGAACATCCAGACTCAAATTTATCCAACTTGCCCTTCTTCAGAATGAAACACTTGCAACCAAAAGCTCTAAAGTGACTCACCTTGGGTTGTCGCCCATGCATCAGCTCATAAGAGGTCTTTTTCTTAAAGGCACAAAGGAAGATGCAATCAGAGACATAGCAAGCGGTATTGACCGCCTCGGCCCAGAAACGCCTAGGAGTCCTATGCTCATCGAGGATCATCCTGGCCATCTCACAAAGGGTCCGATTCTTCCTCTCCACTACGCCATTTTTGGCAGGTGACGTATGGAGAAGAATACTGATGATCGAGACTAAGATCACTGCAAAAGGCATCGAAATGAGAGTTCTTAAACTCCGTGCCATTGTCACTGCGTATAGCTCGAATGGCATCACCATGTCTCTCATTATTCAACCTCAAAATCACGTCCCGAACAAAGCCAAATGCCTCACTCTTATCCTCCAAAAAGAAAACCCAAGAGTACCTAAAAAAATCATCAACAACCACAAGAACATACCACCTCCCACCCGCAGAGCGAACACGAGCTGGCCCAACCAAATCCATGTGCAACAGCTCACAAGGTCGCTCGGTCATGACCGCAGTCAGAGGGGCGTGAGAAGCAACAACCATCTTTCCATGCCGACAAGAAGCACAAACCAAATCCTTCTCGAATTTCAATTTTGGCAATCCTCGGACAAGATCAAGACCACTCAAGCAGGAAAGCAACTCAAATCTCAAGTATCCCAACCTCCTATGCCATTTCCAAAGCTCAGACGAAACACCAGCAACAAAGCATCGAGGAGGACCAACAAACTGGGAAAAATCGGCACGGAAAATTTGACCCTCGGGGACAATCGTACAGACAAGATCGCCTCGAGAATCAAGCACACGAGAAGTGCCCGACTTAAAACGAACCTCAAAACTTTCGTCAAGCAACTGAGATACTGACAACAAGTTAAAACCAAGTGACTTGACCAAAGCCACACTTCTTAAGGTCACTTTGCTACTCACCTTCACCATACCTTCAGCAAACACTCGTCCTCTCCCATTGTCCCTGAAAGTGATGTACTCCCTCGTACTCACAGGGGTGAGGTTGGAGAACCACCCACGATCTCTGGTCATGTGTCATGAGCAACCGGAGTCGATCAACCAAAAGTCCTCCAAGCCTCCCACCTGCAATCAAAAACGAGAACGAGAATGAGCAAGCGACTCAACACTGGGGTTAGTACCAAAGGAGTCAAACTAGTGTCGAGCCATTTACTCAAAAGAAGGGTTAGCACAGTCCATCCTACTGAAACCTCAAGGCAGAGCCCTCTGACGCCTACCACCAAAGGACCTATCATGTCTCACTGGAGGAGTACGCGCACCACGGGGGGGAAAACGTGGCCCGTAGTCCATCTGAGACCCAAAGCTCCGATCGTGCCTCCCGAACTCATAACGGTCACGAGAAGGAGCACGTCGAGCCAACTCACCACGCCCAAACCCAACACACCTATCTCTCTGAGGAAAACCACCACCATGTCCACGAGTGGGAACTGTACGCACATACACCTCACCCCTAGGTAGAGGTCCTCTACGAGCCTCAGGCACACCACGAGAAAGGTGGTACCTGTCCTTGTTTGCCATCTCCCTAGCAAACCTCTCATCTCTCTTCCTCCTGAAACAGAACTCATTCTTATGCCCATCCCTCCCACAATACTCACAATGGAAGCGGATCGGCTGTGGCTTAGGCGATGGCTGTTCTGTGGGCTTCTCAACAGCTTTCTCTCCTGACTTCCCACCAAAGACACTCCCCTGGGTGGTCACAAACTTGATGGGTTATTGATAGTTTTCAGATTTGTGGGGGAACACTGGTGGATCTGGTGTTGTGTCTAGTTTGTTTCTGAGGTGGTTTGGCTTGGGTGCAAATTTGTTCATCGGTGTGGTATGTGGTGGAATAGGAATCTATCCAGCTTTCTCTTCTCCCTCACCACTTTTCTCACCACACTTGTCAGCCCCCAACGCCTGACCATAAAACCTCTTAAACTGAGCCAACATCAAACTCAATCGTGGCTCATGCCCAGATAACCATCCCATCATTTTCCTCAATTCATCATTCTCATTAGACCTGAGCATTCCACGGGCCGGGCCGGGTTCGGGCCGGGCCAAAAAAAACCCGGGTTTTTCGAGCTGAGAAAATCCTGCCCATGAATGTCCCATGGGACGTGTCGGGCCTCAGTTTTCGGGCCGGGCTCGGGCCGGGCCCGGGCTTAGGCGGGCCGCCCGCACATTTTATAGTGTAAAATAGCTAAAAACAGCATGTTGGGCCGGGCTCGGGCCAAGATTTTTTTTCACAGGCTTCAAGATCTCTGCCCACGCCCGTCCAGTAAGGTCTGTGGGCTGGCCTGGCGCGGGTCGGGCCGGGCCGGGCCAAAAATGCTCAGGTATAATTCTCATCCTGCAGACGATTAACATAGTATGCAAGTTCCATGTTTTTCAAAGCATGCAATTCACAGGTAGAGCATGATGTAGGAAGAGGAGCTTTCAATGCCGCCTCAAGAGAAACTATTCTAGTGTGAGATTCATCTAGCCTAGCATGCAACACAGGACATGAAGTGCAAGCACCTAACAAAGAAGGTCTAGATTTCAATTCATCACACTCAACCCTAAGCATATCTAGTTCCTCAAGAGTAGAGGCATGCTTCTCCTTGAGAGCAGTCAAGTCAGCCAAGAAAATGGTGCAATCACCACAGTCAATCTCGTCAGATACAACAGGAGCAGATTTCAAAGAGCCTATCTCATTTCTAGCATCAACCAATAAGGACTCAAGCTCAACTATCTTGTCCTTAGAATCACCCAACAGAGATCTAAATTCTCTCTTCTCCTTGTTGGTCTTCCTAAGCACATCATCACAGTTATCAAGCAACTCCTTGAGCCAAGCATTCTCCTCTAGCAAGAAGTTGGGATCGTGTCGTACCTCTTCCTCAGAGTCGGAGTTCGAATCCGAGCTATGCTTCCCACCCTTCTTGGAATGTGCCATGCCGCAAAAGCCTTCTTGTGCGACGAAGCTGAGGCCGGTGAAGTTCCTGCCCATGTGCCGCTTGTCCTGGTGCCGTTCTTGCTCTTCCTCGCTGCTCGAGTCTGAAGAAGTATCGCTTGATGTGGAGTCGATGTCGCTCGCTCCGGCAACCATAGCTCGAGCCATATTCTTCTTGTACCCGCTACTCTTCTTGTGCCTTCTCTCACCCTTTTCCTTGTGCTTGTCCTTGTAGTCATTCCAGGAGCGGTGCTTGTTGTAGTCATTCTTGGGATTGCCCTTGTAGTCGTTCTTGATCTCCATGGCTTCAGGGCATTCGGCGATGAAGTGCCCGTGCTTCCCGCACCGATAGCACATCCCCGAGCTCCGCCTTGCATTCTTGCGGTTCTCGTACATCCGCCCAAACCTCTTGCTCAACAAGGCGAGATCATCCTCGCTCAGCACCTCAAAGTCCTCACCTGGTAAGGACACAAGACAAGACAAAGAGAAACAAACAGAGTTAGCGTTAGACCTTGATCCTGAGACAAGAGCCAAACTATGAGGATCACTGGGGCTCTCGCTTTTGGCTCTCAAGCCAAGATCAACCTCTGAAGACCTGAGCTTGGAGAATAGCTCGTCAAGCGACAGCGTGTCATACACGCTCGACTCCTCAATGGCCTCGACCTTGGTACTCCACACAGACCTATCCAGGGCATCCAAAAGCTTGATAGCTTGATCATGATCCGTGTATGGGAGCACTGTCACATTGGCCCTCATGTTGTTGACTATGCTAGTGAAGCGCTGAAACATAGCATCGGTCGACTCACCGGGGAGATGAGTGAAGTTCTCGTACTCTCTCCGGTAAGTGGAAAACAAACGGGCTTGCACTTGGGCATTGCCAACTTGAGCATTTCTCAACTTGAGCCAAATCTTTCCGGCCACATTCTCTCCGTACACTCGCTCATACTCCGAGGCACAAAGAGCACGGAACAAGTAGTCAATGGCCTTACTGTTGGCCTCACACATGTTCCGCGATCCTGGAAGCAGAAAACTATCTGGGATGACATAATGAGGATTCTAAGTGACCTCCCAGATCAGAGTTCCCTTCCCACGCAAAAACGCGCCCATGCGCCTCTCCCACATAGGGTAATTCTTTCCATGATCGCCCATCTTTGGATCTTAGACTGGTTAGAATCAAGAAGATCCGTAACCGGCTCTGATACCAATTGAAGGACCGAATAAGCGACCAGAGAGGGGGGGAGTGAATGGGAGCCAATAAAAATTCTTCCCGAAGGTCGAACTCGGCCTATACCCCGATTGCCACTCCGAGTACTCGCACACACAACAGAGAAGCTCGAGACTAGGCACACACACGCCCACAAGTCCTAGAGACAAGCCTTGAAACAAAGAGCAGAAGCACAAGACAAGAATCAAAGCACTTAGCCAAATCTGTGTGGCCCTGGGCGGACAGTCCGGACGAGTACGGCGGATAGTCCGCAAGCTTGGCGGATAGTCCGTGAACCCTAGACGGACAGTCCGAAATAGGACCCCGAAGCTCCAGTAGCGCACCGAGGAAATTCGGACAGTCCGACCAAACACGATGGACGGTCCGGTGCCTCGCGGACAGTCCGGCCCCACACAGCGGACAGTCTGGCACAACTCTCTAAAAACCCCAGACAAACCTTGAGCCAACCCCAGACAAAATCCGAGCCACGCGGACAGTCCGCAAACTTCCTGCAACAAAACCCTAGCGACAAGCCCCGCGTGCAAGCTTCGGGCTCGATCTGCTACCTTGCACCGGCCCAAGTCCACGACTTTCGCCCGCCAATCTTGCACCGCACGGCTCGCATTTGACCCCATCGGCCATCGGGTCCATCGATCCAAGCCTACTTGCCTCTCCATCACCCGGAGGCCGCCACGGCTAAGGCCTTTCGCGCTTCTTCTTCACCTGCACCGACACGAGTCAAGCCGCAACCTGTACCTGTTCCTGCACACTTAGCCAAGCATCAGTCCACACAATGTTGTCAATCACTCATCACTAAGGAGCGACCCTCCACTGGTCCTCGGACACACCTGGTCCTCAGTCCTGAAACTTGAAGTTCAAGTTCCTCTTCGCAATGCGAAAATGGATTATTCCAGATCCCACATTGATTCTAGCTCGTATATCACTGAGAAATGGTCGCCCAAGGATGAGCGGCATTCCTCCCTCGTCATCCATATCAAGGACCACAAAAATCCACGAAGACATAATAGTTCTTGACCTTAACCAATAAGCTCTCAACAACTCCTTCTGGATATCATATCGTTGAATCAGCGAGTTGGATAGTTCGTGCTGTTGGAGAGAGAGCTAGATATCCCAGTTGCTCGAACATGGCCTTGGACATGAGATTAACACTTGCACCAAGGTCACAAAGGGCATGCCTGATCGTCTTGTAATAGATTGTGCAAGTGATAGTTGGATAGCCTCGATCTTTCTTGTGCACAACTGCAGATTCCTCCCATGAATCTAGAATTTGTTGTATGGGCTTTTCTGCATAGTTAGAAGCACATGTCTTCCTAGGTGGCTTACCCCACCTAGTTCACACTACACTAACATTTTCACAAGAGGACACGGGTTGCCCCGGGATCCTCCCGTTGTCAGCAGATGGAACCAAAGCAGCTAACTGAGCTAACTGGGTTTCTAACATTTTGTTAAAACTCAGCTGGCTCTTCTGAGCAGAAGAAAAACTATCAAGCTTAACGTTGAGGCGTTCCAAAGTTTTATCAAGGGCAACTAGCTTTTTTGTTAACACCTTCATTAATCTTAGCTTGCCCAAAAACGAGATCTCTCAAGGAGGGTTGGTTAGGATTGTAGAATTACCTAGGTTACCTCCTTAATAATAAGGGTGTTGTTGATTGCACGATTGGCCTCCTTGTTGAGGTGGACGATAACCATTCTTGTTGCCATTCATGTACATCACTTCCTCCTGAGTCTCCGGACAATAATTTCCTGAGTGCCCAGTGTTGCCATAGACTTCACAAGTCGTATGAGAATCCATAGGCAGAGTAGTGGTGGCCATGGCAGCCTTCTCGCCGGTGTAGTCATCCAATATGTTCATAAGAAGATCCAACTTGGCAGTAATCATGTATGCTTCCTTGATAGTATGAGTACTCCTCGGTCGTGGTTGGAGTCGTTCATCACTCCACCCTTGGTTGGAAACCATCTTCTCAATGAGTAATTTAGCATTATCAACCGTGAGTGAGAAGAATGCTCCTTGAGCAGCAGCATCAATACGGCCTCGGGCTGTCGGAGTCAACCCATTATAAAAGCTTTGAAGAATGAGCCAATCCTCCATCCCATGGTGAGGACAGGCCAGGACGTACTCCTGAAGCCTCTCCCACACCTTTGGAATAGATTCACTTGCTGCTTGCTGAAAACCAGAAATTCTTCCACGGAGAGCATTGGTTTTACCCAATGGGAACAACTTCTTGAGGAATGCCTCTGAACACTTATCCCAAGTGTTAATAGCATCATGATTCACAAAGAACCATTGCTTGGCCTTCCCCAAGAGAGAGGATGGAAACAGTCGGAGACGAACAACATCCATATTTGCACCCCTAACGATGAAAGTGCTGCATAGCTCTAGGAATTGCTGCAAATGGGCATTGGCATCCTCATTTGGCTTGCCACAGAATGGGCTAGCTTGTACCATCGTGATTAGACCCGTATTGATCTCAAAATTTTCAGTCCCCATTGCAACCTCAGGGTCTTGTAGCACCTAGTCAGCAGAAGGAGCTGAGTACTCACGAAGTGTCTTCTGGGCCATAGCGTTTGACATGGATGGTACAAAGGAAGCTGGTTCGCCTTCCCAATGAGTACGATGAGGTGAGTCGAAATGAATTCGAGCTTTCCTCACAAGTGACTCGGGATCTTCAGTGAAATTCTCCGGTAAGTCAAAACCAGTCATACACTACCTGTCTTCATCATCCAAAGATAAAAGAAGACAATCAAGGTTATCCTGCACTGAGAGTTGTCCTAACCTACTCATAGCTTATAAACAAATGCAAAGCATAGTCATGATAATCCTGTGCCTTCCCCGGCAACGGCGGCAAAAATGCTTGTTGACATTTTTTAGCGCTGTCACTTTAAGAACAGATTTAGAATCCATCCATAGTGACAACACCAGAAATACCTGTTGGCACTTCTTAACTTCACAACTAATGACGCCGAGTTAGCGTGAACATCAAGACTTGCCAAAGGTAAATCTAAACGATCATGAACGAATCTGCAAGTGCACAGATAAACCATTGTAGCATTTCCCCAAGGAAGGAGAATATTCCAAGGGTATCGTATCCGTGGAAGGCAATGGCGGATATCATAGACTTATGCTTTTGCACTGAATATAATCTAAGAGATAGATATAGGAAACAACAAACTCAAAGGCAGGGGTAAGATAAAGATATAAAAGGGTAGTGTGACACACACTCGGATCTACCTCTACTCTAGCACACTACGGCTTAGGGGGAACATACGAGTTAGCTCTAGGTTCTAATGTACTAAACATACAAAGCTAGAAGATACAGGAGATAGGCATGAGCATTGCATGAGAGGGTAAGGTTTAGCACCCAAGTACAAACGGGAAGCTAGCCCGCGATGAACAGCACTCTGTGAAACTAGACTTTAGACTCCTACAGCAAGTACCCCAGCACGGAGGGTTCCAAAGGGTCCAACAGCTGTTACCACTGCGACCTACCTCTATCATAACAGGGGGTGTGCTCATAACTAACATAGCCACACAACCTAGGCACCATGCCTGCGTTGCTGCTAGACTTCACCCGGCCCGAGCTATTGTGACCCAAGGTGAGAGCCACCAGAAGACTGGTCAACTTAGGCCGAGTACCGTAGCTTGAACACAAACCTCATGCAACACTCTCATGCCATCTAGCAAGATCAACTAAGGCTAGACATACGAACGGATATGAACTCTCTTATGTCTAGTCAACAAGATCAAAGGGTCGTGTTCGTGAAGAACACGAGCCTCTAACTTATGAACAAACACATAAGGAATGAGTTTATCATCCTTCAAGTGGATCAACAGGTAGTGTTCATGAAGAACACAAGCCTCTAAATGATGAACAAAGGATGAACTCAAGAACATATCAAGCATATGATCTACCATGACTTTATATGAAATAGCTGAATAACTGAAGTAGATCAAAGTCATACCATGAAATAAAGACAAAAGAGAACTCATACCAAGACTCCAAAGAAGACTTGGAACCTGAAGAAGAGCTACTCTAGCCTACCCCCTAGCCTTGGAAACTAAAAATGAGTTGAGAATGAGAGAGTGGTGTGTGAGAAATGGTAGCCCCTCCCCTTCTATTTATAGGCAAGGAGGAGGCTTGCTTCGGGGCTCAAACTCCACTGAAACACCCGGGAGTGAGGTAAGTGACCAATAGGGAGGTGACACATGCATGGCCGAGATGAACCGACCCTAGGTCGGTTCGGTCGATCCTAGGGTCGGCCGAACCCCTAGGGCGGCCATCTCGACCGTGCTTCCTCCAGGTGGCTGACTAGTGGGCCCTTTGATCCTTCCCCGGTGCATGGCTTGATTTGGTATCCGAGGTGGGCCCCTTGATCCATGTGAAGTCCATGTGGCGCTCTCTGATTCGTCGGTGAGTGCCTCCCTTGGATCAATGACGTGGAATGCCATGTGTTTCCTTGGTGGCAGCAACCTCCTCAGCAGAGTTGGCATGGTTTCTCCATAGAAGGTGGGTTTCCATATCTTTTAAGGGGTATTTCACCTACATACAAATAATCTCCAAGGTCAAGAGGAACTACATTATTCAAACCAAAATGCAAGTAAATAATGCATATGCCTCTGTTTATGTCAGAATATTGAGGGCTGAAAGTAGTACTTAACAGCCGTCAACAGGGGTCGGCTCCTCCTCGTCGGTTTGGAGGGGCAAAGGCGACACGGATTAACCATCCCCCGTAGTCTCCTTTGTGTCTATCTTAATTGACAGGTCAGCTCGATCTCTAAGGGCTCCCATTTCGACATACAGGCACAATCAACACATACCTTTTGAGATAAAACAGACATCATAACTTGTCCACATATGTTGATAAAGATAACTTGTCCACATAGATCCACACAAATATACATAAATATTACAAACAGTTAACTTGTCCATCTAGCTAGGCCTTAACTTGCCAATCACATTTTTACAATGGTCATGCTATCTGACCATGTACATCAACAAAAGCACGCCCCCTTGAACATCAACAAAGCATGGTATCTTCAACTAAGGTTTGCTTTTTTTTGCAGCCTCTTCAAATGCAACCAAGGTATCTTGAAACACTTCGAGCGCATCTTCCATGGGCTCCAGATTTTGTTCAACCACAAACTTGTACCTCCTCATGAACGTAGCCTTTTTGAGGAGGATGCACATTTCTTCTATAATATTATCAAGCTCAGGTTTCACATATTCCCAGATTTGAAGGTTTAGTAGTGTCTCAAGTTCTGCTCGCGGGTAGAGGAGTGTTTGCTAAAATAGGGTTAAACAAGGTATAAGCATAACATAGTTGGGGAAATATTAGGTGCAAACCACCATCTCGGTGGAAACGTGAAAACCACTCTAAACAATACACTTAGAAATCTCTAAAAATTTTGAAATGATGCACATTTATAATTTATTCATATATGTACTTTGTTGCAAAAGTTGAGATGTAAACTCGTTATATAAAAAATCATATGGAAATGACAAAATTCATGTGCATATGCATTAGAATACACACGCCCAGAAATTTTGTCCTGTAGTGCACTTGCACTCCAAATTTATCATTTTCGTATGAATTTTTCTACATTGAGTTTGTATCTCAACATTTGCAACAAAGTAAATATATAGATACACAACTGATGTACATCTCAATTTTTTTGAAAACTTCAAAGTATGAAGTTTAAGGTGGTTTTCACGATTCCACCAAGACGGTGGTTTCCACCTAATATTTTCCCAACATAGTTCAAAACTAATCTGCCTCAGAACTTGCAAAGTATAAGCAGAACATAGTTCACAACTAAATTGCCTCAGAACTTGGAGTAGTATAAGATCATAATGAGCAGTATTAGGCATGGTAATCATCGTAGGCAAAGTATAAGAAATTGAAAAATTATCCTAGCAGGGTGACAAGTACAAGAAGAAAATAGTTCAGAACTGATTTGGTTCAGAACTTAGTATAAGATCATGACAAGCATGGAATACCAAATCACAATCATAATCATAAGCAAAGTAATCATCATAGGCAATAACTTGATGAAGATCAAGATTTTTTTGAAAAGTTGATCAAGCGCAAGCTCAAGCTGCTCCATCTATAGAATAAGTAAAAGGCACTGTGATTCAGAGAAACTTGCCTCGCCGTCATCGTGGTCGTTGCCAGAGTCGGATATGAGGTCCTCTATACCTTTGCCGCTCCCTCGACCGCTCTTCGTCGTTGCAAGACATTTGTGGTCGCAGACGTGAGGCAGGAGCCTCGCCCTCTTCGCAGCTCCCTCGCCAGCACGCTCCTCCCTGCTGTTGCTTGGCCTCTTGTCAGAACTCGAGAGGATCTAGTCGAGGACGCTCATCTCCGGCTTTGGGTTCGCTCCACCGCCGCTTGGCCCCTCTCCGACGCTCATCATCGGCTCCGTCTTCGGCACCATCTTGCTGGCACGTGCGCGGATCCAGTTGAGGCACCGCATCACGTTCGATTTCTCCTCCTCGATCGACGGTGCGCGAGGTCGTCCGCTGCTTGGCCCCTCGCCGGTGCTCATTGTCGTCTCCCCGCCTCCACTCACCTCGCCGGCGCCACCTCGGCTAACCCTAGTGAGAAATGAGGAAAGCGTCATGTGTGCTGCGCTTATCCATTCGGTATCGGCCGGGGCGGATGGATATTCATTTTGCAAAGTGGAGAGTCATTGCCGACGCGGGTTAGACAACCCGCGTCTCCTTTGTTTGTTATCAGGTGGGTCCGGGCGGGCAGGCAACATTTATCTTTTTTATATAGGCTGCTGACGCTGACGCGTGGGCCTGATACTATTTTTTTGAAATGAAACTTTCTTCCCTCAAATATTAGAGCCCATAAAATAACACCTAAAAATTCATAAAAATTACGAACAATTCATAGTTGGGCATTTAGTATTTGAAGAAAATATCAACAGCCACACTTGTGTACCAAAATTATTAAAATTCGAATTTTTATCTCATGTTTGTGATATAATAATTCTAATAACATCTTAGGTTGGTCTAAAAGTTCTACCACTTGACTTGGCAACATAATTTGGGTCCCTAAACTTGTCATAAAAACTTCAAATGGTTTTGATAAAGGAAGATCATACTTGTGTACAAATGTGTACGTCTCTCACATAGTTTCCTAGAATGTTAGTTCAACATTGAAGTTTTACATACTATACAACATGTTCGAACTCATATACATTTGAAATTTCAACCTTGTGTTCACCATAAGATTACGAAATACAAACTTTCATTAGTAATGGTTGTGTAAAACAAATATTATTTCTATGTTGTCCTTATAAAGTACAAGATAAAGACGTATTAAAAACATCTAGAAAATGGAGTTATATACAAAACAATGTCATAAATAAATAGAAGTTGATTTTAGAAAAATTTAGAAACAAATATCATCAAATTTGGATTACAAATGACGGAGAAATACATGATACAAATTTTGGTTGCAGATTAAAAGAGGAAGAGCGAACTGTTCTTCATTCAAATAGAACTGGACCCGGCCTGACGCGTTTTCCTAATAATATTAGGCCTTTCAGTTTTAAGGCCCACACACGCCCACTCGCGCTAGGGTTAGTACGGAAAGATGCCTTCCTCACGTAGTCGCCTCCTTACTCTCCCCTCGCACCGTCGTCTTTCTCCCCCTCGTGCCGCCGCCGCTTCCTCCCCCTTGCCCCCTCTATCACCACTTCCTCACCCTCACCTCCCCCCTCGCGACGCGACGCATGCTACACCCCTTCGCTGAGACGCATGCCACACCACCTCTCACCTTCTAGTGACGACGACTAGGAGGAGGAGGGATCCAGCCACGAGGTCGACGCGAGGACGTGGCAACTAGAGATCCCTCCGCTCCGACAGTGACAAGGTGAACTACATGCTAGAAATCCCTCCTACATCGTGAAGATACATTCTTGACTATGCTCAGTTAGGGTTTCGAGTTTCAAAATGTATAATTGGCATTTCCCTTTAGATTCACTCTTATATTTGGTTTTGCTCTTGTTCCATATGTACATTTGGACATTTTCTCCAAGTTGAATAAGTACCTGATCAGCAACAGAGGCAACGAGCATCTTCTTCTTTAAAATGGTAAGGTCGCATTGCCTGAACTAATTTTTTGGTTTCTGAATTTTGCATTTATGTTAATGGTTTACCATAGAACCAATGAGATTATAGTGGGCTAAACTAGTTACTATAATTGTTTTCTCATTTGTATGATCTTGTACACAGTTCTGTGGGTGTTGATTAGATAAATGATTAGCTGTTAAGCATTGTTAACTCACTACGTGAAAAACAGACATTGGTAACGGGCGCAGATGGCCATTGGTAATGGGCAAAACGCCCGTTACCGATCAAGCGTCACAAATGAGCCAACAAAGGTACGGGTCGATGCCCGTTATTGTTGACACGTAATTGTAACGGGCATCGAACAAAGACCGTTACCACAACTACTTACCAGTCACCTGAAATGGCTGTTTCTCCGGGCCCACTGGAATCTTTGGTAACGGGCGTAGACACTGAGCCCGTTACTCATAACACGTATTAGTAACGGGCGTCTAACAAAGACCGTTACTGTAACTAGCTACCGGTCACCTGAAATGTCTATTTCTCTGGGCCCACATGGACCTTTGGTAACGGGCACAATAACTGAGCCCGTTACATGAACTCAACATCGAAGACGCGGAAAATACTTCCATGACGCGTCTCCTCTGTCTTGACGAAAGGAGACACGTCGTGTAAGTGCGTGTCTCCTCTGTCTTGACGAAAGGAGATGCATCTTGTCAGTGCGCTTCTCCTCTGTCTCGACCAAAGGAGACGCGTCTTGTCAGTGTGCGTCTCCTATGTCTCGACGAAAGGAGACGCCTGTTGTGAACCCGCGTCTCCCACTGTCTCGACCAAAGGAGATGCATCTTGTCAGTACGCGTCTCCCTTTGTCTCGACCAAAGGAGACGCGCACTGTGTTCGTGCGTCTCCTCTGTCTGGACCAAAGGAGATGCGTACTGTGTACGTGCATCTCCTCTTATCGACCAAAGGAGACGCCTACTGTGTATGTGCATCTCCTCTTATCAACCAAAGGAGACATGTACTGTGAACAGGCGTCTCCTCTGTCTCGACCAAAGGAGACGCGTTGTCTACTTTCACAAAAATTAGGTCCAGCATCCACATTCACAAAACTCCACAATATGAATAGAAATCCACAAAATTCATATGCATCATCTGACAAAATTAAGGCATTCAACATCCTCATCTAACAAGTAAGGTTCACAACAATATCACTGGCTTAACCAAAAGGATTGATAGCAAATACAATTTGAGCCATCATACCATCAGTAATGTGAAATTTTCCTGAGGGTTTGATCACCTGTTCATGAGGAATGAGGGAGTTCTTTCCCTAATGTAGTGCAGCGTGTCTTTGTGGAGCTGATAAGTAGGTAGGTGAAATGCCTGAAGATAACAATGTCAGCAGTCAGCACACAGGTGGTTACCAAACATGTGCAGTGCTAATAAGCAAGAACTGTGATCAGTTGCAGGTGTTACAAATGCAGATTCCAGAAAAGTACCTCATGGTACTTCAATTTATTTTTTAATGTAAGCATGTGATAGGCACAATAGAAGCTGCAGACTCTGGATTCTTTAGGTTGTTGGTGGCACTACGATAAATATACAAAGACAAACAGTGGTGAGAAGAAATAAACTCAAGCTTTAGTACTAGCTTCCACAGGCAGGAAATACTAAGTAATACGTACATCAACAGTCTTGTCACGTTTCGAGGCGCGGCGGGGCAACTTGTTGTCATCGTAGTAACTATTCCAAGCACTATAACAGAACATGCAACAATGATTAGGGCACCATTAATAAACTCTTCAGAGTTTGTTGTGGAAGTTTGCAGGTTAAGAAAGAAAGAACTTACTCATCAATGGCAAGTTACAACTCAGAGAAATCAGTGAGTAGGATCCTATATGAATCAAGATACAATACCCTGTTCTACTTTGGAAGGATCGCCACTGCAATCATGTGCTGCCCAGTGTTATAGCAGGAAATGATGACTCTATTTTTAGCATATGACTGGTAGGCGTGATTCGTATAGGACACAAAAAAATCCAAGTGATTTTCTATATTTGACTTGCTAAAGCATTCAGGATCAAGGAAGGCAACTTCATCCTTCTTCTGCCGTACTTCTACAGCCATATTCCTAATATTAAGAGAAAACAAAGTGTAAGGAGGCAAAATACATAGTAAAGATGAACTAAGGCAGAAAGCACATTTAGATAGAAAATGATTGGTGAGAAGCAGATTAATTTTTCAAGCAACTTACAGGATGCAACAGCGAAGAAGTCCCATATCCAAAGCATCGAAGTTGAAGAGATCGTACAAGTCGCTGATGATCACAGACAACAACTCGTATTTATCATCTTCTCTCACAGGCCACCAGCCGTGCTTGGGCCATATTATGCCCTGAATCAGAGACTCATCCTTGTCCTTACAACGTCCCATGTAGAAATCATGGAGATTAGTGACAGAAGCAGCAGTATCCGGATGATTGAGTTCATCAGCACTGAGCATTTTATTTCCAAATTTGTAGCGTGGGTTAATCCCAGTCGTAGCAACATTGGCCGCCTTCTTGTTGGCATTTCTCTCAAATGGCTTTCTTGTAGGCTTCTAAGACCTTTTATTTTCAGCAAGTTTCTTTTCCTGCCACTTTGAGATGGCTGAAGAAGGTTTCTCAGATCGCTTTTTGGTAGACCTTTTATTTTTAGCAAGTTTATTTTCCTGCTTCTTTGAGATGGCTGAAGAAGGTTTCTTAGGTGGTGTCTGACCAGCAGCTATTACAGAGATATTGGGCCCAGATGTACTTGCAGCTTTCTTCGAATTGTCATCGAAAGATTTCTCAGCATCAGCCAACACATGACTCTGGGCTCCTACTTTGGCATCATTGTTTTGAGCACTTTCATTTGGGGATGGAGGTTATGTTGTTCCATGGAGAGGAGGAGAAGGTGGGGATGTAATTTGCGATTCTGGGGGTGGAGGAGGAGGAGGTGGGGAACCAGGTGAGGAAGGAACCTGTCTTGTAATTTGCGCTTCTAGGGGTGGGGGAGGAGGAGGAGGTGGGGAACTAGGTGAGGAAGGAACCTATCCTGTAGTTTGCGTTTCTGGGGGTGGAGGAGGAGGAGGTGGGGAACCAGGTGAGGAAGGAACATGTCCTGTAATTTGCGTTTCTGGGGGTAGAGGAGGAGGAGGAGGTGGGGAACCAGGTGAGGAAGGAATCTGTCCTGTAATTTGCAGTTCTAGGAGTAGAGGAGGAGCTAGGAAACCATGTGAGGAAGAAACCTGTCCTGTAGTATGTGAACTAGAAGGAATCTGTACCGTAGTGTGCGAACAAGATTTTGGAATTGGTGCTCCCGTGATGTGAATGTGACACCTCTTCCACTGTATCCTCTGGTTTAGAGCTTGTCCAAGTGTCGTCACCTCGTCATTAGGAGGGTGTTTCAGCGTGTGATCCCTAAAGACAGCATATACATGTAGCACTTCGACCACAATAGAGTCTTCATGAATCGGGACTGTATGTAGCGTAGTCTACTCTGGTTGAACCACACCAATTGCAGGTTCACATTTAACACCGTGAAATATGATCCATAGGCCACAGTATGTGGGTTCAGTCAACGTGCCTATAAGGTCTTCCTGTGTGGGGGAAGCAATGTGCACTACCTCTGTCGATAACTCTGTAGCACCGTTGATCAAACCTACATTATCTACGGACGCACAGCTGCTCTTCACTCCGGTGGGTGAAGGGCTTGTGCCATTGGACACTGGTGCAAACACCACCTGGTACCCTCGTGCCATCATTTCAAGCCTTGAGTTCTTGCTTGATTTCTTCCTTCATCTGTTGCTTATGAACTGATGAGTCGGTACTGGCCCTCTTCCTCTTCCTGCACATGGAAGCATGCTGAGGCCATGCAAACTTCCAGCTCTGGTAGCTGGAGACACCACGCACGCGACCTGGTTGTTCGGGGCGGCCCAAGCACTGACTTAGCACATCATTCTCCCTCAGTCATGAAGTCATTCCTGAAGATTCTGCATGTGCATTCTTTTCCATGATGTCTGCAGCCTCATTTTCATTTGCTTCTTTATTGTACACTATCACGACAACACCGTCTTCCACCAGTAGCTTACTCCTTGCTCGCACCCAATTCCTAGAACGATCATCATAGGCATCATATGGGTTGGCGATCCCAGCCGCAGCTAATTTCCTGTCCTCTTCCTCCCACTGTGGTAGTTTCCCACAATAACCAGCTGGACCCAAGCTGTGCTCTTTTGTGTTCAGACTTCGAAGTGACTTGAACTTGCCACTAACAGATGAGGCTTCCTTGGTTTCCTGCTGTTTCACAAACTCTTTCCATTGTTTCGGCTTGATAAAGTCGTGCTTTCCAAATGGCTCGAGTCCTTTTCTAACAAAATCTCGCCTAAGCTGAAATCTGAATTGTCTCCATGCCTTGGCTGCTATCTTCCACAAAAGCTTGAATGCCTGCTCTTTCATGTCTTCCTGGAACTCCAAGTGTTTCTGCATATAGGTTTCAAACAAGTACCACTTTTGTTCGTCGCTTTGTTTTTTGATTTTTGGCAAATCCAAAGGTATCTTTTGTCTAGCAATGAGCCCTGCAAGCGCCCTGAACCTGCACTTTTGTGTCAATGGTACTGGTATCCCCCCTCTCTCAACCTCAGTGACTACCATTTTGACTCTTTGCCAGCACTCTGGTTCGGCCCGTAGCCCCACGCACCTGCTCTTGTTCTTCACTAGCAGTGGCATATCCATCTTCTTCATTATATGCATCTTCATCAAATTGCCCAGGTCTATAGTCCTCGACACATTTATCATGTGAATGAATTGTAAAGGGATTATGAGAAAGGTCCGCTCAGTGTCCAAGAATAGCACAAAAAGCAGACCATACTGCTAGCTCTCCCAGGAGACATGCTACAACAGGAGACAAGTAGAGCACATTTTTAGTTAACCATGCATAACAGCTAAGCATTTATATAATCAACACCCACAGAACTGTGTACAATACCATACAAATGAGAAAACAATTACAATAACTAGTTTAGCCCTCTATAATCTCATTGGTTCTATGGTAAACCATTAACATAAATGCAAAATTCAGAAACCAAAAAATTAGTTTAAGCAATGCGACCTTACCATTTTAAAGAGGAAGACACTCGCTGCCTCTGTTGCTGATGAGGTACTTATTCAACTTGGAGAGAATGTCCAAATGTACATATGGAACAAAAGCAAAACAAAATATAAGAGTGAATCCAAAGGAAAATGCCAAGTATACATTTTGAAACTCGAAACCCTAACTGAACATAGTAAAGAATGTATCTTAATGATGTAGGAGGGATTTCTAGCATGCAGTTCACCTTGTCACTGTCAGAGCGGAGGGATCTCTAGTCGCCACGTCCTCGCGTCGACCTCGTGGCTGGATCCCTCCTCCTCCTCCTAGTCGTCGTCGCTGGAAGGTGAGGGGTGGTGTGGCGCACATCTCAGCAAAGGGGTGTAGCGTGCATCACGTCGCAGGGGGAGGAGGTAAGGAGAGGAAGGTGAGGGTGAGGAAGCGACGGCGGAGGGGGCATGGGGGAAGAAGTGGCGGCGGCGCGAGGGGAGAAAGACGACGGCACATGGGGAGAGTGAGGAGTCGACTGCATGAGGGAGACATCTTTCCCTACTAACCCTAGCGCGAGTGGGCGTGTGTGGGGCTCGTTCTATTGGAATGAAGAACAGTTCACTTTTCCCCTTTTAATCTGCAATCAAAGATTTGAATCACGTATTTCTCCGTCATTCGTAATCCAAATTTGATGATATTTATTTCTGATTTTTTCTAAAATCAACTTCTATTCATTTATGACATTGTTTTGTATATAATTCCATTTCCTGGATGTTGTTTATACGCCTTTATCTTGTTTCTTACAAGTACAACATAGAAATAATATTTGTTTTACACAACCATTACTAATGAAACTTTGTATTTCGTAATGTTAAGGTGAACACAAGGTTGTGTTAAAATTTCAAATGTATATGAGATCGAACATGTTGTGAAGTGTGGAAAACTTCAGTGTTGAAGTATAACATTCTAGGAAACTATGTGAGAGATGTACACATTTGTACACAAGTATGATCTTCCTTTTTAGAAACTATTTGAAATTTTTATGGTAGGTTTAGGGACCCAAATTATGTTGCCAAGTCAATTTGTATAATTTTTAGACCAACCTAAGACGTTATTAGAATTATTATATCCTAACCATGAGATAAAAATTTAAATTTTGATAATTTTGGTTACACAAGTGTGCCTGTTGATATTTTATTCAAATACTAAATGACCAACTACGAATTGTTCATATTTTTAAATAATTTTTAGGTGTTGTTTAATGGGCTCTAATATTTGAGGGAGAAAAGTTTCATTTCAAAAAAATAGTGTTGGGCCCACGCGTCAGCATCAGCAACCTATATAAAAAAGATAACCCTGCCCGCCCAACAAAGAAGACGCAGGTTCACCAACCCGCGTCGCCAACAACTCTCCATTGTGCGAAATATTATTATTTGGTCTAACTTCAAAGAGTTTGACTCCTCGATAAGCGAGATGTGTAATTAGTAGTATCCACTCATCGGAGACGCACAAATAAATACAGTTGCCCTGACCCCTTCATCTACCCGCGAAAAAACCACAACTGCATACACTCCTCATTGTCCTCATTCCTCGGCGCGTTCGCTCTCTGCGCGGGGGCAGGAGATCAGGGACGAGAAGACGGTGGTTGCCATTCCCGGAGATGCCTAGCAGGCCGCACCAGCCGTCGCTGCTGGAGGACCTCCCTCAGGAGGTCCACATTGAGATTGCGGCGCTCATCGGTGCGACCTCGGAGCGGCCCTTGGCTGACCTCTACAGCCTACGAGGTACCTGCTCGACCATGCGTCGCCTGTGCAGCCACCACGACGTCGGCCGGTGTTTGTTGATAGAGGCGATAAGAGATGAGATTGCTTGGATGTGGAACCTCACCGCTTACACAGCCTTCCTCGGCGCGTTCGCTCTCTGCGCGGGGGCAGGAGATCAGGGACGAGAAGACGGTGGTTGCCATTCCCGGAGATGCCTGGCAGGCCGCACCAGCCGTCGCTGCTGGAGGACCTCCCTTAGGAGGTCCACATTGAGATTGCGGCGCTCATCGGTGCGACCTCGGAGCGGCCCTTGGCTGACCTCTGCAGCCTACGAGGTACCTGCTCGACCATGCGTCGCCTGTGCAGCCACCACGACGTCGGCCGGTGTTTGTTGATAGAGGCGATAAGAGATGAGATTGCTTGGATGTGGAACCTCACCGCTTACACAGCCTTCCTTGCTATGCTGACCGATCTCGACAATCCGGGGGCTTGCTTCTACTCCGGGATCAACACCGTGTTCATGGAAAACAGGCAAAGCGATGATCTCCGGCGCGCCACCGATGGTGGGCACGATGCGGCATCCTATCTGTACGCCATCTTGCTATACAGGGACAATTGCAGTGCCACCGCCAACGACACCGCGAAGCGGTACATGAGGCGGGTTGTGGGCTACGGCAGGACGACGACACGGGTGAGCAACGAGGTCTGTGTGCCTTTGCGCAAGAAGACCGCGAAAGCTATTTGGGGGACAACGTGGTGCATTTGGGGCAACCCGCTGCCACAGCCGGCACATGTGCGCGAAGATCAGCCGTGTGCAAGCAACGACTGCGGCGTGGATAAAGGATTTGAGGAAATTGCTCTGTATTGCAGCGAAGCATGTAGGCTCCGTCGTGAAATGGTGAAGCTCGAATGGGCAATTAGAATAGGAAACAACTACTACAAATCAGTGAATTAGCCTTGCTTTTGCTTTTGCTTTTGCTATGTAATTGCTCTGTTTTGCAGCGAAGCCTGTAGGCTCCGCTGCGAATTGTTGAAGTTCGAACGGAGTATCAGAATAAGAAACTAAATCTATGTTTTTCTTTTGCTTTTGCACCTTCAAATTAAATCTATGTTGCTCATATTATCTGTGTGAATATATGGAAGAGCAACAAAGGAGACGCGGATCCAGTTCTATTCGAATGAAGAACAGTTCGCTTTTCCCCTTTTAATCTGCAATCAAGATTTGAATCACGTATTTCTCCGTCATTCGTAATCCAAATTTGGTGATATTTGTTTCTGATTTTTTCTAAAATCAACTTCTATTCATTTATGACATTGTTTCGTATATAACTCCATTTCCTAGATGTTGTTTATACGCCTTTATCTTGTTCCTTACAAGTACAACATAGAAATAATATTTGTTTTACACAACCATTACTAATGAAACTTTGTATTTCGTAATGTTAAGGTGAACACAAGGTTGTCTTCATATTTCAAATGTATATGAGTTCGAACATGTTGTGAAGTGTGGAAAACTTCAGTGTTGAAGTATAACATTCTAGGAAACTATGTGAGAGATGTACACATTTGTACACAAGTATGATCTTCCTTTCGAGAAACCATTTGAAATTTTTATGACAAGTTTAGGGACCAAATTATGTTGCCAAGTCAATTTGTAGAATTTTTAGACCAACCTAAGACGTTATTAGAATTATTATATCCCAAACATGAGATAAAATTTTGAATTTTGATAATTTTGGTTACACAAGTGTGCCTACTGATATTTTATTCGAATATTACATGACCAACTACGAATTGTTCATATTTTTAATGAATTTTTAGGTGCTATTTTATGGGCTCTAATATTTGAGGGAAGCAAGTTTCATTAAAAAAAATAGTGTCGGGCCCACGTGTCAGCGTCAGCAGCCTATATAAAAAAAATAAACGTTGTGTCCCCTCTCGGACCCACCTGACAACAAATGAGACGTGGTCTCTCAAACCCGCGTCGGCAATGACTATCCATTTTGGAAAATAAATATAACATCTCGAATGGGATAAGTGCAGCACACACAACACTCTGAGCTCTGAGCTCCCTGCTTCTTCTTCCGCGCTCTGAGCTCCACCACCGCCCGCTCTTCCTTTCCCCGCCGTCGCCCACATGTTGCACTACGCCGATTCGTCTGGAGGTGGACGTGGCAGGAGGAGGTTTCAAGGTGGCCGTGGCAGCCGCATTCACTTCATCGGCTTGGATCCAGTCGGTGAGCTAAGCGGCTTCCCACTGGTCCCTTGCCCGGACTGTTGTATGGCTCGGGTGGTGGACGGGAGGACGCAGAAGGAAGGTGAAAACCACGGTCGTCTTTATTTCAAGTGTGCGAGGAACGCGTTGAGTAGTCTATGCTGTGTTTCCCAAATCTGAGTTAGGGTTCTTATGTGCTTTTGATTTGCACAGTTCCCCAAGCTTTGTGGATATTATCGTTTCGAGGAGTATCTCCAGATGCTAAAGGATGCTGGGGTCATATCTTTTCGACCGTCGAACTGGGCAGACGTGGTCGATGAAGTAGTTCATCACAAGTTCCACAAACACACAGGAGGAACACAAATTAACAGAGGAACATGTTCATGACAAACAAGCAGAGTTCCACGAACAAACAGAGGAGGACGAACAAACAGACAGGAGGAACAAATTAATTAAGCAAAGGTAGAGGACTTGTCACCGCCGCTAGAGGAGCCCCACCGTCAGAGTCAGAGTCGGAGTCGAAGCCGTCGAGGCCGTGTTCATCACCGCTGTCGAAGCCACCATTGTCGCCGCCGTCGCCGTCGGCGGCGGCGCAGACCACGACTCTCTCAAGCTCCCCGGCCAACGCATGGATCTTGAAGGCGAAATCCTTCATGGTCCTCTACAGCGGATCGTTGGGTCGTGGCAAGCCGAGCTCAACGGCCACCCGTTGAAGCTTCCTGAAAGCTTCGAAGAACATTTGGACGGACCAACAGTTGTCCAAAAGTAGCTGAGGAAGCAGAGGGTTGGCCTCCTCAGGCGGCGGGACTGGTGCCTCCTCGACCGGCGGCGTCGGCGCCTCCTCGGGCTTCGGCGCCTTCACCTCCTTGATGAGTCGACAGCGGCGGCTTTCGTCGTCGTCGTCCTCCTCCCTTCCGCGCTTCCTGGATGGCTCGATCGACGACGATGCCATGCGCGTGCTTGAGGAAGAAGAAGCTCTTGGTGGCCGGAGACGGTGGTGCTGGGGTTTTCTTGTTGGCGCGCTTGAAGAAAGCTTATGGAAGAAGCTCTTAGCCGGCCGGGCATTAAAAATGACAACACGAGGAACCGTCAGGCGGCCGGGCTTCCCACTATAACACGCCACTACGCCTCGGAACGCGTGTATGCTGCGGCGACACATATTCACTATCCAGCGTCGCCAATGACAAAGATATGTGTTTTGGGCAAAAGACTATTATATATAAATCTCACACACAGATGGATTGATTATTATAAATCTTAAATAAATGGATTTATTTGCTTTAGTGTTGTGGCACAAAATCAAAGTTAATAAGGAAGTTACGATCTGTGTGTGTGCGTGGATAAAAAACCGCTATTCGCTGGAAACCGACCACAAAAGAAACAATTCTCCTTTCTCCTTTTAATCTTCAACCAAATTTTTGGTCACGTATTTCTCGGTCATACGGAATCCAAATTTTATGATTGTTTTTTCTTATTTTGTCTAAAATCGCCATATTTTCATTGTTTAGTGTATATTTCCTTTTCGTGGGTAATGTTTTTATGCATTATCTTGTACTTGATAAGTACAACATAGAAATAATATTTGTTTTACACAACCATTACTAATGAAACTTTGTATTTCGTAATGTATATGAGTTCGAACATGTTGTAAAGTGTGGAAAACTTCAGTGTTGAAGTAGCATTCTAGGAAACTATGTGAGAGATGTACACATTTTTACACAAGTATGATCTTCCTTTGTAGAAACCACTTGAAATTTTTATGACAAGTTTAGGGACCCAAATTATGTTGCCAAGTCAATTTGTAGAATTTTTAGACCAACCTAAGACGTTATTAGAATTATTATATCCCAAACATGAGATAAAAATTCGAATTTTTATAATTTTGGTTACACAAGTGTGCCTGTTGATATTTTATTGGAATACCAAATGACCAAATACAAATTGTTCATTTTTTAATGAATTTTTAGGTGTTGTTTTATGGGCTCTAGTATTTGAGGGAAGCAAGTTTCATTTCAAAAAAATAGTGTCGGGCCCACATGTCAGCGTCAGCAGCCAATATGACCCACGTGACAACCAATGAGACGCGGCTTCTCGAACCCGCGTCGGCAATGGCTCTCCATTTTGGAAAATGAATATAACATCCCGAATGGATAAGCACAGCACACATGACGCTTTCCTCATCTCACTAGGGTAGCGGAGGTGAGCGGAGGTGGCGCCGGCGAGGTGAACGGAGGTGGGGAGACGACGATGAGCGCCAGCGAGGGGCCAAGCAGCGGACGACCTCGCGCACCGTGGATCGAGGAGGAGAAGCTGAACGCGATTCGGTGCCACAACTGGATCCACGCGCGTCCCGGCGTGATGGCGGCGAAGATGGAGACAACGATGAGCGTCGGAGAGGGGCCAAGCGGCGGTGGAGCGAACCCAAAGCCGGAGATGAGTGTCTTTGACTGGATCCTCTCGGGTTCCGACAAGGGGCCAAGCAACGGCAAGGAGGAGCGTACCGGTGAGGGGGCTGCGAAGAGGGCGAGGCCCCTACCTCACGTCTGCGACAGCAAATGTCCTGCAACGATGGAGAGGGGTCGAGAGAGCGGCGAAGTTTAGAGGACCTCATATCCGACACTGGCAACTACGACGACGACGGCGAGGCAAGTTTCTCTGAATCACAGTGCCTTTTACTTGTTCTATACATGTAGCAGCTTGAGCTTGATCTTGATCAACTTTTCCAAAAAAAGCTTGATCTTGATCAAGTTAGTGCCTATGATGATTTGAATCCTATAGGAAATTTTCCTATGGAGCCCTTTGGAACAAAGGATTGAACCCTTTACAATTCCTATGATATTCCTATGAAATGGCTTATTCCATAGAGATTTTGTAGGATTTCTAACATGAGGACCATCCTCTTGGAAAAAATCCTTTGTCTATCTCTATCTTCTCATTCCTATGGTTCATCCAAATGATCAATCTAGCAACTTTCCTATGTTTTTCATTCCATAGGAATCAAAATGGAATGACACTGTCTGGGAATATGTGAAACCCGATGTTGATAATATTATGGAAGAAATGCGCATCCTCCTCAAAAAGGCTACATTCATGAGGAGGTACAAGCTTGTGGCTGAACAAAATCTGCAGCCCATGGAAGATGCGCTCGATGTGTTTCAAGATACCTTAGTTGCATTTGAAGAGGCTGCAAAAAAAAAGCAAACCTTAGTTGAAGATACCATGCTTTTGTTGATGTTAAAGGGGGCATGCTTTTGTTGATGTGCATGGTCAGATAGCATGACCATTGTAAAAATGTGATGGGCAAGTTAAGGCCTAGCTAGATGGACAAGTTAACTGTTTGTAATAATTATATATATCTGTGTGGATCTTTGTGGACAAGTAATCTTTATCTATATATGTGGACAAGTTATCTTTATCTATATTATGTCTGTTTTGTCTCAAAAGATATGTGGTTATTATGCCTATATGTCGAAACGGGCGCCCTGAGAGATCGAGCACACCTGTCAATCAAGACAGACACAAAGGAGACTACGCGAGATGGTTATTCCGCGTCGCATTTGCCCCTCCAAACCGACGAGGCGGAGCCGTCCCCATAAGCCGCCCCCGTGCATTGGTTTGGCTAATCCACGTATCCTTTGTTCCCAATGTTTGACCAAAAGCCACTCTCCCCTGCCACTATGCCATTCTGCCTTCCTTCTCAAACCTTCTGCCTTCCTCGTCTCCGTCACCTTCTCTCCCCTTATCCTTCCTCGTCTCCGTCGCAGAGATGGCCGGCGGAAAGCAGTCGTTCTGCCGTGACTCAAGAGGGAGGTTCTGCAGTGAGGAGGAGAAGGCCCCGCCTGCCGCCCCCGCCAAGAGAGCGAGGTTCTGCATCGAAGAGGTTGATTCTTCGTTAGCCAGGGGGAGGAGGCCGTACACGCACGCAAGCGCCAAGGGGGTGCACTCCGGCGATGCCCGACAGGCAGAGGCCGAGCCTTCCTCAAGTTTGGTATGCTTGAAGTTAGGATTATGCTTGAAATTGAATTCCTGGTACTCATCATATGCTGCTCACAAAAATGTTGAACTCATTCTATATACTGCTTCAATTTCCGAATCTTCATGCTCAGCGACTTTTATTAACTTAACATCCAGTGCCTTCACTGATCAATGGTTCCAGTGCATCAATTTTCCATTATTTTAGGAAGTTGTTGTACCAGCACATGACATTGTCAGGATCTGGACAGAAATCGACAGGCTCAAGAAAACCTTATACTACATCTGCACATTCCTAAACAGGATAGAACGAATGAAGGATGACATTGGTAAAGAGAAGCAGGCAAGTTCTGAACCTAGTTACAGCTAAACAGCTTTCTTGTTTGACCGGTTGCAACTTTATGATATTAAACTTGGTAATCTAATTATGAAGCTTGCTTCAATTTGCCTTTGTTTTAGAAATGTGTTGTTACTCGGGAGGAAAATTATTAACCTTTCGAGTAGAAATTTTGTTATGCCTGAAATTTAATGCATGGTACTCATCATATGCTGCTCACAAAATTGTTGAACTTATTCTATATACTACTTCAATTTCTGAATCTTCATGCTACATCGACTTTTATTAACTGAACATCCAGAGACTTTGTTTTAGGGAGGTGTTGTAACTTGGGAGGACATTGACATGATCTGGAAAGAAATCCATAGGATCAACCAAGCTCTGAACCCAATTACAGCTAAACAACTTTCTTGTTTGACCTGTTACATCTTTCATGATATTAAACTTGGCAATCTAATTATAAAACTTGCATCAATTTGCCTTTGTCTTAGAAATGTCTTGTTACTCGGGATGATCTTGACTGCATCTGGAAAGTACTCGATAAGGTGGATAGAAGGATGGATGACAAGGCTGTGGACGACATAAGTCTCCTAGCAAATGGTCAGAAAATACTAGAATCTGAGGTGGAGAAGCTTAAAGGCGCACAGAAGATGAAGGATATTGAACTTGCCGAAGCTGCAAAGAAAAATGCTGAGCTGCAGGAAAGACTTGTAAAACTAGAGGCAAAGATAGCTGAACTTGAGGCTGTAGCACAAAAGAAGCCATCTAACTAGTGCCCCTGCTGATGCACGTCAGATGTGATCATGTGAATATGTTTGTTCTGAACATTATGCATGTCATATGTCAACATGTGATGCTATATATGCATCTTAAATATGTAGAATATGGTCTTATGACTACTATCTATGTGTACATGTGGTTTTGCATCTTACGAGACATGATTATATGTTTGTGTGATATCCAATATTTGCTATGATGACATAGTCAAATATTTGACGGCAGTGAGAGTGCTAATGGACTTCAATTATTGAGCTCCGAGTCTAGTAACGGGCGTCAAATTGTCATCAGTAACGGACTTAAAGAGCCCATTACTGTTATGGCAGTGATCTGTAACAGACTTAAAGAGCCCGTTACCAATAGGGCAGTGATCGGTAAGAGACTCAAAGGGCCTGTTACCAATATATTTAACTTTCGTAACAGCCGTATTTTAACGTCCGTTACAAAGAATAACTGTAACGAGCGTTTGAGAAGCCTGCTACTTGAAGTCCTCATTGGTAACGGGCGGTGTGTTGGCCACGTCGGGGTCGAGCCTACCACGCTTATGTGTAACGAGTGCCAAACAACAACCGTTATAGATGGGAGTCCATGTAACGGGTGTTAAGGGCCCGTTACAAATGCTGTGTGTCCTATTTGAGGTTTTCATGTAGTGACTAAAAATGTGCTCTACTTGTCTCCTGTTGTAGCATGTCTCCTAGAAGAGCTAGCAGTATGGTCTGCTTTTTGTGTGCTATTCTTGGACACTGAGCTGACCTTTCTCATAATCCATTGACAATTAATTCACAGGATAAATTTGTCGAGGACTATAGACCTGGGGAAGTTGAATAAGATGGATATGCCACTTCTTGTGAAGAACAAGAGCTGGTGGGTGGGGCTCCAGGCCGAGCCAGAGTGCCATGGACAGCCACAAAGTGGCCAAGAGACAAAATGGTAGTCACTGAGGTTGAGAGGGAAGGGATGCCAGTACCATTGACACAAAAGCGCAGATTCAGGGTGCTTGCGGGGTTCATTGCTAGACAAAAGATACCTTTAGATTTGCCAGAAATGAAAAAAAACTAAGCGATGAAAAAAGTGGTACTTGTTTGAAACCTACATGCAGGAACACTTGGAGTTCCAGGAAGACATGAAAGAGCCAGGCATTCAAGCTTTTGTGGAAGATTGCAGTCAAGGCAAGGAGACAATTCAGATTCCAGCTTAGGAGAGATTTTGTCAGAAAAGGACATAAGCCATTTGGAAAGTGTTGACGGCTGTTAAGTGCCATTTTTATGGCCGACAACTCCTGCAAATTGAAGCTTGAATTGCACATCCACACTAGAATAGGGGGCTTAAACTAATACTTTCCACCAGTGTCGATGTCTATTCGAATGCAGGTATTTAGCATAAGAAATGAGAGGAATCCATGCACATTCACTCCACTCCAATCCAAGGCACTCAAATGTTGGCCAATAAGGGGATGCCACATGGATTCTCCTGGATCCATGATGTCACCAATCCATGTGAAGAACTCTCGACGAATCATACGCTGCCACATCAGCATCACATGGATCCATGGGCCCACTTTGCTAACGAAACCACTAGGAAATGTGTCATGCACGGAGGAGGAGCATCAGGGCCCACATGGAAGTGAGACAGAGGAAGCACGGGGCAGGGGGCCACCCGAGGGGGCCGGCCAACCCTAGGTTCGGCCGAACCGACCTAGGGTCGGTTCATCCTGGCCCTCCACGTGGCTCTCTCCCATTGGCTGTTGGCTGCATCCTGGGGTGTTTTTGAGCACTTGGAGCCCTAGAGAAAGCCACTCCCTTGTCTATAAATAGAGGGGGAGGGGCCTCATTTCACACACACCACCAAACTCTCAAGTTCCACTTCTCTCTTGTGTAGCTCTCTCTCCCTCTCTCTAATTCTGCCCATGTGAGGTGATTCTCACCTCTATGTGGTAGAATGGTGTTAAGAAGAGATCTAGACTAGGATTAGTTGAGAGGTAGAGTAGAGGTGAGGAGTGAGTTGATGTCCTCGTGGATGCTCGTTCTTCATTTAGATCAAAGTGAGTATTTCAGCATTTCTTATTTAGACTATAGTGGACATCATGCATGCTTGATTTGTACTTGTGTTCTTAGCTCGTTCATAAGTTAGAGGCTTGTGTTCTTCGTGACACAAAGCTTCGATCCTTTAGAGCTAGCTCAGTAGTTCATATATCTGTTTGCATGCTCTGATCCTGTTTAGCTAAGTAAGTCTACTGTATCTCATTTGTTTGCATCCATAGCTTTCTTTCTGCTCCGTAGCTCGATGACTAGTATGATTTGATTATGTTCTCTCTCTAGTTCGTGGTTCCGTATTTATACGGGTTGCTATAGTGTTGTTAGCGAGTCGACAGACATAACCGCACTATAGTATTTATCTGGGGTGCAGACGTGGTGTCTGGGCTCTAGTTCTCCTACGAAGACCGCATGCGTTTCGCGTAACGATAGAGGTAGGCCGCAGTGGTGATAGCCTATTGGACCCTTTGGAAACTTCCGCGCCTGCGTACCGGATCGGGCCCCGTTGCCAGCACATTGGCCTCTCCCTAAAAAGTTAGGATGGGCTGGCGCCCCATGGGGAGGACTAATAGCAGACAGATCCATCTCGAGAGCTAAGTCCCTTAAGAAAGTGCTTCTCATATCCCTACCTATCCCAGAGGAAGCTGGTGTCCTTGGATAGACCCTCTCTGGTTACTCTCCGTCCTAGGAACGAAACCCGACGGGAATACTCATTCTTCTAGGGAGAAGTGCTACAACTGTATCCGTGCGCTTGCGGATTCGTTCGCACTCGTCAGTGTACCTGAAAGTTTCTTACACGCTCACGCTAGTGCGCCAGTGGTGGTGATGTTATGAAACGCCAACAAGCATTTCTGGCACCGTTGCCGAGGACGGCTGTTGTTAACCTTCGAGCCCGTCTATCCTTGTATTTATCTTTTTCCTTTTTTCTTCTACCTTCACCCCCGTTACCCTTTTGAGATATCCTTTTTGTTTTCTTTACCTCTACCTCTCCCCCTACTACCCATGGAAGGTTATCCTTCTAAACACCTTCCGCCTTCGAGGAGTGAACCCTCAGAGCCACCTTTGTCAAGACTCGTTCTTACATCTGGCTGTCAGCTTCACCCCTCTCTCATGAAGCTAATTTAGGACCTATCCTTCTCGGGGTTAAGTTATGAGAACCCCTTTCATCATGTGAGAGACTACGAGCATCTGATTGAAACTCAGGGTAAAACCGGAGAATCACCGGATGCTCGGAAAAGAGAGTTTTTCCCTCTGCCCCTCTCCTGGAAAGCACGGGATTGGCACCGCTGTTTTGGTAGAGACTACCTTACTTGGGAAGGCTTGAGAGCGGCTTTCTGCTCCCAATTCTTCCCAATACGACGTGTCATCTCTCTAAGGATCAAGATTCTCAGTTTCAAGCAATGTGAGGAGGAATCACTAGGAATGGCATGGCATCGTTTCGCCTCTACGGTGGAAGATTCCCCAGTCCTCCACATTCCTGATTGGATGCCGCTCCAGCACTTCTGGTTTGGGTTGCGGAAGGACGATGCCATGAGGCTTAATGCCCTCTCCGGAGGATCCTTTGTGCACTTGGATGCTGTTGAGCGAAAAGATATCGTGGAGAATCTCCGGGATTTCACCTCCCCTTGCATCCTAGTCGAGGAGGTACCCACTAGAGGAAACGTTGAGCCACCTAGATCCATCATCAGCCGAGCCCGAGACTTCATATCCACTCTTTTTGAGCTCTGGCTGAGGATGTCATTCCTGAATAGTAGGAGTCTAAGGGAGAGATTTCGTGGAGCGAGATCTACCCTTGGGTTCCCCTCTCGTGCATCTTCTTAGACCTTCTCCCCGAGACTTTGTCTCGCGGGAGGATGGAGAGAGTGGTTTGGAAAGAACAATCATTCTCGGCCAGGATAACCTGTTCGATCCTAAACTACTATCTCATAAGGAGAGTATGAGAGGTTTATTGTGTTCCTACATTGAGGTTTGAGCTAAAGTGCCTTGCACTGAAGTTTCGTATAAACCAAGACATCGGTCTCTGCTTTATAATCCATTGGATTCATTCATAAGACCGAAGGAGCACGATTATTTACCGATCGACTGGAGTGCATTCAAAACTTATCTTAAACCCATCAATCAATGCCGACCAGTCAGGAGAAGCTTAAACTTCACATCTTATGCCTGACTTGATCGATGCCAATGGGAGTTGCACTTTCCAGCTTATCCATAGCCTCCCATTGGAAGCTTAGGCTAGACCTCGGGATGTTTCCATCGCTCTAATGAGAACATCAGACCCTCTGCCTAAGGCAAGAGCGAGTAAATCTTGTTCTTCATCTGAACTCTGGTTCCTGATCGTACACCGGCCTTTGGAAGTTCATGCTCTATCCTCTTTGAAGGCCGAGTGTCTTTCCGGGCTTGAGTTCACTCGGAAACCATACCTGTTGTTGGAGCACTAGCCTTAGTGCTCGATCTTTTCATCTTCGAGTTCCGCGACCCTAGTGCTATAGTTCTCGAGTCCCGTGACCACCTCAGGGATGCCTCGGCCTCTCTGGGATGATCATGCTTGCCTTCAGCTTCGATATATCTTTTGGGCTCGTGTTCGTATATGCACTAACTTGCAGATCAGAGCTTATCATCACATCACATTATCTGCAAGGGAGATGGTCATGAGTTGAGATAGGAGATCACAAGACACCGACATTCTGAGTATTCTTGGGACTATGCAGGAGAAAGAAATTGCCAAGATAAAAAGGAGTAAAGCAAAGGACCACAGGAAGGCAACACCATCGTGGCGACACGGTGAACACTTCATGATCCCCATCAGAGGTTCCTACCCTTTTGATGGAATAGTATGTTGTCAAGGTGAGTTCCCCCAGTTTATCTATGGTTATATTATGGCTTGGCCAAAGTTGTTATATAGTAGAGGTTGATTATTCAACCTCAACCTTATCCTAGCTATAGCCTAAGCCAAACTTTCCATCTTGGGGAATCCACCTGGGCCTTTGGTCCTAAGACCTGCTTGAGCCCACACGAGAAGGGGGAAGGCCAGAGGGGCCCACCCAGGGTCGACCGAACACAGGTTCGGCCGAAGCCCTCGTGAAGCCACCTCCCTTCTTCTTTCACGTGTGCATCTCATTCTCCTCCAGAAACCTTCTCCCTGCCACCCGACGAGTTTTCGCGTCGTGAAGAATCCATCTCCTCCACCTCACCATCCTCAGCTCATCACCGCACCTATGTCCGGAAGGAGTGTCATCCCCTTCAACGGCTGCACCTCGTCCACCGGTCCCGGGGCAGGAGGCAACCCCTCCATCGCTGCTGCCCACGCTGTGGACCTCGCGATGGTGGTCGGAGTCCAAGATGTTCCTCTGCTCGCCACCATCCCGCCGGGCGGGAGGATTCTAGGCACACCGCCGTCTAGGAGCTCTGCCTCGCCTGGGAAGAGGCACATGAGACGGGCGGCCAACCCCTATGGCAGGCCAACCACGGCGCAGCTTCGCCCCAAGGGTTTGCCGTTTGCTCCACCTAGCGCACCTGGATCATCGCTAGCTGGAGGGCAGATGAGCTCAGCGCAGTCCGCTCCTTCACCGCAGCCGCTGGTGACCATAAAGCTGGCGCTGCCCAAGGAGAAGGCTCCCGAGGCATGCCCAGCTCCAGTCCTGCCAGAAGAGGATGAAGACCTTGGCATGGGCGACAGATTGCCACCGCCGCCCTACACTAGGAGGTCTAGGGAGAGGACTCGGGCAACCGAGCAACTCCCTAAGCTCTCCTCAGTGGCCAAGCTGACCCCGCTGATGAAGGAATTGGAGGCCAGCAACGAGAAGCACAGGGCTGCTTACTCAGAGTAGAAGTTGGACCTGGCCGAGCTGAGAGACGATGTGCACGACCTTCGCCGCGGCCTCTGTGCGAAGATGAGGAGGCTATTCTCAGCTACGGGGCATGCGGCTCTCTATGATGCCGAGTAGTGGGGATTAGCCCCAACCTTAGTTTATTAGGCGCTAGTCTAGGTCTAGGTTTGTTTCCCTTTATTTCCCTTCATTACATTTATTTCTTTCCATGTGTGTAAGCGCCTAATCATTTTATTTCTAGAACATTTGGATTTGAATAAAGTGGCTCACCGGTCATGTAACCCGGTTTAGCCACCCTTGTGTCATTACTTTGGTCTTTTGATTTAGAGGACATCTAGGTTCGAGATAGTGTGGGGGATGAGCCATGACTCTCCCAGTGCAGGCACGATGTTTTCGCACGTACCCACTATGAGCACTCCGCGCTAGCCGATCGATCACCTACAGAGAACCTAAACGGGACCCGCACGAGTTCACTCCTGTGGAGAGCCTCTCACGGTTCAACTCCCATGCATAGCGCCGGTTTCCATCTCGACAACTCACTCTCTTTCATTCCTGAGTTTTATAAGCTATATCTGTCTATCTCTAAACTAAAACTTGAATGATGTTGCTAAAGATCACCTAGCTTGCTTGATGCCTGAGTAGATTCACATATGTTTTATTCCTTGTTACCTACCTGATGCTTGTGAACCATAACCGTCTTAAGGACAAGATTGTTTACCTAAGTAATTGACGAGTATGATATGGCTGGATGATATGAACTGTTGCTCTGATGACTAACTCTCTTGGGTTATTTATTTTTGAAAAACTCAAAACCTCTTGGAAAGGCTCCTCTTTGATATGCCACCGTCCTACTAGAGCCATATGATATTCATAGTTGAAAACTCTATACTCATATGCTGCTTGTTATTGCATTGAGCTTTGTCAAATTCTGTGACCATTGTGAGAATTCTTTTCATTACTTTCATGATCAAGATTCATGTGCACCCCACCTATTTCCCCTTGCTATGCTTCTACACTGGAAGTTAGCATTGTATCATCCATTCATCTCATAAAAATAAAGCTCCATATGTGGTGTGACCTCTCTCTCCAAAAGTATCCTTCAAAACAAGGACATGGGCTATGAAAAAAATGAAGACACATGTTCAAAGCATGATGATGAAAAAAAGAGAAAGAAAAAGGATAGCCCATGTCCAAAATAAAAGGAGAAAAAGGAGAGAGGTGGTCATGCAAAAAGGAGTTCCATAATTTTGATGGTAATAACTAGTGTCCATTCCAGGGCTAGTGTCCACCTTACCATCAACCCATAGTTCTCATCATATATGTATGGTAATCTCTAGCACCCATTTGGGGCCTAGTATCCACCTTACCATACTCACCATAGCCATACCGGTGCACATCTTGATCTGATGGTATGATTTGATTCTCTCTGTGGATCCAGTTTTTAACTTTGCAATATATGTGATGCAAGTATGCTTTCTCTTTATCCTACCCTGAGCTCCACATATAGCCATCATTAGAAGTAGAATGATGAAAGGCAAATGCCTTGGTGAGGACATATACACATTCAGCGATCTGAGAGAGTCAAATGAGGAAGCCACCTTGTAAGTGCAATCAAGCCCTAAGTGGGTTTTGGTGATGTTGACCACCCAATTAAATGTCTAATGAGCTTCTAAGTGTACGTTTCAGGCTAATGATTTGTGTAAAGTACAAAGGAACAAAAGGAGACCCCTAATTCAAAAAGGAAGGCTTGCCCTTGTCCAAGGATGGTAGTTCAATTCATTTTCATTTTGAAATTGAGTATAGGACAAGCCATACTATCAAGAGGGATACTAATAGTGGTTTTGGGATAGATCCAAGTGCATTAAGTTCTTTACAAACCAACAAAACTTCCCAGCCACAAATATCTCTTCAGCAGCAGCTCTGTTTCTCTGTCTCCGGAACCTCTGAGTTTTTTGCCGGAAGTTCCGGACTGTCTTGTGACTGCTAGCTGAAGACGCTCAGACCTCGGAAGTTCAGGGATTTTTCCGGAGGTTCCAGGATTTCAAAAAGAGTCGTTACAGTTTCAGATCTGAGGGTATTTATACCCCTTTGACCCCCAACGGTTCTCTTCTTCCTCCCTGCGCCAAAACAGGAACATTTGCCCCCTTCACACTCCTAGCATTCACTCCCGCCTACTTGAATCCAAATCCCATCCTTAGCATTCAAGTCTTGGGTGATTCTTTGTGAGAAGAAGCAAATCCATTCTCTCTCTTGAAGATTTAGTGCACTTGGTGAAACCCTAGCTTACTTGGTGAATCTATTACTCTTGGAGTTCTACTCCTAGATGGCTAGAGGTTACTTGGGAGCTTCCTAGCTTTGTGTGGCTGCCCCAAGTGGTTTGTTTACCCTTTGTGACTAGTGGAGCACTCCATCTATTACCTTGGTGATAGGTGTGAGAGAGGAGTGGATCTAGAGAGATCCCAAAGCCTTTGTGGCTTATCTGAACAACGTGGATGTAGGCTAACCTTTGTGGTGAGCTGAACCACTGGTTAAATCTGTGTCCCTTGTGCTTTACTCTCTTTACATTCTTTACTTGCTTGTTCTTATTTGCTCTCAACTAGATCTATTTGGGTTTGCTCTAGATCTACAAGTTCTTGTTGTCCTAAGGTTGTTTGGTAGCTTATGCTTCAAATTCATAGTTTCAATTATCTGCATCTAGCCTGTGAAATCAGCTTTTAGCTCTCTAACTCGTGCAGGTTAGAAAAATCAGAAGCTCCAGGAAAATTCACTGTCTGTGAATTTTCCCGGAGGTTCCTGAATTTTCCTAGAGGTTCTGGGCTTCGACAGAATTTGGTAGAAAACTTTGAATTTGTTTTGCAGGCCTGTTCAGCCCCCCTCTAGGCCACTTGCATTGATCATTTCAATTGGTATCAGAGCTTGGATCCTTTCAAATGGCAAGTGGAAATGAGAAGCCCGAAGGGGACAAGGAGAAAGAAGATGGTGAACCCACCAACAAGGAAGGAGCCGAAGCAGCTGAAACCTCAGGAGTAGATGGTGACTCATCATCTGCTCATGAGAAGCTTGAAAAGCTCAAGAAGGCTATGAAGGAAGACAGCAAGAGAGAAAAAGAAAAGAAGAAGAAAAAGGAAGAGAAGAAGGAGGAAAATAAGAAGAAGAAGAAGAAGAAGAAGAAGAAGAAGAAGAAGAAAGATCCTTCACCTCCACCTTCGTCATCATCCTCTTTGGCGCCCTCATCCTCATCAAGTGAGAAAGGAGATGATGATGATGAGTACTATGGTGCAAGAATGCCCAAGAGAACACTCAAGCCCAAGACCAAGCCCGAGAAGAGCTATGGAAGCGTATCCTTTAACTATGATTGCTTGACTACTTCTAAAGATAACTTGTCTATTCCCGTTGGCAAATTACCTCAATTTTATGGCACTAACTTTGCCAAATGGAAGCATCTAATGAAAGCCTACCTTACGGGCTTGCACTTGGATTTGTGGAACATTGTGTGTGTAGGTTTTGAAGATCCCGAAGATGAAGGGAAGCTTACACAACAAGATTGTCGCAACATAAGAAGAAATGCCCAAGCCACCTCTATTCTCCTTAGTGCTTTGAAGGGACAAGAGTACAATAGGGTGAATGGATTGGAGATTGCCAAGGAAATATGGGACACTCTCCATATTGCACATGAAGGGGTTGATAATGTGAAGAAATCCAAGATAAACATCTTGATGTCCGAGCTCAATAGATTCTCTATATTGGAGGGTGAAGGGCCCCAAGATATGTTTGATAGGTTGATGGTCATAGTTGGCAAGATTAGAGGCTTGGGTGGTGATGAATTGGATGACCACTATGTTGTGAAGGTGATGTTGGAGGCCTTTGCTCCTAGAAACCCCACTCTAGTCACCTTGATTAGAGAGAAGAAAAGATTTGAAGAGTTCTCTCCAAATGATGTTCTTGGAAGAATTCTCACACATGAGCTCATGGACATAGAGATACAACATAGAAAGAAGATTGGAGAGCTAGAGTCCAAGATGAACAATATGAAGGTCAAAGATGTGGCTCTCCAACCTAGCAAGTCAAGCAAGCCCTCTACTTCATCAAAGCCGTCCAAGTCAAAGTCAAAGAAAGTTGAAGTATAGAGTTCATCAAGTGAGTCAAGTGAAGATGAAGATGAAGATGAAGTCCTCAAGTTGAGATTGGTGATATAGCCTTATTCATGAGAAGATACAAGAAGGGCTTAAAGAAGCAAGGCTACAAGTTCTCCAAGAGAAAGTATCCCAATCACAAGAAAAGGACTTGCTACAATTGTGGACGTACGGAGCATTTCATTGCGGATTGCCCCAATGAAAAGAAGGATGACAAGCATGACAAGAGCAAGGACAAGTACAAGAAAGATCACAAGCCATATCACAAGAAGAAGAGTTATGGTGGAGAAGCCCACATTGGACATGAATGGAACTCCGGTGATGAGAGTTCTAGTGATGAAGAGGAGAAGAAGAAGGTTGCAACCATGGCTATCAAGAACCCTTCCTCTACATCAACACTCTTCAACAACCTAAGTGATGATGAAGAAAACACCACCATTCATTGTCTCATGGCTAAGGGTGAAAAGGTAGAATCCTCCTCTAAGCCCTCCTCTCCACCTAGTGATAGCTCGGACATTGACTCTAGTGATGAATCTAGTGATGAAGAGATAGAACAAATAGTTGGTAAAATTGACAAACAATCTAAAGACTTCATGGCTAAGCTAGTAGTTGAACTAGAAAAACACCAAGGTCTTCTTGCTTCGGAGAGGAGTGAGGTTGAGGCCCTAAGATTGGAAGTTGATTATAACTTGGCCATCATCACTACTCTTAGGGAAGAACGTGCTGCCTCTCAAGCTCAAAACAATTCTCTTAAAACTAGGAATGAAGAGCTTGAGGAGCAATATAGTCTCCTTTGGAGTAGTACCTCACACCCCTCCAAAGAAAAGGGTGAATCTAGTTCTTCAACTAGCAAGGGCTGTGATAAATGTCATAACATTGATATTGAATCTTATGCTACTAACATTGCTAATATGGATGCTATGAAGAAAGAAATTGCTAGGCTAAACTCAATCATAGCTAATGGGTGCATGAAGGATGAAAGCAAGAAGAAGTTTGATGTCAAATATGACAAGATGCTATACAAGAACTCAAGACATGGCTTTGGGTATACTGAGAACAGTAAGACCTCTAAGAGGAAGATCATCAATGGGAAGGAATGCCTCAACTTCAATAGCACGGGCTTCCTGTTCTCCCAGAGTCCGGAGGTTCCGGTGACTGTACCCGGAGGTTCCGGAGTCTGGAAGGCCAAAGCTGCACAGAATGCAGTTCCCAGAGGTTCCGAGAAAAATCTCAGAGGTTCCGGGGTCTGCAAGGACAGAAGCAAGAACAAGGCCAAGTCTCAGCCCAAGCATGTTCCCAAAGCATCTAACACTCTTTTGCAGGTCAAGAACAATCCCATCCTGCCTATAAGGAACAAGTTTGCACACAAGACCAAGGCTCATGCATCCATTGAAACTCAACCTAGCTATGTTTTGAGATGCAACAACCTTGGTAAAGTTGTTGCCACGTATGTTGGAAATGAGTCCAACATATATGTGAAAAGGTCGATGTGGGTTCCTAAGATTTTGGTTGCTAATGTGGAAGGCCCCAAGTCAAATTGGGGACCTAAAAGAAGGAACTAAATTGTTTTGTAGGCATACTCCTCTGGTGGATCAAGTTGGGTGCTTGATAGCGGATGTACACATCATATGACCAGAGAAAGGAGTATGTTCTCCACCTATCTCCATCTAGAAGGACCAAGAGAAAGAATTCTTTATGGTGGGGATGCTAGTGGAGAAGTCATTGGTGTTGGTGATATTCCTATCTCTTCTAAATATTCAATTACTAATGTGCTTCATGTTTATCCGTTGGGTTACAATCTTCTATCCGTTTCACAACTTAGTGAGATTGGATTTGATTGTCACTTTTCGGACAAGGGTGTGTCCATCATAAAGAGGGAAGATTCCTCTATTGTCCTTACGGGTCTTTTGAAGGGAAGGCTTTACCTAGTTGATCTCAACAAAAGTAAAGTCGTCCCTAAGACTTGTTTAGTCGCAAAATCTAGCATGGGTTGGTTATGGCATCACCGGCTAGCTCATGTTGGGATGAGGAACTTGGCCAAACTCTTGAAAGATGAACACATCCTTGGACTAACTAATGTTCATTTTGAGAAAGATAGGATATGTCAAGCATGCCAAGCCGGGAAACAAGTAGGTGCACCTCACCCACCAAATAGCATCCTCACTACTACAAGCCCGTTGGAGCTCATCCATATGGATCTATTTGGACCAGTGGCCTACATAAGCATTGGTGGTAATAAATATGGCTTGGTTATTATTGATGATTATTCTCGCTTCACGTGGGTGTTCTTTGTGTTCGAAAAGAGTGAAGTTCAAGGGAAGGTGAAGACCTTCATAAGAAGAGCACAAAGGGAATTCGGGTTGCCCGTCAAGAAAGTAAGAAGTGATAATGGCTCCGAATTTCACAACACCAACGTTGAAAAATTTCTTGATGAAGAGGGCATCAAGCATGAATTTTCAGCTCCTTATACCCCTCAACAAAATGGGGTGGTTGAGAGAAAGAATTGCACACTTATTGAGATGGCAAGAACCATGTTGGATGAGTACAAGACACAAGATATATTTTGGGCCGAAGCAATCAACACGGCTTGCCATGCCATCAACCGCCTCTATCTTCACAATTTCACAAGAAGACTTCCTATGAGCTTATCACTGGTAAAAAGCCCAAGGTGTCCTACTTTAGAGTGTTTGGGTGCAAATGTTTCATTCTAAACAAGAAGCCCCGAAGCTCTAAATTTGCACCAAAGGTTGAAGAAGGTTTTCTTCTTGGTTATGGTCCTAATGAGCACACCTACCGTGTCTTCAATCTAACCACCGGAAGGATTGATGTCATGGTGGACGTTACTTTTGATGAATCTAATGGCTCTCAAGTGGAGCAAGTTGATATGAATGTTGTAGGAAAAGAGAAGCCAACTTGTGAAGCAATCAAGCAATTGGCCACAGGTGATGTTAGACCAGTTGAAGCACAAGATGAAGATGAAGAAATTGCACAAGCTTCAACATCATTCGAAGGGCCAGACGCTCCTGGTTCTGCAGAGGTGCAGACCTCGGAGGTTCCGGGGAAACACCCGGAGGTTCCGGGAACTGGCACTGGAACTCAACCTCCGGGAAGTACTCCGGGCTCAGAACCATGAGAACCTTGAGAACCAGGTCACCATTCAGGAAGGAGATGGTCATGAAGCTAATTCAGAGACTCAAGCTGATGGTGATGATGAAGACCAACCTCTACAGCAACCTCTTGGACCATCACATCCACGTGTACATCAAGTTGTGCAACGGGATCATCCCGTTGACAATATCCTTGGGAGCATAAACAGAGGGGTAACAACACGATCTCGTCTTAAAAAGTTTTGTGCATTTTACTCGTTTGTTTCCTCTCTTGAACCTATCAAGGTAGAGCAAGCTCTTGAGGATCCGGATTGGGTGATGGCTATGCAAGAGGAGTTGAACAACTTTGAAAGAAATCAAGTGTGGGAGTTGGTGGAAAGACCCAAGACAAACATCATAGGCACTAAATGGGTCTTCCGAAAAAAGCAAGATTAGTTTGGCATTGTGATTAGGAACAAAGCAAGGTTGGTTGCTCAAGGGTACACTCAAGTTGAAGGACTTGACTGTGGAGAAACATATGCACCGATGGCAAGACTTGAAGCAATTCGGTTTCTTCTTGCTTTTGCTGCCCATCATGACTTCAAGTTGTATCAAATGGATGTCAAGAGTGCATTTCTCAATGGTCCACTCTCCGAAGAAGTCTATGTGGAACAACCACCCGGGTTTGAAGATCCCAAGCGTCCTAATCATGTCTATAAACTCCAAAAGGCACTCTATGGGCTTTAGCAAGCACCAAGAGCATGGTATGAATGCCTTAAGGATTTCTTGCTCAAGCAAGGCTTTGAGATAGGCAAAGCCGATGCTACCCTCTTCACTAGAAAAGTTGATGGTCATATCTTTGTTAGCCAAATATATGTCAATGACATAATATTTGGTAGTACTAATGAGACTTTTTGTTAAGAATTTAGTAGGGTTATGACAAAGAGATTTGAGATGTCCATGATGGGTGAGCTCAAGTACTTCCTTGGATTTCAAATCAAACAAGCAAAGGAAGGGACGTTCATATATCAAACCAAGTACACAAGAGATATGCTTAAGAAGTTTGATATGGACAAGGCCAAACCCATCAAGACTCCAATGCCTACCAATGGACACTTAGATCTTGATGAAGAAGGGAAATCTGTGGATCAAAAGGTATATCGCTCTATGATCGGCTCTCTTCTTTACTTATGTGCATCTAGGCCGGATATTATGCTTAGTGTGTGCATGTGTGCTAGATATCAAGCTAACCCGAAAGAGTGTCATCTTATGGCCGTAAAGAGAATCTTGAGATATCTAGTTCATACCCCTAACCTTGGCTTGTGGTATCCTAAGGGCTCTACTTTCGATCTACATGGCTATTCAGATTCCGATTGTGCCGGTTGCAAAGTATATAGAAAAAGTACATCGGGGACATGCCAATTCCTTGGTAGGTCTCTAGTGTCTTGGAGTTCTAAAAAGCAAAACTCAGTAGCCTTTTCCACCGCCGAGGCCGAGTATGTTGCAGCCGGCGCTTGTTGTGCTCAAGTACTTTGGATGAAGCAAAACTTAAAAGATTACGGATGTCATTTTACCCATATCCCACTTTTGTGCGACAATGAAAGTGCCATGAAGCTTGCAAACAACCCTGTAAGCCACTCTCGTACAAAACACATAGGCATCCGTCATCACTTCTTGAGAGACCACGAGACCAAAGGAGATATCACTCTAAGTCATGTGAGCACCGAAAAACAACTAGCCGATATCTTTACTAAACCTCTCGATGAGTCAAGGTTTTGCAGTTTGAGGAATGAGCTAAATATTCTTGATTCTCGTTGCGTGGTTTGATATATAGCACATCTTGATTGATAAATTGCCTTGCTGAAAATCTTTTGAAAAATTCTTAATATATGTGTTTCAAAACCTATTTTATATCTCAAACTTGTTCCAAAAGGCTATAGCTGTGTGTTGATTGGTTGTTTTCTACACTATTGGGACAAGGAGTCCATGATCTAAGAGAAAGTTGAATCAAAAGTGCCAAATCTCTTCAAAACAGCAAGCCCACTGTCTCTGGTTGCAGTCACCGGAGGTTCCGGGAAACACCCGGAGGTTCCGGATCCAAATCTGATTCGGTCAAGGTTTCAGTCAGTATTCAGTTCTAAGTCCGGAGGTTCTGGAAAATTTCCGGAGGTTCCGCATTTGTGCAGTTGGCGGTCAAACCAAGTCTAAAAGGAATCTAAGATGGAATATTCCTTGGACCTTATCTCTTACCCCCTGGGGTAACTCCCCTTTCTACCCTAACTTGTTTCACTGCAGTAGATCTGATTCACCGTGCCCCCTCTCGCTTCTCTCTCTCCCTCGCTCGCTCGCGTCCGTATCTCCACCGTGCGCCGCTGCCGCCGTCGCCATTGTCGCCGACGAGGTCGCTCGTGAAGCTCCGCGGGGTGGTGCGCATCCCGTCCGTGCTGAAGGTCGAAGAAGGGGGGAAGCCGTTCGTGCAAAGACAAGATCTACTCCGACGGTTGCCGCTGCCCGTGAACAAGAAGGTCCAGAAGGTGTTCGCGCGCCTCGTCCTCAACATCTCGTCCACCTCATCTCTGTCTCGAAGGATTTCTTGCTCTGTGAAGAAGGAGATCTAGCCATTGCACACCGGATTCAATCTGGTAGGCTAACTCCAGCACCACTAGGTCAGTTTGTGACCTAGAGAGGGCCTCTGGGCTACGTCCTCGGTGTGAAAAACTTCACAAGCATCTCCTTCGTCTCCCTGATTCAGAGGTACTTTCCACCCTAACCCTAATCCATCCTGTTCATCCTCTTTTCTTGCCCATGATTAGGTTTCGAGTGTATAAATGATCCTAGATGCTCTCTGATGTTAGATGTTTAGGCACTAGATGTTGAGATTTCAATTGAAAGTTGAATCAGAAGCTATTTGTCACTGTCATTGAAGAACCCGGAGGTTCCGGGAAATTCCCGAAGGTTCCGAGGTCTGCAGCAACAGAGGCCTTGATTTTGATTCAAAGTTCAATTGAACTCTTGAACATTCTGTTGCTAATCCATTCTTCCATCACATCCTTATCAATCTACACTTCTCCTTATCTAGATGACTGGGGACTCTTCAAGGAGGGACAAAAGGCCCCTGCAGTTTGAGGATTCAGAGGGTGAAGAAGCCTTCAACATCACAGTCCAGTCACTGGCACCTAGGAAGGCTACATCAAAGAGGGGTAGAGGTTTAGGCAGTATGACTGGTGGAAGGTGGTCTGGGTCTGCTGCCCATGTGGCTGACAATGGAGGGACTGAAGGGAAAACCATCCCCATAGAGGTCACAGAGGCTATCAAGCCTGGTGAGCTTGACACCTCCTATCTGGTTTATGTAGATGTCATGCCCAAGAAGAGGCCACCTACCAAGTATGACACAACAATGACTTTGGAATACCAGAATTATGAAGGAGCAACTCATCCAGTTAGGAAGGCAAGGCTAGTGAATCCATATCTGTTGCCAAAGGTTGCTGCAATTGACAAAAGGTTTTGGTCTGTGTTCCATTTCAACTACTATGGTCAGTGCTCTTCAGTAAGCCCAAGATCAGGAAGATGCAATGGGTTGATTGGCAAAATTTTGAGGAAATTGACAGGCTAGAGGTGCAAGAGGTTCTTGAGGTAGTGGACAAGTATGATATCAAGGAGCTGATGGGGTTCAAATATGATTGGAATGCTGAAATTATTGCTCAATTTCATGCAACATTTTTCTATGATGACACCAAAGATATTAGTCATTGGATGACCCAAGGGGTGCACTACAAGTTGAACTTTGTGACATTTGCTAGACTGTTAGGCTTCAACAAGGAAGACAGGGACACAGATGTGATCAACTTTGAGAGTCACCTGAAGCCAAATCAGATCAGATGCCTACTATGTGCATGAATTGGCTACTGGCTCTATTGTTAGACTTAAGCCAGTCTACTATGTCCTCAACAACATGCTCAGGCAGACCATCTACCCCAAGGCTGGGAGTGACTCCACCTCCCTCGGAAGTCTTGCTACAAATCTGATCTTCAGGATGCTGCCTCAGGCCACTCCATTCTCTGTTAGCAAGTTTATTTGGCTAGATCTGATCTTGAGCATGGAGAATGGAGTTGACAACTTCCCCTACGCCCCTTATGTGATGTACATCATTGAAGTTGTCATAGGCAAGATCTTCAAGAAGGATTGTGAACACTGCTCTTATCAAGTCAAACAATGGAAGCACCAGAAGACAGATGCTACAGTCAGACAAGTCCTTGGGACTGATGGTGGCTCTCCTTTCACTCCAGGAGCCACACCTGCAGCTACACCAGGAGCCACACTAGCAGCTCATGATCAGGAAGCTGGACCTAGCAGCACTAAGGAAAAGGGGTCAGAGCTTGAGAAGATGAAGAAAATCCTCAAATATAGCCTCATGCTCAGCACCCACTCAGCCAACCAGGACTTTGAAGCTAGGAAGGACATCAACAGGCTGGGCTTGGCTGCTGACCCACCTGCTCCTCCTCCAGACTTTTATGTGGACATCTCCAGTGATGAAGATGAATATTATGCTTAGCCTAGGACTCCTAGGACTTATTCTCAAGCAAATCCAAATCAACCCAGTGATGCCCAATCTGAGGAAGCTAAGTCTGATAGTGAGTCTGACCAAGAAACCCTGGCTGCCAAGATGAAGAAAATGAAGCCTCAACTCAATAAGATCAGGTCCAAGATCCCTGCCAAGAAGAACTACAAGGCTGCAGCTCAAAGAGGCAAGAAGCCTCCATCTGATGAAGAGCCTGAGTCCTCTGATGGTACTTGGGATGCTGAAGAGTGATTTTCTCTCTTTCTTCGTCTCTTCTTTTTGTTACCATGTTGACAAAGGGGGAGAAGAGGAAAGATTGAGATGACCTGCTGACTGACTGGCTGGCTGGCTTTTGTGAGAGTTGTGAGAGATGCTGCTGCTGCTTTTGCTTAATTTTATCTCAGCTGAACTCATTTGGCGGTTTGTAATATTGGTACTTATGTGCTTGCCTCTGTTGGCAAGTGGTGGATGTGGTCATGGACAACATTTGTGGGATGTGAAAACTTTTAAAAATTTGGTGCTGTGATGTAATAGGCTAGGAGTACTTTGTGTTGCTTATCTTAATCTAGTCCTGTTGCTGTTCAATTTATATTCTCTGCCTATGTTGATTGATAGAACTGTTGTGGAACCAGAACTCGGAGGTTCCGGATTTTTCCCGGAAGTTCCGAGAACTGGTCACAGCCAGTTCCCTGGTTGAAGATAAACTGTCATATGCATCACATATTGCTGTTACACTGTTCCTTGCACCCCACGATGACCAGAATACAATGTTGTTGTTTCACATGCTCATAATGTATGCCTACATGTCTTGAAAGACATTTCCACTCTATTCTAATTGAGAAAGGAATACATTAAGGGGGAGCATTGTATTCATGTCATCAAAAGCTCAATCTTTTAATTAAATGTATGCTTTATTTAGGTTGTCAACATTTACCAAAAAGGGGGAGATTGTAAGGGCAATCAAGCCCTAAGTGGGTTTTGGTGATGTTGACCACCCAATTAAAGGTCTAATGAGCTTCTAAGTGTATGTTTCAGGCTAATGATTTGTGTAAAGTACAAAGGAACAAAAGGAGACCCCTAATTCAAAAAGGAAGGCTTGCCCTTGTTCAAGGATGGTAGTTTAATTCATTTTCATTTTGAAATTGAGTATAGGACGAGCCATACTATCAAGAGGGATACTAATAGTGCTTTTGGGATAGATCCAAGTGCATTAAGTTCTTTACAAACCAACAAAACTTCCCAGCCACAAATATCTCTTCAGCAGCAGCTCTGTTTCTCTGTCTCCGGAACCTCTGAGTTTTTCTCGGAAGTTCCGGACTGTCTTGTGACTGCTAGCTGAAGACGCTCAGACCTCGGAAGTTCCGGGATTTTTCCGAAGGTTTCGGGATTTCAAAAAGAGCCGTTACAGTTTCAGATCTGAGGGTATTTATACCCCTTTGACCCCCAAAGGTTCACTTCTTCCTCCTTGCGCCAAAACAGTAACATTTGCCCCCTTCTCACTCCTAGCATTCACTCCCACTACTTGAATCCAAATCCCATCCTTAGCATTCAAGTCTTGGGTGATTCCTTGTGAGAAGAAGAAAATCCATTCTCTCTCTTGAAGATTTAGTGCACTTGGTGAAACCCTAGCTTACTTGGTGGATCTATTACTCTTGGAGTTCTACTCCTAGATGGGTAGAGGTTACTTGGGAGCTTCCTAGCTTTGTGTGGCTGCCCCAAGTGGTTTGTTTACCCGTTGTGACTAGTGGAGCACTCCATCTATTACCTTGGTGATAGGTGTGAGAGAGGAGTGGATCTAGAGAGATCCCAAAGCCTTTGTGGCTTACCTGAACAACGTGGATGTAGGCTAACCTTTGTGGTGAGCTGAACCACGGGTTAAATCTGTGTCCCTTGTGCTTTACTCTCTTTACATTCTTTTCTTGCTTGTTCTTATTTGCTCTCAACTAGATCTATTAGGGTTTGCTCTAGATCTACAAGTTCTTGTTGCCCTAAGGTTGTTTGGTAGCTTATGCTTCAAATTAGTAGTTTCAATTATCTGCATCTAGCCTGTGAAATCAGCTTTTAGCTCTCTAACTCGTGCAGGTTCGAAAAATCAGAAGCTCCAGGAAAATTCACTGTCTATGAATTTTCCCGGAGGTTCCGGATTTTTCCCGGATGTTCCGGGCTTTGACAGAATTTGGCAGAAAACTTTAATTTGTTTTGCATGCCTATTCACCCCCCTCTAGGCCACTTGCATTGATCCTTTCGCACCTAGAGTTTTGTTTATGAAAAACTTTGCAAAACCCCAAGATGTTTATCATGAGGTGCATAAGTGAGTTGATTTACAACTGTTCTACTTTTCAATCACCCAAGGAGACATGATAGCCACTCCACAGAGGTTCACAGGAACAAGGTATGACTAGGAATATCTCTTATGTTTGTATTACTCTTTCGTATTCATGACCCACTTGGTTTGTTTCCCCTTCACTCGGGACGAGCAAAGGTCAAGTGTGGGGGTATTGTTGACGGCTGTTAAGTGCCATTTTTATGGCCGTCAACTCCTGCAAATTGAAGCTTGAATTGCACATCCACACTAGAATAGGGGCTTAAACTAATACTTTCCACCAGTGTCGATGTCTATTCGAATGCAGGTATTTAGCATAAGAAATGAGAGGAATCCATGCACATTCACTCCACTCCAATCCAAGGCACTCAAATGCTGGCCAATCAGGGGCTGCCACATGGATTCTCCTGGATCCATGATGTCACCAATCCATGTGAAGAACTCTCGACGAATCATATGCTGCCACATCAGCATCACATGGATCCATGGGCCCACTTTGCTAACCAAACCGCCAGGAAACGTGCCATGCACGGAGGAGGAGCATCAAGGCCCACATGGAAGCGAGCCAGAGGAAGCATGGGCCAGGGGGTTGTTGGGTATTTTAGCGTCACACAAATAAATTTGCAAGCGCATATATAACGTTGTAGCTTTCACATCAGAGTATTCCAAGAGTATCAAATCCAAGGGAACATGTGTGCACTAACTTCGTACTAGTCGGTCCAAGGACACACCCAGATAAGAGGCAAGGATAGAGAGGATTCCTAAAGATAGAACTATAGATGAGATTAAAGGTCGATCTCTAGATAGAACTTGGCTTAGGGTACCGATAGCCCTGACTTAACAGGCGACTCTGGCATGCAGATCTATGTGGAACGAAGCTCTGACTATATCCAGCTGCGGAGGATCAACGAGGGCCAGACAGGTTGTCACCACCACCTGGACTGCCTCTACCCAACCTTGGGAGAAGCCGAACGAATGATAACTGGTAGCGTGACACAACGTCTACGCTGTGGTTACTGCCGTTGTTGGCGTTTCTTAACGTCACCACCACTGGCGCACTAGCGTGAGCGTGTAAGAAACTCCCGAGTACACTGACGAGTACGAACGAATCCGCAAGTGCACGGATACACCGTTGTAGCACTTCTCCCTAGGAGAATGAGTATTCCCGTCGGGTTTCGTTCCTAGGACGGAGAGTAACCAGAGAGGGTCTATCCAAGGACACCAGCTTTCGCTGGGATAGGTCGGGACACAAGAAGCACTTCCTTAAGGGACTTAGCTCTCAAGATGCATCTGTCAGGTCTCAGTCATCCCCGCGGGGCGACAGCACATCAATGTGCTGGCAAACGAGCCCAACTCGGTACGCGACGTAGGGGGTTGACAAAGGGTCCAACAGGCTGTCACCATTGCGGCCTACCTCTACGCTACGATCGTACGTGGTCTTCACAGGAAAACCAGGGCCCAGACACCACGTCTGTACCCCAGATAAATACTACAGTGCGGTTACGTCTGTCGACCCGCTAACTACACTATAGCAACCGTATAGATACGGTCTCACGAACAAGAGAAAGATCGGATTCAGATCATCTTATCATTCATTGAGCTACAGAGCAGAAAGGAAGCTATGGATGCAGATAAACAAGATACAGCGGACTTACTCAGCTAAACAGAATCAGAGCATGCAAACAGGTATACGAACTATGGATCTGGCTCTAAAGGATCGAAGCCTTGTGTCACGAAGAACACAAGCCTCTAACTTATGAACGAGCCACAAACACAAGAACAAATCAAGCATGCATGATGTCCACTATAGTCTAAATAAGAAATGCTGAAATACTCACTCTGATCTAAATGAAGAACAAGCATCCACGAGGACATCAACTCACTCCTCACCCCTACTCTACCTCTCAACTAATCCTAATCTAGATCTCTCCTCATCACCATTCTACCACATAGAGGTGAGCATCACCTCACATGGGCAGAATTAGAGAGAGGGAGAGAGAACTACACAAGAGAGAAGTGGAACTTGAGACCTTGGTGGTGCGTGTGAAATGGAGCCCCTCCCCTCCTATTTATAGATAAGGGGGTGGCTTGCTCCGAGGCTCCAAGTGCTCCAAAACACCCCGGGATGCAGCCAAGGACCAATGAGCGAGCAACACGTGGAGAGGGGAGATCAACCGACCCTAGGTCGGTTCGGCCGATCCTAGGGTCGGCTGAAGCTCCCGGCCCTCCATCTGGGGTGTGCTTCCTCTGGCTCGCTTCCATGTGGGTCCTATTGCCTCTCCTTCGTACATGGTACGTTTCCTGGCGGTTTAGTTGGCAAAGTGGGCCGATGGATCCATGTGATGCTGACGTGGCAGTGTATGATTCGTCGAGAGTCCCTCATATGGATTGGTGACATCATGGATCTAGGAGAATCCATGTGGCAGCCCCTGATTGGCCAGCATTTGAGTGCCTTGGATTGGAGTGGAGTGAAAGTGCATGGATTCCTCCCATTTCCTATGCTAAATACCTGCATTTGAATAGACATCGACACTAGTGGAAAGTATGAGTTTAAGCTCCTATTCTAGTGTGAATGTGCAATTCATGCTCCAATTTGCAGGAGTTGACAGCCATAAAAATGGCAAATATCAGCCGTCAACAGCCGTAGCCAACGGACTACGGCACTCTGTACTTATAGAAATAAGACCACGGAAGAGAATTGATCTCACTCACTATAGGAACTACTAGCTTATACTAAAGGCATACAAGAGAGCACTCGACCCCGAACTATGCATCCAACGTATACGAACGACTTGCAGCAGATGAACGCATAAACCCAGGATCTACGCACTAGCAGAGGAAAAAGACTACTCATGCAACCTAGCATAAACTATTAAAAACGAATCACGAACACACTTTATTCTAATCAGAGCATGCAAGCATTACCACTTTATTCTAATAGACTAGTCATACAAACGAGATACAAACTTGTGCACCTAATCAACTGGATCGAGGGGGCGTGTTCGTGAAGAACACGTGCCTCTAAATGATGAACAGACGAAGAATACAAGAACATATCACTCAAGAATGAATAACACTTTAGTCTAAATAGAAAATGTGAAAATACTCACTTTACTCTAATTGAAGAACGAAGCATATATCCGTAGAGATACAAATCCCTCTCTCACTCTCCTATTCTCTAATCTACCCAGGAGAGGCCTCTCCTTTGAAGGGAAGCTCTCATCCTTGGGTAAAGTGGTGTGTCTCAAAATGACCCCCCTCCCCTTATATTTATAGGCAAAGGGGAGGCTTGTCTTAGGGGTGTTTCAGCACCAAAATGCCCCTATTTTCCAGCCGCAGGAGGGAGGAAACGGAGCCCCCATGGTACTGTAGCGTGCACGGGAAGAAGCCTGAGGCGGTGGAGGTGAAAACCGGGCATGAACCGGATTCTACAGGCCTTAACCGGAGCTGAACCGTGCGCTGGGTCGCTGAACCGGGCGGAAAAAGGGAAAACCACGGGCAAACCAGCTGAAGGACCGAATAGGCGGCCAGAGAGGGGGGAGTGAATGGGAACCGATAAAAATTCTTCCCGAAGGTCGAACTCAGCCTATACCCCGATTGCCACTCCGAGTACTCGCATACACCAAAGAAGCTCTAGACAAGGCACACACAAGCCCACAAGTCCTTGAGACAAGCCTAGAAGCAAAGAGCGGAAGCACAAGAGAAGAACCAAAGGACTTAGCCAAATCTACGAAGGCCTGGGCGGACAGTCCGCATGGGTACGACGGACAGTCCGTGCTGCTTGCGTATAGTCCATGAAGTCACGGCGGACAGTCCGAAATAACGCATCGAGCCTCCAGTAGCACACCGAGGAAATTCGGACAGCCGGGCAAGCACCTCGGACAGTCCGGCACCCCGCGGACAGTCCGGCCACTCCTGGCGGACAGTCTGGCAAACTTGCTGGACACCACAGACAAACCACGAGCCACCCCAGAGAAAACTCACAGCCACACGGACAGTCCGCCAGGACTACGCGGACAGTCCGCGAACTACCTGCAACACCAAAACTCAAATCCAACGGATCAAAACGCGAGCGCGGAAGAACACACGACGAACTCTGAAGAACACACGCCACGCGGACAGTCCGCGACACTCGAACGGACAGTCTGCGACACGCGGACAGAGCAGAAATAGCTCGACCCCGCGAAGTCAACCCTCCAAATCCATCACCGGATCTCCCAAATGGCAAAAGCTCTTGAGACAAGATTTTAGGGAGATGATAAGCAACACAAGTGGAAGCTATGCCCCAAAAATATCTACCTCTAACTCACTAAATCGCCGGGAATCGCGGATCACAGGAACTACCACCAAGAACTCAGGCTTGGGCCAAAACCTCACGAATCGAAGGCTTTCCCCGGCGTTTCAGGGGTCAAGATCACACACAAAGATGCGCAAGGCATCGACCCATGATCCCCTCAAAGAAATCCGAAGGAAAACACCCTCAAATCCCTGAATCGAGCGAAGAACAAAACTCCCCAAAAATACCCCCAAAAATGACACGAAAATCACAGAGGACTAGGAGATCACCGCAACTCCGAAAGCTTCCATACATCCAGAGGTCAGAGTCTATATAAGAATCTAACCTAAGGAAAGCAGAGGGAAAAAAAGCAGTTCAGAGCAATCTACCGGGGGAGGAAACCCTAGAGTCCAAGAGAGAGAGAGAGATGCCATTTATACGAAGTCCATCGGAGGGAGGTAAATGACCACGCTACCCCTACAACACAAATGGAAGATACAACCACTCAGGGGCATTTTGGTCAAGTCTTCATCGAGCGGACACACTTCCACCGCGGCCTTCCTTAGCATCGACGCAAACCCTGCGACCACGCCACGTGCCCCCCGCCTCGAAGCTTCCCGAAGCTCCCGGATCACCGTCTACGTCACCTCGGGCCTCCGGACTTGGTTTTGCGGCCCAAACCAAGAAACCGTCCACCTGATGGTTTTGTGGGCAAACCAACAAACCCCACGTGCAAGCTTCGGGCTCAATCCGCTACCTTGCACCGGCCCATGTTCACGACTTCAACTTGCTAGAATTGCACCACACGGCTCGCACTTGACCCCATCGGCCACCGGGTCCATCGAACGAAGCCTACTTGCCTCTCCATCACCCGGAGGCCGCCACGGCTAAGGCCTTTCGTGCTTGTTCTCCACCTGCACCGACACGAGTCAAGTCGCAACCTGTACCTGCACACTTAGCCAAGCATCAGTCCACGCAACGTTGTCAATCACTCATCACTAAGGAGCGACCCTCCACTGGTCTTCGGACACACCTGGTCCTCAATCTCCCCCTTGATGAGTGCATTGACAACACCCATAGTAACCATCACAGAGAAAAAGAAAAGAAAAACAACCACGAACACACACCTCCAACAAGTGATCCAAAGCCAAAGAACAAGCGAAAACAAGATCACTTGCCAGACCAAGTCTCGGCCCCTAAGGCAAGGGCAACGGCTCAACACAGCCGAGTCAAACCAAAGCTCACAAAGAGCACACCAAAAAGCACAAAACTCAGGCAAAACCAAAGGAGCTCCCCCTGCACATATGCAAACTCCCCCTGAGCAAATGCAACCTCTTCTTCTCAATTTTTCTCCTCACATGCAACATCTCACAAATGCAAACCAATTTTCCACAAAAACTCCCAATGCATGAAAATTCTCCCCTTTGCATGTATAACTTCTCCCCCTATCAGGCATATTCTCCCCCTTGTTGACAATGCATGAATCAAGGTATATGAAGCACTTCCCCTTGTTTTCATGAAAAATGCATGTCAAAGCATATATACAATCTACCAAGGTTCTCAAATATATAAAGAGCACAACAAAATGCTACAAATGAGACATAGAGCAAGCAAAGTAGATATGGTGTAGTTAGCACATTACCATCAAGAAGGTAGAGACATATAAGCATGTGACATGGCTAAAAACATTTTTAAGCAATTTTCACAAAGAAACATTCATCGCATGAGCAAGACCCTATCCATAGCAATTTGAACACAAATACACAAGTTTATACAAGATCACAAATTCTCATCACAAGATCATTATAAACGCCCACAAGCTACTCAAGTCATGTTAAAGCCACTGAGCCGTGTGTCTACTTGTTAAAATGAGACTTCTCATGGTAGACAACATGCTACGGTTTAGCACCCAAGATATGAATATCAAACGCATAAAAACATGATCAGGAGCTCATTTTTCAAGCATAAGGCAATTCATACACCAATTTCATTTTCAAGTTTAAGCATGGGACATGAAACGCCTTTGCAGCAAAAAGAAGCTTATGCTCCTCCTAAAGTGAACAAATGGGCCAAACATTTATAATAACACAAGGTCTTTGACCCCAAGCCAAGAGAATATGATCCTCAAGCACAAACTAAGCATGATATAAGCATTTGAGCACAAATGGAGCATAGACAAGCATCTACTCATTAGAGAGGCAATTTTATCATTTTCACAAACATGAAGCTATCTCAACATAAGTATATGGCAAAACCATCAAGAGCATAGCATTCACATCACCATTTACCAAACATGCACATATCACACATATAGCACATCAGTGATCAATGTATATAAGAGAAGCTTCTCCTAGCACAAGTGATCCAAAGATGACTATCCTACCAGGTTTTGTACAGAAAGTAAAATGCATGTATGGAATGCAACAAAATGAAACATATGACACATATACACATGAGAAGCTCCAAGACCCAGCTAGAAAGGAAAGCACACTCCAAGTTCACCCCGCAAGCGAGTGAACGTGACTTGGTCAAGTGGTTTGGTGAATATGTCGGCTAGCTGATCTTGGGTAGGCACATAGGACAAGGATATGTTTCCCTTCTCAACATTGTCCCTTAGAAAGTGGTACCTCACTTCTATGTGTTTTGTTTTGGAGTGAAGGACCGGGTTTTTGGCTACACTTATGGCATTGGTGCTGTCACAAAAGAGTGGAACCTGGGAGCACTCCTCACCAAAATCTCTCATAGTGTAGGTCATCCAAAGCAGCTGGGAACAACAACTAGCAGCAGCTACATACTCGGCCTCTGTAGTGGACTGGGCTACACTGGATTGCTTGCGAGATGACCAAGTGACCAAAGAAGAAACAAGAAACTGACAACACCCAGAGGTAGACTTGCGGTCCAATCGACACCCAGCAAAATCAGCATCGGAGTACCCGTGAAGTCTGAGTGTCGAGGAGGCAGAATACCAAAGACCAAACTCAGGAGTGTAGTTCAAGTACCTGAAAATCCGCTTGACGGCCTGCCGATGTGAAGTCCTCAGTGAAGCCTGAAAACCAGCGCACAGACAAACGCTGAACTGTATGTCTGGCCTCGTCGCCGTCAAGTAGAGGAGGGAGCCGATCATGCTCCGGTACTCCTTCTGGTCCACGGGTTCGACATCCTCATCCACGTCCAAAGCCATAGTGGTACCCATCGGTGTAGTCAGCGGCTTGGAGTCGTTCATGCCAAACTTCTTCACCATGTCCCTGGTGTACTTCGCCTGATGTACAAACGTCCCGTCCTTGCACTGCTTGATCTGGAGTCCTAAGAAAAACTGCAGCTCGCCCATCATGGACATCACAAATTCCCTGCTCATGTCATCTGCAAATCTGGCAACAAGATCATGAGAAGAGACACGAAAGATTATGTCATCCACGTAAATCTGAACAATCAAAACGTTATTCCCATGCCTAAGGAGAAATAGGGTCTTATCAACTATGCCCATCACAAACCCCTTACTCAGCAAAAACCCTCTCAACCTACCATATCAAGCTCTAGGTGCCTATTTCAACCCATAGAGCGCTCTCTGGAGTTTGTATACACGGTGTGGGTATTTCTCGCTCTCAAACCCCGAGGGTTGTCTCACATACACTTCTTCCTCGATCACCCCATTCAAGAAAGCACTCTTCACATCCATTTGGTACAACTTGAACCCTTTAGCCACAGCAAAGGCTAGAAGGATCCTAATTGCCTCCAAATGGGCCACAGGAGCAAATGTCTCCTCATAATCTATGCCCTTTTTCTGGTTGAACCCCTGAGCCACCAACCTCGACTTGTTTCTCACAACCATCCCATTCTCACCCTCTTTGTTCTTCCACACCCACTTGGTACCTATGGGACGACAATTTGGTGGTGGATCGACTAACACCCAGACTTGGTTTCTCTCAAAATTCTCCAACTCCTCATGCATGGAATTGACCCAATTCTCGTCAGACAAAGCGTGTCGAATATCTTTGGGCTCAAAAGAAGCGACAAAAGCAGAGTGAGCGAAATGAGAAGTGTTCATTGATCTCGATCGTGTAGTGCGTTCATGAAGGTCACCAATGATCGTAGATGGTGGGTGATCCACCTGTACACGCCGGGGAGCCTCTCGCCTGGACACAATCTCCCCCTCAGTAGTAGCCTCCACTCGAATAGCCTCAGTCGTAGTGGGTGTAGGGGATGGACTATCATCGATCGTCGTCGTCGTAGTGGAAGTAGCATGTACACGATCAGCCAAGGGAGCATCACCACCATCATCGTCGTCATCTCCATCTCCATCCTTCTCATCCTCAAAGATCCTTGCTCCAATCTCCTCGTCACCGGCACACTCAAAAGCAGAAGAGCTACATGGTTGTGTCTCGTCTAAGGTTACCTCGCAAGTCTCCATGATTCGGTTAGTATCGAGGTTGAGCACACGATATGCTCTAGAATGAATCGCATAACCAAGGAAAATACCATCCGAACATCTAGACTCAAACTTATCCAACTTGCCCTTCTTCAGAATGAAACACATGCAACCAAAAGCTCTAAAGTGACTCACCTGGGGTTGTCGCCCATGCATCAGCTCATAAGAGGTCTTCTCCTTAAAGGCACGAAGGAAGATGCGATTTGAGACATAGCAAGCGGTATTGACCGCCTCAGCCCAGAAACGCCTAGGAGTCCTATGCTCATCGAGCATCGTCCTGGACATCTCACAAAGGGTCCGGTTCTTCCACTCCACTACGCCATTCTGGCAAGCGACGTATGGAGAAGAGTACTGATGATCGAGACCAAGATCACTGCAAAAGGTATCGAAATGAGAGTTTTTAAACTCCGTGCCATTGTCACTGCGTATAGCTCGAATTACATCATCATGTCTCTCATTCTTTAACCTCAAGACCATGTCCCGAACAAAGCCAAATGTCTCGCTCTTATCCTCCAAAAAGAAAACCCAAGAGTACCTGAAAAATCATCAACCACAACAAGAACATACCACTTCCCACACGCAGAGCGAACCCGAGTTGGCCCAACCAAATCCATGTGCAACAGCTCACAAGGTCGCTCGGTCATGACCGCAATCAGAGGGGCATGAGAAGCAGCAACCATCTTTCCATGCCGACAAGAAGCACAAACCAAATCCTTCTCGAATTTCAACTTTGGCAATCCTCGGACAAGATCAAGACCACTCAAGCGGGAAAGCAACTAAAAGCTCAAGTTTCCCAACCTCCTATGCTATTTCCAAAGCTCGGTCGAAACGCCAGCAACAAAGCATCGAGCAGGACCAACAGACTGAGAAAAATCGGTACGGAAAATTTGACCCTCGGGGACGATCGTACAGACAAGATCGCCTCGAGAATCAAGCACACGAGAAGTGCCCGACTTAAAACGAACCTCAAAACCATCGTCAAGCAACTAAGATACAGACAACAGGTTAAAACCAAGTGACTTGACCAGAGCCACACTTCTTAAGCTCACCTTGCTACTCACCTTCACCATACCTTCAGCAAGCACTCGTCCTCTCCCATTGTCCCCGAAAGTCATTTACTCCCTCGTACTCAACGGGGTGAGGCTGGAGAACCACCCACGATCTCCGGTCATGTGGCGTGAACAACCGGAGTTGATCAACCAAAAGTCCTCCAAGCCACCCACCTGCAATCAAAAAGGAGGACGAGAATGAGCAAGCGACTCAACACTGGGGTTAGTCCCAAAGGAGTCAAACCAGTGTCGAGCCATTTGCTCAAAAGAAGGGTTAGCAAAGTCCATCCTACCAAAACCCCTAGGCGGAGCCCTCTCACGCCTACCACCAAAGGACCTGTCACGTCTCACTGAAGGAGTACGCGCACCACGAGGGGGAAAACGTGGCCCGTAGTCCATCTGAGACCCAAAGCTCCGATCGTGTCTCCCAAACTGGTAACGGTCACGAGAAGGAGAACGTCGAGCCAACTCACCACGCCCAAACCCAACACGCCTATCTCTATGAGGAAAACCACCTCCACCTCCACGAGTGGGAACAGCACGCACATACACCTCACCCCTAGGTAGAGGCCCTCTACGAGGCTCAGGCACACCACGAGAAAGGTGGTACCTGTCCTTGTTTGCCATCTCCCTAGAAAATCTCTCATCTCTCTTCCTTCTGAAACAGAACTCATCCTTATGCCCATCCCTCCCACAATACTGACAATGGAAGCGGATCGGCTATGGCTTAGGCTGTGGCTTCTCTATAGGCTTCTCAACAGCCTTTTCTCCTGATTTCCCCTCAAAAGACATTCCCCTGATCGGCTATGGCTTAGGCTGTGACTTCTCTACAGGCTCACAAACTTGATGGGTTTTTGGTAGTTTTCTATTTTCTAGGGGAACACTGGTGGGTCTGGAGTTGTATCAAGCTTGTTTCTGAGGTGGTTTGGCTTAGGTGCATATTTGTTCATGGGTATCTTGTGTGGTGGAGTAGGGATCTCTCCAACTTTCTCTTCTCCCTCATCACTCTTCTCACCACTGTTGCCAGCCCCCAACGCCTGACCATCAAACCTCTTGAACTCAGCCAACATCAAACTCAACTCTGGCTCACGCCCAGACAACCAACTCATCAAATTTCTAAGCTCATCATCTTCATCCTGCAAACGGTCAACATAGTTTGCAAGTTCCATGTTTTTCAAAGCATGCATTTCATAGGTAGAACATGATGTAGGAATGGGAGCTTTCAAAGCAGCCTCAAGTGAAACTATCCTGGTATGAGACACATCTAGCCTAGCATGCAACATAGGACATGAAGTGCAAGCACCTAACAAAGCTGGCCTAGATTTCAGTTCATCACACTCAACCCTAATCACATCTAGTTCCACAAGAGTAGAGGCATGCTTCTCCTTGAGAGCAGTCAAATCAGCAAGAAAAACTGGGCAATCACTACAATCAATCTCATCAGACACAATAGGAGCAGATTTCAAAGATCCTATCTCATTTCTAGCATCCACAAGGAAGGATTCAAGCTCAGCTATCTTGTCCTTAGCATCACCCAACAAAGACCTAGATTCCCTCTTCTCCTTGTTGGTCTTTCTAAGCACATCATCACGGTTATCAGGCAACTCATTGAGCCTAGCATTCTCCTCTAGCAAGAAGTTGGGATCATGTCGTACCTCTTCCTCGGAATCGGAGTTCGAATCCGAGCAATGCTTCCCACCCTTCTTGGAGTGCGCCATGCCGCAAAATCCACCTTGTGCGACGAAGCTCAAGCCGGTGAAGTTCTTGCCCGTGTGCCGCTTGTCCTTGCGCCGTTCTTGCTCTTCCTCACTGCTTGAGTCGGAAGAAGCATCGATTGATGTGGAGTCGATGTCACTCGCTCCGACCACCATCACTCGAGTTGTCTTCTTCTTGTAGCCGCCACTCTTCTTCGGCCTTCTCTCGCCCTTGTCCTTGCGCTTGTCCTTGTAGTCATTCCGGGAGTAGTGCTTGTTGTAGTCGTGGTTGGGATTGCCCTTGTAGTCGTTCTTGATCTCCATGGCTTCAGGGCATTCGGCAATGAAGTGCCCGTGCTTCCCGCACCGATAGCACATCCCTGAGCTTCGCCTTGCATTCTTGCGGTTCTCGTACATTCGCCCAAACCTCTTGCTCAACAAGGCAAGATCATCCTCGCTCAGCACCTCAAAGTCCTCATCTGGCAAAGACACAAGACAAGACAAAGAGAAACCACCAGAGTTAGCGTTAGACATTGATCCTGAGACAAGAGCCAAACTATGAGGATCAGTGGGGCTCTCACTCTTAGCTCTCAAGCCACGATCAACCTCTGAAGACCTGAGCTTGGAGAACAGCTCGTCAAGCGACAGCGTGTCATACACGCTCGACTCCTCAATGGCCTCAGCCTTGGCACTCCACATAGACCTATCCAGGGCATGCAAAAGCTTGATAGCTTGATCATGATCCGTGTATGGGAGCACTGTCACATTGGCCCTCATGTTGTTGACTATGCTAGTGAAGCGCTGAAACATAGCATCGGTCGACTCACCGGGGAGATGAGTGAAGTTATCGTACTCTCTCCGATAAGTGGAAAACAAACGGGCTTACACTTGGGCATTGCCAAGATGAGCATTTCTCAACTTGAGCCAAATCTTTCCGGCCACATTCTCTCCATACACTCGCTCAAACTCCGAGGCACAGAGAGCACGGAACAAGTAATCAACGGCCTTGCTATTGGCCTCACACATGTCCCGCGATCCTGGAAGCAGAAAACTGTCTGGGATGACATAATGAGGATTCTAAGTGACCTCCCAGATTAGAGTTCCCTTCCCTCGCAAAAACACGCCCATGCGCCTCTCTCACATCGGGTAATTCTTGCCATCAAAGTGCGTAGGACCCGACCCCTTGCCATAATCGCCCATCTTTGGATCTTAGACTGGTTAGAATCAAGAAGATCCGTAACCGGCTCTGATACCAATTGAAGGACCGAATAGGCGACCAGAGAGGGGGGGGGGAGTGAATGGGAGCCGATAAAATTTCTTCCCGAAGGTCGAACTCAGCCTATACCCCGATTGCCACTCCGAGTACTCGCACACACCAATGAAGCTCTAAACAAGGCACACACAAGCCCACAAGTCCTAGAGACAAGCCTAGAAGCAAAGAGTGGAAGCACAAGACAAGAACCAAAGGACTTAGCCAAATCTACGAAGGCCTGGGCGGACAGTCCGCATAGGTACGGCGGACAGTCCGTGCTGCTTGCGGACAGTCCGCGAAGTCATGGCAGACAGTCCGAAATAACGCACCGAGCCTCCAGTAGCACACCGAGAAAATTCGGACAGTCCGGGCAAGCACCTCGGACAGTCCGGCACCCCGCAGATAGTCCGGCCACTCCTGGCGGACAGTCCGGCAAAACTCGTTGGACACCGCAGACAAACCATGAGCCACCCCAGACAAGACTCACGGCCACGCGGACAGTCCGCCAGGACTACGCGGACAGTCCGCGAACTGCCTGTAACACCAAATATTAAATCCAACGGATCAAAACGCGAGCGCGGAAGAACACGCAACGAACTCCAAAGAACACACGCCATGCGGACAGTCTGCGACACGCGGACAGAGCAGAAACAGCTCGACCCCACGAAGTCAACCCTCCAAAACCATCACCGGATCTCACAAACGGCAAAACCACTTGAGACAAGATTTAGGGGAGATGATAAGCAACACAAGAGGAAGCTATGCCCCAAAAATTTCTACCTCTAACTCACTAAATCGCCGGGAATCGCGGAGCACACGAACTACCACCAAGAACTCAGGCTCCGGCCAAAAACTCACGAATCGAAGGCTTTCCCCGGCGTTTGAGGGGTCAAGATCACACACAAAGATGCGCAAGGCATCCACTCATGATTCCCTCAAAGAAATCCGGAGGAAACGCACTCAAATCCCCGAATCAAGCGAAGAACGAAACTCCCCAAAAATAGCCCCGAAAATGACACGAAAATCACAGAGGACTAGGAGATCCCCGCAACTCCGAAAGCTTCCATACATCCAGATGTCAGAGTCTATACAAGAATCTAACCTAAGGAAAGTAGAGGAAAAAGAAGTAGTTCAGAGCAATCTACCGGGGGAGGAAACCCTAGAGTCCAAGAGAGAGAGAGATGCCATTTATACGAAGTCCATCGGAGGGAGGTAAATGACCACGCTACACCTACAACACAAATGGAAGATACAACCCCTTAGGGGCGTTTTGGTCATGTCTTCATCAAGCAGACACGCTTCCACTGCGTCCTTGCTTAGCATCGATGCAAACCCCGCGATCACGCGATGTGCCCCCCGCCTCGAAGCTTCCCGAAGCTCCCGGATCACCGTCTCCGTCACCTCGGGCCTCCAGACTTGGTTTTGTGGCCCAAACCAAGAAACCGTCCACCTGATGGTTCTATGGGCAAACCAACAAACCCCGCGTGGAAGCTTCGGTCTCGATCCGCTACCTTGCACCGACCCATGTTCACGACTTCAACTTTCTAGTCTTGCACCGCACGGCTCGCACTTGACCCCATCGGCCACTGGGTCCATCGAACGAAGCCTACTTGCCTCTCCGTCACACGAAGGCCGCCACGGCTAAGGCCTTTCGCGCTTGTTCTTCACCTGCACCGACACGAGTCAAGCCGCAACCTGTACCTGCACACTTAGCCAAGCATCAGTCCACACAACATTGTCAATCACTCATTACTAAGGAGTGACCCTCCACTGGTCTTCCGACACACCTGGTCCTCACCAGCGGTCACGGCCAAACCGACCAACAGCAGGCCACTCTGGGCGCGCCACCTGTCCTCAGCCCGCGCGGCCCGCGCATGCACGTGCCAGCGCCTGCGTGGTGTGAGCGCTACGTCGCCCTGCGGCCAATGGCCGACGGCCACGTTGCCCCGGGCCCGTTGCTTCCCACGTGCATGCATGCGCGCCCAGGTGCGAGCCGTGGGAGTGGGGCGATCTGCGTGCGAGGCCGGCGGCCAACCGTGGCCTACCACGTCACCCGCACTGAAGGACCCCGCGCGCGCCTGATGTGCCGCAGCGCCGGCCCGCGGCCAGTGGCCGTTCGCCACGTGGCGACATCCTGGCGTCTCCCGCGTTTGAGCAATACGGCAGATTCGGTGCTTACGCAATGCTGACGTCAGCATCCCATAATGTATTGGGTATTTAATATTTGTTGCACCCGAACTCCAAAGTAGCCAAATAATAAATGCATTTTGATCGTCTCGACGAGTGTTGACGGTTGTTAAGTGCTACTTTTATGCCATCAAGTCCTGCATAAAATGAATGAAAAGTCATCATCAACACTAGAATAGGCCTTTATACTGACAAGTTCCACGAGTGTAGATGAATATTTGAATGCAGGTGTTTCAGCTCATTAGATGAGAGAAAGCACACCCTATGGATCCAAGCAACCCAGCACCAACCAATGAGAGGCTGCCACATAGGCTTCACATGGATCCATGGACCCACCAAGCAAATAAGCACAACTCTAGCCAATCATAAGAGAGCACACGGATTGAAGGGCCCACCAGAGGAGGCAAACCGCCTTAGTTTTGCGCGTACACCTAGGACAGGACCAAGGACCCACTAAGGAGCAACCTAGAGAAAGCTGGGGCCATTTGGCGGTGAAAGGGGGTCGGCCGACCCCCTGGGTCGGCCGACCCTGTGATGTCGCCGTTCGAGGCCAGCTTCCACGTGTCGACTCCTGGTGATCTCCTAGAGGCGGTTTGGGGCGTTATCCACTCAGTTACCGCCTTAAACCCCCGGATCATGCTTAGGTCCACAAAAGCAAGGAGGAAAGCCACTCTCCCAAGGCAAACCATGCCTCCCAAGTGCTCTTCAAGGGTGCTCACTCCCCCTATAAATAGAAGGGCAGGGGGCTAGAATAGGGACACACAACTCCTCTCCTCCTCTCCCATTTTATGTCTTGAGAGGAGAGGCTCTCCTCTCCTCCTTCTAGAGTGTAAGTGTAGAGTAGTTGATTAGATCAAAGGTAGGGAGAGAGTGAAAGGGATGTACCTTTATGGATGCTCGTTCTTCAATTAGAGTAAGGTGAGTATTTCTGCATTTTCTATTTAGACCAAAGTGCAAGTGATATGTTCTTGTGTTCTTCACCTGTTCATCATTTAGAGGCACGTGTTCTTCATGAACATGCCCCTTCGATCTAGTTGATTAGGTGCACAAGTTTGTATCCCGTTTGTATGATTAGTCTTTTAGAGTAAAGTGGATATTCTTGCATGCTCTGATTAGAATAAAGTGTGTTTGTGAATCCTTTCTAATAGTTTATGCTAGGTTGCATGAGTAGTCTTTTTCCTCTACTAGTGCATAGATCCTGGGTTTATGCATTCGTCTGTTGCAAGTCGTTCGTATATGTTGGAAGCATAGTACGGGGTTGAGTACTCTTCTGTATGCCTTTAGTATAAGCTAGTAGTACCTATAGTGAGTGAGATCAGTTCTTTTCCGTGGTCGTAGTTCTATAAGTACAGAGTGCCGTAGTCCGTTGGCTACGGCAGTAACCACAGCGTAGACGTGTTGTCACGCTACCAGTTATCATTCGTTCGGCTTACAAGGTTAGGTAGAGGCAGTCCAGGTGGTGGTGACAGCCCGTCTGGCCCTCATTGATCCTCCGCAGCTAGATATAGTCAGAGCTCTGTTCCACATAGATCCGCGTGCTGGAGTCGCTTGTTAAGTCAGGGCTATCGGTACCCTAAGCCAAGTTCTATCTAGAGATCGACCTTTAATCTCATCTATAGTGCTATCTTTAGGAATTCTCTCTATCCTTGCCTTTTATCTGGGTGTGTCCTTGGACTGACTAGTACGAAGTTAGTGCACACTATTCCCTTGGATTCGATACCCTTGGAATACTCTGAGGTGAAAGCTACAACGGTATCCGTGCGCTTGTAGATTTATTTCGTGTGGTACTAAAATACCCAACAACGAGCCCGTCGCAATGGTGCAGTCCAAATTGGCATTTGAGGTTGTTATGGATGATGTCCTATATAAGCCTTTGGATCACTTGCTCTCAATTGTATCATTTATCACGTATTCTAGTGCATCCTGCAACAAAAGTTAGAAACACCAACACTTGTGGAACTTGTCAGTATAAAGCCCTATTCTAGTGTTGATGATAACTTTTCATTCATTTTATGCAGGATTTGACGGCGTAAAAGTAGCACTTAACAGCTGTCAACAACACCCCCACACTTGACCTTTGCTCGTCCCGAGTAAAGGGGAACAGATCAAGGTGAGACATGATATCCAAAGGTTTAAGCGAGCATAAGAGATATTGCAAACCATACCTTGTACTTGTGAACTCTGTGGAGTGTCTATCATGTCATCTTGGGTAGTTAAGGAATGGAACGGTCATGACTCAAATCACTTCAGTTCCTCATGTCAAGTAACTTGGGGTTTTGCAATAAGTTTTCAAAAACAAAACCTTGCTTAGCTCCTCATTTGATTCTCTTTGATTGCTCAATGTGTATATGTCCTCACCAAAGCATTAGGATTGCCTTTCTTTCATCCTACTTCTAATGATGGCTATATGTGGAGCTCAGGGTAGGATAAAAGATAAAGCATACTTGCATCACATCTATTGCAAAGTCAAAAACCAGATCCAGGGAGAAAATCAAGTCATACAATCAGATCAAGATGTGCACAAGTATGGATGTGATGGATATGGTAAGGTGGATAATAGGCCCGGAATGGGTGCTACATATTACCATATATAAATGATGAATGTTGTGGTGATGGTAAGGTGGACACTAGGCCCGGAGCGGGTGCTAGTTATTACCATCAAATTTATTGAAACTTTTTTTTGCATGATCCCATCTCTCTCATTTTTCTTCTTTCTTTTGGGCATGGGCTATATCTTTTTTTTTCTTTTTTTCATGCCTTGGACATTTTTTTCTCATGATTTGAGCATGCTTTTTTTGCATAGCCCATGTCTCTTTTTCAAGAATACTTTTGGAGAGAGAGGTCACACCGCACATTGAGCTTTATTTTGTGGAATGGATGAATGATACAATGCTAACTTCTAGTGTAGAAGCATAGCAAGGGGATATGGAGTGCACATGAATCTTGATCATGAAAGCATGAAAAGAATTCTCACAAGGGTCACAACAATTTAACAAAGCTCAATGCAATAACAAGTAGCATATGAGTATAAGGTTTCCAACTAGAAACATCATATGGCTTTGGTAGGACTTTGGCATATCAAAGAGGAGCTTTGCGAAGGGTTTTCAAATTTTCAAATAAAATTCCCAAGCACTCAAACACTTAGAGAGAAGATCATATCATCAAACCATATCACAAACATCAACTACTTAGATGAGCATGAGTTCCCTATTGATATTTGTTCACAAGCATCAAGATAATAAGTATGGAATAAAACATATGCAAGCCAACCACATGAAACATGTAGAGCAAGTAGAGCACGATTCCATGAGTTGATTTAGCAGATAAGAATTGAAACTCATTCAAACTCATGAATCAGGGAGAGTGAGATAAAGAGTGCACATACCATCGCTCCTGAAGAATATGGGGTTCAAGGGGGACCAATGGTGGTTCGGCTGACCCATGGGGCAGCCATCTCACTCTAGTTTACCTTGCCCCTTGTAATGAGAGCGCAGTCAATGTTGTGCAACGCCTGTGTGGGAGATCTCAAGTGTGTATATCGATGATAAGCTTGGGAGATCTCCCCCACACTTGTTCATGTACCTGGTGCTGTTTTCAAACCAAAAGAGGAAAAACAAAAGAGGGACTCCACCGGTTTAAGAACCAGGGAGTCTTTATTCGAAAGCAAACATATTTTTTTGTTTTTTATTCACCATGAGTCCTAGCTCAACAAGACTGACAGGTCTTGGCTTACCTTCCCATTTGAATCAAGCTCGACAACTTACCCCATTTTGATTCAAAAATTCCTGCAAGGGTTAGTCCGCATATACAACCAATATCCATGGAAGCATTAACTAGGTTCATTAATCAAACTTGACACCATGTCTTGTTTGATTGAAGAAGATAGTTTTAACCTAAGCACCATGCTTAATTTAAAACAACCTATGAATGCACGTTAGCTAAACATGCACTCAAACCATAGCATTACAAACATAGATAAAGGAAGCATAAAAGCATGATCAAGCATTTCCAAAGGGATATAAATATGAGCATAGATGGTGAACTTCGGGAAACCTCCCGGAAGGGCTTTGTTTTAAGTCAAAAGCAGGACATACCTAACTGGGCAAGATGCAAGAGCTAACATCATCCACACCAGGATAAGATTTGGTAGAGGGGGAACTTTACTCAGGATGCTCACATACCTCCCCCACACTTGAAGTTTGCATTGCTAGGCAACAAAACTCAAGTGTGTGGAGACCAAGCTTCCTTTAGTAAATGTTCCCTCACCAAAAACTTACCAAAGTGTTGTAGTTGATGTAGCTCACTTGTTCTTGGGCATCAGCTGTCCACCGTTCTTCTCAATCTCCGCCTGAAAGGTTAGCGGCCAAAAATACCCGAGGGACAATCTTATCCTAAAAACATGCTCTTGCTTTTTATTTAAAAAGGGAAATAAAACAAACCTATGCTAATCCAGGCTATCTCCTGGTAGTGCTTTGTTTACGGTCATAAGCTCGACCCTGGGAACCTCTTCTTGCAGCTATCATTGGTGATGTCATTCCCGCCTCACCACCAATTTTTAATGTATCATGGATGCTTCAGCTGCAAGGTTAGTGCCACAGTGCATACACGAAATCTACAATGCTTATGGTAAACATATGCATCTACAACCAACCTTCTAAACTTTTTACAAAAGAGAACCATAAGGAGGTTGTAGTCCTCGTGTGTGCTCCGTGCACTGAGCATGGCTGACTCTGGAGAGGCATGATGCAAGCATGGTTCCTGAAGTATATCAAGAGTGAAGCTACCATGCTTGTCAATGGAATCCTTTCCTCCGAACTCCAGAGTCGGCACCTCATAGATTTCCATGGACCATGAATTCTCCATCTCAAGAGATGGATCGTGGAAGCTTAATGTTGATTCTTGATCAAGGTCAAGAACAACAAAATGCGAGCCAGTGGGAAGAGGCTCAAACTCGGTCGAGGGTGATGATGATCATTCGTCTTCACAAAGGTGAAGAGGGTCTTCCGAGTCATACTCCCGAGGAGTAGAGAATTCTACACCCTCAACGAGAACGGGCTCGGACGATGCGAACGGAGATACATGCATCGTCTCCTCGAGCGAGTCTTGCTTGGGAAGAGGCTTTGCCATAGAACTTTCTCAAAATAAGGGAGTGGTGGCAGAAGCGGCTTCCCTAAGCATTTCATCTAGGCTCCCTCGAGAAGCATCAAGAAGTTTTTCTGTAGGGGAGCCTAGGAGGAGATCAAGATCGAGGACATCAAAGATGTAGAAATCTAGATTAGCCTTGATCTTGTCTACCAGGAGCGGCACAACACATGCAACTCCCTGACACTCAAGAATGTGTCCGGAGGGACAACACTTGAGGAGCTTGTCGGATGGTCTTAGCGTAACATTACCCAACAAAGTGTACACTATGTGCCATGGCATAATATTAACCTCCATAGTGGGGTTAAGATGGCCTTCTACGATAATTCCCCTTATGGAACAAGAAATGATCGTAGAGGGTGAACAAATCCAAAGTGCTTCGGAAACGTTTCCCACAGCAGTCGACCACTTATTCTCCATGGCCTCCATGATAAATGTTTCATTTGGAGGATCGGGAGGCAAAGGAGGTACCGTAGGCCTAGGGGAAGGTTCTGTCAAAAGATTTCTAGATTGAAAGATATTGATAGAAAAGACTTCCTCCCCAAATTGGGCATTAGAGAGATTCGAGGTGTTTTTGTGATTCCTAGAAGGGTCATCCTCGAATCGGAATGCGAACTCCGAAGGTTGAATTTCTGCTTCCTCCAGTGTTCTTGGTTCAGGAGAGAGCTCAACAGACGAATCTTGGGATGTGGAAATATTCTGGTTTGACTGTTGAGAGACTCTCATGGCTCGACACGAACTCTTTATGGAGGGGTTCAGACTCAGCTATGAAAGAGGCATTTTCAGAAATTCTCTCTAAGATTTCTATAGCTTCATCCGAAGTCCTTTCAAAAAAGGATCCCCAGAGGTGATGTCGAGATATTGGGTGGAGTCCTGATCGAGACCTATGTAAAAATGCTGAAGTAGCACAGCATCGGGTATCGATAGGACAGGGCCTAGTTTCACCAAGAGTGAAAATCTAGCCCAGGCCGCACCTAAAGATTCCTTCTCATCTGTTGGAAGGATACGATAGCCCTTCGTAGAGCATACATCTGGGTCATGGAGAAGAACTTAAGACAAAATTTGTCTATAAGGTCATCCCAACTTCCGTTCATGCTACCCACGGTTTTCGTGTACCATTGTTTAGCACCTTTTACAAGAGAGAAGGGAAACAACTTCCACTTAAGGGTATCGTGTGACATGCCTGCAATGGCGATGCATGAACACACTTGCTCAAACTCCCGCAGATGGTGGTATGGGTTATCACTACTTAACCCAGAGAAGGAAAGTTCTTGAACCTTAGTGATATAATCAGAAGGGATTTCATAGCCAGATGTGAGAATCGGGTGCTCAGAAGGTGGTGGCTCTAAAAATTTCCCTTTCGGAGTGGAGAAGCTTAAAATGGTGGGCTGCTCCATGATAATGGGGGTAAGGGTAGAAATAAAGAAAAATGAAAAGATACGAGGACCGCTGGGTATGAAGATAGATACAGCAACCGTTCCCCGGCAACAACGCCAGAAAGCTTGTTGGGTATTTTAGCGTCACACGAATAAATCTGCAACCGCACAGATACCGTTGTAGCTTTCACCTCAGAGTATTCCAAGGGTATCGAATCCAAGGGAACGTGTGTGTACTAACTTCGTACTAGTCGGTCCAAGGACACACCCAGATAAGAGGCAAGGATAGAGAGGATTCCTAAAGATAGCACTATAGATGAGATTAAAGGTCGATCTCTAGATAGAACTTGGCATAGGGTACCGATAGCCCTGACTCAACAGGCGACTCCGGCACACGGATCTATGTGGAACAAAGCTCTGACTATATCCAGCTGCGGAGGATCAACGAGGGCCAGACGGGCTGTCACCACCACCTGGACTACCTCTACCTAACCTTGGGATAAGCTGAACGAATGATAATCGGTAGCGTGACACAACGTCTACGCTGTGGTTACTACTGTAGCCAACGGACTATGGCACTCTGTACTTATAGAACTACGACCACGAAAGAGAAATGATCTCACTCACTATAGGTACTACTAGCTGATACTAAAGGCATACAAGAGAGCACTCGACCCCGAACTATGCTTCCTTCGTATACGAACGACTTGCAGCAGAGAAACGCATAACTAGGATCTACCCACTAGCAGAGGAAAAAGACTACTCATGCAACCTAGCATAAACTATTAAAAAGGAATCACAAACACACTTTATTCTAATCAGAGCATGCAAGCATTACCACTTTATTCTAATAGACAAGTCATACAAACGAGATACAAACTTGTGCACCTAATCAACTGGATCGAGGGGGCGTGTTCATGAAGAACACGTGCCTCTAAATGATGAACAGATGAAGAACACAAGAACATATCACTCAAAAATGAATAACACTTTAGTCTAAATAGAAAATGCGAAAATATTCACTTTACTCTAGTTGAAGAACGAAGCATCCGTAGATATACAAATCCCTCTCTCACTCTCCTATTCGCTAATCTACCAAGGTGAGGCCTCTCCTTTGAAGGGAAGCTCTCATCCTTGGGTGAAGTGGTGTGTCTCAAAATGACCCCCTCCCCTTCTATTTATAGGCAAAGGAGAGGCTTGTTTTAGGGGTGTTTGAGCACCAAAATGCCCCTATTTTCCAGCCGCAGGAGGGAGGAAACGGGGCCCCCATGATACTGTAGCATGCAGGGGAAGAAGCCTGAGGCGGTGGAGATGAAAATCGGGCAAGAACTGGATCTTAGGGGCCTGAACTGGAGCTGAACCGTGAGCTGTGTCACTGAATGGGGCGGAAAAAGGGAAAACCACGGGCAAACCAGCAGTGACGGCCAAACCGACCAACACCAAGCCACTCCGGGCGCGCCACCTGTCCCAGGCCCACGCGGCCCGCACATGCGCGTGCTAGCGCCCGCGCGGCGTGAGCGCTGCGTCGCCCTGCGGCCAATGGCCAGCGGCCACGTTGCCCCGGGCCCGCTGCTTCCCGCGTGCATGCATGCGCGCCCAGGCGTGAGCCGTGGGCGTGGGCCGATCCGCGTGCGAGGCCGGCGGCCAACCGTGGCCTGCCACGTTGCCCGCACTGCAGGACCCCGCGCACGCCTGATGTGCCGCAGCGTCGACCCGCGGCCAGTGGCTGTTCGCCACGTGGCGACATCCTGGCGTCTCCCGCGTTTGTGCAGTACGGCGGATTCGGTGCTGACGCAATGCTGACGTCAGCATCCCATAATGAATTGGGTATTTAATATCTATTGCACCCAAACTCCAAAGTAGCCAAATAATATATCCATTTCGATTGTCTCGACGAGCCCGTCGCAATGGTGTAGTCCAAATCGGCATTTGAGGTTGTTATGGATGATGTCCTATAAAAGCCATTTGATCACTTGCCCTCAATTGTATCATTTATCATGTATTCCGGTGCATCCTGCAACAAAAGTTAGAAACACCAACACTTGTGAAACTTGTCAGTATAAAGCCCTATTCTAGTGTTGATGATAACTTTTCATTCATTTTATGCAGGAGCTGACAGCATAAAAGTAGCACTTAACATCCGTCAACAGGGGCCACCCGAGGGGGCCGGCCGACCTTAGGTTCGGCCGAACCGACCTAGGGTTGGTTCATCCTGGCCCTCTAGGTGGCTCTCTCCCATTGACTTTTGGCTGCATCCCGGGGTGTTTTGGAGCACTTGGAGCCCCGGAGCAAGCCACTCCCATGTCTATAAATAGAGGGGGAGGGGCCTCATTTCACACACACCACCAAGCTCTCAAGTTCCACTTCTCTCTTGTGTAGCTCTCTCTCCCTCTCTCTAATTCTGCCCATGTGAGGTGATTCTCACCTCTATGTGGTAGTGGACATCATGCATGCTTGATTTGTTCTTGTGTTCTTAGCTCGTTCATAAGTTAGAGGCTTGTGTTCTTTGTGACACAAGGCTTCGATCCTTTAGAGCTAGCTCAGTAGTTCATATATCTGTTTGCATGCTCTGATCTTGTTTAGCTAAGTAAGTCTGCTGTATCTTGTTTGTTTGCATCCATAGCTTTCTTTCTGCTCCGTAGCTCGATGACTAGTATGATTTGATTTCGTTCTCTCTCTAGTTCGTGGTTCCGTATTTATACGGGTTGCTATAGTGTTGTTAGCGGGTCGACAGACGTAACCGTACTATAGTAGTTATCTGGGGTGCGGACGTGGTGTCTGGGCTCTGGTTATCCTACGAAGACCGCATGTGTTTCGCGTAATGATAGAGGTAGGCCGCAGTGGTGACAGCCTGTTGGACCCTTTGGAACCCTCCGCGCCTGCGTACCGGATCGGGCCCCGTTGCTAGCACATTGGCCTCTCCCTAAAAAGTTAGGATGGGCTGGCACCCCATGGGGAGGACTAATAATGGACAGATCCATCTCGAGTGCTAAGTCCCTTAAGAAAGTGCTTATCATATCCCTACCTATCCCAGCGGAAGCTGGTGTCCTTGGATAGACCCTCTCTAGTTACTCTCCGTCCTAGGAACGAAACCCAACGGGAATACTCATTCTCCTAGGGAGAAGTGCTACAACAGTGTATCCGTGTGTTGCGGGATTCGTTCGCACTCGTCAGTGTACCCGGGAGTTTCTTACACGCTCACGCTAGTGCGCCAGTGGTGGTGACGTTAAGAAACACCAACAAAAAGCACGACTTTATCAATCCGGCACAGTGGAAAGAGCTCGTGAAACAGCAGGAAACCGAGGACGTCTCATCTATTAGTGGCAAGTTAAAGTCACTTTGAAGCCTAAACAAAAACGAGCACAGTATGGGTCCAGCTGGTTATGCTGGGAAACTACCACAGTGGGAGGAAGAGGACAGGAAATTAGTTGCGGCTGGGATCGTCAACCCATATGATGCCTACCCTGATGATCGTTCTAGGAATTGGCTGCGAGCAAGGAGTAAGCTCGTGGTGGAAGATGGCGTTGCCGTGATAGTGTACAACAAAGAAGCAAATGAAAAATTGGCTGCAGACATCAAGGAAAAGAATGCACATGCGGAATCTTCAGGAATGACATCATGGCTGAGGGAGAATGATGTGCTCAGTCAGTGCTTGGGCCGCCCCGAACAACCAGGTCACGTGCGTGGTGTCTCCAGCTACCAGGGCTGGAAGTTTGCATGCCCTCGGCACGCTTCCATGTACAGGAAGAGGAAGAGGACGAGTACCGACTCATCAGTTGATAAGCAATAGATGAAGGAAGAAATCAAGCAAGAACTCAAGGATAAGATGGAGAAGGATATGCTTGACATGATGGCACGAGGGTACCAGGTGGTGTTTTCACCAGTGTCCAATCGCACAAGCCCTTCACCCGCCGGACTGAAGAGCAGCTGTGCATCCGCAGATAATGTAGGTTTGATCAATGGCACTACAGAGTTGTCTACAGAGGTAGTGCACTATGACGATCCTACACAGGAAGACCTTATAGGCACATTGACTGAACCCACAGACTGTGGCCTATGGAGTAGGGGTGAGCACTCATTTGGAGCTTGCCTTGGAAATTTTCATGACGATGGCACCGGTTATTAATGAAGGGGTGCCACCCCTCTTGTTTCGAGTCAAGGATGATGAGCAAATAATTCCTTATGAGCAAATTAGAGAATTGCTCGGTTTCAAGAAGGAGGCCCCGAAGCAAGTGGATGTTAATGAAGGTGTATTGGAAGGATTTTGGAGTATGATTTCGGGAGAAGATAACCGGCAAAGAAGTAGCATCCGTAATCCTATCATCCGGATATTTCACTCTTGGATGAGCAAAAGGATTTCATGAAGTAAGGAAAATATATAAGTGGAGATGAAAAGAGAGGGTACTAGGTGGCAAAAGTCAACGTTCCTCTCCCAAATATGAGGCTGAAATTATTTATTGAAGGGAGAGAGAATTAGTTAGAAGAAGGAGTTCTTCTGCCAGCCAAGAAGAACAAAAGAGGAAGAATTATAGAAGAGGGATCATCTTCCACAGCCCAAGATCAAGGAGGGGCTGCATATCATCAACCATATGGAGGGATTCTATGCCACCACCCTACTACGAAAGTGTGCCAATGCAAGCATGGGGGAGTGGTGCAGCCATGCCGCCACCTCCTCCAACATATTGCCTACCAACTTTTGTAGTGCCAAATGAAGTTTTCATGGCACCTTATGCAAGCATGCTTCAGCCCCAACAAAGTGCAGCCGTCATTGGGGCGTATATGCAAAGGAATGTGCAAGGCTTCGAGAGGATCCGGACTCATGTCGACCAATGGCAAGAAGGAACGGCGGGGATCGCCCATCAACTAGGACGCCTTCAAATTGTGCCACCGGATCAATTTCATGGAGGGGTCATGCAAACATATTATGAGCAAGGATTCAACGAAAGTCAACCGACGAAGCAAGAGCAATCAGATGAGGAGTGAAGAAAGAAGGAAGGGATGAAGCTTTTTAAGTGTGGTTTGATTTTTCCTTTTCCTTTTCTTTATTTTTCAGCTTGTGTGCGTTTATGTATGCGTAGTATTTTCTTGTTTTATTTAATTTCAGCATGTGTGTGGTAGTAGTAGTTTTGTTTTCCATCTCCATGAATAAGTTTCACCACCGTTTTTATGATCTTTAATATGGATGGAAAATTGTACCGTGTTGATATATGATGATCATTGCCACTTTGCTCGATCCTATGCTTGATTTATGCATGTTTAAACTAGTGCTCTCTTTAATATGAATCTGAAATTTAATTAAATGCTAGCCTAATCTTGTGTGGAGGTTATGATAACTTAAGTCACATAGTTCTTTTTCGTTGCTCTCAATTTTGAATGAATCAAAGATCTATTTTTATTCTTAAAAAGTTATGCTAACCTTGTCGTGAGTACCACTTGCATTTTTGCTCTACCCATCCAAAGCCTAAATTTACTTGAGTGCAAAACATTATTATCCACAAGATTTATTTTTGGGTGCATTAATTCAAGGCCTGATTTGTCTGGCCTGAGACTAAGAAGCTGGTCATTCCGTTTTTGTGTATCTTTCTTTATGCTGGCCTCTTCTGTCTATGCATTGTGAGTTTCCACATTGGGAATTTTGCAAACCTCGCCGGATATCCAACCAAAACCCAAAAATATCTTTTTTGTGTTCACCTCCTTGACCACAACCCAATATATGAGTATGGATGAATATTTCGAGGAAGATTACAATGAAGGTGCATCAAGTGAGCAAGACTTTGGGAGACTTCCAAAAAGATCCCTAGAAGACTTTCGAGTATCTCTCTCTAAGAAAATATGAGAGCTTCAATTTCTACCTTGGCATATTTATCACCTCTTTTGCCCGAGGACGAGCAAACACCAAGGAAGCGCTAGTATAGTCTAGAGTTCTAGGGGAGCAAATAAAAAAAGATAAAAAGTATGATGAAAGAAAAAAAATGAATGAAAAAATGATGAAGAAGAAAAAGTATGATGAGAACAAGAAAGAAAGAAGAAAGAAAAAATAATAATAAAGCTCCTCGGTTCTCTAGCTATGTTTAGTGCTTTTCGAGTTTTCAAGAGGATTCAAGATCAAGACCCATACTCATCTTTCCAACCATGTGCAATCCGATAATGACAACTTCGTTTGTGCCTGGGGATCACTCTTTGTCATTTGCACATGTCCACCTATCTAAAAGTGTGCGTTCATCTCTTCCCCCCTCCTTGATAAACATTATTTTTCCAATGACCTTTTTGACGAGTCTCGGTAAGACATGAGAAGCTAGTCTTGTTTTGATAATATCCCAGCTATAATATCTTGGTAGGACTAAAACTTTCCTATAGCTCCATATAAAGCCTTCCACTATATACTTTGAGAGAGGAAAGGAGTAGAACAAGTAGGCTTGAGAGACAAGATGAGATGAGTGTACATGAGCAAGGTGCAAGACGGTTATTTTTTATCTTGGTAAAGTAATTTTTCTCTTTATCTCATTCTTTATTTTTCAAAATTTCTGAGATTTAATTAAAAGTTTGAGAGCATGATCAAGTACTTGTGGAAAGAGCTTGAATGATACCTACCCTCCATAAAGATAAAAGTTAGTACATTATGGAACTTTAATGAATATAAATCTAGAGAGCATTATGTTTTCTCATGTATGATCAAGTATAGGGTATGAACATCGAAGGGCAACTCTGATATCCATTGAAGGCTTACTTGAGGACGAGCAAGGTTAAAGCATGGGGGGATGTTGGTGGTCGATTTCCATCAACCTAGCCATGAGTTTACCTTCTATGTTGGTAATAATTTGATATTCACACTAACGATCCTAACCTCCATTATATGTTAAGTACGCACTCGTGCATGGTTTTTGGAGTTTATTGTTTACACAGGAATCAATGGCCTAAATGAGGACTTTCGGGTAAAGTACATCAAGAGTTTTACAAGAAGATCAAGGAGTCCGGTACAACTCAAGATACAAGATGAACATGACTCCAAATGAACCAAGGACTAAAGCGTGAAGCCAAGAAGTATCGAGGACCTAGACGGAAGATGCGGGAGTTCATGCGCCAAGCACCCTTATCTAAACCACGAGGAAAATGATGTCAAGGACCCACATGCAGCTCGACAAAAACTCAGGAAGACGCGAGAAGATCCGGGAAGAAAATCGGGGGCGAACCGGGCTGAAGAGACCCTGGGCCGGTCGGCCTAGGCCGGCCAGCCTGGCCCTCTTCTGGGTCGGTTCGCCACCCCCTTTGACCTAGCACCCCTTCGGGCTATTTACAGTCCCCGTCCGAAGTACCATTCATCAAGCCATTCGTCATTCGCTGCCGAGGAGCAGAGAAGCTAGAGGGACACCATCTCGGAGAGGAGGGTCGTGCTAGTTGTCTAGGGCTACCCTAGCCAGCATGGGAATCTTGCAAGGGAGAACACATCAGAGTTCGGGAGCTGAGATCAAGATGGAGGTAGGATCCCGGTGGTGATCTTGTTCATGTAAACATTCATGGTGAAGTCTTTATGAATCCGATTTCTAGCGATCAAGTGCCTTCTTTTATGATTCTTGTTCTTGCTTGGGTGTTTTCTTCCTCAATCTATTCTAGAGGTGCATCCCCGATCTACCAAGTAGTTCAACGCGCTCCTCGTGAGCGTGCTCTATTTCGACCACGAAGAAAAGGGAACATCATGACAGGATGTTGACACCGAGTACGGCGGGGCGACTTAGAGGGTTTGACCGAAGGTCTAGGTTTAAAGACGCTTTTTATAAGATTCGTTTGATTTTCTTCATCTATCTTGTTCGGAGCTACAACATAAGCATGATCTAGGCCCCTCTAGATCGGTTATCTCTATGCTTTCTTTTGCTACATCTCATGATCTTAGTAGATTAGATGCATTCGAAACTTCTTCAAGATGTAAAGGACCGAATAGGCGACCAAAGAGGGAGGGAGTGAATGGGAGCCGATAGAAATTCTTCCCGAATGTTGAACTCGGCCTATACCCCGATTGTCACTCCGAGTACTCGCACACACCAGAGAAGCTCTAGACTAGGCACACACAAGCCTACAAGTCCTAGAGACAAGCCTTGATTCAAACCGCGGACGCACAAGACAAGAATCAAAGCACTTAGCCAAATCTGCGAGGCCCTGGGCGGACGGTCTGCACGAGTACGGCAGACGGTCTGCAAGCCTGGCGGACGGTCCGTGAACACTCGGCGGACGGTCCGAAATAGGACACCGAACCTCCAGTATTGTACCGAGGAAATTCAGACAGTCCGGGCAAGCACCGCGGACGGTCTGGTGCCTCACGGACAGTCCGGCCCCACCTAGCGGACAGTCCAACAAAACTTGCGAAAACACCAGACAAATGCAAAGCACCCCAGACAAAACTCCGAGCCACGCGGACAGTCCGCACACCACTCGCGGACAGTCCGCAAACCTCCTGCAACAAAACCCTAGGGGCGAAACGGATCGAAAAGCGAATGCGCACGGACACGTGACGAACTGTGACGAACACAAGGCCTTGCGGACCGTCCGCCACAGCCACGCGGACTGTCCGCGGCTCACGAAGAGAGCAGGAGCAGCACGACCCGCGGGGTCAACTCCTACAAATCCATCACCGGATCTCCCAAACGGCTAGAGCTGTTGAGACAAGATTTGGGAGAGATGAGAAGCGTCACTAGGTGAAGCTATGCCCCAAAAATCTCAGCCTCTAACTCCCTAAATCACCGGGAATCGCATATCACATGAACCACCACCAAGAACTTGGGCTCCGACCAAAAACTCATGAATCGAAGGGGATTCCCGGCGTTTGAGGGGTCAAGATCACACACAAAGATGCGCAAGGCATCCACCCATGATCCCCTCAAAGAGATCCGAGAGAAAACACCCTCAAATCCCCGAATCGAGTGAAGTACGAAATTCCCCAAAAATAGCCCCGAAAACGACACGAAAATCACAAAGTGCTAGGATATCACCGCAACGTCGAATGCTTCCATACATCCAGAGGTCAGAGTCTATACAAGAGTCTAGCCTAAGGAAAGCAGAGGAAAAGAAGCAGTCCAGAGTGATCTACTAGGGGAGGAAAACCTAGAGTCCAAGAGCGAAAGATGCCATCCACCTCTTCGCTATTTATACGAGGTCCACTGGAGGAGGCAAATGACCATGCTACCCCTACAACTCAAATAGAAGATACACACCCCTCAGGGGCAATATGGTCAGGTCTTCATCGAGCGGACACGCTTCCACCACGGACTTACTTAGCCTCGACGCAAACCCCGCGATCACGCCACGTGCCCCCCGCCTCGAAGCTTCCCGACGCTCCTGGATCACCGTCTCCGTCGCATCGGGCCTCCGACTTGGTTTTGCGGCCCAAACCAAAAAACCATCCACCGATGGTTTTGTGGGCAAACCAACAAAACCCGCGCGCAAGCTTGCTAGTCTTGCACCGGCCAATGTTCACAACTTTAGCCTGCTAGTCATGCACCGCACGGCTCGCACTTGACCCCATCGGCCACCGGGTCCATCGAACTAAGCCTACCTGCCTCTCCATCACCCGGAGGCCGCCACGGCTAAGGCCTTTCGCGCTTGTTCTTCACCTGCACCGACACGAGTCAAACCGCAACCTGTACCTGCATACTTAGCCAAGCATCAGTCCACACAACGTTGTCAATCACTCATCACCAAGGAGCGACCCTCCACTGGTCTTCGGACACACCTGGTCCTCAATCTCCCCCTTGATGAGTGCATTGACAACACCCATAGTAACCATCATAGTGAAAAAGAAAAAGAAAACAACCATGAACACAAACCTCCAAGCAAGTGATCCAAAGCCAAAGAACAAGCGAAAAACACGATCACTCACCAGACCAAGTCTCAGCCCCCTAAGGCAAGGGTAACGGCTCAACACAGCCGAGACAAACAAAGCTCTACAAAGAGCACACCACAAAGCACAAAACTTAGGCAAACACAAAGGAGCTCCCCCTACACATATGCAAACTCCCCCTGAGCAAAAGCAACCTCTTTTCTCAAATTTCTCCTCACATGCAAAAATCTCACAAATGCATACCAATTCTGCCCAAACATAGAACTTCTCCCCCTTGTTGACAATGCATGAATCAAGATACCATGAAGCTCCCCCCCTTGTTTTCATGAAAAAATGCATTTCAAATCATATATAATCTACCACGCTTCTCAAATATACAAAAAGCACAACAAAATGGTACAAGTGAGACATAGAGCAAGCAAAGTAGACACGGTGTAATTAGCGCATTGCCATCAAGAAAGTAGAGACATATAAGCATGTGACATGGACAAAAGTAATTTTAAGCAATTTTCACAAAGAAACATTCATCTCATGAGCAAAGCCCTATCCATGGCAATTTGAACAAAAATACAATATATCATCCAAAGCTCATACAAGATCACAAGTTCTCATTACAAGATCATGGTAAACGCCCACAATCTACTCAATGTCATGTTAAAGCCACCGAGCCATGTGTCTACTTCTTAAAATGACACTTCTCGTGGTAGACAACATGCAACGATTTAGCACCCAAGATATGAATATCATAACATAAATACATGATTAAGAGCTCATTTTTGAAGCATAAGGCAATTCATACACCAATTTCATTTTCAAATTTAAAACATGGTACATGAAATGCCTTTGCGGCAAAAAGAAGCTTATGCTCCTCCACAAGTGAACAAATGGGCTAAACAATTACAATGACAAATGGGTCTTTGACCCCAAGCAAAGAGAGCATGATACTCAAGCACAAACTAAGCATGATGTAGGCATTTGAGCACAAGATGACCATAAACAAGTATCTACTCATGAGTGAAGCATTTTCAGAAAAAAGGAAGCTATCTCATCATGAATATATGAACATGCAATCAAGAGCATAGCATTCACATCACCATTCACCAAACATGCACATATCTCACATATAGCACATTAGTGATGAAAGTATATAAGAGAAGCTTATCCTAGCACAACTGATCCAAAGATGGCTATCCTACCAGGTTTTGTACAAAAAGTAAAATGCATGCATGGAATGCAACAAAATGAACCATATATCACATATATACATGAGAAGCTCCAAGACCCAGCTAGAAAGGAAAGCACACCCCAAGTTCACCTCGCAAGCGTGTGAAGGTAACTTGGTCAAGTGGTTAGTGAATATGTCGGCTAGCTGATCTTGGGTAGGTACATAGGACAAGGATTTGTTCCCTTTCTCAACATTGTCCCTCAGAAAGTGGTATCTCACTTCTATGTGTTTCATTTTGGAGTGAAGGACTGGGTTTTTGGCTACACTTATGGCACTAGTGCTGTCACAAAAGAGTGGAACCTGGGAGCACTCCTCACCAAAATCGCTCATAGTCTAGGTCATCCATAGGAGTTGGGAACAACAACTAGCAGCAGCAACATACTCGGCCTCTGTAGTGGACTAGGCTACACTGGATTGCTTGCGAGATAACCAAGAGACCAAAGAAGAACCAAGAAACTGGCAACACCCAGAGGTAGACTTGCGATCCAAGCGACACCCAGCAAAATCAGCATTGGAGTACCCGTGAAGTCTGAGTGTCGAGGAGGCAGAATACCAAAGACAAAACTCAGGAGTGTAGTTCAAGTACCTAAAAATCTGCTTGATGGCCTGCTGATATGAAGTCTTCGGTGAAGCCTGAAAACGAGCACACAGACACACACTGAACTGTATGTCCGGCCTCGTCGCCGTCAAGTAGAGGAGGGAGCCGATCATGCTCCGGTACTCCTTCTGGTCCACAGGTTCACCATCCTCATTCGCGTCCAAAGCCGTAGTGGTACCCATCGGTGTAGTCTGCAGCTTGGAGTCGTTCATGCCAAACTTCTTCACCATGTCCCTGGTGTACTTCGCCTGATGTACAAACGTCCCGTCCTTGCACTGCTTGATCTGGAGTCCTAAGAAAAACTGCAGCTCGCCCATCATAGACATCTCAAATTCCCTGCTCATGTCATCTGCAAATCTAGCAACAAGATCATGAGAAGAGCCACCAAAGATTATGTCATCCACGTAAATCTGAACAATCAATAGGTCATTTCCATGATTAAGGAGAAACAGGGTCTTATCAACTATGCCATCACAAACCCCTTACTCAGCAAAAAGCCTCTCAACCTGCCATACCAAGCTCTAGGCGCCTGTTTCAACCCATAGAGCGCTCTCTGGAGTTTGTATACACGGTGTGGGTATCTCTCACTCTCAAACCACGGGGGTTGCCTCACATACACTTCTTCCTCTATCACCCCATTCAAGAAAGCACTCTTCACGTCCATTTGGTACAACTTGAACCCTTTAGCCACGGCAAAGGCCAGAAGGATACTAATTGCCCCCAAACGGGCCACAGGAGCAAATGTCTCCTCATAATCTATACCCTCTTTCTGGTTGAACCCCTGAGCCACCAACCTCGACTTGTTTCTCACAACCATCCCATTCTCATCTTCCTTGTTCTTCCACACCCACTTGGTACCTATGGGACAGCAATTTGGCGGTGGATCAACTAACACCCATACTTGGTTTCTCTCAAAATTCTCCAACTCCTCATGCATGGAATTCATCCAATTCTCGTCAGACAAAGCGTGTCGAATATCTTTGGGCTCAAACAACGCAACAAAAGCAGAGTGAGCGAAATGAGAAGTGTTCCTTGACCTCAACCGTGTAGTGCGTTCATGGAGGTCACCTATGATCGTTGTCAGTGGGTGATCCACCTCTACACGCCGGGGAGCCTCTCGCCTGGACACAATCTCCCCCACAGTACTAGCCTCCACTCGAACAGCCTCAGTCGTAGTGGGTGTAGGGGACAGACCATCCTCGATCGTCGTCGTCGTCATAGTGGAAGTAGCATGTACACGATCAGCCACGGGAGCATCACCACCATCATCATCTTCATCTCCATCTCCGTCCTTCTCATCCTCAAAGATCCTCGCTCCAATCTCCTCGTCACCTGCCCACTCAAAAGCTGAAGAGCTACATGGCTGTGTCTCGTCGAAGGTTACCGCGCAAGTCTCCATGATTCGCAAGTCTCTAGAGTGAATCGCATAACCGTGAAAGATACCATCTGAACATCTAGACTCAAACTTATCCAACTTGCCCTTCTTCAGAATAAAACACTTGCAACTAAAAGCTCTAAAGTGACTCACCTTGGGTTGTCGCCCATGCATCAGCTCATAAGAGGTCTTCTTCTTGAAAGCACGAAGGAAGATGCGATTCGAGACATAGCAAGCGGTATTGACTGCCTCGGCCTAGAAACGCCTAAGAGTCCTATGCTCATCGAGCATCGTCCTGTCCATCTCACAAAGGGTCCGGTTCTTCCTCTACACAACGCCATTCTGGCAAGCAATGTATGGAGAAGAGTATTGATGATCGAGACCAAGATCACTGCAAAAGGCATCAAAATGAGAGTTCTTGAATTCCGTACCATTGTCACTGCGTATAGCTCAAATGGCATCACCATGTCTCTCATTATTCAACCTCAAGATCAAGTCCCGAACAAAGCCAAATGTCTCGCTCTTATCCTCCAAAAAGAAAACCCAAGAGTACCTCGAAAAATCATCAACCACGACTAGAACATACCACTTCCCACCCGCAGAGTGAACACGAGCTGGCTCAACCAAATCCATGTGCAACAGCTCACAAGGTCGCTCGGTCATGACCGCAGTCAGAGGGGCATGAGAAGCAGCAACCATCTTTCCATGCCGACAAGTAGCACAAACCAAATCCTTCTCGAATTTCAACAAAGGCAATCCTCGGACAAGATCGAGACCACTCAAGCGGGAATGCAACTCAAAGCTCAAGTGTCCTAACCTCCTATGCCATTTCCAAAGCTCGGCCGAAACGCCAACAACAAAGCATCGAGGAGGATCAACAGACTGAGAAAAATCGGCACGAAAGATTTGACCCTCGGGGACGATCGTACAGACAAGATCGCCTCGAGAATCAAGCACACGAGAAGCGCCCAACTTAAAACAAACCTCAAAATTTTCGTCAAGCAACAGGGATACTGACAACAGGTTAAAACCAAGTGACTTGACCAAAGCCACACTCTTCAGGGTCACCTTGCTACTCACCTTCACCATACCTTCAGCAAGCACTCGTCCTCTCCCATTGTCCCCGAAAGTGGTGTACTCCATCGTACTCACCGGGGTGAGGCTGGAGAACCACCCACGATCTCCGGTCATATGACGTGAACAACCGGAGTCGATCAACCAAAAGTCCTCCAAGCCTCCCACCTGCAATAAAAAACGAGGACGAGAATGAGCAAGCGACTCAACACCGGGGTTAGTACCAAAGGAGTCAAACCAGTGTCGAGCCATTTGCTCAAAAGAAGGGTTAGCAAAATCCATCCTATCAAAGCCTCTAGACGGAGCCCTCTCACGCCTACCACCGAAGAACCTGTCACATCTCACTGGAGGAGTACGCGCACCACGAGGGGGAAAACGTGGCCCGTAGTCCCTTTGAGAACCAAAACTGCGATTGTGCCTCCCAAACTCGTAACAGTCACGAGCTGGACGTGCCCAAACCCAACACGCCTATCTCTCTGAGGAAAACCACCTCCACCACCACGAGTGGGAATCGTACGCACAAACCCATCACCCCTAGGTAGAGGCCCTCTACGAAGCTCAGGCACACCATAGGAAGGGTTTTACCTGTCCTTGTTTGCCATCTCCCTAGCAAACCTCTCATCTCTCTTCTTCCTGAAACAGAACTCATCCTTATGCCCATCCCTCCCACAATACTCACAATGGAAGCGGATCAGCTGTGGCTTAGGCTGTGGCTTCTCTATGGGCTTCTCAACAGATTTCTCTCCTGACTTCCCACCAAAGACACTCCCCTAGGTGCTCACAAACTTGATGGGTTTTTGGTAGTTTTCAGACATGTGGGGAAACACTGGTGGATCTGGGGTTGTGTCAAGCTTGTTTCTGAGATGGTTCGGCTTGGATTCGAATTTGTTCATGGGTGTATTGTGTGATGAGATATGAATCTCTCTAGCTTTCTCTTCTCCCTCACCACTCTTCTCACCACTCTTGCCAGCCCCCAATGCCTGACCATCAAACCTCTTCAACTGAGCCAACATGAAACTCAATTATGGCTCATGCCCAGACGACCACCCCATCATTTTTCTCAATTCATCATTCTCATCCTGCAAACGGTCAACATAGTGTGCAAGTTCCATGTTTTTCAAAGCATGCATTTCACAGGTAGAGCATGATGTAGGAAGAGGAGCTTTCAATGCCGCCTCAAGAGAAACTATCTTGGTGTGAGATTCATCTAGCCTAGCATGCAGCACAAGACAAGAAGTGCAAGCACCTAACAACGTAGGTCTATATTTCAATTCATCACACTCAATCCTAAGCACATCTAGTTCCTCAAGAGTTGAAGCATGCTTCTCCTTGAGAGCAGTCAAGTCAGCCAGAAAAACATTGCAATCACTACAATCAACCTCATCAGAAACAATAGGAGCATCTTTCAAAGAACCTATCTCATTTCTTACATCAACAAGCAAGGACTCAAGCTCAACTATCTTGTCCTTAGCATCACCCAACAAAGACCTAAACTCCCTCTTCTCCTTGTTGGTCTTCCTAAGCACATCATCATGGTTATCAAGCAACTCATTGAGCCTAGCATTCTCCTATAGCAAGAAGTTGGGATCATGTCGTACCTCTTCCTCGGAATCGGAGTTCGAATCCGAGCTGTGCATCCCACCCTTCATAGAGTGCACCATGCCGCAAAATCTAGCTTGTGCGACGAAGCTGAGGCCGGGGAAGTTCTTGCCCGTGTGCCGCTTGTCCTTGCGCCGATCTTGCTCTTCATCGCTGCTCGAATAGAAAGAAGCATCGCTTGATGTGGAGTTGATGTCGCTCGCTCCGGCAACCATCGCTCGAGCCGTCATCTTCTTGTACCCGCCGCTCTTCTTTGGCCTTCTCTCGCCCTTGTCCTTGCACTTGTCTTTGACCTTCTTGCTTGTTGTAGTCGTGCTTGGGCTTGCCCTTGTAGTCGTTCTTGATCTCCATGGCTTCAGGGCATTCGGCGATGAAATGCCCGTGCTTCCCGCACCGATGGCACATCCCCGAGCTCTGCTTTGCATTCTTGCAGTTCTCATACATCCGCCCAAACCTCTTGCTCAACAAGGCGAGATCATCCTCGCTCAGCACCTCAAAGTCCTCATTTGGCAAGGACACAAGACAAGACAAAGAGAAACCAACAGAGTTAGCATTAGTCCTTGACCCTGAGACAAAAGCCAAACTATGAGGATCAGTGGGGCTCTCAATCTTGGCTCTCAAGCCACGATCAACCTCTCAAGACCCGAGCTTGGAAAACAGCTCATCAAGCGATAGCGTATCATACACGCTCGACTCCTCAATGGCGTCGACCTTGGCACTCCACACAGACCTATCCAGGGCATGCAAAAGCTTGATAGCTTGATCATGATCCGTGTATGGGAGCACTTTCACATTGGCCCTCATGTTGTTGACTATACTGGTGAAGGCTGGAACATAGCATCGGTCGACTCACCGGGGAGATGAGTGAAGTTCTCGTACTCTCTCCGGTAAGTGGAAAACAAACGGGCTTGCACCTGGGCATTGCCAACATGAGCATTTCTAAGCATAAGCCATATCTTTCCGGCCACATTCTCTCCGTACACTCGCTCAAACTCCGAGGCACAAAGAGCACGGAACAAGTAATCAACAGCCTTGCAGTTGGCCTCACACATGTCCCGCTATCTCGGAAGCAGAAAACTGTCTAGAATGACATAATGAGGATTTTGAGTGACATACCAGATCAGAGTCCCCTTCCCACGCAAAAATGCGCCCATGCGCCTCTCCCACATCGGGTCATTCTTGCCATCGAAGTGCGGAGGACCCGACCCCTTGCCAAAGTCGCCCTTCTTTGGATCTTAGACTGGTTAGAATCACGAAGATCCATAACCGGCTCTGATACCAATTGAAGGACCGAATAGGCAACCAAAGAGGGGGTGAGTGAATGGGAGCCGATAAAAATTCTTCCCGAAGGTTGAACTCGACCTATACCCCGATTGCCACTCCGAGTACTCGCACACACTAGAGAAGTTCTAGACTAGGCACACACAAGCCTACAAGTCCTAGAGACAAGCATTGAATTAAACCGTGGAAGCACAAGACAAGAATCAAAGCACTTAGCCAAATCTGCGAGGCCCTGGGTGGACAGTCCGCACGAGTACGGCGGACAGTCCGCAAGCCTGGCAGACGGTCCGTGAACCCTCAGCGGATGGTCCAAAATAGGACCCCGAACCTCTAGTACTGCACCATGAAAATTCGGATAGTCTGGGCAAGTATCGCGGACGGTCCAGCGCCTCGCGGACAGTCCGGCCCCACCGGGCGGACAGTCTAGCAAAACTTGCGGAAAACCCCAGACAAACGCAAAGCACCCCAGACAAAACTCCAAGCCACACGGACAGTCCACACACCACTCGCGGACAGTCCGCACACCACTTGCAGACAGTCCGCAAACCTCCTGCAACAAAACCCTGGGGGCGAAACGGATCGAGAAGCGAACGCGCACGAACACATGACGAACTACGATGAACACAAGGCCTAGTGGACTGTCTGCCACAGCCACGCGGACTGTCCGCGGCTCACGAAGAGAGCAGGAATAGAACGACCCGCGGGGTCAACTCCTACAAATCCATCACCAGATCTCCCAAACAGCTATAGCTCTTGAGACAAGATTTGGGGGAGATGAGAAGCATCACTAGGTGAAGCTACGCCTCAAAAATCTCAGCCTCTAACTCTCTAAATAACCGGGAATCGCGGATCACACGAACCACCACCAAGAACTCGGGCTCTGACCAAAAACTCACGAATTGAAGGGTATTCCCAGCGTTTGAGGGGTCAAGATCAGACACAAAGATACGTAAGGTATCCACCCATGATCCCCTTAAAGAGATCCGAGAGAAAACGCCCTCAAATCCACGAATCGAGCGAAGAACGAAACTCCCCAAAAATAGCCCTGAAAATGACACGAAAATCACAAAGAATTAGGAGATCACCGCAACGCCGAATGCTTCCATACATCCAGAGGTCAGAGTCTATACAAGAATCTAGCCTAAGGAAACCAGAGGAAAAGAAGCAGTCCAGAGCGATCTACTGGGGGAGGAAAACCTAGAGTCCAAGAGCGAGAGATGCCATCTACCTCTCTGCTATTTATATGAGGTCCACCGGAGGAGGCAAATGACCACACTACCCCTACAACTCAAATAGAAGATACACACCCCTCAGGGGCAATATGGTCAGGCCTTCATCGAGCGGACACACTTCCACTGCGGACTTGCTTAGCCTCGATGCAAGCCCCGCGATCACGCCACGTGCCCCCGCCTCGAAGCTTCCCGACGCTCCCGGATCACCGTCTCCGTCGCATCGGGCCTCCAACTTGGTTTTGCGGCCCAAACTAAGAAACCGTCCACCGATGGTTTTGTGGTCAAACCAAAAAACCCCACGCGCAAGCTTCGGCCTCGATCCGCTACCTTGCACCGGCCCATGTTCACGACTTCAGCCCGCTAGTCTTGCACCACACGACTCGCACTTGACCCCATCGGCCTCCGGGTCCATCGAACTAAGCCTACTTGCCTCTCCATCACCCAGAGGCTGCCACGGCTAAGGCCTTTCGTGCTTGTTCTTCACCTACACCGACACGAGTAAAACCGCAACCTGTACCTACACACTTAGCCAAGCTTCAGTCCACACAATGTTGTCAATCACTCATCACTAAGGAGCGACCCTCCACTCGTCTTCGGACACACCTGGTCCTCAAGATGTAAGTGTTTCTCGGTTATTAGATTGAATCTTGTGTTGCACATGTTCCACAGATTCGATACCTTGGGTGATACTCGAGGGAAAAAGGTACTACATGATCTGTAAGCTTGCGGTAAACCTTGGCGCGTTATTGAACCGTCAACACTGACACAGTCTTCTTCCCTCAAGCACCCAACCCCATCGGACCCTGTTCTTCTCGCTGGTAAGTCAAGCAACCACACCTTTCTCCTCATCTCTCCCGTGCTTTTTAGGGTTTCTTGATTCATGAAGAAGAACCTTGTAGATGTAGTATTTCTTGATTCATTTCCAAGTTATTGATCTAGTGTAGGCACCCCTTGTAGATGCAGTAATTCTTGATTCATTTACTAGATCTTGTAGATGTACTGGTAATTCATCTGTGTACATGATAATTCAGTAGGATTTTTCGTAGATAAGTGTGTGATATACTAGTGATTCTTGATTCGCAATAATTAGTGGCGATTTTGAGTATTATACCTCGACACAAATTTTGGCAATGATTCTGTTGGTGTGAGCTCTGATTTCATAGGTGTTTGGCTACCGATGTCTGTATGATAATTGTTTTGTTTGCTCTGCTAGTATAGGAATGGAAGGTTGCTAGTCATATTCAGTAGCTACCAAATTAGTTGTTGAATTCATAATCTGAATTTATGAACTCCTGCAGGCAGCAACACTTGCTCTTAATTCTTTTCTTTCCAGGGAGAAATGTCTAATGATAATTCTTTGCTGGAGTACAAAGAAATAGTTATGAAGATGTTTAACACTGAGGATGAAGGATTTGAGTTTTATAATGACTACGCTTATGAGAAAGGATTTAGTGTGAGGAAGGATTACTGCGAGTGGGACATGGACCACAATGAGAGGAACCTTCACAAGTTTGTTTGCAGCAGTGAAGGTTTCCGCGCAGAGAAGCACCTGAGGAGTGAGATCAAGTTGCAGAGGTCGCAGAATATCACTCGCAGTGGATGTCGTGCTAAACTTGTGATTGCACTGGATTATAACACAGAGCAGTGGTATGTGAAGGATTTCATCGACGAACACAACCATCTGATGATTCAACTAGACCTTTCTTGTTTCCTGCGTTCTCACAGAAAAATCGGTGATGAGCAGAAAGTAGAGATTGTGCATATGCAAGTTTCTGGAATCCGCAAACACCAGATAATGGACAGTATGCTGAAGCGGTACGTTGGTTATGATAAGGTTAGATTTATAGTAAGGGACCTTTACAATTTCTGCCATCGCAATAAGTTGTAGATGCTCTCCGTCAGTGATGCTCAAACAATCATGAATTACTTGATAGCTCAGAAACGTAGAGATCCAGATTTCCATTTCGACCACAAGAGAGATAGGGGAGGGCATCTGACGGGAGCCCTTTGTTGCAACTTTCAATCTAAGATGGATTATAGAGCATTTGGTGAGGTCGTCGTATTTGATGGCACGTACAAAACCAATAAATACAACCTGCCCCTTGTTCCTTTTGTTGGGGTGAATCATCATAAAAGCACAATTCTTTTTGCTTGTGGAATTGTTGTTCATGAGGATACTGAGTCATGTGTGTGGCTGCTTAGGGCATTCATTAAAGCCATGTCTCAGAAACATCCAGTATCTATGATCACCGACGGAGACCTTGTTATGCAAAATTCAATTAGTATTGTGTGGCCGATGCATCGCATAGGCTATGCGGATGGCATATTGAGAATAACATTGTGAGTAATATTAAGGACGATGATGTGAAGGAAGGGATTAGGTGCTTTCTTTATGATCGTTGCTCTGTAGAAGAGATTGAGTTGAAATGGATGGTTTTCTTGAATAAGCATGATGTCATAGATGAGAACTCGTGGCTATATCACATGTATGAGAGGAGGAATCCTCGTGTGCTGCGTATCATGCTAGTAAGTGCTATTTAGGACTGAGGAGCAACCAGCATAGCGAGAGCCTACACTCTAGGATCTAGTTTAATCCAGATCGAAAAATGACACTACTAGAGCTGTTTCAACACTTTGACAACTGTCTTGTAAAGCTGCGCACTAGAGAAGCGAATCTGGATTTTGAATCCAATTACAATCCATGCTTGGAACCAGATGCTTCAATTTTTGTGCATGAGGCTACAAAAAGGTTCACAACAAGTGTTTTTTGTGATGATGTGCTGTACAGTCTGAAAGCAGTCGAGATGTGTTATTTGATTGAAGAAACGGATGGCTATAACATTGTTGAGTATAAAGTTGCAAGGGTTGATAAGGGAGAAAAATGATACTTTGTGAAATGTGACATATGTGTTGTTGGGGACAAGGTCAAGGAAATTTCTTGTTCTTGTCTAAAGTTACAGTCCCCTGGAACCCCATGCTCACACATCTTCTTTGTGTTGGACCTTCGTGAAGAAAGTAAGCTTCCAGACTGCTATGTTGTGGAAAGGTGGACAATGGGTGCCAAGTGTGGATTTCCTCCTACAAGAAAGAGCACAATGTATGACTATTCTGATAGCTTATAGAGGTACAATGACCTACACAATATCAGTGAAATGACAGCCTTCGCAGCAGCTGAATCACAAGAAGCATTTTAACGGCTCAAACGCGTTCTTGAAGAGGAAGCTGCTATGATCCTTTGAAATAGAGGAGAGGGTGGACGCAAGACGTTTGGTCCTGTGCTCCCACAAGCCCTGGATGTTGATTCTGCGGAGTGCTGCAATGTATTAGATCCCATATGTGTGCCAGGCAGAGGGGCCCCAAAGAAAAAGTTGAAGTCAAGTTCAGATAAATCTGACAAGAAATGTACCCTATGTAAAGATCAGGGTCACAATCGGCGAACATGCAACTTGAGAGATGAGGTAAGCTAAGAGTAATTGTCATCAAAGTTAAAAATTGGTTGTCTGTGAGCCATGTGTACTTTTTGCAAATGTCCCTTTTCATTTGTAGGATAAAATGCTCCCTAAGGATGTGTTGGATAAATGATTTGGCAAAGGTATACATTCCAACAAAATTCTAGATCCTTGTATATGACTTCTCTTTCTCCTGTGCTTGTGGGTTCTTGTTTGGCTTCATGAAAACCAGCAGTTCTCTTTCTCATGTACCTGTGGGTTCTTGTTTGGCTTCATGAAACCAACAGCTGAGTATGTGGGGGCTGGTCAGAGATATGTTCTTGGCTGATTGGGTGTGGAGGTACCTCTGGAAAACCGCTTCATGATGATCTGGCCTCTCAAATCGAGAAATTGTAATTGCACTTGATTAGTTGATCTAGTTGGGTGATCCTGTTGCAATACTTGTTTGTCTGTCTGGCTTTGCATGTTGATTGGAGAGATGAATTCTGTATTATAGGTGTGCTGTGTTGTTATCAGTTTGGTGATAGATCACATTGTATGATAGAACAATGTTCACGTGTTGTGGTTATATGGTACTCAATAAAAGTACTCGGACGAAGCTAAAAGCACTCGGATGAAGCTAAAAGCACTCAGATGATAAAAGCACTCGGACGAAGCTAAAATTTTAAGCAGGCGTTGCACAAGTTAGACAAACGATGTGGGACTAAACTCCCGCCAACAAGAAATTTTTGGTGCGGCCATATTTTAGTATTGTCTGCTAGGTGTTTCAAGTAGTTGCGTGGGCATCGTTGGTCCAGTAACTTATCATGAAAGATTTTGTTTGTGGCTTTGTGTATCAGAGTTATACAAGAGTCTTGTAACCTTTGCAATGTGGAATGATCATTTGACATGTGAATCATGTTTTCATTTCGGTCGCTGCATTTCTTGTTGATTGAGAGTGCAAAAGGAACGTTAACATACCGTCGTTAAGTTAACATGTAATGTATGGATAACATATCATCGACAAGTTGCCATGACACGGAAAATGACATATTGTCATCATGTTAACATGCCATAACTTACCATTGTTTAAGCTACCATGCCACAGATAGGCGCCACATTGTAGTTAGCGTGCCGTCGAGTTAACATACCATGTCAAGTTAACATGCCATGTCAAGTTAACATGCCATAACATATCATTGTTTAATGTGCCATGCCACAGATAGGCGACACATTTTAGTTAGCACACCGTCAAGTTAACATACCAGGTTAATGGTTACAAGCTAACTCTTCATTCATAACTAACAACATGAAGCTGTTAAAACCATTACAATGTTAATAGTTACAAGCTGGAGTGCACACAAAAGATGGCACCCATGAGAATGTATAAGATTACTGCATAATGTGGAAAGACACTTGTAGCCACTGAGTCTGCCATCTGGTTTTGAGCTCTAGGTATCTTGTGTACCTTGGAGGAACCTGTCAAAGAGGCAACAATAGACTGGGAAAAGGGTTTGGTGCTCCAATCCAGTGCATCAGAGGGATTTGCTGCATTGATACAGTTGGCAAACTTATTATCAGTGAAGAATTGGGTGTATTGGAGACCCATGATAACGGTGAAGTTCATTCCAATGTTGGACCATAAAAGCTCACTATTTACTGCTTTTTTAGTTCAACTGGAGCTAAAACTTGTATCTGGTTGAACTTTTTGTTTTAGTTACTTCTATAGTGTATAGAATCCCTGACGTATCAGCAGGAGATGCAAGAAATGGGAGAGATATTCAAGGAATACCACTGGGAAAGGATGGGGATTACAAGATAAACAGATAGACTGGCCCGGGTAGAGTAGTACAAAAACTTCTCATACCTAATTCTAGAGAAATAGCAATGAAGGTACACCCTATAATTCAACATACTTCACATAGGAAAAGTACCCATCACATTGTGTGTTCTTCTAGTATTAAAGCAGGCATGCAAATGTACTGAGAAGGGCAGAACATATTACGAATTCAGACAAAATACTAGATCAGTGAAATCTACTATCTCACACTTTCAGCAGAAGCACCCAGAAAGCTTATTAGAAGGATTTTCTCATACTCAGATCAGTACCATGGCAGTGAAGGATAATTTGCTAGTAGCCGGTGGTCTCCAAGGGGAGCTAATATGCAAAGAATGATCAAGTCTTTCATAAGTGGGAACAGAAACTAGTGATATGATTAACATCATCCCGACTAGAACCTAGCTTTTCATTGACATGCATGATTTCATTGAGATCACCCATACAAAACATAGGCATAAAGCAATTAAGGGTGACAAAGTTCAACACATGGTCCCAATATTACATTAGTGGATTAGTGATGAGGATCACCATATATACAGACTAGTCCATACTGTTGATTACTTGCTTGATTTTTACACATCTGGCAAAGACCTCCTGATTGGCCTTGAGATGGAACATAGCATACCTTAGCTTTCCTAAATAGTAACAGGCGGGGAAGATGCTTCATTGTCGAACTAATAAGGCTCCCACCTGAGCCTCGGCAGTTCCAGGTGAGGTGTGTCATGGCGCCTGTGGCGCCGTGCTGGCCGACGCCTAAGCCTGACCCGAACTCGATCTATCAATCTTGTCCCACAGCATGGACCCCAGCACCATGGTGGCCTTGATGAGGACCACCACCTGAACTTTGAGCACCAAGATTGGCTTGGGGGAAGGGTGAAGAGGGAGGACAGGATGATCCAAAAAAAACCGGTCGAGGTGAAGCTGGGCAGCAACACCATCAGGAACTGGCACAACCATTGGTTGAGCAGCGATTGTGCCAGCCGGGAAGTAGAAATCGGCAGCAGGGGGAACATGTTGCACCAGACCCATCGACGACGAATGGGCGCCCAATGCCTCTCCCATTTAATCGCCAGGATAGAGGCGAGTGTAATGGCAATGCCGGTCCGGAGAGGACTCCTGACAAAATCGTCAGCATCAATGTTGCGGCCCAGCGTAATCCACTCTCCCAGGAGGGGAGAGGATATATCGACCGCCTGAGGGGTGGTCCCTTCACCAGAGGGAATACCGAGCGTGAGCTCGGTGATGCAGGGCAGGGGATCTACCTCTGGCGGTGGCGGCGGAGACTGTTGAGTCAGCGGCGGAGGAGGAGACAGGTCAAGCAGTAGTGGGGTGAAGACGACCCTCCTCACGCTTGCGCCGGTGTCGGCGCCCCTGGATGCAGGGGCGGAGATCAATGCGGCCGCCATCGTCTCCTCCTCATCGTTGACTCAGCGACCGGTCAACGTCGTTGCTGCGGATCTGAGAGGGGATCTCGACGGCCACCCAGTTCCCCGTGGAGGAGTGTATAGGAGAGGGTCGTTCAGAAGGCCACGGTGGGGGAGCTCAGGGTGTAGATCTGCCGAGTGGAGCACGGGGGCGAGCTGATGCGGGTGGATCTGTGGGACCACTGCCTCCAGTGCGGTTTCCGCCGTGGTTGATGAGGTGTAGACAGGATGGATGGATAGGAGGATGTAGGGGAGGAGGATTGAGAGGAGGAGATGATGGAGGATGGGGAGGAGGTGGTGGTGGAGTCGCAGGCCGTGGAGGAGGAAGGGGATGGAGAGGGGTGAGCTGCGATGTTGTGGAAAGAGGAAGTGGAGAGGGATGAGTGAGAGTTGGCACAGGAAGAAATCCCGACGGCGAGGAGAGGTGATGGATATCTAGGAGCCTTCTGAGAGTTTTGCCATTAGAATGGTGCTTGCGCTGCTTCCTCGTACAACTGCAACATAAGTGTATTTGTGGGCTCATTCTGAGAGAGAGGATAATAAATATCTCTGGGTCTAGGGCATGCACGGGCGCATCTGAGGGTCCCTCTTCAATTACCTTTTTGCCCTTATCATCCTGACAAGGCGCGGCCGAGTTGGGCCCTGCTGTGAATTGGGGTAAGGCCAAGGTGGCACTTGCACGATGAGAGCCAGGTGTGGTTCGAGGACCGGTGGATGGTCGCTTCCTGGTGTGATGAGTGATTGACAACGTGGTGTGGACTGATTCTTGGCTAAGTATTGCAGGTGCAGGTTGCGGCTTGACTGGTGCAGGTGTAGGTGAAGAACAAGCGCGAAAGGTCGTTGCCGGTGAGGCCTCCAGGTGTGGAGAAGACAAGTAGGCTTGGTTCGAGGGACCCGGTGGCCAGCGGGGTCAAGTGCGGGCCGCATGGTGGCAAGAACGGCAATATGAAGTCATGGACGATTTCTTGGTTGAGCCTCAAAACCAAGGTCGAGCCGGGACTACGTGGGAGCCGAGTCATGAGTGGTGATTGGGGGAGGCTACACCGAGTTCGCGGGGTTTCCGGTGGTTCACCAGAAAACCACTGGGTTCCTTGGTTGATCCACAAAGCCAAGACCGAAGAACCGAAGACGAAGGTGCAGCAGCTCCAGACCGGTCTAACCGGTGGGTACCGGTCTGACCGGTGAGGAGCACCGGTTTGACCGGTGTGCGACGACGCAGTCCGGAATCTTCGAAGCGGAGGACACGCGTCGGGATCGCAAGGCTTGCGTCGAGGCTAAGCAAGTTTGCGGTCGCTGGGCATCCGTCCGATGGAGCGAAGACAAAGATTTCCGAATTCGCCCTTGAGGGGCATGTATCGCTAGTTAGCTAGTAAGGGTATTTTCGTCTTTCGGTTGCCTCCATATAACCCAAGTGGTGAGAGGATGGCAGCCATCTCTTGGAACCCTAGCTCATTTGGTTTTCCTATTTTCCTTCCTATTTTCCTTAGGATTTTCTTAGGACTAGCTTGAGAGCTTCATGGTGAGATCTTGTGAGAGGGAAGGATGATCGGGCGGCAAGCTAGACCTTGTATGAACCTCTTTGGTATGTATAGATGATTCAGCGTGGTTCCTCAAGGCTTGGAGGTGTCTTTCCCGTTTCTCCTTTTTGGTGATTTTCGGAGCCCCTTCTTGGCGATTTTCTTGGAGCGATTTCGATGCCTTTCTCTTTGGGATTTGGTGGGGGATGTATGCATGAACCCTTTGTGGTTCTTTTCCCTTTGATTCCCCTCCCAAATCCGTGAGCAAAGGGGCTCGATTTTGGGGTTTTCGTGGCTCTAGGGTTAGAGGTGTTCTTGGTGGGATTTCTTCGATTCCTCTTGATTTAGCAAGTTTTGGTGGACCAAATCTTGGCTATGGAGTGCCCATGAGGTGTTCCTACTATCCCCAAAGTCTTGCACAAATCCGTGGAGCGATTCGGGAGATCGGGAGTTGGATTTGGGGGAGTTGACCCGCGGGTGCTGTTCATCCCCGAGCGGCCCAGCCTGACCGGTCTGACCGGTGCTGCTCACCGGTCTGACCGGTGCAGAGGCTCTGTGGGTTTTGCCTCGGGTGAACATCTGGGTGAGTCCGTTGTTGTCCCGTGTTGCTGTTGTTTCGAGTTTGGGTCAGTTTGGAGCTCGGTAGGCCTGTTTGGTGGATTTGGGGTTTCCTAGCTTGAACCGGTCTGACCGGTGAGCTACACCGGCCTGATCAGTGTAGGGGCCTTCTGTGGAAGTTCCCAGGTTGTACCAGCATGGACCGGTCTGACCGGTGGTGCTCACCGGCCTGACCGGTGTAGGTCAGTAGCGCTCGAGTTGCTAGTTCCGCTGCGTTCTCGAGTTCGTGAAGGTGGTTGTTGGTTCCTAGGACCAGTAGCACTTCAGTGGCTACGTGGTCTTGACCAACTTGGGTAGTTGAGTCGGAGACGTGTTTTGGAAGCCGTGTTCGTCTTGTTGGAGTTCTCATCTCCTTCGAGAAGAATTTTTATCGGCTCCCATTCACTCCCCCCCTCTCTGGTTCGCCTAATCGGTCCTTCAATTGGTATCAGAGCCGGTTCGGGTCTTCATTGACTCTTACCAGTCTAAGATCCAAAGATGGCGTACCAGGAACGGGGTTCGGGTCCTCCGCACTTCGATGGGAAGAACTACCAGATGTGGCAGAGGTGGATGGCAGCGTTCCTCCGCCGAAAGGGTCAGATCCTTTGGGACGTCACGGTGAACACAACTTATGTTCATCCGATGAACTTCCTTGCCCCAGGATCGAGGGATATGTTCGAAGCCAACAACAAGGCTGTCGACTACTTGTTTCATGCTCTGTGTCAGCCTGAATTCGATCGGGTTCAGACAGAGGACTTAGCTTGTAGGATTTGGGAGCAGTTGAAGGATGCTCATGCTGGGAATGCTCAGGTTCAGGCTCGGATGTACGCGACTTATCGGAGAGAGTACGAGAACTTCACTCATCTCCCCGGCGAGTCTGTCGATGCCCTTTTCCAGCGGTTTACGGTCGTCGTGAACAACATGAGAGCCAATGTGGCCGTGCTCCCATACGATGATCATGATAGAGCCGTGAAGCTCTTGCACTCGTTGGATCATACCGTATGGGACGGGAAGTTTGAGGCTATTGTTGAGTCCGAGAAGTATGACACCTTGACGGTGAACGAGCTATTCTCGAAGCTCAAGTCGGCTGAGTTGGACCGTGGTATGACAGCCAAGATCGAGAACCCGACTGATTCTCATAGTCTCACTCTCGTTGGTGGCAAAGGAGCTAAGTCTAACGCTAACGCATCCTCCAGGATGTACTCTCTGTCTTCTTTGATGTCTTTGCCAGACGAGGAGTTCGACGTGCTTGGAGAGGACGAGCTGGCGCTGCTGACCAGGCGGTTCGAGAGGCTGCACGAGAACCGGGTGAACACGAGGAGGACAGCACGGACGTGCTTTCAGTGCGGCAAGCCAGGACACTTCGTCGCCGACTGCCCGGAGAAGATGGAGAACAAGGACGGCTACAGGCACCTGTCGAGCAAGGACGGCAAGTACCGATCGAGGCGCGATCACAAGCACAAGAACAAGCACAAGGACGAGCGACGGTCGAGGAAGAAGGATGGCCGCGGCAGGAAGGCCCGAGCGATGGTCGGAGCGAGCGACGTCGACTCCAGCTCCGCCTACTCTTCCTCGAGCTCGAGTAGCAGTGAAGATGAAGGTGATCGGCGCAAGAACAAGAAGTCATCCAGGAACTTGAGTGGGTTGAGCTGCTTCGCGGGAGATGGCTTCTGCGGCATGGCACTTAGCTCCGGCAGCAAGAAGAGTCACCAGAGTGACTCGGACTCCGACTCCGAGGATGAGGTATGTGATGAGCTCTCCTCTTTGCGCAAGGAGAATGATGAGTTGGTTGACTTGCTTGATAATCGCGATCACTTGCTTAGAGAGGCCAAGAAGATGAGGAAAGAACTTAGGGCCTCACTAGAAGATGCTAGGAACCGTGTGGCTGAGCTAGAAACCCAGAACCTAGATGCTAAGCTTGAGATTGATTCGCTTAAGGCTTCTCCTGTGGTTTCTGATGAGATTGATTGCTGTGATTGCTCTGTGTACCTAGCTGATCTTACTGCTCTTAAGGATAAGCATGCTTCTACTTGTGATGAACTAGATATGCTTAGGGTTGAAGTGGCTGAGCTTAAGTCTAGACCTGCTTTGCTAGGTGCTTGCACTTCTTGCCCTGTTTTGCATGGAAAGATTGATGAGATGCATGCTTACACTGTTTCGCTTGAGGCTAAGTTGAAAGAGCCTATTCCCACTTCTTGCTCTACTTGTGAATTGCATGCGGTTAAGAATTTGGAGCTTGCGCATTATGTTGATCGCTTGTAGGATGAGAATGATGAGCTGAGAAAATGTATGAGCTGGTTGTTTGGTCAGGAGCCTCAGCTTGGTATCATGATAGCGGCTTTCAAACGCTATGATGGTCAGGCACTTGGGGCTGACAAGCTTGGAGAGAATAGTGGTGAGGGAGTTGAGAGAGTTGGAGAGATTCCTATCACACCACCAAACAGATACAAGAACAAGTTTGAGCCCAAGCCTAACCATCTCAGAAACAAACTTGACACTACTCCAGATCCACCCATATTCCCTCACCCAACAAATGATTTCCAGAAACCAGTGAAGTTTGTGAGCCCAAAGGGAGGTGAGGAAGGAGAGAAGAAGGGTGAGAAACCGAGTGGGCAGCCCCAACCCAAGCCAAAGCCTAAGCCACAGCCCATGAAGTTCCATTGTGGGTATTGTGGGAGAGATGGTCACAAGGATGAGTTTTGCTTCAAGAGGAAGCGTGAGGAGAGAATGGCTAGAGAGTGGGCTAACAAGGACAGGTACCACCCCTCTAATGGTGTACCTGAGCCTCGTATGCAGATGCCCAGGGCCAAGGCGATTGTGAGGACGGTTCCAGCATGGAGAGATAGGAGAGCTTCAGGTGGAGGCAAGTTTGCTGGCCGAGGGCCACCGGCCAGACCGGTCAGAGTGACTGGTCAGACCGGTGCTAGGCAGAGTGCTGGACAGTTTGGTTTCCGGGGCCGTGATGCTAGAGGGTTCAGCCCTTTTGGTCGTGGAACCGATGGTAGGCGCTTTGAGTCAAATGGTGTTGAGTTTGCTAGACGTTCTCCACCTCGTGATCAATATGAGTTTGGGAGAGGTCGCAGCTTTGAGTCTCAGAGGGGCTACGGACCACGCTTTCCCTTTCGTGGTACTCGTACTCGTCCAGTGAGACAGGAGTGGTTTTCCCATGGTGGTTCCAGGTTTGATAGGTTTGATAGGGTGGATCACAGTTTTGATAGGCGCGGTAGGATGGATGTTGCTAACCCTACTTTTGAGGTGATGGCTCAGCACTGGTTTGACACTTTTGGTACTAACCCCAGTGTTGAGTCATTTGCTCGCTCTCGCTCTTGGTTTTGAGTTGAGGTGGGAGGCCCGGAGAACATTTGGTTGATGTCGGGGGTGGTTCTCTGGCCTCATACCCCGGTGGTGACATGGAGGTACATCACTTTCGGGGATGGTGGACAAGGACGGGTGAATTCTGAAGAAATGATAAAGGTAAATGAATTTGTGACCTTCAAGTGTGTGGCCTTGGTCAAGCTACTTGGTTCGTTTCGCTCCTTGTCCTATCTCATGTGTGTAAGGTGAGCTTTGTATGCTCTTTGGCCCTAGTGCATGTGTTTAGGGGGAGCTTGTGAGTTTTGCGCTCCTTTGCTCTTTTGCCGGTGGTGTCGAGCCCTTTTTGCCTCCCCTCGAGGAGCCGGTCGTTTGTGAGCTTTGTGTGTGGGAGTTCCTTTGTAGCATATGTATAGCTTTCCTTTGTGCATTTCTTGCATTTGGCATGGCATATGTAACATGATGTATAGGCATCTTTGTATCTTAGGTTGCATGCATTTTGTATCATATGCATTGTTTAGGAAAGGCTTCTCCTATATACATTGTTCACCATGGAATGATATGTATGTCTTTGTGAGCTAGTATGGTAAGCTATGGTTAGTTTGGCTTAGCTCTTGATGATCTTGATTTATATCCATGGTTGATGGCTATGCTTTTGGAAAATGTCACTTGTATGCTCTCTTGTGAGTAAAGGCCTTTATATGATCTTGACATGTTTTAGTGGCTTGGCTATGCTTAATTTGTGGTTGGATAGCTTATTTTGATCATATGGGGCCAAAGGCTCATTTGCCATCATGAATGTTTAGCCCCCATGCTTCATCTTGTGGAGGGGCATAAGTTCCTTTTTGTCGCAAAGACATTTCATGTACCAATTATAAATCTGAAAATGAAATGTAAATTGCTTGGAAAATGTGCCCCCATGTCATATGTGCTAATTTTAAATTTGCTTTGGGTGCTAAATCATTGCATGATGCCTACCAATGAGAAGTCTCATATATAGAAGTAGGCACATGGCTCGGTGGCTTTGACATGACATGAGGTGCTTGTGGGTGTTTATGATGGTCTTATGCTTAGAATGGTTGTCGTAGCATGAAGTTTGTGTGGCTTTGCCATTTTGACATGTTTTGCTCATGTTTAGGACTTTGCTCATGAGAGGGAAAATTTTCGCAAAATTGCTCAATTCTATCTTAGCTTCGCCCAATGGTTGTGAAACTTGGTGACCTTGTAGTTGATGTCATTACGAAGCTATAGAGTATCTAACTTGCTCATTTGGACATGTGTAGCATCCTTTGTTGAATTTTGTCTATTTGAGAAGCTCTAGGTTGCATTTTTTGCATTTTTGGCTTGATTCATGCATTGTCAACAAGGGGGAGAAGTTTGAGCATGTTTTGGCTTGCTGCATGCATTTAGAAGGTTTCCAAGTGGTTTCGAGCTAGTTTTGAGCTCGTGCAGTTCCCAGTTTTTCCCAGGTGGTCATCGGCCTGACCGGTGAGGTACACCGGTCTGACCGGTGTGAGGTTCAGGTGCTGGGCGATCTAGCACACCGGTCTGACCGGTGTGGTTGACCGGTCTGACCAGTCCAGAGCAAAGCTGAAGCAGCTGCTCTGTTTTGTGAGGTGGTTTGCATGCATTCGTCTAGGGGGGGTTGCATTGGTTCAGGGGGAGCTTGCATGTGTGCAGGGGGAGCTCTTTGTGGTTTTCGAGCTGTGGATTGTTGGCTTGTGCTCTTTGCTTGAGCATGTTTTGTCTCGGATGTGTCGAGCCGTTGCCCTTGTCTAAGGGGTCCGAGACTTGTCTACTTCAAGTGATCTTGCTCTTTGCCTTTTCTTTGGCTTTCGATCGCTTGTTGGAGTTTCTTTTAGTCGTTTCTATTCTTTTTCTTTCCTCTTGGTTACCAAAACGTGTGTGTTGTCAATGCACTCATCAAGGGGGAGATTGAGAGCCAGGTGTGGTTCGAGGACCGGTGGATGGTCGCTTCCTGGTGTGATGAGTGATTGACAACGTGGTGTGGACTGATTCTTGGCTAAGTATTGCAGGTGCAGGTTGCGGCTTGACTGGTGCAGGTGCAGGTGAAGAACAAGCGCGAAAGGTCATTGCCGGTGAGGCCTCCAGGTGTGGAGAAGACAAGTAGGCTTGGTTCCAGGGACCCGGTGGCCAGCGGGGTCAAGTGCGGACCGCATGGTGGCAAGAACGGCAAGATGAAGTCATGGACGGTTTCTTGGTTGAGCCACAAAACCAAGGTCGAGCCGGCACTACGTGGGAGCCGAGTCATGAGTGGTGATTGGCGGAGGTTACACCGAGTTCGCGGTGTTTCCGGTGGTTCACCAGAAAACCACTGGGTTCCTTGGTTGATCCACAAAGCCAAGACCGAAGAACCGAAGACGGAGGTGCAGCAGCTCCAGACCGGTCTGACCGGTGGGTACCGGTCTGACCGGTGAGGAGCACCGGTTTAACCGGTGTGCGACGACGCAGTCCGGAATCTTCGAAGCGGAGGACACGCGTCGGGATCGCAAGGCTTGCGTCGAGGCTAAGCAAGTTTGCGGTCGCTGGGCATCCGTCCGATGGAGCGAAGACAAAGATTTCCGAATTCGCCCTTGAGGGGCATGTATCCCTAGTTAGCTAGTAAGGGTATTTTCGTCTTTCGGTTGCCTCCATATAACCCAAGTGGTGAGAGGATGGCAGCCATCTCTTGGAACCCTAGCTCATTTGGTTTTCCTATTTTCCTTCCTATTTTCCTTAGGATTTTCTTAGGACTAGCTTGAGAGCTTCATGGTGAGATCTTGTGAGAGGGAAGGATGATCGGGCGGCAAGCTAGACCTTGTATGAACCTCTTTGGTATGTATAGATGATTCGGCGTGGTTCCTCAAGGCTTGGAGGTGTCTTTCCCGTTTCTCCTTTTTGGTGATTTTCGGAGCCCCTTCTTGGCGATTTTCTTGGAGCGATTTCGAGGCCTTTCTCTTTGGGATTTGGTGGGGGATGTATGAATGAACCCTTTGTGGTTCTTGGTGGGATTTCTTCGATTCCTCTTGATTTAGCAAGTTTTGGTGGTCCAAATCTTGGCTATGGAGTGCCCATGAGGTGTTCCTACTATCCCCAAAGTCTTGCACAAATCCGTGGAGCGATTCGGGAGATCGGGAGTTGGATTTGGGGGAGTTGACCCGCGGGTGTTGTTCATCCCCGAGCGGCCCAGCCTGACCGGTCTGACCGGTGCTGCTCACCGGTCTGACCGGTGCAGAGGCTCTGTGGGTTTTGCCTCGGGTGAACGTCTGGGTGAGTCCGTTGTTGTCCCATGTTGCTGCTGTTTCGAGTTTGGGTGGTGGATTTGGGGTTTCCTGGCTTGAACCGGTCTGACCGGTGTAGGGGCCTTCTGTGGAAGTTCCCAGGTTGTACCAGCAGGGACCGGTCTGACCGGTGGTACTCACCGGCCTGACCGGTGTAGGTCAGTAGCGCTCGAGTTGCTAGTTCCGCTGCGTTCTCGAGTTCGTGAAGGTGGTTGTTGGTTCCTAGGACCAGTAGCACTTCAGTGGCTACGTGGTCTTGACCAACTTGGGTTGTTGAGTCGGAGACGTGTTTTGGAAGCCGTGTTTGTCTTGTTGGAGTTCTCATCTCCTTCGAGAAGAATTTTTATCGGCTCCCATTCACTCCCCTCCTCTCTGGTTCGCCTAATCGGTCCTTCACACGAGCATGGTCAGTCCTGGCCCTATGCGGCCAGGCCCTATGTGGCCCGACGGCCCGTCGTGTCTTGCCACTCAAATTTGCCGCACCTCCACAATTACTATCACTTGCACACATTGCTTGATTACCGAAACGTATAAGGATGAATGATTGCTACAAAACACCAAATCTTTGTTCTAACACACACACATCTTAAATAAATATAAGATAATCAAACTTCAACATAACTTAATGGAAAGGCATAACACACTTTGTCTAATTTCAAACAAAAAGATAGTGCAACCTAACAAGTTTGTAACCCACGCATAGTTCAACAAGGAAAGCTGCTTAGATGCCGTCAGCACTATCCCCTGGAGTATAGATAGCACAGATCATATTGTCTTGTTCTTCCCCGTCATCATAGTGCTCTATGTTCGTCATGTCCTGCATTTAGTTGTTCACATGTTATTATAACATCAATGGTTGTATTAAGAGGAATATTTGTGAATAGAAACCAATACTCACATCTTCAGGTGCCACTAGGTACAGATGACAAATCTTGGTCCTCTGTTTAGCATGAGCGAGCACCAATTCATTCACCTCTTCTTGCCCATCAATCTTTTTTAACCCATACCCAATTGATGGTCTACTCCCAGGAGCGGGAATCATGTAGTACAACTCTGTGCCTCCGTTGTATCCAAAAGGTCTCAAAGTTTATAACATCACGACGAACTCAATACTAGTGGCTGGATATGTAATGGTAAACATGCCAATATTATATTCCCTATTGTCATAGTATGTTTTCAGATCCGGATAAAGTTGCTTCACTGTGTGCACCTTAAATCGCATTACAACATTCTGCATGTATATAGATTTCACGAATAAAGATCATTTGGCTGATAGGAGTTTGTAAACATTAAGAAAGAATAAAAATTTACATATACCAAACCACATTCATTGTCCATTAATACAACCAGGTTCCTTTGCGGTATGCAGATCTCATCTACTACCTGAAAGTGCAAATGTTTAGGTGGCTATCTATACAATACATAATATGAATATTATAAAATAATATACTCCTGTGGGTACCTCGAATTTCTTATTGCCACAGACCTCCTGTTGTTCGATCAAGGGGATCAAGTTGTGAATCATACCCTTCAACATTGAGACGTCATTCTACAACTCTTCGAAATGTAACCTTGCCTGCTTGGTGAAGGAATCAATATTTTGTTCGTGCTTATGTATGATCTCATCTTTTTCTGTACGGGTCATGTACAAGACATTATTTGCAATAACACGTTCCAGTTCTTTAAATCCAGCAAAGAGAGCACGATGTTCCTGTAGCGCTTTCTTCAGCTGGGCAGCCTGTTCTTTTTCAATTCTTTTGCCTACTCCAGAAAGCTCTTTCTCTTGTGCTTTTTCCAACTGGTCACGCTCAAGCGATATGTCTTTCTCAGTTTGTTCTTGTTCCGTCATCTTCTGGATGTAAGATCTAGTAAGTTCAAGCGTAACCTTCAAATACTCATTGTTAAATTCCTTCTTGCGTATGGTTGCCTTCTCCTCAATCTCTTGGAGGGACCTCTTAACTTGATCCATGACACCTAGGAATTTTCAACGTAGAATAAGTGATATGGAAAAAATAAAATTAAAAAGCAACAACAAAAAACTGTGCAGAGGCATTCAAATCCATCCTTGTAACGCACATGCCAGTGCATAGTGCCAAAATCTAAAACAAGTCAGTATGACCGTGTTTTCTAAAAAAACATTAAGATAATTGTACTTGAAACCATGTATGTACTTATTTAATGTACTTGATCCAAGCAGTATGGTGATCTCACTTTTCTCTACTATGCAAAGTAATCAATCATTGGAAAGGCCACTAGTAACCCCACTGAATACAAAATTGTCAGGATAAACAAGACAAATTAACCCAAGCATTATATTTGCATTGTTTAAACGTCGCAGATACAGAGGTAGTTACTCAACATATCACAAGACATAGAAAAGGCGGCACAATATCACTTATCGAACTGGTGACCAAATCTGACGGGCAGCTTAAAGAGAAGAAACAATCAACACATTGATACTAACTTCTGAAACTCCTAATGTCAGAGGTAATATTTCTATTTTTTCCTTTTGTAGATTTGAACGAAACTGAACTTTATGACATTCAAAAGAATTTGATCCCAGATTTAAACTATACGGCAGATTGCTCACCTCGCAATGTACGACATGCTAGGGGTCTTGTGGCCGGGAACACCGTCAAAGCGGAGATCAGAGGCGGCGGCGGCAACGGCGGTGGCGGGGGGTCGACCTCCAAGTGCGACGGCTAGGGTGGTGCACGGGCTAGGTCTACGCCTACTGGCGGCAACCTTTATAGGAGCCAGGCTCGTGCGGATCCACGGCCAGGTAGGCGTGCGTGTTCGGCCGCAGGGGCGGCAAGGACTTGAGTTCGAGTCCGGCTCGCTGGGGAGGAGCGGAGGTAGGGGGTGACGGGCGGGCCCCGCGGGTCAGCGACTCGCGGTGAATGGAGGGTTATACGGACTAGAGCTTGGCTCAAGCTGGGCCGCTCAGCTACTACTGCTAGGCTGCGCTGGAACTGGTTGTGTTGGGCTAAAAGAAGTAAGGCAGTTAATCTCGGCACCAAATCAGGGTGGCAATAGTGCACAACATATGTGGAATGTTTGCAAAGAGGCGCGGAAACCGCGAGTGAGAAACTTAGCACTATCCACAATCATAAGATGCAAAATGCAAAGTAGCATGAAGAGTAGAAACAAATTCAAAAGTAAAGCAGATTAAAACAAAAGTACTCGGACCTATTGGCCCTTAAGTGCATACTGTATATACAAATACTAATTGTTTTTCCACCACTTTTACATGGTTAAAGCACCAGTCGCAGGGGCGCCACCATCATCATCGTCATCGTCGTCTGGAGACACCACGTCGTCGGCCAGCTTGTCTGCCACGTCCTTCACCTCGTCGAGCAATTCGCTGATGTGCGTCTTGGTGATGCCACGCGCATACCCGCCCATGATCCTATTCAGATCGATCGCCGGGTGGCGCGACTTGAAGATGGCCAGCACGTGGCTGGTGCTCGCGAAGTTGATTGTCCGGATGTACTCGCGAAGCCCATCCGAGAGCTCCTGCAGCCGCTCTAGCATGCTGACTTGGTGCGGTCTAGGATCTCCAAACTGGCGAGGCTCCGAGGGCTCCGCCACCGGCACCTGCTCGTCGACCAGCGGCCACATAGTGTCCTCGAGCGCATTAGCTTGGGCGCGCTCTGACCACACGCGCGCCTCAAGATCTGCAAATTGCGCAAGGATTTTGCAGTGGTACGCTGTTTTCAGGTCAGCAGTACATAAAATCAGGCAATTAAAGACCCATGGTGATGCACTCAACAGCGAGTGTCTTCTTCGCCGTGGAAGCCTCGGTGGAGTACTCCTCGACCTTGGCCGCGAGCTGCTTGGCCTACTCCGCCAGAGCCTTGGCCTCCTCAGCAGCCTTGGCATGCTCCGCCTCTCGAGCCGTGGTCTCTGCCTCTCGTGCTAAAATGCATGACAAGTCAACCACAGGTACCACTCGGGATGGTTGAGAACACTCAGCTGATCAGCTACTCACCTTTCCGGAGGGCTTCCGCATCTTCGCATGATGCGGCAGCAGCAACCCTGGTCGTAGTGGCATCGCGGCGCAGTTGCTCGAGCTCCCGGCTAGACGCTACCCGCCTCTCGCTCGCCTACTACTCCAGACGTCGCACCCGAGCCCGCAGAGTTTGGTTCTCCTTCTAGCTGGAGGCCATCTTCTCCAGCACCTCGCTCTTTCGAGCGTAACGGGTAACCACGCTCTGCGACATACGACAAGCTAAGACACTTTCTGTTAACAAAAATGACCAAACAACAAGCTTCTGAACTCACCTTGGTGATACAGCGACCTCCGACAATGCCTCCACCAGTTTGTGGCTCTCGGTGGTGTCGGTCTCTGCGTCATCAAGGAAATCATCCGCCACATCATTATAGATGTAGGCTATGTGCATCTGACATGGCGGAGCTTGCTCCTGCAGCCTCGGTGCTCGCCGGATCTCCTCTATCGCTCCAACCAGTGCACTACGCTGGGGGCTGCGCGAAGGGGAAGGCTGAGCAGCGCCCAGCGTCGCTACACTTGGCCCTATCTGTGCCGTCCCCGAGTGCTCCAAAGCACTCGGCTGAGGCATGGCCGAGGAGATGGATGGCGCGGCCACATCCCCCTCACCAAGAGGAGCATCAGATGCTTCCCCGCGCAAAAAGATACGCACACAGCAAAACATTTCATCACACAATATATACGCAAGAAGAACAAGGTAGCTGGATCGCGTAGTGTTACTTACTGGGTTGACATGCGGATCTTGGTGCTCTGCCGGAACAAGCCAGCAAGCGGTGCCCGCTGCTTTCTCCCGCCTGCGCCATTCTCTGCGCTCTCCATGGCACCAACAAGCGTCGCGGCTGCCGCCAATTCGACAGCACTCGGCGCCGATCGCCCCAGCAGCGTCGGCGTCTGGTGGCCTCCCCAGCGGTGCCACCCTCCCCAGCTGGACAAGAAGGTGAAGAAGAGCGTCGAGATGACAGAGAGGGTGAAGATGGGTGCGTTGGCGTTGTCTGTCATGTTGGAGAAGATTGGAGAAAAGGTCGAGGAGAAGGAAGAAGAAGCTTACCCAGCACGTCCTCGGGCCCCGCCTGCTCCCTGAGCGGCGAGTGCACCGCGAGAAGCTCACCCAGCACCTCTTCGGGCGCCGCTTGCTCCCTGAGTGGCGAGTGCACCGCGAGAGGCTCACCCAGCACCTCCTCGGGTGCCGCCTGCTTCCTGAGCGGCGAGTGCACCGCGGTCTCCTACCACACGGCCTCTGCGCGCGGCAGGTCCTCCCAGTCCTCCTCCTCCGAGTAGTCCGGGATCACCAGCTTATGCCGTTTCACCAGCCTCAGCTGCAGCGAGCTGGGTGCTGCCCGTCACACCTTCGGCCGCTTGGTGACCTTGGCTCCCTTCCCCTTCGCCGAGGCCTTGGTGGCCTTTGCGTGCTCCATCTCCGCGAGCTCCCGCAGCCTCCCGGTCTTGGTGTCCTTCCCCTGGACCGTGCACGGCAACGGAGCCTCCCAGGTGAACGCCAAACGGCCCTTTCAAACAAGAGACATTTTATCAAACATCTGGCAGGCATAATGTCCAATGCCCTTATGGGCGAATCCAGGAAGCCATAAAGCAAACTCACCTCTGGCGGCAGCCGTGCAAGGTTGAATGGCACCGACACTCCGCGCGAGGTAATGTGCATCCCGGCCACGAAGCACAAGCGGATCCGCTCCAATAGCTCGTCGGCCGGAGCCGGCTCGGGCACCTCACATGTCGTGTAGTAGTCCGGACTGACGTACTCGTACGCATAGTGCACACGGTCCTTCAGCGGCTGCAGGCGACGGCTGGCGTAGTTGACCATCACCGCCACGCCGGTCAGGCCTCCCACCCGCAGATCGCGGATGAGCAGCAACAGTTCCGCACCTGCAACATCACCACCTCGCCGGGCTCCTCATCCCAGTGCGCGCCTGCAACGAGGCGAGAGTCGAAATCGCTCGGGACCGGCGGCTCATGGTTGTCCATGTAGACCCACTCGTGATGCCATCCCTTGTTGGAGGACGAAAGGGGCACGGAAATGTACTCTGCAGAATGTTTCTGCTTGAGCTGAAATCCGGCCCCACCGATCACCTTCGGGCGCTTGTCGCTCGGGTGGCCCTTGAGGCAGAAGAAGTTGCGGAAGAGATCGACATGCGAGGCGATGCCGAGGTACGCCTCGAAGAGATTCATGAAGATGGTGATGTGAAGAATGGAGTTAGGGATGAGATTGCACAGCTGTAACCCGTAGTAGTAGAGGATGCTGCGGCCGAAGGGATGAGTCGGGAGGCCAAGCCCCCGCAGGAAAGCCCACTCGAAGACAACCGCCTGCGTCGTCTCCGGCGTCGGGGAGTCCTCCGCGACCGTAGGATGCCACGCGCCAGTCACCCTGTCCGGGAGGACTCCATCCCAGACGAGCCAGTTGAGGCGCTCCTCGGTGCAGATCGAGGTCACCCACTCCTCGTCGTGGATGGGCAGTGATGGCTGTGGAGGTGGCAGCAGGGGCGACGGTGACCTCCCCGGCTTAGATCCGCGCCTCCCCTTCTTCCCTGGCCCCTGTGTCGGACTCATCTTCGTCGCGGGCTACACACCAACGCTGCGATTCACTCCCTCGCTACGCTTGGGGACTGCGGCGGAGGCGGCGGCAGATCTGGATCTAGAGTTTCCCCTAGCAGGAACTCAAGATTCGGCGGTAGAGCGAGATTGAAGACCACCGGCGGAGCTAGCAAGAACGGCAATGGAGGTGCGTGCACGGTTTCCTATGGAATGCGAAGTGGGGTGCATCGAGTGCGGAGTGAGCCGTTCCGTGGCCGGCTCTCGCCTTAAATGCGAGTGACAGAAAGAGGAAAGTGGCGGGCTCTGCCCGTCCAATCACCCTGCCATGTTCACGTGCGCGCCGCCCCGGCGGTTTCTCATGAGATGGACGTGCGTGTTGAATGGCCTCCACGCGCTTTCGCCTGGGCTCCGTCCGCAAAAGGATGGATTCGGATTGGATATCCATGGAATCGAATCTAGATGTCACTATTTACCACATTTTAAATCGAATTCAAATACGAATACAAATCTTTTTTAATACTAATGCAAAACGAATAGTTTGAATTCAAATTCGCATTCAGATATTTACTCAGTTCAACTCAAAATTAATATTCTAAAATTTAACCAAGACCAATAAAACAATAAGATAGCGCCTAGTACATAGAAAGTAGTGTACCAAATCTAGTTTAAAACAATGCTTATAATACCAAATTAAAGTGAAAGAAATCCAAACAACTCTAGTGAGTAAATTATGATCAAGACAACTTATCGAAATTACATATTTCTTAATAGAAATTTAAGTAATTCAATATATCAAAATAAAAATAAATATTTTTCAAAGATATATCATTTAAAATTAAAATAAGTGCATTCAGACATATAAATATAATCTATTTCTTTAAACATGATATATTATATTTTAAATTAACATGAATAGACATATTGTAATAATGAAATTTTATTATTGTATATCACTCATAATATGCTTCCATATACAAAATATTGTACTCAATAAAACCACTCGGACGAGGCTAAAAGCACTTGGATCACTCTCAACAAAATAACATGCTTTCATATACAATGTTGTTTCACATTTCAGCAAAAAATTTTGTTTAAAAAATTACCGTAGCAGGCGGCCGTTCCTTCAGTTCGTCTTCCGAGAACCGCCGGGGCGGCCGTTCTACGGGGGCGATTTGGAGATGGGGAGTTGTGGACCATGTGGGGTCATGAGTGGGGTCGCATCCCTTCGGTTCGTCTTCCGGGAACCGCCGGGGCGGCTGTTCCTTGTGCGCCTATAAATCCGCCAGGCCTCGCCGCGGTTCCCTATCCGGTCCTTTGCATTGTCGCTCTGCTCACCGGATCTTGAGTCGCTAACGTTGAAGTGCTCGCCTTCCCCGTTGTCACCTGAGCGCAGCGATGGCCGGACAGAAGTGCCCCGGAGAGGAGGCTGCAGGTGGTTGCCAGGGGTGAGTGTCTTCCCGTCTCCATTTCCTGGTGCTTGGCGTGGCTCTGATGTTGTCCTCCTTCTGGTGTTTCGCAGGGCAGACTATGGCGTAGGTCCTGCCGCCGGCGCGGCGACTATGTCCGTGCGTCGTCGTCAGGCTCCTCAGGTGGTTCGTCCTCTTCTTCGTCTTAGGGCGATGCCGCCGGTTGTCAGGCTCCATAGGTCTCGGCGGAGGAGGGAGTCGACCCAGCGTCATCTAGAGGCCGTGCTGCACAAGGTCCGCGATCTGGAGGGGACCCTGGAAGCGATGAAGGGTGCCCTTCGGGTGGCTGAGACGGAGACGGCCAAGGCCTGCGGCGCCATGGCTGATGCAGAGGCCCCGCTGCTTTAGTGAGTTTCTGTATTCCGTCGGGACGCGGCTATCGAGGCTGTTTTGTTGACTTGTTGTCCTTGTTTCATGCGTCAGCCGAGGAGGCGGAGGCAGCTTTCCGCTGCGAACAGGCAGAGGAGCTACGCCACCGCCTGAACGATATGGAGGATCACCACGACGACCTAACGCAAGAGGCGGAGGTAGCCGTCGGGGTGCTCGGCTCGGGCCTCGGGCCGCTGCCCGACCGTCTTCGCACGCTCCCTAACTGTATTCGGGAGGCGGTGCATGCCGGGGGGCGCCACAGGGCCACCCACGCACTGGCGACGGTAGATATTCCGGTTGAGTTCGCCTTGAACGAACTGCAGCCGTAGTGGCCGTAGCCGTCGGAACAACACCGGAACCACGTGATCCACTTCGTGGTTGCTGCTAACGCCGCCGCCGCAGAGGTGGACATCGAAGGCGTGTTTTGGGACGGCGCTGCCACCGGCATGGGTGGCCTATAGTTCCCCGAGGCAGCGTTCGTCTCTTTTTCTTGTCTTGTTTAAATTTCATAAGACTAATCTGTACTGGCCCTTCGTGGTCGATGAAATCGAACTTCATCGGATCGAGGCCTGGTGCCTTCCTTAATTTGCATCATTTTTTTGACGTTGTAGATCTCGTTAATTTTCTCCAGTAATGGCACCGCATGCCTCGCCTTCCGTCCACGCGCTTGCCCCCATATCGTCACCTTCCTTTTTTCGCCTTTCTTCCTTCCTTCCATGGCGCCCAAGGTCATTGTGTGAACGAGCGTGTCGCAATGCTGTCTAGTGCATCGTTTAAGTCATGAAAGCGCTCGGCCTTACGAACTTAGGAAGAATTACTAGAAGAAGATATCTTATGTTGAGAATTCTGATTCAAAGGAGGATGCTGAGATTGATCTTGCCGAGTGGGTATCAAACAAAAGGCCGATTGCATGTCCCTTCGGCAAGAAAGAAACTGAGTTGCTTGGTTTTGATACAACAAAAGCTAATGAAATATTTGATTTTCTCCTGCAACAAAGTCAGATCAAGCTCTCACAAGATCATACTATTCCAGATGCTGAAGAACTTGAAAGGATGAAATACTGTAAATGGCACAACACCACGTCTCATAATACCAATGAGTGCAAGGTGTTTCGTCAGTAAATTCAGAATGCGATAAATCAAGGAAGCCTCAAGTTCGAAATACCTCCCAAAGTGACTAGACCGATAAAAACTGGTCAACGTTCTTTTCCAACCAATATTGTTGAAGTAACCAAGGATTCAATCTCACAAGCAAAAAACTTGACATCTGATTTGGCCAAGAGTAAAGAAGTCATCAACCCTCAAGATCAGTCAACTGCAGAAGAGTAGGCCAATCCAAGTGGCCAGTTATAAAATTATGATTTAATGGATCAGTTTATAAAAGATGAAGGAAAGCTTGGGCACGGGTTTACATCAGCTGATGAGTTAGAAAAAATAGATCTTGGTAATGGAAGCAAACCAGGGCCGACATTTATCAGTACCAGACTAGAAGCAGATTATAAAATAAAGCTGATTTCATTATTGAAAGAATTTAAGGATTGCTTTGCATGGGAGTATTACGAGATGCCTGGTTTAGACCGATCAATTGTAGAACATCTGTTGCCAATGAAGCCAGGATATCGGCCGTTTAAGCAAAGGCCAAGACCATGCAATGACAAAGTTCTTCCAGATATAAAAGCTGAGATAACCAAGTTGCTTGAAGCTAGTTTCATTCGGCAATGTCGATATGCCGAGCGGATTTCAAACATAGTTCTTGTTTACAAGAAGAATGGCAAACTTCGTGTATGCATTGATTTCAGAGATTTGAATAAAGCAACACCGATGGATGGATACCCAATGTCGATAGCTGACGCACTGGTGAACGCTGCTGCTGGACATAAAGTCATCTGCTTCATGGACGGTAATGTTGTTTATAATCAAATATTTATGGCTATTGAAGATATTGTGAAGACAGCTTTCAGATGTCCTGGTCATGTCGGTTTATATGAGTGGGTAGTCATGACATTCGGTTTGAAAAACGCGGGCGCTACATATCAGAGAGCAGTGAATTATATTTTCCACGAACTTATTGGCAAGATAGTGGAGATATACATTGACGACGTAGTCGTGAAATCTAAAGATCATGCAGAACATCTGGCCGATCTACGAAAGACACTAGAAAGTACAACAAAGCATGGTTTGAAGATGAATCCTCACAAGTGTGCTTTTGGTGTATCGGCTGGTCAATTTCTGGGCTTCATGATTCACGAGCAAGGCATTGAAGTTGGAGAAAAATCGATTATTGCAATCGACAAGGTAGTTCCTTCGATTAACAAGAAAGAATTGCAATCACTTCTCGGCAAGATCAACTTTATCATGAGATTCGTATCCAATTTGTCCGAAAGAATTCGATCATTCACCCCTTTGTTGAAGTTGAAGCCAGATCAAGAGTTCGTATGGGGACTAGAACAACAGAAAGCGTTGGATGATATCAAGCAATATTTAAAGTCCCCTCCTGTGCCGATGATGCTATTGGTTCAGCCACAGTCCAAGAATTTGAAGGGAAAGAAAAGGTAATTTACTTCTTAAGCAGAAGGCATTTAGATGCAGAAACTCGATATCCACTAGTTGAGAAGCTATGCTTATGTCTATATTTCTCCTGCACAAAGTTAAGACTGTTGGCGTTTCATAACGTCACCACTAGTTGTACACCTAGAGGGAACGTATAAGAACAACCAGGTATACCGCAAGCGCACGGAAATACCACTGTAGCACTTCCCAAGGAAGCAGAGTATTCCAAGGGTATCGAATCCAATGAACGATGTGCACTATCCTCTACTCTAGTATAGATGGTCCAAGGACACAACACTGATTGATAGGATAGGTACAAAGGATCTGCCTTGACCGAGTGCAGAGTCTAGCACGGTCTCTCAGGTATAACATTCACTTTGGGCGCCAGCACATCCTAACTTTTTAGGGAGAGGCCAATGTGCTGGCAACGAGCCCAACTCGGTATGCAAGCACGGAGGGTTGCAAAGGGTCCAACAGGCTGTCACCACTGTGGCCAACCTCTATCGTTATGCGAACGCACGTGGTCTTCGCAGGATAACCTATGGTCCAGACACCACGTCAACACCACTAACTACTACTATAGCCGAACACCGTCTGACGTCCCGATAGCCCAACTATAGCACTCTGTATAAATACGGAACTACGAATCCGCGAGGGAGATACTGGCACTAGCTCAAGGTATACTCTATCACTCATGCAAGATCACGAATGCACTTTGATCTAATTAGAGATATGTAGGAGCTTCAACTTTACTCTAATAGACAAGCTGGCAAACTAGATGCAAACTTATGATCTAAGTCTACTAGATTGAAAGGGTTGTGTTTGAAGAACACAAGCCTCTAAACCAAGAACAAACGAAGAACACAAGAACAAAGCAACTAAGCATGCATACGACTTTAGTCTAAATAGAAAATGTCGAAATACTTACTTTAGTCTAGTTGAAGAACAAAGGCACCGCTGAGGATCGTTCTTGAGGAAGATGTCATGGACATGACATGTTCCCAAGCCTCCCACCTCACTTCCTAACACTAATCCTATACAAAGAGCTCTCCTCTCCTAAAGAGAGACGCGCCAAGCCAAAATGAAGAGGAGGAGAAGAAGTGTGTGTGTCCAAGAATGAGGCCCCTCCCTATCAATTTATAGGCAAGTGGGAAGGTTGCTCCAGGGCTCAAAGTGCCTCAAAACGCCTGGGATTGCAACCAAGGACCAATCTGTACCATCGTGATTAGACCCGTCTTGATCTCAAAATTTTCAGTTCCCATTGCCACCTCAGGGCCTTGCAGCACCTGGTCAGCAGAAGGAGCTGAGTACTCACGAAGTGTCTTCTGGGCCATAGCGTTGGACGTAGATGGTACAAAGGAAGCTGGATTGCCTTCCGGACGAGTACGACGAGGTGAGTCGAAATGAATTCGAGCTCTCCTCACAAGTGACTCGGGATCTTCAGTAAAATTCTCCGGTAAGTCGAAACCAGTCATACACTACCTGTCTTCATCATCCAAAGATAAAAGAAGACAATCAAGGTTAGCCTGCATTGAGAGCTGTCCTAACCTAATCAGAGTTTATAAACAGATGCAAAGCATAGTCATGATAATCCTGTGCCTTCCCTGGCAACATCACCAGAAATGCTTGTTGGCATTTCATAACGTCGATCACTTAAGAACAGATTTGGAATCCATCCTTAGCGCCAGCGTTAGAAATGCCTTTAGGCAGCTCTCAATGTCACAACTAATGACGCCGGGTTAGCGTGAACATCGAGACTTGCCAAAGGTTAATCTAAACGATCATGAACGAATCCGCAAGCGCAGAGATAAACCATTGTAGCATTTCCCCAAGGAAGGAGAGTATTCCAAGGGTATCGTATCCGTGGAAGGCAATGGCGGATATCTTAGACTTATGCTTTTGCTCCGAATGTAAACCAAGAGATAGATATAGGGAACAACACACTCAAAACAGGGGTAAGATAAAAGATATACGGGGTAGTGTGACACACACACTCAGATCTACCTCTACTGTTTTGTACATTAGAACCTAGAGCTAACTCGTATGTTCCCCCTAAGCCGTAGTGTGCTAGAGTAGAGGTAGATCTGAGTGTGTGTGTCACACTACCCCGTATATCTTTTATCTTACCCCTGTTTTGAGTGTGTTGTTCCCTATATCTATCTCTTGGTTTATATTCGGAGCAAAAGCATAAGTCTAAGATATCCGCCATTGCCTTCCACGGATATGATACCCTTGGAATACTCTCCTTCCTTGGGGAAATGCTACAATGGTTTATCTCTGCGCTTGCGGATTCGTTCATGATCGTTTAGATTAACCTTTGGCAAGTCTCGATGTTCACGCTAACCCGGCGTCATTAGTTGTGTCATTGAGAGCTGCCTAAAGGCATTTCTAACGCTGGCGCTAAGGATGGATTCCAAATCTGTTCTTAAGTGATCGACGTTATGAAATGCCAACAAGCATTTCTGGCGCCGTTGCCGGTGAAGGAACAGGATTATCATGACTATGCTTTGCATCTGTTTATAAACTCTGAGTAGGTTAGGACAACTCTCAATGCAGGCTAACCTTGATTGTCTTCTTTTATCTTTGGATGATGAAGACAGGTAGTGTATGACTGGTTTCGACCTACCGGGGAATTTTACTGAAGATCCCGAGTCACTTGTGAGGAAAGCTCGAATTCATTTTGGCTCACCTCGTCGTACTCATCTGGAGGGCGAACCAGCTTCCTTTGTACCATCCACGTCCAACGCTATGGCCCAGAAGACACTTCGTGAGTACTCAGCTCCTTCCGCTGACCAGGTGCTGCAAGGCCCTGAGGTGGCAATGGGGATTGAAAATTTTGAGATCAAGACGGGTCTAATTACGATGGTACAGGCTAGCCCATTCTGTGGCAAGCCAAATGAGGATGCCAATGCTCATCTGCAGCAATTCCTAGAGCTATGCAGCACTTTCGTCATCAGGGGTGCAAATATGATGCTGTTCAGCTATGGCTGTTTCCATTCTCCCTCCTGGGGAAATCTAAGCAATGGTTCTACGCGAATCGTGAAGCTATTAACACTTGGACTAAGTGTTTAGAGGCATTTCTCAAGAAGTTCTTCCCATTGGGTAAAACCAATGCTCTTCGTGGAAGGATTTCTGGTTTTCAGCAAGCAGCAAGTGAATCTATTCCAGAGGCTTGGGAAAGGCTTCAGGAGTATGTCCTGGCTTGTCCTCACCATGGGATGGAGGATTGGCTCATTCTTCAAAACTTTTATAATGGGTTGACTCCGACAGCCCGAGGCCATATTGATGCTGCTGCTCAAGGAGCATTCTTCTCACTCACTGTTGATGATGCTAAAGTATTCATTGAGAAGATGGTTTCCAACCAAGGGTGGAGTGATGAAAGACTCCAACCACGACCGAGGGGTACTCATACTGTCAAGGAAGCAGACATGATTACTGCCAAGATGGATCTTCTTATGAAGAGATTGGATGACTACACCGGCGAGAAGGCTGCCATGGCCACCACTACTCTGCCTATGGACTCTCATATGACTTGTGAAGTCTGTGGCAACACTGGGCACTCAGGCAACTACTGTCCAGAGACTTAGGAGGAAGTGATGTATATGAATGGCAACAACAACGGTTATCGTCCACCTCAACAAGGAGGCCAATCGTGGAATCAACAACACCCTTATTATCAAGGAGGTAACCAAGGTAATTCTTACAATCCTAACCAACCTTCCTTGAGAGATCACGTTTTTGGGCAAGCTAAGATTAATGAAGGTATTAACAAGAAGCTAGCTACCCTTGATAAAACTGTGGAAAGCCTCAACGTTAAGCTTGATAGTTTTTCCTCTGCTCAGAAGAGTCAGCTAAGTTTTAACAAAATATTAGAAACTCAGTTGTCCCAGCTGGCCGCTTCTGTTCCCTCGGTTAAAAATGCAAATGCGGTAACCATGAGAGGAGGTAAATCCACTCGGGATCTACCGTATCCTAACCATGCAGGGACAGATAAGAAAGGCATAACAGAAGTTGAGAATATCCATGAGGATTCATCCGACTCGGAAGGATTCCCCCAGGTAAGGAAGGTGCCACCAACAGATAAAGCATCGATAGGAGTGATGACGCATCTGAGTTTCGTAGAAGCCAATGTGATGTTGTTCCCTCAAAAGAGCAGGAAGGAAACAATAGATGAACAGTTCAATCGCTTCGTGGACATGATTCGAAAGGTCTATATCAATGTCCCATTGCTTGAGGCAATACGCGTACCCACTTACGCATGTTATCTCAAGGACATCCTAACCAAGAAGCGAGCTCTTCCCACAACCGAAGTAGTACGACTCACGAAGGAGTGCAGTGCTGCCATTCTCAACCGCCTCCTTGAGAAGAAAAAGGATCCAGGGTGCCCCACAATCATTTCTATGATTGGGACCCAACGTTTCGACCATGCTCTCTGTGACCTAGGGGCCAGTGTCAGCGTCATGCCTAAGGTAGTCTTTGATCAACTTAACTACACGAGTCTTTCTCCAACCACTTTACAGCTGCAGCTGGCCGATTCTTCAGTCCGATACCCAGCGGGGATAGCTGAAGACATTCCAGTGAAAGTCCGAGATTGCTTTATTCCCATTGATTTTGTGGTGCTGGACATGGAGATCGCCAAGGAGGTGCCGCTCATACTTGGGCGACCATTTCTGAGTACAGCTGATGCACAAATTGATGTGGAGGCTGGTGTGATCCATCTCTACATCAATGGCAAAGAGGAGAGATTCGAGTTTCGTCCAAGAAAAGAACAGTGCTCGATGATCAAGGGTTTACCAACTTCTGACACCCCGGCACGAGAGGTCGAAGTGTCACCACGGCAAGTGGACAGCCTCATTGCATTCATGAAGAATTTTTGGAAGGAAGAACGCCAACTCATGGGCACGGGACAAAAACAGTATTGGAAGTCTCTGTCCTAGTCCAAGAGACCACCTCCTACACATCACAACCCACTGAACACTCAAAAGATGTGGCGGAGGGTGAGTAGGAAGCCGACTTCTCCTCCGTAGGAAACGGCTGCCCCACTGCCCAGGTGAGAACTTTGGAACCAAGTCTAGCTCTAAAGACTTAAAATAATGAGCTCTGCACCGACAGGTAAGTTCGGTAAGTTATCCTCATTTTCCATTACAATAAAATTCTAGTTAAGGAAAAGCAATCTACCTCTGCATTGTGTTTTCTGCATTCCTGCTGGAACAAGCTCAGGAGTAATGTCCATCCGGACATTCCTTGAGCTTGTACTGTGGTACTAACTTGTCACAGCCACCACCACTACCACCACCACAGCCACAGCCTGCTATGCCACCGGTGGCAGGAGGGGCCCCTGCGGGGTATATGTTCAGGGTTACCCCTGGGTATACACCTGGCTGGGATCAGCCCACCTACCACCCGAGTGTGAGTGGCACAGCTTGGGCCGATGCGAGCAGTGCTCAGTGGGCTACACTCGCTAGTTCCAGCTCTGGTGGTCCACCTCCGTCTTCGTCCTTCCGGCGACACTCCTCAGCCTCTGCACGCGATGCTCAGCTCACGCAGCAGATGGGAGAGCTCACCGTCCAGGTAACAGGATTGGAGGAGACGCTAAACACCCACGTCGAGTCTACCTCAGCGTGGCAGCGTCAGGCTGGTGGGAGAATAGCAGCCATGCAGCAGGATCAGCAGCGATACATGGAGGCACAGAGGGCTTACTACGCGAGTCAGGGTTTCTTCTACCCTCCTCCGCAATGAGCCTGAAGCTAGCTTGGGGGAGGACCCCCATTCTGAGGTAACTTGTATCTTCCATTGTTTTCAGAATATCTTATAAATGAAAATCCAAAAAAAAATCTGCAAAAATAGAAAGACCAAAAATATTTATTTGCTTTCATCATCATCATTTGCTTAGTTTGCTTTGATATGCTTAGTAAGAATGCTTTGCCTCTATGGTTGAAATGATGAATAGTTGCTCTGTTTATTCTCCTCATATGTCTTGCTTACAACTTTGTATCCTACCTAAGTTTTGAGTTCGTTGGCTTGTATGTTCAAACCTTAGCTTGAAAAACCGTGGGTAGCAAAAAGCATGAACCTTGTCTAAGTTGTTGTGAGACATGATATGGTAGAATAGAGTGCTATGATCTTGTGCTTAGTGATGCTTGACATCTGGAGTTTTCCTTTTTGAAAAACAATCGAAACATGATGAGTTCCTCAATGACGAGAATTTCCCATCCAAGGCCATATGTAGATTCTAGTTATTAGCCTCCACATATGCAGCTTGTTCTCTCATTGAGCTCTGTCAAATTGTTGTGACCCTTGTTAGAACTCATGCTCCCCTAATCAAGATCACGTACACGTCCATGCTAAACTTCTACACTGGAAGTTAAGCACTCATCATTTGCTCCATATGCTTATGCATTCTTCCACAAATAAAACTCTATGTATCTTTGTATCATTCATCCCTCTCCAAATATCTCCAATAGAGACAAAGGGCTAGCTAAAAAAAAGAGAAAAGCATGCTCAGAAGCATGAAAAAATAAATAAAGAGAGCTAGCCCAAGTCTCGAAAGTTTCAAAAAGAGAAAAAGGGATTGATATGTGCAAGAGAAAGAGTTCCACCATGTAGATGGTAATAACTAGTACCTACTTCGGGGTTAGTGTCCACCTTACCATCAATCCCTCATTCCCTCATATAAAGCATGGTAATATCTAGCACCCATTTCCGTGCCTAGTATCTACCTTGCCATGCTCTTATCCATCACACACATATGCACATCTTATTCATGATGTATGTTTGTTTCTTCCAAGGATCTGGTTTTTGACTTAGCAAAACATGAGAGACAAGTATGCCACATCTTCCCTACCTACAGCTCCACATACAGCCTATTAGGAGTAGGATGTGAAGAAAGGCAACATTGATGCCTTGGTGAGGAACCATACACTTTTGAGCGATCCGAGAGTATCATTCGAGGAACTCTGACTTTCTTCTGAAAAAGTTGCAAAACCTCCGGATTACTAAGCTGATCAAGGTATGAGTGATTATGCACATGCTATATAACCATTCTGTCTCTCAACCGCCCAAGGCAGGTGAAGCTATATGCCCCACGTATCAGGTGAAAGGTAAGAACATTGCCAACTTGTTCAACTCTTGGTAGAGTACTTTGTTGTATGTTTGCCATAAGTTGAGAATACAACATTGTAGCAACTCCTGATCAACCAACCTAAGTCTCTAATGTCTTGCTTCGAGACGAGCAAGAGGTTAGCTTGGGGGAGTTTGTTGACGGTTGAAATTCACCATTTCCAACCCTCAATATTCTCACATAAATGGAGGCATATGCATTATTTACTAGCATTTAGGTTTGAATAATGTAGTTCCACTTGTCCTTGGAGATTATTTGTATGTAGGTGATTTACCCCTTAAAAGAGATGGAAACTCACCTTCTATGAAGAAACCATGCCAACTCAGCTAAGGAGGTGGCTGCCACCAAGGGAAACATGGCAATCCACGTCATCGATCCAGGGGAGGCACTCACCGACGAATCAGAGGACGCCACATGGACTTCACATGGATCAAATGGCCCACCTCGGATACCAAATCAAGCCATGCACCGGGGATGGATCAGAGGGCCCACAGGGCAGCCACCCAGAGAAAACACAGGCCAGGGGGCCACCCTAGGGGGCCGGCCGATCCTAGGATCGGCCGAACCGCCTTAAGGGTCCCCTGATCCTGGCCCTCCACGTGTTGGTTGCTCATTGGTCCATTGCCTCACTCCCGGGTGTTTAGGGGCACTTTGGGTGTCCGAGCAAGCCTTGTCCTTGCCTATAAATAGAAGGGGAGGGGCTCCCATTTCTCACACACTACTCTCTCATTCTCCTCTCACTTTTAGTTTCCAAGGCTAGAGGGTAGGCTAGAGTAGCTCTTATTCAGGTTCCAAGTCCTCTTGGAAGTCTAGGTATGAGTTCTCTTTTATCTTTATTTCTTTGTATGACTTTGATCTACTTTAGTTATTCAGCTATTTCATATAAAGTCATGGTAGATCATATGTTTGATATGTTCTTGAGTTCATCCTCTGTTCATCATTTAGAGGCTTGTGTTCTTCGTGAACACTACCTTTTGATCCACTTGAAGGGTGATAAACTCCTTCCTTATGTGTTTGTTCATAAGTTAGAGGCTCGTGTTCTTCACGAACACGACCCTTTGATCTTATTAATTAGACATAAGAGAGTTTAGGGTTTAGGGTTTAGGGTTAGGGGTTAGGGTTGATAGCCTTAGTTGATCCTGTTAGATGGCAAGAGAGTGTTGCATGAGGTCTGTGTTCAAACTACGGTACTCGGTCTAATTGACCACTCTTCTGGTGGCTCCCACCCTGGGTCATAATAGCCCGGGCCGGGTGGAGTCTAGCAGCAACGTAGGCATGGTGCCTGGGTTGTCTAGCTATGATAGTTATGAGCATACCCCCCGTAACGATAGAGGTCGGTCCTTAGGTGGTGACAGCCCTGTTGGATCCTTGGGCAACCTCCGCGCTGGGGTACCTGCTGTAGGAGTCTAAAGTCTAGTTTCGCAGAGTGCTGGTCATCACGGGCTAGCTCCCCGTTTGTACCTAGGTGCTGAACCTTATCTCATGCAATACTCGTGCCCATCTCTTGTATCTTCTAGCTTTGTATGTTTAGTACATTAGAACCTAGAGCTAACTCATATGTTCCCCCTAAGCCTTAGTGTGCTAGAGTAGAGGTAGATGTGAGTCTGTGTGTCACACTACCCCGTATATCTTTTATCTTACCCCTATTTTGAGTGTGTTGTTCCCTATATCTATCTCTTGGTTTACATTTGGAGCAAAAGCATAAGTCTAAGATATCCGCCATTGCACAGATAAACCATTGTAGCATTTCCCTAAGGAAGTAGAATATTCCAAGGGTATCGTATCCGTGGAAGGCAATGGCGGATATCTTAGACATATGCTTTTGCTCTGAATGTAAACTAAGAGATAGATATAGGAAACAACAAACTCAAAGACAGGGGTAAGATAAAAGATATAAGGGTAGTGTGACACACACACTCAGATCTACCTCTACTCTAGCACACTACGGCTAAGGGGGAACATACGAGTTAGCTCTAGGTTCTAATGTACTAAACATACAAAGCTAGAAGATACATGAGATAGGCATGAGTATTGCATGAGAGAAATAAGGTTCAGCACCCAGGTACAAACCGGGAGCTAGCCCGCGATGACCAGCACTCTACGAAACTAGACTTTAGACTCCTACAGCAGGTACCCCAGCGCGGAGGATTGCTTAAGGATCCAACAGGGCTGTCACTACCTGCGGACCTACCTCTATCATTAAGAGCTACTCTAGCATATCCCCTAGCCTTGGAAACTAAAAATGAGAGGAGAATGAGAGAGTGGTGTGTGGGAAATGGGAGCCCCTCCCCTTCTATTTATAGGCATGGACAAGGCTTGCTCGGAGGCTCAAAGTGCTCCAAAACACCCCGGGATGCAGTAAGTGACCAATGAGCGAGTGCCACGTGTAGGGACCAGATGGGCGCCCCCTAGGTCGGTTCGGCCGTTCCTAGGATCGGCCGGCCCTCTAGGGTGGCCCCACCTGGTGGTTTTCCTCTGGGTGGCTGCCCTGTGGGCCCTCTGATCCATCCCCGATGCATGGCTTGATTTGGTATCCGAGGTGGGCCCTTTGATCCATGTGAAGTCCATGTGGTGTCCTCTGATTCGTCGGTGACTGCCTCCCTTGGATCGATGACGTGGAATGCCATGTTTCCCTTGGTGGCAGCCACCTCCTCAGCTGAGTTGGCATGGTTTCTTCATAGAAGGTGGATTTCCATCTCTTTTTAGTGGTAAATCACCTACATACAAATAATTTCCAAGAACAAGTGGAACTACATTATTCAAACCAAAATGCTAGTAAATAATGCATATGCCTCCATTTATGTGAGAATATTGAGGGTTGAAAGTGGTGAATTTCAACCGTCAACATCGACCTACAGTGAATGGTTACATACATGTGAAGTTTGATCATGTGCTCATAGATGAGTGCATAAAAGTTGCTACATATACTTACCAATGTCATCTCTTGTTCTTCATCTCGTATGCCTAAAGATTCAAGAATCTGTTGTTGACACCGTTTTTTGACACGTGTTGGAGAAAAGCCGAAGAGATATCAGGAAGACTTTAGAGCTGATAAAGAAGAGAGAAGAAGCGACCAGCCGATCTAGGATCAGCCGATTGGTGGAGGAGAAACGTGGCAGAAGAAGAATACGCCAAAGGAAAGAAGACGGAGGCGGGTCAACAATCAAGTTGACATCGGGTCAAAACCAGTTTAGAGAGTTCGATTCCTATGAGAATCGTTAAGTTTTTTGTAGTTTTATTTCTTTAGATTCAAGTAAACATTGTCGTCATCGATTAGGAGTCAAGTTGTCCTCAGGACATAAATAGCGGCCCTGCGTGGTCGGAGAAAGTTTGTACACACCAATATACACAAAACCTTTACTATTTCAACAAGTCGGCAACTTCGCCAAAAGTTTTATTTCATCATGTTTTCTTGTTTCTTCAAACGTCGTTCTTCTAGTTCGTCGGGCTGCATCGATCGATCTCCGGCAAGCTTGTAAGTACCGTTTTATCGAATATTCACTATGCTTTAACCTCCAGGCGCATTGTTGTGGTTTCGTCTAGTTTTATTCACAATTTATCGATATCAGCTAAGTTTGTAAGTCTTTTCTTGTTTATTTAGCTTTTATCACCAATTTATCCAGCTCGTGATCATATCATATCGACTATCTTTGATACAACCGATCTAGAGTTCGAGGGTTGTCTCGTAGCGCTTAGTTTGTTCTGCTTTTGCTTGCGCTTTACCTACATCATCAAATCGGCTGATCTAGCCGTTTTTGAACATACTTGCAATTTGGCTACTATGTTAGCTAGCTGATTCGCTCTACATTCGTATCGGCCGATCGGGTTGTTACTCATTGAAGACCCACATCGGTTCTCTAGCCGATTTAACCCATATCTAATGTTTCCTATCTTTCTGTGCCGATCAACAGGTCAGGTCGGCTGGCACACCTTGTACATCCCAAGGATCCATTACGTGTTGCCATTGAAGATCATTATTCCATTTTTTTGCGTCAACACATCTTGGCACGCCCAGTGGGACACGAAGAACTATTCTATAATGTCAATTCCGCAACAGCCTAAAGGTGTTGATCAGGCCAACATCCAACCGATCACATTGGATCAACTCCGTAAGGAAGATAAAGATGAATATGAAGAGCACATGCCAGAATATCGTCAGCTTTTATTGGGTAGTTTCAGCCTGAGCAAGGAAGGAGCATTCAAAAAGACTCCTCTTCCGAGGCTCAACCAATTGATAGTGCAGGCCAAACCTGAAAAGCTTCAAGACATGATGAAGGACCGAATAGGGCGACCAGAGAGGGGGGGAGTGAATGGGAGCCGATAAAAATTCTTCCCAAAGGTCGAACTCGGCCTACACCCCGATTGCCACTCCAAGCACTCGCGCACACAAAGGAAGCTCCACACAAGGCACACACAAGCCTAGAAGATCAAGGGACAAGCCTAGGATTAAAGAGCGCAAGCACCAAAGCAAGAACCAAAGGACTTAGGCAACTCTGCGAAGTCCCTGGCGGACCGCCCGGGATGACCAGGCGGACCGTCCGCGTAGAGGGCGCGGACCGTCCGAGAGGTCACGGCGGACTGTCCGTAAAAGCAACCCGAACCACCAGAGATGCAAGCCGAAATTCGGACCATCCATGGAGGTCACGCGGACTGTCCGCCAGTGTCGCGGACTGTCCGTGAGGCATAGGCGGACTGTCCGTCAACCTCGCTGAAAACCCCAAACAAACCTCAAGGCACCCTAGACAAAATCTCGGCCACGCGGACCGTCCGTGAAGCCCTCGCGGACTGTCCGCCAAACCCCTCGCAACCAAAACCTAGGGCCGAAACGGATCGAAACACGAGCGCTCAAGAACTCACGAAGAACACGAAGAACATCAACTCTGCCTGGGCCACGCGGACCATCCGCACGGGTCTCGCGGACCGTCCGCCAAGCACGAACAGAACAGAAAAATGCTCGAGCTTGGGAGTCAACTCCACCTTTCCATCACCGGATCTCCCAAACGGCTAAAGCTCTTGAGACAAGATTTGGGGGAGATGATAAGCAACACAAGAGGAAGCTATGCCCCAAAAATCTTGACTCCTAAGCCACTAAATCACCGGGAATCGCGGATCACACGAACCACCACCATGAACTCGGGCACCAACCAAAAACGCATGAATCGAAGGCTCTCCACGGCGTTTGAGGAGTCAAGATCACACACAAAGATGCACAAGGCATCCACCCATGATCCCCTCAAAGAAATCCGAGAAGAAACGCCCCCAAAATCACGAATCGAGCGAAGAACGAAACCCCCCAAAAATAGCCCCGAAAATGACATGAAAATCACAGAGGACTAGGAGATCACCGCAACGCCGAATGCTTCCATACATCCAGAGGTCAGAGTCTATACAAGAGTCTAGCCTAAGGAATCCAGAGGGAAAAGAAGCAGTTCAGAGAAATCTAGCGCGGGAGAAAGCCCTAGAATCAAGAGAGCTTTTGCTACCACCGGGCAAGGAAAATGCGGCGAGGAGGTGCTTCTAGGCCTTTGGTTGTTCATAGCCCTTCTCATGGCATGAACACTTGTGAGCCTAAGAAGGCACGATTTGTGGACGGGTTTTATGACACTCTCTCTAGTGAGTTAGGCCATGCTCGTGGACATGCTTCTAGTGTTTCTGTATATCTTGTCATGCTAGCTTTGTAATATATGATTGGTGGATGATCCATATGAACTTGTATCATGCCTTTGTTTAGCTCTTGTATCATGCTTGGCATGTTGTTCTTTGGTATCATTTTGGAATAGTATCCTTATATAGGGTTGTACCTTGTTGACATGCTTGCTAGCCCATGCTCATATTCATAAATGTGGAATCATGTTACAATGCTTTATTTATTTTGATTGGTATTGTCAATGTATTGTGTAGCATGTTTTGAGCGTTCTTTGGGTTTTGGGCTTGCCTTGTCTTCGGGTTGTGTTTTGTTCCTTCTTTGTTTTTCTCCCTTTTTCGGTTGGTTTTAGAGCTTCTCTTTTGCTCTTTCTTTTCCTAGCTTTTGCTTTGCTAGTCGTCTTTGGTTGAGAGGGAGCTTGGCTTCATTCGATGGGGAATTTGTTTTTTAGGGTGTGGCTTTTGGTAGTCTTTTGTGATCCTCCAATTGGTATCCTTTCTATGGTACTCAATTGGGATCTTTGGCGGTCTTGCAATTGGTATCTTTTCTATGGTACTCAATTGGGACCTTTGGTGGCTCTTCTCTCGCTTGGAGCGGTTCTTAGTTGGTGTGTTCCCTTGTGAGTCTTCTTGGTGTTAAGTCAAGTTCCTTGTCTCCCTATGCATTTTGCATTGCATATGTATCATATATCATGATGTATAGACTTTGGTAGGTTTGACATTCGTGTCTTGCATTGTGTCATATATCATGTTGCATTTGTTGTACATATCTACCTTTGTTGCATGTGTATCATATGCATGATAGGTTGAGCTTCTCCTATATGCCATGAATACTATGATATGCTATTTGTGAGCTTTTGAGCTTGTTTGATATGATTTGGTGATGGATAGCTATGCTCCTTATAGTTTTGCTATATATATGCATGTTGAGATGGCTATTTTTGGAAAATGCTAGATAGGCCCTCTCTCTTGTGAGTTTAAGGCTTTGCATGATCTTAGTGTGCTTTAGTGGTTTATATCATGCTTAATTTGTGCTTGGATATCATGTGCTTTTCACTTGGGGTCAAAGACCCATTTGTAATTATGAATGTTTAGCCCATGTGTTACCTTGTGGGGGAGCATAAGCTTCTTTTTGCCGCAAAGGCACTTCATGTATCATTTTGTGCTTAAATTTGAAAAATGAAATTGGTATGAAATGCTTATGCTTGAAGTTATGCTCTCACTTGTTCCATGTCATAAATGCTTTAAAACTGAATTTATATGGGTGCTAAACCGTTGCATGATGTCTACCATAAGAAGTCTCATTTTAAGAAGTAGACACATGGCTCGGTGGCTTTAACATGACATGAGATGCTAATGGGTGTTTGTAATGATCTTGTGATGAGAATGTGTGACCTAGCATGAAGTTTGTGTGATCTAGATTCACTTTGGCATGTTTTGCTCATGTTTAGGTCTTTGCTCATGAGAGGGAAATTTTTCACAAAAATGCTTAATTTGATCATGCCTTTGTCATATGCCTATATAGCTTTACTATCTTGATGGCTATACTTTTATGGAACTATGAACTATCTTGCTTGCTCATTATCTCACTTGTAGCATTTTATAGTGCTCTTTGTATATTTGAGAAGCTAGTAGTTGAATTGCTTGCAAAATTGCCTTGATTCATGCATTGTCAACAAGGAGGAAAAGTTGCATTTGGGGGAGAATATGTTTCAGTTTTCATGCATTTGTTGCATCCAGAGGGATACTCAATTCAGGGGAGAATTAGAGTTTGCATGCACTTTTTCAGGGTAAGTATGCATTTGTGTTGGGGGAGCTTTGGTGAGTTTCCTTGTTTGCCTGAGTTGTGCTTTGGTGTTTTGCTCTTTGCTCTATCACATACATTTAGGGTGAGCTTTGTATGCTCTTTGGCCCTAGTGCATGTGCTTAGGGGGAACTTGTGAGCTTGGTGTGCTCTTTGCTCTATCGCATGTTTTTAGGGTGAGCTTTGTATGCTCTTTGGCCCTATTGCATGTGTTTAGGGGGAGCTTGTGAGTTTTGTGCTCTTTTGCTCTTTTGCTGGTGGTGTTGAGCCCCTTTGCCTCTTCTTGAGGAGTCGGCGGTTGATTTGAGTTTTCGATCGTCACATGATTGGTGTTGAGCCCATTGTGCCTCTTCTTGAGGGATCATGTGTTCTTGTCTCGGTTGTGTCGAGCCATTGCCCATGTCTTTGGGGACCGAGACATTGATTGGGCCTTTGTGTTTCTCTCATGCCAAGTGACTTTGTTCTCTGCCCTTGTGTGGTTTTCGTTCACTTGGATGAGTTGTTCGGCCTTTGCTTTCTCAAACCATTTCTTTGTGCTTGCATGTTGTCAACCCACTCCTCAAGGGGGAGAAATTTGGAAAATCAAGTTGATGTGAACCTTGATTTGATGGTGATGAGCGGTTGACAAGTGCTTTGTTAAAAGCTGAAATTGGTTTGATGGCTTTTGGGATTGCTTGTAGCTCTTGTGGGTTACTTGACTCTTTGGTGGTGTTTAGCCTTTGTGCTTCCATTGGTTCCGAGAGTCTTTGGTTGGAGCTCTTCTCATTTCAAGTTGCCTTATGTTTGCTTTTTGTTGGCTTTTGGGCACTTGAATGAGTTTTCCTTTGCTTTCAAACCATCTTTTGTCAATGCACTCATCAGGGGGGAGATTGAGAAACCAAGTTGATATGTGCCTTGGTTTGTATATGATGAGCGATTGACCGGATGTTTTGAGGCTTTGTGTTGAGTGTGTTTCGTCGAGTTGTGTTGTCAGTTGTATAACTTCATATGTTTATGTGGTGTGTTGTCAATGCACTCGTGAGGAGTGGTTGACAACGTTGTGTGGACTGACTCTTGGCCTAGTATTGCAGGTGTTGGTTGCGGCTTGGTTTGCGTTGGTGCAGGTGAAGAACAAGTGCAACAGGTCTATGCCTGTGTGGCCTCCGAGGAGTGGAGAGACAAGTAGGCTTGGTTCGAGGGACCTGGTGGCCGACGGGATCAAGTGCGGGCCGCATGGTGCAATAAGAGCAAGACAAAGTCGTGGACATGGAGCCGGTGCATCGGTGGTGGCCAAGTCAAGGAACGAGGCAAGACCGAGTAGATCGTCCGGACGCCGGAGGTGAAAGGCTTGACGGGCTCGACGCTTGGCGTGGTGAGGCCGGGCCATGTACGCGGGGTTTGGTGGTTTGGCCACAAAACCATCGGAGGACGGTTTCTTGGTTTGGGCCTCAAAACCAAGTCTGAAGGCCCAACGTGACGGAGACAGGGATCCGGGAGCGTCGGGAAGCTTCAAGGCGGGCGACACGTGGCATGATCGAGGTGCTTGCGTCGGGAGGACGCGAAGGCCCGACGGATGCGCGGCCGTCCAATGGTGAACTTCATGTGTTGACCAAAATGCCCCTGTGAGGGCTTGTATTGTATCTCCTAGTGTAGGGGCACTTCGATCTTTTCCGGAGGGCCTATATATAGGAGGAGGGGGCTGAATTTTCAGCCAACTCTTTGGCTTAGTTGGTGGGAGTGCTCTTTCATTTTGGGGTGCTCTTGGGGAGAGAGGGAGAGGAGAGTGTGTGGCTCTTTGTTTGGAGCTTTTTGCCATCCAAGATTTGCAATTCTTGGAGTGGCTTGTAATCCAACATGGCATGAATATTCAGAGTGAATTAGTCCCTCAAATCTTGTGCAAATTCCTCGAGTAAATTCTATCTCCTTCTAAATTCCCGAGTTGGTTTTTGTGCTATTTTCGGAGCTCTTCGGTTCGATCCTTGTGTGTCAATTTTTAGGCTGTTTCCTTCTGGATTTCTTTGAGGGGATCATGGGTGAGTGCCCTATGCCTCTTTGTAGATGATCTTGACCCCTCAAACACCGGGAATTGGGCTCGATTTGGTGAGGTTTGGATGAACTCGAGTTTATGCTTTGAGCGCACGAGATTTGCGATTCCGGTTGATTGGATAGGTTTGGGTTCCAAGATTTTGGGCATAGCTTCTCCTAGAGACGCTTCCCATCTACCCAAAATTTGGGCTCAATCCGTCCAGCGGTTTGGGAGATCCATTGATTGGAATTTGGGGTTGACTTCGCGGGCTGCGTTTCTGGTTTTGTTCGCGCTTTGGCAGACAGTCTGCGAGAGTGTGGCGGACGGTCCGCGAGGACTGTGTTCGTCGCATGTTCGTCGAGTTCGTCTCGTGTTCTTGCGAGCTTGTGGTTTGATCCGTTGGGGTCTTTGGTTTTTGGAGCAAGGAGTTTGCGGACAGTCCGCCGGTCCATGACGGACGGTCCGCGAGGTTCGAATTGAGGTGGAGTTTTCTGGTGGTTGGCACGGACGGTCCGGACTGTTGTGTCAGACAGTCCGTGAGGACCGGGCGGACAGTCCACGAGGAGAGGACGGACAGTCCGCGAGGTGCGGTTCGTCTCTAGTGGTTCGGTTAGCAATTTTGGACGGTCCGTCTTTGATCCACGGACGGTCCGCCTGGTGACCGCGGACAGTCCGCCCCCTTCTGGCGGACGGCCCGTTCTGGCCGGACAGATTTGTTTGAGAGCTTTGTTCCTTTGGTTCTTTGATCCGTGCTTCCGCTAGTTGAACCAAGGATTGCTCCTAGGGCTTGTAGGTTTGTGTGTGCCTAGTTTCGAACCGCTCTTGTGTGTGCGAGTGCTCGGAGTGGCAATTGGGGCATAGGCCGAGTTCTCTCTTTGGAGAAGAATTTTTATCGGCTCCCATTCACTCCCCCCCTCTCTGGTCGCCTATTCGGTCCTTCACATGATGACAGAAGCTATGCGGCAAACACTAGTTGATCAAGCCTCTGTTCTCAACAATACTGTTCACAATGGTATAAAGGAGGTTGTCAGGGAACAACTTGCAACTGGATTAGAAGAGTTGGAAACAACCATGGAAGCACCTAGTCAATTAGAATCCCAGAGCTACAAGTCTCCTACATCAGCTGCACCAGTATATCCAGCAATAAGGGTTGCAAGTGGAAAATTGATTGGATTTGATTTACCAAAAGACTCTACAGAAGGATCAAAACATAAATCAAAGAAATTTCCTCTTCCTTATTTAGCAGTCTTCAATAATCTAAGAGGATTGGCTAGTCAGCATGATAAGAGAATTTCATTCACATATTTTAATCTCAAAGATCAAATGTCTCAACGTATTGAAGTAGCAGCTATACATGATCACCTCGTCAAACCAATACAAGAGGATTATTACGAAATTCCTACAGTATCTCAGCCTTCAACGTTTGAGATGGCATCGGCTGAAAAGCCGATTTCCAGTTATCAGTTTGCTCCTGAGCAGATGAGTCCAGCTGACAAGGCGTATGTAGTTAGGGTTTATGCTGCAAAGATTCAAGAAGATTATAACAAAGCAATGCATTAAGCCATGCTGCTCGACAAGATCGCTCAACCTAGGTATTCAATTTCTCAACACCCGAGATAGTCGAAAATCATAAATGAGCGACTCATACGTCAAGAAACTCCGAATAGAATACTTCATTCAGTTGGATCTCCTCAGTATATGGCTTTACATACTCCTTTGGCTTTGCAGCCAAATACGTATGAACAGCTAGGGATAGATGGAATGATGTCGAGTCGGCCAAGTCCTTCCGCAGGTAATCAGCCGATTGATCAAAATAAGAAATTTATGGCTGAGATTACAGATTTGATACAAAAACAGTTTGGGTTGAAACCGAAGTAGCAAACTGACATATATCAGACACCTTACCCTGCCTATTTTGATCAGATTCCATTCCCTCAAAGGTATAAGGTACTTGATTTCACCAAGTTCACTAGCTAGGATGACACCTCCACTATTGAGCACATCAGCCGATTCATCATCCGGTGTGGAGATGCAGGAACAAATAAATCATTGAGGGTGCGTCTATTCCCATCTTCACTATCAGGGTCAGCCTTTGCTTAGTTTATATCGTTACTAGCCGATTCTATTCAGAGTTGGGAGGATATTGAAAGAAAGTTTCATAAATATTTCTTCTCCGGGATACATGAGATGAAGATTACTGATTTGGCCAGTCTGAAACAAAGGAATGATGAATCAGTGTTGAACTTCGTCCAAAGGTTTAAAGAGACAAGGAACAAATGTTATAGCTTATCTCTAACTGACAAGCAATTGGCAGAATTGGCTTTCCAAGGCCTTTTGCCCTCAATCAAATAAAAATATGCTTCACAAGAGTTTGAGAGCATTAGCCAGCTAGTGCATCGTTTGAGTCATGAAAGCGCTTGGCCTTACGAACTTAGGAAGAATTACCAGAAGAAGGTATCTTATGTTGAGAATTCTGATTCAGAGGAGGATGCTGAGATTGATCTTGCCGAGTGGGTATCAAACAAAAGGCCGATTGCATGTCCCTTCGGCAAGAAAGAAACTGAGTTGCTTGGTTTTGATACAACAAAAGCTAATGAAATATTTGATTTTCTCCTTCAACAAAGTCAGATCAAGCTCTCACAAGATCATACTATTCCAGATGCTGAAGAACTTGAAAAGATGAAATAATGTAAATGGCACAACAACACGTCTCATAATACCAATGAGTGCAAGGTGTTTCGTCAGTAAATTCAGAATGCGATAAATCAAGGAAGGCTCAAGTTCGAAATACCTCCCAAAGTGACTAGACCGATCAAAACTGGTAACGTTCTTTTCCAACTAATATGGTTGAAGTAACCAAGGATTCAATCTCACAAGCAAAAAACTTGACATCTGAATTGGCCAAGAGTAAAGAAGTCATCAACCCTCAAGATCAGTCAAGTGCAGAAGAGTAGGCCAATCCAAGTGGCCAGTTATAAAATTATGATTTAATGGATCAGTTTATAAAAGATGAAGGAAAGCTTGGGCACGGGTTTACATCAGCCGATGAGTTAGAAAAAATAGATCTTGGTAATGGAAGCAAACCAAGGCCGACATTTATCAGTACCAGACTAGAAGCAGATTATAAAATAAAGCTGATTTCATTATTGAAAGAATTTAAGGATTGCTTTGCATGGGAGTATTACGAGATGCCTGGTTTAGACCGATCAATTGTAGAACATCTGTTGCCAATGAAGCCAGGATATCGGCCGTTTAAGCAAAGGCCAAGACCATGCAATGACAAAGTTCTTCCAGATATAAAAGCTGAGATAACCAAGTTGCTTGAAGCTAGTTTCATTCGGCAATGTCGATATGCCGAGCGGATTTCAAACATAGTTCTTGTTTACAAGAAGAATGGCAAACTTCGTGTATGCATTGATTTCAGAGATTTGAATAAAGCAACACCGATGGATGGATACCCAATGTCGATAGCTGACGCACTGGTGAACGCTGCTGCTGGACATAAAGTCATCTGCTTCATGGACGGTAATGTTGTTTATAATCAAATATTTATGGCTATTGAAGATATTGTGAAGACAGCTTTCAGATGTCCTGGTCATGTCGGTTTATATGAGTGGGTAGTCATGACATTCGGTTTGAAAAACGCGGGCGCTACATATCAGAGAGCAGTGAATTATATTTTCCACGAACTTATTGGCAAGATAGTGGAGATATACATTGACGACGTAGTCGTGAAATCTAAAGATCATGCAGAACATCTAGCCGATCTACGAAAGACACTAGAAAGTACAAGAAAGCATGGTTTGGAGATGAATCCTCACAAGTGTGCTTTTGGTGTATCGGCTGGTCAATTTCTGGGCTTCATGATTCATGAGCGGGGCATTGAAGTTGGAGAAAAATCGATTATTGCAATCGACAAGGTGGTTCCTTCGATTAACAAGAAAGAATTGCAATCACTTATCGGCAAGATCAACTTTATCATGAGATTCATATCCAATTTGTCCGAAAGAATTCGATCATTCACCCCTTTGTCGAAGTTGAAGCCAGATCAAGAGTTCGTATGGGGACTAGAACAACAGAAAGCGTTGGATGATATCAAGCAATATTTAAAGTCCCCTCCCGTGCCGATGATGCTATTGGTTCAGCCTTAGTCCAAGAATTTGAAGGGAAAGAAAGGGTTTTAGATGCAGAAACTCGATATCCACTAGTTGAGAAGCTATGCTTGTGTCTATATTTCTCCTGCACAAAGTTAAGACTGTTGGCGTTTCATAACGTCACCACTAGTTGTACACCTAGAGGGAACGTATAAGAATAACCAGGTATACCGCAAGCGCACGGAAATACCGCTGTAGCACTTCCCCAAGGAAGGAGAGTATTCCAAGGGTATCGAATCCAAGGAACGATGTGCACTATCCTCTACTCTAGTATAGATGGTCCAAGGACACAACACTGATTGATAGGATAGGTAGAAAGGATCTGCCTTGACCGAGCGCAGAGTCTAGCACGGTCTCTCAGGTATAACACTCACTTTGGGCGCCAGCACATCCTAACTTTTTAGGGAGAGGCCAATGTGATGGCAACGAACCCAACTCGGAATGCAGGCGCGGAGGGTTGCAAAGAGTCCAACAGGCTGTCACCACTGTGGCCTACCTCTATCGTTACGCGAATGCACGTGGTCTTCGCAGGATAACCTATGGTCCAGACACCACGTGTACACCACTGACTACTACTATAGTCGGACACCGTCTGACGTCCCGATAGCCCGACTATAGCACTCTGTATAAATACGAAACTACGAATCCGCGAGGGAGATACTGGCACTAGCTCAAGGTATTCTCTATCACTCATGCAAGATCACGAATGCACTTTGATCTAATTAGAGATATGCAGGAGCATCAACTTTACTCTAATAGACAAGCTGGCAAACTAGATGCAAACTTATGATCTAAGTCTACTAGATCGAAAGGGTTGTGTTCGAAGAACACAAGCCCCTAAACCAAGAACAAACGAAGAACACAAGAACAAAGCAACTAAGCATGCATATGACTTTAGTCTAAATAGAAAATGTTGAAATACTCACTTTAGTCTAGTTGAAGAACAAAGGCACCGCTGAGGATCGTTCTTGAGGAAGATGTCACGGACATGACATGTCCCCAAGCCTCCCCCCTCACTTCCTAACACTAATCCTATACAAAGAGCTCTCCTCTCCTAAAGAGAGAGGCTCCAAGCCAAAATGAAGAGGAGGAGGAGAAGTGTGTGTGTCGAAGAATGAGGCCCCTCCCCTTCTATTTATAGGCAAGAGGGGAGCTTGCTCCGGGGCTCAAAGTGCCTCAAAACGCCTGGGATTGCAACCAAGGACCAATCATGAGCTGCCACGTGGAAGGCTGGGATCAGCCGAACCAAAGTCAGTTCAGCTGATCCACGGTTCGGCCAAAACCACAGCGCCATGTGGCGCCTTGTGCTTCTGCGTGGTGGCTGACTGGTGGGCCCTGAAGTCACTCCCCCGTGCATGCCAAGTTTCCTGACAGTTTTGGGGGATAGGTGGGCCCTTGAATCCATGTGATGTCCATGTGGCACTTCGTGATTCGTCGGGCTTGCCTCTCTTGGATTGATGACGTCAGTGATCCAGGGGAATCCTGTGTGGCATCCCCTCATTGGCTGGTCTTGAAGTACTTAGATCAAAGACTTGTGCTTTTACTCCTCTTTCTAGTGCTAATCACCTATATTTGCATAATCACCAACACTTGTGGAAATGGTTAGTTTAAGCCCTATTCTAGTGTTGATGATCATGTCTCATGCCAAAAGGTACATGTCGACGGGTGTAAAATGAGTAGTTAACTGCCATCAACAAATACCCCCACACTCGACCTTTGCTCGTCCCGAGTGAAGGGAAGAACAAGATCAAAGTGGGACATAATATCCATAGGTATGAAGTAAGCATAAGAGATATTCCGAACCATACCTTGCACTTGTGAACTCTATGAAGTGTCTATCATGCTATCTTGGGTGGTTGAGGAATGGAATGGCTAGTAATCAAATCACTCCTGCTCATTATGCTAAGTAACTTGGGGTTTTTTGTGAGAATTTTCAAAACAAACTTTTCTTAGCTCCTCATTTGATTCTCTCAAATCTCTCAATGTGTATATGTCCTCACCAAGGCATTAATTTGCCTTTCTTCACCCTACTTCTAATGATGGCTATATGTGGAGCTCAGGGTAGGATAAAGGATAAGGCATACTTGTATCGCATATATTGCAAAGTCAAGAACTGGATCCACAGAGAAAATCAAATCATACAATCAGATCAAGATGTGCACGTGTATAGGTATGGTGAGTATGGTAAGGTGGATACTAGGCCCGGAATGGGTGCTAGATATTACCATACATATATGATGAATGTTGGTAGATGATAAGGTGGACACTAGCACCGGAATGGACACTAGTTATTACCATCTAAGATATGGAACTCCTTTTTTGTATGACCATCTCTCTCTTATTTCTCCTTTATTTTGGACATGGGCTATTCTTTCTTTCTTTTTCTTTTTTTTTCTCTTCTTTTTTTTCATCATGCCTTGAGCATGTGTCTCTCTTTTTTTTATAGACCATGTCTCTTTTTGAAGGACACTTTTTGGAGAGAGATGTCACACCACATATGGAGCTTCATTTTCATGAAAGGGATGAATGATACAATGCTAACTTCCAGTGTAGAAGCATAGCAAGGGGAAATAGGTGGTGTGTGTTGACGGCTGTTAAGTGCTACATTTACACCGTCAATAGCTGCATAAAATAAATATAAAAGGATCATCAACACTAGAATAGGGCTTATACTGACAATTTCCACAAGTGACGATGTATATTTGAATGCAGGCAATTAGCACAAGAAATAGAGCAAAAACAAACCTTATCCATCCACCTCATCAATCCAAGCCTCTCCACCTCAGCCAATGAGGGGCTGCCAGGCAAAAGGCCACGGATAGGTGATGTCACCAATCCAACGGAGAGAGGCTCGACGAATCAGAAGTCGCCACGAGTGTATCACATGGATCCTATGGCCCACCAAAGCGCCTAAACCGCCTCAAAACCACGTGGACACCTGGAACCGTCATAAGGGCCCACACACCAGTCACCTAGAGAAAGCACAAGGCGAGACATGGTGGGCCCAGGTCGGCCGACCCCAGGGGTGGGCCGACCCGAGATTTTCTCCGTTCGCCATCATCTTCCACGTGGTGCTCCCTGATTGGATCCTTAAGCCAGTCCGGAGGTGTATGGGGTGATCTCGCGCCGGTACCTGGGCCTATAAATAGAAGGAGAGGGGGTAGAGAATAGGACACACACTTCTTCTCCTCCTTCTCACTTTTGCCTTATGGCTTCTCTCATTAGGAGAGGAGAGCTCCTTACATAGGATTAGTGCTGGCTTGCTAGTGCTTTAGAGATTAGAAGGAAGGTGGGGTGGTGTCTTAGGGTTGTGCCATGGTGTTTGGCACATTTCCTCAAGAACGATCCTCTACGGATGCTTCTATTCTTCATTTAGAATAAAGTGAGTATTTCGACATTCTCAATTAGACTAAAGTGGCATTCATACTGTGTTCTTGTGTTCTTCGTTCGTTCATCATTTAGAGGCTCGTGTTCTTCATGAACACACTTCCTCAATCTAGTTGACAAGCAAGTTTCTCATACTTTCGTGTTTGTTCATAAGTTAGAGGCTCGTGTTCTTCACGAACACGACCCTTGATCTTCTGTTATAAACACTTAAGTTTGTATCCTGTTTGTATGCTTGCTAGTTTAATCAGAGTAAGTGGATGCTCCTTTATGCTAATCTAGATCAAGTTCATCCGTGATCCCTTGCATAGGATAGAGTATACTTGAGTGAGTTCCGGTCTCTTCCTCGTGGGTTCGTCGCTCCGTATTTATACAGAGTGCTATAGTGTTTCTACGGGGTGCCAGATGTAGCCGTGCTATAGTAGTAATCGGTGGTGTAGACGTGGTGTCTAGACTACGGGTTATCCTTCGAATGCCTTGTATCCCACGGTTTGTCTTGGGGTAGGCCGCGGTAGTGACAGCCGTTGGACCCTCTGAAATCCCCGACGTTCGGATACAGCGTGTAGGCAACAATTTGCCGTGAACCAACTGTTATAGTCAGGAGGGGCCGGTGTCCGAAACAAGAGTTCCTAATCGAGAGGTTGTTCTCAACTCTTACGCTATCAGCAAGATCCTTTCCATCTTCATCTCATCCTATAGAGTCGTGTCCTTGGATCATCAGTCTAGGATAGAAGGTAGTACACATCATTCCTTGGATTCGATACCCTTTGGAATACTCCTGAGGTGAAGTACTACAGCGGTATTTCCGTGTGCTTGCAGAATCTTTCGTACCTGTCGGTATACCCAGGTGGATCTTATGCTCCCGCTAGGTGTACAACTAGTGGTGAGGTTAAGAAACGCCAACAAGCATTTCTGGCGTCGTTGCCGGGGAACGGTTGCTGTATCTATCTTCGAACCTAGTGGTCCTCGTATCTTTTGTTTTTCCTTTTTCTTCTACCTTCACCCCCTTACCCATCAGATATCCTTTTTGTTTCTTTCCTTCTACCTTTACCCCTGTTACCCATGGAGAAGCTTTCCTGCAATAGCATCTCTACCCCTAGGGGCGAGTTCATCTTAGAGAAACCATCAACTTCTACATCTAGCTGCGAGCTTCGTCCTGGCTTTATAGCCATGGTTCGGAATCGACCTTTCTCTGGTGCCATCAGTGATGATACCCATGATCATTTAGAGGAGTTCGAAGAACTGTGTTCGTTCTTGGTAATCCCAGGTATGACACGGGAAACTTTGAGGTGGAAGTTGTTCCCTTTTTCTCTTTTAGACAGAGCGAAACAGTGGTACACCCGCACGATAGAGAGTGTAGACAATTGGGAAGAACTACGAGATGACTTTTGTCACTCGTTCTCCCCTTTTGAACACTTAGATTCGCTATCGTGTGAATTCCGTGAATTTGAGCAACTAGAGTGCGAGTCTATAGGTGCAGCTTGGGCTAGGTTCTCACACCTATTGGAGCTTAACTCAGACTTGTCTATACCCGATAATGTATCCTTGAGCATCTTTCACAGGATGATAGACATGGAATCTGCATTTGAACTCGACCTTGTAGCTGGAGGTTCATTCAGAACCCAAACTTCAACGGGAAGAAGAGAGACCCTAGAATACTTCTTAGAAACCTCTTCTTCCCATCCCAGATACAATGATCTCCATCAAGAATCAGAGTCGATCCAAGAGAGTCTCCTAGACGAATTTGAGCTTTCACCTTGCACATCCAATGATTCGTTTAGAGATCCTTCTCCCGAACCATGAACACCAAAGGGAGAAGAAATTCAACCTTTGGAGTTCTCTTCTCGATTTGAGGGTGATCCTTCTTGGAACATCATAAATACCTCAGATCGTACTTGGCACGAGGATCCTACGACATCGTTGGACTTTGATGAGATTCTCAATGAAGTTTGGAATCATGGTGCAATAGTGGAATGGTCACCTTGGAAATCAGAGCCTGTTGCCGAAGTTATTCAGGTCAGCTCGACTTCCACGACCATCCATTGCTCCATGAAGGGAAACAACGTAGATGCTGTTCATGACCCTGCTGCTGGAATTTGCATCATATCGGAGTACCTTTTGGACACTCTGGTGGGTGACATGCCCCTCACCCCGACTGATAGATATTTCCGAAGTCCTAGGTATAAAGAATACATTTTCCCATGTCGAGGGATTGCTAGGGACATGCCAATCATTATAGACAAGATCGAGGTGCACTTAGATTTTCACATCTATGATATCATGGATTTCGATCTTCTTCTGGGCTTCCCATTGGATGAACTTCTTGATAAATCTCAAGGAAGCCTAGATGTAAAGCTTAGGGAAGCCGCTTCTACCACATACATCTCTTGTCATGAACATTCCATGGTAGAGCCTCTTCCCGAGCAAAACCCGCTCGAGACGATAATGCAGGTATCTTCGTTCGCATCATCCGAGTCTGTTCGGAATTGAGGTTATAGACTTCTCTACTCCTCAAGGGAACGACTCGGGAGATTCTCTTCACCTCTGTGGAGGCGAACGATCATCATCTATCTCGACCGAGTTTCAGCCTCTTCCTGCTGGCCCTTATTATGTTGCTTTCGATTATGATCGAGAGTCAACATCGAGATTCCATGATGACTCTCTTGAGATGGAGAATTCATGGGGCATGGAACCATTCGAGGCACTGACTCTAGAGTCCGGAGGAAAGGATTCCACACATGAGCATGGTAGCTTCATTCTTGATCTACCATACAGACCATGCTCACATCATGTCCCTCCAGAGTCAGACTTGCTTAGTGCACTGAGCACACGTGAGGGCTGCAATCACCTTATGGTCCTCTTTTGCAGAATGTTTAGAAGGTTGATTGTAGATGTATATGTCTATCATAAGCATATCAGATTTCGTGTGTGCACTGTGGCACTAACCTTGCAGCTGAAGCTCACTGATACGTCAAGGATTGGTGGTGAGATGGGAATGACACCACCAACGATAGCTGCAAGACGAAGTTCCCATGGTCGAGCTTATGACCAATAAATAAACAAAGCACTACTAGGAGATAGCCTGGATTAGCATAGGTTTCATTTCCCTTTCGAATAAAGGCAAGAACATGTTTTTAGGATAAGTTGTCCTTCGGGTATTTTTGGTCACTAACCTTCCAGGTGGAGATTGAAAAGAAAGATGTACAGGTGATGCCTACGAACATGTGAGCCACATCAGCTGCAACACCTAAAAAAAGCTTTGGTGAGGGAACATTTACAAAAGGAAGCTTGATCACCACACACTTGAGTTTTGTTGCCTAGCAATGCAAACTTCAAGTGTGGGGGAGGTATGTGAGCATCTTGAGTAAAGTTCCTCCTCTACCAAATCTTACCCTAGTGTGGAGATGATGTCAGCTCTTGCATCTTGCCGATTAGCTAGGAAAGTCCTGCTTTTGACATTAAGTAAAGCCCTTCCGGGAGGTTGCCTGAGGTTCACTGTCTTTGCTCATGCTTATGTCCCTTTTGAAAATAGCTTGATCATGCTTAAATGCTTCCTTTATCTTTGTTCATATGCTCTGGTTTGAATGTTTGAAGTACTCACACATTCATAGATTGTTTTAAATTAAGCATGGTGCTTAGGTTAAAAATGTCCTCTTCAGTCAAAACAAGACATGGTGTCGAGTTTTGATTGATGAACCTCAGAGTTATATTTTCCATAGATCTTGGTTGCATATTTGTTGACTAACCCCTCCAGAAAATTGTCAAATTCAAATGGGTAAGTCATTAAGCTAAATTCAAATAGGAAGGTAAGCTGAGGTGTCAGATTTATGTTGCACAACATACAAAGGAGGAATATATGACCTCACAAAAGGTCCAAGGTAAGTATATTATCCTTTGTGTATGAAGTGTAATTTTGGTCTAACCCTACTTGAGTAAATGACATGGTGACAATAAAAAAACAACAAAAATATTTGTGTTTGAATGAAGGCTCTATGGTTCTCGAACCAGTCGAGTCCATCTTTTGTTTCCACTTTTGCTTGAAGAACAACACCAGTACAAGTACTAGTGTGGGGGAGTCCTCTCGATCGCATCATTAACATATCCACTCGAGAACTCCCACACAAAGGGATACACGACATCGACTAGGCCTTCATGACAAGGACAAGGTAAACTAGAGTGAGCTGGCTAACCCACGGGTCAGCCGAATCACCACTGGTCTCCCTTGTTCCTCATATCCTTCAGGAGCGATGGTACGTGCACCCTTCATCTCCCTCTCAACCTATGAGTTTGAATGATCTTCAATTCTTATCTAGTAAATCAAACTCTAATAATGGTCCTCTGCTTGCTCTACATGATTCCTATGGTTGGCTTACATATGTTTTATTCCTTACTCATCGTCTTGATGCTTGTGAACTAATATTATTAGGGAACTCATGTTTATCTAAGTAGTTGGTGTTTGTGATATGGCTTGATAATATGATCTTCGCTCTTTATGCTTGAGTGCTTGGGTAATTTTATTTGAAAATCTGAAAACCCTTTGCAAGGCTCCTCTTTGATATGCCACCGTCCTACCAAAGCCATATGATGTTCATAGTTGAAAACCATATACTCATATGCTGCTTGTTATTGCATTGAGCTTTGTCAAATTCTATGACCCTTGTAAGAATTCTTTTCATTGCTCTCATGATCAAGATTCATGTTCACACCACCATTTCCCCCTTGCTATGCTTCTATACTGGAAGTTAGCATTGTATCATTCATCCATTCCGTGAAAATAAGGCTCCATATGTGTTGATCTCTCCCTCCTAGTTTTTGTTACACAAGAGACATGGCTATCGAAAAAAAATATGGACACATGAAGGTCCAGGTATTGGAAAAAAAAGAAAAAAAGAGTTGGACACATGAAGGTCCACAAGGAAAAAAATATAGAGATAGCCATGTTCTCAAAAGATTTTTGTACAAGAGGGAGAATCGTGCAAAAAGGAGTTTCATATTTTAGATGGTAATAACTAGTATCCATTCCGGAGATAGTGTCCACCTTACCATCACCTCAGCTTCCATCATAAATGTATGGTAATATCTAGCACCCATTCCGGGCCTAGTATCCACCTTACCATACTCATTATATCCGTATACGTGCACATCTTGATCTGATTGTATGAATTGCTTTTCTCTTGGATCCAGTCTTTGACTTTGCAATACATGTGATGCAAGTGTGCCTTATCATTCATACATACCCTGAGCTCCACATAAGTTTTTATTAGAAGTAGGATGAATAAAGGCAATATACTGCCTTGGTGAGGACATACACACATTGAGCGATCTGAGAGAATCAAATGAGGAGCTAAGCAAGGTTTGTTTTGAAAACTTGTTGTAAAACCCCAAGTTACTTGACATGATGAGCAGGAGTGATTTGATTCCTGACCATTCCATTCTTCAACTACCCAAGATAGCATGATAGACACTTCATAAGTTCATGAGTACAAGGTATGGTTTGGAATATCTCTTATGCTCGCTTCATACCTTTGGATATCATGTCTCACCTTGATCTGACTCCCTTCACTCGGGACGAGCAAAGGTCAAGTGTGGGGGAGTTATTGACGGCTGTTAAGTGCTACATTTACATCGTCAATACTTGCATAAAATAAATATAAAAGGATCATCAACACTAGAATAGGGCCTTATACTGACAATTTCCACAAGTGGCGATGTATATTTGAATGCAGGCAATTAGCACAAGAAATAGAGCAAAAGCATACCTTATCCATCCACCTCATCAATCCAAGCCTCTCCACCTCAGCCAATGAGGGGCTGCCACGCAAAAGGCCACAGATAGGTGATGTCACCAATCCAAGGGAGAGAGGCTCGACGAATCAGAAGTCGCCACGCGTGTATCACATGGATCCCATGACCCACCAGAGCGCCTAAACCGCCTCAAAACCATGTGGACACCAGGAACCGTCATAAGGGCCCACACACCAGTCACCCAGAGAAAGCACAATGCGAGACGTGGTGGCCCCAGGTCAGCCGGGTCGGCCGACCCCAGGGGTCGGCCGACCCGGGTTTTCTTCGTTCGCCATCAGCTTCGACGTGGTGCTCCCTGATTGGATCCTTAAGCCAGTCCAGAGGTGTATGGGGTGATCTCACGCCGGTACCCGGGCCTATAAATAGAAGGAGAGGGGGTAGAGAATAGGACACACATTTCTTCTCCTCCTTCTCACTTTTTCCTTATGGCTTCTCTCATTAGGAGAGGAGAGCTTCTTGCATAGGATTAGTGCAGGCTTGCTAGTGCAATAGAGACTAGAAGGAAGGTGGGGTGGCGTCTTGGGGTTGTGCCATGGTGTTTGGCACATTTCCTCAAGAATGATCCTCTATGGATGCTTCTGTTCTTCATTTAAAATAAAGTGAGTATTTCGACATTCTCAATTAGACTAAAGTGGCATTCATACTGTGTTTTTGTGTTCTTCGTTCGTTCATCATTTAGAGGCTCGTGTTCTTCATGAACACACTTCCTCGATCTAGTTGACGAGCAAGTTTCTCATACTTTCGTGTTTGTTCATAAGTTAGAGGCTCGTGTTCTTCACGAACACGACCATGGATCTTCTGTTATAAACACTTAAGTCTGTATCCTGTTTGTATGCTTGCTAGTTTAATCAGAGTAAGTGGATGCTCCTTTATCCTAATCTAGATCATGTTCATCCGTGATCCCTTGCATAGGATAGAGTATACTTGAGTGAGTTTGGGTCTCTCCCTCGTGGGTTCGTCGCTCCATGTTTATACGGAGTGCTATAGTGTTTCTACGGGGTGCCAGACGTAGCCGTGCTATAGTAGTAATCGGTGGTGTAGACGTGGTGTCTAGACTACGGGTTATCCTTCGAATGCCCTGTATCCCACGGTTTGTCTTGGGGTAGGCCACGGTAGTGACAGCCGTTCGACCCTCTGAAATCCCCCACGTTCGGATACAGCGTGTAGGCAACCATTTGCCGTGAACCAACTGTTATAGTCAGGAGGGGCCGGTGTCCGAAATGAGAGTTCCTAATCGAGAGGTTGTTCTCAACTGTCACGCTATCAGCAAGATCCTTTCCATCTTCATCTCATCCTATAGAGTTGTGTCCTTGGATCATCAGTCTAGGATAGATGGTAGTACACATCGTTCCTTGGATTCGATACCCTTTGGAATACTCCTGAGGTGAAGTGCTACAGCGGTATTTCCGTGCACTTGCGGAATCTTTCGTACCCGTCGGTATACCCAGGTGGATCTTACGCTCCCGCTAAGTGTACAACTAGTAGTGAGGTTAAGAAACGCCAACAATGTGCACATGAATCTTGATCATGAAAGTAATGAAGAGCATTCTCACAAGGGTCACAAGATTTGACAAAGCTCAATGCAATGACAAGCAGCATATGAGTAGAAGGTTTTTAACTATATCATATGGCTCTAGTAGGACGGTGGCATATCAAAGAGGAGCTTTGCAAAAGGTTTTCAAGTTTTCAAATAAAATTCCCAAGCACTCGAACATTCAGAGCGAAGATCATATCATCAAACCGTATCACAAGCACCAACTACTTAGATTAGCATGAGTTCCTTAATGATATTTGTTCACAAGCATCAAGACGATGAGTAAGGAATAAAACATATGCAAGCCAACCATAGGAATCATGTAGAGCAAGCATAGCACACATTGCTGAGTTTGGTTTGAAAGGATATGAATTGAAACAAACTCATGGATAGGATAGAGTGAGATAGAGGGTGCACATACCATCGCTTCTGAAGGATAAGAGATCAAGGAAGACCAGTGGTGATTTGGCTAACCAGAGGGCAGCCATCTCACTCTAGTTTACCTCGCTCTTGTCATGAAGGCGTAGTTGATGTTGTGCATCGCCTGTGTGGGGGTTCTCTAGTGGAAATGTTGATGATGAGCTTGAGAGAACTCCCCCACACTAGTGGTTGAACCTGGTGCTATTCTTCAAACGACAAATGAAAACAAAGGATGGACTCTACTGGTTCGAGAACCATAGAGCCTTTATTCAAATTCAAATATTTTTGTTGTTTTTGTTTTATTTTTATTGTCACCATGTCATTTGCTCCAAAGGGTTAGACCAAGATTACACTTCATACACAAAGGGGAATATACTTACCTTGGACCTTTGAGAGGTCATACGTACCACCTTTGCATGTTGTGCAACATGAATCTGACACTTCAACTTACCTTCCCGTTTGAATTTAGCTCAATGACTTACCCATTCAAATTTGACAATTCTCTGTAGGGGTTAGTCAGCATATATGCAACCAAGATCTGTGAAGATATAACTCTAAGGTTCATCAATCAAAACTTGACACCATGTCTTGTTTTGATTGAAGAAGACAGTTTTAACCTTAGCACCATGCTTAATTTAAAACAACCTATGAATGTGTGGATTCCTAAACATTCAAACTAGAGCATATGAACAAGGATAAAGGAAGCATGCATGCATGATCAAGCTATCTTCAAAAGGTACATAAGCATGAACAAAAGACGGCGATCCTCGGGCAACCTCCCGGAAGGGCTTTGTTTAATGTCAAAAGCAGGACTTACCTAGCTAGTGGGCAGGATGCAAGAGCTAACATCATCACCATAGCAGGATAAGATTTGGTAGATGAGGAACTTTACTCAGGATGCTCACATACCTCCCCCACACTTGAAGTTTGCATTGCTAGGCAACAAAACTCAAGTGTGTGGTGATGAAGCTTCCTTTTGTAAATGTTCCCTCATCAAAGCGTATCTAGGTGTTGCAACTGATGTGGCTCACATGTTCGTAGGCATCACCTGTCCATCTTTCTTCTCAATCTCCACCTGAAAGGTTAGTGACCAAAAATACCCGAAGGACAACTTATCCTAAAAACATGTTCTTGCTTTTATTCGAGAATGGAAATAAAACCTGACCTAATCCAGGCTATCTCCTGGGAGTGCTTTGTTTATTTAAGGTCATAAGCTCGACCATGGGAACTTCACCTTGCAGCTATAGTTGGTGGTGTCATTCCCGTCTCACCACCAATCCATGATGTATCAGTGAAGCTTTAGCTGCAAGGTTAGTGCCACAGTGCACACACGAAATCTGATATGCTTATGATAGACATATACATCTACAACCAACCTTCTGAACTTTCTACAAAAGAGGACCATAAGGTGATTGCAGCCCTCATGCGTGCTCAGCGCACTAAGCATGTTTGACTCTAGAGGAACATGATGCGAGCATGGTCTGTATGGTGACTCAAGAATGAAGCTACCATGCTCGTGCGTGGAATCCTTTCCTCCGGACTCCAGAGTCAGTGCCTCGAAAGGTTCCATGGCCCATGAATTCTCCATCTCAAGAAAGTCATCGTGGAAGCTCGATGTTGACTCTCAATCATGATGAAAAGCAACATGATACGGGCCATCGGGAAGAGGCTGAAACTCGGTCGAGAATGATGACGATCGTTCGCCTTCACAGAGGTGAAGAGAGTCTCCTGAGCCATCCTCATGAGGGGTAGAACATTCTACAACCTTAATGAGAACGGACTCGGATGATGCAGACGAAGATATATGTGTCATCTTCTCGAGTGGGTTTTGCTGGGGAAGAGGCTTTGCCATAGTATGTCCCGGACAAGGGGTAGCAGTGGCAGAAGCGACTCCCCTAGGCTTATCATCTAGGCTCCCTAAAGATTCCTCAAAGAATTTCTCTAGCGAGGAGCCTAGGAGTAGATCAGGATTGAGGACATTCAAGATGTGAAAGTGTAAGCCAACCTCAATCCCGTCTACGATGAGTGGCACGACACTTGCAATCCCCCAACATTCAAGAACGTGCCCAAACAGACAAGTCTCGAGGAGCATGTCGGATGGTGCTAGCGGAACTTAGCCTAAAAGAGTTTCTGCTAAGTGCCATGGCATGATGTTAACCTCCATGATGGGGTCACAATGGGCATCTACGGCAATCCCTCTCATAGAACAAGGAATAACCAGAGAGGGTGTACTATCCCAAAATGCTTCGGAAAAGCATATCGCTCTCCTTCTTCATGGCCTCCTCGGGAAATGATTCGTCAGGAGGATCGGGAGGCGAAGGAGATATCGTAGGTCTAGGGAAAGGCTATGTCAGAGGATGTCTAGATGGTTCAGCATGGAAAAAAATGGTTTCCCTAAGCTCTTCTTCTGGGTTTCCTTGGGATTTATCAAGAAGTTTTTCTAAGGGGAAACCAAGGAGAAGATCAAAATCCATGATGTCATAGATGTGGAAATCTAATCACACCTCTATGTCACCAATGGTGATAGGCACATCCCTAGCAACTCCCCGACATGGAAAAATGCAACGCCACCTGGGAATATGGAAAAGTCTATCAGTCGGGGTCAGCGGCATGTCACCACCAGAGTATCCAAAAGGTACTCTGATATGATGCAAGCCCCAACAGTAGGGTCATGAACAGCATCTACGGTGTTTCCTCTCATGGAATAGTGGATGATTGTGGAAGTCGAGCTAACCCAAATTGCTTCGGATGTGTGCTTCTGAGGTGACCAATCCACTATCGTCCTATTATTCCAAACTTCATCGATGACCTCATAAAGGTCCAACGATGCCGTAGGCTTCTCGTCCCAAGAGTGATCTGAGGTATTTCTGATGTTTTGAGAAGGATCATCCTCAAATCAGGAAGAGAACTCCGAAGGTTGAATTTCTTCTTCCTTCGGTGATCGTGATTCAAGAGAGGATTCAACAGAAGAATCAAGGGATTCGGAGAATGAAAGCTCAGATTTGGTTGTTGAGATACTCTCATAGCTCGACTCGGATGTTTGGTAGGATTCGTCATAAAAATCGTGGGAAGAAGAGGTTTCTAACAAGAATTCTAGGATCTCTCTTCTTTCCTCTCGAGTTCAGGTTTCGGACGATCCTCCAGCTACGAGGTCGAGCTCTTGTGTAGATTCCAAGTCTATATGCGTGTAAAAGATGTTTGTTGAGATATCATCGGATATAGACAAGTCTGAGCTAGATGTCAAGAGACATGAGAACCTAGCCTAGGCTGCACCTATGGACTCCATCTCCAATTGCTCAAAGTCGAAGAGGTCAAAAGGTAGAGAGTATATATGTTCCGGATGGGAGAACGAGTAACAAAAGTTATCTCGTAGTTCTTCCCAACTGTTCACACTATCCACCGTGAGGGTGTACCATTGTTCCGCCCTATCTACAATAGAGAAAGGGAACAATTTCCACCTCAAAGTTTCCTTTGTCATGCCCAACACAAGTAGGCCTGAACACAGTCCTTCGAACTCCTCCACATGAACATGAGGATTATCGCTAATCGCTCTAGAGAAGGGTCCATTTCGAACCATGGCTATAAAGCTAGGACCGAGTTCGCAGCAAGATGAAGAAGTTGATGGTTGCTCTAAGACGAACTCGCCCCTATGGGTAGAGAGGCTTTGACAGGAAGGCATCTCAAAGGGTAACGGCGGTAAAGGTAGAACAAAAAAGAAAAGATAAAAAGATACGAAAACCACTAGGTTCGAAGATAGATACTACAATCGTTCCCCGGCGACGGTGCCAGAAATGCTTGTTGGCGTTTCTTAAGGTCACCACTAGTTGTACACCTAGAGGGAACGTATAAGAACAACCGGGTATACCGCAAGCGCACGGAAATACCGTTGTAGCACTTCCCCAGGGAAGGAGAGTATTCCAAGGGTATCGAATCCAAGGAACGATGTGCACTATCCTCTACTCTAGTATAGATGGTTCAAGGACACAACACTGATTGATAGGATAGGTAGAAAGGATCTGCCTTGACTGAGCGCAGAGTCTAGCATGACCTCTCAGGTATAACACTCACTTTGGGCGCTAGCACATCCTAACTTTTTAGGGAGAGGCCAATGTGCTGGCAACAAGCCCAACTTGGTACGCAGGCGCGGAGGGTTGCAAAGGGTCCAATAGGTTGTCACAACTGCGGCCTACCTCTATCGTTACATGAACGCACGTGGTCTTCGCAGGATAACCTATGGTCCAGACACCACATCTACACCAGTGACTACTACTATAGCCGGACACCATCTGATGTCCCGATAGCCCGACTATAGCACTCTGTATAAATATGGAACTATGAATCCGTGAGGGAGATATTGGCACTAGCTCAAGGTATACTCTATCAGTCATGCAAGATCACATATGCACTTTGATCTAATTAGATATATGCAGGAGCATCAACTTTACTCTAATAGACAAGCTGGCAAACTAGATGCAAACTTATGATCTAAGTCTACTAGATCGAAAGAGTTGTGTTCGAAGAACACAAGCCTCGAAACCAAGAACAAACGAAGAACACAAGAACAAAGCAACTAAGCATGCATGACTTTAGTCTAAATAGAAAATGTTGAAATACTTACTTTAGTCTAGTTGAAGAACAAAGGCACCACTGAGGATCGTTCTTGAGGAAGATGTCATGGACATGACATGTCCCCAAGCCTCCCACCTCACTTCCTAACACTAATCCTATACAAAGAGCTCTCCTCTCCTAAAGTGAGAGGCTCCAAGCCAAAATGAAGAGGAGGAGGAGAAGTGTGTGTGTCAAAGAATGAGGCCCCTCCCCTTCTATTTATAGGCAAGAGGGGAGCTTGCTTCGAGGCTTAAAGTGCCTCAAAACGCCTGGGATTGCAACCAAGGACCAATCATGAGCTGCCGTGTGGAAGGCCGGGATCAGCCGAACCAAAGTTGGTTCGGTCGATCCACAATTTGGCCGAAACCACGGCGCCACGTGGCACCTTGTGCTTCTTCGTGGTGGCTGACTGGTGGGCCCTGAAGTCACTCCCCCGTGCATGCCAAGTTTCTTGACGGTTTTGTGGGATAGGTGGGCCCTTGAATCCATGTGATGTCCATGTGGCGCTTCATGATTCATTGGGCTTGCCTCTCTTGGGTTGATGACGTCAGTGATCTAGGGGAATCCTCCGTGGCATCCCCTCATTGGCTGGTCTTGAAGTACTTGGATCAAAGACTTGTGCTTTTACTCCTCTTTCTAGTGCTAATCACCTGTATTTGCATAATCACAAACACTTGTGGAAATGGTTAGTTTAAGCCCTATTCTAGTGTTGATGATCATGTCTCATGCCAAAAGGTACATGTTGATGGGTATAAAATGAGTAGTTAACAGCCGTCAACAAAGACATTACCTTCTATCGGCTGAATGTACAGTAATATGCAAAGATGATGTGGTCAAATATATGTTATCTTTGCCGATATTGAAGGGACGCATTGGAGAGTGGATTTTAGCTTTGTCAGAATTTGATCTCAGATATGAGTCAGCACGAGCGATCAAAGGACAAGTACTGGCTGATTTTGTCACACAACATTTGGGGTCAAATGAAATTGATATTGCTCCTTGGATATTACTATTTGATGGATCATCATGTGGTTCTGGAGCCGGAATTAGTAGTGTTCTGATTTCTCCTACAGGACAATCATATGAGCTTTCTGTGCCAATTGAAAAAACTTCTACAAATAATCAAGCGGAGTACATAGCTTTGTTGAAAGGGCTTACATTACTTCGGGGGGATGGAATATAAGCAGTTGAAGTTTTTGGTGATTCCTTGTTAGTCATTAAACAACTAACTAGAGAATATGAGTGCAAAGATGATGTCCTAAGAATTTATCATGAGGCTTGCTTGGATTTGCTCAGAGAGTTCAGGACGGCAACATTATGGCATATTCTGAAAGTGCATAATGAAGATGCTAATCGGTTGGCCCAAAATGCTTCTGTATATCGGCCGATTTTAGTCACAGAGTATAATACTAATGATTGGAGAAAGGAGATAGTCGATTATCTTTCGGACCCTTCAAAAAAGGTAGATCGTCGTATTAAACTCAAAGCTTTCAAATATGTGTTGTTAGATGATCAACTATATTATCGAATGCTTGATGGAGTTTTACTCAAATGCCTGAGTCAAGAAGAAGCAAAAATATTAATGGGTGAGATTCATGAAGGAGTATGTGGAGCTCATCAATCAGCTTTGAAGATGAAGTGGATGATCAAGAACAATGGGTATTTCTAGCCGACTATACTGGAAGATTGCTTTAAATACTACAAAGGGTGTCAGGATTGTCAGAAATTCTGAAGTGTGCAAAGAGCTCCGGCATCAGCAATGAACCCAATAATCAAACCATGGCCGTTCAGAGGATGGGCAATTGACCTTATCGGATAGATCTTCCCTGCGTCAAGCAAAGGACATAAGTTCGTACTAGTGGCCCGATTACTTCACCAAGTGGGTTGAAGCAATTCCTCTCAAGAATGTGACGTCAAGTAATATGATTGATTTTGTGAAGGAGCACATCATCTATCGATTTGGAATACTCCAAACCATCACAACAGATCAAGGAAGCCAATTTACGTCAGGAGAGTTTGATGAATTTGCTACTGTATGGGAATCAAAGTATTAAATTCTTCTCCTTATTATGCTCAAGCCAATGGACAAGCTGAATCTTCCAATAAAAGTATTATCAAATTGATCAAGAGAAAGATTGATGAAAGCCCAAAGCGATGGCATACCATACTTAATGAAGCATTATGGGCTTACATGATGTCTTGTCATGGAGCCACTAAAGTTTCTCCTTATCAACTGGTCTATGGACATGATGCCGTTTTGCCTTGGGAAGTAAGGACAGGATCCAGATGTATGTTATTACAAGATGAGCAATCGGCGGATGATTATTCAAATTTAATGAAAGAAGAGTTAGAAGATCTAGCCGGTAGTCGTCTTAGGGCCTTGATCAATATTGAAGAAAACAAGAAAAGGGTATCCTAGTGGTATGATAAGAAGGTCAATGTCAAAGAGTTCTCTGAAGGAGAATTGGTGTGGAAACTTATACTGCCGATCAGAACCAGAGATCCCAAATTCGGCAAGTGGTCACCCAATTGGACAGGACCCTTTTGCATGAGTCAAAGTACTCCAGGAAATCCGTTTATTTTGGAGACAATGGAAGGTGAAAAGTTTTCAAGAGCCTTAAATGGGAAATATCTGAAGAGATATTATCCAAGCTTTTGGGCTGGTGCTTAGTTAAATACTACTTCTCGCTTCTAGCCGATTTAGTTGTGGATATTTTAGTCGGTTTCACTTTCGGTTTGTTAGCCGATTATTTATGCTAATTTTTAGCGGATTGGAATTTCAGATGGTCAGCCGATTTCTTAGCAATCATTCTTAAGATCGATAGTCGATACTCAGTTATCGCCTTTAGCACAAAAAATAGAAGAATAAAGTATTTTTCATAGCCGATAAGAGATTCGGATCATGGCCGGTGTAACAATCGCCCTTAGAACAAAAAATGAAAGTATATATTATTTCTTTCTCTCATATTTCAATACATGGTGATTACATCTGATTGAAGATACTATGGATTACATAAATGGCTTATCATCTCCAATATGATGAGGATATGGAATCGATGAATACCAGAGAGGAGGAATTGGTGAAGAGGAAAAGGATGCGATGCTTAAGGTCTTCACCAGATTCTGTGACCACCCTCCAGAACTCGTCGAGTTGATGACCAAGATGGTTCACCTTCCCTTGGAGCGTTCCTCCGCCGATAATGTGTAGCCGGCACTCTCTCTTTCTACTGCCTAACAGCCATTGAACCCAATCTTTTCACAAGGGTTCTTCTAACTATTGCATCTCCTGACTTCACAAAAGATGCCAGCGAGAGAAACAGGCCGCTACACTACGTCACAAGAATTCTTCTAACTGCAATGAAAAGAAAGAACAGAAGAAAGACAGGCGAAAAGAAGGAGCCTACATCCTATCAGATCTACCCGTTGTGCCATGGCTGAAGTTGTGAAGAAGCCGATATCTTTCAGATGCTATTTATAGCCAAACACAGGGGGGCAGGGAAACGAAAGGATTGGAAGGAATCTTAGAAGATGCCAAATATAGTAAAAAATGGAACAGTTTTCCCGTGAAAAGCTCAACTTCCAATGGTCCATAATGAGGTCAGTGATACATTTCCCTAGGGAAGAGGAAAAGGATGTGGAAGCCGCTACAGGAGGAAATGCACTCTGTACTCCAGAAGAGGAAGAACATAAGAGAAAATCCTTTCCACAATCCTCAAAGCGATAGCAAATTTCCTAGCATCATTGCAGAGCAAAGGAAGCAGAAGGGAAAATTGGCTAGAAACTAATGACTCATGATGCTTCCTAAGCAAGTTCCTACAGGAAGATGCCTCCCATGCCTAAAGTAAAAAATCAGCCGTTGTTGGAATTATCGGCTAAGGAAGTGAAGTAGCTTAAAGAAGGAGTTGATATCCATCAAGTTAAGGTTGATTTTTATAGGGAAGCAACACAAGGTGGTGGATTAGAAACCATGTGATGGCAACAATGACAACTGTCATACAAGGAGAATCAATGGTGTATAATCGGATGTGTTTGAGTTGGTGGGCAGCTAATGTCATTGATGAGGAGAGATCACGCGAAAGGTATCATGCGGATTGATTTTTCATAAAATTAAGATAAAGGAAGATCGCAAGGAATCCTTAGGGATTGAAAAGCTGAAGACGAGAGAATTTCGGAGCAATATTTTACTCCGAAACTGAGAGGCATGTGTTGACACCATTATTTGACATGTGTTGGAGAAAAGTCGAAGAGATATCAGGAAGACTTTAGAGCCGATAAAGAAGAGAGAAGAAGCAACCAACTGATCTAGGATCAGCCGATTGGTGGAGGAGAAACGTGGCAGAAGAAGGATACGCTAAAGGAAAGAAGACGGAGGCGGGTCAATGATCAAGTTGACATCGGGTCAAAATCAGTTTAGAGAGTCTGATTCCTATGAGAATCATTAAGTTTTTGGTAGTTTTATTTCTTTATATTCAAGTAAACATTGTCGTCATCGATTAGGAGTCAAGTTGTCCTCAGGACATAAATAGCGGCCCTGCATGGTCGGAGAAAGTTTGTACACACCAATATACACAAAACCTTTACTTTTTCAACAAGTCGGCGACTTCACCAAAAGTTTTATTTCTTCTTGTTTTCTTGTTTCTTCAAACGTCGTTCTTCTAGTTCGTCGGGCTGCATCGATCGATCTCCTGCAAGCTTGTAAGTACCGTTTTATCGAATATTCACTAGGCTTTAACCTCCGGGCGCATCATTATGGTTTCGTCTAGTTTTATTCACAATTTATCGATATCAGCTAAGTTTGCAAGTCTTTTCTTGTTTATTTTTCTTTTACCACCAATTTATCCAGCTCGTGATCATATCATATCGGCTATCTTTGATACAGCCGGTCTAGATTGGTTCGAGTTTTGTCTCGTAGCGCTTAGTTTGCTCTTCTTTTGCTTGCGCTTTGCCTACATCATCAAATCGGCTGATCTAGCCATTTTTGAACATACTTGCACTTCGGCTGCTATGTCAGCTAGCCGATTCGCTCTACAGTCGTATCGGCCGATCGGGCTGTTACTCATTGAAGACCCACATCGGTTCTCTAGTCGATTTAACCCATATGTAGCGTTTCCTATCTTTCCGTGTCGATCAACAGGTCACGTCGGCTGGCACGCTTTGTTACATCCCAGGGATCCGTTACGTGTTGCAGCTGGAGAACTTTATTCCGTTTTTTCCGTCAACATCTGTACCTGTTCTATTTCAAAGTTTAGGACCAGGAGACCCCAGTGGTTGCCATTAATGTTCATTCGAACGAACACCTGTTGAAAGATGTATGAATGCATGGCTTCAATCCAAAAAGGTGACGTTTACAAAAATCATAGTAAATCATGAGATACTAACACAGAAAAAGAAACAAAACAAAATCAATATTGCATACCAAATGTTTTCCCACACATTTTTCGGCTATATGCTTCATATATTTTTCGCTTTTCCCCCTATTTGGGTCCGACAACTTTTGAACATCAAACGTATGTATGAATGACATTGTGTCATTATCAACATTGCTAAAATCGACGTATGCATTTATTACCTGCAAAGTGTGGATTCAGTAAATATTAGGTGTGCGCATGTGTTTACTGATGACATGGATGTGAAAGAATATTACCTCTCCACATATATACTGTTGTGAGACATTTCGGCGCAATTCTCCCGCTTTAAGAGAGTGGCCATCTATGTGTACAACCACAGCGTCCTGGTAACTCTTTAATAAGAACATGGCAGCTTCTCTGTCAACTGGTTCTATATTGTAATCGTTGTCAATAATTTGCTCTCTTCGTTTGATTAGCGTTTTAGGGGGGTCGCCGTGCAGCTCCATGGTCGTATCATTTGTTGCATTGGCTGGTTCAGTGTATATTTTTTCCTTCTCCACTTGGAAATGTGTGTGTGGCGTTTGCTGCAATTGGTGATGTTTTTTAGATTCAAAAGTATCATTTCTATCGTGAAACAGGAACAATGATAAAACAAGTGAACATACAATACCTCAACATGTGCAGATGAAGGCATATGTTCCCGAGCATGGGCAGGTTGAGATGTCGTTTGCTCAATAATTTTGCCTAATAGCTCACAGAGTTCCTGTTAGTTAAGACATTGTTGAAGGTTAAAGCATTATAGTACGTTAATTTGAATAATATCACACTGGTTACCTACAACTCCGTTTGCGTTTGTTCGTGATCTGCATGTTCCTTAGCTTCTACCCTATTGACCCTATCTTCCAGGATGTTCTCATTTCTAAACAAAGCAAATTCCTTCTTCTGTTCCACAACCTTCTTATCCTGTTTGTGTTCCAATTCAAGAAGCTTCTGCTCCACATCTAGTTTAAGCTCAAATTTCGTTGGTTTCTTCCAATGTTCAAGGCTTTGCACCTGCAAATTTACTAAATTGTGAATTAACCACACAAATGAAATATGGCACTTAAACATATGTCATACTTACTTTTAGGTTCTTGCTTGGACCCTCGTGTGCGTAATTTGCTTTTTTCGCTTCTGACATAGTTGCTTCTCTTTTTTCTTTGGTTTGTGAAGCTACAGGCAAATTAAGCTACAAACAATTGAACTTGTTAATGATATGCGTAACAACAGAACAGCCTTTGTGCTATGTTTGCAAACTTACCATTCCTTCGTCCAACCCTTCCTTCTCCCAAGCAATTTGTCGATGCTTGGCATTTTCTTCATCCCAGAATACAATTACTGGTGGTTGGGTTCTCTTTTCGTCATCATAGTTGATGTCATAACGGCTGTTCACTCTAAGTCGCTCCCAGTACCAATACTATTTAAAAAATAAGCACATATGTATGTCAGAAAATATACATTATTTAAAGGGTTTGATGTACAGTAAAGAACTGACCTGTAGAAGAACCAAATTACCCTTCAGGGTTCTTTCCCCACTATTCTCATAAGAAGCGCATGAGTTCAATAGATGATTCAGAGTAAATTGGCCCCAGTTGAAATGTCGAATTTGTGGTACATCTCTAACAGCTTCTATATAGCACCAATGGATGGTGTTCCTTGTGTTTGATGCTAGGAGGACACCAATCGTGAACAAGACGAAGGTCTCATAAAGTCTTGGTCTGCAGGTCGATCTTTGTGAAGCTTGTTTTCCAGCCCTTGTAGCTCGAGCTTGTGGTTATCACTTGCAAACCTTTTGAAAAGTTCACTGCCCATAGTTTCATGTTCACTCTTCATTTTTCCATGTATATGTTGCATTACATCATTGCCTGCAATCTCGAGTCCCATTATATGGTGCACATCATCCAAAGCAAACCTAACCACTTGACCACATATGTTGAAACCTTTGTCGCTGTTGTCGTATGCATCTGCAATGTCCTAGAGCATTAATTTCCACAAATTGATACTAGGCATTTGAAGCAGTCCACCAAAGCTAATAGAATCAATAGCATCTATGTGTGGTTTAGAATCCTTGAATTTTTCCACGGCATTACAAAATCTCATAGGAGAGTGAATCAAACGCATCTTATTAGAATTCTGCAGCAACCAGTTGGCGATGCTAAGTTGGTATAAAAAAAGAGGCAATGTAAAGGAAAATAAAACTTCATACCGTGCTGATGGACCCATCGTTGTTGTTTTTAGTGTGATACTAGCTACCATTGGCACCTGCATAAATGTTGCAAACAAGAAATTTACTAATAGTGAGGATTCAATTTGGCATCACGGGAGAACCCAAAATCACACCATTTTATTGTAGCATGCAAAGAAAATAGTACCCACCCCGCTCCAAACTTCATCATGTACAAACCAATCCCCACCAATGCAATCATGCTTTCCTAGCATAAACCTCAGCTTCAACCCATTGAAAACCCATTATGAAGCCTAAACCTGTTTGCTGCACCTAAACCCTCCACAGAAGCAGACGAGCATCGCAGGCGACCGTGAGCACGACACGCACCACGTCGCGCTCCTCACGATGGCCGTGCTACTCTCCGCCCTCAATGTGCTCCTCGTGGCCGCAGCGCTGCGCGGGATTTGCCGACGAGGGCGCCAACTTGTCGCCGCCGCCGTTCGCCGGATCCTACCAACTAAAACCACTAACACCAATCCAATCGTACTTGTCCCATTGTTGATCGGCGTAGCGGGCGTCCGCTCTCCAGCTCCTGATGTGTCCATGGTTCGTGGGCCGTGTACCATATCGCAGAGCAACAGAGAGAGAAATGATGAACACCTGGCGGCTTCTGTAGTAAGGAAAAGAGAAATTTAGATCCTATAATTATGGGTCATGCGACGTAAGATATGCCGCCAAATGCCGCGCACGGTTTCTCCCACGACACACCTTCCACGTCGCGCCCAAATGGGCTTTTGCTTTGAAGGAAGTCCTATTTACCTCCATGAATGGTGCGCTGAGGACATGTTTCGTCCCTCGACTCCAAAATCATATGTTATATCTCCTCGAACATCCTACAGTAAGCTAAGTACAAAAATGTAAAAACTTGCATGGACACACCATTTTGGTTTATAGTCACGAAAAAATATTCAATTGATTCTGACAAAGTGGTGGTGCACATCCTCACAGCTGCATACATATCCCACTACGACCAATGTGATTATGTCAGACATGTCGCCACATGTGATATGTGTACCACAACTATCTCCAAATCTTTTGTAACTTTACTAGGATGTACATGGAGACAAACTAAGATGTCGTGTGCATTTGTGCATATTTCAGAGCAACTTTTTCCTTTTTTGGTAATTATTTGTTGATTTACTATATAATAAATTTTAAAACACCCTAACCTAGGTAAAAAAATCTAAAAACTTGCATAGACAACTTATTTTGGTGTATGATCATGACATAAAAATGTCAGATGATTTTGAGAATGTGGTCACACACATCCTTCACAACCAAGAACATGTCTCACATAGACTCATGTGACTTTAGTGAGAGTCATTCATGGTTGTGATGGATGTGTAGTGTAACTTTGTCATAATCATTTCAAAACTTAATGGTTTGCTCATGGAGACAAACTAAGATGATGTGTGCATTTGTGCAATTTTCAGAGCAATTTTTCCTTTTTTTTTAAATTATTTGTTGATTTACTAAAGAATAAATTTTAAAATACCCTAAGCTAAGTAAAAAAATCTAAAACTTGCATGGACAAACCATTTTGGTGTATAGTCATGAAACAAAAGTTTCAATTGATTCTAACAAAGTGGTGGTCCACATCGTCACGACTGCATACATGTCTCACCACGACCAATGTGACTATGTGAGAGATGCCGTATATATGTGTACCACAACTATCTCCAAATCTTCTGAAACTTAACTAGGATGTTCATGGATCCAAAATGAGGTGTCTATGCAAAAAAAGTTATAAGACATAAAGAAAAAATAAACAAAAACAAAAAATTTAATACAAACAATGTTAAAAAAATATGCCCCCCTAGGTTTCGAACCTTGGAGTCGAGGGTTTACCGTCAATGGGTCTTACCATTGGGCTATGTAAGTATGTTGTGTAATGACAGAGATGTATTTTATTTAAACAATGTATATGACCTATGGAGCCCACCTGTCAGCACCATATTTTTTCTTATCGGATTATTTCTTCCCATTTCTCTCTCGTAACACAACACTCTAGTCCATCTTCCTCATTCGGTCTGCCCCACCCACCTCGCGAGCACCCGCCTCTGTCCCCCACCCATCTCCCCTGCCCCGACCGCTAGATCTCGCGACGCGGCGGCGACGGCGACGGAGCCCGGGCTCCGGCAGCCCCTCCACTCCTCCCGGCCTCCTGTGTCTCCCAGCATGACCAGATCTCCCGGCGTCGCCCTACCACGATATAAGGTGGGAAGCCACCTCGGTTGTGCCTCTTCCCCTACGCACTCTCATCTCTCCTGCATCCCCAAACCCCATGCACCTCCCATCTCTCACGCCCACTGATCGATATGGCAGATCCCCGCAGAAAACAGAGCACAATCTTTCAGGGGTTACGGCCTCCCCCATGCAGTCAGTGCATAAGTCGATGTCAGCATTACTTATGTCCTAATTGTGCAATATATATCTCTCCATGCAAAGCTCCAATCGGTGGCGTCGGCAACCCGAACGCGGTGTGCTGCAACTGCTGGTGCACAGAGGTACGCAGATGCGTCATGGGTTGCAGTCTCTCAGATCCGAGTTTCGATGACGACGTCTCATATTATGAGGTAATCTTCTGGCAAAGCAACATTGAGTTTTGTACTAGACAATCCACATGCCACAATACTACATCTAATTTGTTGCATAGGCATTAGGTTTTTCACGTTAAGTTTCCTCTTCTCAGTAACGGAAATTGCAGATGCTTAAAAGGAAGGCCCGTGCTACAAAAAAGAGGCTTGCTGCTATGAAAAATGAACAAATCTACCAAGCAAGGCAGATATACAAAATGTCCCAGGCTATCGCTGATCTCAAAAAGACTATCGTTGTTCTCAAAAGGATGGTTGAAGCCAGGCCTGCCAACATTTAGAAGCAATGGCAAGTTAGTGTCTCACATTGAGTTACTTCTGTACCATTTTGTGTTATGTTTGTTTCCTTTGCTCAAATGATGTTGATCTTTAGTATGATGAATTATCTCTTGCTCTTTGATATTTTCTAGGTAGTTGTCAGGCGTGCCTGCTGAACATCATGTTTAATAGTCTTGGTACACAACCTACTATTCTACTATGGGCTTTCATTGGCATTGTAATGCTTTCAGAATGAATGTTTTCACTATATCCCATTACCAAGCTCTCTTGATACTTGTTTTGTAGGTTGTCGACTGATGCATGATACTTGTTTTGAGTTATCGATGTTTGAAATTCAAACTAGGATGAATGATTTCACTATATCCCAATCCCAACCTCTCCTAACACTTGTTTTGCAGGTTGTCGACTGATGCATGGAGCTCTCGCCCACCAACCTATTGTAGTCAGTAGGGAAGTCTTCTTCGTCATCGTCAGCCTAACTCGGCATTGCTGCTACCACCGCGCGTTGGCCTCTGGACGTTGGCTCTTCCTCTAGATGTAGCAGTAGTAGCTCCTCTGGATGCCTTGGTTGTTGAGTTATCTGTCATAAATTTCCTTGGTCTTGTGAGACATAAGCATGACAATTTATAAATTATGATTTTCAACTATTCAGTTTCAGTTCTGGAAATTTGTGGTGCAGCCATATGTTTTCTGATATGGTACCTTTCAGCTGCTGCAACTTGAGAATTTTTACATGTATACATACCTTGGCTGTTGAGTTTCTTGTATGGATGGTAATATGTCACATGGAACATTTTCTAGCGAAAGAAAGTTAGGGTTTGTAGATCACATTGTATCAGAACAATGTTCAGGTTTTGTGGTTATATAGTAATTTTATTCTCTTCATAATTTTCATTGTTCCTGCCTTCATTGTGCCTATTTAGTTTGTGGATTTTTTCATGGAGTGCTTGTTGTATCGAGTGTTCAACTCTAACTGAACCAAGATAAGATTTAACAAGGATTGGGTCATTAACCTAGTCAGACCAGTTCTAAAGCATTCGGATGGATCATAGTACTCAATAAAAGCACTCGGACGAAGCTAAAATTTTAAGCAAGTGTTGCACAAGTTAGACAAACGATGTGGGACTAAACTCCCGCCCACAAGAAATTTTTGGTGCAGCCATATGTTTTCTGATATGGTACCTTTCAGCTGTTGCAACTTGAGAATTTTTACATGTATACATGCCTTGTTGTTGAGTTTCTTGTATGGATGATAGTATCTGTCACATGGAACATTTTCTGGCGAACCAAAGGGTTTGTAGATGTGAACAAAAATGACAAAATAAAAAAAGGGCCAACAGGGCTAGGTGCCACATTTTTTTGGGCTGAACCTAATGGGGAACACTGTCGGGCTCGTCCTGCTAGGAAACCCAAATAATAAGTTTGCAATAGGCCCATGTGGTCCATAGAATGGGGCAACACATAATCAATTGGCTACTGAAGGAATGTGTTGGTAATTTCAATACGGTGCGCAAGCCTTGCTTTATTAGGTGTGTAGCATCCACTTGGGAAGGCGAGGTGGTACTATCTGTGTTGCCTCCCGTGCCAGGAAGGATTCTTGTCATTCAGGCCTGGAAAAAATTTCGACCCAAACGAACAGTGGGCCCAATCGGGAGGCGAGATAGCACGCCGCATCAGTCTCCGACATGTGGGGCCCACGTGTCGGTGCCCACCCTAACATTATGTTCTTCGTTGAGTTCATGGAATTCCACTGTTTTTGTTTTTGATTCGTATTTAAAATTTCAAACTTGTTTTTCTTGTCTTCCGAACTCCAAATGAGTTGATTTTTTTTCTACAAACTTTTAAAAGTACTCTCTACCAACTAAACGCATTCCATTTAGCTTTCAAAGTTACATTGTACATTAATAATGAAAACCATTTAGTGGTGACTTTTTTATTTTCACAAATATTTTTTAAAGTCGCAATCGAAACGAATTTTGTCCTAATTTTTTGTGTAATGACTTACCTTGTTCATAGACACAAGCGCAATTTTTGGTAACTAATTTGCAAATGTTTACATTTGATTTGATTCATCTCATTGGATGTTTGTGTTCAAGTTTCATATCACATGTAGCTCGGTGTCCCTTTAGAATACATTTTTTTCGAAATCTAAAAAAATATCTAAAAATATAACATGTTAGGGATGGTTTGAAACCTCTCCACAACAAATTTGAGTTCAAAATTCATTATATTTTTTGAAATAAAAATAGTCAAATTAATTCAAAAAAAACATTTTAAATTTATTATTTTTGTATCTCCCAAAATACTTTTAATTTGAATGCGAATTTAGGTATAGGGATCTTTTACATTCCTGAGGAACTGCACCAATTTTGGTTCATTTTTTTGAAAATATTAATCTATGTACAAGTTTTTAAAATTCATGGAATGATTTTGAATTGAGTCACTGGCATGTGGGGCTATCGATTGTTTTACGTGTTCTTTACACGGAAACATACTTTGCTGCTATCAATGACAAGTGGGACCTCGTCGGCTCCTCTTGTCCCATCCGTGCAGACAAGTTCTAGCCGAGTCCCTTCTCCTCCCCGTTCCACTCGGCTTTCGCTGCCGCCAGTTAGGGTTTCGCCACTGCCGCTTCCGCCTCCATCTCGAAGATGGGCAAGGTTGGGAAGAACTATGGCCAGTCAGCATGCACCTCTTGACAAAAGCAGGACGCATCCGGGAAGTTCACCCGGGGATCCGGCGTCGAGGTGGTGCTTGAGGCCAGCGCGGGCCGGGAGATCACCTCCGCCGCCGAGCGCGCGTCTGAGGCCAGTGCGGGCCGGGAGATCCCGTCTGCCTCCTAGCGCGCGGAGAGCCATCGCGCGGAGGGAGATGCGCTCCAGCTCCGGCGTCGTGGCCAAGAAGACCATGGCCCTCTCCACCACTGTCCCTCTCTAATCTGCGTCCCACTATCATCTCCGGCGAGGTTAGGGTTCCGGATTAGGGTTCCGAGTCGGTGGGGCTCAAGACGCTGAAGGAAAAGGCGACGAAGGAGAAGGTGAAGAAAGGTATGGAGAAGAAGGTGAATTAGTCCCCTTTCTTCACTCTTTCAATTTCAATTTCAACTGAATCATAGGTTCATTCCTTAGATGAATTAGATGAGGCAATGGCGTTGTTATTTCGGTTGCAATGCGGTACTTACGAAATTAACTTGTCCTCTGTCGATAACAGTTCAAAACAAAGCATGATATCTTTGCTGTGAAAGCTTTTATCTCTTAAATCTTTGATGAAATATAGAATCTTTACAAATTTACTGAGCACTTGAACTAAGTAGTTGTTCTGTAGAGTACTGATCTGTGCATAACTCACTGTAAGTCCCTGTCTGCAAATATTGTGTCTGATTTATTTTACTAGCACTAGAACTAATTAGTTGTCTCATTCAACTTACGAAGATTTCTAGATGGTGTTCCGTCTTTTCTTTCCCAATTATTGTGTCATGTTCCTATATTTGGCTCATACTGTTTGTTCAAGTGATATGAGAGGCATGATTTGTGAAATATCCGCTAAACTTATAGGAGTGCCTGGAGAGGTGGATCCCCCTAGGCTGCTCTAATTACAAATTGAAACTCTTCATTTTGAGGGTGGTTTTGTGAGTTCTATGGATTACAAGAAATAAATTTGTTATTGAGGGGGTGTGTCCTAATTCTCCATCTGATGTAATATATAAAATGCTTTCTTGCATGCAGCTAAGAGCAGAAGAGCACATCAAGTTGGACGCTGGGGTGGCGCAAGTCACAGAATGGCTGATGCAATTTCAGGAGAGTCCGAAGGAAAAAGCACTGGTCGAGGACATCTTTTGAAAGGAGTGTAGGGGATTTAGCCTGTGTTATCTATATGATCCGTTTTAGGCTTTTCTGTTTTTGTAAGCTTTGGCTGGTCTCAGCCCTGGTTTTCTCTCGGTGGTCTTTATGTGCTAGAATCTGTAAGCTGGCAACCCCAGCGTGTGTGAACTCATGGTGAAACATGTACTCTCTTATATGCTTTCAATATAAGCAGTGCTTTTGTAAAAGATGGTTGATGCTTGTGGCTGTTGCTGCAGTCAAGAAGGCAACAAACAACAAGTAGTGCTTTTGTGCTGACTGTGTCTGTAAATAGGGATGAAATTCCAGTAGTTATGTGAACTACTTCTTCTGAATCTGGTACTGATGTTCAGTAGTTAATTACTTGTGGTTTCAGCTGGTGAATGGAATTGTCTGTGTCTGAAATTTTACAGTTTTGATCTTTTGATGTGAAATGCCTATGTTATTTGGTTCAGCTTGTACATATGCAAATCATGCATGTACAAATGCCCGAAATCAGATGATATTTGTCATTGAGATTGTAGAAATGGCTGTGAAAGGCAATTGGTGCCTGATGAATCTCAAAAGGATATCATTCTGTCTATTTGTTACGAGATAGTTCAGCAGTCGTCGATCTGATGCCTTTCCCTGTACCACTCCGCAAAGCCACAAATATAGGTTTCTTTGCTAATGTAAACACTACCATTTCAGCACCAACTACAAATAATTATGTTTCCAGAATGTCATAGATGAGATCGATCATCAGAGTGGAACACAAGAACGCAGAGCTGCAGACAGTTATGCTTCAACTCTTAGGCTTCTTATAACACGATTTCAGATATAAGACCTCAACATAAAACACCTAGATTTCACAGGTTTCATGGCAACCCTACAATCTACCAACATCACCTAACAAAAGCTCATCACATTGTACCTCACTTAAAACTGAAATCTATGACATCATTTGCAGTGTTCATTCAGGTCAAAAAACTGAATTCATGGCCCAGGGATCACTTCACATTCAGTCAGCATAATTCATGACATCAATATACTTCAATGCCAAGCCAGTCCAACTGAATGCAATTACTATTCAAAAGAAACAAAATTCATGAACCATATGTCATTGATCTGAACTTACACCCAAATAGAGAGTATTTGCCATGACATTTAGTTATCAAATTATAACTCAGCCACCAATTCAGTCAATACCTGAACTACTACTAAATCACTAAAACTGAACTTGTCAACGTGCTATTTTCACAAGACATTCAAAACCTGAACAGATTTCAAAATTCAAAAATTCATTTTCAAATCATACTCCTTCAGCCTAATGTCCTCCGGCGCCATGAAATCGAGCATGTTGATGACGTTGTGCACTGTCGGCTGGTGGCGGAGCACGGCCGCGAGGCCGAGGTCGCCGATCTTGACCTGGTCATGGTGGCCATTGACGACGATGTTGTTGCACTTGAGGTCGTGGTGGATCAGCGACAGGTTGTGGGCACGGAGGTAGGCTAGGCCGCGCAGGATCTGCCGCGCCCAATCGGCGAGGCCCCCGCCGCCGCTGCCGTCTCCCCTCGACCGTGGGCAAGAGGAAGATAGGTATGGCGAGGTCGCAGCTACTCCGGCGGTGGTGGAGGCGCTCGGAGACGCGCGCGGTGGCCTCCGGCGGCGGCGTTGGCGACCCTGTCGCCCTTCACGAACACTAGTCGGCCTCTTCTTAAAAGAAAGAAAAACTATACTACATGAATGATATACATCTTAACTATAATATTTCAAACATTATCTTCACAATTTTGAAGTTACCATTCTACCCTTGCTAAAATATAAAAACTACGAAACTGTAATTATTACCATCTCCTAATCCCCACATTTGTGGAGGAAAGTTGAGGAAATTTTTTCCTCCAAGGCCCACTCGTCATAGAGATAGGAGGAGGAAAATTTTTCCTCCATCCCATTTCCTCCTAGCTTCATAGCCATCCGATCGACGGCTCTCGGTCGACGTGAGCTATTGAATTTTTCACCAACTATAATAAAATTTTTCAAGAGAGTAAACCCTAGACTAATGATACGGTTAATTGATATTATTTACAATAATTTTTAAGTAAAATGTTTTTTATTTTAAAAAAGAAATTGAAATTCTTTTGAAATCTAATGATCAAGAGACGAACGGTTTTAAAAGGTGTACATGCTATACTTTTCTTTCTTTTTTTTCTCCTTACGTTATGAATAAAAAAAGAGTTGAATATAGCCCTATACCATATCTATACAAATAAAGTACTCCATTTATGTAGACCGCCGAGCGCGGAGATGGCAGCCCCATCTAGCCATGCGATTTATCATGGGGGCCTACATGTCAGCGACTGTTGGTTCTGAAATTGAAATTGGATATAGCCCTCTACATGCGATTTAATGCATTTTTAAAAAAGAATTTGAAATTCTTTTGAAATCTAATGATCAAGAAACAAACGGTTTTAAAAGGGTCGGTGACTGTTCGTTCTGACTTCCTAAGAAAACCAGGGGTTTGTAGTGGGTGATTGGCAGCCTGCATAAGGCTTGTCCACGCTTCCATAATGCAGCTTCACCATATTTGGTAGATTGCATAAGGACTTTAGCCAGGCTTAGCTAATGCAACTAAGGGGACTTAGTCAGGCTTGCTGGAAATGAGACGAGGTCCGTTTCCAGCAATGCAGCCTTGACTTAGCCACCTCTTTGCTTTCTTCTCACCTCCTTTCACCTTCCCGCTCTCTCACCGCCATCAACACCGCCGCCGCCCATGTTACTCCTTCGGCGCCGCCGCCCATGCTTCTCCTCCTTCTAACAAGAATCGGGCTGAACCCCAGCCCGCCAACCATGGCACCACACAGGAGCGGCGCGAGGAAGGATGCCGCCCGACCTCAAGGTCATCGAGGACCGCACCTACATGCGCACGGCCTCGTGGCCGGCAATGGCATCGCCGGGCAGCTGCACAACGAGGCGGGCCAAGGAGCCGAGGGAGGAGGGGCCGCACCTGCCAGGCTCCGCGCCAGAGGAGCCAAAGGAGGCAGAGGGAACTCACATATCTGCGCGCCGCCGGCCGAGGAGTCGAGGCCCACCACGCGGGTATGGAGGATCCAGCCGGCGCTGGAGGCCGCCACGCAGATCGGCGAGCATGAAGGCAGCAGCTTCTCGCCACTGATCCTCCGGAGCTCCTTGCGGTGAATCGAGGGCCGCCGAGCAAAGGAGGGAGGCCGGGAGAGGGAACCCGGCGGCGGCGGCCTCGCGATCCCTGCTTGTCACTGCGCCCGCCTGGCTTCACCTTGTGCCGCCTCCGCCTGCCTCGGAGCTTGCCGCCGTCGATTGGGGAGGAGGAGTGGTGCCGGTTGAGCTCCAACCCGCCATGGAAGAGGAGCCGACATGGAGGGCAGCGGACAGACACATTGGGTAAGAAGAGAGTGGGAAAGAAGATGGGTGGTAACTTCACCTATTGAAGAAACATGGTCATCTCACCACGTTCTGCAGCTTACCAAACCCGAGCATAGCAAGTCATGCTATCTTTAGCCACACAACTAAACAACAGCGAATTGCATTGATTTAGCTATGCTTAGGCTAGCCTGCCTCCAGATTCCAGTCAGGTTAGAGTTAGCTAGTCAACCAATCACACCCGTCAGGACTAGTAGAGGGCGCACGGCTGTTCTGCAGAGATGCATGTGTCTACTGCTGGATAGGTGCAAGGCAATTGTTGTAGGAAGCAGAAGGAGGACGAGGACAAAAGATGCATCACGCACGGCTCATGATTTGCTACGCATGGTCCCGAAAGTTTGCGCACTTGCACACTGATAATGGTCAACCGGTTAAGTTTGTAAAGAGGCTCGTATGGCACCAGGCAGCATCCACAAGAAGGAAAGAAAATGGAGAAAAGGACAATCCTTTTTTTCTTTCAAATCAACTCCACGTTCTTGTGTTTCGGCTTCGATATTTTGAACCCATGGAGATATTTTCAACTCAAACTCCACTCCCTCTGATCGTGTATGCATGGCTTCCCATCGAGCAGTGTGACCTGAAAAGTTTACACCTCTTGTTGTTGTATGCTAGCTAATACTTACACTAATTATAGATTAATTAAGTTTACTAAATTGGTCTCCAGAATGAGTCCAAGACTTCTGCAATTAGTTTTATAATTAGCTCCTATTTAGTTCTTATAATTAGCATCAAACATTCTGTGACAAGTGCTGGTCAAAGATCCAAACACACGTACTAGTGTTGTCAAAAAACACACACGTTGTAACACCCTAAAATCCCATCACTAAAATAGTGTAGCAACATGGTGTTTTAGTTTTTGTTTTCTAAGGAATAAACAAATTATCAAATAAATTTGGCCTTAAAATATTTAAATATCATTTGTATAATCTTAAAAGCAAAGTGGTTGTGCATCATTTTAGTTTGCATAGTTTTTGTTTGAAGTTGTTTGTGTTGTGTGGTTTGTGAAAATCATATAAAGGTTTTTTAAAAACACAAACAAAACCCTAAAACCCCTTCTCTCCCCCCTCCTTTTTTCTCTCTTTTGGCCCGTCCAGGCCGCCGGCCTCCTTATCCCGCGCCGGCCCACCTCACCTCGCTCGGCCCAGCACTGCCTACCGCGCGCGGCCCGCTTTGCCTCCCCCTCTTTCTCTCTGACCGCCCGGCCCCACCTGGCAGCTCCGTCCCCCACCTCCAGCTCCTCTGCTTCGCGCCCGCCGTGAAGGCTGTCGGAGTTTTATATCCGGCAACCTCCATAGGGGGTACCCGTCGGAGAGTAGATAGTGGGGGATCGCCAGACCTGGAACTCGAAGGTATGCGCGGGGACACAAGATTTATACAGTTTCGGGTAGCCAGAGTAGCGTACCCTACGTCCTGTTTGGAGTAGTATTGCGCCCTGCGCTTGGGTGTTCCCGGAGGGATTGTGGATGTGTTCCTAGGTACCCGACCCTCCTTTATATAGTCCAGGGGGCAGGTTCCTAGTCGATTACAAGGTAGGAGTCCTAGTAGGATTACATGACACGAGTCCTAGTAGGATTACATGGGAATTCTAGTAGGAGTCCGTCTTCATCCTTCCTTGCAGGTACCCAGGGTGTATGCCCGACAAGCCCCCGAGCACTTTGTAGTCGAGAGTAGTAGTTCGAGTAGTCTTGAAGCCTCTTCGAGTAGTTCTTGAGCGTCCTCGAGTACTGCTTGGAGAAGTCTTCAATAGTACTTGAACTGCCACGAGGCTGGAAGGTGGTCCAGCTCATCTGTCTTGAAGTCGAGATTTATATGGAAGTACGATTGCAAAATCGCACTCCATATGGAGTAGCCCCCGAGCCTTAGGTTGAGTTGTGGACTCTGGCTGAGGGTCAATGTTGATTCTGCTTCCGTCTTGAAAAAATCAACTGATGGGTGTAGCCTAGTAGCCTCCGAGCCTTGGAACGATTGAAGAATCAATCCAAGGGTCTTCAGTGTTTGCGGAAGTCATCATCCGAGTACTCTTGTAGCGTTCAGGCCCCGAGCTCATCGCTAGGTGAGCCGTAGGAGCCACGTCGATTAGTTGTTGGTGCTGAGCCCCCGAGCTAGAGAGCTAGCAGAGACTACTCGAGTTATCCTCGAGTAGTAATTGAAGTGCAGCCCCCGAGCTGGAGAGATTCCGAGTAGTAATTTAGCATCGAGCCGTGTAGCTTGAAAAGTAGCCATGCCGTCAGAGCGGACTTTAGATGCGACCGAAGTCGACTTTAGATGCCGGCAGTGCGGACTTTAGAATGCGACTTAAAAACCGAAGTCGACTTTGTGCCGCGCGGAGCGGACTTTGAGATGCGACTTGAAAACCGAAGTCGACTTTAGGATGCCGCGTGGAGCGGACTTTGATATGCGACTTGAAAACCAAAGTCGACTTTAGATTGCCGCGTAGAGCGGACTTTGAGATGCGACTGAAGAAGTCGACTTTAGATTGCCGCGTAGAGCGGACTTTGAGATGCGACTACAGTAGTCGACTTTGTGGCACGCGGGGTGACTTAAGATGCAAAAAAACAAAAAGCACTTTCCGGAAAGCCAAAGCAAATGAAAAATCAGAGAAAACGAGTAGTTTTGCCGCCGGAGCGGGCTTAAGATTGTGACCGAAGTCGGCTTGTGCTCCCGGAGTGGGCTTGGGTGCGACCGTTAGCGTCGACTTGTGCCACCGGAGTGGGCTTGAGTACCCGAGCCATGGATTTCAGACCCAAGGTATAGTTGCCGCAGGAGCGAGCTTGAAGGTGAGACCGGAGTCGACTTGTGTACCTGGGCCATGGATTTCAGACCCAAGGTACGGTTGCCACCGTAGTGGACTTGAAGGTGCGACCGGAGTCGACTTGTGTACCTGGGCCATGGATTTCAGACCCAAGATACGGTTGCCACCAGAGCGGGCTTGAGATTGCCTCCTTGGGATACAGCCATTGTGACCTCCGAGACTCAGTATACCCAAAGCCGTGGCGAGAGCCCTCGGGATGTAATGTACCGAACTCGTGGTGGAGCCTCCGAAACTTAGTATACTAAATTCGTGGCCGGAGCCCCCGAAATTCAGTGTAGTAAGCTCGTGGCGGTCGGTGATGGAGCCGCGATGATTGGTGCTGAAGTCGACTAGTCGGAGGTGGATCCGACTAGTTGTTGATGACATTGTAGCGGCTCTCGACTAGTTTTCTAGTCGAGATTAGTTGAGGTGAGTAGTCGTACGTGTGTTGATGCAGCTTGATGTGGCCGTAGTAGTACTCGCGTACATCTTCCGTGTGCTTGGAGCGAAGGACACTGAAGTCTTTTGGTACATCTTCGTGTGCGTGTAACAGCCACCCTGAAATTGCCTTGGATGCGAACTTCAAGCAGAGCAAGCTTTCTCTTTTTTTATTTGTGTTGTGCGTAGCATTGCACTATGCAATTTTAATTGACCTAACAGAAGTGCAAAAGCAGCCGATGGCCTGCTTCCCATCTCGGTGCTTCCTGTCTTGATGCGCATGCCTAAGTTGCCAGGTTCCTGAGGGAGCATAGGAGACGGACAATTGTTGAGCTAGCGGACGACAGCTTTTTCCAGGTAGAGATCGTGTACTTTGCACTGCTTCGGACTGGAACAGCCAATCGGTGACTTCAGTAAATTGATTCCGTATACAACTCTGCTTGTATTCGACGCATGGACATCAACAGCTTTGATCTTCATGACACAAATTCTTGAGACTCCTAGGAAGGCAGGAACTGCGCTTGGCTTCGGATTCAACCCACGCGTAAAAAAAACAGAGGAAACTGGGACGCGACGACCGATGAGTTTGCTGAATCAACACAGTGTCGCTCCAGCAGATTGATTTGTTGAGTCCTTCGAATTCGCCTGATGATCGTGACGATCGCCTCACAGTGGGCGCCAATGTCGGAGTTTTATATCCGGCAACCTCCATAGGGGGTACCCGTCAGAGAGTAGATAGTGGGGGATCGCCAGACCTGGAACTCGAAGGTATGCGCGGGGACACAAGATTTATACAGGTTCAGGTAGCCAGAGTAGCGTACCCTACGTCCTGTTTGGAGTAGTATTGCGCCCTGCGCTTGGGTGTTCCCGAAGGGATTGTGGATGTGTTCCTAGGTACCCGACCCTCCTTTATATAGTCCAGGGGGCGGGTTCCTAGTCGGTTACAAGGTAGGAGTCCTAGTAGGATTACATGACACGAGTCCTAGTAGGATTACAGGGCAATTCTAGTAGGAGTCCGTCTTCATCCTTCCTTGCAGGTACCCGGGGTGTATGCCCGACAAAGGCCACCGGCCATTTCTCCACGCCGCGCGCCCCTCCCCGCCTTTAAACCCCTCTTAAAAACTCTCTTAAGCACCAGCCACCATCTCTCCCTTAACTCCCCCTTTGGTTTCTCCTAATCAAAGCCGTTCCTCCTTGAATGCCATCAAGGCCGCCGGCACCCATGGCCATCAATGGCTTGTGCTCCCCGGCCGTCGCTCCCTCTCCTCCTCCCTAGCCTATAAAGGTCATGATAGAGCCCCTGCAGCACACCCTTTTACCCTACTGAGCTCCGCATCCCTCTCCCCTCTCTCGTGCACACGCCACTGCCAGAGGCTTCCGCCGCCGCGCCATTGCCGGTCGCCCAGAGCCCCCTCGTCACCGGTGAATGTTTCCCCGGGCTCTCCTCGTCTTCGCTCGTCACACACGCCGCTAGCACGAAAACCCAGCGCCCCGGAGCACCTCCTTCCTCGCCGGATTGAGCTCCGCCCGAGCTCCGTCGCCCGCCGGAGTCACCCCTCCTCGATCTCCCTCACCGCCGCCTCCCCGTCGTCGAGGACGACACTCAAAGCTTCTCTACGAGGTGAAGATGCCACCTCACGCGCTTCCGTGCGTCTGCCGTCGAGCTTGGGCTCGCCGGCTGCATGCCCTGCCACCACCGTCTGCTGCACCGGCCGTGGTGCTCCGGCAGTCACCCGAACCGCCTCCTTTTTGCCTTGGCTGTGTGCGCATGCTCCCCCGCTTCGCGTAGAGCCGCTCCACACACCAAACCGTGGCCTGGAGCTCGGGATCGACCTGCTCCGGCGAACTTGCCGCCGTGTGCCGCCGCACGCTGCCCCCCCCCTCCGGTGTATCCGCCGCCGCCCGCTGGCCAGTGCCGCTGCTGGCTGTCAGATCCGCAACGGACGGCCAAGATCCTTCCCCCGCCCTAGTCAAACAGTTCAATTACCGGTCAACCCAGCCGGCCGCCGTTGTTTTTCAAAAAGGCCCCTGTGCTTTCCAATATCACAGATATACCCTACCTAGAAAAATCCTTTCCTTTTAGGTCCTATTTTTATCGAATAGCCCCCTGAGCTTTTGGTTTTTCCGCCAGCTGTCCGTGTGTAGATCTACGGCCCAGATCCGCTCAGCCCGTAGGTCAACAGACCGCGTAACGGTCAACTGGAGCCGCCACCAGTTGTTTTACAGAAAACCCCCTGCAGTTTTGAAAATCACAACCATGCCCTCCCACCTACAAAGACCCTTGTAGTTAGGTCCAAGTTTTCTCGGTTTAGCCCCTGTTTTCTTAGGTTTCCACCCGAGGTCCAACCTTGCCTTTTTATGTTATAAACCTTTTGTTTATATGCGTAATTAGGTTTTAGGTCCCTGGTTTCTTGCAGTTAAGCCCCTGGAAGCCTAGATTCTTCACAGAAAGATCCCTTAACCCTGTTTTGACCATATCTTTTGCGTTTTAGCTCCGTTTTAAGCGTTCTTGGTATCCTCGCGATCATCTCTTTGAGCCCGATAGTTTTAGCAGCATGTTTTTAGCTTTTGGATCTGTTTGGTGTCTTGTTTTATTTATTGAATGTTTTTATGTGTGCTCGTAGACAACGTGCCGGTTTCAAGTGATCAACCAGTTGGAGTGGATCAAGAGGAGTGGTTTAAGGAAAAAGAAGCACAGTGTGTAGACAAGGAAGGCAAGTGGATTTCCTCCCCTGCATATTCTATTTTGTCCCACATAACTTGCATATTAAATTAATATATACTTTTATTTGTTGTTATGCATAATTTGATGGGAAATTTCCTTTTTAAGGACATGACTAGAATTTTATCCCCTTTACCTTGAACAACCCTTTTAAATGAATGTTTTGGGTAGAAATGCTTAGTTGCTATAACTTGGGATGGTTCAAATGAATCTTTGCAAAAATGATGAATGTTGATCATGATAACTTTGGTGAAAGATGATACTTTAATAATACAAGATCATATGTTTTAATTGGAACATGGAGAACCACCCAGGAAAACAGTGCAACCACAGTCCATATGGCTCTGGCTTAGCCAATTAATTAGGTGTGTGGAATTATCTGACAACCTTATCCGAAAGGAGCACAGGGGGTCGGAGTTGAAGGGGTATAGCCCGGTTCTTTTGGGGTAGTAGCCTTTGCTAAGGTGCTGACCACTAGGGAGGGTTATGGTCCGCTCCGCTACTGTAACTGTCGTGAGTTGTTGGTCTTCTGCATATCTTTGTAAAGGCTTCATAGTGGACCCCTAGCCACTCACCTCGGAAGTGTTTAATGGTCTGATCAACCCAGGCAACATGGGGAACACGAGCTGTGGGTAAAGTGTACGACCTCTGCAGAGTGAAAACTGATCGATCAGTCGTGTTCACGGTCAAGAGCGGCCTGGACCCTCACATGATTAATGAACTTGAAGATGGAATTAAATCATGGTTTTATATGGCTTTGAGATAATGTTTCAAATGCTAAATTTTTGGATGGTATAAACATACACCTAGTAAATAGGTGCTTGCTAATAAAATTTGACCGACATAAAAAATGCTAATCGCTGCATAACCTTAGCCTATCCTTGATAGCCTTGCATTTTTGCCCCACTTGCTGAGCTCCAGCCATAAGTGTGCTCACCCTTGCTTACCCGCTATTCAGAGGAGAACAACGGTGAAGAGTACTTTAGCGACTACGATGAGTTCTGAGGCTTGCGTGCCCCCAGTCAAGTGCCTGTGGAAGCTGATGACGGAGTTGCTTCGTCTAGTTATCGTATGTTCGTTTTAATGACCTTCGAGTCTAACGTCTGAGTGTAATAAAAGATAATGTAATGGTTTAACTCTTGTACAATTTTAATGCTGTTTGTGGATATTTCACTCATGACGTCTATCATATGTGTGTAAACTTAATCCTGGCGCACATATGAGATGCATTCGGTTTTCTTCGGAAAATCGGGTGTGACAGAGTGGTATCAAAGTAGTAATGACTGTAGGACGTAGCCTTAAGTTAGAAATGGTCGAAAAGTAAGGATTCATGTTCTAGAAAGCATGTCATCCTTCAAAATTGACTTATTTACGCATAAAATCTAATTTATTCTTTGTTTACTTTTTAAAAGACATCTTTTTGTTTTGATCTATACGGAATTTAGTTCTTGTTCTATCAGTTGGATCTCCACCACCGGTGTTATCTAATATAAGTTCTTAGATTGCCTACCCCTTATCAACTTCGATAGAAACGTTCCTGCGAGGACGATCGTTGTGTTAATGTTTGTTGTTTGAACACATGTTTGATTTGGAGTTTTGTTTGTGTGAGTTGTATTGTGGTGTGATGGCCACAAATGCAACAAGAAATAAATTGTTAGGTTAATAAAGATAGTTTGGGTTCAAATCTGGGTTATCTTTTTCTTTATCTATCATGCAAGATGGTTGGAGTAAAATCTCTTTGCACAACTCTTTGACACAACATCACTGTTTTAATCATATCCTGAACCACATAACTCTATTTGATAAAAAATCAGCTGGGTTAGTTCACAAGTTTTATGAGTGTATTTAGCACTAAGGGATAATATTTACAGGGAGATGTACAAAACAATGGAGCTATCAGAATCTATCTTAGTTTTGAAATTCATGCTGCTTCATCTTTTCGAGTTCATATCTTCATGCATTAGTTCAATGTTCTTGTCTGAAATAATTTCTCTAACAATCAGATGGTACAAACCATGTCAGGAGGAGGACAAGACGTTCTGCCGGTGATCTGTGCTCACATAGCCAATCGACAAGCGCAAGCACCACCACCTCCACCCCCACCGCTTAACCAAATGGATCCTGCCATGCTGCAATTCCTTACCGCCCAAACCCAGCTACTGCAAAACCTCACTGCCACCGTCCAGAACCTACAAGCTCAACGGAACCAACCAGCACCATCTCCTCCACCTCCGCCACAGCCAAGGGACAAGCATAAGGAGTTTATGAGCCACCACCCTCCTACCTACTCCCACTCCTCCGATCCGTTGGATGCTGTTGACTGGCTGAAAATGGTTACCAAGAAGCTTGAAACCATTCAATGCACCGACTGGGAAATGGTCCTATATGCTGCAGGTAGACTGACAGGGCAAGCCAGTGATTGGTGGGATGCCTATATGACTACACATCCTGCTAAAAACACTATCACTTGGCAGGAGTTCTAGGATAGCTTCCGTGCACATCACATTCCTTCAGGAGTGATAAAACTCAAGCAGAGGGAATTTCTTGCACTGAAGTAGGGAAACATGTCTGTCATGGAATATCTCGACAAATTTACACACTTGTCCCGTTATGCTCCCGATGAAGTGAACACCGATCCCAAGGGGCAGGAAAGATTCTTGGATGGCTTGATTGGGCCGCTTAACTATCAGCTGCAGAGCCATACATTCCCCAACTTTCAGACGTTGTTGAACAAGGCTATAGGTTTGGAGAACAAACGTATGGAACTTGGTGAACAGAAGCACAAGTTCAAATCTCATGGACAATCCAGCAACACACGCCCCCGCTTCAACTCATCTCAGAGTTCTCAGTTTCACTCTGGTGGATCAAGTGGAAATTATACTCAGAATTTACAGTTGCAGCACTCAACTCAACCACCCCAACATTCTAGCCAGCAGACACCACATGTTCCAAGTCATCACTAAGATCGTTCAGGAGCACCAGTGAGAAGCAACTCCCCGGTTCGTCCTAATGGTTGTTTCAATTGTGGAGAATTGGGACATTATGCCAACATTTGCCCAAAGCGCAACTTGCAGACTCCTCAGAAAGGCAATGGTCAGAGGTTTGGACAACCGTTATCTCAAGCCCGCATCGGGAACTCTACTCCTCGGGGTAACAGAGGCCAACAGAACTACGCACGTGGTAGAGTGAATCATGTGACAACTGAACAAGCTCAAGACGCTCCTGGTGTTGTGCTGGGTACGTTCTCTGTCAACTCTGTACCAGCAACAGTTTTATTTGATTCCGTAGCATCACATTCATGTATTACTGAACAATTCGTGGCAAAGCATGATATACCTATGAGTTCTATGAAGACACATTTGCTGGTTAGTTCCCCGAATGGTGAAATGAAATCCACTTATGTATGCCCACGGGTCAATCTTAAAATCAGGGGAATAGATTTTCAAGCTGATCTAGTAGTCCTTACATCTACTGGAATAGATGTGATACTTGGAATGGATTGGTTAGGCGAATGTGATGGAATAATTCTGTGTGCCAAAAAGTCAGTACTCTTAACCAGCCCACAAGGAGATAGGATTGAAGTTGTCACTACCACCCCATCCAAGAAGGAAGAAAAAGTGAATCAAGATGAAGAAAAATAAGTGAAGGGCTATGACTGCCAGAAGAATTCATTGTGCAAGATGAGCTTATAGAAGAGTACCCTTAGTTTTTTCCTATCTCTCTGAATCTCGGGACGAGATTCTTTTTAAGGGGGGTAGATTTGTAACACCCTAAATCCCATCACTAAAATAGTGTAGCAACATGGTGTTTTAGTTTTTGTTTTCTAAGGAATAAACAAATTATCAAATAAATTTGGCCTTAAAATATTTAAATATCATTTGTATAATCTTAGAAGCAAAGTGGTTGTGCATCATTTTGGTTTGCATAGTTTTTGTTTGAAGTTGTTTGTGTTGTGTGGTTTTTGAAAATCATATAAAGGTTTTAAAAAAACAAACAAAACCCTAAAACCCCTTCTCTCCCCCCTCCTTTTTTCTCTCTTTTGGCCCGTCCCGGCCTCTTTCCCCTCGCAGCCCAGCAGGGCGCAGCCCAGCTCCCACCTCTCTCTCACCAGGCCGCCGGCCTCCTTATCCCGCGCCGGCCCACCTCACCTCGCTCGGCCCAGCACTGCCTACCGCGCGCAGCCCGCTCCGCCTCCCCCTCTTTCTCTCTGACCGCCCGACCCCACCTGGCAGCTCCGTCCCTCACCTCCAGCTTCTCTGCTTCGTGCCTGCCGTGAAGGCCATCGGCTATTTCTCCACGCCGCGCGCCCCTTCCCGCCTTTAAACCCCTTTTAAAAACTCTCTTAAGCCCTTGCCACCATCTCTCCCTTAACTCCCCCTTCGGTTTCTCCTAATCAAAGCCGTTCCTCCTTGAATGCCATCAAGGCCACCGGCGCCCATGGCCATCAATGGTTTGTGCTACCCGACCGTCGCTCCCTCTCCTCCTCCCTAGCCTATAAAGGTCATGCTAGAGCCCCTGCAGCACCACCTTTTACCCTACCGAGCTCCACATCCCTCTCCCCTCTCTCGTGCACACACCGCTGCCAGAGGCTTCTGCCGCCGCGCCATTGCCGGCCGCCCGGAGCCCCCTCGTCGCCGGTGAATGTTTCCCCGGGCTCTCCTCGTCTTCGCTCATCGCACACGCCTCTAGCACGAAGACCCAGCACATCAGAGCACCTCCTTCCCCACCGGATCGAGCTCCGCCCGAGCTCTGTCGCCCGCCTGAGTCACTCGTCCTCGATCTCCCTCGCCACCGCATCCCTGTCGTTGAGGACGACACTCTAAGCTTCTCTACGAGGTGAAGATGCCCCCTGTTGACGGCTGTTAAGTGCTACTTTTATGCCGTCAACTCCTGCATAAAATGAATGAAAAGTGATCATCAACACTAGAATAGGGCTTTATACTAATGATTTCCACAAGTGTTGGTGTTTCTAGCTTTTGTTGCAGGATGCACCGAAATGCGTACTAAAAGGTACAGTTGAGAGCAAGTAGTCCAATGGCTATTAAAGAACGTCATCATAAACAATCTCAAATGCTAATTTGGACTGCACCATTGCGACGGGCTCGTCGAGATGATCGAAATGGATATATCATTTGTCTACTTTGGAGTCCGGATGGGAAAGATATGCACAAGACAAGATCATACTCCCGATATCTTGTGAGATCGGTGGGACCCACACCAGGCCACATGGCGACGTGTGCCACATTGGATTCCATGTGTCCATGACACCTCATAATCCATGTGAAGCAACTCCCGGCGAATCAGACACCGCCACGTGTGCAGCACAAGGATCCAAGGGCCCACCAGAGACCCAAACCACCTCAAAACTCGGCATGCACATGGAACCGTCATAAGGGGCCACATATCAGTCACCCAGAGAAAGCACGGGCCTAAACGAGGTGGGCCAGGGTCAGCCGAACCTAGGTTCGGCCGAACCCTTTTGGTCTCCGTTCGCCATCTGCTTCCACGTGGTGCCTCCTGGTTGATCCCTTGCAACGTTCCGGGGTGGATTGGTGACATGGCGCCCGTTGATTGGCCGGTACAAGGTCGGTTTGGTTCCTTCCCCCGAAAGGTAGAGAAGAGTGCATTGCAAGATACCTCGCCACGTTTCGCTCTCCTATTGGTGGCGCCCAAGGATGGCTGCACATCTTGGAGAGCATTTGGCCTCTTGGCAAGCCACCCCCTCCTCTATAAATAGGAGGGGAGGGGCTCCCATTTGAGACACACCACTTCACCTAAGGATGAGAGCTTCCCTTCAAAGGAGAGGCCTCTCCTTGTAGATTAGAGAGTAGGAGAGTGAGAGAGTGATTTGTATCTCCACGGATGCTTCGTTCTTCAATTAGAGTAAATTAAGTATTTCTGCATTTTCTATTTAGACTAAAGTGTGAGTGATGTGTTCTTGTGTTCTTTGCCTGTTCATCATTTAGAGGTGCGTGTTCTTCACGAACACGCCCCCTCGATCTAGTTGATTAGGTGCACAAGTTTGTATCCTGTTTGTATGACTTGTCTTTTAGAATAAAGTGGAAATGTGAGAGACATGGGTACCCACGAGTCCCCACCGACCAGGGTCTCAGCCGTCCCCGACAGGCGGGCCCGACCTGCCAGAAGACCCGCCGACCTGTTGGTGGGCCCTGACCGACCTGACATGTGGGCCCGAGGACATGAAGATAACTTGGTGTGCAAGACAAGACAGTCTAGCTCGGATAAGCCTTCCATATTGTAACCAACTAGGATAGATGGAAACCGACTTGTAGCCCAAGGTCGTCAGCCAATATAAGGCGGCCTGGGGCGCCTTCCTTGGGGGCAGATCTCTCTTGCATAATTCCACTACCAAACTGGACGTAGGGTTTTACTCTTCGGAGGCCCGAACCAGTATAAATTGCCGTGTTCCTCGTGTCTCGCCGAGATTTCCGTGTGCATCCCGTGCATAACCACCTACGCTCTTAGATCCTGATCTCCTCCATTAACCTGCAAACCACTTAGGCAACCCCCTAGCGGATCTATCCAGGTCTCACCCCCTAACAGTTGGCACGCCAGGTAGGGGAGATCGGGAGCTCGCTGTGCAGCATGGTGGCTGGACCCAGCGTCATCTTCGGCGACGGCACGAAGAGATTCCTCGACGGCGACCTCCTCGCCGCCGCCCTCCGATCTAAGCGCGAGGTCGACGTCTTCATTCTGCAGACGGCGCGGCAAAAATTTTTCAGCGTCCCACCCGCCGATACCTTACGCCGGCTTCGTCATTGACGTAGGCGTCGCTGAGTTGATTTTTCAAGTCGGCGAGACGAGCTGACCTCGTCGACCCGGCGAGACCTCGTCATTGGCGTAGGTCCTCTACTTCGTGGTGGTTTCCAACTCTAAGCCCGACGCGCTAGGTGCGACATGGTGTCGGCGTATCAATTCTGGTCTCTTTGGCCAATGACGGATCGAGCAGAGGTGGCCATCATCGCTTGATGAAAAAATACATCTTCAAAGATGCAAGGTCGGCGGCGGGCCGTGCATCAATCCCTTGATGACCTGCATGTGGAGGCGAAATCAATCTACAAGTTCACGTGTGAACAGGGAATAATCCTACCTTTTTTAATTAAACTATTATATTCCTATTTTGTTGCTTTTGGTGGCTAATGAAGATTACTTTGGTTCGTTATTTTGTTCACATAATTTGCATGCGGTGGCTGCGACGACTCGGCAACACCACGACTTGTTGAGGGGTAGTACTACATCGCTAACGTATTACCATGTACCTCGTCCTGGACCCGGCAGGGACTCGTCAAGGGCAGGTTTTGACCTGCTGCTCCTTACCAGGCGGCGTCCCAACACCCCACCGACATCTTCGACGTCTCGTGCACGGCACAGTCCGAGCTCGCGTGATCGACCTCGACGACAATCTCTTCGACTACGGCGCGAGCGCCGTTGACCACCCCGACGGCCACATCAACTCGACGTGAAGCTTAGCAGCTACTCGGCAACGACGTCGTGCAGTTCCGACTACCTTCATTACACGCGCTGCTCCTGCAGCTAGCGTTGGACAACCTCCTACAAGGCCACGAATTGACTACTACGCCGCTACTCGGTCAGACCAGCGTCACCGACCTCTTCGGCGTCTTGAGCGTGGCACGGCTCCTCAACGCGACCTCCTACGCCCGCTTGTTAACCATGTTCAGCAACACGACAACGACTTCGACCCCGTCGGCTTCGGCTTGCCTCGGCGACCTGCTGCGTCACCGACCTGCCCAACTCGTGTCGCCGACCTTCACAACATCTTGACGCGGTTTCAACGAGCACCGCCGACCTCTGACGATTCATCACTGACCTATTCGACACCACGTCAACTCGACCACTCCGACTCGGCGAGCTAAGTATTATTTTTAATTAAATATTTTGCAGCTTCAATTTCTTCTGCCGACCTGTTTTACATGATTTTTCCTGCTTTATTTTCACTCCCCCTTCGACACGCTCGGGGGCTTGGTATAGCCGACCTCGATACGCTCGGGGGCTTGGTAATGCCAATCTAAAGGTCACCAGACCTGAGGGACTTAATTAACTTCTGTGCATTCTCCCTTTAAATGCCTTTTACTCGTTATGCACATTCTTAAGTCGTGTGGTTGCGAGACCTTAGGTCCAAGGACCCCCTCCGCGCGCCGTCTGCACCTAAGCCTCCACGCTGAGCCGTGCAGTCGGTAAGCCGTTCCTCCACTGAGTTGGGTTAGCGGAGGGGACACATTTTGCAACTTCATAGCTTTTGAGTTCGCATAATTTGCGCCTGGCACGATGAGGGGAATGCTTTCTCAAACAAAACAACATGCATATGTCAAGCTCAGGCTAAACTTTCATTATATTTACGGATTGATACACTGACCTGGCATTTATTTTGTTTCACAGGCCAGCTCCTTATCCAGCTTCCGGAGTACCTCTGACCTCTGGACGTGTCTCCTGTTGCCTAGCGGACCTCTCTGGCTCGCGGTGGGAGGCGACTCGGCGCTTCCACGACTCATCCAGCTTCCGCACTCAGGGGCTCGTTGCCCTCTCGAGGTCGGGAGATATCTCGGTGGCTCCGTCGTCGCCTTCTTCAGGTCGCTTGACCTCCCGGCGTCACCGTCGTCGCCTTCTTCAGGTCGCTTGACCTCCCGGTGTCGCCGTCGTCACCTTCTTCAGGTCGCTTGACCTCCCGGTGTCACCGTCGTCGCCTTCTTCAGGTCGCCAGACCTCCCGGCGTTGCCGTCGTCGCCTTCTTCAGGTCGCTTGACCTCCCGGCGTCGCTGTCGTCGCCTTCTTCAGGTCGCCAGACCTCCCGGCGTCATCATCGTCGCCTTCTTCAGGTCGCTTGACCTCTCGGCGTCGCCGTCGTCGCCCACTTCAGGTCGCTTGACCTCCCGGCGTCTCCGTCATCGCCTACTTCAGGTCGCCAGACCTCCCAGTGTCTCCGACGTCGCCTACTTCAGGTCGCCAGACCTCCCGGCGTCTCCGTCGTTGACTACTTCAGGTCACTATTCGCCTGAGGGAGGCATTGGCGCACCTTTCGCCTACCTGACTGCAAGATTCTGGAGTATTTTGTCCCATTGGGTTGGTTTCACAGCGCACAGTCCTGTTCCCTGACCAGAAGGCTGTAGGTTCGGATATTTATTTCTTCTTCTTCGGAGCATCAAACCGGCCATTCTGGTCGCTTTACTGCTCGGGGGCTACTACACTAGTGCGTCTTGCGACGTCCTATTTTCGTAAGGTCGCCTCGACCTAATGGAAGCCTGCTTCCACTACTTCTCTGTTCGACCTACCTGCGGTGGGCATGGCGACCTTTCTGAAGGTCGTGACAGTTACTTCATTACACCTGGCCCAGGTCAGGACGGCGGATCTTCGGGATGACGCCTTGTCTTCACTTCGACCTTCTGGCTCTTCGTCCCAAGAGCTCGATGTTCAACTTCGTGCGCGCATCGGAGGGGTTTTTCTTTTTTGATCCCCATGCACCCTTCACGACCTTGACGGTGCTGCACCTTCGCTACTCTTCGACACAACTTCACCTCGGCCGCTACGCCTACACATCGATCGGGGGCTTGAGAGACATGGGTACCCACGGGTCCCCACCGACCAGGGTCTCCGCCGTCCCCGACAGGCGGGCCCGACCTGCCAGAAGACCCGCCGACCTGTTGGTGGGCCCTGACCGACCTGACATGTGGGCCCGAGGTCATGAAGATAACATGGTGTGCAAGACAAGACAGTCCAGCTCGGATAAGCCTTCCATATTGTAACCAACTAGGATAGATGGAAACCGACTTGTAGCCCAAGGTCGTCGGCCAATATAAGGTGGCCTGGGGCGCCCTCCTATGGGGCAGATCTCTCTCGCATAATTCCACTACCAAATTGGATGTAGGGTTTTACTCTCCGGAGGCCCGAACCAGTATAAATTGCCGTGTTCCTCGTGTCTCACCGAGATTTCCGTGTGCATCCCGTGCATAACCACCTACGCTCTTAGATCCCGATCTCCTCCATTAACCTGCAAACCACTAGGGCAACCCCCTAGCGGATCAGTCCAGGTCTCACCCCCTGACAAAATGCTTGTATGCTCTAATAAGAATAAAGTTTGTTGTAATTCCTTTATAATAGTTTATGCTAGGTTGCATGAGTAGACTTTTTCCTCTGCTAGTGCGTAGATCCTGGGTTTACGCGTTCGTCTGTTGCAAGTCGTTCGTGTACGTTGGAAGCATAGTTCGGGGTTGAGTGCTCTCTTGCATGCCTCTAGCATAAGCTAGTAGTACCTATAGTGAGTGAGATCAGTTCTCTTCCGTGGTTGTAGTTTTATAAGTACAGAGTGTCGTAGTCCGTTGGCTACGGCAGTAACCACAACGTAGACGTTGTGTCACGCTACTAGTTATCATTCATTCGGCTTATCCCAAGGTTAGGTAGAGGCAGTCCAGGTGGTGGTAACAGCCCGTCTGGCCCTCGTTGATCCTCCGTAGCTGGATATAGTCAGAGCTCCGTTCCACATAGATCTGCGTACCGGAGTCGCCTGTTAAGTCAGGGCTAGCGGTACCCTATGCCAAGTTCTATCTAGAGATCGACCTTTAATCTCATCTATAGTGCTATCTTTAGGAATCCTCTCTATCCTTGCCTCTTATCTGGGTGTGTCCTTGGACTGACTAGTACGAAGTTAGTGCACACTGTTCCTTTGGATTCGATACCCTTGGAAGACTCTGAGGTGAAAGCTACAACGGTATCCGTGCGCTTGCGGATTTATTTCGTGTGTCGCTAAAATACCCAACAAGCTTTCTGGCGCTATTGCTGGGGAACGGTTGCTGTATCTATCTTCGTACCCAGTGGTCCTCGTATCTTTTCATTTTTCTGTATTCTACCTTTACCCCCGTTACCCATGGAGAGGCCATCCTTTTACGACCTCTCCACCTAAGCTTATGACTTTTATGAGTCACCATCAACGTCTTCAACTGGCTATGATCTTGACCCCGACTCTATAGACATGGTTCAGGATAGACCCTTCTTTGGAGCTATCAATGAAGATCGCTACATCCATTTGAAAGAATTCGAGGATTTGTGTTCACACTTGGTTACCCCAGGCATGACACAGAAAACCGTGAGGTGGAAGTTGTTTCCTTTCTCTCTTATGGGGAGAGCGGAACAATTGTACGCTCACACTGTAGGGAGTGTGAACTGTAATTGGGAAGAGCTTCGGGATGACTTTTGTAGCTCGTTCTCTCTCATGGAGAGGACGGAGCAATGGTACACTCGCATAGCCTCTCTCCCAATGGACATTTTCGAATTCGAGCAATTAGAGGAGGAGTCTACAGGTGCAGCATGGTCTAGGTTCTTACACCTTTTGGCTTCTGACCTAGACTTATACTCTCTTCCCGAAGATGTATCACTATACATCTTTTGCATGGGTCTAGACATGGATGCTGCCTTAGATCTCGACGACACCATCGGCGATTCATTTGTTCGCAACACTCCAGGAGAAGTAAGAGAGATCCTTGATTCCCTCATGATGAGCTCTTTCTTCCCCACCAATCATAGCGAACCCCGCCAATCCGAGTCGAGCCATGAGGATCTTCTAGTGGCTGAATCTGATCCATCACCTTCCACATCCTCTTATTCAGCCATAGAACCCTCACCTAAACCAAGAACAATGGAGGAAGAAGAAATTCAACCCCGAAAGTTCCTTCAATTCGAGGATGACCCTTCTGAAAATATCAAGAACACCTCGAATTTCTTAGATGACCCAATAGGGAAGGAGCCCTCTTTTGTCCAAATCCATCTAGCTAGAAATCTTTTGACAGAACCTTCCCCTAGGCCTACGGTACCTCCTTTGCCTCCCGATCCTCCAAATGAAACATCTATCATGAAGGCCATGGAGAATAAGTGGTCGACTGGAGTGGGAAACTTTTCCGAAGCACTTTGGATTTGTTCACCCTCTACGATCATTTCTTGTTCCATAAGGGGAATTATCATAGAAGGCCATCTTAACCCCACTATGGAGGTTAATATTATGCCATGGCACCTAGCGTACACTTTGTTGGGCAATGTTACGCTAAGACCATCCGACAAGCTCCTCAAGAGTTGTCCCTCCGGACACATACTTGAGTGTCAGGGGGTTGCATGTGCTGTGTCGCTCCTAGTAGACAAGATCAAGGTTAATCTAGACTTCCACATCTTTGATGTCCTCGATCTTGATCTCCTCCTAGGCTCCCCTGTAGAAAAACTTCTCGATACATCTCGAGGGAGCCTAGATGAAAAGCTCAGGGAAGCTGCTTCTGCCACCACTCTCTTATTTTCAGGAAGTTCTATGGCAAAGCCTCTTCCCAAGCAAGACTCGCTCGAGGAGACGATGCATGTATCTTTGTTCGCATCATCCGAGCCCGTTCTCGTTGAGGGTGTAGAATTCTCTACTCTTCGGGAGTACTACTCGGAAGACCCTCTTCACCTTTGTGAAGACGACTGATCATCATCACCCTCGACCGAGTTTGAGCCTCTTCCCACTGGCCCGCATTATGTTGTTCTTGACCTTGATCAAGAATCAACATCGAGCTTCCACGATGTATCTCTTGAGATGGACAAATCATGGACCATGGAAATTTATGAGGCGCCGACTCTGAAGTCTGAAGGAAAGGATTCCATTGACAAGCATGGTAGCTTCACTCTTGATATACTTCAGGAACCATGCTTGCATCATCCTTCTCCAGAGTTAGCTATGCTCAGTGCACGGAGCACGCACGAGGACTACAACCACCTTATGGTCCTCTCCTGTAAAAAGTTTAGAAGGTTGGTTGTAGATGCATATGTTTACCATAAGCATTGCAGATTTCATGTATGCACTGTGGCACTAACCTTGCAGCTGAAGCTTCCATGATACATTAAAAATTGGTGGTGAGGCGGGAATGACATCACTAATGATAGCTGCAAGAAGAAGTTCCCAGGGTCGAGCTTATGACCATAAACAAAGCACTACCAGGAGATAGCCTGGATTAGGTTTGATTTTATCTCCCATATCAAATAAAAAGCAAGAGCATGTTTTTGGATAAGGTTGTCCTTCGGGTATTTTTGGTCGCTAAACTTTCAGGTGGAGATTGAAAAGAATGACGGACAAGTGACACCTAAGAGCATGTGAGCTACATCACCTTAACACTTAGGTAAGTTTTTGGTGGGGAAACATTACAAAAGGAGGCTTGATCTCCACACACTTGAGTTTTGTTGCCTAACAATGCAAACTTCAAGTGTGGGGGAGGTATGTGAGCATCCCGAGTAAGGTTCCTTTCATCCAAATCTTATCTTGGTTTGGAGATGATGTTAGCTCTTGCATCTTGCCCAACTAGCTAGGTACGTCCTTGCTTTGACTTTAAACAAAGCCCTTCCGGGAGGTCGCCCGATGTTCACCATCTTATGCTCATGTTTATGTCCCTTTTGGAAATAGCTTGATCATGCTTTTATGCTCCCTTTATCTATGTTTACAATGCCATGGTTTGAGTGTATGTTTAGCTATGTGCATTCATATGTTGTTTTAAATTAAGCATGGTGCTTAGGTTAAAACCATCTTCTTCAATCAAACAAGACATGGTGTCGAGTTTGATTGATGAACCTTATAGTTAATGCATGCATGGATATTAGTTGTATATGCGGACTAACCCTTGCAGGAATTTTCGAATCCAAATGAGGTAAGTCATCAAGCTTGATTCAAAAGGAAAGGTAAGCCAAGGCATGACAGCCTTGTTTGAGCTAGGTCTCTTGGTGAATAAAAAAAGAAACAAAAACAAAAAAAATGTGTTTGTTTTCGAATAAAGGCTCACTGGTTCTCGAATCAATAGAGTCCATCTTCTGTTTTTCCTTTTCTCTTTGAAGACAGCACCAGGTACATGAACAAGTGTGGGGAAGATCTCCCAAGCTTATCATTGACATACACACTTGAGATCTCCCATACAGGCATTGCACAACATCGACCCCGCTTTCATCACAAGGGACAAGGTAAACTAGAGTGATCCGGCTACCCCATGGATGAGCTGAACCACCACTGGTCTTCCTTGTTTCTTATATTCTTCAGGAGCGATGGTATGTGCAACCTTTATCTCACTCTCCCTGATTCATGAGTTTGAATGAGTTTCAATTCCTATCTGCTAAATCAACTCATAGAATCATGCTCAACTTGCTCTACATGTTTCATGTGGTTGGCTTGCATATGTTTTATTCCATACTTATTATCTTGATGCTTGTGAACAAATATCATTAGGGAACTCATGCTCATCTAAGTAGTTGATGTTTGTGATATGGTTTGATGATTTGATCTTCTCTCTGAATGTTTGAGGGCTTGGGATTTTTATTTGAAAACTTGAAAACCCTTTACAAAGCTCCTCTTTGATATGCCAAAGTCCTACAAAAGCCATATGATGAGTTATCTTGAAAACCTTAGACTCATATGCTGCTTGTAATTACATTGAGCTTTGTCAAATTGTTGCGACCCTTGTGAGAATTCTTTTCATGCTTTCATGGTCAATATTCATGTGCACTCCATATCCCCTTGCTATGCTTCTACACTGGAAGTTACCATTGTATCATCCATCCATTCCACAAAAAAAGCTCCATATGTGGTGTGACCTCTCTCTCCAAAAGTATTCTTGAAAAAAAAGAGACATGGGCTATGAAAAAAAGAAAAAAAAGAAACAAAATCATGCTCAAAGCATGATAAAAAAGAGAGGTAGCCCATGTCCAAAAGAAAGAAGAAAAAGGAGAGAGGTGGAATCATGCAAAAATGAGTTCCAATAAATTTGATGGTAATAACTAGCACCCATTCCGGGCCTAGTGTCCACGTTACCATCACCACAACATTCATCATATATATGGTAATATCTAGCACCCATTCCGGGCCTAGTATCCACCTTACCATATCCATGACATCCATACATGTGCACATCTTGATCTGATTGTATGAATTGCTTTTCTCCTTGGATCCGGTCTTTGACTTTGCAATATATGTGGTAGAAGTATGCTTTATCTTTTATCCTACCACTGAGCTCCACATATAGCCATCATTAGAAGTAAGATGAAAGAAAGGCAAATCTAATGCCTTGGTGATGACATATACACATTGAGTGATCTGAGAGAATCAAAATGAGGAGCTAAGCAAGGTTTTGTTTTTGAAAACTTATTGCAAAACCCCAAGTTACATGACATGAGGAATAGAAGTGATTTGAGTCATGACCGTTCCATTCCTTAACTACCCAAGATGGCATGATAGACACTCCACAGAGTTCACAAGTACAAGGTATGGTTTGGAATATCTCTTATGCTCGCTTAAACCTTTGGATTTCATGTCTCACCTTGATCTGTTCCCCTTTACTCGGGACGAGCAAAGGTCAAGTGTGGGGGTGTTGTTGATGGCTGTTAAGTGCTACTTTTGTGCCGTCAACTCCTGCATAAAATGAATGAAAAGTGATCATCAACACTAGAATAAGGCTTTATACTAATGATTTCCACAAGAGTTGGTGTTTCTAGCTTTTGTTGCAGGATGCACTGAAATGCTACTAAAAGGTACAGTTGAGAGCAAGTAGTCCAATGGCTGTTAAAGGACGTCATCATAAACAATCTCAAATGCCAATTCGGACTGCACCATTGCGATGGGCTCGTCGAGACGATCGAAATGGATATATCATTTGTCTACTTTGGAGTCCGGATGGGAAAGATATGCACATGACAAGATCATACTCCCGATATCTTGTGAGATCGGTGGGACCCACACCAGGCCACATGGCGACGTGTGCCACATTGGATGCCATGTGTCCATGACACCTCATCAATCCATGTGAAGCAACTCCCGGCAAATCAGACACCGCCACGTGTGCAGCACAAGGATCGAAGGGCCCACCAGAGACCGAAACCACCTCAAAACTCGGCATGCACCTGGAACCGTCATAAGGGGCCACATATCAGTCACCCATAGAAAGCACGAGCCAAAAGGAGGTGGGCCAGGGTCGGCCGAACCTAGGTTCGGCCGAACCCTTTTGGTCTCCGTTCGCCATCTGCTTCCACGTGGTGCCTCCTGGTTGATCCCTTGTAACGTTCCGGGGTGGATTGGTGACATGGCGCCCGTTGATTGGCCGGTACAAGGTCGGTTTGGTTCCTTCCCCTGAAAGCTAGAGAAGAGTGCATTGCAAGATACCTCGCCACGTGTCGCTCTCCTATTGGTGGCGCCCAAGGATGGCTGCACATCTTGGAGAGCATTTGGCATCTTGGCAAGCCACCCCCTCCTCTATAAATAGGAGGGTAGGGGCTCCCATTTGAGACACACCACTTCACCCAAGGATGAGAGCTTCCCTTCAAAGGAGAGGCCTCTCCTTGGTAGATTAGAGAGTAGGAGAGTGAGAGAGTGATTTGTATCTCCATGGATGCTTCGTTCTTCAATTAGAGTAAAGTAAGTATTTCTGCATTTTCTATTTAGACTAAAGTGTGAGTGATGTGTTCTTGTGTTCTTTGCCTGTTCATCATTTAGAGGCGCGTGTTCTTCACGAACACGCCCCCTCGATCTAGTTGATTAGGTGCACAAGTTTGTATTCTGTTTGTATGACTTGTCTTTTAGAATAAAGTGGAAATGCTTGTATGCTCTAATTAGAATAAAGTGTGTTGTGATTCCTTTATAATAGTTTATGCTAGGTTGCATGAGTAGACTTTTTCATCTGCTAGTGCGTAGATCCTGGGTTTACGCGTTCGTCTGTTGCCAGTCGTTCGTGTACGTTGGAAGCATGGTACGGGGTTGAGTGCTCTCTTGCATGCCTCTAGCATTAGCTAGTAGTACCTATAGTGAGTGAGATCAGTTCTCTTCCGTGGTCGTAGTTCTATAAGTACAGAGTGTCGTAGTCCGTTGGCTACGGTAGTAACCACAACGTAGACGTTGTGTCACGCTACCAGTTATCATTCGTTCGGCTTATCCCAAGGTTAGGTAGAGGCAGTCCAGGTGGTGGTGACAGCCCGTCTGGCCCTCGTTGATCCTTCGTAGCTGGATATAGTCAGAGCTCCGTTCCACATAGATCCTCGTACTAGAGTCGCCTGTTAAGTCAGGGCTAGCGGTACCCTAAGCCAAGTTCTATCTAGAGATCGACCTTTAATCTCATCTATAGTGCTATCTTTACGAATCCTCTCTATCCTTGCCTCTTATCTGGGTGTGTCCTTGGACTGACTAGTACGAAGTTAGTGCACACTGTTCCCTTGGATTCGATACCCTTAGAATACTCTGAGGTGAAAGCTACAACGGTATACGTGCGCTTGCGGATTTATTTCGTGTGTCGCTAAAATACCCAACACCCCCTCAGGCGCTCCCGTGCGTCTCCCGTCGCGCTTGGGCTCGCTGGCCGCGTGCCCTGCCACCACCGTCCGCCGCACTGGCCGTGGTGCTCCGGCAGTCACCCGAGCCGCCTCCTTTTTGCCTTGGCCGTGTGCGCATGCTCCCCCTCTTCGCGTAGAGCTGCTCCGCGCTCCAAAACATGGCCTGGAGCTCGGGATCGACCTGCTCCGGTGAGCTTGCCGCCGTGCGCCGCCGCGCGCTGCCCCCCTCTCCGGCGTGTCCGCCGCCGCCCGCTGGCCAGTGCCGCGGCTGGCCGTCGGATCCGCAACGGACGGCCAAGATCCTTCCCCCGCCCGAGTCAAATAGTTCAAGTACCCGTCAACCCAGCCGACCGCCGTTGTTTTTCAAAAAGGCCCCTGTGCTTTCCAATATCACAGATATACCCTTCCACCTAGAATAATCCTTTCTTTTAGGTCCTGTTTTTATCGAATAGCCCCCTGAGCTTTTGGTTTTTCCGCCAGCTGTCCGTGCGCAGATCTACGGCCCAGATCCGCTCGGCCCGCAGGTCAACAGACCGCGTAACGGTCAAATAGAGCCGCCGCCGATCGTTTTGCAGAAAATCCCCTGTAGTTTTGAAAATCACAACCATGCCCTCCCACCTCCAAAAACCCTTGCAGTTAGGTCCAAGTTTTCTCGGTTTAGCCCCTGTTTTCTTAGGTTTTTCCACCCGAGGTCCAACCTTGACTTTTTACGTTATAAACCTTTGGTTTATATGCGTAATTAGGTTTTAGGTCTCTGGTTTCTTGTAGTTAAGCCCCTGGAAGCCTAGATTCTTCACAGAAAGATCCCTGAACCCTGTTTTGACCATATCTTTTGCGTTTTAGCTCCGTTTTAAGCGTTCTTGGTGTCCTCTTGATCGTCTCTTTGAGCCTGTTAGTTTTAGCAGCGTGTTTTTAGCTTTTGGATCTGTTTGGTGTATTGTTTTATTTATTGAATGTTTTTATGTGTGCTCGTAGACAACGTGCCGGTTTCAAGTGATCAACCAGTTGGAGTAGATCAAGAGGAGTGGTTTTAGGAAGAAGAAGCACAGTGTGTAGACAAGGAAGGCAAGTGGATTTCCTCCCCTGCATATTCTATTTTGTCCCACATAACTTGCATATTAAATTAATATTTACTTTTATTTGTTGTTATGCATAAATTGATGGGAAAATTTCCTTTTTAAGAACATGACTAGAATTTTATCCCCTTTACCTTGAACAACCCTTTTAAATAAATGTTTTGGGTAGAAATGTTTAGTTACTATAACTTGGGATGGTTCAAATGAATCTTTGCAAAAATGATGAATGTTGATCATGATAACTTTGGTGAAAGATGATACTTTGATAATACAAGATCATATGTTTTAATTGGAACATGGAGAACCACCCAGGAAAATAGTGCAACCACAGTCCATATGGCCCTGGCTTAGCCAATTAATTAGGTGTGTGGAATTATCTGATAACCTTATCCGAAAGGAGCACAGGGGGTCGGAGTTGAAGTGGTATAGCCCGGTTCTTTTGGGGTAGCAGCCATTGCTAAGGTGCTGACCACTAGGGAGGGTTATGGTCCGCTCCGCTGCTGTAACTGTCGTGAGTTGTTGCTCTTCTGCATATCTTTGTAAAGGCTTCGTAGTGGACCCCTAGCCACTCACCTCGGAAGTGTTTAAGGGTCTGATCAACCCGGACAACTTGGGGAACACGAGCTGTGGGTAAAGTGCACGACCTCTACAGAGTGAAAACTGATCGATCAGCCGTGCTCACAGTAAAGACCTGCCTGGACCCTCACATGATTAATGAACTTGAAGATGGAATTAAATCATGGTTTTATATGGCTTTGAGATAATGTTTCAAATGCTAAATTTTGGGATGGCATAAACTTACACCTAGTAAATAGGTGCTTGTTAATAAAATTTGACCGACATTAAAAATGCTAATCGCTGCATAACCTTAGCCTATCCTTGATAGCCTTGCATTTTTGCCCCACTTGCTGAGCTCCAACCATAAGTGTGCTCACCCTTGCTTACCCGCTGTTCAGAGGAGAACAATGGTGAAAAGTACTTCAGCGACTACGAGGAGTTCTGAGGCTTGCGTGCCCCCAGTCAAGTGCCAGTGGAAGCTGAAGACGGAGTTGCTTCGTCTAGTTATCGTATGTTCGTTTCAAAGACCTTCGAGTCTAACGTCTGAGTGTAATAAAAGATAATGTAATGCTTTAACTCTTGTACGATTTTATTGTTGTTTGTGGATATTTCACTCATGACATCTATCATATGTGTGTAAACTTGATCCTGGCGCACATATGAGATGCATTCGGTTTTCTTCGCAAAATCGGGTGTGACACACGTACTAGCGTATTTCAAATTCCTCGAAATCATTGCAAAATGCCGGCCGACTGACAAGTTGAATCCGACGCCTTCTGTTTCAGCGGCGGCATTCTGCTGCACTGCAGGCGAGGGCCAAGAAATCATCAGCTGCAGAGGTCCCAGTTTTTTAATTCTTTTACGAGGCACAATTAAAAAAACTAAGTTGGTGGGGTAAGACCACCCTCACAGTTTTCATTAAGAGAACAAAGTCTCCTACCGACTTAGAAAACCCCCGAACCACTGTTTCACCGGTGAGAGGATTTTTTGATAAACCCTGGTGAGAAACCAGTGTCGAGGTGAGGATTTGAACACTGGTCGGCTGCGCGCTCACCTGCTGAGCTAGCCACCCGAGTGCTGCTCGTTCCCACGACGAACCCTACAATACCACTTTTACTACCGATTGGAAAGGGACTAGTATGTAATAGAAAAAGACTTGTATGTAAGGATCTGATGGTTGAGATTAATTCTATACTACCGATTTTTTAAGCTGTAGTATGATAGTACTCCGTATGGGTAGTGTAAGGGTGTTATCAAAAATGTAAAATACTATTATTGAAAATGAAATATATGAATCAGGTGTGTCTCGGCTGAATGGGCAGCGGAGGAAAATTTTCCAAATATTATTTTTTCGCGCACGTGTCTATCCAGAAAGCCTTCCCCTTTTTTGTTTTGGCCGAAACAGCAGGGGCCACAAAATCCGCAGGGGACGGGTTCGATTCCCTTTTTTACTCAACACTCTCCTTCTACCTCGTCACAGCCTGCTGATTCATCTCCCACCCTCAATCTACAGGAGAAACCCCCACTCTCCTCCACCTCAGAGGAGTCGCCTCTTCCTCCGCCTCTAGTAGGTCTACCTCCCATGGCGAACTTCGCTGTGGACCCTCACCCTCACGCTCCTCGTGGCTTCGAGGTGATTCCTCATGATCCAGCTGATCCTCCCCGTCGCCTCTTCGCGTATCTTGGTGGGTACATGGACTCCTTCAACGAAGATGTCACCATTGACTTCCTCGTCACGGCGGTGGCCAAGGAGGATTTCCATCCGATGGCGGCAGCAATCAAGGACTACTTCACCAATGTACACCGTGTTCGTCTGATGGAGGTACAGTCGTGTGCTATGGGTGATGCTTATGTTCGTTTTGGTAGTGCTGTGGAGCATGAGCGTTTCATGAATGGGATCTATCAGCTTACTCCGGAGTATCAGATGCATTTCATTAAGCATGATGAAGGGGTAAATGCTAGGGCGCATGATGCTTCTAGGGAGGCCTGGGTGATACTGCTTAATTACCCCTTAGATGCCAAAAATAATACCTGTGTTGCTAAGGCTGTGGTGGGGTTTGGTCTGCTCACATATTGTCATCATACAAATTATATGGCTCGTATTGTCGTGTGGGTTCTGCTGAAGGAGGATGCCCAGATTCCTCATGATGTTACAATTTCTGTTGCTTTACCTCCGTCCATGAAATCCTGGACTTGTCCGGTGTTTGCTCTTAAGAAGAAGAATGTTACCCTGCTTCAGGATGATGATGAACTCCTTGCTCTTGGGCCCCTACATCCTTTGCCAGTGGGACCTCCCCGCTGGATGGGGCCTAACCAGGCTGAGCCCTCCTCTGTTATGCAAGATCCGCCAGAGCATCAGAATGATGTCCACCAAGCTGATGATGTTCAGTCTGCTGATGGTGGGATGGAGGCTATCCTTGATGTTGTTATGGAGCCTCAAGTTCCTTTGATGCAAGATGATTTGTCTGGTGATCTGTCTGCTGAAGATGTTGCACCTACTGTTGCTCAACCAGTGGTTCAGTTAGTCAGTCAGCCTTTGGAGGATGATCCTGCTCATGTGGTTTAGGGAATTCTGGTTGGGTCAGGTCTGCTGGGTTCAGTTTCTAGGCAATCTGCAGTTTTGGTCTCTACTTAAGCTGCTCAAGTTGATGTTGTTTTGGATGTCTCCTCACCTGAGAGGAGTCCTTCCCCTCCCATCCCTCAGGCAGTGATCACCAGCGGTGCTCAGGTGATTAAACTCTTTTTTACCTCAACCATTCCTCCAACTGTTCAATAGTTCTTTTATTGTAATTTAAACCATCTAGTCATCGATCTTGATACTCTTATTCCTTCTTTCATTGCTGGTGAAGACCTTCTATTCCATTTGGCTTCTATCACTTTTGATCAGGATGACATCCCTCAGGTGTTCGGTCCTCAACTTCCTCCTGGGGGCTCTCTCTGGTGCCATACTCTGGCAATGACTCTGATGATGATGAAGTGTTGGAGACAGAGGGCCCCATTGTCTTAGCCACCCCAAAGAAGCGTAGAGCTCGCAAGCTTAAGGAGCCTCTTCACTCCAAGTTTCTTCACCATAGTGAAAGGCTGAGCCAGAGCAAGGATGGGTACCGCACCAGGGAGGACGCCCAAGCGGTTGCTGATAACCCTTCCATCTACACCTCTGAAGCTCATGATCCCTCAGCTCCTGCTCCATACCTCTCGATCGCCAACATTCAAGGGATGGCGACAGGCTTCCTTCAGATTCAACCTGGTGCTGTCTCTGCAGCTGCTCTCCTAGACCTTGATGTTGAAGATGATGACATCTCTATGTAATAGGTTCAGTTGGTCCTTAGTAGTGTCTGGTGCCACTGTGCTGGCCTCTTTTGTTGGAACATCGTGTCTGACCGCTTGTGGCGCTTTATCTCTTCCCTCTGTTATAGTTGTGAAACTACTTTCTTGGATATTATGCTGGTGTTTTTATCCTGGATTTGTCATGCTTCTGGGCTATGCCTTTAAGCTTTTGTGTTCCCTCAATCTGTTTCTTAATGAATCGTCATAGAGCTTATAATATTCTAGTGTGGAATGTGCGGGGGATTAACTCTCAAGGTAAATGAGATCCACTTAGAGACAAAATTGCTGAAAGTGCTGCTACTGTTGTGTGCCTGCAAGAAGCAAAAAGAGAACGCTTTGACTCATCCTGTCTTCGAAAATTTTGTCCCAGACAGCTGGACAAATTTGTGTTTCATCCTTCTGTGGGAGCCTCTAGTGGCCTTCTTTTAGTCTGGAATGGTGCTTGCTTTGAGGGGGTGTTGGTCCAAGCTAATTCTTATACTATTACTGTGAAATTGACTTGTCAACTCTCAGGGAATTCGTTTTGCTTAACCAATGTTTATGGGCCTTGTAACTCTGATGAGAAAGCTGCTTTCATTAATTGGTTGTACAACTTTGATACCTCTGGAATTGATGATTGGGTACTGGATGGTGATTTTAATCTAATAAGATCACCTGCTGACAGAAATAGAAGTGGGGGCAATGTTTCAGATATGCTACTATTTAATGATTTGATTCAACATTTGGACTTGGCAGAGATTAATTTTCATGGCAGACAAATTTTCCTGGAGCAATATGCAGCAAGATCCCTTACTGGAAAAGCTGGATTGGGTCCTTACTTCCTCCTCCTGGGCCCTCTCTTATCCAGACACTTTTGTTCAAGTTTTAGGGAGTCCAACTTCAGATCATTGCCCCTTTGTGGTCAAAATTGGCACCTATATTCCAAAATCCAACATGTTTAGATTTGAGAACTTTTGGATGGATTTCAGTGACTTCCTCTCTGTGGTTGATTTACATTGGAACACTTCACCTTATTTTGCTAATGCAGCCCAAACTCTTAATGTTAAATTTAAACAAGTGAGGGCAGGTTTGAGAGCTTGGAGCAAAAATTTGTCTAAGCTCAGTATGCTCTTCAATAACTGTAATTTTGTTATTGCTTTGGTGGATGGTTTGGAAGATCAAAGGCCTTTGAGTAGGCCTGAAAGTGCCTTTAGAAGAATTGTGAAACATCACTTGGCCTCTCTGCTGGAAGCTAAAAGAACTTATTGGAAACAAACAAACACCTCTAGATGGGGTGTTTTTGGGGATGAAAACACAAGTATTTTTTAGGCAATGGCAACTTATTCCTTCAGGAAGAAATATATCTCTTCTCTGACCTTGGATGATGGCACTTGTGTTCAGGATCAGAATCAGAAATAGCTGCTCTATGGCTTTCCTTCAAGAACAGATTGGGCATTTCTGAATTCATAGATATTCTCTATGAATTGTCTGAACTTATTCAACCTGTGGTCCTGCTAGTTCTAGACAATCCTTTTTCCCTCGAGGACATTCTAGCTGTTCTTAAAGACATGCCTTCAGATCATGCTCCAGGTCCAGATGGCTTTAATGGTGCATTCTTCAAGAAATGTTGGAACATAATCAAAGGTGATGTTATCAGGCTTTGTACTGATTTTGCTCATGGTAATCTCAATTTGGACAACTTAAATGGCTCCCTCATCACCTTAATGCCCAAGAAGGATAATCCCCAGTCAGTGAATGACTACAGGCCAATTTCTCTATTGAATTACTCCCTCAAATTTCTCACAAAACTCCTAGCAAACAGGCTTCAGCAAGTTATTCTTAAAGTGGTGCATGAGAATCAATATGGATTTATTAAAGAGAGGACTATTCATGATTGCTTGGCATGGGCTTTTCAGTTTTTGCATATTTGTCATAAATCTGGGAGAGAAATTGTGCTTCTCAAGTTAGATTTTGAAAAAGCATTTGATAAGCTAGAGCATGAGGTAATTCTGCAAGTAATGCATCATAAGGGGTTCTCAGATAAATGGATTAAGTGGATTAAAGCTATTTTGATTTCTAGGTCTTCATCTGTCCTTCTGAATGGTGTACCGGGTAAATCTTTTAAATGCAAAAGAGGTGTGAGGCAGGGTGATCCTCTTTCACCATTCCTTTTTGTGCTGGGACCTGATCTCCTTCAATCAGTGATTAATGCTGAAGCCCTGGTCGGTAATTTTGAACATCCTCTTGGAAATGATTTTGGTGGTGACTTCCCCATTGTGCAGTATGCAGATGATACCCTTATTCTGGTGCCAGCAGATCCTACTCAGTTAGCTCATCTTAAGGAGGTTCTGAACACTTTTGCTTTGTCCACTGGTCTGAAGGTAAACTTTGCCTAGTATTTTCTGGTGCCAATCAATGTGGAAGAGTCAAGATGGTCTTCTTTAACCTTGCTCTGGGTTGCCAACTGGGATCTATCCCCTTTACTTACCTAGGCCTTCCTCTTGGCACTGTTGACGGCTGTAATCCACTTGTTTCATACCCGTCAACATGTACCTTTTGGCATGAGAAATGATCAACAACACTAGAATAGGGCTTAAACTAATCATTTCCACAAGTGTTGGTGATTATGCAAATACAGGTGATTAGCACTAGAAAGAGGAGTAAAAGCACAAGTCTTTGATCCAAGTACTTCAAGCTCAGCCAATGAGGGGATGCCACCTAGGATTCCCCTGGATCACTAACATCATCAATCCAAGAGAGGCAAGCCCGACGAATCACGTATCACCACGTGGGCATCACATGGATTCAAGGGCCCACTTATCCCCCAAAATAGTCGGGAAACAAGGCATGCACGGGGGAGTGACCTCAAGGCCCACTTGTCAGCCACCTAGAGGAAACACAGGGCAACACGTGCCCCCGAGGGTTCGGCCGAACCGACTTTGGTTCGGCTGATCTCAGCCCTCCACGTGTCAGCTCCTGATTGGTCCCCTGCTGCTATCCCGGATGTTTTGGAGCACTTGGAGCCCAGAAGCAAGCCACTCCCTCCTCTATAAATTGAAGGGGAGGGGCTCCCATTTGAGACACACACTTCTCCTCCTCTTCATTTTGGCCTTGGAGCCTCTCTCTTTAGGAGAGGAAAGCTCTTTTTATAGGATTAGTGCTAGGAAGTGAGGTGGATCGCTTGGGGCCATGTCATGTTCATGACATCTTCCTCAAGAATGATTCTCAGCGGTGCCTTTGTTCTTCATCTAGACTAAAGTGAGTATTTCGACATTTTCTATTTAGACTAAAGTCGTATGCATGCATAGTTGCTTTGTTCTTGTGTTCTTCGTTTGTTCTTGATTTAGAGGCTTGTGTTCTTCGAACACAACCCTTTCGATCTAGTAGACTTGGATCATAAGTTTGCATCTAGTTTGCCAGCTTGTCTATTAGAGTAACTTGATGCTCCTGCATATCTCTATTTAGATCAAAGTGCATTCGTGATCTTGCGTGAGTGATAGAGCATACCATGAGCTAGTGCCAGTATCTCCCTCGCGGATTCGTAGTTCCGTATTTATACGGAGTGCTATAGTCGGGCTATCGGGACGTCAGACGGTGTCCGGCTATAGTAGTAGTCAGTGGTGCAGACGTGGTGTCTGGACCATAGGTTATCCTGCGAATATCAAGTACATTCGCGTAACGATAGAGGTAGGCCGCAGTGGTGACAGCCTGTTGGACCCTTTGGAACCCTCTGTGCCTGTGTACCGGGTAGGGCCCCGTTGCCAGAACATATTGCCTAGCCTTAAACAGCTAGGGTGGGTTGGTGCCCAAGGCGAGTGTTATACCTGAGAGACCATGCTAGACTCTGCGCTCGGTCAAGCAGATCCTTTCTACCTATCCTATCAATTAGTGTTGTGTCCTTAGACCATCTATACTAGAGTGGAGGATGGTGCACATCGTTCCTTGGATTCGATACCCTTGGAATACTCTCCTTCCTTGGGGAAGTGCTACAGCGGTATTTCCGTTCGCTTCCGGGGTACCCGGTTGTTCTTATACGTTCCCTCTAGGTGTACGACTAGTGGTGACGTTAAGAAACACCAACAAGCATTTCTAGCGTCGTTGCCGGGGACGGTTGTTGTTTCTATCTTCGAGCCTAGTGGTCTTCGTATCTTTTTATATTTTTTGTTTTCTTCTACCTTCACTCCTGTTACCCATCGAGATATCCTTTTTGTTTCTTTTGTTCTACCTTTACCCCCGCTACCCTTTGAGATGCCTTCCTTTCAAAGCTTCTCTACCTCAAGGGGTGAGTTCGAAGAGCCATCATCATCTTCATCATCTGGCTATGAATTCCCCCTAGATTTTTAGCCATGGTTCAAGATCGACCATTCTTTGGAGCAATCAATGATGACCCCTACCTCCATTTGGAGGAATTTGAGGAACTATGTTCTAGTTTGTCTATACCAGGCATGACACAGGACATCGTGAGGTGGAAGTTGTTTCCTTTCTCCCTCATAGGAGAGGCGGAACAATGGTACGCCCGCACTATAGAAAGTGTGAACGGTGATTGGGGAGAACTTCGATATAACTTTTGCCGCTCGTTCTCTCTCATGGAAAGGACGGAGTAATGGTACACTCGTGTAGCTTCGCTTCCAATAAGTATCCTCGATTTTGAGAAATTAGAGGAGGAGTCACTTGGAGTGGCATGGGCTAGGTTCCTACACCTTTTGGTGTCGACACCTGGTCCGTCTTTACCCATCGATGTGTCATTATACATCTTTTGTGTGGGTCTAGACATGGATTCTGCCCTCTATCTAGACGTTATTGCTGGAGGTTTGTTTGTGGAAAAAACTCCAATGGAAGGAAGAGAGATCCTAGATTCCCTCTTAGAAAACTCTTCTGTCCCTATTGATCACAACGAACCCAACCAAGAATCCGAGTCGAGCCATGAGGGTCCCTCAACATCCAAGTCAGAGTTTGCATCTTCCATATCCCCAGACTTGTCTGTTGAAACCTCTTCCGAACCCCAAACACCAAAGGAAGAAGAAATTCAACCTTCGGTGTTCACTTGCAAATTTGAGGATGACCCATCTAGAAATCCTTCAGACACCTCGAATTCTTTCGATGCCCAATTAGGGGAGGAACCTCATTCTGTCCATACCTATCATTCTAGATATCTTTCGACAGAACCTTCCCTTAGGCCTGCGATGCCACCTCTACCCCCTGATCCTCCTGACTAAGCGTATCCTGAGGAGGCCATGAGGGAGGAATGGTCAGGAGGAGTGACACAATTTTTCGAAGCAATTTGGAATAGTTCACCTTCTCTGGTTGTCCCTTGCTCTATTAGAGGCACTGTCATAGAGGCCCATTGTAACCCCATCATGGTGGTTAACATTTTGCCATGGCACTTAGCAGAAACTCTTTTGGGCAGAGTCCCACTAGCATCATCTGACATGCTCCTCGAAACTTGTCCCTTTGGACACGTTCTTAATTGTCGGGGGATTGCAAGTGTCGTGCCGCTTATCATAGACAGGATCGAGGCTAGCTTAGACTTTCACATCTTCGATGTCCTTGATCTCGATCTCCTCCTTGGCTCCCCTTTAGAGCAGCTCTTCGATACATCTTTAGGGAGCCTAGATGATAAGCTTAGGGGAGTCGCTTCTGCCACTGCTACCCCTTGTCAGGGACATCCTATGGTGAAGCCTCTTCTCCAACAAAACCCGCTCGAGGAGATGACGCATACATCTTCGATTGCATCATTCGAGCCCGTTATCATTAAGGTTGTAGAATGTTCTACCCCTCATGAGGATGGCTCGGGAGACTCTCTTCACCTTTGTGAAGCCGAACGATCGTCACCATTCCCGACCAAGTTTCAGCCTCTTCCCGATGGCCCGTATCATGTTGCTTTCGATCATGATCGAGAGTCAACATCGAGCCTCTACGATGACTCTCTGGAGATGGAGAATTCATGGGCCATGGAACCTTTCGAGGCACTGACTCTAGAGTCAGGAGGAAAGGATTCCACGCACGAGCATGGTAGCTTCATTCTTGAGTCACCATATAGACCATGCTCGCATCATGTCCCTCTAGAGTCAGATGTACTTAGTGCACTGAGCACGCGTGAGGGCTGCAATCACCTTATGGTCCTCTTTTGTAGAAAGTTTAGAAGGTTGGTTGTAGATGTATATGTCTATCATAAGCATTTCAGATTTTGTGTGTGCACTGTGGCACTAACCTTGCAGCTGAAGCTTCACTAATACATTAAGGATTGGTGGTGAGACGGGAATGACACCACCAACGATAGCTGCAAGATGAAGTTCCCATGGTCGAGCTTATGACCTTAAATAAACAAAGCACTACTAGGAGATAGCCTGCATTAGCATAGGTTTTATTTCCCTTTTCGAATAAAAGCAAGAACATGTTTTTAGGATAAGTCGTCCTTCCGGTATTTTTGGTCACTAACCTTTCAGGTGGAGATTGAAAAGAAAGATGGACAGATGATGCCTACGAACATGTGAGCCACATCAGCTGCAACACCTAGATAGACTTTGGTGAGGGAACATTTACAAAAGGAAGCTTGATCACCACACACTTGAGTTTTGTTGCCTAGCAATGAACACTTCAAGTGTGGGGGAGGTATGTGAGCATCTTGAGTAAAGTTCCTCTTCCAACAAATCTTATCCCGGTGTGGCGATGATGTCAGCTCTTGCATCTTGCCCACTAGCTAGGTAAGTCCTGCTTTTGACATTAAACAAAGCCCTTCCGGGAGGTTGCCAGAGGTTCACCGTCTTATGCTCATGCTTATGTCCTTCATTGATGATAGCTTGATCATGCTTTCATGCTTCCTTCATTTATGTTTGTATGCTCTGGTTTGAATGAATGAACATGTCATACGTTCATAGACTGTTTTAAATTAAGCATGGTGCTTAGGTTAAAATATGTCTTCTTCAGTCAAAACAAGACATGGTGTCGAGTTTTGATTGATGAAACTTGGAGTTATATTTTCATAGATCTTGGTTGCATATATGCTGACTAACCCCTGCAGAAAATTGTCAGATTTGAATGGGCAAGTCATTGAGCTAAATTCAAACGGGATGGTAAGTTGAGGTGTCAGATTCATGTTGCGCAACATACAAAGGTGGCACATATGACCTTTCAAGGGTCCAACGTAAGTATATTCCCCTTTATTTATGAAGTGTAACCTTGGTCTGACCCTTTTGAGCCAATGACATGGTGACAATAAAATAAAATAAAAACACCAAAAATATTTGAATTTGAATAAAGGCTCTATGGTTCTCGAACCAGTAGAGTCCACCTTTTGTTTCCATCTTTTGTTTGAAGAACAAGCACCTAGTTCAACCACTAGTGTGGGGGAGTTCTCTCAAGCTCATCAATGACATATCCACTCGAGAACTCCCACACAGGCGCTGCACAACATCGAGTATACCTTCATGACAAGAGCAAGGTAAACTAGAGTGAGTCGGCTGCCATATGGTCAGCCGAATCACCACTAGTCTCTCTTGATCTCTTATCCTTCCGAAGCGATGGTATGTGCACACTCTACCTCACTCTCCTTTATCCATGAGTTTGATTGAATCTCAACTCCTATCATTTGAAATCAAACTCAGTAATTTGTGTTATGCTTGCTCTACATGATTCCTATGGTTGGCTTGCATATGTTTTATTCCTTACTTATCATCTTGATGCTTGTGAACAAATATCATTAGGGAACTCATGCTTACCTAAGTAGTTGACATTTGTGATATGGTTTGATGAGATGATCTTTGCTCTGAATGTTTGAGTGCTTGGGAATTTTATTTGAAAATCATAAAACCCTTTGCAAAGCTCCTCTTTAATATGCCACCGTCCTACCAGAGCCATATGATGTGCATAGTTGAAAACCCTATACTCATATGCTACTTGTTATTGCATTGAGCTTTGTCAAATTCTGTGACCCTTGTGAGAATTCTCTTCATTACTTTCATGATCAAGATTCATGTGCACACAACCTTTTTCCCCCTGGCTATGCTTCTACACTAGAAGTTAGCATTGTATCATCCATCCATTTCATAAAAACAAAGCTTCATTTGTGGTGTGACATCTCTCTCCAAAAGTATCCTTCAAAGAGAGACATGGGCTATATATATAAAAAAAAGAGAGAAGAGACATATGATCAAAAGCATGATGAAAAAAAGAGAAAAGAGAGAGAAAGAATAGCCCATGTCCAAAGCAAAGGAGAAAAAGGAGAGAGGTGGTCATACAAAAAGGAGTGCCATAATCTTGATGGTAATAACTAGTGTCCATTCCGGGGCTAGTGTCCACCTTACTATAAACTCACAGTTTTCATCATATATGTATGGTAATATCTGGGACCCATTCCGGGCCTAGTATCCACCTTACCATACTCACCATATCCATACACGTGCACATCTTGATCTGATCGTGTGATCTGATTTTCTCTGTGGATCGAGTTTTTGACTTTGCAATATATGTGATACAAGTACGCTTTATCCTTTATCCTACCCTGAGCTCCACATATAGCCATCATTAGATGTAGGATGAAGAAAGGCAATCTAATGCCTTGGTGAGAAGATATACACATTAAGCTATACGAGAGAATCAAATGAGGAGCTAAGCAAAGTTTGTTTTGAAAACTCATTGCAAAACCCCAAGTTACTCAACATGATAAGCAGGAGTGTTTTGATTCATGACTGTTCCATTCCTCAACTACCCAAGATGGCATGATAGACACTTCATATAGTTCACAAAGTGTAAGGTATGGTTTGGAATATCTCTTATGCTCGCTCTATACTTTTGGATATCATGTTCTACCTTGATCTTGTTCTCCCCTTCACTCGGGACGAGCAAAGGTCGAGTGTGGGGGTGAGGACCAGGTGTGTCCGAGGACCAGTGAAGGGTCACTCCTTAGTGATGAGTGATTGACAACATTGTGTGGACTGATGCTTGGCTAAGTGTGCAGGTACAGGTTGCGGCTTGACTCGTGTCGGTGCTGGTGAAGAACAAGCGTGAAAGGCCTTAGCCGTGGCGGCCTCCGGGTGATGGAGAGGCAAGTAGGCTTGGTTCGATGGACTAGTGGCCGATGGGGTCAAGTGCGAGCTGTGTGGTGCAAGACTGGCGGGCTGAAGTCGTGAACATGGGCCGGCGCAAGGTAGCAGATGGAGCCCGAAGCTTGCACGCGGGGTTTGTTGGTTTGCCCACAAAACCATCGGTGGACGGTTTCTTGGTTTGAGCCTCAAAACCAAGCCCGGTGGCCCGAGGCTACGGAGACGGTGATCCGGGAGCTTCGGGAAGCTTTGAGGTGGGGTGCATGTAGCGTGATCATGGGGCTTGCGTCGATGCTAAGCAAGGCCGCGGTGGAAGCGTGTCCGCTCGATGAAGACTTGACCAAAATGCCCCTGTGGGGTTGTATCTTCATTTCAAGTTGTAGGGGTAGCGTGGTCATTTACCTCCCTCTGATGGACTTCGTATAAATAGCGGAGAGGTGGATGACATCTCTCTCTCTGGGACTCTAGGTTTTCCTCCTCGGTAGATTGCTCTGAATTGCTTCTTTTCCTTCTGTATTCCTTAGGCAAGATTCTTGTATAGACTCTGACCTCTGGATGTATGGAAGCATTCGGTGTTGCGGTGATCTCCTAGTCCTCTGTGATTTTCGTGTCATTTTCGGGGCTATTTTTGGGGAGTTTCGTTCTTCGCTCGATTCAGGGATTTGAGGGCGTTTTCCTTCGGATTTCTTTGAGGGGATCATGGGTGGATGCCTTGCGCATCTTTGTGTGTGATCCTAACCCTTCAAACTCCGGGGAAAGCCTTCGATTTGTGAGTTTTTGGCCGGAGTTCGAGTTCTTGGTGGTGGTTCGTGTGATCCGCGATTCCCGGCGATTTAGTGGCTTAGAGGTCTAGATTTTTGGGGCGTAGCTTCATCTTGTGTTGCTTATCATCTCCCCCAAATCTTGTCTCAAGAGCTTTAGCCGTTTGGGAGATCCTGTGATGGATTTGGAGAGTTGACCTAGCGGGGTTGGGTTGTTTCTGCTCTGTCCGTGTGTCGCGGACTGTCCGCTCGAGTGTCGCGGACTGTCCGCGTGGAGCGTGTTCTTCAGAGTTCATCGTGTGTTCTTCAGTGCTCGCGTTTTGATCCGTTGGATTTGGCTTTTGGTGTTGTAGGCAGTTCGCGGACTGTCCGCATAGTCCTTGCGGACTGTCCGCGTGGCTCGGATTTTGTCTGGGGTGTCTCGAGGTTTGTCTGGGGTGTCCAGCGAGTTTTGCCGGACTGTCCGCCTGGGGTGGCCGAACTGTCCGCGAGGTCCCGGACCGTCCGCGGTGCTTGCTCGGACTGTCCGAATTTCCTCGGTGCAGCACTGTTGGCTCGGGGTCCTTTTTTGGACTGTCTGCCAGGGGTTCACGGACTGTCCGCCGTACTCGCGGACTGTCCGCCGTACCCGTCTGGACTGTCCGGCCCGAGCCTCGCAGATTTGGGTAAGTCTTTTGGTTCTTGCTTTTGTGCTTCCACTCTTTGCTTCTAGGCTTGTCTCTTGTTCTTGAGGGCTTGTTTGTGACTTGTCTAGAGCTTCTTTGGTGTGCGCAAGTACTCGGAGTGGCAATCGGGGTATAGGCTGAGTTCGACCTTCGGGAAGAATTTTTATCGGCTCCCATTCACTCCCCCCCCTCTCTGGTCGCCTATTCGGTCCTTCAGGGGTTATTTGTTGACGGCTGTTATCCACTCATATCATACCTGTCAACAGGTACCTTTTGGCATGAGAAATGATCATCAACACTAGAATAGGGCTTAAACTAATCATTTCCACAAGTGTTGGTGATTATGCAAATAAAGGTGATTAGCACTAGAAAGAGGAGTAAAAGCACAAGTCTTTGATCCAAGTACTTCAAGCTCAGCCAATGAGGGGATGCCACCTAGGATTCCCCTGGATCACTAACGTCATCAATCCAAGAGAGGCAAGCCCGATGAATCACGTATCGCCACGTGGGCATCACATGGATTCAAGGGCCCACTTATCCCCCAAAACCGTGGGAAAACTTGGCATGCATGGGGAGTGACCTCAGGGCCCACTTGTCAGCCACCTGGAGGAAACACAGGGCGACACGTGGCCCCGAGGGTTCGGCCGAACCCTAGATCGACCGAACCGACTTTGGTTCGGCTGATCTCGACCCTCCATGTTTCGGCTCTTGATTGGTCCCCTGCTGCTATCCCGGGCGTTTTGGAGCACTTGGAGCCCCGAAGCAAGCCACTCCCTCCTCTATAAATAGTAGGGGAGGGGCTCCCATTTGAGACACACACTTCTCCTCCTCCTCTTCATTTTGGCCTTGGAGCCTCTCTCTTTAGGAGAGGAAAGCTCTTTTTATAGGATTAGTGCTAGGAAGTGAGGTGGGAGGCTTGGGGCCATGTCATGTTCATGACATCTTCCTCAAGAATGATCCTCAGCGGTGCCTTTGTTCTTCATCTAGACTAAAGTGAGTATTTCGACATTTTCTATTTAGACTAAAGTCGTATGCATGCATAGTTGCTTTGTTCTTGTGTTCTTCGTTTGTTCTTGATTTAGAGGCTTGTGTTCTTCGAACACAACCCTTTCGATCTAGTAGACTTGGATCATAAGTTTGCATCTAGTTTGCCAGCTTGTCTATTAGAGTAAAGTTGATGCTCCTGCATATCACTAGTTAGATCAAAGTGCATTCGTGATCTTGCATGAGTGATAGAGCATACCTTGAGCTAGTGCCAGTATCTCCCTCACGGATTTGTAGTTCCCTATTTATACGTAGTGCTATAGTCGGGCTATCAAGACGTCAAACGGTGTCCAGCTATAGTAGTAGTTAGGGGTGCAGATGTGGTGTCTGGACCATAGGTTATCCTGCGAATATCAAGTACATTCACGTAACAATAGAGGTAGGCCGTAGTGGTGACAGCCTGTTGGACCCTTTGGAACCCTCTGCGCCTGTGTACCGGGTAGGGCCCCGTTGCCAGAACATATTGCCTAGCCTTAAACAGCTAGGGTGGGTTGGCGCCGAAGGCGAGTGTTATACCTGAGAGACTGTGCTAGACTCTGCGCTCGGTCAAGCAGATCCTTTCTACCTATCCTATCAATTAGTGTTGTGTCCTTAGACCATTTATACTAGAGTAGAGGATAGTGCACATCGTTCCTTGGATTTGATACTCTTGGAATACTCTCCTTCCTTGGGGAAGTGCTACAGCGGTATTTCCGTGCGCTTGCGGGGTACCCGGTTGTTTTTATACGTTCCCTCTAGGTGTATGACTAGTGGTGACGTTAAGAAACGCCAACAGGCACCACAAGGCCCGATGTGCAACTTTTCATGCCTATTTTAACCAGAATGGAAAGACACTTATTGCTAATCTGTAGACATCTCTCTTTTGTTGGCAGGCTTGTCCTGGTTAATTCAGTCTTCTCAGTTGTGCCTACTTTTTTCTTATGCACCTTAAAGCTGGTGTTGACGGCTGTTAAGTACTAGTTTCAGCCATCAATATTCTCACATAAATGGAGGCATATTCGTCATTTACTTTCATTTTGGTTTGAATAATGTAGTTCCACTTGTCCTTCGAGATTATTTGTATGTAGGTGAAATAAGCATGAAACGAGATGGAAACTCACCTTCTATGGAAGATCCATGCCAACTCAGCTGAGGAGGTGGCTGCCACCAAGGAAACAAGTGGTAATCCACATCACTAATCCGAGGGAGGCAGTCAGCGACGAATCAGAGAGCGACACATGGACTTCACAAGGATCCATGGGCCCACCTAGGATTCCAAAACGAGGCATGCACGGGGGAGTGATCAAAGGGCCCACAGGGCGGCCACCCAGAGGAAACACACCTCGAAAGGAGGGCTGAAGGGGCCGGCCGATCCTAGGATCGGCCGAACCGCCTCTGCCTCCTTTCATCGTGTCCCTCCACGTGTTGCTTCCTCATTGGTCCATAGATACATCACCGGGTGAATTGGAGGCATTTGGTGCCCGAAGCAAGCCTCCTCCTTGCGTATAAATAGAAGTGGAGGGGCCCCATTTCTCACACACCACTATCTTCATTCACCTCTCACTTTTAGTTTCCAAGGCTAGGGGGTAGGCTAGAGTACCTCTTATTCAGGTTCCAAGTCTACTTTGGAGTCTAGGTATGAGTTCTCTTGTATCTTTATTTCTTTGTATGACTTTGATCTACTTCAGTTATCCAGCTATTTCACATAAGATTGTGGTAGATCATGTGATTGATATGTTCTTGAGTTCATCCTTTGTTCATCATTTAGAGGCTCGTGTTCTTCGTGAACACTACCTTTCGATCCACTTGAAGGATGATTTACTCATTCCTTATGTGTTTGTTCATAAATTAGAGGCTCGTGTTCTTCACGAACACGACCCTTTGATCTTGTTGACTAGACATAAGAGAGTTCATATCTGTTCGTACGACTAGCCCTAGTTTGATCTTGTTAGATAGCATGTTAGTGTTGCATGAAGTTTGTGTTCAAGTTACGGTACTTGGTCTAAGTTGACCAGTTTTTTGGTGGCTCTCACCCTGGGTCACAATAGCCCGGGCCGGGTGAAGTCTAGCAGCAACGCAGGCATGGTGCCTTGGTTGTGTGGCTACGTTAGTAATGAGCATGCCCCCCAAAACGATTGAGGTAGGCCGCAGTGGTGACAGCTGTTGGACCCTTTGAAACCCTCCGCGCTAGGGTATTGTTGTAGGAGTCTAAAGGATAGTTTGGCATAGTGCTAGTCGTCGCGGGCTATCTCCCTGTTTGTACCTGTGTGCCGAACCTTACCTTTCATGCAATGCTTTATGCTTATCTCCTGTATCATCTAACTTGTATGTTTAGTACCTTAGAACCTAGAGCTAACTCGTATGTCCCCCCTAAGCCGTAGTGTACTAGAGTAGAGGTAGATCTGAGTGTGTGTCACACTACTCTATCATATCATTTATCTTACCCCTGCCTTTGAGTTGTTGTCTTCTATATCTATCTCTTGGTTTATCTTACCCCTGCCTTTAGTCTAAAAGCATAAGTCTTGATATCCGCCATTACCTTTCACGGATACGATACCCTTGGAATACTCTCCTTCCCTGGGGAAATGCTTCAATGGTTTATCTGAGCGCTTGCGGATTCGTTCATGATTGTTAGATTTACCTATGGCAAGTATTGATGCTCACGCTAACTCGGCGTCGTTAGTAGTGACATTAAGAAACGCCAACAAGCATTTCTGGTGTTGTCACAAAGGATGGATTCTAAATCTGTTCTTAGGTGATTGCGCTACGAAATGTCAACAAGCATTTCTAGCGCCGTTGCCGGGGAAGGCACAGGATTATCATGACTATGCTTTGCATCTGCTTATAAATCATGAGTAGGTTAGAACAACTGTCAATGCAGGCTAACCTTGATTGTCTTCTTTTATCTTTGGATGATGAAGACAGGTAGTGTATGACTGGTTTCGACTTACCAGACAATTTCACTAGAGATCCCGAGTCACTAGTGAGGAGAGCTCGAATTCATTTCGATTCACCTCGTCGTAGTCATTCGGAAGGCGATCCAGCTTCCTTTGTACCATCCACGTCAAACGCTATGGCCCAGAAGACGCTTCGTGAGTACTCAGCTCCTTCTGCTGACCAGGTGCTGCAATGCCCTGAGGTGGCAATGGGGACTCAAAACTTTGAGATCAAGACGGATCTAATCACGATGGTACAGGCTAGTCCATTTTGTGGCAAGCCAAATGAGGATGCTAATGCCCATCTGCAGCAATTCCTAGAGCTATGCAGCACTTTCATCATCAGGGGTGCAAATATGGATGTTGTTCGTCTTTGACTGTTTCCTTTTTCTCTCCTAGGGAAAGCCAAGCAATGGTTCTATGTGAATCGTGATTCTATCAATACTTGGGACAAGTGTTCAGAAGCATTCCTCAAGAACTTCTTCCCATTGGGTAAAACCAATGCTCTACGTGGAAGGATTTCTAGTTTTCAGCAAGCATCAAGTGAATCTATTCCAGAGGCTTGGGAAAGGCTTCAGGAGTACGTCCTGGCCTGTCCTCACCATGGCATGGAGGATTGGCTAATTCTTCAAAGCTTCTATAATGGGCTGACTCCGACAGCCCGAGGACATATTGATGCTGCTGCTCAGGGAGCATTCTTCTCACTCACTGTTGATAATACTAAATCACTTATTGAGAAGATGTTATCCAACCAATGGTGGAGTGATGAAAGACTCCAACCACGTCCGTGGGGTACTCATACTGTCAAGGAAGCAGATATGATTACTGCCAAGCTGGACCTTCTAATGAAAAGATTGGATGATTACACCAGCGAGAAGGCTGCCATGGCCACCACTACTCTGCCTATGGATTCTCATATGACTTGTGAAGTCTGTGGCAACACTAGGCATTCTGGAAATTACGGTCTTGAAACTCAGGAGGAAGTGATGTACATGAATGTAATAACAATGGTTATCGTCCAGAACAACAAGGAGGCCAACCGTGGAATCAACAATGCCCTTATTATCAAGGAGGTAACCAAGGTAATACTTACAATTCTAACCAGCCCTCCTTGAGAGATCTTGTTTTCGGGCAGGCTAAAATTAATGAAAGTGTTAATAAAAAGTTAGCTGCCCTTGATAAAACCTTGGAAAGTCTCAACATTAAGCTTGAAAGTTTTTCTTCTGTTCAGAAGAGCCAGCTAAGTTTTAACCAGTGTTTTCGTAGACGGTAAACGGTACCTAGTCGGTCGACCATCGTTTAGCGTTTAACTTGTTTAAACGGCTGTTTAAACGGGGCTAAATGACGTTTAAACGGGATAAACGGTGTTTAAACGGGCTAAACGTCATAGACGGTGGTCACCTATTTAGAGTTTAGATGTTGTTTAAACGGAGTTTAATCACGTTTAGGAAAACACTGGTTTTAACAAAATGTTAGAAACTCAGTTAGCTACTTTGGTTCCATCTGCTGATAATGGGAGGATCCCGGGGCAACCCGTGTCCTCTTGTGAAAATGTTAGTGTAGTGTCGACTAGGTGGGGTAAGCCACCTAGGAAGACGTATGCTCCTAACTATGCAGGGCAGGCCATACAACAAATTCTAGATCCATGGGAGTAATCAGCAGTTGTGCACAGAAGAGACCCTAGCTATCAAGTTATCACATGCACAATCTATTACAAAATGATCAAGCATGTCCTTTGTGACCTTGGTGCAAGTGTCAATCTTATGTCCAAGGCCATGTTCGAGCAACTGGGATATCCAGCTCTCTCTCCAACAGCACGGACTATCCAACTCGCCGATTCAACAATACGATATCCAGAAGGAATTGTTGAGAGTCTATTGGTCAAGGTCAAGAACTCTTATGTCTTCGCGGATTTCGTGGTCCTTAACATGGACGAGGAGGGAGGAATGCCGCTCAGCCTTGGGCGACCATTTCTCAGTGATGTCCGAGCTAGAATCAATGTGGGGGCCGGAGTAATCTGTTTCCGCATTGGAAAGAGGAACTTGGTGTTCAGGTTTCAAGATAAAGAAGAGCAATGCTATTTGGTGCAAGATAGTGTTGAGCAGCTTGGGGGAAGGACCGGAGCCTTCACCCCCAAGGAAGAAATCTCAGTCAAAATTGAAGCAAAAGAAAATTCATAAAGAATGGTGGGAGGTCGAGAAGGCATCACCATCTACTTCTCAGGAGTGGGATGCCGAGTGGTATTAACCGCTGAGAAAATTCTAACTCGTCGGACTAAAAAGGATGAGTCATTTCTAGCAAAAAGGTTAAAGATGGTATTTATCTCATATTTCCCTTTCCAAAATTTTATTTAATTTCCAACCTGCATATTTGATTTTTCCAAACCTTGCATCTGCATGCTAGATTTATCTAGCCCTTTTTCCCTTTTCAAATAAAATTTCTGAAAATAATTTCTGAGTTTGAAAATTTTAGAAAAATCATTTGAAAAATATTCTGAGCGAATTTGGGCCGAGGCACTCAGGCAGGCCCCCAGCTAGCCGTTGGGGAGCCACTGGCCAAAGCAGGGGGTGGATGCCCGGCACATTTGCCTATAAATAGCAGGGGGAGAGGGGGTGTTCTTCACCCATTCAACTTATTTCACTCACACTCCCCTCTCTACTCCTTACTCTCTTGGTTTTCACGGATTTTTTGCTCAAGTTTGGAATCATCAAGTACTCTCTCTATTGTGTTGCTGCAAGTATTGCTATTGATGGAGCAAGCTCGGTAAGAATTTCATTTACTTTCATGAATCCATCACCGAGTTGCTCTTGTTGTCCCGTTGTGTGCTAGCATGAGTTGGGCGGCGAACGCTCTCCGGAGGGTGACACGCTCCGGTTCACGGGCAAGCGCAAGTTCATCCATCCCCGCTGAGCTGACGCTGAGCCCATCAACAATAGACTATGAAGAAGAGCAAGTAGAGCAAGCCGAACAAAAAGCAACGGAGGAGGTCGTCGAAGACACCCCCTACCTCAGCTTGCGAGGTGCTCGAGAGGAGCAAGCCTATGCTATCCTAAAGGACCGAGTCTTCGCCCAGACCCGGGACTTCAATCCGGCACTCATGGAGAAGACAGGTATGAACCTCGAGTTCGCTTCCATTTGGTATGCTCTTGGTTGCGAGGAGTTTGCGCCGGTTACAGAGCTTGGCTCTCGACCCCTCAGCATCCAGTTTCTTTGCTCTCTTACCGAGGTGGCCGATGGTATTGAGTTTCGTCTTTTCGGGACCGATTACTGAGTTTCATGGAAAGATCTTAGACGTCTCCTTGGTTTTAATCATCGTTGTGCTCTTTCTTTGAAGAAGGTTTGTGAGGGTTTTGTTTGAGAATCTTTCTGGGGAGATATTTCCCGTCTAGTTTATAGCGGTAAATTTGTGCCTCGGTGCAATGATATCGTGCATCCCACTCTCCGCTTGTGGGACAAGTGGCTCGCCATTACTCTCTTTCCACGAGAGGATGTTCGGCCCGTGCGCAATGATGAGTTGATGCTTCTATACGCTGCTACTAAACAGATCAAGGTATCTCCCGTTAAAACTATGATTCGGCAGTGGTTTATGAATTTTAAGATGATAGACCCTATTGAGTGTACATCTTTGGTGACTCGTATTGCTATAAGACTTGGGGTTCTAAGCGGGAATCCCGTACCCTTCATTGGGATGCCCTGAGTTCTTATTGATGAGGCGTACTTGATCCAAGGGCATGCACTTAAGAAAGGCCCAAATGATTCTTTGACTTTCTTCTTCCCGGGTTATGCAAATTGTTGGTATAAATTAACGCAAACAGAGAAATCCGCAAGCGCACGGATACCGATGTAGCTTTCACCCGGGAGTATTCCAGAGTATCGATTTCCACGGGGAACGTGAAGTGTACTAGAAGGATTAGGATCGTCCATGGGAAGATAGATAAGGTGGGTAAGGAGATGTTGATTTTTCTAAGTGGTTTTATCTAATTAAAGGCTCACTATACTTTATCTACTTCGGAGCAACAGGTCTGTTCCAACTCTCGAAAAAGACTGGGAAGAAAGTAGTTGGAAGAAGGCTACCAAAAGCTCTACGAAAACACCAACCCAAATGTGATGGCATACATAGGCCAAACAGGGCTGTCACCCCTGGGGCTACCACAACTAACCGTAGGATTGGGCACAACCTCAGGTAAACCCTAGTCTAGACATCACGTCTACACTAAAGATTACTGCTCTAATCTAGTACTGACGACTAGAGCACTCAATACGAGCGGAGATCCAGTAAATATTGTAAAGCAAGAACTGAAATTAATAAATGCTTAGAAATAATAAATGAAGAACCTGGAGATTGCTGAAGACGAACTATTTGCTGCAAGATTACAAAGTTGAAGAAGATCCAACAGGTCCGGCTCTTCAGCTCTCTCCTCTCTCTCCCTAATCTTGATTACAACTAGATGAACTAGACAACTAGAGGGATCTCTCTTCTAATTGAAACCCTAGCTTTTGCTCTATAGATAGCTAATGAAGAGATGATGGCCTCCTGGGGGCGCCCCTGGGCTGCTTATATAGCCCGAGGTGGAGTAGCGGCCAAGGAATCACCACGTCATTGATCGGTATTAGGATTACAACTCTTCATAGCACCATCGGATCAAACTGACCTTCATCAACGGCCAAGATATGGTTTTATGGGTCGGTGGAGGAACCTTCTGGAACATACTGGAAGCGGGGCCTGAGACGACGTGGGTCCTGCCTTCGCGTGGTGTCTTCTCGTCCCTTCTAGATGCTTCTTTTCTTGGAGATTAAGTCACGTCGGTTCGGGACTATTCCGGAGCCTTCTAGACTTGTTCCTTTTCCTATTATTCTGATTAGTCCCTGCAAGATATAGAATTCTCCAAAACTCCAGGAAAACTGTTAGTGACACCCTATTCTATGTTGATATTATCAATTATGCCCTTTTCTCATGTTTAGTTGACTTATAAATACGTAAGATAAAATGTGTCAACAAACTCCCTCAAGCTTACCCTTTGCTAGTCCCTAGCAAAGCTATGCTGAAGTAGGATCAGGAGTTGCTACTACGCTTTCACACCTCAAAAGATACTATGGTCTTCAAATAGATCCTCCTCTAACAAGATTGCTCTCTCTTACCTTTAACCATGGCACGTAGCTTTTACATAAATCTTAAGCAATCAAAAGACAGAACAATCAAGTCAAGCACTATGTCTCAAGTTCTTTGATCAACTATCATCCTGGGGTTTTGCAAAATTTTTAAATAAAACTTAGAGATCCTGTGTATGACCCTCTCAAGTAGATGGTATAAGTAGTGGAGTCACACGTGGTAAGATAAGTATGGTGGGATGATAGTGGTGGATGGATGAGGGTGAAAGGTGGTAAGCCTTTAGCCCTTTTTTTCTTTTCTTTTCTCAAGCTCTTGGACTACATCTCTCTTTCTAAAATTGTTAAGATCTGGGCTGTCCATTCTTGGAGAGGTGGGCTCTACTCGCCCCAGACTTTTGTTCATTTTTCTCTCTCCTTAGAGATGTGGGCTCTACTCGCCCTCGGACACGTGTCTATTATTCATCTCTAAATTTATTTATTATTTTTTTCAGGGAGGTAGGCCCTTCTCGCCTAGTATGACACATGTCCTTTTCTCTCCCTCTCTTGTCTCACTTTTACTTTCATATACTTTCTCTTTCTCTTTTGTTTGAATGTAGCCCCAGAATCTTTTTGACACACAACATTGAGAGAGACATATCCAAGATTTGCATGAGCTATTTTGTAACATGACTTGTGGCTTGATGGAGTATGGGGATGCGTACTTCCGGGTCAGAAGCAGCGTATTTGGTGGAGTGGGATAATCTTGATGTGTATGACAAGCTCTCAAGGGTCATAAATACAGGAACTCATCATGTAAACCTTTTATGATTTTCAAAGAATAAAACCAGGAATCAAGTGTCTCTAGGAATATGATAAATAGCAGCTCAACTTTTCATGAATCCTATCCTCTGAAGCCCAGACTTAGATTAAGCACGTGCTTCCCACAGGTTTTGGGTTTAGAGCAATTTAAGCATTTAAAGCTTTAGGAGAATCTAAGTCTGAAAACTAAGTATTTAAGAGGAATTATGGCAGAGCAACTATTCATCATTTCCAAGCATAAATCATCAAGATCATTATTAAAGCGAAAAGCCAACTAGTAAATTCTAGCATTTATTCAGACTTTAACACAATAAGACTTTTAATTAAGACTTATTAACTCTAAAAACATAGGACAGTGATACTTATCGTGGTAACTAGGGGTGCTCTCCCCCAAGCTGGATCTTGAAGTCGGGTTGTGGAAGTTGAGGTAGACAGCGACGATGGTGTCATCCTATCATGTATCTCTCCTTGTATCCTGCTAAACTCAAATAGACAACAAAACTTGTGGAATAGGTTCAGCATTAGTGGATGGCCGCTCAAGCCTTTGTCGCCTGCTCTTTTAGATAGGATCATTGAATTGCAAAAATTCAATGAAGTCAATTTCTTCTAAGTTTTCAGGTTCTAGAAAAACTTTCAAACATTAGCCATTTACTTAAATGTGTTACCTGTATCATCCTGAAGTGTGATAGCGCCATGTGGTGCAACTTCAAGTACTTCGAATGGCCCTTCCCATTTACTTCTAAGTTTTCCATGACCGAAGAGCTTCACTCTTGAGTTGAATAGTAGAACTTTATCTCCTACTTTGAACACCTTATGCTTGATTCTCTTGTCATGCCACCTTTTTGTTCTTTCTTTATAAATCTTGAAACTGTGATAAGCTTTTTCTCTCCATTCCTCTAGCTCTGATATTTTCATCTGGCGGTTCTTTCCAGCTAGATGGAGGTCCATATTCCATCTCTTGTTTGCCCAATGAGCTTTGAATTCCAATTCAACAGGCAAGTGGCATGTTTTTCCATATACAAGCTGGTAAGGTGACATACCTATGGGTGTTTTGTATGCAGTTCGATATGCCCGTAGTGTATCATGGAGAAGGTATTTCCATTTCTTTCCCATTTCATCTACGGTCTTTTGTAGAATATTCTTGATTTGCTTATTTGGTGTCTCCACTTGACCACTTGTTTGAGGATGGAAGGGAGTTGCAATGTTGTGTTTTACTCCATATTCCTCCAGAAACTTTCTGAAGGACTTGTCAATGAAATGTGATCCTCCATCACTTATGACCAGTCGAGGTGTGCCAAATCTTGGGAATATTACTTCATGAAACATCTTCTTGGCGTGCTTTGAATCATTGGCTCGGCATGGCAGTGCTTCTACCCACTTGGACACATAGTCAACTGCCACCAAGATGTATTCAGCATCTCCAGACCTTGGAAATGGTCCCATGTAGTCGATTCCCTAGACATCAAACAACTCTATTTGGAGGTTGTTCTGGAGTGGCATTGCATCCCGAGTATTAATATTTCGATGCCTCTGGCATGTAGCGCATCTTCTCACATACTCCTTTGTATCTTGTGTTGGCGTTTCTTAACGTCACCCCTAGTTGTACACCTAGAGGGAGTGAATAAGAACAACCGGGTATACCGCAAGCGCACGGAAATACCGCTGTAGCACTTCCCCAAGGAAGGAGAGTATTCCAAGGGTATCGAATCCAAGGAACAGCGTGCACCATCTCCTACTCTAGTATAGATGATCCAAGGACACAACACTAATTGATAGGATAGGTAGAAAGGATCTGCCTCGACCGAGCGCAGAGTCTAGTTACGGTCTCTCAGGTATAGCACTCACTTCGGGCACCAAGCACAAGGCCAATGTGTTGGCTCGAGCCCAACTCGGTACGCGACATAGAGGGTTGACAAAGGGTCCAACAGGCTGTCACCAATGCAGCCTACCTCTACTCTACGATCGTACGTGGTCTTCGAAGGACAGCTTAAGGTCCAGACACCTCGTCTACACCACTTACTATTTCTACGAATCCGCGAGAGAGATACTGGCACTAGCTCAAGGTATGCTCTATCACTCATGCAAGATCACAAATGCACTTTGATCTAACTAGAAACATGCAGGACCTTCACTTTACTCTAATAGACAAGCTGGCAATCTAGATGCAAACTTATGATCTAAGTCTACTGGATCGAAAGGGTTGTGTTCGAAGAACACAAGCCTCTAAACCAAGAACAAACGAAGAACACAAGAACAAAGCAACTAAGCATGCATACGACTTTAGTCTAAATAGGAAATATCGAAATACTCACTTTAGTGCAGTTGAAGAACAAAGGCATCGCTGAGGATCATTCTTGAGGAAGATGTCATGAATCATGACATGGCCTCAAGCCTCCCACCTCACTTCCTAGCACTAGTCCTATACAAAGAGCTCAACTCTCCTAAAGAGAGAGGCTCCAAGCTAAAATGAAGAGGAGGAGGAGGAGAAGTGTGTGTTCCAAAATGGAGCCCCTCCCCTCCTATTCATAGAGGAGGGAGAGGCTTGCTTCGGGGCTCCAAGTGCTCCTAAATTCCCGAAACTGCAACTAGGGACCAAAGGCGGTTCGGCCGATCCACGGTTCGGCCGAAGCCAAGGAGCCACGTGGTGCCCTGTGCTTCTTCGTGGTGGCTGACTGGTGGGCCCTGATGCCTGTCCTCCGTGCATGCCAAGTTTTCCCGACGGTTTTGGGGGACAAGTGGGCCCTTGAATCCATGTGATGTCCATGTGGCACTTCGTGATTCGTCGGACTTGCCTCTCTTGGATTGATGACGTCAGTGATCTAGGGGAATCCTAGGTGGCATCCCCTCATTGGCTGGTCTTGAAGTGCTTGGATCAAAGACTTGTGCTTTTACTCCTCTTTCTAGTGCTATTCACCTGTATTTGCATAATCACCAACACTTGTGGAAATGATTAGTTTAAGCCCTATTCTAGTGTTGATGATCGATTTCCATGCCAGAAGATATATGTTTGACGGGTAAGAAGTGAGTGAAAATCAGCCGTCAACAAATACCCCCACACTCGACCTTTGCTCGTCCCGAGTGAAGGGAAGAACAAGATCAAAGTGAGACATAATATCCACAGGTATGAAACAAGCATAAGGGATATTCTAGACCATACCTTGTACTTGTGAATTCTGAAGTGTCTATCATGCTATCTTGGGTAGTTGAAGAATGGAACGGTCATGAATCAAATCACTCCAGCTCATCATGTTAAGCACTTGGGGTTTTTGCAATAAATTTTCAAAACAAAACCTTGCTTAGCTCCTCATTTGATTCTCTCAGATCGCTAATGTGTATATGTCCTCACCAAGGCATTAGATTGCCTTTCTTCATCCTACTTCTAATGATGGCTATATGTGGAGCTCAGGGTAGGATAAAGGATAAGGCATACTTGTATCACATATATTGCAAAGTCAAAAACCAGATCCACAGAGAAAATCAAATCATACAATCAGATCAAGATGTGCACGTGTATGGCTATGGGAGTATGGTAAGGTGGATACTAGGCTCGGAATGGGTGCTAGATATTACCATACATATATGGGGAATGTTGGTTGATGGTAAGGTGGACACTAGCCCCGGAATGGACACTAGTTATTACCATCTAAGTTATGGAACTCCTTTTGCATGACCATCTCTCTCCTCTTTCTCCTTTATTTTGGACATGGGCTATTCTTTCTGTCTTTTTTTTTCTTTTTTTTCATCATGCCTTGAGCAAGTGTCTCTTTTTTTCTCTCTTTTTTTTCATAGCCCATGTCTCTTGAAGGATACTTTTGGAGAGAGAGTCACACCACTTATGGAGCTTTATTTTTATGGAATGGATGAATGATACAATGCTAACTTCCAGTGTAGAAGCATAGCAAGGAGAATATGGTGGTGTGCACATGAATCTTGATCATGAAAGTAATGAAAAGGCTTCTCACAAGGGTCACAGGATTTGACAAAGCTCAATGTAATAACAAGTAGCATATGAGTAGAAGGTTTTCAACTATATCATATGGCTCTAGTAGGACGGTGGCATATCAAAGAGGAGCTTTGCAAAGGGTTTTCATGATTTTCAAATAAAATTACCAAGCACTCAAACATAAAGAGCGAAGATCATATCATCAAACCATATCACAAATACCAACTACTTAGATAAGCATGAGTTCCCTAATGGTATTTGTTCATAAGCATAAGATGATGAGTAAGGAATAAAACATATGCAAGCCAACCACAGGAACCATGTAGAGCAAGCGTAGCACCAACCACTGAGTTTGATATAAAGGATATGAATTGAAATTCAAACAAACTCATGGATAAGGTAGAGTGAGGTAGAGGGTGCACATACCATCGCTTCTGAAGGATAAGGGACCAAGGAAGACCAGTGGTGATTCGGCTAACCATAAGGCAGCCGGCTCACTCTAGTTTACCTTGCTCTTGTCATGATGGCATAGTCGATATTGTGCAGCGCCTATGTGGGGGTTCTCTAGTGGAAATGTCGATGATGAGGTCGAGAGAACTCCCCCACACTAGTGGTTGACCCAGGTGCTGTTCTTCAAACGACAAATCAAAATAAAGGATGGACTCTACTGGTTCGAGAACCATAGAGCCTTTATTCAAATTCAAATATTTTTGTTGTTTTTCTTTTATTTATTGTCACCATGTCATTTACTCAAGAAGGGTTAGATCACGATTGCATTTCATACACAAAGGGGAATATACTTACCTTGGACCTTTGAGAGGTCATATGTACCACCTTTGCATGTTGTGCAACATGAATCTGACACCTCAACTTACCTTCCCAGTTGAATTTAGCTCAATGATTACCTACTCAAATTGAACAATTTTCTGCAGGGGTTAGTCAGCATATATGCAACCAAGATCTATGAAAATATAACTCTAAGGTTCATCAATCAAAACTCGACACCATGTCTGGTTTTGACTGAAGAAGGCAGTTTTAACCTAAGCACCATGCTTAATTTAAAACAACCTATGAATGTGTGGATTCCTAAACATTCAAACCAGAGCATATGAACAAAGATAAAGGAGGCATGAAAGCATGATCAAGCTATTTATCAAAAGGGACATAAGCATGAGCATAAGACGGTGAACCTCGGGAACCTCCCGGAAGGGCTTTGTTTAATGTCAAAAGTAGGACTAACCTAGCTAGTGGGCAAGATGCAAGAGCTAACATCATCACCACACCAGAATAAGATTTGGTAGAGGAGGAACTTTACTCAAGATGCTCACATCCTTCCCCCACACTTGAAGTTTTCATTGCTAGGCAAAAAAACTCAAGTGTGTGGTGATCAAGCTTCCTTTTGTAAATGTTCCCTCACCAAAGCTTATCTAGGTGTTGCAGCTGATATGGCTCACATGTTCGTAGGCATCACCAGTCCATCTTTCTTTTCAATCTCTACCTGAAAGGTTAGTGACCAAAAATACCCGAAGGACAACTTGTCCTAAAAACATGCTCTTGCTTTTATTCGAAAAGGGAAATAAAACCTATGCTAATCCAGGCTATCTCCTGGTAGTGCTTTGTTTATTTAAGGTCATAAGCTCGACCATGGGAACTTCATCTTGTAGCTATCGTTGGTGGTGTCATTCCCGTCTCACCACCAATCCTTGATGTATCAGTGAAGCTTCAGCTGCAAGGTTAGTGCCACAGTGCACACACGAAATCTGCAATGCTTATGGTAAACATATGCATCTACAATCAACCTTCCAAACGTTTTGCAAAAGAGGACCAGAAGGTGGTTATAGACCTCGTATGTGCTCAGCGCACTAAGCATGACTGACTCTAGAGAGGCATGATGCGAGCATGGTTTATGTGGTAGACCAAGGATGAAACTACCATGCTCGTATGTGGAATCCTTTCCTCCAGACTCCAGAGTCAGTGCCTCGAAAGGTTCCATGGCCCATGAATTCTCCATCTCAAGAGAGTCATCGTGGACGATCAATGTTGACTCTCGATCATAATCGAAAGCAACATGATACGGGCCATCGGGAAGAGGCTGAAACTCGGTCGAGAATGGTGACGATCGTTCGCCTTCACAAAGGTGAAGAGAGTCTTCCGAGTCGTACTCATGAGGAGTAGAAAGTTCTACGCCCTCAATGAGAACATGCTCAGATGACATGAATGGAGGTATACACGTCGTCTTCTCAAGCGGGTTTTGCTAGGGAAGAGGCTTCGCCTTAGGGTGTCCCAAACAAGGGGTGGCAGTGGCAGAAATGACTTCCCCAAGATTACCATCTAGGCTCCCTATGGATTCCTTAAAGAATTTCTCAAGCGGGGAGTCTAGGAGTAGATCAGGATCGAGGACATCGAAGATGTGAAAGTCTAAGCCAACCTCAATCCCATCTATGATGAGTGGCACGGCACTTGCAATCCCCCGACATTCAAGAACATGCCCAAAGGGGCAAGTCTCAAGGAGCATATCGGATGGTGCTAGCGGAACTTTGCCTAAAAGAGTTTCCGCTAAGTGCCATGGCATGATGTTAACCTCCATGATGGGGTCACAAAGGGCCTCTACGGCAATCCCTCTCACAGAACAAGGAATAACCAGAGAGGATGTACTATCCCAGAATGCTTCGGAAAAGCATATCGTTCCATCTGGCCATTCCTTCTTCATGGCCTCCTTAGGAAATGCTTCGTCAGGAGGATCGAGAGGCGAAGGAGATACCGTAGGTCTAGGGAAAGGTTCTGTCAGAGGATGTCTAGATGGTTCAGCATGGACAGAAATGGTTTCCCTAAGCTCTTCTTCCGGGTTTCCTTGGGATTTATCAAGAAGTTTTTCTAAGGGGAAACCTAGGAGAAGATCAAAATCCATGATGTCATAGATGTGGAAATCTAACCGCACCTCTATGTCATCAATGGTGATCGGCACTTCCCTAGCAATCCCTTTACATGGAAAAACATAGTGCCACCTGGGGCTATGGAAAAGTCCATCAGTCAGGATCAAGGGCGTGTCACCCACCAGAGTATCCAAAAGAGCCTCTGGTATGATGCAAGCCCCAGCAGTAGGGTCATGGACAGCATCTACGGTGTTTCCTCTCATGGAATAATGGATGATCGTGGAAGTCGAGCCAACCCGAATTGCTTCGGATGTACGCTTCTGAGGTGACCAATCCACTATCGTCCCATGATTCCAAACTTCATCGAGGACCTCATAAAGGTCCAACGATGTCGTAGGCTTCTCGTGCCAAGAGTGATATGAGGTATTTCTGATGTTTTGAGAAGGGTCATCCTCAAATTGGGAAGAGAACTCCGAAGGTTGAATTTCTTCTTCCTTCGATGTTCGTGGTTCGGGAGAGGGCTCAACAGAGGAATCAAGGAATTCAGAGAATGAAAGCTCAGATTCGGCTATTGAGAGACTCTCATGGACCAACTCAAACTCTAGATGGGGTTCGTTGTAAACAATATGGGAAGAAGAGGTTTCTAAGAAGAATTCTAGGATCTATCTTCTTTCCACTAGAGTTTGGTCTTCGAACGAACCTCCAGCTAAAAGGTTGAGCTCTTGTGCAGATTTCATGTCTATACGAGTATAAAAGGTATACGTCGCTATATCATCGGGTATAGACATGTCTGGGCTGGATGTCATAAGACGTAGGAACCTAGCCCAAGCTGCACCTATGGACTCACCCTCTAATTGCTCAAAGTCAAGGAGCTCACACGGCAAGAGCTCTATGCGTTCATAAAGGGAGAACGAGTCACAAAAGTTTTCTCGTAGTTCTCCCCAATTATTCACATGCTCTGTTGTGTGGGTGTACCATTGCTCCTCTCTATCTACGAGAGAAAACGGGAACAATTTCCACCTCAAAGTTTCTTATGTCATGCCTGGAATTACCAAGCACGAACACAAGTCCTCGAACACCTTTAAATGAACATTAGGATCATCACTGATCGCTCCAGAGAAAGGTCGATTCCGAACCATGGATATAAAGCCGAGACGAAGCTCATAGCAAGACGAGGAAGTTGATGGTTGCTCTAAGACGAACTCACCACTAGGGGTAGAGAGGCTTTGACAGGAAGGCATCTCAAAGGGTAACGGGGGTGAAGGTAGAAGAAAAGAAACAAAAAGGATATCCCGATGGGTGACGGGCATGAAGGTAGAAGAAAATGAAAAAAAGATAAAACGAGGACCACTAGGCTCGAAGATAGATACAGCAACCGTTCCCCAGCAACAGTGCCAGAAATGCTTGTTGGCGTTCCTTAATGTCACCACTAGTTGTACACCTAGAGGGAGCGAATAAGAACAACCGGGTATACCGCAAGCGCACGGAAATACCGCTATAGCACTTCCCCAAGGAAGGAGAGTATTCCAAGGGTATCGAATCCAAGGAACAGCATGTACTATCTCCTACTCTAGTATAGATGATCCAAGGACACAACACTGATTGATAGGATAGGTAGAAAGGATCTGCCTCGACCGAGCGCAGAGTCTAGTTACGGTCTCTCAGGTATAGCACTCACTTCGGGCATGAAGCACAAGGCCAATGTGTTGGCTCGAGCCCAACTCGGTACGTGACGTAGAGGGTTGACAAAGGGTCCAACAGGCTGTCACCACTGCGGCCTACCTCTACGCTACGATCGTACGTGGTCTTCGAAGGATAGCTTAAGGTCTAGACACCTCGTCTACATCACTTACTATTTCTATGAATCCGCGAGGGAGATACTGGCACTAGCTCAAGGTATGCTCTATCACTCATGCAAGATCACGAATGCACTTTGATCTAACTAGAAACATGTAGGATCTTCACTTTACTCTAATAGACAAGCTGGCAAACTAGATGCAAACTTATGATCTAAGTCTACTAGATCGAAAGGGTTGTGTTCGAAGAAGACAAGCCTCTAAACCAAGAACAAACGAAGAACACAAGAACAAAGCAACTAAGCATGCATACGACTTTAGTCTAAATAGGAAATATCGAAATACTCACTTTAGTCTAGTTGAAGAACAAAGGCACCGCTGAGGATCGTTCTTGAGGAAGATGTCATGAATCATGACATGGCCTCAAGCCTCCCACCTCACTTCCTAGCACTAATCCTATACAAAGAGCTCTCCTCTCCTAAAGAGAGAGGCTCCAAGCCAAAATGAAGAGGAGGAGGAGAAGTGTGTGTTCCAAAATGGAGCCCGTCCCCTCCTATTTATAGAGGAGGGAGAGGCTTGCTTCGGGGCTTCAAGTGGTCCTAAATGCCCGGAACTGCAACCAGGGGCCAATCAGGAGCTGCCACGTGGAAGGCCGGGATCAGCCGAACCAAAGGCGGTTCGTCCGATCCACGGTTCAACCGGAGCCAAGGAGCCACATGGCGCCCTGTGCTTCTTCGTGGTGGCTGACTGGTGGGCCCTGATGCCTGTCCTCCGTGCATGCCAAGTTTTCCCGACGGTTTTGGGGGATAAGTGGGCCTTTGAATCCATGTGATGTCCATGTGGCGCTTCGTGATTCGGCGGGCTTGCCTCTCTTGGATTGATGACGTCAGTGATCTAGGGGAATCCTAGGTGCCATCCCCTCATTGGCTGGTCTTGAAGTGCTTGGATCAAAGACTTGTGCTTTTACTCCTCTTTCTAGTGCTATTCATCTGTATTTGCATAATCACCAATACTTGTGGAAATGATTAGTTTAAGCCCTATTCTAGTGTTGATGATCGATTTCCATGCCAGAAGATATATGTTTGACGGGTAAGAAGTGAGTGAAAATCAGCCGTCAACATCTTGATACATTGTTGGCCAGTAGAATCCGCTTTGCCAGATCTTAGCATGTGTACGGTATGCTCCATAATGTCCTCCGTAAGGTGATGCATGACATCTGTGTATAATCTTCAACCCTTCTTCTATCGGGAAACATCTCCATAGCAGTCCATCAGTACATACTCGATAAAGATATGGATCATCCCATAAATGGCAACGAGCATCATATTTGAGTTTCCTCTTATCCTCCCCTGGTGCTACATAACCTGATACCAAATAATTCACAATATTCGCGTACCAAGGGTCAGAGTGTGTGATCTTGAGGAGCGTGTCGTCCCTCATATAGTCATTAATAGGCATCTCATATGTTTCCTTATACGGAAGCCTAGACAAATGGTCAGCTACCGAGTTCTCTACTCCTTTCTTGTCTCTTATTTCTATGTCAAACTCTTGGAGCAAAAGAATCCATCGGATCAACCGAGGCTTAGCATCTTTCTTTGTGAGGAGGTATTTAAGAGCTGCATGATCCGTGTAAATAATAACCTTCGCCCCCACTAAGTAAGATCTAAACTTGTCTATAGCATAGACAACAGCCAACAACTCTTTTTCAGTGGTAGTGTAATTGAGCTGTGGTCCAGATAAGGTTTTGCTAGCATAATATATAGCATGGTGCTTTTTGTCCTTAGTTTGGACAAGAACGGCTCCCATAGCAAAATCGCTAGCATCACACATGATCTCAAAAGGTAGCATCCAATCAGGTGGTTGGATGATTGGAGCTGAGATGAGTGCATTTTTGAGGATTTGAAAGGATTCATAGCGCTCATTGTTGAAGACAAAAGGTGCATCTTTGGCTAAGAGGTTAGTCAGGGGTCTAGGAATTTGAGAAAAGTTTTTGATGAATTGCCTATAGAACCCTGCATGGCCTAAAAAGCTTCGGACTCCTTTAACATTTGTGGGAGGTGGAAGTTGTTCAATGACTTCTATCGTTGCTCTATCCACTTCTATCCCATATTCAGACACCTTATGTCCTAGCACTATTCCTTCTCAAACCATAAAATGGCATTTTCCCAATTTAGGACTAAGTGCTTTTCCTCACATCTCTGTAAAACTTTGTCCAAATTCTCCAAGCAATCATCGAAGGTTTTGCCATAGACGGTAAAGTCATCCATGAACACCTTCATAATCTTTTCAATCATTTCAGAGAAAATAGACATCATGCACCATTGGAAAGAAGCTGGAGCATTGCACAATCCGAACGACATTCGTCGGTATGCATAAGTTCCATACGGGCATGTGAAAGTTGTCTTATTTTGGTCATCAGGATGGATTGGGATTTGGTGATATCCGGAATACCCATCAAGGAAACAAAAGAAAGAGTGTTTTGCAAGCCGTTCCAACATCTCACTATCACCGTTTAGGGTAACGGAAAGTGATCTTTCTTTGTGGCCTTGTTAAGTTTTCGATAGTTAATGCACATTCGCCACCCAGTGATAGTGCGCTGAGGAATGAGTTCATTCTTCTCATTTCTAACAACTGTCATTCCTCCTTTCTTTGGCACAACTTGGACAGGACTAACCCGCTCACTATGTGGCACAGGACAAATAATCCCGACATGCAAAAGCTTAAGAACCTCTTTCATAACAACATCTCGCATGGTGTTGTTAAGCCTCCGTTGTGGTTCCCTCGAGGGTGATGCATCAGGATCGATTGGAATACGTTGCATGCAGAGAGAGGGACTAATCCCTATGAGGTCTTCGAGTGAGTAGCCTATGGCTGATCTATGTCTTTCTAGGACGGCGACAAGTTTATAAGTTTCTTCTTGGGAAAGCTTGTCACTGATAATGGCTGGAGTTTCTTGGTTATTATGGAGAAAGACATATTTCAGACCAGGAGGAAGTGGTTTTAGCTCAATTGAGGGTCGTGGTGGCACCTCCGTTAGATCTAGCTCAATAGGCTCTGCCAGTTCTTCCTCTTCTTCAATGAAGTGTTCAATACCAAAAACTGGTTCGACCATGTTTTCTAGAGATGCCATTAAAACATCCTCAATAGGGTCTTTCTTGGGCTTGGATTCTACTATCGCATTATGTGATCGTGCAAGAGAGATGGCGATAGGAGAATTTCCTAGCTTTAGATTCAAAAGACCCTGATTTGGTCGTTCTTGAATTAGCGTCCCAAAAGGTACACCAATCAAGATAGACATGTCCGCGATGTCATAGATGTGAAAATCTAGAAAATACTCGGATCCTCTTATGCGTAAAATAATAGTACTTATGACCCCACAGCTTTCAAGAATAACTCCAGAAGGAATTTTTAGAAGCTTGCGAGATGGGATCAAAGGCTCATTGGGGCAAAGTTGTTGAGCTAAAGCCCATGAAATGATGTTCATCCCAACGGTCGGACTATAATGAGCCTCTATGGTGGTACCTTTAATTTTGCAAGAAATAGTCTCCAAAGGGGAAATAATTCGGGCTACCTCAGTGGACAGCTCCGTTTCTACCAACCACTCATGGCTCATGATGGATGATAGTCCTTTAATGTGATCCATTAAGAATGGATCATTGTTTGGACCATCGTCAAATGGTGTAGAGTGCACCAGAGGTTTTACTTGCATTGGAAATTTCGAGGCATTGCCAAAATCTTCAAAAAGATCTACCTCGATTTCAGAGAAAAATGTGCAAGGCTGGGATTCATCACTCTCTAGAGTGCTGTCTAGAGTGTGTTGTGTTCCCATAGTGGAAGGTTCTATGGCAACCAAATCATTAGCAGGTTGTATAGGAATTTTAGATTCGGCTGCGTGTGTCTCTTCTTGTTGTTCGGGGCTTGGCTCGGTTTCTTCTTCTTCGGATGGCTCATCAAAAATGCCAGTGTAGGGGGTATTTTCAAGGATTTTCTCAAGAATGGCTTTTCCCTCACTAACAATTTTATGTGAGAAAGAACCTCCTGAAGCGATGTCGAGATGTAGAGCAGCTTCCTTGTTAAGACCGAGGTAAAAGTGATAGTACAGGACATGGTCAGGCAAGGAATGGTTTGGACCGGAATTGGTATGGCTTATGAATCTAGCCCAGGCTACTCCTAGAGTCTCCTTTTCTTTTTGTCTGAATGTAAGCACTTCAATTCTAAGGTCAGCAATTTTATAAAGAGGGAAGAATGCAAGACAAAACTTGTCTCGAAGTTCATCCCAGTTTCCATTTACATTTCTTACAGAATGAGCATACCACTTTTTCGCTCTTCCCTCAAGGGAGAACGGAAATAATTTCCATTTAATGGTTTCTTGTTTCATGCCAGCAATATTGCGGCAGGAACACAAGTGCTCGAATTCCCTAAGGTGGGTGTACGGATCTTCATCTGCTAACCCAGAGAAGGGTTGCTCCCGAACCATGGCTATAAGAGCAGGGCGAAGCTCATAGCCATCTGTTAGAATGGGGTGTGATGATGGTGGAGGCTCCAACAAGTCACCCTTTGGAGCAAAGAATTTATAGATTGGAGTTAAGTCCGTGTGGAATGGGTAAAAAGGGTAAAAGGACGAACTTGGTTCTAAACCAGCACAGCTACCGTTCCCCGGCAACGACGCCAGAAAGCTTGTTGGTATAAATTAACGCAAACAGAGAAATCCGCAAGCGCACGGATACCGATGTAGCTTTCACCCGGGAGTATTCCAGAGTATCGATTTCCACGGGGAACGTGAAGTGTACTAGAAGGATTAGGATCGTCCAAGGGAAGATAGATAAGGTGGGTAAGGAGATGTTGATTTTTCTAAGTGGGTTTTATCTAATTAAAGGCTCACTATACTTTATCTACTTCGGAGTAACAGGTCTGTTCCAACTCTCGAAAAAGACTGGGAAGAAAGTAGTTGGAAGAAGGCTGCCAAAAGCTCTACGAAAACACCAACCCAAACGTGATCGCATACATAGGCCAAACAGGGCTGTCACCCCTGGGGCTACCACAACTAACCGTAGGATTGGATGCAACCTTAGGTAAACCCTAGTCTAGACACCACGTCTACACTAAAGATTACTGCTCTAATCTAGTACTGACGACTAGAGCACTCAATACGAGCGGAGATCCAGTAAATATTGTAAAGCAAGAACTAAAATTAATAAATGCTTAGAAATAATAAATGAAGAACCTGGAGATTGCTGAAGACGAACTAGTTGCTGCAAGATTACAAAGTTGAAGAAGATCTGACAGGTCCGGCTCTTCAGCTCTCTCCTCTCTCTCCCTAATCTTGATTACAACTAGATGAACTAGACAACTAGAGGGATCTATCTTCTAATTGAAACCCTAGCTTTTGCTCTGTAGATAGCTAATGAGGAGATGTTGGCCTCCTGGGGGCACCCCTGGGCTGCTTATATAGCCCGAGGTGGAGTAGCGGCCAAGGAATCGCCACGTCATCAATCCGTATTAGGATTACAACTCTTCATAGCACCATCGGATCAAACCGACCTTGATCAATGGCCAAGATATGGTTTTATGGGTCGGTGGAGGAACCTTCTGGAACATACTGGAAGCGGGGCCTGAGAGGACGTGGGCCCAGGCCGATCGGCCCCACCACAGGGCCGGTCGGCCTGTGGTGGGCCCCCTGTGGGTCCTGCCTTCGCGTGGTGTCTTCTCGTCCCTTCTAGATGCTTCTTTTCTTGGAGATTAAGTCACGTCGGTTCGGGAGTGTTCCGGAGCCTTCTAGACTTGTTCCTTTTCCTATTATTCTGATTAGTCCCAGCAAGATATAGAATTCTCCAAAACTCCAGGAAAACTGTTAGTGACACCCTATTCTATGTTGATATTATCAATTATGCCATTTTCTCATGTTTAGTTGACTTATAAATACATAAGATAAAATGTGTCAACACAAATCAAATCCCGTTACCTAACCCGAGGTTTCGATTGTATAACTCGGAGTCATTGACCATTCCCCTTGTTATAAAAGAGGAAGGCCGTCGTGCTAGTGTTTCAGGCAGTTCCACTAGAAGCGCAGCAAAGAGAGCACACATGTAGCAGCAGCAGCAGTCACAGCCACCACCACAACCACAGCCACAGCCTACCACACCACCGGTGACAGGAGAGGCCCCTGCGGGGTACATGTTCAGGGTTACCCCTGGATATGCACCTGGTTGGGACCAGCCCGCCTACCAGCCGAGTACGAGTGGCTCGGCTTGGGCGAGTACGAGCAGGGACCAGTGGGCTACACCCGCTAGTTCTAGCTCTGTTGGTCCACCTCCGTCTTCGTCCTTCAGGCGGCACTGTTCGGCCTCTGCACGAGATGCTCAGCTCACGCATCAGTTGGGAGAGCTCATCGTCCAGGTCACAGGAGTGGAGGAGACGCTGAACACCCACATTGAGACTACCTCAGCATGGCAGTGTCAGGCTAGCTAGAGGATTGACGCCATGCAGCAGGCACAGCAGCGACAGATAGAGGAGCAGAGGGCTTTCTATGTGAGTCAGGGTTTCTTCTACCCTCCTCCGCAGTAAGCCTGAAGCTAGCTTGGGGGAGGACCCCCATCCTGAGATAACTTGTATCTTCCTTTGTTTTCAGAATATCTTATAATGAAAACCCATAAAAATCTATGAAAAAGATTTATTTGCTTTCATCATTAAGTTTGCTTAGTTTGCTTTGATATGCATAGTAAGAATGCTTTGCCTCTATGGTTGAAATGATGAATAGTTGCTCTGTTTATTCTTCTCGTATGTCTTGCATACAGTTTTGAGTTTGTTGGCTTGCATGTTCGAACCTTAGCTTGAAAACTGTGGGTAGCAAAAAGCATGATCCATGCCTAAGTTGTTGTGAGACATGATATGGTATAATAGAGTGCTATGATCTTGTACCTAGTGATGCTTGACATCCGGAGTTTTCCTTTTTGAAAAATCTAAACATGATGAGTTCCTCAATGATGAGCATTTCCTATCCAAGGCCATATGTAGATTCTAGCTCTTGTTAGCCTCCACATATGCAGCTTGTTCTCTCATTGAGCTTTGTCAAATTGTTGTGACCCTTGTTAGAACTCATACTCCCCTGATCAAGATCACGTACACATTCATGCTAAAACTTCTACACTGGAAGTTAGCATTCATCATTTGTTCCATTTGCTTATGCATTCTTTCACAAATAAAACTATATGCATCTTTGTATCATTCATCCCTCTCCGAATATCTCCAAAAGAGACGAAGGGCTAGTAGAAAAAAGCATGCTCAAAAGGATGGCAAAATAAAAAAAGAGAGCTAGCCCAAGTCTCAAAAAATTCCAAAAAGAGAAAAGGGATTGATATGTGCAAGAGAAAGAGTTCCACCATATAGATGGTAATAACTAGTACCTACTCCAGGGCTAGTGTCCACCTTACCATCAATCCCTCATTTTTTTATATAAAGCATGGTGTTATCTAGCACCTATTTCCGGGCCTAGTATACAACTTACCATGCTCATTACCATCACACACTTATGCACATCTTGATCAGGATGTATGTTTGTTTCTTCCAAGGATCTGTTTTTTGGCTTAGCAAAATATGAGAGACAAGTATGCCACATTTCTTCCCTACCTACAGCTCCACATAAGCCTATTAGGAGTAGGATGTGAAGAAAGGCAATTTAATGCCTTGGTGAGGAACCATACACTTTGAGCGATACAAGAGTATCATTTGAGGAACTCTGATTTTCTTTTGAAAAATTTGTAAAACCTCTGGATTGATAGCTGATCAAGGTATGAGTGATTATGCATTCACTATATAGCCATTCTGTCTCTCAACCGCCCAAGGCAGGTGAAGCTATATGCCTCATGTCATCGAGCGAATGGTAAGAACATTGCCAACTTGATCAACTTTTGGTAGAGTACTTTGTGGTATGTTTGCCATAACTAAAGGATACAACATTGTAGTAACTCCTGATCAACGAACCTAAGTCTCTAATGTCTTGCTTCGAGACGAGTAAGAGGTTAGCTTGGGGGAGTTTGTTGACGGCTGTTAAGTACTACTTTCAGCCATCAATATTCTCACATAAATGGAGGCATATGCATCATTTACTTCCATTTTGGTTTGAATAATATAGTTCCACTTGTCCTTGGAGATTATTTGTATGTAGGTGAAATAAGAATGAAAAGAGATGGAAACTCACCTTCTATGGAAGATCCATGCCAACTTAGCTGAGGAGGTGGCTGCCACCAAGGAAACAAGTGGCAATCCACGTCACTAATCCAAGGGAGGCACTCACCGACGAATCAGAGAGCGACACATGGACTTCACAAGGATCCATGGGCCCACCTAGGATTCCAAAATGATGCATGCACGGGGGAGTCATCAAAGGGCCCACAGGGCAGCCACCCAGAGGAAACACACCTCGAAAGGAGGGTCGAAGGGGCCGGCCGATCCTAGGATCGGCCGAACCGCCTCTGCCTCCTTTCATCGTGTCCCTCCACACATTGCTTCCTCATTGGTCCATTGCTGCATCCCCAGGTGAATTGGAGGCATTTGGTGCCCAAAGCAAGCCTCCTCCTTGCCTATAAATAGAAGGAGAGGGGCTCAATTTCTCACACACCACTCTCTTCATTCACCTCTCACTTTTAGTTTCCAAGGCTAGGTGGTAGGCTAGAGTAGCTCTTATTCAGGTTCCAAGTCTACTTTGGAGTCTAGGTATAAGTTCTCTTGTATCTTTATTTCTTTGTCTGACTTTGATCTACTTCAGTTATTCAGCTATTTCATATAAGGTTGTGGTAGATCATGTGATTGATATGTTCTTGAGTTCATCCTTTGTTCATCATTTAGAGGCTCGTGTTCTTCGTGAACACTACCTTTCGATCCACTTGAAGGATGATTTACTCATTCCTTATGTGTTTGATCATAAGTTAGAGGCTCGTGTTCTTCACGAACACGACCCTTTGATCTTGTTGACTAGACATAAGAGAGTTCGTATGACTAGCTCTAGTTTGATCTTGTTAGATAGCATGTTAGCGTTGCATGAAGTTTCAGTTCAAGCTACGGTACTCGGTCTATGTTGATCAGTCTTCTGGTGGCTCTCACCCTGGGTCATAATAGCCCGGGACGGGTGAAGTCTAGCAGCAACGCAGGAATGGTGCCTGGGTTGTGTGGCTACGTTAGTTATGAGCATGCCCCCCGTAACAATTGAGGTAGGCCGCAGTGGTGATAGCTGTTGTACCCTTTGAAACCCTCCGCGCTGGGGTATTGTTAAAGGAGTCTAAAGGATAGTTTCGCAGAGTGCTGGTCGTCGCGGGCTATCTCCCCGTTTGTACCTGGGTGCTGAACCTTACCTTTCATGCAATGCTTTATGCTTATCTCTTGTATCATCTAACTTGTATGTTTAGTACCTTAGAACCTAGTGCTAACTTGTATGTCCCCCCTAAGCCATAGTGTACTAGAGTAGAGGTAGATCTGAGTGTGTGTCACACTACCCTATCATATCATTTATCTTACCCCTGCCTTTGAGTTGTTGTCTTCTATATCTATCTCTTGGTTTACATTCAGTGCAAAAGCATAAGTCTTGATATCCGCCATTGCCTTCTACAGATACGATACCCTTGGAATACTCTCCTTCCCTAGGGAAATATTTCAATGGTTTATCTGTGCGCTTACGGATTCGTTCATGATCGTTAGATTTACCTTTGGCAAGTCTTGATGCTCACGCTAACTCAGCGTCATTAGTAGTGACATTAAGAAATGCCAACAAGCATTTCTAGCGCTATCGCAAAGGATGGATTCTAAATCTGTACTTAGGTGATTGCGCTACGAAATGTCAACAGCTGCCAGTGGAGATTCTTTCACAATTTGATAAATACAAAAAGCATGTTCTTTGGCATGGTGCTGATTTGTATAAGAAGGGAGGTTATCTTGTTGCTTGGAAACATGCTTCCAGAAGGAAGGAAGATGGTGGCTTAGTAAGTATAAACCTGAGAACTGAAAGGACCTTGATGTCACCTAGAGGGGGGGTGAATAGGTGACTCGACCAAATAAAACTTTTCCCCAAAAAACATGAGCTCTCAGGCACAGGCGGTCAGACCGCCTACACAGGGCGGTCAGACCGCCCTGCTGCTTTCTGCTGGGGGAGGGCGGTTTGACCGCCCCCTTGACGCGGTTAGACCGCCTCCACGCAGAAAGCCAGCAAACAGTGGCTCAAGCTTCTCTTGACTTTTAGTACGAACCAAACTTGGTGAGTGGCCTTGGTAGATGGTCACAAGCAGGGTAATGATCCTACACAAAAAGGCACGCACACCCAAGTAGATCGAAACGGAAGAAAATAGTAATATGCTAGAAAACCGCAAGTGAGGCAAACCACAATGGAGACACAAAGAGTTGTTTCCCGAAATTCACTTCCACCAAGGAAGCTACATCTCCGTTGAGGAGCTTGTTAGGGATTCAAGTTCTCAACTAACTCTTCCCACAACAAGCCGGGTCTCTTTCAACTACTTTCCTCGATTCCACTAAGGCGATCTTTTCCACGAAGAGGCAAGATCACAGCCCTCACAAACTTGTCGTTGCTCACTACAACTTGGGAGCTAGCCGGCGACGCCTAGCCGTCTAGAAGGCAAACCTCCAAGAGTAACAAATGCTTCAAGGCTTGTAGACGCGAATCACAAGTGCTCAAGCTATGGAAGGATCTTGTCAGCTCACACAATCTCACTCTCTCAACCCAACTCAAGAATAGAGCTTGAATCTCATAAATCTCACAAAGAGATGGTTGGGGAGAGGTTCTATGGCTTTGGCTTAGCAAAAAACAGCAGGGGGAGCACACCAGCAACCCTAGAATCAGCAGCTCCAACAAGTGGAGCTCGTGGGGTACTTATACCCGCACAAGGAAAACTAGCGGTTAGAAAAGTGGCCAGGGCGGTTAGACCGTCTGGTCAGGGCGGTTAGACCGCCTGCTGTTGATGGATGATATTTGCCATTTTTATGGCCGTCAACTCCTGCAAATTGGAGCATGAATTGCACATTCACACTAGAATAGGAGCTTAAACTCATACTTTCCACCAGTGTCAATGTCTATTCGAATGCAGGTATTTAGCAAAACAAATGGGAGGAATCCATGCACTTTCACTCCACTCCAATCCAAGGCACTCAAATGCTGGCCAATCAGGGGCTATCACTTGGATTCTCCTGGATCCATGATGTCACCAATCCATGTGAGGGACTCTCGACGAATCATACGCTGCCACGTCAGCATCACATGGATCCATGGGCCCACTTTGCCAACTAAACCGCCAGGAAACGTGTCATGCACGGAGGAGAGGCACTAGGGCCCACATGGAAGCGAGCCAGAGGAAGCACACCCCAGATGGAGGGCCGGGAGCTTCGGCCGACCCTAGGATCGGCCGAACCGACCTATGGTCGGTTGATCTCCCCCCTCCACGTGTTGCTCGCTCATTGGTCCTTGGCTGCATCCCGAGGTGTTTTGGAGCACTTGGAGCCTCGGAGCAAGCCACCCCCTTGTCTATAAATTGGAGGGGAGGGGCTCCATTTCACACACACCACCAAGCTCTCAAGTTCCACTTCTCTCTTGTGTAGCTCTCTCTCCCTCTCTCTAATTCTGCCCATGTGAGGTGATTCTCACCTCTATGTGGTAGAATGGTGATGAGGAGAGATCTAGATTAGGATTAGTTGAGAGGTAGAGTAGAGGTGAGGAGTGAGTTGATGTCCTCTGGATGGTTGTTCTTCATTTAGATCAAAGTGAGTATTTCAGCATTTCTTATTTAGACTATAGTGGACATCATGCATGCTTGATTTGTTCTTGTGTTCGTGGCTCGTTCATAAGTTAGAGGATTGTGTTCTTCGTGACACAAGGCTTCGATCCTTTAGACAAGATCAGTAGTTCATATACCTGTTTGCATGCTCTGATCCTGTTTAGCTGAGTAAGTCGGTTGTATCTCGTTTATTTGCATCCATAGCTTTCTTTCTGCTCCGTAGCTCAATGAATGATAAGATGATCTGAATCCGATCTTTCTCTTGTTCGTGGGACCATTTCTATACGGTTGCTATAGTGTAGTTAGCGGGTCAACAGACATAACTGCACTATAGTATTTATCTGGGGTACAGACGTGGTGTCTGGGCCTTGGTTTTCCTACGAAGACCACGTACGAACCTAGCGTAGAGGTAGGCCGTAGTGCTGACAGCCTGTTGGACCCTTTGTCAACCCTCTACGTCGCGTACCGAGTTGGGCTCGCTTGCCAGCACATTGATGTGATGTCGCCCTGCGGGGATGACTGAGACCTGACAGATGCATCTTGAGAGCTAAGTCCCTTGAGGAAGTGCTTCTTGTATCCCGACCTATCCCAGCGAAAGCTGGTGTCCTTGGATAGACCCTCTCTGGTTACTCTCCGTCCTAGGAACGAAACCCGACGGGAATACTCATTCTCCTAGGGAGAAGTGCTACAACGGTGTATCCGTGCGCTTGCGGATTTGTTCGCACTCGTCAGTGTACCTGGGAGTTTCTTACACGCTCACACTACCACGGCGCCTAGTGTTGAGGTTAAGAAACGCCAACAAGCATTTCTGGTGCCGTTGCCGGGGACGGTTGTTGTTAACCTTCGAGCCCGTCTATCCTCGTATTTATCTTTTTCCTTTTTCTTCTACCTTCACCCCCGTTACCCTTTTTGAGATATCCCTTTTTGTTTCCTTTTCTTCTACCTCTACCCCCGCTACCCATGGAAGGTTATCCTTGTAAACACCTTCTGCCTTCGAGGAGTGAACCCTCAGAGCCATCTTCGTCAAGACCCACTCTTACATCTGGCCTTTGGCTTCGCCCCTCTCTCATGAAGCTAATTCAGGACCTATCCTTCTCGAGGTTAAGTCATGAGAACCCCTTTGATCATGTGAGAGACTACGAGCATCTGATTGAAACTCAGGGTAAAACCAGAGAATCACCGGATGCTCGGAAAAGAGAGTTTTTCCCGCTATCCCTCTCCGGGGAAGCACAGGATTGGCACCGTTGTTTTGGTAGAGACTACCTTACTTGGGAAAGGTTGAGAGCAGCTTTTTGCTCCCACTTCTTCCCAATACGATGTGTCATCTCGTTACGGACCAAAATTCTCTATTTCAAGCAATGTGAGGAGGAATCACTAGGAATGGCATGGAATCATTTCGCCTCCGCGGTGGAAGATTGCCCAGTCCTCTACATTCCCGATTGGATGTTGCTTCAGCACTTCTGGTTTGGATTGCGGAAGGATGATGCCATGAGGCTTAATGCTTTCTCTGGAGGATCCTTTGTGCACCTAGATGCTGTCAAGGGAAAAGAGATCGTGGATAATCTCCGGGATATCAACTCCCCTTGCATCCCGGTCAATGAGGCACCCACCAGAGGAATTGTTGAGCCACCTAGATCCATCATCAGCCAAGTCCGAGATTTCATTTTTATTCTTCCTGAGCTCTGGCTGAAGACGTCATTCCAGAATGGCAGGAGTCTAAGGGAAAGATTTCGTGGTGCGGGATCTACCCTTGGGTTCCCCTGTCGTGCATCTTCTTAGACCTTCTTCCCGAGACTTTGTCTCGTGGGAGGACGGAGAAAGTAGTTCGGAAAGAACGACCATTCCCGGCCAGGATGACTTGTTCGATCCTCACTACTATCTCCTAAGAAGGGTATGAGAGGCCTATCGTGTTTCTGCATCAAGGTTTGAGCTGAAGTGCCTCGCACTGAAGTTTCGTATAAAACAAGACATCGGTCTCTGCTTTATAATCCATTGGATTCATCCATCAGACCAAAGGAACACGATCATCTACCTATCGAATGGAGTGCATTCACTTTTTATCTCGAGCACATCGATCGATGCCGATCAGTCAGGAGAAGCTGGCACTTCGTATCTTATGCCTAACTTGATCGATGCCCAATGGGAGGTGCACTTTCCAGCTTATCCATAACCCCCCATTGGAAACTTAGGCCGGACTTCAGAATGTTTCCATCACCTCGATGAGAACATCGAACCCCCTGCCTAAGGTAAGAGCGAGTTAAGTCTTGCTCTTCATCCGAACTCTGGTTCCTGATCATACACCGGCCTCCGGAAGTCCATGCTCTATCCTCTTTGAAGGTCGAGTGTCTTTCTGAGCTTGAGTTCACTCGGAGATCGGTACCTATTGGTGAAGCACTAGCCTCAGTGCTCGATCTTCTTGTCTCCGAGTTCCGCGACCCTAGTGCTATAGTCCTCGAGTCCCGTGACCACCTCAGGGAATGCCTCGGCCTCTCTGGGATAATCATGCTTGCCCTCAGCCTCGATACACCTTTGTGGGCTCAAGTTCGTATATGCACTAGCCTTGCAGATCAAAGCTTAGCATTACATTAACATTGTCTGCAAGGAGATGGTCATAAGTTGAGACAGGAGATCACAAGACACCTGCATCCTGAGTACTCTTGGGACTCATCTCGTTTCCTCAGGAAGAATTATCCTTCGGGGACCTTGTGGACCGTGGTCATGCAGGAGAAAGAAATTGCCAAGATAAAGAGGAGTAGGCAAAGGACCACAGGAAGGCAGCACCATTGTGGCGACACGAACGCTTCATGATTACCGTCAAAGGTGCCTACACTTTTGACGAACCGAGTATGTCGCCAAGGGGAGATCCCCCAGATTCTTTATGGTTCTACCATGGCTTGGCCAAGGTTGTTATATAGTGGAGGATGAATTTTCAACCTCAACCTTATCCTAGCCTTAAGCCTAAGCCAACCTTTCCATCTCAGGGAAACCACCTGGGTCATCGATCCTGAGACTTGCTAGAGCCCACACGAGAAAGGGGAGGGCTAGAGGGGCCCACCTGGGGCCGGCCGAACCCTGGTTCGGCCGAAACCCTGGTGCCACCTCTCCCCTTCTTCTTTCGCGTGTGCATCTCATTCTCCTCCAGAAACCTTCTCTCTGCTGCCCGACGAGTTTTCGCGTCGCGAGATCCATCTCCTCCACCTCATCATCCAACTCCTCACCGCATCCATGGCCGGAAGGAGTGTTGTCCCCTTCAACGGCTCCACCTCGTCCACCGGTCCCGGGGCAGGAGGCAACCCCTCCATCGTTGCCACCCCCGCTGCGGAACTCGCAATGGTGGCTGGTGTCCTGGATGTTCCTCCACTCGCCACCATCCCGCCGGGCGGGAGGATTCCAGGCACACCGCCATTTAGGCGCTCCGCCTCGCCTGGGAAGAGGCATATGAGACGGGCGGCCAGCCCCTACAGCAGGCCGACCACAGCTCAGCTTCACCCCAAGGGTTTGCCACTCGCTCCACCTAGCACACCTGGATCGTCGCTAGCTGGAGGGCAAACGAGCTCAGCGCAGTCCGCTCCTTCACCGCAGCCGTCGGTGACCATAAAGCTGGCACTGCCCAAGGAGAAGGCTCCTGAGGCACGCCCAGCTCCAGTTCTGCCAGATGAGGAGGAAGACTTTGTCCTGGACGAAGGGTTGCCACCGCCGCCCTACACAAGGAGTTCTAGGAAGAGGACTCGGGCAACCGAGCAATTCCCTAAGCTCTGCTCAGTGGCCAAGCTGACCCTGCTGATGAAGGAATTGGAGGCCAGCAACGAGAAGCTCAGAACTGCTTACTCAGAGTAGAAGATGGACCTGGCCGAGCTGAGAGACGACATGCGTGACCTTCGCCGCGGCCTTTGTGCGACGATGAGGAGGCTGTTCTCGGCTACGGGGCATGCGGCCCTCTATGATGCCGAGTAGTGGGGATTAGCCCCAGCTTTAGTTCATTAGGCGCTAGTCTAGGTCTAGGTTTTATTTCCCTTTATTTCCATTTATTTCATTTATTTCTTTTGCGTGTGTGTAAGCACCTATCATTTCGTTTGAAACATTTGGATTTGAATAAAGTGGCTCACCGGTCATGTAACCCGGTTTAGCCACCCATTGTGTCATTACTTTGGTCTCTTTGATTTAAAGAACAACTAGGTTCGAGACAGTGTGGGGGAAGAGCCTTGACTCACCCAATGCAGGCACGACGTTTCCCATACGTACCCACTGTGAGCACTCCGCGCTAGCCGATCGATCACCTACAGAGAACCTGAATGGGACCCGCACGAGTTCACTCTTGTGGAGAGCCTCTCACGGTTCATCTCTCATGCATAGCACCGGTTTGCATCTCGACAACTCACTCTCTTTCATTCCTGAGTTTTATAAGCTATATCTGTCTATCTCTAAACTAAAACTCGAATGATGATGCTAAAAGATCACCCAGCTCGCATGTACCTGAGTAGACCCACATATGTTTTATTCCTTGTTATCTACCTGATTCTTGTGAACCATAACCTTCTTGAGGACAAGCATGTTCACCTAAGTAATTGACGAGTATGATATGGCTAGATGATATGATCTATTGCTCTGATGACTAACTCTCTTGGGGAATTTATTTTTGAAAACTCAAAACCCCTTGGAAAGGCTCCTCTTTGACATGCCTCCGTCCCATTAGAGCCATATGATCTTTGTAGGCAAAAACCTTCGACTCATATGCTGCTTGTTATTACATTGAGCCTTGTCAAATTCTGTGACCCTTGTGAGAATTCTTTTCATTACTCTCATGATCAAGATTTATGTGCACCCTACCTATTTCCCCTTACTATGCTTCTACACTGGAAGTTACCATTGTATCATTCACAACACAAAAGTAAAAGCTCCATATGTGGTATGACCTCTCTCTCTAAAAGTATCCTTCAAGGAAGAGATATGGGCTATGAAAAAAAAGAAATATATATACACATGCCCAAAGCATGCTTGAAAAAAAGAGAGAGAAAGGATAGCCCATATCCAAAATAAAGAAGGAGAAAAGAGAGGGATGGTCATACAGAAAGGAGTTGCATGATTTTGATGGTAATAACTAGCACCCATTCCGGGCCTAGTATCCACCTTACCATACACACCATAGCCATACCGGTGCACATCTTGATCTGATAGTATGATTTGATTTTCTTTGTGGATCCAGTCTTTGACTTTGCAAAATATGTGATGCAAGTATGTTTTCTCTTTATCCTACCCTGAGCTCCACATATAGCCATCATTAGAAGTTGGATGAAGAAAGGCAAATGCCTTAGTGAGGACATATACAGATTGAGCGATCTGAGAGAATCAAATGAGGAAGCCACCAAGAGTTTTGTTTATGAAAATCTTGCAAAACCCCAAGGTGTTTATCATCAGGTGCATAAGTGACTTGATTCACAGCTATTCTACTTTTCAATCACCCAAGGGAACATGATAGCCACTACACAGAGGTTCACAGGAGCAAGGTATGACTTGGAATATCTCTTATGTTTGTTTTACTCTTTGGTATTCATGACCCACTTGGCTTTGTTTCCCCTTCCCTCGGGACGAGCAAAGGTCAAGTGTGGGGGTGTTGTTGACGGCTGATATTTGCCATTTTTATGGCCGTCAACTCCTGCAAATTAGAGCATGAATTGCACATTCACACTAGAATAGGAGCCTAAACTCATACTTTCCACCAGTGTCGATGTCTATTCGAATGCAGGTATTTAGCATAAGAAATGGGAGGAATCCATGCACTTTCACTCCACTCCAATCCAAGGCACTCAAATGCTGGCCAATCAGGGGCTGTCACATGGATTCTCCTGGATCCATGATGTCACCAATCCATGTGAGGGACTCTCGACGAATCATACGCTGCCACGTCAGCATCACATGGATCCATGGGCCCACTTTGCCAACTAAACCGCCAGGAAACGTGCCATGCACGGAGGAGAGGCACTAGGGCCCACATGGAAGCGAGCCAGAGGAAGCACACCCCAGATGGAGGGCCGGGAGCTTCGGCCGACCCTAGGATCGGCTGAATCGACCTAGGCTCGGTTCAACTACCCCATCCATGTGTTGCTCGCTCATTGATCCTTGGCTCCATCCCGGGGTGTTTTGGAGCACTTGGAGCCTCGGAGCAAGCCACCCTGTTGTCTATAAATTGGAGGGGAGGGGCTCCATTTCACACACACCACCAAGCTCTCAAGTTCCACTTCTCTCTTGTGTAGCTCTCTCTCCCTCTCTCTAATTCTGCTCATGTGAGATGATTCTCACCTCTATGTGGTAGAATGGTGATGAGGATAGATCTAGATTAGGATTAGTTGAGAGGTAGAGTAGGGGTGAGGAGTGAGTTGATGTCCTCGTGGATGCTTGTTCTTCATTTAGATTAAAGTGAGTATTTCAGCATTTCTTATTTAGACTATAGTGGACATCATGCATGCTTGATTTGTTCTTGTGTTCGTGGCTCATTCATAAGTTAGAGGCTTGTGTTCTTCGTGACACAAGGCTTTGATCCTTTAGAGCTAGATCAGTAGTTCATATACCTGTTTGCATGCTCTGATCCTGTTTAGCTGAGTAAGTCTGCTGTATCTCTGCTCCGTAGCTCAATGAATGATAAGATGATCTGAATCCGATCTTTCTCTTATTCGTGGGACCATTTCTATACGGTAGCTATAGTGTAGTTAGCGGGTCGACAGACGTAACCGCACTATAGTATTGATCTGGGGTACAGATGTGGTGTCTGGGCCCTGGTTTTCCTACGAAGACCACGTACGATCGTACCGTAGAGGTAGGCCGCAGTGGTGACAGCCTGTTGGACCCTTTGTCAACCCTCTATGTCGCGAACCGAGTTGGGCTCGCTTGCCAGCACATTGATGTGCTGTCGCCCCGCGGGGATGACTGAGACCTGGCAGATGCATCTTGAGAGCTAAGTCCCTTAAGGAAGTGCTTCTTGTATCCCGACCTATCCCAGCGAAAGCTGGTGTCCTTGGATAGACCCTATCTGGTTACTCTCCATCCTAGGAACGAAACCTGACAGGAATACTCATTCTCCTAGGGAGAAGTGCTACAACAGTGTATCCGTGCGCTTGCAGATTCGTTCGCACTCGTCAGTGTACCCGGGAGTTTCTTACATGCTCACGCTACCACGGCGCCTAGTGTTGAGGTTAAGAAACGCCAACACCTGCCCCCGGCCAGTTTGAAAAACTAGCCGTTGGCTACCTGGAGCGGTCAGACCGCCCCCAGAGGCGGTTAGACCGCCCTGGGCAGAGAGAGCCGAAAACCCTTTTCTCTTCTCTACAACACTTCACTGACACGATGAAGTGGCTAAGGCTGGGTTATAGGTTTGTTAGATCACTCAGGAACTCTCTCAAGGTTGTTTCTCACATAGGTCAACTAATGAGCACTTTTGATACTTCTCATAAAGCTAATGTTGCATCCCTCTTGATAGTATAGTATTCCTATACTCAAGAACAAAAGTAAATACCTAGTGAACCTCTTGATCTTGTAGATCTTTCATCTTGCCGTACTTGAACAACTTGAACTTGAGGGCTTCCAACAATTGCTACCTTCATGAGCACATCCATACTTGAGTTAGCAACTTAAGATCTTTCCATATAGCATAGGAATGCACACTTAGATCCTTAAGTCACTCCATATTACCAAACATAACTTATAGATGAGTTACATTAATTCCCTCGGTTAAGGCTTGGATATGATACTTGGAGACCCCACGGATACTAGAACTTCACCTTAGCAAAACACAAATGGCAGCCTAGCTAGGACCCCAAAGATTGCTTAGTCCCTCACCCTAGTCATCTCGGTTGATCTCTTCATCACTTACCCAAACCACGTTGAGTTCGACTTTGCTTCATCCATATTTGATCTTCATTTGAAATACTGCTTCAAATGCTTGTTCTTGATTGATAATGAATATGCAAGCTTCCAATTTAGGATCATCAAATATACACTCATCCTTGTATCCTTTCGCAATCACTACATGAAGCCTTGCATTTATTATTTAGTAGAGAACATCATTTCTTTTCTTATGATCCATTGATTTTTAATCAAGCTACCACAATCATTCGAGACTCAGAATTGGTCTTTGCAAAAAATCCCCAATATTTATTTTCATTTGAATGCTTGACATTTATCACTTCTCATCAAAGGACCACACACTTGCTTGTCTTCTTCATGTGAGCCATACAATATTCATCCTCAAATATATTGCAATATTAACTCATGAATAATTAAATAAAAATCTGCTCACATTCTTAAACAAACAAGTTAGTTCTTTAATCGCTTTGTCATTCAATTCGCCAAAATCCACTTAGGGGCCTAGATGCACTTTCAATCTCCCCCTTTTTGGTGATTGATGACAACTCGATTAAAGCTTAAAAATAAAACTTTTAAGCACATAAGAATTCTTAGATATAGTATGAGCCCCCCTTAACATGTGCTTTGAATGGAATTTCAGAAATTGGCCTCAAATGCCAAAAGCACATTTTGAGTGAAACTACATGAGAGCTCCCCCTACATCTCAGAATATGTGCAACAAGTGTGTGTGACAATAATAAAATAAAATCGTGATGCATATGACATGAATAGCATTCAAAAAGGAAAAATGTGTGTGCTGACTAGGCTGGGGCGGTCAGACCGGGGTTGCAGGCCGGTCAGACCGCCTCTCCCACTCAACCAACACAAAAACAATCACCATCACAAACAATTATCTCAAACTGACACCAAGCCACTTAAGATACATAAATAGGTTCAAATACACACAGTAGCACTCATATAAGGTTCTCAAGTCCACTAGGACTAGAAATCCAAGTTTTTATTACATGGCTCTCTCAGCCAACAGCCAGGGGCGGTCAGACCGCATCTTTGGGGCGGTCAGACCGCCTGCACCAGATCAGCACCACTAAAAGATGAAATCTTGAAGCTTTAATCCATTCTTCTCCCGCTTTGTCATCAAGCATCCATAAAAGGGCCTGGAGAAGGTGTAGAAACTGATCACTACCAATGTCCCCACTCCGAGCCATCGCCGGGTGGATAACTCCCTCCTATGTTGAGAAAGATAAATAAAGCATTGGATAGTTAAGACAAAAGGATTTAGATATGGTGGTTTCAGATTATGGATCTAGAGGTGTATCAACCATACCAAAGGGAGGAGGTGGACCATAACCAAATATATCCGCTGAGAGTCGTCCTGCTAACGGAGCTTCCGGATCTTCAGGAGGAGGAGGTGGTGGTGGAGGTGGAAGAGCCTGAGAACAAGACTCACCACCCAACATGGCATCAAACCCCCTAGGTGCATGGACAGGTGTTGGAGGAGGTGGAGGAGGAGCTGAAGACAAAGTACCCACATCAGGATAGTGCTTCTAAACAAACTCTTCATAATAACCGGAGTTGATGTAGCCCAGCATCCTCTCATCTACTGACAGTATCTCAACCTCTGGAGGAACAAGAGAAATAGGTGAGCGAGGTGGCTGAATCCCAAAGTGTTCATGCATCCTTTTCATCGAATCCCGCTCTTTTTTTCTCTCTCATAGCCCTGTCATTGGCAACCTCAATGTCCCTCTGACTCTTGCAAATACCAGCAAGAATATTGAACAATTTCTTAAAAAATGAAGTATTTTGCCGCTGGTCATGCATAGGGTGGTCAGACCGCATGTGGGGGGCGGTCAGACCGCCCCCTGCCTGATTTCTGGCTTGCTGCAAACTCTCTGCTACATCGTCCCATCTGGCATCTCCTTCTTGTTCTCACAATTCTTCTGGAGATGAGGGAACACTGATGTTCAGGTTGTGCTTGGGTTGCAAGGGTCAGTGTCTCGCATCTCTAGGATATTTAGTGTTGGTGACCTTCCTTATGATAAACATGATATACCGACTATGCCCACACAAGCTTTGAGCATTCTCCGAACTGTTCTTAATCTCTTACCAAATGAAGTCACCGACACAAAATTTATCAGCTCTCGATCTCATGGCAACCATAAGGTTCCTCTGAAAAGCTGTGATATGTGAGGAGTTCCCATCTCTAGGGGTGATGCTCTTACTGAAAAGCCAATTAAGGACTGCATAGTAAGTGTAAAGCGGCTTGACCATTTCTGCAAAGGCCCTCTTACTCCTGGGGTACATGAACTCCATCTCTCTTGAATTAAGAATCTCATCATCATGAAGTTTTCTGAGACTAGTATCATTGGGAAGCCTTAATAAAGCAAGGAAGTTACTAAAGGTGATATGCCATCTCTCACCCTCAGTCATCAAGAACATCACCCGCTAAGTTCCCATATATCCAAAGTAAACTGTAGCATAGAACTGAGCTATAATTTCCTTATTCTAATGTTGCATCAAACCCATGATGCTTTTCAACCCCTTCAATTCACACTCTCTGATTATCTCATTGAAAATGCTGTCATTTTTTCTTGCCATATAATCCCAATCAATGCCCTGAGCTTCACTGGTGATCTTAGAATTTCTCAAGCAAATAATGACAGAAGAGTAGTAGTCCTGCTGAAAAGGAGACCAAAAACGATAATCTGAAGCTGTCTTTGGATGAACGTATGGATTCTCTCTTGTCAAGTTTTTCAGTGTCTCTGCCATCCCTTCACTGTAATAATCTACAGGGCCTCAAACAAGAGGATAAATGGGGGCCCTGATCTCTGGCAAGAAGTTAACAACAAGAGGAGGGGCGACATTCCCTCCAGCATCATCATCATCATCGGGAGGCACTCCAGCTGCTCCCACAGGATCATCTTCCTCATTATCACCTGCATCATCACCGACCTCTTCCTCTATCTCAGCATCAGCTCTAACTCAACTACCCCCAGCACCAACTCCTCTACCACCAACACCAACACCACTGTACATGGTTCCATCTCTGCCCTGATAGTCTGCACATAAAAAGCTCTCATCCTCTACCTCATTATCACTAGACTCGTTCCTTTCACTCATTCCAATGTCTTCTTGAGGACCAGGTGTGTCCGAGGACCAGTGGAGGGTCGCTCCTTAGTGATGAGTGATTGACAATGTTGTGTGGACTTATGCTTGGCTCATTCTGCAGGTACAGGTTGCGGCTTGACTCGTGTTGGTGCAGGTGAAGAACAAGCGCGAAAGACCTTAGCCATGGTGGCCTCCGGGTGATGGAGTGGCAAGTAGGCTTGGTTCGATGGACCCGGTGGCCGATGGGGTCAAGTGCGAGCCGTGCGGTGCAAGACTGGCGGGCTGAAGTCGTGAACATGGGCCGGTGCAAGGTAGCGGATGGAGCCCGAAGCTTGCACTCGGGGTTTGTTGGTTTGCCCACAAAACCATCGGTGGACGGTTTCTTGGTTTGGGCCTCAAAACCAAGTCCGGAGGCCCGAGGTGACGGAGACGGTGATCCGGGAGCTTCGGTAAGCTTCGAGGCGGGGGGCACGTGGCGTGATCGCGGGGCTTGCGTCGATGCAAAGAAAGGCCGCGGTGGAAGCGTGTCCGCTCGATGAAGACTTGACCAAAATGCCCCTGAGGGGTTGCATCTTCTATTTGAGTTGTAGGGGTAGCGTGGTCATTTACCTCCCTCCGATGGACTTCGTATAAATAGCGGAGAGGTGGATGGCATCTCTCTCTCTTGGACCCTATGTTTTCCTCCCCCGGTAGATTGATCTGGACTGCTTCTTTTCCCTCTGTATTACTTAGGCTAGATTCTTGTATAGACTCTGACCTCTGGATGTATGGAAGCATTCGGCGTTGTGGTGATCTCCTCGTCCTCTGTGATTTTCGTGTCATTTTCGGGGCTATTTTTGGGGAGTTTCGTTCTTCACTCGATTCGGGGATTTGAGGGCGTTTTCCTTCGGATTTCTGAGGGGATCATGGGTGGATGCCTTGCGCATCTTTGTGTGTGATCTTGACCCCTCAAACACCGGGGAAAGCCTTCGATTCGTGAGTTTTTGGCTGGAGTTCGAGTTCTTGGTGGTAGTTCATGTGATCTGCGATTCCCGGTGATTTAGTGGCTTAGAGGTCGAGATTTTTGGGGCATAGCTTCCTCTTGTGTTGCTTATCATCTCCCTCAAATCTTGTCTCAAGAGCTTTAGCCGTTTGGGAGATCCGGTGATAGATTTGGAGAGTTGACCTCGCGGGGTCAAGTTTTTTCTACTCTGTCTGCGCGTGGCAGACTGTTCGCGAGCCGCGTGCGGACTGTCCGCATGGCCTCTGTTCGTCACATGTTCATTCGTGTTCGTGCGCGTTCGTGTTTCGATCCCTTCTGTCGCTAGGGTTTTGTTGTAGGGTGTTTGCCGGACTGTCCGCGTGGGCTGTGCCGACTGTCCGTGGTGCTTGGATTTTGTCTGGGGTGGCTCGAGGTTTGTCTGGGGTGTCCAGTGAGTTTTGCCAGACTGCCCGCCTGGGGTGGCCGGACTGTCCGCGAGGTCCCGGACCGTCCGCGGTGCTTGCCCGGACTGTCCGAATTTCCTCGGTGCAGCACTGGTGGCTCAGGGTCCCTTTTCGGACTGTCCGCCGGGGCTTCACGGACTGTCCGCCGTACTCGCGGACTGTCCGCCATACCCATCCGGACTTTCCAGCCTGGACTTCGCAGATTTGTCTAAGTCTTTTGGTTCTTGCTTTCGTGCTTCCGCTCTTTGCTCCTAGGCTTGTCTCTTGATTTTGTAGGCTTGTGTGTGCCTTGTTTGGAGCTTCTTTGGTGTGCGCGAGTCTTGGAGTGGCAATCGGGGTATAGGCCGAGTTTGTCCTTCGGGAAGATTTTTTATTGGCTCCCATTCACTCCCCCCCTCTCTGGTCGCCTATTCGGTCCTTCAATTGGTATCAGAGCCGGTTACGGATCTTCTTGATTCTAACCAGTCTAAGATCCAAAGATGGGTGATTATGGCAAAGGGTCGGGTCCTCCGCACATTGATGGCAAGAATTACCCGATGTGGGAAAGGTGCATGGGCGCGTTTTTGCGAGGGAAGGGAACTCTGATCTGGGAGGTCACTCAAAATCCTTATTATGTCATCCCAGACAGTTTTCTGCTTCCAGGATCGCGGGACATGTGTGAGGCCAATAGCAAGGCCGTCGATTACTTGTTCCGTGCTCTCTATGCCTCGGAGTTCGAGCGATTGTACAGAGAGAATGTGGCCAGAAAGATTTGGCTCAAGTTGAGAAATGCTCATGTTGGCAATGCCCAAGTGCAAGCCCGTTTGTTTTCCACTTACCGGAGAGAGTACGAGAACTTCACTCATCTCCCCGGTGAGTCGACCGATGCTATGTTCTAGCGTTTCACTAGCATAGTCAACAACATGAGGGCCAATGTGACAGTGCTCCCATACACGGATCATGATCAAGCTATCAAGCTTTTACATGCCCTGGATAGGTCTGTGTGGAGTGCCGAGGTCAAGGCCATTGAGGAGTCGAGCGTGTATGATACGCTTACGCTTGATGAGCTGTTTTCCAAGCTCAGGTCTTCAGAGGTTGATCGTGGCTTGAGAGCAAAGAGCGAGAGCCCCACTGATCCTCATAGTTTGGCTCTTATCTCAGGATCAAGGTCTAACGCTAGCTCTGGTGGTTTCTCTTTGTCTTGTCTTGTGTCCTTGCCAGATGAGGACTTTGAGGTGCTCAGCGAGGACGATCTCGCTTTGTTGAGCAAGAGGTTTGGGCGGATGTACGAGAACCACAAGAATGCAAGGCGGAGCTAGGGGTTGTGCTATCGGTGCGGGAAGCACGAGCACTTCATTGCCGAATGCCCTGATGCCATGGAGATCTAGAACGACTACAAGGGCAAGCCCAAGCACGACTACAACAAGCACCGTTCCCGGAATGACTACAAAGACAAGCATAAGGACAAGGGCGAGAGAAGGCACAAGAAGAGTAGCGGGTACAAGAAGAAGACAGCTCGAGCGATGGTGGCCGGAGCGAGCGACATCAACTCGACATCAAGCGATGCTTCTTCAGACTCGAGCAGCGAGGAAGAGCAAGAGAAGCGCAAGGACAAGCGGCACACGGGCAAGAACTTCACCGGCCTAAGCTTCGTCGCACAAGGAGGTTTTTGCGGCATGGTGCACTCCAAGAAGGGTGGGAAGCATAGCTCAGATTCAACTCCGCCTCCGAGGAAGAGGTATGACACGATCCCAACTCCTTGCTAGAGGTGAATGCTAGACTGAATGAGTTGCTTGATAACTGTGTCGATGTGCTTAGAAAGACCAACAAGGAGAAGAGGGAATTTAGGTCTTTGTTGGTGTTGACATTTCTTAACGCAATCACCTAAGAACGGGTTTGGAACCCATCCTGGTAACAGCGTCAGAACTGCTGATTGGTAATTCTTAACGTTACAGGAATCCGCAAGCGCACGGAAGTACCATTGTAGCATTTCCCCAAAGGAGTATTCCATAGGGTATCGAATCCAAGGAAGGCATTGGCGGAATGACAAGATCAACACTATTGCAATGAGTATAGATCATAGACGGAAATAAATAAGACACTCAGGTGCAGGGGTAAAATATGATAATAGGGGTAGTGTGATCACACACACACTCACTCTCTCTCTAAGGGGTCTTAGGCATAGGAGGCAACATACGAGTTAGTTCTAGGTTCTTATGTACTGTACACATAAAGCTGGTAGGAACGAGTTTGATACACTAGCGATGAAGAACATTGACTTCAGCACCCAGGTACCACGGGGATATAACCTCCCGCGTTGCTTCCGCACAACTCTGGTTGTTATATTTTAGACTTCTACAGCTTATCCGAACGTGGGAGATTTCAGAGGGACCAACGGCTGTCACTACCGCGGCCTACCCCAAGACAAACCGTGGGATAAGCTCATAAGTAAGGTAGCTACGCAACCCAAGCACCATGCTTACGTTGTTAGCCAGACTTGACCAGCCCGGGCTATTGTGACCCAGGTCAAGCCACCAGATAAACCAACCAATTACACCGAGTACCGTAGCTTAAGCACAGACTTCATACAATGCTGTCATGTCATCTAATTAGATCAAACTAGGTTAGGTACACAAACGTATTCGTGTTTTCCTATGTCTGTTCAACTGGATCAAAGGGTCGTGCTCACGAAGAACACGAGCCTCTAACTTATGAACAAACACCAGAAACATATGAAAGTCACCCGTCAAGTGGATCGAAAGGCCTTGTTCATCAAGAACAGGAGCCTCTAAATGATGAACAGGTGAAGAACACATGAACAAATCACTCATGTATACTAACAAAACTTTATATGAAATAGCTGAATAACTAAAGTAGATCAAAGTCATACAAATAAAATAAGATACAAGAGGACTCATACCTAGATCCCAAAGTAGACTTGGAACCTGAATTAGAACTACTCTAGCCTACCTCATAGCCTTGAGACTAAAAGTTAGAGAGGTGTTGCAAGTGTGGATGTCTCATAAGTGAGCCCCCTCTCCTTCTATTTATAGGCCCTGGTACCAGCGAGGAATGGATGCAAACACCCCGGGAATGGCGCCTAGGACTAATAGGGAAGCACCACGTGGAAGCACAGGACAGGCCGAGCCAAGGTAGGTTCGGCCGACCTGTGGGGTCGGCCGACCCCCAAGTGGGCCCCCCTGGCTTGTGCTTTCTCCTGGTGGCTGTCCTGTGGGTCCTTAGGTCAGTTCCCGGTGTCCACCCTATTTTGGCGTGATTTGCATGCCTTTGTGGGCCCATGGATCCATGTGATGTCCACGTGTCACACTCTGATTCGTCGGGGGTTGCTTCACTTGGATTGCTTGCATGGCATGCATGCATGGCTCCCTTGTTGGCAGGTGTGCATGCATGGCATCCTTGTTGGCAGCCCACCTAGGATGAGGTGATGTGGCATGGACCATAGAAGGTGAGTTTGTCACTCTTTTCCTGCTTATTTCCTGCAATCAAATAATCTCCAAGGACAAGTGGAACTACATTATTCTTAACTAAATACGTGTAAGAAATGCTTTATGCTCCTTTATTCATGAGTGTATTGACAGCTAAAGTAGGCACTTAACAGCCGTCAACAACTCCCCCAAGCTAGCCTCTTGCTCGTCCCGAGCAAGAGATTAAGGACTTAGGTTAGTTGATCAGGAGTTGCTACGATGTTGTATTCCTAATGTATAACAAGATACAGCTAGATACTCTATCAAGGGTTGAAGAAGTTGGCATTGATCTTACCTTACACTCGATTGACATGGGGCGTGTAGCTTCACCTGCCTTGTGCGGTTGAAAGATAGAATGGTTGTATAAAGATTACCAATCACATGTACCTTGATCAGTTATCAATCCGGAGATTTTGCAGGTTTTTCAAAAAGAAATCAAAGTTCCTCAAATGATACTCTCGGAATGCTCAATGTGTATGATTCCTCACCAAGGCATTGTTTTGCCTTCTTTGACCACCTACTTCTAATAAGCTGATATGTGGAGCTGTAGGAAGGGAAAACATGTGGCATACCTGTTTCTCATATATTGTCGAGTCGAAAACCGGATTCTTGGGGGAACAAGTCATACACCCTGATCAAGATGTGCAAAAGTGTGTGTATGGTGGATGGATAATGAACTCCTATTTGCATGATTTTACTCTCCTCCTTTTCGAAATTTTTGAGACTTGGGCTATGTCTCTTTATTCTTTTTCTCTTTCTTTTTTTTATGCATGCCCTTGAGCATGTTTTTTTTATGATCATAGCCCATAGTCCTTGCTGATTATTTTTTTGGAGGGAGAGTAATCATGGAACATGCGCGGAGCTTTATTTTGTGGAATGGATGGGGGATGGATGAAATAATGGTTGCTAACTTCTAGTGTAGAAGTTTCGCATATGGTGGTGTGTACGTGATCTTGATCATAGGAGTAATGACAAGTTTACTCGCCAAGGGTCACAACAATTCGACAAGACTCAATGAAGAAATCAGGTAGCATATGTGGAGGTTAACAAAAGCTAAGATCTACATATGGCCTTGGATAGGAATTTCTTATCATTGAGGAACTCATGATTTTAACATTTTTCAAAAGAAAACTCCGGATATCAAACATCACTTAGCACTAGCTCATAGCAACTCTTTTATACCATATCATACCTCGCAACAACTTAGGCAAAGATCATGCTTTTGCTACCCACAAATTTCAAGCTCAGGTTCGATCATACTAGCCAACAAACTCAAAACTTAGATAGGGTACTAAGTTGTAAGCAAGGCATACAAGCGGAATAAACAGAGCAACTATTCATCATTTCAACCATG